>CM077091.1:53748794-56375989 GCA_039513925.1 Platanthera zijinensis | reverse complement strand
AAAAGGAATAGGCGAAGACAGATGACATCATCAGTGACGCCATTTATCTTAAATGTGTCGCATATTTCTAAGAAGTTTGACAAGTGTGTGTTTGGATCTTCGTCGGGCAATCCATCGAATTGAACAGAATTTTGAATCATTTGGATTATACTCGATTTAATCTCGAAGTTATTATTAGCAATTGGTGGACGAACGATACTAGACCCGTGTCATCTAAATTAGGTCGTGCATAATAAGACATGGTCCTTTGGGGGACCACCTCTGGCATTTGTTGTTGCTCTACTGCCATTTCTTGTACGTGTGCGGTGCCTACGGACTCTTCCAGATTTAAGACAAGCTCTTGATTCAGAGATCGGAGGCGCCTGCGAAAGGTGCGATCGATTTCAGGATCTAGTTCAAGAGTTAAATTCATATGGAGTTCTGCGGGTCATACACTAAAAAAAACTGTTGTATAAAAAACACAAAAAATAAGTAAAAAAAACTAAGTTAAACAAACACAAATTACAAACACACGAAAAAAACGTAAAACAGAAAATAACTAAAAATAGGTTTTTTTATATAAAACAGGTTTTCTATAAAACAGGTTTTATAATAAAAAGTAGTTTTTATTATAAACTAGTTTTTTTAAGAAGAAAAGTTTTATATAAAATACGTTAAAATAGTAGGTTAGGTTTTTTTGTTAGAATTCGTTAGTGGTTAATAAACTTGTTAATAAAAAAATTAGGTTTTATAAAAATAAAGTTTTTAAATTCAGAGAATTTTATGTTTGTTTTATTTTTATAAAAACTAAGGTTTTTAAATAACAAGAAAAAGAAAAGATAAAATTAATAGCGTTCTTTTATTTTCAAATATTAACACATATAAACAAATCCCCCCGCAACGGCGTCAAAAACCTTGATAAGTAAAGTTTGTTTTAAAGAAGATAGATTTCGTGTTATATAATCTTTTACGTATATAAGTCTATCTCTTTTTTTTACTTACTTATATCCTGTGGATTAAGGCAAGAGTACCTATCGCATAAGAGTATAGTATTTTGTAGAAAATATCAAGGTCGTATTTTTCTTGGGATCGGTGTTAATTATTCTACGTTCTAGAACGGACTATTATTTTATCGAACGAACAGAGTGGAGTTTATATTTTAAAAACTAAAGATAGAAAAATATATATACGTGATTTTATTAAGATAGGGACTTAGAAACTAGTCCTCGATTTCAAAATTACTTTGAGCGAATATTAATTCACCTATTAAAGAACAACTTTATTTCTTAATTATCTAACTTCACGAGAGGGTCCCTTTGGTAGCATCACTGACTCGAAAGTACGACCGGGAAGGCTTGCGTTTAAACGGGTTAACGTAAACGTAGTGTCTCGTCACCTGGTATATGATCAATTAACAGAAAACCCTAGTTAGAATAACTAGAAAGTAGAGTTGAATAATTGAAAATAGTATCCAGCCCAGAGCTGATCTTGACCAAGTGCTAAGGGTTCTTAGCCTTTTCTCAGGATGGGGGCAGTATAAAGTACAGAAAATAATATCTACCTATCTATCTCACTCCAGGATTTAAGCTTTCGCTTCACCTTTGTTTTTGGGATAGGGTAGTAAAATTTTGCAGAGCTTCCGCACTATCTTAATCCAGGTCATAGGCTTTCGCCTCGCCCTTCATTCGGGATAGTACGAAATAATAAGGTTTTGAAAATAGTTTTGAAAGCAGTTTCACGCTATCTTAATCCAGGACATAAGCAGAGTTTCGCCTTTCATTCGGGATAGTATGAGAAAATAAGAAAAGTAAAGCTAAAAATAAAATAGTAAATTACTCAGAATTAAAATTAAAAGAGTTTATTTTATAAAGTCCGAAATTATTACAACTTTCTAAAAAGCTGAAAATAAAGCTGAAAATATTACAACTTACAGAACTTTAGAATACTTGAAAACTACTACCAGTTCCTTGTCAGAGAGCTGGGGAGTCCTAACAGTTCTTAAGGAAGCTGCAGGTGTTCGAATAATTCCACTTAGCCCTGCCCTCCTATTTATTAAAAAAAATTTCAAGTGACACGCCCCCTGACACGGGCGTGTCGGGTAGGGCGTGACAGAGTCACGGGCGTGACTTACAGCCTGTCGGGACAGGTGCCAAGCGGGGCTGAACTTTGGATAGAATTTGAGCAGGTCACGAGCGTAACTCATGATGTCACGGGCGTGTCTGGTAGCTGATTCATCAGGCGGCACGGGGCGTGGCGACAGCGTGGCAGCTCGCTGGATTTATGGATAGAACTTCACTGGTCACGGGCGTGTCGCTTTAGTCACGGGCGTGTTCAGCGGGCGTGTTCAGCTATTTCCCGATTTTCCTGGGAAAAAACAGAAACAGAAAAAAAAATAAAAAAAATTAAAAAGGGCTGTCACGCCCTAGGTCACGGGCGTGACCTAGGGGCGTGACCTAAGTAAAAATATAAAAAATTCAGAAAAACTTAGAAAATAAATATAAAACATAAAAATACAAAATTATAAAAAAAGTTAGTTTTATATATCAAAACTAAGGTTTTATTTATAAATATGCAAATTTAATACGATACAAAATTGTATATTTTTATACTCATCAGGTGTTCTGCACCTGAATTTCCTGGGTTGGTGTAGAATTGGCTTTGGACTCGGTGGAGATCTTGTAACAAATTGTCGTTGGGGTTTTGGCGAATTATAATATGTCTAACCGTGATAATTCAACGAGTAAGGAAATTGTTGGATAAACCCCACGCAAATAAATGGTGAAATGAAATGTAATTGAACGAAACGATTTGGTGGGAGTTAGTGAACGAATGGTAATTCGCCGATTAATAACAAGATTGTCTTGAACTTGTGTATTTGGTCGTTGTTGATAGTTAGATGATTAACTCATGTGCACACGAATAATTGAGTTTGGTGAAAGAGTTGTAATCGGAGTTGTTAAAGTTAAGTGACCATAGCATAGACGTAATCATGTTGGCCGAAAGAGTGATGCATGATCTTGAGGCTTGTCATATAGGGAAGTCTAAGATGGTCCATTGTATTAGGTGGTTCGCCACCTGTGTTTGTGGTAAACCTTTATGGTGTCTTGGGCACAGGATTGTGAAAGGGTGTGAGTGCGGGTGTCTGATCGCACTGGTTAGTTATGTTGAGAAGAGTTATAGATGGACGGTTGGGCTTGGTCCTCGATATTCATGTCCCGAGGCTCCTTCGTGCCACGATGATGTGGTATTGCATGCGGTGTGAGTCGACACACAGTGTCGTAATCCTGGGTTAAGGATAGTGTGGCAGGTCTACGGGCTTGCCAATCATCACACCGATGGGAGTTGACAGTTAGACCTTGGGCGGTTGGGTTTGGTCCTCGGTGTTCACGTCCCGAGGCTCCATCTGTGCCAAGTGAATGGTTGGGTTTGGTCCTCGTACTCATTTCCGAGGCTCCTTCCGGGTCACATCATAGGCCAGTTCGGGGCTAGGATATCGGTGCACATCTACCCGAGACACCCGCTGAGCCGTAGTACGCGTGTGAGCTCCACTGTGTGTTCTTAGCGTTGAGGCGTACGGAGGCCTAGGCTAGGTAGTGGGGAGACCAGACTAGTTGTGGAGATGCCCGCTCTACTGTCACCGTCTGGCCACGACAGTTGACGTCTGAGAGGTTAGCTACCTACTCAAAAGTGGGAACTACAGAATCTATGTTGACACAGCAATTGCTTGTGCATGTACATGGGTGAGTCATAGAATAGCATTCATTGCATCGCATTTCATCGCATACACAAGATCCTCATCATATAAGTTTGTATGTGCACTCTTATACGATGAGTTACTTTTCTGTTGAGCCGATCCTCAACTTATAAGTCTGTATGGGCATTCATATAAGTTGAGTTACTTTCTGTTGTAGCCTTATGTTATTATGCTATTGTAGTTGATAGAACTGCTAGAGTGACGGTTAATCATTTATTGTGCTGCTACATTATTATAATGTTTACTGATTACACTATGCCACCTACTTGTACTTATGCTTACATACTTTATATATATTATACCTTTGTCCATTTCTCCGCCCGGTACCGAGGAGTTGTCGGGGGAGCGGATGTGAAGCCACTTAGTCTTTATGACTAACGGTTGCTACGTCTTCCTTTTTAGGAGGAAACCCCGCAGGCGGAGCAGCAGCAGTTTTGCAGCAGGACAGCCAGGCAGGACGACAGGGCCTGAGGGGACGGTACAGTCATTACCGTCGGTAACTGATGTGAGTCTTTGAGAGACTTGATGTAGCCCTTTTGGGCAAAATATTTTACGTACTCTTATTATAGAAGCTTGTTGTAGCTTCTCTACTTTTGTTATATTTGGACTTATATACTTATGTGTGCATTTGACTTCTGTTTTTATTACTCTGGTTGGGTTGTCATGTTTGATATTGGTAAAGGCCAGCAGAATAAACGTCTTGTAGTACAGGCTAGCCCGAGTGCTAGTGTTACCGCAAGGAGGCTGTTCTGGTTATAAGACTCCCCTCGTGTCGTGTGTTATGTTCCAGGAGGGGGGTCTTACAAATGGTATCATCTTGCTACGATCCTGAATTAGAGAAGTCATTTAACAATGGTGTCACCCCCGTTCGATTAGTTAGTTTGGGGACAAACTGACTTAGCGGAAGCAGTGGTGTGCCCATATGTAATTCACAATAAGTATGTCCAACTTTGACCTTAAGATTAGCCAACTTGACCTTAGGTTTGTATTCTACATGTAGATCCCAGTACACACTGAGCCAGTGGGGGGCACCCCCGCCCCGTCCGTACCCACACAGTTCCAGCAATCGGAGCTAGGGAAAACGCTCACAGCGATCCTAGATGCCTTCAGATCCCAACAAGCCCCCGTGCAACAGCAAGGTCCGGGCTCCAATTGGGTGAGCACTTTCCGAGCTCTCTCCCCTCCAGCTTACCTTGGGACAGAGTCGGCAGTACGTACGGAAGAATGGCTCGAAACCGTGCAAGAACTGCTGGCAGGAATTAGATGCCCAAACAACATGGCAGTGACCCTGGTAGTGACACTCCTAGAACAGCACGCTAAGAGTTGGTGGAAGTCCCTCATGGGCTCCACCTTTCAAAGGCGAGTGTATACAGAAATCAGTTGGAGTGAATTTTCTGAAGCCTTTTTAGAGCATTTCATCCCCTCGTCTGCTCGGGATGAACTCGAAGAGAGGTTCTTACAGCTAAAGCAAGGGTCCAAGTCAGTGACGGAGTACCAGCGGGAGTTTTAGCATCTGGCTAGATTTGCTGACTCCTACGAGTTAGATGACCGAGGGTATGCGAAGATGTTCTACAAAGGCTTGTGAGACCCCCCGAGGCAAGCCCTTTTGTTTATAGCGGACTACAGTCTAGCCGAAATAATTGACATGACGAAGAGGTTAGAAGCAGACCACTTGGGAAGTGGTAAGAGGCCAGTTGAGGGCGTGATGGAAGCCGGCCCTAGCAACAGAAGGAGATACGACTTCGGAGGAGGAAGAGGACGTCAGAGAGGTGGCCGGTGTTTCTACCGGAATTATAGAGTGGAGCACCCGATTCCACAGCCGAAAGCATTGCCTCCACCACCGCAGCCTCAATAGTTTCAGCAACCCGGTGGGCGACAGGAGCGAGTGTGCTTCGAATGCAACCAACCGGGCCACATTCGACGATACTGCCCGCAATTTTTTGGAAATGCGCCTCTTGCTCTCCCTCCGGCAGCTCCTCGAGGACGAGGGCACATGCGTGGTCGAGGATGAGGACCACGAGGAGGAAACCCCGGACCTGCTCGGAATCAGGTTTTCGCACTAGACATGACACAAGAGCAGAACCCTCAGGAGATGATTGCAGGTATGAATACAATTAGTCATCTTATTTTCATTAGTAACCTTAAGTTGCTTAAGTCATACTAGATATCTAGCTTGAGCATGGTTATTGGTACTTAGGCACTGTGGTGGTCGGCGGGAAACCGACATATACGTTGTTTGATACTGGTGCCTCGCACTCTTTTGTGTCTGAATACTTCATTAAAAATATACATGGAGTGCAATACTTCACTGGTATTGCTCGAAGAGTACGCCTCCCAGACGGCTCTGAGATGATCGCAACCGCCAAGTGCGAATTGGAGATACTCATTGGGAGAAAGATCTTTGATACCACTGCCACAGTTTTGAGAATACCAGAATTTGATCTCATTCTGGGCATGGCGTGGCGGGATTGGCACTATGCAAGAATTGACTGCGCGGAGAAGCGAATCTACTTGAGACATAGGATACCGATGTAATCTTTCAAGGTATAAAATTCGCACCACGTTTACTATTATCTTCGATTCAGACCTTGAAAGCTCACTTGAGAGGGGATGAAGTCTACATGATATGTTTTGAACTGAAGGAGATAAAAATAGATATGAAGGACGTACGGGTAGTGCAGGATTTTCCTGAGGTATTTCCTGAGAAATTGCCAGGATTACCCCTACATAGAGAAGTGGATTTTCAGATTAAGCTAGTACCAGGAGCCAAGCCCGTCTCCAGGACTCCTTACCGAATGGCCCCGAAGGAACTCACAGAGTTTAGGGTTCATTTGCAAGAACTGGTGGAATCAGGGTTTGTTCGCCCCAGCTCATCACCTTGGGGAGCTCATGTTCTATTTGTTAAGAAGAAAGATAGGACCTTGCGATTATGTATAGACTATCGGGAGCTCAACCGACTGACGGTACGGAACACCTATCTGTTACCTCGGATCGATGAGTTGTTCGACCAATTGGTAAGAGCGCATTGGTTTAACTGGATTTACGCTCGGGGTATTATCAGTTGAGAATACAAGAGGAGGATATTCAGAAAATGGCCTTTAGCTCAAGGTATGGCTTGTACGAGTTCACTGTGATGTCGTTTGGGCTCACAAATGCCCTATCAGCTTTCATGAGCCTGATGAATAAAGTGTTCGAGCCTTATCTAGATGTCTTCATCATCGTTTTCATCGACGACATCTTGGTCTACTCTAAGACGGAGGAAGAGCATGTCGAACATTTGACTTTGGTACTGAAGAAGCTAAAAGAGCACGTCTTGTTTGCCAAGTTCAGCAAGTGCGAATTTTGGCTCCAAGAGGTTGCCTTCTTGGGCCATGTGATCAGTGGGGCCGAGTTAGCTGTGGATCCGGCCAAGGTGCGTGTTGTGAAGGAGTGATCTCCCTTAAAGTCAGCGGCCGATGTGCGGAGCTTCCTTGGACTTGCCGGGTATTATCACAAGTTTGTAAAAGGGTTCTCAAATATTGCCCTTCCTCTGACTACGCTGACAAATAAAGGTGTGCCGTATGAGCGGACACCCCAGTGTGAAGCTGCGTTTCAGGAACTTAAGAACCGACTTACATCCGCACCCATCCTAGCCCTTCCATCCGGGAGGGAGGGATTTCAAGTTTACACTAACGCATCGTATCAAGGGATGGGAGCGGTACTGATGCAGCACGGGCATGTGATTGCATATGCTTCAAGACAGTTGAAGAAGCATGAGATCAACTACCTAGTACATGATTTGGAATTGGGGGCAGTGGTGTTCGCCTTGAAGATTTGGAGGCACTATCTATATGGCGTTCACTGCGAAATCTTTTCGGAACACAAGAACTTAAAGTACGTCCATAGCCAGAAGGAATTGAATTTAAGACAACGGCGGTGGTTGCAGTTTTTGTGTGATTATGAATTCACCCTGAACTACCACCCCGGAACAGTAAATTTCGTAGCTGATGCTTTGAGTAGGAAGGTACCAGAAAAAAGCCCCGAGTCCCGGTTGATGCGTATGGAGTTAGCTCGGATGCTCGAAGAGATGGAGATCACTCTGGTGTACAAAGACCAATCGGAAGGGTATACAAAGTACCTAACCGCGTTGAGCATAGTCTGTGGCATTCGAGACCGGATCCGGGCGGAGCAATGAAAGGATGCGGCACTGGCCCCAACAATCAAGTCGATTGAAGATGGGACAACTGATGAGTACTCCCTAAAAGACGGCCTGGTTCATCTCAATGGCCGGCTTTACATTCCCGAGGGCGGTAAAATTCGGGAAGATATCCTGAGAGAGGCACACTGCACTCAGTATTCTGTGCATCCTGGAATTGCCAAGATGTACGCCAACCTGCGGAAGACCATGTGTTGGCCGGGAATGAAGAGGGACGTCAGATATTTTGTTACGCACTGCGAGGCCTGTCAAAGGGTGAAGGCAGAATGCAGGAGCCCCGGTGGATTATTACAGTCATTGCCCATCCCCGAGTGGAAGTTTGAGGATGTCTCCATGGACTTCGTCCACGGTTTTCCTCACTCACGCTCAGGGAATGATTTAGTATGGGTAATCGTTGATCGCCTGACAAAAATAGCCTGGTTTATTCCTATGAAGAAAGAAGCTCATGTGGATTTTTTGGTACGTCTCTTTGTGGAGCAGTTCGTACGGTATCACGGTGTGCCAAAGACGATTGTTTCTGACCGGGATGGTCGGTGTTGGGGCTGCGGTCCGGAATCGCCCCCGCGCTGTGGTGCTATGCGGTAATGGATTAACTGGCTGCCCCGTGGATCCGCCCGAGGACCTTTGATATAAAGATTAGTGGCGCCGTCCTCCAACAGTCCGGGCTTTTGGTGCGAGTGGTTGCGCTAAGTCCTCTCAATTGGTATCAGAGGGGGTCGCTGGTTCGAAACCCCGGGGTCGTTTCCGGGGGGGGATTGTTGGGGCTGCGGTCCGGAATCGCCCCCGCGCTGCGGTGCTATGCGGTAATGGCTTAACTGGCTGCCCTGTGGATCCGCCCGAGGACCTTTGATATAAAGATTAGTGGCGCCGTCCTCCAACAGTCCGGGCTTTTGGTGCGAGTGATTGCGCTAAGTCCTCTCAATTGGTATCAGAGGGAGCAGGTTGCGGGTTCGAAACCCCGGGGTCGTTTCCGGGGGGGGGATTGTTGGGGTAGCGGTCCGAAATCGCCCCCGCGCTGCGGTGCTATGCGGTAATGTCTTAACTGGCTGCCCCGTGGATCCGCCCGAGGACCTTTGATATAAAGATTAGTGGCGCCGTCCTCCAACAGTCCGGGCTTTTGGTGCGAGTGGTTGCGCTAAGTCCTCTCAGTCGGTATACCTCTAAAGAATGGAAGGCGATGTAGACGTATTTGGGTTCACGTCTTACCTTTAGCACAGTGTTTCATCCTCAAACAGACGGGTAGTCTGAAAGGACTATCAGGACATTGGAGGATCTATTGAGGCTGTGCGTATTAGATAGAGGAGAGCCGTGCGAAAGACTCTTACCCCTGGTGGAATTTTCATATAACAACAATCACCAGGAAAGTATCGGAATGGGGCCCCATGAAGCCCTTTACGGAAGAAGGTGTAGAACACCCTTGTCTTGGGTGCAGGATGAATACCCGAAGGCATTGGGAATTGAATACATTGATGATACTGACGCGGTTGTGAGACTAATACGGGACCGCATGCTTGAGGCTCAAAGTCGGCAGGCAAAATATTATAATGCAAAGCACCGGATGATGGAATTTCAAGTGGGAGACAAAGTGTTTCTGAAGATCAGGCCGACGCATAGAGTATTACGGGTACGTGGTGTGAAGAAGCTCAGCCCAAGGTACGTTGGGCCCTACATTATATTGGAAAGGATTGGTCCGTTGGCCTATCGGTTGGAGTTACCGCCAGAGCTATAGAATTTGCATGACGTATTCCATGTGTGGTCATTTCAAAAGGCATTGTTGCGGCCCGATCAATATGTTCGCACCAATGTAACAACCCATTTAATAACAAATAAGAATAATAATAAAAAAAATAAAATATAAAAAAAGACCTACAAAATAACCCCGGTCTAAACCTACCCCGCCCCCTCCTTTTATTAAAACCCCGAGCCCCCGGTCCATTTCGCATCCCGCAAGAAAACCCGCAGGGAAGATCCCTCTTCCGCCTCACGCATACCCGACGGCCCCAGAACCCGCCGCCAACGCCTCCGGCCGCCCCCGAGACGCCTCCCCGTGGCCGGAAAACGCTTCCTCCTGGCCGGGCGCCCATTCCTTTTGCTTCCCCGACGTCTCCGGTGCTTCCCTTGGCCGGAAACTTCCGCACAATTCTTGGCCGGCTGCACCCTAGGGTCCAAAGACCTCCTCCAAGGGCCTCCAACTGCCTCCTCTTCCCCTTCTCTGACCAGTGAGGACAAGGGCAGCGATCCTTCTCCGGCAACGCTAACTCCTTCTCGTTCCGGACGATGGTTTTCGTGAGGGACTCCTAGGGTTTCGCACGAAACCCCTCCTCGTGGATTTCTGAGCCCAAATCTGGACTCCTTGGGTAAGGAATTTCTTCAATCCCTCATTTTTTTATTTGCCCTAAATTTTTGGAGGATTTCCGCCCTCCGATTGGCGTAATTTCGTCAATCCCCTTTGGATTTGTCATAAAGTTATCTAATTTCAACTCTGTTTGCATTTTCCGGTGTCGCTCGTTGGGCTTAGGTGGTGGAATCGCGACAAATCTTGGGATTTTCGCTTCCAAACGCCGCCAAAACTCCCGATCCCTCGCGGTGGGCTCTTCTCCCCTCACTTTCGAGGGAGGTAAAAATGTTAAACCCCTCTCCTGTGGTGTGGTGCAATTATCTGACATATGTGCTAGCATAGAAAGCTGTCAATTCAATTTGGAAGGTATTTTTGATCTCAAACAGGTGAAGTTAGAGCTTTTAACACCGCTTACGCCATTTAGTTGACGCGAGCACTGTCGACGTCACTTTAAGGCAAGTAGAGAACCCCCTCTCACTTGCAAAACTTTAGATTTACTCTGCTTATCTGTCCGTTACAAATAATTCCTTTTTACAAAATTTTGAACTCTAAAAAGTATTGATATAACGAAATTTGATAGACAATCCATAAGGACGCACTATAAGACGAATCCATAGTTGTAAGCGAAATTCTTGAATTGTAGCGTCTAACTGGGCATCTGTCTGCTGGCATGGTCACGACAAGCAGGATTACTTTTCCGATAAGACTTGCACTCAGATCTGATCGTGAGCCATATGCGCCCGCTATAGTACGTATACACTTCATCGATCGCGACTTACAACTATTAATTTTAGGCTATACTCCGGAGTAGGCTAATATTTCAGATATGTTTGTTTGACCTGGTTTTTGGCACGTTTTGTAGCTTTATACATGATATATCAGTACTCGGTTATGTCTGTTGTTTTTGCTCTCATTATAAAATATTTAATTTGCTTATATTCTAAGTTCTAAGGCATTTTCTTTTTGTCTTGAAATTGCCTTAGGTTTCGTGACTGCGCCGCCTGCTCCTTGAGCTACTTCTCGTTCAGCTCCAGTCTTGCTCAGAGGTTTTTCATTTATAGTTGTCTGCATCAGATTCTATGATCCCTTTACTGTCTGTCTACCATGTAATAGTTATAGTAAGACATTTTCTTCTGTATCATGGACAACTCCTAGGATATTTTTGATGTATTAGATCATCTTATCTATAACTTTATCACTTCTGTTATTATTGCATTTACTTCTGTTTCAGCACTGTGTGTAGCATTAAATTTTTTTCAAGAAAATACATGTGCATGAATTGCCCACGTTTTAAAAATTTAAGTGCTTCCGCACATTTATACTCAATCAATTGTTCAAACAAAATTACTATTCCTAAGAAACTATTTCTTATATCACCGTATCCGCCTTAGCAGGCATGGTTCCTTTCCACCCATGCCTGTGGCATCACGGCCCGCCCGAAGCGCACTCTGACTTCTGTCGAGACGGTTCGTGACAGTTGGTATCAGAGGGAGGTTAGCTCTTAAAAAAATGCAATATTTTGAAAATTTTCAAATATTTTAACTTCTACATGTACATGCATCATATCTCACTCAGCTTGTCATTATTGGTTGTTCGTGGCTAAAACATCGCACACACTCACTCATAATCATTAGTAGTATGCACACGAATGTTAAGGGGTTATGGGCAAACTTAACATTTTTGTGCATATGAATTTCCACTAGGCTATACACCGCTTGCGAATATTAAATTGTATGGGCGGTTTAATATTTTCAAGTGCGTTGGCATTAGAATCATAATATGCATAACATGTTAAGTGATATGGGCGCTTAACATGGCATGTATATCCATTCATGAACATTCGTAGGAATGCATTTTAGACATGATTGCATTACATGCATAACATAACTCATTACACAAATGTTAAGCCAAGAACAACAGATGATGATCGTACACACATGGTTTTGTAAATTGCTTGACATTGCATGTGATTTCTTGTCATTAATCATCACCTAGAGTTGTCCAATGAAAATGCTGTAACTAATATATGATTTATGTATTCGACAGTATCAAAATGCTAAAACCTGTTGTTCCTTAATATCTTATGATTGACGTAATTGTCTTTCTTACTCGTTTCTTTTGTGTCCCTGCTTAGATGGCCCCTAAACGATCTCAGCGCAAGAAAGCTACCCCTCCAGTCGGGGCAGCTCCTGTAAACGCCACTGCCCAGCTGTTGAGGCAGATTCTCGAGCGTCTCACTCGCTTAGAGGAAGATCGTCAAACTCCTGACACAGCTCCTGATTCTGGCAGCGCAGGGACAGCTGGAGTCACTGCTACCGCCGCTCTTGGAACCCCCCTCTTGCACCTGGTTTAGGAACTGGCTTGCTTACTGACACCCTTGCCGTCCCGCCCGTGCCAGGTCTGGTTGCTCCTCCTGTAGCAATGGCGGATACGCTGATGTTCAAGAGGTTGAATCCGCCATCCTTCAATGGCAGTCGTGATTTCTTCGTCATCTCAGACTGGCTCTCCCAGATGGAAAAGCACTTCGAGTATGCCGGTGTTCCTGAGGCACACAAGGTTCATCTTGCAGCCTACCAGCTGACCGAGGATGCATACACTTGGTAGCTTCAGCGCCGCAGTCTCCCCAATTTTTCCTCTATGACCTGGGAGCAGTTCAAGAATGCGCTCATGGAAAAGTTTCTTTCGTCCGTGGAGCGAGACAAGTTAGCTGAGAGGTTCCTGTCCCTTCAGCAGCCTGGCAGAACCGTAACTGAATATGAGATAGAGTTCTCTCGTCTATCTCTCCTTGCCGCAGAATTCGTGCCCGATGAATCCAAGAAGATCAGCCGCTTCGTGAAGGGCCTCCGACACGATTTCTGCCAGCATGTGGTAGCCCATGGCGCCACCACCTACGCCGAGACTGTTGGAGCTGCCTTGAAGGTTGAAGCTATTGAGATGGATCGCACTGCCAAGAAAGTTCAGCATGGTACGAGCAATGCCGTTGTACGTGACCACAAGCGCAAGAATGCTCCACCTCAGGAGCAAGGTCCCAAGTCTCAAGAGGTGTGTGCCTACTGCCACAAAGTTGGCCATACCGTCCTAGTCTGTCGATATCTTCTGAAGAAGCAAAAGATGATTGTGCCTGCCCAACAGCCCCAGGTTACGCTTGCCTCTGCCTCCTCCGTCTGTACCTATTGCAAGAAATCGGGCCACTTGGTGAATGATTGTCGCCGCAAGCAGAATACCTACTTCAGATGTGGGCAGTTTGGACATCAGATTAAAGATTGCCCCGTGAAGGAAAGCCCGATCCCCGCTCAGCCCCTGCAGGCTATTTCTGGTGCCCAAGATAAGGGCAAGGCTGTGCTGAATGTCACCACTCAGGGCGAGGCGCTCGCATCTACCTCCGTCATCTCTGGTATGCTTTATGTGAATTTTTAAATTTCCTGCGTCTTTTCATTTCCTGCCTTAATGTCAAAAAGATCTTGAATGCGATTGCTATGTTCATTTCTAGGGAGTTTTAGGGTCAAAAACAAATGGATGCAAATCCTATTCGATTCTGGAGCATCTCACTCTTTTATAGCACGTCACATCGTGAATCTTCATAATTGGCCTACTTTGCCACTCGATGTTCCTTTCGAAATCTCTGTGCCCGGTCATTTGCACTTGTCTACTAGAGGCATTCTCAATTGTCCGATACTTCTTGGTGAACTGCAAGTCGTCGCCGATCTCATAGTCCTGGACATGACAGAATTCGATGTAATCTTGGGTATGAACTGGCTAGTCGCGTATCAAGCAAAATTGGACTGTCTGACAAAGAGGATCAATCTCAGTATCGATGGTAAAGACTACAGCGTTCATGTTTAGGCTACCCGCAGCCACCTGCAGGTAATTTCTGTTATGCGCGCCTCTCGACTTTTTAGCCAGGGATGCTTTGCTTGTTTTGTTTATGCTTCACATTCAGATGCTGTCGTACCCCAACTAGAGTCTATCCCGATTGCTTCCGAGTTCCCTGACGTGTTTCCCGCCGAGCTGCCTGGAATGCCTCTTGATCGTGAAGTAGAGTTCTCCATCGATGTAGAGCCTGGAACGCGCCCTTTATCTAAAGCTCCATACCGTATGGCACCCAGAGAACTAGAAGAGCTTAGATCACAATTAGATGAGTTACTTGAGCATGGGTACATTCGTCCCAGCTCTTCTCCTTGGGGAGCCCCCGTTCTTTTCGTTAAAAAGAAAGACGGATCCATGAGATTGTGCATCGACTACCGGGATCTGAACAAGGTAACCATCAAGAATAAGTACCCCCTCCCGCGCGTGGATGACCTTTTTGACCAGCTCAAAGGCAGTACCGTCTTCTCCAAGATAGATCTCAGGTCGGGTTACCATCAGTTAAAGATCAAAGAATCCGACATCCCCAGGACAGCTTTCCGGACTCGGTATGGACACTTTGAATTTTTGGTGAAGTCTTTTGGGTTGACTAACGCCCCTTCTGCTTTGATGGATATAATGAACCGTGTCTTCCGCGACTACCTGGATAAGTTCATCATTATTTTCATTGATGACATCTTGGTTTACTCCAAGACTCGTGAGGAGCATGCAACACATCTTAGACTCACTCTCTCCACTCTTCGTCAGCACCAACTCTATGCCAAATTGGCGAAATGTGAGTTCTGGCTGGATCGTGTTGCCTTTCTGGGTCATGTTATTTCCGGCGATGGACTTTTCGTTGATCATGCCAAGGTCTCCGTTGTTATGGACTGGAAGCAACCTTCTACCCCTACTGAGATTCGCAGTTTCCTTGGTTTGGCGGGCTATTACCGGCGTTTCGTCAAGGATTTCTCCTCTCTTGCTGCTCCCCTAACACGTCTAACTCAAAAACATGCCAGATTTGAGTGGACAGAACAGTGTGAGCAGGCCTTTTCTGAATTGAAGCAACATTTGTGTTCAGCGCCAGTTTTAGCTCTTCCTTCAGAAGGGTTGGACTTTTCGGTTTATACCGATGCTTCCGGAGTGGGCTTGGGCTGTGTCCCGATGCAAGAGGATCGTGTTATTGCTTATGGGTCGAGGCAGTTGAATATCCATGAATGGAACTACCCCACTCATGATCTGGAGTTCGCTGTAGTCGTGTTTGCTTTGAAGCTTTGGCGTCACTACCTCTATGGCGTGAAGTGTCACTTCTTCACTGACCATCAGAGTTTGAAGTACATTTTCGTTCAGAAAGACCTTAATCTTCGTCAGAGGCGATGGCTGGAATTCATAGCAGATTATGACCTGCAGCACACTTATGTGCCCGGGAAAGCCAATTCAGTAGCGGATGCTTTGAGTCGTCATGCCTCAGTTGCCGCCTGTGCACCCATGTCAGCTTCTCTCGCGGCCCTGATTGATGACCTCGAGCGGATGGACATATCCTTCTCACCTGGAGGTCAAGGAGGAGTCTCAGATCCGTTATGGGTAGAACAGGTGAAGGACCTGCAACCATCTGGCCCCGCACTCCAGCGCATTCGCCAACAGGTCAAACTTGGTACTCTTCCCGATTTCTCTATCTCTGACGATGTTCTTCTTTTCCGAAGTCGCCTATGTGTTCCCGATGTCCCTGAGTTGCTGGATAGTATTTGCCGAGAAGCTCACGAGTCCCGCACATCTGGTCATCCTGGCAACAATAAGATGTATCATGACCTTAAGCAGATTGTGTGGTGGCCTGGCATGAAGAACTATATTGCACGCTTCATCTCTCGATGTCTGACGTGCCAGAAGGTGAAAGCTCAACGTCAGCGTCCTGGTGGACTTTTGCAACCCCTGCCTATCCCTGAATGGAAGTGGGAAGATATTTCTATGGACTTCATCACGGGTTTGCCCCGCACTACGAGAGGGCATGATGCGATTTGGGTCATAGTAGATCGCCTTACTAAAGTGGCTCACTTCATCCCGTACAAGGAGGGTCATTCCACCGAGAGAATGGCCCGGATTTATGTTTCTGAGATTGTGAGACTCCATGGGATCCCTCTGCGGATTGTTTCTGATCGTGACTCGAGATTTGTATCGCACTTCTGGAAGGGATTTCAACAAGCTTTGGGCACTGATCTTAACCTGAGCACCGCTTATCACCCGACGACTGATGGCCAGACCGAGAGGGTCAATCAGATTCTTGAAGACATGCTTCGGTGCTATATTTTGGACTACAAGGGAGCTTGGGATGAACATACCCTTGGTTGAATTCGCCTACAACAACAGCTACCAAGAGAGCCTCAAGATGGCCCCGTTCGAAGCACTGTACGGGCGCCGATGTAGGACCCCGCTCTACTGGTCAGAAGTCGGTGAAAAGGTGATTTTGGGTCCTGAGTTACTTCAGGAAATGGAAGAAGCTACCAAGAAGACTCGTGTTCAGCTCAGTCGTGCCATTGAGAGACAGAGAAAGTATGCAAATCAGCGCCGCCGTCCGTTAGAGTTTGCTGTTGGTGATCAAGTGTTTCTGAAGGTTTCTCCTACTCCTGGGGTGAAACGGTTCGGTCGCCATCATAAGCTCAGCCCGAGGTTCGTGGGACCGTACGTCATCTCAGAGCGTGTTGGAGGATCTGCCTATCGTCTGGATCTACCTGCTTCTTTGGCCGGTGTTCATGACGTCTTTCATGTCAGCCAGCTTCGGAAGTACATCCACGATCCTAATCGTGTTCTTGAAGAAGTTCCAGTTATTCCTGAAGCCAATCTGTCTTATCCGATCGAGCCTTCGAAGATCGTCGAATATCAATAACGCAAGCTTCGCAAAAGAACCATTCCGATGGTGAAGGTACTTTGGGTGCATGGCAAGTCTGAAGAGTACACTTGGGAACTCGAATCTGACATGCGCAACAAGTATCCTCAACTCTTCTCTTAATTCTTGGTACGTCTCTACGTCTTCCTTATTACTTCAATATCCTTTATAGTTAACTTTCATGCGTTAATCTGCAAACTTCTGTATGTCGTTGTTTTAGTTCCCTTCAAAGAATTCCTTTGTGAGTTTCGGGACGAAACTTCCTAAGTAGGGGAGAATGTAACAACCCATTTAATAACAAATAAGAATAATAATAAAAAAAATAAAATATAAAAAAAGACCTACAAAATAACCCCGGTCTAAACCTACCCCGCCCCCCTCCTTTTATTAAAACCCCGAGCCCCCGGTCCATTTCCGCATCCCGCAAGAAAACCCGCAGGGAATATCCCGCTTCCGCCTCACGCGTACCCGACGGCCCCGTAACCCGCCGCCAACGCCTCCGGCCGCCCCCGAGACGCCTCCCCGTGGCCGGAAAACGCTTCCTCCTGGCCGGGCGCCCATTCCTTTTGCTTCCCCGACGTCTCCGGTGCTTCCCTTGGCCGGAAACTTCCGCACAATTCTTGGCCGGCTGCACCCTAGGGTCCAAAGACCTCCTCCAAGGGCCTACAACTGCCTCCTCTTCCCCTTCTCTGACCAGTGAGGACAAGGGCAGCGATCCTTCTCCGGCAACGCTAACTCCTTCTCGTTCCGGCCGATGGTTTTCGTGAGGGACTCCTAGGGTTTCGCTTGAAACCCCTCCTCGTGGATTTCTGAGCCCAAATCTGGACTCCTTGGGTAAGGAATTTCTTCAATCCCTCATTTTTTTATTTGCCCTAAATTTTTGGGAGGATTTCCGCCCTCCGATTGGCGTAATTTCGTCAATCCCCTTTGGATTTGTCATAAAGTTATCTAATTTCAACTCTGTTTGCATTTTCCGGTGTCGCTCGTTGGGCTTAGGTGGTGGAATCGTGACAAATCTTGGGATTTTCGCTTCCAAACGCCGCCAAAACTCCCGATCCCTCACGGTGGGCTCTTCTCCCCTCACTTTCGAGGGAGGTAAAAATGTTAAACCCCTCTCCTGTGGTGTGGTGCAATTATCTGACATATGTGCTAGCATAGAAAGCTGTCAATTCAATTTGGAAGGTATTTTTGATCTCAAACAGGTGAAGTTAGAGCTTTTAACACCGCTTACGCCATTTAGTTGACGCGAGCACTGTCGACGTCACTTTAAGGCAAGTAGAGAACCCCCTCTCACTTGCAAAACTTTAGATTTACTCTGCTTATCTGTCCGTTACAAATAATTCCTTTTTACAAAATTTTGAACTCTAAAAAGTATTGATATAACGAAATTTGATAGACAATCCATAAGGACGCACTATAAGACGAATCCATAGTTGTAAGCGAAATTCTTGAATTGTAGCGTCTAACTGGGCATCTGTCTGCTGGCATGGTCACGGCAAGCAGGATTACTTTTCCGATAAGACTTGCACTCAGATCTGATCGTGAGCCATGTGCGCCCGCTATAGTACGTATACACTTCATCGATCGCGACTTACAACTATTAATTTTAGGCTATACTCCGGAGTAGGCTAATATTTCAGATATGTTTGTTTGACCTGGTTTTTGGCACGTTATGTAGCTTTATACATGATATATCACTCGGTTATTTCTGTTGTTTTTGCTCTCATTATAAAATATTTAATTTGCTTATATTCTAAGTTCTAAGGCATTTTCTTATTGTCTTGAAATTGCCTTAGGTTTCGTGACTGCGCCGCCTGCTCCTTGAGCTACTTCTCGTTCAGCTCCAGTCTTGCTCAGAGGTTTTTCATTTATAGTTGTCTGCATCAGGTTCTATGATCCCTTTATTGTCTGTCTATCATGTAATAGTTATAGTAAG
Source organism: Platanthera zijinensis (assembly GCA_039513925.1). Classification (NCBI taxonomy): domain Eukaryota; kingdom Viridiplantae; phylum Streptophyta; class Magnoliopsida; order Asparagales; family Orchidaceae; genus Platanthera; species Platanthera zijinensis. Next base: position 56,357,063 of record CM077091.1, on the reverse strand, counting down.
ACATTTTCTTCTGTATCATGGACAACTCCTAGGATATTTTTGATGTATTAGATCATCTTATCTATAACTTTATCACTACTGTTATTATTGCATTTACTTCTGTTTCAGCACTGTGTGTAGCATTAAATTTTTTTCAAGAAAATATATGTGCATGAATTGCCCACGTTTTAAAAATTTAAGTGCTTCCGCACATTTATACTCAATAAATTGTTCAAACAAAATTACTATTCCTAAGAAACTATTTCTTATATCACCGTATCCGCCTTAGCAGGCATGGTTCCTTTCCACCCATGCCTGTGGCATCACGGCCCGCCCGAAGCGCACTCTGACTTCTGTCGAGACGGGTCGTGACAATCACTGACGGAGAAGTTGCGACGGATAGGTCGGTGCGACTAGAGCCTGTGCGGATAGTAGACAACGAGAACAGGATTTTGCGTCGCAAAAGTGTACCTTTGGTAAAGGTGTTGTGGTCTAATCATGGGAAGGAGGAGTATACATGGGAGTCGGTGGACTTGATGCAAAAGCGCTACCCGGAGCTGTTTCATCAAGATAATCTTTAAAAGCATATTTTATTTAATGTTTTCTCTCCCCATAGCCTTAGCCTGATTTCGGGGACGAAATCTTTTATTTTGTTTATAGGATTTGTAAAGTCCCGATTCGCGCTACGCCCCTCGTGCGTGCTTCTGAGTCAGGATAGCTGACTTGGGCCTAGGGAGTGCAAGCGACTAGGCTTATACTCGTGTGGAAAAGAGAAATTGGTCCAGAATAGGACACGGGTAGAGACACGGGTGTGTCCCTACCCGTGTGCATCGAGTAGAACTCGAGAGGCGTTGAGTGGAACTCGACATGGCCTGTCCCGAGAAGGACACGGGTAGAGACACGGGCGTGTCCCTACCCGTGTCAAGAGGCGTTGAGTGGAACTCGATAGGGCGTGTCCCGAGAAGGACACGGGTAGAGACACGGGCGTGTCCCTACCCGTGTCGAGAGGCATTGAGTGGAACTCAACAGGGCGTGTCCCGAGAAGGACACAGGTAGAGACACGGGCGTGTCCCTACCCGTGTCGAGAGGCGTTGAGTGGAACTCGGCAGGGCGTGTCCCGAGAAGGACAAGGGTAGAGACACGGGCGTGTCCCTACCCGTGTCGAGAGGCGTTGAGTGGAATTCGACAGGGCCTGTCCCGAGCAGGACACGGGTAGAGACACGGGCGTGTCCCAACCCGTGTGCGTTGAGTGAAGTTTAACGAACGTGTCTCCCGAGCAAAACACGGGTAAGAACAAGGCCATGCACACGGCCGTGTCCCGTGACACGGGCAGTGGACACGGGCTTGTCCCTACCCGTGTCTGTGTCCATACAACGCTATAACCGTCGACGACGCTTCACCGAGCGGGACACGGGTAGGAACACGGGCGTGTTCCTACCCGTGTTGGTCCTATTTATATAGGATTTGGCCGTTTTTCATCCTCTTCCCATGCTTTCTTTTCTGTGGTGAAACTGCTAGAGGAGGGAAGGAGTTGCTGGAATCAACTATACTCCGTGAAGAACCACCGCCGCCGCCAAGGAAAAGAGGATGCCTCCGCGAAGAGTCACGAGATCCATGGCCGGAAATAGCGGAAGCGCCGGAAACGAGGTGAGCTTCCTCCCCTCTCCCTTGGTGCTAGATCTGTAGTTAATCCTAGGCGAGATATCGACTCAAATGAGTCTTGATGTGTGAGATGAAGATTTTTAGGAGAGGCCATGCTAGGACTTGTGTTCTACGGTTTAGTCATCTTCAACCTCTCTTTTATTCAATGTAATGATGGGGGATGGTCTCGCGAAGAGGAATGGCCTGATGAGGGTGAAAAAGGGAGGAGGAATTTCTGATGTGAACTGGGAAGATCGGCTGGAGGAGGAAGACGAACCGATGTCGTTCGTTCTGCCTTAAGATGCGCACAGAAATCTACTTTCTGCGCGCAACGATCTTCGTGGTCATTTTCATGGATGACTTGGCCAGATCTGGGCTTTCGACTAAACATGAAAGTCGTAGCCCTTGGAAATACCTTTCCAGTAAGTGGTTACACATCTTCAGGCGAAGTCTGTAGCCACGGGAAAGTCTGATCGAAGTAGAGAATGACAGGCTAAGCATGCAGAAAATGTATTCAGTACGCAGTAGGCTTTGGAGCCAATTTCATGTGTGATACAGTCTGATCTGGGTTGCAGACTGAACATGAAATTTGTAACCCATGGAAAGACCTTTCCATCGAGGGGTTAAACGTATTCACCGGATTCCTATAGCCTCGGAAATCTCCGGTCGAAGTTGTTGTCCAGAAGGTGTTCTGCACCTGAATTTCCTGGGTTGGTGTAGAAACTGGTTTGGACTCGGAGGAGATCTTGTAACAAATTATCGTTGGGGTTTTGGCGAATTATAATATGTCTAACCGTGATAATTCAACGACTGAGAAAATTGTTGGATAGACCCCACGCAAATAAATGGTGAAATGAAATGTAATTGAACGAAACGATTTGGTGGGAGTTAGTGAACGAATGGTAATTCGTCAATTAATAACAAGATTGTCTTGAACTTGTGTATTCGGTCGCTGTTGATAGTTAGATGATTAACTCATGTGCGCACGAATGATTAAGTTTGGTGAAAGAGTTGTAATCGGAGATGTTAAAGTTAAGTGATCATAGCATAGACGTAATCATGTTGGCCGAAAGAGTGATGCATGGTCTTGAGGCTTGTCAAATAGGGAAGTCTAAGATGGTCCATTGTATGAGGTGGTTCGCCACCTGTGTTTGTGGTAACCCTTTAAGGTGCCTTGGTCACAAGATTGTGAAAGGGTGTAAGTGCTGGTGTATGATCGCACTGGTTAGTTATGTTGAGAAGAGTTATAGATGGACGGTTGGGCTTGGTCCTCGGTATTCATGTCCCGAGGCTCCTTCCATGTCACGATGATGTTGTATTGCATGCGGTGTGAGTTGACACACGGTGTCGTAATCCTGGGTTAAGGATAGTGTGGCAGGTCTACGGGCTCGCCAATCGTCACACCGATGTGAGTTGACAGTTAGACCTTGAGCGGTTGGGCTTGGTCCTCGGTGTTCACGTCCCGAGGCTCCTTCCGTGCAAAGTGAACGGTTGGGCTTGGTCCTTGTGCTTATTTTCGAGGCTCCTTCCGGGTCACATCATAGGCCAATTCGGGGCTAGGATCTCGGTGCACATATACCCGGGACACCCGCTGAGCCGTACTACGCGTGTGAGCTCCGCTGTGTGTTCTTAGCGTTGAGGCGTACGGAGGCCTAGGCTAGGTAGTGTGGAGACCAGTCTAGTAGTGGAGATGCCCGCTCAACTGTCACCGTCTGGCCACGACGGTTGACGCCTGAGAGATTAGCTACCTACTCGTAAGTGGGAACTAAAGAGTCTGTGTCGACACAGCAATTGCTTATGCATGTACATGGGTGAGTCATAGCATAGCATTCATTTCATCGCATTTCATCGCATACACAAGATCCTCATCGTATAAGTTTGTATGGGCACTCTTATACAATGAGTTACTTTTCTATTGAGCTGATCCTCAACTTATAAGTCTGTATGGGCATTCATATAAGTTGAGTTACTTTCTGTTGTAGCTTTATGTTATTATGCTGTTGTAGTTGATAGAACTGCTAGAGTGACAGTTAATCAATTATTGTGCTGCTACATTATTATAATATTTACTGATAACACTATGCCATCTGCTTTTACCTATGCTTACATACTTTATATATATTGTATCTTTGTCCATTTCTTCGCCCGGTGCCGAGGAGTCGCCGGGGGAGCGGATGTGAAGCCACTTAGTCTTTAGGACTAACAGTTGCTACGTCTTTCTTTTTAGGAGGAAACCCCGCAGACGGAGCAGCATCAGGTTTTGCAGCAGGACAGCCAGGCCAGGACGACAGGGCCTGAGGGGACGGTACGGTCGTTACCGTCGGTGATTGATATGAGTCTTTGAGAGACTTGATGTAGCCCTTTTGGGCAAAATATTTTACGTACTCTGATTATAGAAGCTTGTTGTAGCTTCTCTACTTTTGTTATATTTGGACTTATATACGTATGTGTGCATTTGACTTCTGTTTTTATTACTCTGGTTGGGTTGACATGTTTGATATTGGTAAAGGCCAGCAAAATAGGCGTCTTGTAGCACAGGCTAGCCCGAGTGCTAGTGCTACCGCAAGGCGGCTGTTCTGGGCATAATACCCCTCTCGTGTCGTGTGATGTGTTCCGGGAGGGGGGTCTTACAGGTCGTCTGCGTGCGCAAGAGCTTTTGAAGAGCTGAAAAGTCATCTGACCACGATGCCAATTTCGTGCTCGACATGTAGTACGGAAGGTTATGAGATTTACAGTGACGTATCAGGGAGCGTTTTAGGCTGCGTTTTTCTTCAGTTTAGAAAGCTAATTGCTTATGGCTCTCGTCAATTAAAGGTGCATAAGAGGAATTAACCGGTCCACGACTTGAAGTTGGAGGCCTTGTGATAACTCTATTTTTAGTGCTATTTTTATATAGTTTTATTTTAATAATTGGTTTTATTTTATTTATAGTTTGCTTAAATAATATCTTATTGACTTCTTTTCGCAATTTAGGATGTTTTTGGCTGCAATTATCAAATTGGAGCTCACTGGAGAATTTTTGGCACTTTTTGCAAAAATTTTGGAAAAGTTAAGAGTTACACGCCATGGTCACGAGCGTGACCAGGGGGCATGACTAAACTTGCGCATCATGCTCTTTCTCCAGCGCACCAGACAATGTGTCACCATTCCTCCCTCTCTGTCGCATCCTCCTCCAGGAATCCTGAGGAAGCCGCCACGGCAGAATCTATGTTTACGTTCACCAATCCTTCCTATTGGATGCTGAGCAATCGCTTAAACGGGAAACCGTTTGGCATTTTTCGAATCCTGGATTGGGGAGTGCTCGTTGCATTCGGTGTTGTGGATTTGATGAGAGGTTTTTTATCCACCCCAGGATGGAACGCCTTTTTCGCCATCTCCAAGCCCATAGTCCTTGAACTCACTGTGGAATTCCTCGCTTCTCTTGAACTTTGAGGTGTGCATGTCGACACATTCATGATATTCCGGATGGGGGGTGTAATGCATGAGCTCTCGGTCCGCCAGTTCAATGTTCTCATGGGATTCTTCGATGAAAATTTCACAAATTCAACTGCGTATAATGATTTTTGTTCGAATTTTCCACTGGATTTCAACGTCATACACTTTTGGTCAGAGATTAGTCAAGACATCACCCCCTACAACCCAAAAAGAACCAAAGGTCATCATATTATTTTTCCCGCTCTTTGCATTATCCATCATCTTTTGAGTTTCTCTCTCACCGGTCACAGGGACAACAAAGGTGTCGTAACTCGTCATGACCTACTATACTTATTCAATATGGTTCGTCGAATTCACTCAATTTGGGCATGGAGCTTGCTCTCTTCTTTCGGCTTCAAGGCAAAAATGGGCGATTGGGAGCAGTGCAGGGCGGTAACTATGTCACTCACCTTGCAAAGCGGCTGGGAGTTTGGGACGCTTTTCTGCAACTACACTGTGTTCAAGCACCTATTCTCCTGACATTTTCTAGCCTCCAGGCACTTAGATTAGCGTGTCGTTGAGAAGAAGAGTATGAGACTCTCCCTCCGAAAGGGAATGGTGGAACCTCTGGCGCTCCTCCTCCAATTCCCTATAGCGTCCTCCTCCTGGTCCTTTACCTTAATGGGATTAGCAGTTTGTTTCGCTTCGCAAGCAAATGGAGCCGATGGAGACCCGTCTTGGTGAGCGGATTGACGAGCGAATTACTATATTGGAAAAGTTTTACACTTCTTCCATTGAGCACATCTCCCGAAAGTTTGCGGAGCTATGGGCCTATTATCGGCAGAGCGGAGATGGTAGTGATGAGGAGTAATCTATCTTAATTTTTATCTTTGTTGTCTGATTTTTAGCATTTTTTCTTTTTCTCAGCAAATCTATTTTTTAGTTGTATTTTTATTTATAGTATTATTTGTTTTATTCTAGTTTTAAAAAAAAAATTATTGCGTATTTTTGTGCTTTAATTAACTTCTTTCATGATTACTTGGTGCGACTTGGGAATTCTTCTCAGGGAAGTTCATTTTTTCTATACTTTGCATTTTTTTTATTTTTCACAAAACAATTGGGACAATGTTTCATATTAAGTATGGGAGATATCAGGCACCAGTATTTATTTTTGAGCAAAACTTATACAAAAATAATAATAATAAAAATTTAAATATATAAAATATATTTAGCAAAAAAAGAAATTTTTTATTTCAAAAAAATTTACAAAAAAACAAAAAAAGTTTTATTAGAGAAATCTTTTATTTCTATATTTTCTCACTTGCAAAATTCTTTGTGAATTAACATTTTCATAGTGTTAAGAAAATTTTTTGGATTTATTAGATTTTTAATTTTGGAGTTAAACTGTTGGTCATGTTGTGTTTCTTGTCAAACACACATATTAGTAGAGCAGAATTATAATCCTCTACTTGGTACAAGCAATTCCTTATAGTCTCAATCTCATTATTGGCCCTAAGATCAATCAAATGAGAAGAATTAACATAAGAATACTAGTAAGGAGGGATAGAGTACTATCCAAGGAAACACCTATAGTAGAGAAGGAGAAGGAGAAAAAGAAGAAAGCAGTGGTTGTGGAAGAATAATCAACCAGTGAATCTGAAGATCCGGGAAGTTCTATCTCAGAGAAACAAGATGAAGCAGCACCTAAAAAATCTCCAAGGACATCTCTTGGTACTTGTGATCAGATACAGGGGAGAAAATCCCAGTTAGGGATCCTAGTGAGGGGGAGAAACTCACTTTTCTTCTAGATATAGATTTGGATACTTTCAACACAATAGTAATGGAAGTAGTATAAGAGATAGACACTGTTCAAGAATAAGTAGAGGTTCCTAAACAGGAAATTCCAGATAGGGAGATTGAGGATATAGTCTCCAAGGAGACTGAGGAAGAAGTCTTTCTGAATAAAGATACTAGTATCCTAGGGGACATGACAGCTCTTCCAATTGATCCTGTTTCTGATAATATAGCTCAACAAGGTGAAGTAATCATAGAACATAATAATCTTGATGAAGATAGTGCAAGTATTGAGGGGTAGATAGCAGATCTGGCCCCAAATACTAAAGGAGCTAAAGAGCCTAAATCAATTGAATTAGTTCTTCTGATTCTAAGGAGGAGGAAGCCTCTCAGATGAAGAAAATAAAATTGACTGAACGCAAAAAGAGGAGTAGGAGCTATAAGAAGACCATTCAGTCTGGAACAACACCTAATCCTCCTATTTATTTCAGCTCACTTATAGTTCAAATGCAAATAATGTTAGAACAACAAAGAAATCAACTTGAAAAATATGTAGAAGAAAATAATAAGGAGTTGCAGTTCCACCTTGCACAAGAAAACAAATCCATTAGATTTGAAGTGAATCTACTGAAAAATGATATGACTAATTTCTTTCAAAGAGGAGCAAATGTTGTAGTGTACATTGCTCAACAATAGTAGGAGTCAAAGAAAACTCAAGATGATATAGTTGTTAAACAAGGATATGTCCTGGAAAACAAGACTAGAATGAATGAGAACATGATAGTAATGCATGATACTACACTAGTAATTATAACTGAGCAAACTACAGCTCTAGAGAACCTCTACCTCGAAAGATATTAAAACTCACCAATCTACTCACAAAGCATCTTTGGTTTAGGACGTCAAGGCCTCTGCCAAAGAATTAGATGATCACTTGCTCAAGGTAAAGAATAATTTGTCCTTAGGGGTTACTCCTCTTGTAGACCAAGTGAGATTTCATAAGGATGACTTAAGAGACTGTATTGAGAGAGAAGTCATAATGAGGGAGAGAGTAATGATAAAGTCATGCTCAAAGAATGTTATTTGGACCACCAATTACATTAGAGAAACTCTAGGCTTTCCTCCCTTAAGGTATGATGAAGATCAAACTGTTGAGTCTGGCTGCAAACCAGCTCAGTTTGAGGCCATTCAAACTACAGTACAATCCATATACAGTCCTCCACCACAGAATCATAATATAGTATAAGAGAAGGTGGAGATGACTGCTTCTGCATTGATAAAATAAAAAGAAGCTCAATTATCTAAGAAAATATTTAGGGAGCAGGCTGAAGTAAAGCCATATTTTGAAGCAGTGGAGCCCAACTTCCAGATCTATTATACTCACTAGCTCCATGGTAATTAGTCAACATCAACAAAGCTGACAGGGGAAAATGGTACTCAGAACAAGAATCGGTCAAGCATATAAAGCAGCAGGAGATCATCTTTAAATTCAGAAAAGATCTGAAGGAAGGGAAGATCCCAGCTGATTCTTTAGAGCCCAATAAGTACTTCCCCAATCCATATCATTATACTAAAAGACAAAGGCTCAAGGATGAAGAGATCTTGACGGCTAAAGATATCGAGGGCAAGAATGTGGTTGATGACAAGGTGCCTGAAGTAAAAAACTAAAATACAATCAAGAAAAGGCATCGCCATCAAAGAGCCAGAACAATCATATCTTAGAATTTTTTTTAGAAACTATGTAATTTTGTTTTAAGAACATTATGAAGACTGAAAAGTGTAATCTTTTAACAAATTGGAATGAAAAGTTTTTTTGCACTTTGTTATATCTGTGTTATCATTACTGTGTTCTTTATAATTTTGTTCAGCAATTTTCATGTACATCTTAATTATCAAATTTTGGTATTATGGTGTATTTAATTGAATTGTGGTTTTGACTTCTCCAAATAGGGGGAGATTGTTGGGTATATTGGAAATAATGTACTTGATTTGAAGAATTCCTTTCAACTCAATGATATATACAATTATGTATTTGATGTATGTTTTAGTTCATACATGTAGGTTAGCCTATATCATATTGATTGGACAGGTGGTCCAAGTTATATTGATAGGTGGACTCAAAGAAGCTGACTGGAAAGATAGTAAAAAAAATTGACTAAGTCCACAAGAATCGAGTGAAGCTAGTTCACTCAACGTCCTACAACTAAAAGTGCTGAGTGAAGTCAGGACAGTTAATGCCGAGCAAGTTGCAGTGCAATGAAATGGCTAAGTGCAAAAGTTTTGACACACTTCAATTATGTCAACACCTTTGCAGGAGCTGTGTCGAGACAAGTCAGTTATCTCGACACCTTGAAGATCAAGACAGCTGTGTTAAGATAATTCAGTTATCTCGACACTTTGAAGATCAAGACAGTTGTGTCGTGACAAGTCAGATATCTCGACACCTTAAGATAGTAGTATCGTGACAAAACAACTGTCTCGACACAATGAAGACTGAAGCGTAGACTTAAATATGTTGACACACGACAGACTGAAGTGTCGAGACAATTCAACTATCTCGACATAGTGAAGAATTAAAATAAGTGTCAATACCCGGCAGATAGTAGTGTCGAGATAATTCAACTGTCTCGACATAGTGCAGATTTAAAGATGTTGATACAGTTGACAATTGTGTCGATACAAGTCAACTGTCTCGACACCTTCAAGTTCAGACTGAAAATTCTACTAAGTAATATTGTGTTGAGACTGCTAAGATGTCTCGACAACTTCTAAGAACACTAAGTAATATTTTGTCAAGACACTTGTGACTTCTCAACACTTTTGATCCTGAAGTTGAACAGAGTCAACATAGCTGAGTGTCAAGTCAAGTCAGAAGTGTCATGTCAACTATATTGACTTGATATCTCATTAGAATCCATTTGAAGGAAATTTTGAAGTATGATGTCATATGATGATATCATCAATCAGAAGCCAGCAACCCGTTAAGGCTATATATAGAGGGGTCATTTACAAAGAATTCAAGGAATCAATCGATCAATTATTTTCTCTCATTCTAATTTCTTCTAAGTCCGAGGAGGGTGACATCTCCAAGAAGAAGAAGGAAGACGTAGGTCTTCAAGAAAGTCTTCTGATCCTTTAAACAAGTTGATCAGAGGATTAAGGTGGATCTGTCTACAAATTCTACAAAGAAATCAAGCCAATCCTCATTAAGAACATTACAAATCCAGAGAATAATCATTTCAGCCACCCTGCTTATCAAGAATCAATCCTTTACTCTTAATTGAAGAATCTGAATTCTCAGATAAGTCAGATCACAGAATTGTTGTTTTTTGAAATTATTTACCTCTTTATTTTGTAAGATCTCTTTAAGATCTGAATTGGAAAGAGATAAATTCTTTGAGTTGTAAGACTTTGTTATAAAGGCTGAGGTAGGGTTCTTGACGGACCTGAGGTAATTGATTTGTGTGGGATCACTGAGGTGTAAGACTTGTAAAGTCTGAGGTAGGGTTCTTGAGGGACCTGTGATAGGAGATTGGGTAGATCTCTGAGGTAAGATCAGTGGGTCTGAGTTGTAGGTTTCTTTATAGAAACTATGCCTCTAAGATCTTTTGATTTGAGTTGAAAAGGAGGAGATATAAACTTATCTTGCACATTGCTAGTTGGGAAGAAGGGGGAAAGTGGATGTACCCTAGATAGGGGAACCACTATAAATTCTCTGTGTTCTGTGGATTACTTGTGCTGTGTTCAATGGTTTGCTTGTGCTGTGTTCTAGTAAAAGTTTATTTTTCAAGTATCTTCTGAACATTTAATAAGTGACTAAGAAATTTAAAAGACACCTATTCACCCCCTTCTAGGTGATTAACTACCCATAGATTTATCTTTCAACCCTTTACAACAAGCTCTTCCTCTCCGCCAAATACCAAGAACGTATCCTTAGTCCTTCTTATGTACTTTAGGATAGTCTTGATGACTTTCCAGTTAATATCACCGGGATCAGACAAATACTTAATAGTCATGCTCAAAGCATAAGAGACTTCGGGTCGAGTACATATCATTGCATACATTATTGAGGCAATTGCCGAAGAATATGGAATCAACTTCATGCAGTCCTTATCTTCACATCATTTAGGACACTGGTCCTTATAGAGAATCGCACCATGAGACATGGGTAAGAATCCTTTCTTGGACTCAAGCATGCTGAACCATCTCAACACCTTCTCAATATATATACTTTGGGACCAACCCAACAACTTCTTCAATTTATCTCTATAGATCTTAATACTAAGTATATAAGTCACTTCGAACAAGTATTTCATAGAAAAAAAGTTCCGTAGGTTGTTCTTAATAACTTGTAGGGTCAGTTTGTCGTCTCGATCAGTAGTATGTCATCTACATAAAATATCAGGAAGACAACAATGCTCCCACTAATACTCTTGTAAACACATGATTCATCCACGTTCTTAATAAAACTGAACTCTTTGATCTTTTCATCAAAATGAAGATTCCAACTTCGAGAAGCATGTTTTAATATATAAATTGATGTATATAGCTTCCTTATTTTAGTGGCTTCACCTGAAAATACAAAACCCTTGAGTTATGTCATATAAACTTCCTCAAGGAGGTTTCTTGATGTAGTCCAATGGTTCTGACGGGATAATTACTATGCGCTCTTTGGTTCGAACAATTAAACTAGATACGTAGATTGCGTTATCTCTCTAATTACGCTACCGTTGAACTTAACAAAGTATGGCACAAACTTTAACAATGCACAACGCAATAGGTCGCTACCCCTTTTAATAGATTAAACAAGGGATATATGCCAGTGTTCGCTCAAGCGAATAGGACCTACATGATCCGGACAATTAGCTATTCAAATTATTATTATCCGCAAGCATACACAAACCCAATAAGAGAGTATCTAGACTAAAAAAAGTGATTTCAGCAAAGTACAAACCAATCCCTAAAATAATTAATATGGGGGTATGCCAAATCACTTCAACTCAAGGAGAAATCAAGGATTAATGAAATCGATTTCTTCTAGCATTCACGAGATTTACCCAGTCCAATTTATAAGAAAATGTTCGGAGAATTAATGCTTGAAATTCAGATTTTATTAACGCACTAATTTCAACATAAATCCGGACCAAATACTAGCCTCCTAATCCACCAAATCTCATAATAATTCAGAATAAACTCACAAGAGGTTGTTTAGAATTCGATACCCAATCCCAGGAAATCCGTCCAGAAAGATGAGGGGAGGAAGAACACGACGACGGTGGTTGGATCTATTTCCACGTGAAATCCACGGAACCGCACCGGGAGATGAAGACGCAAGCCGTTTTTCCTTTGCAAAACCCTAGGAGAGGGAGAAACCATGGTGGCTGTAAACATTCAAGGAGGAGAGAGGAATGGTGTTGGCCGGATATTATCACGAGGTTTTTGTGTAGAGGGAGGAGGGCTGGTCGATTTTGGGAGGGAGAGAGGGTGGTCAGTTTTGGAGGGAGAAAGAGGAAGGGGTGATCGGTTTTTGGAGGGAGATGGTGGGCAGTTTTGGAGGGAGAAAGAGGGAATGGCTGCTCGGGTTGATGGAGATGGGTGGTCGAGAGGTTGAAGGGGAGAGGAGTTTAGTCGGGTTTGGTGTAGAAGGAGGGCTGCTCGATTTTGTATTGGAAAGGAGGAAGGGCTGTTGGTGGAGAACTTGAAGAGGGAGGAGGAGGTGGAGTGGAGTCCAGAATTTTGAGAGAGGCGGAAGGGGTTGCCGGCGGTTTGGAGGAAAAGGAGTTGGAGAGCCGAAATTCTAAGTGGGAGGAGGGAAAAACCTAAATAGATTTAGGTTTTTCAATTTCTTATCATTCTTACTAAAAGCTTCAACAACAAGGCCTTATATTGGCTACACTACTCATTCTGAACCATTCAAAATTAAATAAACAATAGATGGTTATAAGCACCCATCATAAACATGAAATGAAATAACAATAGTACCATGCATAAAAATGCATAAAAATAAAATGCTAAAATAAAATGCTTAAAAATAAAATTCTTAAAAATAAAAATGCTTAAAAATATATAATTATAAATATTTTATTTATAATCATATATTTTTATATGAGGGTAACGATGACGGGGGATGGCATGCATAACATGTAGAGGGGCACGACGTTGGCGATGAATGTTGCGGTAGAATCTCATCTTCAAGCTTGCGGCAACGATCGTCCAAATAAACCAACTCTCTATGTCGGGGATCAACGGTCGCATCAGTAACGTCATCATGAACCAATGGCGGGACAACATCTCAATCAATCCTCCCCAACTCAAAATTTCTCATCAACGATTAGTGTCCTGTGAGGGGAAAGTATTCGAAAATAGCAGTAACAGGGGGCAAATCTGGCCCCATAATCCAATTCGTAATGGTGTGATCATCCCACAACAATGAGAACTTGTCAGACATAGGAACAACAAAACTTTCGAGGAAACTCGAAAGGGTGTTAAGCAAAAGAAAAATAACTTCAATCTTACCATCGGGTTCAAGAATTAAGGAACCCATATGGAAAATAGACACGGTAGAACTAACACTCCTCAACATAAGAGAACATTTAGTGGGAGAGAGAAACAATGAAGAAAGACACTCAGGTGGAAAAGAGACGTACCGTAAAAAGTCTGGAAACTTGAAATAATGTGAAACACTACGTGTATTATAAAAATCCAAAATAAAAGCATCAAATATGAAGGTCTTCATAACCATGGATTGGTCGGTATTCCTACGTATTAAATTATTGACGGAGCTAGTAGGCATCTGCTCGGGGACTGACCAGACAAAACCCAAATCACCAACTCTAGCATAGGATGGTCTTAGAAGGGAGCGGAATTACGTACGACATAAATTATAATGGCTAGCTAATGTCCTAGATACATGTAAGCGGAGGTTGTAAATAGGCAAAGGGAAAGTATGTGACACTGGATTGGATGTATGAATAGGTCGAGATAAGACTAAATCTACGGGCACAATCACCGTGGAATCAGAAACAGTCGATATCGAAACACTGGACAGTAACATATAACTCATGACATGATCCATCAAATATAGGGTGTGTTCAGAATGAGGAGGAGTGGTGGAGAGACCAAATACTAGTGCGCTCAGCTTATTAATATCTAAACATCGAGACAACGCCAATGTAGGAACAAATAAAGTGGGTGTGGCACAAAAACTCAGACTAGGACTACCGGAACCATGCCCTAAAAAGTCATCTAATGTAGGCAAATAAACATGAGGAATGGTCGATAAAATAAATCCCGGGACAACATCCCAATCAGTATAATTTTCACCCAATGGTGACAACATCAAGAAACTCTCATTTGGGTCTATATCAATAACTTCACCCAAAGTTACAACTCCCTCGCTAGAAAATTCTTCCGCACTAGATACATCATCCAAATCATAATTAGTAAAGGTCTCAGAAATAGGCAAAATCGAACCTGACAAAATTTCTAATTAACAAGTAGCTTCAGGCAATGGTGATAACATCAAAGAAATATCCTTCGGGTTCTCAGCGCTAAAGTCATACAAAATCAAACTTCCCTTATAAGGTAAATCATCCACAACAATAATAGGGACATCATCACTCTCAAGCTCCTCAGAAGAATCAGATACAAACTCAGCTTGTGCAATCCTAGGCTCTATCATAACGGGGATCATAGCCTGGAGAGGGCACTCAATAATAGGGTGATTAGACACAACACTAGCAGAGCATGTATTAGGCAATGAAATACTTTCACAGATCGGAATACCATCATCCCATACATCATCTTCCAAATTACTAGGTATCCCATCAATGTCTGAATCACCAGAATAGTAAGGCACTATCGTACATGACGGAATACTCTCATCTAGCTGTTCATCCTCAGATTTAAGAGATACCACATCTACATCAGAATCCTCAGGGGTATCATACACAATCTTAGGAGGCTCAGACATCGAAACTAAAGGAGCCAAAACCCTAATAGTAACATCTTCCGAGTCCAGAATATAGGGCTTAAACAACTTATTTTCCTTAATGTTGGAAAGAGGCACACTTTGGGTAGTCCTACATTTGTGGTGAAAGGATCTAGCCTGAGCCATATGGTCACTCCTATAAGCAGATACAGTTCTAGTTCCATAACTATACTCGCTCATATCTGTGGTTCTAGCAGTAGGGACATAGGCGTGTCAAATTGACCAGTAAGAAGGCTATGCATTTACGGCCAAGAATATTGATAACCACCCACACGACACTCTTCGTTTAGCCAAAAAACCTGGGCTTGACCTAGTAATTTTTCACGGGCGACGATAACCTTTTGTTGGTCGTCCCATTCATGACAATCAAAATAAATTTCCATTCCCATAAGACAGTTCCTAAAAATTTGAGAATTCCCATAACCGTCATAAGTGGGTGCCTTTCTTCTAGTATGGGTACGGTTGGTATTCCTCTGGTATGTAGGTAAGGCTGGGGTGTGATTAGCCATAAATCTAGCATATAAATAGTCTAATCGGAAAACATAAACATCATGGGCCATATCAAGTAGGGCCGGACATAAAAACCTACCGGGATGTCGTGCGCATACATATAACAGTGATTCTGACCCAATATAATTTTAACAGATGGATTTGTTCCCGCTTAATAACTAGGT
Organism: Platanthera zijinensis; assembly: GCA_039513925.1. NCBI lineage: Eukaryota > Viridiplantae > Streptophyta > Magnoliopsida > Asparagales > Orchidaceae > Platanthera > Platanthera zijinensis. Next base: position 56,341,571 of record CM077091.1, on the reverse strand, counting down.
TAATAAAAATATTTTTTTGGATTTTCTTGCTGAAACTAAATAGGAGATTATTAAAAAAAATTGATTTTTTTGCAGAATAATAAAGATTTTAGGCCGCTATTTGCAGACCAACAATTACAAAATTTATATTATTTTTTTGGACAATGGATAGTGCAAGTGTGTGTCGGCGATCTAAGAAAATGGAGAGGGTGATAATTAGGAAATTGACACGAACCTCCCTCTAATTCCAAATGATGAAGGCCAATGGTACAGACGAGATAATTACTACGCGCTCCTTGGTTCGAACAACTAAACTAGATATATAGCGTGCGATATCTCTCTAATTACTCTACCGTTGAACTCAACCAATTAGGGATATAACTTTAACAATGTAAAACACAAAGGATCACTACCCCTTTTAATAGATAAACCAAGGGCTATATGCTAATGTTCACTCAAGAGAATATGACCTACACGATCTATATAATTAGCTATTCAAATTATTATTATCTGCAACCATACACAAACCCAATAAGAGAGTATCTAGACAAAAATTTGTGATTTCAGCAAAGTAAAAAACCAATCACAAAATTAATTAATATGGGGGTATGCCAAATCACTTGAACTCAAGGAGAAATTAAGGGTTAATGAACCTGATTTCTTCTAGCATTCATGAGATCTACCTGGTCCAATTTATACAAAAATATTCGGAGAATTGACGCTTGAAATTCAGATTTAATTAACAAACTAATTTCAATATAAATCTGCACTAAATACTAGCCTCCTAATCCACCAAATCTCACAATAATTTAGAAGAAACTCACAAGAGGTTTTTTAGAATTCGTTACCCAATCCCAAGAAATCTATCAACAAAGATGAGTGGAGGAAGCACACGATGACGGTGGTTGGATCTATTTCTATGCGAAATCCACGGAACCGCACCGGATGATGAAGACGCAAGACGTTTTTCCTTTGCAAAACCCTAGAAGAGGGAGAAACCTTGGTGGCTAGAAATATTCAAGGAGGAGAGAGGAAAGGTGGTGATCGAATATTATCAAGGTGGTTTTTGTGTAGAGGGAGGAGGGCTGGTCGGTTTTAGTGGGAGAAAGGGTGGTCGGTTTTGGAGTAATAAAGACGAAGAGCTACTCGGATTTTTGAGGGAGATGGTTGCCGATTTTGGAGGGAGAAAAAGGGAAGGGGTGCTCGGGTTGATGGATTTGGGTGGCCGAGAGGTTGAAGGGGAGAGGAGGGTGGTCGGGTTTGGTGTTGAAGGAGGGATGCTCGGTTTTGTATTGTAAAGGAGGAAGGGCTGTTGGTGGAGAACTTGAGGAGGGAGGAGGGGGTGGAGAGGAGTCCGTAATTTTGAGAGAGGGAGAAGGGGTGGTCGGCGGGTTGGAGGAAAAGGAGAGGGAGAGCTGAAATTCCAAGAGAGAGTTGGGAAAAATCTCAATAGATTTAGGTTTTTCAATTTATTATCATTCTTACTAAAAGATTCAATAACAAGGCCATATATATTGAAAGTGAGGGTTAGATCTTGTATACTCAAGAGGGGGGGGGGGTGAATAGAGTATTCTTTGGGTTTTAAAACTTTTGTTGTAATTAAAAAGTTGTTCCTAAACCTATATGATTTTTCACAGGCAAACAGCAAATATAAGTAATCACAACCACAACAACATAACTGTCATAGCCACAGTAAGAACAAAAAGAAAAGGGCATCCGGACAACACAAGAATTTTATTGTGGTTCCTCAACCTGGGTACATCCACTCTTCTACCACCCTGGTAGGAATCTACTCAGGTTTTTGATCAGGTGATTGCAACTAATAAACTTTTGATCAGGTGCTCAAAAACCAAACCTCAAGTCTTTTGATCAGGTGACTTACAACCAAAAATAATTTTGAAGGGAATTAAAACCCTGTATACAGTGGGGTGAGAGAATGATTTTGTCTTCTCTTTCTCAAATTCAACTGAGAAGTCTTTTCCAGATATTGACTTTAGCAAAGAGCTCCCCCTAAGATATTGATTAGTTCAGGAAGGTGGAGCTTTGCTGCAGGGTGATAGGCCTTCAGACTTTTTTTCTTTGACTATAAGATCTCTAGGAACTTCTTGACTGATGCTGTAATTATTGTCCTTTGAAGAATCCTGAGATGAGGATAGAAGAAGACTCTTGTTTTTTAATGGATGTTCTTCTTCTTCTTCAACTTAAAGTTCTTCCTCTGGTATAGCACTTGTTTCACTCTATAACTTTGTTCTATGTACTCTGCATCTTAGAGTGATGTACAGAGAGAGAGAGAGAGAGATAGCAGAAGATCCTTGTTCACTGGTGTTGTTCTGTTCTTCTGTATGTCTTGTTGTTCTCTCTTTTTTTTACCGGAAGGAGGAAAATCCCTTTTATATTTTACATATTAATTTGCTTTTTGAATTTTTAATTCCTTCCTGCATTCAATGCTGACGGCCTTGAGAATGCTTGCATTGATTGATTGCCCCAACTGTCCCTTTGAAAAATGGCAAGCAATAATCCTGATGAAGACCATAACTAATGCTCCGTCTAACGGTAATATTCGGAGAATATTTTAGCATTAATTACTCAGGAATTATTGCATTATAATAGGGACAGAAGGATGAAAATAACCAAGTCTGGATTAGTCGAGCTGAGATCCACGATCATCGGCCTCAGAACTGTTGACTGCTGCTTGATGAATCTTTCCAATTCTGTGCATCAAGATCGTCGAGCTGAGAACCAAGTTCGTCAACTGGAGTTTGATTCTTGACTTAGAAATATTGAGATGTTTTCTGGACTTGAGTGTTGAAGTAGATGATCCAAAAATCGTTGACCTGAGAACTGAGTTCATCGAGCTCAGCTCAGAGAATTTTAACTGATTTCGTCGAGCTGAGCATGACTTTCGTCGACCTGAGTTCGAAGAACGTCGAACTCTTTTTCTGAGTCTTGATATTTCTCTAAGTCTTGGATCTTTGGCAGACTGTTGATTGCTGGTCCATGTATTGTTGACTCTAAGGACTTGGCCTAGACTCTAGGACACAACCATGACCCTTGCTATACATGTTGGGTCATATGATCCTAACTTAGTGAACCTAGCCCAAATCCAACTAGGGATCCAACAATCTCCCCCTATTTGGGTGAGGTCACTAATTACAAACTCAAAACAAATATGTACAAAGCAAGAAAAACATATATATGGCAGAAAAGAAAATAACATATGCAGCAGATATATATATACAGTAAGCTTTGTATCATGAATGAGAAAATAGTTTTAATAATACTATAATCAAAGAAGTTCAAAATTAATTTCTTCTACTACTTCTCCTTGTGCTTCTCCTCTTTGCTTTTGTCCCGTGAATATGATTTCCCTGTTGAGATCGGCTGCTTCTTTCTTTGACATATACAGATCTGATGCCCCAATCACAACCAGGGTTGAGGTTCTAGGAACAACAGCCTCTAGGTGCAGTGTCATGTACTCTACTGCATTGAAGACCTTCATGCTTACTTGTAGTTTGTCCAGTTCCTTTTCTCTGTAAGATGACATAGTGGTGAATTTTGATGGATCTTCTCCTTCTTTTCTAGCTTTCTTTATCTGTGATAGACCAATTAGCTCTTGTAGCCTTGCCATTCTGAAATTTGGATCAACATCCTGATTAATAGTTGATTGATCATCTTGAGGAGATAGCAGGGTGATAGGTTTGAATTGTGTAGATTGAGCTTGAAAACTTGTCACGCTATGCTTTTCATTACTTTGAGTATAAAGAGATTTTGGAGGAGTAGCTTCACTAAAGTTTCCTTTAGGCTTATGAGATTCACTATGCCTTCTAGATTGATATTGAGGAGCTTGTTGTTGAGGAGGAGAGAATGAAGGCTTTTGGTAAACAACTTATTTTTTTTGCTCAGCTGAACTTGTATTCTCTTATTGCTGACTGCCACCATGGGATTGATGTTTGGATTATCTTTCCTGCCTTTGATAGGTTCTTGTGAAAGATGTAGTCTTAGAGGATACATCTGAACTTTGAGGAGCAACTCCTGTGGCACCAACAGGAGGAGGAGGAGGAGGAGGACCTCTCCTAAACTTCTAAGGTGGAGGAGAGTATCTCCTGCACTTCTTCCTTACCTTTTGTTCATTATTAGATAGACACATCTATGCTTCCATACCCTTATAGGGGGTAATATTTTGCAGAATATAGTATGGTGTGACATTTGCAGGATTTTGTTTAGGGGAAGGAGGTGGAGGAGCTTTCCCCTTTTTTTGAGACTTTCTTTCTTTTGGGATCCTCATCAGAGTCTTCATCATCATCATCATCATCTGACTCTTATGGATTGTCATATGGTGCATCTATTTCTCTTATTGTCTCATCAGGTATTGTAGATTTTGCAGTCTTAGAGGGAGATAGAGGAGGAGCTGGAGAACTATACACATCAGTGCTTTCAGCAACTGACTTATTTTCTTCTTCTATGTCAGCCATGATCAGTACATCTAGATCAGGCATTGGAGAATCCTCCATAACAAAAATTGGTCCAATGAGGGGATGAGATAGTGGGGAAACAACTCTAGGAGGCGACTCTGGAGTAGAAAAAATGGCCTTGAGTTGCTTGGCAACTTTGTTCCTTATTGGTGTGGTATAAGGAATTATAGCCATGGATGGCTTAGTGCTGTCTGCTGGAAGGTTATTAAAATCAGCATTAATTGGTTCTGTTGTTGCTTCTTCTACTATTTCTGCCACTACTTCTGCTGCTGCTTCTGCTAGTACATCTGCCTCTACTAGTGTGGTATAAGGAATTATAGCCATGGATGGCTTAGTGCTGTCTGCTGGAAGGTTATTAAAATCAACATCTATTAGTTCTACTGTTGCTGCTTCTACTGTTTCTACCGTTGCTTCTGCTGCTGCTTTTGCTGGTACATCTACTACTACTTCTTCATTGAGTATCCCCCCTGCCTAGTTTTAGTGGAAACTAAAGCCAGGCCCCTTCCTGAAAAGGGAGTAGTTGAGAGAGCAAAAATTTGGGCAGCAAGGGTAAAAATGGATGCAGCAAGAGGGGAAATTGCCTCTGCTATGATGGTCTTGAGGAGGGGTTTGAGAAGTTCAAGAAGTGGTTGGATAAGGGAGGGATTCAATAGTGGTGAGGCAGTGGTTGTGGAAGGGGGTGTTTTACTGGGGATAGAGTTTGGGATGGTAGTTATTGGTGGAGTTAGAGATGGAGCATCTTGCATATGAGTGTCTTGAGGAAATTCATTTTGAGGAGAAGGAGTATTTAAGGGGGATGATTGTAGATTGAAGGTTGGTAGGGATGACAGGTTGGATAGGGGAATATCAGCCAAGTGAGGTGGAAGAGGAGATGAGGGTGGTGATGGTGTTGATGTATCATGATGGGGGGAAGGACTATGAGAGGGAATATGGGTTGGAGATGTTTGTATTGGGGATGATGGAGGTGTGGGAGTAGGGACTGTAATATGAGTGGAAGGTGGGGTTTGTTTATTTTCTAGCTGAGATGGAGTTTGGAGAGCTATAGGTTATGTAGTGGTGGATAGAACCTCTTCAGTAGGGTGGGGAGTGGCTGGAGCAGCCCTTGAACTCTCTGAAGTGTTGATGGAAGAGGAGGTAGCCTTGGAGGGCTTGGTGATGGTTCTCTCCCATTTGCTAAATAGGGCACATGCGAGCCTCTTTCTAGCATTTATGTATGTGGTCGGGGAGACCAGGCATTGTTCACAATGACTTACAATAGCATGAGAATCTTATAAGATACTCGACCAATAAAAGCTTGCGTCAAGTACTTTTCGCGCTCTCCGATTGGCTTTGTAGTGCCCACCAATAGGTCCCTCATGGCAATTTTTTAATATTTGAGTGCCCTTCTCATAAGAAACACACCTCCGCACTACTTGGTCCGCGCAAACTCGAAAAAGAAATGGATCCTCCCAAAAATATTTTTTCAAATTAGAAAAAGAATTTCTTCTTTTATTAATAAGAAAAACTCTTTAGGAGAAATCTCGCAGCAAGGTAGTTCGCGAAATCGGTGAACCAAGGAGTGGGGAGAGTTATTACCTTATATAAACTGAGGAATCACTACTCGGGAAAAGTGTCATCAATATCCTCCTCATTAAACTCCTCCAAATTGGGATTCTCCAACTGAGAAAGGTGATCGCCGCTAGATTTTTCGATCCCCTTTTGTCACGGATCTCCAAGTCAAATTTTTGAAGAAGAAAAATCCACCTAATAAATCTAGGCTTTGCATCTATTTTGGTTATTAAATAACACAAAGCCGAATGATCAGTAAAAACAATAATTTTAGATAAAGTGAGATAAGAACAGAATTTATCAAAGGTAAAAATAACGGCGAGATGTTCTTTCTCGGTAGTTGTATAGTTTTCTTGTGCGGCGGTTAGTGTTTTGCTCACATAATATATAGGATGAAAAATTTTATTGATGCATTGTCCTAAGACCGGACCAACGACAAAACTACTAGCATCGCACAAGATTTCCAAAGGGAGATACCAATTGGGAGCTATCATGATAGGTGCGTTTATTAATTTTTCTTTAATAATAGAAAACGCATGCAAACAATTTTTATCAAAAATAAATGGTGCATCTTTTTCTAGATGGTGAGTGAGGGGCTTGGTGATTTTAGAAAAATCTTTAATAAATCATCGATAAAAATCGGCATGCCCAAGAAAACAACGGACGGCCTTAACATTTGTAGGGAGAGGTAATTTTGCTATAGTTTCTATTTTGGCTTTGTCTACCTCTATACCCTTGCTTGAAATTTTATGGCCTAAAACTAAACCCTCCCGTTCCATAAAATGGCACTTATCCCAATTTAAAACTAAATTTGTGTCATCACATCTTTGTAGAACACGGAAGAGATTATTTATACATAAATCGAACAAATCTCCAAAAACGGAGAAATCATCCATGAACACCTCAATAATTTCCTCCACTAGTTCATCAAAAATCGCGAGCATAAACCTTTGAAAGGTTGTCGGCGCGTTACATAAGCCAAATGGCATCCTCCGATAGGCAAAGGTGCCAAATGGACAAGTGAAGGTTGTTTTCTCTTGGTCCTCGGCGCAATTAGGTTATGGAAATATCTCGAGAGACCATTAAGAAAATAATAAAAAGAATGCCCAGATATCTGTTCAAGGATTTGGTCAATGAACGGTAAAGGAAAATGATCCTTTCGGGTTTAGATCATTTAATTTACGTTAGTCGATTCAAACACGCCATCCGGTAACAGTTCAAGTAGGGATTAACTCATTTTATCATTAGGCACTATCGTTAATCCTCCTTTCTTGTGCACCACTAGGACCGGACTTACCCAAGTGGTATCCGAAATCAGATAGATGATGCCCACATCTAATAATTTTATAACCTTCGCCTTAACCACTTCTTTCATATTAAGATTTAGGCGATGTTGAGGATGAATAGTTTTATGTGAATTTTATTCTAATAAAATTTTGTGAGTGCAAAAGGAGGGATTAATCCTTTTTAAATCAATAATTTTCGACGCAATTGCACGGTGATGATGTCTTATAATATTTAATAATTTTAATTTTTCTTCATCGGATATATAAACTGATACAATAATGGGCAGTTTTGAACCCTCTGCTAGAAATAAATATTGTAAATGATCTGACAATTATTTTAGTTCGAAAAATTGAGGTTCCTCATAAGAGGTTTTTAATTGATCACTACCTAATTTTACAGTTTCTATAATAGGTGCGTGTATGACCGAATTGTTATCATTATTTCATGAGAAATTAAATCTAGACTTTCAAAATTTTCTTCGTGAAAAATATGCGATGAAAATTTTCATAAAATAAAAAGGAGTATTCTTCGGGAGAAGCCTCCAAAAAGAAACATCAGTCGTCATTAGAAAGCGTATTTTTCATAGATGATTTAATAGTAAAGGTAACTTCTTCATCTCTGACTCTAAGGAGAAGTTTACAGTTACTAACATCTATTATGGCACGCGAGGTGGCGAGAAAAGGGAGACCGAGAATGAGCGAAACCTCTGTGTCCTCTTCTATGTCAAGGATGAAAAAATCTACCAGAAAGATAAATTTGTCAACTTTGACAAGCACATCCTCAATAATACCTATAGGTATTTCATAGACCGATTTGCCAATAGGTTGTTCATTCGTGTTGGATTTGACTCTCCTAATCCTAATTTTTTTAAATAACAAATAAGGCATCAAATTAATAGAGGTGCCTAGATCGGCCAACACATGCTTTACTAATAAATTGCGAAACAAAAAAGGAATAGATAAATTACCCAGATCGGTTAATTTCATAGACAATTTATTAAGCAAACCCGCCGAACATTCGGCATTCAATTGAACCGTGGAGATATCCTCAAGTTTCTTTTTGGGTAGATAAAAGATCCTTGAGGTATTTTGCATACTTCGGCATTTGCCATATCACTTCGTAAAATGGTAATTTTATATGGATTTGCTTAAATAGTTCTAAACATTTACCGTAATGCTCATCCATCCGGTCTTTCTTTAATTTAGATGGATAGGGAAGAAGTGGTTGAAATTATTTAATTTTATTATCATTTAAAACCTTAGTTGGAGGTGGAGATATAGAAATTATTACCTCTGTTTCAACTGGCTTTGAGAAAGTAGTTACCTCCTTCCCTCTCCGTAGTGTGATAGACCTCGCTTGCTCCTTTGGGTTGGGTCTGTTTTGCCCGGTAATGCTCCTTGTTGACGATCGTAGAGCATTTTTGCTATTTTCCCAATTTGATTCTCCAAATTACGAATAGATCCAGTGAGATTATGGATATTGGCGTCATTAGTAGCCGCATATTTATCGAATGCCTCCTTGAGAGTGGGAGGTTTTGGAGCTTGTGGTGGTAAGTATCTGGGTGGAATTGTGTTTGGTGGACGTGCTGCATTCCCTGGATTACTCCAAGAGAAGTTGGGGTGATTCCTTACACCCGGGTGATAAGTATTACCATAGTTCTTAACTGAATTAAAAGGTTGTCAATTTGGATTACCCATGTAATCCACATGTTCGGCAGTAATGGAAGGTTCCCTATATTAGGGTTCACAGGTAGGTGTAGACGAAGAAGCAGACATCTAGTCCATTCATTTATTTATTTTCTCAACCTAGAGAGATAAATTAGAAACCATATCAACTTCATACATCTCGGCCAGTTTAGGTGGACGAGGCCGACGTGTACTCCACTGATACGTATTCATGGACATACCTTCTATAATTTCTTGGGTTGTCATCTGTGTCTTGTTATTTAACGTTCCACTATCAGTGTCATCAATTTTTTGCCTCGTTTGAGAGTTGAGGCCATTATAGAATGTTTTTATTTACATCCAATTGGGGACTGCATGACGCGGACAATGGAGAAGTAATTCCTTTAATTGTTCCTAAGTAACATATAACTTTTTTGTATCAACTTGAGAGAAACATGCGATATCATTGCGCAATTTTGCCGTTTTGGCGGGCGGAAAATATTTTGTGACAAATTTTTCCGTCATGTCGGCCCATGAAGTGATGGAGCCTCTTGGTAAAGAACTCAGCCACTACTTAGCTTTGATGCGCAAAGTGAAAGGAAAAAGCCTTAGCCAGATGGCATCATTTGAAACCCCGTTAATTTTGAATGTATCACATATTTCAAAAAGTTAGAAATATGCGCGTTTGGGACCTCATCTTTAAGCCCATCAAAATATACAGACTGTTGTACCATTTGAATGACACTCGTCTTCAATTCAAAGTTATTATTCGCGATAGAAGCTCAAATAATACTTGATTGCGCATCATCCAAATTTGGCCGAGCATAATAGGACATTGTCCGTTGACTGGCCATATTCGGATTTGGGTCACCCAATATAGAAGGAAATTGAGAAGAAGGAGAGGTGGAAAAAGAAGAAGAAGAAATGTCACCTACAGATTCCTCAACCAAATCTAGAGAATTGACATCACGGAGTCTTAAGCATCGCCGTAAGCTTTGTTCGATCTCCAGATCCAAGTCAAAAAGATTTGACGGATTCCCTCAATACATAAATCAAAATAAAATAAAAGTAAAAGTAAAAGTTTTAAGATTAAAAATTTATACAAAAAAATTTCCCAAACTTCCTAAGGACTACCCAATGATGGGTTCGCAAGGAACTAGGCGATATTGCGAGATGAAAACCCGGTATAGCCCTTTCGCAATAAATTTTAATTATAAAAAATTAAAGATAAACTTTTAAAGAAAACAAACAAAAAAAAAATTTTTTTTTTATTTTAAAAGAAAAAGAAAATGATAAAATTAATAGAACCTTGCTTTCAAAATATCAACAAAGAAAGATCCCCGACAACAGAGCGAAAAACTTGATGCGTATAATTCCCTCTAGAGCGCAAATCTAAATTGATAAGGCAAGTGTACCTATCATTCTAGAGTATAGGAACAAATGTCGTATTTAGACTCGGGGCCTGTTGAGTACTTATACTCATAAGGAAGAGCTATTATTTTATCGAACAAAAGTTGGTTTTATGAGTTCGAAAAGACTAAGAAAAATAGCGATTTAACTAAGGAAAATTAAAATGTTTTAAAAACTAGCACTTGATATAGAATACTCTTGGATTAAAATAAACTTTCATGAAATTATAAAATTTAAGACTCTAAATTACTATCTTCGACCGTGGCGGTTCCCAAAATACAACAGTGCCTCTCTCGAGAATATGCTCTCGACTAACCTTAGGTTAATCGATTAAGACCTCTCGGCCAGTCAAAACCCCTAAGCTTACTTTAGGCAGTGAACCCTACTATTGGATTTAACTCCAATCTAGAAGATTTATGTCATCCTCTCTCGAGGAGTGCATGCAACTCTTTTTATCTTTGCATGATCTCCTCATATCCACAACCTATCAGTAAATCTAGGATACAGATCTAAGATCAAAAAAATATATTGGCGATATATGAAGTCGACGCAATTGAATTCAAAGATAAATCAAATTATGTAAATAAGAGAGATTGATAATTTGAGAAAAATAAACCAAGTTAATTTTATTCCAAGATTCATCATGATCAAGTGCTAAATGGAATTCTGCTACTCATCATGAAAAGGATATTATATAAAAGGTTTAAGAAAGACATGATTAAAAAAAGAAGTACTTGAATTGAAAATAACAAGCTTAAAATGTTACACAATAAATTGGAAAAATACATGAAAGAAAATGCAAGAAAGGTTAAAACAAACTCCAAAATTGACTCCAAAAACTCTCTCTAATAACCTCCAAAGCTCCTGGAAATGTCTAGAATTTATAGCAATTTTTCTGGAGAGTCACGCACCGTGGTCATGCCGGTGACTAGGGGGCGTTTCAGCTGCGGGACCTTCCTGTTGAATACCCAGGAACGTTGGAGAAAAACCGCCAAAAATGATGTTCTATTGGTCATGCCCCTTGGTCACGCCCGTGACCTAGGATGTGTCATTACTATTACTGGAAACGGCAAGAAGGAGAAATTGCGGGAGTTAATCTGTCATTTGCTAAAGAGGTCATGCCCCTAGGTCACACCCGTGACCTAGGCTGTATATGTAGGAAACATCTTTGATCTGAAATTGTCTTCTTAATTCTACGGCACGCCCAGAAAAAAGCTGTCAGGATCTCCATGATGATGGCCCAAGTTTTGCCCCCATCTCTACAGCATTCTAGCTCATGTTCTCTTTTCATCTACAACTCGTCTCTCAGATGTTTGATCAATGCTCTTAAATGTCAGTCCGCCACCTGATGTCTCTGGACCTCCTAATCCTGCTCTTCTCCAGCAGCCCTTCACAGCCCCTTTTGCTACGGCTTATAGGGGTCGCAACAACATTCGAGGATGGGGACATACTGGGATACCTTGCCCTAAATGCTCTTCTTGTGGTTGGGACGGCCACTTGGAGGCCACTTGCTATCGCAAGCATTGTCTACCTCCTTATCTCAATGTATCCAATGATATCGATCATACATCCTTAATCTGGTATTTGCTGAAGAGGTCACGCCCCTAGGTCATGTCTGTGTCCTAGTCATGCTTCATATCATGCCCGTAACATGGGGCGTGTAATTTTAATTGACGTGGACAGGCATCTGGATCACCTGTAGGGGTCACTCGTGGTCATCACGCCGGTGACTTGGCGTGTAGTGGTGACTTTTTCCTGTTTGCTCCAAAATTTGACCTGATCAAGCTGTTAGCTTCAAAATATAATTTTCAAAGGAGATTAACCTGAAATATTAAAAATAAAGTAATTAGAAACTCATTTAATAAAATATAACTCTAAATTAAATAATTATTAAATAAAAACTATATAAAAATAAGGATAAAATTAGAGTTATCATAGGTCACTCAACGTTTATAGACTTAACCGTTTACGGCTAATTCATTGAGTCGCACAACTACATTCAATGCTTGTACTAGTTGTTCGGTAGAATTTTTCTAAGTCCATAGGGGCAACATCAAATATGCTAACGTCATAAGTAAATTCTAATTAAACTAGATAGAGCACTAAAAGACAAAGAACGTCATACTTCTTTGATAGAGTTATCGTACATAAAGAAACAATTAAAGCTGCCCATACCGCTTTCTAAAAGAGGCATATAGTCATCGCCATTGCTGACTTATAAAAGTAGAGCAAGGTCAATCTTTACAAGTACTTTTTGGCCTATCTCTAAACCCTAATTCCTTATACAAAGTCATCTAGCAAAGCACAAGAACTTTTCACTGTTCATCTTCAAGCCTGCTACACATAACTAAAATTATATCTGGCTTGAAGAAGGAACAAACTTCTGTTGTAGATCTTCACAGCACAAGCTGATATAATACTGAAGATATACTTTCTAGTTGCTGTGAAGGAGGACTGTTTTCTACATAGTGTTGGAAGAAGACTCAGAGATTTTTCTTTATTGTCTGTTTCATCAAACATTTACTCAAACCTGTAGGATGTCTATTAGAAATGAGTTGTAAGCCTGATTTATAAAGGTTAAGTTGTAGGACTGTGAACCAGTCTAAGGTATGAGTTGTTCAACTCTGAGGTACGATCCTACAGTAAGACTTTTGGCTGTTAAAATAATGTTGCAGCTGTCAATTTCAGTGGGGCCCATGGGACAAAAGAGCCGTTGATCCTCGGGAATAAAAGAACAAGGATCAGCTTGATGAAAATAACTTTTGGATTATTCTGAATAAAAAGAACTTCATCTTCTTCCTCGTCATTGTTGTTGAGGCTGAATCTTGAAGGAAAAAAATCTTCTGATCCAGAGGTTCAAGTAAGTTAGCTGCAGCAAGCTTCATCTACTACAACAAGTTTAGAAGGAAGTTTCTGAGAAATAAGAAGCAGAGCACTCTATTCTCTATAGTCAAGTTTGCTGATTAAAGAATACAAGATCAATCAAATCACAAGTCTTCTTCAACAAGTTCAGAAACAAGTCTCTGAGTTACTTCCAGGACAAGCAGCAGCTTATTGAAGAAGTGTTTTCTTATTGCTGAGAAGAAGTTGGGACTGAGGTAAACTCAGCTCATGAGGCAGGCAGAGAGAAATCTTTCTAGTGTCAAATAAACCATACAAACCAACCTTTCTCCCTATAAGATCCATTCTTGGATCTTAGTGTAGGATCCTTTTTGGATCTGAGTTTTAAGCCTATTTTATAAAGGCTAAGGAAGGATCCTTGTGTGGATCTGAGTGTAGGATCTGGTTGCAGATCCAAGGTATGGCTTTTGTAACGCCCCTAGCCGATCCAATATGATAATGTCACGACACCGCTGTAGGCGATGCTACTAGGATGTAGCCTAAGAACCCCAACCCCTCTCCAGCTACTGGCGGGTTGATGGTGGCCACAACCACCCTTTGATGAGTCAAACTTGATAGTCAAGCGCGCACCACAGGGACTTTCCCGGAGATCACCCATCCCAGTACTACGGCAGCCCGATCACGCTTAACTATGGAGTTTTCCAACACCTCATAACCAATTGAGATGCAGTAGTACTGGGATCAGGAGTTGTAAAAATCCATAATTAAGCGTGCTCGGGCTATAGTAGTACCAGGTTTGGTGAACTCCTGGGAAGTCCCTATTGTGTGCACTTGACTATCGAGTTTGACTCATCAAAGGGAGGTTGTGGCCACCAACAACCCGCCAGTGGCTAGAGAGGGGTTGGGGTGCATAGGCTGTAGCCAGGTAGCATCGTCTAGAGTGGAGCCGTGATATTGCTGACGTTGGATCGGCTAGGGGCGTTACAATAAGAGTGTGAAAGTGAGGGGATACATCACACTAACTCTAGAGAGGGGTGAATAGAGTATTAAAAACATTTAATTAGTTTTTATAGTGGATTAATAAAATATGTGATATCTATATGTTAGCAGAAATAGAACAAAGAAAATCACAGCACACAAAAATAATAAGTAGAGAAATCCAAATCAACACAAAGAATTTATATTGGTTCCCCTAAACTTGGGTACATCTACTCTTCTACCACCCTGGTAGGAATCCACTATAGGTTTTTGATCAGGTGCTCTGCCACCACAGGTTTTGTCTCAGGTGCCCTGTCACCACAAGATCTATTTTCAACGGAGATCTAGCAACCCATTGAGCTTTTGACCAGGTGCCCAAAAACATAAAAATGTCTTTTGATCAGGATACTTAATAACCAAAGACTAACTTTTGAAGGGAGTAAAAACCATGTACACAATAAAGTAAAAAGAAAATGATGTTGTCTTCTCTTTCTCAAAGTTTTGAGAAGACTAGTGGATTGTTATTGTTGTCAAAGCTCCCCCTAAGATGTAGAAATAGTTCAGGAGAAAATAAGCTTTGCACAGGGTGTAGGCGTTCAGAATTTTTGAAGATCTTATGAAACATTTAGACATATGTAGATTTATTGTCTCTTGAAAAGTCCTGAAGCAAAACTGATGAAGAACTGATTTGAAAGAGAGATGTTCTTCTTTCAGTTTTCTATAAAATAATTCTCTGTCACAGGTAATTCTTTCTTGATGTCTTACTTCATGCTATCCTAAAAAAATAAACTTTATATATTCCTAGCATAAATTAGCCGTTGAATTTGAAATCTTTTCCTGACTGACTGTCGAAATTCTTAGAGACCGAATGGCTACAAATTATCTTAAGTGAATTCCCTAACTGTCTCTTGAAATAAGCCAAGTAATAACTCTGTGAATACCATAATTAATTCTGCCATGGAACGGCTATATTCTAGAGAATATGAGCATTAATTATAAGAGCATTACTACTTAAAAAATCAAATAGAAATGATAGACGATCTGAGAATCTGTAGAGGGAAAATGTCGAACAGAATCTGAAAGGAAATAGTCGACCTCAGGAAGAATTTCATCGACCTGAACTCTAAGTTCATCGAGCTGAGAAATTCCCATCATCGAGTTAAGCTCAGCGATCACGATCTGAAAAAGAACTTCCAATCTGAGCTCCAAGTTCGTCGGCCAGAGATAGACTTTCGTCGATCTAAACTTTTGATAAGAGATCAGGGATCGTCGACCTCAACTAAACTTTCTTCAAGCTCAACTCAGAGAAGGAACTTCTAAAGTCTTTAAAACTACTTGTCTCTAAATTCCTGAGTCTCTGAAGTCTTTTAAAGGTAGGTTCAATAGGCGAACCTAATAATACAAACCTTAACCTTAGAAAAAACAATTGACCCTAGGCTATACATGTTGGGTCAATAAACCTAATAGTGAACCTAGCCCAAATCAACCCTAAACAAGGTGGGGTCCAAAAAATCTCCCCATATTTGGGTGAGGTCACTATTAACAACAATAAAAGATAAATCACAAAACATAAAATAATATCTGGCAAAATTATAAGGTTTCAGCATATATAAACAGAAGTGCCTTGTGACATATTTACAACAAATAACAGTTATGTACAAAAACAGAAAAGGAAAAACTGTCAAACTTTCTTTGAAGTATCCTTTGAAGTTCTAGTAGAAGGTTTTGTGAAGATAATTTATCTATTAGGATCAGCTGCTTGCTATTTTGTCATCTTTATGTCTTCAGCTCCAAGAATTGTCACAGAAGCAGCTCTTAGTACAACTGCTTCAGGATGTAGAGAAATATAAGTATCAACATTAAAAATGTTATGTACCTGATATTTGTCCAGCTTTTTCTTTCTGTATGAAGACAATGTAGTATACTGGGAGATATCTTGTCCTTCTTCCTTAGCTTTCTGATTTGAGAGAGTCATATAAGCTCTTTAAACCTGGCAATCCTTGAATTGGGATCCATTTCTAGATTACACATTGGAGATAGAGGCATTCCGGACTTGCTTTATCATACTGCTCTTTTTCAGAAGCTTTCTGCTCTCTGCTATGCTTTTGGTACTATTGTTGTCTACTACTGCTTGAGCTATGCTGCTGTCTGCTGTAAGAAGGATTTGGAATGTATAGAAGATGTTGACTTCTAAACATGAGAAACACTTCCTACTGCACCTACTGCAGGAGGAGGAGGACCTCTCCTGAATTGAGGAGGTGGAGATTATCTCCTGCTCTTCTTCCTAGATTTCAACTGATTCTTAGAGTATCTCATCCACTTGGGCATATCTTTGGTGAGAGGAATATTGTGCAGAATGTAATATGGAGTGTCAGTAGTGGGAGATAGTTTAGGAGCTACCATTAGTGGAACTTTCTTCTTGAACTTTCTCTTTTTACAACTTGAATCTTCAGAGTCATCTTATTCATCATCATCGTCATCATTAGATTCATCTGCAGGATTATCATAGAGAACATTTATCTATTTCAGCATTTCATCAGAAATAAAAGGATGAGCTTTTGGCTGTATTGG
This sequence comes from Platanthera zijinensis, assembly GCA_039513925.1. Taxonomy (NCBI): domain Eukaryota; kingdom Viridiplantae; phylum Streptophyta; class Magnoliopsida; order Asparagales; family Orchidaceae; genus Platanthera; species Platanthera zijinensis. Next base: position 56,324,821 of record CM077091.1, on the reverse strand, counting down.
GATGGCTTCAGCCTGAGGCTGCACTTGAAGTACTGGCTCTGGAGCATCTAAATACATGTGTTGAGACATAATATCATCAAGATCTGGCATAGGGGACTCAGCCCAGCAAAAAGATGGAGGAGAAAGAGCCTTTGGCTTTGATATTTTTGAATCTATAACCTTTTCACAGACTAAAACTTGTCCTTAGTTGTTTCAAAACTAATGGACTAATAGGTGTTGTGTAGAACACTATGGCTTTAGAATTATCAAAAACTGCTGACTCACCAACTAGTAAATATCTGCTATAAATTTTATCAAAAGAATGTAATAAAGAAATAATGCCAACTGCCTCTTCTGTAAAACAAAATATTTATGTATCATCATCAAGAATTTCAATAATCTCTTTCTCTAGAACATCTGTTGTTGCTACTTCTTCTAAAACTTCTGGTGCTTCATCACAGAACATCTCCCACTGCCTGGTTTCAGAGAGTCCTAAACCCAGGTTCCTAGAAGAAGAAGGGACAGAAGAGGAGGAAGCAAACTGAGCAGATAGAAGATATATAGAAGCAGCAAGAGGGGCAATGCCCTCATCTATTAACTTCTTCAGAGATGGAGAGATGAATTTGAGAAGATCTAAAGCAATGTTAGAGAAGTTGAGATACAGTGGCTCAGGAGAAGATGGGGTATATGTGGATTGGTGTCCACATTTCTGACAGATGGACATGGATTAAGGTAGGTCAGGTTGTTAAAATAGAGGGAATGTTGGTGGAAGATTTGATGTATGGATGGTATTTTGAATTTCATCTTGAAGTGTAGAATGTCGTGGAGATGGAGATGAGATAAGATTGAATGAGGGGAATGACATTGGTTGATATGGATGAGTATATGAAGATGGGAGATCATCAACATGAGATGGTTGAGGAGATTGAGGAGGTGGAGATGGTACATCCTCACAAATATGGATAGGTGATTGTTGTTGAGATGGTGAGACTTGAGGAGTGTAGGTAGAGGGTTGTTGAAGTTGAGTTGATAAAGGAAATATGTAATGAGGTGGAGATGGAGGAGGAGCAGAAGCTTCTTCTGGGGTTGGAGAAGTGGTTGTTTCAGCTCTGGTGTTCTTAGAAGCAATCCTGGAGGAGGATGCCCTATAGGGATTTGGGTAGTCCTCTCCCATCTTCCAAATAAGGAAGAGGTAAGACTCTTAGAGGCATTTATGAAACTGGTCTAGGAGACCAATAGCTCTGGACCCTTTGCTTGGAGGAAGATTCCCAGAATCCTTCCTAAACTAACATCCTTCTTACTAATTTTCTTTTTGATCAAATCAAACAAAATACCTCCCTAGTTCACTGACTTCTTGTTAACTAAGGTACACATCAAATGAAATTGGTGCCTGGAGATATGATCATGAGCAGAGTGTTTTCCTAATAACACTTTTCCTAGAACATCAGCAAAAAATCTATATTCTATAGACAGATTTTTCTTAAGAAGGTGGTTAGGGTTTCCTGTAGTATGTCCTAACCTTTCTAACATCTCATCAAATTCACTGCTAGATAATTCTATTTCATCTATACCATTAAAAAAATTAAATACTTTAGTCAAAATATCTGTAGAGAGAGGAACCTAGTGACCTGAAATTGTTCCAATCAGAACTGGTGTTTCCTGAATCTTGGCTGTGAAAACCCATTCCTTTATCTCTATTACTAGTAGTTTGATCATGGTAGTCATAAGTTTCTGTAACTGTTGAGCCTCGAAGATTTGAAGATGTTCTGGGAATCGATGTCGATGTCAAAGACGGCATCGAATTTCATTTCGGAGAGACTCGCCGCCGAAATCGCCATTACCTACAAGAGAAAAATGATCAAGTGCAAAAGAACTGGAAAGCGTGAGATGGAGTTCTATGAAAACCCAATTATAAGTTTTCAAAAGATGAAACAACGAACTTTGTCCTGCGAAAAAGAAAAGCTTCGAGCTCATGTCGATGAAAAAGTTACATGAAGAAATTATATCGTTAATCTCAGTTTGAAGAGGGGGAAAATAGATCGTTGTTCTCAGGTCGACAAAATATTTTCTAAAGAAAGATCGTTGATCTCCGTTCGACGAAAATGACTTCACGAAGAGATTTCGTCGATCTCAGGTCGATGAAAATTCTCAAGAAGAGTTCACAAATTGTCGATCTCCGTTCGACAAAATATGATCAATTCTTAGACCTTGGATAAAAATCAAATTAATCCTTCTCCATTAATCATACCAAACTGATTTAAGAAGAACAGATGTTTCTTTTCAACCAAAGGTTTCGTGAAGATGTCTGCTCTTTGTAAATCAGTAGAGATAAAGACAAGTTTAATTTTATTTTTATCCACATAATCTCTAATGAAATGATGTCTAATTTCTATATGCTTGGTCCAACTATGATGCACTGGATTTTGTGCAATGGAAATTGCACTTGCACTATCACAAAATATAGTTGAATTATTTAGATTGAAAACATAATCCAGGAGTTGGTTTTGAATCCACAAAATTTGTGAACAACAACTGCCAGCTGTTATATATTCAGCTTCAGCAGTTGAAGTTGATACAGATGTCTATTTCTTACAAAACCAAGACACAAGCCTATCACCAAGGAACTGACATGTTACTAATGTGCTTTTCCTGTCAACTCTACATCCAGCAATGTCAGCATCTGAGAATCCAATTAATTCAAATTCTAACTCAATTGGATACAAGAGTCCTAGATTTTGACAACCCTTTATATATCTCAAAATTCTTTTAAGTAAAATATGGTGAGATTTTTTAAGGTTCTCTTAGAACCTAGCACAAAGGCATGTAGCAAACATTATAACTGGCCCATTAGCTATGAGATATAATAAGGACACAACAATAGCCCTATATATTTTTTGATCAACTGGCTTGCCCTGTTCATCAGAATCAATCACAGTATTGGAAGCCATGGGTGTTTTAGTATCTAAGGCATCAGACATCCCAAATCTCTTAACAAGCTCCTTAGTATATTTGGACTGGGTGATGAAGATGCCATCAGGGGATTACTTCACTTGAAGACCAAGGATGTTGGAAATCTCACCCATGCTACTCATTTCAAACTTGGAATGCATCAGGTCAGAAAACCTTTGATATAGTTTGGAATCAGTAGAGCCAAAAATGAGGTCATCTACATATATTTGTACTAACAAAATATTATCTTTATGATGCCTGAAAAATAAATTCCTATCCATAATGCCCCTAGAGAACTTATTCTCGAAAAGAAATCTACCTAGGGTCTCATACCATGCTCTAAGATCTTGCTTTAAACCATAAAGAGTTTAATGAAATTTTAAAAAAAAAAGAGGGATGAGTTAGAGAGATAAAACCTAGTGGTTGCTCCACATAGACTTCCTCTTTGAGTTCTCCATTTAAGAATCCACTTTTGACATCCATTTGGTAGACTTTTAACTTCTTGTATGTTGCATAAGCAAGGAATATTCTGATTGCCTCCAGCCTTGCAACAGGGACAAGGTTTGGTCATAATCAATTCATTCCTCCTGAGAATAGCCTTGAGCTACCAATCTTGCTTTGTTCCTTACAATAGCTCCTTGTGCATCCAATTTGTTCCTGAAAACCCATTTAGTTCCAATCACTGGGTAGTCTTTTGGTCTTGGAATTAAATCCCAAACTCTGCATCTCTCAAATTGATTTAGATCCTCTTATAATGCAATAATCCAGTGGGGATCTTGCTCGCCATGTTTTATGGATTGAGGTTCAATCTGAGATATGAAGCAAGCATACATCAAATCTTGGTTGAGTTGATGCCTTGTTTGCACACCAACTGATATGTCTCCAATCACTTGAGATATATGATGATCTCTTAGTGTGATAAGATTAGTAGGAGTTGGTTTATCAACAGCTTGGGGAATTAATTCCTCTTGTGGTATTATGTTAGCTGTTGTTGGTTCAACTGTTCCAATAATTTCTTCTTCACTCTCTTCACCAATCTGTGGAGAAGGATGCAATGTAACCTCTTGGGTATGGTTTATGTCATCCAATTTCTCACACAAATGGGGTACCTGCAATATATCTCTGGTAGAAGAATCCTAATAACCTTCATAACATAATTGGCTTATGGATATCAGGTTATGCTTGAGACCACTCACATATGCTACCTTCTTTAAGGTGACAGCTCCAACTTTGACATTCTCATATCCTTTTGTTTGTCTATAGTTGGAATCCCCAAAGATCACTTTTGGTCGAAGATTTGACTTGTAATCAGTGAGATTTCCTTTGATGCCTGTCATATTCTTTGAACATCCACTATCTAAGTACCACTGTTACTCTGTGGTAGGATATTCCATCACCTGCATGAAAGATGATTAGAAGTTCTTGACCCAGGTAACCTTAGGTCCTTGATTCTTCTCAAATTTATAACTATAAATGTATGAATAGACGGGTTGGTCTTTATATCCTAAGGGGTGAAATCTTCTAGGTGGGATTATCCATTGGGTAAAGGGATTGAGAAATTTTAGTTTCTGATGTTTAGTTTGATTAAAATTAAAATTTTGGTTTTCAAAATTTGGGTTCGACGATTTTGGTTGAGTTCGTAGAGCTGAGATGGGCGAAAAGTATTGATGCCGTGGATCTCGGTTCACAGAAAGATAATGCTCATTTTCTGCATTCCATGATCGTCAATCTCTATTCGACGAAACATGCTTATTTCATCGAGCACATTCTCTTGAGTAATCATAACCAAAATCTGGGTTCAGAGTTCATCGATCGCCGAAAAATGCAAAATACTGATTTCGTCGATTTGAGTTCGACGAATTTTGTTGGAAATGATTTTTATGAGAGTTTTGATTTTTTTTATTTGGGTTTTTGAAATACTTTATTTTGTTGGTTGTTATCTACTATATTCTCTTTACTTTTTTCAGATATGAATTTTATAAGTGTAGAAAGAATGTTTTTCTTAAGAATAGGTGGCTAACTAGATGAAGATCCTAAGCCAAGCTTACCATTAAGCCTGGCATTGACTGTGCTAGTGATGTCTATTAATTTTATACTTCTACCATTAATGGATTCTTCAAATTGTTTTTCTTCATTTAATTTTGTTTTTAATGAAATAATTTGTTCTGAGGCTAATTCTAATTCATATTTTAGTTTAATGTTTTCAGAGAGGAGGTTGTCAAATTCAATTTTTTTATCTCTGAGATGTTTGATTTCCTTCTCAACGTTAATTAAATCATTGCAAAGAAGTTTGAATACATCTTTAAAATGATCATAAGTGAAATAAAAACAAGCTATTACCTGATCCTCTTAAGATTTAGATTCTTCTGCTGATTCTTTAGCTAATGAATGACTGCATGATGCATCAATTGCCCTCAGGCAAATTTCTCAGGCTTTTGCCTCTTCTTCATCCTCACTGGAACTGGATGAAGTTTTTTCTTCAGAGTAACTCCAGGTCTCACCTATAAATCCCTTCTCCTTCTTCTCATATTTGTTGGAAGAGGGCTTGTTGGAGTTCTTCTTATACTCCTTATATTTTATTTTATCCTTCTTTTGAGCCTTTGGACACTATGGAAGAATGTGTCATGTCTTCTGACAACCATTGCAAACAACTTCCTTAGTAGGAGTTTTATCATACCTTGGCTTATCCTCCTTTCTGGTTGACCTTCTTCTGAAGTCCTTCTTAGCCATTTTATAAAATCTTTTAGCTAACAGACTCATTAGATCTTTAATGTCTGGTAGAGTTTCTGATTCTTCAGATGCCTTGAAGGCAATACTTTGTTCCTTACTTCCTGAGGTAGAAGTCTTTAGTTCAGTGGCTTCCCTGGTTTTAATAAGCTGCTCATAAGATTTGAGCTTGCATAACAAAAACTCAGTAGAAATCTCATTTAGGCTTCTGGCCTCCTTGATTGTCCAGATCCTAGAATCCCATGTCTAGGGGAAGCACATAAGAATCTTATCATTAATCTCTATTAAAGAGATATTCTTGTCCAGGTTCTTCAGCTCATTGAGCATCAGACTGAGTCTGTTGTACATGTCTGCAACTGACTCTGATTCTTCCTTCTTAAAGTTCTCATATTATGATAAGAAAAGGGATCTCCTATCTTTCCTTTCATCAGCAGATCCTGCAACCATTTGGTTAAGAGAATCTCAAATGGCTTTTGTTGATGTGTATTCAGTAACCTTCTAAAATATGTCATCAGACATAGTTTGAGCCAGAATATTCATCGCCTTAGCATCAATAATCTTGGCTTTCTTTTGTTCTTCGGTCCACTCAGGTGGTGGAACTGCACTTGTACTTGTAGTTGCAACTGGTAGTGGGGGACATGTCAACATAGAGTTATAGATGTCTTCATCAATGGAATTCATATACAACCTAATCCTTGCCTTCCAAAGTGCAAACTTGTTGAGATTGCACACTGGAGTTTTGGTGCTTGATTACTCCTTGTTTTGTGCCATGATGAAAAAGGACACTAGAGTAAATGGAATATATAAAAGATCTTTTTGTTCAGGTGTTAGCCTGTGAAACAAAACAACCTTACACTAATGATACCAAATGAAAGTTAGGGGATAGATCACACTAACTCTAGAGGGGGGAGGGGGTGAATAGAGTATTAAAAACTTTTTATTAGTTTTTATAGCGGATTAATAAAATTTGTGATATCTATTTGTAAGCTGAAACAGAACAAAGAAAATTACAGTACACAAAAGCAATAAGTAGAGAAATCCAGACGACGCTAATAATTTATAGAGGATCCCATAAACTTTGGTACATCCACTCTTCTACCACAATAGTAGGAATCCACTACAGATTTTTGATCAGGTGCCCTGCCACCACAGGTTTTGGCTCAGGTGCCCTGTCACCACAAGATCTATTTTCAAGGGAGATGTAGTAACCCTTTGAGCTTTTGACCAGGTGCCAAAATACCAAACTAAGTCTTTTGATCGGGATACTTAACAACCAAAGTCTAACTTTTGAAGGGAGTTAAAATCCTGTACACAGGAAAGTAAAAAGAAAATGATGATTTCTTCTCTTTTTCAAAGTTCTGAGAAGACTAGTGGATTGTTGTTGTTGTTGTCAAAGCTCCCCTTGAGATGTAGAAATGGTTCAGGAGAAAAGAAGCTTTGCTCAGGGTGTAGGCCTTCAGAATGCTTGAAGATCTTCAGGAAACTTTTAGACAGATGCAAATTGATTGTCTCTTGAAAAGTACTGAAGCAAACCTAATGAAGAACTGATTTGTGAGAGAGATGTTCTTCTGTCAATTTTCTGTAGAATAATTCTCTATCACAGATAATACTTTCTTGCTGTCTTACTTCATGCTATCTTGAAAAAATAAACTTTATATATTCCTAGCAGAAATTAGCCTTTGAATTTGAAATCTTTTCCTGACTAACTGCCAAAATTCCTGGAGACAGAATGGCTAGAAATTATCTTAAATGAATTCCCTAACTGTCTCTTGAAATAAGCCAAGTAATAACTCTGTCAATACCATAATTAATGTTGTCATGGAACGGTTATATTCTAGAGAATATGAGCATTAATTATAAGAGTATTACTACTTAAATAATCAAATAGAAATGATAGACGATCTGAGAATCAATAGAGGGAAAACATCAAACAGAACCTGAAAGTAAATAGTCGACCTCAGGAAGAATTTCGTTGACCTGAACTCCATGTTTGTCGAGATGAGAAATTTCCTTCGTCAAGCTGAGCTCAACATTAACGATCTTAAAAAGAATTGCCAATCTGAGCTCCAAGTTCATCGAACAGAGATAGACTTTTGTCGAGCTGAACTTCTGATATGAGATCAGAGATCGTCAAACTAAGCTAGACTTTCGTAGAGCTCAACTCAAATAAGAAACTCGGAGTTCGTCGATCGGATATCGACGATCGTCGAGCTGAGTTCAGCTATCATCGAGCAGAACTTCTGAAGTCTTTAAAACTGCTTGTCTCTAAATTCTTGAGTCTCTGAATTCGTCTGAAGGCGGGTTCAATAGGCTAACCTAATAAGACTAACCTTAACCTTATAAAAAACTAATGACCCTAAGCAGTACAAGTTGGGTCAACAAACCTAATAGTGAACCTAGCCCAAATCAACCCTAAATAAGGTGGGGTTCCAACAGAGTGCACTTTTTATTGTAACGACCCTAGCCGATGAAACATGACAATATGATGGCTCTGCTCTAGGCAACGTTATCGGGTTGTAACCCAAGCACCCCAACCCCTCTCCAGCCCACAAGCAGGTTGTTGGTGGCCACAACCTCCCTTTGATGAGCGAACTCGAGAGTTAAGTTGGGTCGTATTGGGACTTCCCACGAGGTCACCCATCCTAGTACTACTCTTCCCCAAGCACGCTTAACAATGTAGTTCCTTCACTTATCATCACCAATTGAGCTGCAGCCACTAACAACTCCATAGTTAAGTGTGCTAGGGCAAGAGTAGTACTGGGATGGGTGACCTCCTAGGAAGTCCCCGTACGGCCCAACTTAACTCTCGAGTTTGCTCATCAAAGGGAGGTTGTGTACACCAACAACCCGTCTGTGGGGTGGAGAGGGGTTGGGGTGCTTGGGCTGCAGCCCGGTAACGTTGCATAGAGCGGAGCCGTGACATTGTCACGTTGGATCGACTAGGGTCATTATAGCTTTGGCCTGAGAGTAGAATCTTTGTGTGTATCTGAGTATAGGATCTTGTTAAAGATCTGAGGTAGGGCTTTGGTCTGATAGTAGGATCCAGTTTAGATCTGAGGTAGGGATTTTAATCCTGAGTTAGGAGAGTAATTATCTCTGAGTTGTAGTGCACTTGTGCCTGAGTTGTAAGATCCTTTGGATTTTTGGTAGGGCCTTTGTGCCTGAGCTGTAGGAGAGTCATTCTCTCTGAGGTAGGACTGTCCTCCCAGCCCGAGTTGTTGGGCCATTGGGCATAAGGTGGGTTATATTTGGATAACTGAGTTGTAGGGCCCCGTTTCTGAGCTATAAGTCTTGGAGGAGACTGAGTTGTCTTGCGGGATCGTGTTGTAAGCTCTTAGAAGCCGAGATTGGAGAAGTGTCTTGTCTAATAAGTGTTAGAAAGGTTGGAAGGAAAGTAGACGTACCCATAATCTGGGAACCACTATAAATTCTATGTGTTCTCCTTGTGTTGTTTCTTTATTACAGGTTGTGTGAGTCTTTAAAGCAGAAAACTACTAAGTCACAAAGCACTTAAAGAAAGAAAATTAAAGATAGTAAAAAAAGACTAAGAAACCTATTCATCCCACCCCCCTCTAGGTGAATTAGCTATCCATGAAATTAAAGTCTTTCAAGTGGTATTAGAGGGAGGTTGCTCAAAAAGGACTCAACAGTCTGTGTGATCTCCAAGGATAGCTAAAAGGTTTGTTCTTAGGAGTCTAAGAGTGAACAATAAGGAGTGGAGATCAATGAAGCTTCAAGTTTGTAGAAAGCACATGACGTACAATGGTATTTTGGCAGCTTTTCTAGATGATGAAGACTATCTGGTTTCCAGGATAGGAATCAAATCCCAACTATCCTCTTTATTCAGTGATAATGATAAATATGATGTCTATTCATATGCAAGAATAGAGATCAGGGCCCCTTTGTCACATTTAGACAGTGACTCAGAGGATGATGATGATAAGGGAGATGACTATAGAAGTTATGGGCTAATATCCATGATAGAAGAATAATCCTGCCAGGATCAGCTGGTCCTGATTAGGTACATTCCCTATCTAGCTCATCCTTAGAATCTGATTATGAGACCTATCCAAACTCTGATTCTTCCACATCAAGTTTTGATGATGGATCAGAATCAGAGGATGATGTCAATAAATTGATTGACAAGTATGGTGCACTTCTGGATGCCTTCAAGAGGAGCAGGAAGTTGGCCAAAAAACAAGCTGAAGAGATTGCCTCTCTTTAGCTAGTTGCTGCCAAGCATGCAGAGATAGCAACCCTGCTGAATTAGAAAGCAAGGGAAGTTAGCCAACTGAAAAATATCACTCTCATTCAGATTGGAACCATCAAGTACAAGATCAGTCTCATTAGGGACCTTGAAAAGAGGCTCAAGAGGGAGAAAAGGATAGTTGCCAGTTATTATAAGCCAAATATTGTGCTGCCATTAATAGACTCCTTCTCCTCTTAAAAGGGTAAGAAAGGGTTGGGATTCAAGGGAAGCACAAGAGTGGCCCAGACCAAAGAGAATGTCAAAGCTCTTGTTCTGCCACTAGCTTCCAATCTTCCCATTCCTTTTAGGAAAATTTTGTTACCTTCAAATATGTATGACCAAGAGCGCATCTATGACCACTGAATGAATGGTAGATTCACTTGTGTGAATAAAGTTGTTAACAAAAATGGTGGAAGGTATAGTAGGGGAATGAGTGCCTTTAAGGCTCCCCATGCGAAAATTCATATGGCCCATCATGGACCATTTGTCTTTGGTTCCCCAGCCCCCACTCTCAAGAACAAGGCAGTAGCCTTCACTCAAGACCCTCCAGAAAAGACTCTAACCAAGGGTAATTCTGTCAGTAGGCCAGATCTAGCTATGATTGATAGCATAAACAGCATGTCATATGCAAAAAAGATTACTGTAAATGTTTGTCAGAGCCAGCATAGAAAGACTGTTGAAAAGCTCATCTTTAGTCAGATCCTTGACGAAAGGAACTTGAAGAAGGCTGCTACACCTCTTCCTTCTGTTCAGTTAGTAGTTAACTAAACTGCAAGAGCAATACAAAAAAGAAGATACAACACTCATGAGTGTTGGTGCTGTGGAAATGTGGGGCATTTTGCCTTAGATTACTGGCATAATCCTATTATGCCAAGAGCTAGTGTTAGTATTCCTGTCAGAAAATCTGCAGGAAGGCAAGTTCATTTTGAAGCTAACAAGAACCTAGGACCCAATTCATTTTGGGGCTCTAGGGTAAATTAACTTTTGTTTTGTAGGATAGTCCAAATGCCCATACCTATATATGGTACTTGGATAGAGGATGTTCCAAACTCAAGACTGGAATAAGGAAGTTATCTTCAGGATCATACACCTGTATGTGGAAGTGGATTGACTTACTAACAAGCAAAGGATGTCCAAGACATGTGCAAATATTGAGACGGAGACCAACAAGCTAGATGCTCCTATTTAGGTGGAGCTAGGACAGTCTCGTGTGTTGGACTAGCTTGTGTCCTACCAAAAGAATTGGTGTATGGAAATCTCATGCACCAAATAGATCAATCAGCTAGAGCCAGATGCAAATCTATGGCTAAAGATGAGGAAAAGATCTTGCTCAACAAGAAGAGACTTTGCAGGGTGCAAGGAAGTTGTTATGAATCCAGCATCTCCTCCAAGTCTATAATTATAAGAAAAGTAGAACTCCTTTATTTATGATTCTTTTAGTGCACTCTCAATTGCTAGAAATCATTTCTCTCGTAACAGGATTATGCTTATTGAGATAAGGTATCTTTATATTAAAGAGCATGAGGGGAAGAAAGACATAAGTCTTAAATTTCTCTCAAAAGATAAGAAAGTGGCTCACATCTTTACTAAGCCACTAGAAGGAGCTAAGTTCAACATGTTGGAACACCCTATTACTAATTTGGGCAAGGATCACTATGTTTTTAGGAAATAAGTTTGACCTAGATGTATAGTTGAAAAGGTCAAGTTAGAATGAGTCTAGGGCTTAGAACTTAGGTTTGAAGCTGCCCCAAGGACCATTCATGGATTCAGACTTAGAGCTGAGGCAAAGACAATTATCGTCGAGCTTAGGTCGACGAAACGTCGAACTCCATTCGACGCTCTCTGAGCGCATCTCTGCTAAATCGTCGAGCTCTGGTCGACAATCTTCGAGCTCAGATCGACGATCTGTCTTCAGCTTATTCTTCTGGTCGCTGAGCTTCGGTCGACGATCTTTGAGCTCAGGTCGACGTTTTCTGTCTGATGTTCATTCAATCTCTGAGCTAAGGTCGACGTTAGTAGAACTCAGATCGACGTTTTTCCTGAGAGATCGATGACTTTGAGGATTCGATTCAGTCAGCTTTTGGAATGATTTTCAAATTCTCTAAGCATTTATTTCAAGAGATCTGCTAGCCGTTTTCATTTATTCTGGAACAAGTTTCAAGGGATTTATCAGAGAATGTTTATTGGACTTTCCTCCAGAAGACAAAACATTTATGGAAGACATTTATTGACTGCTAACGACTATCTTGAATAGAGGATCTTCAGAGAATAAATCATTTTTTTCTTCTCCAGTCTGATAGGGACAACAATAAGAGACTACACAAGAATAGACCATCTACAACAAGAAATTCTCAGTACAGATTCACAGGATAGTGAGATTAATTCAAAAATCAAGTGATCAATCCTAGAGAATTAGTTGGCATACTGAAAAGTGATCATAGCTTCAACATCAAGGACTCCAAACAATTCATATTTCAGCCTCTGCTGAAACCATCTTCTGCTGGAGATCTGAAGCTTCTGAAGACCTATCACCCTAGCAAAGCTCTCATCTTTCTCAGGGGGAGCTTTGACAACACAATCAATCCACTAAGTCTTTTCTCAGTGATTGAGACAGAGAAGACAACTTCACCTCTTTCTTTTTCTTTTCCTGCTGTAAAAGGGTTATCAAAACTCCCTTCAAACGTCTTGATTCTAGTTCTGAGAGCCTTGTCAAAACTCAGTGGTGGCAAGACACCTGATCAAAAAATCTAGTGTGGTTTTTGAGCACCTTATCAAAAGCTCATTGGTACCCAGGACACCTGATCAACTAATCCTGCAGTGGATTCCTACCAAGGGTGGTAGAAGAGTGGATGTACCCAGGTTTTTGGGGTACCACTATAGTTCCTTGTGTCTACTGGTTTCTTGTGGATATTCTTTGTTGTGTGCTGTGGTTTTTATTCTTACTGCTTTAGTTTTATTTTCTACATCAAAGCACCTTACACTTATACATAAATTAAGCCTTTACTACTGTGCATTTTTTTAAAATTGTAAATTTACTTTAAAATACTCTATTCACCCCCCCCCCCCTCTAGAGTTAAGATAGATCTTACCCTCACTTTCAATTGGTATCAGAGGCAGGTTGGTTGTTCATACAAGATAACACCTGAAACAAAAGATCCTTGATAAGATCAATCTTTCAAGAGGGTTATTTTCATTATATTTAATTTTATATAAAGACATGGCACAGAACAAAGATTATGCAAGCACCAGGCCTCCATTGTGCAATCTATCCAAGTTTGCACTTTGGAAAGCAAGGATTAGATTCTATATGAATTCTATTGATGAAGACATATTTAATTCTGGTTTGATAGTGTGCCCAAGTCCACCAGCACGCTCAAGTACAAATGTTATTCCACCTCCTTCAGGAATAGATGCTCAAATAAAGAAGTGGAAGACTGCAGATGCCAAGGCCATGAACATCTTAGCTCAAACAATGTCTGATGAGATATTTCAGAAGGTAGCTGAATACAACTCAGCCAAAGGAATTTGGGACAAACTCTCTGAAATTGTCTCAGAATCTGCTGATGAAAGGAAAGACAGGAGATCCCATCTTATAAGCCAATATGAGAATTTCAAAAAGGGAGAAGCTGAATCAGTGGCTGACATGTACAATAGACTAAGTCTGATTATCAATGAGTTAAAGACTCTGGATAAAGAAATCTCATTGACTGAGCTGAATGACAAAATCCTAATGTACTTCCCCAAGCACTTGGGATTCAAGAATCTGGCCAATCAAAGATGCCAGAAGTCTAAATGAGATTACCACTGAAGCTCTCCTGGGCAAGCTAAAATCTTATGAGCTGCTCATTAAAAATAGAGAAGAAGAACAAAAGGCTACTTCTCCAGTCATCAGAAAAGAGAAGACCATAGCCTTCAAAGCTATAGAAGAGGAGCCTGAAGATAAAGCTACAGGAAATGATGAGCTCCTAAGTCTATTGGCCAAAAGATTCTACAAAATGGCCAGAAAAGACTTCAGAAAGAGATCATACAAGGGACATGATAAGCCAAGGTATGATAAATCAAATAACAATAAAGAAATTATATGTTTTGGTTGCAGGAAACCAGGCCATATTGTGCCTGACTGTCCAGAAAACAAAAACAAGGACAAGAAAGATAGAAGGGAAAGATGAAAGGAGAAAGACTTCAAGAAGAACACCTCAGACAAACCCTCCTACAGCAAGAACACACATACAAGGAAGGGATTTGTTGCTGAGACATGGATTGAAACTGAAGAGGACTCGGAAGCCTCATCCAGCTCCAGTGATGATGAGGATGATGCTGATGAAAAGGAATTTTGCATGATGGCTATCAATACCTCTCAAACAGATTCAGAAGCAGAAGAGTCAGAATCAGATTCAGAAGTTCAACTAGAAAAAGATCAGGTAATCAATTCATTTGATTTCAGTTCTGAGGACTTTAAACATGAGTTTAAAGTACTATGCCTAGATCTGTTGAAGTCTGAGAAGGAAATCACTTCCCTCAGAAAAAAACTTTCTGAGTATAGAACTTTAAAATCAGAGAACCTCAAACTCTCTGAAGAGTTAGAATGCTATAGGGACGAGATAGCTTCACTAAAGAGTGAACTATCCAAGGCCAAGCAGTTTGAAGAATCCCTTAATGGGAGAAGTATCAAACTGATGGATATCACAAGCACAGTGAACTCTAGACTTAATAGTACACTTGGCTTGGGAGCTTCATTCAGCCAGCCTATAGTTCTGACAACTCCAATCAAATTTATCTCTGATAAAGGGAAGGAAGTTGTAGAGGTAGCTAGGAAGAATGCAGATTTGCCAAAGAAAAATACAGTTTAACAGAATGCGTCGAACAGAGATCGACGATCGTCGAACGGCGCTCGACGATCCAAGAAATGATCGTCGACCTCAGTTCGACGACACCTGAACTCTGAACTCCCGGATTGTTGATCTTCGAATAGAGATCGACGATCTGACCCAAGATCATCGACCTCAGCTCGACGATCGTCCAACAGAGATCAGGATTTTGAACAATCCTTCAAAGGTACATCTGGATTCAATTCTAGAAGTCCTACATCCCAAGGTTTCAACCCCTATACTGAATGGATAGTACCTTCTAGGAGATACCATCCTGAAGGTTATAAGAGTCAACCTAGGATGTCTTTCATTTCTGAATTTAAGGGATATCAACCTAGGCCCAAGGTAAACTGGGTCAAAAACATATAAGTTGTTTACGTGCAGGTGAAGACCTATCCAACATCAAACCAGCCATGGTATCTGGATAGTGGGTGCTCAAAGCACATGACAGGGAACAAGGACAACTTCACATCCTTTAAAACCAAGCTTGGACCCAAAGTAATCTTTGGTGATTCAAACTTTGGAACAACAAAAGGATATGGTGCAGTCCAAATTGGAACAGTCACCTTAAAGAAAGAAGCTTATGTTGAAGGACTCAAGCACAACTTGATAAGTATCAGTCAACTTTGTGATGAAGGATATCAAGTGACTTTCAACAAAGCTATATACAAGGTCAAGTCTGAGGACAACACAACTGTGTTGACAGGTAACAGAAGAGGTAACATTACTTAGTAGATTTTCATTCATCTAAAGTAGATATTTGCCTGTTCAATTCCATATCTAGACCTAATATTCTATGGCATAAGAGACTAGGACATATTAACCTTAGAACCATTGCTAAGCTATCCAAGGACAACCTTGTTAGAGGACTACCTTCTGGCCCCTACAAGAAGGAAGAACTTTGCAAGGCCTGTCAATTAGGCAAGCAAACTAAAAATAGTTTTAAATCACTTAACAAGAGTGATTCACCTAGGATTTTTTATCTGTTACACATGGATCTTTTTGGACCCATTACAGTACAAAGCCTAGGAGGGAAATCCTACACTTTAGTGGTTGTAGATGACTTCTCAAGATTCACATGGGTGTTCTTTCTGAGGAAGAAGTCTAATAACATCAAGTGTTTGAAAGAGTTTCTCAAATGCATACAGATGGAGTTCAACACTCACATTGCCCTGATCAGAAGTGATCATGGGACAGAGTTTGATTCTCTTCTTATGCAAGAGTTCTGTCAGAGTGAAGGGATCAGGCATACATTCTCAGCTCCTATAACTCCTCAACAAAATGGGGTAGCAGAAAGGAAAAATAGAACCCTAATTGAATCTGCAACTACATTGTTGTCAGATGCTCACCTTCCTCTATCCTTTTGGGCTGAGGCAGTGAACACCTCCAATTATGTGTTGAATAGAAGTCTAATACATAAACTGAAGGGAAAGACTCCCTATGAATTGCTCAAAGGGAAGAAACCTAAAGTAGATTATTTTAAATCTTTGGTTGCATTTGTTATATTCACAACAATGACAAGAGATATATAGAAAATTTCAAGCAAAAGCTGATGAAGGAGTGTTTCTGGGATACTCCATGATTAGTAAAGCTTATAGGGTTTACAATAAAACTACTCTAAAAATAGAAGAATCTGTTCATATTTCTTTTGATGAAACTAATATGTCTTTCAAGGAGAAGAATGCTTATACCATAGAACAATTGCAGGTACATTCTCTAGCTGAAGACTTGGACAGATTACAAGTTACTCTGAAGGATGAAAGTAGTGAAGATGAAGAAGCTGCTAATCTTCTTGAAGAGCCAGTTGTTGTTCTACAAGAGGAAACAGCAACACAGGTTGGTGAACAATCAACACCACCTGTTGATTTAGTAACCTCAAGAGATCATCCAATCTCCCAAGTGATTGGAAACATCTTAGCTGGTGTGCAAACCAGAAATTAGGTCAACCAAAACCTGATGCACGCTTGCTTTCTATCTCAAATTGAACCTTAATCCATTCAAGATGTAGAGCAAGATCCACATTGGATCATTGTAATGCAAGAGGAGTTGCATCAATTTGAAAGAAACAAAGTCTGGGAACTAGTGCCTAAGCCAAAGGATCATTCCATTGTTGGAACAAAATGGGTGTTCAAAAACAAATTGGATGATCAAGGAATTATTGTAAGGAACAAGGCAAGGCTAGTTGCTCAAGGATACTCTCAAGAAGAGGGGATAGACTATGACTAGACCTTTACACCTGTTGCAAGGTTAGAGGCCATAAGAATTTTCCTGGCTTATGCTGCTCACAAGGCATTCAAAGTCTACCAAATGGATGTGAAGAGTGCTTTTCTCAATGGGGAGATCAAAGAAGAAGTCTATGTCAGACAACCCCTAGGTTTTGTCTCTCCAACTCATCCTGATTATGTTTTCAAACTGCATAAAGCATTATATGGTCTAAAGCAAGCTCCTAGAGCATGGTATGAGACCCTAGCATGCTTTCTTCTGGAAAATGATTTTATTAGGGGGAGAGTAGACCAAACTCTTTTTATTAGAACCCATAAGTCCCATACCCTACTAGTAAAAATTTATGTAGATGATATTATATTTGGTTCTACTGATTCAAACTTGTGCAAAAAGTTTTCCAAGCTTATGCACTCTAAATTTGAAATGAGTAGCATGGGTTAGCTATCCTTCTTCTTAGGATTGCAAGTCAAACAACATGCTGAAGGCATATTTATTTCTCAAACCAAGTATGTAAAAGAACTGGTTAAGAAATTTGGTATGTCTGATGCATCATGTATGAAAACACCCATGCCTA
Source organism: Platanthera zijinensis (assembly GCA_039513925.1). NCBI lineage: Eukaryota > Viridiplantae > Streptophyta > Magnoliopsida > Asparagales > Orchidaceae > Platanthera > Platanthera zijinensis. The sequence continues at coordinate 56,307,252 of CM077091.1, read as the reverse complement.
CCAATGCTGTATTGGATGCTGATGAACATGGAAAACCAGTTGATCAGACAACATATAGAGCAATGATTGGCTCTTTATTGTATCTTACAGCCAGTAGGCCTGATATAATGTTTGCTACATGTATATGTGCTAGATTCCAAGTTAGCCCTAGAGAGTCACACTTAACTTTAGTAAAGAGGATTCTTAGGTATGTTAAAAGCTGTCCAAATCTAGGTCTCTGGTATCCAAAAGATTCAGCATTTGACTTAACTGGATTTTCAGATGCTGATTATGCTGGATGCAGAATAGACAGGAAAAGCACCAGTGGAACTTATCAGTTTCTTGGTGATAGACTTGTCTCATGGTATTGTAAGAAACAAACATCTATGTCAACCTCAACTGCTGAAGCATAATATATGGCTGCAGGCAGTTGTTGTTCACAAATATTGTGGATACAAAACCAACTCCTACACTATGGTTACAACTTAGAGAAGTCTAAAATATTTTGTGACAACACCAGTGCTATTTCCATTGCACAAAATCAAGTCCTCCATAGTAGGACAAAACACATAGAAATTAGGCATCATTTTCTAAGGGATAATGTTGAGAAAAATAAAATTGAACTTCAATATATCCCAACTTATTTGCAAAGGGGAGATATTTTCACCAATCCTTTGGATGAAAAGAAACAAAACTTCTTCCTCAATCAGTTAGGCATGTTAGATGGAGGAAGCCTAAAGTAAATTACAAGATTTTGAAAAGCTAAAAACAGACCAAGATTAGGCTAAAAACTCATCTCTTTTTGTGTCTGAAGGATAGTTTCTTTCTCTGAACTGCGCTTGACGTTTTCCCCAGAAAGCGTCGAACGGAGATCGACATTTACCCGAGAAACGTCGAACGGAGATCGACGTTTTCCCAAAACGTCGACCTTAGTTCAGAGCGTGTCAGATAGTTGCATACTATCTCTTTCAAGCCTTCGATCGTCGAACTGAGCTCGACGTTCTCTTTAGATCGTCGAACTGAAATCTACGATATTGAAGACCTTTCAGCTTCCATCAGGAGTCCTGATCGTCGAACGGAGATCGACGATCCTTCCTTTTTCACGTCGAACCGTAATATAAAATCATTTTTTGGCCGCCGCTCGTCGTTTACGCTTTCATACTCTCTGCAAATTTTTCTCTTTCCCTCAAAACTCTCTACACTTGGTCATGTTTGTTGAATCTTTGCAGGTACAGATGGCAATGTCGATCGCTGCCCTCTCCAAAATGAAATTTGATACAGGCTTTGACATTGATATGAACTCCTTCGATGGGAGCGATCAGCGATTCAAAGACATTCTGAATTTGTTCTGCGAACAGCAGTTAGTTCAGTTGATGACAACAATAATAAAGATTGCAGCAGATAAAGTAAAAGAATGGGTTTATACTGCCACCAGCGAAAGTGAAAATTCTATAGTCAGCACCATCAATGGAACTCAGGTACCAATGCCCCCAGCTCTTTTGACAGAAGTATTCGCATTAAGTACTGGGAATGATTCCATTGATTTGTCTAGAGAGGAATATGATTCTTTGTTAGATCGAATGGGCCACTCTGCTGTGAACCCTAATAAACTGTTGAAAAAGAATTTATCTATTGAATTTCAATTCTTGGCTGATGTTGTTGGAAAAGTGCTTCTGGCAAAGCACTCCGCCCATGATACAATCTCAAGGTATTAGTTATTCTTAATGGGAGCCTTAGTTGATAAGAAACATCTGGATTGGTGATCAATCTTCTTTAATTTGATCAAAAAGAAAGTTAGCAAAAGCTGTGTCAGTTTTGGGAGGATTATAGGGGTTTACCTACATCACAGGTGCCCTGATCTGTTGGTTTCAAGTGGGATGCACATCAATGCATCCAAAAGACTCACATGTGCCCTCTTCAGCAGGTGGGACAGGCAGATCATAAACCCCAACAGGGCTGCTGCAGTAACACCTGCTTCAGGCACAAGGACTGCCTCAGTCACTCCTCCTCAGGTCTCTGCCCCAGCAGAACATTTGCCTGCTTCTCCAACTCCTCCAGCTGTCTCTGCCCCAGTCATATCAACCTCACCACTCATCTCAACCATAGCCATATCTTCCCCCATTACAATCTCATCACCCATTTCACCTCCTCCAGCCACTACCTCAGAATCATTCCATACCTTGCACTACTATCCACCTGTCACCACTCCATCATTTAATCTTCTAGATGACTACTTCATGGATGATTCTCCTCCTACTCCTCCTGAAATTCCATCTACATCTTCCTACCAACAACTTCTTCAGGACATACTTTCTCAATCATCCTTCACCCCATCCTCTACCTCTCCCATATCATCCATCTCTACTTTAGTAACATCAATCTCAACAATTCCTTCTACTGAACCATCCATCCCTATACCTCCTGCCTCCACACCATCCATTCCATCAGTCCCAGCCAACATCATTCCAGCTACATCAACTCCTACCTCTACTCAAGCCCCTCTTGAGCATGTAGATCTTTCAGCTTTGGCAGACAGGTTGTATGAGCTGCTAGCCCCCAGGCTAACCTCATTGTTGGAGACCACCTTGGCTCCACTTCTGAAAAATGTTCAGGAGCTGTCTACCAGGCTATCTACCTTCCTCTCCTCTCAGGCAATCCCTTCTTCTGGGTGCCTTGATCCAGTTCTCACTTAATCCAGGCAGGGGGAGATGCCTAATGAAGCTCTGGTTTTGCCTGAGGCTGCTTAAATTTCATAACCTGCTCTAGTATTTGCAGTTGATCTTCAGAGCCTGCTGTCAGTTTTTGATTCTGTGTACTTCAATTCTCTGCCAGTTCTACAAGTTGAAGACCTTACTAAGGCTATTGTGCCTGTTTTAGAATGTGATCCCAGCCTGATTGCATCTTATATAAACTCTTTCAAGGCTGAGGATGTTGTTGCTTCAATTTTTACTGCTGCTACTACTACTGCTGTTACACCTATTGGATTTTCTGATATTGAAAAGTTGTCTGTTGTTGCTGATGCTGTTGCTTATTTGGAAGAACCTGAACCTGCACCTCAAATTACTTCTACTCCTATTGCTGCTTCCATAAGTTCTACTTCTGCTGCTGCTGCTCCTGCTCTGACTTCTAAACAACTGAAACAACAAGAAAAGTACATCAAAAGCATTGATGATCTGTATGATAGACCCCAGAGCTCAGAAAGTGATTAGTTTCACACTGACTCTGATGACTCTTCTGGTACTATTGCAAAGAAAAGGAAGGCCAGAAGCAAGGCCATGATGAAAGTCCCTCCTGCTAAGGCCAAGGATGCTAATGATATACCCTACTATATTCTGCATGATTGCCAAATTACTGAACCATGGATGCAATATTCTAAAAATCAACTAAAGTCCATGAAGAAGAAAAGAAAGTTTGATAAGTATGAGAAAGGTTCATCCCAATTTCAGCCCCCTCCTCCTCCTCCAGATTCAGGATCAGGTGGAGGCTCAGCTTCTCTAACCTCAGCTCCAAAGCAAAGTTCCTCCCAATCCTCTCAAAGATATCATCCCAGGGGGCAGTATCAAAGGGGTTATCAGTCCAGAAGGGGACAATATAGAGGAAATCAAAGAGGACACAGATCTCAAGCAAGGGAAGGACAAAGTCACATGGACTCAACTCAAGGTCCTTTCCCCTATAAACTCAGAGAAATGGTTGATACAAGAACTCCTACTGCTTCAGAAACTGTCAATAGATATGAGCATGTAGTTCCTTTTGAAGATCCAGAGAACAATCCTTTATCATGGACTGCTAGGATGAAAGAACTTGCTGCCTTAGATCAGCTGAAGAAGGCTAGAGAACAAGGGAAAGACACTTCCAACATTACTACTTTGTCAGATCAAAGAAAGGCAGAACTGGAAAGGTATGCATCAAGGAAATTCTTTGACCCAGTGGACTACATGAAACTGCATCCTGAGGCTGTGGTTCCCAGGCCAAGATCTCAAACCTCCTTAGGTGCAGAGGATGATAGAAGGTCAAAGAAAGAAGCTATAAATCCCAACAGGGAAATCTTATTTAAGAAGGTGAGTGAAAAGAAATGACATTTGTAAGCAGACAGTATACTCATCTTGAACATTTGCTGATATTCCATCAATTTGTTGCTATGTTGCATGATCTGCTCTTTTGTGTTAGATTTTTGTTTCTATGTATGATGATTTTGTATTTATTCTTGAGTTCTGTAAATAGTAATCCTAACCCAAATATGGGGAGATTGTTGGAACACCCTATAACTAATTTGGGTAAGGATCACTATGTTTTTAGGAAATCAGTTTGACCTAGATGTATAGTTGAAAAGGTCAAGTTAGAATGAGTCTAGGGATTAGAACTTAGGTTTGAAGCTACCCCCAGGACCATTCAAGGATTCAGACTTAGAGCTGAGGCAAAGATAATTATCGTCGAGCTTAGGTCGACAAAACGTCGAACTCCGTTCGACGCTCTCTGAGCGCATCTCTGCTAAATCGTCGAGCTCCGGTCGACGATCTTCGAGCTCAGATCGACGATCTGTCTTCAGCTTATTCTTCAGGTCGCTGAGCTTCGGTCGACAATCTTCGAGCTCAGGTCGACGTTTTCTGTCTGATGTTCATTTCAATCTCTGAGCTCAGGTCGACGTTCGTAGAGCTCAGATCGACATTTTTCCTGAGAGATCGACGAATTTGAGGATTCAAATTCAGTCAGCTTTTGGAATGATTTTCAAATTCTCACAGCATTTATTTCAAGAGATCTGCTAGCCTTTTTCATTTATTCTGGAGCAAGTTTCAAGGGATTTATCAGAGAATGTTTATTGGACTTTCCTCTAGAAGACAAAACATTTATGGAAGACATTTATTGACTGCTAACGGCTATCTTGGATAGAAGATCTTCAGAGAATAAATCATTTTTTTCTTCTCCAGTCTGATAGAGACAACAACAAGAGACTACACAAGAATAGACAATCTACAACAAGAAATTCTCAGTACAGATTCACAGGATAGTGAGATCAATTCAAAAATCAAGTGATCAATCCTGGAGAATTAGTTGGCATACTGAAAAGTGATCATAGCTTCAACATCAAGGACTCCAGACAATTCATATTTCAGCCTCTGCTGAAACCATCTTCTGCTGGAGATCTGAAGCTTCTGAAGACCTATCACCCTAGCAAAGCTCTCATCTTTCTCAGGGGGAGCTTTGACAACACAATCAATCCACTAAGTCTTTTCTCAATGATTGAGACAGAGAAGATAACTTCACCTCTTTCTTTTTCTTTTCCTGCTGTAAAAGGGTTATCAAAACACCCTTCAAAAGTCTTGATTCTGGTTCTGAGAGCCTTGTCAAAACTCAGTGGTGGCAAGACACCTGATCAAAAAATCTAGTGTGGTTTTTGAGCACCTTATCAAAAGCTCATTTGTGCCCAGGACACCTGATCAACTCATCCTGCAGTGGATTCCTACCAAGGGTGGTAGAAGAGTGGATATACCCAGGTTTTTGGGGAATCACTATAGTTCCTTGTGTCTTCTGATTTCTTGTGGATATTCTTTGTTGTGTGCTGCGGTTTTTATTCTTACTGCTTTAGTTTTATTTTCTACATCAAAGCACCTTACACTTATACATAAATTAAGCCTTTACTGCTGTGCATTTTTTTAAAATTGTAAATTTACTTTAAAATACTCTATTCACCCGCCCCCCTCTAGAGTTAAGATAGATCTTACCCTCACTTTCACAACACCTTCAAATTTGAACTAGGGATGTTGAATTTAGGTCAACTTAAGTTGTTCTCTAACATATATATGCATTGTGCTTGTAGGGAGCAGGTTTAACTAATCCCTGGTGGAAAAAGTAGTCAAAATTTAGAGTAAGTATAAAAGCATTAAAAGGATCGAGTCCATTTGTTTAGACAATGAGTCCTGCAAAATTGTCTAGTTGCGGCTAAGTATCGGGAATAAATCCCAGCCGTTGATCATATACTTGATCTTAAACAGGTGTGCGCGTCTTCGCATTATAACCTAAAAATAACTAAAAATAAGAGGACTTGAGCATAGAACAAAACACACTGTTCCTTACCCTCCTCTGCCATATTCGCCGAATCGCCGGAACTGTTTCATCGACCTTCCGAAATTCCAAAGCGAAATGGCTCTGAAAGGTTAAGATTTCCAGTTTGAAGGCTCCAAACTAGTTCGAAATGGCTTCAGGGATGCGGCAGAAGAGGTGCAACTAGTTCTTCACTAAAGCCAGGTCTCTGACCTAGATTTCTTCTTATTGGAGCCCTGTTTGCTATAGAAACGGGAAATCCTAGAACTGTTCCCGAACGCCAAAGCCAGCACATCCACAAGCAAAATTAAGATAATGGTAAGTGGAAACAAGATCAAAATCACACAAAGGAGGTTAAGCAAGGAACTGCAGTTGCCTAAGTTCTCAGAAACTAATGATGAAGATAACATAACGTAGTCTGATGTCAAAACTGCAATGGAGTGGTGTGGCTTATCCAAACTCATTGCAGGTTCAATCCTAAGTAAGGAACTCAACCTAAAGGGTAAGTTTCTCGCAAATGTTATTGCGAAGGCCTTGTTGTGCAAAAAAGGCTCCAATGATAAGATTTCAAAGAAAATGTTTGAGTTGCTAATAAGGATAATACTGTCTAAGAAGACTGAGTGGGAAAGGATCCTATTTGATAGGATTGTAGACTATATTGTTTAACCCAACATGGGTAGAATACTATCCTTATTTCTTCTGCAAAGTGTTCCATGGATCTTAAACATGAGGTTATGAACTAAGATCCACCATATGAGGAGTATGGATATCAAGATGCTGGATAGGTGGGATAGAGTTCTTAAGCCTCAATGCCCAGTCAACTGCAAGAAGAAAGGGAACAATGTTTTAGTTCAAGAAGAAGATGTGGTAGTACCAAGCTCTACCAGCAGTTCATCAGAACAAGAGGAGACCAGGAAGGACATGTGTGCTTAGGACTCACTTTCCTCTGAACCAACACCAAGGAATCAAATGAGCAGGGCTCAATTTGTAGAGACTCAAGATCAAGATGATTAAGTAGTGTCATCTGATGAGGTAGCTAAGATAGTTGCAGAGGAGATTGTCAACAAACTCTCTACTGAAATGGAGGGGGAGACCTCCACAGCTTCTATAATGCCCCTGATTTTTCGGTGTTTATTTTAATTCCCGTATTGACATATTTTTGACGTCAGGGCGTTACATTGACGCATAGTTATGGGGTGTCATTTGTTGAAGCATGGGTTTGCTCAATGTGTTTTTCGGTGTGGTTGGTTTTGGTTTGGTTGTGCACCTTCCCTCGCAAGCCGAGTATATTTTTGTGACTCGGTGGAGCTTTATAGGGATGTGGTGGAGTTTTATCCTCGGGCTAGTTTTACCCAAGTTTGGTCTGTTGGATTTGGATTTTGACTTCACCGTTAGATTCGTAGCGTCGTTATTTAGCTATAGTGCGATTTTCACAAGATTCTGACTAGGTTTGTATTTCGAGTCGTGTTGGGATTATTGATAATTAAATTGTATTATATTTTTTAATTATTTATGTATGTATATATAGTCGGATATTAGGTCGCGTCAAAAAACTTGTTCATCATCTTCCCAACCCGAGCATTGGTCGTTTTCGCGAGCGGAAGTGGAGCAGCATCCCGCGTGCTTTCGGTCGGTGATTTCCAGCGATTTGGTTGTCAGATTCCTCGATAGATTAGAGATTTGGAAAGCACTTATCGAGATCTACCCGATCGTTGTAAGCTTTTCTTGATTCCTCAATTTTTAGGCATTAGGGTTAGTGATTTTGACCTCTTTTTCCCCCCAGAAGTTTAAGGAAACGTTGCTAACATCTTTTGGCGACCAATCCTTATCACTGTGCGAGCGGGTGGCGATTTTCTGAAGTTTCAAGGCAAGTGGATCCCCCCTTGCAAGTCCATTACTAACTTAGTTTTCCTCTTATCTTTCCTCCTCCTTTAGAGAGTAGGATTAGTGTAAGTTAACTGTGAAAGAAATCCTAGACTAGGGAAAATTTTTGGCAAAAACATGGAGAATAGGTTTAGGGGTTTAAGTAAAATTCGGTTGGTATGGGATAGAAATTTGTCGAGTATCGTAGCAGAATTCGTCGAATATGGTAGGTTATGTAATGCCCCCAGTTTTTATGGGATTGTTTAATCTTTGTTTGGCGTTACGTTGTCGCATTTTTGGCCTTTGTTGTTGTTAGAGCGTGGTCTTATCTCTTTAGGTTCTCCGAGTGGCTTGTTTTGTAGCATGTTTACAAGATTCCCTAGCGAGTCGGAGTATGTTTTGGTGACTCGGTGGAGCCCCTCCAGGAATGCTTGTATTTTGGCTTTGGGAGGTGTTAGCCTAAGTTTTGTTTGTCAGATGTTGATTCTGACTTCGCCATTGGATTCATAGCGTGGGTATTTAGCTACGATATGAATTTCGTCAAATTCCGAGATCTTTGGTTTTTCCCGTCGTTTTGAAGTTTTATTAAGTAATTAATATAATTTATTATTATATTGATTTTTATTATAATAGTGGCTGTAGTGGCTGAGTGTTAATGTGGTGACTATTATAATAGATATAATATATATTATATCTTGGTCTTAGCCCTATTTATCTTCCCCAAAACTCGGCAGCTAGCTTCTTGTGGAAGAAAGAGGGCGACGGAAAACCTGGAGCTTCCGACCGCCGATTTCTTGAGGTTTATAACTCTAAATTCTTGTTTGAGTTTAGATTTGGACTGCTCTCGCCTAGATCTACCTCCCTAAGGTAAGCTTTTCGAGTTTCTTGGATTTTTTGGAGGTTAGGATTTGCGGGTTGACTTTTTTTTATTTCTAAAGCTCCGAATTTTTCTTAGGTAGCTGCTCTCCCCACCAGATCCGAGTGAGGAGGAGTGCAGCTGGACGATTCCCGAAGATTGATGCAAGTGATGCTCTTTCATCCTTGCCAAGACTGATTCTCTATTTTCTTATTAGTTTTATCCCTCTCTTTGCTTAGATCCAAGGTTTACTGTAGGTTTTGGCCATGGTTATATTGCTGTTAGTATAGAGAAGCTCCAGCTAGTACAAGTTTTTTTAGAGAGGAAATTTCCGTTCGGGTTTGTTTTGGTATGGCTCTGGGTGGATAGGTTAGGTCTGTATCAAGATAGCTAGTTATAGCAGGTTTTCATTCCAGATAGTCTATGCAAATAAGAGAAAATATTTTGATTTTGGGCTAGTTATTGAGGTCTAGCATGGTAAGTTCGAGTAGAGCAATTTTTCTGCCAGGTATCTACCCCTTGGAATTGAGTGTATCGTACTACAGAAGTCTAGTTTTTAGGCTAAGTGTAAAATCGATTAGTGTGGTGGACACACTCAACGCCTAGCTGTTTTGCTCTAGAGTCTAAGTAAAAAGCTTTGACAGTGTTGAGTGAGGTGAGCTCACTCAACGTCGTCTGCCTTGTTATTTTTTTCTAAGTCTTCTAGCGTTGAGTGAGTTGAGCTCACTCAATGCCGTCTTGACAGTCAGACTTTTCTAAGACTTTTGGCATTGAGTGAGTTGAGCTCACTCAATGCCGTCTTGCCAGTCAGACTTTTCTAAGTCTTTTGGCAATGAGTTAGTTGAGCTCACTCAACACCGTCTGCTTAGCATGGTAGTTTAAGTCAAAAGCATTGAGTGTGGGGAGCTCACTCAATACCTTTGGTTGTTTAGCGGTGACAGCATTGAGTGTGGTGATAACACATAATGCCTTGGTCTATTTTAGTTGTTAAGTCAAAAGCGTTGAGTGTGGTGAACTCACTCAATGCCTTAGTTTGGTTTTGCTGCTAAGTAGGAAAGCGTTGTGTGAGGTGAGCACACTCAAAGCCTCCTTCTATTTTTCTTCTAAGTGTAATAGCATTGAGTGTGGTAAGCTCACTCAATGCCTGTTATATGTTGAGCTGTTAAGGCAAAAGCATTGAGTGTGGTGAGCTCACTTAACGCCCTTTTGCTGACTCTGCTGTTTAAGTATAGAAAGCGTTGACAGTGTTGAGTGAGCTGAACTCACTCAATGCCATCGTCTAGTGAGAGATTTTTTGCGGCCAAGTCTTTTGGCGTTGATTGAATGGAGCTCCAATTCTCTGGCAAAATCTTTCGAAAGGGTGGACCGGTCAGCCACAAAAAATACATACTTCCTTACTCCTCTTCCTTGGAGCAGCACCGGATACCTGGGTGTTCTTACCCTCATCGGACTTCCTCTTGTCCTTCCTTAGTATCATGCCCCGATCCTTAGTATATCACAAAGACTCAACTTTAAGGGAAACTTCCAATGTCCTCTCATTTGTCTCGAATTGGTAAGTATTGGCGTACTGTTGAATGTCATTTTGGAGTCCACCCAAGAAACCTTTGACTCTACACTCTTCAGCAACTAACAATCCAGAAGAAATCTTATTCAATTTGCTGATCTCACTCTCATTCTCCACAACTACAGGTGTTTGCTCACTAAGTTGTTGTCCTAAGGTGGCAGCCAACAATGCCTGCAACTGTGTTTGCATTACCACAATATGGCCTGACAGGGTCTCCATGCTCTGGCTCAGTTCTACAATAACCGCCTCATCCTGCACACCTGATGTCTCACCCTCAAGTTGGGGAGTCGACCTTGTTGCATCACGCCCAAGCGACATTCTAATAACAATAAACTGCTAATCAAAACCTAGCTTAAGGTCTACAACTCAAACGACACAGTACAGACAAAACATACTTAAGTACAAGCTTCAACTACTAACTTGTTTTGGGATTTATTTTATAATGATGTTATGCCTAACTTTGGTTGATACACCATCATCAAACTAACTCCTATGCTTAGACCATGCATACACGGATTTATATTCTTTTGACTCAAAACCATGTGTGTACATATGTCATCATATAAATATTTAGCTTGACATGTTGTGCTTATGCTATATTATGCTATGCATGTTGCATTATGCATTGTAAAAAGGACTTAATGCATGTTATGAGCGGCGTACACATGGAAATGTTATGCATCCAATAATATATAACATTGCATGCAATGAAAAGAGAAAACATGCTAATGGGCATTCATGTGGTGAGGTTATGCATCCCATACTACATAACCCTCACATGTTGCCACCTCTGTTGGATCCATATACAAACACATATTATGCATCCCATACTAAGTAATATGCCCCGTATACTTCTAATCATGCTTATTAGTGTAGTGTTCATGCTTCAGCCAAGACATACTGATGACACATCTGTGTGTGTATGATGTTTGGTCCGGCGTTCCTTCACTTGACCCGTGGCGCTTTGCTATTTATTTAAGAAATTAAGTAGCGCCCTCTCAAATAGTCCGGGCTTTTGGTGCAGTTGGGTATGTGCTTGATCCTTCAATTGGTATCAGAGGAGGTCACAGGTTCAAGACCGAGGGAGCGCTATAAAATTCTTATTTTTCCCTTCTACCTGTGTGGGTCTAGTGGTTCAGGCAGACCGTGGACAAGTGGTAACCCCACCTCTGAGCCATGTGGGCCATGTGGTAACCCCACTTCTGAGCCGATGGGTTGTGCTGGATGCCGGGGGGGATTGTTGGGTTCAGCATTCCTTCACTTGACCCGTGGCGCTTTGCTATTTATTTAAGAAATTAAGTAGCGCCCTCTCCAACAGTCTTGGCTTTTGGTGCAGTTGGGTATGCGCTTGATCCTTCATATGATATGACACAAAACTTCTAACACTAACAAGGGAAGGTTGCCCGACCAATTGTCAAGCAACCTCCCTCTGGTACCAATTGTCACAACCCGCATTTTCTCAGCAATAAAATTATATCAGAGTAAAATAAAATACGTGCCGTGATGCCACTCCATGCAGGGGATAACTGCAGATGCTTAGACAAGGCACCTAAACAAGTTATACAGAAATCATAAGTTATTATGAAGAAAATCATTTAAATTAGATGGTCATATCCCTCGGCACAGTGGATCAACTAGTCCACGAGTAAAATATAGTTATACACTGTAGAGAAATACTTTAGTTAAGATGGTTTGACATCCTATATGAGCGTAAACGTCCCCGAAGGACAACTCATGAAGTACAAGACTCTAAATTTTGTATAATATGAAAATAGTTTTTGCGTTACTTTAGGAAGTAGTACTTTAGGTTTAGAAATATGACATGTATGAAGTACATATAGTAATGCTTTTATGAGTTAAAATACCTAACATGCATCCTAGCCCAAAGCATTCCCAAAGAGCAAGTAAACAACCTTCATAAAGACAAAAACTTCATTTCAAGCCACATACTTAGCATCACCCAAGAAAACCACCAGTGGGCGTCAACAACCTAACACGAACCCATTGGTGAGTATGCATGTCTATACAGAAAGAAACAAGAAAAGATCTATCTCACAAAGTGAGGAAGAGGAATCTCAACAACCTAGGAGATCACTAGCAAGCTCCCAAAAGAAAAAAGCCGCTCAACCGTCTACTGCTCTTAATATGGGGCATTTAAAGAAAGAACACCTCAGCAAGAATATAATCAAATAGAAATGGAGCGCTAGATCATAAGCAATTAAAAGGAAGGGGTTTACCAAATCCTACAATAGAATGCTATCAAACTCAGCAAAAGGAAATAAATGAGATAGCAAAAGTAAGTCACTGTCCAAGGAATAATCAAAGCGCACCAAGTGCGAGAAATTACAAACATGCCCTACTAAAAACCTTCAGCAGCAACAAGGCAAACATATGCCAAAAAAATAGTAATTTGAAAAGGGAAAGGAACTAACAGTACTAACTTGGGAATTATTAGCAGTGGTAAAACCTTGGATCTGGGTTGGTGACCAAATATAACCGTCATCCAAACGACCAGATCCAAATAACTCAGGGGCCACCGGTGCAGCGTTGGGGTCAAACACACAGGCCAAAACTGGGGCTAAATCAGTTGTGGCAACGTCCCTACACCCAAACATCCCTCTCAAAGAAACTAGAGTAACCACCTGCCATGATTCACGATTCGGCCATCAAAACTAGACGAAAATAACACCAAAACAAATTAAAACCCACACTAACAAACTCGGGAGAAAACACCATCCTAAGGAAAAAGCGTCAAGTCCACTCGACGTCGCGTTGAGTGATTACCACTCACTCAATGCCAAACACTAAGCAGGGTGTAATGCCCCAAAAACACTATAGGTATGGGAAGTTTTTTATTTGGTTCTGGAGCCCTGGGTTTTTCACGGCTGGAGGACACGTGCGTGACAAAGTTGACACGGGCGTGTCAACATGCCGTGTCTTTCTATGCAAACTGGGCTGTGTCGAGAGGCATGTACACGGCTCAGGACATGGGTATATCATGGTCGACACGGCCGTTTCACTCCTGATACGGGTGTGTCAGGACCCGTGTCCACTAAGGGTTGTGTTGGTTTTAAAGAGCGATTATGGAACACGCCCACCGACACAGGCGTGCCAGTTTGGGCGATACGGGCATGTCAACTTAGACACTGGCGTGTATCAACCCATGTCCTGCTCTAGATCGACGATTTCTTGAGCAAGCAGGGCACACGGCCAGGCACACGGCCGTGTGCAAAGCCGTGTTCGTCCATCTGAAATGATTTTCAGAGTTAATCTTGGCTGTTCATTTTTATTAAATACGATCCAATGGCCCTAACTTGCCTCTTGATGGTTTATGGACGGGAATGGGGAAGTTATTCCTCATTTCATCTTTGGCTTTCTCTTTCTAAGGAGATGAGAGAGGGGAACGCAAGAGGAGGTAGGAGAAGAGGAATCCGGCCGCTGGTGGTGCTACGGTGGTCCGAATCGCGTGCCAAATTAAGATTCGCGGAGGCAAGAGCGTTGAGGTCCTTTCCAACCGTGTACTTTTCTCCATGACACCAAAATGTGCTACAAGTGTAACTATTTTCCACTCGGACATGTGAAGTCCTTATTTCCTGCATTTGCATTGGAATCCTCCACCAAAAGGTGGAACGCGAAGTGATTCCCGTGGGATCGGTGGTTCATCCCTTGTTTTGTTGCATTAGAATCGGAAGTGAGTAGTACGGTTAGGCATTCTGTGTGAAGTCCATCCAGAAGTGAGAAGTACGGCTTTGTGATGCTTTGTTTGCAAACCGGAGAAGACTCTGTGTTCATTGAATGTTTGTATGGAGTCCCTTGATGAATACATATGGCTTGGTGAAGTAGGAAGTACTGGAGGGAGTCCAGGAAAATGTGGGAGTTGATACTTGGTGTTCAACTCGTGTGGTCATGAGTACCATGTTGTGTGTTGTTGGGACGTTGTGCTACAACTAAAAGCCTTGGTGGCGAACGGGCAAGTAGATGATGTACCCGCGTCGGTCAGGTGTGACGACTAACGATGATGAGCAACAAGTAAGGTGGATCTGTACCCGCGTTATGGTTGTCTAACCTTGGGTGCTTAAGTCCCTGTTAGGCTCTCATAGCGAGATTCTTAGGCCTGCGCGCCGTAATGACTAGGAGTGCTCATTCTTGACCATAAGGGAGAGAGACCTTGAAATGGTGGTGGGACCCTGGATTTTACGGTACACCAATAAGGTTCCCTGAGTGCAAAGAGCGTCGGGTCGTCATTGCCAACATTTATGTTATGTTTTGGTTAGTGCGGTTGTGCACAACCGTTGGGGATTGTAGTATACATATGATGGTTAATAAAATTCTTTGTAGGGAAGGAATTTCGCTGCCCCGTGCCAGGGGCAGGGTCGTTATAATTGGTCTGCTGAATGCTGACCATTGCCTTGTTTGTCGCCGCTTGGTGGATTGTTTATTGCAGATGGAGCTGGCCCAAGCAGGAAATAACGGGTTGAAGCCCGGGTTGCGCTGCTGTCCTTGAAGGCTTTACTTTGCTTTACTCTTGTTCATCTGTGGCCGGCCTGCGAGCCGATGTTTGTAAACCACACTCCTGTTAAGAGAAACTTATAAGGCCATAAAGCAATGTACCTTGTATTTTGGGTTGTATGCATTCCTAATTGTTAGTAGTGGACATTTCTTTTATTGTTCTTGAGTTCAAAGTTTTCAACTATGAAGCTTCTGCTAGAATTCTCTGTGTTAGGAATCGTTGGTAGTTTTGATATTACAAAGTGACCTCTCCGCCTGTTCGTTGAATATGGTGTGGGGTCCCGACCGGACCTTCTACTATATCCCATGTAACGGGTAGGGATGTTATGATTTTTTATCAACTTGTAGGTCTTTCTCTTCTGAATTCGTGAACGAATTCTTTTTAGAGGTGGCGAGCACTATTAAGTGTTGTCGTTATTACACAAAATGAACTCAAGAATGTCCACTTAGGAATAAAAATACACTTGTTTGCAGAATCTGCGTATTCCTTTTTGTTTGTTTGACATTTTGTTTAGTCGATAAGTTGTGTTTCTTACACATATAGGTGACTAGAAGTCATGCAGGACAGTCAGAACACCAACGTTCTGATGAGAGTGCGGTACCGGTGGAGGTGCCCACACCTCCTTCTTTTGCTGAAACTATTCATATGATTACAGAGACGATACTTGCCTTGATGAATGCTCATCAGGCTGGACAGGCGAGGCCTGCAGCGGTGCCAAATCAGGCTGGGCTAAAGCAAGAACCGGTAGAAGTTATTGTTGATCTCTGAGCAGCAGATCAACAACTAAAGCGGTTCATGAGCTTCAATCCTCTAACGTTTAATGGGACCGGTTTGCCAGCCCAGGCAGAGGATTGGCTCTCAAGGATAAGAAGGATCATGACAGCAATCAGGGTTAAGGAGGAGCAGAGGGTAACATTAACCACCTTCCTGCTGGAGGGAGAGGCTCGGCTTTGGTGGGATGTGGTCGTACTGCATCACTTGGCAGGCAGGCAGTTAACTGAGGTCTCGATGGTGGAGTTCTCTCGGTTGTTATTGGCAAAGCATTTGCCGACGCTGCAAAGGATTGGTATGGAAATGGAGTTTCAATGGCTGACGCAAGGAGAAAAGAGCGTGGATGACTATCTCCAAGAGTATCCTCGACTGGGACGTTATGCAGGATCTATCTTTGCGAAGAGGAGCGTAAGACCAGTAAATTCTATGAAGGACTGTGGGATGAGCTAAGGTTTTTGCTCTCGAGTTCTGTGAGCCAAGGATTTCAAGCGTTGGTCTGTACGGCTAGGTCTTTGGAGAATGACTTGAAGAGGACACAGGGCAAGAGGAACTTGGAAGTGACAAAGCCAGAGTTCAAGACGCCGCATCCGGAGAAGTCTTGATTCCGTAAGAGATGGGGAAAGAGGTCCAAATCTGCTGGACAAGCCCCTTCAGATGTTATGACAGTGGCATCTTCTTGGTATGGTTCTCGAGCTTATTACACTTGTGTAAAGCTGGTGCACTTTGCTCATGACTGTCGCTCTGGCCCTCCAAAGGGCGAAAAGAAGGCGGGAGCGTCGTATGCGGAGAAAGGGAAGATAGTGATGGAGTCTTCTGCATCGAATGTGCTTCCCCGGGTCTTCAATATCGGGCAACAAGAGGCTATCAAATAGGCTGACGTCATCACAGGTACGGGTAGTTTGTAGTTTTACTTTGTGCCTTGTTCTGTGCTTGTTTTAATTTCTGTATTATAGGTTTTGTACTTATACGGGACCATTCGGCAATAGCCCTGTTCGATACAGGTGCCTCATATTCGTTTCTGTCTGAAGACTTTGTCTTACGGATCGGGGTACCGGCACGGACCATGACAGACAGTATTATGGTGCTCCTACCTAACGGATGTGTGTTGTGCGCGGATAAGTCATGTAGTGTGGAAGTAAAGATAGGAAGTCGGTATTTCTTGGTGAACGCATCAGTGCTACCAATATCTGAGTTCGATATTATCTATGGTATGGACTGGCTATAAGATCAGCATGCCAGTATAAATTGCACTTCCAAAGAGGTTACACTGGGTCAAGATACCAAATAAGAGACAAGTTCAATGGCATGCGAGGGACGAGTAGGATACTGTTAACTACCCTCCAAGTCGTTAAGGCAGTTCGAAAGGGTGCAGAGTTATTCTTTACACTTATAGAGGATGTGGAGCCTAAGGCCAGTATTAGTGAGGTGCCGATTGTGTCAGAGTTTGCTGATGTGTTTCCAAAAAGACTTCCAGGGTTACCACCCAAAAGGGAGATCTACTTCGCTATTGAGTTGGTACCAGGTGCGAAACCTATGGCCCGCTCGCCATATCGAGTAGCGCCAAAGGAAATGGCGGAGTTGAAGGTTTAGTTACAGGAACTACAAGAGCAAGGCTACATACGTCCAAGTTAATCACCTTGGTGCGCGCCAATTCTCTTTGTAAAGAAGAAGGATGGTAGCTTGCGTCTATGTATTGACTACAGAGAACTAAACAAGATAATAAAAAAGAACAAATATCCGATTCCACAGATTTACGACTTGTTTGACCAGTTAGTTGGGTCGACTGTATACTCCAAGTTTGATTTGAAGTCAGGTTATTATCAGTTGAGAGTTCGTGAAAGTGACATACTCAAAACAGTGTTCGGAACACGTTATGGTCACTATGAGTTCACGGTAATTCTTTTTGGGCTGTCAAATGCTCCATCAGTATTCATGGATTTAATGCATCGGTTGTTTAGGGACAACTTGGATCTGTTTGTAATCGTCTTTATCGACGATATCCTCGTATACTCCCAAACTAAATAAGATCATGAAAATCATTTGCGGTTGGTGTTGCACACCCTGAGGAAGAACAAGCTCTACGCCAAGTTCTCTAAGTGTTAATTTTGGTTGTCATCAGTGGCTTCCCTTGGCCATGTGGTTTGTGGAGAGGGCATTGCGGTGGATCCGGCTAAGATTGCTGCTATACGGGAGTGGACTATTCTTACTACTATGGCGGAGGTATGGAGTTTTCTTAGACTGGTGGGCTACTACAGGCGCTTCATAGAGAATTTCTCATGGATAGCCTTGCCTCTCACCACACTGACGAGGAAGGATCAAGAGTTCGTTTGGACGCCCGAATGTGCACGAGCTTTCGAGGAGCTAAAGAGTCGGTTGACCACGGCGTCAATCTTTACATCGCCAAGTGGTTTGGATGACTTTAAAGTGTATAGTGATGCATCAGGGAGCGGCTTAGGCTGCGTTCTCTTATAGTTTGGGAAGGCGATAGCTTATGGCTCACGCCAGATGAAGGTGCACGAACGGAATTACCCCGTCCAAGATTTTGAGTTGGCGGCGTTTACATTCGCACTTTAACTATGACGTCATTATTTATATGGCGTGAAAGTGGATATATTCACGGACCATAAGAGCTTGAAGTATCTGTTTGATCAGAAGGATCTCAACATGCGACAGAGAAGGTGAATGGATTTTCTTGGAGACTACACCTTTTAGATTGACTACAATCTCAGTAAGGGGAATATCGTCGTAGATTCCTTGAGTCGTAGGACTCTGGCAAGGTCTAATTTGTTACTAAGGCATGATGAAAGCCTAATTCGAGAACAGGAAGTCTTAGATATTTCTTGTGTTGACAAGGATTCCACTACAAAAACGTGTTTGAACTGGACAGAGGTACAGTGTGACCTTACGGATAGAGTTCGACAGGCAACAGAACTTGATGAAAGTCTATAATGGTATGCAACGGAGAGTTTAGATTCTCAATTTTTTTTGAGGACGGCCTTTTGCGAAGAGACGGACGTTTGTGCGTCCCAAGTAGGGGTAAAATTCGTGAAGAATTTATGTATGAAGCCCACTTCACAAAATATTCAATTCACCCTGGGAGATCTAAGATGTATAAGGATATGAAGAAAATGTTCTGGTGGCCTGGAATTTAGAAGGATATAGCATATTATGTTACGAAATGCCAGACATGTGCTTTGGTAAAGGCTGAATGCCAAAGGTCAATTGGTCTTCTGAAGTCATTGCCTATTCCAATATAGAAATTTGATGACATCTCGATGAATTTCGAGCATGGGTTGCCGAGATCGCAAAGCTGTAATGATGCAGTTTGGGTGATTGTGGACCGGTTAACAAAGGTGCCACACTTCATCCTGAACCGGAAGGATGACTCAGTTGACAAGTTGGCAAAATTGTATGTGGATAACATTGTACGATTGCATGGTGTCCCCCGTAGTATCGTTAGTGATCAAGATGGGTGTTTCACTTTGGGAGATTGGAGGCTAATTCACCAACTGTTGGGTACAAAATTGCATTTCAGTACGGCCTTTCATCCTCAGACAGATAGTAAGACCGAAAGGACAACCAGGATGCTGGAGGATATGCTCTGAATGTGTGCACTAGATTTCGGGAAGAGTTGGGAAGGTCATCTATATATGATCGAGTTAACCTACAATAATAGCTATCAAGCTAATATTCAGATGGCGCCCTTTGAGGCCTTATACGGTTGGAAGTGTCGTACCCCTTTGGCCTGGGCATAGACTAGCGAATCGAAGTTGTACAAGAGAAAACAAATGGATAATGCTAACTCGACTATTCGGTTGATTCGAGAAAGATTGTTGGTGGCTCAAGATAGGCAAGCAAAGTACTATAATGCCAAGCACCGAAACGTAGAGTTTGCGGTGGGCGATTGGCTATACCTTAAAATTTAACCCTTCAAGGGCGTGTACAGGATACGGCATCTGAAAAAACTGAGCCCGAGGTATTTGGACCGTTTGAAGTGGTAGAGCGTGTTGGTGAGGTTGCCTATCGGTTAATGCTTTCAACAAAACGGAGTGGTTTGCATGATGTGTCTCATATCTCGGTATTAAGGAAAGCAGTGAAAGAGTCATCTAAGTTGGTTGATGTGGATCGAGTATCTATCGATAGTGGGCTGACGACGAAGGTTAGGCCAAATCAGATCGAGGATTCGGTGGTTAAACAACTACGAAATAAAGTTGTCAGGATGGTCAAGGTCCGATGGGACAATTGTGGCCAAGAGGAGTTGTCATGGGAGCAGGAACAAGCCATGTGAACTGAATTTCCCGAGCTATTTTTGTAGTATTATTGTAACCATGTGTATGGACAATAGTATATTTGCATAGTATATAAGTTTGTTTTGTGCTTAGATAATTTCAGGACGAAATTATTATAAGAGGGGGAGAATTGTAATTCCCCAAAAAAACTATAGGTATGGCATTTGTTTTTATGGGTTCTGGAGCCCTGGGTTTTTCACGGCTGGAGGACATGGGCGTGACAAAGTTGATACGGGTGTGTCAACATGCCGTGTCCTTCTCTAGAAACTGGGCTGTGTCGAGAGGCGTGTACACGGCTCAAGACACGGGTATGTTGTGGTCGACACGGCCGTGTCACTCCTAACACGGGCATCTCAAGACCCGTGTCCACTAAGGGTCATGTCGGTTCTAAAGAGCGGTTATGGAACACGCCCACCGAAAAGGGTGTGCCAGGTTGGGTGACACGGGCATGTCAACTTGGACACAAGCGTGTTTCAACCCGTGTCCTTCTCTGGATTGATGATTTTGTGAGCAAGAAGGGCACACGGCCAGGCACACGGCCGTGTGCAATGCCGTGTTCGGCCATCTGAAATGATTTTCAGAGTTAATCTGGGCCGTTCGGTTTTATTAAATACGACCCAACGGCCCTGGATTGCCTCATGATGGTTTATGGACGGTAATAGGGAAGTTATTCCTCATTTCATCTTTGGCTCTCTTTCTAAGGAGAAGAGAGAGGGGAGAGCAAGAGGAGGTAGGAGAAGAAGAATCCGACCGCCAGTGGTGCTACGGTGGTCTGAATCGCGTGTCGAATTAAGATTCGTGAAGACAAGAGCGTTACGGTCCTTTCCAACCATGTACTTTTCTCCATGGCGCCAAAACGTATTGCAAGGGTGGCGATTTTCCACTCGGACATGTGAAGTCCTTCTTTCTTGCATTTGCATTGGAATCCTCCACCAAAATGTGGAACGCGAAGTGATTCCCGTGGGATCGGTGGTTCATCCATTACTTTGTTGTATTAGAACCGGAAGTGAGTAGTATGGTTAGGCATTCTGTGTGAAGTCCATCCCGAAGTGAGAAGTGCGGATTGGTGATGCTTTGTTTGAAAATCGGAGAAGAATCCGTGTTCATTGAATGTTTGTATGGAGTCCCTTAATGAATACCTGTAGCTTGGTGCAGCAGGAAGTACTGTAGGAAGTCCAGGAAAATGTGGGAGTTGATACTTGGTGTTCAACTCATGTGGTCATGAGTACCATGTTGCTTGTTGTTGGGTCGTTGTTCTATAACTTAAAGCCTTTTTACGAACGGGCAAGGAGATATTGTACCCGCGTCGGTCCGCTGTGATGACTGACAATTATGAGCAACGGGCAAAGCGGATCTGTACCCGCGTTATGGTTGTATAACCTTGGGTGCTTAAGTCCCTGTTAGGATCTCATAGCGAGAGTCTTAGGCCTGCGCGCCGTAATGACTAGCTCATTCTGGACCGTAAGGGAGAGATACCTTGAAACGGTGGTGGGACTCTGGATTTTTCAGTACACCAATAAGGTGCCCTGAGTGCACGGAGCGTCGGGCCGTCAGGCCGACATTTGTGTTATCTTTTGGTTAGTGCGGTTGTGCACAACTGCGGTGGATTGTAGTATACATAGGCTGGTTAATAAAATACTTTGTAGGGAAGGAATTCCGCTGCCCCGTGCCAGGGGTAGGGTCGTTATAATTGGTCAGCTTAATGCTGACCGTTGCCTTGTTTTCTGCCACTTGGTGGATTGTTTCTTGCAGGTGGAGCTTGCCCAAGCGGGAAATAGAGGGCTGAAGCCCTGGTTATGCTGCTGCCCTTGAAGGCTTTACTTTGCTTTACTCTTGTTCTTGTGTGGCCGGCCTGCGAGCCGATGATTATAAACCACACTCCTGTTAAGAGAAACTTGTAAGGTCATAAGGCCATGTACCTTGTGTTTTGGGTTGTATACATTCCTAATTGTTAGTAGTGGACATTTCTATTGTTGTTCTTGATTTCAAAGTTTTCAACCATGAAGCTTCCGCTAGAATGCTCTGTGTTAGGAAACGTTGGTAGTTTTGATATTATAAAGTGACCTCTCCGCCTGTTCGTGGAATATGGTGTGGGGCCCCGGCCAGACCTTCTACTATATCCCATGTAACGGGTAAGGATATTACATAGGGAAGGCGTTGAGTTTACTCGACGTTGGTCACCAACCCAGATCCATGGTTTTACCACTGCTAATAATTCACTAGTTAGGACTGTTAGTTCATTTCCCTTTTCAAATTACTATTTTTTGGCATATGTTTGCCTTGTTGCTGCTGCATGTTTTATCAGGGCATGTTGCTAATTTCTCGCACTTTGTGTGCTATGATTATTCCTTGGACAGTATCTTACTTTTGCTGTCTCATTTATTTCCTTTTGCTGAGTTTGATAGCATTCTATTGTAGGGTTTGGTAAACCCCTTCCTTTTTATTGCTTATGATCTAGCGCTCCATTTCTATTTGATTATATTCTTGCTGAGGTATTTTTTCTTTGAATGCCCCAGGTTCAGAGCAGTAGCTGGTTGAGCGGTTAGTTTTTTTGGGGGGCTTTCTAGTGATCTCATGGGTTGTTGAGATTCCTCTTCCTCACTTAGTGAGATAGATCTTTTCTTGTTTCTTTCTGTATAGACATACATACTCACCAATGGGTTCGTGTCAGGTTGTTGACGCCCACTGTTGGTTTTCTTGGATGATGCTAAGTATGTGAATTAAACTAGTGTTTTTGCCTTTATGAAGGTTATTTACTTGCTCTTTGGGAATGCTTCGTGCTAGTATGCATGTTAGGTATTTAAACTCATAAAAGCATTACTATATGTACTTCATACATTCCATATTTCTAAACCTAAAGTAATACTTTCCAAAGTAACGTAAAGACTATTTTCATATTATTCTAAATTTAGAGTCCTGTATTTCATGAGTTGTCCTTCGGGGACGTTTACGCTCATGTAGGATGTCAAACCATCTTAACTAAAGTATATTTCTGCAGCGTATAACTATATTTTACTCGTGGACTAGTTGATCCACTGTGTCGCGGGATACTGCCATCTAATTTAAATGATTTTCTTCATAATAACTTATGATTTCTGTATAACTTGTTTAGGTTGGTGCCTTGCCTAAGCGTCTGCAGTTATCCCCTGCATGGCGTGGCATCACGACACGTATTTTCTCTTACTCTGATATAATTTTATTGCTGAGAAAATGTGGGTCGTGAAAGTTGGTATCAGAGGGAGGATGCTTGACAATTGGTCGGGCAACCTTCCCTTGTTAGTGTTAGTAGTTTTGTGTCATATCATACACACACCGATGTATCAAAAGTATGTCTTGGCTGAAGCATGAACACTATACTCATAAGCATGATTAGAAGTATACGGGGCATATTATGTAGTATGGGATGCATAATATGTGTTTGTATATGGATCCACCATTGGTGGAAACATTTGAGGGTTATGTAGTATGGGGTACATAACCTCACCACATGAATGCTCATTAGCACATTTTCTATTTTCATTGCATGCAATGTTATGTAGTATGTGATGCATAACATTTCCATGTGTACGCCGATCATAACATGCATTAAGGCCTTTTTAGAATGCATATCACAACATGCATAGCATTACATAGCATAAGCACAACATACCAAGCTAAAGATTTATATGATGACATATATACAAACATGGTTTTGAGTCAAAAGAATATAAATCTATGCATGCATGGTCTAAGCACAGGAGTCAGTGTGATGATGGTGTATCATCCAAAGTAAGGCATAACATCATTATTAAAAAAACACAGAGCAATTTAGCAGTTGAAGCTAGTACTTAAGTATATTTTGTTTGTACTGTGTCGTTTAAGTTCTAGCCGTTAAGCTAGGTTTTGATTAGCAGTTTATTGTTATTAGAATGTCGCTTGGGCGTGATGCAACAAGGTCGACTCCCCATCTTGAGGGTGATTCGTCAGGTGTGCATGATGAGGCGATTATTGTAGAACTGTGCCCGAGCATGGAGACCCTGTCAGGCCAGATTGTGGTGATGCAAGCACAGTTACAGGCATTGTTGGCTGCCACCTTAGGACGACAACCTAGAGAGTAAACCCCCGCAGTGGTGGAGAATGAGAGCGAGATCAGAAAATTGAATTAGATTGCTTCTAGATTGTTAGCTGCTGAAGAGTGCAGATTCAAAGGTTTCTTGGAGGACTCCTGATGAGATGTAAATATACTTATTTTTTAGTGTATTTATTTTGTCATTTTAATTTATTTTCATAGTTTTTAGCTTGTTTTATTCAATAAAATGTTTCTTGTTTGTAAAAATATATTCTAACTTAGCATTTTTTATTTTCTGAATTTTTCCAGAAAAAATAATTTTCGGCCCTATCACGCCCGTGACCATGCCCGACATGGGCGTGTCAGGCGCTCAACGCCAGTGGGTTGTCAACACTAACCGATTTCACTATTACCCGCTCAACGTCATCAGTCACGCCCGTGTTGAAGCTCGTCACGCCCATGTCGATATCGGCACTCAACTCTTCGTCAACTGTCAACGCTGCCGACATCAGGATGCCAGCTGTCCCGGGTCACGCCCCACCTACACGCCCGTGACAATCCTGTCATGCCCGTATCTGCCACGTGTACCGCCCCGAAGTCAAAGCTCGCGTCAAATCCCCAGATCCAGCTCCCCGTCACGCCCGTGACTGACACCTGTCACTCCCGTGACCTGGGGCATGACCGACACGTTTTCGGCCGAAGTCAAAGCTCCAGTCAAATCACCCGATCAGCTCATGAATAGTAGTGACACGCCCCCCTGTCACGCTCGTGACCTAGGGCGTGTCACACCCGAAATTTTGCCTATAAATACAAGCTTCCAGGAAGCTTATTTAGTCTCCTTTTTTGGCCACTTTGCTAAGGTGTTGTGCTGCCCATTTGGATCCAAATGTTATGTAAGAGAATTTCTCCCCCCTCCCTTAGTTTGTAATAGCTTTTTATTTAATAAAAATAGTTTATTTTCTCTCTTGCTTAGCATGAATCTCATTTGGAAGCGCCCTATCTTTGTAATTTTTCGTTCCCTTTTTTGTTCTTTTCATGTTATATCTTTTTCAGCTTTATAACTTAGTTTAGTTTAGGATTTTATCGCATTTACTAGCCGTTACGCTGCCCATTTTATTTTCATTTTCCGCACCCGTTTAGCTTTAGCTTTCTCTTCTTTTCACTATTTTCATTCTTAAGGGTTTATAAAAACACCTAAAAAGTGTTCATTTTGATTTTATTTAACTTAGGCTCTTTAGGATTGTAAAACTTTTCATCTTTTTTAGTTTTATTTTCACTTTTTAGGAGCTTTTATAAAAACTTAAGAATGAAAAAGTCGTTGTTATAATTTTTCGTCAACTTCGTTTTAGCTTTTTAATTTCAAAACTTTTTAGTCCCTTTAATTTTTATTTGCACTTTTTATGCATTTCTACCGCATTCTAGCGGTAGAAATGCAGTTGTTTTAATTTTTCGCTCCCATCCATTTTGCGTTTATTTGCAAAACTTTTTGTCCGGTTAATTTTTAATTTGTCTTCTACCGCATTTTAGCGGTAGAAATGTAGTTGTTTTAAATTTTCAGCAACTTTGTTTTTCTTATTTTCGCAAGTGTGCGTACGTGTATGAGTAAGATTTTATTGCTTTATTTCAATTCCTGTAGAGTGTGTGCGTATGCATTTATTTCCGCCTACTCGTTAAGAGTTAAATGGCGCTCTGCTTTCATTTCCCGCCTACTCGTTTGAGTAGGACTCGTCATTTTAATGCTTTCATTTTCTTTCTACTCACTTGAGTAGGAAAACTTAGAGTGCGTGCGTGTGTTTACTTTTCTGTAGAGTGCGTGTGTGTGATTTTAATTTCCGTAGAGTGTGTGCGTGTATGAGATTAATTTACCCCCGCCCACTCATTTGAGCCGGGATTCGCATTTACTACTTTCTTCAGTCCTACTCGTTTGAGTAGGACTTGCAATTTTCAGCTTTCTTTACTGCTTTCTTACTGCTTTCTTTACAGCTTTCTTTATTGCTTTCTAGTGTAAGTGTCCCCATTCCGATGAGTGGCTAACCGCCCTTAGCCCTCGATATCGAAGAGCATTGGGACAGATAAAGTAGCCTTAAATAATTAAAGGTCCTGTTTTCTATTTAATTAAATTTCTTAAGGTTTGCCCCGGGTTAACGACGCGTAGGACCGCATATCGATGTGCGGGCTCTATTTCCGTTATCCATACGCAACGCTGAGAGGCCGCACGTATTGACCGATCACCCTTGGGTAAAGAGAGCTCCGCGCTAACCCTCGAGAGAGGAGGCGCGTGACTCTACCGGATTGGGTTCCCCACCCATTAGCGGGGTTCTTAGCGTAATGCGGGCGTTAAGAGGAATCCTTCGTCGGTCTAGCGATCGGTCGAATAGTCTTAGCGTTCAGGTGAGCGATATCCCTAGACCATGGTGAGCTCATATCTTAGGAACCTCCACGGCCGAGTCTCTGCCTTAATTAATTTGAAAATTAGGATCTCTTTTTATTAAAAGTTATTTTAGTCCAATTCTCTTTTTGATATAGTCGTGCCGAGTCCTTCATCGGCTTTCTGCATTTTATTTCATGTTTTCATTTTCTGCATTATATTTATTTTTATGTTCGCCATTTATTTCTTATATAATCCACAGTAAAATATTATCGGTAGAATAATAGGCTTTCAGGGAAAGAGTAGATATAGCTAAGCCAGCCCCGAGAACAATACGACCCCGATATTCCTCCACACGGGAATATCCTGTACTACACGCGATAGGTGCGCTTGCCTCCCTCTCATTAAAACTTGATTTCTTAACAAAATAAAAACGCTCTTCTTTTTCTTTATAAAATAAAATCCCACTCATCTTAAAATAAAATAAAAAGAAACCTGCGCGTTTTAACCATCAAGTTTTTGGCGTCGTTGCCGGGGAGAATCTCGACTTACTATTTTGAATTTCTGAAACCTATTAATTTTACCCTTTATTTCTACTAATATATATATAAAAAATATATATATACATATAAAAAATTTGATCAACCAAAAAAATTTTATATTAATAATAATAATAATATCATTATTAATATTAATAATAAATACTTAAACAAAAAAATCAAAAAATAATAAAAAAAAATTTAAAAAACTTTAAAACAAAAAAAATAGAAAAATTTAAAACTAAAAAAAAAAAATCAAAAACTTAAAAACATAAAAAACTTTAAAACTTTAAAACTAAAAAAAAAAAAAAAACTTAAAAAACCTTAAAAATATGAAGACATTTTTTTTATCTTTCTTTTCATCCAAAAATTTAAAATTCAAAAAAAATATATATATATCTTTCATTTTTATTTTGCCTTTAACCTTTTTTCTTTTTTTCTTTTTATTTTTATTTTCAAAAAAATCAAAAACTAAAAACATAAACTTAAAAAAATCTAAAAATTCAAAAAAAAAAAAACTAAGAAAATTTTTTATAAAACAAAAAAATTAAATTAGGTATTTATTTTGTCGTTTCGGCGCGCATCACAATCGTGAGCGCTAGGGGGTCACATATCGGTCGCGCTCACTTAGCTAATACGTTAGCTTACGAGTCACACCCACTTGTCGCCCCCTATCACCCACACATTTTCGTCGAATTTATCTTTTTCGTTTTATATTTTTGTTATTTCTTTTTAACTTTTGTAGGTCTTAATTTAACGGGCTTCCCCGAACGCGTTTTAGGGAAGATTTCTAACCCCCTATTTTTTTTAATTTTAATTTTTGTACATACTACCTAGTTTTTTTATATATATCTTGTTCCTCATACTTAGTGCAACATTGGGGACAATGTTGGACTTAAGTATGGGGGTGTTTCCTATTTTCTGTCCTTTTATTTCAAGCACTTAATAAAAATTCCAAAAAATTTGCAAAAATTAAAAATTTCAAAAAAAATATATTTTCATGCTTTAAATATTAATAATAAAATTTCAAAAAAAATGAAACATCGCTCCGCGACGTTCGACTCATCGAACCAACCATAAATAAGAGTCTATTCGCGGGCGATCCTTTTTCTACTTTGTAAATATTTTGTAAATATTCTTGTCTATTTCCACTTCTCTTTCCTATCTTGTAAAAATTCTCTCTCTTTTCTTGTAAATATTTCTGTAAATCCAAAAATTCAAAAAAAAATTTTGTATAACTCTAAAAATTCAAAAAAATTTGCATAACCTTTAAAAATATTCAAAAAAAGAAGATAAAAACACCATAATATGAAAAAAAATTTATTAGAAAAACTCATAAAAATCAAAAAAAATTATTTTGTAATAAATAATTCGAAAACCTCATTTCTTAACCTCTTTGCTCTCCAAAATGATCGTTTCGAGTTTATTTATAAGCGAATTTTAATTAATTCTTTATTTACTATTCGTTTTTTAATTGTAGCTCGATAGACTTAAATTTCTGGGGTTAAGATTTTAAAGAATTTTTTATGGCTTTTTCCTATTATAGGGAACTTGTTTTTCTCATTTTCACTTCTTATTTTTTGAAATAAAGCACATTTTTATGTTAGAAAATAACATTTATGGATTCTATATTATTTCTACTTATGCTTTTAGAAACGTAGGAACGTTCAAATTAAAGAGGTTGTTCTCAAAATTTTTTATTAAACTCTAGCTTTCTTTTAGAAACTAAACCATCCACCTTTTTTTTCATGCCTTAATCAGTATGATTCCCGCTCACCCTTAAAAAGATCTTATGTCAATGGGGATAAGATTTCATCCCGTAAACATAGGCACCCAATAATTAAAAAGATTATATGACAGAGTAAGAGAATAAAATTCATTACTCCTATACATATGCATTGGGTTTATTTATATTATGAAGAAAAAAGAAAAAATGTTAGGAAAATAAGATTTCATTTTCCTAATAATCCAAAAAGAAAAAAATATGAAGGTTCGAGAAAAAATTACCTCGCCTCAAAAATCAAAGCCCTCTTCATAACCGCCAATCCACTTATCCATTTTTCATGATTCTAGAATTAATTTAAAACTTTTTGAGAGCATAATTTTTAAATTGAATTATTTCCTATTAATTTCTTTGTAGCTAAAGTTTTTTCGATAATTCAAATCCATTTTCGTTAAACTAACAAAATAATTTTCTCTTTCTATTTTTCTCGTTTAAAAGTATTTTTGAAACGGTTCCTCTATTTTAACATTTTCATAAGTTAAGATTTAATTCCGAGACCCCGGAAATTCATTTCGATCTTTCGTACAATTAAGTTAAGCGTTAGTTAAATTTAGGATTCTTTTTTATCCCTTATAGGTTCATCTCCAACTTTTGCTCTGGAATAGCAAAAGCTTAAGTATGGGGGTATTTGATGAGTTGTAAATATAATTATTTTTTAGTGTATTTATTTTGTCATTTTAATTTATTTTCATAGTTTTTAGCTTGTTTTATAGAATAAAATGTTTCTTTTTTGTAAAAATATATTCTAACTTAGCATTTTTTATTTTCTGAATTTTTCCAGAAAAAATAATTTTCGGCCCTGTCACGCCCGTGACCATGCCCGACACGGGTGTGTCAGGCGCTCAACGCCAGCGGGTTGTCAACACTAACCAATTTCACTGTTACCCGCTCAACGTCATCAGTCACGTCCGTGTCGAAGCTCGTCACGCCCGTATCGATGTTGGCACTCAACTCTTCGTCAACTGTCAACGCTGCCGACATCAGGATGCCAGCTGTCCCGGGTCACGCCCCACCTACACGCCCGTGACAATCCTGTCACGCCCGTGTCTGCCACGTGGACCACCCCGAAGTCAAAGCTCACGTCAAATCCCCAGATCCAGCTCCCCGTCACGCCCTAGTCACGCCCGTGACTGACACCTGTCACGCCCATGACCTGGGGCGTGACCGCCACATTTTCGGCCGAAGTCAAAGCTCCAGTCAAATCACCCGATCATCTCATGAATAGTAGTGACACGCCCCCCTGTCACGCCCGTGACCTAGGGCGTGTCACACCCGAAATTTTGCCTATAAATACAAGCTTCCAGGAAGCTTATTTTGTCTCCTTTTTTGGCCACTTTGCTAAGGTGTTGTGCTGCCCATTTGGATCCAAATGTTATGTAAGATAATTTCTCCTCCCCCCCTCCCTTAGTTTGTAATAGCTTTTTATTTAATAAAAATAGTTTATTTTCTCTCTTGCTTAGCATGAATCTCATTTGGAAGCGCCCTATCTTTGTAATTTTTCGTTCCCTTTTTTGTTCTTTTCATGTTTTATCTTTTTCAGCTTTATAACTTAGTTTAGTTTAGGATTTTATCGCATTTACTAGCTGTTTCGCTGCCCATTTTATTTTCATTTTCCGCACCCATTTAGCTTTAGCTTTCTCTTCTTTTCACTATTTTCATTCTTAAGGGTTTATAAAAACACCTAAAAAGTGTTCATTTTGATTTTATTTAACTTAGGCTCTTTAGGATTGTAAACCTTTTCGTCTTTTTTAGTTTTATTTTCACTTTTTAGGAGCTTTTATAAAAACTTAAGAATGAAAAAGTCGTTGTTATAATTTTTAGTCAACTTCGTTTTAGCTTTTTAATTTCAAAACTTTTTAGTCACTTTAATTTTTATTTGCACTTTTTATGCATTTCTACCGCATTCTAGCGGTAGAAATGCAGTTGTTTTAATTTTTCGCTCCCTTCCATTTTGCGTTTATTTGCAAAACTTTTTGTCTGGTTAATTTTTATTTTGTCTTTTTATGCATTTCTACCGCATTTTAGCGGTAGAAATGCAGTTGTTTTAATTTTTCAGCAACTTTGTTTTTCTTATTTTCGCAAGTGTGCGTGCGTGTATGAGTTAGATTTTATTGCTTTATTTCAATTCCTGTAGAGTGTGTGCGTATGCATTTATTTCCGCCTACTCGTTAAGAGTTAAATGGCGCTCTGCTTTCATTTCCCGCCTACTCGTTTGAGTAGGACTCGTCATTTTAATGCTTTCATTTTCTTCCTACTCACTTGAGTAGGAAAACTTAGAGTGCGTGCGTGTGTTTACTTTTCTGTAGAGTGCGTGTGTGTGATTTTAATTTCCATAGAGTGTGTGCGTGTATGAGATTAATTTACCCCCGCCCACTCATTTGAGCCGGGATTCGCATTTACTGCTTTCTTCAGTCCTACTCGTTTGAGTAGGACTTGCAATTTTCAGCTTTCTTTACTGCTTTCTTACTGCTTTCTTTACAGCTTTCTTTATTGCTTTCTAGTGTAAGTGTCCCCATTCCGATGAGTGGCTAACCGCCCTTAGCCCTCGATATCGAAGAGCATTGGGACAGATAAAGTAGCCTTAAATAATTAAAGGTCCTGTCTTCTATTTAATTAAATTTCTTAAGGTTTGCCCCGGGTTAACGATGCGTAGGACCGCATATCGATGTGCGGGCTCTATTTCCGTTATCCATACGCAACGCCGAGAGGCCGCACGTATGGACCGATCACCCTTGAGTAAAGAGAGCTCCGCGCTAACCCTCGAGAGAGGAGGCGCGTGACTCTACCGGATTGGGTTCCCCACCCAATAGCGGGGTTCTTAGCGTAATGCGGGCGTTAAGAGGAATCCTTCATCGGTCTAGCGATCGGTCGAATAGTCTTAGCGTTCAAGTGAGCGATATCCCTAGACCAAGGTGAGCTCATATCTAAGGAACCTCCACGGCCGAGTCTCCGCCTTAATTAATTTGAAAATTAGGATCTCTTTTTATTAAAAGTTATTTTAGTCCAATTCTCTTTTTGATATAGTCGTGCCGAGTCCTTCATCGGCTTTCTGCATTTTATTTCCTGCTTTCATTTTCTGCATTATATTTATTTTTATGTTCGCCATTTATTTCTTATATAATCCACAGTAAAATATTATCGGTAGAATAATAGGCTTCCAGGGAAAGAGTAGATATAGCTAAGCCGGCCCCGAGAACAATACGACCCCGATATTCCTCCACACGGGAATATCCTGTACTACACGCGATAGGTGCGCTTGCCTCCCTCTCGTTAAAACTCGGTTTCTTAACAAAATAAAAACGCTCTTCTTTTTCTTTATAAAATAAAATCCCACTCATCTTAAAATAAAATAAAAAGAAACCTGCGCGTTTTAACCATCAACTCCCGAATGACATTCAACAGTACGCCAATACTTACCAGTTCGAGATGAATGAGAGGACAGTGGAAGTTTCCCTGAAAGTTGAGTCTATGGGATATGCTAAGGATCGGGGCATGATACTAAGGAAGGACAAGAGGAAGTCTGATGAGGGTAAGAACACCCAGGTATCCAGTGCTGCTCCAAGGAAGAGGAGTAAGGAAGTATGTAGTTTTTGTGGCCGACCGGGCCACCCATTCGAAAGATGTTACCAGAGAATTGGAGCTCAGAAGAAGGAGCAGGTTCATGCGATTCAGGGGGCTTCAAAGAGGGACTTGGTGTGTAATTTGTGCAAGAAGAAGGGGAATGATGTTGCCCATTGCTGGTTAAAGGATAAGGTTTGCTTTCAGTGTGGATAAAAGGGGCATGTTAAGACAAAGTGCTCGTAGCCCCAGCCCATTCTTCAGCCAGTCCCACCTCGGGCTTTGCCACCGCCGCTGCAATTAGACAAAGGAAAAGGAATGCTGAATGTGTTATCATCAGAAGAAGCTCAGACTTCTACCCATGTAATATCAGGTTAGTTCCTCATCTAGTCTTAATTGTTAGTGGTATTTATAGTTTTAGTATTCACTTCCTTGAATGCGGGAGCGATTGTTTAGGAAGATTTCTGGTACTACCCACTCGTTTGTGGCTAGGCACCTCGTTTGGCTCTCGATATTTTGGAATCACGCTTCGTTTCAAGTTTCCGTTTGGTGGTTGAGTATTGTGGGGCCAAAGTATTAAGATTGTGCGATTCTATATATGACTTCCTAGTTTTTTGCCGATTCAATAGAGTAGAATTATCCACGCCAGGTCTCCCCGACTATTTCTACGGTATGTGCTCGGAAGCTTTTAGATTCTGGATGTTTTTCTTGTCGGTTTCTGTGTTGGAGAAAAAGGTTAGTTTGTCGCTTTTAGAGGAGATCCCTGTGGTGCGCGAGTTTGAGGTTGTCATTCAAGCCAATCTTCCTGGTCTTCCACCAGAGAGATACGTGGAGTTCATCATAGATCTGGAGCCGAGTACTCATCCTATTGTTAAGGCCTTGTACCATATGGCCCGTGTGAGATGGATGAGTTGCTAGAGAATGGTTTTATAATGCCAAGAATCGATGATGTGTTTGATCAAGTAGTGTGGTAGAACTGAGTTGTCAAAGATTAATCTTCGTTTAGGCTACCAGCAGTTCAGGATTCGTGAATCAGGTATCCCACAGACTGCTTTCCATTCCAGGCATGGAAATTTTGAGTTTTTTGTGATATCATTTGGTTTAACCAATGCACCCTCTACCTTTATGATTATGATGATCGGAGTATTCAAAGATTTTCTGGACCGAATCGTAGTTGTGGTTATAGACGACACTTTGGTATATTCCCGCAATGCCGAGGAGCATGACCAGCATCTACGTTTAGCCTTATCAGCTTTGAGGGACCACAAGTTGTTAGCCAAGTTGAGCAATTGCGAGTTTTGGTTGACTCAGGGTTTGTTTTTGGGTCAAGTGGTTGACAAGAATGGGATTTCAGTTGACCCAAAGAAAATAGCTGCTGATATTGAATGGACTAGGGATTTCAGTCAACGCATGAGAATGCAATATTTGTTAGGAGCGAAATGTGTGAGGAAGCTTTTCAAGAACTAAAGAATATATTATGTATTGCTCCAGTTTTTGTCATTGCCTATGGAGGGCTTGGATTACAATGTGCTTATGGATGCATCTCATGTTGGGCTTGGATGCATGCTGATGCAAGAAGAAAACAAAATGATGGTGTATACGCATGATCTAGAGTTCGCAGCTGCGAAATATGAGCTAAAGTTGTGGAGACACCTATTGTAAGACGCGCAATGCAAGATTTACATTAATCATAAGAGCTAAAGTATGTCTTTACTCATAGAGAATTGAATTTGCGCCAGCGGCAATAGTTAGGGTGTGTTGCTAATTTTGAGGTTGAGATTTGATACTATCCGAGCAAAGCTAATGTAGTAGTCAACGCCCTAGGTAGGAAGACATGGAATGTTTACAATCTGTCCGCTGAGTTATTGATAGAAAGATTTCTTTTAATGGACATTTTAGTGAGAAGTAGAGACACGCCAAGCAGTTTTGCGGTGTCCGAGCCTTCATGGATTTCTCTTATGAGGCTTCATCAAAAGGACGATCCTTAAGTACTGCACCTTCATAATAGAACAGAGAAGGGGAAGTTGCTGGATTTTTCGATTAATGACCCTGGTACCTTAATGTACCGCGACAAATTTTGAATCCCCAACATTGAAAGTCTACGAGTTAAATTGTGCAGTGAGGCGCACGGTTCCAGTGTTGCCTACCACACAGGTTCTACTAAGATGTATCAAGACTCGAGCAAATTGTCTTGTGGTTTGGGTGAAAGCTGATTGAGCCAAGTTCGTATCTGAGTTCTTTGATTGTAAGCAGGTTAAGGTCAATCATGGAAGGCCTAAATGCAAATTGACTCCCTTAGAAATACCGAGTTGGAAGTGGTAGAGTGTTTCGGTGGATCTCATCACTGGTTTACTGAGATCTCCTCGAGGTAATGATTCAGTCTGGGTTATCGTGGACAGATTGACGAAGTGTGCTCACTTCGTACCTTATAAGATTGATTACCCCATAAAGAAGATAGCTGAGCTATATCTTAATGAATTCATCCGGTTGCATGAAATTCTCGTCAGTATTATATCAGACCGAGACTCCAGGTTCAAATCTCTCTTCTGGAAGAGTTTGCAAGAAGGTTTGGGTACGTATTTGAGGTATTCTACCGCATAATACCCACAGACCAAGTGTCAGACAGAGCGAGTTAACCAGATCGTTGAGGATACAATCAGATGTCGTATTTTAGGCCATGGAGGAGCGTGGTACGAGTGTTTGTGCTGATGGTGTTTGCTTATAATAATAGTTATCAAGAAAGCTTATAAATGGCTAATTTTGAAGCACTATTTTGGAGACGCTGCAGAACTCCCCAATTTTGGACTATGGTTGGCGAAAGATCCTTGTTGGGTCCGGATGCGCTTGAAGAAATGGAAGTTGCTTTGAAGCTTATTCGAGAGAAGCTTCGGATAGCCCAAGAATGATATGAGAAGAACGCTAACCGGCGTAGATCTAATTTGGAGTTTGTTATAGGGGACTTGGTATTTCTTAAAGTTTCCCCGATGGTTGGAGTCAAGAGGTTCTGTAAGAACCGGAAGTTGGACCCAAAGTATATGGGACCATTTTAGATTGTTGAGAAGATTGGTGTGTCAGCATACAGGCTGGATTTGCCCGCAAACTTTCCTGGCGTGCACGATGTTTTTCACGTAAGCCAACTGTGGAAGTGTGTGTTAAGCGTCATGAAAGTTTTTTATTTTGTGCCTCAGTTTGAGCCAAATCTTTCTTATATTGAGATGCTTGTCCGCATTCTTGATGCTCAAGATCGGGTGTTGTGGAGGAAGTCATTTCCGATGGTTAATGTTTTGTGGAGAAATTAGGGCGTGGAAAGCTCGACTTGGGAATTAGAGTCGGCTATGAGGGAGGCTCACCCTCATCTATTTCCCTGATTTTGCTTGGTATGTATTCTTCTTTATAACTCTTGGTTTGATTATTTCCCTTCTATAGTAGAAGTGTTGTGCATAAAGTTTCGGGGCGAAACTTTCTTTTAGGGGAGTGACTGTAACGCCCCCAGTTTTTCTATGATTGTTTTCTCTTTGTTTGGCATTACGTTATCGCATTTTCGGCCTATGTTGTTGTTAGAGCGTGGTCTTGGCTCTTTAGGTTCTCTGAGTGGCTTATTTTGTAGCTTGTTTATAAGATTGCCATGTGAGCCGGAGTTTGTTTTTGTGACTCGGTGGAGCCCCTCCAGGAATGCTTATATTTTTTCTTCGGGAGGTGTTAGACCAAGTTTTGTTTGTCTGATATTGATTCCAACTTCGCCAATAGATTTGTAGCGTGGGTATTTAACTACGGTGTGAATTTCATCAAATTCTGAGATCTTTGCGCTTTCCCGTCGTTTTGAAGTTTTATTAAGTATTTAATATAATATATTATTATATTTATTTTTATTATAACAATGGTTGTAGTGGTTGTGTTAATGTGGTGACTATTATAATAGATATTATAAATAGCATATCTTGGTCTTAGCCCTATTCATCTTCCCCAAAACTCGGCGGCTAGCTTCTTGTGGAAGAAAGAGGGCGACGGAAAACTTGTTGCTTCCGACCGTCGATTTCTTGAGGTTTAGAACTTGAAATTCTGGTTTGAGTCTAGATTTGGACTGCTCTCACCTAGATCTACCTACCTAAGGTAAGCTTTCAGAGTTTCTTGGATATTTTTGGATATTAGGGTTTACGGGTTGACTTTGTTTTCTTTCTAAAGCTCCGTATTTTTCTTAGGTAGTGGCTCTCCCTGCCAGATCCGAGTGAGGAGTGCAGCTGGCCGATTCTCGAAAATTGAGGCAAGTGATGCTCTTTCATTCTTGTCATGACTAATTCTCTATTTTTTATTAGTTTTATCCCTCTCTTTTCTTAGATCCTAGGTGTACTGTAGGTTTTGGCCATGGTTATATTGTTGTTAGTGTAGAGAATCTTCAGCTAGTCCAAGTTTTTTTAGAGAGGAAATGTCCGTTCGGGTTGGTTTTGGTATGGCTCTGGCTGGAAGGTTAGGTCTGTATCAGGATAGCTAGCTATAGCAGGTTTTCATTCCAGCTAGTCTATGCAAATAAGAGAAAATATTTTGATTTTGGGCTAGTTGTTGAGGTCTAGCTTGGTCGGTTTGAGTAGAGCAATTTTTTTGCCAGGTCTCTGCCCCTTGGCGTTGAGTGTATCTTTGTACAAAAGTCTAGATTTTAGGCTAAGTGTAAAAGCATTTAGTGTGGTGGACACACTCAATGCCTAGCTTTTTTGGTCTGGAGTCTAGGTAGAAAGCGTTGATAGCATTGAGTGAGGTTAGCTCACTCAACGCCGTCTGCTTTGTTAGTTTTTCTAAGTCTTTTGGCGTTGAGTGAGTTGAGCTCACTAAATCCCGTCTTACTAGTTAGACTTTTCTAAGTCTTTTGGCGTTGAGTGAGTTGAGCTCACTCAACACCGTCTTGCCAGTAAGACTTTTCTATGTCTTTGGGTGCTGAGTAAGTTGAGCTCACTCAACGCCGTCTGCTTAGCTTGGTAGTTTAAGTCAAAAGCATTGAGTGTGGGAAGCTCACTCATTGCCTTTGGCTGTTTAGCGGTGACAACGTTGAGTGTGGTGATAACACTCAATGCCTTGGTCTATTTTAGCTGTTAAGTCAAAAGCATTGAGTGTGGTGAACTCACTCAATTCCTTAGTTTTGTTTTGCTGCTAAGTAGGAAAGCGTTGAGTGAGGTGAGTTCACTCAACACCTCCTTCTGTTTTTCTGCTAAGTGAAATAGCATTGAGTGTGGTAAGCTCACTCAACGCCTTTTCTCTATTGAGATATTCAGGAAAAAGCGTTGAGTGTGGTGAGCTCACTCAACGCCCTTTTACTGACTCTGTTATTTAAGTATAGAAAGCGTTGACAGTGTTGAGTGAGCTGAACTCACTCAATGTCATCGACCAGTGAGAGATTTTTTGCGGCTAAGTCTTTTAGCGTTGAGTTAATGGAGCTCACTCAACGCGATGTCGAGTAAACTCAACGCCTTCCCTGCTTAGTGTTTGGCATTGAGTGAGTGGTACTCACTCAATGCAGCGTCGAGTGGACTCGACGCTTTTTTCTTAGGCTGGTGTTTTCTCCTGAGTTTGTTAGTGTGGATTTTATTTTGGTTTGGTGTTGTTTTCGGATAGTTTTGAGGCCGAATCGTGAATCATGGCAGGTGCTTACTCTGGTTTTCTTGATAGGGATGTTTGGGTGTAGGGTCGTGGCCACCAATTATTTAGCCCCGGTTTTGGCCGGTGTGTTGGACCCCAAGGCTGCACCGGTGGCCCCTGAGTTATTTGGATCTGTTCGTTTGGATGAGGGCTATTTTTGGTCACCAACCAAGATCCATGGTTTTACCACTGCTAATAATTCACAAGTTAGGACTGTTAGTTCCTTTTCCTTTTCAAATTAATTTTTTTTGCCATATGTTTGCCTTGTTGTTGCTGCAGGTTTTTAGCAGGGTATGTTGCAAATTTCTCGCACTTGGTGCGCTTTGATTATTCCTTGGACAGTGTCTTACTTTTTCTGTCTCGTTTATTTCCTTTTGCTGAGTTTGATAGCATTCTATTGTAGGGTTTTGTAAACCCCTTCCTTTTTATTGCTTATGAACTAGCGCTCCATTTCTATTTGAATATATTCTTGCTGAGGTGTTCTTTCTTTGAATGCCCCAGGTTCTGAATAGTAGCCGGTTGAGCGACTAGTTTTCTTTTGGGGGCTTGCTAGTGATCTCCTGGGTTGTTGAGATTCCTCTTCCTCACTTTTTGAGATAGATCTTTTCTTGTTTCTTTCTTTATAGACATGCATACTCACCAATGGGTTTGTGTCAGGTTATTGACGCCCACTGGTGGTTTTCTTGGGTGATGCTAAGTATGTGACTTAAACTGCTATTTTTTCCTTTATGAAGGTTGTTTACTTGATCTCTGAGAATGCTTTGTGCTAGGATGCATGTTAGGTATTTTAACTCATAAAAGCATTACTATATGTACTTCATACATGCCATATTTCTAAACCTAAAGTACTACTTTCCAAAGTAACGTAAAGACTATTTTCATATTATATGAAATTTCGAGTCCTGCATTTCATGAATTGTCCTTCGGGGATGTTTACGCTCATGTAGGATGTCAAACCATCTTAACTAAACTATTTTACCGCAGTGTATAACTATATTTTACTCGTGGACTAGTTGATCCACTGTGCCGAGGGATACAGCCAATAAATTTAAATGATTTTCTTCATAATAACTAATGATTTTTGTATAACTTGTTTAGGTTTTTGCCTTGCCTGAGCGTCTGCAGTTATCCCCTACATGGTGTGGCATTATGGAACATAATTTCTCTTACTCTGATATAATTTTATTGCTGAGAAAATGCTTGTCGTGACAGGTTACCCGGGTGAGAATTCGTCATACATCGTTAAGTGAAATTCGCCAAGTATGGAAGGATTTAGTCTAAGGATAATTCAGTGAGTATTACTGGAGTTTGTTGAGTATCAGATAAGGCAGATTCGGCGAGTATGGCCATATTTCTTTAAGGCAATTTCGTCAAGTAACAGTTAGGATTCGATGAGTATCACTAAAATTGTCGTTAAGTTAGATTCGACGTGTATCAAAAGAAAGTGTCGAGTAGCGTTGGACGACTCGTCGAGTATAGTAGCATTTCGCCGAGTATCGGTACGCAATTCGTCGAGTATAGTAGGAATTAGTCAAGTATCGGAGGTCTTATTCGTCGAGTGCTATGGAAATTTGTCGAGTATCCTTGGGGTTTGTCTGGTATACTCGTACACCCCAATAAAGAGATTACACAAGAGTCAACACCATGTCCAAAAAAATGAGGAATTATATTGCATAGTCTTGTGCTTTATGACCCATTATAATATGATATTGGTTTGTACTTGTCAATTAAATCCTGCAAGCACATAACTTGAAAACATTGTCAAATAAAAATTCAATACATCTTAGTTCATGGGGGACATCTTCAAATCAAGGATATTATTGGAACAATACCCAACAACCTCCCACTATTTGAAGAAGTCAGAACCCTATATACTAATGTGAATTGCACATAGAATAATATTAAACATAAAAATAGAAAGAGATATAATGAAATTGGAGATATAACTAAATCAACAAAACAATAATGTAATATAAAAAGTTATATGTTGCATTTCACAGTTCACACACATTCACAAACATAGAATATGAATACTAGACAGTCTTCCCCATGTACTTCTCATATTACCTATCAAAGTATGCCCTTGTATTTGGAAAATACTTTAAGGAGAAGGAGGGAATAAGGATCACCTTTCCTATACTTTTGTAAGTGTATCCTCCTATTCACATTAGCCACTTCATGCTTTTGTACTCTATTCTGCTATAGTGGATCCTTTGTCTTAATTTGTTAAATCTATCAGAGTGAATGTGTCCAATATAATTCCTTTATAAATTGGGCTCCAAACTTAAGCAAGCTCCAAGTTTGGGTCAGACCAATGTATAGAGGATACTTCTCCATACCTTCTTCTCTTATAAGCTGGTTGGGATGGTTCATCAACAAACTCTACATAAGTTTCAGCAACAGTTCAATCAGCATCTATAGCAATCTCGATCCAATCTTAATTATCTGTCCAATACTGAGTATTTGTCCAATACTGAGAATAGTCCTATGGAGGTTGAAATACATTAAATGTTGGTTATGGAATTCTTACTTAAGTACCTAGATCTGCTTTACCTAGAGGTGGTCCAAAAAACTCTCCGTACAACCACTTAAAATTCTCAAAATAATATGTGTGATACTATGAAACTATTGTTGTATAGCAGCTTCCAATACATTCCCCATGCTTTTAAGTTTATCCTCCCCCCTTTTGACTTCTGTAGTGAGGGCATTAACAATTGCAGTTCTGTAGAAGGCTATTTGGTCATCCTAATGATGCATGCCGAAGTGTTGTGTAGATTATAGACTTAGATGTAGCATGGACATTCCGTGTCTCATCAAGGGTACCACTAATTCCTTTCATATATGGAGAATTTCTTTGCCGCATTGGTTCAGCCAATTATCCAGATGGGATTGCAACTTCTCAATATTGATCTTGACTTGAGCAAATCCATTGTTCATATCTTTCTCTACCATTTCTACCTTATCAAGCACTTTCTTCAAAGAAAGATCGAAATATGCTTTCTTATTGGCAAGCATTGCTTCTATTGACTGCAATAGATGATTATCAGAAATAGAGATAGGAATACCCTTAGTCTGAGGTCTTGGAGATGGAAGATGTTCTGTCTCATACTCATAGACAATAGAGAGATGTGCATCTGGAGAGTCACAATTCTTGAGAAGAATATAAAAAGAGTTAAATAAAAGGCAAATTTTATTG
The DNA here is from genome assembly GCA_039513925.1 of Platanthera zijinensis. NCBI lineage: Eukaryota > Viridiplantae > Streptophyta > Magnoliopsida > Asparagales > Orchidaceae > Platanthera > Platanthera zijinensis. Next base: position 56,266,264 of record CM077091.1, on the reverse strand, counting down.
CTACAAAAAGGTAAATAATACAAAGGAATGCCCCTTATTTATAAAAAATGGGGGAGAGAGATGAGAATACAACAAGTGATGTAGGACTAAATATAAGCTGTGCGGCCTATGCGGTTTGATGATGTCAAATCCCAACACTATACAATGAATAGTCGAAGAAGACTACTGAGAGGCAATAGAAGAAAGCTGTCAGACCGCAACTAAGGGTTTACACCTGACTGCAGTTGCAGGTTCCCACAAGACCTCAGCTCGGGATTGCCACCAGACAGCAGTTGCTGATTCCTACCAGACTACTACTCCAAAAAGCCTCAAACCCACACTGCAGGTTGCCAGACCGCAATAGCGGGTTGACACATTACAGCAGTTGCGGGTTCCCACTAGACCAAAGCTGCGGGTTGCCACCAGAACGCTGCTGCAGATATCCATCATACTGTAGTTGCGGGTTGCTCTCAGACCATTTCTGCAAAAAGTCCTCTGAGACTAGAAAACTCTGCGGGAAGCCTACTACTAAATAGCCAAACCCTAATAAAAAGTCAGATCGATAATCTGCCAAGGCAAGCCACCAGACATAACCGCTGCCTCCTGTCAAGCCGCCACACAACCAGACCGGCAGGGACAAACTGCCATATCACAAGAACAACAAGCTATTGAGACCAGTCCCCCAAACTACCAAACAGTAACACTCCACCTCAAGCTTTGGCACATATATCAACCATGTCCATCTTGCTACAAACATCTGAAAGAGAAGCAGAAACTAGTTTCATGAACAGGTCTGCCAGTTCTTTATTAGAAGTGAGAAATGGAGTGAAGATTTGATTCCTCAACACCTCTTCTCTAATGAAAGGGCTCAACTTCAATGTGCTTTGTCCTCTCATGGAAAATAGGATTCTTCGATATGTAAATATATGCTTTATTATCATATAACATAGGGAGAGGATGATCATATACTCTACTAAGTCAAGCATAAGCACTCGTCACTATTTCAATTCGCAAGTTGTTGAATCCATGCTCCTATACTCTACTTCAACACTTGACCTTTATACCACCGACTGCTTCTTGATTTTCCAGTTAACAAGATTTCCTCTATAAAGGTGCTAAAACCTGATATAGACTTCCTATCTTATTTGTTATCAACATAGCTGGCATAAGAATATGCTTAAACCTTCAAATGATTATGCTTCTGAAATAACAAGCTCTTTCCTGGAGACCCTTTCAGATACTCCATAATTTTCATGGCAGAATGCTGATGACATTCTCTAGGAGTTTGTATAAATTGACGAGCCTTCCCAACTACATAACATAGATCTTGTATGGTAATAGTCAGATAGATTAGTTTGCCTACAAATCGCCTATATACAGTACAATTTTGGACAATAAGAGAATCTTCAGCCCACTCCTTATCATCCCAACATGTATCGTCAACGAGCAGGTGTTGCCCCAAGAATACCAGTTTCCTTTCAGAGATCTAACGCATACTTCCGCTACGAAAGAACCACAAAGTTGCGCTTTTGTGAAATCTCAATTATCAGAAAGTACTTATGAGTTGTAACACCACATTTTTTTATTATGCTATAGGGACTTACGCCTAGAACCGCCATTTTGCGATGACACCGACACTCGGGAAGGTCGCCACCACAAAATGCCGATCCTACCGCCCTTAACGATCACCCATGAAATAAAAGTATATGAAAGGAGACAATTAAGTCAAGTCCACAAATCACATATTATATACAAAATAGAAATCACAACAAGTCCACATGATAACTTTAGTACTGAAACAAATTAGTAAAGTAGAAATATAAACAAGCTATGCCCGGTATAAAAAATCCTCACAACAACACTCTCACAGAAGCTATTTAAAGCTAACACTCACTGAGCAAGAGACTAGTGCTCCTGTACTAGATTGGCTCACCACCATGTGCATCGTACTCCGCTAGTGCTGCATCTCATGTTGCTGCTCCCTATCACCCATCTAGAGCCCGTTAAATGTTTGGTCCACCGACCATTAGTCAAAAGACTATGCCTGATTTCCCTCACCCCTCTCTCAGTGGCTCCTAGGCACCGTGTGGGAGGAATGATAGGAAAGAAATGATGGTGGAGAGTAGGAACAAGGAAGGTGATGGTGGAGCTATCTGGTAGGTATATTGTAATATTTAGAGTGCTATTAAAGGAAATTCATACTAACAGTTCTATAATAATAGAGCAGTAATGTAAACAAGGTAATGACAGAGCAGTAAGTACATTCTACACAATAAGTAATAAAAGGACAAGTAAAGTAAGCTATGGAATAAGTAACCTTAACTTATAATAAAGCCCACACAAACTTATAAGTTAAGGGGTCTTTTGCAAGGCTACCATCTTATAAGTTATCCCACACTATTTTATATGATGGGGTGTCAGGTTATTTACAGGCATGTGTGTAGTGATATATTATGCCATGATTCATGCAAGTGCAACACATGCACACGACTCTATGTGACAGACCTATAGTTCACCTGTTAGGAAGCTAGCTTCACTCCCGGGAGCCTCGGTAGTGGCCAATGGAGACAGTGGGTCAGGCCACCCAACTCCCATGCAGGTATTCACACTACCATGTCTAGCCCTTACTTACGCCTCTGAAGGACACACCAGTCACCGCGTACTATGCTGACCAACCACCAGTCTTTTCCTTGGCTAAGTGTAAACCACACCTGCCGAGTCATTGTATCGACGTCGCTGTGAACAACCGTCAAATACCAGAGAAACACCACATTATGCACATACAACCATGAATTTCTGAGCCATTGGCTCCCCGGACTAACCCGTCCGTTACAACTAGCTTCTGAGCTAACGACTCGCCGAGTAAATTGCCCATTTCCACAACCACCGAGCCTACCGCCCGGATAACCCAATAAAACTAACCTCCCGAGTCATCGGGGTGAGTGAAAGTTAAGTACTAGTATTTCTAATTGCTCTTTAACATTTAAATCTTACGGTTTAGGGTTAACCTTGGACTGCCCAGGATATTCGCTTTGAAGGGCTCTCCATGGCACTAGGAACTACGATGGGCTAAATCCCAATGCTCCTTTTCGCAAGGTACTAATTATTATTGGTAACTACACATGTCCAAACCCTCTTGACATTACACTTGAACTAACCATTAGTGTATTAAGACTCTTTCTCCAGGGAAATACGATCCTCCGCCAATCCCGAGTACAACCTTGCCTCTAGTCAACCAGGCTCTCACTACCTGTCTTCAATTGATGACCTAAATATTTCCAACTAGACAAGATACACCAACTATCTCACCTTCCCATATAAGTCCTTTATGTTACCTTATCTCTACAATTTTATTATGTTCGGACCTAATGGACTACATGGTGTGCATGAAAGGTAATACTCCAAATAATGATCTAAATAGTCTAAGATTATTACTGGGAGTCTATCATGAAATTTTTAGGGTAAATCCGGAATATAATATTTTTTCCCAATTTACCGTCCTCTAACTAATTTTCTGCAAAATAAGGCCAACAATGCTTTTGAACATCAAGTAAACTTTTCTGACTATGTATGGTCTTAACAAAATTATGATAGAATAATATCATAAAAATAAAAGTAAATACCCAAAATCCCAATGTTCTAAAATGAATTTGACCATAAATAAATGATGGTCTGATTCACACCCAGAAACCAGAAATCCAAACTTGAAGCAGGAAATCAAGAAAATCGAGAGGAAAAAAACAACAAGGTGATTATAAACACAAACAATCCAAATCTAGATCATCACCATTCGAGGCGCACTTGCAGCCATATACAAATCATGAATAAACTTTTTTTAAAACAAAACGATTATGGGAAGAAGAACTGTACAAAGAAGCAAGCTACAGACTGAAATCTACTATCTTTTTTTTCCCATAAACTAAAAACTACAACAAAATACTTGTTGTGAGTTGACTTACCTTCCTAGTCATCACCTCCCCTGGATACATAAACACAGCAACACATAAAAAAACAACCGAAAAAAAACTGATCGACGAAAAACTCCCTCGACGAAAAAATCCTGGAAATTCATTCGTCGAAAAATCAGTGAAAGCTTTGATCGTCGAAATCCGGTCGACGAAACCCATTTGATGAAAACTAATCATCATAGTCTAACTCCTATCGACGAAATATCATAAAAGCTGCTCGATGTTCGTCGAAATCCATTTGATGTTTGTCGAACTCTGTTCGACAAAAACTGAAAAGTCTATTCGGAGTTCATTGACCTCCGAAAATAACTTTTGGATTATTACATAACACACTTATTTTAACAAATAAACTAGGACTAGATGTAATTCCCTGAAACTCAAAAGAGGAACAGATGGCATTTTTGGGCCAAGTTGGGTTTTGAATAGGCTGACACGGCCTGTGATACGGGCGTGTCATAGGGCGTGTCGTGCTTGAGTTCGACAATTTTTCGGAAGGTCAAAGAATTTCAGTCGACGAGCATCGAGACGGCACACGACCTGAGACACGGGCATGTCATAGGTCGTGTCCTGCTCGGGTAGTTTGGCGAGTTATGCTGAGGCAGTTACACGGCATGGGACACGGGCGTGTCCCAGGGTGTGTCTACCACATGTCATGTGACTCGGGCGTGTCACATGGATGTGTCCTGTTCGGGACATTTCGGTCCTATGTCATTTGAGGCACATGGCCCATAACACGGGCGTGCCACTTGAGACACGGGCGTGTCCCAAGCCATTTCATAGGTCATATTCTGTTCTGTAATTTTTGGTTTGACGGCGAGTGAGGGAACACGGCCTTAGATACGGGCGTGTCACAAGCCGTGTTCGGCCCAAGAAATTCTTTTCAGGGAGAATAGTGGCCATTCATTTCCTTCAAGTAGGATCTGATGGCTCATGCTTTCCCCAGCAGGTAATAGGCCGTGAATTGGTTTTCAAACCATCATTCCATTTATATCTTTCTCTTTCTAAGGATTAGAGAGAGGGGAGAGCACGAAAGAAGGTTGAGGGGAGTTTCGGCCGCCGGAGAAGCTTCGGAGCCCCCTTTCTCTAGCGGAGTCCAGATCCACAAAGGCAAGATCGTTATGGTGGTGTTAATCCGACCAAGTTTCTCCATGGCTAAGAAGAGAGGTCATAAGGTAACGACTCTTCTCTTCTTGGTTTTTAGGATGCATGCTTAGCGTCTCATATTTTATGTTTTTGGGCTCCAGATCTCTCAAATGAGAGGGGTTTGGATTGCCATGGTTCAAGAGGAACCTCCGGGTCGATTGTGTCCATCCCCGACATGATTTTGCATTAGAGACCAGCTTCATTAGTAGATTTGGCATTGTGGGTGAAGCTGTAGTCACGACCGTTAGTCCGACTTGGTGATGCTGCATAGCGAGCCTTAAGGATTCGGTAGGAATCCGTTGCGGCAAGATGCCATTATGATGTATGTGTTTTTCCCCATTTTCTTGAGTGATTACTTGTAGCCGGAATCGGATAAGGTTCGCTCCGTATTGGCGGTAGATGGTTTCCCTGGTGCGCGGGAACGTTGTAGTATAAATGGTAGATTAGGGTGGAAAAGTTTATGGTTATGTTATGCTAAGGCGTGGCTATGTCTCCGTGGTCGGCTGGCTATCCCATGACATGCAAGTCATGTTGGGAGAGTATCCCGACGAGACTAGTCCCCTTCTATGAGACTGACAAGAACGCCAAGCATAGGGCAAGCTCGGGCAATGATGCCATGAGTGGGTGGGGTCCATCAAGGGTTCATAGAATTGATTTATGTGTGAGATGGAATCTTGACGCGAGAATTCAGAATTTGAAGGCAAGCCCAGGTTTAAGACCCATGTGTGGGTGGGGCCCTTGCAAGATTTCCATGTAGCGGCTTTTGGGCCATTAGGGGCATTGTAGTCCACTTTTGTATGCGGTGTTACGCCAATGGGGAAATGGAAGTACCCAGTTGATATGATGATGTGCTAGTTGCATACGCTATAGGGTGCCTTGGGCGAAGCTCGAGTTTGTATACATGCTGCATAGTAGGCCTTTTTTTGTTCTGTGCTCAACATTGAAAACGTGATTGTTGTATGAGACATCCAAACCCGTTTTAAAGATTCACATGTTTATGTATATGGTATACGAAGTGCTGACTTACAGGTTGGAGGGGTACCCCGGGGTCCGTTTGGGGTGGCCGGGAGGAGATTTGTTGGTTACACAGTAGAGGTCAGTCTTTTCTGACCAGCGTTACTATAAATTTTTACAGGGAAGGGATCGCAATAGGGAGCAAGTGCGCCGGCTGAAAATCCCTAAGCCTCAAACAGTGTTTGCTGTGCTTTCTAGCTTATTTCCTTTTGATTGTATACTTCATGTTTTGGTATATTCCGACTTGAATGCCGAGGTAGCTCAGGAGTGTTGTTGCACGTTGATGTTTGACCTTGTGGTCTTTCTGTTTTGGACTCTTTTAGTGTAAGGCCTTAAGGCCATTTTGATACTCCTATTTTAGTAGTGGATAACTTCTAGTTGTTTGGTATATTTCCGTTGTGTCTTTTTCTGAGTTTTGAGATTGGGTAGTAAATATCATCTTTTAATGCCAAAGCTATTGCATCTGTATGTTGTGGGGCCCCGGCCAGACCCATATTATATGGTCATTATAGGGGAGGTGTTATAATTTGGTATCATAGGTCAGGTTAATGTTCCAAGGAGAGGATTCATGGTGGAAATTCAAAATCGAATCGCGTATAAGAAGTTATGCACATAGGAGTATCGCGGGACCATGAGTGTCCTTGTGTTATAGTCTTGCGATTAGAGACTGATTTGTGTTTACCTTGCTTATGTTAAGAGTGCAAGCAACGAGGCTGGAATGTTGACGCCAAGAGAAGAGCTTTCGGCGAGCAGCGCTACTGTGCAGGGTCATTTAGGTATGGGAGTAACCCCGGCCAATTTTTGCCGCATGCTTGTAGAAGCAATGGTGGCAGTCCAAGCTGTAGTGGAAGCACAAGTAGCAGCCCCTGTTACTCAGGTAGCAACTCCTGCTACCCCGGATACAGCGATGTTCGTGCCGGGCGGAGAAGCCAGACGATCAGAGATGTTGGCCGAAAGGGTGGTTGTCTGGCATGGGGATAGACAAATGAAGTATTTTCTGAGCTTCGATCCTCCAACATTTAAGGGAGTCGGTATGCCGACTGATGCAGAGGATTGGTGGGCACGGATTCAATAACTTTTGAGGGCTGTAGAGATGCAAGAAGAGAAGAAATAAGAGTTTACAGCCTTCATGTTGGAAGGAGACGCCAAGTTATGGTGGGTGAGCCATAGCAGCCGACAGTTTTCTGGACGCACCCCATCCATTGATGAGTTTGGGAATGCTTTCCTGAAGAAGTACATTCCTGCATCGACAAGGTTAGACCTCTTGAGGCAATTTCTGCACTTGGTGCAGCGAGACAAGATTGTGGATGAATATGTTAAAGAATTCACTCGGTTGGGTCGTTATGAGGGAATGACCATGGCGGACCATGAGGAGAAGGACAACTACTTCAACCACGGATTGAGGGAGAACCTGAGACAACCCCGCATATCTATGAAACGTGTAGGTTTTAATGAGTTGGTTGAGGCAGCCAAAATTTTGGAGAGAGATATGAAGCGAACCCAGCGTCGCAAGGGTTTCGCACCCAAGAAAGGGGAAGGGAAGCCTTCTCAATCCCAAGGAAAGTCTGAAGGGAGCAGATGGAAGAAAAATTCCTCACCCGTACATGTCCGGTGAGAAAAGCAACTGGACATACGAAGGGTCTCGCTCTAAGGGACCTCAGACGTGCTTTAATTGTGGCAAGGTGGGGCACATAGCTCGATTTTGTACACAAGGAGGACAACGTGGAAATGCTGATTAAATTGTATGTTCACAACATTGTGCGACTACATGGAATTCCTAAGAGCTTAGTTAGTGATCGCGATGGACGTTTCACGTCTAAGGACTTGAGGTTGGTTCAGAAGAGTCTGGGCACGAAGCTCAAGTTCAGTACGGCTTTCCATCCTAAAACTGATGGGCAAACCAAAAGAACCAACCGTACTATGGAGGATATGCTGAGGTTGTGTACTCTTGACTTCGGCAAGAAATGGGAGGATCACCTCTTCATTTTAGAGTTTGCGTAAAAAAACAGTTACCAAGCAAGTATAAAGATGGCGCCATACAAAGCTTTGTATGGGAGGCGGTGTCGAACACCGATGTCTTGGACAGATGTGGGAGACACCACGCTTTTGGGAAAAGAAGTGGTAGCGAATGCTTATGATTTTGTGGGAAACATTCAAGAGCGTATGAAGGTAGCTCAATATCAGTAAGCAAAATATTTAATTGCTCACCACAGGAATGTGGAGTTCGCGGTAGGCGACTGGGTATATCGAAAAATCAAGCTATTCAAAGGCGTTTCACGGATTCGCCGACTCAAGAAGTTGAGTTCGAGGTTTTTGGGACCGTTCGAGGTTATAGAACGGGTGGGAGAAGCAGCATACTGGTTGGCATTGTCCCTGGAGCTGAGTAGACTACACGTTGTTTTCCATGTCTCCGTCTTGAGGAGAGCTTTGGTAAAGGCTAGTGTGGTGATCAAATCGACATCAGTGCCGATAAAAGATGACTGAGGATGCGAGTTTGCCCAATTAGTATAGAAGGTTCAGAAATTTTGCAATTGCGTAACAAGGAGGTCAAACTCGTAAAAGTTCGTTTGGACAACTATGGTCGTGATGAGCTTTCGTGGGAACAAGAGCAGGACATGCTTCAGGAGTGCCCCGAGCTTTTCTTCTCAAGTACCGTTTAAGTTTTGTGTACTTTTTATTTAAATTTTGGGACGAAATTCTTCTAAGGGGGGACGAATTGTAACACCCCGAAACTCAAAAAAGGAGCGGATAGCGTTTTTCGGCCAAGTTGGGTCCTAATAGGCTAATTAGGTCGGGAATACGGGCGTGTCATAGGGCGTATCGTTCTTGAGTTCGACAATTTTTCGGGAGGTCGACGAATTTCAGTCGACGAGCGTCGAGACAGTGCACATGTCCTGAGACACGGGCGTGTCATAGGTCATGTTCTGCTCGGGCAGTTTGGCGAGTTTTGTTGAGGCTGTTACACGGACTGGGACACGGGCGTGTCCCAGTGCGTGTCTAGTACACGACATATGACACGGGCATGTCACATGGACGTGTCCTGTTCGGGGGGTTTTGGTCATGTGTCGTTTGAGGCACATGACCCATAACACGGGCATATCATTTGAGACACAGGCGTGTCCCAAGTCATGTCACAGTCCGTGTCATGTTTTGTAATTTCTGGTTTGACGGCGAGTGAGGGAACACGGCCTTGGACACGGGCGTGTCACAAGCCGTGTTCGGCCTAGGAAATTCTTTTCAGGGCGAATCATGGCTGTTCGTTTCCTTCAAGTCGGATCCGACGGCTCAGGCTTTCCCCTGTAGGTATTAGGCCAGGAATAGGGTTTCAAACCATCATTCCATTTAAATCTCACTCTTTCTAAGGGTTAGAGAGAGGGGAGAGATGGGAAGAAGGTAGAGGAGAGTTCCGGCCGCCGGAGAAGCTTCGGAGCCCCGTTTCTCGAGCAGAGTAAAGATCCACGATGGCAAGATCGTTGCGGTGGTGTTCATCCGACCAAGTTACTCCATGGATATGAAGTGAGGTCGTAAGGTAACGACATTTCTCCTCTTGGTTTTTAGGATGCACGCTTAGCATCGCTTCTTTTCTGTTTTTGGGCTCCAGATGTCTCAAATGAGAGGGGTTTAGGTTTCCATGGTTCAAGAGGATCCTTCGGGTCGAGAATGTTAGTTGATTAGCGATATTTTTGCATTAGCGATCCGCTTCATTAGTTGATTAGGCTTTGTGGGTGAAGCTGTAGCCGAGAACGTTAGTCTTACTCGGTTATGTTGCTTAGCGAGCCTTAATGATTCGGTACGAATCCGTTTCCGCAAGATGCCGTTGTGATGTATGTGTTTTCCCCTTTTCTTGAGTGAGTACTTGTAGCCAGAACCGGATAAGGTTAGCTCCGCATTGGTGGTAGATGGTTTCCTTGGTGCACGAGAACGTTGTAGTACAAATGGTGGATTAGGTTGGGAAAGTTTATGGTTGTGTTATGCTAAGGCGTGGCTATGTCTCCGTGGTCGGCTTGCTATCTCATGACGTGCAAGTAATGTTGGGAGAGTGTCCCGGCGAGACTAGTCCCCTTCTGTGAGACTGACGAGAACGCCAAGCATAGGGCAAACCAAGGCAATAAAGCCATGAGTAGGTGGGGTCCAGCAAGGGTTCTTAGAATTGGTTTGTGTGTGAGACGGAATCCTGACGCGAGAAGTCAGAATTTGAAGGAAAGCCCGAGTTTAAGACCCATGTGCGGGTGGGGCCTTGCCAAGATTTCCATGTAGCGGCTTTTGGGCCGTTAGGGGCAATGTAGTCCCATTTTGTTTGCGGCATTACTCCAATGGGGAAATGGAAGTACCCAGTTGATATAATGATGTGCTAGTTACATATGTTATAGGGTGCCTTGGGCGAAGCCCGGGTTTGCATACATGCTGCATAGTAGGCCCCTTTTTGTTCTGTGCTCAACATAGAAAACGTGATTGTTGTATGAGACATCCAAACCTATTTTAAAGCTTCACTTGTTTATGTATATAGTACTCGAAGTGCTGACTTGCAGGTTTGAGGGGTACCCAGGGGTCCGTTTGGGGCGGCCGAGAGGAGATGTGTTGGTTATATTGTAGAGGTCAGCCTTTGAGGACCCACGTTACTACAAATTTTTACAGTGCAAGGATCGCAAGTAGGATCAATTGCGCTAGCTAAAAATCCCTAAGCCTCATGAAGAGTTTGTTGTGCTTTCTAGCTTTTTTTTTTATTGTATGCTTCATGTTTTTGTATATTCAGGCTTGCATGCCGAGATAGCTTAGGAGTGCTGTTGCGCGTTGATGTTTGACCTTGTGGTCTTTCTGTTTTGGACTCTCTTGGTGTAAGTCCTTAAGGCCATTTTGATACTCCTGTTTTAGTAGTGGATACCTTCTAGTTGTTTGGTATATTTCCGCTGTGTCTTTTTCTTAGTTTTGAGATTGGGTAGTTAATATAATCTTTTAATGCCAAAGCTATGGCGTCTGTATGTTGTGGGGCCCCGGCCGAACCTATAGTATACGGTCATTACAAGGGATGTGTTACATTAGAAGATAAAAAACTAACTAGGAGCTAACTTGGTGCTAACATTGCTCCCCCTAAAGTTCAGCTCCTCTTTCTTCATCATTCCCAGCTTGTCTCACATCCACTTGAACAGCTCCACCTTCAAGGGCTTTATAAAAAATGTCCGCCAGCTAGTCATTTGTCCTCATATGCTCCAAGTTAACTTCATTAGCTTCTACCTGCTCTCTGATGAAGTGGAATCTGGTATCAATGTGTTTGGTCCTCTCGTGATGCACATGATTCTTTGCCAGTTCAATCGCAGCTCGATTGTCCACATATTTGGTTATAGCTTCATTAACATCCATTTTCAAAGATTTCATCAACCTCTTAAGCCATACTCCATGGCACACAAATGCACCAGCAGAAACATACTCTGTCTTGCAAGAACTAAGAGACACAATTATCTGCTTCTTACTAAACAAGATAATGGGAGTTTCTCCCAAATAGAAGAGAAATCCCATAGTGCTCTTCCTCTCATCAACCTCATTGCTCCAGTCACTGCCACTGTAGCCAATAATCTTGGGATCTTAACTGCACTTGTAAAAGAGTCCAAAACTCAAGGGTCCTCTGATGTATCTTAGTATCCACCTTGCCACTGCCAGGTGTGTCTCCACAGGGTTTTCCATGAATCTGCTCGCAATACCCACTGCATACAAAATATTAGGTCGGGTACAAGTCAAGTACCTCAAACTCCCCACTAGGCTCTTGAAATATGTAGAGTCAACAACTTCTCCCTCATCATGTCTCGATAGTCATGTGCTTGGCTCCATTGGTGTCCCCACTAGGTTACACCCCATCATGCCAAACTTCTTCAAAATCTCTCTTGAATATGACTCCTGAGAAATGAAAATGCCCTCATCACACTTCACTGCCTGAATACCCAGAAAGTAGCTAAGCTATCCACAATCGTTCATCTCAAACTCCTGCTTCATCATCTCCTAAAAGCTCCTCACGACATAGTCACTGCTACCCAAGATGATCAAGTCATCCACATACATAGGTAAAGTGTCCCCTTCTCACTTTCCTTCACATAGACTACATGTTTATAAGGGCCCTTCACTTTGCTCATGCAAGAATGTGTCAATCATCATGTTCCACGCTCTTGGCGCCTGTTTGAGACCATATAGTGCCTTCCTCAATCTCAGCACTTGCTTCTTTCCCTTTGCTTCAGGATAGCCAAGAGTCTACTCAATGTACACTTCCTCTTCCAAATCTCCATTCAAGAAAGCAGACTTGACATCCATCTGATGAAGATACCACTTCCTCTGTGCTACAATGGAAATAAATATATGAATTGTTTCCATCCAGGCAACCGGTGAGAAGACCTCATCATAGTCTATTCCCTCTTTCTTCTTGTAACCCTTGACCACAAGTCTGGATTAAACTTCAGCACCTCTCCCTCTCCATCTTTCTTTAACTGGAAGACCAACTTCACACCTATGAGCTTCTTTCCTTTGGGCAGTTCAGCTAACTCCCATGTTTTGTTCTTCTTAATAGACTGCTTCTCCTCATCCATGGCTTTCCTCCAGCCAACAGTCTTCACTGCTTCTTCATAGGTCAAAGGCTCGGTATCAGTAAGTAAACAAAACAAGCTGAACTCGTCATTTGTAGGGGCTACCTCATAGATCTCTCCAAGTGACCTGATTTGTTTCCTTCTGGGCTCTCCTTCTTCCTCTGTAAAATGTAGAATTATACCACTAGCACTCGGTTCTGTCTCCACCACTAGAGGGGCGTTAGCTACCTCTTCAACCTTCTCCTTGCCTTTTGACCATTCCCATTCAGCTGCCTCATCAAACTTCACATTTCAGCTCACCATAATTTTCTTCTCCATAGGGTCATACAACTTGTACCCCTTTCTCCTTTGATCATAGCCAATAAAGATCAACTTCTTTGGTTTTTCATCCAGCTTGCTCAGATTTGGCCCAGTCTTTAGAGAATAAGCAATGCTCCCCCAAATCTTTAAATGACCCACATTTGGCTTGAAGCTAGTCCACGCTTCCTGAGGCATTCCCTTTGCTAGGGACTTTGTGGAGCACCTGTTTGACACATAACAAGCTGTCTCCAAAGCATCTCCCCAAAAAACTTTTGGCATATGCTCTCCTCTGAGCATGCACCTACACATCTCTATCAAAGTGCAGTTCTTCCTCTCAACCACTCCTTTTTGCTGTGGAGTGTAGGGTGAATTAAGCTTCCTCCTGATCCCAGCATAGTCATAGAACTGAACAAACTCATGGCTCAGGTACTCTCCTCCCCTGTCTGTCCTCAAACACTAAATCCTCATACTAGTGTCCATCTCCACCAACCTTTTGAACCGTTTTACAGATTCAAATGCCTCACTCTTCTACTTGATGGGATACACCCAACACTTCCTGCTAAAATCATCAATGATGGTTAGAAAGTACCCATTGCCTCCTACAAAAATAGGTGTTATAGGCCCATAGATGTCTGAATGAACCAATTGCAGGATTCTATTTGCTCTCCACTGACTTTCCTTTATGAACAGAAGCTTGGCCCACTTGCCTAGTACACATACCTCACACATGTGGGTTGCCTTCTTCAGCCTGCTAGGAACACCATAGACCCAAGCTTCCCTTGTCAGCCTTTTCAGACAATCAAAACCAAGATGTACATACCTCGCCAGAGCCATACCTCATCCTTCACTATGGCTCTTAAACATGAGATCCTCTCCATGTCAAGGTTCAACATAAACATCCTATTCTTCTTCATCTCTACCTGTGCCACCTCCATCCTATAAGCTCCAATAAGTGTCATCACTATCCACTTCATTATTATCTCATAACCTCTCTCCATTAGCTATCCCAACTAAGGATATTTGAAGTGATTCCTGGTACAATGTAAACATTCTCTATCATATTTGTTCCCCTGCACTTTCCATTGATAGGAATTCTTCCCTTTCCTTTCACCTTGATGGTAGAGGCGTTTCCAAAAGTTACCTCAGTGCTCACATCTTCATCAAGCTCGATAAAAAACTCCTTTCCTCCTGTCATGTGGTTGGAAGCCCGGTTGTCCAAGTACCACAATTTTCTTCTACTCTCAGCATCAATTACCGCAGCCTCAGAACCCAACATGCAATTTGACTCAACATGGTCAACCATTGCCATGTTCACCTCATCACTACTATATGGTTTCTGTGGCAACTGGGGTGGTGCGGGTCTAGAAGTAAACTTCTCTTAATTGTTCCAACACTGTGTAGAAATGTGCCAAAATTTATCACATGTATAGCACTGGACTTGGTTTCCATTCCCAGAACATCTTCCATTTCGACCTCTCCCAATCCTTCCATGCCCTCTGGTTGTTAAGGTTTAGGTGAACTTCCCACAGTATCACATCTTCCTCCTCTGCTTCTACCTCTGAATGTGCCTCTCCCTCTAGGAATGTACTGACCCATAGCAGGTGTGCTCTTGGTGTAATTCAACACCTTAGTAGTAGTAACTCCTACACTGGTCTCCTTCCTTCTATTCATGACCTGCTCATGAACTTGTAATGAACTCTTAAGCTATTCCACTGAAAGCTTAGAAAAATCCTTGGATTCCGCAATAGCAGCAACAACATGATCAAATCATTATGGGAGTGACCTCAGAACTTTCTGCACTGTCCTGATCTCATCTACCACCTCACCATTTAGCTTCATTTCGTTTCTCACGTTCAAAACTCTATGGAAATACTCCTCAATGGACTCTTCATCCTTCATGTGAAGTGACTCAAACTCGCCTTGCAACACTTGCTACTTCATCACTTTAACTCTACCTCCTCCTTGGTACGAGTTCTGAAGTATCTCCCATAAAGCATGGTTGTTGGCTGCTCCAATAACCTTTTCTACATCTCCATCTTCCAAGGTCCTTGACATGATGCATGTGGCTGTGTAGTCTTTTGTAAGACTTGCTTCATATGTCATCTTCCTAGCATTAGCCCACTGTGCTCTTCCCTCATCTAACACCACTTCAGGTGGATTTTGAACAATATCCCACACTCTATGCATCCTGAGTCTGTTCTTGACTTTCCATCTCCATCTCGCAAAATTTTCATTCTTCAGTTTGATAGTAAACGGTGTAACTCCAAGTATCCTATCCATGATCGAGGATTGATACAAGACAATAAAAATAACAGGGTTGAACCAAACTTGCCTCTGATACCACTTTTGATGGTCTGATTCACACCCAGAAACCAGAAATCCAAACTTGAAGAAGGAAATCAAGAAAATCGAGAGGAAAAAAACAACAAGGTGATGATAAACACAAACAATCCAAATCTAGATCATCACCAATGGAGGCGCACTTGCAGCTATATCCAAATCTTGAATAAACTTTTTTTTAAAAAATGATTATGGGAAGAAGAACAGTACCAAGAAGCAAGCTACAGACTGGAATCTACTATCTTTTTTTCTAGTAAGTAAAAACTACCACAAAATACTTGCTGTGAGTTGACTTACCTTCCCATTCATCACCTCGCCTGGATACATAAACACAGCAACACACAAAAAAACAACCGAAAATAATCGATCGACAAAAAACCCCCTCGACGAAAAAATCCTGGAAATTCGTTCATCGTTCGTCGAGCTCAGCTCGATAAAAAATCAGTGAAAGCCACGATCGTCGAACTCCAGTAGACGAAACCCATTTGACGAAATCCAATCATCATAGTCAAACTTCGGTCAATGAAATAACACAAAAGCTACTTGACGTTCGTCGAAATTCGTTCCACGTTCGTCGAACTCCGTTCGACAAAAACTGATAAGTCTGTTTTGAGTTCGTCGACTTCGAAAAATAACTTTGGGATTATTACATAGCACACTTAATTTAACAAATAAACTAGGACTAGAAGATAAAAAAACTAACTAGGAGCTAACTTGGTGCTAGCAATAAATTATTGAATAAACAACGACAATATTATGATATTTAGGGGAAAATTAGTAGTATTCATCCAAAAATTCTAGGAAAATTACAAGATAACAAACATAAGCAGTAGAGACTATTGTACTAGGTTTATTATTTTCCAGGCTTATTTAATCACATAATTAATTAATCTAAGAATCTTCTACATATGGCACTTTGTGAAACAACTTGTATAGAAATGCTTCCAATAATTTTACAAAAATTCACACAGCTCAAGGATGTCCTACAAAGTCCTCTGACCAAGTTTCATAATTTTCCAGTGAGTAACAAACTCATATATAATTTTCTTGCAATTAAGGCAGACATTGGGGTTGTGAATGAACTACCAAATATATCAATCCAAAATTCAAAACAAATTTATCATAGAATAATAAAATAAATATAAGCTCACTGCCAAAGTTTCATAAACATCCAAGATTATATAAACATGAAATTTCATTTTTAAATAAAGTGCTCAAATTAATCTTTAATTAATTTTTGAGAGAATAAATGTTCCTTAAATTCCAGTAAAATTATCCAAGGCTTATTGTCACCCTATGAGGTAGACAACAAATATTCAAGTTTATCCAAGGACATATGACCTCATATCCTCCTTAATACTCAAAGGCAACCCTAGGGTTTGTACTAGGGTTTGTGGGCATATCCACCCCAACCACCCAAACCAATTGTGAGGGGTTTATATGGGACCACAAGTTAGTGGCCAAAGTTTGTGGTCACCCACTCCACCTAGTGCACTTTTGACCTAATTTTCCCTTATGTGACCAAACTCTGGTCACACAAATACCTAATCAAATCATTTCCAATTGGGGTGAGATTCTTAGCAGAGTCATATCATGACCCTAAGAGTCATCCACCAAAATTTTGGGGAATTATTATGTCATTAGACCCCTAATTAAATTATACATGATTTATTAAATTTTTACAAAAACTATAGAAAAGTGATTTCCAAAAATTCCCATTTTTTGATATGTTAGAGAACTAGATGAGGTAAATTTCAGGGAATTTTGATGAGTAGTTTAGTGAGGGCACCTCAATTTGTGTCTGCTTAACCCTAGATATTGACTTCACCATTTTGAGTGATGTTGTCAGACCACTGACCCCAATAGGTTGAAATTAATTTTAAAATAAACTAAACATCAAGGTCTATAACTTTGATGTTGGGCATTTTTCCAAAAGGTGGCTCTAAGTCTTTTTAATATTTAATTTAAAACACTGCATAAAATGTGACATATAATAGAATTAAAATGAAATTAATATATAATCACAGCACGAATCTTAAAGAAGTATTGGGCGGAATCCATTCATCTTCCACGTGATGCCAACGACCAAGATTTTTCCATTCTTGGCGAAGTTTTCCCGTGGATTCCCAGCCACCCGCGCACTTTCCCAGCCGACCACCGCCACCACCACCTTCGTTGAGGTGGTGGCTGGCGATTCGCGGTGGTTTGTTGGCCAGAGGTGGCCAGAACAGTGAGTAGTGATTGGAATTAAAAGCTTGAAAATCAAGCTTTCATCGTACTCGATCAAGAGCTAATTGGACTCGAATCAAGCGGCCGATAGATTGAGTTCTATCCACTAAAAAGGGAGAGGAGGTTAAGACCTTTTTGGAGGGTTCGAGTCGGGCCGATTGCCGTGTCGCCCTTGCCGGATTTTGAGCTTTCGGGTGCTCTGCAAATGCACTATAGGAGGGCTCGAATTCTTTAGGGAAGGAGTGGAAATGACTGTTGGGGATTCAATGAAGATTTTAAGATAGCCAAATGGGGGAGAGGGAGGGCCATGACTTCAATGTCATTAATAGCCATGAATGCTGGTTTTTCGGCCACGGTGGAATTCACTTAATTCAACCTCTGAATATCCTGGAAAGCCTCTTGATCTCCCCATAACTGACCATGGAGAATGAATCCAGCAAGTGGAGATGAAGAGAGGTGCCCTTGGCCTTCCAAGCCATGAATGACTTTTACTCCTCACTTTCTCTCTCCTCCATTAAAGGGAAAAATTGAGCTTTCTCTCTCCTAGTCATCACCTTCAAAAATTGAGTGGAATTTTAGGTAAATATTAGCTCCTAAGGCTTATGGGCCATTCCAACTTGGCTTAGCCCATGTGGATTAGGCTAGTTAGGTCAACTTGTGCTAATTTGACCTAAACTTAGGTTGAGTTGAATTTGATCAAATTGACCTTTTGGATTTCCCCAATGGGTCCTTGGTTGCCCATTAGACTCTCCTAAGGTCTATAAAGGGTTGGGTAGGGTTGGTTTGGCATCTTGGAGGCCACTTGACCATTTTAGGGCTAGGTTTGACTTTGGTAAACTTGACCTTTTGGATTGATCCTAATGGGTCCTTGGTTACCCATTGACCTCCCCCTTAAGAGTTAGGGGTGTTATGGTGGAGTCATGGAGTAAATTTTAAGCCCTAAATTCAAGCATTAGGGTGGGTAATTAAAAATTGCTATTTACATCCAAAGGTTGTTTTCACCTCCATGCCTAAGTTCATGTGGTCTTCTTGGGCTCCCTAGGGTTTTTTCACGACCTAGACATGACAAAACCACTCTTAGGGGTCTAGTTGTTTGAGGGATGTTACAGGAGTTCCCATATTATAAGTCACAAAATATTGTCAAATATTTCATTTTGCCTGATCAATGCCTTCCTTATCATCACCAGTAAGAAGAATATCATCCACATAGACAGTAAGAACCACAAGGCCTTTAGTAGTCTTGCGTATAAATAGAGAATGATCAAAAAAACTTTGATTGAAACCAATAAGAGAAATAACGACACTAAACATGTCGTACCAAGCTTGTGGACTCTGTTTTAATCTACAAATCGCCTTCTAAAGCTTGCATTCCTGGGACTCCCCCTGGGAAACACACTCAGGAGGTTGCTCCATGTAAACCACCTCCTACAAATAACCATAGAGGAAGGCATTCTTCCAATCTAATTGAGACATCTCCCAACATTTATTAACTGCGGCTGATAAAATAACACGTATAGTTCTGATACGAGAAATGGGTGAAAAAGTATCAAAGAAGACTACACCATACGTTTGAGAAAATCCTTTGGATACAAGCATTCCCTTATAGCGGTCAACTGAACCTTCTGGAAGATACTTGACAACAAAGACTCATTGACAACAAACCACATATATTCCCGGAGGTGCGGGAACAAGTGTCCAAGTACCTCTCTCAGTTAAGGTTTTCATTTTTTCATCTATAGCGACTTTGCGCAATGGAATGGCAAGAGTCTCTTGATACATAGTTGAGAGGACAGTAGAGGATATTGCAGTAGCAAACCCCTTACCGACCGGGGAAAGCTGAGCATATGAGACAACAACATCAATAGGATGTTTAGTGCATTGTCGGACGCCCTTCCGTAGGGCAATGAGAAGATCAAGATCACTCTTGTCCGTAGGAGCAGATCCACTATCAAAACAGGTAAGAGGCCCAAAAATAGTCCCAGAAGGGTCCAAGGGCAAAGAATCAGTCTTGAGACAGAGCAATAGTAGTAGATGTGAAATGAACTAGTACCGGCAGAGGTGACGAGATAATAGACATTGAAGAGGAAGTATCAGAGGGCAAGAGGAATAAGTAGGAGAAAAATATAGTGTATCCTCAAAGACGGTGACAGTAGTAGAGACATACTATTTGTAGAGAAGAGGATCAAAATAGCAATATCCCTTTTGAGTCGGACAATTTCCAATAAATATGCATTTAACAGAATGAGGAGAAAGTTTGTCATGACCAGTAGAAGGTATGTGAACAAATGCCATACATCCAAACACTCTAAGTTGTAAAGGAAATGGCTTGGCCCCGGGATATAAAATGGAGAATTTATTCTTGCCCTTAAGAATATATGAGGCAATATGATTTATGAGATATCAAGAGAGAAGAACAACATGACCCCAATAAGACTGATAAACCTTCATTTGTAAGAGAAGGTTGCGAGCAACATCTAGGAGATGACGATTCTTACGTTCAGCAATGACATTTTGTTAAGAGGTATAGGGGCATGTATTTTGATAAACCTAACCATGGCTAGCAAAAAAATCAGAAAATTGATGGCTGGCATATTCCTTGGAATTATAGGTATGAAGAACCTGAATAGGCACATTAAAATGTGTGGAGATCTCATTATAAAAAGCTATAAACACAAAGTAAAGGCCGGAATGTTGGGGTTTGTCTCCACAACACCTCAGATTTGTAGGAAGTCAGACCTTGAACTAAGATGAATTAAGATGTATTTGATGTGGTGTTTGAGTTGTATGTGTGCAGGTTCTAATTGCCAAGTGTAGACCAATGTCAGTCTATAATGGGTCACCAAACACAGGACCATGCAATGTAATCCCTCATTGTGTGATCCAAAGTGTTGGCCCATGTATAGCCTCTCTATTGGGATACACTTCTCATTCATGCACTTGGATTGATGGACAGAAGCATTGGAGCTAATTTCCTCAGAAAAATATTTCTAAGTCCAAAATACTCGAGTAACCCCTTTTTATACTCGAGTATCAGACTTAATACTTGAGTAGCTAGTTAGACATACTCGAGTAGTTAGTGAGACATGCTCGAGTAATCAGTTAGACTTACTCGAGTAGGCTCTGAATACTCGTGTAGATAAATCTATACTCGAGTAGTTAGTTAGTCACTCGAGTAAGTTCTTTTCATACTCGAGTAAGTAACTTAATCACTCGAGTAAATCATGTATCATACTCGAGTAGATCCATTTCTTCTCTTCTCTGCAAGTTCAAGTATTCATACTCGAGTAGTTTCTTTTCATACTCAAGTAAGTGTTTCTATACTCGAGTAATTGATTTTCATACTCGAGTAAATTATTCGATACTCGAGTAGTTGATTTTAATACTCGAGTAAGTATTTCTATACTCGAGTAATTGACTTTCATAACTCGAGTAAGTGAATGTTTCCCGGATACATATTCTGATACTCGAGTAATTCCCCTTTCACTCGAGTATATCTTGCTGGTACTCGAGTATATCTTTTCTGATACTCGAGTAGTTTATTTTTCACTCAAGTAAATTTCTCTTCTCATACTCGAGTATACTCCTCTTTGTCACTCGAGTATCTAAATTCCCATACTCGAGTATATCTTCTCTTACTCGAGTATAGCAGTTCTCTATTCCAGAATTCTTCTAAGTTCGAATTTTCCATAAGTATTTTGAATTCGTCATTTCTGATTGGTCCACGTGTCATCCTTAATTAAGATTATGACCGTTGGAGTCCACCTATAAATAGGTCATTTCAGAATTGACTAATCAACAAGATTACAGAGATATTCTTTTAAGAAAGAGAAAATTCCGTGAACCCTAACTCTCACGTCGCCGCCGCCATTGTTGTTCGCGGAAGAAACTTTGGATCGCCGATCTCCGTCTTCAACGACTATTTCTCCAGCGATCCAGACAAAAGTGAATCACTCGATCTCGCCGAGCCTCAAAGATTTCAGATCTATCTTCTCGATCGAGGTGGTTCTAGTTTTCAGATTCGTGGATCTCTCTCAAGTCATCTTCAACCTTTTCTGATCAAGCCAAAGTTCCTAAAGAAGAAGACTGTCAAAGATCCAGATCTGAGATTGTTGTTTTGATTTTTATTCTCAAACCAAAATTTCCTTGTAGGAGTTTTTTTCTCCGAGATTTGTAGTAAGATCTTTCTTCCGAGTTTTTGTAGATCCGATTTGGATCGAGATTTGTAGGAACGTGGTTCCGAGGTGTAGGATTGTTTTCAATCCGAGATAGTGGAGTAGCCGAGTCTAGTGATTTGCTAGATCGGTGAGGAAAGTGGACGTACCCAAGATTGGGGAACCACTATAAATCTCTTGTCTTCTGTGATTGCTTGATGTGCGCTGTGTTAAATTTTTAATTCCACTTTTGACACGCATTTCACCTATTCACCCCCCTCTAGGTGATATAGGCTACCAACTTAGCACTTTCACGGAATGCTCTTTCAAGATATATATCCAAGTACACCTAGAGAAATCATCAATGAAGGTAACAAAGTACAAGCTACTTCTACTAATAATGGAAGTAGGAGAGGGACTTCAGGTTTCAGAGTGAACTAGTTCAAAAGGATTTGAAGAACTACATTCTATCCTTGCTGGGAAAGAAGAGCGATTATGTTTACCAAGCTGACATGCTTCACAATTCAAAGGGGAATCTGTTGGATCCCTAGTTTAGATTTGGTCTAGGTTCACTAATCTAGGCTAAGTCAGACCCACATTGTATAGCCAGGGTCTAGTCTAATGTCTTAGGTGTCAGTCAAGTCAACAACTCAGAGACTTAGAAGACAGCAGAGAGTGAACAAGGCATAAACTTTTCTATGTAAAAAGTTTTTCGACGATCTCTGAAGAGAGCTCAACAATCTTTGTTCTGCGCTCAACGATCTCAGAGTTAAATCTCTAAATGCTGAGATCGACGATTGCTGAAATCAGGTCGAGGATCTCTGATCTACTTTCAGGATTGAGATCGACGATCAACCATCTTAGTTCGACGATCTTGAAGCCCAGTTTGGAAAGCAAATTTTCAGGTCAACGATCGCATGGCTCAGCTCGACGATAGAGGATGTTTGAGTTTGACGATCTCAGGACCAGATCGACAATTACTGCCAGATCAACTTTTTATTCCCTACAGTTATTGTTTTCCTTATTGACTGATTATTATATTGCTTATATGACTCTGAGTGATTAATGCATATATTTTCTGAATATATCTGTTCCTTTGCAAGCATTAAATTACTGGTTTTCACAGAGTTATTATACAGCTTTTCTCTAGACAGTTAAGAAAATTAGTTAATTCTCTTATAACCGTTGCACAAGTTCTCGTGATTCCGGCAGTCAATCAATGTGGACGATTTCAAATTCAGTTTGGAATTATTCAAAAGAAACACTAACAGAATAAAATACCCAGAGAATTATTATTCAGTACTACTTGATGCAGTCGACAAACATTTGAAAAAAATCACAATGTTGCAAGAAAAAGAAGAAGAACAACTCTCAGTTCCAAAAACAAGAGTTCATTCAGGAAGCTTGTGGAGACAATCATTTTGTGAATGACTCAATACTGCAAAATCTGATTCATTGCCAATCTGCCAAGGAGATGTGGCAATCCCTAGTGACTCTAATGGAAGGTACAGAGGAAGTGAGGGATGATCGTAGATCCCTACTGAACCAGAAATATGAAGCCTTCAGGCAGGGTCATAAGGAAGCCATAGCTGACACTTTTGAGAACTTCTTCAAGATAGTGAATGGCCTAAGAGTTTATGGACGTGTCTTTACCAACGGGGAACTCAATGACAAATTCTTAAGATCCCTAACCAAGGAATGGGACAATAAGGTATGTGCCATTCGTGAGTTTGGAAGGTTAGCTGAGACGGACCCGCAGAATCTGTTCGGAAAGCTTATGTCTTACGAGCTGCAAATCAACTCAAGAAAAGCTGAAGAAGAGACAAGCAGGTCTGCATCCAAGGAGAAATCTGTCGCTCTAAAGGCAGACAGCTCAAGGAAGATAAAGGCTAGCTCTCCTGCCCCTAGTTCCTGAGGCTGATGAAGAAGAATCATCTGAGCCCAGCTCATCTGGCTCAGAACTATCTGATGGAGAATTCTCCCTACTCTCAAGGCAGTTCAAGAAGTTCTTGAACAAGAAGAAGCAATGGAGAGGCAAGGATGCCTCATATAGAAGATCACGACATGACGGTGATCATCGGAAGAAAGGCTCAAGCAGCCATGACAGGTATAATTCTAAGCAGAACAAACAGATCTCAACTGACATCATTTGTTATTGTTGCAATAAGCCAGGTCACGTCATCACCGATTGCCCTCACAAAAACAAAGAGGGTGGAAGAAGAGAGGAAAATAAATCCTCACACCATAAGAACAGGAAAGAGAAAAGCTTAGTAGCCAAGAAGAGCAAAACTCTCAGCGACTCTGACTCATCTGAGTCGAGTGAAGAAGAGGAAGCTTACTTTGGGCTCATGGCTCATTCAGATGATGAACAAGTCCCCCAGTTTACTGGGGAGGTAAAATCTCACACTCCTCTCTCTGATTCTGATGATGACAATGAGCAAGAGGGATATTCCTCTAAAGATGAATCTGAGCTCATGGGTCAGTATAAGGAGTTACTCACCGCTTACGAAAAATGTCGTAGATTAATGAAAACTCAAGCCAAAGAGATAAATACTCTACGAGCTAGTGAGAGCAGCTTGAGAGAAGAAGTCGATAAGACTAAGTCTCTTCAAGAGAACCTCAATGTAGCTATGGAGGAATATAATAAAGCTCTCAAGCACATCGACCTTAAAGAGGAAATCATTAAAGAATTGGAACGACAACTCGAGGCTGAAAAGAAGCTTGTTGAGAGTTTTTCTAAGCCTAAGACAGTTCTTCCAATCGTTGCTGAATTCTCTGCTAAGGCCAAGGGTGCTGGTTTAGGCCACATTGTCTCTTCTAGTAAATCCTCTAGGAGAAACAAGGCCAAGAGAAAGAATAAGGCTGCCCGGAAGGCTCTAGCTGAAGAAAAAGGGAAAGCTCCCTTGGAACCTGTTGTGTTCAAGAAAGTTATCTTTCCCACGAACGAACTCGATTATGAGTCCACCTACGGACACTTTTCTAGGCCGATCCCTGAGAAGCCTAAGTCAAGATACCAAGGTTGGACTCGTCCTCGTAACTTTGGCGAGAGTGTCTTCAAGGCACCTCATGAGGAGATTCAGCTTCAAAGCTATGGACCTTATGCTCATGGTCATAATTTCAAAAAGACACCAAAAGTAAAACCCATTGTAGAAAAGCCTATGAAGGAGAAGACCTCATGTAACTGCCATCATCATGAAGCCTCTTCCTCTAAGAGTAAAGCTCCTGCTAGACCTTCATTCCAGAAAGTCAAGCAGGACTACACAAGGCAAAGATACAACAGGTTCAACTGTTGGTGCTGTGGCAGAATTGGTCATTTTGCCAGTGATTGTTGGTTCAATCCTGAAAATGCTGCAACCCCTAAAGTTAGCAACGTGAGAGTGACCACTCATGAGGCTAATACTCATAGGGGGAGTATTCTAACTCGAGACCAAGGACCCAAATGTGTTTGGGTTCCTAAGGCTAAATGATTGTAATTGCAGGTATGTCCAAAGGCCACCAAAACGCCAATCTGGTACTTGGACAGTGGATGCTCTCGGCATATGACCGGGACAAGGAGCCTACTACAGAATTACACCTCAGTCTGCAACGGACCAAAGGTCATCTTTGGAGGTTCAGATCGAGGAATCACTAAAGGCTATGGTATGATTTCTAATGGTAGCGTATCCTTTTCGAATGTAGCATATGTTGAAGGATTGGAACACAATCTCATCAGCATAAGCCAACTATGCGACAAAGGATACGTAGTTGAATTTCATGCTGACAAGTGTTTGATAAAATCGGTTGACAACATGGAAACTATTTTATCTGGCACTCGAAGCAGAAATATTTTCTGTTTAAACTTCATCTGTATAGACTCTTCGACACCAGTGTGTTTGTTAGCAAAAAGTAGTGCATCTCTTGCTTACCAATGGCACAAGAGACTAGCACATATTAATTTCAAAACTATTAATAAATTATTCTCTCAAAACTTAGTGCGTGATGCACCTAATGTCAAGTGCGTTACGGACAGTCCTTGTCACGCTTGTATCAAAGGCAAGCAAACAAGAAGTTCGTTTAAAAGCATAATAGGCAAGGATTCCAATAGAAGTTTGCAGCTTCTCCATATGGACTTGTTTGGTCCACTGCAGGTTAGAAGTTTGGGAGGTAAGGAATATACGTTGGTTATTGTGGATGATTACTCGCGCTTTGCGTGGGTGTTCTTTCTGAAACACAAGTCAGATACCTTCGGTATTTTCACTAATTTTGTGAGGCAGATCCAGAATGAATACAACTGTTCCGTAGTCAAAATCAGAAGTGACAATGGAACGGAATTCAAATCTGGAGCCATGACAGAATTTTGTGAAAGTCAAGGTATCTTTCATGAGTTTTCCTCTCCTCGCACTCCACAGCAAAATGGAGTAGCTGAGAGAAGGAACAGAACACTCATAGAGGCTTGTCGGACCATGTTGAGTGATGCCTCACTTCCGGAGTATTTCTGGGCTGAAGCCGTCAACACCGCTTGTCACGTGCAAAATCGAGCACTCATCAACAAGAACCATGATAGGACTCCTTACGAACTTCTAAAAGGCAGGCAACCAACCATTTCATACTTTAGAATCTTTGGCTGTAAGTGCTTCGTACTTAACAATGGCAAGTATCACACTACAAAGTTTAGCGAGAAAAGCTCTGAAGGTATTTTTGTAGGATATAGTAGCCATAGTAAGGCGTATAGAGTATTCAATAGAAAAACTCTGGTGGTGGAAGAGTCGATACATCTTGTATTTGATGAGACGAGTCTGTTGCAAAGCAACTCGTCTAGTGTGCCTATTGTAGATGCAGGTACAAAGTTGAAAGAACTTAGCTTTGATGAACCTAGTGAAGATAAAGATGAGACATTCATCAAGGTCCCCTCTACAACCACCATTGGAGAGGTGGATGATCAAGATGAAGAAGACATCCCAGCTAAAGATGCAACTCCAGTGGCTGAAGAGATCCCAAATGCAAGGACTTTAGAGTTCAGACACTTGAAGGATCATCCTGTTGACCAAATAATAGGAGATCCTCGGGATGGCGTCAGAACTCGTCGAGGTACAACTAACGAGAATTTACACTTAAGTTTTCTCTCACAGGTTGAACTAAAGAAATTTGAGGAAGCCAACTACGACGCATCCTGGATTCTATCCATGGAAGAAGAATTGAATCAGTTCAAACGATGCAAAGTCTGGACACTTGTTCCTATACCCAAGCACAAGAACGTCATCGGGACAAAATGGGTCTACCGGAACAAGATGGACGAAGATGGAACAATTATAAAGAATAAAGCCAGACTTGTCGCCAAGGGATATCGTCAAGAAGAAGGAATCGACTTCGACCAGACTTATGCTCCAGTAGCAAGACTGGAGGCGATCAGGTTATTTCTTTCCTACGATGCACTTAAGGGCTTTACCGTCTATCAGATGGACGTAAAGTCCGCCTTCCTGAATGGTGACATAAAGGAAGAAGTGTACGTAGAGCAACCGCTAGGTTTTGTTGATTCAACCCATCCTAATTATGTATACTTATTGCAAAAAGCACTATATGGTCTTAAACAAGCTCCTCGAGCTTGGTATGAGACTCTGTCTAGCTTCCTTCTTGAGAACAAGTTCACAAGAGGAAAGATAGACAAAACATTATTTCTTAGGGAAATAAAAGGCAAGATTTTGCTAGTGCAGATCTATGTCGACGATATTATTTTCGGCTCTACGGATAACAACCTCTGCAAGAAGTTTTCTAAACTTATGCAAGGGAAGTTTGAAATGAGCAGTATGGGAGAGCTAAAGTATTTCTTAGGGCTTCAAGTGAAACAATCTGAGGATGGAATTTTCATCTCACAGACCAAGTTCACCAAAGAGCTACTTAAGAAATTCGGAATGGAGAATGCAACCTCCATGAGGACTCCAATGGCCTCAACTATTACTCTGGACAAGGATGAGAAAGGGAAATCTTTTGATGAAACCAAGTACAGAAGCATAATTGGGTCCTTGCTCTACCTCACTGCAAGTAGACCAGATATAATGTTCTCAACATGTGTATGTGCTAGATTTCAGGTGAACTCTAAGGAATCTCACTACATCGCTGCAAAGCGAATCTTGAGATACCTTAAAGGTACACCAAATCTTGGCTTATGGTACCCAAGAAGTAATGATAGTGAACTAATTGGATTTTCAGATGCAGATTTTGCAGGTAGCAAAGACGACAGGAAAAGTACCTCCGGGACTTGCCAATTCCTCGGAAGGAGACTCATTTCCTGGAGCAGTAAGAAACAGAACTGTGTAGCCATCTCAACGGCTGAATCAGAGTACATCTCTGCAGGCAGCTGTTGTGCACAGCTGTTATGGATCAAGAATCAGTTTGAAGACTACAACATGAAGTTCCAGAACATTCCCTTATTCTGTGACTCTTCCAGCGCCATAGCAATAGCCAACAACCCAGTCTCCCACAGCAGGACCAAGCACATAGAGCTTCGCTATCATTTCATCCGGGAGCATGTGGAAAATGGAGATATAGATCTACAGTATGTCTCCACAGACAGGCAAGTTGCAGATATTTTCACCAAGCCGCTGGACGAGTCCAAGTTCTCGTTCTTCAAAACTGAGCTTGGACTGCTCAACAAAGAAGACCAGTGATGGACTCTCAAATTAAGAAGACATCAGTAATGTTGGCTGCTCAGAGGTACAGTTTTTCAGTGGAAATAGACATCTACCAGGGAAATTCCTTCAAGTATTAGAGACTCGAGCATCGTTACACTTACACGAGTAAACGGCTAATACTCAAGTAAAAAGTTTCATATACTCGAGTAATTCAAAAGATACTCGTGTATGAACTTCTTATACTCGAGTATGAAAATTCGTCAAGGACTTAATACTCGTGTATGCTAATTACATACTCGAGTATGAATTATTGATTACTCGTGTATGTTGTGACCTACTCGAGTATACTAAACCTCATACTCGTATATGCTGTCATCTTCTACTTGAGTACTCGGATTTTTTTTTGGATTTTCAAAATCTCTACTCGCACCTAGCAAATTGCCGCCTCGTTCAGATATGTCATTATACTTAATCCTTTTTAAACCTAATTAGGATTATTTATATATATATTCAAAATGAAAAAGTCCTTTCCACTCCTCATTCACTCGAGTAGCCGCCGACTTCTCGTATTCCCAAACCCTGTTCTTCGTCTTCCGTCGCCGCAAGATTCCTGTCTCCTCATCTCCCAGAACAGTTGCAGAGCTTTGTCTTCCTCGTTTTTGTTTCCTTCGCTCTACAGAATCGCTGATGGCTCCCTCCTCCTCCAAGATTGGAATCGGCTCCGAGCTAGTGACATATGGTATTGAAGATATTTCTGATGACTTCAAGAATTTACTGATTCTCTTGGACACGGCCGGATTGTCCTTCGTTCTTCAAGAACCCTGCCGTCTCCTGCTTCCTGATGTTGAAGAATTCTACAGAAATCTGAAGGTTAGACGAAATGGCTCAGTTCTGAAATCCAAGGTAAAAGGACTTGAGATTCGGTTGGATAAAATTTCAGTCGCCACTCTGCTTCGGATGCCCGTGGTTGATGAAGAAGATGACCTAGAAAAGGAAGATGCCTCTCTGCAGTCAGTCACCTCCAAGGTCTCTGCTCTTGAAAAGGAGATGAGCAGAGGCTTTGCTGAAATTCAAGCAAACACTGACACACTCAAGCAGCTGTTCAATATTGGAGGCAAAGCCATAGATCACACCATCACAAGCATAGGTGAGCTAAGAAACCAGGCAGAGACAGTAGCTCACAATCAGCTCAAGCTAGATGAGAGAGCTGAAACTAATGGTGTGAAAGTATGTAATGAAGTGAGCACCTTCAGAGATGAAGCAATTTCCTAGCTATCCATAGATATCAGCAAGGGGGAGAAGATTGTAAAAGAACAAGTTGAAAAGCTTTCTAAACAAGCTGAAGCCCAGGTTAAACAACTAGCTACCCACTCTCAAGATGCTGTAAGTGAACTAGTAAAAGGATTGAAAGAATCCATTCTTTCCCAGCTCCAGTCTGTCAAATTCTATACCTATGACACTGCTGTCTGGCTGCATAATCAAAATTTCCTGAGTTTCAACTGGACCCTACCATTATATCTCAGCATCTAGATCCTCTTGCAGAACAGCCTCCAGCAGATGTCTCAGCTCAAGCAACCTTTCAAGGAGGTGTGCCAGTCTTCTCACCTAGACCTGAGGGTGATGTGACTGAGCCTCCTCTATCCTATACTGAAGCATGGCAAGATGATTTTCCATCCAGTTCTCAAGGTCCTTCTAAGAAGAAAAGAAAATATGGTGACGGTGCTTCTGCCAACCGTTCTGCACCCAGGAAAGAGCCAACTTCTGAAGGTAGACCACCTGTTGTTCATGCTGAAGTGTGGAGTCCTACCTCCAAGTCTCTGATTCTTGATACTTTGAGGTTAGTGACTGATCTTGGGGAGAACAGAGATAATTACTACAGTTATTCAGAGTGGAAAGCCTATGAAGCATCTCAGATAAAGATCAGGCTGCATGACAGAAATTGGGGGCACAACAACCCAGCTGCTCCTCCTAGGCCCAGGACTTACTTTCCAAAGCCTTTCCGCTACCTAGAGAGGCAAGAGCTGAAAAGAGAAAGGATGCACAAGGATGCCCCATCTTGAGTTGAACTGAGAATGTGGAATTGGACTTTTGTTTCTGTGCTTAAAACATTTCTATATATATATATATATTTAATTCTGATTATGGCAATGTTTTGTTTACCCTGCTTTAGTCTAGTTTGTTCTCCTGTTATATGCATGTTGTTCTTTTACTCTTAAGTAATTCACCTTAGTATAGAGAGTGCTGACATCTACAAATAGGGGGAGATTGTTGGGGTTTGTCTCCACAACACCTCAGATTTGTAGGAAGTCAGACCTTGAACTAAGATGAATTAAGATGTATTTGATGTGGTGTTTGAGTTGTATGTGTGCAGGTTCTAATTGCCAAGTGTAGACCAATGTCAGTCTATAATGGGTCACCAAACACAGGACCATGCAATGTAATCCCTCATTGTGTGATCCAAAGTGTTGGCCCATGTATAGCCTCTCTATTGGGATACACTTCTCATTCATGCACTTGGATTGATGGACAGAAGCATTGGAGCTAATTTCCTCAGAAAAATATTTCTAAGTCCAAAATACTCGAGTAACCCCTTTTTATACTCGAGTATCAGACTTAATACTCGAGTAGCTAGTTAGACATACTCGAGTAGTTAGTGAGACATGCTCGAGTAATCAGTTAGACTTACTCGAGTAGGCTCTGAATACTCGTGTAGATAAATCTATACTCGAGTAGTTAGTTAGTCACTCGAGTAAGTTCTTTTCATACTCGAGTAAGTAACTTAATCACTTGAGTAAATCATGTATCATACTCGAGTAGATCCATTTCTTCTCTTCTCTGCAAGTTCAAGTATTCATACTCGAGTAGTTTCTTTTCATACTCGAGTAAGTGTTTCTATACTCGAGTAATTGATTTTCATACTCGAGTAAATTATTCGATACTCGAGTAGTTGATTTTAATACTCGAGTAAGTATTTCTATACTCGAGTAATTGACTTTCATAACTCGAGTAAGTGAATGTTTCCCGGATACATATTCTGATACTCGAGTAATTCCCCTTTCACTCGAGTATATCTTGCTGATACTCGAGTATATCTTTTCTGATACTCGAGTATATCTTTTCTGATACTCGAGTAATTTATTTTTCACTCAAGTAAATTTCTCTTCTCATACTCGAGTATACTCCTCTTTGTCACTCGAGTATCTAAATTCCCATACTCGAGTATATCTTCTCTTACTCGAGTATAGCAGTTCTCTATTCCAGAATTCTTCTAAGTTCGAATTTGCCATAAGTATTTTGAATTCGTCATTTCTTATTGGTCCACGTGTCATCCTTAATTAAGATTATGACCGTTGGAGTCCACCTATAAATAGGTCATTTCAGAATTGACTAATCAACAAGATTACAGAGATATTCTTTTAAGAAAGAGAAAATTCTGTGAACCCTAACTCTCACGTCGCCGCCGCGATTGTTGTTCGCGGAAGAAACTTTGGATCGCCGATCTCCGTCTTCAACGACTATTTCTCCAGCGATCCAGACAAAAGTGAATCACTCGATCTCGCCGAGCCTCAAAGATTTCAGATCTATCTTCTCGATCGAGGTGGTTCTAGTTTTCAGATTCGTGGATCTCTCTCAAGTCATCTTCAACCTTTTCTGATCAAGCCGAAGTTCCTAAAGAAGAAGACTGTCAAAGATCCAGATCTGAGATTGTTGTTTTGATTTTTATTCTCAAACCAAAATTTCCTTGTAGGAGTTTTTTTCTCCGAGATTTGTAGGAAGATATTTCTTCCGAGTTTTTGTAGATCCGATTTGGATCGAGATTTGTAGGAACGCAGTTCCGAGGTGTAGGATTGTTTTCAATCCGAGATAGTGGAGTAGCCGAGTCTAGTGATTTGCTAGATCGGTGAGGAAAGTGGACGTACCCAAGATTGGGGAACCACTATAAATCTCTTGTCTTCTGTGATTGCTTGATGTGCGCTGTGTTAAATTTTTAATTCCGCTTTTGACACGCATTTCACCTATTCACCCCCCTCTAGGTGATATAGGCTACCAACTTAGCACTTTCACGGAATGCTCTTTCAAGATATATATCCAAGTACACCTAGAGAAATCATCAATGAAGGTAACAAAGTACAAGCTACTTCTACTAATAATGGAAGTAGGAGAGGGACTTCAGGTTTCAGAGTGAACTAGTTCAAAAGGATTTGAAGAACTACATTCTATCCTTGCTGGGAAAGAAGAGCGATTATGTTTACCAAGCTGACATGCTTCACAATTCAAAGGGGAATCTGTTGGATCCCTAGTTTAGATTTGGTCTAGGTTCACTAATCTAGGCTAAGTCAGACCCACATTGTATAGCCAGGGTCTAGTCTAATGTCTTAGGTGTCAGTCAAGTCAACAACTCAGAGACTTAGAAGACAGCAGAGAGTGAACAAGGCATAAACTTTTCTATGTAAAAAGTTGTTCGACGATCTCTGAAGAGAGCTCAACAATCTTTGTTCTGTGCTCAACGATCTCAGAGTTAAATCTCTAAATGCTGAGATCGACGATTGCTGAAATCAGGTCGAGGATCTCTGATCTACTTTCAGGATTGAGATCGACGATCAACCATCTTAGTTCGACGATCTTGAAGCCCAGTTTGGAAAGCAAATTTTCAGGTCAACGATCACATGGCTCAGCTCGACGATAGAGGATGTTTGAGTTTGACGATCTCAAGACCAGATCGACAATTACTGCCAGATCAACTTTTTATTCCCTACAGTTATTGTTTTCCTTATTGACTGATTATTATATTGCTTATATGACTCTGAGTGATTAATGCATATATTTTCTGAATATATCTGTTCCTTTGCAAGCATTAAATTACTGGTTTTCACAGAGTTATTATACAGCTTTTCTCTGGACAGTTAAGAAAATTAGTTAATTCTCTTATAACCGTTGCACAAGTTCCCGTGATTCCGGCAGTCAATCAATGTGGACGATTTCAAATTCAGTTTGGAATTATTCAAAAGAAACACTAACAGAATAAAATACCCAGAGAATTATTATTCAGTACTACTTGATGCAGTCGACAAACATTTGAAAAAAATCACAATGTTGCAAGAAAAAGAAGAAGAACAGCTCTCAGTTCCAAAAACAAGAGTTCATTCAGGAAGCTTGCGCAGACAATCATTTTCAATCAGTCTCAGCTTTCTGGAATTCAAGTCCTACACCCTGTGTAAGTCTCTGATCTCCTGAACCATTCAAATCACAGGACAAGCCTTTATTCCATCAGGATCACTCTCAAGTCTTCTCTCATTTTTTTGAGAAAAGAGAAGACAACTAACTTTTTTCTTTCCCTCCTCTGTGTACAGGGTTCTTACTCCCTTCAAAAGTAATTCCTTATTGTGAGGTCCCCTGATCAAAAGACTTCAAGTGGTTTTCCGGAACCTGATCAAAAGCCAAAAGGGTTGTTATATCTCCTTAGAAATAGATATTTCTTGGTGGCAGTCACCTGTTCAAAAACCTGAGAGTGATTCCTACCAGGGTGGTAGAAGAGTGGATGTACCCAGATTTGGGGAACCACAATAATTTCGTGTGTCATTTGGTTGCTCTTTCTCTTTCTGCTCTTGCTATTTGCTATGATATTTAGAATAGCTCTTTAGTTTTCTTTATTTATTTAATTATTGGTATCACCTATTTTAAACTCAGATAGAATAGCATAAAACAGCAAAAAGTTTTAAACACTCTATTCACCACCCCCCCTCTAGAGTAGATCTGAATAATTCCATCCTTTCAATTGGTATCAGAGGGAGGTTTCTTTGGTTGTACAAGCTAACACTTGAATCAAGATCCCTGCTTATTCAGATTTTCTTTTCCTTAGCTATTCATTTATCACATGGCATAGAACAAGGATTATGCAAGCACCAGACCCCAAGTCTGTAACTTAAATAAGTTCAATATTTGTAAGGCAAGAATACGACTTTACATGAACTCAATTGATGAAGATATTTTTAACTCAATTTTGATAGGTCCCCCTCAACCAACTGAAGCTGCTTCTACATCTACTGACACTCATGCAATACCACCACCAACTTCGACTGATGCTCAAAAGAAAGCAAAAATTGCAGATGCCAAGGCCATGAACATACTGGCCTAGACTATGTCAGATGACATTTTCCAAAAGGTTGCTGACTGCACTTCAGCAAAGACCATCTGGGATTATTTGAACCAAATGGTGGCGGGTTCAGTGGAAGAAAGAAAAGACAGAAGATCCCTTCTTATTTCCAAGTATGAGAACTTCAGAAAGGAAGATGCTGAATAAGTTGAAGAGATGTATGGCAGATTGAGTGCCATCATCAGTGAAATAAGAACATTGGATAGGGACATTTCACTGACAGAGATCAATGATAAAATATTGATGTGTTTTCCTAGTTCTTGGGACACAAGAATTTGGCCTATCAAAGATGCCAGAAGTATTTCAGAAATTTCCACAGAAACACTTCTGGGAAAGCTCAAATCCTTTGAGCACTTGACAAAGACTAGGGAGGCATAGAAGAAGGTCTCTACTCCAGTCAGGAAAGAGCAGAACATTGCTTTTAAGGCTACAGAAGAAACAGCAGCTCCTTCTGTTAATGAAGAATTCTTGAGTCTCTTAGCAAAGAGATTCTACAAGTTGGGAAAAAGAGACTTCAAGAAGAAGTCATCCAGACAAGAAGATAAACCCAGGTATGACAAAACACCAACTAAAGTGGTTGTTTGTTTTGGTTGCAGGAAACCTGGACACTACATCTCTGAGTGTCAAGAAAATCAGAAGAAGGAGAAAAGAAAGGACAAGGACTCCTAAAAACAGAAGTACAACAAGCCTTCCTCAAGCAAGCATAAGAGGAAAGAGAAAGGCTTTGTAGAAAAAACCTGGAGTGATACTGAAGAGGATTGCTCATCCTCTAGCTCCAGTGATGAAGATGAGGAGGAAGCAAAGGAAAAGGAAGTTTGCCTAATGGCAATTGATGCTTCCAGCACTCATTCAGGAGAAGATTCATCAGATGATGAACAACCACATTCAGAAGTGGATCAGGTACACTCTTCTTTTGACTTTAATTCTAAAGATTTTATACATGATTTCAAGACTATGTGTATGGACCTAATTAGTTCAGAAAAGGAAATTAAACAACTTAGAGAGCAATTAAATGATCAAAGTAGTTTAGTTGCAGAAAACCATAAATTTAAAGATGAAATTACTCTTGCAAATGAACAGATAATTAATCTAAAATCTGAACTAGCTGAGGCAAGGTAACTTCAAGAATCCCTTAATCGGAGAAGCCTCAAGCTGATGGACATTACAAGCACTGTTAATGCCAGGTGAACTGGCAAATTGGGCTTGGGTGCTTCATCAAGCCAACCCCCACTGGTCCAGAAAAATGCACTAAAGATCCCAGGAAAATTCATCTCAGAAAAGGCAAAGAACTAATCTATAAGAAACCCTCAATAGCAAATAAAAACAAACATGACAAACAGAAAACTAGAAATAAACAAAATCAAAGTAAAAACAATGTTCAGTAGTTTTCGTCGAACTCAGATCAACAAAACATGAATAAATTGTCGAACCCAGATCGACGATCATTTAACGAAAATGTTTACTATAAGCAATCATCTTACTGCAATCGATGACTTTTGTATGGATCGTCGAGCAGAGGTCGACGAACTTGGGGCCCAGAGAATGAATATTATCCTTCTCTAAGCAGAGATGGACAATCTCAACCCATGTCGTCAAACTCAGATCGACGATCTCACTTCCAATCGTCGAACCCAGTGAGAATTAATAAAACCTTTAACTGTAACAGAAACCCTAATCAGAAAAGACAAACAATCAATCCTTTCACCCTTTCGGAAATTCCACCTAGGAGATACCATACACTAGGCTATAAATCTCAGCCAACTATGTCTGTTATGTCAAGTTTTTTTATTAAGAAAACAAAGGGCTCAAGGTAACCTAGGTCAAGAATAATTAACCCTTTAATTGTTGCAGGTAAAGAACTATCCACCATATAACCAGCAATAGTATCTTGACAGTGGGTGCTCTAAGCACATGATAGGATTGAAGGATAACTTATCGAACTATAAGTCAAAGCTAGGACCTAAGGTTATTTTTGGTGACTCCAACTTTGGCAAGACTGAAGGCTATGGAGAAATCAGGATAGGAGCTGTCACATTCAGGAAGGATGCATATGTAAGTGGATTGAAACATAACTTGATCTTCATCAGTCAACTTTGTGATGAAGGATTTTAGGTAACATTAAATCAATCCTCCTGCATTATTTCTTCAGCTGACACCATAGTAGTTTTATCTGGTTCTAGAGTAGGTAACATTTACATTGTTAACTTCAATTTAGCTATAAATGAAATTTGTTTGTTTAACCAATCATGTAATCAAAATGAATTATGGCATACGATGTTAGGACATGTAAATCTAAAATACATTGCTAGGCTATATATGGACAACCTTGTAAGAGGATTGCCTTCTTACCCCTATAAGAAGGAAAGCCTGTAAAGGGCTTGTCAACTTGGCAAGCAAACTAAACATAGTTTCAAATCCATTAATAAGAGTGACTCACCTAGGATTTTTTATTTGCTTTACATGAATCATTTTGGACCCATTGCTGTACAAAGCCTAGGAGGGAAGTCTTACACCTTAGTTATTGTATATGACTTCTCCAGGTTCACTTGAGTGTTCTTCTTGAAAAATAAGTCTGATAACTTCAAGGTTCATACAGATTTTCTCAAGTGCATATAGAGTGAGTTCTCTAATCAAGTTGTATTGATCAGAAGTGATCATGGTACTGAGTTTGAGTCTTTTCCTATGCAAGAGTTCTGTGAGAAGGAAGGTATCAGGGAATGTTTTTCTGCTCCAAGAACTCCTCAACAAAATGGGGTAGCTGAAAAGAAAAACAGAACCTTGATTGAAGCTGCAGGTACATTACTTGTTGATGCATACTTGCCCCTTACGTTTTGGGAAGAGTCAGTGAGCACATCTAACCATGTCCTGAATAGAAGTTTAATACATAAGCTAACGGCTAAGACCCTCTATGAGCTACTCAAAGGGAAGAAACCTAAAGAAGACTATTTTAGAGTATTTTGTTGTGTTTGCTACATACATATTAACAACAAAAAATACACAAGAAAGTTTGAAGCCAAGTCTGAAATGGGAATTTTTCTAGGATATTCCCAAGTAAGCAAGGCTTATAGGGTCTATAATAAATCTATCTTGAAAATTGAAGAGTCTGTACATGTATCTTTTGATGAAACTAATATGTTTTATAAGGAGAAGAATACTTCTACCAATCAGACTTTGCAGGTACCTACATTGTGTGAGAATTTGGAAGTTGTGACCCTCACCCCTGAGGCTATTACATCATCTTCTCCACAAGTATTTGAAGATAGTGATGAAGATATCAGTGAGCCAACTGAAAGTGTCCTAGCAGCTGAAATAATTCCACAAGAGGAATTAGCTCCATCAGCTGTTGAGCAACCAACTCCTCCTGCTGATTGAGTAACACTTAGAGATCATCCTATATCTAAAGTGATTTGAGACATATCAGCAGGTGTGCAGACTAGACATCAGTTCCACCAGGATTTGATGCATTACTACTTCATTTCTCAAGTTGAACCTCAATCCATTCAAGATGCAGAGCAATATTCCTACTGGATCCTTGCAATGAAAGAGGAGCTCAACCAATTTGAGAGGTGTAGAATTTGGGAATTGATCCCAAGACCAAAGAACTACCCAGTAATTGGAACAATATGGGCGTTCAAAAACAAGATGGATCCACAAGGAGCAATTATAAGGAACAAGGCTAGGCTTGTTGCTCAAGGGTATAGGCAGGAAGAAGACATTGATTATGATCAGACCTTTGCTCCAGTGGCAAGGTTAGAGGAAATCAGGATCTTCTTGGCCTATGCTGCTTCTCAAAGATTCAAAGTCTATCAAATCGATGTTAAAAGTGATTTTCTAAATGGATAACTGAAA
The DNA here is from genome assembly GCA_039513925.1 of Platanthera zijinensis. NCBI lineage: Eukaryota > Viridiplantae > Streptophyta > Magnoliopsida > Asparagales > Orchidaceae > Platanthera > Platanthera zijinensis. Next base: position 56,227,963 of record CM077091.1, on the reverse strand, counting down.
GAAGAAGTCTATGTTGGACAACCACTAGGTTTTATCTCTCCAACCCAACCTTCTTTTATTTATAGGTTGCATAAAGCTCTTTATGGTCTTAAGCAAGCTCCAAGAGCTTGGTATGAGACCCTAGCTAGCTTCTTATTAGAACATAAATTCTCTAGAGGCATAGTAGATTGGACATTATTTGTTAAACATCATCATGATAAAATATTGTTAGTATAAATATCTGTAGATGATATTATATTTGGTTCTACTGATCCTAAACTATGCAAAAGGTTTTCCAACCTTATGCATTCAAAGATTGAGATGAGCAGTATGGGTAAGCTCTCCTACTTCCTTGGTCTCAAAGTAAAGCAGTCATCTGATGGCATTTTTCTATCCCAATCTATGTATTCTACTGAGCTGATCAAAAGGTTTGGGATGGCTAGTGCCTCAGCTAAGAAAACACCCATGGCTGCCAATGCTGTGATTGATTCTGATGAGCATGGGAAACCTGTTGATCAGAAATAGTATAGGGCCATTGTTGGGTCTCTATTATATCTCACAGCAAGTAGGTCAGATATAATGTTTGTCACATGTCTTTGTGCTAGGTTCAAGTGAACCCTAAAGAATCCCACCTTTTTTATTAAAAAGGATTTTGAGATATATAAAGAGTTTCCCATATCTAGGACTCTGGTATCCTGCTGAGTCAGAATTTGAGTTGACTGGATACTCAGATGCTGACTTTTTGCTGGATGTAGAGTAGCCAGGAAAAGTACCTCTGGAACATGCCAGTTCCTGGGAGCTAGGCTTGTCTCTTGGTTTTGTAAAAAGCAAACATCTGTGTCTACATCAACTGCACAAGCTGAGTACATAGTAGCTGGCAGTTGCTATTCTCAGATGCTATGGATATAAAATAAGCTACTAGACTATGAATACAACTTAAATAATTCAACTAAATTTTGTGTTAGTACTAGTGCTATTTCTATAGCACAGAATCCAGTTCATCATTCTAGGACTAAGCATATAGATGTAAGGCATCATTTCATTAGGGAGTGTGTAGACAAAAAGAAAATCAATCTCACCTTCATCCTTACTGATTTGCAAAGGGCAGATATTTTCACCAAACCTTTGGATGAAAATAAATATTTATTCTTCATGAATCAGCTAGGTATGATTAATGGAGATGATATTATTTGACTTTCTGTCTGAGCTCAACGATTTGTTGATAGATCGTCGAACGGAGATCGACGATCTTCTAGCATCTCGTGAAGTCGATCGTCAAATGGAGATCAACGATCACTTCTTTTCGAAATAATTATCACTGAACAGAGATCGATGATTTTTTTGCTCAGATAATTTATCATCGATCTGAGATCGACAATTTATTCCTTCTCTTCGATCTGAGGTTACCGAACTCATTTCTTATTAAAATATTTCGCCAACCTTGGTTTTGAAGTTATTTTAGTAGTTAATTCGCTTGACTAATCCTGTCTCTTTGTTTTCTTAAACCTTATAAACTAAGGTTTAGACGGAAATAGTCCCGCGCTTTCTATTTCCCTTCTGCACTTGATCTTTGTTTTCTCTGCAGGAATTCTCCAATGGCAATTTTAGCGGCGATTGTGTCCAGCATGAAGTTCGATTCAGGTTTTGATATTGATCTGGATTAATTCAAGCATAGTAATCAGATGTTTCCGGACATGTTGATGTTATTTGATGCACCAAAGTTACAGAAGTTTCTGACGACCATGATGAAGTTACCAGTATTAGAAATTTAAGAATGGGCTTATACCTCTTCTTCAGACTAACAGACGATGATAGGAACTATTTTTGGACAGGAGGTACATCTAAACCCTATTGTTCTTACAGAAATTTTCGGTTTTATTAATGGAGAAGACGATATTGATTTGGATAAAGAGGAATTTGCTACCATGCTTTCCAAAATGGGTCATGCTGAGGCAAACCTTAGCAAGCTTCTGAAAAAGAATTTTCTCCTCAATACAAGTTCTTGGCAGATATTGTAGGAAAAGTGCTGCTTGGGAAGAACACTGCCCATGATAATATATCCAAGAACCAGTTTCTTTTGATGAGTGACTTGGTTAATAAGAAATTAGTGAATTGGGCTGAAGTTTTGTTTGAGTTGATCAGGAAGAAAGCAAACAAGAGAGAGGTCTCTCTTGGCAGGATTTTAGGGATTTTCTCACTGAAAAATGCCCTGAGTTATTGACATCCCAAACAACATTTATAAATGATTCCAAGAGGCTGACTCCAGCTCTCTTTGGAAAGTGGGAGAGGACTATCTCAAAGCCCTCCAGGGCTCCCTCTACCCATAGGGTTTCTGAGGACACAAGGATTGCTCCAGTCACTCCTCACCCTAGAGAAGATGAGCTAGAGATTCCTCCTTCCCCATCTAGACCAACTTCCCCTTTGCCATATCAACCAACTCCACCTCAAAGCCCTCCTCCAGGAACTCAAACTCCTTTGTCCCCTCTACCACATTATCTAGAAGAGATCCCCTCCTCCAACATATAAATCCAAACCTCACCAACTTTTGATCTTCATTTCTCTTCACCAACTCATTTACCTTCTTATGAACCCTCACCTCATGTTTCCCCCCATCCAAAACAAGTGTCTATCCCTGACTCCACCACTCAACCTACCATCTCCAACATCTGTATAGCTTGTGTTCATTCCACTTCCTCTCTTCCATCTACATCATCTACTCTATCTGCTCTCATTACCCTCCTCACCCCTACCAACAAAGCCATTTTAGAGGATGCCATTGCACCTCTACTAGTTTCTTTTAATTCTTTTTTTGCCTCTCTTTTTGGCCCTTCTTCAACTAGGGGCCCGACAGCAAACATTATTGCTACCAGGAATGGGTAGATGTCTAGTGAAGAAGTCCCTCCTCCTCCAGCAGAGGCAGACACAGGTATGATAGTTGTAGATACAGAGATTGTAGATACAATTTTGGCAGATACAATGAATATAGATATTGATATTCCTGATGCAGAAGTTATTGCATTTTTGGAAGATGACATTGAAATCCCTGAAGAACCCTTAGACATTCTTCATGGAGATTGTTTCATCTCTCCAGCTTTTGAACTGGCTTCAGTCCTAATCTCTTTTGATCTCTAGTATAGAGAATGTTTTCCCCTACTGCTTTTCAATCATGTACAGATATTGTATGTTGTACTGCTCCTGTGAGTAAAGATCTTTTACTTCAGCATCTTCAGAGTTTTGTTGCTCCAGTGCCTGAGCTCTTGGCAGCTCCTGAGCCTGAGCCTTCTGTAGCTCCTTCTGCAGCTCTAGAGGCAGAGCTTATCAGTATGTCAGAGGTTGAGATTCCAGATCCCAAGACTTTATCTCCTCCAACCTATGTCTGTTCTACTTCTCCAATCCCAGACTTGGATGAAATTATGGTTGCTCATGCAGCTGAAGAACTTTCAGTTATCAAAGAGATTGATGATTTGTATGATAATCCACTAGGCTCATCCCATAATGATTCAGATTAAGATTCAGACTCAGATCCAGATGTGAGAAAGAAGAAGAAAGTGACCAAGAAAAGAAAAGCTCCAGTGAAGAAAGTGCCTAAGTTTAATCCTCAAGATGACATTCCTTACTTCATCAGGCACAATATTACTCTCACATCAACTACTCCTCACTGGATGAGATTTTCCAAGAATGAGATGAAGGCTCAGAAGAAAAGGAGAAACACTGGATCCTCTCCTATCAAAGTTTTCAGGAAGGATCTACCTCCTCCTCCTCCTTCAGCAGGTGCTAGTGGAAATATTGCTTCTAGGGCTTCTACCTCCTCCCATCTGCAGACATCTTATGCTCCTCACTCTAACTACAGACCATCCATGTCTTATTCAAGGGGCTATTTAAGAAGGAGAGGTAGACAGAATGATCAGGCTGATAGAGAAGATATTTCAGATTATTGTAGGAGATTCAGAATTCCTGGAAAATTCAGTCAAGTCAGACCTCCTCCAAACCTTCATGACAGTCATTCTCAGCATACAGCAACAGAAACAAAATTCCAAGAACAATAAATCAAGCACAGGAAGCTTCAGAAGACCTCTCATGACTCTAAATAAGAATCATCACAGTATGGACCTGAGTTTGATCCTAACTTCAAGATGGCTAGGTTTCATGAATTGATTGCTCTCTCTCAAATAAACAAAGCTAGAAAAGAAGGAACTGACCCTTCTTAATTCTCAACTATGTCTAAGTATAAGGAGAAAGAACTGGAACAATTTGATATTGATAAGAATATCTTTGATGCTAATGCCTATATGCAGGTTAATCCCGAGGCAATTGTTCCCAGAGCAGCTACAATTAAAGTTCTTGGTGAAGCAGACTTAAAAATGTCAAGACAGCAAGCAGAAGATCCAAAAAGGAAGATTGCTTTCATTAAGCCAGCTTCAGACAAGTCTTAGTAACTGTTTTATTTTTTGTGTCTGTATTCCTTATTGTAAATACTTGTTGAACTTTTCTTATATCTCATGACATATATATTTATTTAGTTTTCCGATTATTTCCTTTTATTGTTGTTTAGTGACCTAACCAAAATAGGGGGAGATTGTTGGATCCCTAGTTTGTATTTGGGCTAGGTTCACTAAGCTAGGCTAAGTCAGACCCACATTGTATAGCCAGGGTCTAGTCTAGTGTCTTAGCTATCAGTCAAGTCAACAACTCAGTGAGACAAGACCAAGACATCAGAGACTTAGAAGACAGCAAAGAGTGTACAAGGCAGAAATTTTTCTAAGTAAAAAGTCATTCGACGATCTCTAAAGAGAGCTCGACAATCTTCGTTCTGCGCTCGACGATATCAGAGTTAAATCTCTAAATGCTGAGATCGACGATTGCTGAACTCAGGACGACGATATCTGATCTACTTTCAGGATTGATATCGACGATCATCCATCTTAGTTCGACGATCTTGAAACCCAGTTTGGAAAGCAGATTTTCAGGTCAACGATCACAGGGCTCAGCTCGACAATAGAGGATGTTTGAGTTCGACGATCTAAGGACCAGATCGACGATTACTGCTAGATAAACATTTTATTCCCTGTAGTTATTGTTTTCCTTATTGACTGATTATTATATTGCTTATATGACCTTGAGTGATTAATATATATATTCTCTCAATATAGCCGTTCCTTGGCAAGCATTAAATTACTGGTTTTCATAGAGTTATTATACAGCTTTTCTAGGGATAATTAAGGAAATGAGTTAATTCTCTTATAACCGTTGCATAAGTTCCCATGATTCTGGTAGTCAATCAATGTGGACGATTTCAAATTTAGTTGGAATTATTCAAAGGAAACACTCAGAGAATAAAAGACCTAGAGAATTATTATTCAGTACTACTTGATGCAGTCGATAGACATTTGAAAAAAATCACAAGGCTGCAAGAAAAAGAAGAACAGCTCTCTGTTCCAAAAACAAGAGTTCATTGGAGACAATCATGTTCAATCAGTCTCCGCTTTCTAGAATTCAAGTCCTACACCCTGTACAAGGCTCTGATCTCCTGAACCATTAAATCATAGGACAAGCCTTGATTCCATAAGGATCACTCTCAAGTCTTCTCTCATTTTGTTTGAGAAAAGAGAAGACTACTAAACTTTTTCTTTCCCCCCTCTGTGTATAGGGTTCTTACTCCCTTCAAAAGTAATTCCTGGTTGTGAGGTCCCCTGATCAAAATACTTCAAGTGGTTTTTCGGCACCTAATCAAAAGCCAGAAGTGTTGCTATATCTCCCTGTAAATAGATAGTTCTTGGTGGCAGTCACAAGATCAAAAACCTGAGAGTGATTCCTACCAGGGTGGTAGAAGAGGTGATGTACCCAGATTTGGGGAACTAATATAATTTCTTATTTCGTCTGGTTGCTCTTTCTCTTTCTATTCTTGTTATTTGCTGTGATATTTAGAATAGCTCTTTAGTTTTCTTTATTTATTTAATTATTGGTATCACCTACTTTAAACTCTGAAAGAATAGCATAAAACAACCAAAAGTTTTAAACACTCTACTCACCCCCCCTCTAGAGTAGATCTGAATAACTCTCTCCTTTCAGAATCCTCTTGAGGAAGATCTGTGAGAAGGTTATAAATGAGGCAAGAAGGAGGATGGACAAGATGACGAAGCCATTGTTGAAGGGAAGAAGAAACAGAAGAGCAATGACATTATCAGGAAAGAGGAGTCCACCACTCACAATCCCAATAACAATCGTAGCCTTTGAGATAGAACCCCAGAAAGAATAAGTAGTGGTAGTAAAAGTAATCGTGTAGTGCAACTATGTGTAGAGAACATGATTAGACATTAAATTACATGGAAAAGTGGGATAATAGAGAGTGTCCTCAAGCTGCAAAGACGGAGTGAGGTGCACATTGCCAACACCAAGCACAAGAGAAGAAGTTTCATCTGTAATAACGACAGGAGATACACATTTCTGCTTTTTCAAGCAGGAGAACAAATGAGAATTTCCAGTCATATGATAAGTGGCATCAGTGTCAATTAACCACTTATCAGAGAGACCAAAAGAGCACGCCCTGGAGAGGAGATAAGAGAAACCGACCTCATGGAAAGAGAAACCATAAAAGAAAACAACATGTCGCAAAAAGAGAACAAGGCAGTAGAACTTGCCACCAAAAGAGGAGCAAATAGAGAAGGGAAAGAGACCACATGAGAAGAAAAAATAACCCGCATGACCACCACAGCCCGCAAGAACACAGAAGGGGAAATAAGTATGCGTGAACACCAACAAATTCGCACAAACTAAATTGAATGCAAAGAAAGAACAAGTCTCAGAAGAAGCGACAAGCAAGGGATGGCAGGGAAGGAAGAAGATCAGAAGCGGTTAGAAAAACAAACCGCGTGCAAACAGGAGAAAATGATCAGTTCGCTTTGATTCCATGTTAAAAGAGATAAATATAAGGCCAATTTTATTGCTCCAAAAAGGGAAATAATACAAAGGTTTGCCCCCTTTTTATAAAATATGGGGGAGATAGAAGATTACAACAAGTGATGTGGAACTAAATACAAGCCGCGCGACCAATACAGTTTGACGGTGTCAAACCGCAACACTTTACAAAAAACTACTGATGAAGACCATACAGTGGCAATAGAGGAAAGCCGCTAGACTGCCACTGCAACCCACTAGATCGCAACTACGGGTTGCCACCTTACCTCCGTTGCGGGTTCCCACAAGACTGCAGCTGCGGATTGCCATAAGACCGCAGTTGCTAATTCCCATAAGACTACTGCTCGAGAAAGCCTCAGACCGGCACTGTTGGTTTCCAGACTGCAACTACAGGTTGCCACCAAGACTACAGTTACAGGTTCCCACCAGAATGCAACTGTGGGTTGCCACCAGACCGCTATTGCAGATATCCATCAGACCGCATTTGTGGGTTGCACTCAGACCATATCTGCAAGAAGTCCTTCGAGACAAGAAAGCTCTGAGGGAAGCCGACTATTGAACTGCCAAGCCCTGCTAAACAGTCAGACCGCCAATCTGCCAAGACATAACCGCTGCCTCTAATCAAGCTTCAACATAACCAAACCAGCAGGGACAAACCTCCAGACCGCCAGAACAATAAGCTTCCAAAACCAATCAGCCAAACCGCAAAACCCTAACACATAAGAGGAGAATCTACAACATCTAGGATATGAGGAAACACCTCTGATTCTCCTTTCACATCAAAAAGCTCAATAATGTTATCCCCCTCAACAGGAGCACTAGACCTTTCTAGAGCCTCCATCTTCTCCTGATTTCGGACTTAAGGGCCACCTTGGATGCTAGTAATCCTTTTTTGGAGGTCAAATATTGCCTTATCAATCTGTCCTTGTATAAGATAAGATAGTTAGTTCAGCTCTCCCTCAACCAAAGCTGGAAGATCTTTCTAGAACTAACTTCCAAATCAATAGCAGCAGTAATAACTTCATCATCATCATTAACATCATTGCCATTATCAGTATTGTCATCAGCATCATCAACATTTTCATCAACGTCACCAGCATGAAGACACTTTTTGTAACCAATGTCTCTGTAGTCTCTATAATTGCTGGAACTTTCTCAGGAGAGATAGGTACATTTCTAACATACACCAAAGGATGTGTCTCCCCCTCAATAATTACACTAGAGCTCTCAGGTACTTCATTGGGGATAGAATATGGAATTATCTCCTCATCTTCTTCTGCATCTCTCATCCCACCTTCCCCGATAATTCTCCTCTCTGATGTGTCAGCAAGTGCACCGGTCGCTGTCAAGTAATAAATTTGGGAATAACTTCCCCGAATGTCAATCTCGAGGGAATGCAGGTAGGGTATCATGATAGCGTCATAGAAAAATTGTTACTAAGATTTAAACGAAACAACAGAGGTTGGCCTTTGAATCCTAATGCTAAAAACAAAAAGAAAACTAATGCGGGTCGTAAGCATTGCTTTGCCTGGTGGATGGAACTACTGGATGTCGCTATGCCATGCTTCGTCAGGCGAATGGACGAAGAGTAAGCGGATGGATTGAACACACATGCGGAGAGTGAGGGTCGTAATCACCTATTCAACCACCAATACTAGCCCTTTATAGAGTGGTTCTAGTGCGCGAGTGGAGTGGATGTGAATGGAGGCGAGTGTATCATAGTTGACCAAAGAGGATGTAAAGTGTGAAAGTAGCAAACAAATAACTAAAAAACAAGCCAGAAACTTGAATAATTGAAATTTCTATTATTCAAAAAGATATATTTACAAAGGTATGACCTTCCTTTTATAGAATGGAGGAGAGAGGATAGAATACAAACTAACAATGTGGGACTAAAGCTATATAGAATCTGAGCGGCTAGAACAATAGACCGAACATACCGCACAGTTAGACAATGTGTTGACCGCTCGGCAATACCAGAAGCAAGAGAGGGAGATGCGGTAGGAGACCGATAGACCTCCCGGTTACAAAGCCACCGAAGATAAACCGCCAGACCGCCGGACTACAAACAACAACAGCCTGGATATCAAACCGTTGGAGAGTAACCGCTAGTCCGCGCGGTCTACAACCTGCCAGGCTCAAACCTCTAGACCGCCCGGTCTCATACTTCAACACTCCCCCTAAAGCTGGAGCATAGATATCAATCATGCCTAGGTTGTCACAAATGTGGAAGAAGGAAGTGGAAATAGGCTTGGTGAAGATATCCGTCAACACTTTGTTGGAGGTGACGAACAGAGTGCAAATCTATCTCTTCAAGACCTCTTCTCGGATGAATTGGCAATCAACTTCTATATGTTTCGTTCTCTTATGGAAGATCGGATTTTTGGATATATATATAGCGGCCTTGTTGTCACAGAACATAGGAAAAGGATAGTCATAGACCTCTCCTGGGTTAAGCATGAGAGCCCACAACCATTTTAACTCACACATGGTTGACGCCATACTCTGGTATTCGGCTTCTGCACTGGACCTTGAGACAACAGACTGCTTCTTGCTCTTCCAGCTCACAAGATTACATCCAACAAATGTGCAAAAACCTGATGTAGATTTACGGTCACCTTTATCATCCGCATAGCTTGAGTCTGAGTATGCTTCAACTCTCAGATGACCATGCTTCTGAAAGAGTTGCCCTTTTCCCAGTGCTGCTTTGACATACTATAGTATCTTCAAGGCAGATTGAAGATGACATTCCCTGGGAGCTTGCATTAACTGACTGACCTTGCCTACAACATAGGCGATGTCGGGTCTGGTCACCGTGAGATAAATGAGTTTGCCCACCAGACGTCTATACCTCGTGGAATCGGATATAAGAGGTGAGTCATCTGTCCATGTTTTATTGTTTCCAGTAGCTATGGGATACCGGGCCAGTTTGGCACTGGTCAATCCTTCCTCTTGTAGAAGATCAAGAGCATACTTCCGTTGGGAGAGAACAAACGAGTCGGGCTTTCGAGAGATTTCTATCGCCAAAAAATATTCCGGGGAGCCCATATCCTTCGTGACTAGGTGTTGACGGAGGTGTTTCTTTGTCAAGTCCACCCCAGCCAGGTCATCGCCGGTAAGAAGAATATAATCCATATACTGTAAGACCCCCCTCCCAGAACACAAAACACGACACGAGAGGGGTCTTATGCCAAGAACAGCCGCCTTGTGGTAGCACTAACACTCGGGCTAGCCTGTACCACAAGACGCCTATTCTGCCGGCTACAACAAATATCAACATATAAATGCCAACCCAACCATAATAATATAAAGAAGTCAATCCACACTAAGCATAAGTCCATAAGTACAGCAAAAGAGAAGCTAAACAAGCTTCTACATAATCAGAGTACGTAAACAGAATTGCCCCGAAGGGATACAACAAAATATCTCTCACTCACATCTGTAACTGACGGTAGCGACGGTACCGTCCCCTCAGGCCCTGTCGTCCTGGCCTAGCTGTCCAGTTGCAAGACCTGCTGCTCCACCTGTGGGGTTTCCTTCTAAAAAGGAAGACGTAACAACCGTTAGTCATAAAGACTAAGTGGCTTCATATCCGCTCCCCCGGTGAATCCTCGGCACAGGGCGGAGAAAGGAACAGGTACAATATATATAAAATAGTAGTACAAGTAGGTGAAGTAAGTATACATGTCATAAGTAGCAATATAAGTAGTGTATAAATGAACAACCTCTTAATCTACAATTCTACCATCTACAGCAGCAAGAGAGTATAATGTTATAATAGTAAGTAACTCAACTTATATGGATGCCCATACAAGCATATAAGTTGAGGGTCGTTCAGCAGTAAGTAACCCATCGTATAGGAGTGCCCATGCAAACTTATACGATGAGGGTCTTGTGTATGTAATGAAGTGCAATGCTATGTATGCAATGCAATGACACACCCATGATCAAGAACATGCTATCGTAATGTCGACACAGACTCATAGTTCCCACTATTCGAGCAGGTAGCTAACCTCTCAGGCATCATTCGTCGTGGCCAAACGGTGACAGTAGAGCGAGCATCTCCACTACTACGCTGGTCTCCACACTACCTGTCCTAGGCATCCGTATGCCTCAATGCTAAGAACACAACAGCAGAGCTCACATGCGTACTACGGCTCAGCGGGTTCTCCTGGGTAAATGTGCACCAAGATCCAAGCCCCGAACTGGCCTAAGGTATGACACGGAAGGAGCCCCGGAAATGAGCACGAGGACCAAGCCCAACCGTTCAATTGGCATGGAAGGAGCCTCGGGACGTGAACACCGAGGACCAAGTCCAACCGCCCAAGTTCTAACTGTCAACTCCCATGGGTATGACGATTGGCGAGCCCGTAGACCTGCCACACTATCCCCAACCCGGGATTACGACACCGCGTGTCGACTCACACCACATGCAATTCCACAATATCGTGGAATGGAAGAAGCATCGGGACGTGAACGCCGAGTACCAAGCCCAACCATCCATCAAATACAGAAGGAGCCTCGGGACATGCGCACCGAGGACCAAGCCCAACCGTTCAACTTTACTCATCTCAACCTCATTCTAACTAGTGACGGTCAACACCGCACTTGTTACATCCACAATGCTACTCATAGGGAGACGACACTCTAAGCATTGGATTACTAATTCCCTTCTATCCATTCAGCATACATCGTGGTCATAGTTAAATCATTTACATGCCCTTCAAAATGGATTCTGTAACACCCCAAAAAGGCCCCAATAGACTCAACTTGAGAATTGAGTAGCAGGTCAGGTTACACGGCCTGGGACACGGGCGTGTCCCAGGGCGTGTCGGGTGACACGGCCAGGGACACGGGCGTGTCCCAGGGCGTGTTCTATTTATTTTGCAACATTGGCCTATTCCGGGCAGAGCCGGACACGGCCTTGAACACGGCCGGGAACACGGGCGTGTCAGGCTGGACACGGGCGTGTCAGCTGCCGTGTTCCGACCCGTGTTCTGGTTGCAGCTCGATGGAGCAGGAGACACGGGCGTGTCTCAGGTTTGACACGGGCGTGTCAGGTCCGACACGGGCGTGTCGATGACCCGTGTGGTTCAGTCGGTTCAAGCTGTGTGCACCGCTGAAGGGGTACACGGCCTGTGACACGGGCGTGTCACAGGCCGTGTCGGCCAAAAAGTGAAATTTTGGGGTGATCTTGGCCGTTCAGTTTCCTCTCTTTTGATCCAAAGGCTCAGGTGGTTTCTTGGGCTGGATAAGTCGTGAGAGAAGGAGCTTCATTCTTCTTTTATTCTTAAGGAAGAGAAAAAGAGAGAGGAAGAGAGGAAGAAGGAGGAGGAGACCAAGCCACCGGCGAAGCTCCCGTGGTCCGATTCGCGATCCGAAGCCGGCGTTGTGACGGCAAGGCTGCTGCGGTTCTTTCTCACCGGCTAGTTTGCGATGGCACCGAAGAGATCGACAAGGGTAACGATCTCCCTCCTTGGACATGTGAAGTCCTTCTTTTCTGCATTGCATAGGGAAAGCCCTTCCCCGCGAGTGTGCGGTGGGTTGTGGTGTCCCTTGGGGTAGATATGTGAAGTCCCCCTTGTTAGAGGCCGGAATTGGAGTACGGCTCTAGGCATGCTGTGTGAAGCCCATCTGGATGGAATCTGGATTGGTGATGCTTGTTTGCATATCGGAGAAGGCTCCGTGATAATGGCTTGTGATGCCTTGTTCCTACCTGTTGCTTGGTGCGGCAGGAAGTACTGGACGATGTCCAGGAAATGAAGAGGGTTGGCGGCAACTCTTGTGGCCGTGCGTTGCCACTTTGTGAGTAGTTGAGCCGTTGGGCTGCAACTCGTTGAAAAGGCTGTGTGCCGAACAGGAAAGGTGAAACCGACCCGCGCCTATAAAATGCCATGGATACTTCCGTATTCGAGGTGGCTCGGCGACTTGAGCAACGGGGGGTGGCTGATCCGTACCTGCGTTAGGTCCGTCCGACTTGGAAGCCTGGTATAGGTTTTGTTGGAGCGCCTAATGAGAGTCTTAGGCCCGCGCGCCGGAAAGACTGAAATGCTCAAATACCGTGTAGACGGTGGTGTTGACCCTGGTATTCCGGTACACCGAAAATGTGCCCTGAGTGCACGGACTGTCGGGCCGGGCGGCCGATGGTTGTGATGGCTTGAATGTGCCTGCGCGCACATAGTTGCTATTGTTGATGCCATGCTTGCAGGGAAAGAATGCTCATGCCCCGAGAAAGGGGTAGGATTGTTATAATTGGGTCAGCTGAATGCTGACCGTTGCATTGTTTGCCACCGGTTGGGTGGAATTGTTCCCGTGCAGGTGCTGGAGAGCCAAGTGGTAAGTGATGGGCGGGAGAGCCCTACTGCTGTTGCTGCTGCTGCTGCGGCTAGCCTCGAAGGCTAAGCCATTGTTTTGTTTTCTCTTTTACTCATGTATGGCCGGCCTGCGCGCCGAGGTTTGTAAAACATGATGTATGTTCAGAGGAATTGTAAGGCCTTAAGGCCAAACTCTTGTGGTTGTGTACATTCCATGGTTTATATATAAATGTGGGTTTATATATTGGACATTCCGGTTAAGAGTTCAAAGTTGTAACTGAAAGCTTCCGCTAGAATGCTCTGAGTTAGGATTCATGTTTGATTTGGTACTCTCCTGTGACCTCACCGTCTGTTTGTGGCATATAGTGTGGGGCCCCGGCCGGACCTTCTACTATACGTCATTTAACGGATGGGGTCGTTACATTTTGGTATCAGCTTTTCGTCGGTCTTCCTCTTTCGAATTCGTGGTCGAATTCTTTTGTGGGGTGGCGAGCACGTGTTTGTGCGACCTGCTGTAACGCTAATGAACTCTGGAATGTCCAAAGGAATGTACAAAATCTTGTTTGAGGAATCTGCGCGTTCCTTTTTGTGTTGTTTTGCTTGCATACGTTCGCTAATGTGTGTCTTGTCCACCTATAGGTGACACGTAGTGGTGCTGGGCAGTCTGAGCCCCAGCGTTCTGATGAGAGTGCGGCACCAGCTGAGGTGCCAACACCTCCTCCATCTGCGGAAACTGTTCGTTTAGTTGCTGAGGCGCTCTTTGCCATGATTCAGCCGACCGGGCAAGCGCAGCCGGCGGTAGCGCCAGTTCGTGTTGATGTAAGACCCGAGCCGGTTGAGGCTGTAGATCCACGAGCAGCTGACCGACAGTTGAAGCAATTCATGAGCTTCAGTCCTCCGACGTTTGCGGGAATGGGATCCCCAACGCAGGCGGAAGATTGGTTATCGCGTGTCAAGAGGATAATGACAGCGATCAGGGCGGAGGAAACTCTCAAGGTCACCTTAGCCACCTTCATGCTTGAAGGGGAGGCGCGGTTGTGGTGGGATGAGGTAGAGTTACACCATTTGGCGGGCAGGCAATTAACACAAGTATCGATTGAGGAGTTCTCTCGGATCTTTCTGGCGAAACATGTCCCAGCGGCGCAACGTATTGCTATGGAAAACGAGTTCCAACGGTTAAAGCAAGGGGAAGATAGTGTGGATGTCTACTTGCACGAGTTTACCAGGTTGGGACGATATGCGGGATCAATCTTCGCGGATGACCAAAGGAAAACGAATCGGTTCTATGAAGGATTGCGGGATGAGTTACGATTCCTGCTTTCAAGTTCTGTGAGCCAAGGGTTCCAGGCGTTGGTTGATACGGCGTGCGCGTTGGAAAAGGACATGAGGCGAGTGCAAGGGAATAAGGGCTTGGTGGTGTCTAAGCCAGAGTTTCAAGCACCTCGCCCAGGCAAGTCGTTTTACCAGAAGAAAGGGGGCAAGAGGTCCAAGCCATCTGGGCACGTAACTACGACCGTTGTGTCGGGAGCGACATCAAGGCCGGATGCTCGTACGTGCTATAACTGTGGCCGGGTGGGGCATATAGCTCGTGATTGTCGAGTTGTGCAGCCCAAAGGGGAACAGAAGACGGGTGCGTCATATGCTGAGAAGGGCAAAGCGGTGGTGGATTCCTCTGCTTCCCAGGCGCAGCCCCGAATCTATCAACTTGGCCAACAGGAAGCGATTAAGCAAAGTGACGTCGTCACAGGTACGAGTTGATTTAGTTTACTTGCTGTGCTTTTGGTTTTGGTTTTGTTTAGCTTGTGCATGATGTGTGTGTGCTGCAGGCTTTGTCCTGATTCGGAATAACTTAGCGAGAGCCCTGTTTGATACGGGTGCTTCGCATTCTTTTCTGTCTGAGGATTTCGTATCTCGCATTGGGGTACCGAGTCATGTGACGGTGGATAGTACAAGGGTGCTACTGCCGAATGGCTGTGTGATGCTTGCGGATAGGGCTTGCGATGTGGATGTGCAAATAGGAAGTCGGGATTTCGGTTTGAGTGCAGCTGTGCTACCGTTATCGGAGTTTGATGTGATCTTTGGTATGGACTGGCTCTCGGAGCAGCGTGCCTTTATTGATTGCAACTCCAAAGAGATTACACTGGGCCAGAATACCGGGCTTGTGACGAAGTTCGCTGGTATGCGAGGAGTTGGCGGAACGTTGTTGTCTGCACTCCAAGTCGTCAATGCTGTGCGGAAGGGCGCGGAGTTATTCTTCACGCTAATTCAGGCTGTTGAGCCAAAGGCCAGTGTCGGTGAAGTGCCAGTTGTGTCAGAGTTTGCCGATGTGTTTCCTAAAGATCTTCCTGGGTTACCACCCCAGCGGGAGATTGACTTCTCTATTGAGTTGGTGCCAGGTGCGAAACCTGTGGCCCGCTCTCCATATCGCGTCGCGCCAAAAGAGATGGCTGAGTTGAAGGTCCAACTGCAAGAGTTGTTGGAGCAGGGTTATATACGCCCAAGTATGTCACCTTGGAGCGCGCCTGTTCTCTTTGTGAAAAAGAAAGATGGTAGCTTACGGTTGTGTATTGACTACCGCGAGTTGAATAAGCTGACGGAGAAAAACAAATATCCGATCCCACGGATTGATGACCTTTTTGATCAGCTGGCGGGATCAACGGTCTATTCCAAGTTGGATCTGAAATCGGGATATTATCAGCTAAGGATTCGGGAAGGTGACATTCCCAAGACAGCGTTTGGAACACGCTACGGTCATTATGAGTTCACGGTAATGCCGTTTGGCCTATGTAATGCGCCTTCGGTATTTATGGACCTAATGCATCGAACGTTCCGAGAGTACTTGGATTTGTTTGTTATTGTGTTTATCGATGACATCTTAGTATACTCTCAGTCGGAAGAGGATCACGCAAACCATTTGCGGTTGGTCTTGCATACCCTGCGGAGGAATAAACTTTTTGCCAAGTTCTCAAAGTGTGAGTTCTGGCTCTCTTCAGTAGCCTTTTTAGGCCATGTGGTAAGTGGAGAGGGTATCGCGGTGGATCCGTTGAAGATAAGTGCCATCCGAGATTGGCCAGTGATGTCTTCAGTGGCCGAGGTCAGGAGCTTCCTTGGACTTGCGGGCTACTATAGACGGTTTGTGGAAAACTTCTCACGGATTGCTTTACCTCTCACCACGCTGACGAGGAAAGATCAAAAGTTCATCTGGACGCCGGAGTGCGCTCGAGCTTTTGAAGACTTGAAGAGTCGTTTGACCACGGCGCCTGTGTTGACATCGCCATGTGGTACCGATGGGTATGAGATCTATAGTGATGCATCTGGGAGCGGCTTAGGCTGCGTTCTTCTGCAGTTTGGGAAAGTAATTGCTTATGGCTCACGTCAGTTGAAAGTGCATGAGCGGAATTATCCCGTCCATGATTTGGAGTTGGCGGCGGTAATCTTTGCGCTCAAGTTGTGGCGGCACTATCTCTATGGCGTCAAAGTGGATATCTATACAGATCACAAGAGCCTAAAGTATTTGTTGGATCAGAAGGATTTGAATATGCGACAACGAAGATGGATGGAGTTCCTCGGGGACTACACCTTCGAGATTCACTATACTCCCGGGAAGGGAAATGTGGTCGCTGATGCTTTGAGTCGGAAGACTCCGGTACGGGCAAGCTGGTTGCAGAGGCATGATCAGCGTTTGATCCAAGAATTGGAGGCAATGGAGATATCGTGTGTTGACAAGGGTGCGTCAACCGATGCGTGCTTGAACTGGACGGAGGTGCAATATGACCTTACGGACAGAATTCGGCGAGCAACGGAGCTTGATGAAAGTCTCCAGCGCTATGCTAAAGATGGGCCGGATGATCAATTCTCTTGGGATAACGGGTTGTTACGGAGAAATGGTCGAGTATGCGTCCCAAGTGTGGGTAAACTAAGGGAAGAGTTGATGTACGAAGCTCACTTTGCAAAGTACTCAGTTCACCCAGGGAGCACAAAGATGTACAGGGACATGAAAAAGCTGTTCTGGTGGCCCGGATTAAAGAAAGATGTGGCTCGTTATGTGGCTAAATGCAACACCTGTGCGTTGGTGAAAGCAGAATGCCAGAAGCCTGGCGGTTTTCTGAAGTCGTTACCTATTCCGGAGTGGAAGTTCGATGATATTTCGATGGATTTCGTGCACGGGTTGCCGAGATCTCAACGCGGTCATGATTCAATCTGGGTGATTGTGGACCGGTTGACAAAAGTGGCGCACTTCCTTCCAAATAGAAGAGATGATTCAGTGGAAACCTTGGCCAAGCTGTATGTGGAGCAGGTTGTTCGACTGCACGGTGTTCCCCGGAGCATCGTTAGTGACCGTGATGGGCGGTTCACATCGAATGATTGGCGGCTCGTTCATCAAATGTTGGGTACAAAATTAGCGTTTAGTACGGCCTTTCATCCCCAAACGGATGGCCAGACTGAACGAACCAACAGGACGATGGAGGATATGCTCCGCATGTGCGCCCTAGACTTTGGTAAAAGGTGGGAAGAGTATATATTTCTCGTCGAATTTGCCTATAATAATAGCTACCAAGCGAGTATTGGTATGGCACCATTCGAGGCGTTGTATGGTCGGAAATGCCGTACACCGTTAGCTTGGGCAGAAGCAGGCGAATCGAAGCTGAGTGGGAAAAAGGAAGTCGAAGAAGCTACTTCGCTCATCCGCTCTATTCGGGAGAGGCTATTGATAGCCCAAGATCGTCAAGCCAAGTACTACAATGCCAAGCACCGGAACGTGGAGTTCGCGGTGGGTGATTGGGTATATTTGAAGATCAAACCCTTCAAAGGTGTGTCCAGGATTCGGCGTTTGAAAAAGCTAAGTCCGAGGTATCTTGGTCCGTTTGAGGTGGTGGAGCGTGTTGGGGAGGCTGCTTATCGACTAGCACTTTCAGCGGACTTGGGTGGATTACATGATGTGTTTCACATCTCAGTCCTTCGTAAGGCGGTAAAGGATCCAGCACAAGTCGTGGAGGCTGATCGGGTACCGGTCGAATATGGGCTAACGACGAGGGTTAGACCCATTCGGATCGAGGATCGAGCCGAGAAACAGTTGCGGAACAAAGTAATCGGGATGGTCAAAGTCCGATGGGACAATTGTGGCCGTGAAGAGTTAACATGGGAGCGGGAGCAGACCATGCGAGCCGAGTTTCCCGAGTTATTTGTATAACTGTAGACCGTGTACTTTTTGTTATAACATGCTTATAGCATTGCTGGTTTTCTTTCCTTACCGTGCAAATTTCGGGACGAAATTTTGTTAAGGGGGAGAGGGTTGTAACACCCCAAAAAGGCCCCAATAGACTCAACTTGAGAATTGAGTAGCAGGTCAGGTTACACGGCCTGGGACACGGGCGTGTCCCAGGGCGTGTCGGGTGACACGGCCAGGGACACGGGCGTGTCCCAGGGCGTGTTCTATTTATTTTGCAACATTGGCCTATTCCGGGCAGAGCCGGACACGGCCTTGAACACGGCCGGGAACACGGGCGTGTCAGGCTGGACACGGGCGTGTCAGCTGCCGTGTTCCGACCCGTGTTCTGGTTGCAGCTCGATGGAGCAGGAGACACGGGCGTGTCTCAGGTTTGACACGGGCGTGTCAGGTCCGACACGGGCGTGTCGATGACCCGTGTGGTTCAGTCGGTTCAAGCTGTGTGCACCGCTGAAGGGGTACACGGCCTGTGACACGGGCGTGTCACAGGCCGTGTCGGCCAAAAAGTGAAATTTTGGGGTGATCTTGGCCGTTCAGTTTCCTCTCTTTTGATCCAAAGGCTCAGGTGGTTTCTTGGGCTGGATAAGTCGTGAGAGAAGGAGCTTCATTCTTCTTTTATTCTTAAGGAAGAGAAAAAGAGAGAGGAAGAGAGGAAGAAGGAGGAGGAGACCAAGCCACCGGCGAAGCTCCCGTGGTCCGATTCGCGATCCGAAGCCGGCGTTGTGACGGCAAGGCTGCTGCGGTTCTTTCTCACCGGCTAGTTTGCGATGGCACCGAAGAGATCGACAAGGGTAACGATCTCCCTCCTTGGACATGTGAAGTCCTTCTTTTCTGCATTGCATAGGGAAAGCCCTTCCCCGCGAGTGTGCGGTGGGTTGTGGTGTCCCTTGGGGTAGATATGTGAAGTCCCCCTTGTTAGAGGCCGGAATTGGAGTACGGCTCTAGGCATGCTGTGTGAAGCCCATCTGGATGGAATCTGGATTGGTGATGCTTGTTTGCATATCGGAGAAGGCTCCGTGATAATGGCTTGTGATGCCTTGTTCCTACCTGTTGCTTGGTGCGGCAGGAAGTACTGGACGATGTCCAGGAAATGAAGAGGGTTGGCGGCAACTCTTGTGGCCGTGCGTTGCCACTTTGTGAGTAGTTGAGCCGTTGGGCTGCAACTCGTTGAAAAGGCTGTGTGCCGAACAGGAAAGGTGAAACCGACCCGCGCCTATAAAATGCCATGGATACTTCCGTATTCGAGGTGGCTCGGCGACTTGAGCAACGGGGGGTGGCTGATCCGTACCTGCGTTAGGTCCGTCCGACTTGGAAGCCTGGTATAGGTTTTGTTGGAGCGCCTAATGAGAGTCTTAGGCCCGCGCGCCGGAAAGACTGAAATGCTCAAATACCGTGTAGACGGTGGTGTTGACCCTGGTATTCCGGTACACCGAAAATGTGCCCTGAGTGCACGGACTGTCGGGCCGGGCGGCCGATGGTTGTGATGGCTTGAATGTGCCTGTGCGCACATAGTTGCTATTGTTGATGCCATGCTTGCAGGGAAAGAATGCTCATGCCCCGAGAAAGGGGTAGGATTGTTATAATTGGGTCAGCTGAATGCTGACCGTTGCATTGTTTGCCACCGGTTGGGTGGAATTGTTCCCGTGCAGGTGCTGGAGAGCCAAGTGGTAAGTGATGGGCGGGAGAGCCCTACTGCTGTTGCTGCTGCTGCTGCGGCTAGCCTCGAAGGCTAAGCCATTGTTTTGTTTTCTCTTTTACTCATGTATGGCCGGCCTGCGCGCCGAGGTTTGTAAAACATGATGTATGTTCAGAGGAATTGTAAGGCCTTAAGGCCAAACTCTTGTGGTTGTGTACATTCCATGGTTTATATATAAATGTGGGTTTATATATTGGACATTCCGGTTAAGAGTTCAAAGTTGTAACTGAAAGCTTCCGCTAGAATGCTCTGAGTTAGGATTCGTGTTTGATTTGGTACTCTCCTGTGACCTCACCGTCTGTTTGTGGCATATAGTGTGGGGCCCCGGCCGGACCTTCTACTATACGTCATTTAACGGATGGGGTCGTTACAGATTCAACATGATATAGATAATTAACATCAATATACATCTACCAATTACATCAGGCTTTTTCCTTAAATTAAGCTTGTCCACAACTCGTTATATGGATTCAAATCTATAACATCAACTTATCATATCACAATGATAATCGTGTAAAAAGAGTTCACCCAAACCTCGAGTCGGATCGCAACATTACATTCCACCACACCGAATTCCACATTACACATCCCAGAATTTAGGTTCAGCATTAATCCGGGCAGCAACTTCGACCAAGGATTCCCGTTGCTACAAAATTTGGCGAGTGTGTGTAGCCACTCGTTGGAAAGATAATTTCAAGGGCTACAACTTTCGTGTTTAGTCGAGAGCCCAGATCTTGCCAGAACACCCCCGAAATTGGCCACGAAGATCGCTGCTTGCAGAAATCAGATTTCTGCACGCATCTTAAGGTGAGATGAACAGCATCCGTTCATCTTACTCCTTACATCGATCTACCAAAAACTTCTCAAGAAATTACGTCCACCCTTATTTACCCTCACAAAGCCACACTTCTCCATGAATCACTCTCTCATCTTCACTTTGAAGAATGAAGAGGTTGGAGGAGAATAAGCCTAGAAAACAACCTAGGCATGGCTTTTCCCTAAGAAATCTCCTCCTCACCATCAAGACTCTATGGAGTCGATATCTCTCCTAGAATATTTACTATAGATCTAGCACCAAGGGAGAGGGGAGGAAGCTCACCTCGTTTCCAGCGGTACCATCATTCCCGGCCATGGATCTAGTCATCCTTCTTTGCGGCATCTCTTGCTTGGTGCAGTTGTTCTTCACGGCAAAGTAAAGAGAGAGAGAGAGAGAGAGAGAGAGAGAAGGCTGCCTCCAGGAGCTTTGATGGTTTCCCTCGGCTCTATCGGTTTCGCAAGGTCCGCGATGACGGCAAGGTCGATCGGCAAAATGGCTAGGGTTTGACTTTATCTTCCCTTATAAACTGATGTATTAGGTTAAATCCCTTCTTCTACGTGTCAACGCCCCATTGGACTGCCCCTAATGGGTCATATTGAAGTGACCCGGTCCAAGGCAGCCAAGCCGCAGCCATCCCGATCTTGTTCAGTCCGCACGCATAGAACAGCGGAAACAAGGAAACTTTCTAAGGAAAAATCGGCGGGTATCATCCTGATACCCATCGATCGGCGTGCATAGATTCCGATACCCGTCGAATCGGCGGGTATCATTCCTGATACCCATCGATCGGCATGCATAGCTTTCGATACCTTTCGAATCGGCGGGTGTCATTCCCTATACCCGTCGATCGGCGTGCATAGCTTCCGATACCAGTCGATTTTCACTTAACCTAATTCTCAATCTACAGCTCAGAATCTGACGGGTATCGACAACCGATACCCGTCGAATCGGCGGGTATCATTCCCGATACCCATCGATCGGCGTGCATAGCTTCCGATACCCGTCGATTTTCACTTAACCTAATTCTCAATCTACAGCTCTGAATCCGGCCGGTATCGACCACCGATACCCGTCGAATCGGCAGGTATCATTCCCGATACCCGTCGATCGGCGTGCATAGCTTCCGATACCCGACGATCGGTGAGTATGGCCGGGTATTCTCGACGAATTCATCGGATATCACTCAACCCATCACTCTGATCAACACACTTGACACCTTTTGCCAGTGCGCCCCGAGCTCGTGTCAAGTCTCTTGACTCATAACTCGTGCGAGGGGGCCTAGCGCGAATTGGGACGTTACACATACACCGCCAAAACAACAAGGCCGGATGCGGTTTTGCGAATAAACAATGAGTGATCAGCCGAACTTCTTGTAAAGCCAATGGCATCCACAATGCCACTAAACTTGTCTAACCATGCCTGAGGGCTCTGTTTTAGGTCGTAGATGGCCTTCTTCAACTGGCATACTCGTGTCACCCCCTGAACAACATACCCAGGAGGTTGCTCCATGTAAACGTCCTCCTGAAGATCCCCATAAGGAAAGGAATTCTTGACATCAAGCTGGGAAATAGCCCAATCCCTGTTGACGGCCATAGAGAGAAGAACCCGGATGGTGCTGAGGCGAGCAACTGGGGAGAAATTATCAATGTAGTCAACTCCATAAGTCTGAGTAAAGCCTTTGGCCACCAGCCGGGCCTTGTAATGTTCCACAGTGCCGTCTAGGCGAAAGTTCACTACAAACACCCAGCGACAGCCTACCACATCAGTACCTACTGGTGGAGGAACAAGGGTCCAGGTACCCCTTTTAGTAAGAGTGGCGATTTCCTCATCCATGGAAGATTTCATATGAGGAATAACAAGAACCTCCTGGTAGGTGCGGGGAGTGGTAATAGCCAAGATAGCCAAAGCAAAACACCTGCAAGAAGGAGTAAGCTAATAATAGGAAACAACAGCCATAGGCGAGTGTTGGGTACACGCCAACACCCCTTTGCGAAGAGTAATGGGAAGATCCAGGTCGACTCGTGTCTCAGGGACCGGAGAGTCCGTGGCGGAGAAAGCTGGCTCGGGACTAGAGAGAGACGGCTGCGGAGAAGGGGGGTATAACAGAGAGAGGAGGAGATGATATAGGATGGGAGATTTCGATATGCGTGGAAGGAACACAGAGTGATGGTGGAGAGTCAGAGACATCAGGAGGAAGGGGGGATTGAGAAGAGAAGTAGGACACATTCTCGAAGAAGGTGACGTCCGTAGAGACAAACTGATTTCGCAAAACCGGGTCAAAGCAACAATAGCCTTTTGAGTGGTCGAGTAACCAAAAAAGACACATTTTGTGGAACGGGGGGAAAGCTTGTCATGGGTAGCGGAAGCAGCATGCACAAAAGCCGTACACCCAAAGATACAGAGAGGGAGAGGAAAGGTTTCCTTGCCCGGGTAGAGAATGGATAAGTGGGTCTTGCCATGGAGAACCGTGGAGGGAATGCGATTGATGATATGGAAGGCGAGGAGAACAGCATAGCCCCAGTAGGAGCAAGGCACCTGCATCTACGTCATGAGAGTGCGAGCGATATCGAGAAGATGACGGTTTTTACGCTCCGACACCCCATTTTGCTAGGAGGTATAATCACAGCTGGTCTGATGAATAAGACCATGTTGCATATAAAAAGAGGAGAACTTATGACTGAGATGCTCTTTAGCATTATCAGATCAAAGTACTTTAATAGAAAGATCAAACTAAGTTTTAATCATATAATAAAAACATTGCCATACAGAAAGTAGTTCAAAGCGATCTTTTAATAGATACACCCAGGTACATCTAGAGAAATCATCAATAAAAGTTACAAAGTACGAACTACCCCGACCAACGGTGAGAGTAGGAGCTGGACCCCAGACATCAAAATGAAATGAGATCAAACGGGCGAGAGGAACAACGACCTTGCTTTGGTGGGAAGGAGGAGCGGTGATGTTTGCCAAGATGACATGCAACACATTCGATCAGAGGACTGGTGTGAGGTAAGTGGGGCAGAAGCTGACAAAGAATCCGAGGAGGAGGATGTCCAAGGAGAAGATGCCATTGAAGCAGATCGGTAGAAGAGGAAGAGAAGGCGGACAGAGCGGAAATGTTGTCGAGGAAGTAGAGGCCACCCCTCTCAGTCCCAGTAGCAATCATTCTTTGGGTCCTCGGGTCCTGAAAACAACAAGAGGTAGGAGTGAATAAGACAGCACTGAAGTTGCTTGCATAAAGTAGTAACGGATAATAAGTTGCAAGGGAACTTCGGGACATAGAGGGTGTCCGCTAAGCGAAGCGACGGGGTGACTTGAACCATGCCCGTCCTATTATCCGGGGATGGTGAACCATCCGCAACAAGAACCGGGGGTAACTGATCATGCGTTTCTAGGAGAGAGAAGCATTGAGGATTGCCGGTCATATGATTTATAGCACCAGAGTAAATCAACCATTTACCTTGGGTAACGACGTGAGCACTACCTGAGGTCGTGGCCACAGAGGCAGATGGCCGAGAGGAGGCGGAGGTTGAGGAAGATGTGTCACCAGAAGGGCAAAGATGAGGATGTTTCTGCCAGCAACTATCAATAGAATGGCATGTACGACCACAGTGAGAGCAGTGGAATCTGTACGAACTGTGCCCGTTAGACTGGCTGCGGCCACTAGGGCCACCCCACTGAGCTTGGTGAGCATAGGAGTCCTATGGAGGAGGGGAGGACAATAGAGGGCGCTGGAGCAGCGAAGTAACAACGGTGATGCGAGCCACAGTGGCATCCAAGGTGGGAGACTCTGCTTCGCCCAAGATCTGCTGGAGGATCATATCAAAAGACTCGGGGAGACGGAGAAGATAACAAACAACCAGGAGCTCTTGGAAGTGTTTGTGCTGCTCGTCAAAGTCCGCGGAGAAGGGTCAATTCTAGAGGATCTCGACGCCAAGAGACTGAACTTGCTGATAAGCCGCAGCAGGAGACATGGAAGGACGAGCGAAGAGGTCTGTATATAGAGTATAAATGAGAGATGTTTGGGCCCCCTTCGAGTAAGGAGCAACAAGGTAAAGACAAACGGCCTTGACCGTCTCATCATGGCGTATGACGGGAAGGCATTCATCAGAGAGGTCGTTTTCCAGCCAAGTGCGGACATGGGCATCACTCGCATCCCAGTCCTCAAATTGAGCAGAGTATGAAGGAGGAGGGTCATCAGTGAGGTGATGACGTTTGCGCTGAGAGCGAAGGAGAAAGGTGAAAGAGATGCTCAAATCCGGATAATTGGAACCAACAAGTTTAGAAACCTGTGCCAAGGTTTCCGGAAGGAGTAGGAGGAGGAGGCGGAGCCGTATTGGCGACAAGAGTGGTGGCAGTTGAAGCCTCAGAAGGAGCCATAGGAAACAAGCCCCGCAGTTAGGAAACAAGCCGCGCGGTTAGGAAATAGGAGCTCGACAACGGTCACGATGTCAGACACTAGCGGCCAGAATAGCCATGACCAAGCCGCAGAACCAAGCAGAGGGAAAGAAGTCGAGCGGCTAGAAGGTATCCCGCATGAACAGAAGGATGATCTGCTTGGAGACAAACAGATCGCGGCGACACATCGCGGCGAGTAAGCACAGGTTGCGGCGAGAAGACGGGGAACAAAAGGGTCGCACACACACAGGGCAACGACAAGGAGAGAAGGAAGCAGCGCGAACAGGGCACAAGCCGGCGAAAGAAACAAGCTGCGAGGATTGGTCGCGAGAAGAAGCAAGCCGCGCGGTTAGGGCACGCGGTTAGAGAGGCCGGACAGAATCAGGAGGAGATCGAGTCCTCTAATACCATGTGAAAGTAGCGAACAAACGGCTAAAAAACAAGCCGGAAACTTGAATAATTGAAATTTTTATTATTCAAAAAGATATATTTACAAAGGTATGGCCTCCCTTTTATAGAATGGAGGAGAGAGGAGAGAGTACAAACTAACAATGTGGGACTAAAGCTATACAGAATTTGAGCGGCTAGAACAACAGACCAAACAGGTCACGCTGTTAGACAATGTGCTAACCACTCGGCAATACCAGAAGTAAGAGAGGGAGATGTGGTAGGAGACCGATAGACTGCCCGGTTACCAAGCCACCAGAAATAAATCGCCAGATCGCCGGACTACAAACATCAATAACATGGATATCAAACCGTTGGAGAGTAACCGCTAGACCGCGCGGTCTACAACCCGCAAGGCTCAAACCGCGAGACCGCCCGGTCTCATAATTCAACATAAATAACCCAAGCAAACTTCATTCATAGACAAATAAAAGCAAGTTCAGGTTCATTACAAGCTTTAGAGTAAACCGAAAGGGGGGAAAGCTTAGTCGTGGTTCTTTACCGGAGTGGTGGTTTGTCAGTCCACTTCTCGACTCTGACCGTGGTTTCTTCCAGAGGAAAATGGGTTGTCAAACCACTTGTCTTCCACTGTCTTCTTCCCTTTCCTTAAATCTTTTCTCTCTTTTGCCCAAATGAGTAGTACCAATAGATCTCTGTTGCACACTACTTGTGGCAGAGAACTATCTGAATGGTTGAAGATTACTTCGGATCGCCGGAGAAAGCTTCTTGGGGGGTGGAGATGAGTGGAGGACATGTGGGTGAAAGAAGCGGCACTTCACGCACAGCAATGAACTGGGAAAATGAGATTGCGCGCCCTAATTTGCGGGAGCACGGGATTAAATATTGACATCAGATAATCAGAGCGCACGATCAGTGGAGCACAATCGGTGGTCATGCCCACTGATGGTTGATGATTGTGCACTCTACTCCAGAGAAACCTGTAGCTGGACAGAAAAAATAATATATATGCGCATGATAAGTGGCGCACGATCAGAGGTCGTGCGCACAGGATCCTATGATTGTGCGATTAGAAGTGGAAGAACTCCAGGAAAAAATTGATAGACCCGCACGAGCAGTGGACCACAACCAGAGGTCGTGCGCACTATGTCAAATGGTCGTGTGATTGCCCCTGACAAAACTTTAAAAAATGGAGAATAGTGCGCGCGATCAGTGGCTCATTACCAATGGTCATGCGCTATAGATCCAATGATCGTGCCAAGTGTTCCTGTACTATTTGGGGTTAGATGAACTGACCTCACAAAACTAGCGGTTGTGCGCTAAGGAGTCCACTGATCGTGCGCGTGTAAAAACACACGATTAGTTGCTCTTAGGCGAAAACATTCTCAAATAATATCGGAACACTCACACGACCTTTGTACCTGCAGTAAAAACTGAAACGCCACCGAAATGGGTATTCCACATTCTCCAGACATAGAAGAACACCAAGTAAAGGGAAAAAGTACAATAACTACGAAATCGCACTGAAAACGAGCCTAAATTGCACTTAACATGGAATGTACATATTAACAAATATTAACAATTATTGCTCTCAAGTGTAGTGCATCATCGAGAAAACTGGCCCAGATGAGTCCAAAAATATGTATATAACTTGGACTCATCACACCCCTAGACTTAAACATTTGCTTTTCCCGAGCAAATCATCACTTTGTGGACTAGAAAATAGTTAGTTGGCTTTGTAATTTCCAAATAATGTATTGAGAGAAATCAAATATATCATGGGCATAGAAAATATAATAGACAAACTTTTTAATTATACTACAGAATTTATACTTTTCGACAGGCGTAAATAAATATTATATCTACTCAAAATTTGGAATTCTTGAGAATCATTTGGTAATACGTAGGAAGAAAGTAGGCAGACCAATCAGGTGAGCATTGCCAAAGACCGGGGCTCAGGATCAGCTCCAAAGAAATCCATCAATGTCGGGGACCATACGCTTGCCCGTTCACACCATCTCCACGATACTAGTTCGATTAAAGCGTGAATCCGTAGGACTTTAGAATAATCATGGGGCTTGGGCTAAGGTTGTGTAGTCAAAGATAAACATGGAGGCTACACGTAAACAATGCAAGCAAACAACAAGCTAAACTAATACAACCCCTCAAAATTGCACGTGTGACAGACCCCTAGACTTACCTTAAAAACGGGGTGTGTACACGGCCTAACCCGACCAATATAATGATAAAATTAATGGGGATTCTATTTCTCATTATAATTTTTTTAGATTTTCTTTTTCAATTCTCTCTTTCTCTTTTTCTTTTGCAATCCCGAATTTTTAACATGTAGAATTTCTTGTATTCATCAACCACATCACTTAAATTCCACACATCACACCTCATCAAAATATTAAATTCACAGGAGCTCATGGATTTGGTTGCGATAGGAGGATTGACTTTAGGCTTTAATGAAAGAAGGTGGAGTTGAATCAAAGGAGGGTAGGCTCAAACTTGGCTTGCAACGGTTAGCAGCTAGTACAAGAAAACAAGGCTCAAACTAGCCAAATTGATGGCCTATGTCACGCTCACGCTTGACTAACCATGCACTAATGCTTCGAGAGTAGCTTGGGGTAAGTTCTTAGCCACCGAGAAAGATGATCCTTCCTCCCGACTCGAGCAAAACGAGTCTAGTGACCGCTATACACATCCCTACACTACCGTTCGATTTCACCAGATTTAACATTTTTGAGTAGTACAAACAATATTTACATCTGCAGAAAAAGTATAAATCTACGAGCATAAAGAAAAATTAAATCTATTGTATTTCTACACAGACCATGAGTACTTGATTAGGAGCACTGCACGAGTTTCGAACCACTCTATCCTAAACTCCTATGCCAGCACCACTATCTTAAAGTATACCCACAAGCAATGCATTTGACTCGAGCCATGTGCGTGGATAAGATCGCGCTCAAGTGGGTGATTCAGTGTGTGCTACAGTGATTTTTTAATAAATAAATAACAAACTGGTATGCTAAAATAATGTGTGCTCGTGTATTGACCACAAGCATGCTCTCCCCCCAGACTTGAATGCTACAAACACCAGCTTCTCCCTATGAATCAACCTCCACAATAGTGTAAGATGCAAAAAGAATGCTATGCAAAGTAGTAGAGAGAGGAGCAGTGCTCGCTAAAAAGTCAAGCACAGGCTCCACAAAACTAACAGACTCCATACAAGATGATATATGTACTTTAGGAGTAAAAACATTTGTGTCAGGGTTTAGATCGACAAATGTATCATTTCAAATACTAGTATTTCTCCCTTCAAAATATGAAGGTGGCACTAGTACGTACTGAAAGTTAGGGGATAGATCTTATTTATTCTAATTAAATATGTATATTCAAACAACATAAGCACAACACAAAAATAAAGAAAACAAAGCAAGCAATCCAGATAACACAAGGATTATAGTGGTTCCCCAACCTGTGTACATCCACTCTTCTTCCACCCTTGTAAGAATCCACTAATAGGTTTTGATCAGGTGACTGCAATCACAAGATCTATTTACAGGGAGATTTCACAACCCTTTAGGATTTTGATCAGGTGCCCAAAAACCAACTCAAGTCTTTTGATCAAGAGACTTGACAACCAACACTAACTTTTGAAGGGAGTTAAAACCCTTTTTACAGGAAAGGGAAAAGAAATGATGTTTTCTTCTCTGTCAATGATCTGACAGAAGATTAGTGGATGTTGATGATGTCAAAGCTCCCCTTTAGATTTGTAGATTATCAGGAAATGGAAGCTTTGCATCAGGGTGTAGGCCTTCAACGAAATGTTCTCCTTCCAGTAAATGTATCTGAGAGATTGTAAGCTTTGATCTAGAGATGAATATTGTTTCCTGGAAGAAAGGCTTGATAGAGGAACTCTTTTCTCTGTCTTTCTTTTTCTTTTTGTCACTACTTCTTCTTCTCCTCACAATTCTATATCTCTATATATTGTATGAACATAATTCAAACATTTGAATTTACTTTGTCTGCATTGGCTGAATCATTCCCGAGAATGGTAATTGCTTTGGGAATCAATTAGCATTAAAACATGATTTAATCCATAATTAATGCAGCCTCCAAATGGCTATATTCATAAGAATATATAGCATTAAATCTGATAGCTATAAACTCCTGTAGTTAAGCCTTAATAAATTCTGCAAGCTGTAAATAAATCTGTCTGAAAAACTGCAAAGGAAATCACCATACTTTATTTTAAAGCTTTCTTAAAACTGGGCTCGGAGTTCGTTGACCTCAGCTCGGAGTTCGTCGCACTAAGCTCAAAGAATATGAACTACAAAATTGTTGAACTGAGATTCACAGCTTTCTTTGAGATGAGCTCAGAGATCGTTGAACTGAGCTCAGAGTTCATTGAACTGAGCTCCGAGAATTTCTTTGAGCTGAATTTATGAACTTCAAAACTGAATTTCTCCGGAATTTTTCTTAAGGAGCAAACCTGGAAAAAACCTATGACCCATGACTATACATTTTGGGTTAATCTAAACATCCTAATAGTGATCCTTGCCCAAATCAGAACTAGGGTTCCAATAATCTCCCCCTATTTGGGTGAGGACACTATTTACACAAAAATAAATAAAATACAAAGCAAAACAATCTTCCTGAATTATAAATTTTTCAGCAGATGTACAAAGGTGCTTTGAGAAATAAAATAAATAAAACAAAGCTAATCATGAATCCTCTGTATAGCTTTTTATTATTATAAAATACCACTATTCTTGTGGTAAGATAGGTCTTTTCCTGAAAAGAGAGGTTAGGAGTTCTGGACCCACATTATCTTGGGTCCTGGTTCTTTTTCATAATAATTAGATAAAAAAGAATATTAAGGTTGATCTTTGTAACCTAGAGGGTGAAATTTCCTAGAAGGTATGAACCACTGGGTAAAAGCATTATTGAATATTTGTGTTTGATTATAATTTTCAAAAGGGAAAAAATTTCTGTTCTGAAATTTTGAGTTCGACGAAAAATAATTTCGTCGATCTGAGTTCGACGAAGAGTAGTGAGATTGTTCGATCTCTGTCCATCGAATGATAATATTTGTTTGTTATGTTCCATGATCGTCGAGCTCGGTTCGACGAAGTATATTAATTTCGTCGATCATAATTTCAAGACCGGTTAAAATTAAAATCTCCGTTCAGAGTTCGTCGATCTCTGTTCGACGAATAGTGTTATTTTCGTCGAGCTGGGTTCGACGAATTATTTTGAACAATAATTTTCTGAAGATTTTTAGCTTGTTTTGGTAAAATTTCAATTATTTTGTCTAAATCTATTATCTTTTCTTTTCCTTTAACTGATTCTAATAAAGCTAATTTTTTTAAAGTAATTGTTAAGTATTCTTTGAGTTGATTTTTTTTCAGAAAATAAATTAATTACTTTTTCTATGAGAAGTTTTGTTTCCTTCTCAGATTGAATCAAATCATTGCATAAAATTTTAAAATCTTCTTTAAAATGTTCTAAAGAGAAATCAAAGGAAGGGATAACCTGATCCTCTTCTGATTCTGCTTCTGATTCTTCATCAGGTTCAAATTCTTCATCATAGATGCTACAAGATGCATTGATTATCATCAAGCAGAATTCTCTTTCTCTTATTTCTTCTTCCATCCTCAGTTGTACAAGTTGAAACATCAGAATCACTCTAAGTATCAGCATCATATTTTCTCTTTTTAGCTAATCCAGCGGCCATTGGTGTGAGGGAGTTCCAGATGTCCTTTGCGGAGGTGCATTCAACAATTTCCTGAAAAATGTCATCAGACATTTATTGAGCAAGAATGTTCATTGCTTGTGCATCAGCCATCTTTAGCCTTTTCTGGGCATCTATCCACTCAGATGATGGAACAACATTTGGGCTTATTGTTGCTTGAGATTAAATGGACCTGTTAAGATAGAATTGAACATTTCTTCATCAATAGAGTTCATAAAATGCCTAATCCTTGCCTTCCATAGTGCAAGCTTATCTAAATTGCACATAGGAGGTCTAGTGCTTGAAAACTCTTCATTTTGTTCCATGAAAGACTATTAAGAAAAAAAGATCTATTAGATTGTTTTGGTTTAGGTGTTAGCCTGTACAACCAAAGAAACACTACTCTGATACCAATTCAAAGTTAGGGGATAGATCTTAATTATTCTAATTAAATATATATGTTCAAACAACATAAGCACAACACAAAAACAAAGAAAACAAAGCAAGCAATCCAGATGACACAAGGATTATAGTGGTTCCCCAACCTGGGTACATCCACACTTCTACCACCCTGATAGGAATCCACTAACAGGTTTTGATCAGGTGACTACCACCACAAGATCTATTTATAGTGAGATCTCATAACCCTTTAGGATTTTGATCAGGTGCCCAAACACCAACCCAAGTATTTTGATCAGGTGTAACACCCCAATCCGTCATATATCATATAACAGTAGGTCCGACCGGGACCCGACGCCATATACCACAGACAGACCAAAGGGTTACTCATTGAAACCATTCTTCCAATCGTAACGTCCTACACAGAGCATCTAGAAAAGCAATTTATTAAGCGGCAAAATAAGAACCCAGCCACAAGTATGAATGTCCACTATCGAACCCAAACAGGAATGACTTACAAAGTACACAAAGTACTGGCCTTATGGCCTTACCAGATTTCACTACATTTAAAACAGTGTCTTCCATACTTCGGCTCGCAGACCGATCACACATGAATTAAACAAGTAAACAAAACAAGGTTTTCAAGGGCTGGCTTAGCAACAAGGGCTTTGGCCCGCTATTTGCCACTCGGCTCCGCAGCACCTGCAAGCATAATTCACCGCAACGGTGGCAAACAAAAGTAACGGTTAGCTAAAGGTGACAAAATTATAACGATCCCGCCCCAAAAATCGGGTCGGCGATGCTCCTTACCAGCACTTATTAGCATAATAAGCATTATAGTGAATAATCACAACATCACAGGTGGAGGCACACACGGCCGCACACCCCGTGCTCTCAGGGCACTTACACAGTGAACCCGATCAAAACCGCGGTCTCACCACCGCCCCTTGGACGGCAATACTCATGAGAATTTTAGTCTTTCTTTCCTAAGCCTGAGACCCTCCATCTATGCCAACGGTAAGTACCACGTACCTTAGGTTGCTTTAACCGAACGACATAGAGTGGATACAGTTCGGCCTAATCCATTTCTCATACCACAATGTCAATTTAAGCCATATGCGCGAGTCAAGCTTCCCCGAGTCCCAAAATGATCAAACATGCACATAACCCAGTTATGTTCAAGGATGGCTCCCAGGCCACCAAGTTGGCAGAAATACTTTTCCGCCCAGTTTTCCGAGTGCACCTTGGAGTTAATCCCCAAGACTCCCTGTTGCAATCTACTGCATAGAAAACATGAAAACAACCAAAGGCACGGAGTCTTCTCCGGCTAATCATGCACAATGAAACATCACCGATCTAGACAACTTGTCTGGGTAGGCTTCACACACCATGCCTATGTTCGTATCTCGATTTTCGACTCTGCATGCAAACAAGGGGGATAATTCGCATCTACCCCAAGGAACGCCACACACTCACAGCACACTCGCGGGAGCTGGTTTCCTTATGCAAAAGACGGAGAGCTTAACATGCTCAAGTAGAGAATCATTACCCTAACATTCCTCTTTGGCGCCATGGAAATCTATACGGTTGGAAAGAACCGAGATGATCTCGCCTCCTTAGATTTGGACTCAGCTTGCGATTTGGCGCTCTAAATCTCTTCCGGCGACCGGATCTCTCTTCCTTCTTCCTCTTTTCTCTCCCCTCTCTCTAGAACTCAGAAAGAGAATGAATCCAAAAGAAATGAGGGTTTTCAACCCTATTCCCGGCCTTAACCCTAGGATGGGTAAGCCTGAGCCATTGGATCCCAAAATAAGGAAACAGACGGCCACGATTAGCCATGAAAATGAACTTCCTGGGCCGAACACGGCTTGCGACACGCCCGTGTCCAAGGCCGTGTTCCTCATTCGTCGTCAATCAGGAAAATCCCGACCATGACACCGCCTGTGGCACGGCTTGGAACACGCCCGTGTCCCATGTGACACGCCCGTGTTAGGGGCCATGTGCCACAAATGACAAGGGACCAAACACGTCCCGAGCACGACACGGCCTTGTGATATGCCCGTGTCACATGTCGTGTTCTTGACACGCCCTGGGACACGCCCTAGGACAAGCCCGTGTACCAGACCGTGTAACTCCCTCAGCACAAACCAGCAAATTGCCCGTGTAGGACACGACCTCTGACACGCGCGTGTCTCAGGGCGTGTTCCCTGTCTCGACACTCGACGCCGCCTTTTCGTCGACCACTCAGTGAGTCATCGATACCGAGCACGCTATGGCCTTGGGACACGCCCGTGTCCCAGGCCGTATGACCCTAACCAAGGTCCAAACTCGCCTCAAAGTGCTGCCCATTGCTCTTTTGAGTTTCGGGGCGTTACAACTCTCTCCCTCTTAAAAGAATTTCGTCCACGAAATTACCGAAAGGAAAAGATACACAAAACCAAAAGCGGTACCTGAGTGGAATAACTCTGGGTACCCCTCGAGCATGGTCTGCTCCCACTCCCAAGAGATCTCCTCCCGACCGCAATTGTCCCAATGGACCTTGACCATCCTTATCTACTTGTAACGAAGTCTCTTGACTTCGGAGTCCTCAATACAAACGGGCTTGACCCTTATTGCCAACCCTTCGTCCACCTGTACTAGAGCAACCGCGATCACCTGCGAAGGCTCTTGCACCGTCTTCCGCAATGCTGATATGTGGAATATGTCGTGTAGACCACTCAACTCTGCCGATAGCTCTAGACGATATGCAGCTTCACCAATTCGCTCTACGATCCCAAATAGTCCAAGGTACCTCAGGCCTAGCTTCATCAAGCGTTATACCCGTGAAACACCCTTGAACGGCTTTATCTTCAAATACACCCAGTCTCCAACAACAAACTCCACATTCCGATGATTGGCATTATAGTATTTAGCTTTCCTATCCTGAGCGATTAGCAAACACACTCGAATGGTTCGTACCAAAGAAGTGGCGCTTTCCACCTCTTGCTTTTTGTACAACCTCGCCTCACCCGTTTCTAACCATGACAATGGTGTGCGACATTTTCTACCATATAGGGCCTCGAAGAGCGCCATTTGTATGCTTGCTTGGTAGCCATTGTTGTGCGAAAACTCCACCAAATACAGATGACCTTCCTACTTCTTGCCGAAATCCAGGACACATATGCGAAGCATGTCTTCCATCGTCCTGTTGACCCTCTCACTCTAACCATCCTTCTATGGATGAAAGGTTGTGTTGAACTTCAACTTGGTTCCCAACATTTGCTGCACCAACCTGAAAGTATCTAGTGTCGACTAAATCCACCTATGGGGGGGGGGGGAATAGGTGACGTGCAGTCTTTTGCGGAATTAAATTAACCTGCACAAATTAACAA
Source organism: Platanthera zijinensis (assembly GCA_039513925.1). Classification (NCBI taxonomy): domain Eukaryota; kingdom Viridiplantae; phylum Streptophyta; class Magnoliopsida; order Asparagales; family Orchidaceae; genus Platanthera; species Platanthera zijinensis. Next base: position 56,192,699 of record CM077091.1, on the reverse strand, counting down.
ACACAGCACAGAAAAACACACAAAAAGATATAGTGGTTCCCCGATTTGGGTATGTCCACTTTACCCCTTCGACCTATCTCCCACCAAGGGACGACTCAGTCACTTCTCCAAATGGATTGAAATCCAATCCTCACACTACGGAAGGAACCCTTCCAACCAAAGGAGTCACAACTCCACCACCACGGGTTGCACCCAACCCTTATAACTAGGAATAAAAATTCCTTTACAACAAAACAAAAATTGAATGTATAAGAAAATACAAACAAGGCTTTTGGAGATTCCGATGTCCTTCTTCGTTCGTTGAAGATTTCTTGAAAGATACGAAGAGTCCACAATCGGAGTTCTCACTTGGAGAGGATCTTTGTCAAGATCGGCGGTGGCAAGCGATTGCGGAGGCGATACTTTGTAGATCCAAACTTCTTAATGAAGCAAGCAAGATCTATGAACGATCTCTGTCGGATCAATCGTCTTCACCGATTCAGAATGGAGAACTAGTCTCGTTCAATGAATCGAGAGACAAGAGATCTCAAGAGAGATGCGTGAGACGTACTGTTAGCCTCGGTACTGTCGTTGGGAGATCAAAGAAGCTCTGAGATCAGCGGCGACGAAGAGCTTGCGAGCGGTGTCTGCGATAGGCGATTTTCCGCGATCTGCTAGGGCACCGTGTCGGCTTTTTGATTTCGCGTGAATGAGTTACTGTAGAAGTTTGAAAAACGCAAGTATATATAACATGATCGAACCCTAAAAGACCATTGTGGGGCCCACAAGGAAAATCCCTAGCCCTGGCCGAAACAGCGCACGGTCTCTTGGTTTGGTCCAGCGAACAGACGAAATTTGCTTAAGGAAAAATCGACGAGAATCGTTGGTGATTCCCATCGAAGTCGGTTGGAATCATTCACGATTCCCGTCGATCCTACCTTAGCAAAATCCCTGTCTGGAAAATAGTCAGCCAAAATAAATCGGCGGGAGAGGCTAGCGATACGCGACGAATCGGCGGGAATGCAGACTGATTCTCGTCGAATCGGCTAGAATCACTTAGTGATTCCCGTCGATTCTGCCTTGGCAAAAATTATGTTTGAAAAACTAATAGAAGGAAGAAGTTGGCGGGAATGCAGACTCTTTCTCGTCAAATCGGCGAGAATCACAAATGATTCTCACCGAAGTCGTCGAGAATCACTTAGTGATTCCCGTCGATTTTGACTTAGACGAATTTTCTCTTCCTTCCTTTGAAGACTTGGTCTTTGACCCCTCTTTGCTCCTTCTTCTTCTCTTGGTCTGCCTTTACCCTGTTCTTGAAAATAAGTACACTCCAATAGAGAGAGCATACGTGAGTCAACACATGGATATGCTCAACGAGGGATTACGTTGTGCAGACCCGTGTATATTGACCCACTGCACCCTGATATTGGTGTGTACTTAGCATGGAATAGCTGCATGCATAACTTGATAGAAAATCATCAAATACATTGACAATTCAACTTAGCTTGTTCAGGGGCTTCTTCAAATCAGGTCCATTGTGGATACAATACCCAACAATCTCCCTATATTTGAAGAAGCCTAAACCCTACAAGCTAAGGTGAATAGAACAGATGGGAATGAAAATCATAAAATGAAAATTCAGCTGAGAGTGAAATTCATTACCATTTTCCTAAGAGCATACTTAACATTGGCAGCCACTTTAACCTTAGCCGAGAGGGTAATCTACCCCTTTTCGGCTTTTGCAAATCTGGGACTTACACTTGGAGCCAAATGCTCCCCCTTAGTTCTTGCATCCGTGCTCGAGCTTGAGTTCCTTGTTGATGCTCCCCCTTGATCCAAGAGCCTTGAGCCCTTCAGTCCTCAATCTTCATAGTTCAGCATACTGAGTTCAGTTTTGAAGAGAATGAACTTGGCCTCGTCTAGGGGCTTTGTGAAGATATCTGCAATCTACTTATCTGTGGGGACATAGCAGAGAGAGATATCTTTGTTTTCCACATGCTCCCGAATTTAGTGGTAGCGCACTTCAATATGCTTTGTTCTACTGTGCGACACAGGATTATTCGTAATTGCTATTGCGCTCGAGGAGTCACAATACATAGGAACTTCTCTGAACTGCAAGTCATAATCTTCGAGTTGATTTCTGATCCATAGAATTTGTGTGCAACAGCTGCCTGCTAAGATGTACTCAGATTCAATCGTGGAGGTTGCGACACAGTTCTGCTTTTTACTATTCCATGAAAGAAGCCTTATTCCAAGGAATTGGCACGTCCCGGAAGTGCTTTTCCTATCATCCCTGCTTCCTGCAAAGTCAGCATCTGAAAAGCCTATCAGCTCGACATCATTGTTTCTTGGGTACCACAAGCCAAGATTTGGTGTACCTTTAAGGTATCTAAGAATTCGCTTTGTAGCTACATAATGAGATTCCTTAGTATTCACATGATATCTGGCACAAATGCATGTGGAAAACATAATATCTGGTCTACTAGCAGCAAGGTAGAGCAGGGATCCAATTATGCTTCTATATTTGGTTTCATCAAAAGGTTTCCCTTTCTCATCCTTGTCCAGAGACATAGTGGATCCCATTGGAGTCCTCATAGAGGTTGCATTCTCCATTCCGAATTTCTTGAGGAGTTCATTTGTGAACTTCGTTTGAGAAATGAAAATTCCATCCTCAGACTGTTTCACTTGAAGTCCCAAGAAATACTTTAGCTCTCCCATGTTGCTCATTTCACACTTTTCTTGCATAAGTTTAGAAAACTTCTTGCAAAGATTGTTGTCCATTGAGCCGAATATTATGTCATCGACATAGATTTGCACCAGCAGAATCTTGCCTTTGACTTCCCTAAGAAATAATGTCTTATCTATTTTTCCTCTCGAGAACTTGTTCTCAAGAAGAAAACTAGATAGAGTCTCATACCAAGCTCGAGGAGCTTGTTTTAAGCCATATAATGCTTTATTAAGAAAGTACACATGATTAGGGAATGATGGAGTAACAAAACCTGGGGGTTGCGCGACACATACTTCCTCTTTCAAATTTCCATTTAGGAATGCCGATTTCACGTCCATCTGATAGACAGTGAATCCTTTGTGAGAGGCATACGCAAGGAACAATCTGATCGCCTCGAGCCTTGCAACCGGTGCAATGGTTAGGTAGAAGTCAATCCCCTCCTCCTTTTTGTAACCTTGAGCCACTAGTCTGGCCTTGTTCTTGATAATGACACCGTGTTCATCCAGTTTGTTTCTGAAGATCCACTTGGTGCCGATCACATTCTGTTTCTTTGGTCTAGGAACAAGTGTCCAGACGTTGCATCGTTCGAATTGATGTTGTTCATCTTGTATTGCCAATATCCATGATGCATCTTTGTTCGCTTCGTTGAACTTCTTTGGCTAAACCTGTGATAGAAAACTAAGGTGCAAATCTCGTTAATTGTACCTCTCCGAGTTTTGACACCATCACGAGGATCTCCTATGATCTGATCTCTGGGATGTTCTCTCACGTGTCGGAGCTCTAAGAGTCTGGCATCTGGAGCTCCAAAAGCTTCTTGGGCTCCTCCCTCTTCTAGGTGATTTTCTCCATCCTCATTGTCATCTTCTCTATTTGGCATTGAGGTGGAGACCTTGACGTACTTGGGAGTTGCATCTTTAGTAGTCTCATCGAGACTTAGCTGTTCAAGCCTTGCACCTGAATCTTCAAGAATGCTCTTAGAAGAATTGCTATGAAGCAAGATTCCTTCATCAAAAACAACATTAATGGACTCCTCTACGACTAGGGTTTTATTATTGAAGACCTTATATGCCCGACTATGGCTACTATAGCCCATGAAGATGCCTACAAAGAATTTTTCTCCAAATTTAGTACGTGGGTACTTCCCATTATTGAGTACATAGCATCTGTATCCAAAAATCCTTAAATAGGACATGGTCATTTTCTTGCCTTTCACTAGCTCATAAGGCTTCTTACGATGATTCTTGTTGATCAATGCTCGGTTCTGCACATGATAAGACGTATTGACAGCCTCTTCCCAGAAGTACTCTCGAAGAGAAGCATCATTCAACATTGTCGTACATGCTTAAATGAGCATTCTATTTCTCTTCTCCGCAACTCCGTTTTGCTGAGGAGTACGCGGGGAGGAAAACTCATGAAAGATACCATGTTCTTCACAGAATTTTGTCATAGCACCAGACTAGAATTCTATTCCGTGGTCACTTCTGATTTTGACCACGGAGCAGTTAAGTTCGTTCTGAATTTGCTTTATAAAATTAGTGAAGATGTCAAACGTATCTGACTTTCGTTTCAAGAAGAACACCCACGTAAACCGAGAGTGATCATCAATAATCACTAGCGTATACGATTTGCCTCCTAAGCTATGAACTTGCACTGGACCGAACAAGTCCATAAACAGAAGATAAAGACATCTGGAGGAGTCTTTGTCTGCAATGTCCTTAAAGGTAGCCCGAATCTGTTTGCCCTTCTAGCATGCAGGACAGGGGCTATCTTTGATGCACTTAATAGTAGGGGCATCCCTTACTAAATTCTTGGAAAACAGCATATTAATAGTCTTGAAATTAATATGTGTTAATCTCTTGTGCCATTGTTCACAAAGAGATGCACTGCCTTTTGCTACTAGGCATACGGGGGTAGAAGAGTCTAAGCTAAGAAAATCTAAGCAAAACATATTTCTGCTCCGAATGCCAATTAATACCGTCTTCGAAGAGGCACACGATATTATCAAGCACTTATCCTTGCAGAACTTAATGTCGTATCCTTTATCACACAACTGGCTTACACTAATCAGGTTATGGTTTAACCCTTCAATATAGGCCACGTCAGTGATAGAGAATACACCGTTGGAAATCATACCATAACCCCTGGTGACTCCTCGATCAGATCCTCCAAAGATGACTTTGGGTCCATTTTCGACTGGGGAGTAATCACGCAACAGGCTTATTGTCCCGGTCATATGCCGGGAACATCCACTGTCCAAGTACCTGATTGGCGTTTTGGTGGCCTTGGGACATACCTGCAAAATAGAATTAGTTTCCCTTAGGAACCCAATCGAACTTGGATCCTAGATTCCTTGTTAGCACACCCCCCTTGGGTGGTTAACCCTACGAGTGGTTGGCCTCGCATTGCTAACCTGAGGAGTCTCGTTGAATCTTAGATTAAACTAGCTATCCACGGTAAAGTGACAAACTTTTCCACAGCACCAACAGTCAAACCTATTGTACCGCTTCCTAGGCTCCAGCTTCACCCTTTGTACGGTAGGTCCATCCGAGGCCTTGGACTGTATCCAAAGCAAATAATATCAACAGAGCGATGTTTGTTCTATTTAGGTTCATACCTGTCAGAAGAGTAATTCTTCTTCTGATGTCTGGAGGAGGAGCCGTATCTCTTTCTTTGATTCCTTATCTTGAGGAACTTCTTGAACTCTCAAGTGATGAAGGAGAATTCTTCTTCAGATAGCTCTGAGCCGGTAGAGCAATGCTCAGAGTCTTCTTCCTCATCCCTTTTCCAGGAGCGGGACGAGGCTGCACCCTTTCCTTTCCTTGAGAGATTGGCCTTCAGGGCTATAGTCTTTTCTTTGGCAGTGGCTTTATCGGCTTCTTCTTCAGCTTTTCTGGTGTTCAGCTGAAGCTCATAGGACATATGCTTTCCAAACCGAATCTGGGGATCAGTTTCTGCCAGCTTGCCAAACTCTCTGATGGTGCAGATCTTGGTGTCCAATTCCTTAGTAAGGGATCTAAGGAATTTGTCATTTAGTTCACCATCGGTGAACACTCTGCCATAAACCTTCAGGGCATTGATGATATTCAGGAAGTTCTCGAATGTCACTCCGATTTCTTCCTTGGGACCTTGCCTGAAGGCCTCATACTTTTGGTTCAGAAGGGATCTTCGATCATCCCTTACTTCAACTGTGCCTTCCATCAGGATGATCAGGCAGTGCCAGATTTCCTTGGAATCCCTACAGTTGCTGAAATTCAACATCATGGAATCATCAACGGCGCTTACAAGAATGTTCTGAGCTATCTTGTCTAGTTCGACAAGCACCATCTCATCCTTATCCATTTTATAAAGCTTCTTGGGCACCATCTTGGTAGGATCAATTGTGGAGGCCTTAGTGGGGATATAAGCGCCCTCCTCCACTACCATGAAGACTCAGGGTCGACTGCTTCCATGTAGAACCTGATCCTTTCCTTCCAGATGGGAAAGTTCAGCTTGGTGCACACTGGGATCTTTCTTGAATACTTGAGTCCGTCCATTTCTGAGATCTTCTTTCCTCTTGACACTAGACACAGGATCTTACTCAAGGTGTTAACCTTATTGACGAGTAACCTCCCTTTGATACCACTTGAAAGTATCTAGTGTCGAATAAATCCACCTATGGGGGGGGGGGGAATAGGTTACATGCAGTCTTTTGCGGAATTAAATTAACCTGCACAAATTAACAAAAACAACACAGAAAAACACACAAAAAGTTATAGTGGTTCCCCAATTTGGGTACGCCCACTTTCCCCCTTCAACCTATCTCCCACCAAGGGACCACTCAGTCACTTCTCCAAAAGGATTGAAATCCAATCCTCACACTATGGAAGGAACCCTTCCAACCAAAGGAGTCACAACTCCACCACCACGGGTTTTACCCAACCCTTACAACTAGGAATAAAAATTCCATTACAACAAAACAAAAATTGAATGTATAACAATATACAAACAAGGCTTTTGGAGATTCCGATGTCCTTCTTCGTTCGTTGAAGCTTTCTTGAAAGATACGAAGAGTCCACAACCGGAGTTCTCTCTTGGAGAGGATCTTGGTCAAGATCGGTGGAGGCAAGCGATTGCGGAGGCGATACTTTGGATATCCAAACTTCTTGACAAAGCAAGCAAGGTCTACGAACGATCTCAGTCGGATCAGTTGTCTTCACCGATTCGGAATGGAGAACTAGTCTCATTCAAAGAATCGAGAGACAAGAGATCTCAAGAGAGATGCGTTATACGCACTGCTAGCCTCGATACTGTTGTCGGGAGATCAAAGAAGCTCTGAGATCAGCGGCGGCGACGAGCTTGTGAGCGGCGTTAGCAATCGGCGATTTTCTGCGATCTGCTAGGGCACGGCGTCTGCTTTTTGATTTCGCGTGAATGAGTTACTGTAGAAGTTCGAAATACGCAAGTATATAAACCCTGATCCAACCCTAAAAGACCGTTGTGGGGCCCACAAAGATAAGCCCTAGCCCCGGTCGAAATAGCGCACGGCCTCTTGGTTCGGTCCAGCGAACAAACGAAATTTTCCTAAGGCAAAATCGGCGAGAATCGTTTGTGATTCCCATCGAAGTCGGCGGGAATCATTCACGATTCCCGTCGATTCTTCCTTAGAAGAATCCCTGTCTTGAAAACAATCAGCCAAAAGAAATCGGCGGGAGATGTTAACCCCGAAATCGGCGATCCCTCCTAGGCTTGCCAGCTCCCAAGTCGCGGCCTGCTCTGGGTTCCCCCTGAAGGTCGCGGCCTGTCAGCCTCACCTTCCAATAGTGGGCGGACTGACTTCTCAGTCCGCTTAGTTCGCTCAGCTCGCGCGGTTAGGGCGGTCTCTCTAGCCAGACCGCCCAGGTCGCGTAGCTCCCGCTCGGTCTGTAGGGGTGCAGACTGCTGCCTTAGTCCGCCCGAGCAGACAGAACGGTTTGTTCGACAAACTGCCCAGCAAGCTCTCCTTTCTCAGGTGCGGACTGCCTAACGATGTCGCGGACTCCCATTCCTATCTGCCTAGATCGCTCGATAGCGACATGCTTATGTGGCGGGCTCCATCTTCAATCCGCCTGCCGGAGGTCGCCGGGTTACGATCAACCCTCCTATCCGCTAATAGTAGGCGGACTCGGTCTCAGTCTGACAGGTCGCCTACCCCATGTAATGACAAGCTCCAGCCGACAATGGCAACCTGCCACCAGGTTGCCTGTCAGCAGCGGCGACTTCCCTCCAAGAATACCACCAGTGGGCAGCCTGCTCGACCCCTCCGTCGCGAGTTAGGCGAGCTCGATGAGAAGTCAGCAAGAAGATCCCCAGCTCGACAGCTAATCGTTTATCATCTCCGATGCGGGATTGGCGGACTCATTCAGCAGTCTGCCAGCTAGTTCTCCAGGTTCCCGGCGACAGAGGCGGACTCGTTGTGCAGTCCACCACTCAGCCTCCAGTGCCCGCTTCCCAGCACAGGCAGTCCCCTCCTCAGCTCGCACAGCCCAGTGCGAGCTCGCTCAGCGACAGAGGCGGACTCATCGTGCAGTCCGCCACTCAGCTTCCAGCGCCCGCTTCCCAGCAGCATGCAGCTTCTTCCTCAGCTCGCGCAGCCCAACGCGAGCTCGCCCAGCAGTAGCCGTCTCCGGCTCCAAGTCCCAGACGCGCGACCTGGAGCGGGCTCCGCGGACTCAGCAGACTCAGCACCGTGCTCGCTCAGCTCACTGCCTCACTAGTGGTGATGTTACTAAGACCGTTACCTCCTCGGTCCTATAAATAGGCCCCCAGACTTCTCATTTCGTGACAGCAGAAGCGTCCAGGACCCAGCCTCAGCTCCTGCGGACTCGGTTTCCCAGTCCGCGCGACCTGCTCCCCCAAGCAGTCCGCCCGGCTTTGTTCGGCAAGCCGCCCGATCGGTTAGTCGCGCGGTCTGCAGACCTCCCCTTCTCTGTCCGCGCGGCCTCTGGCAATCTCCTCTCCTTAGCCTCGAGCTTCCCCCCTTGTACCCCTTTGTACTATTTTCCCATGTAATGGTGAACTAGCAAATTGTAAACTTTCTTCTTGATTAAAGGAAAAGCCCGTCGTAAGAGTGGCATTCAAGACGCGGCGGGCAAAGTCTGCTGTTGCCGCTTCTAGCGGCCTCCTCTCTTCTTCTCTCCTCTCTCGGCCCCAACCTGCAAAGCTAACCCTCAAGTAGCTGTCTGCTCGACAGTACCTGAACAAGCTTCTCCTCTTTCCCCGCAACCCTTCTTCCTTCATCCTCAGCTTGTGAGATCGAACAATCCGTTAACTGGTCGGTGTCGCATTTCGCGCATCAATAGTTAACACGCGACCTTCAGATCTCGATCAGATAGTGAAAGCAGTGGTTACTCATGTCATACCATCAACCAGCCGAGAATCTCGCTTCAAGTTCCAGTGATGGTCCTCTTTGGGAGGCCTTAGAGCAATCTCGTAGAGAAACTGCTTAACAGTTTCAAGTCCTCAATCGTACTCTAGCAGCTCTCATGCAGCAATTGGCCGTTCAATCTTCAGCACCGCCAGTTCCTCCAATCAATCCAGTACCAACATTAGAGACTCCTCAAGTCTATCCACCAGCTTGTCTGCCGTTCTACCCTCCTCTTTACACTCCAACCTTTCCGCAAGGGCCTGCAGCTCCTTTGCGATCTCAGGATGATGAGTTTGCAGCTCGTCAAAACTTCTTCCGGGAAGCTGCCCGGGGAAGTCCAGCTAGATTTCTGAATTTTTAGGGAAGTCATCCCTTCTCTTCAGCTCCTGCCTTTGCTCCTCCCGCAACAACTTTTCCTTTCTATCCTCCAGCTCCTTGTGCAGCTGCAACTTATGCTCCTTTTTTTCCTTATGTTGTAGGAGAACAAGAAGAACCCTCGCCGTTTATAGAGAGTGTTCGGCACGAACCAACTCCAGTCAACTTCAGAGAGCCACGGTTGCCCATTTACACCAGGGAGACTGATCCAGTCAAGCACCTTCAAGCTTTTGAATCAGCCGTTGCTCTCAAGACCCTCTCTGATGCTACCAAGAGCAAACTCCTCGTGACAACCTTTGATGGTCAAGTGAGAGATTGGTTCTATGGACTTCGTGCTAAGTCCATCTCTACCTTCGCTGATTTGCGAAGGGAGTTCCTGCTCAGATTTTCCACCTCTTCAAAGAGGAAGGGCGGTCCAGAAGCCCTCTTCGAGATCAGGCAGCAAGATAATGAGACTTGGTCTCATTTTGTGGATCGCTTCCAGAGAGAAATCTTAGACATTGAAATCGTTGATCAAGAAATGTACCGAGTGGCTCTTATTCACGGCCTGCAAGAAGGACCACTCAAGTTTGAGGCCAACGTCCAAGCACACAGGACTTATCAAGAGTTGATCGGCTTAGCTAACTCATATATCCACGATGAAAAGAGCAACCCCAGTTTCGTCTCCAGGCTTGTATCGGAGAAAAATTCTTATTCTTATAGGCAGCCTCCGAGGTCTCCTCGGAAAGATTTTTCATCCCACTCTAGGAAAATAAAGAAGTTCCAGCATCATCATGAGCACTCCTTCCCAGGTCAGGATCGTGTCCACGAGCGATTACAACCACTGCCAGCCCTATCTCTGCAAGCAGCCTCTATGCATCGCTCACAAGATAATGATGTACCGTACTCTGGACTCGATGAGACCATGCAAGAAGTCTGCCAGATCATGAAGGATAGGGAAAATTCAAAAAGACCTTACCAGTCGGTAAATAAAAGATCAAGAGATTCAGATCCGTTCTGTGAATTCCACCGAGAGAAGGGTCATTTCACTAAAGACTGCAAGGCCCTTCGACGACTAGTTGAAAGATTACTCATCGAGGGCAAGATCAATGACCTGATCAAAAAAGTTGATTCTTCAAAGCCTTCCACCTCCAAGGGCAAGGAGGTGGCTGAGGTTCAATTGAATTGCGTGGACGTAGAGGATGCAGGCCGTTTGGGGCCTATCAACGTTCGGCCCAAGTGCTTTGAAGCCAATGACGAGGGTGACCTTGGAAATCTATTCTAAAGCAAAGAGGACGTCACAACTCTTCGAGGACCCTCATAATAGTGACCGGTTGTTTTTACTCTACTCTTCAAACACAATATCTTTCAATACTTCTAAGTGCTTCATTTTCTATCTCAGTAAAGTTTACGTCAGAGATCCCATACTTACACTTTTCCCTTTGTGAAGTACTTCCTCCTCTACTTTTTCTCTTTGCCAAAGAGATCACTGAACCACCGAGATATCGCCAAGTCTTGCTCAGGGCCCCCTCGAGATTATCCTCTGGCGTAAGACCGCAATGACCACATATCGCGGGGAGTTTTCTCATATGTGCAGTGGGGGCCGTTCAACTCTCGTGCGGAGGATGACGGGACTTTGGATCCTTGCCAGCATCTAACACAGAGTGCGTTTTCAGGGAGGACCCATGTGTTAGCTCTGCTGTTCTTCGTTTAAGGATACGTTACAGTTACGATGATCTTTGCGTGACAAGCAATGGCGATCAAGTGTAGCCTTGTCTCTTTGATCATCTCACAATTGTAACGGTCGAACACTCCTTGGTACTCTCAATCCGTGCCTTCGCGGGGCCCACAACTCCACTGATCAATTCACAGACAAGCAATAGGCCGCTTGGCACAACTAGTCTAATTGATCAGCGATGCTTGTAACCCAAGGCATGAGAGAAGTGCATCTGTCGATTCCTTCTCAGGAATTTCCGCGCTTGTTTTTCTTTTGTGCCCTTCTAAGGGAGCGAGGCCGGCCCGCTTTAGGTAGGACTACCCTCTATATGGTTTCTTTTAAAGGAAAGCGGTGCATAACGCCCACGGGGAACACCTGTGGCAGTATCCAGTCTTTTTTGAACACCATAGAGATGTAGCCCCCCTTTGTCTTTTTTCCTTTTTACAGGTCAATAGGTTAAACTCAATCTATTCTAAGGATTGAAAATATCTTTTTGGCTTATGGTCATCTAATATGTGATGCCTGCGTAAAGTTCTATCATATGACTATCAACAAGCTCTCTTATTAGATATTTTTGGCACAAATCATTGATCAGAGTATCTGGTTCTTCTTGATTGACAAGTTATGTTGTTACAATTCTAAATTAAGATGATTTCATCTTGCTTATCTGGTTTTCATATTAACGTTATATCTTGATCACGCGAGGCAATCATTATCGCGGTTTGATCTTTATTCAATTGATAGTAGAGTTTGCCATGTATCTATTCTGTTATCCGATTATATCTTATCATATCAAAAGTCAACATTCGCAGGTTCCGCTCAGGTATTTGCGACTTAGTTTTATTTCCTTTATATCTACCTGCTCGCTCTCCTTTTGCAGAGACTAGCAGACATTAGCAAGTTCCTCTCAGGCACTTGCAGCTTATTTTCCTTCTCTATCTGCTTGCTCACTCTTCTTTCTCAGAAACCAGCAGATATTGTCAAGTTCCCTCCAGGTACTTGCATTTTAGTTTCCTTTCATATCTGCTTGCCCACTCTTCTCTCGCAGAGACCAACAGATATTGGCAAGTTCCCTCCAGGTACTTGCATTTTAGTTTCCTTTCATATCTGCTTGCTTGCTCTTCTCTCGCAGAGACAAGAAAATATTGGCAAGTTCCCTCCAGGTACTTGCATTTTAGTTTCCTTTCATGTCTGTTTGCTTACTCTTCTTTCGCAGAGACTAGCAGATATTAGCAAGTCCTATTCAGGTACTAGCAATTTAACTTTATTTCATGATTGTGACTTACTTCTCTTTACAGAAGTTAACAGGTATTTTCAAGTCTCCTTCAGGTTCTTGCAAGTCATCATTCTTCTATGTTTTCCACTCACCTTTGTATTGCAGAGGTCATTAGAAGACATTCACGTTTACTTCATTTTGCAAAGCAACTCAGGTACACTCTAGATGTGCCTCTTTTCGCTTGCATTAATTTTTTCCTTCGCAGGAAAAAGAAGCATTGGCAAAACCTTTTCTGAGGAGAGACATCAGGTTCTATCTCCCCTTGCCTCTCATTTTTTCCCAAGGGATGGATCACGATTTTTGTGGGTCTCCTAATTTTTCGAAGTTCCCTTCAGGACTGAAAAAAGTGCGGGGATTATGTTAACCCTGAAATCGGCAATCCCTCCTAGGGTTGCCAGCTCGCAAGTCGCGGCCTGCTCTGGGTTCCCCCTGAAGGTCGCGGCCTGTCAGCCTCTCCTTCCAAGAGTGGGCGGACTGACCTCTCAGTCCACTCAGTCCGCTCAGCCCACGCGGTTAAAGCGATCTCTCTAGCAAGACCACCCAGGTCGTGTAGCTCCCTCTCGGTCTGCAGGGGTGCGGACTGCTGCCTCAGTCCGCCCGAGCAGACCGAACGGTTTGTTCGGCTAACCGCGCAGCAAGCTCTCCTTTCTAAGGTGCGGACTGCCCAATGATGTCGCGGACTCCCATTCCTATCCGCCTAGATCGCTCGATAGCGACATGCTTATGTGGCGGGCTCCGTCTTTAATCCGCTTGCCGGAGGTCGCCAGGGTACGATCAACCCTCCTATCCGCCAGTAGTAGGCGGACTCGATCTCAGTCCGACAGGTCGCCTACCCCATGCAACGGCAAGCTCCAGCCGACAATGGCGACCTACCACCAGGTTTCCTGTCAGTAGCGGCGACTTCCCTCCAAGGATACCACCAGCGGGCAGCCTGCTCGACACCTCCGTCGCGAGTTAGGCGAGCTCGATGAGCAGTCCGCAAGAAGATACCCAGCTCGGTAGCTAATCATTTATCATCTCCATTGCGGGATTGGCGGACTCGTTCAGCAGTCCGCCAGCTAGTTCTCCAGGTTCCCGGCGACAGAGGAGGACTCGTCGTGCAGTCCTCCACTCAGCCTCCAGTGCCCGCTTCCCAGCAGCAGGCAGTCCCCTCCTCAGCTCGGACAGCCCAGTGCGAGCTCGCTCAGCGACAGAGGAGGACTCGTCGTGCAGTCCGCCACTCAGCTTCCATCGCCCGCTTCCTAGTAGCAGGTACCTTCTTCCTAAGCTCGAGCAGCCCAACGCGAGCTAGCCCAGCAGCAGTAGTCTCCAGCTCAAAGTCCCAGACCGCGCGACCTGGAGCGGACTCCGCGGACTCAGCACCATGCTCGCTCAGCTCACCGCCTCACCAGTGGTGACATTACCAAGACCGCTACCTCCTCGGGCCTATAAATAGGCCCCAATACCTCTCATTTCGTGACAGCAGAGGCGTCTAGGACCCAGCCTCTGCTCCTGCAGAAAAGGTTTCCCAGTCCGTGCGACCTGCTCCCCCAAGCAGTCCGCCCGGCTTTGTTTGGTAAGCCGCCCGATCAGTTAATCGTGCGGTCTACCAACCTCCCCTTCTCAGTCCGCGGCCTCTGGCAATCTCCTCTCCTTAGCTGCCAGCTTCCCCCCTTGTACCCCTTTGTACTATTTTCCCATGTAATGGTGAACTAGCAAATTGTAAACTTGCTTCTTGATTAAAGGAAAAGCCCGTCGTAAGAGTGGCATTCAAGACGCGGCGGGCAAAGTCTGCTGTTGCCGCTTCTAGCGGCCTCCTCTCTTCTTCTCTCCTCTCTCGGCCCCAACCTGCAAAGCTAACCCTCAAGTAGCTGTCTGCTCGACAGTACCTGAACAAGCTTCTCCTCTTTCCCCGCAACCCTTCTTCCTTCATCCTCAGCTTGTGAGATCGAACAATCCGTTAACTAGTCGGTGTCACGTTTCGCGCATCAAAAGGAGAGGCTAGCGATACACGACGAATCGGCGGGAATGCAGACTGATTCTAATCGAATCGGCGAGAATCACTTAGTGATTACCGTCGATTCTTCCTTGGCAGAAATTCTATTTGAAGAACTGATAGCAGGAAGAAGTCGGCGGGAATGCAGACTGTTTCTCGTCGAATCGGCGGGAATCACAAATGATTCTCGCCGAAGTCGTCGAGAATCACTTAGTGATTCCCATCGATTTTGACTTAGACGAATTTTCTCTTCCCTCCTTTGAAGACTTGGTCTTTGACCCCTCTTTGCTCCTTCTTCTGCTCTTGATCTGCCTTAACCCTGTACTTGAAAATAAGTACACTCCAATAGAGAGAGCACATGTGAGTCAACACACTGATCTGCTCAACGAGGGATTACGTTGCGCAGACCCGTGTATATTTACCCACTACACCCTGACATTTGTGTGTACTTATCATGGAATAGCTGCAAGCACAACTTTAGAGAAAATAATCAAATACATAGTCAATTCAACTTAGCTTGTTCACGGGGTTCTTCAAATCAGGTCCATTGTGGATACAATACCCCAACACAACCTCCAGTAATTGGACGTAAACTGCCAATCTCTATCACTCACAATGTTTTGGTGCACACCGTTCAGTCTAACTATGTTATCCACTTAAAGCTTTGCAAGTTTCTCCACCGAATCATCCTTCCTATTCGGAATGAAATGCGACACTTTTATCAACCGATTTACGATCACCCGATGGCGTCATTTCCCACTACTAGAAAAATGGCTTTTAGCCATGGTTTCTTTTGCCACGGGGAAAAAATCATGGCTAATGGGCGGCAGCGGCGGCGGCCGTGGTGGCGGCGGCTGGCGGCGGCCGGCCTAAATTTTTTATGTTATGAGTGGCCCTTTAACCACGGCAATTAAACCGTGGCTAAAAGTCCAGTATTGACTTTTAGCCACGACAATCAAACCTTGGCTAAAAGTCCGGTATTAGCCACGGTTTTGGACTTTTAGCCACGGTTTGGACTTTTAGCCACGCTCGCATTGCCCACGCCCATTTTCCGTGGGTAGACCGTGGCTAAAAGTCTTTAGCTACGGTTTTGGACTTTTAGCCACGACAATCTGCCGTGGCTAAAAGTCAGTTTTCTAGTAGTGTCCCTTCTTCGGTTTTGGCAATCCATGCTCAAAGTCCATTGAGATATCATCGAACTTCCACTCCGGGATAGGCAAAGACTTGAAGAAACCCCCAGGCTTCTTGTACTCTTCCTTCACTAAGGCGCAAGTCTTACACTTTGCTACATATAGTGCCACATCCTCCTTGAGTCCTGGCAACCAGAATAACTTTTTCAAATCTCGGTACATCTTCGTGCTTCCTGGGTGAATCGAGTACTTGGTGTGATGAGCCTCGTACATCAACTCCACCCATAAATTACCAACGTTTGGGATGCAAAAATGACTGTTCATCCTTAGTAGTTCATCTTCAACCATAAATTGGGAATTGGACCCATTCGAAGCTGCATCCATGATTTACTTCATGCTGCTATCCAAAGCCATAGCCTGCCGAATTCGATCAGCCAGGTCATACTGAACTTTTGTCTAGTTCAATAGCGCATCGGCACTAGTCTGCTTGTCAACACAAGAGATATCTAATGCCTCCAATTCCAAAATCAACTGCTCGTCACAAACCGACAACTAGTTGGCTTATGCGGGATACCTGCGACTCAACGCATCCGAAATCGCATTACCTTTCCCGGGCACATAAAGAATTTAGAATGTATAGTCCCCCAGGAACTCCATCTATCTTCGCTGCCTCATATTCAGATCCTTCTAATCCAACAGGTATTTCAGTCTCTTGTGGTCGGTATAGATATCGACCTTAACGCCGTACAAATAATGTCTCAACAGCTTCAGAGCAAAAATCACGACCACTAACTCAAAGTAGTGGACCGGATAATTTCTCTCATGCACTTTCAGCTGACGCGAGCCATAGACTATAACACTTCCATGATGCAGCAGCACGCAGCCCAAACCACTGCCCGAAGCATCGTTGTAGATATCAAAGCCTTCGGTCCCACTCGACAAACTTAGCACGGGCATCATGGTCAACTGACCCTTCAACTCTTCAAAAGATTGCGCGCACTCCTGCGTCCAAACAAATTTTTGATCTTTCCTTGTCAAAGTCGTGAGATGTAACGCTATCCGCGAGAAGTTCTCAACGAAGCGCATGTATTAGCCGGCAAACACCAGAAAATTCCGGACTTCCGCTACCGCAGACAATACATGCCACTCGCATATCGCCACTATCTTCGCCGGATCCACCGCAATTCCTTCTCCACTAACTATGTGACCAAGGAACGCTACTGAGGGCAACAAAACCTCGCATTTGGAGGAATTTGCGTATAGTTCGTTCCTCCTCAGCGTCTCCAAAACAAAATGCAGATGTTTGAAGTTATCCTCTTCGCACAGCGAGTACACCACTATGTCATCGATAAATACAATCACAAAGTGGTCTAAGTATTTCCTGAACGTTCTGTTCATCAGATCCATGAACACTGATGGTGAATTAGTCAACCCGAACGACATGACCGTAAACTCGAAATGCCCATATCTCGTGCTGAACACTGTCTTTGGGATATCACTTTCCCTTATTCTCAACTGATAGTAGCCAGACTTAAGATCCAATTTTGAGTACACCGATGACACGACTAGCTGATCAAACAGATAATCAATCCTTGGTATCGGGTACTTGTTCTTTTCTGTTAACTTGTTCAGTTCTCTATAGTCGATACAAAGCCGCAAACTGCCGTCCTTCTTCTTGACAAAAAGGACCGGTGTGCTCCAAGATGACAAACTTGGATGCACATAACCCTGCTCCAACAACTCTTCAAGTTGAACTTTAGCTCCACCATTTCCTTAGGCGCCAACCTATAAGTAAAGTGTGACATAGGTTTGGCACCGAGAACTAGCTCACACATGAAGTCAGTCTCCCGCTGGGATGGGGCTCCGGGAAGATTGTCTGGGAAAACGTCAGGGTACTCGTACACAACTGGGATGCTACCCAAAGTGGGATTAGGCATTACAGCCTCCACTAGCGCGAAGAATAGCTCTACACTAGAACAAACTACCTTTACCACTTGAAGAGCATGCATTAAAGTCTTGCTCGACCCCTTAAAACCCACAAACGTTGTCTCCCGGTCAGCTCCCAACTTGACTTCCTTACGATTGCAATCTATGTATGCCTTCTGATTCAAAAGCCCGTCCATACCAAAAAATGACGTAGAACTCTACTAATGGCAGTAACGACGCTAGCAAGTCGAACTCCTGACTCCCAATATGAATATTTACGGCACAAACTCTGTTCGTGAGCATAGAACACCCATTCGGTAGCAACACATCCAATTTGTCCTTCACCAACGAAGAAGGGAATCTGAAGCGCGATAAAAAACCTTCGGACAAAAAGGTGTGCGAAGCTCCCGTATCGAAGAGTGCTCTTGCTGAAATAACACAAATAAAAACAAAGCCTATACAAACAGTAGTAAGCTAACAAGCACAAGGTAACAGTATTTAAAGATAAATTGCTATAAATTTTATCTGTACCCGTCACCACATTCGCTTGCTTGATGGCCTCTTGCTAGCAAAGATTGTAGACTCTTAGTTGAGTCGGAGCATACTGGGATGCGTTTGACTACACCGCCTTGCCCCTTTTCCTCGTAAGTTGCTCCATGCTTCCTCTCAGACTTCGGATGTCCGCTCCAACAGTCACGGGCAAAATGCCCCAGCTTCCCACAAGTTAAGCAAGCACCCGGTGCACGACCTGTAGTCTCCCCCGAAGTACCAGAAGAAGGGCTGGACCCGAAGCCCTAGCCTTCTTATTCCACCTTCGGAAACCAGACTTTGAAGTCGGCACCTTGAGCTCTAACTTCTTAGCACCAGATTCTCCAATTGCTCCTGACATAGATTTCTTTTTCGTCTGAGCACCCTCCCGACAAAGTCAGGCAAAGTGCCCTTTCTTGCCACAAGTATGACAAGTGTAAATAGCTTTGCGAGTGGACGCTTTAGCCTTCTTTCTCTGCATTCTGCGGTAGGCATCCCTTAAAGGATCTGCAGGGTTCAGTACCCTACTCACTGGTATCTGGTGAGTTCTCCCCAACTCTACTTCCAAAGATATGTCCGACTCCACTAAGGCTCGGAATCCCAATAACTTTTGTCTTAGCAGTATGATTCGAAACTCGCTACGCAAACCATTATAAAATCTATCGACTATAGACTGCTCTCTTTCCAACTCAAAGCCTGGGTAGCTCCTTAACATAAGGAATTCCTGCAAATATTCGCCGACTGAGTGCACTCCCTGCACTAAAAGAATGCTCACCTGCTGCCCCGATGGTCCTCTAAATGCCATATGCTCCATCACACCACCCGGTGTCGAGGCCACCTTAGGGACAGAGGGTTGCACATTCCTTCCCTGTTGTGCGTTGGTCACCAAAAATAACACCCTAACTACCCTTCTTATGGTTTCCATATAAGGAGGGGTCTCATGCACGTCGCTGGGTGCAATACTTTTCTCAGAAAACATGCATTCAGACTGCCACGCGTCACTCCCGGACACCTATAGTCGTACAAAACACCAATAAGTGACCGAACAAAATTGCAAAAAGAAATTGAAGGAACATGCAGGTTCCTTAAACATGTGTATTTTCATTCCTAAGTGGACATTCATGGGTTCTTTTCATGTTATAACGATGACGCACACACTTGTGCTCACCACCCCTTAAAGTGAATTCGTCCATGAATTCATTTAAGCCTGACCGAAACCTCCCTCTGATACCAAATTGTAACACCCCTATCCATCACATAGCATATAGCAGTAGGTCCGGTCAGGGCCCGAAGCCATATATCACAGACATTCTGAAGGGTTACTCATTAAAACCATTCTTCCAATCGTAACGTCCTACACAGAGAATTTAGCGGAAATAATTTATTAAGTAGCAAAATAAGAACCCAGCCACAAGCATGAATGTCCACTATCGAACCCAAAGAAGAATGAATTACAAAGTACCGGCCTTATGGCCTTACAAGAGTTCACTAAATTTAAAACAGTGTCATCCATACTTCGGCTCGCAGGCCGGTCACACATGAATTAAACAAGTAAACAAAACAGGGCCTTCAAGGGCCGGCTTAGCAACAAGGGCTTTGCCTCGCTATTTGCCACTCGGCTCCGCAGTACCTGCAAGAAAAATTCACCGCAACGGTGGCAAACAAAAGTAATGGTCAGCTAAAGTTGACCAAATTATAACGATCCCGCCCCCAAACTCAGGGCGGCAATGCTCCTTCCCTGCACTTATTAGCATAATAAGCATTGTAGTGAATAATCACTACATCACAGGTGCATGCACACATGGACGCACACACCATGCTCTCAGGGCACTTACACTATGAACCTGGTCAAAATCGCGGTCTCACCACCACCCCATTGACGGCAATACTTGTGAGCATTTTAGTCTTTCTAGCCTAAGCCTAAGACCCTCCATCTATGCCAAAGGTAAGTACCACGTACCTTAGGTCGCTTTAACCGAACGACACAGTGCGGGTATAGTTCCTCCTAACCCGTTGCTCACACTGCAACGTCAATTTAACCCATATGCGCGGGTCAAGCTTCCCCGAGTCCCAAAATGATCAAACATGCACATAACCCGGTTATGTTCAAGGCTGGCTCCCAGGCCACCAAGTTGGCATAAATGCATTTCTGCAAAATTTTCCGGGTGCACCTCGGAGTAAATCCTCAAGACTCCCTGTTGCAATCTACCGCGTAGAAAACCCGAAAACAACCAAAGGCACGGAGTCTTCTCCGGCTAATAATGCACAATGAAACATCACTGATCCAGACTAACTTGTTCGGCTTGGATTCACACACCATGCTTATGTCCGTATCTCGATTTCGAACTCTACATGCAAACAAGGGGGGCGATTCACATCTACCCCAAGGAACGCCGCACACTCGCAGGAGCGGGTTTCCTTATGCAAAAGAAGGAGTGCTTAACATGCTCAAGAAGATAATCGTTACCCTAGCATTACTCTTTCGCGCCATGGAAACATATATGGTCGGAAAACACTGTGATGATCTCGCCTCCGTAGATCTTGACCCGGCTTGCGATTTGGCGCTCTGAATCTCCTCCGGTGACTGGATCTCTCTTCCTTTTTCCTCCTTGATCTCCCGTCTCTTTAGAACTTAAAAAGAAAATAAATCCAAAATAAATGAGGATTTTCAACCCTATTCCCGGCCTTAACCCTAGGATGGGTAAGCTTGAGCCATTGGATCCCAAAATAAGGAAACGGACGGCCACAATTCGCCCTGAAAAATAACTTCCTGGGCCGAACATGGCTTGTGACACGCCCGTATCCAAGGCCGTATTCCTCATTCGCCGTCAATCAGGAAAATCCCGACCATGATACGGCCTGTGACATGGCTTGGAACACGCCCGTGTAACGGGCCGTATGCCTCAAATGACATGGGAACAAACACATCCCGAGCACGACACGTCCATGTGACACTCCCGTGTCACATGCCGTGTACTAAACACGCCCTGGGACATGCCCGTGTTCCAGGTCGTGTAACTCCCTCAGTACAAACTAGCAAACTACCCGAGCAGGACACTTCCTATGACACGCCTGTGTCTCAGGCCGTGTTCCCTGTCTCGACACTCGATGCCTGCATTTTCGTCGACCACTCAGTGAGTTGTTGATCCCGAGCATAACACGGCCCTGGGACACGCCCGTGTCCAAGGCCGTGTGACCCTTACCAAGGTCCAAACTTGCCTCAAAGCACTGCCCGTTGCTCTTTTGAGTTTTGGGGCGTTACATCAGGATACTTGACAACCAACACTAACTTTTGAAGGGATTTAAAACCCTTTTACACAGTGAATGGAAAAGAAATGATGTTTTCTTCTCTGTCAATGATCGGAGAGAAGACTAGTGGATGTTGATGATGACAAAGCTTCCCCTGAGATTTTGTAGATGATCAGGAAATGGAAGCTTTGCTTTAGGGTGTAGGACTTCAAGGAAATGTTCTCCTTCCAATAAATATATCTAAGAGATTGTAAGGTTTGATCTCAGAATGAATATTGTTTCCTGGAAGAAAGGCTTGATGGAGAAACTCTTTTCTTTGTCTTTCTTTTTCTTTCTATCACTGCTTCTTCTTCTCCTCACAATTCTGTATCTCTATATATTGTTTGAACATAATTCAAACATTTGAATTTACTTTGGCTGTATTGGCTGAATCATTCCCGAGAATGGTAAGTTCTTTGGGAATCAATTAGCATTAAAACTTTATTTAATTCATAATTAATGCAACCTCCAAACGACTATATTCATAAGAATATATAACATTAAATCTGATAGTTATAAACTCTTGATGCTAAGCATTAATAAATTCTTCCAGCTGTAAATAAATCTGTCCGAATAACTGCACAGTAAATCACCAAACTAAATTTTAAAGCTTTTTTCAAACTGGGCTCGGAGTTCGTTGATCTCATCTCGGAGTTCGTTGAGCTCAGCTCGGAGTTCGTCGAGCTGATCTCAGAGAATATGAACTGCAAAATCGTTGATCTAAGTTTCACAGCTTTCTTTGAGCTGAGCTAAGAGATCGTTGAACTGAGCTCAGAGTTCGTTGAACTGAGCTTGGAGAATTTGTTTGGCTGAATTTCTGAACTTCAAAACTGAATTTCTCTGGAATTTTTCTAAAGGAGCAAACCTAGAAATAAACCTATGACCACCCATGACTATACATTTTGGGTCAATCTAAACATTCTAACAGTGATCCTTGCCCAAATCAGAAATAGGGTTCCAACACGTACCCAGATATAGAAGGAGTGCTGCAAGTTATCGGAGTGGAGACAATTCGAACATCTGGTTCATCATCCTCCTCCAACTGCTCCAAGTAAGAAGCACACTCCTTCATAGAGTGATCCTAACTCCGAAAAAATAAACACTGCTTAGCCGGCTTTGTCGGTACAATAGGTACTAACGCCAAAAAGAGTTGTGCGATAATAGAAGCGGGGATGAGTAGCTAACTGGCTTATGTCTACCATATTGAGTACCAGATGAGGTTAGTGCTCCATATGTAGATCCTTGATTGTCTTGGCTACCATACTCCTTCGGACATATATCACTCAGATGAGAGATATCTCCACACCAGCGACAAAGGTTATTAAAACTGGCCCACTTTGTAGAGATCACAAATTTCCAGGATTAAAATACATTGCATAGATTCTTAATAAAAATCTAACATTTCCAACCAACTTAAAAAGAAAAAAGAGACTGGTATAAAACAAATTCAAAACAAGCAACTCTGTCGTAACTCTCCTAACACAACACAAATCAGCAATATGCCTGCAATCCTCAGCAACGGTGCCAAAAACTTGATGCGTCGGCAAGTGCAGTGGTCGCTGTCAAGTAATTATTTTGAGAATAGCTTCCCCGAATGTCGATCTCGTGGGAATGCAGGTAGGGTATTGTGATAGCGTCATAGAAAGATCGTTACTAAGAGTTAAACGAAACAACAGAGGTTGACTTTTGATTCATAATGCTAAAAACAAAAAGAAAACTAATGCGGGTCGTAAGCACCGCTTCGCTTGGTGGATGAAACTAGTGCAGGCCACTATGCCGTGCTTCATGAGGTGAATGGACGGAGAGCAAGCGGATGGAATGAACACATGTGCAGAGAGTGAGGGTCGTAATCACCTCTTCAACCACCAACACTAGCCCTTGCTAGAGTGGTTCTAGTACGTGAGTGGAGTGGATGTGAATGCAGGCGAGTTCATCACAGCTAACCAAAGAGGATGTAAATAACCCAAGCAAACTTCATTCATAGACAAATAAAAGCAAGTTCAGGTTCATTACAAGCTTTAGAGTACAATCCACTATGGAGAACAGGTAGAATAAACTGAAAGGGGGGAAAGC
Organism: Platanthera zijinensis; assembly: GCA_039513925.1. Classification (NCBI taxonomy): domain Eukaryota; kingdom Viridiplantae; phylum Streptophyta; class Magnoliopsida; order Asparagales; family Orchidaceae; genus Platanthera; species Platanthera zijinensis. Next base: position 56,169,343 of record CM077091.1, on the reverse strand, counting down.
CTAGCCGTGGTTCTTGACCAGAGTGGTGGTTTATCAGTCCACTTCTCGAATCTTACTGGGTTGCTTTCGGAGGAAAATGGGTTGTCAATCCACTTGTCTTCCTCCGTCTTCTTCCCTTTCTTTTAATCTTTTCTCTCTTTTTCCTAAATGAGTAGTACAAAAATATCTCTGTTGCATAGTGCTTGTGGCCGGGAACTCTATGAAGGGTTGAAGATGACTTCAGATCATCAAAGAAAGCTTCCCAGATGGTGGAGATGAGTGGAGGACTTGAGGGGGAGAGAAACAGTGCTTCACGTACAACACTGGACCTGGAAAATGAGATTGTGTGCCCTAATTCGCTGAAGAACGTGCATAAATATGGACATCAAATAATCAGAGCGCACGATTAGTGGCGCAAGACCGGTGGTTGTGCGCTCAGACGGTTGATGATTGTGCGCTCTGACAGTTGATTATCGTGCGCTCTGCTCCAGAGAAACCTGTAGCTAGACAGAAAAAATTATATATATGCGCATGATCAGTGGCGCACGACCAGAGGTCGTGCGCATAGGATCCCATGATCGTGCGATTAGCAGTTGTAGAACTCCAGAAAAAAGTGATAAATTCGCACGAGCAGTGGCGCACGACCAGAGGTCATGCGCACTATGTCCAATGGTCATGTGATTGCCCCCAGACATAACTTGGAAAAATGGAGAATAGTGCGCACAATCAGTGGCTCATAACCAGTGGTCGTGCGCTATAGATCCAATGATTGTACACAGTGTTCCTATACCGTTTGGGGTTCGATCAACTGACCTCGCACGACCAGCTGTTGTGCGCTAAGGATTCCACTGACCGTGCGCGTGTAAAAATGCACGATCAGTGGCCCTTAGGCGAAAAACATTCCCAAACAATCCCGGAACACTCACACGACCTTTGTACCTGCAGTAAAAATAGAATAGCCACCGAAATGGGCAATCCACATTCTCCAGACACAAGAAAACACCAAGTAAATGGCAAAAGTATAATAACTATGAAATCACACTGAAAACGGGCCTAAAGTGCACTTAACATGGAATGGACATAGTAACAAATTTTATCAATTATGGCTCCCAAGTGTAGTGCATCATCGATAAAACTGGACCAGATGAGTCCAAAAATATGTATATAACTTGGACTCATCACTCTCCCATCTGCTGAAGGTGGAGGAATCAATTTTCGTCAAATGGTGAATAGGCATTCCTAATGACATATCAAATCTATTTATACCCACATGATTAACGTACAGTATAAGAATCCTTCCAAAGCTCGGAGCATTCAGACATTCCTTAATCTTCTAAAAAAGAACAACTTGTTAGGTTTATTGATCACAATGTCCCAAATTTGAAAAAGCCTACAGGACAATGGTATACATATATTTGTATCTGATGCATGCTATAATTTCTATGTATGTATGTGGTTACTTGTTACACTGATTAGATAGGTTATCTAAGTAACAATGACAGGTGGACACATGGAAGAATGCAAACAAGACAAGAATCTATCTAAGTCCACAGGCGTTGAGTGAAGGCAGTTCACTCAATGCCAGATGTCCAAAAGCATTGAGTATAGATTAAATAATCAAAGACCTAGCATTACCAAGATAGAAATCTGGTTAAGTCCAAAAGTGTTAAATGAAGGCAGTTCACTCAACGCCTAGAGCCAGAAACATTTAATGGAGCTCATGCTGTCAAAGCCCCAAAAGTTGTAGACAGAAAATCTGTCTAACTTCGGAAGCATTGAGTGACGGCAGTTCACTCAACCCTAACTCAATAGAAATTCAACTAAGTACAGAAGTATTGAGTGAAAGCTGTTCACTCAACACCTCAGCAACATGGTGGGCAAAAGCAGAAAGCATTTAGTGCATAAGCTTCACTCGACGCCTTCATACAGATAAAATCGGCTAAGTCCAAATGTGTTGAGTGATGAAGAATCACTAAACGCCTAATTTGTTAGATAACTAAAAGTCTATATTCGTTGAGTAATGACTGATCACTAAACGTGTAATAACCCCATCCGTGAAATAACATATAATAGAAGGTTCGGCCGAGGCCCCACATTATATGCCACAAACAGATGGCGAGGTCACAGGTTAATACCTAAATACCATCGCACCCTAACCCAGAGCATTCTAGCGGAAGTTTATTACTTAAAAGAACTCATCCAACGAATGTCCACTAAATATATAAATACCCATTTATATATACAACACCAGGAATGTATACAAGCACACCGCTCACGGCCTTAAGGCCTTACAAGTTTCTCTTTACAAACACATCACTTCATACATCGGCACGCAGGCCGACCACACATGAAATCCAAATCTTTGCACGGACTTCGAGGGCCTAACAGCAGCAGCAAGGGCTTCAGCCCGCTCAATCCATCAACCAGTAACACCTGCATAAGAACGTCCACCCAAGCGGTGATAAACAAAGCAACGGTCAGCTTCCAGCTGACCAATTATAACGACCCTACCCCTTACATGGGGCAGTGGTTCCTTCCCTGCATGCACAACATATAAATATATATCACACACATCATCACAAACACAGGCCTCAGAGCCAGGCGCTCCGTGCACTCAGGGCACGATTATGGTGTATCGAACTCCTCAAGGTTCCACCACCGATTCGAGGTGTGTACTTGTTAGCCGTGCATAAGCCTCCAAACCCCTATTTAAGACATCACGCACTCGTCTCACTCAGAGGCACGCACCTCACAGCAACCGTAAGCACTATCAGTCGACCTACCCACGTAGTGTAACAAGCCTAGGGAAATCGCCCCATGGTATTGCCACCAATCGACCGCTCACCCGATCAAACCACTGAACTTGTTGGGTGGCCCACCCACTCAGAGGTTCTTAACTTGTTGGCCATGGGCATCAGCCGCCAAACCCCTATTGGAGGCTTCTCGCACTCATCCACTCAGAGGTACTTGCAATCCATCTCATATCCATCTCATAACACAGGCACACGGTACCACTTTCCATTCCATCAATAAAGCTCGTGTCGAGCATACAACCAAAGGAGTTATGCAAAGCTTCCTTACCACACTTCAGAAGCGTCCTAACACGCTCCGCAAGCTATTCGTTGTATACACGGAGTCTTCTCCGGATCGCAGCATCACCAATCCAGACTATACATCCATATGTGCTTCACATAGCATGCCTATTCCATACTACACACTTCCAGATCTAAATGCAGACTCAACCACTTGAATCACTTACGCCCTTCCATCTTTTGATGGAGGATTCCATAGATATACATACATAAATAAAGGGCTTCACCTGCCCAAGGAAGGAAGATCGTTACACTTGATGATCGCTTCAACGCCATGAAAGAACTAGCCGGATGGTAATCACCGCGACGGACTTGCCTCCACAACATTGAACTCGGCTCTCGATTCGAACCGCTGACGCTCCACTGGCGTTAGGAAAGCTTCTCCTTCTTCCTTCCTTGCTCTCCTCTCTCTCTTCTCTTTAGAAAGAGAATGGAAAACATAAGAATAAGATATTCATCTCCATTCTCGGCCTTATAGTAGCAGGGAGGAACTAAGACAACAGGATCCAAATAGAAGGGAATGAACGGCCTCGATCTGTTTTGAAAAGCATCTATACAGAGCTGACATGGCTTGTGACGCGCTTGTGTCACAGGCCGTGTTCCTTGAGAGGCTACAGAACCGACTCAATCTGGATCAGAACACGGGATACGACACGCCTGTGTCACTTCCTCACATGCCCGTGTCAACCAGTACACGGCTATGTGGATGGCCGTGTCACCCCATCAACACAGGACCAAATCACCCGAGGAGAACACGGCTAAGGCACATGCCTGTGTCCTTGGCCGTGTGCCCAACAAGCCCGTGTCATAGGCCGTGTGCCACACTCAAAGCCACTCCACTCAACACAACTCAATGTCGCCCTGTTACCAACCCGAGTAGGACACGGCCTAGGACACGCCCGTGTCCCAGGCCGTGTCGCCTCTTGACGATCGTCGACCGTGTTATCTCGAGAACTCGACTCGATGCACACCGTAAAGGACACACCCGTGTCCAAGGCCGTATGCACTAGACACGCCCGTGTCCCCTGCTTTGTCACCCAACCTAACTCTAAATTACAATTTAGGGTGTTACAATCCTCCCCTCCTTATAGAAATTTCGTCCCGAAATTTAGCGCAACTGCAATAGCAACACAATAATGCAATCGATTCACAATTAACCAAAACGATCCGGGTTTAGAGTTCAGAGGACGCAGCTTGTCTCTCCCCACAACATTGCATAACAACACGTGTTTTCAACAAACACACATACATACAACATAATATGTACCTAGTATAACACAACGAAATAAAGTGCACCCGTTACTTTACTTCCACTCCTCCGCGTCTTGCCTAAACCGCTTTATAGCCTCGTGCAATTCCAAATTATGTATGTGATTAGGCTGCTCCTCACGGTTTCAACTTTGCAGCTCCTGCAACTCGAGAGTGTGCACTCGAGGCTGTGCCCGAGATGCCGATTATTCCGCCACAACTTTTCCCTTTTCTTCATAGGTCGCACCAATCTTAATCTCACCCCTCGAGGAGCCACTCCAACAATCTCGGGAGATATGCCCCTGCCTCCCACAGTTAAAACACATACGTGTATCCATGCGTCCTTGCCCTTACGTTGCTCCCAAAATAACATTCGATTGAGTTTTTTCAGAAGGCCTGAACCTCTTCTTATCACATTTCCTAAACTCTGATTGATCGGACTGCGGAAATTTTGAACTCCGACCTTTCCGCCGCCAAGTTCTTCTTGTCCTTCACCCATTTCAAATCTTTCTCCAGCGCACAAGTTGTATCTACTAAGGCTTGGAAGCCTTGGTTCACTGAACTCGGAAGCGCCAATTTCAGCTCATCTCGGAGTCCCTCATAGTATCTATTCATCTTCCGCGCTTCTTCCGCAAAATTCGACCCCGCATAACGCCCCAGCCTAGTAAATTCATGCAGGTAATCATCTACAGACTTCTCCCCATGCACCAAACGTTTGAATTCGTTCTCCATAGAAATTCTCCACGATACTGGCAAATAATTTGCCCAAAACAATCTGGAGAATTTGTCAATCGAAATCGCTCCCAGGCCTCTGTCTGCCAACTGGTGCATCTCGACTTCATCCCACCACATTCTCGCCTCTCCTTCCAGTAGGAGAGTTGTTGACGTAACTCTATGCCCCTCATCAATCCTAAGCGCTGTCAAGATCCTCTTCACTCTTGAAAGCCAATCTTCCGCCTACGTTGGGGAATTTTCCACGACAAACGTAGGTGGATGAAAATCCATAAACCGCTTCAATTGTTCGTCATTCGCTCGCTCGTCCACCTGAGCTTCAACATGCTCTTCCCTCGCACAAACCCGAACTGGCTCCACTATAGGCCTTGCCTGCCCAACAAGTTGTGCTTGAATCATGGCAAATATCGCCTCCGCAACTAGGCGTACGATTTTCGCAGAAGGAGGAGGTGTGGGCACCTCAGATGGTGCCGCACTCTCATCCGAATGCTGGGGCTCAGACTACCCAGCACCACTCCTTGTCACCTATATATGAATAAGATATCAATAATCAACCTCAAATTCAAAATGGCAAACATACCTAATACACACACGCACATTCCTAGTGGACATTCTTGAATTCAATTATGTTAAAACGGATCGCACGTACACGTGCTCGCCACCCGACAAAAGAATTCGGCCACGAATTCAAAAGCGGAAAACCGAGGGGCCTCTGATACAAAAATATAACAACCCCATCCTTTAAATAACATATAATTGAAGGTCCGGCCGGGTCCCCACATTATATGTAACAAACAGACGGCGAGGTAACAGACTAATACCAAAATACCATCGCACCCTAACCCAGAGCATTCTAGCGGAAATTTTTTACTTAAAAGAACTCATTCAACGAATGTCCACTAAATAAATAAATACCCATTTATATATACAACACCAGGAATGTATACAAGCACACCACTCATGGCCTTAAGGCCTTATAAGTTTCTCTTTAAAAACACATAACTTCCTACATCGGCACACAGGCCGGCCATACATGAAATCCAAATATTCGCACGACGTTCGAGGCCCTAACAGAACCAGCAAGGTCTTCAGCCCGCTGAATCATTCAACCCGCAACACCTGCATAAGAACGTCCACCCCAAGGGTGACAAACAAAGCAACGGTCAGCTTCCAGTTAACAAATTATAATGACCCTACCCCTTACCCGGGGTAGTGGTTCCTTCACTGCATGCACAATAAATAAATATATATCACATACATCATCACAAACACCGGCCTTAGATCCAAGCACTCCGTGCACTCAGGGAATGATTATGGTTCACCGAACTCTTCAAGGTTCCACAACCGATTAGAGGTGTATACTTGTTAGTCGGGCATAAGCCTCCAAACCCCTGTTGAAGACCTCACACACCCGTCTCACTCAAAGGCACGCACCTCACGGTAATCGTGAGCACTATCAATCGACCTACCCACGTAGTGTAATAAGACTAGTGAAATCGCCCCGCTATATTGCCACTAATCGACCTCTCACCCGATCCTACCACTGAACTTGTTGTGTGGCCCACCAACTCAGAGGTTCTTTACTTGTTGGCCATGGGCATCAGCCGGCAAACCACTATTCGAGGCTTCTCGCACCCATCCACTCAGAGGTACTTGCAATCCATCTCATATCCATCTCATAACACAGGCACACGGTGCCACTTTCCATTCCATCAATACAGCTCGTGTCGAGCATACAACCAAAGGAGCTATACAAAGCTTCCTTACCACACTTCACAAGCGTACTCACATGCTTCGCAAGTTATTAATTGTATACACGGAGTCTTCTCCGGATCGCAGCATCACCAATCAAGACTATACATCCAGATGGGCTTCACACAGCATGCCTATTCCGTACTACACACTTCCGGATCTAAATGCAGACTCAACCACTGGAATCACTTACGCTCTTCCATATTTTGATGGAGGATTCCATAGATATACATGCATAAACAAAGGGCTTCACCTGCCCAAGTAAGAAAGATCGTTACCCTTGATGATCTCTTCGGCGCCATGAAAGAACTTGCCGGATGGTAGTCACCGCGACGACCTTGCCTCCACAATGCTGAACTCAGCTCTCGATTCGGACCGCTGAAGCTCCACCGGTGGAAGGAAAGCTTCTCCTTCTTCCTTCCTTGCTCTCCTCTCTCTCTTCACTTTAGAAAGAGAATGGCCAACATAAGAATGAGATATTCATCTCTATTCTCGGCTTTATAATAGCGGGGAGGAACTTGGACCATAGGATCCAAATAGAAGGGAACGAACGGCCTCAATCTTCTTTGAAAAGCATCTATACAGAGCTGACACGGCCTGTGACACGCCCGTGTCACAGGCCGTGTTCCTTGAGCGGCTACATAACAGACTCAATCTAGATCAGAACAAGGGCTACGACACTCCTGTTTCACTTCCTGACACGCCCGTGTCACTTCCTAACACACCCGTGTCAACCAGTACACGACCGTGTGACAGGTCGGGTCACCCCATCAACACAAGACCAAATCACCCAAGGAGAACATGGCTAAGGCACATGCCCGTATCCTTGGCCGTTTGCCCAACATGCACGTGTAACACGCCCGTGTCAAGGCCATGTGCCACACTCAATGCCACTCAACGCTGCCCAGTTACTAACCTGAGCAGGACACTCCCTGGGACACGCCCGTGTCCTAGGCCGTGTTGCCTCTCTACGATCGTTGACCGTGCTATTTCGAGAACTCGACTCGACGCACACCGTAAAGGACACGCCCGTATCCTAGGCCGTATGCACTGGACATGCCCTGGTACACGCTCGTGTCCAAGGCCGTATCACCCAGCCTGAACTCCAAATTCCAATTTGGGGTGTTACACAACGCCTAGTGTTTACAAAAACATGACTTAGTGTTTTGGAATTGAGTGATAAGCCTTCACTCAACGCCTATACTGAATTGTTACAATTTGACAAAGTCCACAGGTGCTGACATTAGCAAAAATTCAAATATTGCGGGGAGTGAACAGTACATGAAAAATGGCGCCGCTTGCCTGTTGTACATCATTTAATGCAAAAGTAGACATGCAGTTACCAACTCCTGGTGGTCCTAATTCTCAAAGATTCATTTAACGGAAGGATAGAAAAGATGAGAGAAGAAAAGGAGAAATTAACTTTTGGAATGAGCTGAACTTTGTCTTCCTCCTCTCGATTTATTTGCAGAGCATGGAGAAGTAGTTCATCCTTATGATCTCAATGTTCAATAAAGATAGTTGCGGATATTATGATCTTCAACATCAAGTTCAGAGAGCTTTCTCCCTAATTTAAAAGTTATAGCACAAGCAAACCCTAGCTGCAGTATCTTTACATCCCAAACAAAACTACTCCTGAAGATAAATTCCTGGAGTTGTGAAGAAAGAAGGACTGAGCAATCTCAGTTCAGGAAGAGAAATACACAGAGTTTATTTCTCTGGTGTCTTATATCAACAACAACCATTTCATTTAGTAAGATCTTAACATATCTGAGTTGTAAACCTAAATCATAAAGTCTGAGTGGTAAGGCTTGCGTGCCTGAGGTAGGATTCTTGTGTGGATCTAAGCTATAGGGCCTTTGTGCTTGAGTTGTAGGATCTGGTTCAGATCTGAGGTAGGAGATTCATTCTCTCTAAGTTGTAGGGCTATCCTCCTAGTCTTAGCTGTTGGAATTAGAGAAAATTCTGAGGTAGGTGATCTGTGGATCACTTAACTGTAGGAGCATTGCTTGCTCTGTGTGGTAGGGCCTTGGGCCTGAGGTAGGACTTGGAGGAGTCTGAGAGATCCTGAGGAATCTGATTTGTAAGCTCATTGAGATAAGGTTTGAGAAGTTGCCTTATCTAACAATCTATTATAGAGGTAGGAGGGAGAGTTGATGAACCCATAATCTATGGAACCACTATAAATATATTGTGTGCTAGTTGTGCAATCTTGAAAGCTAACTTAAAATAAATCACAACACACTAAAGAATAGAGAAAGCTTAAAAAGACTTAAAAACCTATTCACCCTCCTCTTCTAGGTGATTAGCTACTCTTAAAACTAAAGACATTGAAGTGGTATTAGAGGGAGGTTACTCAAAAAGGACTTAACAGTCTGAGTTAATCTCCAAGAGTAGCTTAGAATATCCTTATAGGTTCAGGAGAGAACCATAAGGACTTGGGCTCCATGAAGCTTCCAATCAATAGGAAGGAGAACTTTGGTATCTGTAAGGAAAGTGTCAGATTATTTATGGAGGCATCGGACCCCGGGATTTTCATCACTGTACAGGAGGACCCTTCATCCCCATCAAGGTTTCAGTTCTATATGACATTGTACAAACACCTAAGAAATATTCTTAGATAACCAAGGATGAGATCTTTATTGCTACCATGGAAAAAAGTTCCCATAACATAATTGTCAGTGCCATTGATGATTCTACATTTCAGAATCTTGTCACTATAAGATTTCCAAGGAAATGTGGGACACTCTAGTTGTCTATATAGAAGGCACTAAAGAAAACAGGTATGATAGGAAATCCATACTTAATCAAGAGTATGAAGCCTTCAGGAAGACCAAGAAAGACAGTAAAGCTAAATGCTATGAAAAATTCTTTAGAGTGGTGAATCAGTTGAGGTCTTATGGAAGGGTCTTCAGTAACTATTAGCTGAATGACAAGTTACTCATATCTATAACTAGAGACTGGGACACTAAGATCTGTGGCATCAGAGAGGTGGATAAGCTAGCTGAAACTCCTCCACATAATTTGTTTGGTAAGCTTCTCTCTTATGAGATACATCTTTTTGCTAGAAAGGAGAAGGAGATCACCACCAGATATCAAGCCAAGGAGAAGACAGATGCCTTTAAGGATGATTTCTCTAAGAAGAGAAACGAGAGGATTGCCTCTCCCCCAAGAAAGATTGTTGATTCAGATAGTTCTGAATAAAGTTCATCTCACAACAAAAGGTCAGATGGGGAGTTTGTTGTCTTCTCAAGGCTATTTTAAAAGATGATGAAGAGGAAGCAGTAGAGGAACATGCTTTCCTCCTACTCTTATCACAAGAAGTACCACAACAAGGTTGAGAAGAAGTTTGGAACGGCCCGGCTTAGAGCTAAGAGGCCCACCCGAAGTGTGCTTCTCTCGCCCCAAGGCCCGTTATAGGGTTGCAGCCCAATACACTCCAACGCCTCTCCGGCCTGTTTCTCAACATGGCACATTGTGTGTGCTAGGTTTCGAACCCGCAACCCTTCATATCACACTCTTCCAACAGTGGATATCACTAACTGAGAAATAGGTCATAGAGGCATTGGGGTGTATTGGGCTGCAGCCCTGTAACGGGCCTTGGGGAGAGACAAGCACACTTCGGGCGGGCCTCTGAGCTCTAAACCGTGCTGTTACATAAAGAAAAACAGAAGGAAACGTTGAGTGAGGACTTTTCTAAGTCTTTTGGAGTTGAGTGAGTTCAGCTCACTCAATGTCGTCTTGCCAATCAGACTTTTTTTAAGTCTTTTGGCATTGAGTGAGTTGAGCTCACTCAATGCCATCTTGCCAGTCAGACTTTTCTAAGTCTTTTAGCGTTGAGTGAGTTGAGCTCACCAAACACCGTATTGCCAGTCAGAATTTTCTCGTTGAGTGAGTTTAGATCACTCAATGTCGTCTTGCCTGTCAGACTTTTCTATGTCTTTTAGCGTTGAGTGAGTTAAGCTCACTCAACACCATCTTGCCAGTCAGACTTTTCTATGTCTTTTGGCGTTCAGTGAGCTGGGCTCACTCAATGCCGTCTAGCCAGTTAGACGTTTCTAAGTCTTTTTGCATTGAGTGAGTTGAGCTCACTCAATGCCATCTGCTTAGCTTGACAGTTTAAGTCAAAAGCGTTGAGTGTGGGGAGCTCACTCAACGCCTTTGGCTGTTTAGCATTAGCAGCGTTGAGTGTGGTGATAACACTCAATTCCTTGGTCTATTTTAGTTTTTAAGTCAAAAGCGTTGAGTGTGGTGAACTCACTCATTGCCTTTGTTTAGTTTTGCTGCTCAGTAAGAAAGAGTTGTGTGAGGTGAGCTCACTCAATGCCTCCTATTTTCTTCTATGTGAAATAGCGTTGAGTTTGATAAGCTCTCTCAATGCCATTTCTTCGTTTTGCTGTTAAGGAAAATATCATTGAGTGTGGTAAGCTCACTCAACGCCTTTTTCTCTATTGAGATGTTAAGGAAAAAGCATTGAGTGTGGTGAGCTCACTCATCCTTTTGCTGTCTTTGTTGATTTAAGCAAGAAAGCATTGACAGCGTTTAGTGAGCTGAACTCACTCAACACCATCATCCAGAAAGCGTTGACAACATTGAGTGAGCTGAACTCACTCAACGCCGTCAGCTGTTGGTGAAGCTATGTTTTTTTAGCTATTTGTTTTAGTTTTAATGGGGTTCACTCTGGCTTTTTAGTGGATATAGGACCACCATCCTGGTAGTATTTGTGAATCATTTTAATACGGGAGTTAATATTGATTTGTGGGTTGATTTAGACCGATGTTTTCGCCCCCTCTTTTCTTGCCTTGCTAGACAATTGGACTATTTGGTTGAGTTGGACTGATGCCGCCTCCACAGTACCTCTAGAAAAGATTTAGGGTTTATGGACCTGGTTGGACACTATGGCCACCGACCCAGGCCCATGTGTTTTTTAATATAATAGCCCGGTTTAGAGCTCAAAGGCCCACCAATAGTTCGTCTTGTTTCGCCCCGGGCCATTACATAAAAAGTGCGCTTTTTATGTAACGTCCCGGTTTAGAGCTCAGAGGTCCACCAATAGTGCTACTTGTCTTGCCTCGTGGCCCATTACAGGACTGCAGTCCATGCACCCAAACCCCTCTTCGGCCTGTTTCTCAATAAGGCGGGTTTTTGAGCATGCCAGGTTGAGAACCCAACACCTCCTTAACAAGGCACCTTCAACAGTCCTCATCACCAACTGAGCAAGATGGCGTTGAGTGAGTTGAGCTCACTCAACACCGTCTTGCCCGTCAGACTTTTCTAAGTCTTTTGACGTTGAGTGAGTTGAGCTCACTCAACGCCGTCTTGCCAGTTAGACTTTTCTAAGTCTTTTGGCATTGAGTGAGTTGAGCTCACTCAATGCCGTCTTGCCAGTCAGACTTTTTTAAGTCTTTTGGAGTTGAGTGAGTTGAGCTCAATCAACGCCGTCTTGCTAGTCAAATTTTTCTAAGTCTTTTGGCATTGAGTGAGTTGAGCTCACTCAACGTTATCTAGCCAGTCAGAAATTTCTAAGTCTTTTGCCGTTGAGTGAGTTGAGCTCACTCAACGCCGTCTGCTTAGCTTGGTAGTTTAAGTCAAAAGGGTTGAGTGTGGGGAGCTCACTCAATGCCTTTGTCTGTTTAGCATTGACAGCGTTTAGTTTGGTTATAACACTCAACGCATTGGTCTATTTTAGCTGTTAAGTAAAAAGCGTTTAGTGTGGTGAACTCACTCAACGCCTTAAATTGTCTTTTCTACTAAGTAATAAAGCATTGAGTGAGGTGAGCTCACTCAATGCCTCCTTCTGTTTTTATGCTAAGTGAAATAGCGTTGAGTGCAGTAAGCTAACTCAACGTCATTTCTTTGTTTTGCTGTTAAGGAAAGTAGCATTGAGTGTGGTAAGCTCACTCAATGCATTTTTCTCTATTGAGCTGTTAAGGCAAAAGCGTTGAGTGTGGTGAGCTCAACCAACTCCCTTTTGCTGGCTTTGCTAATTTAAGCAAGAAAGCGTTGACAGCGTTGAGTGAGCTAAACTCACTCAATGTCATCGTCCAGAAAGCGTTGACAGCGTTGAGTGAGCTAAACTCACTCAAAGTCATTAGCTATTGGTGCAATTAAGTGTTTTTAGCTATTTGTTTTTGTTTTAATGGGGTTTACTCTGACATTTTAGTGGATATAGGACCACCAGCCTGGTAGTATTTGTGAATCATTTTAATACGGGAGTTAATCTTGATTTGTGGGTTGAGTTGTACCGATAACGCCGCCCCCTCTTTTCTTGTCTTGCTAGATAATTGGTCTGTTTGGTTTAGTTGGACTGATACTGCCTCCACAGTAACTCTTGAAAAGATTTAGGCATGATGGTCCTGGTTGGACACTATTGCCACCGGCCTAGGTCCATGTTTTTTTTATGTAACGGCTTGGCTTAGAGCTCAGAGGCCCACCAATAGTGCAGCTTGTCTCGCCCCGGGCCGTTACATAAAAAGTGCACTTTTTTATGTAACGACCCAGCTTAGAGCTCAGAGGCCCACCAATAGTGCGGCTTGTGCTCAAAAACCCGCCGTGTTGGGAAACAAGATGGAGAGGGGTTTGGGTGCCTAGACTATAGTCCTATAGCGGGCCACGGGGCGAGATAAGCCCCACTATTGGTGGGCCTCTGAGATCTTAACCGGGCCATTATATAATACAAGAGTTAATCTATTGGTGGGCCTGGTAGTATTTATGAATCATTTTAATACGGGAGGTAATCTTGATTTGTGGGTTGAGTTGGACCGATGCCGCCGCCCCCTCTTTTCTTGTCTTGCTAGACAATTTGTCTGTTTGGGTTTGTTTTGGTATGACTCTGGCTGGATAGGTTAGGTTTTTATAAGGATAGCTAGCAATAGCAGGTTTTCATTACAGCTAGTCTATGCAAATAAGAAAAAATATTTTTATTTTGGTCTAGTTATTGAGGTCTAGTTTGGTCGGTTCGAGTAGAGCAATTTTTCTGTAAGGTCTCTGCCCCTTGGCGTTGAGTGTATCTTAGTATAGAAGTCCAGTTTCTAGGTTAAGTGTAAAAGCGTTGAGTGTGGTGGACACACTCAACGCCTAACTATTTTGGTCTGGAGTCTAAGTAAAAAGCATTGACAGTGTTGAGTGAGGTAAGCTCACTCAAAGTTGTTTGCCTTGTTAGCTTTTATAAGTCATTTGGCATTGAGTGAGTTTAGCACACGCAATGCCGTCTAGATAGTTAGACTTGTCTAAGACTTTTGGCGTTGTGTGAGTTGAGCTCACTCAATGCCTTCTTGTCAGTCAGACTTTTCTAAGTCTTTTTTCGTTGAGTAAGTTGAGCTCACTCAACGCCGTCTTACCAGTCAGACTTTTTTAAGTCTTTTGGCATTGAGTGAGTTAAGCTCACTCAATGTCGTCTTACTAGTCAGACTTTTATAAGTCATTTGGCATTGAGTGAGTTGAGCTCACTCAACGTCGTCTTGCCAGTCAGACTTTTCTAAGTGTTTTAGCATTGAGTGAGTTGAGCTCACTAAATTTCGTCTTGCCAGTCAAACATTTCTAAGTCTTTAAGCGTTGAGTGAGTTAAGCTCACTCAACGCCGTCTAGCCAGTTAGACGTTTCTTAGTCTTTTGGTGTTGAGTGAGTTGAGCTCACTCAACACCGTCTGCTTAGCTTGGTAGTTTATGTCAAAAGCGTTGAGTGTGGGGAGCTCACTCAATTCCTCTGGCTATTTAACGTTGATAGCGTTGAGTGTGGTGATAACACTCAACGCCTTGGTCTAGTTTAGCTGTTAAGTCAAAAGCGTTGAGTGTGGTGAACTAAATCAACCCCTTAGTTTGGTTTTGTTCCTATGTAAGAAAGCGTTGAGTTAGGTGAGCTCACTCAACGCCTCCTTATGTTTTTCTGCTAAGTGAAATAGAGTTAAGTGTGGTAAGCTCACTCAACGGCATTTCTTTGTTCAGCTGTTAAGGAAAATAGCATTGAGTGTGGTAAGTTCACTCAACACCTTTTTCTCTGTTGAGCTATTAAGGAAAAAACGTTGAGTGTTGTGAGCTCACTTAACGCCCTTTTGTTGGCTTTGCTGATTTAAGCAAGAAATCGTTGACAGCGTTGAGTGAGCTGAACTCACTCAACACCGTCGTCCAGAAAGCATTGACAGCGTTGAGTGAGCTGAACTCAATCAATGTCATCAGATGTCAGTACAGCTAAGTGTTTTTAGCTGTTTGTTTTAGTTTTAATGGGGTTCACTCTGGCTTTTTAGTTGATATAGGACCACCAGACTGGTAGTATTTGTGAATCATTTTAATACGGGAGTTAATCTTGATTTGTGGGTTGAGTTGGACCGATGTCTCCGCCCCCTCTTTTCTTATCTTGATAGACAATTGGACTGTTTGGTTGAGTTGTACTGATGCCACCTCCATAGTACCTCTTGAAAAGATTTAGGTCTGATGGTCCTTGTTGGACACTATTGCCACCGGCCCAAGCCCATGTTTTTTTTCTCTCCAGTATTAATGATTCTTTTGATTCTTACACTCTGTTTAGATATTTTGTTAGCCTGCTAATTCTACTTGCACATATTCTAGAAGCTTCTCTTCATCCTCTTACTTGGTGCACCTTTGTTTACTCTATTTTGATGAGTATATTACCTTTACATGTTTCATATTGTTCTTTTAGCTGACTTTGTAATCATTCCTTTAATAGGGTCCGGTAAACCCTTATGCTATTCTCTTGTATATAATCTAATTGCTCCTTATTTGTTTTTATTCTCCCTTGTTGAGGTGTTTTTTCTTTGAATGCCTCAAGTTCAGTATTGTAGCCGATTGAGAGGCTAGTTTTCTTTTGGAGCTTGTTTGTGATCTGCAGGGTTGCAGAGGGTTCTTTCCTCATCTTTGTGAGGTAGTTCATTTCTTGTTTCCTTTCAGTATAGACATACATACTCCCCAGTGGGTTCGTGTTAGGATGTTGACGCCCACTAGTGGCCTTCTTTATGATGTTAAGTATGAACTTAAACTGCTAGCTTTTGCCTATTTGAAGGTTGTTACTAGCTCTCTTAGATTGTTTTATGCTACTGTGCATGTTAGATATTTTAACTTATAAAACCCCTACCGATATTACTTCATACATGCCATATTTTTAAAACTAAAGGACTATCTTTTAATCTAACGTAAAACCTATTTTCATACTATACTAAATTAGAGTCTTGCATACCGTAAGTTATCCTTCGGGGACGCTTATACTCACATAAGATGTCAAATCACTTAATCAAAGTATTTTTCCGCAGCGTAAAAAGATATTTTACTAGTGGACTAGTTGATCCACTGTGCCGAGGGATATGGCCATCTAACTTAATTGGATTTCATTCATAATAACCTGTGATTTTCTTATAAACTGTAGAGTTTGGAGTTTTGCTTGAGTGTCTACAGTTATCCCCTGCATGGCGTGGCATCATGGCGCGTATTTTCTCTTACTCTGATATAATTTTTATGCTGAGAAAATGCGGGTTGTGACAAAGTTCTCCAAGGGAGATAGGTATGACACTAAACCCAGTAAATAGCTTTTTCTAATGTTATTTGTTACTGCTATAGCAAGACTGGACATGTCATTATTGATTGCCCAGTCAAGAGCAAAGAGTAGAAGAAATCTGAGGAGAAGAAGCACCACTAACAACACAAGGGCAAGATGGAAAGGTCCTTTAATGCCAAAAAAGAGAAGAGATGGAGTAACAGTGACTCAACATCTTTAGATTTTGATGAAGAATAAGAAGCCTATATAGGGTTGTTTACTGATATTACTAGCAAAGATGAAGACTATCCTGATGTAAGGATAGGTATCAGGGCCACTCATTGACACTCAGAAAGTGATGCTAAGGTGGATGAAGATGACAGTGAATGCTATGGTCTCATGGCCATGGCAGATGAAGAATCCAGCCAGGATCAGGCTAGTCTAGAAAAGGTATGTTCACTGTCCAGCCCTCTACTTGTTCACACTATGATACTAGTCCGAATTTTGATGTATCTTCATCCTGTGATGAAGATGGGTCAAAATATGAGGAAGATGTCAATCAATTAATTGACATGTATGGTGCCCTTCATGATGCTTTAAAGAGAAGTAAGATGTTGGCTAAGAAACAAGATGAGGAGATTGCCTCCCTACAGCTAGCTACTTCCCTGTAGTCTGACTCAACATCTTTGCTGGATCAGAAGATGAGGGAATTAAGCCAGCTAAAGGCTATCACGGTCATCTAAATTGGGACCATCAGCTACAAGAACATAATCATTATTGATCTTGAAGAGAAGCTCCCAAGGGAGAAAATGATTTTGGGTAAATACTCAAAGCCCAATATAGTGTTGGCCCTACTAGACTCCTATCCATCTTTAAAGGATAGGAGGGGTTTGGGATTCAAGGGGAACCTTAGAGTTGGCCATTCCAAAGGGAAAGGCAAAGCTCCAATTCAGACTCCTATCTCTTTTGAGAAAGTAGTGTTACCATCAAACCGTAATGAACAATAAAGTATCTATGGTCACTAGTTGAATGGAAGATCCACAAGTGTGAACAAAAATGTTCACATCTATGGTGGAAGGTATGCAAAGGGGATTAATGATTTTAAGGCCATAGATGAGGAAATTAAAATGGTCCATCATGAACCATTTGTATTTGGTACCCCAGCCCCCTCACTCAAAAATAATGCAGTGGACTGTGATCAAGTTCTTCCAGCAATTTCTCAGACCATAGGTAAGTCAGTTAGAAATCAAGACTTGGCTCTCTTTGATGCCATCAATATCTTGTCTACTGTAAAGAAAATTAATGTTAGTGGTATTCAAAGGAATCCAAGTACATATACTGACAGAATTACTTTTAGTCAGATCCTTGCGGAGAGAAACTTGAAGAGGACAACTGCTCTCCCTTTTGAACAGATTGTTGTTGGAATGTCCATAAGTTTAGTTCAGAAGAGGAGATACAATATCCATGAGTGTTTGCGCCGTGGTAAAGTTGGTCACTTTTCCATCGATTGCTGGCACAATCCAAATTTATGTAGGGAAAAAGTTAGACTTTCTGTCAGAAAAGCTGCAGGTAGTCATGTTCAATTTCATACTAACATGCACCAAGGACCCAAACCCTCTTGGGGTCATAAGGTTAAAAAAATTATATTTTGCAGGATAGTCCCAGTACTCATACTCCTATATGGTACTTGGACAGTGGATGTTCCAGGAACATGGCTGGAACAAGATGTCACTTGAAGGACTACACTCCTATGAAGAATGGACCTAAAGTTATCTTTGGAGGTTCAGACAGAGGAGACACTAAGGGATATAGTATGATTACCAATGGCATAGTCTCAATATCTAAAGTGTCTTATGTGGAAGTGTTGCAACACAACTTGATTTCCATTAGCTAACTATGTGATCTTAGCTATGTCATTGTATTTCACAAGGATGAGAGTCAAATTAAGTGGTCAAGTGACCAATAGGTCATCTTGACTGACACTAGGAGTGGAAATGTTTATTATTTAAACTTTATATGTTTAATTAAAGACTCTTCTATATGTCTAGTTACTATTGAGAAAATCTCATAATGTGTGCAATGGCACAAGAGACTAGCTCACTTGAATTATAAGACCATTAGTAAGCTCTTCAGTGAAGAGCTAGTCAAAAATGGTCCCAAAATGAAATTAACCCAGGAGGACATTAGCTTTGCATACCAAAAGGGTATGCAGACCAAAGCTTCTTGTTGGTACCCTAGTTTGATTTGAGTTCAGTCCTCTCCTTTGTGCTCCTTGACCCAAGAAATATCTATGGTCAATGGTTAGGAGTCTAGCTGTAGAGTCCTCGCTTTTCCAAATTGAGAATTTGGTTAAGTAGTTTTTTCGTTTGACCATAGTCGAACGCCGTTCGACTATCGTCTATAGACTGATCGACGATCGTCTATCAGTTGGTCGACGCTTTGGTCTGCGCTGATAGGTCGACTATCTGTTGATAGGTCGACTATCTGTTCTGCGCTGATAGTTCGACTATCTGTTGATAGGTCGACTATCTGTTCTGCGCTGGTAGGTCGACTATCTGTTGATAGGTCGACTATCTGTTCTGCGCTGATAGTTCGACTATCTGTTGATAGGTCGACTATCTGTTCTGCGCTGATAGGTCGACTATCTGTTCTGCGTTGATAGGTCGACTATCTGTTGATAGGTCGACTATCTGTTTTCTGAGGTAGGTCGACTATCTGCTTGATAGGTCGACTATCTCTGTGCGCTTGATAGTTCGACTATCTGTCCTAGATAGATCGACTATCTGATAGTTCGACTATCTTTCTGATAGGTCGACTATCTGCCGAGGTAGTTCGACTATCTTCTTCGATAGGTCGACTATCTGGATCGTTCGACTATCTGCCCGATAGGTCGACGATCTCCGTGCGTCGGTCGACGATCTCCGAAGGTCGTTTGACGCTTTCTGCCTGCCTTTGTATTTTGTATTTATTTATTATATTTAATTATTTAATACATTTTCTGGCACATTATTTCAAGCTGTATGATAAAGTTTCCAGGCATTATTTGCTTCATTCTGTTTGCCTGAGTTCAAATCTTTTAAGATAAAGTTGTTTGTCTTATTAGCTGTCTATTTAAATTACTTTATCTGCTGACAACCCCTTTATAGCCGTTGGACTGAAAAGTCTTTTTCTTTGCTATAAAGAGATTATTTCTGATGTGACTTTATTTAGTCCTCTGTTTATTTGATTTAAACCTGCAGCTTCTTAGAAAGAGGTTTATTCCTTTTTATAGAATGTTTTGCTGCAGAGATATTTCTGTCTTCTTTGATATTCACAGCCCAGGTCTCAAGGCTCACAAGAAGACAAATAAATGGAAGAGAGCCGTTGCTTGATGATTATAAAAAGAACCCTTTGCTGAAGGATTCAAGCTAGTCAACAGAAGCTAATTGCCAACCTGTGTTCATTCAAGCTTTCAAGCGTTCAAGCTTTCTACTCTCAGCAAACTCCATCTAACTGAGAAGTGTTAAGATCTTCATCTCTTCTTCATCTGAGTTCTCCTGCTTTCAGGAAGTTCAAACTCAGAGTTTCTCTGAAGAAGAAGAAGAAGAAGAATAGCTGCTTGAAGAGATTTCTTTTTGTTATTTATCTTCTTCCTGTAGCTTTTCCTTCAGAATTTTCTGAAGAATTTTCTGCACTGAAGCAAGACTTCACCTGGACATCTTTGAGCCAGGGGGAGCCTTGATTCTTTAGAGCATTCTAGCTTAGTGCAAGCTTTTTGTGCTTCTCTAATCTATTGAAAAATAGAGAAGACATCTTAACCTTCTTCCCCCTCCTGTACAGGGTTATTACTCCCTTCAAAAGTATCCCTTAGTGGCAGGGCACCTGATCAAAAACCTGTGCTTGGTTTTTAGACACCTGATCAAAAGTCTAAAGGGTTTCTGAATCTACCTGAATCAGATTCTGTTGGTGGCAGGGCACCTGATCAAAAACCTGAGTGGATTCCTACCGTGTGGGTAGAAGAGTGGACGTACCCAAGTTGTTTGGGGAACCACTATAAATCTCCTTGTGTCGTCTGGTTTCAATTGTTTAATTCCTGCATTGTGGCTGTGATTAGATATAACTAGGCTGCTAGTTGCTGATTAGGTTTTTCCAAGGTTAACTGTAATTACAGTTAGCTTGTGTTTGTACACATCACTTGTGTTAGGCTTTAAGGTTAAATCAATATCTATAATCTTTTCATTCCGCACTTCACTCCAAGGGAGTTGAGTAGACTATTAAGTTTTGTCTGTGCAAAATTTGATAACTCTATTCACCCCCCCTCTAGAGTAGTATCTATCCCTTCACTTTCAATTGGTATCAGAGGGAGGTTGACTGACTGAATAGGCTAACACCTAAGTCACAAGATCCTGATAGATACCAAGAGTTTATAGATATTCACTATCATGGCCCAGTCTAAGGATTATTCAAGCACCAGACCTCCAGCATGCAACTTAGCAAAGTTTGGCATCTGGAAGGCAAGGATCAAACTTTATATGAATTCTATTGATGAAAGTATTTTTGCCTCTATTTTGTCAGGTCCCCCAAGAGCACCTGCTGCTGCCACTGCCTCATCATCTGATATGAGTGCAGTGCCTCCTCCAGATTATAATGATGAGTACAAGAAGGCCAAAATTGCTGATGCCAAAGCAATGAACATACTGGCTCAGACTATGTCTGATGAGGTGTTCCAGAAGGTTGCTGATTGCTCCTCAGCAAAGGCCATGTGGGACACACTGAACCAGATTGTAGCTGGTTCAGCTGATGAAAGGAAGGACAGAAGGTCCAACCTGATCTCTCAGTATGAGAACTTCAAGAAGACTGATGCTGAATCAGTTGAAGCTATGTACACCAGGCTCAGCTCAATCATCAATGAGTTGAGGACCCTGGACAAGGACATATCATTGACAGAGGTCAATGATAAGATTCTTATGTGCTTCCCTAGCACATGGGATCTAAGAATCTGGCCCATCAAAGAAGCCAGAAGTACTAATGAGATATCCACTGAAGCTCTCCTCGGCAAGCTCAAGTCTTTTGAGCAAGTGCTGAAGACCAGAGAAGCAGAAGCTGAAGCCAAGACCCCCACTCCTACAAGAAAAGAGCAATCTCTAGCTCTTAAGGCTGCAGATGTTTCTGAAAGCAGCCAATCCAATGAGGAACTCATGGCACTGTTTACCAAGAGATTTCTCAAGATGGGGAGAAAGGAGTTCAGAAAGAAGTCTTCACGTTATGAAGACAAACCAAGGTATGATCGCTCTCCTGCTAAAGAAATTATATGTTATGGTTACAGGAAGCCTGGACACATTTTGCCAGAGTGTCCAGAGGAGAAGAACAAGGAAAAGAGAAAAGACAAAGAACAACACAGGAAGCACTCCAAGCCATCCTCCTACAAAAACAAGAAGAAGGAGAGAGGTTTCATTGCTGAAACCTGGAGTGATTCTGATGAAGAATCCTCCTCATCAAGCTCCAGTGAAGATGAGGAAGAGAAGAAGGCAAAAGAAATTTGCCTCATGGCAATAGATGCCTGCAGCAACCACTCTGCTGCAGAGAGTTCTGATTCTGATGAAGAAATGCCCACTGAAGATGAGGTACTTTCTTCTTATGATTTTACTTCTGAAGAATTTAAGTTAGAATTTAAATCTTTATGTTTAGATCTAATTAGCTCAGAGAAGGAAATAAAAGAACTTAGAAATAGGTTAGTTGACTCTGAATCAATAGCCTCTGAAAATGTTAGGTTAAAGGAAGAACTCACTACTTGTAGTGAAGAAATTAAATTTCTTAAAATAGAATTAGCTAAGTCTAAGAGATTAGAAGAATCCCTTAATGGTAGAAGCCTTAAGCTGTTAGAAATTACCAGCATGACTAACACTAGGTCAGGTAATGATAAACTAGGCTTAGGAGCTTCTCCCAGTGAACCCCCAGTCCTCCTTAAAAATAATCTTTCAACTCCAGTGAACTTCATTTCAGCTAGTGGAAAGAAGAACACTGAGCAAGTAAACCTTGTAAATAAAACATTAAATAAGGCTAAGAGAGAAAAGAGAAAGAAGTTTTTCAAAGAAATGCAAAGAGCGTCGAACGAAGCTCGACGATCGGAAGCTCAATGGTCGAACGAAGGTCGACGATCGGAGCGCCCATCGTCGAACGTCGATCGACGATTTCAATATGATTTTCAAAATCACAATCAATTCCATAGAAACCTAAATGAGAATAGAAACCCTAGGTTTGTTGACCCATCATCTGCATGGAGAATCCCACCTAGGAGATCTCACCCACTAGGTTATCACCCTCAGCCTGCATTCTCATACATTTCCAGTTTTTCTTATGTGAAAAACAAGGGACCCAAGGTTACCTGGGTCCACTCTGTCTAAATAATTGTCTTGCAGGTGAAGGCCTATCCAATCACTCAAAACAAGTGGTATTTGGATAGTGGATGCTCTAAGCATATGACAGGAAATAAAGATCTACTGTCAAAGTTCAAAGCTAAGCTCGGCCCAAAGGTCATCTTTAGAGACTCCAGTTGTGGTCAGACAGAAGGCTATGGCAAGATTACCATTGGAGCAGTTACATTCAAGAGAGTTGCTTATGTCAATGGACTAAAGCATAATCTGATTTCAGTCAGCCAGCTATGTGATGCTGGCTACCAGGTTTCATTTTCTAATTTCTCTTGCAATATTACTTTAAATAATAATGTTGTTTTAGTAGGTATTAGAATAGGTAATATATATTTAGTAGATTTTAATTCATCTCAATCTGAAATCTGTCTGTTTAATGAAGTAACCCTTAATAATAATTCCCTTTGGCATAAAAGGCTTAGTCATGTAAACCTTAAAAATATATCTAGGTTATCTAAGCACAACCTTGTTAGTGGTTTACCTTCTTGCCCCTACAAGAAGGAGAGCCTATGCAAGGCTTGTCAGCTAGGCAAGCAAACCAAGAACTCATTTAAATCTGTTAATAAAAGTGATTCTCCTAGAATCCTGTATTTATTGCATTTGGACCTCTTTGGCCCAATAAATGTACAGAGTTTAGGAGGGAAGTATTACACATTAGTAATTGTAGATGACTTCTCTAGGTTCAGTTGGGTTTTCTTTTTGAGAACTAAGTCTGATAACTTCAAAGCCCTTACAGACTTTCTACTTTGTGTGCAGACTGAGTACTCTACTCATGTGGCCTTGATCAGAAGTGATCATGGTACTGAGTTTGACTCTCTTCTCATGCAAGAATTCTGTGAGAGAGAAGGTATCAAACATAGCTTCTCAGCTCCTAGAACTCCCCAACAAAATGGGGTAGTTGAAAGGAAGAATAGAACACTAATTGAAGCTGCTAGCACATTGTTGGCAGATGCTAACATGCCTCTATCCTATTGGGCAGAAGCTGTTAGTACAGCCAACTATGTCTTAAATAGAAGTTTGATACACAAACTTAAGTGTAAAACTCCTTATGAGTTGCTTAAAGGAAAGAAACCAAAAATTAATTACTTTAGAGTTTTTGGCTGTATTGTGTATATTCATAACAATAATAAAGAATATATTAGAAAGTTTGAAGCAAAAGCTTCAATGGGAATCATGCTTGGATATTCCCAAGTAAGCAAAGCTTATAGGGTTTATAACAAATCAACCTGTAAGATAGAAGAATCTGTGCATGTATCATTTGATGAGCATCAGATGTTTTACAAGGAGAAAGAAAATTCTCCTTCCTCCAGTTCTTTGCAGGTACATGATGCCCCTCAAGAAATCCTTCAACTTTCAACTCTTCAGATCACTGAATCAGACAGTGATGAAGACATTGCTGAAGCTGTTGAAGCTGTTGTTGTTCCACCAACAGTAGATCAAATTCCTCCTGAGGAATTAATCCCAACTGTTGCTGAAGATCACATCCCACCTGCTGATATTGTCACACTTAGAGATCATCCCACATCTCAAGTGATTGGAGACTTATCAGCTGGTGTGCAAACAAGACATCAATTAAGACAGGATGTGATGCATGCTTGTTTCCTCTCACAGGTTGAACCCCTCACCTTTAAAGATGCAGAGCTAGATCCCCACTGGATCATTGCAATGCAAGAGGAGCTCAATCAGTTTGAGAGATGTAAAGTTTGGACTTTGGTTCCTAGACCTAAAGGCCAACTGATCATAGGCACCAAGTGGGTGTATAGAAACAAGTTAGATGCAAATGGAATCATAGTAAGGAATAAAGCTAGGCTTGTAGCTCAGGGCTACAGACAGGAGGAAGGTATAGACTATGACCAAACCTTTGCTCCTGTTGCAAGGCTAGAAGCAATAAGGATCTTCTTGGCCTATGCAGCCTTCATGAAGTTTAAGGTGTTCCAAATGGATGTCAAAAGTGCATTCCTGAATGGTGAGCTTAAGGAAGAGGTGTTTGTTGAACAACCACCAGGGTTTGTTTCATCAACTCAGCCTTCTCATGTTTTTAAGTTACAGAAAGCTCTTTATGGACTAAAGCAAGCTCCTAGGGCCTGGTATGAGACCTTAGCTAGTTTCCTGTTAGAGCACAACTTCACTAGGGGAGTAGTTGATAGAACCCTGTTCGTTAAGCATCACAAGGACACAATCCTGTTAGTTCAGGTGTATGTAGATGATATTATCTTTGGCTCCACTGATCCCAAACTTTGCAAAAAGTTTTCCAACTTGATGCACTCTAAGTTTGAGATGAGTAGCATGGGTGTGTTGTCTTACTTTCTTGGTCTCCAAGTTAAGCAAGATGCTGATGGTATCTTCATCTCCCAATCCAAATATGCCAAGGAATTGGTAAAGAAATTTGGGATGGCTGATGCTTCAGCAATGCCTACACCCATGGCTACTAATGTAGTTATTGATTCTGATGATCACGGCAAGCCAGTTGATCAAAAGAATTATAGGGCCATTGTTGGTTCCCTATTATATCTAACTGCAAGTAGGCCAGATATAATGTTTGCTACATGCCTTTGTGCTAGATTCCAGGTCAACCCCAAGGAATCTCATCTGATTCTTCTAAAGAGAATCCTGAGATACCTGAAGGGATGTCCAGATCTAGGACTTTGGTACCCAGCTGAGTCAGAGTTTGAATTAATTGGATATTCTGATTCTGATTATGCTGGTTGCAGAGTTGACAGGAAGAGCACCTCAGGAACTTGTCAGTTCCTGGGAGAGAGATTGGTCTCTTGGTTCTGTAAGAAGCAGGCTTCTGTCTCAACTTCAACTGCAGAGGCTGAATATATAGCTGCTGCTAGTTGTTGTTCACAGATCCTGTGGATTCAAAACCAGTTTATGGATTATGGTTACTCACACAAGAACACCAAGATCATGTGTGATAGTACCAGTGCTATCTCTATTGCACAAAATCCAGTGCACCACTCTAGAACGAAGCACATTGAGATTAGGCACCATTTCCTGAGAGATTGTGTGGAAAAGAACAAGATCTGTCTTGAGTTCATATCCACTGAGTTTCAGAGAGGTGATATATTCACCAAGCCTTTAGATGAACAGAAGCATCTGTTCTTTTTAGTTCAACAAGGCATGATCAATGGACGAGACTAAGTGTGACTTTATCTGCCTATGTTGAGGTCTGTTTGAAGGTAGTCGAACGACGTTCGAAGATAGTCGAACGGTTTAAGCCTATCGTCGACCTCTGGTTAATGATAGCTTATCTGTTTGAAGATCGTCGATCGACGTTCGACCATCGTCGAACAGCTTGGGCTCATCGTCGATCTCTGGATGACGTTAGCCTGTTGTTTGAGAAGCCAGAAATAGTCGAACGATTGTCCGACTACTCTGCTTCTGAGCCGATCGTCGAACGACCGTTCGACCATCGGGTCAAGATCTTTTTAATAGACCGACTATATCCGGTCAGATATAAAGCCGATAGTCGACCTAGGTCAAAAGATCTTGTGCTTTATCGTCGACGGAGCGTGCCCTTTCGCATTCTGCTTTCCCGCTTGCGATTTTCTGCTGCTCCGTCCCCTTTGTCTTCCTCCTCCTTCTCGCGTTTCTCCAGCGATTCAATGGCGGTTTCCCCAGCTGTTCTAGCCGTCGTCAAGTTCGATGCAGGATTCAGTGTGGATTTCGAAGCTTTCAGCAGTTGCGATGCCGGGATAGTGGAAGTTCTCCAGCTCTGCAGGGATCAAGGTTTAGAGAAGCTGATGTCTGAAAGGATCAAGATCAACATTCCAGAAATTAAAGAATGGGCTTTCACGTCGTCTTCCTCAGACGAAGCGATGACTGGCACCATAGGCGGAGAAGAAGCTATCCTGACTCCGGCCATCCTATCTGATGTTTTTGGTTTAGTTATTGGTGACGAAGATTATGAGCAAGACGCTCAGGAGTTTGGAAGAATGCTGGTCGAGCTGGGACATGCCGAGGGCATTCCCACCAAGCTGCTCAAGGTAAACTTCCCCTTCAAGATTAAGTTTTTGGCTGAGATAGTTGGAAAAGTGCTTCTGGGCAAGCACTCTGCCCATGATAACATAACAAGGCAGCAATTCGCACTTATGTGTGCAATTGTTAATCGTAAAAGGATCGATTGGGCTGCAGTTCTGTTTGATTTGATCAGGAAAAAGAATGGAAAGAAGGAAGTTACCCTCGGAAGGGTTATAGGTATTTTCCTGAAGGAAAGATATCCCCAGCTGCTGAGCTCTACTGCAACAACCATCAATGCCAGCAAGAAGATGGATCCCCATCTGTTCTCAAAGTGGAAGAGGACGTTCGTGAAATCTGCTCCAGCACCATCTGAGGACACAAGGACTGCATCAGTCGCTCCTCAACCTAGTGAAGCTGGCTCAGCTCTCCCTTCCTCCTCCTCTGCATTGCCGTCTGCCTCAGTTGAAGTACCATCAACTTCAGCTGAGGTACGACCTTCTTCTTCTGCTGCACCTGAAACAACTATGGTTGTTCCTCTGTCTCCTCCAGCCTCTCCTCTACCTACATATCTGGCTAGGATATCTGCTCCTAGCTTCGATTTGTTAGGATCAGAGAGAATTCTTACTCCTCATGTATCTCCCGTTCATTCCCCAATTCATTCTCCAGTTCATTCCCCAATTCATTCTCCTGCTGCATCTCCAGCTCGATCCCCTGTCCCATTATTTCTCATGCCAGCATCACTACCATATCTGCTGCTGCTCCATCCTCCTCTCATCCATCATCTTTTGAAATCTCTCCAGAGATTATCATCCGCATCGTGGAGCTGATTACCCCGTCAATCAAAACCATGATTGACGAGGCAATCGCTCCCCTTGCCGTCTCCATTGATCGTTTGACTGCCTCCATCCAATCCATCTCAAAATCTGCTGAGCCATCTACCTCTAGGTGCCTGGTTTCAGTAGCTACTGAAATCAGGCAGGGGGAGATGTTCAATGAAGATGTCTCAGGCCTTCCTGCCTCTCCTCCAGTTGTGAAAGATTCAGTCTTGTCTGCCCAGCCAGAATCTGCTCAAGTTGAGCCAGAAGAAGTTCCAGATGTTGTTATGACTGATCAGGAAGAGACAGCTCCAACTGAGGAAGTGGTAACTCCAGCTGAGGAAGAGATTGCTCCAGTTGAGCAAGTTGTAGCTCCAGTTTTGACTGAGAAAGAAATAGCAGATGGAATATTATTATCTGAAATTGCAGTGAAAGTATGCTTAGAAGATCTAACCTCTCCTGTGATAGTTAGATTCCTGGAAGGAATTATAACTTCATATCTGAATGACTGCTGGGAGATGGTTAAATATGAAGGTAACTCTCTCATTCGTTTTGTCGATGAGTCTATTAATTTGATAGTCTGTGAATACATTGAAGGAATGATATCTGTTTATTTAGCAGATCTATATTCATAATTTTACAGATATTATTAGAGAAGATTTAGCTGCCCAAATAATAGAAGTTGTTTCTGAGGCTGTACCAAGTATTCCCGATATTCAAGTTGACCCTGAGTTGGAATCCTTCTTGGATAATAAAGAAGATGAGTCTGAAAAAGAGGAAGTCAAAGTTGACTCTCCGGTTCTGAGTTTGGAAGAAATTCAAGCAAGAGCTGCATAGGATTTAAGAATTCAATCTTTAGAGAAAGAGAAAGATTTGCAAGTTGAGAAGTCATCCATCTGGGATGACTCTCCTGGATTAGATTTAGACTCCCTTCTGGCTTTGGATGCCATAGAAGAAGAAAGGGAGAAATCTGCTTCAAAGCTTAAAGAAAAGGCTGTCTCAGAAGCCTATGATCCCTATGAGAACCCTCCATCATCCCATTCTGATGATGATGATGATTATGATATTTCTGAAAAGTCAAAGAAAAAGAAATCTGCTGCAAAGAAAAGAAAAGCTGCTCCTCCTCCACCTCCAAATAAGGATAATGACACTCCGTATTATATTTTGAAGGGCATTGACCCCAAATCTAAGGATTTTAAGCATTGGATGTGGTTTTCGAAAAATCAGCAAAAAGAAAGGAAGAGAACTAAGAGGTATGACAGTCCAGTCTCCAGATGGACTCCCAAAGGTCCTCCTCCACCTCCAGGTGCAGGAGCCTCTGGGAATCTACCTGCTAATCGATCTGCCGCCTCTGGAAAATCTGCGTCCGCTCAGCCCCAACCAAGACAAGGTCATCAAAGTTCACAAAGCAAATCATCTTATGGTTCTCAAAGACCAATGAAAGAGGTTGTGGCCCAAAGACCAACTTTTTCCCCACCTCCTTCTCCAGTTCAAACTGAGAAAAGTGTTTCGAAAGGTAAATAGTTTACAGTGTTTTAAAATCTTCTAGCAAGTCCCTTTTGCTAAGTTCTCTAATGTTTTTATCTAGATATAATAGCTGATGCTGCTTCTCCAGAGCCCGTATATGAAAATCCCGAGCTCGATCCTAATTTTAGGATGGCTCGCTTTCAAGAGCTTGTAGGGGCAGCCCAAATAAGAAAAGCAAGAGCTGAAGGAAAAGATATAACTGGTTTTACTACGATGTCAGCTTATAGAAAGAAAGAATTTGAAAAGTTCCAGGTAAATCCTGAGATGTTTGACCCGTCAAAGTACATGGAAAAACATCCTGAAGCTGTTGTCCCCAGAGCTACAGAACTGAAGATTATTGGTGCTCAGGATCTAAAGATGTCGAAGAAAGAATCAGATGACCCGCTTAGAAAAATTTCTTTTGTTTCTAGTTCTTCTGCTCCTTTACCAGACTCTAAAGATTCATAATAGTTTAATTAAACTGCTGTGTTATATTTATTTATCTGATTGATAATCTGCCAGTTTATTGTTATCTATTTGCTTAAATCATTGTTTAGTATTCTACTGCTAGCTGTTTTTAGTTTCTGAGAGACTTAACTCAAATAGGGGGAGATTGTTGGTACCCTAGTTTGATTTGAGTTCAGTCCTCTCCTTTGTGCTCCTTGACCCAAGAAATATCTATGGTCAATAGTTAGGAGTCTAGCTGTAGAGTCCTCGCTTTTCCAAATTGAGAATTTGGTTAAGTAGTTTTTTCGTTCGACCATAGTCGAACGCCGTTCGACTATCGTCTATCGACTGATCGACGATCGTCTATCAGTTGGTCGACGCTTTGGTCTGCGCTGATAGGTCGACTATCTGTTGATAGGTCGACTATCTGTTCTGCGCTGATAGTTCGACTATCTGTTGATAGGTCGACTATCTGTTCTGCGCTGGTAGGTCGACTATCTGTTGATAGGTCGACTATCTGTTCTGCGCTGATAGTTCGACTATCTGTTGATAGGTCGACTATCTGTTCTGCGCTGATAGGTCGACTATCTGTTGATAGGTCGACTATCTGTTCTGCGTTGATAGGTCGACTATCTGTTGATAGGTCGACTATCTGTTTTCTGAGGTAGGTCGACTATCTGCTTGATAGGTCGACTATCTCTGTGCGCTTGATAGTCCGACTATCTGTCCTAGATAGATCGACTATCTGATAGTTCGACTATCTTTCTGATAGGTCGACTATCTGCCGAGGTAGTTCGACTATCTTCTTCGATAGGTCGACTATCTGGATCGTTCGACTATCTGCCCGATAGGTCGACGATCTCCGTGCGTCGGTCGACGATCTCCGAAGGTCGTTCGACGCTTTCTGCCTGCCTTTGTATTTTGTATTTATTTATTATATTTAATTATTTAATACATTTTCTGGCACATTATTTCAAGCTGTATGATAAAGTTTCCAGGCATTATTTGCTTCATTCTGTTTGCCTGAGTTCAAATCTTTTAAGATAAAGTTGTTTGTCTTATTAGCTGTCTATTTAAATTACTTTATCTGCTGACAACCCCTTTATAGCCGTTGGACTGAAAAGTCTTTTTCTTTGCTATAAAGAGATTATTTCTGATGTGACTTTATTTAGTCCTCTGTTTATTTGATTTAAACCTGCAGCTTCTTAGAAAGAGGTTTATTCCTTTTTATAGAATGTTTTGCTGCAGAGATATTTCTGTCTTCTTTGATATTCACAGCCCAGGTCTCAAGGCTCACAAGAAGACAAATAAATGGAAGAGAGCCGTTGCTTGATGATTATAAAAAGAACCCTTTGCTGAAGGATTCAAGCTAGTCAACAGAAGCTAATTGCCAACCTGTGTTCATTCAAGCTTTCAAGCGTTCAAGCTTTCTGCTCTCAGCAAACTCCATCTAACTGAGAAGTGTTAAGATCTTCATCTCTTCTTCATCTGAGTTCTCCTGCTTTCAGGAAGTTCAAACTCAGAGTTTCTCTGAAGAAGAAGAAGAAGAAGAATAGCTGCTTGAAGAGATTTCTTTTTGTTATTTATCTTCTTCCTGTAGCTTTTCCTTCAGAATTTTCTGAAGAATTTTCTGCACTGAAGCAAGACTTCACCTGGACATCTTTGAGCCAGGGGGAGCCTTGATTCTTTAGAGCATTCTAGCTCAGTGCAAGCTTTTTGTGCTTCTCTAATCTATTGAAAAATAGAGAAGACATCTTAACCTTCTTCCCCCTCCTGTATAGGGTTATTACTCCCTTCAAAAGTATCCCTTGGTGGCAGGGCACCTGATCAAAAACCTGTGCTTGGTTTTTAGACACCTGATCAAAAGTCTAAAGGGTTTCTGAATCTACCTGAATCAGATTCTGTTGGTGGCAGGGCACCTGATCAAAAACCTGAGTGGATTCCTACCGTGTGGGTAGAAGAGTGGACGTACCCAAGTTGTTTGGGGAACCACTATAAATCTCCTTGTGTCGTCTGGTTTCAATTGTTTAATTCCTGCATTGTGGCTGTGATTAGATATAACTAGGCTGCTAGTTGCTGATTAGGTTTTTCCAAGGTTAACTGTAATTACAGTTAGCTTGTGTTTGTACACATCACTTGTGTTAGGCTTTAAGGTTAAATCAATATCTATAATCTTTTCATTCCGCACTTCACTCCAAGGGAGTTGAGTAGACTATTAAGTTTTGTCTGTGCAAAATTTGATAACTCTATTCACCCCCCCTCTAGAGTAGTATCTATCCCTTCACTTTCACTTCTTTTA
This sequence comes from Platanthera zijinensis, assembly GCA_039513925.1. Taxonomy (NCBI): domain Eukaryota; kingdom Viridiplantae; phylum Streptophyta; class Magnoliopsida; order Asparagales; family Orchidaceae; genus Platanthera; species Platanthera zijinensis. The sequence continues at coordinate 56,137,620 of CM077091.1, read as the reverse complement.
AGAGCATTGTGGTCAAGGACTTTGTGAGGTGTTTATACCTCCTGTATATGGACTTATTTGGTCCTATGCCAGTTCATAGTCTAGGTAGGAAAGTCTACACACTTGTAATAGTTGATGACTTCTCTAGGTTAGATTGGGTATTCTTCTTGAAGAAAAATTCTGTAACCCTTGACATTTTCAGGTCCTTTGTCAAGAAAATTCAGAATGAATTGGACAGTTCTGTGGTCAAAATCAGAAGTGACAATGACACTAAATTTCAGTCTGATAGCATGACAAAATTCTGTGAAGCACAAGGGATTCTCCAAGAATTTTATTCTCCAAGAACACACCAGCAAAATGGGATAGATGGGAGGAAAAATAGAACTCTTATAGAAGCTAGAAGGACACTGAAATACTTTGTTTTCAAGGTCAGCTAACACCTATGGGGGGGGGGAATAGGTTTTAGACCTCTTTTAAATTATCTAGACCTAATCCCGATTAAACTGTGCTTAGTATTTTGATTATTCTAGCTTTCAAGACATACACATAGAAGACACAGATGTTTTATAGTGGTTCCCAATGACACTTTCGGCAAGTGTACTGATCGTAGTCAAGTGATAAAGTTGAGGAGTTGAATCCCCGGATATCGATCTCTCGAGGAGTGTAGTTAGGGAGTGTGACTTTGTTATTGAAAGAGGGATAGCAATTTTCAACATAACAAGGGATTTTGATTTTTGGTTTCCTAATCTAAACACTATAATACTATTGCGGGTCGCTTCACCGTGTCGCTTGGGTGGATTACTCAAGTGAGTAATAAGGAGGATGGACAAACCATTGAGTGTCATAGTCACCTCTTCGCCACGCACGCTTCTAACAAATGTTAGGACAAGACTATCACATATAGAACACAAAAGATGTAAGTGCGCCAACATAATCTAGAACTAAAATATGTCAACACATAGACATGCTTAAATCATTAAGCAAATCAAGTTCTTACTCACCAATCCAACAACCACGCAATAAAGATCAAAGTTACTATAAGGGAAGGTGGAGAGATACAACCAAACACATGAAGACTTTCCGATATTTGTGGCCGGAGTCAAGGGTTGCCGGGCCTTGTCCTTTCTCGGTGTACAGATGACGTCCGGGGTTGAGAAGGGATGTAACTACCTTCTAATAGCCCGTCTTCTTTGTGAATAGCCGTCGGGTTAAACCTGACCGGAGAACTCCACATATACAACACCTAAGAGCTTGAAATGGAGCTTTGAGGTCGGAGAAGACGATGACGGCTGAAGATGAAGCTATTGAGAGCTTTTAGAGGGAGAACAGAGGCTGGACAAGCTCTCCAAGGAGGAGAGAGAAGAAAATGGCAGGAGGAAGGTTTTCCCTCTCAGAGGAGCGTAAATGGCAGGCTGGATCTTTTGGGTGAATGAGACCTGGGCTTTAAATAGAGAAGTCAGAAATAATTGTCACACACGGTTTGGTACATGACCGTGCGTTAATCGTGTGATATTAAATTTCAGAACAAGCTTGCGAAATAAGAAGTGTTGACCCATGTGTTTCCTCGCGTATGGATGCTTCTGCCCGTACGTGAAGGAAAATGCACGGGTAGCAACAGAAAGCAGAAATTTCCCTAAAGCAGGTTGAGCCGTGCATTTTACTCACGCACGGGCATTTCTGCCCATGCGTGTGCAAATCGCACGATTAACCACAGAGAAAAATAAATCAAGGCAGCTATAAGAAAACCGTGCATTTCCTTCGCGCACAGTTCCGATGAAACCGTGCATGAGGAAATCACATGGGTTGGTCAATCCTGCATATAAACTTGCAGAAAACGCACAACTAGAATGAAAATAAGTGTTAAGAAAATGCACGGTCGTGCATTTTCCACAAGTCTGAATTCCGAACATGGGGGAAAACTGACCACCTACAAACAAATAAATAATTCACAAGGGGACCCTCCAGCATCACAGAAATGTAACAAAAAAACAGTCAGAAAGAGCTATAGGGAGCACCATGTTCTTACCCCCGATAACAGAATGCCAAATTGCACACCCTCGGGCCAAAGCAGTGCACAGAGTGGTCATTGAACAAACGAAGCAAATATAACCGATTACCGGTTGAAATGTCGTGCACGAGTGAGAAAATAGACCCAGATGAGTCTAAAAAATCCTATATAAATCTGACTCATCACACCACCAGACTTAAACATTTGCTCATCCTGAGCAAATCATCACCTCGTGGACTAGGAAACAGTTAGCAGGCTTAGTAATTTCCAAATAAAGTATTGCGAGAAATCAAATACATCATGGGCATATAAAATATAAAAGAAAATTTTTTAATTATACTACGGAGTTTATACTTTTTTACAGGCGTAAATAAATGTTATATCTACTCAAAATTGGAATCCTGGAGAATCGTTCGGTCATATATAGTAAGAAAGTCAGCAGACCACTCAGATGAGCATTGACAAAGACCGGGGCACATGATCACCTCCAAAGAAATCCTTCAATGTCGGGGACCATAAGCTTTCCCGTTCACACTCTCTCCATGGCGCTAGTTTGACTCAAGTGTGAATCTGCAGGAATTTATGATAATAATGCGGCTTGGGTGTATACGTAGGTAAGGATGCATAAAGAGTAAAATCAGCAGCTACGCATAACCCAAATGAGCTCATACAAAAGATTATCTTCAAGCCAACCAAAAATTGCAGGTGCACCACACCACCAGACTTGAATTGACAACAAGGGTGTGTGCGCCCCCTACCGCCACAGAAATAAAATCACAAATGGAATTTCATTTTTCACTTTCTTATTTCATATCAAACAACATTTTTTCTTTTCTTTTCTTCTTCCAAAGTTTTTTTAAAACCATATTCACACAATATTAACAAGAAAACTCCAACTCACAATCACAAAACTTCACCACAGCAACATCACCCAATGCAAGAAGTAATCCACTAATATTTAGAGATTGGGGTGTTCGACTAGGAAAATAATTAAGGCTTTGGTGATAATGGAGTAAGGCTAAATCAACAGGAGGGATAGGCACAACATTGGGTAACAAGGATTACGTTAGGATGGGGTATAAGGCTCAACTGGGCCAAAAAGAAGGCCTACATCACGCTCACGCTTGATTAACCATGCACCAATGTTTTGAGAGTAGCTTGGGGCAAGTTCTTAGCCACCGAGAAAGATGATCCTTCCTCCCAACTCAAGAAAAATGAGTCTACTGACGCCTACACACATCCCTACACTACCGTTCTATTACACCAGATTCAACATTTTTGAGTAGTACAGACAATATTTACATCTGCAGAAAAAGTATAAATCCACGAGCATAAAGAAAAATTAAATCTATACTATTTATACACAGATCAAGAGCACTCGATTAGGAGCACTACACGAGTTTCACACTACTCTATCCTTAAATCCTAAGCCAGCACCGTTATTTTAAAATTTACACAAAATAAATACATTTGACTCGAGCCGCGCGCGTGGTTAAGATCACGCTCATGTGGGTATAGGTGCACAATGCGGACGTGATTTCATGAAAACAGCAAAAAAAATTCTTTTGGTATGAAAGTGATAGTGATGCACGTGTACAGGTAACTCGTATAACTCTCCCCCACAGGACTTAATCAAAATAACCTAACACAAGATTTGCAATAAAATTAATGAAATAAAAGTTGTGGAAAGATTATCCCATGCTCAGCAAATGAGCATACCAGAAGATCGGCTTTAATTTCAGTAGAGAGACCACGACCCAAACGAACTCCACCTACAAAAGAGAATACATCCAAGCACGAATACTATAAACATATAATCACAGTAGCATAATTGAACAAATTAAAAGCAGTGAAATTGGGTTGTCTCCCTTAAGCCCTTTTCTTTACCGTCCTTAAGGTGGACCAAATACCTGTATTAGCAGTCTTATATAATGTTCAGAGCATAAGATCATTACGGAATGATAAAGTCTAAAGTCACACACAACTTTAAGCAAAAATTAAACTAAAAGTAAGCGGGAGGGCCCCGGAGATCCTTTACTTCTCAGTTAAATGCTGACTTGTGATAGATCCCCCTAGTCACGTGAGATGAGGAAGAAGGGAAAGCTTTAGGTCCCAGGGAAGAGGTATCTCCCCTACCCTAGCCTCTTCCTGCTCGCGCCGGCGGGTAAAAACCAGCACCTTGTTCTTTCTCAGTTTTCTTTTTTTTATCTACAGATGGGGATCGCCAAGGAGGAACAACCACCCCATTCACTTTAAAGGTAGCTATTGATTTTCCATCCGGATGCATCCTCTCCTCATCCGCAGCGGGTGATAGATCAGTCCAAGTAACATGTTTAGCAGTTTTACAAAATTTATTCGACTCAATTAAAGTTTTTAAATCTATTTTATGCACGCTTTCAAAAGCCGTGCTCTGCTCATGTTTCTTCTCATCCGAATCTTGTTTCACTCCATGAAACTCCGTCTTCATCTCTTCTTCAGGTAGCATCAACATTTTTGCCACTTTAATAGTCCTGTCTTTCTCTTTCTACAGCACACATGTCTCAACTGCACTAGGCAAACGATCAGATAACATAGCATTCAATTTCAAAAGTTTTCCAGGTTCATTTTGAATTATTGGGGGAAAGGACGGCGGTAAAGGCAAAACAACCTTGGATGCCAAGGTGATGCCGCTAGCGTTAAACTGCAACGTCGCTTCACTAGCTTTTAGGAAGGGAGCCCCTAAGATGGGTTTTGAATTATTCCCTAATGGTTCCAACACCTTGAAATCCATGATCAATATAGCCCCATTCAAGATCACTTCCACCTCCTTTATCTCACCGTCGTACTTCACTACCGACCCGTCGGCTAGCACGAGCGATTTCCGGAGATTCGACTTAATATTTAATTTTAATTTCTCAATATCTTGCAAAGTAAGAATGTTGCAAGAAGATTTGGAATCACATAAGTCCACCATCTCGATCTCATTAATCTCGCACTTTACGGCCACTTCATTTTTATTGCACACATCCGCCTCCCGACTCTCTTCCCTTGCTCACAAGGATTTTTTTCCATGTCACTCAGGAGTGCGCCACGAGTACTCTAGGAGAACACTTGGGCAAGTTTCCCCAGTTGCGCTTCCTAGTTTCTCATGGAGATGGTCTGAGTGGCCATGTTGGATTGGGTCATCTCCACGATTTTCTCCATCATCACTTCTAACGCACTCTTTTGCGTCCCTTGCGCATCCTGATTTTAACCCAGTTGTGGTGGTAGCAGCTGGCTATTAGAGGCTTGAGCATCAAACTAATGTTGTCCTCCTTGCCACCTTTTACCGGGAGCATTTTGGTTCTTAGAGAATTTCGGATGATTTCTCGCATTCGGGTTATAAGTATTTATATAAGGAGCAGCACGGTTCTGATTATTTATAAATTTTACACTCTCATCAGTAGATATACTTGAGGGATCAGCAAAAGCTTATCCAGCTCGGCATTTATATGTATGATGGACGGGGTTTCCACAACCCTGACACGAAATAGCCATCACCCGAGCCGGAGGAGGGGTCGATCTAGTCAGCATCATCATTCCATCCATTATAGGATGGCATGCCTCAGCTTGCGGCTGCACAACATTGACCTCGAAAAAATTTCTTGCACCCTTAGGTGCGTTTCTTCTAGTAGTCCAATACGTACTATGAGAAGCGGTGTCGTGAAGGAGCCGCAATGCCTTGTTAGGAGTCAGGTTCATGATAGTTCCTCCAGCCACCGCGTCGATCATAGCCCTATAATTAGGCTCAATAGCAAAATAAAATATTTCCACTAAATTCCACGGCTCACAGCCATGTTAGGGGCATCGACGTTGCAGATCAGCAAATCTCTCCCAAGCCTCAGACAAAGTTTCCTGGTCCAACTGTCGGAAAGTGGCTATCTCCCTTCGGGCGTTCACGTTTTTGTCCACCAGATGGAATTTAGCGAGGAACTTCGTGGAAAGAGCCTCCCACATAGTTGCTGTCCCAGGAGGAATAGTATGGAGCCAGGTTTTTGCCTTGTCCATCAGTGAAAACGGGAACAGTCTTAGCTTCATCACGTCATCAGTAATTCCAGCATAGAGGAAGGTGCGACAAATCTCCGAGAATTTTGCCAGATGGAGCTGCGGATCCTCACATGGCAAGCCTGAAAACTGCGTGTTATTTTGGATCATGTTGAGGATGGTAGGCTTTATCTTGAAGTGGTTATTTATGATGGTCGGGCTGAAGCCCGAGTAAACACTTCCTGTGGTAGTGGTCGTGAACTCTCACATTATCTTAATGCAGGGTTGAACCACCTCTTTGTCCTCAATGACTCGTTTATCAAGGCCATTTCCCCCTTTACCTAAATCTTCCATTCTTTCTTCTTTAGTAGCAGCACGATAGCGAGCTCGCCTCGCTCATGCAGTTTCAATATCTACTCAGAGATCTTCACCTCTATCCCTGGGGTTTGGATCAGTAATACAACACAGTAAAAAAACGATCAAAGTGCTAAAAATACTTGAAAAACTTTTCCCATAGAAAAAACACACAACAGTTGGACTCCCCGACAACGACGCCAAAAACTTGATGACACTTTCGGCAAGTGTACTGATCGTAGTCAAGTAATAAAGTTGAGGAGTTGTATCCTCGGATATCGATCTCTCGAGGAGTACATGTAGAGAGTGTGACTTTGTTATTGAAAGAGGGATTGCAAGTGTCAACGTAATAAGGGGTTTTTATTTTTGGTTTCCTAATTTTAACACTATTAAAACTATTGTGGGTCGCCTTCACCGCATCGCTTGGGTGGATTACTCAAGTGAGTAATAAGGAGGATGGACAAACCATTGAGGGTCGCAGTCACCTCTACCCCACTCACACTCCTAACAATTGTTAGGATGGCACTATCGCGTCAAGAACACAAAAGATGGAAGCGCACCAATACAATCTAGAACTAAAATATGTCAACACATAGACATGCTGAAATCATTAAGCAAATCAAGTTCTTACTCATCAATCCAACAACCACGCAATTAAGAGCAATGTTACTACAAGGAAAGGGGGAGAGATACACCAAACACATGAAGACTTTCTTAGATTCGCGGTCGGACTCAAGGGTTGTCGGGCCTTGTCCGTGCTCGGTGTACAGATGATGTCCGGGGTTGAGAAGGGCTGTCACTTCCTTATAATAGCTCGTCTTCTTCGTGAATAGTCGTTTGTTTAATCCTGACCGGAGAACTCCACGTATGCAGCACCTAAGAGCTTGAAATGGAGCTTTGAGGTTGGAGAAGACGATGGCGGCCAAATATGAAGCTATTGAGAGATTTTGGAGGAAGAACGGAGGACGGAAGAGCTCTCCAGGAGGAGAGAGAAGAAAATGGTAGGAGGAAGGTTTTCCCGCTCAGAGGAGCAGAAATGGCGAGCTGGATCTTTTGGGCGAATGAGACCTACGGCTTAAATAGAGATGTTAGAAATAATGGTCACGCACGGTTTGGCGCACGACCGTGCGTTAACCGTGCGATATTAAATTTCAGAACAAGCTTGCATAAAAAGAAACATTTACCCGTGCGTTTCCCTGTGCACGGACGCTTCCGCCCATGCGTGAAGGAAAACACATGGGTAACAACAGAAAGCGGAAATTTCTGGCAAGCAGGTGGAACCTTGCGTTTTGCTCATGCACGGGCACTTCTGTCCGTGCATGAGAAAATCGCATGATTAACCATAGATCACAATAAATCAAGGCAGCTATAGGAAACCGTGCGTTTCCTTCGCGCACGGTTCCAATGAAACCGTGCGTAAAGAAATCCCACGGGTTGGTCAATCCTATAGGGAAACCTGCAGAAAATGCATGACCAGAAAGAAAACACACGGTCGTGCGTTTTCCACAAGTTCTAATTCCGGACTTGGGGAAACTTACCACCTGCACACAAACAAATAAATCTCAAGGAGACCCTCCAATATCACAGAAATGCAATAAAAAATAGCAGGAAAGGGCCATGGGGAGAACCATGAGCTTACCCCCGACAACAGAATGCGCAATTGCACACCCTCGGGCTGAAGCAGTGCACAGAGTGGTCATTGACCAAAGGAAGAAAATATAATCGATTATCGGTTGAAATGTCGTGCATGAGTGAGAAAACAGGCCCAGAAGAGTCCGAAAAACCTATATAAATCGGACTCATCAGTACCCCAAATTATGGGTACATCCACTATCCCTCTCAGCCTTTCTAACAGTGTGTTAGACAAGGCTCTTTCCCAATACTCAGCTCTTTAAGATCTTACAACTCGATCCCATAGGACTACTCATTCTCCTCCAAGACCTATTGCTCAGTCTCTAGGCACTACAACTCAGTGATTAAACAACCACCTACCTCAGGCCAACGGCCCTACACCTCAGGCTGGGAGGAAAGTCCTACACTCAGATCCAAAGTGGATCCTACATTCAGATCAACAAGTGATCCGACATCAGCCTTTATAACACAGGCTTACAACTCCAATTCTACACAAAATCCTACACTCAGATCCAAGACTGGATCCTACAGAAATTAGAAATGTTGTGAAACAGTTAGATACCAAAGAGTTTTCTCTGTGGCTGTCTTCTTGGGCTAAATAGATTTCAGCCCTATCTTCTTCATAATAGCAAGTTGAAAAGATCTTTAGTACTGGATGGCTTGTGCTGGAATTAACTCAGAATCAAGATTTCTATCTGCTGTTGAAGTTAATGGATCTGAAAGTTTTGTATCTTCTTCGAACATCTACCTTACTTGCAGACACTGAAGGCTCTGCCCCTCTTCCCAATCAGAAACTGATTATGAACTTATTGTCGCTGATGAGAATCGCAATAGCTATCTATTGTTGCTTTCAGGTCAACTGATCAAAACTTGTGCTTCAGGCTCGATGGAAATGGCGAGGAAGAAGACGAAGTTCCGCCACTATGCATAATCAGAAAACACAAAAAAGGTCCTTTCCTATCAGCCAATCTTATCCTTTTATAGTCAGCGGATCAGCGACTCTTTGAATTGTGGGCCGAGCATAAAAAGGATGAGTTACAACCTTCCATTTGCAGAAAATGACAACAGCTGTCTGTCGGCGCCATTAAAGGCATACTACAGCTCTGTCGTAAAGAATTTGAACTGCGTTGACTTTGTTGACTTTTACTGACGTCACTCATTATGGACTTAGCCCAATTCCCAGAATCACTCCAGGAGTTGAGTGTGTTGAGTGAACTGGTTTCACTCAACGATTCTGGACTTTGCCTATTCTTTAGCTCTGTCTGCATCCATGGCGTTGAGAGCCTTGAGTGGATGGCCTTCACTCAAAGCCATTTGCCTTAGCTCCTTCTGAACTCTGCCAACTACTGAGGCGTTGACTGGACTGGCTTTACTCAACACTTCTGTACAAAGAAACTTTTCTTATGAATGGAGACATTGAGTGTGTTGATTACACTCAATGCTTCCTATCTCAGCCTCATCTTTTTACAAGGCATTGAATGAACTAGCTTCACTCAATGCTTCAACAATTAGTCAAATCCCGGTTTCTTCAAAGGCTTTGACTGAACTTGCTTGTCTCAATGCTTTTTGTCATTTGGCGTTGAGTGAACTGGCTTCACTCAACGCTTTTGTACTTGAAAAGATTTGTCTATTTATCTTCTTGGGCTTTGACAGAATAAGCATGGCATTGAGTGAACTAGCTTCACTCAACGCTTTTGGACCTAGAAACCTATCCTTTGACAGAATCTCTCTGGCTTTGACTGAGCCTGCTTTACTCAACGAATTTACTGCAGGGCATTGAGTGAGTTGACGTCACTCAACGCCTGTGTACTTGGTCGATCTTTCTTCTTGCTAAAGCTTGGCTTTGGCATTCCACACCTAACTTAGTGTTTTAGCTCATCTTGTGATGAGTCAGCTATCCTCACTCAATGCTTTAGCACATATGGCATTGAGTGAGCTATCCTCACTCAACGCTTCTAGACTTAACCAGAATCCTTCCATTTATCAGCATTCTCCATGACCTCTAGTGTTGAGTGAATTTGCTTTACTCAATGCATATGGACTTAGGCAATTTCCAGCCTTTCCAACGTCCTTCTTTGTGTCCACCTTTCTAATCAATGTGATAAGGACTATCCTGCATGTATGAACTTAAACACACATTAAATACAACTATTTGTATGCCATTCACTTGTTTGACTTCTTATAAATCTGAGATAGTGGGATGAATAGACCCAATAATCCCCCCTATTTGATGAATTCAAAACCCACTATCAACTTTCTTGGTCAATGACATGCACATCATATGAAGCAATAACATATATTATAATGATAGAACATATCTAGGAAGATTACCACATTCCCTGCCTGTATGGTGAGCATCACCTACTCCCCCTGAATTGTTGAAAAGTATGTGATACCACTTGAAGGCCTTGATTACCTTCACCTCATTACCCTATAAGGGGACATCTTTTTCTCCACTTGTATTTGTTGCATGACATTTATCATCTTATTGTCCCTTGGATGCACTTGATTACTTGATCAACATCCGATGCTACTTTTGTATTCACTTCTCTCCCCCTTTTTGACTTTTGAATAGTCAGGGAGGAGCTGTTCAGCCTTGATTGTCTTCTCCCCCTAGCTGATTGAAGATGATACCACCGGTACAGCTTCCATCTTCCTCCTTACATGAGGCTGAATTTACTCCTACATCTGCTAGACTTGCTCCCCCTCAATATGAGCATCTTATATCATCAAGTTCCTGATAGACACTTTTGTCTCCATTACCACTTTAAGTCTTCATAACCTGTAAGAAGAATAAATCCTGCACCAAAAATATCCTAGGGAGTAACTGAAGCTATGCTAAGTTCAACATACCCAACTAAAACTTGAAGGTGTTGAACTTTGCTTCATCTAATAGCTTAGTAAAGATATCAGCCACTTGCTTGTCTGTGGAGACAAACTCTAGACTGATGTCTTACTTTTCCACATGCTCCCTAATAAAATAATATCTAATTTCTATGTGCTTAGTCCTGCTGTGGGAGACAGGATTCCTAGTAATAGAAATAGCACTAGTGTAATCACAATAAAAAAGAGTTCTACTTATCTGAAGGTTATAATCTTGGAGTTGATGCTGGATCCACAACAACTGAGCATAGCAGCTTCATGCTGAATTATACTCTGACTCTGCAGTTGAGATTGCCACACTGGTTTGCTTCTAGCTGCTCCAAGATACTATTCTCCCACCTAAGAATTACAAGATCCTGAAGTGCATTTCCTGTCCTCTTTGCAGCCAGCAAAATCTGCATCTAAATAGCCTGTTAGTTCAAAATCCCTATTTCTAGGGTACCATAAGCAAAGATATGTTGTGACCTTAAGTGTAATGCAGCTGATTTTTCGGTATTTATTTTAATTCTCGTAGTGACGTAATTTTGGCGTCAGGGCGTTATATTGACGCATAGTTAACGGGTGTGGTTTGTTGGAGCATGGATTTGCTCAGTGGGTTTTCCTGTGTGGTTGGTTTTGGTTTGGTTGTGTACCTTCCCTCACGAGTCGGGTCTATTTTGGTGACTCGGTGGAGCTTTTTATAGGGATGTGGTTGCATTTTGTCTTCGGGTGGTGTTTTACCCGAGTTTTGTTTGTTGGATTTAGATTTTGATTTTAATGTTAGATTTGTAGTGTAAGAATTTAGCTACAGTGCGCTTTTCGTAATATTTCGAGTTAATTTGGGTTTCGGGTCGTGTTTGGACTATTGATTATAAAATTGTTTTATGTTATAATAATTAATTATGTATGTATATATAAATGAAATTGTATTAGGTCGTGTCAAACCCTATTCATCTTATTCCTAAACCCAACGGCGGACTATTTTCACGAAATCGGAAGAGGAACGGTTGACGGGCGTGCGTTCGACTGATGATTGAGAGATCTCCAGTGGTCGGTTTCGATGAAGGAGTAGAGATTTGGAAAGCTCTCACCGAGAGCTACGCGATCGTGGTAAGACCTTCCTGTTTCCTTGATTTTTAGGTGTTAGGGTTAGAAATTATGACCTCTTTTCTCCTCCAAAAGTTTTAGGAAACGTTGCAGGGATCATTTGGTGGACGATCCTGATCGCGGTGCGACCGGGAGACGTCTTTTCCGGAGTTTTCATCGCAAGTGGATTTTTCCATTGCATCTCCATTTTCTTATTGTTTTCTTCCCTTCTTTCCTCCTCCTTTGGAGAGTTGGAGTTGTGTCGGTAGATCCATGAAAAGAATCCCTAGATTAGAGCAGATTTTCGACCAAGGCTTGGAGAATAGGAATGTAGATTAAGTGTAATTTGGCGAGTTTAGGTTAAACAATTCGTCGAGTATCGTCAGTAGGTTTTGTCGAATATGGTAGGTTAGCCGGGTAAGAATTCATTGTAAGCCGTTAAGTAGAATTTGGCGAGTATCTCTAGCATAATTTGTCGAGTATCAATAAGTAGGTTCCGTTGAGTATCGCTAAAATTCCTTAAGGAATTTCCGTCGGGTAAGGTAGTCCAAGGTAGATTCGGCGTGTATCGTAGGGTTGAATTCGTCAAATATCGTATGATTACAAAGGAAAATTCGACGTATATCATAGGAATTAATCGATTATAATTAGTTTATTTTTGCCGGGTAATGTAGAATTCGTCCAGTATCGATGGTCTTTTTCATCGAGTGTTTTCAAATTCGTCGAGTATCGTCGTAATTCGTCAGATATACTCGCCGAATTTGGCCAGGATTTAGAATTTTTTGCTGATTCTTGTAGGATTTGTCTCTTATGGTACCTATGATGGTTTTAGGTCTTGTGTAAGGTTTTCCCTTCAGTTTTGTATTGGGTTTTTGTTGGGTTGTTCGGTTATGATGTTTCTTCGGCTAGGTAGGTTGGAAGTGGATAAAGGACCACTAAATGGATACCGGTTTATGGGTAATTACACTTGGTGGTTTGGTTTGGTGTCTGTTATTGTGGACTAGTGTTTTGTTTGGCTAGGTGTCCACCACCGTAGTGCCCTCTTTTTTGAGATGTCTGGGTTTGGTAGTTTGTGTTTGGACGTTTTAGTCACCGACTCCGGCCCGATTGTTTTTACTAAGTGTTAATGATTTACTTTTTTGAGCTGTTCTGTGCTAAGTTTGCTTCTTAGATAAGTCTATGTTATTTATGATAATCTTTGCAGATTTTTCTTGTCGAAGCATGGCTTAGTTTCGCACTCGGTGCATATGTTCATTTAATTGCTTTATTACAGACTTTTACTTACCTGTTTTATTTGAATAATCAACTGTTGTTTTTAGCATTTCTTGTAGTCAAGTTTGGTAAACCCTTCCCTGACTTTGTACTTTTTACCTATTTATTTACTTTGCCACTTGTATTTTTCTTGCTTAGGCATTCTTCTTGTGAATTCCTCAAGTTCAGGGCTGTAGCTTGTGGAACGGCTGTGTTGGGTTGTTTCTTGTGGACTGAAGTGTTGTAGTGGTTTCTCCTCACCATTGTGAGGTAGTTGTTGTTTCGGTTTTCAGTTCATACTTGCATACTCTCAGTGGGTTTGTGTCAGTTGTTGACGCCCACTGGTAGTTTTCTTTGGAATATTGAATACTTTGTTAAGATGTTAATTTACCTCTTGTGGTTGATTTTACTTACTCTCTAGGAAAGTTGTATGTTATGTTGCATGTTAGATATTTTAAAGTATAAAAATTACTATTACTACTTCATGAATACCATATTTGATATCTAAATCACTATATTTAGCAACCGTAAAAGCTACTTTCACTACTATTATAAATCTAGAGTCTTGCATACCATGAGTTATCCTCAAGGAATGTTTATACTCATATAGGACGTCTAATCTTGTAAATAAAGTATTTTCCGCAGCGTATAACTATCTTTTGTCATGTACAAGATAAGCCACTGAGACGCGGGATACGACTAACCGATTTAACTTAAACTAGATTTTCTCTAAATAACTTATATATCTTTCATAAAGTTTTTAGTTGGAGTTTTGCCTGTGCATATGCAGTTATCCCCTGCTGTCATGGCATCATGACACATGTTTTCCCTTACTCTGATATATCATTTAATGCGGGGAAAATGCATGTTGTGACAGTTGGTATCATAGTGATAGGTTGTTTGACAATTTGTCGAGCAACTATCTCAGGTTGTGTTAGTCGTCATGTATCATTTCATACACACACTGATGTGTCATCAGTACGTCATAGCTGAAGCATGAACACTACACTCATAAGAATGATAAGAAGTATACGGGGCATATTATGTAGTATAGAATGCATAATATGTGTTGGAATATGGATCCACCATAGGTGGAAACATGTGACGGTTATGTATTATGGGTTGCATAACCACCATCACATGGATGTCCATTAACACGTTTTCTCTTTCGTTGCATGCAATGTTATGTCGTGTGGGATGCATAACATTTCATGTGTACGCCGCTCATAACATGCATTAAGGCCTTTTAAGATTGCATAGCACAACATGCATGGCATAACATTGCATTAGCACACGTGCCAAGCTAAATATTTACATGATGAAATACGTACACACATTGTTTTGAGTCAAAAGAATTAAGAATTCATGCATTCATGGTTTAGGAACATGAGTCAGTAGGATGGCGGTATATCATCCTAAGTTTAAACATGACATCATAAATGAAAATCCCAGAGCAAGTTTGCAGCATGAGCAAGTATTTAATTTTGTATTTTCTGAACTAAGTTGTTTTGTTCTAGCGGTGAGCTAGGTTTTAATTTGTGGTTAATTATGTTATTAGAATGTCGAGACGTCTTACGATGATGTCGACGCCCCAGTCAGAGGGAGAGTCATCTGGTGCCCAGAGTGAGGTTGTGATAGAAGGATTGTGATAGAGCAATGAGGTTCTATCGAGGCTAATGTTGGAGAAGTAGTCGCAAATCCAGGCGTTTTTGTCGGTTATTGCTAGTCAGCCGCCAAGAGTGCACGACCCAACTGTGGGAAAAACAGTTCATGTTCCCCTTGCTCCTCTAGTGCCCTCGATGTTGTTACCACAAGAGATGACATTTATTTTGCATTTCTAGAGACTAGGAACCCCTACCTATGATAGTAGGGCATATTTTATGGCTTTAGATGATTGGATTATTTCCATCGAGGAGATGTTTGCTTATTCAGGAGTTTTAGCGGACCCGAGAGTAATGGTCACTGCGTATTAGCTAAAGTGACTTGCAAAGAGTTGGTGGCTATGAGTAAAGGAGAACCTTAAGGATGGGTGTTAATGGGAATCCTTTAAGGAATTACTGCTGAAAAATTTTATGTTGTCGGTCGAGAGAGACCGTTTGATGAATGATTTTCTGCATCTTAAGCAAAGACAGCTCTCCGTAAGCGAGTATGAGGTGGCGTTCAAAAAACTGTTCCATTTTTCCCCTGACATAGTTTCTTTTGAATATAGTCGAGTTAAACATTTTTGGGTTGTCTTAGAAATGACATCTAGCAGCTAGCTAGTGCTTATGGATCCAAGAGCTATGCTGAAGTTGTGGAGGCTGCTCTGAAGGTTGAGGCGATTGATAATGCCACGAACTGTGGTCAACAACTGAGAAAGGATAAGATGAAGACTGGTGAGGGTAAGAATTCCCAAGAATCCGCTGCTGCTTCGAGGAAAAGGTGTAAAGAGATATGTAGTTTCTATGGCCGGTCAGGCCATCCCTTTGAAAGGTGTTACAGGAGGCTAGGTGCTCAGAGAAAGAGGAAGTTCATGCGATTTAGAGTGCTCCAAAGGGAGATTTGGTCTATTTTGTGTGTAAGCGGAGAGGTCACGACGCTGCCCATTGCTTGGGAAAGGAAAAGGTCTGTGTCCAGTACGGACAGAAAGGACATTATAGGTCAAAGTGCCTGCTGGCTCAACAACTATTGCAACCGGTTCCACTTCAGGTCTTGCCGCTACCGCGGCCATTGGACATGCGGAAGGGCAAGCTGAACGTGGTGTCTTTGGAGGAAGATCAGACATCCGCTCAAGTGATTTCTTGTTAAATTCTAACTTAGTTTTAGCTTTTAACTTGTAGCTGTAATTTCGACGTTCGTTCCCTTAGATGCGTATGCGATTTTATAGGAAATTTTAAAGTAAAGAACCGCTGGGCGCGCATTCTTTTTGATTCTAGTGCTACCTACTCATTCGTGTCTAGGACCTTTGTAGAGTGACACCGTTTGACCCTCGATCATGTTGGCGACACGTTTAGTGTCAAGTTTCCCTCTAGCGATTCAGTGGTGTTGGACCAAGGCATCAAGAGTTGTCCGATTTTGTTAGGTGAATTTCTAGCCACTATTGATCTGAAGGTGATAGAATTGGAAGATTTCGATATCATTTTGGGGTTAGACTGGTTGTCAAAGTATGATACAGGCATCAAATGCAAGGTCAAGAGCTTAGACTTCAAGATGGACAACGGCCAGCCAAAGAGTGTTTATGGTTTCCCATGCCAAGTTACTCTGATTATTTCTGCGGTATGTGCTTAGAAACTTGTAAATTCCGGATGATTTGCATGTTTGGTTTCGATGTTGGAGACTGGTAGTAGTTTGCCGTGTGTAAAAGAGAATACTGTAGTGCGTAAGTTTCCTGACGTTTTTACCTATAACCTTCCTGGTCTCCCACTCGAGAGAGATATGGAGTTCTTCATAGATCTAGACCCAGGTACCCGTCCTATTGTTAAGGCGCCATACCATATGGCCCTCGCGTGAGCTGGAGGAGCTGCATACCCAATTGGATGAGTTACTGCAGAATGAATTCATTAGGCCAAGTTCTTCACTGTGGGGTGCTCCTGTGATGTTTGTAAAGAAAAAGGATGGATCGATGAGGCTGTTCATTAATTATAGAGAGCTGAATAAGGTAACCATAAGGAATAGGTATCCCCTGCTGAGAATAGAAGACTTGTTTGATCAGTTGCGTGGTAGCACTATGTTTTAAAAGATTGGCCTTCGTTCGGCTACCATCAGTTGAGGATTAATGAGTCAGATATTCCACGGACTGCTTTTCGTTCTCGGCATGGGCATTTTGAGTTCATGGTTATGTCTTTTGGATTGAATAATGCACACTCTGCCTTTTTTGATATGATGAACAAAGTGTTTAAGGATTTACTGCATCGCTTTGTGGTCGTATTTATAGATGATGTTCTCATATACTCCCGCAGTGCTGAAGAGCATGCACATCACTTGCATTTAGTTTTGTCTACTTTGAGGGGGAATAAGTTGTATTCTAAGCTGAGCAAGTGTGAGTTTTGGTTGACTAAGGTTTCCTTCTTGGGTCATGTGGTTAATAAGGACAGAATCTCTGTTGACCCAGAGAAGATAGCCGTTGTTATGGATTGGAATAGACCTGCTACTCTCAAGGAGATAAGGAGCATCCTAGGGCTAGTCGGCTCTTACAAAAGGTATGTAGAGGGTTTCTCTACATTATCTACACCTTTTACTAAATTGACGCAGAAGAACGCAGCTTTTGTTTGGAGTAATAAGTGCGAAGAGGCTTTTCAGGAATTAAAGAGGAGATTGTGCACTACTCCAGTTTTGACCTTGCCTACCGAAGAGATAGAGTATGTTGTGTATGTGGATGCATCGCACGTTGGACTTGGTTGCGTGTTGATACAAGAGGGAAAAGTGATTGCATATGGGTTGCGACAGTTAAAGGTACATGAGAAGAATTACCATACACATGATTCTTTGTAGATGTGATTTATGCCTTGAAGTTATGGAGACATCTGTTATATGGCGCTCTGTGAAAGATTTTTATGGATCATAAGAGTTTGAAGTACGTTTTAACTCAAAAGGGATTGAACTTGCGCCAACGGAGATATCTTGAGTATGTTGCAGATTTTGATGTGGAGATACAATACAATCCGGGCAAAGCTAATGTGGTAGCCGATGCCTTGAGTTAGAAGATAGCGAAAATTTTCAACCTTGTTGTGGATTCGCTGGTGGTGGAATTTCTCTTGATGGATATATTAGTGGGGAGTAGTGACTCGCCCAACAGTTTGGAAGTGAAAGAGCCTGCATGGATTGCACTTATAAGGCTACCTTCAAGGGATGATCATGACTTGCTGCACCTTTATAATATAACTGCAAAAGTTGAATTACCGGATTTCTCGATTGATTACGCCGATACCTTGAAGTACCGCGACAGATTTTGTATTCCCGTTGTTGAGTATATTCGAGGTAAGTTGTGCAAAGAGGCACATGGTTCTAGCATTGTATACCAACCTGGTTCTACCAAGATGTATAAGTATCTGAAGTAGATCGTTTGGTGGTATGGTATGAATGGAAATATAGCTAAGTTTGTCTCGAAATGTTTTACTTGCAAGCGAGTGAAGGCCATCCATGGAAGTCCTGGAGATAACTTGACGCACTTAGAACTTCCGAGTTAGAAGTGGGAGAGTATTTCGATGAATTTTATCACTGGGTCACCGAGGTCTCCGCGAGGGAATGATTCAGTTTGGGTTATAGTGGAAAGATTGATGAAGTGTGCTCACTTCGAAACGTTCAAGATCGACTACTCCATGAAGAAAATAGCTGAGCTATACCTGGATGAGGTCTTCAGATTACATGGAGTTCCTGTTAGTATTATATCAGATCGAGACTCCAGGTTTACGTATCGCTTTTGGAGGAGTTTATAGGAGGGGTTGGGTACCGATTTGAGGTATTTCACCGCTTATCATCCGCAGACTAATGGTCAAACGTAGAGAGTAAATCAGATCGTGGAATATATGATCAGATGTTATATTTTAGACCACGAAGGAGCGTGGGATGAGCGTTTGAGATTGATTGAATTTGCATACAATAACAACTTTCAAGAGAGTTTGTAGATGGCCTCGTTTAAGGCTTTATATGGGAGATGTTTCAGGAGTCCCTTGTTTAGGGCCGATGTTGGTTAGAGGTCGTTGTTTGGACTGGAAGCGCTAGAAGAGATGGAAATTTTTGTTAAGCATATTCGAGAGAAGCTTCGAATATCTCAAGGGCATTATGAAAAGAATGCCAATCAGCGTAGGACTGATTTGGAGTTTGCTGCTGGGGACATGGTTTTTCTTAAGGTTTCCCCAATGTCTGGTGTTAAGAGGTTTGGTAAGAACCATAAGATTGATCCTAGGTATGTGGGGCCAATTACATTTATTAAGTGTATTGGTGTGTCACCGTATTTGCTGGAGTTTGCAGCATGTTTTGGTGGTCTGCACGATGTTCTCCACGTAAGTCAATTACGAAAGTGTGTCCTGAGCGACAGACAAATTCTTGATGTTGTGCCCCAGTTGGAGCCTAATCTTTCATATTTGTAGGTTCCTGTTCGTGTTACGGATGCTCAGGATCGGATATTGCGAAGGAAGATGGTGTCTACAAATCGTGAAGAGAATCAGAACCAAACTAGCAATCCAACTAGGCAAGTATACCTATCGAATTGTAGCTAGGGGACACAAGTGTCGTATTAAGATCCGGGAATACTTGCAGTTAAATAAAGATCTACTTAAAGTGATTACAACGAAGGGTTGAAATGATGAAATAGAAAGCACTCGATCGAGAATTACCTCTGTAAAAGTTGATTAAAAATGCGATAATAAACCCTAACTTAATAAGGTAAAGGTCCTTAATCGTGGAGGTTCCTAAAGCTTTAACACGCTTCTCTCGAAGTCGTGCCCAACTGATTTTAGGAAGATCCGACCAAACTCTTATCCAAATCGGATACCTAAAGCTCACTTTACGCGAAGAACTCTGCTATTTGATTTAACTCCAATCCGGGAGATTTAACATATGTCTCTCTCGAGGGGTGAAATCCAATAGCGGGGTTCACGTCATAAAGCGAGCTTTAGATCTCGGATTTGGACGTGAGTTCGGTCGGACCTTCCTAAACTCAATTGGGCACAACTTTGAGAGAAGTGTGTTCAATATTTAGGAACCTCCACGGTCAAGGACCTTTACCTTATTAAGATAGGGTTTATTATCGCATTTTAATCAACTTTTGCCGAGGTGATTCTCGATCGAGTGCTTTTCTATTTCATTGTTTCAACCCCTCATTGTAATCGCTTTTAGTAGCTCTTTATTTAATTTTAAGTAGTTCTCTTTTTAGCGCAATATTTCTTTTCTTAATTGTAATTAGTTTTCTCTTAACAAACCCTAAAACAATCTTTTGATAAGATAATAGTCTTCATGTGAGTAAGATTACTCAACAGTTCCCGGATCTTAATACGATACTTGTGTCCCCTAGCTACAATTTGATAGGTATACTTGCCTAGTTTGATTGCTAGTACGATTCATTTTCTCTTCATGATTAGTAGACACAAAGTTTTTGGCGTCTTTGTCGGGGACCAACTTTTGTTGATAATTCGAAATCACGAACCTATTAATTTTATCATTTATCTTTCTCATCCTCTTTCTTAAAAATTAAAAATTAAAAAATCATATTAATGCTCTTAATAGAAACCCACATCACAATTTTTCTACACCCCCTAACTCTCTCGAAAAGGGCAATGTGGCTTAAATACCACTATCTTGTCTAGTACCTTGCGAACCCTTTATCAGGTAGCCCTTGGGAAGTTTGGGAGTAAAAACATTAAAAAAAATCTATTTCAAAAATCTTTTAACTCTTTTTTGTAATTTTTTTTTGTCTCTTCCTTTATATTTTCTTCTTCTAGTGCATGACACGTGGAAATCCGTCAGTTATATTTGACTTAGACCACGAAATTGAGCGTACTCTTCGGAGAAGATTACTAGTTCAAGGGCCTACTCTCTGAATACCTGTTGAGGATTTCGAGTAATTTTCTACCCTAAGAATCGAAGAACCCAACGTAGAGGAAGCCCTGCAAAGGCTTATATCCTATTATGCAAGGCCGAATCTAGAGGGTACAGAATAAAGCATAGTTCACTCTACTATTGCTAATAATAACTTCGAACTAAATCCGAGCATAATTCAAATGGTGCAGCAGTATGTGCAATATGACGGACTTCAAGATGAAGATCCGAATGCGCACATCGCTAGCTTTCTTGAGATTTGTGACACCTTTAAAATCAATGGTGTTACAAATAATTATATTAGGCTAAGAATCTTCCCCTTCTCCCTTAGAACCAAAGCTAAATAGTGGTTGATGACTCTACCAAGTGGGAGCATCATCACTTGGGATCAACTAACCGAAAAATTTTCGACAAAGTTTTTTCTACCAGCTAAAACTACAAAACTTAGGAATGATATTTATTCCTTTTGTTAAATAGATTTTGAATCTCTATATGAAACCTGGGAAAGATTTAATGAACTCTTAAGATGATGCCCCCATCACGCACTGCCTGTATGGTTATAAGTACAGACGTTTTATAACGGGCTAAATCGAAATACGAAGCAAATGATAGACGCAGCTTCTGGTGGTACTTTAAACCACAAAACCCCAAAAGCATCTCTTGAGCTTATTGAGGACATGGCCATGAACACATATCAGTGGAATGTGCCTAGGTCTCGCCCAAAAAAACTTACAGGTATATTTGAAGTAGACAATGTGTCCCAGCTGGCCCTACAAGTTGAAATACTAAGCAAAAAGATAATAGAGATGTCTGCTGCCTTCGCCCCTCGAGTATGGGAATCTGCAACAGCTGCCCCCAAACAAATAGAATATGTTAAAAATATGACTAGGAATGCTTTTGATAATTTTTCTGCTGCAAATTTTCTTGCGTCGTGCTTTGCTTTTCCGAATAGTTATAATCCCGATTTACGAAACCACCCAAATTTCTTGTGGAGTAACCCTTCGAACGCGATGCGCCTGCCACCACAAAATGAAATTCCTGCACCACCTCCACCTCTTCAAAATTATCAAAAACCTCTAAGCTTGGAGGAAATGTTTTCAAAATATATGAATGTTAATGACGCGACTATAAGAAGCCAAGACGAATCCGTAAAAATCTAGAAAATCAAGTAGGAAAACTAGCTAAAATTACATCTGAGCGACCCGCCGGGTCTCTTCCTGCAAATAACGAGCCCAATCCGAAAGAGCAAGCGAAAGCTATAACTCTTCGGAGTTAGAAGCAAGTTTCTGGTATGGTTAGCGAAGTTCCCGAGGCAAGCTCCTCCACCATTTTGAATATTCCACCACTTGCTGAAAAAGAAGTTATCACTCCGCTCTCTGCTTTAGAAAAAGATCTCGCTCGATGACCCATTTTTAAAAATGATCCAACTCCACCATACCCTTCCTAACCTAACAAACAATGTCTTGAAGATCAGTATACTCGCTTCTTAGAAATGATTAAGCAAATCCACATAAATCTACTCTTTCATGAAGCGATTTCCCAGATGTAAAAGTATGCTATGTACCTAAAGGACCTCCTAACAAATAAGAAGAAGTTAGAGAACTTATCGCACATTACGTTAAATGTCGAGTGCTCTACTGTCTTGACAAATGGTTTACCAAAGAAGATCAATGATCCGGGTAGTTTTTCTATACCGTGTGTCTTTGGTGATCTCTTTGTCAAGCATACATTAACCGATTTAGTTGTAAGTATCAACCTAATTCCCTTCTCATTTTTTAATAAGTTAGGAATTGGTAGCCTCAACCCCACGCGTATGTGTATCCAGATCACTGATAGATCTGTCAAGTACCCGTTTGGAATAGTGGAGGATGTTAAAGTCAAAGTCGATAAATTCATCTTCCTGGTGGATTTCGTCATATTGGATATCGAAGAAGATGTCGAGGTTCCCCTGATCCTTTCCGACCCTTCCTTGCCACCTCCTGAGCTATCATTGACGTAAGCAATGTCAAGCTCTTCCTACGAGTAGGCGACGATGAAGTGACTTTCTCTGTCACCCCTTTTATGAAAAATACCCTAGAGAATGACGACTCCTATTTCTTCTTAGATACCTTATGTGATGAATCTTCCTACAGCATTTCTGAAGATGAATTTTTTGATTTTTGTTCTTCCTAAACTTTTCCTACTGAAAGTCTGCAAGAAAATTCCATGGACATTGATTCACACCCTTCCAATTTTCCGTATAAGTAAAATGTCTACGAAGATATTATTTTTGAAAAAGAAAGAACTTCCAAAACATCTTATGAAAAACCCCTACCCTAGAATTAAAAGAACTACCAAAATATCTCAGGTTTTCCTTCCTAGAAAAAAATTCCAAACTACTAGTAATAGTTTCGGCCTACCTAACTGAATTATAAAATGACAAACTCCTTCTAGTTTTACAAAAACATCGCAGAGCCATCGTATGGCAGATATCTGATATCAAGGGCATAAGCCCATCTTTCTGCACCCACAAAATATTAATTGAAGATAAGTCGCGTAACTCCATCACACCTCAGCGTCTTATAAATCCAAATATGAAAGAAGTAGTAGAAGGCAAGGTAATGAAACTCTTAGACATAGGAATTATCTATACTATTTCAGATAGTAAGTGGGTTAGCCCTGTTTAGGTTGTGCCGAAAAAGGGAGGGATAACTGTAGTTGTGAATGAAAATAATGATTTAATCCCAACATGGACAGTGGCTGGGTGGCGAATGTGTATTGACTATCATAAGTTAAATGACGCCACCCACAAGGACTACTTTCCCTTACTGTTCATCGATGAAATCTTAGAGCGATTATCCGGCCATAGCTTTTACTATTTTCTCGATGGCCTCTCGGGGTATTTTCAAATCCCTATCTCACCCAAGTACCAGGAGAAAACTATGTTTACTTGCCCTTTCGGCACCTTCGCTTCCCAAAGAATGCCGTTCGGGTTATGCAATGCGCCAACTACATTCCAAAGTTGTATGCTAGATATCTTTGACAAGTACGTAGAAAGTATTATGGAGGTATTTATGGATGATTTCTCCTTGTTCGGTGATGCCTTCGATAGTTGTTTTGAAAACTTAGAAAATGTCTTAGAAAGATGCGAAGAAACTAACCTCGCCCTAAATTGGGAAAAATGTCATTTTATCGTGAGGGAGGGGTTAGTCTTAGGACATGAGATTTCTGGCCAAGGGATTGAAGTTGACATCGCTAAGATAGAAGTAATTGAAAAGTTATCGCCACTTATGAATGTTAAAGCAATAAGAAGTTTCCTAAGTCACGCTGGCTTTTACCGTCATTTCATAAAATACTTCTCCAAGATCACCAAACCCCTTACTCAACTCTTAGAAAAAGATGGCCCAATTATTTTTGATGATATTTGTCTATCTACTTTTGAAACAATTAAAGATAAATTAATTAATGCACTAATTATGCTAGCTCTAGTGTGGGACCTTCCCTTTGAGATAATGTGCGATACGAGTAGTTTCACTATGGGAGCCGTATTAGGTCAATGAATATCTAAAAACTTCCACACCATTTATTACGCAAGTAAAATAATCACATCTACACAAGAAAACTACACCATGACGGAGAAGGAGCTCCTAGCTATTGTCTTTGCCTTAGAAAAATTTCTGCCATATATTATGCTTTCAAAAATTATAGTTTTCACAGACCACTCGACCCTCAAGTACTTACTTACTAAGACAAATGCTAAGCCGTGTCTGATATGCTGGGTCTTACACCTCTTGGAGTTTGACTTAAAAATCCACGATAAATGGGGGGCCAAGAATTTGTCTGTCGAACCTCTCTCTCGCCTAGATAATCTGTATACATAAAATTTAGATGAAAAAATGTTTAATGATTTATTCCCATATGAAAAGCTATTTTCTATTAACACTTCTCCTTCCCCCTGATTTGCAAACATTGCCAACTATTTAGTGGCCCGTGTCCTACCGAAGGAGTTTTCCTCTCAGCAAAAGAAGAAATTCTTTTCTTAGTTGAAGAACTATTTTTGGGAGGACCCGCATCTTTTCCGAGTTTTTCCGGACCAGGTGATAAGAAGATGTGTTACTTTTGATGAAGGACGGGATATTCTAAAACAACTACATGAAGGACCGACTTATGGTCACTATCAAGCTGCTCGCACCGCTCACAAAGTGCTTTGCGCGGGCTTTTACTAGCCTAGCCTCTTTAAAGACAAGCAAACTTTTGTAAGTAGGTGTGATAGTTGCCAATGGTCGGGCAATATTTCTAATAAAAATGCAATTCCTCAAAATTATTTGCTCGAGTGCGAAGTTTTCGACCTCTAGGGAATTGATTTTGTTGTCCCCCTTCCTTCTTGCTTCAGGATCAAATACATCTTAGATGATGTAGATTATGTTTCGTGGTGGGCAGAGGCCCAAGCTCTTCCTACTAATGACTCCCAAGTAAAAATTGTTTTCTGAAAAAAATATTTTCTCGATTAGGTACTCCACGAGCCATCGTTTGTGATATGGATTCACATTTCTATAACACACAATTTTCTAAAACTTTTATAAAATATGGTGTTACGCATAAGCTTTCGACTGCCTACTACCCCAAAACTAACGGGCAAGTCTAAGTAGTGAACAGAGAGATAAAACGTATTTTAGAAAAGACGGTTTCAACTTCTAGAAAAGACTGGTCAACTAAATTAGACGATGCTCTATGGGCCAACCGAACAGCGTACAAAACTGCCATTAGATGTATGCCGTATCGGTTGGTTTATTTAAAATCATGTCATTTACCCGTAGAATTAGAACACCGTGCTTTTTGGTCCTTAATTTTTTTAAATTTCAAACCCCACTCTGTCGGTGATTTTCGAAAATTTCAACTTAACGATCTCGACGAGTGGCGCTCTTAGGCATACAAAAATATAAAAATTTTATAAAGAGCGGTTGAAATGTTTTCATGACAAACACTTATGGCACCCAAAAACCTTTAAACAGGGTGACCAAGTTCTTTTATATAATTCAAGTTTACATTTATTTCCTGGCAAACTAAAGTCGCGATGGTCTAGGCCATTTTCTGCTAAAGAAGTTTTTCCGTATGGCACTGTATTAATTTCACACCCTGATAAGGGTGATTTCAAAGTGAATGGGCAGCATCTTAAATCTATTTTTCTGGTGATGATGATGTCAGTCTGAATAATGTTAAGTTTTTTCTGCGCGAACTTTAACTAACTTAAGAGTATTTTTTTGTAAAAAAACTTTAATTATTATTTTGGACAATAATCTTTTGCAATATTATTTTGTTGCGTCGAGCTCAATGACATTTTAAATAATGGGCGCTCTTGGGAGGAAGCCCAAATTATTTTTCTTGTTTTCTTTATTTTACACTTCTTGCCCCAGACGGCTCCGACAAGTTGAAGCTTCTAGGATCGCCTGCTCTAAAGCAACTGAATCCATCACGAAGTCCAATAAAGACATTTCAAGAAGTTCCAAAGTGCAAGCATGGGGAGTGATATCAATCAACATTCGCGACGCATAAATCCGAGGAAGTACCTATTTTTCAATTCTGTACATTCATTTCTATTTTTATTTCTCTCTCTCCTTCCCCTCGTTTTTCCATTGAGGACAATGTCCATTTTAAGTTTGGGGGAGGATTTACTACTTCTCTTGTCTTTATTTTATTTCTTTTAAAAAAATCAAAATCAATTTTTTTTATATCTAAAAAATCCAAAAAAAAATAGAGAATATTTCAAAATAAAAATATATATATATACTATTTGTTTTTACTTTAATAGTTTAAACAAATTTTTGTATTTTAATAGTACCCCTTGCTTTTTGTTTTGTTTTTCTCAATATTCCTTATAATAACTTAGCTAATTATAATCTTTCTAATCGTTCATTTTAATTATATTTCACAAGTAAAATGTTGGTCATGTCGTGTTTCTAATTACCTGTAGCATGTTAATGTGAAACGTTTTTTAAAACTCGCATTTTTATTATGGTTTTCGTTCTTTATTTTCTTAACTTTCTTAAAAATATTTCATCCAGTATTTTCTTTTTTGTTTTTGGATAATTTTTGTAATGTCAACTTTTTATTAGCATAGTAGATGTGAACAATCCAAGTAGCTTATTATTTCTATTTTCAAGATAATTTCATTTGTCTTCATTTATTATCTAGGATTTGTTTTTTGAAAATTTTCAAAGCTTATGTTTTAGATAAATTTTGAAACATGAAAATGATTTAGGACGTTTTTGTTTTTGTATCAGCCTCTTGCCAACCTAAAATTTTTTATCCCTAGTTAGCTGCTTTTGAGCTTTTTTCTGATTTTTATTGATAGCTCCACTTATCATTTCATTTTCACCAAAGCTAAAATTTTCCAACCTATCTAATCACAATAACCCTTTGAGTTTCATTAAAAAGAAAAATTTTCATGATTATGATAGGGTTGTTTTGTGATATATTTGGAGAACTTTTTGAAAAAGTATGCTCAAAGTAAGTGTTAACTTTTTTTTGGCCAATTTCAAAATCAAAAAAAAATATTTATTGCCTTTGTTTTGAAAAAAAAGGAAAGAAAAGAAAATGGAAAATAAAAAAAATTTATTTATGATGAAATTTTTGAAACTCTTTATTTTAGTTTAGTGTGATTTTAAAGACTCCTTGTTAATCTTTGAATTCCACTCCTAATCATAATCCTAAACAAACCATTTCGGTCCTAATTAGCCCTTTTGATTCATGTTTTTGAATTTTATTTATTAACAAAGTAAAGAAGAAAAGTAAATTAGTAAAGTTTTGGATTTAAATTTAGATTTTTGTTATTTGATTGATATAGTTATAATATGTCTCTTGGATCTAGTAACAACTTAATGCGCTTTTTCATTTGGTTTCCTTGCTTAAATTAATGTAAATAATTTTGTTAAAATGTTGGATTATTTATTTTCGTTAGTAAAGTTTATAAATTGTTAAACCATGCTTAAGTAAATGTTTTAGGTTTATATTTCACCTTCTACCTACTTAGAATTTCGCATAGTACTTGTGTAAGCATAATTGAAATCTTTGATTAGTCACTTTTTTATGTTTGATAGTTTTATATCTTTGCTTGGGGACAGACAAAGCTTAAACTTGGGGGAATTTGATAATGCGTTTTGTAGTCTAAACGATTAGGGTTTTTTCAAGTTTTTAATACACGAATCATGTCTTGTAAGCTTATATGTTGACCTACTTTTGTATATATTATTGCTACTAATGTGTTTTATTCTTTTTTGTAGGTTTTCACAGCTTTCAGCTAATTTTGCTGTTACACACACCGGGTCACGCCTTATACGGGCGTGTACTTGGGGTGTGTAACCTATTCTTGAGACAGATGTCATCTAGAAGCCAGATCTCAAGAAAAAAACCTGACATGCCCCCCTGACATGCCCTCATTGGGCATCTACCTGGGTGTGTCACCCTAATCCCGAAGCCTGCTGCTATAATTAAAGAATTTTCATTATTGCACGTCAATAGTACTAGCACGCCCCCCCCCCCATATACGGGCATGTCACCGGGCGTGTACTGCCTTTTCGATGATTGATGGATTTCCAACCAATGATTATGACATGACGTGCCTTACATGCCCCCCTACACGGGCGTGTCCCAGGTCGTGTCCATCGTTATATAGAAGCAATCATCATTTCCGCCAGAATTACATCCCCCGAAGTAAACCTCGTACCTGACACGCCCCCCTGACATGCTTTCCCCTGGCATGACAAGAAGGCGTGACCGACCCAAAAAAAAATCTATAGATTCATAGCTCCCCCTTGTGTCCAGCAATAGTTTTAGGGTCAGAGGGGATGTGTTGCCCTTTTGTTTCTTGGAGTTTTTCATGCTCTTCCTCTCTCTCTTTCTCATTTCAAGCTTTTCTTAATTCTAGCTTAGTGTACCCATTTTTTTTATAGCTCTTGTAATTTCTTTAATAGTTTAATGTTAATGCTAGCATAGGTTTAAATTTCCGTGCACTTGTAATCTTTAATTTCAAAATTGTAACTCTCTTTTAGCATTAATATAAAGTGCCCTTTTACTTTGTTTTCATAATGTTCTTCTACACATCTCTCTTCCTACACTTCTCCATGATTAACTAATCCTTCTTGTACTCGATCTTGATGATCTAAGGTTCGAGTTAATTAAGTTATGATGCTTAAGTTTACTTTTTTTTAGGGATTAAGCCTTCTATTTACTCTTGAAAATTCATGTTTAGAGTTATATCATCGATATATAATTTCCATCTTTTTTTTCACTCTTAGCTAGCCGAGAGGCCTATAGTTTGAATTGAATACTAAAGAGTAAAGAGAGTTGTACGCACCCCTCGAGAGTGATAGACTTTAAATCTCCTGTATTGGAGTGAAATCCAATAGCGCGGTTCACCGCGTAAAACGAGCTTTAGGTCTCCAATTTGGACGAGAGTTCGGTCGGACCTTCCTAAACTCAGTTGGCCAGGACTTCGAGAGAAGCGTGTTCAAGCTTTAGGAACCTCCACGGTCAAGGACCTTTACCTTATTAAGATAGGGTTTATTATCGCATTTTTAATCAAGTTTTGCCTAGGTAATTTTCGATCGAGTGCTTTTTTATTTCATCATTTCAACCCCTTGTTGTAATCGCTTTTAGTAGATCTTTATTTAACTGCAAGTACTTCCCTTTTTAGCGTAATATTTATTTTATTAATTGCAATTAGATTTCTCTTAACAAACCCTAAAACAATCTTTCGATAAGATAATAGTCTTCATGTGAGTAAGATTACTCAACAATTCCCGGATCTTAATACGACACTTGTGTCCCCTAGCTACAAATCAATTAGTATACTTGCCTAGTTGGATTGCTAGTTCAGTTCTAATTCTCTTCACGATTAGTAGACACTAGTGTGTCAGGTGTATTCCTTATGATCTAGCTTTTGGATGAATTCTGCCTCGGGAATAGGTTACACGCCCCAATTACACGCCCGGGTAGGGCGTGACCCGGGGCGTCTAACAGCAAAATTGGCTGAAAGCTGTGAAAACCTGCAAAAAATAAGAAAACACATTAGTGGCAATAATATATACAAAAGGAGGTCAACATATAAGCTTATAATACATGATTCGTGTATTAAAAACCTGAAAATACCCAAATAGTTTAGACTACAAAACGTACTATCAAATTCCCCCAAGCTTAAGCTTTTCTTGTCCCTAAGCAAAGATATAAAAACTAGCTAACATAAAAAGTGACTAATCAAAAAAGTTATAATTATGTTTACACAAGTTCTATACAAAATTCTTAGGGAGAAGGTGAAACGTAAACCTAAAATAGTTACTTAAACATGTTTTAACAATTTATAAACTTTACAAACGAAAATATATCATCCAAAATTCTTTAAATAAATTTTAACAAAAAAACCAAATGAAAAAAATGCATTGAGTTATTACTAGATCCAAGAGACATATTATAACTATATCAATCAAATAACAAAAATCTAAATTTAAATCCAAAACTTTACTAATCTACTTTTCTTCTTTACTTAGCTAATAAATAAAATTCAAAAACATGAATCAAAAGGGCTTATTAGGACCGAAACGATTGTTTTAGGATTATGATTAGGAGTGGAATTCAAACATAAACAAGGAGGCTTTAAAATCACACAAAACCAAAATAAAGAGTTTCAAAAATTTCATTATAAATAAAATATTCTTCTTTGTTTTTCTATTTCTTTCCTTTTTTTCAAAACAAAGGCCATAAATACTTTTTCTTTTCATTTTGAAATTGGCCAAACAAAAGTAAACATTTCTTTTGAGCATACTTTTGCAAGAAGTTCTCCAAATATATCACAAAACAACTCTATCATAATCATGGAAATTTTTTTAATGAAACTCAAAAGGTTAGTGTGATTAGATAGGTTGGAAAATTTTAGCTTTGGTGAAAATGGAATGATAAGTGGAGCTATCAAATAAAATCAGAAAAAGGCTCAAAAGCGGCTAACTAGGGATATAATTTTTTAGGTTGGCTAGAAGGCTCAAACGAAAACAAAAAACGGCTTAAATCATTTTCATGCTTCTGAATTTATCTAGAGCATAAGCTTTGAAAAATTTCAAAAAGCAAATCCTAGATAATAAATAAAGACCAATGAAATTATGTTGAAAATAGAAATAATAAGCGACTTGGATCATTCACATCTACTACGCTAATCAAAAGTTGACTTTACAAAAATTATCCAAAAACAAAAAGGAAAATAGTGGATGAAAGATTTTTAAGAAAGTAAAGAAAATAAAGAACAAAAACGATAATAAAAATGTGATTTTTAGAAAAACATTTCACATTAACATATTACCGTGAATTAGAAACACAACATGGCCAACATTTTACTTGTGAAACATAATTAAAAAGAACGATTAGAAAGATCATAATTATCTAAGTTGTTATAGGGAATATTGAAAAAAACAAAACAAAAGGCAAGGGGTACTATTGAAATACCAAAATTTGTTTAAACTATTAATGTAAAAACAAATAGTATATATATTTTTTGATTTTGAAATATTCTCTTTTTTTTGGATTTTTAAGATATTCTATTTTTTTAAATTATTAAGATATATATAAAAAAATAATGATAAGAGAAGGAGGAAATCCTCCCCCAAGCTTAAAATGGACAGTGTTCTCAATGGAGAAACGAGGGGAAGGAGAGAGAAAAATTAAAAAAGAAATGAAAGTACAGAATTGAAAAACAGGTACTTCCCCGAATTTATGCGTTGCGAATGTTGAGTGATGTCGCTCCCCCATGCTTGTGCTTTAGAAATTCTTGAAATGTCTTCATTGAACTTCGTGATGGATTCAACAGCATTGGAGCAGGCGATTGCAGAAGCTTTAGCTTGTTAGAGCCGTCTGGGGAAAAAAGTGTAAATTAAAAAAACAGAAAAATAATTTGGGTTGCCTCCAAAGAGCACCCTTTGTTTAAAACATCGTTTGAGCTTGTCGCAACAAAATAATATTTGTGTACGTAAGAGCGCCACTAGTTCATTCACTTGAAAGATTATTATCCAAAAAAATAATTAAAGTTTTTAACAAAAATATATAGTCTTAAGTTAGTTAAAGTTCGTGCAGAAGAAAATTAACATTATTCGGACTGACATCATCATCACCAGGAAATAGAGTTTAAGACGATGCCCATTCACTTTGAAATCACCCTTATCAGGGTTTGAAATTAACACAGTGCCATACGGAAAAACTTCTTTAACAGAAAACGTTTCATCCGCTCTTTATAAAATTTGTTATTTTTATATACGTAAGAGGGCCACTCGTCGAGTTCATCAAGTTGATATTTTCGAAAATTGCTGACAGAGTGGGGATCGAAATTTAAAAATCTTAAGGCCCAAAAAGCATGGTGTTCTAATTCTATGGGTAAATGGCACGATTTTCCATAAACCAACCGATACGACGTACATCTGATGGAGGTTTTGTACAATGTTCGGTAGGCCCATAGTGGAAATAGTCTTTTCTAAAATACATTTTATCTCTCTGTTCACTACTTCGACTTGCCCGTTAGTTTGGGGGTGGTAGGTAGTTGAAACTTATGCATAACACTAGATTTTATAATTGTTTTAGAAAACTGTGCGTTATATAAATGCGAACCCCTATATCTAACAATGGCTCGTGGAGTACCGAATCGAGAAAAAAAATTTTAAGAAAGCAATTACGACTCGAGAGTCATTAGTAGGAAGAGCTTGGGCCTTAGCCCATTGCAAAACATAATCTACAACAACTAAGATGTATTTGTTCCAAAAGCTAGAAGGAAGGGGGCCAATTAACTGCCCATTGCATTTCATTGTTTTCGAAAATATTGCCCGGTCGTTGGCAACTATTACACCTACTCACAAAAGTTTGCGCATCTTTAAAGAGGCTAGGCGAGTAAAAACCTGCGCAAAGCACTTTATAAGCGGTATGAGCAGCTTGATAGTGACCACCAGTCGGTCCTTCATGTAAGTGTTTTAGAATATCCTGTCCTTCTTCAAAAGAAACACATCTCCTTATCAACTGGTCCGCATAAACTAGGAAAAGATACGGGTCCTCCCAAAAATAGTTATTCAACTCAGAAAAGAATTTCTTCTTTTGCTGAGAGAAAAACTCCTTCGGGAGGACATTGGCCACTAAATAATTGGCAATGTTTGCAAACCAGGGGGAAGGAGAAGTGTTAATAGAAAATAGCTTTTCATTTGGGAATAAATCATTAAACGTTTTTTTATCTAAATTTTTTGTATACGGATTATATAGGCGAGAGAGATGATCGGCGGACAAATTCTCGGCCCCCCTCTTATCGCGGATTTTAAGTCAAACTCCCAGAGGAGTAAGACCAAACATATCAGGCACCTCTTGGCATCCGTCTTAGCAAGTAAGTACTTGAGGACCGAGTGGTCCGTGAAAACTATAATTTTTGAAACCATAATATATGGCCGATATTTTTCTAAGGCAAAGATAACAGCTAGGCGCTCCTTCTCCGTCGTGCTGTAGTTTTCTTGTGCAGATGTGAGTGTTTTACTTGTGTAATAAATGGTGTGGAAGTTTTTAGATATTCAGTGACCTAATACGACTCCCACCACGAAACTACTCGCATCACACATTATATCAAAGGGAAGGTCCCATACTATAGCTATCATAATTGGTGCATTAATTAATTTATCTTTAATTATTTCAAAAGAAAATAGACAAAGGTCATCAAAAATAAATGGGGAGTCTTTTTTATAAGAGTTAAGTAAGGGGTTTGGTGATCTTAGAGAAGTCTTTTATGAAACGGAGGTAAAAGCTAGCATGACCTAGGAAACTTCTTGTAGCTTCAACATTCATAGGTTGCGACAACTTTTCAATTACTTCTATCTTAGCGATATCTACTTCAATCTCTTGGGCAGAAATCTTATGTCCTAAGACTAACCACTCCCTTACGATAAAATGGCAATTTTCCCAATTTAGGGCGAGGTTAGTTTCTTTGCATCTTTCTAAGACTTTTTCTAAGTTTTCTAAACAACTATCGAAGGCATTATCAAACACGGAGAAATCATCCAAAAATACCTCCATAATACTTTCTACGTACTTGTCAAAGATAGCTAGCATACATATTTGAAATGTAGTTGTCGCATTGTATACCCCAAAAGACATTCCTCGGTAAGCGAAGGTGCTGAAAGGGAAAGTAAACGTAGTTTTTTCCTGGTCCTTGGGTGAGATTGCGATTTGAAAATACCCCGAGAGTACATTGAGAAAACAGTAAAAGCAATGGGTGGATAATTGCTCTAAGATTTGATCGATGAATGGCAAGGGAAAGTGGTTCTTGCGGGTTGCGTCATTAACTTACGATAGTCAATACACATTCTCCACCCCATAACCATCCGTGTCGGGATTAAATCATTATTTTCATTCACAATTACAGTTATCCCTCCCTTTTTCAGCACTACCTGAATAGGGATAACCCACTTACTATCTAAAATAGGATAGATAATTCTTGTATCTAAGAGTTTCATTATTGAAGCCAAAAATGGCCTCAATGAGAGTTTGGACATTAGGTGTGTAGCTAGCACCTACTTCTCCCAAACCTTGACCTCTGACTAGAAACGAAGAACCTAGAACTTACCCTTAGCCTCAGCTAGGAGGTGTCTCTAATAACCCGGAAGATCTCTATGAGCTTCCCCTCAATAGACAATAGCTGTGCCAGGAGAACCTCAGAAAGCATAGTAGAGAATTGTAGAAATGATGATAGCTTGCCTTCTGAGGAACTCAATGGGTCTATTTATAAGTTTTCAAAGTCTGGTCAGCCAAAAGCGTGCTTTTGTTGCCCTTAAATTACTATCAAGCCCCTGGGTTGATCTGTAAAAAGCCAAACTCCGCTATTTTGAAGAGCAAAATGCAGACTAAGGGATATTTAGGTAATTTAAGGTCTGGGTCCCCCCTGGGTTCCACCTGGCAAAAGCTCTTCCTGTTGAATTCCGTGGGAACCCTAATTGCTCTGAGCACGAGCCTTCTCGCCTACCCCAAACTGGAATAAAGAACAAAAGAGGCGTTGAGCTTACATCAAAGAGAGACGTGATCCCCTTCTCCTTCCCAAGGCGAGAGCCCTCCCGCTAGCCTGGGGTGGAAGCCTTTTAGCCTGCCCGATGAACAATCGTTGTCTGCTCGATGTTCTGATCTCAACGAACCAGCACGCTCAGCTCGACATTTTGAGCTCGAAGAGCTCACGCTGCCTGACCCCTGGGCGAGATCCTTCTCGCCTTCTCCTAGCGAGAACCAGCCCACCTAGTCCTCATGCCTGACCCAATTTGCATAATGCTAGCCCACGGCTTGCCCAATTCGGGTCCTTGGTAGATCTTGGTCCTACCCAACGAATATGGGGTTGTACACAATCCCAGCTCTTTGCGAGCTAGCCTTGCTCTCGGAAAGAAACATCCAACCCCTAATATTTGGTGGGTATATGCTGATCTGGAAGGGAATCTTTCTATATACCCCACCTCCACCCTTTAAACACACCACTTAGTTTATCTTTCAGGCCATCTCTGTCGTCATTACTTTCTACTTGAGCCCCTACAGGGCCATGAAAATCCGTGCCAAAAACGCTGAAAATCTGTTCTCGAAGGAGCTTCAGTCCCGCCTCGCAGCGGCCCAAGCGCGGGCCAGCGCCAACTGCGCTAAGGTCGTCTCGTTGCTGATGGGCAAGAGGCCCACCGGCCAAAAGGTAGTGGGTGAGAAGTCATCTAGCGAAAAACCAGTCGGCGAGAGCTGCCACCTAAAGAAGAAAAAAATAAATCCAAATCGGTCAGGAGCGACTTGTTGAAGGAGAACCGAGCCTCGCCTACCCCAACTCCAATCCTCGACGAGAATCCCCCTTTCTTGCCAGTGGTACTTCTCTCATATCGCCCATAGGCGCGAACTTCCTCAATGAACTTGGTCGTGTACTAATGTATCACCCTTCTCGCAGGGGACAGTGCAGAAAGGCATCGCCTACAACCCTTTGGCGGATGCTGAGGCGTCCCTCCCCCTCCTCGAGGCTCCGCCGTCCAACTCGGGGGCCGCCCCTCCGACTACTCTTACCGATCTCCCAAGCACCCCTAGTATTTTATCCAATGGCTTTCGCTTTATTGATCTACTTTTAACTTGCGCTGACTATTCTTCTCGCAACGCCTTCTTTGGGATGCTTGGACCTCATTGACCTGAGGCCCTTGGTTTCCCTACCGAAGATCCCGTCAACCAAGCGACTGACACCGCTCCCACGGTCGGAGGGGCTGTCGCTAAAATATTAGCTTCCGCACTAGAATCCGAACCTCCGGTCAAAAATGGTGCCTCTGTCCCCCTACCTACGGAATCTGAGATCTTAAGGCGTAGGACATTCTGCCCCAGGCGGGGAAAACCGCTTCACTTGCTCTTTGGAAAGAGCCCTGAGGGACTGCCTGGTCCCTCTCGCCAACCGTCGGTGGGAACCCCTGGCCACAACTCAGGTATGCGAGAGCCTATCATTTTACCTCTCGCTCCTGCTTTGATCTCACCAACTGTCTTCCAGGTCCAAAGGCACAGGAAACGGAGGATGATGAAGAAGAAGGAGAAGATGATGAGGATTAAGAGGAGGAAGAAGAAGAATAAAAAGGGCAAGGCTCGCCCCTTCCCACTTCTGGCTAGATGGAGGACTTCCTTGAGGCCTCTGAGCATGGTAAGACAGGGCGCTAGAGGATTGTGTAAGTCCTGTCAAAGCTTGCATGGTAACAGTGAGCTAACTCCGCGGTAGTGAAGAGAATCCATGAGACGGTTGAACGGCGATTGGCAGTCGTCGAGCTGGATTGTGCCTACCTCAATGGCGAGGCGGAAGCCCTGGACACACTTTCCGCAGAGACCTCCCCTAGAAGATACGTCGCGCAGATTCGAGAACAAATCCGCCTGGCCAACTAACGGTTTACTTCCCTGACAGCCTTCTTCAACCCGCGAGTGCCTCCAAGGCTAGGGAGACGAGATCGGGGTCGCTGGTTGTGGGAACCGTACTGAGCCTTGCGGGTTCCGCCTCTTCTCTCGCCAAAACCCCTAGCATACCCCTTCCCCTTTGTACCACTTGCGCATTTGGGCAGTTAACGATTATTATGAGTATTATTTGTTATTATTATTTTCTTATTTATCTTTTTCTGTTTGGAGGCTCTCGCTATGCGAGACCCCTTTTGTATCTATATCCATTTCGCATGTTCTTCGCATGCTCTCTTTGATACTTTGTGAATGCCTGACCTATAACTTGCTCAATACTTCTCACGTGCTGAGATCGTTTGTCTTCTCCCTAGCCCTACCAAGAGGTTCTCGCTTCTTGCCTGTCCAAGGAGAGCTAACGAGGCAGAATGGAAACCGATGAGTTAGGACGTCAAGATTTGCCGACTCGTTGACTGTTCCCCTGCCATATTTCTTAAGAAAAGACTAATGATTATTGTATCCTCTATAAATATGCCGATCCACCAACCACATTTACTTCTATGCATTTACTTATTTTACTTTTTTGATTCCAAGCCTTTGTACTTCTCCCGACAACTCTCGCCGATCACGGCAGCACAAAGGATCTCACCTTCTCTTCGAAATGCCTGGTGAGTGCGATGGCCGCTCCAAGTGCGCACAATCCTTTCTTTAACTCAATTTACCTCCCCGCCGACTAACTTTGTAGGAGTTCGATATGATAGTCGCCAAATTCATCCCCACTGGGTTCTCGATGCGGAACACCGGGAACGACGACAGAGTTAACCTCGCGCTGGTCGGGGAGCTTACCATTCCCCTAGAGCACTTCTATGTGGGGTTCCACCTCCCCCTTTGGCCGGAAGTGTTCCAGGCCCTTCAGTACTATGGGGTGGTGCTGGTCCAGCTCAACCCAAACTCCGTCGCGATTATGGTGGCCTTCATCTGCTACATGCGCGCGGAAGGGATCGAATTCAGCCAGACCATCTTTCAAAAATTGTTCAACTTCCACGCGAAAGGCGGAGTAGTCTTCTTCTCGGGGAAATTGATGAAGATGAGCGGTCTCGCCAACAAGAACCACCACTTGGGACAGAGATTTGTTGCTGTCTCTGGTGACTTTGGAAACATTCCGCTCGTGCTAGTTTAGTACGACAATGCGACCTATAAGCCTCCCTTTCTCTGAGGGCGAGAGAGTGCCCTCATCAAGTTTTTCAGGAATAAGATTTTTGATGTCCCGTTCCCTTGGAGAGACCAGGATTCTCTCCTGCCTATTCCTCCCCGCAATGGTTTTATTTTAGTCTATTCTCACAATCCTTTGTTTTGACTTGAGAAGGAGGGTTACTTAGTCATGTGTATCGCAGGTGAACTAGAAATCCCCATCGACCATCCTTTTGACGAGGCAAGGGCACTCGCCGATGCCTTGGCTCTCCCTAAGTCTGCCACCACTGCCTACCAAGAAGCGTGGGGATCTTCTTTTATGCCAAGCACCCAGAAGCATAAGTCGGGTTCCCACTCTGCCCCTCCTCCCAAGAGATAAAATACATCGACTGCGGACAAGGGCAAATCTTTCATACTGTCTTCAGCCGAAACCCCTGCCAAGACCCCTACCACTGCCCATTTAGTGGTCGGCGAGGCGGATGACGTTTAGCCTGCCGCAGAGACCCCGACTGAGTCCTCTCGCCAGCCGGTGCCGAAAGGGCACCGAAATTTCGGCTTTGGCGATAAATATAAGGATACGGAGGGCCTGCCTTGTCTCCAGTGGGATCATACCAACAACCGCATCACAATTCCCACCCTTCTTCCCTCCTAGAGGGAGCAGGATTCAAGCACGGGCCATGCCTTCACGCTAGGCTACGGCCTCTACAACTGGGAGGATGTCGGCATGTTTGGCCGGACAATATCTCGGGACCTCATGTTCGACGCTGCCCAGGCCCAACTTCATGCGGTCCAGCTTTCACACAAGGCTGGGCACCGCACCCTCACCGTAGAGCCTAACCTCATTGCTATGATCAAGTCGAGGGATGCGGTCGTGGCTTAGGTGGCCAGACTAAATGCCGACTTGACGGCCACCCAAAATCTTCTCTCCCTTTGCCCAGCCACTGAGTTAAGCGAGATCTTCCAACAGTCACATCCCCTCAGTATGTATATTTAGCCCATACATTTTTTCCTAACAGGAACTTCTTGTAGGACTCCACGCAAGACCAACTAACTCACGCCAGAGTGGCCGGCATCGAGGCCGAGAACCAGCTGCTGCAAGCTAAGAAGAAGCGCTAGGAGGAGGCGTTGGCCCTAGAGTAGGCCCGACCGTCGCTGGTGGAGAGAGTCGAGCGCCACCACTATTCCGCGTATGAGATCGACGTGATCATCCAGTAGAATGCGCAAGCTACGAACAAGATAGTCATCGAGGTGTTGTGGGAGACGGAGCATTTTAACGAAGGAGGCAAGACCCTGACGGCGCGAGGGGTTTTGCCCAGGTTATTCGAGCCCATCTCCAAGACTACGGGAGAGGACATCTCTCCAACCATCAACACGGTGGAGGTGGTCTTAGGCGAGGAAACTGGCAGCAACTCGCCCGGAGAGTCCTCCGGCTGCACCTCCAGCGGAACTTCTAGCAGGTCCTCCGGCGAGACCTTAAGAGGAACCTCCGGCGGGACCCTCAACAAGCCTGCACAATAGCTTCCACAATTTTGAGCTTTTGTTGTAATCTTAATTTTGTAAACACGTAAAGTTATGTTTTTTGTAACTTTTGTAAGGGGCAAGATCCCCCAACCAATGCTTCTACTACTACTTCGTATTGAAAGATCTGTATTTTTGCTTGGATGTCCATGACTTTTCCGCGAACCCTAGGCTCTTATGTGATAGACTCCGCCTATTTTAAGAGCTAGCCAAATAAAACTTTTTGGAATAGTCCGATCGATTGCCTTTTCGAAATGGGGCCGTGCCGAGAACCTTATCGAGAGGTGCTGGACGGGACCCCTTGCGGGAGGGATATGAAGAGAGCCTGGGCAAGACCTCTACCGAGAGGGTTATGCCGAGAACCTTATTGAGAGCCTTGTCGAGAGGCCTGTCTTGAGGGGTCTAGGTCACCCAATCCTTACTTAGGGCTTGGTGTTAGCTGTGTGGGAAGTTGTCATCAAGAGCATCATGACTCCATCATCATTTCAACTGCCCTTTTTGCTTGGTCTAAATTTGGTTATCGTGCCCATATGGGACAACTTAAAAAAAATCCCTTTCTTCCTTCTTTCCCCCAAGAGATCACACAGCCTGTCAGATAATGAGAGCCTGACAGTGGGTCCACTCGGGATCTTGCTTAGTTCCTCAATTCTCTCCAAACTCTTTTCCTTACCCCCCATGTGTGCCTTCAGCCCTACCCAGCTAATAAGAGCTTGGAGAGCGAGTCTAACTAGGGCCGAGTGGCACTCGGGGTATCCCTTACCCACCATGAGAGCCTACGTACCTGCCAGCTAATATTAACCTGATAGCGGGTCTACCCGGGGCCGAGCATCACTCAGATTCTTTCGTTGTTTCCAAACACTTTCAAAACACTTTACCTTACCCCCCCAAGTGTACCTTCAGCCCTGCCCAGCTAACGAGAGTCTAGACAGCGAGTATACCCGGGACCGAGCAGTACATGGGGTATCCCTTACCCCCTAGGCGAGCCAATGGACCTGCTAGCTAGTGAGAGCCTGACAGCGGGTCTACTCGGGGCTAAGCATCACTTGGGGTCTTACTTAGTTTCCAAACTCTTTTAAAACTCTCATCCTTACCCCCCAGGTGTGTCTTCAGCCCTGTCCAGCTAATGGGAGCCTTGACATCGAGTCTACCCGGGGCCGAGCAACACTCGGGGTATCCCTTACCCCCAAGGCGAGCTTACGGACCTGCCAGCTAGTGAGAGCCCGACAGCGGGTCTACCCGGGTCCGAGCATCACTAGGGGTCTTGCTTAGTTTCCAAAATCTTTCCAAACTCTTTCCAAACTCTTTTCCTTACCCCCCAGGTGTGCCTTCAGCCCTACCCAGCTAATGAGAGCCTGGACAGCGAGTCTACCCAGGGCCGAGCAGCACTCAGGGTATCCCTTACCCCCAGGAGAGGCTACGGACCTGCCAGCTAGTGAGAGCCTGATAGCGGGTTTATGCGGGGCCGTGTATCACTCAGGGATTCCCTTACCCCCCCCCCCCCCCCCTTAGGAGAGCCTACGGACCTGCCAGCTAGTGAGATCCTGACAGCTGGTCGACCCAGGGCCGAGCAGCACTCGGGGTCTTTCATAGTTTCCAAACTCTCAGCCTTACTGAAAGGAGGGGTTAGATTTGATTACTCTAGAGGGGGGCGAATAGAGTATTAAAAACTTTGGTTCTTTTAAAGTTTATATCAGAGTAAAATAGTGATACCATATAATAGTTAAGAATAAGAAACTAGGCTAACAATTCCAGCAATCACAAACACAGCAAAAAAAAACAAGTAGAAAGGAGCAACCAGACGACACAAGAAGTTTATGGTGGTTCCCATAAACTTGTGTACATCCACACTTCTACCACTCTTGGTAGGAATCCACTAGCAGGTTTTTGATCAGGTGACTGCCACCATAAGATCTGATTCAGGTAGATCAGGAAACCCTTTAGGCTTTTGATCAGGTGCCCAAAAACCAACTTCAAGTCTTTTGGAAGGAGACTTGTCAACCAGACTAACTTTTGAAGGGTGTTAAAACCCTGTACAATGTGGAGGAAAGAGTTTGATAGAAGTCTTCTCTTTTCTCAATACAACTTGAGTAGACTATGTGGATTCTTGTGTTTTCAAAGCTCCCCCTGAGACGTTGAAGGTTCAGGAAGAATGAGAGCTTTGCTTCAAGGTGAGTAGGTCTTCAGCTTTAGATCTGCCAATGTCTAGGAAATCCAATGAATGATGTTGAAAATGATTTCTGTAGATTTCTGGAACAGAAGTTGAAGAACACTCTTGATTTTGATGTTTTGTTCTTCTTCAGTCTTTAGTATTGGCAGAGAGTGAATAGCAGTGAGAGAGAATGAAAGAGTCGTATACTGGTTGTTGAATGTTCTTGTGCAGTGCTTCTTTTTTCTTTCTTTCTTTTTCTTGTAACTCTATCTCTCTCTATCTGTCGAAAAAGAGAGAATCTCTTTTTATTCTACTGCCAATTAAAATTTTCTTTGAATTTGATTTCTTTCCATAAATGTTGGCTGATCTAGAGAATTGAAAGCGGCTGGAATAAAAGCATTAATGAGTTTCCCCAACTGTCCTTGATAGAAAAAGCAAATAATTATTCTGATGAATACCATATTTAATGCAGCCAATAACGGCTATATTCAGAAGAATATTTGAATTAAATACTCAGAATAATACTGGTAATAAATAAGAATAAAGGAACAGAAGGAAGGAAAAAGTCATTCTGGAACTGGACAGAGAACATCGAATGCTGAACGGAATTCGTCGACCTGAGATCCAAGATCGTCGACTAGAGAATTCCAGTTCGCTGACCTGAGCTCTGTGAACTTCTAACTGAGAAATACTTTCTAATTCTGCACTCTGAGTT
This sequence comes from Platanthera zijinensis, assembly GCA_039513925.1. Taxonomy (NCBI): domain Eukaryota; kingdom Viridiplantae; phylum Streptophyta; class Magnoliopsida; order Asparagales; family Orchidaceae; genus Platanthera; species Platanthera zijinensis. The sequence goes on along the minus strand of CM077091.1, from coordinate 56,095,449 downwards.
CATCGAGCTGAGAATCTGTCTGAAGAAAACTAAACGTTGACCTGAGATCAAATATCGTCGAGCTCAGCACAGGGAATTAACTCGGAGTTCGTCGATCGGAGATCGACAATCGTCGAGCTGAGTTCGTAAAATTTTGAACTGATCACTATCTTCTAAAAACTGCTAAGTCTGAGTCTCTGAGGCCCACTGTTGGCTGGTCCATGGAGGTAGCACAAATCAGGACTTAGCCTAAACTATAGGACAACTAAACATAACCCTGGCTATACAATGTTGGGTCAGAATCAGCCTAACTTAGTGAACCTAGCCCAAATCCAACTAGGGATCCAACAATCTCCCCCTGTTTGGGTAAGGTCACTAACACAAAAACAAAATAATCATAAAGAAGAAATGAAATATATCTGCCAGAAATAAATATTAAGCAGATATTTACAGAATTGGGCTTCATGACATAAATAGAAAATAGAGTTCAATAGAAAATTAGAAAAACATAGAAAAACTCATTTGCTCTGCTTGTCTTTATCTTTTTCTGATCTTTCAGAAGGTTGCTTGAATTTGATTTCCCTATTAGAATTGGCAACTTCTTTCTTTGACATGTACATGTCAGACACTCCAATCAAAGTTTGGGATGAAGTTCTGTGTACAACAGCTTCTGGGTGCCGTTCAATATAATCATCAACATTGAAAAACTTGTTAGCCTTAGCATACCTTTTCAATTCTTCTTTTTTGTAAGCTGACATAGTTGAGTACTGAGATATGTCTTTACCTTCAGCTTTAGCTTTGTTGATTTGAGAAAGTCCTATAAGTTCATGGAATCTGGCCATCTTGGCAGTGGTCTCCTTTTCGGGATCAATAAAAGGAATAGGTGGAGACTCTGGCCTTTTTGGACTAGAATCCTGTATTGGTTCTACAATAGGCACTTTCTTAGAAGAATCTAGAGGTGGATTGCTTGTAGAGGACTGGTGACTGCTATGCTTGGGTTGTCTTTGATAAGTTCTGGTCACAGAAGCAGATTTCTGATAAATGTTGCCTATGGGGCCTTAAGAGGGAGGAGGATGAGGAGGGTCATTCCTGAACTATCTAGGAGGATACCTGTACCTTCTCCTCTTCTTCCTTTCTTTCTGCTCATTCTTTGACAGCCACATCCATTGTGGCATTCCAGGATAGGGAGTGATCTTTAGAAAAATGTAGTATGGAGTGTCATTATGTGGCTTTAGCTTTGGAAAAGCCTTAGGTTGAGCTTTCCTTTTCTTTGAAACTTTATTATTTGAACTAGAATCATCAGACTCATCTTCATCCTAATCATCATCATCAAAAGAAGGAGGATGATCATAAATATCATAAAGCTGTTTGAGAAGATTGGATTGATCTTTATCTTGAGCATTCTCTTGAGCAATGTCAATAACAATCAAGTCATCTAGACTTGGCTTAGGATTATCATCCATAACATAAGTTGGGCCAACAGGTTCCACAACTATGTTAGTAACAAAGCTTGCCTGAATAGCCTGAATGGTTTCTATACTGACTAAAGCTGTACAACAAATGATATCTGAGCAGTACTTGGGAGAAACAAATAAAAGAATATTTATATACAAGAGATCAAAAGAATTCAGAAATGACTTTAGCTCAGTTGTTGGAGAAATACTGTTTTCTTCAGAGAGAATATCCAAAGAAGAAGCTAGATCAACTATCTCAGTATCAAAATCCAAAAACTCTGAGAGATCTACATCTGATATCTCAGTATCAACAACCTCTATCTCTGTTGTTGTTGCTTGAAGAGTAAAAGCTAGAACTGAAACTGTTGTTGCTGTTGTTGTAAAAAGCACTGGAGCTTCTTCATTGAATATCTCCCCCTGCCTGGCTGCAAAGGAACCTGTAGCAAGGCCCCCAGAAGAAGGGGCAGAGGAGAGGGCAGCAATTCTAGAGGAGAGAGTATTGATGGAGGAAGAGAGAGGAGTTAAAGCATTTTTTATTAGTTTCTCTAAGGAGGGTGAAATAAATTCAGAAGGTCTTGAACAATTTATGAGAAATTTAGATAGAGGGGTTCAGGCTCAGAAGAGGAGGAAGGGGTTTGATTTCCACAATTGGAACATACTGAGAAGGTATGAGAGAGTTCTGTATGGTGGAACTCAGGAAAAGATGAGGGAGCATCCTGTGGGATAGGCTCAGATTAAGGGTGAGAGGGTATGGAAGAAGGAAGAGTAGGTTGAGAAACTAGCCTTTGCTCAGCTGGAGGGGATGGAGAATGAATAGGGGATGAAATAAGATTGAATGACGGAATATCTGCAAGATGAGAAGGAAGGGGGGACAAAGGAGGATTAGCAGAATCTGGAGAAAGAGCTTGCTTTAGATGTTTAGCTGGAGAAGAAATGGGGGAATGTGGAGGTGTAGGTTGATGGACTAGAGCTGTAGAGATTTGTTGGATGGATGTGGAAGGAGTTTGAACGAGTGGAGGAGAAGGAGGAATAGAACTGTCCTCTGTAGGATGGGGAGTGGCTGTAACATCCCTTGTACTCTCAGAAGATTTGGAGGAGGAAGCCCTTGATGGCTTAGGGATCTTCCTCTCCCACCTACCAAACAAAGCGCAGGTCAGCCACTTAGAGGCATTGATGAATATAGTCGGGGAGACCAGGGATTCAGTAGCCTTGGCCTGAAGGAAGATACCAAGTATCCTTCCAAAAAACACTTCTTTCTTATTGTTTTTCCTCCTTATCATATTGAACAAAATCCTAGCCCAATTAACAGCTTTCTTATTCACCACAGCACACTTTACAAGAAGTTGATGTCTAGTAATATGATCATGGGCTATATGCTTGCCCAGCAATACCTTACTGACTACATCTGCGAGAAACTTATACTCGGCAGACAGGTGCTTCTTCAACAATTTATTTAGGTTGTCTCCAGAATAACCCATTACAGTCAACATCTTATCAAATTTAGAAGATTCAATTTCAATATCTTCTTGCCCGTTTACTAGTCAAAAAATTTCAGTAAGAAAATCTGGGTTTAAAGGAACGATGTTACCCGATATTGTTCCAACGATGGTGTCAACATATGGAGCTGATAAAGTGTAAACCCATTTTCTTATTTCGGTTGCGGCTATCTTCATTCTGGTAGTCATCAGGTTCTTCAGATGTAGTTCTTCTAATAACAATTCGAAATCAATATCAAATCCCATGTCGAATTTAATTCCAGAGAGAGCGCCTTCCGGAATCGTCATAGTCTCCTGCAACAAGAAAACAGAAAGATCAAGTGCAAGGGAACTGAAAGTGCGGGATGGAGGTCGAAGAAAACCTAGTTATAAGGTTTTTAGAATATTATGAAATGACAAACTTCGTCTTGCAAAACAAAAGAAATCTTCGATCTGGGGTTGACGAAATATTTGATTAACAAAAGAGTTCGTCGATCGCAGTCAAAAGAAGAGAAAACTTTACATCGTTCTCAGGTCGACGAAAATTTTTCTGAAGCCAGATCGTCGATCTCAGGTCGACGAAAAATGACTTCCACAGAGAGTTCGTCGATCTCAGGTCGACCAAAAATCTCATGAACTTCCCTTAGTTCGTTGATCTCCGTTCTACGAAATTCGGCAAAATCTTCGACCACAAACAGAGAATTAAATTAAGGTATCACCATTCATAAGGCCTAGCTGATTCATAAAGGATAAATGTTTCTTCTCATCCAAGGGTTTGGTGAAGATATCTGCCCTTTGCAAATCAGTGGGAATGAAGGTAATATCAATTTTCTTCATGTCCACACACTCTCTAATGAAATGATGTCTAACATCTATATGCTTGGTCCTAGAATGATGCACTGGATTCTGTGCTATAGATATAGCACTGGTACTGTCACAAAATAGAGTTGAATTATTTAAGTTGTATCCAAAATCCAGGAGTTGATTTTGTATCCATAACGTCTGTGAACAGCAACTGCCAGCTACTATATATTCAGCTTCTTATGTTGATGTAGACACATATGTCTGCTTTCTACAAAACAAGGAGACAAGTCTAGTGTAACACCTCTACCTGTCACGTAGGATATAATAGAGGATCCGGCCGGGGAACCACACCATGTTCCACAAACAGGCGGAGACGTCACGAAATAATTCTGAGAACATCGCACCCTAACACAGAGCTTTCTACCGAAAGCTTCAGGGTTGAAAACATGAACTCAATAATAACAGAAATGTCCACTTCTATAATAATATAGGAATGTATACAGCCATACACAACAGGTACACAGCCTTATGGCTTTTACAAATTTATCTGAACATAAGGTGTGGTTTACAAACGTCGGCACACAGTCCGGCCACACATGAACAATATTAAGCAAAACAAGGCCCTCAAGGGAAGCAACGCAGCTTGGGATTCAGCCCGCTAAGTCCCACTTGGACTAGCACCACCTGCACCTGCAAGAACCATTCAGCCAACCGGTTGCAAACAGGGCAACGGTCAGCATTCAGCTGACCAATTATAACGAACCTGCCCCTGGCACAAGGCAGCGAAATTCCTTCCCTGCATAGAAATTTACATCACACACATATATATTCAGCCACCAAGGCAATACATATCACAAATGCCGGCATGACAGCCCGACATTCCGTGCACTCAGGGCACACTCTGGTATACCGGAAACACCGGATACCACCACCGTTCAGAGATCCCAGACATGATGGTCAAACTTGAGCATTCCTAGTCTTTATGGTGCCTAGGCCAAAGACTCTCATTATGCCCCTAACAAAATCCCAATGCCTTAACGCTCTCTTGTACAACTGGCATAACGCAGGTACAGATCAGCCACCCCCCGTTGCTCAAATCGCCTTGCCACAAAGGAATACCGAAGTACTCATGGTCAACTTATAGGCGCGGGTCGGTTTCACCTTTCCTGTTCGGCACTAAGTCCTTTTTCGCAGATGTAGCCCTACGGCTCAACTTCATACCACATGGAGCTCACGGCAACAAGAGTTGAACCCAACTCTCAAAATTTCCCGGACTTCCTCCTATACTTCCTGCAGAACCAAGCCACAGACATCCATCACAGATTTCATGCACACTAGCAATAAACATTAAGTCTTCTCTGATGTGCAAACAAGCATCACCAACCCAGACCAACATGTCCAGATGGGCTTCACACAGCATGCCTAACCGTACCCACACTTCCAGTTCTAATGCACTACAACAAGTGATGAACCACCAACACAATGGAATCTCTTTGCCATCCACCTTTTGGTGGAGGATTCCTATGCTAATGCAGGAAAGAAGGACTTCACTTGTCTAAGAGGGGAATCGTTACTCGTGGGAGACACTTCGGAGCCATGGGGAGAAAAGTAAATGGATGAACGTTCTTACAGCAGCCTTGCTTTCGCAAATCCGAACTCGGCTCGCGATTTGAACCACCATAACACCACCGGCAGTCGGCTTCCTCTTCTTCTTCCTCCTCAAGCTCTTCTCTCTCTCTTACTTAAGAAAAAGCAAGACACAACTCAAATGAGCTTTCTCCTTCTCAAGGTCGGCCTTATCACCCCAGGGATGAGCCCAGACCATTGGATCTTGGTTAAAGAAAATGAATGGATCAGATTAGCCCTTAATCTGATTTCCTGGACTGAACATGGGTTGTGACACGCCCGTATCACAGGCCGTGTTCCTGAAGCGGCTACAGAACTGACTCACCCGGTCCAAAACACGGGCTTAGACATGCCCGTGTCAAACACCTGACATGCCCGTGTCAGAAAGCACATGGTCGTGTGACTAGTCGTGTCACTCTTTCAACACAAGACCAGATCACCCGAGAAGGACACAGCTAAGGCACACGCCTGTGTACTTAGCCGTGTGCCAAATATACCCCTGTGACACGCTCGTATCACAGGCCATGCTCCACACTCAACACCACTCCACTCAACATCACTCAACGCCACCTGAGTATTCACTAGAGCAGGATGCGCCCTTGGACACACTCATGTCCCAGGCCGTGTCACCTCTCGACGATCATCGACTGTGCCATCTTGACAACTCGAGTCGACACCTACAGTAAAGGACACGCCCTGGGACACGCCCGCGTCCCAGGCCGTGTGCACTGGACACGCCCTTGGACACGCCCGTGTCCCACGCCGTGTCACCCAACCTGACACATTTTGGGACATAGGGATTTTGGGGTGTTACAATCCTCCCCCCTTAAAATAAATTTCGTCCCGAAATTTGTACGCAACAAGGGAACAAATATCACAATGCTGTTCCATTAACAGATTTTTTACAAAATAATGTATACGGTTAATAATTTACACAAAAAGCTCGGGAAACTCAGCTCGCATGGTATGCTCTCACTCCCATGTTAGCTCCTCACGGCCACAATTGTCCCACCGGACTTTGACCATCCTGATCATCTTGTTCCGCAACTGTTTTTTGGCTCGATCCTCGATTCGAATAGGCCTAACTTTCGTCGTTAGCCCACTGTCGACTGATACTTGATCTGCAACAACCACTTGGATTGGCTCTTTTACCACTTTCCGCAACACCGAGACATGAAACACATCATGTAAACTGCTCAGCTCTTGCGAAAGTGTTAACCGATAGGCAGCTTCACCAATACGCTCGACCACCTCAAACGGTCCCAGATACCTCGGGCTCAACTTTTTCAGATGTCGTATCCTGGAGACACCTTTGAATGGTTTGATTTTCAAGTACACCCAATCGCCCACCGCAAACTTCACGTTTCGGTGCTTGGCGTTGTAATACTTAGCTTGTCTGTCTTGAGCCACATTCAATCTTTCACATATCAACCGTATGTTTTCGTTGGCATCATCTAACTCTTTTCGCCGATACAACTTCATTTCGCCAGTCTCCTCCCAATCCAAAGGTGTACGGCATTTTCCACCCTATAAAGACTCAAAGGGCGCCATCTGGATACTAGCTTTGTAACTGTTGTTGTAGGCGAACTCAACCACACCGAGATGATCTTCCCAATTCTTCCCAAAATATAGCGCACACATTCGGAGCATATAATCCAACGTCCTGTTGGTCCTCTCGGCCTGACCATCCATTTGAGGGTGGAAGGCCGTGCTGAAATGTAATTTTGTGGCCAACAGTTCGTGGACTAATATCCAATCACCTAAAGTGAAACGTCCATCTCGATCACTAACGATGCTACGGGGCACACCGTGCAATCGTACAATAGTATCCACATACATCTTTGCCAATTTCTCAACTGAATCATCCTTACGGTTCGGGTTGAAGTGTTACACATTGGTTAACCGGTCCACAATCACCCATGTCGCATCATTTCCACGATGCGATCTCGGTAATCTATGCACGAACTCCATGGAAATATCATCAAATTTCCATACAGGGATGGGTAAAGTTTTCAGTAAACAACCCGGTTTTTGGCATTCCGCCTTTACCAAAGCACATGTTTGACACTTAGCGACATAGTGTGCTATGTCCTTCATTCAAGGCCACCAAAATAGTTTCTTCATATCTTTATACATTTTCGTGCTCCCGGGATGAACCGAATATTTGGTGAAGTGGCCTTCATACATCATCTCTTCACGAAGCTTACCCCTATTTGGGACAAACTGACGACCGTCCTTTCGAAAAAGACTGTCAATAAACGAAAATCTAGAGTTCGCACTTTCTACTGCATAGCATTGTAGACTTTCATCAAGTTCTGTTGCTTGCCAAACTCTGTCCGCCAGGTCACACTATACCTCTGTCCAGTTTAAGCACGCATCTGCAGTGGCATTCCTTTCAACACAAGAAATATTTAATTCCTCCAGTTCTCAAATTAGGCTTTCATCATGCCTTAAAAGCCAACTTTCCCTTACCGGAGTCCGACTACTAAAGGAATCCGCGACTACATTCCCTTTACCGGGAGTATAATGAATCATGAAGGTGTAGTCACCAAAAAACTCCGTCCACCTTGTCTATCGCATATTAAGATCTTTCTGATCCAACATATATTTCAGGCTCTTATGGTCTGTGAATATATCCACTTTCACGCTATATAGATAATGACGCAAAAGTTTAAGTGCAAATATTACCGCCACCAATTCAAAATCATGGACGGGGTAATTCCGTTCATGCACCTTCAACTGGCCTGAGCCATAAGCTATCACTTTTACGAATTGTAAAAGGACGCAGCCTAAGCCGCTCTCTGATGCATCACTATAGACCTCAAAGCCGTCCATGGCGATGTTAAGATTGGTGTCGCGGTCAAATGACTTTTTAACTCTTCAAAAGCTCTAGCGCACTCCGGTGTCCAAATGAACTTCTGATCCTTTCTCATTAGTATGGTGAGAGGCAAAGTTATTCTCGAGAAATTTTGTATAAAGTGCCTATAGTAGCCCGCAAGCCCAAGATAACTCCTGACTTCTGCTACTGAAGAAAGAACAGGCCACTCCCGTATAGAAACTATCTTGGAAGGATCCACCGCAATGCCCTCTCCACTAACCACATGGCCAAGGAAAGCCACTAACGACAGCCAAAACTCACACTTAAAGAATTTGGCATAGAGCTTATTCTTCCTCAAGGTGTGCAACACCATTCACAAGTGGTTTGCATGATCTTCTTCGGATTGGGAATATACGAGGATATCGTCAATAAAGACGATCACAAAGAGATCCAAGTATTCCCTAAACGTTCGATGCATCAAGTCCATGAATACCGATGGAGCATTAGACAGCCCAAACGGAATTACCGTGAACTCATAGTGACCATAGCGTGTTCCAAACGCTATTTTGGGTATGTCACTTTCACGAACTCTCAACTGATAGTAGCCTGATTTCAAATCCAACTTGGAGTATACAGTCGAGCAAACTAACTGATCAAACAAGTCGTCGATTCGTGGAATTGGATGCTTGTTCTTTTCTATTAGTTTGTTCAGTTCTTTATATTCAATGCATAGACGCAAGCTACAGTCCTTTTTTTTACAAAGAGAATCGGCACGCACCAAGGCGACTGACTTGGGCCTATATAGCCTTGCTCTAGCAATTCTTGCAATTGAACCTTTAGTTCCGCCATCTCCTTTGGCGCTACTCGATATGGCGAGCGGGCCACAGGTTTCGCACCTAGCACCAGCTCGATAGCGAAGTTGATTTCCCTTTGGGGTGGTAACCCCGGAAGATCTTTTGGAAACACATCAGCGTATTCCGATACATCGACACCTCACTTACACTGGCCTTCGGCCCCACCGCCACAATGAGTGTGAATAATAACTCCTCACCCTTCCGAACTACCTTAATGAATCAGAGAGAGGATATAAATACCCTACTCGTCCCTTGCATACCACTGAACTTGGCCTCTTGCTTGGTATTTTTCCCCAGTGTAACCTCTTTTGAAGTGCAATCTATAGAAGCATTCTGCTCTGAAATCCAATCCATACCAAAGATTATATCAAACTCTGATATCGGCAATACTAATGTTTCCACTTTGAAATCCCGACTCCCTATCTTGACCTCAACATAACAAGACTTATCCGCACACATCAAACATCCGTTAGGTAACACCTTCAGACTGTCTGTCGCGGTCCGTATAGGCACCCCGATTCGCAAGATGAAATCTTCCAACAGAAACAAATGTGAAGCACTTATATCGAACAATGGTCGTGTTAGAGAGTCCCGTATAAGGACAAAACCTATAACACCAAGATTAAAACAAGAACAGCACACACCATACAATAAAATTTAAAACTGCGCGCACCTGTGACGACATCAGTCTGCTTAATGGCCTTCTGTTGCCTAAGGTTGAAGATCCGAGGCTGCACGTGTGATGCAAAAGACTCCACCACAGTCTTCCCTTTCTCCGCATAAGACACTCCCGTCTTCTTCTCACCCTTTTGAGGGCCAACCCAGAAATCACGTGCAAAGTTTCCCAACTTCGCACACGTAAAACAAGCGCGAGATCCATACCCAGAAGATGCTTCCGTCACAGTCGCTGAAGGATCTTGTCCAGAAGATTTGGAATCTTATTCCATCTCCTTCGGTCTCCAGATTTCTCCGGACGCGGCGCCTTAAACTCCGGTTTTATAACAGCCAAGGTCCCTCTTGCCTGTCCCCTTTTCATATCCTTTTCCAAAGACCGAGCCGTACAGACCAATGTTTGGAATCCTTGATTAACAGAACCTTAGAGCAAATAAAGCAGCTCATCTCGTAGTCCCCTATAGAACTGACTGGTCTGATTCTCCTCTTCGGTGAAGATATTGCCCGTGTAGCGTCCCAAACATGTAAATTCATGCAGATACTCATCCACACTATGCTCCCCTTGAGTTAAATGTTAGAACTCAAACTCCATGGAAATTCTTTGCTGTATCGGGAGATGCTTTGCTAAAAACAATCGAGATAACTCTTCCATCGAGACTCCCGTCAAACGTCTGCCTACCAAGTGATGCAGTTCTACCTCATCCCACCACAACCGAGCCTCTCCCTCAAGCAGGAAAGTGGTTAGTGTGACTTTCTGCTACTCCTCTACTCTGATATCTATCAAGAGCCTCTTAATCCTTGAGAGGCAATCCTCCGCTTGGGCTGGGGATCCCGCCCCAGTAAATTGAGGAAGATTAAAGCTCATGAACAGCTTCAATTATTGATCTGCCGCCGGTGGATCAACTACAACTTCCACTAGTTCTTGTATTATCTCAGCATGCATTGGCACCACTGCAAGCCAAGCCTGCCCAGCTTGCTGAGCATTCATTACTACAATCACTGTCTCCATAATCAAACAGACAGTTTTAGCAGATGGAGGAGGTGTGGGCACCTAAGCCGGTGCCTCACTTTCAACAGAATGCTGAGGTTCTGACTGACCCGCAACACTTCTAGTCACCTATATGTGTAGAAACATAATTTAGCGACTAAACAAATGGCAAACAAACCAAAAATGAACACACATGTTCACCAAACAAGTGTATTTACATTCCTGAGTGGACATTATTGAGTTCAATATATGCGTTATAACGGCAGCACTGACACGTGCTCGCCACCCCTCAAAAGAATTCGTCTGCGAATTCGAAAGAGATCGACCAACAAGCTGATACCAAAATGTAACACCTCTACCCGTCATATAGGATATAATAGAGGGTCTGGACGGGGCCCCACACCATATTCCACAAATAGGTGGAGACGTCACAAAATAATACTGAGAACCATTGCACGCTAACACAGAGCATTCTAGCGGAAGCTTCAGGGTTGAAAACATGAACTCAATAATAACAGAAATGTCCACTTCTATAACAAAATAGGAATGTATACAACCATACACAACAGGTATACAGCCTTATGGCTTTTACAAGTTTCTCTGAACATAAGGTGTGGTTTACAAACATAGGCATGCAGGTCGGCCACACATGAACAAGATTAAGCAAAGTAAGGCCTTCGAGGGAACCAACGGAGCTTGGTCTTCAGCCCGCTAAGTCCCGCTTACACCAGCACCACCTGCACCTGCAAGAACCATTCTACCAACCGGTGGCAAACATGTCAACGGTCATCATTCAGCTTACCAATTATAATGACCCTGCCCCTGGTACGGGGAAGCAGAATTCCTTCCCTGCATAGCAATTTACATTACATACATATATATTCAGCCACCAAGGCAATACATATCACAAATGCTGGCACAACGGCCCGACATTTCGTTCACTCAGGGCATATTCTGGTGTACCGAAAACATCGGATCCCACCATCGTTCAGAGGTCCCAGACATGATGGTCAAACTTGAGCATTCCTAGACTTTATGGCACCCAGGCCAAAGACTCTAATTATGCCCCTGACGAAAGCCCAATGCCTTGACTCTCTTGTACAGCTGGCATAACACAGGTACAAATCAGCCACCCCCCGTTGCTCAAATCGCCTTGCCATAAAGGAATACTAAAGTACTCATGGTCAACTTACAGGCACGGGTCGGTTTCACCTTTCTTGTTCAGCACTAAGTCCTTTTTTGCAGTTGCAGCCCTACGGCTCAACTTCATACCACATGGCGCTCACGGCTATAAGAGTTGAACCCAACTCTCACAATTTCTTGGACTTCCTCCAGTAGTTCCTGCGACACCAAGCCATAGACATCCATCACAGATTTCATGCACACTAGCAATAAACACGAAGTCTTCTCAGATGTGCAAACAAGCATCACCAACCCAGACCAACATGTCCAGATGGGTTTCACACAGCATGCCTAACCGTATGCACACTTCCAGTTCTAATGCACTACAACATAGGATGAACCACCAAACCAAGGGAATCTCTTCTCCATCCACGTTTTGGTGGAGGATTCCTCTACAAATGAAGGAAAGAAGGACTTCACATGTCCAAGAAAGGAATCGTTACCCTTAGGAGATGCTTTGGAGCCATGGGGAGAAAAGTAAATGGATGAATGTTCTCGCAGCAACCTTGCTTTCGCAAATCCGAACTTGGCTCGCGATTTGAACCACCGTAGGACTACCGGTAGGCGGCTTCCTCTTCTTCCTCCTCCTTAAGCTCTCCTCTCTCTCTTACTTAAGAAAAAGCAAGACACAACTCAAATGAGCTTTCTCCTTGTCAAGTCCGGCCTTATCACCCCAGGGATGAGCCAAGTCCATTGGATCTTGGTTAAAGAAAATTAACGGATCAGATCAGCCCTTAAACTGATTTCCTGGACTGAACACGGGTTGTGACACGCCTGTATCACAGGCCATGTTCTTGAAGAGGCTATAGAACCGACTCACCCAGTCAAGAATACGGGCTTATACATGCCTGTGTCAAACACCGGACACGCCCATGTCAGAAAGCGCACGACCGTGTTACTAGCCGTGTCACTCTTTCAACACATGACCAAATCACCCGAGAAGGACACGGCTAAGGCACACGCCCATGTCCTTAGCCGTATTCCAAACATGCCCCCTATGACATGCCCGTGTCACAGGCCATGCTCCACACTCAACGCCACTCCACTCAACTCCACTCAATGCCACCCGGGTATTCACCCGAGCAGGACACGCCCTGGGACACGCCTGTGTCCCAGGCCATATCACCTCTCGGTGATAGTCGACCGTACCATCTCGAGAACTCGAGTCGACACTTATAGTAAAGGACATGCCCTAGGACACACCCGTGTCCCAGGCCGTATTCACTGGACATGCCCTGGGACACGCCCGTTTCCCAGGCCGTGTCACCCAGCCTGACCTATTTTGAGACTTAGGGATTTTTGGTGTTTTATATCTAGCACCAAGGAACTGGCATGTTCCTGATGTGCTTTTCCTATCCACTCTACATCCAGCAAATTCAGCATCTGAGTATCCAGTTAACACAAATTCTGACTCATTTGGATACTTGAGTCCTAGATTTGGGCAACTCTTTATATATCTTAAAATTCTTTTTAATAAAACTAGATGAGATTCTTTAGGGTTCACATAGAACCTAACACAAACAAGAGTAGCAAACATTATATCAGGCCTACTTGCTGTGATATATAGAAGGGACCCAACAATGGCAGTATACAATTTATGATCAACAGGTTTCCCTTGTTCATCAGAATCAACCACAAGTATTTGTAGCCATAGGTGTTTTTTTAGCTGAGGCATCAGCTATCCAAAACCTTTTGATTAGCTCTTTAGCATATTTGGATTGAGATAAAAAAAATACCATCAGGTGCCGGCTTCACTTGGAGGCCAACGAAGTAGGAGAGCTCACCAATACTAGTCATCTCAAACTTAGAATGCATAAGGTTGGAAATCCTTTTGCATAGTTTCGGATCTGTAGAGCCAAATATAATGTCATCAACATATAGCTGTACTAATAGAATTTTATTATTATGATGCTTGAAAAATACAGTCATATCTACCATGCCTCTAGAAAACTTATGCTATAAAAGAAAGCTAGCTAAGGTTTCATACCAAGCTCTTGGAGCTTGCTTTAGACTATAGAGAGCTTTATGCAATCAAAAAACATAAGAGGGGTGAGATGAGGAAATATAACCTGGAGGTTGTTCAACAAAAACCTCTTCTTTTAGTTCTCCATTCAGAAATGCACTCTTGACATCCATATGGTAGACTTTGAATTTTTTGAAAGCAACATAAGTAAGGAAGATTCTGATTGCTTTAAGTCTGACAACAGGTGCAAAAGTCTGATCATAGTCAATACCATTCCTCTTTCCTATAGCCTTGAGTAACAAGCCTTGCTTTATTCCTTATGATTGATCCATGGGCATCAAGCTTATTCCTAAAAACCCACTTAGTTCCAAAGACTGGGTAGTCTTTGGGTCTTAGAACAAAGTCCCAAACTCTGCATCTCTCAAATTGGTTGAGCTCCGCTTGCATAGAAATAATCCTGAGTGGATCTTGCTCAGCATCTTTGATGGATTGGGGCTCAATATGAGATATGAAGCAGGCATGCATCATATCTTGGTGGAGTTGATGCCTTGTCTGCACACCAGCTGATATGTCTCCAATCACTTGAGATGTTAGGTGATCTTTAAGTGTGATGTAAGACCCCCTTTTTTTTTCTTTTTCAACCACCGGGGTCTTAGCCCAGAATTGCCGCTTTGCGGTGGCACCGACTCACAGGAAGGTCGCCACTACAAAGCCAATTCTGCCGGCCCTTTTCGATCGCAGAATAGTAGCAAAATAAAGTAAAAGCAAGTCCACAAAACCACATGTATATAAATAAATCTCCACGATGGGAGAGTCCACAATAATAATAATAATCAGAGTATAGAAAGGGGCTTATGCCCAATACATGTAATCCTCACTACAAGTCACTCGCGGAAGCCAAACCAAAACTAAGCGTCACCGTAACTGTCACTGAACCGAGAGCACCCAAACTGGACTGGCCCAACTCCTCCGACTCTATACTCTGCTGGTACTGCATCTCTGGGTGCTTCTTTCTTTTCGGCCTGCCGTCGCCGCCTCGCGATCCACGTCTGCGTCTACGTCTTTGGCCTCCTGGCTGCCAAGCTGGTGGGGTCCCACCCATCAAGGGGCATTTGACCCGTGTATGACCCGGCTGGTGACAATGGTAATACGGTCGTGGGGCCAACTCTGTCAGGAACTGCAACAGCGGTGACCCTTCCATATGGTATACCTAAAATGTTGTGGTTCGAAAACCGTTAGTCATAAAGACTAATCCCTATCATCCCCTACCCCTTCCCCCATGGCTCCTAGGTACCGAGCGGAGAGGAAGAAAGGGAAGGGCATGAAGGTGGAGAATAAGACAAATAAACAGATGACAGCGGGCCTATGCTAGCAATTCTATAGTAAATAAGATAGCAACAGAAAGTATGAAATGTAACCTTAACTTATGCGTGGAAGCGCATAAGCTGAGGTATCTTTTGCAGAGCTCCCATCGTATAGAGTGTCCCATACCACTTATACGTTGGGGTGTCGGTTGTCAAACAGCAAGAATGGCAAGTAAGTGAAAGTACAAGTAATATAACCATTGATTTATAGGGATTACCCCTATTGACCAAGGGGTCGTTTTGCAGAGCCTATCGTATAAAATGTCCCATACCATTGTATACGTTAGGTGGCATGTTTATGCTATGACACACGGTTATGCTATGAAATGCACAAGCAAGTGCAACACACCCACACGACTTTATGCGCACAGACCTTTAGTTCCCCCTGTTCGGGAGGCTAGCTTCACCCCCAGGAACCTCCGTTGTGGCAAACGGAGACAGTGAGTCGGGCCCCCCACTCCTAGGCCGGTAACCACACTACCAGGCCTAGCCCTTCCGTACGCCCCTAGAAGAACACAACCTAGAGTATCCGCGTACTTGTGCTGGCTGTACACACCAGGCTTTTCGCCGAGTCAATGTATCGCTGTCGGTGTGATCGATCGCCTAGTACCGATGACCCACCACATATATGCACATGCAACCATGTCAATTTTTTATATTTGTACAAATTCTTATATTTCCGAGCCTCCAGCTCTCTAGGCTACTAAGCCTATACCAAGTCCCCGAGCATCCCGCTCCCTGGACTTCCAAATCACAAACCAACCACCATCACTACTAGTAGGCCCTTAGACCACGGACCTACTCTACCCATTCCATGCCATTTCTTCTTCCTAAGTGTACAAGTGTAGGTGTGAGGTACAACTATTATTAGGGTTACTCTTGATCATTTTATTCCTAAGATTTAAGGTTAACCTTGGACTTCCCGAGGTTTACCCGGTGAAGGGCTCGCAGCGGTACTAGGAGCTATGATGGGGGTGAATCCCAAAACTCCCTTTCCAAGGCACTTATTATACTTGATTGGTTCCCTTAACCCATTCCCTTCTCGCATTACAGTGGGCTATTCCTAGGGTGGCTTTGACTCTTCCTCTTCTCGGGGAAGACGGTCTTCTATCGAACCCAAACACTACCTATCGCTAGTCAACCTCACCCCCTACCCATCCCAACTACCAATAATGAACTTGTTTTAACTCATCCTGTCCAAACCAGCAAACTATCAAAATTCCATCTCCAAGTTCATTACCCACTCTAGCTCGGCTTCTGTAGTTTTACCTAAACGCAAACCGTCCCAATCCTTATGAGGTATGCAAAGCGTGGTACTCCCAACTGTCTTCCAAATCCCATATAATATTTACTGGAGGTCTACCATGACCTAATTAGTCTAAATCCAGAAATTTATAATTTTCCTAATTACTCTGATATTTATTTAATTTTTCCCAAAGATTGGCCACGGGTAATTTTAAACATGAACTACATGATATTATTAAGTAATGGCCACCCAAAAATTATGATCACTAAATAATAGTAAGATAACCTCAAATACAAATTTCCAGAATTTTACAGGAAGTATTTAGCCTCTAAATAATTTATCCATTATAATCACGTTAATTCGACGTAATGAAGGAAGTACTGAAATTACTCATAGGAAAATTATAGAAAAATTACTAATCCGTAGTATGATATATAAAATATCTTTGTGCAGAGAATCATAATTTTACTAGCTTGCTAAACACCACTAAAGATTTAATCAATTAATCAAGGTAAAACATACTTAATGAAGCAAGCCTTAGAGTTAATCTTCCAAAAATTCCATAAAAATTCACAGAGATTTAAAATCATAATAAACGTGCTCTGCTTAAATTTCATCCATTTCCAAGAAGTATGTATTCCATAATAAATTTTCTAAGCAAATCATACAACTACCAAGTCATTAAAGGAGTATCCAAAATAATGATCATAAAATTCCTAGAAAAATATCCAGAGCTTGTACCATCCCTATAATGCACTCTACCCAATTCTTATCACTTTTCAATGTGATTTAGTATCATTTCCTATCTCTACAAGTTTTGCACCCTAAACTAGGGTTAGATTTTTAGGTATCCCAACGGTCTCCAAATCTACTAAGATTTCATCCAGCGCACTATATTGGCCTACGGTTATCTTCACCCAATTTCGGGTCAATCCAAGGTCATTTGACCACATGACCTTCACAACCCACCAAGATCCATCCTTAGGGTTTGGTCTTGGTCCTTAGGGTAAACTTACCCCGATCCACCTCAAACTCCATGAGGGGGGGTGCTAGAGAATATTACAAGCCAGTGGTAAAAATCTCAGCCTCTGTTGAGGTGATTTGACCACTCAAATCTCAAAAGTGCACCTTTAACCTAAGACCCCTTATTAGGGCAAAACTTAGGTTTGATCATTTATAAACCAAACCATCTCCGAATGAGATGAAAAATTATACAGAATCTTATGGTGAACCCAGGGAGCACTCACCAAAATTTGGGAGGGTTTGGAAATTATTTATCTATCTAATTAAATTCGGCTAGGATTATTGAATTTTTCTAAAAACTATAGAAAAATATTCTCCAAAAATTCTCATTTTTGGATAACACCTAGATATAGGTAATATTAGGCCACACCCCAAATTTCAAGTCATTTTGATGACTGGATTGGAGTGGGGAATTTTTCTAAGGGTAAGATAGCCATCTGGATAGACCTTACCATAAAGGGTGCTGTGGTCTAACCAGGATTCCAAATCGAGTAAAATTAATTTTGAATTAAAGTAGACTTCAAGGGCTACATTTCCTATGTTGATCATTTTTCCTGTAGGAGTTTCTAGGTATTTTGCCCAATTTATTTAACAAGACAGATATTTCATTCAGAAATTATTTTAAAAATAGAATTTATTTCTCATGCCACTGTTCATCTTCTTCAACAGCCCGAAACCAGAAGCCTGAAAACTCATTTTTCCTGTAGCTTTTCCAAAGCTATTTCCCGGCCAACCAGCCATCTCCCTGGCCGGCCACCACCACCACCACCTCTGTTGAAGTGAGGGCTACCGTCGGGCGGCGGCACGACCGCCGGAGAGGCGGTTTCCGGCGAACCCGCCACCATGCAAATTTCGGAAAAGCATGGAAACGCTCACCCAATCCGGCTCTTTTGAGCCCGATATCTCTCCTAATGATTTCTAAGATCTATCCATAGAAGAAAGAGTAGAGGAGGACCTTATTCATGGTTTGACGGCGAGATGGACGTTGGACTGTCATGGCGCGGTGGTGGCGTCGTCGGAATTCTTCTACAGCACAGTAGGCGGCTCGAAACTTCGGGTAAGGCTGGGAAACTTCATCCTTGAGCCTAAGGGGCCTTTTTAAAGGGAAGAAAGGAGGGAGGGGAAAGGTTGAAACGTTGGCGGCCATTAATAATTCCCTTATTGACGTTTCGGTTATGACGAATTTCAGTTGAAACGCTGGAGATGAAGAGGTGCTCGCCAGGTGGCGATTTTCTATTGGACCAACATTTCCTTAATTATTTAAATAATTAAAGTAGGAAACGGCCCATAAATACCCTTGGTTTTCATTCCCATAATCAGAATTTATTATTGCGTCGGTTACGAAAATTTCCAGTCTGGCTGTCGTTTCGGCCTTGGTCACGGGCGTGACACATAGGTCACGGGCGTGACACATAGGTCACGGGCGTGACAGGCCCGGTTAGCCAATTCTGGGTTCGACGATCGTCGAACTGAGATCGACGATCGTCGAAGGGTGGTCACGGGCGTGACACCCGGGTCATGGGCGTGACTGGCCCGTGTGGCCAAATTCTTGGTCGGCGAGTGTCGAACTGAGAACGACGCTCGTCAAGCGTGGTCACGCCCTATGTCACGGGCATGACAATGAGGGTCACGGGCGTGACAGGGTCATGAGGCAAATTCCGCGCTGGCGATCGCCGCGCTGAGATCGCCGATCGTCGAAGGGGGTCACGCCCTTGGTCACGGGCGTGACACCTGGGGTCACGGGCATGACACCCGGGGTCACGGGCGTGATAGGGCCGGGTTGAAAATTCTGCGCCCGACGATCATCTCCCTGAGGTCGACGATCGTCGAAGGAGTCACGCCCTAGGTCACGGGCGTGACTGGTTGGTCACGGGCGTGACTGCCCCTTTACTCAAAATTAGGGTCGGCAAACTTCAATTTCCTGGGCTTCCTAGGGTTCTGTTAAGACACAACCACTCCCAGGGGTCTAGCCGGAAATGGGATGTTACATGTGACAAGTTCAGTTGGTGGAGTTGATTGAGAAACAGCCTGGGGAGTTAATTCCTTTGGTGGAATTTTACTAGATGTTGTTGGTTCAAATTAGATATCAGCTTCTTCATCATCACTTTCTTCAAAAACATGTGGAGGAGAGTGAGTAACAGCCTAATTTGTGAGGATCAACTCATTTAGCCTCTCACACATGTTAGGTACCTGCAAAGAGTTACTGGTAGAAGCTTCCTTCTCATTGTTAAACATGTTAATCTCATCAAAGGAAACAAGAATAGATTCTTCAATTTTTAAGGTAGATTTGTTATAAACCCTATAAGCCTTGCTTACTTGGGAATATCAAAGAAAAATTCCAACTTCAGCTTTGGCTTAAAATTTTCTAAGGTGTTTCTTGTTGTTGTTGTGAATATAACATAAACATCCAAAAGTTTTAAAGTAATCTACTTTAGGTTTCTTCCCTTTAAATAGCTCATAAGGAGTCTTATTCTTAAGTTTGTGTATAAGACTTCTATTCAGTACATAATTTGTTGTGCTTATAGCCTCTACCCAAAAGGAAAGGGGCAAATAAGCATCTGCAAGTAATGTGTCTGCAGATTCAATTAGTGTTGTATTCTTCCTTTCAGCAACCCCATTTTGTTGAGGTGTTCTAAGAGCTGAGAAGCATTGTCTGATACCTTCCTTCCTACAGAACCTCTTGCATAAGAAGAGACTCAAACTCAATACCATGATCACTTCTGATCAATTCAACTTGAGTAGCGTACTCAATCTGTATGTTCTTGAGAAAATCTGTATGAATCTTAAAGTTATCAGACTTTGATCTCAGAAAGAAAACCCAAGTGAATCTAAAGAAGTCATCTACAATCAATAAAGTATAAGATTTCTCTCCTAGACTTTGTACTGTTATTGGGCCAAAGAGGTCAATATGTAGTATGTACAGTATTCTAGGTGAGTCACTTTTAATTAATGATTTAAAGCTACTTTTGATTTGCTTGCCTAACATACTAGCCCTGTAGAGGCTTTCTTTCTTATAGGGGTAAGAAGGCAATCCTCTAACAAGGTTGTCTTTAGATAACCTAGCAATATTTTTTAGGTTTACATGTCCTAATCTTCTATGCCAAAGTTCATTATTATTACTAGTTGAATTAAATAGAAAGATTTCAGATTTGGCTGATTGGAAATTAATTAAGTAAATGTTTGCTACTCTAGTGCCAGTCAATACTACACTATTGTCTGAATAAGTGATAAAATAGGAGATTTTAGTAAATGATACCTAAAACATTTCATCACATAATTGACTTATGGAGATGATGTTGTGCTTCAGTCCACTTATATAAGCTATATTCCTGAAGGTGACATCTCCAACTTTAACTTTTCCATAGCCCTCAGTCTGGCCATAATTGGAGTCACCAAATATCACTTTTGGTCCTAGCTTTGCCTTGTAGTGAGTTAGGTTGGCCTTATTTCCTGTCATATGCTTAGAACAGCCACTGTCAAAATACCACTACTGCTCTATGGTAGAACAGTCTTTTTCCTACAATAAAATAGATTAGTCATTTTTGACCAAGGTTACCTTGGGTCCTTCTTTCTTCACATAGTTAAAACTAGAAATAAATGAATACTCAGGTTGGCTTTTATAACCTAAAGGATGATAATTCCTAGGTGGTATAATCCATTGATTAAATTTATTGTTAAATGTTCTTGGTTGATTCCAGGTTTCAAAAAGATTATAATATCTGTTAAACTGATCTGCGTTCGACGATTTCAGGTGAGTTCGTCGACCTGAGTTCGACGATCGGGGATGAGTTCGTTAAACTCCACTTTGAGAATGAAAGTACTCATTTTCTGAGCCCTAATAACGTCGATCTCTAGTCGACGAACCATACTGGTTTCGTCGATCGCAGTTTCAGAGAATAATTATAGTACATGTTTGCGTTTGGAGTTCGTCGACTTGAGTTTGACAAACTGTACACATTTTGTCGATCTGAGTTCGACGAAATCTGCTGAACATAGTTTTTATTATTGTTCTTATTACTTCTTCTCTTTTTCTTAATTTTGTGTTTTATGTCTGTTTGTTTAGGAGAATTATTTTATACTTTTTCTTTGCCTTTTTTAGAAACAAACTTAACTTGTGTTGTTAAAATATTTTTCTGAATTAGGGGGGTAGGCTTGATGAAGCACCCAAGCCCAGCTTGCCATTCAACCTGGAATTGACTGTGCTTGTAATGTCCATCAGCTTAAGGCTTCTCCCATTGAGAGATTCCTCAAGTTGCCTGGCCTCACATAATTCAGTCTTTAGTTTGATTATTTATTCATTAGCTAGGGTTATTTCATTTTTTAACTTATCATTTTATAGCATTAGGTTACTTTGTTTAGTTAATTTCTCTCTAAGTTGTTAAATAACCTTTTCAGAAATGATTAAATCTATGAACATTTTTTTAAATTAAGTTTTAAAATTCTCAGAATTATAATCAAAATATGAAAGTACCTGATCAGCTTCTGATTCTGATACTTCTTCATTTTCAGATTCATTTTCAGAATCTGATCGGCTACAAGAGGCATTGATAGCCATAAGGCAGATTTACTTTGCCTTTGCCTCTTCCTCTTCTTCACTGGAGCTAGAAGATGTCGATTCATCTTCTGTGTCACTCCATGTTTCAGTAACAAATCCCTTTTCCTTCTTTTTGTGCTTGCTAGAAGAAGGTTTGCTATAATTCTTGCTTTTGGATTCTTTTTCCCTTCCCCTCTCCTTCTTTTTATTCTCAGGACATTCAGACATGAAGTGTCCAGGTTTCCTGGATCTAAAACAGACTATTTCTTTAGTGGGAGTTTTGTCATACCTTGGCTTGTTGTCATTCTTGGATGACTTTCTCCTGAAGTCCTTTCTTGCCATTTTATAGAATCTCTTAGCAAAGAGACTCATCAATTCTTTATTGACTGTTGAAGCTTCAGTCTCTTCAGCAGCCTTGAATGCTATGTTTTGCTCTTTCCTTGCTGGTGGAGGAGTCCTTTGTTCTATAGCTTCTCTGGATTTGATCAGCTGCTCATATGATTTGAGCTTTCCCAGGAGAGATTCTGTGGAAATCTCATTCAAGCTTCTGGCCTCTTTGATTGGCGAGATTCTAGAGTCCCATGAGCTTGGTAAGCACATTAGGATCTTGTCATTCACCTCTATGAGAGAGATGTCTTTGTCTAAGGTCTTCAACTCACTGATAATGGAGTTTAATCTGTTGTACATGTCACTAATAGATTCAGCTTCATCTTTCTTGAAGTTCTCATACTGTTAGATGAGAGTTGATCTCTTCTCCTTTCTCTCATCTGCTGAGCCAGCAACCATCTGGTTGAGAGAATCCTAGATTGCTTTTGCAGAGGTCCATTCAACCACCTTTTGAAAAATGTCATCTGACATAGTTTGAGCCAATATGTTCATTGCTTTGGCATCTGCAATTTTGGCTTTCTTTTGAACATCTATCCACTCAGGTGGTGGAACAGTATGAGTGTTTGAGGTAAGGGTTGAAGCAGTTGTTGTAGTAGGAGGTCCTGTCAAAATATAATTAAATATATCCTTATCAATAGAGTTCATATACAGTTTAATTCTTGCCTTCCAGATGGAAAACTTATTTAGATTGCACACTGGAGGTATGGTGCTTGCATAATCCTTGTTTTGAGCAAAGTTGAGAAGAAGAAAATTTGATCTAATTGGATCTTGGTTCAAGTGTTAACTTGTACAACCAAACAAACACACCCTCTGATACCAATTGAAAGAAGGGGTTAGATCTGATTACTCTAGAGGGGGGAGGGGGTGAAAAGAGTATTAAAAACTTTGGTTATTTTTAAAGTTTATATCAGTGTAAAATAGTGATACCATATAATAGTTAAGAATAAGAAACTAGGCTAACTATTCCAGCAATCACAAACACAGCAAAAACAAAACAAGTAGAAAAGGAGCAACCAAACGACACAAGAAGTTTATAGTGGTTCCCCTAAACTTGGGTACATCCACTCTTCTAACACCCTTGGTAGGAATCCACTACCAAGTTTTTAATCAGGTGACTGCCACCACAAGATCTGATACAGGTAGATCACGAAACCCTTTAGGCTTTTGATCAGGTGCCCAAAAACCAACTTCAAGTCTTTTGGAAGTAGACTTATCAACCAGAATAACTTTTGAAGGGAGTTAAAACCCTGTACAATGGGGTGGAAAGAGTTTTATGGAAGTCTTCTCTTTTCTCAATACAACTTGAGAAGACTATGTGGATTCTTGTGTTGTCAAAGCTCCCCTTGAGAAGTTGAAGGTTTAGGAAGAATGAGAGCTTTGCTTCAGGGTGAGTAGGTCTTCAGCTTTATATCTGCCAGTGTCTAGGAAATCTAATGACTGATGTTGAAAATGATGTATGTAGATTTCTGGAACAGAAGTTGAAGAAGACACTTGATTTTTATGTTTTGTTCTTCTTCAGTCTTTTGTATTGGCAGAGTGAATAGCACTGAGAGAGAATGAAAGAGTCGTCTACTGGTTGTTGAATGTTCTTTATGCAGTGCTTCTCTTTTCTTTTTTTCTTTTCTCTATAACTCTGTCTCTCTCTATCTGTCAAAAAAGTGAGAATCTCTTTTTATTCTACTGCCAATTAAAATTTTCTTTGAATTTGAATTCTTTCCATAAATGATGGTTGATCTGGAGAATTGAAAGAGGCTGGAATTAAAGCATTATTGAGTTTCCCCAACAGTCCTTGAAAGAAAAAGAAAATAATTATTCTGATGAATACCATATTTAATGCAGCCAAAAACGGTTATATTCAGAAGAAAATTTACATTAAATACTCAGAATAATACTGCTAATAAAAAAGAATAAAGGAATAGAAGGAAGGAAAAACTCATCCTGGAACTGGATAGAAAACGTTGAATGTTGAACGGAATTCGTCGACCTGAGATCCAAGATCGTCGACTAGAGAATTCCAGTTCGTCGACCTGAGCTCTGCGAACTACTAATTGAGAAATACTTTCCAATTCTGCACTCTGAGTTCGTTGAGATGAGAATCTGTCTGAAGAGAACTAAACGTCGACCTGAGCTCGAATATCATCGAGCTCAGCATAGAGAATTAACTCTGAGTTTGTCGATCAGAGATCGACGATCGTCGAGCTGAGTTCGAAGAAATTCGAACTGATCACTCTTTCTGAAAACTGCTAAGTCTGAGTCTCTGCAGTCCACTGTTGGATGGTCCAAGAAGGTAGCACTAATCAAGACTTAGCCTAAACTCTAGGACAACTAAAAATTACCCTGGCTATAAAATGTTGGGTCAGACTCAGCCTAACATAGTGAGCCTAGCCCAAATCCAACTAGGGATCAAACACTTACCCCCCATATGTGCCTTCATCTCTGCCCAGCTAATGGGAGCTTGGACAGCGAGTCTACTCGGGGTCAAGCTGCACTTGGGGTATCCCTTACCCCCCAGGTGAGCCTACGAACTTGCCAACTAGTGAGAGACTGACAGCGGGTCTACCCGGGGATGAGCATCACTCGGGGACTTTCTTAGTTTCCAAACTCTCATCCTTACCCCCCCAGGTGTGCCTTGATCCCTACCAAGCTAATGTGATCCTAGACAGCGAGTCTACCCGAAGCCGACAAGCGCTCGGAGTATCCCTTATCCACCAGGAGAGCCTATGAACTTGCCAGCTAGTGAGAGCCTGACAGCAGGTCTACCCGGGGCCGAGCACCACTCAGGGTATCCCTTACCCCCCAAGCGAGCCTACAAACTTGCCAGCTAGTGAGAGCCTGACAGTGGGTCTACCCGGGGCATAGCATCTCTCGGGGTCTTGCTTAGTTTCCAAACTCTTTCCAAACTCTCATCCTTACCCCCCAGGTGTGCCTTCAGCACTACCCAGCTAATGGGAGCCTGGACAGCAAGTTCTACTCGTGTCCAAGCAGCACTCTGGGTATCCCTTACCCCCTAAGAGAGCCTACAGACCAACCAGCTAGTGAGATCCTAACAGTGGTTCTACCTGGGGCCGAGCATCACTCGGTGTCTTGCATAGTTTCCAAACTCTCATCCTTACCCCTAGGTGTGCCTTCAGCCTTTCCCAGCTAATGGGATCCTGGACAGTGAGTCTACCCGGGGACGAGCAGCACTCAGGGTATCCCTTACCCACCAGGCAAGCCAACGGACCTGCCATATAGGGAGAGCCTGACAGCGGGTCTACCCGCGACTGAGCATCACTCGGGGTCTTGCTAACTACCAACCTCTCTTTTTTAACTCTCAAAATAAACCAACCATGAAATAACTTAGTGAATTAATTACAAATAAGATTTTCAACCATATCTCCCACTAAGGGTAGAAGCGCTTCAGGTCGTCGCAACTCTATACATGGCTCATGGATACCCCTTCCACATTCTGGAGGTGGTATCCCCCCGACCCCAGGACTTTTTTCATAATGTAAGGCCCCTCCCAATTGGTGTTGAGTTTACCCACGGATGCCGATCTTTTGTCCGCATCAACTTTCTTTTGGACCAGATCTCCTTCGGCGAATTGCTTTATCCTCACGTGCTTGTCGATGTAATTTGCCATCCATCACTTGACCTCCTCTTGCCTGATGGAGGCCACGTCGCGAAGCTCCTCCACCATGTCCAATGAGAGCCATAGCTCGACCTTATTTCCTTCCCTCTATGGATCGTCTCCTTTGCTACCAGCTGTAACCCGAGGGAATTGAACCTCAAACTTCACAAGCAGGACCGCCTCATAGCCATGCAAGAGCTTGAAGAGAGTCTCTCCAGTTGCCGTGTTCAGGGTTGTCCGTAGGGCCCACTACACCAAGGGGAGTTGCTCCACTCAACTCCCTCTCAGGCTTTCCACCTTCTTCTTGAGCAAGTTCACTATGACCTTGTTCACTGCTTCCACCTAGTCGTTGCTCCTGGGGTGGTGGACGGAGGCAAACCTGAGGTCGACCCCTAGCTAGTTGTAGAAGGTGATGAACTCTTCGCTTGCGAATTATGGCCAATTGTCCGTGACAATGGCCTGAGGTAACCCGTGCATGCAGATGATCTCTCCCAAGACGAAGTTCCTAATGACCTGGGAGGTTACCTTGGCCAATGCTTTGACTTCAATCCACTTTGAGAAGTAAACAATCATGAGTAGGTTGAACCTCCTCTGTCCTCTTGCTGGAGGGAAAGGTCCAACTAATTCCATCCCCCAGATGGTGAAAGGCCACGACTTTGTGATACTTTGGAGCCTTTGAGCAGGCAAGAGCTGAAGGAGGCGTAGAGCTGGCAGTTTTGGCACCTCCTGACAAACTCTACTATATCCTTCCTCAAGGTTGGCCAGAAGTACCCCCACCTAACCAACCTTGCCTCCAATATTCTTCCTCCTGCATGGCTGGCACATTCCCCGGAGTGCACCTCCTCTAAAATCCTTGGTATCTCTTCCTCCACCACACATCACGATAGAAAGCCTGATAACAACTTCTGATGTAAGCCCCCTTCATGCATAAGATAGTGGGCTGCTTTATGCTGAAATCCCTTTTCCTCCTTGACCCATTCGGGGAGGTTACCCGTGGTGAGGAAAGTCATGAAGGGATCCATCCATGAGGGTCGCTGATCCACCTCCATAAACTCCCCTTCCTCGATTGCTGGAGGAAATAGCTCGGTGAAGGTTCCCCCCCTCGGGGTCCAAATTTGGCCAATTGGTCCATTGTTACATTTTCCTCCCTAGGGACATGCTGAATTGAGAACGCTCGGAACCCTCCAATGATCACCCTCGCTTTGGACAAGTACCTCTTGAGGGTTGGCTCCTGAGCTTCATATTCCCCCCTCATTTGCGACACCACCACAAGTGAGTCTGTGAGAACTTCCACATCGTGAATCCCGAGCTCCTTAGCCAACCGCTGCCCGGCTATGACAGCCTCATACTCCGGCTGATTGTTTGTGACTGTGAAATGCAATGTCGCCGCTTGCTCTATAGTGACCCCCTGAGGGATTACTAGTACTACCCCTCCCCCAAGGGAACTTTTCCTCAAGGCTCTGTCAACGTACATCTTCCATGCTTCCCTTGGTGGCGCTTCCTACCCTTCCAGCTCTATGACATAGTCAGCCAAAAATTCATCCATCGTCTGAGCCTTGATGGAGATCCTTGGCACGAAGGAGACGTCGAACTCGCTGAGTTCAATGGACCACTTGGCCAACCGCCCTGAATGCTCCACCCCTTCGAAAATCTTGCGTAAGGGATGGTCCGTCACCACTTTGATTAAATGAACTTGGAAATATGGTCTAAGCTTTTTTGCCAAGATGACTAGAGAGAAAGCCAACTTCTCCAGGATGGGGTAGCGAAGTTTCGCCTTCTTCAAGATCCTACTAACGTAATAGATTCGAAGCTGCTTCTTCCCTTCTTTCTGCACCAAAATGGAACTCACTGCTTCTGCCCCTACCCCAAGATACTGGGTTAGGTCCTCCCCCTCCTTCGGGCTCTGAAGGAGAGGTGCTTAGGACAGTTGAGCCTTCAATGCTCAGAAAGCCTCCTCACATTCCTCCGTCCACTCAAACTATTTGCTCCCCCTAAGCATTTTGAAGAAGGGAGAGCACTTATCCCAGGCTCGGGAGAGAAAACAGCTCAACCCGGCCAACTTGCCTATCAAGCGCTAAACCTCCTTTACATTGCGAGACGACTCCAACTCCATTATGTCCTTTACCTTATTTGGGTTAGGCTCGACCCCTGCCGGGGTTAGGAGGTGCCCAAGGAATTACCCTCGGCTTGCCCCGAAGACACACTTCTGGGAATTTAGCCTCATCTTTAACCTTCGCAGGATCGCAAATGTCTCCTCTAAGTCAAGTAGGTGCAAGTTCACCCCCTGCCCTTTACCATAAGATCGTCGACGTAGAACTCCAGTTTCCTCCCCCTTTGGCCTTGGAAGACCCGTTCCATCATACGCTAGTAGGTTGCCCCTACATTCTTAAGCAAAAATGTCATCATTTTATAGCTGTAGATTCCTTCCCTTATTATGAAGGAGACATCCTTGATGTCGGGGGGATGCATGTGGATCTGGTGATAACCTGAAAAAGCATCCAAGAAACTCAAATTAGAAAAACCGACGGCTGAATAACCAGCACGTCGATCTGAGGTATGGGGGTAGCAATCATTAGGGCATGATATATTCAATAAAGAAAAGTATACTCACATGCGCCACCTCCCATCACTCTTCTTTACCATTACCACATTGGAGACCCATCCTGGGTACTGGATCTCTGAAATGAAACCTTCATCGAGAAGCTTCTTCACCTCCTGGCGGATGGGATCCTCTAGCTTGGTGGCGATGGTCCTCATCTTCTAGATAAAAGGGCATATATTGGGGTCTAATTTTATACAATGGCAGGCCACACCGGTGTCAATGCCCTGCATGTCCGCTGCGCTCCAGGAAAAGATGTCAACATTCTTTTGGATGCACTCCCGCATCCTCGCCTGGTCTTCTGGGCCTAAGACCCCACTGACCCTCAACTTCTCTACCTTCCCTGCTCTACTGATGACCCCCATCTCCATGACTTCCCTACTGGCCCTTTCCTTCTCTTCTCCAAACTCCTCCTCACCATCTAGCCTCTCCACCTCCATTGCTTCCAACAAGCCTTTCCTATGACACTCCACTTCTTCACCTATCTGGGTCTCACCCCTAGTTTCTCCCTCTACCCCCTGCTCCTTCGCAGCGTGCTCTCCAGCCTCTCCTCGTCTCATCAATCCTTCCCTTGCATCTTCCTCTTCATCCTCACCTAGGCTCTCCACTCCTCCCCAATCTTCCTCTCCAGCCTCACCTAGGCTCTCCACTCCTTCTCCCACAACTTCCTCCTACCTTTCCATCTCCCTCTCAAGCTCTTCCGCTTCCTCCATCCAGGATATAGTATTGACGGCAGTCACATAACACTTCCTTGCCACCTTCATATCTCCCTGGATCCTGACCTGCATTCCTCATCTGCTAAACATTATGCATTGATGAAACAACAAGGGGACAGAATGAAAGGCGCTGATAAGGGGCCGCCCAAAGATTGCATTATAGCTTCTCAGATCATCAATGATGATGAAATGACAGTTCCTCGATACCCCCAATGTCACATGTATCCCTACTCTACCCTCCACTTCCTTCCGCTCCACTGAAAACACAAACAACGGTCCATCATAGGCTAGAACCCTCTGAGCTTCCACCTTCATCTCGTCAAAGGCTTTCTTGAAGATCATATTCACGGAGCTCCCGTTATCTACCAAGATCCAGGAGACCATGAAGTTTTCCACCGCCGTCTGGATCACCAAGGCATCATAGAACGGGTCCTCATAGTCTGACATATCCTTTGATGAGAAAGTGATCA
Source organism: Platanthera zijinensis (assembly GCA_039513925.1). Lineage (NCBI taxonomy): Eukaryota > Viridiplantae > Streptophyta > Magnoliopsida > Asparagales > Orchidaceae > Platanthera > Platanthera zijinensis. The sequence continues at coordinate 56,065,685 of CM077091.1, read as the reverse complement.
TCTCCACCTCCTAGGGGGTCTGGGAGGTCGAGACGACACTTCTTCGGTACATGGTATGGAAGCTCCATTCGCGGGTGGCTTCGATCCCCATGCCCCCATGGATCACCCTAATCTCTCCTCGAGCTCCAAACATCTGCCTGGTCCTCGCTTCTATCTTCTCCTCCTCCTGGCTTAACTTATTCAGTCCTCATGGATGGCTGCTGTTAGACCTTCCTCCTAGCCCCTCGGATATCCAGAATCCTTGGGCAGGTGGCCGTTACATGACCCACCTCCTGGTGGAAGTCACAAAAGGGAAACTCTCCCTGGCCTTCTCTCCTATCGTCTCCTCCCTAAGCACCTCTCCTTCCTCCTCTCCCTCTCACGATCTCCATGGACTCTTGCTGGGGCGGGATGGGGGCCCTATTCCCCTGCCTCCAGGTTGGCTGGTTGAACCTCCTTTGCTCGCGGAAGTTATCTCCACCTTGCCATCCTCCCCCCTGCCCCTAAAGATGACCTTCTTGGGGCCTCCATCCAAACCGATTGTTTTGCTCCCTATGCCCCCACCCTTAGGGCTTCCCCTGATGTCCTTGGCCCCTGGGATCTTCTCTTCTTCTCTCCTCACTGTGCTCCCTCTGCCTCCCAGCTCCTGGTTCCTTTACGTCCTCTTCCGCTAACTTGGCTAACTTTTTGGCGAACATCGAATAGTCCGCCTTGATCTCGATCTCCTTCGCCTCCCTCTCCATCAACTCCTCAATGGAGAGGGGGGGGGGGAACTCGCTTCAACTCCATACTAAATAAGCTGGGCCTCAAACCCTAGGTGAAGGAAAGCATCACCGTGTACCCCGACATCTCCTGAACTTGCAGGATCTCCTCTTGGAACCTATCACATAGCATCCCAGCATCTCCTCCAGCTTCTGCTTGATCGCGAATAGGCACACCACCCCCTTCTTCCTCTTCTTTGATGTCGAGAACCTCAGCAAGAACCCGCATCGCAGATCTTCAAAACTGTAGATTGAATTCGCTGGCAACTAGTGGAACTAGTCCCTCGCCATCTCCTTCAATGTGATGTCTAATAGCCTACACTTGAAGGCGTCCGACATTTGCCTTATCGAAACGACAACTTTGAACCATTACATATGTTGTGTAGGGTCGTCCCTTCTGGTGTAGTACGTCATGTCCGGCTCTCTGAACCCCTCCGTAACCGGATCTAAAATGATGAGTTCACTGAAAGGGCTCCCTCCCATAGCTTGCCGACAGGGCTCCTCCTGCTGCCTCGACCCACTGGACCTGTCGGCGCAGGTCTGCCCGGTTAACAGCTCTTGCCCGACTAGATCCCTCTCAGCACCCTCCACCGGTACCTCCTTCCTAGGGACGCTGCCCGGGAGCATTCTCGCCTAGAGATGGAACGATAGTCAATGGGACTTGGGGCGTGGCCCACTCACTCCTTGCAGAGAAAGCCAGGTGGATGGTATGGAGGACTTCTTGCCTGAAGTCTTCTTGTATCCCTAACATCACCCCACTTCCCCGAGAGGGGTAACCTCCTACACCAGCTCCTTCCCCTTCATCCCCAGCAATGGTACTCAGCTTAATAATTTCTTATACCAGCTACGGTCCACGCTCACCGCACCAGAAATATTGAAGCCAAAAATGGCCTCAACGAGAGTAGGGAACTTGGGGGTGTAGCTAGCACCTACTTCTCCCAAACCTTGAACTCTGAATAGCAACGAAGAACCTAGAACTGACCCTTATCCTTAGCTGGGAGGTCCCTCAACTAACCTGAAAGATCTCTGAGTGCTTCCCCTCCACAGCCAATAGCTGGGCCAGGAGAATCACAGAATGCACACTAAATAATTGTAGAAATGATGATAGCTTGCCTTTTGAGGAACTCCATGGGTATATTTATAAGTTTTCAAAGTCTGTACTGCCAAAAGCGTACTTTTGTTGCCCTAAAATTACTATCAAGCCCCTTGGTTGATCTGCTAAAAGCTAAACTCCACTATTCTGAAGAGCTAAATGCAGACTAAGGGATATTTGGGTAATTTAATGTCTGGATCCCACCTGGGTTCCACCAAGCGGAAGCCCTTCCGTCTGAACTCCATGGGAACCAAACATTCTCTGAGCGCGACCCTTCCCGCCTACCCCAAGTGGGAACAAAGAACGAAAGAGGCATTGAGCTTCCGTCAAAGAGAGGCACGAGCCCCTTCACCTGCCCAAGGCGAGAGCCTTCCTGCCGACCTATGGTGGGAGCCTTTTTGCCTGCCCGACGAACCATCGTTCTCTGCTCGTTGTTCTAAGCTTGACAAACCAGCATTCTCAGCTCGACCTTCTTAACTCGACAAGCTGATGCTACCTTACCACTGGGCGAGAGCCTTCCCGCCTGCTCCTAGCAAGAACCCTCCCACCCAGTCCTCTTGCCTGATCTAATATGCTTAACGCTAGCCCAAGGCTAGCCCAGTCCGGGTCCTTGGGAGATCTTGGTCCTACCCAGCGAATATGGGGTTGTACATTCATAACCTTGCCTTTTACAAATTCTTTCATGTTTGGATTTATACGATGCAGAGGTTAGATGGAGTTACGCAAATTATCTTCCATTAAAATTTTGTGGGTGCAGAAAGATGGGTGTATGCCCTTGATATCAGATATCTGCCAGGCAATGGCTCAACGATGTTTTCGTAAAACTAGGAGTTTTTCATTTTGTAATTCATTTAGGTAGGCCAAAACTTTCACTTGCAGTTTGGAATTTTTTCTAGGAAGGCATACTTGAGATATTCAGGTAGTTCTTTTAATTCTAGGGTAGGGGGTTCTTCATAAGATGTTTTGGAAGTTCTTTCTTTTTAAAAATAATATCTTCGTAGAATTTTAAATTATACCGAAAATTGGAGGGGGTGAATCAATGTCCATGGAGGTCTCTTGCAGACATTCAGTAGCAAAAGTTGAGGAAGAACAAAAATCAAAAAAATCATCTTCAGGAATGTTATAGGAAGATTCATCACTTAAGGTATCTAAGAAGAAACAAGAGTCGTCATTCTCCAGGGTGTTTTTCATCGAAGGGGTGATAGAGAAGGTCACTTCATCGTCGCCTACTCACAGGAAGAGCTTACAATTGCTTACGTCAATGATAGCTTGGGAGGTGGCAAGGAAGGGTCGGCCAACGATTAGGGGAACCTCGATGTCTTCTTCGATGTCCAATATGAAAAATCCTCTGGGAAGATAAATTTGTCGACTTTGACTAGAACATCCTCCACTATTCTTAACGGGTACTTAACAAGTCTATCGGCGAGCATGATACTCATATGTGTTGGGGTGATGCTACCAATTCCTAACTTCTTAAATAACAAGAGGGCATAGGGTTGATACTTGCACCTAAATCGACCAATGCATGCTTGACAAAGAGATCACCAAAGACACACATTATAGAAAAACTACCTGAATCACTTATCTTCTTTGGTAAACTATTTGTCAAGATAGCATTGCACTCGACATTTAACTTGACGTGCAATAAGTTTTCTAACTTCTTCTTATTAGTCAGGAGGTCCTTTAGGTACTTATTGTACTTCGGCATTTGGGTAATCGCTTCATGAATGGGCATATTTATGTAGATTTGCTTAAATATTTCTAAGAAGCGGGTATACAAATCATCAAGACGTTGTTTGTTAAGTTGGGAAGGGTATTGATGGAGACGACGGCCCTCAACATGATGACGGTGGTACCGACACGCTTACGGATGATGGCGCTTCTCCAATCAAAGACGCACGTCGTCGCGACAATAATTTTGATAAACGCCATCGTCGTTACAACCTCCGCCTGTGGTGCTATAATAATTAATTAATACATATAATTATTCTACTATAAGTTTTAATTAAATATTAATTAAAAATTATCATGTTTTCTTTTATTAAATATTTGTTTGTTTGGACAATAATTAATTTTTATGCTTTGTGGGCTGCATGTAGCCATTATTATTTGAAAGCCTATAAATAGGGCATATGGTAGTAGGATTTGATTATTAATGATTGATGATAAAGTTAGAAATTTAAAACTTCCCTTGATTTGGAATCTCCTCCTCCCTCTCTTTTTCCTTCTTCTCTCTATTACTGAAATAGACTCTCCCTCCCTAAGTTTCGGCCAAACCTTGGAACCACCGCCCCTCCTCCTCTTCTCCTCCCTCATGGCCGCCGGCCACTCCCACTCCTCCACCGAGAAAAACTGACCCTCTCAAACCCTTGCCTCCTCTAGTTTCGGTCACCCAAAGGTTCACCACCTTTTCTCTCTCTCCCCCAAGTGGTCGGCCAAGAGCAAGAAGACTAGGCCTTGTTGAACTCCAATCCGGCATGATGCAAGGAAGGCAGACAAGTTTCTCTCCATCTGGCGTGGCTCCGATGGGACCATTGAAGGGCGATCACAATTTGCGTAGATCTAACGATCTTTTTCCTAGCGGGGTAATGAAATTTCTACATCCTTGAGACTTATTTTCCATCTAGATAATTTCTGTGGTGGAAAACTTTGGCGTTGTATTTTTAAGTGTTAATTAATCGTGGTTTTTCTTCGATTGGTTTGTGTTTGTCTGGATTGATTTTATTTTCGAAAGGCTCGGCGAACCGTCATTATATTTTTTTGGGAGAGATCTACCATTTCCGAATCGTTACTTTTGGTAGATCTCTTTTGGTACAACACCGCTCATTTCGGACAAGGTGGGTCCTTTTAGCCCGAATGAACATTGGCTTTATAGCCCTTGTTCGATCCTAATCGTTTTGGCTACCCATATGCTCGCATATAATTGATAGAATTAATTAATGTGAAGCTGCGTAGAATGATTGTGCGAGTATAGGGTTGGATCGTAGAGAGGTATATGTGCTAGTCCATAGATCAATTCGTGTCGCGCGTACACGCCTGCATCAATTTGGTGTCAGAGGGGGGTTCACGTCAATTTCCTAATTGGCACCCTCCCCCTCTTATTAGCACATCGACACGCACTTTGTATCCACGTTTATTTGCCAAAATTACAAAAAAAAATCATGGTCTGCTAATAGCAGCCTAAATTTACTATTTTCCAGCAAAACTAAAAATAAAAAAATTTAATAATCTTCAAAGTATATCCTGTAAGAAAACAAAAAAAAGAAAAATTTCCCTAGTCACTAAGCGTAAACAATTCCATCTGTCCTAGAGTTTAGTGGTTCAGGTTCCTTTTTCATTGCTTGTGCACACGTTTCGAGTAGATTTTTCTGTCTCATCACCACTGAATATGGCATATGACGTATATGCTGCCCGGTTAGAGTAATCATATGCTAAGTAGATGACTAAGCACACCCCAACCTTGCTTTCCAACCATCCCCACACCTATTCTCACATTGAGAATGAGATATGAACGTATGATATTTATGGGAATCCGCAAAAATTTAGGGACTGGCTTAAGTGGATAGATATTTACTTTGATTTTCATGAATGGGATGACCACCAAAAGGTTAACATCGACCGAGTGTGATTAGTAGGTCAAGCCCACGTGTTCTGGTACAACGAAGAGCTTCGTGTTGGTAGTCTTAAACATTTTTGGCCGCACATGCGTAGCCTGCTCTCGGATCGATCTGATCTCGCCTACCTTCGCCCTGCTGACACCAAGCCTATGAGTGAGTATCATTATGGCACTAGTTCCATACCTGCCTTTAAGAATAACTATAAACAAAACGCCCAGACCGAGCGACAGATAACTGATGATTTGGCTACTATAAACAAGGGAATAAGTCGGTGTCGGATTATATGCGTCTTCTTAAGGATATGATGGTTAGGAGTGGTGTGAAGGAGTTGCCAGAGATCACCCTCTCTAGGTTTCGTAAGGGGTAAACCCCTATATCCAGGGTAAATTACTATGTTATGGTCACACCGACCTAAACACCACTTTTAATACGGCATTAGAAATTAAGAAGCTCCACCTTACTAGGAATAAAGCTCACTCATGTGAGAACGGAAAGGTCGTATTACGACCACCACCCACCGTTAGGGAAACCTCTCCTAATAGGTCATTTGTTGTGGACTCGATAGATGTTACCACTAGGGTTATGCCTTTGTCTGCCTCAACATCTAAACCCCTTAAGATAAAAACTGATACCCATTAGGATGCTGATGTATGTGTGATATTTCTTGATCCTGAGGATTCAATTATTATGTTTTTTTGAATTTTTTATCTTTTTCTTAATTTTTTTGTGATTTTCAAAAAAATATTTACAAGAGAGGAAAGAGTAATTATTTACAAAGATGAGAGAGAAAAATAAGAGGAAAGAGAATATTTACGAAAAATATTTGAAAACAAAAATTTTTTTTTTTTTTGGAATTTTTGTTTTATAATTTTTTTTTTTTTTTTTATTTTTCATGATGGAAAAAAAAAATTTAGGATTTTCATATTTTGTATTTTTATTTTTATTTTTAATGATTGCAGGAAAAAAATAAAAGTGCAGGAAATTATAATATATGAGACACCTTCATACTTAATTCCAACATTGTCCCCAATATTGCAATATGTATGCGGAACGAAAAATAAATGAAATACAAGTATGTACATAAAAAAAGACAGGAGGGAGGAAACTTCCCGGATACGCGTTCGGGGAGGGCCGTTAAGAAAACCTGCAAAAGTTAAAGTAAAAGCAAAAAGATAAATATGGGGTGCCTCCCAGGAGCGCTTTGGTTATAGTCGTGTAGCTTGACTATTTAGATGGGGGTTATAATTATAGGCAGGGTTATGGGATTGAGGAAATTATTTTAAGGGCGACTATACAATGAGTCTTTTTGTTTTTTTTTGAGATAAAAATTTTTACATTCATTTTTTTTATTTTAGTTTATCTAAAATAAAAGAGGAAAGAAAAGAAACAGGCGACCGACCATTATTTTTAGAATATATATAGTATATATACTATATATTTATACTATATAATAATATTTCTTTGGTATATATATATATATATATCTATATATATATATTTGAAATATAAATAAAAAATATGAAGATAGAGGGGGAAAATATTTTTTTTGATCTTTTAAAAAGATTTTTAAGTATATTTTTTTTATTTTTAAGTGTTTTTATTATGTTTTTATGTTTTTTAGATTTTTAATTTTTTAGATTTTTTTCAGATTTTCGACTTTTTTTTAGTTTTTTATATTTTTAAGTAATTATTATATATATATATATATATATATATATATATGTTGGCCATTTTTATTATAAATATAAATAAAAGATAAAAGTAATAGTTTTCCAGAGATTCAAAATAACAACGGAAATGTCCCCGGCAACGGCGCCAAAAACTTGATGGTTAAAACTCGTCGTACCCATGGTGGGTTATTGCTTTGGTTTTAAAAGTGGTTTATTTAAAAGGCAGGGCGTGCGGATTTAATTTACATAAAAAAGGTTGAAACCGAGTTTTAACAAAAAAAAGGCAAGTGCACCTATCGCGTGTAGTACAGGATATTCAGGTGGGGAATATCGGGGTTGTATTGTTCTCGAGGACGGGTTGAGTATTTCTACTCTTTCCCTGGAGGGACTATTATTTTACCGATAATATTTATGTCGTGTGATTATTTAATTATCAAAGGCGGATATATAAAAAATGCAGAAAATGCCAATGAAGAAATAACGCAGCGGTACTGAAGGAATTTGAATTAAAATGACTTTTAATAACTAGAGATCCTAAATTTCAAATTAATTAAAGGGCGACTTGGCCGTGGAGGTTCCAAAAGAATGAGCTCACCTAGCTCTGGGAATATCGCTCACCTGAACATTAAAACTTTTCGACCAAACACTAGTCCGATGAAGGATTCCTCTTAATGCATGCATTACGCTAAGAATCCCGTGATTGGGTGGGGAACCCAATCCGGTATAATTACGCTTCTCCTCTCTCAAGGTTATGCACATAATTCTCTTTACCCAAGGGTGATTAGTCCATACGCACGGCCTCTCGGCAAGCTCGCATATGAATAATGGAAATAGAGCCCACACATCAATATGTGGTCCTATGCGTCATATACCGGGGGCAAACCTTAAGTGCCTTAATTAAAGAGAAAAAGATGACCTTTAATTATTTAAATAGATTTTATCTATCCCAATGCTCTTTGATATTGATGGCTAAGAGCGGTTAGCTACTCATCGAAATGGGGACGGCTAAAGAAAAGAAAATGCATAATTTAAATGCAAGTCCTACTCAAACGAGTAGGTGAGAAATGAAAGCAGTAAATGAAAGCTTAAAATGAATGCAGTAAAATGAAAGCAGTAAAATGCAAGTCCTAGTCAAACGTGTAGGAGGGAAATGAAAGCAATAAAAGTGCAAGTCCTAATCAAACGAGTAGGCGGGAAATTAAAGAGAGACCAACTCAAATGAGTACGCGGTAAATGACAAGTCCTACTCAAACGAGTAGGCGGGAAATGAAAGCGAGTCCTACTCAAACGAATAGACGGGAAATGAAAGCAGTAAAAGGAATCAGTAAATGAAAGTTGAAAATGAAAGCTGTAAAAGTGTAAGTCCTACTCAAACAAGTAGGCAGAAAATGAAAGAAGTAAAAGTGCAAGTCCTACTCAAACGAGTTGGCATGAAATGAAAGCGATAAAATAACAAGTCCTACTCAAACGAGTAGGAAGGAAATTTAAAGTAGAAAATTGCGAATCCTACTGAAACAAGTAGGGGGAAATGAAAGCTGAAAAAGCTATCTCATACACGCACGCACTCTACAGAAATAAAACACACACTCTACAGAAATAAAACGCACACACTCTACTTGAAGAACGAAAACAATAAAAATCTAACTCATACACTCACTTACACAAATGAAAATAAGAAAAACAAAGTGACTGAAAAATTAAAACGATTATAATCTGTTACTAGAACTTGGTAAAAACTCATAAAAAGAGAAAATAAAAATAAAAGGAGCAAAAGGTTTTCAAAATAAAAGTTAAAATCAAAGGAGTGCAAAAATTAAAAAAAGAAGATTTTCATTCTTATAATTTCATAAAAATGCTTAAAAAGTGGAAGAAAAGTTAAAAAGAACAAAAAGTTTTAAAACCTAAAAAGCCTAAGTTAAAGAAAAAAAATAAAACCACTTTTAAAAACATTTTTTTATAAATGTATAAGAATGAAAAGAAAAACACTTACAAAAACATAACTGTTTACCCGGGAGACCGCTATTCAGTTTCTCCTTTAAGATGAGTCAAGGGTCCGTTTCTTGACCGCGTAACTACGAGACCGTGGCGATCAGGAAGCCGTTTTTCCGTATGAGAATCGCCGGTCTTTTTATTGAAGACCGCGTAGCCGCGTAGTTAAAAGCTTGCCTCCTTTTTCTCTAGTTGTGCATCCTGTCACCGCTGCCCGCTCTCCTGTCCCCCGGGCAGCCGGTAATTCTAGTGCCTTCCCGCTCGGGCAGGACCACGAGCCTTTAAATAGGCATGAACAGTACTCTCTAGGCATCACGAATCGAATCCTTAAGCTCACCGTGGGTGGCAGCGGTCTCGAATCCTTTGCCGAGCGGGTTACTGTCTGATCGGGTGCTCCTCTGTAACCACTGTAATCGTTAAATCTATGACAATCAAAAAGCCCATCGCAGGAGTGGTTTTAACCGCGGCGGGCGAACTCTGATGTTGCCGCTATTAGCGGCACCCCTTTTATCTCCTTTTCATTAAACCGCTAGTAACCGACAACTCGCAGTTCCTCTTTTACCATTTTCTCTCTCTCAAAGGTTATCCAGCGACCAAGAGACGTTCTCGACACGAACAATAACACTTAAAAGCTAAGGAAATAAAAATCTATCATAACAAAACTAGACTAAGAGAAAAACTAGAACAATCCTAAGTAGAAAAATAAAGACTTGAAAACATAAAAATAATAAATGTAACTCATACACACACACACTTATATAAAAAAAACAAAAGAAAAAAGATCACTCAAGGAGGGGCACTCAAATGCATTCCAATACACAATAAAAACAGAAAATCTAAAAATTTCATTAAGATGAAAATGAGTTACAAAAAGCTAAAACAAACTAAGAGAGGGAGGGAGAAAGTTCTCCATACATAGCATGGAAAGCATCCTAGAAAAACCTACCCTAAGCAAAATGGTTCAAAAAATGGAACCCATACACATTACAAAAAAGTTTAATTTATAGAAAAAAAGGATGTGACATGCCCCAGGTCACGGGTGTCTGTAGGGTGGCGTATCAGGCTGGCGTGCTAGAAAAGTAAAAATCCCGGTGATCTGGCTTGGTTCTGGAAGCATCTTGAATGGGACACGTGTCGGTCACATGCATATCAAGCTTTGTCACGGGCGTGTAGGGGGGTGTGTAGGGGGCATTACAGGACACCATTGCAGTTTGATGTCGGCAGCAACTGATCTTGTACTGGTGGAGTGGTCCCGTGCGTGACAAGCTTATCGACACGGGCATGACGGGTAGTTCGACGAAGGTCGAATGCCGAACGTCGAGCTGGGATCGACGATCTAAAGGCATCAAGCATTAAGTTGTGTGACACGGGAGTGTTAGTATAGGACACGAGCGTGTCGGTATGTGACACAGGCGTGTACCTTGAGAATTTTGGGTTTTCCTGAAAAATTTTTGAAAAACAAAATAAAGATAAGTTAGAATAATATTTACAAAAAAGAAATATTTTATTGAAGATAAATAACAAAAAACAACGAAAATAAACTAAAATGACCTAATAGAAGTACTGAAAAATACGTATATTTACAACTTATTAATCATGGAGGTTCACGAAACACAAACACTCCTCTTTCGAGGATTAGGTTCATCTAATCTTAGGTGTATCGATCTAACTTTTGTTCTCAAATCGCATCGCCTAAGACTTGTTTTAGGTTATAAACCATATTATTGGATTTCACTCCAAACCAAAAGAGTTACGTTGTCCTCTTTTGAGGGTTGTGTTCTAATACTTTTAACTATGAGTTATCGTTTCATCTTACGAGCCTCTCGGCTACCTAAAGAACGAAAACAAATATGAAAACAATATATTGATTTTATAGTCTCAACAATTTGACAAAGTTAAATCTTAAGCATTCACAAAATGAGAAAAGAAATTCTAAAATATAACAACATTACTTAATTCTTGGATTATCTCGATCGAGTACTGTAGGAATTAGTTATTCATGGAGATGGAGCAATCATTTGCATTAGAATAAGACATTATAATAAAGAGGGAGAAAGAAAAGAAGAGAAAGATAAATAATTAATTGCAATTAAAATGTCACAAGAAGTCAAAAGAATGCAAAAGAAAATCGCAAGCTAACTTGAATCTTAAGAAAGGAAAAGTACAAGAAGGCTTATAATAACTAGAACAATACAAAAAAAAGTACAACTTGGACTCCAAAATTTGATCCTTGATGGCTAAGAGAGCTGGTCTTTTAATAGTTGGAAAACTTCAGGTTACATGCCCCCAGGACACGCCCGTGACCTGGGGTCGTGTATCAGGCGTGAATACTAAAGGTGGAGCAGGAGCGATGTTGATTTAATTCAGAGCATTACAGCTAGGTCACACCACTGTGTTACGCCTGTGACATTGTCTTCGCATTTTGGCTACTAGGGGGAACTTTTGGTGGGCTTCAGTGCAATTGTCGATCCTCAGGATTTACACAGGCGTGAAATTTGAAAGTCACGGGGGCGACCTGGGCGTGATGGTGGGAGTGCTGACGGAGTCTCCGGAAGACAATTCACGGGAATGAACTTAAAGTAACGCCTCATGGTAACGGGCGTGACTCTGGGCAAGCAAATTTAATTGACGTGGCAATGCAACTTCTAAGTCTAGGAGTGTGTTCGAGGCGTGACCCTATGTCATGCCCCGAGTACATGCCCATGATGGGGCATATACTTTAATTTATAGCTCTTTTGCTCCTATTTTTCTCCTGATTTCTCCAGTGAGGCAGCTTCATTTGTCCTAAAAATGCAAAAAAAAACCTTTTAGATTATAATTAAGATAAATATAGTACAAATAGATTAATTATCAATAAAATATTAAACAAAAAAATAAAGATAATATACACTTTATAAAATAACCCTTCACTTACTCGTTTGCTCGTCCCGAGCATACGATTCTTCATAAGTGCAGGAAAATCTAATACTAGGTAGCATTTCGAAAATCAAAGAGTAAAATGTGAAGTCATAAGCTGGCATGCATAGATATTCCAGCAAAAAAACTTTATTAGCATATGTTTTAGATAATGAATTTTCAAAAAATCCATTACAATTATTTAGTTTTACTTTTAAAATGAGTCAGCAGTAATTCTCAAAGTTAATTAGAGAGGAAAAGTACCGAGAATATTAAGATTTAAAATATTCGACATCGATGCTTGGCAACCTCCAAACAATCCATCAATGTTGATGGCCATAAGATTGCCTATTCACACCATCTCCACTACACTGTATTTTAACGAAATCTACAGATCCTTAGGACTCTATGGGGATGAACCCCCTTTTATGGAGGAATTGGTGTGCACTTAGCCCACTCCACCAAGATCTCAACAAATTTAGTGGAGATCATGGGTTTGACTGTCGCGCGTGCGATCGACACACACAATCTCCATGCGTGATCTCGCTGCGTGTACATCGCAAACGAAAACCAGCGTCGTCCCTCATCCTACGGCCGGCCGCACATGGCTGCACGGCCTCTCATGGAAGCCACCCGTGGTCGGCTTCCCCTCCTATCATAGCAGCCTCCAATGGTCGGCCACCCTGCCTCTCGAGGCAGCCTCCCGCGACCATGAGGCACCGCTAGGGAGGCTCGTCGCCCCCGGACACCTTGCCTCTCACGGATGCCTCTCCCGACTGCCTCCCACTATTGTGAGGCACTGTTCGGTGGTCGGCCAAGCCACCAAGGCGTCGCTCGGGCAGACAGCCGTGCCCGGCCGCCACACCTCTTACGGTCGCCTCTCATGGCTGCGAGGCGCCACTCAGGCGGCCTGCCACACCCGGTTGCCCCACCTCACGTGGGTGCGAGGTGCTACTCGGGTAGCCTGTCGCGCCTAGCCACCCCCCTCTTTCGACCACCTACCTCGGCTATGAGGAACTGCTTGGGCGGCCATCCGTAGCGAGATGCCCCGCCTCTTGCGGCCTCCTCCCGCAGCCATGAGCTCTCTTGTCGTGGCTGGACTTCTTGTCGTCCGTGACTCCCTTCACCTGCGGACGTCGCCGGCGGACGTCATCGGCGGATGTTGCCGGCAGTTTGGTTGAGCTTGCATGGCTACCCTTCCATATTAATCGATCACTCCAGCATGATCATTGCCATCCATCTTATGCGTAACCACCGACTAACCATCATGGTTAGTGGGGGCATATTTTCATTAAAATATCGGTATACATATAGCAGATTTAATGACAAAAATACACAACCTTAACAATACTAAGAACAATAATGTTGGTGGTTACGGTGTGCAGATAGCCGTATAACCATTGTAACCTCCTCCCGAATGTTATAAAAGAAGCCTTAGTGCTCCTCATTTCTCACATTTTTTGCTCCACATCTTTCTTCTTCCTCAGGCCAGATCTCTATTGGATTCCTCCTTTGTGCCCCATTCAAGCCACATTCATGCCCTCTTTAAGCCGCATTCAAGCCACATTCAATCCATTTTTAAGCCGTATTCAAGTCACATTAAAGACATCTTTAAGCCGCATTCAAGCCACATTCAAGACATCTTCAAGCAGTATTCAAGTCACATTCAAGCCTCCTTCAAGCCGTCATTGAGCCACCTCCTCTCCACCAAAATCCGCTCAAGTCCACGACGTGTTGTGAGAAAGAGATTTTTTGCCACATCAAGCCTCCTATTCCTCCACAATTCCCCGAAAAACAGTCTCGTGGGGATCAGCATGTTGCCCGCCACAAGTCTTCAACTCTCTCTCCCACCTCCAAAGTATAATGAGGAGTGGTCTGCTGCCCTCGATTCTCCGTGAAAGTTATAACTGCAAGCAAATAGTGGAATTCGTCCATGTTGAAACTGAAAACTCGGTCTCTGTGGAGTTCCCCCTTCTAAAAGTGGTGATCGCACACTTACTTCTCTTTCGCGAGCCAAATGACGAAGGAGATAAGAACAAGGGACAGACCCAAGGGCCCGACGTGGAGGGCTGACCACACACCCGGAAGATCTTAGAGGGCTTCCCCTCCCTAGCCAAATGTCAAGCTAAGGATACCTAAGAAATCTTAAGAAGACCAGGGCACGAATGAGCATGCCTTCTGAGTACCCCCTTGGGTCTATTTATAGATTTCTGAAAATGGCCTACAAATAGCTAACCTACGTTGTTCTAAGTAGCTATAGGTAGTCCAGGTCAACCTGCCAAAAGTGTAACTCTGCTATTCTAGAAGGCTATAGACAGACCAGTAAGGGTGGAGTGGTAAAAAAACACATCATAAGAGACTAGAAGAGTGGCTCTCTGGAACCTCCACTTGCCTGGGGCGGTGAGTGCTCGATAGAGATGGAACTCACTGCCTCTTCACATCCTTGGATGAGTGTAGGCCTGGCCAGGCTCACTCGCTCGCTGCTCGCCGAACCCTTGGGGAAGCGGGAGCCGACCTGCTCCACTCGCCCCGTGCTCCCCGAGCCCTTTTGGCTAGTACTAGACAACCTGCTCCACACGCCCCACAAACGATCCACCCAAATTGGGTGAGCCAAAGGGGCTTCTAGGGATATTACCACCCTCCAGCTTGCCTAGGACCCGAACTGTTGGAATTTGGCCGTTCTGGCTCCTATTAACCACCACTCGCCGGATATGGTGTTGTAAACATTCCCCGCTCTTTCCGAGGTCGGCCCAAGCTCGGAAAGAATAATCCAACCCCGCAATATGCGGTGAGTGCGACAAGAGCAAGAGAATATTTTGGTGGGATCCACCAGTGGCTATAAATACATGCCCAAGTACCTGGGTGGACTCCGTCATTCCCCTTACTTGAGCCTTGCCGATATGCCTCTCTCAAAAGAGCTCTAAGAGAAGCTTAGCCGCGCCCGTGAGCTCAACGTCACTCATACTGCCGTGTTATTCGGCATGTCTCCCAATACTACACTGCGCGAGTCGATGAAATCTAATCCTTCCAGGAAGGCTAATTCCATCCCAAAATATGTTGCGTCCATCTACCGCGACCTTGAATCCTCCTTGATTCCTGGGCTCGCCTCCTATAAACCAGCTACTGACCCCATGGGGAAAATGGTCATTGACTTTCTAACCGACACCGAGAGCCATCAAGCAATGCTGAGACCTCCAATCCACGAGTCTATACCCCATAAGATGACTCGCGGCCTCAGACTCCCCCCGACCCTCGCATGCTAGGAAAATCACCTCCCTTTGGGACAAAGGGGCTGGACACGCTGAAGTATAGGCCGCCTATTCACATTTCTCCTCTGCAATGCACGCCCGCTCCTGCACTCGCCGGGGGATATCCCGGAGATATCCGGGTCTCCAACTTTAACCTCATCTTCCCAGGAATTCATCCTTTGGGTCGAAGCAAGATCATAGCCTTACCTTCATCCCACACCCCCCAAGGATTGCCGAGCTTATCCCGTATGCTCTACTTTCCTGAGAAAATTTTTCCTATGCATCTTTGTTTCACTCGCACCCGCTTCCTACCAAAGTTGATTTTTTTGCAGGTCCCCCTTCTCAATCTAAAGTCAAGGAATCTTAAGAACTTGCTCGCAGCTCGCCACCACCGAACCCCAGGGCGATGGAAATTTTATTGTATGACTCGCAGGATCCTGCTGAGCTGAGGCGGCGAGTAGTAGAAGTGATGAAGAAGTAAAACGCCTCCTTGCACTAACTTCGAGTGAACAACACGTATAGTGAGCAGAGACTGCAGGCGCTGGAGCAGGACTATGTGTTGCTCACGGATAGGATGGAATACGGATCGGCGGGCGAGATGATGTCCCCCACCCCAGTTTTGGAGAGATTTAATAAAAACCTACAGACCTTCAGTAGGGACCTGGACCTGTTCCACAAGTTCCTCAACCTGTGCCAAACTCCGGGGATGGGGGCGTGAGGCCGAGTTAGATTGAAATATCTCCCTAGCTGAGCCTACCGGCCCTCGCCCCTAGTACCCCCATCTCGCGTGTGTTGACTGAACTTTCTCATGCTTGTTATGAACTTGTTCCTTCTCGGGGCTGTGAATGTCCCTACCTGTAATAACTTGAATAATTTCTATAACTCAATATGCTATTCAAAATAATATGTTATGCCATCTAGGTTAAGCTCACACTAGGATAGGTTGGGTCTCCATGTCGGCGAGTCATAGTCGGCGAGCTGGACTGACCGCTCAGCATGACCATAAATCCGGTTTTCTATAAATAGGCCCCTCACAAGCCCCCCTGAGCCATCGCCTTTATTGCATTCATACCCCCTGTTGGTTTTCTCACCACATGTACTCGCACCCCAACCTTTTTGCGGACTTGTGTAAAATGCGAATTGATGCTGATGGGCAGTTTAAAATGGGTCCACACATAGATCACTGTCGGTGTCATTTTGGTCAGATGAGGGGAATCTGAGAGCAGGAGATCCTCGGTGGTGGTTTGGACCTACTTATCTAACAAGGAAGTGGAAACTTCCTCATCAAGAAGTATCTCCTCATCAACACACCTCGGTGCGTCATCATGTTCCAAGATATAATACTCTCCATTGATGAGAATAACGTCCTCATCAAACCATGACACAACCTCAGACTCAAAATCACAATCAGGCATAACATCATCAACCGACTCACAAGAAATACGAGTAGATGATTCTTTCAAAGATAGCGGAGGAACGACAACATCAGAGAAAATATGTGCGGGTTCCTCCGGGGGTAAATAAACAAGAGGGGAAGAGGGCATGGGGAGAGACAACACCGCAATGTCATCACACCGATCAGTAAAAAGTCTGATGGGTATATCTGCAGCAGTACCCCATAGACAAGGTGGTACTACGAATACATCATCAAAATCAGAAGGAGCAGCCAATTGAGAGGTGGATGGAACGAGTCGGATATCCGTCTCATCATTCTCCTCCAACTGGCGCTGAAATTCTATGCAATCTTTCAATACGTGCTCGGTTCTACGACAACACAAACACTGTTTTCCATTACTCCTCAGTCCAGGTGGGACCGGAGAGGAATAAAAAAAAGGTGAATGCATAGAAGAGGAGTGACCATAAGACTAGGGTACGGTGTATGAAGTACCATAAAAAGACGGTGCTGCATACACTAAACGACGAGAATTATGCTCATTATCTTCATTGGGGCACTCATCACTTCCATGCCAATAATCCCCGCACCATCTGCAATGAATATTCATATAAGAATACATGGTGCGACCACAAATAATTCACCAATAGAACTTTCTATGCAAAGAATTACTACACACTAGCAGAAAAAAGAAAATGAATGTCTGCTACTGAAAAATTAAAACTGGAAAAGGAACAGGGAAAAATTAGCACAAAATTTAAAAACTAAAGCAAAGAATAAACATGAAATGTACAAATGGAAAAGGGCTTCTATCTCCTATCTCCCTCTCCGAAAACTGACACGACTGTGCTCCCCAGCAATGGTGCCAAAAACTTGATGCGTTGAACGACAAGTGTACCGGTTGCACAAGTAATATGAAATGGGCGAATTTTCCAGAGTATTGATCTCGAGGGAACACAGTAAGGTGGAGTTAATTTTGAGAAGGACTTGAGATTGAAGTCCTTAGTTCGGAGTTAACGAGGGGAGTTTTGGTATTTGTGGAAAAAGAAATTAAAATACTAATAACTACTCCTATGCAATGTCGCTATGCAATGCTTTGCCAAGCGAGATGGAAGACTAGTCGGGCTGCTATGCACCGAATCGCTAGGCGGATGGGCGAGTAGGCTTGCGGAATGAGGGTGGAGGGAACCTCTTCACAACGCACGCCACTAGCAATTTCTAGTGTGGCAAGGATGGATGGAGGATGGAATATGGCGCACCTCATGCAACTTAAGCAGTAAATAACACAGAATCACATATACATGAATCTAATAATATTTACAACTAAGAGCACATCATATATAAATAAACTTTTACAGCACATAAATAACAATAAAGGAGGAACAAGGCAAGAGATTGATTGAATCTGAAGTCTTGCTGAGGGTCCACTGAAGGAATCGCCGGGTTGTCAATCTGCGTCCTAGCTCAGTTCTCAACTGCGTCTGGGGTAAAGAAGGGCTGTCACTACCTTCAGATTTACCAATCTTCTTCGTATCACGATTGCGGAAGAAAGTTGCAAGCTTCCCCTTACTTGGTGGATAAGGCGCCAAAACTTGAAATAGAGCCCAAGAGATTATAGAGGAGGCCGATAGGAAACTACGGCTTGGATTTGGCGGTGAAAGCTTGCCCGGAGCACCTCCCTACGGTGGAAGATGAAGGGGAATGGCGGAACCCTTCGTCGGAGGCGAAAAATGGCGGAAAATGGCAATCGATACGTAATTAGGGCGGAACCTGCTTATTCATAGAAAGAAGAATTGAATAATGCGCACGATCACGGGCGCACGACCAGTGGTCGTGCACACTATGGACAGTGATCGTGTATATTGGCA
The DNA here is from genome assembly GCA_039513925.1 of Platanthera zijinensis. Classification (NCBI taxonomy): domain Eukaryota; kingdom Viridiplantae; phylum Streptophyta; class Magnoliopsida; order Asparagales; family Orchidaceae; genus Platanthera; species Platanthera zijinensis. The sequence goes on along the minus strand of CM077091.1, from coordinate 56,047,172 downwards.
TGGCATAATCAAAAGAAGAACTGGGATAACGCGCACGAGCAGTAGCGCATGACCGGTGGTCCTGCGCACAATGTCCAGTGGTCGTGTGATTACCCTGGACAGAACTCCATGAAAAGAGGAATCAATACACACGATCAGTTGCGCACGACTGGTGGTCATGCGAACTATGTTCAGTGGTCGTGCGATTATCCCAGGCAAAATCTGGAAATCAGGATACCATTGCGCACGATCATCGGCGCACGACCAGTGGTTGTGTGCATATGATCCAATGATTGTGCGCAGTATTGTTGCTTCCAAACATCCCTGGAATACGCACACGACCCCTAAACCCATCACTGATATGTGCAGACATTCCAGACAAGCACAAAAGGAGTAAAAATAATAAAAGCACAAAAATACACAACCACAGGCCAAAAGGTGCACTTCCTATGGAAATAAAGATAAGACGAAATATACACGATAACGAACTAAAAGTGAAGTGCAAGCGAAGGAAAACTAGCCCAGATGATTCCAAAAATCACTATATAAATAGGACTCATCACACCCCCAGACTTAACTGTTTGTGCGTCCCGAGCAAACTAAATTTCTGTAGATAGAAAAACTGACTTAGCTAACATAGAAATTTCGATATGGAGTACCATGCGAAGTCGCATGGATGTACGCGTAAAAATATAAATAGAGAAAATTTATAAGTATGTAAAATAGTTTATATTTTTCACAATGCGTATCAAAATTTTCTTACTACTCAGAAATGGAAACACGGTGAATCATCCGGTCACGCGCAGGAATAAAGTAGGCAGGCCACTAAGGTGGGCTTTGCTAAAGATCCGGGCTCAGGATCACCTCCAAAGGAATCCACCAATGTCAGGGACCATACGCTTGCCCATTCACACTCTCTCCACGGCACTAGTTCGACTCAAGCGCGAATCCGTAGGACTTTAGGATAATCTTGGGGCTTGGGTTATGATGAGGTAAACAAAGAAAATAGGAAGGCTAAGCACCTAACCCAAATGAGCTAGCCAAAAAAGAATCCCTCTACTAAACCAAAATACGCGTGGGTACACCACACCCCCAGACTTAACTTTTGACATATGGGTGTATGCACCGCCTACTCCAAATACAATTACATCTCCAATAAGATTTTCAATCAAACTTTTTCTTTTCACTTTTTTTTACAACTATTTTCCTTTTTTTTCAAATCATTTTTTTCTTTACAATCTCAGCAAATATAAATCTTGGAGCACATCCACATTTTCACAAAGAATATCACCACATAAACACCCCCAAATTATAATAAAAAATACCTAAAGCTCTACTTGGGTGTGCGACTAGGATCGGCTATGATGCTTTGGGGAATGAAGGTGATGCTGAATCAAAAGAATGAGTAGGCACAACGGAGCTTAGGGAGGATACGATGTTAGGAACGGTACAAAGCTCAACCGGGCTAAAATGATGGCCTACATCACACTAACACTAGACTAACCATGCACCAATGCTTCGAGATTTACTTGGGGCAAGGTCTTAGCCACCGAGAAAGATAATCCTTCCTCCCGACTCAAGCAAATCGATTCTAGTGACGGCTACACGCATCCCTAGACTACCGTTTAATTCACACTGGATTCACCAACTTTTGAGTAGAATAAAAATTATTTACGCAAATAGAAAAATATTAAACTATAAGCATAAAGAAAAATTAAATCTACTCAAATTTCTACACGAGAAGAGCAGTTGACTAGAAACACAGCAAGGTCAACATTTTACTCCGTCTCACAATCCTATGCCAGCACAATAATTTTCCAAAATCATACAAAAGATATGAGTTTAACTCACGACACGCTAACAGCTAAGCACGCGCTCATATGGGTGCAGTGGTGTGCAATGCAATGAAGTAATCAAAATAAAACAATACAAGCTTCTAGTATGCAAATGAAATAAGCACGTGCAAATGGTAACAAACATCAGCTCTCCCCCAGACTTAATCAAAGAAGCACAACATAATGATATAACGGTGAAAATCAAAATAGGAAGCTTGGGGAGAAGTTACCCAATGCTCAGCAAGTGAGCATACAAGAAGACGCGTGAAAAATAGAAGCAGGCCCGCCATACGAAGAATCACAATCCCGCTAATACCAAATGTCAAGAATACCTGCAGGGGTGAGCTCCGTAAAAAGAAAAGAAAAATATATAAAAAGAAATGCTAAAACTAAAATAGACATGTGTTGGGATTTGTCTCCACAATACCTCAGATTTGTAGGAGGTCAGACCTTGAACTAAGATGAATTAAGGTGTATTTGATGCTGTGTTTAAGTTGTATGTGTGCAGGTTCTAATTGCCAAGTGTAGACCAATGTCAGTCTATAATGGGTCACCAAACACAGAACCATACAATGTAATCCCTCATTGTGTGATTCAAAGTGTTGGCCCATGTATAGCCTCTCAATTGGGATACACTTCCTATATGCACTTGGATTGATGGACAGAAGCATTGGAACTAATTTCCTCAGAAATATTTCTAAGTCCAAAATACTCGAGTAACCCCCTTGTTATACTCGAGTATCAGACTTAATACTCGTGTATATATTTTTCATACTCGAGTAGTTAATTAGACTTACTCGAGTAATCAGTTAGACTTACTCGAGTAGGCTCTGAATACTCGTGTATATACTTCTATACTCGAGTAGTTAGTCAGTCACTCGGGTAAGGTGTTTTCATACTCGAGTAAGTAAGTTAATCACTCGAGTAAGTCATATATCATACTCGAGTAGATCCTTTTTCTTCTCTTTTCTGCAAGTTCAAGTATTGATACTCGAGTAATTGATTGTGATACTCGAGTAAATTATTCGATACTCGAGTAGTTGGTTTTAATACTCGAGTAAGCAGTTGGTACTCGAGTAATTGATTTTGATACTCGAGTAAATTATTCTATACTCGAGTAGTTGATTTTAATACTCGAGTAGGTGAATGTTTCCTGGATTCATATGCAGATACTCGAGTATATCTTTGCTGATACTCGAGTATATCTATGCTGATACTCGAGTATATCTTTGCTGATACTCGAGTATATCTGTTCTGATACTCGAGTATGTCTCTTCTGATACTCGAGTAGTTCATTTCTCTCAAGTAATTTTTCTATTCTCATACTCGAGTATATGTCTCTTTGTCACTCGAGTATCTAAACTCCCATACTCGAGTATATCTTCTCTTACTCGAGTATAGCTGTTCCCTATTCCAGAATTCTTCTAAGTTCGAATTCGCTAAGTATTTTGAACCCGTCGTTTCTGATTGGTCCACGTGTCATCCTTAATTAAGATTATGACCGTTGGAGTCCACCTATAAATAGGTCATTTCATAATTGACTAATTAACAAGATTACAGAGATATTCTTTTAAAGAAAAAGGAAATTCCGTGAACCCTAATTCTCACGCCGCCGCCGCCGCCATTGTCGTTCACGGACGAAATTCTGGATCGTCGATCTCCGTCTTCAAGGAACTATTTCTCCAGCGATCCAGACAAGAGTGAATCACTCGATCTCGCCGAGCCTCAAGGATTTCAGATCTATCTTCTCGATCGAGGTGGTTCCAGTTTTCAGATTTGTGGATCTTTCTCTCAAGTCATCTTCAACCTTTTCTGATCAAGTCAAAGCTCCTAAAGAAGAAGACTGTCAAAGATCCAGATCTGAAATTTGTTGTGTTGATTTTTATTCTCAAACCTAAATTTCATTGTAGGAGTTTTTCTCCGAGATTTGTAGGAAGATATTTCTTCCGAGTTTTGTAGATCCAGTTGGATCGAGATTTGTAGGAACGTGGTTCCGAGGTGTAGGATTGTTTTCAATCCGAGATAGTGGAGTAGCCGAGTCTAGTGATTTGCTAGATCGGTGAGGAAAGTGGACGTACCCAAGATTGGGGAACCACTATAAATCTCTTGTCTTCTGTGATTGCTTGATGTGCGCTGCGTTAAATTTTAATTCCGCTTTTGACACGCATTTCACCTATTCACCCCCCTCTAGGTGATTTAGGCTAACAACTTAGACCTCGCAATTGGTATCAGAGGGAGGTTGATCGTTAAAAGGTTAACACCTTGATCTTATCCTTCTAAGTTGTTTTCTGAAAAGTATCAAGCATGAGTAAGACCAAGGATTTTGCTAAACTCCCTATCTGCACCAAGAACAACTTTCCTATGTGGAAGGAAAGAGTAAAGTTCTTCATGGAAGCAGTAGATCCCCGGATCTTCATGATTGTTGAAGAAGGTCCCCACATTCCTATGACTACTTCCACCATAGATCCTAACAAGCAAGTTCCCAAGAAGTTGATGGATCTAGACAAGGATGAGATTGCACTTGTCTCTCTGGACAAGAAGGCTAAAAATATTATAGCAAGTGCAGTCGATGACTCAATGCTGCAGAATCTAATTCATTGCCAGTCTGCCAAGGAGATGTGGCAATCCCTGGTGACTCTGATGGAAGGCACTGAAGAGGTGAGGGATGATCGGAGATCCCTTCTGAATCAAAAGTATGAAGCCTTCCGGCAAGGTCACAAGGAAGCCATAGCTGACACATTCGAGAACTTCTTCAAGATAGTGAACGGCCTAAGAGTGTATGGCCGAGTCTTCACCAACGGGGAACTCAATGACAAATTCTTAAGATCCCTAACCAAGGAATGGGACAATAAGGTATGTGCCATTCGGGAGTTTGGAAGGTTAGCTGAGACGGACCCGCAAAATCTGTTCGGAAAGCTTATGTCTTACGAGCTACAAATCAATTCAAGAAAAGCTGAAGAAGAGAAAAGCAGGTCTGCATCCAAGGAGAAATCTGTCGCTCTAAAGGCAGATAGCTCAAGGAAGATAAAGGCTAGCTCTCCTGCCCCAGTTCCTGAGGCTGATGAAGAAGAATCATCTGAGCCCAGCTCATCTGGCTCAGAACTATCTGATGGAGAGTTCTCCCTACTCTCAAGGCAGTTCAAGAAATTTTTGAACAAGAAGAAGCAATGGAGAGGCAAGGATGCCTCATATAGAAGATCACGACATGACAGTGATCATCGGAAGAAAGGCTCAAGTAGCCATGATAGGTATAATTCTAAACCGAACAAACAGATTTCTACTGACATCATTTGTTATTGTTGCAATAAGCCAGGTCACGTCATCGCCGATTGCCCTCACAAAAAGAAAGAGGGTGGAAGAAGAGAGGAAAAGAAATCCTCACACCACAAGAAGAGGATAGAGAAAAGCTTAGTAGCCAAGAAGAGCAAAACTCTCAGCGACTCTGACTCATCTGAGTCGAGTGAAGAAGAGGAAGCTTACTTTGGGCTCATGGCTCATTCGGATGATGAACAAGTCCCCCAGTTTACTGGGGAGGTAAAATCTCACACTCCTCTCTCTGATTCTGATGATGACAATGAGCAAGAGGGATATTCCTCTGAAGATGAATCTGAGCTCATGGGTCAGTACAAGGAGTTACTCACCGCTTACGAAAAATGTCGTAGATTAATGAAAACTCAAGCCAAAGAGATAAATTCTCTACGAGCTACTGAGAGCAGCTTGAGAGAAGAAGTCGATAAGACTAACTCTCTTCAAGAGAACCTCAATGCAGCTATGGAGGGATACAATAAAGCTATCAAGCACATCGACCTTAAAGAGGAAATCATCAATGATTTGGAACGACAACTCGAGGCTGAAAAGAAGCTTGTTGAGAGTTTTTCTAAGCCTAAGACAGTTCTTCCAATCGTTGCTGAATTCTCTGCAAAGGCCAAGGGTGCTGGTTTAGGCCACATTGTCTCTTCTAGTAAATCCTCTAGGAGAAACAAGGCCAAGAGAAAGAATAAGGCTGCCCGGAAGGCTCTCGCTGAAGAAAAAGGGAAAGCTCCCTTGGAACCTGTTGTGTTCAAGAAAGTTATCTTTCCCACGAACGAACTCGATTATGAGTCCACCTACGGACACTTTTCTAGGCCGATTCCTGAGAAGCCTAAGTCAAGATACCAAGGTTGGACTCGTCCTCGTAACTTTGGCGAGAGTGTCTTCAAGGCACCTTATGAGGAGATTCAGCTTCAAAGCTATGGACCTTATGCTCATGGTCATAATTTCAAAAAGACACCAAAAGTAAAACCCATTGTAGAAAAGCCTATGAAGGAGAAGACCTCATGTAACTGCCATCATCATGAAGCCTCCTCCTCCAAGAGTAAAGCTACTGCCAGACCTTCATTCCAGAAAGTCAAGCAGGACTACACAAGGCAAAGATACAACAGGTTCAACTGTTGGTGCTGTGGCAGAATTGGTCATTTTGCCAGTGATTGTTGGTTCAATCCTGAAAATGCTGCAACCCCTAAGATTAGCAACGTGAGAGTGACCACTCATGAGGCTAATACTCGTAGGGGGAGTATTCTAACTCGAGACCAAGGACCCAAACTTGTTTGGGTTCCTAAGGCTAAATGATTGTAATTGCAGGTATGTCCAAAGGCCACCAAAATGCCAATCTGGTACTTGGACAGTGGATGTTCTCAGCATATGACCGGGACAAGGAGCCTACTACAGAATTACACCTCAGTCTGCAATGGACCAAAGGTCATCTTTGGAGGTTCAGATCGAGGAATAACAAAAGGCTATGGTATGATCTCTAACGGTAGTGTATCCTTTTCGGATGTAGCCTATGTTGAAGGATTGGAACACAATCTCATTAGCATAAGCCAACTATGCGACAAAGGATACGTAGTTGAATTTCATGCTGACAAGTGTTTGATAAAATCGGTTAACAATATGGAAACTATTCTATCAGGCACTCGAAGCAGAAATATTTTCTTTCTGAATTTTATTTGTATAGACTCTTCGACACCAATGTGTACTTATTGCAAAAAGCACTATATGGTCTTAAACAAGCTCCTCGAGCTTGGTATGAGACTCTGTCTAGCTTCCTTCTTGAGAACAAGTTCACAAGAGGAAAGATAGACAAAACATTATTTCTTAGGGAACTAAAAGGCAAGATTTTGCTAGTACAGATCTATGTCGACGATATTATTTTCGGCTCTACGGATAACAACCTCTGCAAGAAGTTTTCTAAACTTATGCAAGGGAAGTTTGAAATGAGCAGTATGGGAGAGCTAAAGTATTTCTTAGGGCTTCAGGTGAAACAATCTGAAGATGGGATTTTCATCTCACAGACCAAGTTCACCAAAGAGCTACTTAAGAAATTCGGAATGGAGAATGCAACCTCTATGAGGACTCCAATGGCCTCAGCTATGTCTCTGGACAAGGATGAGAAAGGGAAACCTTTTGATGAAACCAAGTACAGAAGCATAATTGGGTCCTTGCTCTACCTCACTGCAAGTAGACCAGATATAATATTCTCAACATGTGTATGTGCTAGATTTCAGGTGAACTCTAAGGAATCTCACTACATCGCTGCAAAGCGAATCTTGAGATACCTCAAAGGTACACCAAATCTTGGCTTATGGTACCCAAGAAGTAATGATAGTGAACTAATTGGATTTTCAGATGCAGATTTTGCAGGTAGCAAAGATGACAGGAAAAGTACCTCCGGGACTTGCCAATTTCTCGGAAGGAGACTCATTTCCTGGAGCAGTAAGAAACAAAAATGTGTAGCCATCTCAACGGCTGAATCAGAGTACATCTCTGCAGGCAGCTGTTGTGCACAGCTCTTATGGATCAAGAATCAGTTTGAAGACTACAACATAAAGTTCCAGAACATTCCCCTGTTCTGTGACTCTTCCAGCGCTATAGCAATAGCCAACAATCCAGTCTCCCACAGCCGGACCAAGCATATAGAGCTTCGCTATCATTTCATCCGGGAGCATGTGGAAAATGGAGATATAGATCTACAGTATGTCTCCACAGACAGGCAAGTTGCAGATATTTTTACAAAGCCGCTGGACGAGTCCAAGTTCTCGTTCTTCAAAACTGAGCTTGGACTGCTCAACAAAGAAGACCAGTGATGGACTCTCAAATTAAGAAGATATCAGTAATGTTGGCTGCTCAGAGATATAGTTTTTCAGTGGAAATAGACTTCTACCAGGGCAATTCCTTCAAGTATTAGAGACTCGAGCATCGCTACACTTACACGAGTAAACGGCTAATACTCGAGTAAAAAGGTTCATATACTCGAGTAATCCAAAAGATACTCGCGTATGAACTTCTCATACTCGTGTATGAAAATTCGTTAAGAACCTAATACTCGTGTATGCTGACTACATACTCGAGTATGTATGATTAATTACTCGTGTATGTTGTGCCTACTCGAGTATACTAAACCTAATACACGTGTATGCTGTCATCCACTACTCGAGTATTCGGAAGTATTTTGGATTTTCAAAATCTCTACTCGCACCCAGTAAATTGCCGCCTTGTTCAGGTATGCCATTATACTTAATTCTCTTTAAACCTAATTAGGATTATTTATATATATATTCAAAACGAAAAAGTCCTTTCCACTTCTCATTCACTCAAGTAGCCGCCGACTTCTCGTATTCCCGACTACTGTTCTTCGTCTTCCTTCACCGCAAGATTTCCGAATCGCTGATGGCTCCTCCCTCCTCCAAGTTTGGAATCGGCTCTGAATTAGTGACAGATGGCATTGAAGATATCTCGGATGATTTCAAGAACCTACTGATTCTCCTGGACACGGCCGGATTGACCTTCATTCTTCAAGAACCCTGCCGCCTCTTGCTTCCTGATGTTGAAGAGTTCTACAAAAATTTGAAGGTTAGACACAATGGTACAGTTCTGAAATCAAAGGTCAGGGGAGTTGAAATTCGGTTAGACAAAACCTCTGTCGCCACTCTGCTTCGGATGCCAGTGGTCGACGAAGAAGATGATTTAGACAAGGCAGATGCCGACCGCACCTCCTTATTCTGTGGTCGAGATCCAGAAGGTGGAGGTGAAACCCTGAATCGTTCCTTGTTCAATTCAGAAGGAAAATTTCTCGTTGACATCATTGCCAAAATCCTCTGGTGCAAGACTTACTCCATTAGAGATGTATCCCAAAATCTATTTGACGTTATGCAAGCTATTGTCTGCAGGAAGAAATTCCAGTTTGGAATGATGATACTGGATAAGATCAGAGAAAGCGTCAAACATCCCAGTTTTGCCAGGATTATCTCCCTCCTCCTCCATGAGATCAATCCTACAGTGTTTGACTTCTCTAAAGGGACTCCTCTTCACCACATGAAGAAAGTCTCAATATCTTCCATTCAGAGGTATGACCTCAAGATCATGAACCCTTCCCAAGCCTCCAAGGCTGATGCCATCTCAGCACAACAGCAAGACAACAGTTTACCTGAAGTCAGGATCCCATCTCCTCCTCTACATCAAACTATTGCTACCTCTGGTGCTTTAGTTGAGGGGGAGCCTGCCACTTCTCTTTATCAGCTTCAAGTTACTTCTGAATCAGTGATTCCAGCACAAGAAGAAGTCAGAGTTGCTACTCCTCCAGTTTCCCCTACTCCAGCTCATCTTCAATCAGACATTCCTGACTCTGAGATTCCAGATACAGCTCACCTACTGTCTACAGCTGAAGATATAGACAGACTCATTGATGAGCTAAGCTCAGATGCTCCTCCTTTTCAAAATGATTCAGCTGCCAAGTCTCCTGCCAAGTCTCCTGCCAAGTCTCCTGCCAAGTCTCCTGCCCATTCTCCTGCTCAGTCTCCAGCTCTCTCCCCTTTGGGTGCCACAGATCTTCATGATGATATCATTCTGTCCGATGACGAGGAGGATTCCCCAGTCCCTGTTGACCCTCCACTGAAGACACTTGATTTCTCTCTCCCCTCTTTCTCTGATCCCTGTGACTCCATTGAGTTAATCCAAACCAAGAGAGCTGTAAGCTCAGTGGTTGTGGAAGAGATCGCCCCTTGGACTGCTACTGCTCTACCAGTCCCTGGATTAACCTCAGCTCCCTCTTCCTCCTCCTCTTCAGATCTAGTCAGCAAGATTGAGCTCATGCTCAAAGAACAGAGGGATTACTTTGATGCCTCTCTGCAGTCAGTCAACTCCAAGGTCTCTGCTCTTGAAAAGGAGATGAGCAGAGGCTTTGCTGAAATCCAGGCAAATACTGATGAACTGAGAAAATTGTTCCAGATTGGAGGCAAGGCCATAGATCACACCATCACGAGCATAGGTGAGCTAAGAAACCAAGCAGAGACAGTAGCTCACAATCAGCTCAAGCTAGATGAGAGAGCTGAAACAAATGTTGTGAAAGTATGTGATGAAGTAAGCACCTTCAGGGATGAAGCTATTGCCAAGCTATCCATAGATATCAGCAAGGGGGAGAAGATTGTAAAAGAACAAGTTGAAAAACTTTCTGCACAAGCTGAAGCCCAGGTCAAACAACAGTCTACCCAATCTCAAGAGGCTATAAGTGATCTAGTAAAAGGATTGAAAGAATCCATTCTATCCCAGCTCCAGTCAGTCAAATTCTATACCTATGACACTGCTGTCTGGCTGCATAATCAAAACTTTCCTGAGTTTCAACTGGACCCTACTATTATTCCTCAGCATCTAAATCCTCTTGCAGAACAGCCTCCAGCAGATGTCTCAGCTCAAGCAACCCTTCAAGGAGGTGTGCCAGTTTTCTCACCTAGAGCTGAGGGTGATGTGACTGAGCCTCCCCTATCCTATAATGAAGCATGGCAAGATGATTTCCCTTCCAGTTCTCAAGGCCCTTCCAAGAAGAAAAGAAAATATGGTGACGGCGCTTCTGCCAGCCGTTCTGCACCAAGGAAAGAGCCAGCTTCTGAAGGTAGACCACCTGTTATTCATGCTGAAGTGTGGAGTCCTACCTCTAAGTCCCTAATTCTTGATACTCTGAGGTTAGTGACTGATCTTGGAGAGAACAGAGATAATTACTACAGTTATTCAGAGTGGAAAGCCTACGAAGCTTCTCAGATAAAGATCAGGCTGCATGACAGAAATTGGGGGCATAACAACCCAGCTGCTCCTCCCAGGCCCAGGACTTACTTTCCAAAACCCTTCAGCTACCTAGAAAGGCAAGACTTGAAAAGAGAAAGGATGAACAAGGATGCTCCATCTTGAGCTGAACTAAGAATGTGGAATTGGACTTTTGTTTCTGTGCTTAAAACATTTCTATATATATATATATATTTAATTCTGGTTATGGCTATTTCATTAACTAACCTGCTTTTACTTATGTTTTGTTTTTCAAGTATATGTGCATTGTTCTTTTTACTCTGTATAATTCACCTTAGTATAGAGGATGCTGACATCTACAAATAGGGGGAGATTGTTGGGATTTGTCTCCACAATACCTCAGATTTGTAGGAGGTCAGGCCTTGAACTAAGATGAATTAAGGTGTATTTGATGCTGTGTTTAAGTTGTATGTGTGCAGGTTCTAATTGCCAAGTGTAGACCAATGTCAGTCTATAATGGGTCACCAAACACAGAACCATACAATGTAATCCCTCATTGTGTGATTCAAAGTGTTGGCCCATGTATAGCCTCTCAATTGGGATACACTTCCTATATGCACTTGGATTGATGGACAGAAGCATTGGAACTAATTTCCTCAGAAATATTTCTAAGTCCAAAATACTCGAGTAACCCCCTTGTTATACTCGAGTATCAGACTTAATACTCGTGTATATATTTTTCATACTCGAGTAGTTAATTAGACTTACTCGAGTAATCAGTTAGACTTACTCGAGTAGGCTCTGAATACTCGTGTATATACTTCTATACTCAAGTAGTTAGTCAGTCACTCGGGTAAGGTGTTTTCATACTCGAGTAAGTAAGTTAATCACTCGAGTAAGTCATATATCATACTCGAGTAGATCCTTTTTCTTCTCTTTTCTGCAAGTTCAAGTATTGATACTCGAGTAATTGATTGTGATACTCGAGTAAATTATTCGATACTCGAGTAGTTGGTTTTAATACTCGAGTAAGCAGTTGGTACTCGAGTAATTGATTTTGATACTCGAGTAAATTATTCTATACTCGAGTAGTTGATTTTAATACTCGAGTAGGTGAATGTTTCCTGGATTCATATGCAGATACTCGAGTATATCTTTGCTGATACTCGAGTATATCTATGCTGATACTCGAGTATATCTTTGCTGATACTCGAGTATATCTGTTCTGGTACTCGAGTATGTCTCTTCTGATACTCGAGTAGTTCATTTCTCTCAAGTAATTTTTCTATTCTCATACTCGAGTATATGTCTCTTTGTCACTCGAGTATCTAAACTCCCATACTCGAGTATATCTTCTCTTACTCGAGTATAGCTGTTCCCTATTCCAGAATTCTTCTAAGTTCGAATTCGCTAAGTATTTTGAACCCGTCGTTTCTGATTGGTCCACGTGTCATCCTTAATTAAGATTATGACCGTTGGAGTCCACCTATAAATAGGTCATTTCAGAATTGACTAATTAACAAGATTACAGAGATATTCTTTTAAAGAAAAAGGAAATTCCGTGAACCCTAATTCTCACGCCGCCGCCGCCGCCATTGTCGTTCACGGACGAAATTCTGGATCGTCGATCTCCATCTTCAAGGAACTATTTCTCCAGCGATCCAGACAAGAGTGAATCACTCGAACTCGCCGAGCCTCAAGGATTTCAGATCTATCTTCTCGATCGAGGTGGTTCCAGTTTTCAGATTTGTTGATCTTTCTCTCAAGTCATCTTCAACCTTTTCTGATCAAGTCAAAGCTCCTAAAGAAGAAGACTGTCAAAGATCCAGATCTGAAATTTGTTGTGTTGATTTTTATTCTCAAACCTAAATTTCATTGTAGGAGTTTTTCTCCGAGATTTGTAGGAAGATCTTTCTTCCGAGTTTTGTAGATCCAGTTGGATCGAGATTTGTAGGAACGTGGTTCCGAGGTGTAGGATTGTTTTCAATCCGAGATAGTGGAGTAGCCGAGTCTAGTGATTTGCTAGATCGGTGAGGAAAGTGGACGTACCCAAGATTGGGGAACCACTATAAATCTCTTGTCTTCTGTGATTGCTTGATGTGCGCTGCGTTAAATTTTAATTCCGCTTTTGACACGCATTTAACCTATTCACCCCCCTCTAGGTGATTTAGGCTAACAACTTAGACCTCGCAACATGAAAATAAAAGTACAGAAAATGAAAGATAACTACTGGGGTTATTGTCATCCCAGCACGACTTATTAAATTCTATACAGTTCTAGCTAATGGGCCTATAAAAAGAAAAATGAACAGGCAACTGTCCTAATATCCGTGTCGGTAACGGGTATCGATACGGTGATAGAACAGTAACCCCTCTACCTAAATAATAATACTTGCAAACTGCAAGTAGATGGAATAGAATGTAAGATGAGGAGGAGGCCTGGTCCTCACTCAACTTACACAAAAATTCCTTGCCCTACAAGGTATCATCCAAAGCAGGGAGGCGGCAGGAAGAGAAAGCAATCAAAGAAGCTTCCTCAACAGAGTAGGAATCAACCTCCTCGCAAAAGAGGATGCTATCATCGATGACTAGAGCATAAGGCTCCAATTCCTCCTGAGGAACCTACCAAGGCTCAACCCGCACAGGCTCAGATAAAGAAGGGGGGTCAAGAAATAAAGAAGGTGAAAAACTTAAAAAATCAGAAATATGGGGAGTGGTCCCGGTCTCACTCCCAGCAGGATCCAAGCATAGATAACTGTCGGTGTCATTTGGGTCATATCGAGGGGAATCTGAGAGCAGAAGATCCTCAGTGGTAGTTTGGACCTCCTTATCTAACAAGGAAGTGGAAACTTCCTCATCAGATAGGATCTCCTCATCAACACACCTCAGTGCGTCATCATGTTCCAAGACGTAATACTCTCCATTGATGAGAGTAACGTCCTCGTCACACCATGACGTAACCTCAGACTCAGAATAACAATCAGGCATAACATCATCAACCGACTCACAAGAAAGAGGAGTAGATTATTCTTGCAAAGAGAGCGGAGGAATGACAACATCAGAAAAAATATGTGCGGGTTCCTCCGGGGGTGAATAAACAAGAGGGGAAGAGGGCATAGGGAGAGACGACACCACAATGTCGTCACACCGATCAGTAGAAAGTCTGATGGGTATAACCGCAGCACTCCCCCATAGACAAGGTGGTACTGCGAATATATCATCAGAATCATAAGGAGCAGCCAATTAAGAGGTGGATGGAATGAGTCAGATATCCGACTAATCATTCTCCTCCAATTGGCGCTGAAAGTCTGCACAATCTTTCAATACGTGCTCGGTGCTACGATAACACAAACACCATTTTCCATTACTCCTCGGTCCAGGTGGGACCGGAGAGGAATAAGAAAAAGGTGAATGCATAGAAGAGGAGAGACCATAAGACTGGGGTATGGTGTATGAAGTAATATAAAAAGACGGTGCTCCATACACTGAACCACGAGAATTATTCTCATTATCTTCATTGGGGCACTCATCACTTCCATGCCTATAATCCCCGCACCATTGGCAACGGATATTCATATAAGAATACATTGTGCAACCACAAATAATTCACCAACAGAATTTCATAAGCAAAGAATTAACTACACACTAGCAGATAAAAGAAAATGAATGTCTGCTACTGAAAAATTAAAACTAGAAAAGGAACAAGGAAAAATAAGCAACAAAATTTAAAAACTAAAGCAAAGAATAAACATGAAATGTACAAATGGAAAAGGGCTTCTATCTCTTATCTCCCTCTCCAAAAACTCACACGACTGTGTTCCCCGGCAACGGTGCCAAAAACATAATGCGTTGAACGGCAAGTGTGTCGGTGGTACAAGTAATATAAAATGGGCGAATTTTCCCAAGTATCGATCTCGAGGGAACACAGTAAGGTGGACTTAATTTTCAGGAGGACTTGAGATTGAAGTCCTTAGTTCGGAGTTAACGAGGGGAGTTTTGGTATTTGCGAAAAAAGAAATTAAAATACTAATAACTACTCCTATGCAATGCCATTATGCAATGCTTCGCTAGGCGGGATGGAAGACTAGTCGGGCCGCAATGCACCGAATCGCTAGGCGGATGGGCGAGTAGGCTTGTGGAATGAGGGTCGAGAGCACCTCTTCGCAATGAACGCCACTAAACATTGTTAGTGAGTCAAGTGTGGATGGAGGATGGAATATGGCGCACCTACAGCAACTAAAGCAGTAAACAACATAGAATCACAAAGACATGAATCTAATAATGTTTACAACTAAGAGCACATCATCTATAAATAAACTTTTACAGCACATAAACAACAATAAAGGAAGAACAAGGCAAGAGATCGACCGAATCCGAAGTCTTGTTGAGGGTTCACGGAAGGAATCGCTGGGTTGTCAATCCGCATCCTAGCTCGGTCCTCAACTGCGTTCGGGGTAGAGAAGGGTTTTCACTACCTTCCAATTGACCCGTCTTCTTTGTGTCACGATTGCGGAAGAAAGTTGCAAGCTTCCCCTTGCTTTGTGGATATGGCGCCAAAACTTGAAATAGAGCCCAAGAGATGATGGAGGAGGCCGAGAGGAAACTCCAGCTTGGATTTGGTGGTGAAAGCTTGCCCGGAGCACCTCCCTACGGTGGAAGATGAAGGGGAACGACGGAACCCTTCGTCAGAGGCGAAAAACGGCGGAAAATGGCGATCGATATGGAATCTGGGAGGAACATGCGTATTTATAGAAAGTAGAATTGAACAATGCACACGATCGTGGGCGAACGACCAGTGGTCGTGCGCACTATTGCCAGTGATCGTGCGTATTGGAATAGCATAATAAAAAGAAAAACTGGGATAACGCGCACGAGCAGTGGCGCACGACCGATGGTCGTGCACACAATGTCTAGTGGTTGTGCGATTACCCCAGACATAACTCCATGAAAACAGGAATCAATGCACACAATCAGTGGCGCACGATCGGTGGTCATGCGCACTCTGACAAGTGGTCGTACAATTATCCCAGGAAGAATCTGGAAATCACGATACCATTGCGCACGATCATCGGCGCACGACTAGTGGTCGTGCGCATTTGATCCGATGATTGTGAGCAGTATTGTTGCTTCCAAACATCCCCGGAACATGCACATGACCCCTAAACCCATCACAGATATGTGCAGACATTCCAGACATGCACAAAAAGGAGTATATACAATAAAAGCAAAAAAATACATAACCACGATACAAAAGGTTCACTTCCTATGGAAATAAAGATAAGATGAAATATACACGATAACGAACTAAAAGTGAAGTGCAAGTGAAGGAAAACTAGCCCAGATGAGTCCGAAAATCACTATATAAATTGGACTCATCACCCGAACAGTTAGACTTTGGCCGTTCTGGCTTTTGTCAACCACCACTCGCCGGATATGGGGTTGTATACAATCCCCGCTCTTTGCGAGGTTGGCCTAAGCTCGGAAAGAATAATCCAACCCCGCAATATGCGGCGAGTGCGACAATAGCCAGATAATATTTTGGTGGGATCCACCAGTGGCTATAAATACATGCCCAAGTACCTTGGTGGACTCCGTCATTCCCCTTACTTGAGCCTTGTTGAGATGCCTCTCTCCAAAGTGCTCCAAGAGAAGCTTAGCTGTGCCCGTGAGCTCAACGCCAATCGCGCTGCTGCGCTATTCGGCATGTCTCCCAATGCTGCACTGCACAAGTCGATGAAATCTAATCCTACCAGGAAGGCTAATTCCATCCCAAAAGATGTTGCGTCCGTCTACCGTGACCTAGAATCCTCCTTGACTCCTTGGCTCGCCTCCTATAAACCAGGTACCGACCCCATGGGGAAAATTATCATCGAATTCCCAACCAATACTGAGAGCCATAAGGTAATGCCGAGACCTACAAGCCACGAGTTCATACCCCATAAGATGACTCGCGGGCTCAAACTCCCCCCGACCCTTGCATGTTAGGCAAATCACCTCCCCTTGGGACCACGAGGCTGGACACGCTGAATTCTAGGTCGCCAATTCGTGTTTCTCCTCAGCAATGCACGCCCGCTCCTGTACTCGCCGAGGGAGATCCCGGAGATATCCCAATCTCCAAATTTAAACTCATCTTCCCAAGAATTCATCCTTTGGGTCGCGGCAAGATCTTAGCCTTACCTCCATCGCAGACCCCCCAAGGATTGCCGAGCTTATCTCGTATGCTCTACTTTCCCGAGAACATTTTTCCTAGGCATCTTTGTTGCACTCGCACCCGCTTCCTACCGATATTGATTTTTTTGCAGGTCCCCCAGCTCTATCTAAAGTCAAAAAATAATAAGAACTTGCTCGCTGCTCGCCACCCTCGAACCCCGGGGCGATGGAAAGTTTATTGTGTGACTCGCTAAATCCTGCCGAGCTGAGGCGGCGAGTAGTAGAAGTGCTGAAGAAGCAGGACGCCTCCTTGCGCTAACTTCGAGCGAACAATGTGTATAGCGAGCAGAGACTGCAGGCACTGGAGCAGGACTTTGTGTTTCTCGCGAATAGGATGGAATACGGCTCGGTGGGCGATATGATGTCCCCCACCCCAGTTTTGGAGAGACTTGATGAAAACCTGCAGACCTTCAGTCGGGACCTGGACCTGGTCAACGAGTTCTTCAACCAGCGATGACCTCCGGGGATGGGTGCGTTTGGCCGGGTTGGATTGAAATATCTCCCTAGCTGAGCCTATCGGCCCTCGCCCCCAGCACCCCGAGCTCACGCGTGTTGACCAAACTTTCTCATGCTTATTATGAACTTCTTCCTTCTCGGGGCTGTGAATGTCCCTACCTGTAATAACTTAAATAATTTTTAGAACTCAATATGCTATTCAAATAATTTGTTGTGCCATCTAGGTACAGCTCGCACTAGGATAGGTTGGGTCGCCGGGTCGGCGAGTCGGAGTCGGCGAGCTGGACTGACCGCTCAGCTCGACCATTAATCCGATTTTCTATAAATATTCCCCCTCACAAACCCCCTGAGCCATCGCATTTATTGCATTCATACCCCCTGTTGCTTTTCTCACAACATGTACTTGCACCCCAACCTTTTTGCGGACATGGGTAAAATATCAAATTGATGCTGACGGGCAGTCCAAATGCACCCAGCAATTTGCCGATTACCTTTTCTTTGAGGGAAATACCACCGAGCGTGAGCTCGCCAACTTCAAAGCCGAGTACGTTCCTCCCAATTATGATGCACGTCGGCCCGAAGAGGGCGAGGACATTAATTCATCTATGAGGATGTGCTCGCATTCCCCATCTCGCACATCGAGGTGGGTTTGTGCTTGCCCCTCTGGTCGGACACCCGTCAGATCCTCAAGTACTTCGACAAAGTGCCCACACAACTTAACCCGAATGCCATCAACACGATGGTCGCATTCGCCTACTTCTTATGCCGGGTGCGGATTTAATTCAATCTCACTATCTTCTACAAGCTCTTCACCTACAGCATGACCAACGACAGGGTCACCTATCTGATTGGATAACACATCAAAGTTTGTGAGACCATAGACAAGAACCATAACTGGGTATCGAAGATCGTATTCATCAAGGGAGACATGGGCAACATACCCTCCTCCCCCCAGCAGAAGAGCGAGGATGTGTACCGCCCCCCCCCCCCTGACGGTATCGAGCATTGATGCTGAGCTGCACAAGTTCTTCCTTGAGAAGGACTTCAGGGTCGCCTTCCTGCGGAGGGGATCGACTCGCTTCCCCCCATCCTCCTTAGAGAAGGTATACTTTCCCTTTTTATCTTTATGAGATCTCCTATTATTTTTTCTTTCTAAAACAAGTCATTTCCTATATGGGAGTGATCAATTCCCGAGCATCCGCCCCTTGCGTACTTGGGAATCTTTCCAAACCCACTAGCGCACGAGTGGGCAGCCGCGACAGCTTGTCGCGGCAAGCTGGGGTCAGGTAAACCTACCTCCAGCAGGAAGCAACCTGGCCTCCAAGGGTCCAGCTCACCACGCTGCCCCCAGTCGCCAAAAATGATGGAAGATATGGTGGTTTCCAAGAGGAAACAACAACAAATCTACATAAGCTCGTTGGAGACCATCCTAGAGAAGTCACAAGAGAGCTCGCAGGAGGATTCAGTAGAGAAAGATCAGGTCGGGCCTGCTGAAGAGCCGCCCCCTTTTTGTCTTTGGGGGAAGATAAAAAGACTCGGTCGACGAGCCGATGGTTAGATGGGATGAGCAAACCCACTGGTTTTCCATCTCATCACTCCATCCCTCCTTGTCAGTGGGCCAGCCCACTACTCGGCTGCCTATGCACTTGGCTTCAGCTTGTATGGGCGCGAGGATGCTGAGGCCTATAAGGGACTTACTCTTTGGCATCTCAGATATGAAGGCCTGTAAGCCCAAATATGGGCCTTAGAGCTGCATCATATTATGGTCCTTCGTGGCTTAAATCTCAACCACTAGCTGCTAAAAGCCGAGCAGGAGCGCGACATCGCCAAGGAAAACGCTGTCGATCTAGCGAGGTGGCTTGGTATTGTCGAGGACATCCTCTCAAAAGTGGCTGGTGGGATGGTAGGCACAAACCCTTTCCTTTTTAACTTAGGATTTTTCACGCATATTTCTCTTACCTTGCCATTCTTCCCAGGATGTCAAAGTCGTGAGTGAGCTGCGAGCTCGCGCCGCCGAGTTGGAGGTTTGTGTCACCGTGTTGGAGAAGGATAATCAAAAACTGAAGGCGGAGAACTAGGGGCTCCAGAGCGAGCTCTTCCGCTTGATGGATATCTTCTTGCCTCAGGTCGGCGGCGAGCCGAGTGTTCCTCCCAAGAAGCCAAAGATTTTCGGCGAGGCGGGGGTTGTCGAGAAGCTGCGAGTCAACTCCATTAGCAATGCTGACTACAACTTCCCAAAGATGAAAGATATGGAGGTGTTGGTGGAGGTATGTTAGGAGATCACGGCGAGGGACGTTGTACCAAACCTATTCTTACCGGCTACCCCTCCCAGTAAGGAGGAAAGTTTTGAGTCACTCTTCAATGGGGTTATGGGTTACAAAGGCATCCACACATACAGAGGGGAGGGCGAGGAGGTCAACCCGTCTGTGGGGAGGGAGAGAGCTGACTCACATCTCCATCTCATTTCTATTCCATTGTAATTTTCTTTCCCCTTTTTGTAACCTCGCTGAGGCGAGTTCTCCATTTTTTAACATGATATTTGCTAATGAAAAAATGATTTGGCCTAAATTTATCTATCCTTTTTTTGAACTTACTTACTGTGATGTACTCGCCTGCAAGCTGCCCTCCTCCATAGGGCAACCTCACCAGAGTGGAGCAGGCTGCTAGGATGTATTTGAGTTAGGGTTCGTACCTGCGGAATGACCTTGGGAGCACGCCAGCTCCGGGCAATCAAAAGGAAGATTACTAGTCGCGCTAGGCTCGCGGCCACCTAGCTCGCTCGCAATCATTCCTCTTTCTCATCAATGTCAAGTTGAAGTTGTCAGAAATTTCCAAGTAAAATTCTTAAGAGGATGGAAATGTACCGCCGAGGACCGCCTCCTCTCGCCTTCCACAGTATATGCCGACACCTCAGCTCGCCATCCCCTTTACTATGCCCTTTGATATTCACCCCATGGTAGTTGGGTTGGATTGTTTGCCGAGCTGGGCCCGCGAATACCCAGCTCGCCTTGAGATCTCCTTCCCCGAGACTTTTCCAAAAACTGAAAATCTCCCAAGACCTCGGCTCGCCCTTGCCAGCTCACCTTGAGATTTACTAGATCTAATATTTATCTAGCCTCTGCCCCAAGAAACTTTAAATGCTTAGTGTTGATTGGAAAACCAATCTGGGAAAGCTCCAGAACCAAAAAGATTTCCATTGATGATCAAGGCCCTGCAAACAAGATGGAAGCCTGATAGCGGGAGGATCTCAGGACATAACCCCGAAGCAAGAAAACTTTCCATCAGTTAACTGAGGAGTCCAATTTATATGGGGTTTTTGGGACTCATCTGCGCTTATTTTCTTGCTTGCGCACTACCTTTTCAATTTGAAGAGTTATATTTTTTGTCTAAGGCTTCACTTCACCAAAAGTGCATTATTTTAGCCCATGGGTGTGCAATTGCACATTCTTTTGTTGGGGGTAAGCCCATGGTGCTCCCCATGGTTCTTTTTATTCATTTTGTGATGTTTGTTGCTGGGAGCTTTAGCTGTGTTGGTTTTATTGCTATGCAGGTAGTCGAAACATCCCAGTTTCATTTTCAAATTTTTATGTAAAATGCACGGTCGTGCAAATTTCATCTCGTATGGTTTCTTGGCAATAGTGTGTTTTACACGGCAATTCTGGGGACTTCTCTGGCTACCCGTGAGTTTTGTTCCCACACGGTTTCGGCCAAGCCGTGCGAGAAGGAATCATACAGTCTGCATATTTTTCCCTTGATTCCTGCTTTCTGTGGTTAATAATGCGTTTTCCTTCACGCACGGGTGGAAGCACCCGTGCGCGAGTAAAATGCACGGTTCTCATGTACCATTTTTATTTCCTACGCTCTGTGTTTACCCGTGCGATTTCCTTCACGCACGGGTAGATGCACCCGTGAGAGAGGAAATGCATGGGTCAATGCATCTCTCCCGCAAGCAATTTTCTACGTGCCAAAATTGCACGGTTCACACACGGTCGTACGCCAAACCGTGCGTGACCAATTTTCTGACCTTTTTCTATTTAAGCGTAGATTTCCTGCCATTTTCAGAACATCTTTTACAGCATCATTCAAGCCGATCCAGCCGTCTTGTAGGGCAAAGTTCCGCCTTTCCACCTCCATCCTCCATCTTTCACCAAGGAGTGAAGCTCCGTCCATGCTCGCAAAGCCTACACCTCGCCAGTGCTTTCTCTCGGCCTTCTCCTTCATCTCTTGAGCTCCATTTCATGGTTGTACATCGTATCCATCAAGCAAATGGAAGCTTGCAACTTTCTTCCGCATCGTGACACGAAGAAGATGGGTCCATTGGAAGGTAGTGACAACCCTTCTCTACCCCGGACGTAGTTGAGAACCGAGCTTGAACGCGGATTGACAACCCGACGATTCCTTCCGCGACCGATAGGCCTTCAGATTCGGTCAATCTCTTGACTTATTATTGCTTTATTGCTGAATATTGGTGTTTAAATCTATTTTATGTGATGTTGTGCACTTTAGTTATAAACTTTAAGTGATTCATGTCTATGTAAGCTTGTAATGTTTTACCTCTTTAGTTGCTTGAGTTGCGCCTTCATTTCCATCTATCGTCACGTCCTGTTTTTCCATTCTAGGAATTGCTAGAAGCATTCGTAGCGAAGAGGTGCTATCGACCCTCATTTCGCAAGCCTACTCTTCCATCCACCCAGCGATTCGGTGCATAGTGTCCCGTGTAGTCTTCCATCCCACCGACGAAGCATCGCATAATGGCGTTGCATATGAGTAGTTTGTTAGCGTTTTACTTTATTTTTCCGCAACTATCAAAACCCCCCTTAGTTAAATCCTACCTAAGCACTTCAATCTCAAGTCTTCCTCGATATTAACTCCCCCTTAATGTGTTCCTTGAATAGATTGATACTTGGGGAAATTCTCCCATTTTATATTACTTGTGCGACCGGTACACTTGTCGTTCAATGCATCAAGTTTTTGGTGTAGTTTCCGGGGAACAAATCGTGTGAGTTTT
The DNA here is from genome assembly GCA_039513925.1 of Platanthera zijinensis. Classification (NCBI taxonomy): domain Eukaryota; kingdom Viridiplantae; phylum Streptophyta; class Magnoliopsida; order Asparagales; family Orchidaceae; genus Platanthera; species Platanthera zijinensis. The sequence goes on along the minus strand of CM077091.1, from coordinate 56,024,634 downwards.
TGGAGAGGGAGATAAGAGATATAAGCCATTTTGCATTTGTTCATATCTTGTTTCTTTTTTGCTTTAGTTTTTAGAATTTGTTATTATTTTTCTTTGTTCCTTTTCTAGTTTTAATTTTTCAGCACAAGACATTCCTTTTCTTTTATCTGCTGGTGTGTAGTTGATTTTTGCTTAGAAAATTTCTTTTGGTGAATAAATTCTTGTTGCACCATGTTCTCTTATATCAATATTCATAGCAGATGTTGTGTGATGCAGGCTCACACATTTGACAACGAATATATCTACGGACTAGCACGAATACCTCTCCACAATCCAAATCCTATATTCGCACAATCGCTCTATGCGACACCACGTTAATTAATTCGATCAATTATATGCTAGCGTACGGGTAGCCAAACCAATTAGGATCGAATAGAGGTGATAGGCCAATATTCTTTCCGGTTAAAAGGACCTACCCGGTCCAAACGAGCAGTGTTGTACCAAAAGAGATCTACCAAATAAAATACGATTCGTAAAAGGTAGATCTCTCCCAACAAAAGAAAATGAAGGTTCGCCAAGCCTTTCTCAAAATTAAAGGAAATTAAGAGGGACAACATAAGCAATTGAAAGATCACCACGATATAATTTTTATTGCTATCAAAAATTCAACGCTAAGAATCTACCACCACAGGAATTAATCTAGGAAGAGAAACACACAATCGGTAGAAAGGATTCGTTACACTATAGGAATGGATGATTCTGATTTCTCTACTTGGATCGTTTTTCAAAGGCTCCGCCGGAGTCACGCCGCTTGGAGAGAAACTTGTCTGCCTTCGTCGCGTCACTCTAGAGTTGGAATCCGCAAAGGAAATCATTGTCTTGGCCGATTTCTTCAAGGAGGTGGGTTGAATGGTTGCTTTGTTGGAGGTCGGTTTTGAGGGGAGAAAAGGAGTAGGAGAGGGTTGTTAAGGTGAGAAAAGAGGAGGGAAAGAGGGGAGGATTCTTGTGGCCGAATTCAACCAGGAGGAGAGGGAGGAGGGTGGCCAAAATTGCCAAGGAAGAGAGGGAAAGAGGGATGGCCGAATTTTGCCAAGGGGGGAGGAGGATCTCAAAAGATCTTTAGGGGGATTATTTTCTTATTCTTCTTCTCTCTCTAATCAATCCTTCATAACATGGCTATATATAGACTACACCACTCAATCTCCCTCCATTCAAAATTCAAAATTCAAATTGAAAATATGATGGTTATATGCACCCATCATAGCACATGAAATGAAATAATTAAAACAACACATGATGGTTATAAGCACCCATCATTACACATGAACTGAAAATTATAACAAACACAAAAATGACTTAATAATTATTAATAATTATTAATAAATTATTAATTATTATTAATAAATTGATTTGCGCCCCGGGCGGATATTATGGCGACATTCCACATGGTAGTCACAGCGCCGTAAATCTTTATTTGAAGGCGGAGAAAGTTGTTCTGAAAGCGCGCAGTCACCGTCTTCAATATGTTGAGGTCCGTCATCTCCACCAGTATGGGTATTATAGGCATGGTAGTGATGAGTTCCCCACTGAAGATTTGGAGCATAATTCTCGTGGTTCAGTGTATGGAGCACCGTCTACTTATGGTACTTCATACGTCGTACCCCAGTCTTATGGTCACTTCTCTTCTGCACCTTCACCTTTTTATTATTCCTCTATGGTCCCACCTGGACCGAGGAGTAATGGAAAATGGTGTTTGTGTTGTCATTGCACCGACCACGTGTTGAAATATTGCACAGAATTTCAAAGCCAGTTGGAGGAGGATGATGAACCGGGTATCTGATTCGTTCTATCACCCTCTCAATTTGATGCCCCTTCTGATTCTGATGATATATTCATAGTACCACCTTGTCTATGGGGGACTGCTGCGGATATACCCATCATAGTTTCTACTGATCGGTGTAACAATATTGTGGTGCCATCCATCCCTATGCATTCTTCCCCTCTTTTGTATTCACCCCCGGAGGAAACTGCACATATTTTCTCTAATGTTGTTTTTCCTCCACTTTCTTTGCAAGAATTATCTATCCTAATTTCTAGTGAGTCGGTTGATGATACCGACGATGATCTGTGCTTGGATCATGCTGGGAGTGAGACCGGGACCACTCCCCCTATTTCTGATTATTTTTGTTTTTCATGTCCTTTATTTATTGATCCCCTTTCTTTATCTGAGCCCGTGCGGGTTGAGTCTTCACAGGTGCTTCAGGAGGAATTGGTGCTTTCAACTCAAGTCTTCGATGATAGCATCCTCTTTTGCAAGGAGGTGGATTCCTCCTTTTTTGAGGAAGCTCCATTGATTGCTTTCTCCTTCTGCCATCTCCATGTAGTTGACGATACCTTGCTGGGCAAGGATGTTTTTTGTGGTGAGAAGAGTGAGGACAAGTGCTCTTCCACTTCTTACTTCCTATTTCCACTGCCTGCGAGGAGCAGGTATGATTATTTAGGCAGAGGGGTAACTGTTTTATCTCCGTATCGGTACCTGTTACCGCAACGGATAATGGAATAGTTACCTGTGCATTTTTCTTTTCATAGGCCATTAGCTAGACATATATAGAATTTAATAAGTCGTGCTTGGAGGACAATAACCGCAGTAGTTATCTTTCATTTCCTGCATTTTTATTTTTCATGTCTTAGTCTTAGTTTTTCTTTATATTTTGTCTATTTTTCTTTTGTTTTTACGGAGCTCAGCCCTGCAGGTATTCATGTCAACTTCGTATTGGCGGGGTTGTGATTCTTTATTTGGCGGACCTGCTTCCGTTTTTCAAGCATCTTCTGGTATGCTCACTAGCTGAGTATTGCGTAACCTCTTCCCTTGTCTCTATTTGATTTAAATTTCTATATCATATGTTGTGTAGTTTAGTTTAAGTCTGGGGGAGAGCCATTATTTGTTACCTTTTGCACGCCCACATTTCATGTGCATACTAGAAGCTTTATTGTTTTATTTGGATTTGTTCATTGCATCGCACACTACTGCACTCACATGAGCGCGTGCTTAGCTGTTAGCGTGTTGAGAGTTAAACTCATTTCTTCTGTATGATTTGGGAACATTTTTGTGTTGGCATAGGATTGTGAGATGGAGTAAAATGTTGACGCATATAGTGCTCCTAGTCGAGTGATCTCGTCTCGTGTAGAAATTGGCGTAGATTTAATTTTTTTTGTATGCTTATAGTTTTATATTTTTCTATTTGCGTAAATACTTTTAATTGTACTCAAAAATTGGTGAATCTGGTGTCAATCGAACAGTAGTGTAGGGATGTGTGTTGCCATCACTAGATTCATTTTGCTCGAGTTGGGAGGAAGGATCATCTTTCTCGGTGGCTAAGAACTTGCCCCCAAGCTACTCTCGAAGCATTGGTGCATGGTTAGTCAAGCGTGAGCGTGATGTAGGACATCATTTTGGCCTGTTTGAGCTTTGTATCGTTCCTAACGTCTTATCCTCGCTAAGCCCCGTTGTGCCTACCCTTCTTTTGATTCAGCTCCACCATTATTTCACCAAAGCCTCATAGCCGATCCTAGTCGCACACCCAAGTCGAACTTTAGTGTTCTTCATTTTCATGTTGGGGTGTTGATGTGATGATATTCATTGTGAATATGTGGATGTGCTCCCAAGTTTTGATTTGCTGAAATGTTAAAATAAAAAAGGATGATTAAAAAAAATAAATTGTAAAAGAAAAGAGAAAAGAAAAAAAATGTATACTTGAAAATCCTATTTGAGATAAGATTGTATTTGTAGTAGGTAGTGCACACACCCATATTTTAAAAGTTGAGTCTGGGGGTATGGTGTACTCGCATGTATTTTGGTTAGCGGATAGATATTCTTTTTATGCTAGCTCATTTTGGATTAGGTGCGTAGCCTTCGTATTAATCTTTGTGTACCTCACCGTAACCCAAGCCCCATGATTATCCTAAAGTTCTACTGATTCACGCTTGAGTATAACTAGTACCATGGAAAGAGTGTGAACGTACAAGTGTATGGTCCCCGACATTGGTGGATTCCTTTGGAGGTGATCCTGAGCCCCGGTGTTTGGCAAAGCTCACCTCAGTGGCCTGCCTACTTTCTTCCTATGTGTGACCAGAAGATTCACGGTAATTCCATTTTTGAGTAGTAATAAAATTTTGATACGCATTGTGAAAAGTGTAAACTATTTTGCATACTTAGAAATTTCCACTATTTTTATTTTTATGCATACGAGCATGTGACTTCGCATGGTACTCCGTATCACAATTTCTATGTTAGCTAATTCATTTTCCCAATCTTCATAGATTTTGTTTACTTGGGACGTGCAAACAGGTAAGTGTGGGGGTGTGATGAGTCTGATTTATATAAGGTTTTTGGGACTCATTTGGGCTTATTTTCTTACATGCGCACTACTTTTTCAATTAGAAAAATTATATTTTTGTCTAATGCTTCACTTCACCAAAAGTGCATTATTTTAGCCAATGGGTGTGCAATTGCACATTCTTTTGTTGGGGGCTAAGCACATGGTGCTCCCAATGGTTCTTTTTATTCATTTTGTGTTTTTTGTTACTGGGCGCTTGAGCTGAGCTGGTTTAGTTGCTATGCAGGTAGTCAGAACATCCCAGTTTCATTTTCCAATTTCTATGTAAGTTGCACGTGCGTGCGAATTTCATCTCGTACGGTCTCTTGGCAATCGTGTGTTTAACACTGCAATTCTGGAGACTTCTGTAGCTACCCCTGAGTTTTGTTCCCGCACGGTTTCAGCCAAACCGTGTGAGAAGGAATCACACGGTCTACATATTTTTCCCTTGATTCCTGCTTTCTTTGGTTAATCATGTGTTTCCTTAACGCACGGGAGGAAGCACCCGTGCGCGAGTAAAATGCACGGTTCTCCTGTATAATTTTGATTTCCTGCGCTATGTATTTACCCGTGCAATTTCCTTTATGCAAGGGAAGAAGCGCCCGTGCGCGAGGAAACACACGGGTCAACACATCTCTCCTGCAAGCCATTTTCTGCGCTCACAAATCACACGGTTCACGCACGGTCGTGCGCCAGACCATGCGTGACCAATTTTCTGACCTTTTTCTATTTAAGTGCAGATTTCCTTCCATTTTTAGAACATCTTCTACAACATCATTACAGATGATCCAGACGCCTTTTAGGGCAAAGTTCTGCCTTTCCACCTCCATCTATCACCAAGGAGATATGCTCTGGCCAAGATCGTGAAGCCTACACCTCGCTGGTGCTTGCTCTCGGCCTTCTCCTTCATCTCTTGAGCTCCATTTCATGGTTTGACGCCGTATCCATCAAGAAAAGGGAAGCTTGCAACTTTCTTTTGCATCGTTACACGAAAAAGATGGGTCCATTGGAAGGTAGTGACAGCCCTTCTCTACCCGGGATGTAGTTGAGGACCGAGCTTAGATGCGGATTGACAACCAGGCGATTCCTTCCACGACCCCTCGACAAGCCTTCAGATTCGGTCGATCTCTTGACTTGTTCTTGCTTTATTGCTGAATATTGGTGTTTAAATATATTTTATGTGATGATGTGCACTTTAGTTGTAAAATTTATGTGATTCATGTCTATGTGAGCTTATAATGTTTTGCCGCTTTAGTTGCTAGAGTTGCGCCTTCATTTCCATCCACCATCACGTCCCGTTTTGTTGTTCTAGCAATTGCTAGAAGCGTGCGTAGAGAAGAGGTGCTATCGACCCTTATTCCGCAAGCCAACTCGTCCATCCACCCAGCGATTCGGTGCATAGCGGCCCGTGTAGTCTTCCATCCCTCCTAGCGAATCATTGCATATCGGCGGTGCATAGGAGTAGTTTGTTAGCGTTTTACTTTTTTCCCCGCAACTATCAAAACCCCCCTTAGTTAATTCTGACATAAGGACTTCAATCTCAAGTTCTCCTTGATATTAACTCCCCCCTTACTGTGTTCCTTGAAGAGATCGATACTTCGGGAAATTCGCCCATTTTATATTACTTGTGCGGCCGGTACACTTATCGTTCAATGCATCATTAACCTCCGGGCGCTACCACCGGCCCAATCAAAAAGGTGAGAGCTTGACAACGGGTGTTCAGCATCAACAAGACTCAGCCATCCAGGGTCATAACGATGTCACTCGTGGATCCCTGCCCTGCCAGCTAGGTGGAATCCTTGGAGCAGGAGCATCTCCGGACCTAACCCAGAGCGAGAACACTTTTCATCGGTTAACCTCCGATCTTTACCACTGGCCCAATCAGTTAGGTGAGATTCTAACGGTGGGTGTTGAGCATCAACCGGACTTAGCCCTCTAAGGTTATAATGACGTGACTCGAGGACCCCGACCCTGGCAACTAGGTAGAAGCCTGGTAGCGGGAGAATCTCAGGACCTAACCCTTGAGCGAGAAAACTTTCCATCGGTTAACTCTGGGTGCTACCACAGGCCTAATCAACTTGGTGAGAGCCTGACCATGGGTGTTGAGCATCAACTGGACTCAGCCCTCTAGAGTTATAATGATGTCAATCAAGGATCCTGGACCTGCCAACTATGTGGAAGCCTGGCAGCGGGAGCATCTCGGGACCTAACCCTAGAGCGATAAAACTCCTTTGGCCAATCTCCGGCCCTACCAGATAGGTGGAAGCCTGATAGCAGGAGAATTTCATGACTTAGCTTGATAAATACGACTTGCCACAAACTTGATCTGCAAAAGATTTGGAGCATCAAAGGATTTCATATTCATTAAAGGAATGGACGTACACATTTTCACGGATAGAAATGGTTCAAGTCATCACCACTCTGGGTGTGACTTAGGGTTTCTCCCTCAACATTTTGGAGATGATACCTCCCAATCTTAGAGCTTCCTGGACAATGTACGGGCCTTCCTAGTTAGGATTGAGCTTCCCCACTGTTGTTGATCTCCCTATCGCATCCACCTTCTTCAGGACCAAGTCCCCTTCCGCGAACTGTTTGACAATGACGTGCCTGTAAAAACACTTAGCCATTCTTCACTTGATCTCTTCCCATCTGATAGCTAATAGGTCGCACAGCTCCTCCACCATTTCAAGGGAGAGTCGGAGCTCGTCCTTGTTCTCGGCCTGCCATTCTTCTCCACCTTTCTCAACTACCACCACCTGCGGTGTCCGAACCTCGAATTCAATAGGGAGTAATGCCTCGCAACCGTGGGAGAGTTTGAAAGGGGTTTCCCCTGTAGACATGTTGGGGGCATTTCTCAAGGCCCAAAGAACTGAGGGAAGCTGTTCCACCCAGCTCCCCTTTAAGTTCTACACTTTCTTCTTGAGGAGGTTGACGATGATTTTATTTGCCGCTTCCACCTGCACGTTGCTCCTGGGATGATGGAATGAGGCGAACCTGAGGTCGATCCCGAGCTGCCAGCAGAAGTTGAATAACTTGGCAATGTCGAACTGAGGCCCAATCTCTGTGACTATGGCCTAGGGCAGACCATTCCGGCAGATGATCTCCACCCATACGAAGTTCCTGATTATATGGGATGTCACCTTGGACAGCTCCTTCACTTCCAACCACTTAGAAAAGTAATCGATCATCACCAACAGGAACCTCCTCTATCCTTTGGCCTATGAGAAAGGCCCAACCAAATTCATTCCCTAGATAGCGAAAGGCCAGGGGTCCATTATACTCCTGAGCCACTGAGCTAGTTGAAGTTAGAGAGGGGTAAATAACTACCACTTACGGCACTTCTTTGCGAACTCCGTGGCATATCGGCCTAGGGTCAGCCAAAAATACACCTGCCGGATAACCCTTCCTGCCATGGTTCTGCTCCCCGAGTGGCTTCCGCACTCCCCATAATGGACCTCCTCCAAGATTCTTTATATCTCCCTCTCGGCCATACAACGTGCCAACATCACCGAAAGAGTCCTCCTATACAACTGCAAGTTGCGCATAATGTAATATGCCAACTTGTGCTTTAAATTCTTCTTATCCATCCCTTACGGGAAGTCCCTTGTAGATAGGAATGTTACGAATGTGCCCATCCATGAGGGGTGTTGCTCCACCTCCATCAACTCTCCCTCTTCGATGGACGGGCGGAAGAGGTGTGTGGTGGTACCCCCCATCTAGGGGACATGTTTGGCCAATTGATCATCCTGCTCATTCTCCTCCCGCGGCACATGCCAGTTGGAGAAGGTATGGAACATACCGATTACCCCCTTCACCTTTGCCAAGTATAACTAGAGATTAGGTTCCCTCGCCTCAAACTCTCCATTGATCTGGGATGCCACCACCATGGAGTCAGTGAGTACCTCCACATAATACAGCCCCAGCTCCCTGGCAAGGCACAATCCTACTCTCACGGCCTTGTACTCGGCTTGGTTGTTAGTGATGGGAAGTGTACAACCACTGATTGCTCGATCCTCATTCCCTGGGGGCTCTCCAAGATCACCCCCACCCCCAATGAATTCCATCTAGAGGCACCATCTACCATCACCTTCCAGGGAACCAGCCGAGTGAGTTCTGCCTCCACCACCTCAACCATATAATCTGCGAGAAAGTCGGCCATTTCCTGGGCCTTTATCGATAGGCAGGGAACAAAGGAGATATTAATCTCACTTGACTTTACTGACCATTTCGCCAATCTGCCAAATTCTCCACCCCCTCGAAGATATTGCGGAGGGGGTGGTCCATCATCACCAGGATGGAGTTTGCTTGTATGTAAGGTCGGAGCCTCTGGGATGAGATAACCAGAGCATAGGCCAGCTTCTCCAGGATCGGATACCGGAACTCCTCCTTCCTCAAGTCCTGGCTTACGTAGTATATGGGCAGCTTCTTATTCCCCTCTTCCCAATCTAGGATGGAGCTCAAGGCCTCTACCCTGACCCCGAGATACAAAGATAGATCCTCCCCATCCTCCGGCCCTTAGAGCATGGAAGCCTAAGTTAAGTATCTATTCAAGGCCTAGAATGCCTCCTAACATTCCTTAGTCCATTCAAAATTCTTTCCTCCCCTCAATGCTTTGAAGAAGGGAGAGAACTTCTCACTAGCCCGGGAAAGGAACCTGCATAGCCCTTCCAACTTTCCTATCATTCGCTTGACTTCCTTAGCATTCTGAGGCAACCCTAATTCCATGATCTCCTTGACCTTGTCAGGATTCGGCTCCACCCATGCGGGGGTGAGAAGGTGGCTCAGGAACTTGCTCCTACTGGCCCCGAAGACACACTTCAAGGGGTTCAGCCTCATCTTATATAGGCACAAGGTGCCGAAGGTATCCACTAGGTCCTGGAGGGTAGAATCTACCTCTCAAATCTTGATAATTAGATCATCCATGTACACCTCCATGTTCCTCCCCATTTTCTCTTGGAAGAACCGATGCATCATCTTTTGATATGTCGTCCCTGTATTTTTCAACCCAAAGGGCATCATCTTGTAACTATAGCACCCATCCCATGTGATGAAAGAGACATCTTTTACATTGGTAGGGTGTATCCTGATTTGATGATAACCTGTAAATGCATCTAAAAAACTTATTATAGGAAAACTGATGGATGCATCAACCAACACGTCAATTCGAGGCAAGGGATAACAATCCTTATGACATGATTTATTTGGCAAATAAAAATCAACACACATTCTCCACCTGTCGTCTCCTTTTTTAACAATTATAACATTAGAGACCCAGCCGCGGTATTGGATTTCAGATACAAAGCCGGCCTTCGGGATCTTTGACAACTCTTCCCTGATGGATTCGGCTAGCTTGTCCGTGATGGACCTCTTCTTCTACTGGATGGGGAGAGCTTCTGGATCCAGGTTGAGGCGGTGACAGTCAAAGTCCACATAAATCCCCGACATCTCTGCCGCACTTTGAGGAAAGATGTCAATGTTCTTTTGGATGCATGTTAGCATCCTCTCCTAGTCCAAAGGGGTATGCCCCGCACTGATGCACACCTTCTCCACCTTGCCTTCATGTGTGAGAAATTCCATCTCTACCACCTCTTCTAAAGCCTCCAGACATGACTGCTCTCTCCATTCTCCAACATCCCCCTCTCTCGGGACAAGGAACTCCTCCTCAGCATCCTCCACGCCATTGCCTCGGCCGGCTCTTCCTGGATCTCCTCCGCCACCCCCATCTGGGTGCGTTTGTCTTCAGCTTCAATCTCCACTCCTCCATTCCCCTGCTCCGCCACCTCCATCCTCTGCTCTATCTCCTTGGCCACTCCTGCCAGGAGATGGAGTTCAACGCAGTGACGTAAAACTCCCGCGCCACCTTAGGGTCTCCTCAGACCCGTACCTAGATCCACATGGCGCTGAACATCAAGCATTGGTGGAAGGATGAGGGAACACAACAGAAAGAATTGATGAGGGGCCTCCCAAAGATGGCATTGTAGCTGTTGGGGGAGTCCACGATGACAAACATGCAGATTCGAGACTCCCCCCCTAGGGTGACGTGGAGCCCCACTCCATCCTCCACCTCCTTCCTTTCTCCCGAGAATCCAAACATAGGCCTATCAAAGGCTAACACCCTCTTGGCCTCCACCTTCCTCACGTCAAATGCCTTCTTGGATATGATGTTGACCGAGATCCCGTTGTCGATAAGGATCTGGGTGACGGTGAAATTCTTGACCATGGTCTGGATGACAGGCACGTCGCAGAAGGGATCCTCATGATCTGGCATGTCTTTCCTTGAGAAGTTGATCTTCTCCTCTAGGGGTGGGGTCTAGTATGTGGAGCCAATGCTCCTTCGGTACATGGTTTGGAGGCTTGCCTTTCGGGAAGCCTCAACTCCCAACCCCTCCCCCCCCCCCCGCTGGATTACTCTGATCCCGCCTCAGCCTAGTCCTCACACCTATCCTCCTCTGCCCGAGGCAGGACTTCCTCGATCCGCACCTCCCGGAGGTATCACTGCTGTTGATGCTCCCTGTTTCCTCTCACCTAGAGGAACATCAGGCACGTGTTCGTAGCGTGCCCCAACTCCTGGTGGAAGTCGCAGTAAGGCAGCTCCACCCGGAACTCCATTCTCCTCCTCTTTTGATCTCTCCGCCTCTGCATGGCTATTGTCATAGCCTGATGTTGATCGGGGAGAGGAGGCCTCTAGCCCAACCTCCATCTGGGAGGGTGGAACTGACCCTGGCCCCAATGGTGATTGTCTCCTTCGTGGAAACCTCTCCATTTGCCATGGTCTTGTCATTCCAACTGCCTCCAACCGAGCCAGTTATTAGGCTCTTAATGCCCCCACCTGGGCTGCCACTTTTGTTGTTGTTACTGCTCACTCTGTCGGGGTTTATCTCACCTCACATACTGACCTCGACCACCTACTGGCCCCTTCTCCTCCTTCGTGGCCTACCTGGCCAACTTCTTCGCGAACTCGGGATTTGACGCCTCCCTATCGAATTCCCTCATCGCCTTCTCCATCAGCTCCTCATAGGAGAGGGGTGGCATCCTCTTCAACTCCATCCTGAAGAAACCTTATTGCAGCCCAAAGGTGAAGGCCATCGTCAGGGCATGCCCTAACATCTCCTGGATCTGGGTTACCTCCTACTAGAACCGGTCCACGTAACTCCCCAGTATCTCATTCACCCCCTACTTGATGTGGAACAGGGACTCCGACTCCTTCTTCCTCTTCTTGTAAGGGGTGAACCTCAGCATGAAACCCCGACGCAGATCCTCAAAGTAGAAGATGGAGCTGGCTGGTAGCTGGTGAAACCACTCCCTCGCCATCTCCTTGAGGGTGATGGCGAAGACTCTACACTTGAAGGCATCTGACATCTACCTTATAAAAACCACATCCTAAAACCATTGGATGTGCTAGATCGGGTGATCCTTCCTAGTGTAGTAGGACATATCCATCTCTATGAACCCCTCTGGAACTGGAGTAGAAGAAACCAACTCGCTAAAGGGGCTTCCTCCCCCTGTTGGGCGAGCCGGAGGTTCTCGCACCCCCTTCTTACCGAACCGGCCTCAACTCGCTGACCCATATAAGAGCACACATCTGGGGAAATAGCGCTCACTCCCCTCCTTTGTAACCTCCTTCAGAGATCGGCGAGCCGGGCATCCTCGCCTAGAGTCGGGGTGTTGGTGACTAGAATAGCTAATGTAGAGCACTTGGCATGCACACAGAGTGCAAACTTGTAGAGGCAAATCACCTCCTATCGGAACTCCTCAAACATCTCCACCGTGGGGAGAGGGGGAGGGGTGGCGAGTCAGTCATGTCTGAACCTTGCCCTTTTCCTCCAATAATCGAGCCTGCTGAAGATTTCAGTGCTAACCACACTCCACGCTCATCGCATAAAAAATGTTGAAATCAAAATCTCAGTCTATGTGGAGTTTACCCTTATCGAAGGGGTGATCGCACACTTACTTATATTTCACGAGCCAAATTAAGAAGGAAAAATAATAGGAGACAGACCCAAAGGCTCGGCATGGTGGTTCCACCACACACCCGGAAGATCTTAGAGTGCTTCCCCTCCCTAGCAAAATGCCAAGCTAAGGATAACTCAAATAGCTCAAGAAGACAGGGGCACGAGTGAGCATGCCTTCTAAGGTACCCCTTTAGGTCTATTTATAGATTTCTGAAAACAACCTATAAATAGCCAACCTCTGCTATTCTAAGTAGCTATATACAGTCCAGGTCAGACTGCCAATAACATAACTCCATTGTTATAGAAGGCTATAGACAGACCAGCGGGGGTGGAGTGGTAAAAACACATCACAAGAGACTGGGAGAGTGGCCCTCCGGAACCTCGACTCGTTATGGGCGGTGAGTGATCGATGGAGATGGCACTATTCAAATCTTCCCAGCCTTGGGGGAGCGTGGGTCAGGCCAACCCCACTCTCCTACTGCTCGCCGAGCCCCCGGGTCAAGCGCGAGCTGACCTGCTCCACTCGCCCTCTGCTCGTCAAGCCCCTGGGGAGAGTGCGAGCCAACATTCTCCACTCGCCCCTCAAACGATCCACCCCACTTGGGCAAGCCGAAGGGGCTTCCAGGGATCTTGCCTCCCTCCGGCTTGCCTAGGACCCGGACTGCTGGACATTGGATGATTTGGCTCCTGTCGACCACCACTCATCGAATATGGGGTTTTACAGTCTAACACAGACCCGTTAGCGTGGTTTTTTAACCAGTTAAGGGGTTTTTCCACGTAAAAACATCGTGTGCATAATCTCTCCTTTATTGACTTTGTGTGAGCTCGACTGCTCTGTTGGCAAAGACAGTCCAAGTTAATCTGGTTCGACCGTGGTGTCGTGTTTGGCTGCAAAAGTATGGTGTCGTCTATAGTAACCGCAATTCCCAAAATCCTCACAACAGTTGTCCCCTTAATTCGACGGTATGCAAGGTCAACCCCAATGGCAAAAGGAAGCATCCAAATTTCCGATGTATCCTTCCCTGGGGGACGCACCGAGTTATGGTTAAAAATCGCGACATCCCGAGGCTTGTTTATTTTGGTTTGTGGTTTATTTAGTTTGATTAGAGGGGCGCGGGGATTTATTTGATATAAAGTTGAAACCAAGTTTTAACGAAAGGAGGCAAGTGCACCTATCGTGTGTAGTACAGTATATTTTGGTGGGAAATATCGGGGTCGTATTTTTCTGGGGACAGGATGATTATTTATACTCCTTCCCTGGAGGGACTTTTATTTTACCGAAGATAACTTGTCGGGTTATTATTTAAATAGCTCGGTTATATATAAGAAGAAAATAAAAGCAGAAAAAGAAAAAAAGCCAATGAAGAAATAGCGCATCGGTACCGAAACGACTAAAATAAATTTTAATAACTAGAGATCCTAAATTTCAAATTAATAAAGGCGACAACTTGGCCGTGGAGGTTCCACAAATATGAGCTCATCTATCTCTAGGAATATCGCTCACTTGAACATTAAGACTATTTGATCAAACTCTCGTCCGATGAAGGATTCCTCTTAATGCCCGTATTACGCTAAGAACCCGCTATTGGGTGGGGAACCAAATCCGGTAGAATTACACGCCTCCTCTCTCGAGGGTTAGTGCAGAACTCCCTTTACCCAAGGGTGATCAGTCCATATGCATGTCCTCTCGTCTAGCTAGCATATGGACAACAGAAGTTGAGACCGCCCATCGATTTGTGGTTCTACGCATCGTATACCCTGGGAAAACCATAAGTAAATTTAATTAAAGAGAAAAAAGAGGACCTTTAATTATTTAAAGTTATTTTATCTGTCCCAATGCTCTTCGATACTGAGGGCTAAGAACGATTAGCCACCCATCAGAATGGGGATGGGTATTGAAAAGATTGCATAATTGAAAAAATACAAGTCCTACTCAAACGAGTAGGAGGGAAATGAAAGCAGTAAAGAAAACAGTAAAGAAAGCAGAAAAATTGCAAGTCCTACTCAAACGAGTAGGAGGGAAATGAAAGAAGTAAAGAAAGAGATAAAGTCCGAGTCCTACTCAAATGAGTAGGCGGGAAATGAAAGCGATAAAATGACAAGTCCTACTCAAACGAGTAGGCGGGAAATGAAAAGTTGAAATGCTTTCAAATACACGCACGCACTCTACTTGAAAGAAAAATTAATGAAAATCTAGCTCATACACTCACCCGCACAAACGAAAATAAGAAAAACAAAATGACTGAAAAATTAAAACAACTATATTTCTATCGTTAGGATATGTTAAAACTGCATAAAAAGAAGAAATACAAATTAAATGAGGAAAAGTTTTTGGAAATAAAAGCAAAAATCAAAGTGCTCTAAAATTAAAACGATTATAACTCCATTCTTATAACTTCGTAAAAGTGTGTAAAAAGTGGAAATAAAGTTAAAAAAGAACAAAAAGTTTTACAAACTAAAGAGGAAAATCTAAGATAAAGGGAAATAAAAACCACTTTGAATACACTTTTACAAATCAATAAGGATGAATATAAAGTTCAAAATCCTAAATCTAAACAAAGCTAAGTAAAAATAACGAAAACATAAAAGAATAAATCTACTCTCATATATACACACCCATTTTAAATAGAACAAAAACAAAGATAAATAAGATTGCTTAAGGAGGGGCACTCAGATGCATTCCAATACACATTATGAGAGAAAATATACTAATTTTATTAAGCTAAAAAGAAGGGTTACAAAAAGCTAAAACAAAAGCTAAAGAGAGGGGGAGAAAATTCTCCTCTCATATTATTAACCTAGAAATAGGCAATCCCTCCAAAACTAGCCATCTTGCAAGTCGCAACCAATTCCAGGTTCCCCTTAAAGGTCGCGGCCTGTCAGCCCTTTTTTATAAGGGTGGGCGGACAGACTTCTCTATCTGCCCAGGCCGTGCGGCTAAGGTGGTCTCCCCCGTCTGACCGCCCAGGTCGTGCAGCAGCCGCTCATTTTGTAGGGGTTGCAGACTACTTCCTATGTCCGCCCCTGTAGGCCACGCGGTTAGTTCAGCTAACCGTGCATTATTTCTCTTCCGACAGGTCCAACAAGAGACAAGCTCGCTCCATCAAAGATGGTGACTTACCCTTTCTATTTGGCAGGAGGGGTAAGACTCAGTCTTCAGTCCGCCTAAGGAAGGAAGACTTGCTCTTCCCTACAGCTCTCCAGCCCGCACATCCAGACGGCGACCAGTTCTCCAGTCTTCCAACAATAGGCGGACTCGGTATCTTCCCGCCTGAAGAGGGAAACGTGACTAGCTATTCTACGTCGGTCCGTGCCATACTATGCGAACTCAAATCCACAACGCAAGGTGGACTCTTAATACAACAGCAGTGGCGACCTGCTTTCAGGCCTCTAGTCAACATGCGCGACCTAGACTCTTCAGTCGACCAGGTCGTCAACCATTGTTACCAAGTGGGAAGCCTCCAGCAGGAGGCGGCCTGCTCAACCCATTCACCACGAGCTAGGGCGGACTCGTTGCGCAGTCTGCTAGGATTTCCCCAGCTTAGTAGCCGACGATCTGCCTCCTCTCCGCAGCAGGCTGGGCCGACTCGTTTGGCTGTCAGCTAGCTAGCTCTCCAGTTTCCCGATACCCACTTCTACCCATCAGCGGGCAAACTCCTCCTCAGCTCGCATAGATTGTCGCGAGCCCGCTCAGTGTTGCAAAGGCGGACTCATTCCAGTCCACCACCAGTAGATTAGCTCATTGAACAACTTCCTAATCGCTCGGTAAGGCGCGGACTCGGCGGACTCCTCATTCTACTCGCACAACTTACCGCTCTACCGGGGGTGATGTTACCAAGACCGTTACCTCCTCGGGCCAATAAATAGGCCCCCATTCCTCTCATTCAGGGGACACAGTGGAGACGTTAAGGTCAAGGCATCATTTCCTGCGGACTCTGCTTCTCAGTCCATGCGACCTCCTCATATTCTCCTCAGCTTGATCATGCAGTCCGCTCAGCTTGCTTAAGCAAGCTGCTTGATTAGCTAACCGTGCGGTTTGTCTACCTCTCTGGTCAACCAGCGTGGCCTCGGACAATTTTCTTCTCCTTAGCCGCCAGCTTCCCCCTTTGCACCCTTTTTTTGCTTTCTGTGTAAAAAGGTACAATCTCAAGCTGTAATCTGTTTCTTAATCAAAGGAAAGCCCATCACAAGAGTGGCATTTAATCCGTGGAGGGCGAAGTCGGTTGTTGCCGCTAGTAGTGGCCCCCTCTTCTTCTCTACCCCTCTCTTTTCTCGGCATTAACCTGCAAGGCTAACCATCAAAGTAGCTGTCAGCTCGACAGTTCCAGATCAACCTTCCTGGCTGTTCTCAGCATCCTCAACAACCTCTCCTCTATCCCTGCAACCTCCTTCTTTACCTCTCTTGTGAGACCGAACACCCGTTAGCTTCTGGTGACCGCGAGCCCCTTCCTCTCCATTTTCGCGCATCAACAGTTAACACGTGACCTTAAGATCTCGATCTGGCAGTGAAATCAGTGGTTACTCATGTTAGACCATAACCTAGCTGAGAGCCTTGCTCCTTCAAGTCCTAGTGAAGATCCTCTCTAGGAAGCCTTGGAGCAATCGCGTAGAGAAACTGACCTACAGTTTCAAGCAATCAACCGTACTCTTATTGCTATCGCTCAACGATTAGAAATGCAATCTGCAGTTGCACCAGTTCCTCCAGTCAATCAAGCACTAGTGTTGGAGACTCCTCAAGTTTGTCCACTGGCTTATCCATCGGTCTATCCTCCTGTTTACCCACAAACCATTCTGCAAGGGCCTGCCGCCACTTTGCGATCTCAAAGTGATGAGTTCATAGCTCGTCAAAACTTCTTCCGAGAAGCTTCCCCAGGAAGTCTAGCTAGATTTCTCAACTTTCAGGGAAGTCATCCCTACCCTTCAGCTCCTGTCTTTGATCCTCCTCCCATATCTTTTCCCTTCTATCCTCTTGCACCTTTTGCAGCTACAACTTATGCTCCCTTTTTTCCTTATGCTGTAGGGGAGAAGGAAGAGCCGTTACCGTTTTCAGAGAATATTTGACATAAACCAACTCCATTTAACTTCAGAGAGCCGCGATTGCCAATTTACACTAGAGAGACTGATCCAATGAAGCACCTTAAAGCTTTTGAATTAGTCATAGCTCTCAAGACCCTTTCAGGTTCAACCAACTGTAAACTCTTTGTAACAACCTTTGATGGTCAAGTGAGCGATTGGTTCTATGGATTCTGACCTCAGTCTATCTCTTCTTTTACTGATTTGCGAAGAGAGTTTCTGCTCAAGTTTTCTTCCTCTACAAAGAAAAGGGCAGTCCAGAAGCCCTCTTTGAGATCAGGCAGCGAGAGAATGAGACTTAGTCTCATTTTGTGGATCGTTTTCAGAAAGAAATCTTAGACATTGAGATCGTCGATCAAGAAATGTACCGAGTGGCTCGTATTCACGGTCTGTGTGAAGGACGACTCAAGTTTGAGGCTAACATCCGAACTCCAAGGACATATCAGGAGTTGATTGGTTAATCCAACACATACATCTGCGTTGAGAAAAGCAATCCCAGCTTCGTCTCTAGGCTTATAGCCTAGAAAGATTCTTCTTATTACAAGCAGCCTCCGAGATCTCCTTGGAAAGATTTTCCATCCCACTCAAGGAAGGGGAGAAGGTTTGAACGTCATCGACACCCCTTCCCGGGCCACGATCGTTCTTAAGATCAATTTTTATTTTTGTCAGCACCAGCTCTGCTAACAACTTTAGTTCATCAGTAGTAGGATGATGATTTTCCAGAGTCAAAACTAGATGAAGCCATGCAAGAAGTGAGTCAAATCATGAAGGGTAGTGCTAATTTCAAGAAGCCTTACCAGCCGGCAGATCAAAGATAAAAAGATTCAGATCCATTCTGTGAGTTTCACAAAGAAAGCAGGCATTTAACTGAAAACTGTCGAGCGCTTCGATAACTTGTACAAAAAATGTTGAGGCAGGGTAAGATGCACGATCTACTCCCAAAAGATGATAACTATGATCCGTCAAATTCAAAAGGCAACGAAGTAGCAGACGTGCCTTGTTGCTCAAAGGGAGTTTGTCACATCGACAGTTGTCCTCATGTCATCGTCAACGAGGTCATTGATGTCGAATTCGAGGGCTCTCTTGGAAGACTATTCTAAAGAAAATAGGTCATCGTAAGTTTTCAAAGCTCCTTACAATCATGACTGTTTGTTTCTACTTTACTCTCCAAGCATTCTCTTTTATAACACTTCAATGTGTTCTTTCGTTTCATTTCAATAAAATTTTACATCAGAGATCCCATAATGACACTTTTCCCTTTATGGAGTGCTTCCTCCTCTACTTTTTCTCTTTGCCAAAGAGATCGCTGAACCACTGAGATATCGCCAAGTCTTGTTGTTCCCTACATGGATTGTACTCTAGCGTAAGACCACGATGAAAAAATCTAGTAAGGATTGTTCACGTATGTGTAGTGGGCCATTCAATCTATGTTGGTGTACTTCAGGTTTCGGATCCTAGTCGGTATCTAACACAAAGTGGGTATCAAGGGAGCTCCCATTTGTAAGCTCTGCTGTGCTCCGTTAGGGATACGTTACCGTTACGATGATCTTTGCTGGGCAAGCAATGGCGATCAAGTGTAGCCTTGTTTTTTCGATCATCTCACAACTGTAACGGACAAATACTCTAAGGTACTCTCAATCCATGCCTTCGGGGGGCCCACTACTCCGCTGATCAATCCGCAGATAAGCAATAGGCCACTTGGCTCATCTAGTCTAATTGATCAGCGATACTTGTAACCCGAGGCATGAGAGCAGTGTATCTGTCGATCCTTCTTAGGATTTTCTGTGCTTGTTTCGCTTTTGTGCCCTTCTAAAGGATGCGCAGCGGGCCTACTCTTGGTAGGACTACAGCCTAGATGATTTTTATTAATAAAGCGATGCATAAGGCCCATGGGTGATCTCTTGTGGCAGCATCGAGTCTTTTTGGATCATCTTCGGGGTATAGCCCTCCTTTCTTCGTTTTTTGCCTTCTTATAGGTTAATAGGTTAAATCTGATCTATCAAAGGGATTTGCAGCATTTTCTTTCCTATGCTCATTTTGTATATTTGGCTTTCAAGAAGCTTCATCCACTGACAATTGATTATGGTTACTCTTGGCATCTGTTATTCAATCAAGGATTCTATTTTTGTATATTGACAAAGCCTTGTTATTGAAGTCTAATTGAGATGGTTTCATCTTGCTGGTTTGGATTTCATGTAAAAGACATCATATTTTATCACTCAAGATGATCATTATCGCGGCTTGATCTCTATTTAGTTAATAGCAGAGTCTGTCGGGTATCCCTCTAGCTATTCAATTATATCTTATCTTATCAACAATCAACACTCGCAAGTTCCATCCAGGTACTTGCGACTTAGTTTCCTTTTTTCTATATCTGCTACTCACTCTTCTTTTGTAGAGATTAGCAGATACCTGCAAGTTTTATCCAAGTACTTGAGACTTATGTTGGGATTTGTCTCCACAATACCTCAGATTTGTAGGAGGTCAGACCTTGAACTAAGATGAATTAAGGTGTATTTGATGTTGTGTTTAAGTTATATGTGTGCAGGTCCTTAATGCCAAGTGTAGACCAATGTCAGTCTATAATGGGTCACCAAACACAGGACCATACAATGTAATCCCTCATTGTGTGATCCAAAGTGTTGGCCCATGTATAGCCTCTTTATTGGGATACACTTCCTACATGCACTTGGAATGGTGGACTCAAGTATTGAAGTATGTCTTTTAGTATAAATTTTTCTAAGTCCACATACTCGAGTAGTACCCTTCATATACTCGAGTAAGTGACTTAATACTCGAGTAGATCCATAGACATACTCGTGTAGACTCTATATACTCGTGTAGATAAGTTTATACTCGAGTAGATAGTCAGTCACTCGAGTAGATCATTTCTTATACTCGAGTAAATCCTTCTGTTCTTAAATCCAGAATTTTCTCTAAGTCCACATACTCGAGTACTTCTCTAGTATACTCGAGTAAGTGGGTCTGTACTCGAGTAAGTTGGTTTACATACTCGAGTAGACTGTATTCACTCGAGTAAGTGATAACTTTTACTCGAGTGGTTGGTTAGTTACTCGAGTAAGTGCCTTGTTTATACTCGAGTAGTTCTGTTCTTCCCATTTCAGAAATATTCTAAGTCCACATACTCGAGTAGTTCGCTATATACTCGACTAAGTGACTCTGTACTCGAGTAGTTATTTTTTATACTCGAGTAAGTCAATGTTTACTCGAGTAGTTGTTCTAAGATACTCGAGTAGTTCATTTTCCCCTCACTCGAGTAGTTCTCCTAATATACTCGAGTAGTTCTTTTTCTCTCACTCGAGTATCTGCAACTCTTGTACTCGAGTATTTATTCACACTTTATCTGAAATTTTTCTAAGTGTTTTCACTCGAGTATCTACTCTCATACTCGAGTAGTTCGTACATCACTCGAGTATTGATCTCTGGATCACTCGAGTAGTTTTCTCTTCTCTTACTCGAGTATGCCAATTCTTGTCCACTCGAGTATATACCATCTGATACTCGAGTATGTATCTTCTATGACTCGAGTATGTCTGTACAAATCTTTCCTGAAATTCTCTAAGTCAATGTCACTGTACATTTCGATTTGATCCTTTCTGATAAGTCCACGTGTCATCATTAATAATTCTTATGACCGTAGGAGTCTACCTATAAATAGGTCACTTCAGATTTGACTATTATCAATTCCTTCAGAGATTATTATTTTAAGAAAGAGAAAGAGAAAAATCCCGTGAAACCTAATTCTTCAAGTCGCCGCCGCCGCCATTAATGTTCACGGAAGAAGCTCTGGATCGACGATCTCCGATCTCTGTTTGCAACCCTAATTCTTCAGCGATCCAGACGCAAGTCAATCACTCGATCTCGCCGCGCCTTAAAGATTCCAGATTTATTTTCTCGATCGAGGTGATTTAGTTTTTTAGATTTGTGGATCTCTCTCAAGTCGTCTTCAACTTCTCTGATCAAGCCAAAGCTCTTAAGGAAGAAGACTGTCAAGATCCAGATCTGAGATTATTGTTTGTATTTTTTAAACAAATTGTTGTGTAGGAGTTTTTCTCCGAGATTCGTAGGAAGGCTTTTGCTTCCGAGTTTTGTAGATCCAGTTGGATCGAGTTTTTGTAGGAACGTTGTTCCGAGGTGTATGATCGTTTTGATCCGAGATAGTGGAGTAGCCAAGTCTAGTGGTTTACTAGATTGGTGAGGAAAGTGGACGTACCCAAGGTTGGGGAACCACTATAAATCTTTTGTCGTCTATGATTGCTTGGTATTGAGCTGTGCTGGTTCCTTAATTTTTTATTCCGCAAATAGACGCACATCTCACCTATTCACCCCCCTCTAGGTGATTTAGGTAGACAACTTCCTCTCTCAATTGGTATCAGAGGGGGAGGATGATCGTTAAGAGGTTAACACCTTGATCTGATCCTACCCGAGTTGTCTTTTGAGAAATATCAAGCATGAGTAAGACTAAAGATTTTGCCAAGCTTCCCATTTGCACCAAGAATAATTTTCCTTTGTGGAAGGAAAGAGTTAGGTTCTTCATGGAAGCTGTGGATCCTCGGATCTTCATGATTATTGAAGAAGGTCCGCATGTTCCAATGGTTGCCTCTACTATAGACTCATCCAAACAAGTTCCTAAGAAGCTGATGGACTTGGATAAAGACGAGATTGCACTTGTCTCCCTCGATAAGAAAGCCAAAAATATAATAGCAAGTGCAGTCGATGACTCAATGCTGCAGAATCTCATCCATTGCAAATCTGCCAAGGAGATGTGGCAATCCCTGGTGACTCTGATGGAAGGAACTGAAGAAGTGAGGGATGATCGGAGATCCCTTCTGAATCAAAAGTATGAAGCCTTCCGGCAAGGTCATAAGGAAGCCATAGCTGACACGTTCGAGAACTTTTTCAAGATAGTGAACGGCCTTAGAGTTTATGGTCGAGTCTTCACCAACGGAGAACTGAATGACAAATTCCTAAGATCCCTAACCAAGGAATGGGATAACAAGGTATGCGCCATTCGGGAGTTCGGAAGGTTAGCCGAGACGGACCCGCAAAATCTGTTCGGAAAGCTAATGTCCTACGAGCTTCAAATCAATTCTAGAAAAGCTGAAGAAGAGATGAGCAGGTCCGGATCCAAAGAGAAGTCTGTTGCTCTGAAGGCAGACAGCTCAAGGAAGATTAAGGCTAGCTCTCCTGCCCCAGCTCCTGAAGCTGATGATGAAGATTCGTCTGAACCAAGCTCTTCTGGCTCGGAGCTATCTGAAGGAGAGTTTTCTGTACTCTCAAGGCAGTTCAAGAAATTCTTGAACAAAAAGAAGCAATGGAAAGGACGGGATGCCTCATATAGAAGATCACGCAATGATGGTGATCGTTAGAAAAAGAGCTCAAGCAGCCACGACAGGTATGGCTCGAAACCGAATAAACATTATTCTACTGATATTGTTTGTTATTGCTGCAACAAGCCAGGTCACGTCATTGCGGATTGCCCCCATAAGAAGAAAGAGGGCGGCAAGAAAGAAGACAAGAAGTCCTACAACAGGAAGAGGACAGAAAAGAGTTTGTTAGCTAAGAAGAGCAAAACTCTCAGTGACTCCGACTCATCCTAGTCAAGTGTAGAAGAGGTAGAAGCTTACTTTGGGCTAATGGCTCTAACAGACGATGAGCAAGTCCCCCAGTTCACTGGGGAGGTAAAATCTCACACCCCTCTTTCGGACTCTGATGATGACAATGAACCAGAGGGCTATCCCTCTGAGGATGAATCAGAACTCATGATACAATATCAGGAGTTACTCAAGGCTTACGACAAATGTCGCCAAGTCGTGAAAACTCAAGCTAGGGAGATAAAATCTCTAAAAGCGTCAGAGAGCAACCTTAGAGAAGAAGTCTCTAAGACTGACTCTCTCAAGGAAGACTTCGATAAATCTATCGAAGAATACAACAAGGCTCTCAGGCACCTTGACCTTAAAGAGAAAATCATCAAGGAATTGGAAGAACAACTCTTGGCTGAGAAGAAGCTTGTAGAAAGCTTCTCGAAGCCTAAGACTGTGCTTCCTATGATTGCTGAATTCTCAGCTAAGGCAAGTGGTGCCGGTCTAGGCCACAAAGGAGCTCCTAGTAAATCTTCTAGGAGAAACAAGGCCAAGAGGAGAAATAAGGCGGCCAAGAAGGCCTCTGCCGAAGAGAAAGGGAAATCTCCCTTGGAGCCAGTCGCGTTCAAGAAAGTCATCTTTCCTACGAACGATCTTGACTACGAATCCACCTATGGTCACTTTAGCAGGCCTATCCTTGAGAAGCCTAAGACAAGATACCAAGGGTGGACTCGCCTTCGTAACTTTGGTGAGAGCGTTTTCAAGGAACCTTATGAGGAGATTCAACTTCAGAGCTATGGACGTTATGTTCATGGTCATAATATTAAGAAGGCACCCAAAGTGAAAGTTGTTGTAGAAAAGCCGAAGATGGAAAAGACTTCATGCACGTGCCATCATCAAGAAGCCTCCACATCTAAAAATGTTGCCCCTGTTGGACCTCCTCTCGAGGTAGTCAAGCAGGAGAAGATGAGGCAAAGATACAATAAATTTGACTGTTGGTGCTGTGGTAGAGTTGGTCACTTTGCCATCGATTGCTGGTTCAATCCCAAATATGCTGCAACTCCTCAAGTTAGCAATATGAGAATGACCACTCATGAGGCTAATCCTCGTAGGGGGAGTATTCTAACTCGAGACCAAGGACCCAAACTCGTTTGGGTTCCTAAGGCTAAGTGATTATGATTGCAGGTATGTCCAAAGACCGCTAAAATGCCAATTTGGTACTTGGACAGTGGATGCTCTCGGCATATGACCGGGACTAGAAGCCTACTTCAAAACTACTCACCAGTATTGAACGGACCAAAGGTCATCTTTGGAGGTTCAGACCGTGGAATCACTAAAGGCTATGGTATGATCACTAACGGTAGCGTATCTTTTTCGAATGTAGCCTATGTTGAAGGATTGGAACACAATCTCATCAGCATAAGCCAACTATGCGACAAAGGATACGTAGTTGAATTTCATGCTGACAAGTGTTTGATAAAATCGGTTAATAATATGGAAACTATTTTATCAGGCACTCGAAGCAGAAATATTTTCTGTCTGAATTTTATTTGTATAGACTCTTCGACACCAGTGTGTCTTTTGGAAAAATGTAGTGCATCTCTTGCTGACCAATGGCACAAGAGACTAGCACATATTAATTTCAAAACTATTAATAAATTATTCTCTCAAAACTTAGTACGTGATGCACCTAATGTCAAGTGCGTTACGGACAGTCCTTGTCATGCTTGTATCAAAGGCAAGCAAACAAGAAGTTCGTTTAAAAGCATAATTGGCAAGGATTCCAATAGAAGCTTACAGCTTCTCCATATAGACTTGTTTGGTCCACTGCAGGTTAGAAGTTTGGGAGGTAAGGAATATACGTTGGTGATTGTGGATGATTACTCGCGCTTTGCGTGGGTGTTCTTTCTGAAACACAAGTCAGATACCTTCGGTATTCTCACTAATTTTGTGAGGCAGATCTAGAATGAATACAACCGTTCCGTAGTCAAAATCAGAAGTGACAATGGAACGGAATTCAAGTCTGGAGCCATGACAGAATTTTGTGAAAGTCAAGGTATCTTTCATGAGTTTTCCTCTCCTCACACTCCACAGCAAAATGGAGTAGCTGAGAGAAGGAACAGAACACTCATAGAGGCTTGTCGAACCATGTTGAGTGATGCCTCACTTCCGGAGTATTTCTGGGCTGAAGCCGTCAACACCGCTTGTCACGTGCAAAATCGAGCACTCATCAACAAGAACCATGATAAGACTCCTTACGAACTTCTAAAAGGCAGGCAACAAACCATTTCATACATTAGAATCTTTGGCTGTAAGTGCTTCGTACTTAACAATGGCAAGTATCACACTACCAAGTTTAGCGAGAAAAGCTTTGAAGGTATTTTTGTAGGATATAGTAGCCATAGTAAGGCTTATAGAGTATTCAATAGAAAAACTCTGGTGGTGGAAGAGTCGATACATCTTGTATTTGATGAGACGAGTCTGTTGCAAAGCAACTCGTCTAGTGTGCCCATTGTAGATGCAGGTACAAAGTTGAAAGAACTTAGCTTGGATGAACCTATTGAAGATAAAGATGAGACGTTCATCAAGATCCCCTCTACAACCACTATTGGAGAGGTAGATGATCAAGATGAAGAAGACATCCCAGCTGAAGATGCAACTCCAGTGGCTGAAGAGATCCCAGATGCAAGGACTTTAGAGTTCAGACACTTGAAGGATCATCCTGTTGACCAAATAATAGGAGATCCTCGGGATGGCGTCAGAACTCGTCGAGGTACAACTAACGAGAATTTACACTTAAGTTTTCTCTCACAGGTTGAACCAAAGAAATTTGAGGAAGCCAACTCCGATGCATCCTGGATTCTAGCCATGGAAGAAGAATTGAATCAGTTCAAACGATGCAAAGTTTGGACACTTGTTCCTAGACCCAAGCATAAGAACGTCATCGGGACAAAATAGGTCTACCGAAACAAGATGGATGAAGATGGAACTATTATAAAGAATAAAGCCAGACTTGTCGCCAAGGGATATCGTCAAGAAGTAGGAATCGACTTCGACCAGACTTATGCTCCAGTAGCGAGACTGGAAGCGATCAGGTTATTTCTTGCCTACGCTGCACTTAAGGGCTTTACCGTCTATCAAATGGACGTTAAGTCCGCCTTCCTAAATGGTGACATAAAGGAAGAGGTGTATGTAGAGCAACCGCCAGGTTTTGTTGATTCAACCTTTCCTAATTACGTTTATTTACTGCAAAAAGCACTATATGGTCTTAAACAAGCTCCTCGAGCTTGGTATGAGACGCTGTCTACCTTTCTTCTTGAGAACAAGTTCACGAGAGGAAAGATAGACAAGACATTATTTCTTAGGGAAATAAAAGGCAAGATTTTGCTAGTGCAAATCTATGTCGATGACATTATTTTCGGCTCTACAGACAACAACCTCTGCAAGAAGTTTTCTAAACTTATGCAAGGGAAGTTTGAAATGAGCAGTATGGGAGAGCTGAAGTATTTCTTAGGGCTTCAAGTGAAACAATCTGAGGATGGAATTTTCATCTCACAGACCAAGTTCACCAAAGAGCTGCTTAAGAAATTCGGAATGAAGAATGCATCCTCCATGAGGACTCCAATGGCCTCAGCTATGTCTCTGGACAAGGACGAGAAAGGGAAACCTTTTGATGAAACCAAGTACAGAAGCATAATTGGGTCCTTGCTCTACCTTACTGCGAGTAGACCAGATATAATGTTCTCAACATGTGTATGTGCTAGATTTCAGGTGAACTCTAAGGAATCTCACTACATCGCTGCAAAGCGAATCCTGAGATACCTCAAAGGCACACCAAATCTTGGCTTATGGTACCCAAGAAGTAATGATAGTGAACTAATTGGTTTTTCAGATGTAGATTTTGTAGGTAGCAAAGACGACATGAAAAGCACTTCCGGGACTTGCCAATTTCTCGGAAGGAGAATTATTTCCTGGAGCAGTAAGAAGCAGAACTGTGTAGCCATCTCAACGGCTGAATCAGAATACATCTCTGCAGGCAGCTGTTGTGCACAGCTTTTATGGATCAAGAATCAATTTGAAGACTACAACATGAAGTTCCAGGCCATTCCTTTGTTTTGCGACTCATCCAGTGCTATAGCAATTGCCAACAACCCAGTCTCCCACAGCCGGACCAAGCACATAGAGCTTCGTTATCATTTCATCCGAGAGCATGTGGAGAATGGAGACATAGATCTACAATATGTCTCCACAGACAGGCAAGTGGCAGATATATTCACGAAGCCGCTGGACGAGTCCAAGTTCTCGTTCTTCAAAACAGAACTCG
Organism: Platanthera zijinensis; assembly: GCA_039513925.1. Classification (NCBI taxonomy): domain Eukaryota; kingdom Viridiplantae; phylum Streptophyta; class Magnoliopsida; order Asparagales; family Orchidaceae; genus Platanthera; species Platanthera zijinensis. Next base: position 55,997,327 of record CM077091.1, on the reverse strand, counting down.
GACTGCTCAACAAAGATGAATAGTGTTGGTGGATTCACAGACAGGCTCAGAGTTGAAGATATCGGTGGCAGTAAATCTCTCCCAAGAAAATTGTATTTCAAAGTGATATACTCGAGTACATAGAGACATATACACGAGTAAACGGAAATACTCGAGTGCCAAAATTGACATACTCGAGTAGTTGGTAACCTACTCGTGTATGTTACTTGATCTACTCGTGTATACTCCATCTCATACTCGTGTATGGCGAAACCTACTCGAGTATACGGGAATCAGAAATTTGAAAATCACTTTTTTTTTCTTCTATTCGCGCCAAAGTTTTGGCGCTCCATATCAGGTATGATTTTATTTTCAGTACTCCTCCTTAAACCTAATTAGGGTCATATATATATTCAGAAAAATCGGAAATCATTTCCACTTCTCATTTCACTCGAGTAGTCGCCATCCCTTCGTCTTCCAGAACAGTTGCAGAGTTTTGTCTTCCCCTCTCTTTTTTCTCTTCGTACTACAGAATCGCTGATGGCTCCCTCCTCCAAGATTGGAATCGGCTCCGAACTCGTGATAGATGGTATTGGAGATATTTCGGATGACTTCAAAAATTTACTGATTCTCTTGGAGACCGCCGGATTGTCCTTCGTTCTTCAAGAACCCTGCCGTCTCCTGCTTCCTGATGTTGAAGAATTTTACAGAAATCTAAAGGTTAGACGTAATGGCACAATTCTGAAATCAAAGGTAAAAGGACTTGAGATTCGGTTGGATAAAACTTCAGTCGCCACTCTGCTTCGGATGCCCGTGGTTGACGAAGAAGACGACCTAGAAAAGGAAGATGCCGACCGTACTTCCCTATTCTATGGTCGAGATCCTGAAGGTGGAGGTGAAACCTTGAATCGGTCTTTGTTCAATTCAGAAGGCAAGTTTCTAGTTGATGTCATCGCCAAAGTCCTGTGGTGCAAGACATACTCCATAAGAGATATATCCCAAAATTTATTCGACGTTATGCAAGCCATAGTCTGCAGGAAGAAATTCCAGTTCGGAATGATGATACTGGATAAGATCCGAGAGAGCGTGGAACATCCAAGTTATGCTAGGATTATCTCACTCCTCCTCCATGAGATTAATCCTACAGTGTTTGACTTATCCAAAGGGACTCCTCTTCACCACATGAAGAAAGTTTCCATCTCTTCCATACAGAGGTATGACATCAAGATCCTGAATTCTGCCCAAGCTTCAAAGGCTAATGCCATCTCAGAAACTCACCAAGAACACAGTTTACCTGAAGACAGGATTCCATCTCCTCCTCTACATCAAACTACTGCTACCTCTGGTGCAATAGTTGAGGGGGAGCCTGCCTCTTCTCTTTCTCAGCATCAAGTTTCTTCAGAATCAGTGATTCCAGAACTAGCAGAGGTAAGAGTTTCTACTCCTCCAGTCTCTCCTCCTCCAGCAGATCCTCAATCAGCAATTCCTGACTCAGAGATTCCAGATTCAACAGCTTTACTGTCTACAGCTGAATATATAGACAGATTCATTGATGAGCTCAGCTCAGATGCTCCTCTTTTTCAGAGTGGATCAGCTGCCAAGTCTCCCATTCTGTCTCCAGTTCCATCCCCTGTACAGACTCCAGTTCAGACTCTAGCTCAGACTCCAGTCCAGTCTCCTGCCAAGTCTCCTGATAGTGAGCCCAGCAAATCTGATCATATTCTCATGTCTAATGATGAGGAAATGTCTCCAGATCTTGTGGAGGCACCTCTGAGGACTTTGGATTTCTCTATGCCATCCTTCCTAAATACAGAAGAAACTGTTGAAATAGAATCTTTCAAGAGAGCTGCAAGCTCAATAGTTCTTACAAAAATTCCTCCTTGGACTGCTCCTGCTCCTGCTCCTTCAGTTCCTGCACCAACCTCAGCCCCTTCTCCCTCAGTTGTGGTAAGTCAAATTGAATAGTTGCTCCTTGCACAGAGAAAGTACTTTGATGACTCTCTAGCATCAGTCACTAACAAAGTCACTACTCTTGAACAAGAGATGAGTAGAGGCTTTGCAGAAATCCATGCCAATACTAATGAGCTAAAAAGATTGTTCCAGCTAGGTGGCAAGGCCATAGATCACACTATCACAAGCATAGGTGAACTGAGAAATCAACAAGAAACTGTTGCCTATAATCAGATCTAGCTGGACAAGAATGCTGATGCCAATCTTATGAAAATCTGTGAAGAAGTTGGCAAGTTCAGGGATGAAGCTATAGCTCAGCTATCTGTAGATATGACCAAGGGGGAGAAGATAGTAAAAGAACAAGTGGAAAAACTATCTGAGCAAGCTCAAGCAGTTGTAAAAGAACAAGTTGAAACACTATCTATCCAAGCTCAAGCTACTGTGGATGGTCTTGTAAAAGAAATGAAAGCAGATATTCTCTCCCAGCTCCAGTCTGTGAAATTCTATACCTATGACACTGCTGTTTGGCTGCACAACATGAATTTCCCTAATGCCCAGCTCAACCCTACCATCATTCCACACTTCTTGAATCCTCATGAAGAACAACCTCCTGCAGATGCTCCAGCCCAGGCAGCCATTCCAGAAGGTGTGCCAGCTTTCTCACCTAGACCTGAGGGTGATGTGACTGAGCCCCCTCTCACCTACTCTGATATGTGGCAAGATGAAATTCCAGCTCCAAGGAAGAAGAGAAAATATGGTGAAGGTGCTTCTGCCAGTCGTTCTGCACCCAAAAGAGATCCTGCCCTAGCTTCTGAAAGCAGACCACCAATTATTCATTCTGAAGTTTGGAGTCCAACCTCCAAATCCCTAATCCTTGATACCCTGAAGTTAGTTACAGATCTTGGTGAGAACAGAGACCAGTTTTACAGTCATTCAGAATGGAAAGCCTATGAAGTGTCCCAAATCAAAATCAGACTTCATGACAGGAATTGGGGACACAATAATCGAGCTGCTCCTCCTAGGCCCAGAACTTATTTTCCCAAGCCATTCAGTTACCTAGAGAGGCAAGAGCTGAAGAGAGAAAGGATGCATAAGGAAGGACCCTCTTGAGTAAAGAGAATGTGGAAATGGATTCTGTTTGTTAAAAACAATTCTCTATATATAATTGATTCTGATTATGGCTATTTCATTAGTTATCCTGCTTTAGCTTTTTTTTTAAGTATATGTGTATTGTTCTTTTTACTCTGAATAATTCACCTTAGTATAGAGAATGCTGACATCTACAAATAGGGGGAGATTGTTGGGATTTGTCTCCACAATACCTCAGATTTGTAGGAGGTCAGACCTTGAACAAAGATGAATTAAGGTGTATTTGATGCTGTGTTTAAGTTGTATGTGTGCAGGTCCTTAATGCCTAGTGTAGACCAATGTCAGTCTATAATGGGTCACCAAACACAGGACCATACAATGTAATCCCTCATTGTGTGATCCAAAGTGTTGGCCCATGTATAGCCTCTCTATTGGGATACACTTCCTACATGCACTTTGAATGGTGGACTCAAGTATTGAAGTATGTCTTTTAGAAGAAATTTTTCTAAGTCTACATACTCGAGTAGTACCCTTCATATACTCGAGTAAGTGACTTAATACTCGAGTAGATCCATAGACATACTCGTGTAGACTCTATATACTCGTGTAGATAAGTTTATACTCGAGTAGATAGTCAGTCACTCGAGTAGATCATTTCTTATACTCGAGTAAATCCTTCTGTTCTTAAATCCAGAATTTTCTCTAAGTCCACATACTCGAGTACTTCTCTAGTATACTCGAGTAAGTGGGTCTGTACTCGAGTAAGTTGGTTTACATACTCGAGTAGACTGTATTCACTCGAGTAAGTGATAACTTGTACTCGAGTGGTTGGTTAGTTACTCGAGTAAGTGCCTTGTTTATACTCGAGTAGTTCTGTTCTTCCCATTTCAGAAATATTCTAAGTCCACATACTCGAGTAGTTCCCTATATACTCGAGTAAGTGACTCTGTACTCGAGTAGTTATTTTTTATACTCGAGTAAGTCAATGTTTACTCGAGTAGTTGTTCTAAGATACTCGAGTAGTTCATTTTCCCCTCACTCGAGTAGTTCTCCTAATATACTCGAGTAGTTCTTTTTCTCTCACTCGAGTATCTGCAACTCTTGTACTCGAGTATTTATTCACACTTTATCTGAAATTTTTCTAAGTGTTTTCACTCGAGTATCTACTCTCATACTCGAGTAGTTCGTACATCACTCGAGTATTGATCTCTGGATCACTCAAGTAGTTTTCTCTTCTCTTACTCGAGTATGCCAATTCTTGTCCACTCGAGTATATACCATCTGATACTCGAGTATGTATCTTCTATGACTCGAGTATGTCTGTTCAAATCTTTCCTGAAATTCTCTAAGTCAATGTCACTGTACATTTCGATTTGATCCTTTCTGATAAGTCCACGTGTCATCATTAATGATTCTTATGACCGTTGGAGTCTACCTATAAATAGGTCACTTCAGATTTGACTATTATCAATTCCTTCAGAGATTATTATTTTAAGAAAGAGAAAGAGAAAAATTCCGTGAACCCTAATTCTTCAAGTCGCCGCCGCCGCCATTAACGTTCATGGAAGAAGCTCTAGAACGACGATCTCCGATCTCTGTTTGCAACCCTAATTCTTCAGCGATCCAGACGCAAGTCAATCACTCGATCTCGCCGCGCCTTAAAGATTCCAGATTTATTTTCTCGATCGAGGTGATTTAGTTTTTTAGATTTGTGGATCTCTCTCAAGTCGTCTTCAACTTCTCTGATCAAGCCAAAGCCCTTAAGGAAGAAGACTGTCAAGATCCAGATCTGAGATTATTGTTTGTATTTTTTAAACAAATTATTGTGTAGGAGTTTTTCTCCGAGATCCGTAGGAAGGCTTTTGCTTATGAGTTTTGTAGATCCAGTTGGATCGAGTTTTTGTAGGAACGTTGTTCCGAGGTGTAGGATCGTTTTGATCCGAGATAGTGGAGTAGCCAAGTCTAGTGGTTTACTAGATTGGTGAGGAAAGTGGACGTACCCAAGGTTGGGGAACCACTATAAATCTTTTGTCGTCTGTGATTGCTTAGTATTGAGCTGTGCTGGTTCCTTAATTTTTTATTCCGCAAATAGACGCACATCTCCCCTATTCACCCCCCTCTAGGTGATTTAGGTAGACAAATTCCTCTCTCAACTTAGTTTCATTACATACTTGCTATTTACTCTTATTTTTCAGAGATAAGCAGATACTTGCAAGTTCCATTCAGGTACTTGCAACTTTGTTTTATTTCATATATATCACTTACTCTTCCTTTTGCAGAAGTTAACAGGTACTTGTAAGCCTCCTTCAGGTACTTGAAAGTTTTTATTCTTCTATGCTTTCCTCTCATCATTGTTTTGTAGAGCTCATCAGAAGACATTCACATCTTCTTCATTTTGACAAACAACCCAGGTATGTAAAAGATGTACCTCTTTTCTCTTGAATTAACTCTTCCTTTGCAGGAAAAGGACATGCATTGCCAGTCCTTTTTTGAGGAGAGATATCAGGTTCTATCTCTCCCCGCGTCTTGTTTTTCCGAGGGATGGATCACAAATTTCGTGGGTCTCCTAATTTTTCGAAGTTCCCTTCGGGACTTAAAAAGTGCGGGGATTATGTTAACACAGAAATCGGCGATACCTCCCAAGGTAGCCAACTCGCAATTCGCGGACTGTTCCAGGTTCCCTTTGAAGGTTGCTGCCTGTCAGCCCTTTTTCTAAGAGTGGGCGGACAGAATTCTCTGTCCGCCCAGGCCGCGTAGCTAAGGCGGTCTCCCTGTCTGACCCCCCAAGTCGTGCAGTAGCCGCTCATTCTACAGGTGCTGCAGACTGCTTCCTCAGTCCGCCCATGCAGGCCACGCTATTAGTTTAGCTAACCGCACATTAGTTCTCTTCCGACAGGTCCAATAGGAGACAAGCGTGCTCCATCAAAGATGGTGACTGCCCCTTCTATTCGGCAGGCAGGGGGGACTCCGTCTTCAGTCTGCCTAAAGAATGCAGACTTGCTCCTCCCTCCAGCTCTCAAGCTCTCCAGCCAGCACATCCAGAAGGTGACAAGTTCTCCAGTCTGCCAATAATAGGCGGACTCAGTGTCAGCCTGCCTTAAGAGGGCAACGTGTCTAGCTATTCTACGCTAGTCCGCGCCATACTACGTGGACTGAACTCTAACCCGCAAGGTGTACTCTTCATCCAACAGTAGTGGCGACCTTCTTCCAGGCCTCTAGTCAGCATGTGCGACCTGGACTCTTCAGTCCGCCAGGTCGCCAACCCTCGTTACAAAGTAGGAAGCCTCCAACAAGAGGCGGCCTTCTCAACCCGTTCGTCACGAGCTAGGGCGGATACATTGCGTAGTCCGCCAAGATTACCCCAGCTCTGCAGCCAACGATCTGCCTCCTCTCCGTAGCGTGCTGGACAGACTCATTCGGTAGTCCGCCAGCTAGCCCTCTAGTTTCCTGATGATTACAATTATGGTAGATTTTTATTGTAATAATTGTAATCATGTCCGCTGTTTTCTACCTCTTTATTCAAGTAATTGCACTAAATAATTAGGAATTGGTATTGTCATGAATAGTAGAGCATAGTTTAAAGTTGTTACTATTTTATGTATTGAACTTCTCCCTTACTATGTCATTTTTCTAATGCAGGTACGACTAGCCAGTGGAACTAAAAGTCTTGGAGCAAACAGGGGAGTTTACGGGGCCAACAGGACTGATCACAGGAGAAGAATTGCTCACACACGGGTAGGAACACGGCCGTGTGCCTACCCGTGTTCCATCCCAGCTGAAACAATTTTCCAGCCCCCGTGTCTGAAGAACATGAAGAACAACACGGCCGTGTTCCAGAACACGGCCGTGTCAGTACCCATGTGATCCAATACGGCCCATGATCAAACACGTCTTTTCGTGCGGAACTGCCCTGGAACTGCCGACACGGCCTGCAACACGGCCGTGTCGGAACCCGTGTTCGACCATGTTTGCTATTGGACTATAAAAACCTGGAGAAAATATTATTCTGGACCTTTTTGGAATATTTTGCTTGGAGATTTTTCTGGAGAACGAAAGTGGAGTATCCAAGAGAAGGAAAGCTTGAAGGAGATATTTGTATGCATTTATTCTTTAATTTATCTCATTTAATCTTGTATCTCTCTTGGTAATCCAACTTTATTTATCTTTTACTTTTCATGAACAATGTGTTTGAACAAGTTAGTAATCATGTATCGTTTTGTTTTCGTCAATTTCATTGTATTTTATTCGTATATGGGCTTGCAAACATTGAGAATTATCCTTATTATGAATGATTATTTATTTTTACATGAATTCCAAATGTCTAGATTGAGAAATTGGATTGTTTGGATGATGGTTAAATCTTCATATTTATGTGTTATTTCTCTTTGTAATTCAAAATTCATGATCGAGAGATATTTTTCTTGGAAAATTAGAATACGAATGAATGGAATTATGGTATTTTAGAGATAAAGCTTCATGAATCCATGTATTAGATAGGGTATTTCATTCAATAAACATTTGAGTATTGTAAATTGTTCGAGAGAAAATTTACTTAACTTAACTTAGATTTTAAATTGCTCGAGAGAGAATTTGATAATTAGTTTAACCCTTTACAATACAATGAATTTGATAGTTTGGTTATTTCATGATTACACAAAGTGATTATGTTCATCGAATGCTCTTAACTTTCGACTTGAAACTATTTTTGTAACTCTCCAATACAATTTTTATCCGAATAGTCATAGTTAGGATTAATCTATGTTAGAACGCAACCTTAAGTTTAGGTATGATAATAGAGTGAGAGTGAGTACGAATAGTTGAAATGACCCTGTGGAATACGATACGAGATGTAGATTTCTCTTATACTATTTATGATAGGTGCACTTGCCTGAAAGATGATTCAATCTAGCTTATGCCCATCTACATAGTTATGATAAATTGTAGAATGAATCCGCATCAAGTTTAGACTTAGCGAAAATGATCATCAAGTTTTTGGCACCGTTGCCGGGGACCGAACCCGGGTCACCCGCGTGACAGGCGGGAATACTCACCACTATACTACAATTATGGTAGATTTTTATTGTAATAATTGTAATCATGTCCGTTGTTTTCTACCTCTTTATTCAAGTAATTGCACTAAATAATTGAGAATTGGTATTGTCATGAATAGTAGAGCATAGTTTAAAGTTGTTACTATTTTATGTATTGAACTTCTCCCTTACTATGTCATTTTTCTAATGCAGGTACGACTAGCCAGTGGAACTAAAAGTCTTGGAGCAAACAGGGGAGTTTACGGGGCCAACAGGACTGATCACAGGAGAAGAATTGCTCACACACGGGTAGGAACACGGCCGTGTGCCTACCCGTGTTCCATCCCAGCTGAAACAATTTTCCAGCCCCCGTGTCTGAAGAACATGAAGAATAACACGGCCGTGTTCCAGAACACGGCCGTGTCAGTACCCGTGTGATCCAACACGGCCCATGATCAAACACGTCTTTTCGTGCGGAACTGCCCTGGAACTGCCGACACGGCCTACAACACGGCCGTGTCGGAACCCGTGTTCGACCATGTTTGCTATTGGACTATAAAAACCTGGAGAAAATATTATTCTGGACCTTTTTGGAATATTTTGCTTGGAGATTTTTCTGGAGAACGAAAGTGGAGTATCCAAGAGAAGGAAAGCTTGAAGGAGATATTTGTATGCATTTATTCTTTAATTTATCTCATTTAATCTTGTATCTCTCTTGGTAATCCAACTTTATTTATCTTTTACTTTTCATGAACAATGTGTTTGAACAAGTTAGTAATCATGTATCGTTTTGTTTTCGTCAATTTCATTGTATTTTATTCGTATATGGGCTTGCAAACATTGAGAATTATCCTTATTATGAATGATTATTTATTTTTACATGAATTCCAAATGTCTAGATTGAGAAATTGGATTGTTTGGATGATGGTTAAATCTTCATATTTATGTGTTATTTCTCTTTGTAATTCAAAATTCATGATCGAGAGATATGTTTCTTGGAAAATTAGAATACGAATGAATGGAATTATGGTATTTTAGAGATTAAGCTTCATGAATCCATGTATTAGATAGGGTATTTCATTCAATAAACATTTGAGTATTGTAAATTGTTCGAGAGAAAATTTACTTAACTTAACTTAGATTTTAAATTGCTCGAGAGAGAATTTGATAATTAGTTTAACCCTTTACAATACAATGAATTTGATAGTTTGGTTATTTCATGATTACACAAACTGATTATGTTCATCGAATGCTCTTAACTTTCGACTTGAAACTATTTTTGTAACTCTCCAATACAATTTTTATCCGAATAGTCATAGTTAGGATTAATCTATGTTAGAACGCAACCTTAAGTTTAGGTATGATAATAGAGTGAGAGTGAGTACGAATAGTTGAAATGACCCTGTGGAATACGATACGAGATGTAGATTTCTCTTATACTATTTATGATAGGTGCACTTGCCTGAAAGATGATTCAATCTAGCTTATGCCCATCTACATAGTTATGATAAATTGTAGAATGAATCCGCATCAAGTTTAGACTTAGCGAAAATGATCATCAAGTTTTTGGCGCCGTTGCCGGGGATCTTTTCAATATTTTGAAAGCTTTAACTTTATTAATCTACCATTATTGTTTACTAATAAATCTTTGTAGATTAGTTTAAAGTAAAATTATATTATTTAATCTCTGTTTTGTAGTCTGTTAGTCTATGACCAGGGCAAGAAATTCTGGGTTAGAACCATTTCATTCTGAACCGGAACGAATTATTCACAACACCAATCACAGAGACGTGGGTATTAACACCACAGATATTGTAGACGATCTGAGAGAAGAAGAAACAGTGAATCAAGGAGAACACCATCCTGAAAATCTAGATATCATGGCCAACCAAAATGAGCAAACCATGTCTGACTTTGCTAGACCCAATCTCCAAGGAACTGGGTCAAGCATTGTTCGACCACCCATTCCAACCAATAATTTCGAACTGAAACCGAGCGTGATACAAATGGTCCAACAATATGTTCAATATGATGGCTTACAAGACGAGGATCCCAATACACACTTAGCCGGATTCCTAGAGATATGTGATACTTTCAAGATTAATGGTGTCTCCAACGATGCCATTCGATTGAGATTGTTCCCATTCTCATTGAGGCATAAGGCAAAGCAGTGGCTCAATTCGTTACTTAGAGGATCCATTACTACTTGGTACATGATGGTTGAGAAGTTTTTGATGAAGTATTTTCCACCGGTAAAGACCGCAAAGTTAAGGAACGACATCTCTACGTATGTTCAAGTGGAGGCTGAATCATTGTACGATACTTGGGAACGATTTAAAGAATTATTAAGGAGATGCCCCCATCATGCCTTACCTTCTTGGCTTCAGATTCAGACTTTCTACAATGGTCTAAATCCAGCCACCAGACAGATGATTGATGCGGCTAGTGGAGGCACCTTGAACAATAAGACACCTGAAGCAGCCCAGCAGTTGATAGAAGAAATGGCAATGAATAGCTACCAATGGACTACCGTGCGGCCGAAGTCTACCAAGCCCGCCGGAATGTATGAAGTGGATGCCGTTACAGCCTTAGCAATTCAAGTGGAGAAGCTCCATCAAAAGATGGACAACCTTTCTTTAGCGCCACCCCCAATGGTACCTCAACAATGGGACCCCTCCCTTATAGGAATCCATAGTGGTGAACCTCAAGTGCAAGAACATGTAGACTACATGGGTAATAATACCAGACCACCTTTCAATCCAGGAAACAACCCATATAGTTTTACATACAATCAAGGATGGAGGAACCACCCCAATTTCTCTTGGGGAGGGCAAGGCAACCAAGGTAAACAACCCATGTTTGGACAACAACAACAACAACAACAACAATTGGAGCCAAGGAAGCCAACATTGGAAGATGTCCTTGCAAAGTTCATGCAAACTACCGATGTTGCCTTCCGTAATCAAGAGGGTTCTATTCGAAATTTGGAGAATCAGATTGGGCAGTTGGCAAGGATGGTATCAGAGAGACAACAAGGAACACTTCCAGGAAATACTGAGACAAACCCAAAGGAACATGCAAGAGCAATTCAGTTGAGGAGCGGGAAGGAGTTACAAGACCCAAGGCTTGCACCGGATGCACCTCTAGAGGAGTCTAGTGGAGAAGCACCGAACGTGACACCGATGGAATATCAACCAGCCATACCATATCCAACAAAGATGAACAAGGAGCGCATGGATGCGCAATACGGTAAATTTATTTCTATGATTAAACAATTACATGTTAATTTACCTTTTTCTGATATTAATCAAATGCCTAAGTATGCTAAATTTTTGAAGGATTTAATTTCTAATAAAAAGAAAATAGAAGAATTATCGTTAGTCACACTTAGTGAAGAATGCTCTGCTATTTTACAAAATAAATTACCACAAAAGCTTAAGGATCCCGGTTCTTTTTCAATACCATGTTTAATCGGTGATTTGCAAGTTAATAAAGCTTTAGCGGATTTAGGAGCTAGTATAAATTTGATGCCTTATACATTATATTTGAAACTAGGCCTTGGAGAACTTAGCCCGACTAGGATGAGTATTCAATTAGCAGATCGGTCGGTTAAGTACCCAAGAGGTATAGTGGAGGATGTATTGGTTAAGGTAGACAAATTTATATTTCCTACCGATTTTGTTATTTTAGATATGGACGAAAATATCGAAGTACCACTTATACTTGGTCGCCCTTTTCTAGCCACTTCTAGAGCTCTTATTGATGTTTTTGATGGTAAATTAGTTTTGAGAGTAGGGGAGGATGAAGTCACTTTTCAAATTGGCAATACTATGAAACAATCTTTAGATAGTGATGATTGTTGCTATTTTTCTCATGGTGTTGATAACTTATTGTCTTCTATTGATTCTAATTTTTATTATAAAGATCCTTTAGAAATTTGCATTACTAATTGTTTTCTAGAAGACGAAACTAGTAAAGATATTGTTGATCATTTACTTTTTCTAGATAACTCTGTATCGATGAATGGAAATACTGAATATAACTTACTTACAAAAGGAGATAATGAAGTTCATAAGAATAATACTAAGGATCCACCTGTAGTTGAATTAAAAAAATTACCGGATCATCTTGAGTATGCATTCTTAGGAGCTAACTCTACTAACCCAGTTATTATTTCTTCTAATCTTTCTGAAATTGAAAAAGCTAAATTAATAACTGTGTTAAAGAAATGTAAAAGTGCAATAGCATGGCAAATCTCTGATATAAAAGGTATTAATCCTAGTTTTTGCACTCATAAAATCCTTTTGGAAGAAAACTATAAGTCATCTATTCAACCGCAACGTAGGCTTAATCCTAATATGAAAGAGGTAGTTAAGGCTGAAATTGTTAAATTATTAGACGCTGGTATGATATACCCTATTTCCGATAGTTCATGGGTTAGTCCTGTCCAAGTGGTTCCTAAGAAGGGTGGTTTAACTGTGGTAGCAAACGATAAAAATGAATTAATTCCGACGCGAACAGTAACAGGTTGGCGTGTCTGTATAGACTATAGGAAGTTAAACGATGCCACTAGGAAAGACCATTTCCCTTTACCCTTTATTGACCAAATATTAAAACGCTTGTCAGGACATTCATATTATTGTTTTCTAGATGGACTTTCTGGGTATTTCCAAATCCCAATAGCCCCAGAAGACCAAGAGAAAACCACGTTCACATGCCCATTCGGTACCTTTGCCTATAGGCGTATGCCATTCGGTCTTTGTAATGCCCCCACCACTTTCCAAAGATGCATGTTAGCTATCTTCAACGAGTATGTTGAAGATATCATGGAAGTGTTTATGGATGACTTCTCCGTCTTTGGAGATGCATTTGATTTATGTTTGAATAATTTAGAGAAGGTTCTAAGGAGGTGTGAGGAGACGAACTTAGTACTTAGCTGGGAGAAGTGCCATTTTATGGTGCAAGAAGGGTTAGTACTAGGTCATAAAATCTCCAATCAGGGAATTCAAGTAGATAGAGCGAAGATAGAAACGATAGAAAAGTTACCACCACCCACATCCGTTAAGGCAGTGAGAAGTTTTTTAGGCCACGCCGGATTTTACCGCCGGTTTATTAAAGACTTTTCAAAAATTGCTAAACCACTTACGAGACTATTAGAAAAGGATACACCGTTTATCTTTGATCAAGAGTGCCTACATGCTTTTGAGTTCTTAAAAGAGAGATTAGTTAATTCTCCTATTATGATAGTGCCTAATTTTACTCAGCCATTTGAAATCATGTGTGACGCTAGCAGTTTTGCGGTAGGAGCTGTTTTAGGACAACGCCGAAACAAACATTTTCATCCTATATTTTATGCTAGTAAAACACTTAATAATGCACAAGAGAATTATACTACTACTGAAAAAGAACTTCTAGCAGTAGTCTTTGCATTTGATAAATTTAGATCCTATTTAACATTGTCCAAGGTGGTAGTTTACACTGACCACTCTGCACTTAAATATTTGCTAGCCAAGGCGGAAGCTAAGCCTCGTTTAATCCGTTGGGTACTTTTATTGCAAGAATTTGATTTGGAAATTAGAGATAAACGAGGAGCAGAAAACTTAGCGGCAGACCATCTTTCACGTTTAGAAAATCCATTACGAGCAACGTTAGATGAGTCTGAAATTTCAGATACGTTCCCTGAGGAATCGTTATTTGCCTTATCTTCAAAAATTAATAATGATTATCCATGGTTTGCAGATTATGCAAACTATCTTGTGGCTAAGGTCCTCCCAAAAGATTTTTCATACCAACAGAAAAAGAAATTTTTCTCCGACTTGAAATATTACTTTTGGGAGGACCCTTTTCTTTTTCGGATATGTGCAGATTCCGTGATCCGAAGGTGTGTATCCGCCGAGGAAGGGTGGAGAATCCTGGAGTAGTGTCATTCAGGTCCTACTGGTGGTCACTATGGAGCAAATTGCTCTGCGAAAAAGGTTCTTGATTCGGGTTTTTATTGGCCCCTTCTATTCAGGGATGCCCAAAGGTATGTGCTTTCATGTGATTCTTGTCAAAAATCAGGTTATATTTCTAAATTACATGAAATGCCGCAAAATTTTATCCTTGAATGTGAAGTATTTGATGTGTGGGGGATAGACTTTATGGGTCCATTTCCAGTTTCATTCGGGAATAAGTATATCTTAGTGGCCGTAGATTACGTATCAAAGTGGGTTGAGGCGCAAGCTTTACCTACTAATGATAGTAGAGTAGTAATTCAATTCCTAAAATCTCTATTTGTGCGATTTGGCACACCACGAACACTTATTAGCGATAGGGGTTCTCACTTCTGTAATCTACAGTTAGATAAGGTATTGCAGAAATATGGAGTCACACATAGGATAGCTACACCATATCATCCCCAAACTAGTGGCCAAGTTGAAGTATCCAATAGAGAACTTAAGTGCATCCTAGAAAAATCTATAGAGGGGAATAGAAAACAATGGTCTAGGAAACTAAACGATTGTTTATGGGCTTATAGGACCGCATTTAAAACGCCTATAGGTACCACTCCCTTTAGATTAGTCTATGGTAAATCTTGTCACTTACCTATAGAATTAGAGCACAAGTCATATTGGGCAATACGCTCTCTAAATTTTGATACAAATTCTATAGGGGAAAAACGCAAACTTCAACTTAATGAACTAGATGAATGGAGGACTATGGCTTATGAGAACTCCAGAATTTATAAGGAGAAAACCAAACTATTTCATGACCGTCACCTCCGGTAAACTAAAACATTCAACAAGGGTGATCAAGTGCTCCTTTTTAATTCTAGACTGCGTCTATTTCCCGGGAAGCTTAGGTCTAAGTGGTCTGGACCGTTCCAGGTTAAAGAAGTTTTTCCCTATGGCACCGTCGAACTAACTCACCCTGAAAAGGGAGATTTTAAAGTCAATGGGCACCGGTTAAAGCTTTATAACAGTGCACTTCCCCAAGAACTTATTCGACTAGAATCATGCCTTCACCTAGATTAAGAGAATGTCTAGACTAGTATAGTATCTTGTCTATATAGGAGAATAAAAATTTTAATGAAACTTGAATTAAAAATAAATAAATTACGTAATCAGGAGAAATCACCAAAGAAGAAGTGTACACGGCCATGCACACGCCCGTGTGCATGGCCGTGTCTAGCACACGCCCTGTCCACCCAGCCATGTGATCACCCGTGTCGAAACGACGAATTAAATTGTTTCAAGTCAGAGAAGTACACAGGTTTCCACCAAGCCGTGTTCATAGCCGTGTGTAATATACACGGCTATCCACCCAGCCATGTGCTCACCCGTGTCGAAACGACGAATTAAATTGTTTCAAGTCAGAGAAGTACACGGGTTTCCACCAACCCGTGTTCTTGACCGTGTCCGATTGAGGTTGACCACACGGGTAGGGGACACGGCCGTGTTGTTGACCATGTCCCACTGATACGGGCAGTTTCCCGCGATTTGACCACACGTCTCCTTGAAGACCGTGTTTCCCGCACAGAACGATTCCTTAACACGGGTACACACACGGCCGTGTGTGCACCCGTGTTCGGCTTCTTTTTATAGGGGGCCGAATTTTTCATTCTCTTCATCACTCCCACTTTCTTCTCTTCCCATTCCTGCTTCCATTCCAGCCGGGAAATCCTTCTTCTTTTCCAAAATTTGCGGAATCGTCTCATTTCTTCGCGCTCAACATAATCGGTAAAACTCCTGGGTTATTTCCATCCAATCTCCTCTTGATCATTTCTATTCCTATTTTCTTTCTAAATTCACTTTAGATTTGTTTTTTTTTATTATTATTTTCAGATCATGGCATCATCTCGTAGCCAAGGTGGTCATCGGCGTCGCCCGGATCTTCAAGCATTATCTACCGAGAGACGCGACGTCGCTCAGCCACTAGTTTTCACAGATCCTATCCACACAAACCGCTATAATCGGCTACAAGCCAAGAAGTATCAGGACATACGAATCATAGACTGGGATGTCCTAGAAACTATAGGTCTAGCGGATACTGTGAGGGATTTGATTTCTGTAGTGGGGTGGCAAGAGTTTTTTGCCATAGAAGAGTTAGGATTTAGAGATCTCACACTCGAATTTTTATCCACCTTCTATGTGAACCTTCGATCCTGTGTGGCCGATGATGGAAGACCAACAGAGGGGAATATTTCTTTTCGAGTGGGGGGCACCTTCTACACACTTTCTCTCTACCAGTTTACACGGCATTTAGGAGTATACGACGAGGAATTCCTCCTTAGTGCCGCCTACTCTGATTTGCAATTTGATCTCCCCAGTCGCGAGCAGGCAGGTGGTGTTTGGCGACGTTTATCTTTCGACACCGGCGCCTACGAAGCCAAGAGGTCTAAGGCCTCAAAGTTGGTCTCCCCCGCCGTGCATTATATTCATCACCTACTTAGCCATACACTGAGCGGCCGGGGCGAAAGCTCCGGTGTTGTGAGTCGACAGGACATTCTTTATCTGCACATCATGACAGCCCACTATCCTATCCATTTGGGCTATATGCTTGCTCATTTTATTCTTCATCAGGCAGAGAACTCCCGCGTCGGGTCTATCTGTGTAGCCCCCTACATCACGCGTCTGGCAAAGAATATGGGCATTTTTTTATCTCTTCCCCCGATGGCAGTGGTATCGAAGACTGTGCCAATCACCATGGCCAGTCTTCGAGCCATCCGCCTCGTTACTGCTCGTCAAGGCCGAGGAGGGACTATCTATACCATTGCGGCTCGTGGCCATCATATCCACGACGACGACGACGATGAGGTCGATCCAGATCTCGATGAGCCTCTCATTCCGCCTGCCCGCTCGACGCATACTCAGGGGGAGTCATCATCTGCCCAGCCTCAGCGACAGTCTCAATTTGCACAGGAGTTGCAGCGTTTTTATGACATTCAGCTATCGCCGCGCCTTCAGCGTATCGAGGAGACGCAGCAGCGGACTGAGGACGCCATCTATCAAATCCGGCAGCACATGGGGATTACCAGCCCACCGCGACCAGCTCCTCGTCCATCTCACCCTCAGGATGATCCGACTGATCAAGATGACACACCTATGTATTTCTGATACATCTGGCTTTGCATATCTGGCTCTGTAGTGCTATATCTTTAGTATTGTTTTTATCATCTAGTATTTGTATGATAAGTATATCTATAAAAAAAAATGTTTTATTTCAGATTTTGCTCCTGTTTCGTGCTGTGATGCTTTATATTCATGCTCATCAGTTCTTTATGTAGTGCAATTTATGTCCCCTTGTTTATGTAGTGCAGTTCTTTATGTAGTGCAATGAGGACATTGCAACTCAAGTCTGGGGGTATGCTGTATTTTTATAATGAGTATTGACAGTGGAATACATGATTACAATTACTTATTTTCTCTTTATCATAATACTCTATATTTCCTTATACACCCCCTCGAAATATTTCATTACTTCTCTTTAAGCTTTCATTACTTCACTCATTGGGAATATAACTATCTAATTCACTTTCGCACGCTGATTAAACCGAATTCTTGTTCAAATTTGTTGATTAGTAACTACGTATAGAAATTCATTAGTTGACTTTTCTCCATATAATTTGGTTTAAAAAGATTGTCCTTTATATTATTAACTAACAATCACTCCCTTTTAGAAAAAAATTATTTATCTATACTAAAGTGAGTTGATGAGTGTAATATTTTGATAATTTCGTATTAGTAGATCAACAATAACAAAAATTTTCTCTCTTGGTGTCTAGAACTTACTAGCGATCCTCAAAACCTTTTGCACATGTTAATTAGTAAAGGTGGAAATGACTTAGGCCTCCTTTTGGATAGATTGAGTCGTTCAATCCCAAAACCTTAAACATTATACCCTTGCTCACCCAATTTGGACCTCATCCCTATATTTTTGTAATACTCCACCTCTAAAATACACCAAGGCCAATTCTCGTCTAGTAGCACACGTATCATTAAGATCGTCATGAAATGAAGTTGTTTTTATGGTTTGTATTTCTTTCATAGTGATATGTGGCCTGGGTGAGCGTGTACACCTGCACCCATTCGGAATGATCCCTACTATGAAGTCCCTAAAAGAAAACGAAAAAAATAACATAGTGATATGTGGCCTGAGTGAGTGTACACTTGCACCCATTCGGAATGATCCCTACTAAGGACCCTTGGTTAAAAAAAAAATATAGAGTATCCTTCCTCAAAAATAAGGGAATTATAATGCGTGCAAAGTCTGGGGGTGCTCATAAAATATCAATGTATGTTAAAGGTCTTTATCATACAAAGGGCTCAATTGTGATCTAGTTTTTTTTGCTTACCCCACCTATAATCATCTATCCTAAGCCAAAACAATACACCACCATACAAGTCCTAAGGATCCAACTTTACTAATTCTCATTAGTGTTATGGAGAGGGTGTGTAAAGGAAAGTGTATGATTATCAATAGGGAGATTTTTAATTTTTTGAAAGACTAATGCATATGTTATCAAGATTGTTATTTTCTCCTTACAATAGTTATGGATAACTATAATTATAATTCTAAGAAAGAGCAAAAAGTAGTTAAGATATGTATTGGAGAAATTTTTAAGAAAAAGTTATATTTAGAAAAGTCTGCTATACTATTTCCTATACAATTGCAGCATCAAATCTCTATTCGAATTCAAAACAATCAGTGTGCGAAAGAAGAATTATGTATTGGTAACCCAATTGTTTGAATTAGTTTGCTTAGGGACAAGCAAACACTTAAGTCTGGGGATGTGTGATGATTACAATTATGGTAGATTTTTATTGTAATAATTGTAATCATGTCCGCTGTTTTCTACCTCTTTGTTCAAGTAATTGCACTAAATAATTGAGAATTGGTATTGTCATGAATAGTAGAGCATAGTTTAAAGTTGTTACTATTTTATGTATTGAACTTCTCCCTTACTATGTCATTTTTCTAATGCAGGTACGACTAGCCAGTGGAACTAAAAGTCTTGGAGCAAACAGGGGAGTTTGGGGCCAACAGGACTGATCACAGGAGAAGAATTGCTCACACACGGGTAGGAACACGGCCGTGTGCCTACCCGTGTTCCATCCCAGCTGAAACAATTTTCCAGCCCCCGTGTATGAAGAACATGAAGAACAACACGGCCGTGTTCCAGAACACGGCCGTGTCAGTACCCGTGTGATCCAACACGGCCCATGATCAAACACGTCTTTTCGTGCGGAACTGCCCTGGAACTGCCGACACGGCCTGCAACACGGCCGTGTCGGAACCCGTGTTCGACCATGTTTGCTATTAGACTATAAAAACCTGGAGAAAATATTATTCTGGACCTTTTTGGATTATTTTGCTTGGAGATTTTTCTGGAGAACGAAAGTGGAGTATCCAAGAGAAGGAAAGCTTGAAGGAGATATTTGTATGCATTTATTCTTTAATTTATCTCATTTAATCTTGTATCTCTCTTGGTAATCCAACTTTATTTATCTTTTACTTTTCATGAACAATGTGTTTGAACAAGTTAGTAATCATGTATCGTTTTGTTTTCGTCAATTTCATTGTATTTTATTCGTATATGGGCTTGCAAACATTGAGAATTATCCTTATTATGAATGATTATTTATTTTTACATGAATTCCAAATGTCTAGATTGAGAAATTGGATTGTTTGGATGATGGTTAAATCTTCATATTTATGTGTTATTTCTCTTTGTAATTCAAAATTCATGATCGAGAGATATGTTTCTTGGAAAATTAGAATACGAATGAATGGAATTATGGTATTTTAGAGATAAAGCTTCATGAATCCATGTATTAGATAGGGTATTTCATTCAATAAACATTTGAGTATTGTAAATTGTTCGAGAGAAAATTTACTTAACTTAACTTAGATTTTAAATTGCTCGAGAGAGAATTTGATAATTAGTTTAACCCTTTACAATACAATGAATTTGATAGTTTGGTTATTTCATGATTACACAAAGTGATTATGTTCATCGAATGCTCTTAACTTTCGACTTGAAACTATTTTTGTAACTCTCCAATACAATTTTTATCCGAATAGTCATAGTTAGGATTAATCTATGTTAGAACGCAACCTTAAGTTTAGGTATGATAATAGAGTGAGAGTGAGTATGAATAGTTGAAATGACCCTGTGGAATACGATACGAGATGTAGATTTCTCTTATACTATTTATGATAGGTGCACTTGCCTGAAAGATGATTCAATCTAGCTTATGCCCATCTACATAGTTATGATAAATTGTAGAATGAATCTGCATCAAGTTTAGACTTAGCGAAAATGATCATCATTTCCCGATACCCTCTTCTTCCCAGTTATAACGGTCCAGTCCCGCCAACCATGTGGGACCCATCTAGCTCTGCCGGCCTACAAGAATTCCAAACTCGAGCCCACTACTAGTAGTCAGCCTATAACATCAAGCCTGCAGGCCATGCACCCCAACCCCTCTTCGCACCTATTTTTCAGCAGAGATTTGTTGTTGCCACTGAGGATCGAACCCAGCACCTTGATAAGAGACTCTTTACAACAGCTCTCATCACCAACTGAGATACAGCTCAGTTTATGATAAGAGCTGTGGTAAAGAGTCTCTTATCAAGGTCCTGGGTTCGATCCCCAGTGGCAACAACCAACCGCTGCTGAAAAACAGGCATGGAGAGGGGTTGGGGTGCATGGCCTGTAGGCTTGATGTGATAGGATGACTACCAGTAGTGGGCCCGGGTCAGGACTTCTGGTAGGTCGCCGGTGCCAGCTGGGTCCCGCATGGTTGGTGGGCATGGATCGTTATACCATTCGCGGGCGGACTTCTCCTCAGCTCGCACAGATCGTCACAAGCTCGCTCAGTGTTATAGTGGCGGACTTGGCCCAGTCTGCGAGTAGCAGATCGGCTCATTGAATAAGTCCCTAACCGCTCGGCAAGGCACGGACTTGGCGGACTCCTCGTTCTACTCGCATAACTTACCACTCTATCGGGGGTGATAATACCAAGACCGCTACCTCCTCGGGACTATAAATAGGCCCCCATTCCTCTCATTCAAGGGACACAGTTGAGAAATAAAGGTCAAGGCATCATTTCCTGCAGACTCCGCTTCTCAGTCCGTGCGACCTCCTCCTATTCTCCTCAGCTTGATCACGCAGTCTGCTCGGCTTGCTTAAGCGAGCTGCATGATCAGCTAACTGTGCGGTCTGCTGACATCTCTGGTCAACCTCGTGGCCTCTGGTATTTTTATTCTCCTTAGAGGCCAGCTTCCCCCTTTGTACTCTTTTTTGCTTTCTGTGTAAAAATGTGCAATGTCAAGCTATAATCTGTTTCTCAATCAAAGGAAAGCCCATCGCAAGTGTGGCATTTAAGCCGCGGTGGGAAAAGTCTGTTAATGTTGCTGCTAGTGGCCCCCTCTTTATCTCAACCCCTCTCCTCTCTCGGCATCAACCTGCAAGGCTAATAATCAAAGTAGATGTTTGCTCGACAGTTCCTAATCAACCTTCCTCTATCCCTGCAACCTTATTCTTCACCTTGCTTGTGAGACCGAACACCCGTTAGCTGCTGGTGAGTACGAGCCCCTTCCTCTCCGTTTTCACACATCAATACATAGCATGGAGAAGCACCTAAACAGCACCTACCCTAAGCAAAATCTTCGAGAAAAGGTGAACCCTTGGTTCATAAAGACAATTTCTAGTTATAATCAAAAAAATTCGGATTACACCCCTTGGTCACGGGCGTGACAGGGGGGCATGCCAGGCTGGCTTGCTGAAGAAGGTGAAATTCTGGTGACTTATCGATTTCTGGAAGCTTCTAGAATGGGACACGTGTTGGTCACGGGAGTGATAGGGTTGTCACGGGCATGTCAGCAAGGTATGACTGGTGAAGGCATCGAGCGTTGAGCTGGGATCGACGAACTTCGAACAGGATTTACACAGGCATGTCAGACAGGACACGGGCATGACAATGACATCGAGTGGTTGCTAGAAGCGTCGAGCTTGAATCAATGAATGTCGAGCTTGAATCGACGAACGTCGAGAGGTTGGACACGGGTGTGTCGGACGAGACACAGGCGTGACTACATCTTTTCTTTACAGGCAGCGCTTTTTTCACATAAATCAAAGTAACACGCTTGGTCACGGGTGTGACCTAGGTGACACGGGTGTGTACTTTTTGAGATATTTGGCTTTTTCTTAAAAAATTCTGAAAAACAAAATAAAGCAAAGTTAGAACAATATTTACAAAAAAAGTAACATTTTATTGAAGAAAAATAACAAAAAAACTAAAATAAACTAAAATGACCTAATAAAAGTACTGAAAAATACGTATATTTACAACTTATCAAATACCCCCATACTTAAACTTTTGCTATTCCAGAGCAAAAGTTGGAGATTAACCTATAAGGAATTAAAAGAATTCCTAAATTTAGCTACCACTTGAATTAATTAAAAGAGATATCTAAATAAATACCCGGGGTATAAGAGTCAAGTCCTGAATTATGAAAATGATTTAAATAGAGGAAAAGTTTTTTCCAAAAGACTTCTTGATTAATCAAATAGAAAGTAGAAATTGTAATCGCTAGTTTAACAAAAATAAACTAGAATTATAGAAACTTTGGCTTATAGGAGTTTTACAGGAAATAATGCAATTTAAGAATTATGCTCTCAAAATATTTTATATTAATTCTAGAATCATTGAATATGGCTAGGGGATTTTGGTTTATGAAGAGGGCTTTGGTTTAGAGGTGAGATAATTTTTTTCTCAAACCTCTAATGAATTGTTTTTGAATGTTTAGGAAAATGAAATCTTATTTTTCAGAACATTTTATTTTTTTAACAACTTCATACAACCCAATGTATATGTATAGGAGTAATGAATTTTATTCTCTTACTTTGTAACATATAATCTTTTTTTAAAATATTAGATTTGTTGGGTATTGTATCCATAATAACCTAGATTTGCATGAAGTCTCCCTTAAACTAAGATGAATTAAGTTTGTATTTGATGCCCTGTTCATGTAAAGTGTTTGTAGGTTATAATTATTAATTGTAGACCAATGTCAGTTTACAATGTGTCACGAAACACAGTACCATACAATGTAATCCATCATTATGTGATCCATGGTGTTGACTCATATGTAACCTCTTTATGTGGACACACTTTATTTTCAAAGTATTAAAGTTATGGGAGAAAGGCTGGTTGCTGAATTGTTTGAAGAAAAACATTTTTCAGAATGACAACATTTTTCTAAGTGTTTTCTCGAGTAAGTCTAAAGGTACTCGAGTAAAATTGAAGTCATTTCTCGAGTTAGCTCAGTCAAGTATTCGAGTCTATCCTGTCATGCATAAGCTTGGCAAATTTTTTACATATTAGCTCATTAGTACACCCAAAAATGATGTCATCTACATAAATCTAAACTAGGATTGATGTCCCTTAGGAATAGTGTCTTGTCTATCTTTCCCCTAGAGAACTTGTTCTCTATGAGAAATGTAGACATGGTATCATACCACACTCTTTGGGCCTGTTTTAACCCATATAATGCTTTATGTAATCTAAAGACATGAGAGCTATTTTTATGATTTATAAAACCTGGTGTTTGTTCTACATAGACCTCTTCCTTCAATGTACCATTTAGGAATGCAGATTTAACATCCATCTGGTAGACTTTATATCCTTTAAAAGTTATATGTGCTAAAAACAATCTAATGGCTTCTAGCCTAGCTACAGGTGCAAAGGTTTGGTCAAAGTCTATTCCTTCCTCTTGCCTATATCCCTTAGCCACATGTCTTGCTTTGTTTTTAACTATAACTCCATTCTCATCTAACTTATTCCAATATATCCACTTAATTACTATGACATTATTATTTCTAAGTCTAGGAACTAGACTCCAGACCTTACATCTCTCAAATTGATTAAGCTCTTCTTGTATTGCCATAATCAAGTTGGGGACTGAATTGGCTTCTTCAAACTTATTAGGTTTAATCTGAGAGAGAAAGCTAGAGAACAGAACCTCATTATGAATTCTACTCCTAATTGTCACTCCTAGACTGTCATCACCTATTATTTTATCAATAGGATTATCTCTAAGGTGCCTAACAGCTATGGGTAGATTCCTACCATCACCTAGTTCTTCAGGTGGAGGAGGATGAATCTCTTCCTCCCCTGGGTTGTGACTGTGTTTTCTATAGGAATTACACCATTGTTTCTAGCCTCTAATTCTATATCAGATGAATCTCCTATATTTAAAGTTTCCATCTTAGAGTCAACATCTCTTAGACTAGAATTGTTAGATAGTTTTGTATGTAAGACAGAAGTTTTATCAAACACAACATTAAAAGATTCGACTAGAATTGTTAGACAGTTTTGTATGTAAGACTGAATTTTAATCACAAACAACATTAATTGATTCTTCTACCACTTGATGTTTCAAGTTGCAGATCCTATATGCCTTGTTATATTTACTGTACCTTACAAAAATACCTTCATAGGACTTCTCTAAAAACTTAGTTAGATATGTCTTCCCATTTTTTAAGAAATACCACTTACTCCCAAAGATTTTGAAATAGGACAGACTTGGTTTTCTGCCTTTCATTAGTTCATAGGGAGTCTTATTATGAATTTTGTTGATCAAGGAACTATTTTGAAAATAACAAGCAGTGTTCACAGCCTCACCCCAGAAATATTCTAGAAGAGATGTGTCACTTAGCATAGTTCTAGCAACCTCAATGAGAGTTCAATTTTTCCTCTCAACAAACACATTTTGTCAGGGTATTCTTGGAGAGGAGAATTCCTGATGGATCCCAAGTTCTTTACAGAAATTTGTCATTCTTTCAGATTGAAATTCTAGGCCATGGTCACTTCTGAACTTGACCACAGAACAGCCCTTTCATTTTTAATTTGTTTGACAAAATCAGCAAGAATCTCCGGGTTTTCAGACTTTCTCCTTAGGAAGAATACTAAAGCAAATCTTGAGTGATCATCTACAATCACATAGGTGCAAGACTTCCTACCTCAACTAAGAATTTCCATAAGACCAAATAGATCCATATGAAGTAAGTACAGACACCTCTCATTGTCTTTGGACTTAATGCTCTTAAAGGAGACTTTTGTCTATTTTCCTTTTTTACATGCTGAACACATGCCTTCTTTGGACCATTTTAACTGGGGTCCATTTCTAACTAAGTCCATAGAAAACAGCGTGCTCATAGCTTTATAATTTAAGTGAGATAGCCTCTTGTTCCATTGCACACAGAAAGAGTCTTTTTCATTTGCTATAAGGCATACAGGAGAATTCTCATTTCTGCTTAAGAAATTTAGATAATAGATGTTTCCACTCTTAGTGCCTGACAAGATGATCTCTTGATCGCTTGCATTCCTTATCAGACACTTTTCATTGTGGAATATGATTTCAAAACCTATATCACACAGCTGACTTATGCTTATCAGATTGTGGTTCAATCCTTCCACATAATCCACTTTTGTGATTGTCACTAGACCATTAGAAATGTTACCATATCCCTTGGAGAGTCCTTTTTCTAAACCTCCAAAGATTACTTTTGGTCCATCCTTTACTGAAGCATAGTCACTTAGCAAACTTCTTGTTCTAGTCATATGCCTGGAACAACCACTGTCCAAGTACCATATTGGCAATTATGTGGTACTTGGATCCACCTACAATCACATAATTAATTAAACTTAGGCACCCAAATAGTTTTAGGGCCTTGGTTACTATTAGACTTAGCTGTGTGAAGCACAATAGGCTTTCTGAACAGATGTGTCTGTGACTTAAATGAGGGTGTTGTTGGACTGTTCCAACAATCTAGGGCAAAATTTCATACCTTCCCACAACACCAACAATCAAATCTATTATATCTTCAATTAGGCTGCACCTTTGGAGTTGTACATCTGGGCAGCTTAGAGTTGATATTCAGATTCCATGGTAGTTGTGCAACATTGACACCATTGCCTTTCAAGATTAAGTGTTGTGCATTGTGACTAGATCCTTAAATTCCTTGGCTCCTTAGATTGATCACTCTTTGTGGTGGTTTAAGGGCCTTATTTCAATTAGGTTTTTGTCCTTTCCAGCAAGGCTCTTTATTGACCTTGTTGGTGCTGCACTCAGAACTCATATGTCCAGGAACATATGATCCCTTGCATCTGTTAGAATTCATATGCTTAGTTCATTTCTTAGATGGATCCATAGGGGCTTTACCCTTAGGTTCAGATTTCTTATTGATCTTATTGTCTTCAATATATCCTACACCACTTATAAATGGTGCATAAATTGTATTAATAATAGGTAGCACAGACTTAGGTCTTGAGAACTATTTCAGGAGCTGTCTTTCCTGAAGAATCTTTGCTTCCACGTCCTTGACAGTCTTAGCGTGTTCTACAATAGTCTCAGTCTGACTATCTATTTTATTGGTTAAGTCTATGAGCTTCAATTTTTAAAGGTCTATCTTAATGTTGGCCCTCTCCAATTGTTGAGGTACTGCTCTCAAAGACTCTAGTTCTTTGGCTTGTTCCTAAACTATATCATTTCTTGTTATGAAATCCTTCAACAACATCCCATATCTGTCAATGAGTGTGTTGAAATGTGCTTCAAAAAGTGATTCATGTTCAAGATTATTCGAAGAATGTGAACAAGATTCATTCTCTGATGCTATTTTAGAGTCTGAGGCAAAACTAGTAGCAAGAGGATTTACCTTGGCAGGATTTAAACAATCTTGATTTTCATCTTCTGTTAGGGTCATCAGCCCTTGATCTGTATATTCTTCACTATCATTGGATGATAGTGCGGTTCTTCTTCTATTGCTAGCCTCCTTAATGACCATTAAACCCAAAAGATTCTCCTCCTCTTCTTGTTCAAGTAAATATGTCTCACTATCTGAAAGAGTGGGCTATTTCTTGGCCAAGAGGCTTTTGCCAAACTTATTATGCTATCCAGTCTTCCAAGTTTCAAACTTTTTCTCCTTACTTTTTATTGGGCAGTCAACAATGACATGCCCTTGCCTGTTACAATAATAACAAACAAGATTAGTCTTAAGTGTTTATTCTTATAAGAACTATACTTGTCCCCAAATCTCTTTTTCTTGGGTTTTTTTAGTGATCTGCCTTCTTGTGAGAAGTGTCTCCAACTGGACCCTTCAAGCTTCCCTACCTTCTTCTCCTTTACATCTTCTTGAATTGTCTTGAGAAGAGTGACAGTTCTTCTTCAGTCATGTCCCATCTTGATGAGGAAGATTCTGTGCATTCTAAGACTGCATCCTGTCTTTCTGAGGTAGCAGATTTATCCCTGTGTTTTATGGATGTCTCATACTTTAGGGCCAATGTATTTTCTCTGTTGAGTGTTTTTGCTGAGTCTTCT
Source organism: Platanthera zijinensis (assembly GCA_039513925.1). Classification (NCBI taxonomy): domain Eukaryota; kingdom Viridiplantae; phylum Streptophyta; class Magnoliopsida; order Asparagales; family Orchidaceae; genus Platanthera; species Platanthera zijinensis. The sequence continues at coordinate 55,969,914 of CM077091.1, read as the reverse complement.
TCTGACCTCCTGATATTTAGTTATAGCTCATGAGACAGCAGCTCGCCAAATAGAACCTGGGAGTCTATATTGGCAAAGTTACCCATTTCTCTAATAGCACAAATCTTGATGTCCCATTCCTTATTCAAGGATCTCAAGAACTTGTCATTGAGTTAATAATTGGTGAACTTCCTGCCGTATGTTCTCAGGTTGTTCACTATTCTGAAAAAATTCTCAATGCTCTCAGTCATTGTGTCTTTCTTGTCTTGCCTGAAGGCTTTATACTGCTGGTTAAAAAGAGATTTTCTGTCATCTCTAACCTCATCAGTGCCTTCCATATATACAATCATGGATTCCCACATTTATTTGGATTTTTTGCAATGAATCAAGTTTTGGAATGTGGAGTCATCTATAGCACTAACAATTATATTTTGAGCCCTCTTGTCCATAGAGGCAAGAATAATCTCATCCTTGTCCATATCTATGTAGGTCTTAGGTATCCTTATGTTGGCATCAAGAACTGACACTTTCATAGGAATGAAAGGTCCTTCCAATACTGTGATGTATGTTCTTGGATCTACAGCCTCCATAAAGAGTCTAACTCCCTCCTTCCAAATCTCAAACTTTTCTTTAGAGCAGACTTGGAGTTTGATTATATTGTTTTCTCTTTGAGCCATGATTTGATCTATGTTAATCCTAAGGATTCTCACAAGACTTTTATGCCTTCACAGTTTACCTTCCCTATGATACAAATTATAAAGTGTTTGTTTAGGATAGTGAGTGACCTAGAGTGGGTGAATAGGTCCAATTCAAATCTTGACTACTTTAAACCTTAGAAATTTCTTAGTATGTTTATCAATACAACCACAACATTCAAGAACACAGATGATCTACTGATTACAACATATATATAAATAAATAGTCACAACACAATTCACAGTACAACACACAATAATTTTATAGTGGTTCCCTAATTTATGGGTACATCCACTTTCCCTCTTCTCCTATCTAGTAATGAACTAGATTCAGCCAAACTACTTTTTTCTTTTCCTCAGATCCTCATATCTTATACCTCAAAACCCAATTGGTTCTTACAACTTAGAAAATACAATGTCCTACCTCATATCTTCAAGATCCTATAACTCATATTCCTCTCCGAGAATCCTAGCTCAGAGTGCGCCTCCACTCCTACTCCTCAGGCAAACCCTTGCCCTACAAAGTAAAGGCATTCCAGTTCCTACAGCTCAGATAAATGGCCCCTTCTCCTACCTCAGGCACACAACCCGACCTCAGCCTTTATAATATAGGCTTACAACTCTGAGAAATTAATATCCTACCCTCAAATCTATTAATAGAACTTACAAAATTAAAATATCAAAAGGAATTTTGTGTTTTGAAATGTCACCCAGAAAGAAAGAGATTGGTGACTTTGTCTTGATCAGATCTTGATGTGTAAATGTCACCCTTAATCCTTGCTATGAAGAAAATGATCCAACCCTTCTTAGTTTTTTCAAAGCTTCTTGAACGAGAAGTTAGTGTTGAACTTGGCTGGAAAAGTTTAAATTTGATCCTCGATCTGCCTCGTCTCCACCTTCAGAATTATACATAATTGTTCTGACAACCTTGATGAGAAGAATGAAAGTTATTGCTATATTTCTATTCAAGTTGATCTCTTGATATCGGATTTGGCAAGATTGACCGACTGCCACATTTAATCCACTAATATCTGACAGTTCAGAAAGTTTTCAAAACTTCAGGCTTTGAATTCTGGGCTTACAATAAAATTCTGTCTTTGATAACTTATGCATGAAGGTGTTGACTCTTCTGTACTTTTATTATGTCAACACCAGTCCTAGGTGTCGACACTTCTCTTATAGGGATGTCGACACCAATCTGTGTGCGTCGACACTGCTGGCTTCTTGTCTCGATGCAACTTATGTGAAATATGTCGACACTAGTCCTGAGTGTCGACACAGCTGATTTCTTGTCTTATGGTGTCGACCCAAGTCCTCAGTGTCAACACAACTTTCCTTCAGTCTCGACATAACTTGTGTAAAGTGTGTCGACACTAGTCCTGAGTGTAGACACAATTGCTTTCTTATTTCACAGTGTTGACCCAAGTCCCGGGTGTCGACATAGCTTGCATCAGGTCTCGACATTACTTGAATTAGTGTTTCGATACTAGTCCTGAGTGTTGACACAACATGATTCCTTATCTCAGCACCACTTTTACAAAGGTGTCGGCACTTGTCTAGTCTCTCGACACTTTTCTACTTAGTTTATTTTTCCTACACAAATAAACATAACATACATTAAATACAAATTTATGTATATCTTTGAGTTGAAAGGGCTTCTCCAAATAAGGTACATAATTCCTAATGTACCCAACAAATCGAATGACGAAAAGATCCCCAACCAAATCTCCTAGGTCCCACAACGGGGACAATCCCGGGTAGGTTGTTGAGGCACGGGGCTTGATCCCAGCACCTCCTTTATAAGAGGAGGTGCTAGTCCCCTCTTATAAAGGAGGTCCCAAGATCAAGTCTGGGTTTGAACAACCTACCAGGGATTGTCCCCTCTATGGGCCCTAGAAGATTTGGTTGGGGATGTTTGTGTCGTTTGACTATAATCAGCCAGGTCCGGGATTGTCCCAATATTCCTGTAGTTCATTCGGTGCCTTGGGCCCCGACCTGGTTTCTAACAAAAGATGGGCAGCACACTTGGGTGTGAGAGGCGGTGCTAGTCCCCTCTTATAAAGGAGGTCCCGGGATCATGTCTGGGTCTCAACAACCTACCTGGGATTGTCCTAGTTGTGGGCCCCAAGAGATTTGGTTGGGGATGTTTGTGATGTTCGACTACAGTCGACCATGTCCTGGATTATCCTAATATTCCCGTAGTTCATTCGGAGCCTTGGGCCCCGACATGATTTCTGATAGTTTTATTTAAATATTTACAAAGAAATAATATTTTTGGATTTTTTGTTTTATAAATTCTTTTGATTTATTAAATTTTTTGATGATAAAACAAAAAAATATTTTTAGAGTTTTAATTTTTTATATATATATATATATATTAAAATTTTAATGATTATAGAAAATAAAAGTGTAAGAAAGGAAAACACGAAAACACTTCCATAATTAATTCCAACAATGTCCCCAATATTGCAAGATAAGTATGAGGAACGAAAAGAAATGAAATTGCACTATGTACAAAGATAAAGAAGGAGGGTAGAAACTTCCCCGGAACGTGTTCGGGGAGCCCAATTAAGAAACACTGTGTTATTAAGAACAAATAGCAAAAAAAATAAAGAAAGAGTGAAAAAGATAAACTTGTGATGCCTCCCAGGAGCGCTTTGTTTATTGTCGTGTAGCTTGACTAAACTGGCAGTGTTATATTTCGAGGAGGGTTATGGTTTTGTTTATACCACCCACAGGATCGTCTGTTATATTAACTTTAAACGATGATTGTTTACTTTAAAAAGTCTCTTTATGGGTGGGTGATGGGTACGGTCCCATACGGCAAAACCGCTTCAACTTTAAAGGGGCCGAACCGTTGGGATTTTAATTTACATGAAAAAATTCTAAGACGTGAATTATAAAGAAAAAATTTTTGGGAGCTTGATTTTTCGATCGTAATAGAACTTAGAATGCTCCGTATAGAATTTATTGCTCTCATAAGCATTCACACTCCATTCATCGAGTTCATTTAGTTGCAATTTTCTTTTTTGGGAGGCTAAGTTTGCATCCAGATTTACAAGTTTTAAAGCCCAAAGTGCGTGATGTTCTAGTTCTGTGGGAAGATGGCACGCTTTGCCATAGACTAATCATTACAGCGTACAACCAATTATGGTTAGGTATTTCATACGATACGCCCATAACGCATCGTCACGTTTGACGGACCATTCATTCTAATTAATTGAAACAGTTTCTTTTTAATATCTACTTTATCTCTAGATTTACTACCTCAACTTGGCCACCTCTTTGAGGGTGGTAGGGGTGGCAGATTTGTCTGTAACTCCCTATTTAGCTAACGTCTTAGTCATTTCGGCGTTACAGAAAAGAATTCCCCTATCGCTCACAATAGCGCGAGGCGTGCCGATGCGATAAAATATTTTTTAAGAAAGTTAATGACGACTCGCGTATCATTGGTGGGGAGAGCTTGCGCTTCCGCCAACCACGATACGTAGTCGACCGCCACTAAAATGTAATTATTTTTGAAAGACGGAGGTAGGGGGCCAACAAAATCGATGCCCTACAAATCGAAGACTTCGCACTATAAAAATTAATTTGGGGCATCTCGTCATGATGAGAGATGTTCCCCGACAGCTGGCAGCTATCGCAGCAGCGCACAAAAGTTTGAGCATCGTTGAAGTTGCACGGATCCACCCATCTCGTCGTTGAAGATGAGCTTATATAATTATTTTTTTGGATTTTGGGAATTAAAATAAAAAATTTAAGAGAAAGGGGGAAACAAATTTTTTTTGGTTGTTTTTAAGAAGTTTTTTTGGTTTTTTTATATAAATAAAAGAGGTAAAAGTAATAGTTTCCTAAATTCAAAAAAAACAACACAAGATTCTCCAGTAATGACCCCAAAAACTTGATGGGCACGAACTTTGACTTTTATTTAATTAGTATGCTGGGGTCGAATTTTGCGAATAATTAATAAGTTAAAAACCAATTTTAAAGAAAGGAGACAAGCGCACCTATCGCGAGTAGTATAGGATATTCACGAGAAATATCGAGGTCGTATATTTCTCGGGGCGTGTTGGTTATTTCTACTCCTCTAGGAGCTACTATTATTTTACTAAAAATAAGATGTTGGATTTTAATTAACTAGAGCGGCTATATAAAAGTTGTAAAGACACTTAGAAAATTCGATGAAGTAATAACGCTCGGTACCGAATTGAATTAGGACTAAAATAACATTTAATAATTAGAGAACCTAAATTTAATTTTAATTAAGGGCAACTTAGCTGAGGAGGATCCACAAATATGAGCTCACCTTTCTCAAGGAATATCGCTAACCTGAACATTAACACTATTCGACCAAGCTATCGATCGACGAAGGATTCCTCTTAATGTCCACTTTACGCTAAGAACCATACCATTGGGTGGGGAACCCAATCTAGTAGAATTGTGCTCCTGCTCTCTCGAGGTTTAGTGCGCAACTCTCTTTACCTAAGGGTGATCGGTCCATACGCACGGCCTCTTGGCTAGCTAGCGTATGGACAACGAAAATAGATCCCACACATCGACATGTAATTCTACGCGTCATATACCCGGAGTAAACCTTATGTTCCTTAATTATAGTGAGAAAAAGGCCTTTAATTATTAAAATTGAATTTTTATATCTCAATGCTCTTCGATAAAAAGAGATAAGAGCGATTAGCCACTCAACGGAATGGGGACGGCTTATGAATTTGATGAGGCGTGAGTTTGAAACAAAGCGCTAAAGGATTGTAAGTAAAAACATAAAATAACAAAATAATAGAAAAATGTAAAACTCACTAAAAAGTGAACTCACACACTAAACAAAATCATAAATAAGAAATAAAAGCAAAGTTACAAAAAAGAAACTAAATTACAAGAAAAAAATTTATAAAAAGTCAACTAAGTTTCAAAAAAGAAAAATTACATAATTATAATTGCATAAATTGAAATAAAGCGAGTCCTACTCGAACGAGTAGGTGGGAAATAAATGCAATTCCTACTCGAATGAGTAGGCGGGAAATAAATCCAAGTCCAACTCGAACGAGTAGGAGGGAAATAAATGCAAGTCCCAGTCGAATGAGTAGGCTGGAAATAAATGCAATTGCATAAAGTAAACTTAGTTAACAAAAAAAACTAAATTGCAAGAAATAGAAAGGGGTAATCTCATACACACACACTCTATATAAATTAAAGAAAGCAATAAAGAAAACAATTAAAACAACCTCATACACACACACTCTACATGAATTTGAAGGAACAAAAAAGACGAAACAAAATAAAGCTTAACCTCATACACTCACACACACAAATTAAAGAGAAAAAGAAAGTGATCCAAAATTTAAAATAACAACTTTCATACTCTTAGAATCTCATAGAAATCAAGATAAAGTGAAAGTTAAAATTAAAAGAATAAAATTTTTACAAAGTTTAGGCAAAATCAAAGTCATCCAAAAATTAAGACAACAACATATTCATTCTTATTACTTCATAAAAGTCATTAAAAAGTGGAAATAAAAATTAAAGGAACAAAGAGTTTACAAAAAAAACTAAGTTAAAGAAAAAAATTAAAAACACTTTAAATCCACCTTTATAAACCCATAAGAATGAATAAAAAGCAAATAAAAAGCATAAGTGCAAAACAAAGTAAAAAGAACCTTTAAAACATAAATAACAAACTTACTCTCATACACCCACACACCCATAGAAAACAAGGAAAAACAAGAGATAAAATGAGATGAAAAGTGGGGCACTCACATACAATCCATCACAACATAAGGATGAAAAATAAAACCTATTTTATTAAGGAAAGTATAGGATTACAAAAGCAAAAAGAAACAATTAAGAGAGGGGGAGAAATATCCTTAAATAGCAAGAAAGAGCACCCAAGCAACCCACAAACAGTAAATTGGTTCAAAAAGAGTGAACCCTTGGATCTTACAAAAAATTTCTATTTATAGATAAAAAATCTAGATTACACGCCCCGGTCACGAGCGTTACCGGGGGCGTGTAAGGTTGGCGTGCTGGAGAAGCCGAAAACCTTGTGATTGGTGGAGTTTTGAAATCTTTTAGAAATTTAACGTGGCCCTCACGGGCATGAATGAAGGTCACTGACATGTAGGGTGAGTGTGAGTGGTCACCTGGCGGCATGATGTCGGCAACAACTAATTCTGAAATGGATTGAAACCTCATCGACCAACATATTCATTTCTGGATGACACGAGCGTTATCCACTCGTTGTTTCATGGATTCACAGCAGGCAACAGTTTTTCACTAGCTTCAAAGTAATACGCCCAGGTCACGGGCATGACTGAAGGTCACGGGCATGTGCCATGAAATTTTAACCTTTTATGCAGAATTTTTACGAGAAGAGAAAAGATCCAAGTTAGAAGGGAATATACAAAAATAAATGTATTGAAGAAGAAAAGCTAAAAACAATGAAAATAACCTAAAATGACCTAAATTAAGTACTATAAAATACGTATATTTATAACTCATCAGGAGAAAAGGCACTTGCCAAGGTGGGCAGATGGCATGCAAATCCCCACTCACCATATTAAGGAGCAGTGGGGGCAAATGCTCGTCTCACCCCGACATTCACCTCTTTCGTCCAATAGTTCCTTCATGGGTAACTCACCTGTTGGTGGGGTCCACAAGCAAAGTTACCTGGATTCCCATGAGGGTCAGTAAATAGCCTTTCAGAATAGCGGAGTTATGTTGTTTGTATACCTAATTGGTCTGCATTAAGCTTTTTTTAGAACAACAGAATAAAGTTGTTGGCAGACCAGGCTTGTAATTCAATAAATAGACCCTGTGGGCACCTTTTGAAGGGATTTAGTTCTTTTGGCTTCTTCCTCCTTAAGTTATTTTGGTCTGGCTGCATAAGCTCTCTAAGATGCCCAACTGAGCTTTTATCTTGGGAGGGGAAGAACTCTAGAAATCTTCTGAGTGTGTGGTGGAACCTCCGTGTTGCAGACTAAGGTCAGTTTTCTAGTTCCGAGTGAATGGTCGGGAGCTCATGTTCGGGAGAAGTAAGTTTTATCTACACCCTTAGGTCTGAACTCTCATTAAGTCCAGCTATTGGCTCCTGATGTAGGATCGTGTGGATTCTCGGTAGCCGGGGTCTTAGGAGCCAGGTTGGCAAGGTCCGTAGTCTCGAAGGGAGCATCTGCAAGGAATGATGTGAGCGAGACATGAGCTAAGAAATGTGTGAAGGTGACTAGTCATTTACTAAAAGCGAGTCGGGGTTCGGCCCGGGCAACTTGAGGGGCGGCCTCCTGGACCAGTTTTTCATTCCCACCGGAGGGCCGGGACACCTCAGCATTCTCCAGGGTGATCCCAACATCGCTTTCTACAGGTAGATCCTACAAGTGGATCAATTGCTCAATATATCAGGCTTTTTCAGGCTTCAACAATTTTAGGGTAAATAAGGTACCTCTAATAAGAGGGCAAGGTTCTCACATTAAGGGGTTGGAGTTGGAGAGGCAGACTCGTCCGCCTTAAGGTTCTGTTAGACCATCTTGTCCTTTCTCGACCGATATGTTGAATCCACGGGTCTCTTGGATGCGAGCCTTGGAGTGTAGTGTGACATTTTGGAGTTGGTTTTCGCTTGTGCGGCAGAGAGATGGTCAAACAGTTCTTATGAGAGCAGCTTCGAGGTTAGTTTAGCGAACATCATCAGAGTGGAGGAAGCTCAAGAGACGAACCGTAGATGAGCAGATGTTATCGTGTTAGGGTTAGGTCCTGGGATATATATAGAGCCATAGAGGGACCCACAAAGATTCTATTCCAGGTCAGCAAGCACTCACCGAATACTGGGGGTTGGACTCTACTTTCTGAGCATAGAACTAGCTCGAAAAGTGTGGGGATTGTGTACATCCCTGTATTCGCTGAGTGGGACCCTTCAACGAAGCCAATGATCCAAAGGATCAAGCTAGTCAGAGTAGGTGAAAGGGTAGGAAGACTCGCACTCGACCAAAGTGAGTATATGGCTCCCGTCAGAATTGGCAGAAAGGCTCTCACTAGGGAAAAAGGATAGCAAGTGAATCCCCACTCTCCTTATTAAGGAGCAATGCGGGCGAATGCTTGGCTCTCCCAAGTATTCGCCTCTTTCGGTGATTAGTGTCTTCATGGACCACTCACCCAGTGGTGGGTCCAGAGGCAAAGTTACCTGGATGCCCTTGAGGGTCTGCAAATTACCTTTCAGAATAGTGGAGTTACGTAGTTGGCAGACCCAAGTGGTCTGCATTTAGCTTTTTTAGAATAGCGGAATTATGCTGTTGGCGGAACAGACTTGGAATTCTATAAATAGACCCTGTGGAACCATTGGAGATCTAGTTCTTTTGGCTTCTTCCTCCTTGGGTTATTTTTGTATGGCTGCATAAGCACTCTAAGGTGCCTATCTCAGCTTTTAGCCTTGGAGGGAAAGCGCTCTTTAGATCTTCCGGGTATATGGTAGGACCTCTGCGCTGTAGTCAAGGATCAGTTTTCTCGTTTCGAGTTTCTAGCCAAGAGCTCAAGTTTGAGATAAGTAAGTGTTAGCTACACCCTTGGGTCCAAACTCTCGTTGAGACTGGGTTTTAGCTCCAACACTGTAATTATGATTAATATTCAGATAGTATTGATTTCCTCTTCATATATTGATGTTTACTGGTGGTACTTGCTTAATATGAATGTGCTGATATTTATATGTACTGCTATAATAATAACGCTCTCTTATCATTTGATTAGATATATAATACTATTATAGTTACCTCCTCTTTCTCTTCACCCGCCCGGTTGCAAAGAGTCGTTGGGATAAGAGGATGTGATTTTCACTTAGTCTTTATGACTAATGGTTGTTGTGTATATAATTTTAGGAGGATACCCCGAAGGCGGGGTAGCAGCAGTACCTTGTGTAGGAGGATAGCCAAGAAAGAGTGAAAGGGTCTGATACGATGATGCCGTCACTTCCCTCTATGACTGATGTGAGTTGTGAGCGTTATGATGTACACTTCAGGCGGTTTTTTGTACTATAATATTAAAGAAGCTGATGTAGATTCTTATAATAATGTATTGTATTTATCTTTATGTGAATCATGAATTCTATGTTCTTAAATTTGTTTGGTTTGCATTTGTGATATCGGAAATTAGCAGGTAGAATAGGAGACTTGTGGTACAAATTAACCCGGGTGTTGATGCTACCAGAAGGCGAATATTTTGGGCATAAAATTCCCCTCAGACATGTCTTGTGTTCCGGTAGGGGGATTTTACAATTGGTATCAACTTGCATCGATCCCTCGATAAAGAAGTCATTGAATGTGGTATTACCCCTGCAAGATTATTCGGTTTACGGAAAAACTGGTTAAAGAAAATAGTGGTATTCCCATTTGTGATTCACACTAGTATATACATCCTCTACCCTTTGTTTAGCAACCTAACCCTAAATTCGTATTTTGTGTGTTGATTCTGGTACATAGAGATCCAACGACAGGCATTCCCATTCTTTTGATCCCTACTCCCTTTCAACAATCGGAGCTGTGACAGACCTTAACTGTGATTTTAGATGCCTTCAGGTCTTAGTAAGACCCTGTGCAGCAACATTCCCCTGGTCTCCAATTTGCTTAGTACCTTCCAATCTCTTTCTCCACCTGCTTACTACGGGATAGAGTTGGTTGTTCGTATAAAATTGTGGTTATATTTTGTACAAGAATTGATGGCTAGAATGCGATTTCTAGCTAGTATGATTGTTATCTTAGTTGTATCCATCCTAGAATCACATGCAAAGAGGTGGTGGAAATCCCTTATGGGCTCCACATTTGTAGGACGTGTACGCACTGACATCAGTTAGAATGAGTTTTCTAATGATTTATTAAAGCATTTTGTTCCTTATACTACTCGAGATGAACTTTAAGAATGGTTCTTGCAGCTAAAACATTGTTCTAAGTCATTTGTGGAGTACCAACGAGAGTTTTAGCACCTTGCCTAGTTTCCTGACACCAATGTCTTGTATGATCGCTGGTAAACGAAGCATTTCTACAATAATTTGTGAGACCCCCTGAGGCAGACCCTATTATTTATAGTTGACCCGAGCCTCGCTCAGATAATAGATATGGAAAAAATTTTGAGGTAGATCATCTTGGGGTCCATGCTAGTGGTAAGAGACCCATAGAGGGTGTGATGGAAGTAGGACCCAGCTTTAGAAGGAGACAAAATACAAGAGGAGGAGGAAACCAAAGAGGTGACAGACACTTCCGTAAAAATTTTTAAAAGGAGCATCTGGCCCCATAGCCAACACTGCCTCCACCCAATTGATTTAGCCTTATCAACAACCCTGAGATCTATTCTGGAAAGTTTGTTTCCAGTGTCACCAGCCGGGCCGCATTCGATATTATTGCCTGAAACTAGGTGGGAATGTCCCTCCTATTTTTTCTCCAGTAGCTCAGTGAGGACGAGGACGAGGATAAGGAAGTGGTCGAGGATGAGGAACACAAGGTATTAATCGTGGACATGCTAGAGAGAATATGTTTGCCTTGGATATAACTCAAGAGCGAGACCCACAGGACGTTATTGCAGGTATCTTGTAATCAATTGATTTGTTAATAAGCATTTGTCATTATCTTGCTTGAGATTGTGCCAGAAATCTAGCTTTGAAATTGTTATTACTTCATATTTAAGCATCATGATTGTTAGTGGAAGACCAACCCACACACTATTTAATGTTGGTGCCTCCCACTCATTTGTCTCCATATACTTTGTAAAGGATCTAAACGGTGTGCAACATTTGACTGGAGTCACTCAAAGAGTATGCCTCCCAGACAGCTCCGAGATGACCTCATCTAACAAGTGCGACTGGGATTTATATAAGATGGAAGCTCTTTAAACCCCTGCATTGGTGTTGGAGATGCCATAATTCGATCTTATTCTAGGAATGGCTTGGCTGGATTGGTATCATGCCAGGCTTGATTGTGCGGCAAAGCAGATCACCTTGATACTTGGAGATTCTGAGATAATCTTCTAAGGTAATAAATTTGCAACACTAATAATGTTGTCTTCAATTAAGGCCATTAAGGCCCTTAAATAAGGTGATGAGGTATACATGATAAGTTTTGAGCTTAAAGAGATGGTGGCTAACATGAAGGATGTACTAGTGGTACAGGGTTTTCCTGGGGTTTTTCCCGAAAAGCTATAATGTCCTAATTCGTGCTAGACCCCTCGCACGCGTCTTGAGTCAAGAAAGTTGACTCAAGCTTGGGGTGCAATGGTAACAGGCATCGAATGTGCCGGCTGGACTCGACGAAGCGTCAGGTGCGTCGACTGGTAGGTAGGTGAGAAATTGGATAGGCCACGGGTAGGCTGTAAGACAAGTATAATTCATCGAATATCGTCGAGTTAGACTCGATGCATTCGTCATATTCACTTAGAAGACTTAGTTGATTCGTCGAGATTATAAGGAGATTCCTTACGATTTGTCGAGATTGTTGAGTGATACTCGACGCATATGCCGTTTTGACTTAGAAGATCTAGAGGAACTTGTTGATGATACTCGATGAATTCGTCAAGTTAGAGTCAACAAACTCGTCGGATTTATACAGAATGTTTAGCCGATTCATCGAGAATGACTTGAACAATTCAGTTTGACTTGTACAATTTTCCAAATATCGTCTGAGATACTCGACTAAACGAATTCGTTGGATCTGCTTTGAAGTTTTAGCTGATTCTTCAAGTATATAAGATGAATTTGACTTCGAAGATTTTCAACGAGTGGAATTTTGAAGAATTTGTCGGATTTTACTTGAGGTGTTGAGCCGATTTGTCGAGACTACACAGAAGCTTCTTACGATTCGTCAAGTTTACACGACGAATTTGTATTAGAAGAATTCGACCCAGATTGTGTTTACAGAATAATACTTACCGTTGAACCGGTTCGGGACTTATGCTAAATGACACCTTATGACCAGTCTTTTCAAGGAGACTTATTTAATGTAATAATGGTCTGTCCAATGATGTAATGATACGTGGAGAAGTAACCCTAACCGTAATATTGCCTTATAAAAAGGTATACTAGAGAAACCCCTAGCCATCTCTATCCTTTTGCCGCATCTATCTTGTGTCGAGCCCGACAGAAATGAAGAACTTGCCAGAGTCGGATTTTCATGAGGAAGAACTCTCCCTCTCTGTGAAGAATGATACCGATGAGGAAACCAGACCTGCCGCCAAGGAGGATGACAAGATCTATGGTCGGAAATGAGGTGAGCTTAATACCCTCTCCCTTTATACTAGATCTTTAGTTATTAATTTGGAGAGATGTCAGCTCAAGAGAGCTTGACTTTGGTGTGAAATAAAGATCTCCTAGGAAGAGACCACGCTAGGACCTTTGTCCTAGGGTTTTGTTGTCTTAAACCTTTCCTCTCTTCAATATGAAGATGTTTGAGTTGTTTATGTGAAAAATTGCGGTCTATTAAGGGTCAATAAGGGAGGAGGATTAGCTGGATGTGGCTTTGTATGAAAATCTAGAGGATGAAGACAAACTGATGTCGTTCGTTTGACTTTAAGATGCATGCAGAAATATGCTTTCTTTATGCAGTAGGATTCATACTCGATTTAAGTCATGATCCGAGTATTTCTAGGTCTTGGGCTGAACATGAATGTTATAGCCCTCAGAATGACCATTCCAACGGTTGGTTGATCGTTGTTGGGGGAGTCCAGTAGCCCTGGGAATGCTCAGTCAAAGTGGTTTTGTAGTAATGTATTATGTGTAGGTTGAGATTTGGATAAACTATCATAAGGCAGGGATAAGCTTTCTGTCTAAGAAAGTTGTGTTAGCCGTATAACTGGATGGTTGGGTTCAATAGGAAGATTGTAGCCAAATGATATTTTGGATTGGGTGAATTTATTATATATAACCATGATAAGCTAATTGTTTTTGATGAACCTTGGTTGTACAAATAATGTATTCATGAAATCCGGTGAAGACGCACTTGATAACAATGTGATGAACGTTTTGTGTTTTGAAATAATTTGTGAAGCATGTTGCTTGAATGTGTATTCTATAGCTATGTGGTGATTTACAATTATTGGGAGAACTTGCAATGTATTCCTTGCAAGGTTATGTTGTTCATGTTGAAGCTTAAGTGTTTAATGAAGTATAATTTGGGGAAGGATGTATGATTTGGTATGTAGGTACATGTTATTTATAAAAGAAGGGCTAGATGAGAAAATGATCATGGCCATGTGATGTTTTAGTCACTTATCTCAGGTAATGAACATATGACGGGATTGCCAACTACGAGGAATAGCCTCCCATGCTAAGGTAGGCTTTGAGTGCATTTAAGCACTATACTGGTATGATGATAAGCGACACTGTGTGGAGCCCTTGAGTGCTTTTGAGCGCTTGATTTGTAATGTTGATAAGGGACTCAGTTGGAGCCCTTTGATGTTTGATGGCATGACCAAGTGAAATTGCATGCGGGGTGTGTTGACACGCAAGGTCATAATCCATGGTTAAGGATTGTTTTGTAGGTCTAAGTGCTTGCCAGTCATATAACCGACAGGAGTTGATAGTTAGACCTTCAGATGTTAGGCTTGGTCCTCTGTGCTTATTCCCGAGGATCCTTCTGTGTGAATGGACATTTGGGCGGGTCCTTTGGTGATACTCTCCCAGAGGATCCTTCCATTCCACGATGATAGGCCAGTTTGGGCTGTATTCTTGGTGCACATCTACCTGAGACCCCTCTAAGATATAGTACGCAGAGGCTCCACTATTTTATTCTTAGCGTTGAAGCGTACGGTGTCCTAGGCCTGGTAGTGTGGATACCCGCCTAGTAGTGGAGATGCCCGATCTACTGTCACCATGTGGCCATGACGGATGATGCCTGAGAAGCTAGCTTCATTCTCAAAAAGTTGGAACTAAAGGACTATGTCTACATAGCAAAATAGAGTGTGTGAGTTGCATGTGTGCATCATAAACCATCATTGCATTACATTATATTGCATAAGATCCTCTTCATATAAATTTGAATGGGCACTTTTATATGATGAGTTACTTTCTGTTAAGAAGATCCTTAACTTATAAATCTGTATTGGCATTTTTATAAGTGAAGTTACATTTCTGTTATAAGATTATATGTTGTGGATGATTATTGTTCCTTTACTGAATTGCTAGTGTATAATGATATTATCACTTGTTGTGTACTGTTATTATTACTACTATAATATGTAGAAATATACCAACTGCTTGTACTTACTATTCATGTATAAATATTTTACCCTTCCTCTTTTTCCCGCCCAATGCCTAAGAGTTGCTGGGGTGAGCTAATGTGATAGGCACTTAGTCTTTATGGCAAATAGTTGCTACGTCTACCAATTTAGGAGGAAACCCAGTAGATGGAGCAGCAACAGCAGGTCATGCAGGAGGGAAGCTAGGCCATGGAGATAGGGCCTGATACGATGATACCCTTGTTGTTGTTAGTTACTGAGGTGTGAGATTTTTTAGAGACATTGGTTGTATCCTTCGGGCAACTTTATTGTACCCTGATATTAAAGGAACCAATGTGGTCCCTTATTATTCATGTATTGTGCTATGGACATTTGCTGGTCGTGATGAAATGATTTTTGTACGTTCTTTATATTGGGTTTGCATGGATGATATTGTAAAGAGATGGAAGAATAGGCATCTTGTAGTACCAGTCAACTTGTGTGTTGACGCTACCGCAAAGCGGCTCTTCTGGGCATAAGACATCCCTCGGCCATATTTTGTGTTCAGGGAGGGGGTCTTACAAATAATATCATCTTGCAACGATCTTGAACTATAGAAGTCATTAAAAAATGGATCCATCGCCGATCGATTGGTCAGTTTGAGGTCAAATTGACATAGCGCAAGCAGTGGTGTACCCATATGTAATTTACACTAAGTATGTACAGTTGTTCCTTATGATTAGCCAACCTGAAATTATGTTTGTACCTTTATTTGTACATTCTGGTACATACAGAGCTGACGATGAGCATTCATGTCCCTCTGATCCCTACTCCGTTCCAAAAATCGTAGTTGGGGCAGACCCTAACTGCAATCTTGGATTCCTTCAAGTCTTAGCAGGCTCCGATGCAACGAAAGGACCAAGGCTCTAATTAGCTGAGTACCTTCTGTGCTCTTTCTCCACCCATCTTCCACGATAATGAGTTGGCTTTTCATACTAAGGAATGTCTAGATACTGTACAAGAACTGATGGTCGGAAATAGATGCCCAGCCAGTATGGTTGTTACCTTAGCTTTGTCCATCCTAGAGTCGCATGCAAAAAGGTAGTGAAAGTCCCTTATGGTCTCCACTTTTCAAGGATGTGTATACACCGACATCAGTTGGAACGAGTTTTCTGAGGACTTCTTAGAACATTTTGTTCCCTCCACTACTCGAGATGAGCTTGAGGAAGGATTCCTACATTTGAAACATAGATCAAAGTCATTCGTTGAGTATCAACGGGTGTTTTAGAAGCTCACCAGGTTCACTGACTCCTTTGATTTGGATGATCGCGGATATGCGAAGCGGTTCTACAAAGGGTTGCGAGATCCCCTAAGGTAAGCACTTTTGTTTATAGCGGACTCGAGCCTGGCAGAGATTATAGATGTGGCAAAGAGATATGAAGCGGACCCTTTTGGAGTCTAGGCTTGTAATAAAAGACATGTCGAGTCTATGATGGAAGTTGGACCCAGCTTCAGAAGGAGACAGAATATTAGAGGTTAAAGAGGAAACCAAACAGGTGGCAGCCGCTTCCATCAGACTTTTGGGATGGAATGTCTGGCCGCGCAGCTAACACTACCTCCACCCCTATAGTTCCAACCACACAAACAACTAGGAAGATCATTCAGGAAAGTTTGTTATCAGTGTAACTAGTCGGGCCACATCTAGCATTATTACCTACATTTAGGTAGAGATGTTCCCCCTGTTACTCCCCCGACAGCTCCGTGAGGATGAGGGCAAGTTTATGGTCGTGGATGAGGACAACGAGGAATTAATCCTAGTCTTGCTAGAGGGCAGATGTTTGCTTTGGATATTACCCAAGAGCGGAATCCTCAGGATGTGATTGCGGGTATTTCATAGTTAATTAATATGTTATATGCATTCGTCCCTTGCTTGCCTAAAATGGTGCAAAAATCTAGTTGAAATTTTTATAATTAATACATATGCATCGTGATTGTTAGTGGAAAACCAGCCTACACTCTCTTTGATACCGATGCCACTCATTCATTTGTCTCAGCAGATATTGTGAAAGATTTAAGAGGCATGCAATAGGTCACCAGTATCACTCGGAGAGTACCCCTCCCAGATGGCTTTGAGATGACTTCGTCCACCAAGTGTAATTTGGAAGTGTATATTGGAGTAAAACATTTTGAAACCCCTGCAATAGTGTTAGGCATGCAAGAATTTGATCATATTCTGGGCATGGCATTGTTGGTTTGGCACCATGCCAGAATTGATTGTGTGGTGATAATACGCTTGTAGCCTAAACTATTATGGTATTTTTTAGGTTTTAATACACGAACCATGTCTTGTATTCTCATATTTTTGGCCTCTTTCTGTATATAATTTCATCGCTAACATAATTCTTTCTATTTTTCAGGTTTTTGCCAAATTTATTGATGTGACACGCCCCCTGGTCACACCCTTCCCGGGCGTGTACCAAGTGCGTGTAACCCGGTGGAATGAAGCCATCGGTCCGAAGCCAATCTCCAGGAAAAGTCAGCAGAAACGCCCTACTGTCACGCCCTTCACGGGTGTGTCTGCCAGGCGTGTCCCTCCAAGTCCTGAGAAGTTAGTGCAGAGCTTAATTTCAGAGCACCAAAGTCGCGCCGAATCCGACACACCCAGGTGTCACGCCCTCCACAGGCGTGTTCGAGGGGCGTGTAACCCAGCAACCGCGCAAGAATTTATTTCCAACGCCCCATATGTCGCACCGAATAAGACATGACCTATTTTCACGCCCTCTAAGGGCGTGTAATAGGGCGTGACCCAGCCAGAAAAAAAAATCAATAAATAGGGATCATCCTCTAGGGTTTGCCATCTAGATTTTGGGAGGAGAGGTGCTGATATTTAGTGTTGTAGCTTCAAGCTTTTCTCTCACTCCTCATTTCAAGCTTTTTAGTTATTTAGTTTTCATGCAAATACTTGTAGACTTTCTGTATTACTCTTTTATTGTACTTATAGTGTGCGTGGAAGCTTTCTTCATAGTACATGTAAGCCCTCCTTTTGACTCTTCACTAAGAAATAAAATAGCTCGTCTTTCTCTTTCAATTCTGCTCGCTGTTAGTTTTCAAATTCTGAATATAATTTTCTTTTTCTACACCATGAGTAACTAATACTCCTTGTACTCGATCTTGATGATCCGAGGTTCGAGCGATTAAGTTATCATGCTTTAATTTTACCCTTTCTTTTTAGGGTTTAGCCTTGAATTACACTTGATTTCTTTTGGGTTGGGGATATATTATCGATATATACTCTCCACCTTATCTTTCATTCTTGGCTAGCCGAGAGGCCGATAGTTTGAAGTGAACACTCAAGAGGAAAGGGATTTGTATGCACCCCTCGAGAGAGGCAGACGTCCAAATCTCCCGGATTGGAGTAAATTCTAATAGTGGGGTTCACCGCGTAAAGCGAGCTTTAGGCCTCCGATCCAGACGAGAGTCAGTCGGACCTTCCTAAACTCAGTTGGGCACGACTTCGAGAGAAGCGTGTTTAAGCTTAAGGAACCTCCACTGTCAAGGACTTTTACCCTATTAAGTTTAGGTTCATTATTATCGCATTTCTTAGTTAACTCTTGCTGAGGTGATTCTTGATCTAGTGCTCTTCCATTTTATAGTTTCAACCTTTTGTTGTTATCGCTTCTGATAGTTCTCTAATTTATTGTGGTAGTTCTCTTTCTAGCATTAGCCTTCTTCCTTTTGTTGCAATTAGTTTCTCAAACATAGTTTCTCATCGATTAAATAATAGTCTTCGTGTGAGTAAGTTTATTCAACAGTTCACGGATTTCAATACTACACTTTTTGTCCCCTAACTGCAGTTTGATAAGTATACTTGCCTCATTGGATTGCTAGTTCAGTTGCTTTATTTTCTTCGAAGCTTAGTAATGCACATCATGTAGTGAAGCAAATCACCTTGAGGCATGGAGATTCAGAGATAATATTTCATGGTATTACTATTGTACCCCGAATGTTATTGTTTTTTATTTAGGCCCTTAAGTCCTATATGAAAGGGGAGGAGCTGTATATGATATGTTTTGAACTAAAAGAGATGGAGACGACCATGAAAGATGAGCTGATAGTGCGGGATTTTTCTAAGGTATTTCCAGAGAAACTGCCAGGATTACCCCCACATAGAGAAGTGGACTTTCAAATTAAACTAGTATCGGGTGCCAAGCCTATCTCTCAGACCCCTTACAGAATAGCTCCAGAGGAACTCGCTGAGTTTAGAGTTCAATTGCAGGAGTTAGTTTAATCAGGGTTCGTTCGCCCAACTCATCGCCATGGGGAGCCCCTGTTTTGTTTGTTAAGAAGAAGGATGGATCCCTACAGTTGTGTATAGACTATCGGAAATTCAACCAACTGACGGTACAGATCACCTACCCTTTACCCTGGATCTACGAGCTATTGTACTAGTTAGTGGGAGAGCATTGGTTTTCCAATTTAGATTTACGCTCGGGGTACTATCAGTTGAGAATACAAAAGGAAAATACTCTGAAAACAGTGTTTAGCTCGAGATATGTCTTATACGAGTTCACCGTGATGACGTTCGGGCTCACGGACGCCCCTTCTGCCTTCATGAGTTTCATTAATAGGTTGTTTGAGTCATATTTGGATGTCCTTGTCATCATCTTTATCAATTACATTTTTTTCTACTCGAAGACAGAAGAAGAGCATGTTGAACACATGGCCTTAGTTTTGAAGAAACTGAGAGAGCACTCCTTGTTTGCTAAGTTAAGCAAGTGCGAGTTCTGGCTCCGAGAAGTTGCCTTCTTAGGCCATGTTATTATTGGCACTGGATTAGCAGTAGACCCAGCCAAGGTTCATGCTGTGAAGGAATGGTCGCATTTGAAGTCGACGGCCAGTGTGCGAAGCATTCATGGACTTGCTGGGTACTATCATAAGTTTGTGAAGGGATTTTCAAAGATCTCCCTCCCTCTCACTGCCCTAACAAAGGAAGGTGTGCCATATGAGTGGACAGCTTAGTGTGAGGTTGTATTACAAGAGCTGAAGGATCGACATACCTCCTCACCAATCTTAGCCCCTCCATCTAGGTAGGATGGATTTTAGGTTTACATTGATCGTCCTATCATGGTATGGGAGCAGTGTTGATATCATATTGGCATGTGATTGCTTACGCTTCAAGATAACTAAAGAAGCATGAGGTGAATTATTCGGAACTTGATTTAGAGTTAAGAGCAGTGGTGTTCGCCTTAAATATTTGGAGAAATAATTTACATGGCGTCCACTGCGAGATCTATTCGGACCATAAAAAATTTGAAGTATGTTCATACTTAGAAGGAGTTGAACTTGAGGCAGCGATAGTGGTTTGAATTCCTATATGATTATCAGTTTACGTTTAACTACTATCCTGGGAAAGCGAACTCCTTAGCAGATGCATTAAGTAGAAAGATACCAGTGTCGAGCCCTGAATATCATATTATGGCTATGGAACTAGCTCGATTGCTCGAGGAGATGGAGATTACGATGGTGCATAAGGATAATTCTGAGACATATACGAAATACTTGACTGTCTTGAGTATAGCATGTAACATCCGAGTGCGAATCCGAACAAAGCAAGGGAAGGATATTGATTTGTCCACTTGTGTTTAAGGCAATTGAGAGTGGATTTGATGAAGAGTATACTCTGAATGAAGGCCTCATTCATTTCCGTGGAAGGATCTATATTCCCAATTGCGGTGGAATCTGGGAAGACATCTTGAGAGAGGCATATTGCACCATATATTTAGTCCATCTCGATATTATTAAGATGTATAATGACTTGTGGAAGACTATGTTATGGATAGGAATGAACAGAGCTGTTAAGTACTATGTTATACACTATGAGGCTTGTCATAAGGTGAAAATGAAGTGTAAGATATCGAGAGGATTACTGAATTCATTACCCATCCCTGAGTGCATGTTCGAGGATATCTCCATGGATTTCATCCATTGGTTGCCTTGTTTGCACTCTGGGAATGATTCAGTCTAGGTGATTTTGGATCGTTTGACGAAGGTTGCTAGGTTCATTTTGATGAGGAAGGAGTCGAATGCTGATGTTTTGGTTCATCTCTTTGTGGAGCAGTTTGTGCGGTACCATGGTGTGCCCAAGATAATCGTCTTTGACCGCGATGGTCGCTTCACTTCTAAGGAATGGAGGGAAGTTCAAGCATATATAGGCTCCTGCCTTACCTTTAGTACGGCTTTCCATCCTTAGACCGACGATCAGATAGAGAAGACCTTTAGAACTATGGAAGATTTGTTGAGGTTATGTGTGTTGGATAGAGGAGAGTTGTGGTAAAGGCTCTTGCCACAAGTGGAGTTTTCATACAATTATAGCTATCAAGCTAGAATCGGAATGGCGCCCTACGAAGCACTTTATGGGAGGAGGTGTAGAACTCCATTGTCGTGGGTATAGTATGAAGACCCAAAGACTTTGGGAGTGTAATATATTGATGACACTGATGCCATGATTAGATTGATATAAGATTGCATGCTAGAGGCTCAAAGTCGGCAGGCAAAATACTATAATGCGAAGCACCGGATGGTAGGGTTCAAAGTGGGTGACAAGGTGTTCTTGAAGATCATGCCAATGCACAGAGTGTCACGTGCGCGCGGTAGAAAGAAGCTAAGCCCATGGTATTTGGGGACTTATACTATATTTAAGAGGATTGGCTATTTGGCCTATCGGTTGGAGAAACCACCTAAGCTTTAAAATTTGCATGATGTCTTACATGTGTCGTCGCTTCGGAAAGAACAACTACGACCCGATCAGTATGTCCCCGCTATATGTGGAATGATGGCAACTGATAGGTCTATTCGACTAGAGCCAGTGCAGATTGTTGACACCGAGACAAGAAGTTATCGGTGAAAGAGTGTTCCTTTGGTGAAGGTCCAACAGTCTAATCATGGGAGAGAGGAGTATTTCTGGGACCCAGTGGACTTGATGCTGAAGTACTACCCGGAGTTTTTTCCCCAAGGTAAACTTAAATGCGTACATAGAAATTCTTCATACTTTGTTTTCCTCATAGACATAGCCTGATTTCGGGAACAAAATATTTTTTTTGTTTATAGGATTTGTAACGTCTCGATTCTTACTAGACCCTCGCAAGCATCTTGAGTCATGAAAGTTAACTCAGGCTTGGGGTGCACTGGTAACAGGCGTAGAGTGCCTCAGCTAGACACGACGAAGCATTTGGTGCATCGATTGGTAGGAAGGTAAGAAAAAGGATAGATAACATGTAGGTGAGATAAGTATAATTCGTCAAATATTATCGAGTTGGACTTGACGATTTCGTCGAATTCACTTAGAAGACTTAGTCGATTCTTTAAGATTATAAGGAGATTCCCTATGATTTGTAGGATATCATCGAGAGATACTCGATGCATACGACGATTTGACTTGGATGATCCAGAGGAACTTATCGACGATACTCGACGAATTCGTCAAGTTGGACTCGACGAATTCGTGATGTTAGACTCGACAAATTCGTCTGATTTACTCGGAATGTTTAGCCAATTCGGCGAGAATGACTTGAACAATTCAGTTGGACTTGTATTGTTCATCGAATATCGTCGGAGATACTCGATGAATCGTCGAGTTAGACTTGATGAATTTTTTGGAACTGCTTTGAATTTTTAGTTGATTTGTCGAGTATATAAGATGAATTTGACTTTGAAGAAAGGATACAAGGAAAATCCAAAAGAGTTTTGTGGATCTTGTGATGACCATTAATCAAGAAGTAATGAGCAATAAATAAATTAAACCTTTACGGGATTGAGTCAATACTCAACCTAGGTGCTCCAATTGAATAAACTAACGATAACAGCCTGTGTTCCGAGCGTAGAATAATGTCCATGCCTCTACGGGTATCAACACTAGTATGGAAAACCCTAGAATCTTGTCACACAAGATCTAGATCAGAAATAGGCTTGACCTAAATGTCTCCACGGAGTACTATATCCGTTCAAGGAGAGGTAGCAACGACGAATATGATGCTTTGGAAACACTTTCCTGCGATGGCTAGGGTCAGCGGATAGTCGGCGGCGATCGGCAACACAAGCAGCGGTCAGCAAAGATTGCGGGAGCGGAACAGTTTCGTCGCGATGAGATGCGTCGTCGGCATAACGATTTAGGTCTTGAATGAACAGTCGCTTCTTCCTTTGGTTCTATAGTACAACAGTATTTATATAGTGAACAGAACTGACCAAAGCCAGCAAAGTCCCGCCAAACCGGACTAAGAAGGAATAAACTATTCGAAGCAGAATTCGGCGAGTATCAGCCCGATATTCGGCGAATCGATGAGTGACCATGACGATACACGACAAATCATGAAGTGGTCATGTTATACTCGACGAATCGGCGATTAACCAGGACGATACTCGTCGAATCGGTGAGGCACCTCGACGATACTCGACTATTCGAGACCATTCATTGAAACCCCTTACCTATACTCGACGAATTTCCCTTAGCTTCTGCCGACTACATACCGGTCGACCCATATTCATAATACAGGTCCCGAAATGAAATTCCACCACGCCCAGATCATCATAGGCTTGGTCCTTAACTCATATCACATACGAGCAAGGCCAACACAAAACTATCAAACTTCTCCAAAGCTCATATGTGCGACCATATAGGCCCATATTGCATTGGCTGTTATGCTACATGCTTGATCACTTCCAAATCCCTATGGTAGAACCAACAGTCTCCTACTTGATCTTGAAAGTATCAAACAAAAGCTTCACAAAAAATGAGCGGCATCTAGCAATGCATCATTGCTCCCCAAGCAATAAGAGTTTTAAAACTCGAAAGCCATTGTGAGCAATGTATCAGTGTTGTCATGTCCCTTTGTCCCATACATCTGGATAGAACTAGATGTACTAATTGTGTCACCCTCATTATTATTCAATCCTAGTTTTCTTGATCTAGAATGGACTTCCAGAAATTGGTGAGTCCAATATCATATATTTACTCAACCAAGCATGGCCATGCATTTCTCAATTCCATTCCATCAAGGGGCCCATGGATGCAACTCTTGTTATATGTGAGGACAAATCCCATCACTGCAAACATGCAAACACCCAAATGATTCGTAACGTACCTAATAACCATCTTTATCATCCAACTTTTTGAAGACTGGACTTTTGATAGCATCAAAGCACAATATTCCTCACTCAGTGAGTGTTGTGACTTCAGGTCAAAGAACCACAAACAACATTGCCACTTGAGACATACTTGTGATACGTTCATATAATAATCCATAAAGTATTCTCACAGTGGGTCTTTCCAGTACAACTTGTTCATAATAAGTACCCATGTTATGACTTGATATAACAATATCATGACCTGTGAGGATGGGTCATCAGTCAATGCACATACTAGTCTTAAAGGTATCATCATCTCCCTTAGCTTCTAAGATGATACAATGACTAGGGACCTTTAAGAATGAAGCTATTTGGAACATAGGTTCACACTTCAAGTCACTACTTGACCAATGGAAGCAAACATTCTAAGGGAATTTATACAGTTAACTACTCTATCACAATGGAAATAATAACACAATAAAAAAACTTGCCAAAATATATAATTGAAGTGTATATAGTACTTTTATTCATCAAATTAAATATCTAACAGCCAACTAATATACAATTCACAAGACTCAAACTAGAGTTGATCAATCATATATCGTATACCCATTGATCTAACATGTCCACCAAGCTTTCTCTATGCGAGAGGCTTTGTTAGTGGATCTTCAATGTTCTCCTCAGTCGGAACTCTGCATATGCTCACATCTCCTCGATCAACAATCTCTTGAATTATATGGAACCGCCGAAGTATGTGCTTTGAGCACTAATGAGATCTAGGTTTCGATGTAAGTGCAATTACACCGTTGTTGTCACAGTAGAGATCTACTGGATGAACAATGCTAGGAACTACATCAAACTCGCCAATGAATTTCCTAATCCATACAGCCTCCTTCACTGCATTTGCAGCGCCAATATACTCAGCCTCAGTTGTAGAATTGGCAACTGTCACTTCCTTGGAACTCTTCAAGCTAACAACACCTCCATTTAGGAAAAACACAAACCCTGACTGAGACATTGAATCATCCCTATCAGTTTGGAAGCTAGCATCAGTGTAACCCTTTACAACGAGCTCTTCTTCTCTATCGAATACCAAGAACGTATCCTTAGTCCTTCTCAAGTACTTCAGATGTTCTTGACGGCTATGAAGTGATTTTTACTGGGATCAGACTGATACCAGCTAGTCATGCTCAAGGCATAAGATATATTGGGTCTAGTAAATATCATTGCATAGATGATTGATCCAATTGCCGAAGCATATGGAATCAACTTCATGCGGTCCTTATCTTGACAAGATTTGGGACATTGGTCCTTAGAGAGACTCACACCATGAGACATGGGTAAGAATTCTTTCTTAGACTCTAGCCTATTGAACTGTTTCAACACCTTATCAATATATGTACTTTGGGTCAAACCCAGCAACTTCTTCGATCTATCTCTATAGATCTTAATACCAAGTATATAAGCCGCTTCACCCAAGTCTTTCATTAAAAAGCAGTTCCCTAGGTTGTTCTTAACAACTTATAGGGTCGGTTTGTCATTCTCGATCACTAGTATATCATCTACATGCAATATCAGGAAGACAATAATGCTCCCACTAATCCGTTTGTAAACACACGGTTAGTCCTTGTTCTTGATAAAACCAAACTCTTTGATCTTTCCATCAAAATGAAGATTCCAACTTCGAGAAGCTTGTTTCAATCCATAAATGGATCTCTATAGCTTGCATATTTTAGTGGCTTCACCTAGAGATACAAAACCCTCGGGTTATGTTATATACACTTCCTCAAGGAGGTTCCCATTAAAGAAAGTCGTTTTGACATCCATCTGCAAGATCTCATAGTCATAATACGGAGCAATAGCAAGCAGAATTCTGATGGACTTAACCATAGCTATAGGGGAAAAAGTTTTATTATAGTCAATACCATGAATTTGCTTGAAACCCTTAGCCACAATTTGCCCTTTCAATGTCTGTGCATTCCCATCCATGTCAGTCTTCTTCTTGAAGACCCATTAGCACCCTATGGGTCTTTCCCCTTCAGGTAGTTCCACCAAGGTCCAAACTTGGTTTTCATACATGGAGTCAATTTTAGATTTCATGGCCTTATGCCACTTCTAAGAGTCTGGTTCACACAAAGCCTCTTGGTAGGTTGTTGGCTCATCATCATGATCCATAAGCAACACATTACCTATTTAAGACATGAGAAATCCCTATCTCTCAGACTCAAACACTGGTCTACCAGATCTACGTGGAACTTGTGTTTCTTGAGCAGGCTCTCTAGCTACAAAAACTTATAGTCCTTGCTCAGGTTCCAATTCCAGTTCATTCATTTTTGTGCTTCTTGAACTTCTTCAAGTTATACCTTAACAATATTTCTACTTAAGAACTCTTTCTCAAGAAAGACAGCAGTACTCGCGACAAACACTTTGCCTTCAGATGGTAGGTATAAAATTTTACCCCTTAGTTTCCTTAGGATACCCCACAAGATAACACTTATCTTGATTTGGGTTCCAGCTTTTCAGGCAATTGACGTCGCACGTATGCCTCAAAGCCCCAAACCTTAATGAACGACATACCAGGACGCTTCCTTGTCCATATTTCATATGGTGTCTTTAGAACCGCTTTCATTGGAACACGATTTAGTGTAAAAGCAGTAGTTTCTAGAGAAAAATCCCTAAAGGAAACAGGCAGATTTGCATGACTCATCATCGATCGCTCCATATCTAACAAAGTATGATTCCTCCGCTCAGACACACCATTATGCTATGGTGTTTGAGGTGGAGTGAGCTATAATACAATACCATACTCTTTCAGATGATCTCGAAACTCATGACTTAGGTATTCGCCATCTCGATCATATCGAATCCATTTAACCTTCTTAACCAATTATTTCTCTACTTCGTTCTTAAACTCTTTGAACTTTTCAAAGGTTTCGGATTTGCACTTCATAATATAAAAATATCTGTATCTACTGAAATCATCAGTAAACATAACAAAGTAGAAGTACCCACCTCTAGCCATAAAACTCATGGGTCCATATACATCACTATGTACTATACCCAAGAGATCATCAACCCTCTCATTGGAGCTAGTGAAAAGGACCTTTATCATCTTGCACAAACAAACCAGATTTGCATCTCTCAAATGATTCATAATCAAATGAGTCCAATATTCCATCTCTATGGATCTTAGATATATGGTTCTCATTTATATGACCCAAACGACAATGCCAAAGATATGTAGGGTTCAAGTCATTCGTTTTTAGTCTTTTAGTATTTTATAGGTTATAGATCTGATAATCTAAGTTCAAAACATATAAACCATTAATCAGTTGGGCTACAACATAACAAACATCATTCTTAAATATAGAACAACATTTGTTCATAATA
This sequence comes from Platanthera zijinensis, assembly GCA_039513925.1. Classification (NCBI taxonomy): domain Eukaryota; kingdom Viridiplantae; phylum Streptophyta; class Magnoliopsida; order Asparagales; family Orchidaceae; genus Platanthera; species Platanthera zijinensis. The sequence continues at coordinate 55,942,543 of CM077091.1, read as the reverse complement.
AGAAAAGAAAATCCAATCATGTCCAAACTTGAAATAGAAATAATATTTATATTTATTGTAGGAACATAATAACAATTATCATGTTCCAAAACAAGCCCACTGGGCAAAGAAAGACGGTAAACCCCCAACGGTGACAGCAGCAACTCTTGCTCCATTGCCAACACACAGGTCAACCTCTCCTTTACTCAGCATTCTTCTCCTTCCCAGTTCCTGCACATTTATACAAATGTGAGAAACACATCTAGTTTCCAATACTCAGGATGAAGGAGCAGAAAGGTTTATCTCTATAGCATAAATAGTTGAAGCGGAAGTCATACCTCCTGATAAGTTGTAAATATACGTTTTTTCTGTACTTTTATTAGGTTGTTTTAGTTTATTTTCGTTGTTTTTAGTTATTTTTCTTCAATAAATGTTTCCTTTTTGTAAATTTTATTTCTAACTAAGCTTAATTTTAATTTTTGAAATTTTTCAGAAAAAGTCAAAAAATGACTTGACACGCCCGTATCAATGTTTGACACGACCATGTCACGCCCTCGATGATCGTTGACCTCCTCGACGCTCGATGTTCGGCCTTCATCAACCCGAGCAATTCATGCCCGTGTCCGAAGACTCGACACGCCCATGTCCCAAAATCCGACATGCCCGTGTCACCAGTACAAGCTCAGCCGCTGCCGACATCAAATTGCTAAGTGTCCCGACACGCCTGTGTCATGCCTCCTGACATGCCCTGGTCGGACTCGTGTCTCGTCCCGAAGCTTCCAGAAAATCGCCAGGTGACCATATTTTGACTTCACCAACACACCAGACCCGACACGCCCGGGTCACATTCCCCGACACGCCCGTGTCACACCAAAAATTTTGTTTATAAATTCAAATTTTCTGTATGAACTCTTGTTCTATTTTTGGACCATTTTGCCTAAGGGGTTGTGCTGCTTGATGCATTCCAAAGCCTTGTAATGGAATTTTCTCCCCCTCTCCTTAGATTTTGTTTTAGTGTCTTTGTAACTCGTTCTTTTACTTAATAAAATAAGTTTTTTTCTTCTCTTTATATGGTTTTGGAAGGCATCTGAGCACCCTTCCTTATGCAATCTAATTTTTCTTTTGTTTATCTTTATTACAGTGTTTAGTTTTAGGAATTTCTCTTATTTTCTAGCCATCGTAATCGCAATTTCTTTTCTTGCACCTTAGTGTTTAGGTTTAATTATTAAGTTTTTAGCATTTTTACTTTGTATTCATTTCTATGGGTTTATAAAAAATGTTTTGAAAGGTGTTTTTTTTTATTTTCTTTAACTTAGGCTTTTTAGGATCGTAGAACTTTTCGTCCTCTTTTAGCTTTATTTTCACTTTTTATGCATTTTTATAAAATTATAGAAATGAATATGTAGTCGTTTTAATTTTTGCATAACTTAGTTTTTAACTTTTATTTTCAAAACTTTTCGTTCGTTTAATTTTTATTTTCTCTTTTTATGCATTTCTACCACATTCTAGCGATAGAAATATAGTTATTTTAATTTTTCAGTCACTTTATTTTTCTTATTTTTCATTTGTGTGGGTGAGTGTATGAGTTATATTTTCTTGTTTTCTTTTATTTAAGTAGAGTGTGTGCGCGCATTTTCTTTCAAGTAGAGTGTGTGTGTGTATGAGATAACTTTTATAGCTTTCTTTTCATTTTCGTAGAGTGTGTGTGTGCGCATTTATTTCCGCCTACTCATTAAGAGTTAAATGGCGCATTATTTTATTTCAGTAGAGTGCGTGTGTGTGTGCATCTATTTTGTCCAACTCGTTTGAGTAGGACTCGCTTTCATTTTTCTCCTACTCGTTTTAGTAGGACTTTGTGTGCGTGCGTTTTAATTTCAAGTAGAGTGTGTGTGTGCATTTTATTTCAAGTAGAGTGCATGTGTGTATGAGATAGCCTTTTTTGCTTTCATTTCTTGCCCACTAGTTTGAGTCGGGACTTGTCATTTAACTGCTTTCATTTCCCGCCCAGTCGTTTGAGCCAGGACTTGCAATTTACTGCTTTCTTTACTGCTTTCTTTACTGCTTTCTTTTTCAGCTTTCATTTTCTGTTTTCATTTTATCTCTTTCTATAGCCTTCCCTATTCCGATGAGTGGCTAACCACTCTTAGCCCTCAATATCGAAGAGCATTGGGACAGATAAAATCGCTTTAAATAATTAAAGGTCTTATTTCTCGTTAATTAAAATTACGTAAAGTTTGCCCCGGGTTAACGAAGAGTAGGACCACATATCGATGTGTGGGCACTATTTCCGTTATCCATACGCTAGCTAGCGGATTGGTTTCCCCACCTAATAGTGGGTTTCTTAGCGTAAAACGGGCATTAAGAGGAATCCTTCGTCGGACAAACGTTCGGTCGAATAGTCTTAGCATTCAGGTGAGCGATATTACCTAGAGATAGGTGTGCTCATTTTTGTGGAACCTCCAAGGCCAAGTCTCCGCCTTAATTAATTTGAAATTTAGGATCTCTTTTTATTAAAAGTTTATTTTAGTTCGAATTCTATTTTATATCGTTGTGCTATTTATTAATCGGCTTCCTGCATGTTTTATGCTTTCATTTTTTGCACTTTAAATATATATATCTGCCCTTTTTATATAACAACCACAAAAATATTATCGGTAAAATAATAGTCCTTTCAGGGAAAGAGTAGAAATAGACAAACCGATCCCGAGAACAATAAGACCACAATATTCCTCCCCGGGAATATCTTGTACTACTCGCGATAGGTGCACTTGCCTCCTTTCGTTTAAAACGAAATATCTCCCGCGAGCTCTGCCCTCTTTTATCTTTTACCTAAAAAAACCCCGTCTCTTCTCTTCTCTTCTTCTTCCATCTTTATAAAATAAAAACAAATTAAAGGCGCTCGCGACGCGCATCATGTTTTTGGCGTCGTTGCCGGGGAATTTTCGTTTTGCTATTTTGAATTCCTAAAACTATTACTTTTACCTTTTATTTATATTCATTTTAAAAAAAATGGCCAACCAAAAATATATTTATAATAATAATAGAAACAATAATAATAATAACTACTTAAAAAATAAAAACATAAAAAACTAAAAAACTTGAAAACTTAAAAAACTTAAAAACTAAAAACAAAAAAAAACTTCTGTAAAATAAAAATAAAAACTAAGAAAAAACTAAAAAAGTTAAAAACTTAAAAAACTTAAAAACCATAAAAAAACAAAAAAATTATATAAAAAAAAAATTAAAAATAAAAAACTAAAAACTTAAAAACTTCTTTTCAAAAAAACAAAATCCAAAAAAAACTTCCTCCCCCGCCTTTATCTTAATTCTCTTATTTTTATTTCAAAAATAAAAAAACAAAAATTTTATATAAGTACATATATATAATATGTAACACCCCTATCCGTCACATAGCATATAGCAGTAGGTCCGGTCGGGGCCCGACGTCATATACCACGGACAGACCGGTGGGTTACTCAATGAAACCATTCAACCAATACACACGTCCTACACAGAGCATCTAGCGGAAGCAATTTATTAAGTTGCAACAATAAGAACCCAGCTAAAAAGCATGAATGTCCACAAACAAACCAAACAGGAATGAAATTCAAAGTACCAAAGAGTGCTGGCCTTATGGTCTTACAACAGTTCACTTAAGTAAATAGTGTTTTACAAACTTCGGCTCGCAGGCCGGCTACACATGATTTAAAGTAAGTAAACAAACAAGTCCTTCGAGGACCGGCTCGGCAACTTGGACTTTGGCCCGCTATTTGCCGCTCGGCTCCGCAGCACCTGCAAGAACAAATCACCGCAATAGTGGCAAACAAGAATAACGTTCAGCTAAAGCTGACCAAATTATAATGATTCTGCCCCCAAACACGGGGCGACAAAGCTTCTTCCCTGCACTTGTTAGCATAGCAAGTAAAATAGTGAATAAGCACAACATCACAGGTGCAGGCTCACACGGCCACACACCCCGTGCTCTCAAGGCACTAACTTGGTGAACCTGGTCATAACCATGGTCTCACCACCATCCCTTGGACGGCAAATCTCGTGAGCATTTTTAGACTTTCTGGTCTAATCCTAAGGCTCGCACGACCATGCCAATGGCCAGTCCCTTTTTCAGGTATCTGACACCAAATCACATACCCCGGATCCACATCCACTTGCCCGTTGCTCATACTGTCTAGTCACTTTAGGACGTACGTGCGGGCCAAGCTTCTCTCGAATCCCAAAATTCGATCACACAAGCACATAACCCAGTTATATTCATAGTTGGCTCCCTGGCCACAAAGATGGCAGAAATGCGTTTTCGCCAAGTTTTCTCGGTGCGCCTTGGGGTTAATCCCTAAGGATCCCTGCTGCAATCTACCCCGTAGAAACCCGAAAACAATCAATGGCACGAAGTCTTCTCTGGGTACTATGCAATGCAACATCACCGATCAAGACCAACTTGTTCGGGTAGGCTTCACGCACCATGCCAATGTCCGTACTACGATTATGGACTCTAACAAGGGGGACTTTACATATCTACCCACCAGAACACTACAAACTCACCGCATACTCGCGGGAGAGGGTTTTCCCATGCAAAGGAAGAAGAGCTTCACATGCTCAAGATGAAAAGCATAACCTTAGCATTCTTCCTCGGTGCCATGGAAAACTACACGGATGAAAAGCACTGCGATGATCTTGCATCCGCAGATCTGGGCTCGGTTTGCGATTTGGCGCTCTGATTCTCCTCCGGCGAACGGATCTTCCTATTCCTCCAAGCTCCTTGCTCTCCCTTCTCTCTAGGTTTTAGAAAGAGAATGGCTAAGTGAAAGTGAAGGTTTAAACCCCCAACCCCGGCCTAAACCCTATCATGGAGAGCCCTGGGCCGTTAGATCCCAAAATAAGGAAATGAACGGCTGCGATTTAACCCAAAATTAAACTTCCTGGGCTGAACACAGATTGCACACGCCCGTGTCCAAGGCCGTGTCACTCATTCACCGTCGAAACTGTCGTACCCCAAAAAGAACACGGGCACTCGACACACCTGTGTCATGCTTGGCTCAAAATGCCACCCGTCACTCTTTTGAGTTTCGGGGCATTACAACTCTCTCCCTCTTAAAAGAATATCGTCCACAAAATTACCAAAGGAAAAGAAAACAGAAAACCAAAAGCAATACCTGAGTGAAATAACTCTGGGTACTCCTCAAGCATGGTCTCCTCCCATTCCCAAAAGAGCTCCTCACGACCGCAATTGTCCCAACGGACCTTGACCATTCTGATCTCCTTATTACAAAGTCGCTTGACTTCAGAGTCCTCAATACAAACGGGCTTGACCCTAGTTGTCAACCCTTCGTCCATCGGTACTTGATCAACTGCGATCACCTGCGAAGGCTCTAGTACCGCCTTCCGATCCACTCAAAGGTGGAATATGTCGTTTAGACCACTTAACTCCACCGATAGCTTCAGACGGTAAGCCGCTTCACCGATCCACTCCAGGACCTCAAATGGTCCAAAGTACCTTGGGCTCAGCTTCTTCAAGCATCATACCCATGAAACACCTTTGAATGACTTTATCTTCAGATACACCCAATCCCCAACCGCGAACTCCAAGTTCCGGTGCTTGGCATTGTAGTATTTAGCTTGTCTATCCTGAGCGATCAACAAATGCTCCCGAATGGTTCGCACCAATGAAGTAGCATTTTCCACCTCTTGCTTTTTGTACAGCCTTGCCTCACCTGTTTCTAGCCACGACAATGGTGTGCGACACTTCCTACCATATATGTCCTCGAAGGGCGCCATTTGTATGCTCGCTTGGTAACTATTGTTGTACGCAAACTCCACCAAATAACGATGGTCTTCCCAATGCTTTTCGAAGTCTAAAATACACATACGGAGCATGTCCTCCATGGTTTTGTTGACCCTCTCGGTCTGCCCATCCATCTGCGGATGGAAGGCTGTGCTGAACTTCAACTTAGTTCCGAGCATTGCTTGTACCAACCTCCAATCATTGGACGTGAAATAACCATCTCGATCACTCACAATGCTGCGGGGCACACCGTGCAGTCTTACTATATTATCCACATTCAGCTTCACCAATTTCTCCACTGAATCATCCTTTCTATGCGGAATGAAGTGCGATACTTTTGTTAACTGATTTACGATCACCCAGATGGCGTCGTTTCCCTTCTGCGACCTTAGCAAGCCATGAATAAAGTCCATCGAAATGTCGTCGAACTTCCACTCCGGAATAGACAAGGATTTCAAGAAACCCCCTGGCTTTTGGCACTCTGCCTTCACTAAGGCGCAAGTCTGACATTTAGCCACGAATAGTGCAACATCCTTCTTGAGCCCTGGCCCCCAGAATAACTTCTTTAGGTACCGATACGTCTTCGTGCTCCATGGGTGGATTGAGTACTTGGTATGTTGAGCCTCGTACATCAACTCCGCCCATAGCAATCCATCTTCAAGTGAAAACTAGGAATTTGACCCATCCAATGCTGCATCCATGAGCTCCTTTATGCTGCTATCCAATTCCATAGCCATCCGAATGCGATCAGCCAGGTCATACTGAACTTCCATCCAGTTCAATAATGCTTCGGCGCTATTCTTCTTATCAACACAACAGATGTCTAACGCCTCCAACTCCAGAATCAGCCTCTCATCATGAATCGTCAACCAATGATATCGTATTTTCTATTTTATATTATACAAATCATGTCTATTATTAGTTTATTTGTATCATTTTTATGTAAATATTATTGCCACTGACTTTTTCTTGTCTTTTTGCAGGTTTCCAGAAAATTGGCCAAAATGAACTGACACGCCCCCCTGTCACGCCCTCATTGGGCGTGACCTAGGGCGTGTCACCCGATCCCGAGGACTTTTGTTGGAAGGGACAGGAAAATGAACAAAACCGCTATCACGCCCCCCTGACACGCCCTCCCTGGGCGTGTCACCAGGCGTGACAATGGGCGTGTCGCCCTCTGCCGCAAAGCCTACCGCCGCATTTAATGTCGTTTCTACACAGCACGAAAACAGTACTGGCACGCCCCACCGTCACGGGCGTGATCTTGGGCGTGACATCAACTTTTCGGTGACTGACGGATTTCCGACCAATGATTTAGACATGACGTGCCTGTCATGCCCCCCCTACACGAGCGTGACCTAGGGCATGACCACCGACGTACCAAAACAATGATCCTTCCCGCTAGAGTCCAGAGCCCGAGGTCAACATAGTACTGTCACACCCCCTGACATGCCCCCCCTAGGGCGTGTCGGAGGGCGTGACCAACCCGTGAAAAAATTCTATAAATTGAGCCCCCCTCTTAATTTCAGCAAGCTTTGGTTGAGAGGGGGAGGTGCTGCCCCTTTGGTTCTTGATCTTTTTCATGCTTTTTCTCTCTCTCTCTCTCTCTCCCTCTCTTTGTAATTTTTGTTTAACCCTAGCTTAATCTTAGTTTGTTCTAGCTTTTATTATAATTTTGCTCTTGCTTAGTGCTACTTGTAGGGCTAGAATAGGATTTCAATTTCATGCACTTGTAATTTTAATTTCAATTAGTGTAAATTGCCCCTTTTCATTAATAGAATTGTTCTTTGTTTAGCTTGTGTTTTTTTTATGCTTTACTGCTCATCCCCCCTCCTCCACTCCATTATGATTAACTAATCCTCCTTGTACTCGATCTTGATGATCCGAGGTTGGAGCGATTAAGTTATGATGTTTTAATTAATCTTTTCTTTTTAGGTTAGTGCCTTGAATTACTCTTGATTAATCACGGGTTGGAGGTATATTATCGATATATACTCTCTGCCTTTGCTTTCATTCTGGGCTAGCCGAGAGGCAGAAAGAATGAAGTGAGCATTCAAGAGTAAAGGGAGTTATACGCACCCCTCGAGAGAGGCAGACGTCCAAATCTCCCGGATTGGAGTAAAATCCAATAGTGGGGTTCACCGCGTAAAGCGAGTTTTAGGCCTCTGATTTAGACGAGAGTCGGTCGGACCTTCCTAAACTCAGTTGGGCACGACTTCGAGAGAAGCGTGTTCAAGCTTTAGGAACCTCCACGGTCAAGGACCTTTATCCTATTAAGTTTAGATTTTTATCGCATTTTCTTAATCGTCTTTAGCCGAGGTGAATCTTGATCGAGTGCATTTTCATTTCATATTTTCTACCTTTCGTAGTAATCGTTTTACTTAATAGCACTTTACTTAATTGCAATAGCTCTCATTCTAGCATTAGTTTTATTTCCTTAATCTCAATTAGATTCTCTAAACCCTAGTTTTTCCTGTTCGATAAGATAATAGCGTTCGTGTGAGTAAGCATAGCCAACAGTTCCCGGATTTCAATACGACACTTGTGTCCCCTTGCTACAATTCGATAGGTATACTTGCCTCATCGGGTTGCTAGTTCGGTTGCGTTTATTTTCTTCGAACCCTAGCGCGCAACAAGTTTTTGGCGCCGTTGTCGGGGAGCCAACTTCCGTTGATATATTGAAAACACGAACCTATTAATTTTATCTCTTCTCTTTCTCATCCTCTTTCTTTAAAGTTTTAAAAAAAAATCAAAAAAAAATTTCACCGCTCTTAATAGTAACCAACTTCACAATTTTTCTACGCCACCTAATTCTCTCGAAAAGGGCAAAGGGCTTTAAACTCCACTGTCTTGTCTAGTACCTTGCGAACCCTTCACGGGGTAGTCCTTGGGAAGTTCGGGAGTTAATCTAAATAAAAAAAAAATCTATTTCAAAAAGAAAAAAAAATCTATTCTTTTTTCTAGTTTATCCTTTTTCTCTTTCTCTTCTTCTTTTCTGTTCTTTTAGTGCATGACCCGCGGGAATCCGTCAGTTATTTTGGACTTGGACCACGAAATTGAGCGTACTCTTCGGAGAAGATCGCGATTTCAAGGTCCTACTATCCAAGTGTCGGTTGAGGACTCTGAGTCATTTGCTACTTTAAGAATGGAAGAACCCAACGTAGATGAGGCCATGCAAAGGACTATGTCCTATTATGCACGACCGAACCTCGAGGGAACAGAATCAAGTATAGTCCGCCCTGCTATAGCAAATAATAACTTCGAACTAAAGCCTAGCATAATTCAAATGGTGCAGCAATATGTGCAATTTGACGGACTTCAAGATGAAGATCCGAACGCACATATAGCTAGCTTTCTTGAAATTTGCGACACCTTCAAGATTAATGGTGTCACAAATGATGCAATCAGGCTGAGACTCTTCCCCTTCTCTTTAAGAACTAAAGCTAAGCAGTGGTTGAACACACTTCTGAAGAATAGCATAACCACTTGGAATGAATTAACTGAAAAATTTTTGGCGAAGTATTTTCCGCCAGCTAAAACTGCAAAACTTAGGAACGACATCTCTGCCTTTGGACAAATAGACTCTGAAACTCTATATGAAACCTAGGAGAGATTTAAAGAATTATTAAGACATGATGCCCACATCACGCGCTGCCTGTATGGTTACAAGTGCAGACGTTCTATAACGGGCTAAATCAAAGCACGAAGCAAATTATAGACGCAGCTTCTGGCGGTACTTTAAATCGTAAGACCACGGAAGCCGCTCTTGAGCTTTTTAAGGACATGGCCATGAACACTTATCAGTGGAATGTGCCTACGTCCCGCCTGAACAAGCCTGCAGGTATCTATGAAGTGGACAACGTCTCCTAGCTCGCTCTGCAAGTAGAAATCCTAAGCAAAAAAATCACAGAGATGACTGTTGCCTCCGCTCCTCAGGTATGGGAATCTGCAACCCCTACTCCAGAACATTTAGATTATGTTAATAATATTCCTAGAAATGCTTTTAATAATTTTTCTGCTGCGAATTTTCATCCGCCTGGTTTTAATTTTCCGAATAGTTATAACCCCGCTTTAAGAAATCACCCGAACTTTTCATGGAGTAATCCATCGAATGCGATGCGCCCACCCCCGCAAAATGATTTTTCTGCACCACCACCACCACCACCTCTTCAAAATTACCCAAAACCTCCAAGCTTGGAGGAATTACTTTCTAAATATATTACCACAAATGACGATACTATAAGAACTTTGACCGGAAGCGTAAAAAGTCTTGAAAATCAAGTAGGACAGCTCGCGAAAATAATTTCTGAGCGACCCGCAGGGTCTCTTCCTTCCAATACCGAACCCAACTCGAGAGAGCAAGCGAAAGCTATAACTCTTCGGAGTGGGAAGCAAGTCTCCGGTATGGTAAGTGAAGAGCCCGAGGCAAGCTCCGCTCCCGCCTTTAAAAATCAAAGCTCCGCTCCCGCCTCTAAAAATCAAAGCTCCGCTCCCGTTTTAAAAATTCCACCCTCTGCTGAAGAAGTAATAACCCCCGCTTTAGAAAATAATCTCACTCCACCACCCATCTTCAAAAATAATTCAACTCCTTCATACCCCTCTGAACTTAATAGACAACGTCAAGATGATCAGTACTCTCGCTTCTTAGAGATCTTCAAGCAAATCCACATTAATCTTCCCTTCCACGAGGCTATTTCGCAGATGCCGAAATACGCCAAGTATCTTAAGGACCTCCTCACCAACAAGAAGAAGTTAGAGAATCTTTCGCACGTCACGCTAAACGTCGAGTGCTCCGCCGTTTTAACAAACGGTTTGCCGAAGAAAATCAGTGACCCGGGTAGTTTCTCTATCCCGTGTGTCTTCGGTGATCTTTTTGTTAAACACGCGTTAGCCGACTTAGGCGCGAGTATAAACCTGATGCCCTTTTCGTTGTTTAAAAAGTTTGGGATTGGTAGCCTTAACCCCACGCGTATGAGTATCCAGCTAGCCGATAGATCCGTTAAGTACCCGTTAGGAATAGTGGAGGACGTTCTAGTGAAAGTCGACAAGTTCATCTTCCCGGTGGACTTTGTCATTTTGAACATCGAAGAAGACGTCGAGGTTCCCCTGATCCTTGGCTGACCCTTCCTTGCCACCTCCCGAGCCATCATTGACGTAAGCAATGGTAAGCTCTTTCTTCGAGTAGGCGACGACGAAGTCACATTTTCTATCACCCCTTCGATGAAGAACACCTTAGCAAACGATGACTCATGCTTTTTCGTAGACACCGTGAGTGATGATTCTTCCTACTGCCTCTCCGACTTTGAAAAAGAATTTTCTTTTTTTTGCTCCTCTTCTCTTACAACTGAATCACTGCAAGGAAGTGATGAATCTTCTTATTGTCTTTCTGAGTTTGAAAAAGAATTTTCTGATTTTTGTTCTTTCCTCTTTTCTTCTCACTGAATCGCTACAAGAAGCCATCTTGGCTGCTAGCCCCACCCCTTATTGCGTTCCTTATAAAAAAGTTTATGAAGATATTATTTTTGAAAAAGAAAGAATCTCAAAATCCTCTTATGAAGAACCCCTACCCTAGAACTTAAAGAACTTCTCAAACACCTTAAGTATGCTTTCTTAGAAAAAGATTCCAAGTTACCAGTTATCGTTTCGGCCTACCTCACGGATACGGAAAACGATAAACTCTTCTAGTTCTACGTAAGCATCGCCGGGCTATTGCTTGGCAAATTTCTGATATCAAGGGCATAAGCCCATCTTTCTGTACCCATAAAATTTTAATGAAAGATAATTCGCGTAACTCTATCCAACCTTAGCGTCGTATAAACCCGAATATGAAAGAAGTAGTTAAGGGAGAGGTTATGAAATTATTAGACGCAGGAATTATCTACCCTATATCAGATAGTAAGTGGGTTAGCCCCGTTCAGGTAGTTCCAAAGAAGGGAGGGATAACCGTAGTTAGTAATGAGAATAATGAATTAATCCCGACACGGACGGTGATGGGTTGGCGTATGTGTATAGATTATCGTAAGTTGAATGACGCCACCCGCAAGGACCACTTTCCTTTACCATTTATCGACCAGATTTTAGAACGTCTCTCCGGCCATAGCTTTTATTGTTTTCTCGATGGCCTCTCTGGGTACTTTCAAATACCCATCTCTCCCGAGGACCAAGAGAAAACTACGTTTACTTGTCCCTTTGGCACCTTCACTTACCGAAGAATGCCGTTTGGATTGTGCAATGCGCCAGCTACATTCCAGCGATGTATGCTCGCAATATTTGACAAGTACGTAGAAAGCATTATGGAGGTATTCATGGTCGATTTCTCCGTTTTCGGCGATTCCTTCGATAGATGTTTAGAAAACCTCGAAAAAGTCTTAGAACGATGCGAAGAAACTAACCTTGCCCTAAATTGGGAAAAATGCCATTTTATGGTGAGGGAAGGGTTAGTTTTGGGTCATAAAATTTCTGCTAAAGGTATTGAGGTAGACGTTGCCAAGATAGAAGTTATTGAGAAGTTGCCGCCGCCTACAAACATAAAAGCTATAAGAAGTTTCCTAGGCCACGCTGGTTTTTATCGTCATTTTATAAAATATTTCTCCAAGATCACTAAGCCCCTCACCTATCTCTTAGAAAAAGATGCTCCATTCATTTTTGATGACTCTTGTATTTCTGCCTTAGAATCAATTAAAGAAAAGTTAATTAACGCACCGATTATGATAGCCCCGGTGTGGGACCTTCCTTTCGAGATTATGTGCGATGCGAGTAGTTTTGCGGTGGGAGCCGTATTAGGTCAACGCATATCTAAAAACTTCCACCCCATCTATTACGCTAGTAAAACCCTCACATTTGCACAAGAAAATTACACCACAACTGAGAAGGAGCTCTTAGCTGTAGTATTCTCCTTTGATAAATTCCGCCCTTACATTACACTTTCAAAAATCATTGTTTTTACGGACCACTCGGCCCTCAAGTACCTTCTTGCCAAAACGGATGCCAAGCCTCGCTTGATTCGCTGGGTCTTACTCCTCCAGGAGTTTGACTTAGAGATCTGTGATAAGCGAGGAGCCGAGAACTTGGCCGCCGACCATCTATCCAGATTAGATAACCCCTTTATAGAAAAATTAAATGAAAAATCTTTTAATGACTATTTTCCTGATGAGAAGCTGCTTTTAGTTAATACATCTACTTCTTCTTGGTTCGCGCACATCGCCAACTATCTAGTGGCCCGGGTGCTCCCAAAAGAGTTCTCCTCTCAGCAAAAGATGAAATTTTTTTCTGAGCTGAAGAACTACTTTTGGGAAGACCCGCATCTTTTCAAAATTTGTGCGGATCAAGTGATAAGGAGATGTGTTTCTTATGATGAAGGAATTGATATTCTAAAACATTTGCATGAAGGTCCGACAGGTGGGCACTATCAAGCTGCTCGCACCGCTCACAAGGTGCTTTGCGCAGGTTTTTACTGGCCTAGCCTGTTTAAAGACGCCCAAGCCTTTGTGAGCAGGTGTGATAGTTGCCAACGGTCGGGCAAAATCTCTAATAAAAATGAAATGCCGCAAAATTATTTCTTAGAGTGCGAAATTTTCAACCTCTGGGGAATTGATTTTGTTGGCCCCCTTCCTTCTAGCTTCGGAAACAAATTTATTTTAGTTGTTGTTGATTATGTTTCATGATGGGTTGAGGCCCAAGTTCTTCCTACGAACGACTCCCGAGTGGTAGTCACGTTTCTAAAAAGATTATTTTCTAGATTCGGTACGCCACGCGCGATCGTTAGCGATAGGGGTTCCCATTTCTGTAACGCACAATTTTCAAAAATTCTTACCAAATACGTCGTTACGCATAAGTTTTCCACTGCCTACCACCCCCAAACTAACAGACAAGTCGAAGTAGTTAATAGAGAAATAAAAAGAATGTTAGAAAAGACTGTTTCAACTTCTAGGAAAGACTGGTCAGCCAAACTTGACGATGCATTATGGGCCTACCGAACAGCGTACAAAACCACCCTCGGATGTACGCCGTATCGGCTGGTCTATGGAAAATTCGTGCCATATGCCCATAGAGTTAGAACACCGCGCCTTTTGGGCCTTAAAATTTTTAAACTTTGATCCCCACTCAGTCGGTGACCTTCAAAAATTTCAACTAAATGAACTCGATGAGTGGCGCTCTTATGCTTATGAAAAAAAATAAACTTTATAAAGAGCGGACGAAGCGTTTATACGATAAACACTTAAGGCACCCTAAAAACTTTAAGCCGGGCGACCAAGTCCTTTTATATAATTCTCGTTTACGTTTATTTCTGGGCAAATTAAAATCTCGCTGGTCTGGCCCGTTTTCTGTTTTAGAAGTATTTCCTTAAGGAACTGTTTTAATTTCTCACCCTGATAAGGGTAATTTCAAAATGAATGGTCAACGTCTTAAACTGTATTTCTCTGGTGATGATGATGTCAGTCCAAATATTATTAAGTTTCTGCTTCACGAACTATAATCTTGAACTTTTAATTTTTTTGCTAAAAATAATTTTCATTCTGGACAACAATATTTTTGGACAAAATTATTTTTTTGATGGGTCGAGCTCAACGACGCTTTAACCAAAGGGCACTCTTGGGAGGCAACCCAAGTTATCTTTTTATGTTTTCTTTATTTTACAATTTTTGCCTCGGACGGCTCCGACAAGCTGAATCTTCTGCGATCGCCTGCTCCAACATTGCTGAATCCATCACGAAGTCCAAAGAAGACATTCGGAGGAGCAGCATCACTCAGCTTTCCAGCAAATAAATCCGGGGAAGTACCTCTCTTTCAATCCTGTCTTTCAATTCTGTCTTTCAATTCTGTACTTTTTTTTTCTCTCCTTCTCCAATCCCCTTCTTTAGCCATTGAGGACAATGTCTATTTTAAGCTTGGGGAGGACTTCCTCCTTCATTTTTGCTTAGTGTAAATATTTTTCTTTTTGTATATATTTAAAATATTTCCAAAATAATAAAAAAAATGAATATCTTAAAATTCCAAAAAAAAAAGAGAAAAATTTTCCAAAATCCAAAAAAAATGAGAATATTTCACAAAATTAAAAAATATATATGTGTTTTTGAATAGTTTAGACATTTTGGTATTTCAATAGTACCCCTAGTTTTTGTTTTTGTTTTACTCAAAATCTCCTATAAACAACTTAGTTAATTATAATATTTCTAATCGTCCTTTTTAATTATGTTTCACAAGTAAAATGTTGGTCATGCTGTGTTTCTAATTCACGGTAGCATGTTAAGGTGAAATATTTCTCTAAAACTCGCATTTCTATTATGGTTTTTTGTTTTTTATTTCCTTTACTTTCTCAAAAATTCATCATCCACTATTTTCTTTTTCATTTTTGAATAATTTTTGTAAAGTCAACTTTTGAATAGCGTAGTAGATGTGAACGATCCAAGTCACCTATTATTTCTATTTTCAAGTTAATTTCATCAATCTTCTTTTATGATCTAGGACTCGTTTTTTGAAATTTTTCAAACCTTTGTTTTAAATAAATTCAAAAGCGTGAAAATGATTTAGGCCGTTTTTGTTTTCGTTTGAGATTTCCTGCCAACCTAAAAAATTTTTGACACTTGTTAGCCGTTTTTGAGCCTTTTCCGATTTCATTTGATAGCTCCTCCCTTCATTTCAGCTTCACCAAAGCCAAAATTTCCAACCTATCGAATCACACTAGCCTTTTTGAGTTTCATAAATTATTTTGATGATTTTGATAGGATATTTTGTGATTTTTTGTGGGAGAAAGCTTTTTGAAAAAAGTATATTCAAAAGTGATGTTTATTTTTGTTTGGCCAATTCAAAAAGGAAAATAAAAATATTTATGGCCTTTGTTTTGAAAAAAGAAAAAACAAATGAAAAAAAAAAAGAAAAAGAAAAAATGTGTATATATTTTTATGAAAGTTTTTGAAACTCTTTGCTTTGGTTTAGTGTGATTTTAAAACCTTCACGTTTATCTTTGAATTCCACTCATAATCATATTCCTAAACCAAACGTTTCTGTCCTATTTAAGTCCTTTTGATTCACGCTTTTTGATTTTTATTTAACAACTAAGAAAAGAAAAAAAAAGTAAATCAGTTTTAGTTTTGGATTTAAACCTAGATTTTTGTTAATTAAATTGATATAATTATAATGCGTTGCTTGGATCTAGTAACAACTCAATGCGTGTTTTTCATTTTCGTTGCTTTGCTTAAGTCTATTTAAAAAATCTCGTTAAAATTTTGGATGATTTGTTTTTATTGAGTAAAGTTTATAAAAGTTTTACCATACCTAAATAATTGTTTTAGACTTACATTTCATCTTTTTCCCTACTTAAAATTTCGCATAGTACTTGTGTAGGCACAATTAAAACATTTTGATTAGTCCTTTTTATAAATTTCTAGTTTTTATATTTTTGCTTGGGGACAAGCAAAGCTTAAGCTTGGGGGAATTTGATAATACGTTTTGTTACCTAAACTATTATCGTATTTTCTATTTTAAATTGTACAAATCATGTCTATTATTAGTTTATTTGTATCATTTTTATGTAAATATTATTACCACTGACTTTTTCTTATCTTTTTGCAGGTTTCCAGAAAATTGGCCAAAATGACCTGACATGCCCCCCTGTCACACCCTCCTTGGGCGTGACCTAGGGCGTGTCACCCGATCCCGAGGAATTTTGTTGGAAGGGACAGGAAAACGAACAAAACCGCTGTCACGCCCCCCTGACACGCCCTCCCTGGGCGTGTCACCAGGCGTGACCATGGGCGTGTCGCCCTCTGCCGCAAAGCCTGTCGCCGCATTAAATGCCATTTCTCCACAGCACGAAAACAGTACTGGCACGCCCCACCGTCACGGGCGTGACCTTGGGCATGACATAAACTTTTCGGTGACTGACGGATTTCCGACCAATGATTTGGACATGACGTGCCTGTCACGCCCCCCCTACACGGGCGTGACCTAGGGCGTGATCACCGACGTACCAAAGCAATGATCCTTCCCGCCAGAGTCCAGAGCCTGAGGTCAACATAGTTACTGTCACGCCCCCTGACTTGCCCCCCCTAGGGCGTGTCAGAGGGCGTGACCAACCCGTGAAAAAATTCTATAAATTGAGACCCCCCCTCTTCATTTCAGCAAGCTTTGGTTGAGAGGGGGAGGTGCTGCCCCTTTGTTTCTTGATCTTTTTCATGCTTTTTCTCTCTCTCTCTCTCCCTCTCTTTGTAATTTTTGTTTAACCCTAGCTTAATCTTAGTTTGTTCTAGCTTTTATTGTAATTTTGCTCTTGCTTAGTGCTACTTGTAGGGCTAGAATAGGATTTCAATTTCAAGCACTTGTAATTTTAATTTCAATTAGTGTAAATTGCCCCTTTTCATTAATAGAATTGTTCTTTGTTTAGCTTGTGTTTTTTTATGCTTTACTACTCATCCCCCCTCCTCCACTCCATTATGATTAACTAATCCTCCTTGTACTCGATCTTGATGATCCGAGGTTAGAGCGATTAAGTTATGATGTTTTAATTAATCTTTTCTTTTTAGGTTAGGGCCTTGAATTACTCTTGATTAATCACGGGTTGGAGGTATATTATCGATATATACTCTCCGCCTTTGCTTTCATTCTGGGCTAGCCGAGAGGCCGAAAGAATGAATTGAGCATTCAAGAGTAAAGGGAGTTGTACGCACCCCTCGAGTGAGGCAGACGTCCAAATCTCCCGGATTGGAGTAAAATCCAATAGTGGGGTTCACCGCGTAAAGCGAGTTTTAGGCCTCCGATTTAGACGAGAGTCGGTCGGACCTTCCTAAACTCAGTTGGGCACGACTTCAAGAGAAGCGTGTTCAAGCTTTAGGAACCTCCACGGTCAAGGACCTTTATCCTATTATGTTTAGATTTTTATCGCATTTTCTTAATCGTCTTTAGCCGAGGTGAATCTTGATCGAGTGCATTTCCATTTCATATTTTCTACCTTTCGTAGTAATCATTTTACTTAATAGCACTTTACTTAATTGCAATAGCTCTCATTCTAGCATTAGTTTTATTTCCTTAATCTCAATTAGATTCTCTAAACCCTAGTTTTTCCGTCGATAAGATAATAGCATTCGTGTGAGTAAGCATAGCCAACAGTTCCCGGATTTCAATACGACACTTGTGTCCCCTTGCTACAATTCGATAGGTATACTTGCATCATCGGGTTGCGTTTATTTTCTTCGAACCCTAGCGCGCAACACTCAACGCATCCGCAACTACATTGCCTTTCCTAGGCACATAATGAATTTTGAATGTATAGTCCCCCAGGAACTCCATCTATATCCGCTACCTCATGTTCAAATCTTTCTGATCCAACAGGTATTTCATGCTCTCGTGGTCAGTATAAATATCGACCTTTACGCCGTACAAATAGTGCCTCCACAGCTTTAATGCAAAAATCAAGGTCGCTAACTCCAAGTCGTGGACCAGATAATTCCTTTCGTGCACTTTAATCTGAGGCGAGCCATACGCAATAACACTACCATACTGCAGCAGCACGCAGCCCAAACCATTATCTAAGGCATCGTTGTATATCTCAAAAACTTCGGTCCCACTCGGCGAAATTAGCATTAGCTCCATGGTCAACCGACTGTTCAACTCTTCGAACGCTTGCGCACACTTTCACGTCCATACAAACTTCTGATCTTTCCTTGTCAACGTCGTGAGAGGTAACTCTATCTACGAGAAGTTCTCAACGAATCGCCTGTAATATCCGACAAGCCCCAGAAAACTCAAGACTTTTGCTACCAAAGACAACACAGGCCACTCTCGTATCGCAATAATCTTCGCCAGATCTACCACAATCCCTTCTCCACTGATTATGTGACCAAGGAACGCCACTGAGGATAACCAAAACTCGCACTTAGAGAAATTTGCGTATAGTTCGTCCTCCTCAGCGTCTCCAAAACTAGATGCAGATGCTTGAAGTGATCTTCTTCGCACTACGAGTACACCAATATGTCGTCAATAAAGATGATCACAAAACGGTCTAGGTATTCCCTGAAGGTTTTGTTCATCAGATCCATGAATATGGATGGCACATTATTCAGCCCGAACGGCATGACCGTAAACTCGAAATGCCCATACCTTGTACTAAATATTGTCTTTGGGATATCACTCTCCCTTACCCTCAGCTGATAGTAACCGTACTTCAGATCCAATTTTGAATATACCGACGACCCGACTAACTGATCGAAAAGATCATCAATCTATGGGATCGGGTATTTGTTATTTTCCGTTAACTTGTTTAGTTCTCTGTAGTCGATACACAGCCGCAAACTTCCGTCCTTCTTCTTAACAAAGAGGACCAGTACGCTCCAAGGTGATGAAATTGGACGCACATAACCTTGCTCCATCAACTCCTCCAGTTGAACCTTTAGCTTCGTCATCTCCTTAGGCGCCAACCTATTAGGAGAGCGTGACACAGGTATGGCACCTGGCACTAGCTCGATGGTAAAATCGATCTCTCGCTGCGGTGGGGCTCCGGGAAGATAGTCTGGGAACACGTGATGTAGGCCACGGGTTTCGACACCGTAACAGCTAAGGGATTCACACGCTCGCTTAATTATAATTACTATTACGCTAACACGAAGAATAAACACAGCCACTACGCAAGTTGCAACAATTAATTTAATAGGATTCGGGGGGTTCGCTAGGCCCCTTAAGATAATACCGAGGCTATAGGCCAAGGTCCTCTCAAGCGAAATGAACCCACACGGTTCGGTCGAGCGTACGTTGTACCAAAAGAGACACCACCGAAAATAATGATTCGGATAACGGGTGATTCTCTCCCAACGAAATAAAATGAGGGCCGCCACGCCTCACGAAATCAAACGGAAAAAAACTAGGAACAATAACAATAACTAAATAGATATTAACCACGAAATTCTAACCAATCACAAATCACGCGTTACGTTAAATGCCCAAAGAAAAGATCTAAGAGAGGAACACACAAGAGTGGAGACGTTCGTTACCCAACCGGAATGGATGATTCCGATTTAACTCTCTTTGGATCGCTCCGTTCCGGATCCACCGAAAGCGTGCCGGTTGGAGGGAAACTCCAAGTTCTTCGTTGCCTTCCGACGCCGTTGAAGTTTCACAAGATTCACCACAAGCTTGGGCCGATTCTTCTCTTGGATTAGAAGATGGGGGAGGAGGGAAGGAAAGGGGGGAGGCCGAATTTTTGGAGAGGAGGAGAGGAGAGGAGCAGGAGGAAATGAATTTTCCAAGAGGGGAAGAGAGAGGAGGGGGAAATTCAAATTTTGAATTTTGGTTTTCAATTTTTCATTCTCTAATCCATCATGAAAACAACTTGCCTATATATAGGCTACATCATTAGTTTGGCTATTTGCAGCCCATAATAACTAAATAAAACAACACTCATTATTAAAAAAACACAACATGGCATAAACATTGCCAAATAAAAACATAATTAAAATCTGAAATAATATTTAAAATGACGAGGCGATGGCGGTGGATGTCGCGACAAAGTTCCAACATTAAAATGACGCGGCGATGGCGGTGGATGTCATGACGCGGCGATGGCGGTGGATGTCGCGGCAAAGTTCCAACATTAAAATGACGCGGCGATGGCGGTGGATATCGCGGCAAAGTTTCAACATTCTGACTTGCGGCACAGTCATAAAGATCTTCAAGCTCCATATGGAGACGAGCAACGACACCAACAAGTAAACCATCATCTCAAGGCAGCGAGGGAACATCAAGTGTGAGCCGGCACCAAAATCAACCGGGTCACCATAGTCATCCGGAAGGGGATCTTCTGCAGCAACATGACGCGGATCTATGACATGTACCGGGTCACCATCATCGTCTAGAGGATGACGCTCCAAATCAACAAGCCGGGGGATGACGGCGCCATCAATCCTCCCCCTCTCAAAAATACTCATCACTGATGAGTAGTACCGTGTATGATCGTCGAGGAAGTGGAACCTGCAAGGCAAAAAGTGGTCTTGGGGGGACCTCAAAGACGCATTAGTCAAATAAGAACAAGGAATTTCTACAACATCAATCAACATACCTCCGATGGAGACCGTAGAAGAGAACGATCCAAACATACTATCCCCACCCAACCCAATAGAAAGCATAGTGGAATATGTAAACGGAGAGATAGACTTTTCAAGGGGCATAGAAGCATGATGCGTAAAGTATGAAAAGTAGAAAATAGGAGCGATGCCCCAATCAATGAAAAATTTTACAAGAAATGTCATGCTACTAAATTTCCATAAGATTCGCAAATAATGGACTGGCCAATTCATAAATATTTCTGAGATGCCCGGAGGCATCCGTTCAGGGACGAGACAAACCAAAACCAAATCACTTATATAACTGTAGGATACGCTCCGATTCCAACAAACAATCTTAGAACTGTGTGGGGAGAACCCATGTGCAACGTGACTTGCCTTAACAGTGGGCAGTCACGGGACCAAGTCAGGTGGCATGGGTGCTATAAAAGCAGTCGCGAAATCAACGCCATACAACGTCGTAGTTTTAGATTTAAACTTAAATTTAAATTTTAAAACGTCATGAATAAAAGCTAACGGAAAGCACTCATCACTATATATAGAACGGGGCGCTCCCGGATTGGACATGACGTGCGGGCAACACAACTTAACATTCATAACTACGTTCACTAGCGTGTGCGTGCACGGGTCATCAAAAGGCGGGGGATAAATGCGTGCGACCGGGCTTGACAAATAAGTTTATCGAGGGGACATCACGTCATACGACACCATCGCCAAGGTACCACTAGTAATCCAATTCGAAACCTCAAAACACGGATTTGACTTCCAATAAAGATCATCCGGTCGCAACCCAATAAAGTCGTAAGAAAATTCAAACAGTGGATTCGCTCTTACGGAAAAATCATCCGACATGTCTTCTAAATCATGTGGTAATTCATGTATTTCAGATTCAGTGATCGGATCATAGATCGGCAACACTACAATGAGATCAGGTGTTACAAACGGTAGAGAGTTAAAATCATATTCAAGTTTAGGTAAAGGAGTTAGCATTAGGGGATGCTCATCCGGTTCCACTTCAATATCGTATTCCAAAAGTTTAACTCCTTTACTAGAACAATCTTCCAACACATCAGTCCTGACATCAGTTACAGTGAAAATCTCAGAAACGGGCACTTCGATACGTCTCGGACTAGAAATAGCAAACTCATGTCCTAACAGATCGTCAAATGAATCACGACTGAGTAAGCTCTCAGCAGACTGTAACTCTTCTGACTCAGCTAGAATATCAATCGACTTAGGATCATCAAAAGGCTCCACAACAGTCAAAGGGGATGGCTCCAAAATGTCATCGAAAGGGAGTGGAGAGGGTTCCTCAAATGAGAAATCCTCATCCAAGTCACTCGGGTAACCAATCTCCTCATCGTCACTCATGTTGTCAACATTAACAGCATCGTCCTCAGTGACGGGCGTACTCATAATCGCAAGCTCAGATTCAATCACGCTGATAGGAACACTCTCGTAAAAAGGAAAGGGTCTAGTGCCTAGGCGGGGAGAACTAAAATCATGAGACGTCCTCATATGGGAGTACGAGGGAACATGCTGGTTCGATGTAGGCAAAATCTTAGGCGGCGACTCACTCAAATAATCAGACGACGGAGAGCGGCAGTATGGAGGGTAATACTCATCCGTTAATAAATTCTTCATAATCTGCCAACCTATACGTGGGTCGACAGAGGGCAATCCTAAACATCTTTCCTCATTGAGCCAGAAAGTATGGGCTCGACCAAATAATTGCAGTCTCGCAACAGGAATCCTGTGGGGATCCACAATACGATTTTGCTCAAAATAATGCTCCATGTCGTTCACCCAACATAGAAACACTCGCGGTCCACCTAGCCCATCATATGTCAGAGCAGGAATCCTAACACGCCTAAAGGTGCGCGGAACAACTTGATTAGCCTTTAGTTGGCCAATCAACCCCTTAATCTCTTCCACAACCGGGCAATGGACTGGCTTTCTAACTTTCATGAAGGAACCTAAAGATTTCATTCGGGAAACGTGAACATCGTATGCCATTTTTTTTGTTTTAATTTTTAGCGGGAAAATGAGGATAGACTACTCGGATTAAGTGCACAAATACAAAGAAATATAGTCTGATTCTATTTAATTTTCAAAGATCGATTTGTTCCCGCTAATATTTCAAAATAATATATATATATTTTTTGATATTCTTGCTGACAAAAATATGGAGATTATTAATTTTTTTTTTTTGAATTTTTGGTGAAAAATAAAAAATTAGGCTGCTATTGGCAGACCACAAAAAATATTTTTTTTTCTTTTTTTTTGTTTGAAAAATTTTGTGCACGTGCGTGTCGGCCTACTAAAATTAATTAGGATGGTGCCAATTAAGAAATCGACACAACCTCCCTCTGATACCAAATTGATGTAGGCCACGGGTTTCGACACCGTAAACAGCTAAGGGATTCACACGCTCGCTTAATTATAATTACTATTACGCTCACACGAAGAATAAACACAGCCACTACGCAAGTTGCAACAATTAATTTAATAGGATTCGGGGGGTTCGCTAGGCCCCTTAAGATAATACCGAGGCTATAGGCCAAGGTCCTCTCAAGCGAAATGAACCCACACGGTTCGGTCGAGCGTACGTTGTACCAAAAGAGACACCACCGAAAATAATGATTCGGATAATGGGTGATTCTCTCCCAACGAAATAAAATGAGGGCCGCCACGCCTCACGAAATCAAACGGAAAAAAACTAGGAACAATAACAATAACTAAATAGATATTAACCACGAAATTCTAACCAATCACAAATCACGCGTTACGTTAAATGCCCAAAGAAAAGATCTAAGAGAGAAACACACAAGAGTGGAGACGTTCGTTACCCAACCGGAATGGATGATTCCGATTTAACTCTCTTTGGATCGCTCCGTTCCGGATCCACCGAAAGCGTGCCGGTCGGAGGGAAACTCCAAGTTCTTCGTTACCTTCCGACGCCGTTGAAGTTTCACAAGATTCACCACAAGCTTGGGACGATTCTTCTCTTGGATTAGAAGATGGGGGAGGAGGGAAGGAAAGGGGGGAGGCCGAATTTTTGGAGAGGAGGAGAGGAGAGGAGCTGGAGGAAATGAATTTTCTAAGAGGGGAAGAGAGAGGAGGGGGAAATTCAAATTTTGAATTTTGGTTTTCAATTTTTCATTCTCTAATCCATCATGAAAACAACTTGCCTATATATAGGCTACATCATTAGTTTGGCTATTTGCAGCCCATAATAACTAAATAAAACAACACTCATTATTAAAAAAACACAACATGGCATAAACATTGCCAAATAAAAACATAATTAAAATCTGAAATAATATTTAAAATGACGCGGCGATGGCGGTGGATGTCGCGGCAAAGTTCCAACATTAAAATGACGCAGTGATGGCGGTGGATGTCATGACGCGGCGATGGCGGTGGATGTCGCGGCAAAGTTCCAACATTAAAATGACGCGGCGATGGCGGTGGATGTCGCGGCAAAGTTTCAACATTCCGACTTGCGGCACAGTCATAAAGATCTTCAAGCTCCATATGGCGACGAGCAACGACACCAACAAGTAAACCATCATCTCAAGGCGGCGAGGGAACATCAAGTGTGAGCCGGCACCAAAATCAACCGGGTCACCATAGTCATCCGGAAGGGGCTCTTCTGCAGCAACATGACGCGGATCTATGACATGTACCGGGTCACCATCATCGTCTAGAGGATGACGCTCCAAATCAACAAGCCGGGGGATGATGGCGCCATAAACACGTCGGGGTACTCGCATACCTCTGGATACCATCCAAAGAGTACTTAGGATTTACAGCCTCCACTAACGTGAAGAACAGCTCTGCTCCAGCACGAACTGCCTTCACCAACTGAAGAGTAGACATCAACGTCTTGCTCGACCCCTTCAATCCCGCAAATGTTGTCTCCCTCCCAGTACACATCTTGACCTCTTTACGGTTGCATTCAATAAAAGCCTTCTGCTCCGAAAGCCAGTCCATACTGAAGATGACATCAAACTCTACTAGCGGCAGCAACGACGCTAGTAAGTCAAACTCGTCACTTCCAATATTAACCCTTACGGCACAAACTCTGTCCGCACGCATAGAACACCCATTTAGCATCAACACGTCCAATTTGTCCTTCGCCATCGAAGAAGGGAATCCGATGCGCGATATGAAACCTTCGGACAAAAAGGAGTGCAAAGCTCTCGTATCGAATAATGCCCTTGCCAGACTATCGCAAATCAAAACAAAGCCTATACAAACAGTAATAAGCTAACAAGCACTAGGTAACAGTATTTAAATCTAACTTACTATAAATTAAACCGTACCTGTCACCACATCCGCTTGTTTGATGGCCTCCTGCTGGCCCAGATTGTAGACTCTTGGTTGAGTCAGAGCATAATGGGATGCGGTTGACTCCACCGCCTTGCCCTTTTCATCATAGGTTGCTCCTTTCTTCCTCTCGGA
Source organism: Platanthera zijinensis (assembly GCA_039513925.1). Lineage (NCBI taxonomy): Eukaryota > Viridiplantae > Streptophyta > Magnoliopsida > Asparagales > Orchidaceae > Platanthera > Platanthera zijinensis. Next base: position 55,917,250 of record CM077091.1, on the reverse strand, counting down.
CTTTGGACGTCTGCTCCAACAGTCACGGGCGAAATGTCCCGTCTTCCCACAAGTAAAACATGTTCCCTGGGTTGAGTTGGTAGTTTCCCCCGAGGCACCCGAAGAAGGGGCTGGACCCGACGTCCTAGCCTTCTTATTCCACCTTTGAAAACCAGACTTTGAAGTCAGCACCTTGAACTCTGACTTCCTACCACTGGAGTCCTTCTTTGCCTGAACATTCTTCATGTCTTTCTCTAAAGACCGGGCCGGGTTGACCAAGGTCAGGAATTCCTACGTCATCGTCCCCGCTAGTAGCAGTCTCAAGTCATCCCTTAGACCTTTACAGAATCGGCTTGTCTTGCGCTCCTCATCAGCGAAGGTAGAGCTTGCATACCGACCTAATCGAGTAAACTCGTGGAGATAGTCATCCACGCTGCTCTCACCTTGCACTAGCTTCTGGAACTCATTTTCCATTGCTATCCTATGAGCTCAGGAGAGGTATTGATGTAGGGATATTAGGAGATATCCGGAGATCAATGGAGTCACGTAAATAACCTCTCGATAAATTAACTTATAACCGCTCCCAAATCTACGTCCGCACTTTCCACAATGTGAAACCAAGCAACAACTAAAATACGGATAGCAACCCGTTGTGTGAAAAGACAAAGGCAATAAGCCAAGATCCGATCACGCTAAAGGGTTGAATATTGCGTCCGGTCGAGCGAGTTGTACCAAAGGAGATCTATCCAAAAATAACGATCCAAAACATAGAAGATCTCCCCCAACAAAAATAGCGGGGTTCGCCAAACCCAAACAAATTTAAATCAACTAGTAAGTAAATGATAATCGATTTAGAGGCTACTATGATGCATTCAATGCTACCGAAATAACACCAACGCTTAGCCACCACAAGACTTTCAAGAGGGAAATCACAAGTGGAGGGAATTTCGTTACCCAAGTTAGAATAGATGATTCTAACTATCTAATATCGATCACCCATTCACGGTTCCTTCGGAAGCGAGGAGTAGGAGATGAGGATCTCCGTCGTAGAAGCGTCACGCCGAACCAAAGCAGTTGTAAAGACTTCTCCAACCACAAGAATCCTTTGGGAGAGAGGGAAGCCGACCCGTAAGGGGCTCTCGGTTTTCTTGTGGGAAGTGGACGAGGGGCGGTCGGGTTGAGGCCGAGATGGGAGAGGGGAATCGGAGGGGGTGGCGGCTTGGTGGAGAGGGAGAGGAGGCCGTGAGATATGGAGGAGAGGGGGAGTGATCGGATAGGGGGAGGCGGCGGTTTGTAGAGGGGCGATGAAGGGGCGGCCGAGAATAAAGAGACGGGGAAGGAGGTGTGAGGCCGGCGGCTAAAGAAGTGGGAGAGAGAGGGATTTAGGAAAAGGGAAATTTAGGGTTTTCTATTTCTTTTCATTCTACCCAAAATAAACACCACTCAAGCCTATATATAGGCTTAAGTCAAAATCCGGCTATTTGCAGCCCAATAGCAGAAATTTAAATGTTCTGAAATACGAAAATAAGTGCTCCCAAATAATGAGCAATATAAATAACGACTTCTAAATTATTTATCGGGAGTGTTGCGCCGCGGGCGTAGGTTGTAGCATCTCAAATCCCTTGGTGGAGACGAAGGGGGGTCTTCCGCGTCCGTGTTGTCGTTTGCCTCCGCATGTTGTGGGTCGTAGTCTCCATCAACCCTCCCCCGCCCGAAAGAACTCATCACCGATGAGTTGACTCGAAGGTACTGGCGTAAGAGAGCATCATCCAACTGGGCCAACTCCGACTCAAGAACCCAAGAATCATTGGAGGACGGCCGATTGCACTATCGGATCAAGAAGCGGTGCACATCACCATCTCGAGAACATAGTACATCATCTTGAAGAATCCTGTCCGGCATATAATGTGTCCTGGCAAAACTTGGAAAAGCGTTAGGCAACAACTGCGGAAAATCTTTTTCATCATCCAACCACGTACCTCCGTTGGAGACCAATGAAGAGGGTGATCGAGAATTACACTCACCCCCCCATCCCAATAGATTTTTCTGTGGAACTAAACGGAGAGAGAGATAAATCATGTGGCGGAGCAACATATGGTGTTAAGTCAGAAACATTAAAAATAGGGGAGATTCCCCAATCGTGTGGTAACTCTAACAAAAAAGCATTTTCCCCTAGCTTCTTTAAAATTCGGAAAGGTCCCGCTCGCCGGTTCGCCAATTTTTTTATGGTGCCCGAAGGCAACCGTTCAGGGATTAGACGTACCATGACCAGATCGTCAACCTTTAAAACAGACGCTCGCTTATGTGTGTTAGCTGAAGCTTGATAAGACGCGTATTGAGTGACTAACGTTTCCCGGATGAGCGTGTGTAAGTCATGAATATGAGACGCAAAATCCTGTGCGAATTGACTTGATTTATATGACGGTGGTAAAGGGACTAAGTCAAGAGGCACAGGTGCCTTGTAACCGTGCACGATCTCGTTAGGGGACATTCCCGTGGACCTATTCCGGGAATTGTTGTAAGCTAATTGGGCGTGGGGAAGGACTAGGTCCCAAGTACCTTTGTGGTCTCCCACAAGGCAACGTAATAAACTGCCCAAACTTCTATTCACAACTTCCGTTTGCCCATCCGTTTGTGGATGGTAAGCTGAAGTAAACAGAAGTTTGGTTCCCATAATTCGCCAAAGGGTCTTCCAAAAATAACTCGTAAATTTTACATCCCTATCCGTAACGATCGATTTCGGAACGCCGTGGTGACCCACTACTTCCTTAAAATATAATTATGCAACGTGTGATGCGTCGTTGGTTTTATTGCAAGCGATGAAATAGGCCATCTTAGAAAAATGATCTACCACAACTAATATCGAATCGTGACGTCTAAAAGTGACCGGAAGGCCCAGAACGAAGTCCATACTAACGTCCGACCACGGAATAGAAGGAACTGGAAGAGGAGTGTAAAGCCCCGCATTTTTCTTGTTCCCCTTAGCCAATTGGCACACACGGCAACTTCCTACAACTTTATTAACCATGGCCTTAAGACCGGGCAAATAGAACTTATCCTCCACTAACGTGATCGTCTTGTCACGGCCAAAATGTCCCCCTAACCCTCCACTATGCGATTCCCACACAATAAAGTGGTGTAGGGAGGAGCGGGGAATGCATAGCCTCGCATGGTTGAACAAATAACCGTCACGAATATAAAATGAAGTAATGGTTGACGGCTCGTTGTCTTGGGTGGAGAAGTAGATATCCTTGAAATCCGGGCAGTTGACGAACTCATCCTTAATTCGGTCAAAGCCAATCACCTTAACCTCTAACGTGGCTAGTAATAATGATACACGACTCAGGGCGTCGGCCATGCGGTTTAGGGTACCCTTAAGGTGTTTTATGATGAATGTATACTCCTGGAGGAAGGAGACCCACTTGACGTGCCTAGGACTGACCTTGGATTGGGAGTTAATGAACCTTAGCACCTCATGGTCGGATAAAATGAAAAATTCTTTAGGCAACAAATAATGTCGCCAATGCTGGAGGCAGCGGATGACTGCGTAAAACTCCCGATCGTAATTAGAATAATTGAGTTTCGGGCCTGCCAATTTCTCGCTAAAATACCCCACGGGGTGGCCTTCCTGGCTCAACACACCACCAATTCCCACCCCTGACGCATCACATGACAACTCAAAAACCTTGGAAAAATCAGGTAGTCGGAGAAGGGGGGCCTCCGACATACGCGTCTTAATTAATTGAAACGCCTTAGTGGCCGAGCTTGACCAAATAAAGTCACTTTTTTCAGGCACTCGGTTATGGGGGCCATAATGCTGCTAAAATCCTTAATAAATCGCCGATAGAATGTGGCGAGCCCATGGAAACTACGAACGTCCCTAATGTTGGCGGGCTCGGGCCAATCTCTAATGGCTTGCACCTTCCTTGGATCCACGTGGATTCCCTTCGAGCTCACTATGAAGCCGAGGAACTCAACCGAAGACACGTGGAACGCACACTTCTTAATGTTCACAAACAATTTCTCCATTCTCAATGTGGTAAGGATGATCTTCAAATGCGTTTCATGGTCGATCATGGACGTGCTAAAGACCAGAATATCATCAAAATATATCACGATAAACATTCCCATAAAGGGTTGGAAGACATGGGTCATCATCCTTGAGAAAGTGCTTGGGGCATTAGAAAGCCCAAACAGCATGACAAGCCACTCGTAGAGCCCTTCCTTAGACTTAAAAGCGGTCTTCCACTCGTCACCTTCCCTAATGCGGATCTGATGGTAGCCACTCTGAAGATCCAACTTGGAGAAGATCGAGGCTCCGGCCAAAATATCTAACAAATCGTCTAAACGGGGAATGGGAAAGCGATACTTGACAGAGATTTTATTAATCGCTCTACTGTCCACACACATCCTCCACGAACCGTCCTTCTTGGGGGCAAGTAAGGCGGGAACGGCACACGGGCTCATGCTGTGGCGGATAAAACCCTTCTGCAATAAATCCGAAATCTGGGCTTGTAACTCTAGGTGCGCGGAAGGATTTAGTTGGTAATGGGGAAGGTTGGGCAAAGAGGAACCCGGGATAAAGTCTATCGCATGCTAGATGTCTCTCATGGGTGGTAGCTCGGACGGAAGCTCGTCCGGATACACATCCACAAACTCTCCCAAAAGTTCTCTTAACGTCGGGGGTAAACCCTCAAAAGAGACCACCTCTTCCTTAGCTTGTAGGCAAACTAGCGCATATAGGACCCCGTCCATGAAAGAGGTTCTCTTAAACTCCTTCCGACCTATTAAGCTTAAGGCTTTCTTCTCAACCGGGATGACCGTACCCTTGGAGGGGACCGATGGGTCCTTTGGCGGGGCGGGCTTCAAGATGACGGTGCGGTCATTGAACTTGAACTCATAGGTATTTTCCCTACCAAAATGGGTGACGTCGTGGTCATATAACCAGGGGCGACCCAACAACACATGACAGGCATCCATAGGGATGACGTCATACCAAATCTTCTCCGAATATGCCTTGATGGTAAGGGGCACCAAGCATCGTTTCGACACCGGGAGGGACGACTTGTTCACCTAAGCCACCTTATATGGGTGTGGGTGGGGTTCAGCTGATAGAGACATACTCTTCACTGCGGCCTTAGATATGATGTTCATACAACTACCATTATCGATAATCAACCGACACCACTTCTCACCACACTTGAAGTTCAAGGTAAAAATATTCGTTCTGTTCCAATCGTCCAACGCTCTGGGGGTCGCCAGGATACACCTCATCACCATCATATGGGAGTCGTCCTCCATATCACTAGGTATTCCATCCGAATCACTCTCTTCCCCGCCTCGAACGTTAGGTCTTCAGACCCGCTAGTTGAATCTAGCAAGGCTAACGGTTTGGGCTTGGTAGGACAGTCACTAGCGTAGTGCCCATGAATACCGCACGCGAAACAAGTGACGTTCGTCCGGGTGACCCGACCCACGGGGACTCTCTCACCTGAGGGGTTTCTATTATTTCTAGCCGTTACCACAATAGAGGCCGAATCGGGGGATCGGTATCTTCCTTTATCTTTTGTGGTGGTCGCGGGAGGTGGTCCTAAGATGGACTTTCCCTTCTGAAACGGACGCGTCTTACTATTGAGCATATTATGCTTCTCGATATCTAAGGTAGCGTTAAAGGTGATGTGCAGGTCGGTGTGACCATAACGCAGTAATTTTCCTTGGATGTCGGAGTTTAGCCCCTTTTGGAACCTAGAGAGGGTTACCTCGGGCATCTCCTTAACATCACACCTAACCATCATGTCCTTTAGTAGGCTCATGTACTCTGAGACCGATCTATTCCCCTGAGTGAGGGTAGCTAAATCATCGAACATTTGGATTCGATGGTACGTGGGGACATACTGCTCGGTAAGTTTGTCTTTCATTTCGTCCCAGCCTATAGGCAAAGCCCCATTCTCTATCCTCAGACGACGCTCCTCATTTAGCCAGAATATTTTGGCGCGCCCAAAAAATTTCATTCGTGGTACCCGCACCTTATCCGCATCATTCAGCGTATACCACTCAAAATAACATTCCATCTCCATGATCCAGTACTGGAAGACTTGGGGGTCCCCCAATCCATCGTAGGAAGGTGGTTTGACACGAACGGCTCGAGTGAGATCAAACTCATACGGTGCTCGCTGAATATACTCATTTGGAGGGTTGGGATTAGGATTGGGATAAGGATTGTGGTTCACTCCCATCCGAGGGTTAGTGGGAGGATTACGTGGTCCCCCTTGCGCTAGACCCATCCCGTGAATCGCTTCCCTAAGGGCCATCATTTGCTCCGTGAGATCTTGTCGGAGAACCTCAATCTCTGTGAGATCACGAACATCATCTCGTTCATCCGCCATGGTGGAAGATGTGGGGGAATACTCCGTCCATGATCTAGTGCGCATGCAAAACGGAGACACAAGTTTGAGACAAACTTAGTTGAATTAAAACCCACTTAATTACTAAATAAAAATAATTTTTTTTGATTTTCTTACAGCACTTAGCAAGTAGATGATTAAAATTTTTTTTTCTGATTTTGACTACAAAAGAGCAAGCAACGACGCGGAAGGCGGGAGTCGATTAAGAAATCAACTTGAACCTCCCTCTGATACCAAATTGATGTAGGGATATCAGGAGATATCTGGAGATCAATGGAGTCACGTAAATAACCTCTCGATAAATTAACTTATAACCGCTCCCAAATCTACGTCTGCACTTTCCACAACGTGAAACCAAGCAACAACTAAAATACGGATAGTAACCCGTTGTGTGAAAGGACAAAGGCGATAAGCCAAGATACGATCATGCTAAAGGGACGAATATTGCGTCCGGTCGAGCGAGTTGTACCAAAGGAGATCTATCCAAAAATAACGATCCAAAACATGGAAGATCTCCCCCAACAAAAATAGCGGGGTTCGCCAAACCCAAACAAATTTAAATCAACTAGTAAGTAAATGATAATCGATTTAGAGGCTACTATGATGCATTCAACGCTACCGAAATAACACCTACGCTTAGCCACCACAAGACTATCAAGAAGGAAATCACAAGTGGAGGGAATTTCGTTACCCAAGTTAGAATAGATGATTCTAACTACCTAATCTCGATCACCCGTTCACGGTTCCTTCGGAAGCGAGGAGTAGGAGATGAGGATCTCCGCCGTAGAAGCGTCATGCCGAACCAAAGCCATTGCAAAGACTTCTCCAACCACACGAATCCTCTGGGAGAGAGGGAAGCCGACCCGCAAGGGGCTCTCAGTTTTCTTGTGGGAAGTGGACGAGGGGCGGTCGGGTTGAGGCCGAGACGGGAGAGGGGAATCGGAGGGGGTAGCGGCTTGGTGGAGAGGGAGAGGAGGCCGTGAGATATGGAGGAGAGGGGGAGTGATCGGATAGGGGGAAGCGGCGGTTTGTAGAGGGGCGATGAAGGGGCAGCAGAGAATAAAGATACGGGGAAGGAGGTGTGAGGCCGGCGGCTAGAGAAGGGGGAGAGAGGGGGATTTAGGAAAAGGGAAATTTAGGTTTTTCTATTTCTTTTCATTCTACCCAAAATAAACACCACTCAAGCCTATATATAGGCTTAAGTCAAAATTTGGCTATTTGTAGCCCAATTGTAGAAATTTAAATGTTCTGAAATACGAAAATAAGTGCTCCCAAACAATGAGCAATATAAATAACGACTTCTAAATTATTTATCGGGAGTGTTGCGCCGCGAGCGTACGTTGTAGCGTCTCAAATCCCTTGGTGGAGACGAAGGGGGGTCTTCTGCGTCCGTGTTGTCGTTTGCCTCCGCATGTTGTGGGCCGTAGTCTCCATCAGGTATCGAGCCAAGAAAAATCTCGAAAACTCCTCCATCGAGACGTCAGTCTATTTCTTACCCCTTAGATGGTGTAGCTCCAAGCCTTCCCACCATAGTGTTGCGTCACCATCCAGCAAGAACGTGGCAATTATGGTCTTCTGCCACTCTTAAGTCTCAGTAGCTATCAGCACTCTCTTAATTCTAGAGAGCCAATCCTCTGCTTAAGTTGGGGTTCCCGTCCCGAGAACACTAGAGGATTGAAGCCCATCACATGCTTAAGCTGCTTCTCCTTTGCTCTCCTAGGCAACACTGGCTCCACTACCACCTTCTCCAGACGCCTTGGCTCCGCCGCTTGGAGCGGCACTTGCTCCACAGCAGGGGCAGGCTTCTACACCTACCTCACAGGCTGCACGTTGATCATCGCAAACACTACCTCCGCTACCAATTGAATGGTCTCAGCCGAAGGAGGTGTTGTCGGTGCATCATTTGGTGCGCTGCTTTCTCAAAAACTGGACGTCCTGACGGCCCAACACCACTCCTGGTCACCTATAATCGTACAAAACACCGATAAGAGACCAAACAACATTGCAAAATGCAATTATAGGAACACACAGGTTCCTCAAACATGTGTATTTTCATTCCTAAGTGGACATTCATGGGTTCTTTTCATGTTATAACGATGACGCACACACATGTGCTCACCACCCCTTAAAGTGAATTCATCCACGAATTCATTTAAGCCTGACCGAAACTGTTAGTCTGATACCAAATTGTAACACCCCTATCTGTCATATAGCATATAGTAGTAGGTCTAGACAGTGCCTGATGCCATATACCACGGACAGACCAGTGGGTTACTCAATGAAACCATTCAACCAATACACACGTCCTACACAGAGCATCTAGCGTAAGCAATTTGTTAAGTTACAATAATAAGAACCAAGCCAACACGCATGAATGTCAACTAACAAACAAAACAGGAATGAAATACAAAGTACCAAAGAGTGCTGGCCTTATGGCCTTACAATAGTTCACTTAAATAAATAGTGTTTTACAAACTTCGGCTCACAGGCCAGCCACACATGATTTAAAGTAAGTAAACAAATAAGGCCTTCGAGGGCCGGCTCGGCAACTTGAGCTTTGGCCCGCTATTTGCCGCTCGGCTCCGCAGCACCTGCAAGCATAAATCACCGCAACGGTGGTAAACAAGAATAACGGTCAGCTAAAGCTGACCAAATCATAATGATCCTGCCCCCAAACTCGGGGCGGCAAAGCTTCTTCCCTGCACTTGTTAGCATAGCAAGTAAAATGGTGAATAAGCACAAAATCACAGGTGCAAGCTCACACGACCACACACCCCGTGCTCTCAGGGCACTAACTCGGTGAACCCGGTCATAACCGTGGCCTTACCACCATCCCTTGGACGGCAAATCTCATGAGAATTTTTAGTCTTTCCAGTCTAAGCCTAAGACTCGCACGACCATGCTAATGGACAGTCCCTTTTTCAGGTATCTGACACCAAACAACATAGCCCGGGTCCGTTTCCACTTGCTTGTTGCTCACACCGCCTAGTCACTTTAATACGTACGCACGGGCCAAGCTTCTCCCGGATCCCAAATTCGATCACACAAGCACATAAAACAATTATGTTCAAGGTTGGCTCCCAGGCCACCAAGATGGCAGAAATGCGTTTCCGCCCAGTTTTTCGGGTGTGCCTTGGGGTTAATCCCCAAGTATCCCTGCTACAATCTACACCGTAGAAACCCGAAAACAATCAGTGGCAGGGAGTCTTCTCCGGCTACTTATGCAATGCAACATCACCGATCCAGACAAACTTGTCCGGGTAGGCTTCACGCACCATGCCTATGCCCATACTTTGATTCCGAACTCTAACAAGGGGAACTTTACATATCTACCCAAAGGAATACCGCAAACTCATCGCACAGTCATGGGAGTGGGTTTTTCCCATGCAAAGGAAGAAGAGCTTCACATGATCAAGATGAAAATCATTACCGTAGCATGAAAGTGTGGGGATAAGATACTTACTACTCTGTTGGGGGGGTGAATAGAGTATTCAAAAATTAAGGAGACTCTAAATACTTCTCTTAGAGCTATTTGCGGAATATAAAAATAAAAGCTTTAAATCTAAAGCATAACTGAGTGTAGTGAGTAAAAGAGAAGCTCAATGAATTTTCAGTTGAACTTTTATCCTAACACAACAATTAGCAACCTTGTTAAAACTATCACAGCCACAAAGCAATGATTAAAATAAGCAACAAACAACACAAGAGCTTTATAGTGGTTCCCCAATTGGGTACATCGACTCTTCTACCACCCTTGTAGGAATCCACTACAGGTTTTTGATCAGGTGCCCTGCCACCAGTAGATCTGCTTCAGGTAGATCTAAAGACCCTTCAGGCTTTTGATCAGGTGCCTAAAAACCAACAAACAAGTTTTTGATCAGGTGCCCTGCCACCAATGGTTCACTTTTGAAGGGAGTAATAACCCTTTTACAGGAGGTTGAAAGAGAGAATAAAGATGTCTTCTTTGTGTTCTGAGAAGCTAGTGGATGGCTCTGAATATATCAAAGCTCCCCTGGCTTAGAGAATGTCCAGGAAGAAGCTTTGCTTCAGGGTGTAGGATCTCCAAATATCTTGAGAAGACTTTCTGATGCAGCCTTGAAGAAGACTCTAGATTTTTAATAAATGTTCTTCTTCAGCAGCTTTTGCAATCTGGGAGAGTTTGCAACAATGAATGTTCAGCAATCTGGGAGGTTCTTCTTCTTAAAAGCTAGAACTCTGAGTATTGATTTTTCTGAAGACAGGATGAACTCAGGAAGAAGAAGAACTTTTCTTTTCTCTTGAGATATCTGGTTCTGTGTCTGCTGAGAGTTTGTATGTGTTATTCACTGTATTCTGAGTTGTGAGTGAGTATTGTTATCTTCAGCCGACTGCACTGATAATATAGAAACTTTTCTTCTTTTGAAAAAGAGCCTCGAGCCTGCACTAGAAAAACTTTCCAAATAATAGAATAAAAAAAAATAAAGAAACCTGCACCTGCAATCTTTTCTGTCATTCCCAAAAAGGAATTAAGGATATTAAAAAATATCCTTTCAATTTGACTTTACAAATTGGCACAGGAAACAATGCCTAACGGCTATATTACTGCTGTAGAAAAACGGTCTTCATAGAAAACGTCGACCAAGGCTACACGATCATCGATCTGAATAAGCAGATCGTCGACCCACTTCAGAGTTCATATAACTCTGAGATCATCGATCATCAATCGAAGATCGTCAAGCGCCAATCGACTATCGTCGAGCACAATTCTACTTAACCATTTTCATTTCAATTCAATCTCAACTAATCTAACCTAAGGGTAGACTAAACTTTAGTCTAACCATTGACCATAGATAATTCTTGGGTCAATTAAGCCTAATTGAGATGACATTGCCCAAATCAAAACTAGGGAACCAACAATCTCCACCTATTTAGGTGATTTCACTAAAACAAAAACAAATCTAACACCAGTAGATGAGAATAAACAACAACAAATAGATTTGAATAAATTAGGCAGTTAAAACAAACATCACAGACATTTATCAATAAAGTCTGAAGGAGGAATAGAAGTAGCAGGAGAGAAAGTGATTTTTCTTCTAGGATCATATGCATCCTTCTTTGATAACTTCAAGTCCTGCTCTCCAATAATCTTTAGTGTTGGAACCTTAGGTTCTGATTTGGGTTAGGATCACTATTAGGGTGATTAGTTTGACCCAAAATGTATAGTCTAAGGGTCATAGGTTTTTCCAGGCATACCTCAGAAAGAATTCCAGAAGAAGTGCAGAAGAATTCCAGAGAAAATCAGTTTTGAAGTTCAGAAATTGCAGTCCAGAGATAGTAGAACGGCGCTCTACTATTGCAGTCCAGAGATAGTAGAACAGCGCTCTACTATTGCAGTCCAGAGATAGTCGAACGGCGCTCTACTATTGCAGTCCAGAGATAGTCGAACGGCGCTCTACTATTGCAGTCCAGAGATAGTCGAACGGCGCTCTACTATTGCAGTCCAGAGATAGTAGAACAGCGATCTACTATTGTAGTCCAGAGATAGTAGAACGGCGCTCTACTATTGCAGTCCAGAGATAGTAGAACAGCGCTCTACTATTGCAGTCCAGAGATAGTCGAACGGCGTTCTACTATTTCTGTGCAGATTTTCAGGAAGCTTTAAGAAGGCTATTTTTTGGCGTTTTCCTGTGCGGCTTTTCAGACAGACTTTATTACAGCTGGCAAAGTTATTTCAGGCTTATTTTAAGGGACTTACAGCTAATATATTTAATGCAATATTCTTATGAATATAGCCGTTGAGGCTGCATTAAATATAATCTTTCTGGGGAAAAGTAATTCAGCCAGATAAAGACAAAGATAAAAAAGAAAGATTAGAGAGAGAAAAAGTGAGAAGACTTTTTCTCTTACAAATAAAGGATCTCTCTCTCTCTCTTTTACATACATTAACAGAGAAGAAAGCTCGACACTCTCAGGATACAGGCAGAAGAAAGAAAGCTTCATCTTCTTCTTCTGCTCCAAGCTTCAAAGAGACAATTATTCATATCTGTCTAAGGAAGCTTGCTGAAGCTCAACATCAGTTGAAGGCCTACACCCTAAAGCAAAGACTCCCAGCATTCCTGAACCATTTCATATTCTCAGAGGGAGCTTTGACATCAACAGCAATCCACTAGTCTTCTCTCAGTTGATTTGAGAACAGAGAAGAACATCATCAACTTCTAGTTTTATAAACTGTGTACAGGGTTATTACTCCCTTCAAAAGTAAACCCCTTTGGTGGCAGGGCACCTGATCAAAAACCTGTGTTGGTTTTTAGACACCTGATCAAAAGTCTAAAGGGTCTCTAGATCTACCTGCAGCAGATCTTGTTGGTGGCAGGGCACCTGATCAAAAACCTGAGTGGATTCCTACCATGGTGGTAGAAGAGTGGACGTACCTATTGAGAGGGAACCACTGTAGCTCCTTGTGTCGTCTGGTTTGCTTGCTCTGTTTCTTTCTTTGTGCTATGCTCTGTTATTTATTTTAATTTTTAATTTTCCGCATTAACTCTTCCTAAAGAAAATATAAGATCTTCCCTCACTTTCAATTGGTATCAGAGGGGGTCGCGGGTTCGAAACCCCGGGGTCGTTTCCGGGGGGGGGGATTGTTGGGGCTGCGGTCTGGAATCGCCCCCGCGCTGCGGTGCTATGCGGTAATGGCTTAACTGGATGCCCCGTGGATCCACCCGAGGACCTTTGATATAAAGATTAGTGGCGCCGTCCTCCAACAGTCCGGGCTTTTGGTGTGAGTGGTTGCGCTAAGTCCTCTCAAGAAAGAAATAACAGAGCATAGCACAAAGAAAGAAAGAAACACAGGTTTTTGATCAGGTGAGGGAAGATCTTATATTTTCTTTAGGAAGAGTTAATGCGGAAAATTAAAAATTAAAATAAATAACAGAGCATAGCACAAAGAAAGAAACAGAGCAAGCAAACCAGACGACACAAGGAGCTACAGTGGTTCCCTCTCAATAGGTACGTCCACTCTTCTACCACCCTGGTAGGAATCCACTCAGGTTTTTGATCAGGTGCCCTGCCACCAACAAGAACTGCTGCAGGTAGATCTAGAGACCCTTTAGACTTTTGATCAGGTGTCTAAAAACCAACACAGGTTTTTGATCAGGTGCCCTGCCACCAAAGGGGTTTACTTTTGAAGGGAGTAATAACCCTGTACACAGTTTATAAAACTAGAAGTTGATGATGTTCTTCTCTGTTCTCAAATCAACTGAGAGAAGACTAGTGGATTGCTGTTGATGTCAAAGCTCCCCCTGAGAATATGAAATGGTTCAGGAATGCTGGGAGTCTTTGCTTTAGGATGTAGGCCTTCAACTGATGTTGAGCTTCAGCAAGCTTCCTTAGACAGATATGAATAATTGTCTCTTTGAAGCTTGGAGCAGAAGAAGAAGATGAAGCTTTCATTCTTCTGCCTGTATCCTGAGAGTGTCGAGCTTTCTTCTCTGTTAATGTATGTAAAAGAGAGAGAGAGAGATCCTTTATTTGTAAGAGAAAAAGTCTTCTCACTTTTTCTCTCTCTAATCTTTCTTTTTTATCTTTGTCTTTATCTGGCTGAATTACTTTTCCCCAGAAAGATTATATTTAATGCAGCCTCAACGGCTATATTCATAAGAATATTGCATTAAATATATTAGCTGTAAGTCCCTTAAAATAAGCCTGAAATAACTTTGCCAGCTGTAATAAAGTCTGTCTGAAAAGCCGCACAGGAAAACGCCAAAAAATAGCCTTCTTAAAGCTTCCTGAAAATCTGCACAGAAATAGTAGAACGCCGTTCGACTATCTCTGGACTGCAATAGTAGAGCGCTGTTCTACTATCTCTGGACTGCAATAGTAGAGCGCCGTTCTACTATCTCTGGACTGCAATAGTAGAGCGCTGTTCTACTATCTCTGGACTGCAATAGTAGAGCGCCGTTCGACTATCTCTGGACTGCAATAGTAGAGCGCCGTTCGACTATCTCTGGACTGCAATAGTAGAGCGCCGTTCGACTATCTCTGGACTGCAATAGTAGAGCGTTGTTCTACTATCTCTGGACTGCAATAGTAGAGCGCCGTTCTACTATCTCTGGACTGCAATTTCTGAACTTCAAAACTGATTTTCTCTGGAATTCTTCTGCACTTCTTCTGGAATTCTTTCTGAGGTATGCCTGGAAAAACCTATGACCCTTAGACTATACATTTTGGGTCAAACTAATCACCCTAATAGTGATCCTAACCCAAATCAGAACCTAAGGTTCCAACAATCTCCCCCTATTTGGGTGAGGATACTATTTATATAAAAATAAAATACAAAGCAAAAAGATCTGCTTGATTTACAATATGATAGCAGATGTACATGGGTGCTTTGAAAAAAAATTCAACCTAAAAGAAATACAAACAGAAACTAAGAGGCAGCTGCAAAGAATCTAATAAAGTGACAACTGCACTTCTGTTCATTTTCATTCTGAGATTCTGATAATCTCCCCCTATAGTTGCCCTTGCACTAAAGGGTCTCTTTCTGAAAATAAGAGGTTAGAAGTTCTGGACCCAGGTCACCTTGGGTCCTAGTTTTATCTCATGGGAAACAGAAATAAAAGAGCAATTAGGTTGATCCTTATAACCTAATGGGTGAAATTTTCTATTAGGTATAAAAGGATTTTTAAAGTTTTGAGATTGATTATAATTTTCAAAAGAATAGAAATTTTTGTTTTGAAAATTTAAGTTCGACGATTTAGGTTGAGATCGTCGATCTGCGTTCGACGATCTGCATTGATATCGTCGATCTTGGTCAACAGATAAATATTGACTAGTATCTATGGTCCACGATCGTCGACCTCTGGTCGACGATAAATGATGATATCGTCGACCTCTGATTGCTGAGTATTTAAACTCAAGATCTGGGTTTAGAGATCGTCGATTGACGTTCGACGACAAATGCACCGATCGTCGACCTTGGTTCGACGATTTCTGTAAACACTCATTTTTATTACAGTTTTTATATTCATTTTTTTTTATTTTAGATGATTGTAGAAAAATTACTTGTTCATGAGCATTTTTTAAATCTTCTTTAACATTTGAATTTTTAGAAGATATGTTACTTAGCCTTTCTCTGAGAAGTTTTATTTCCTTCTCAGATTGAATTAAATCTTGGCATAAAGTTTTAAAATTCTCTCTAAAATTTTCTGAAGAGAAATCAAGGGAAGATATAACCTGATCCTCTTCTGATTCAGCTTCTGATTCAGATTCTTCATCAGAGATGCCGCAAGATGCATTGATTGCCATCATGCAGAATTCTCTTGCTTTTGTTTCTTCTTCATCCTCTGATGTACAGGATGAGATTTCTGAGTCACTCCAGGAATCAGCTTTAAATGTGTTTTCCTTTGCTGATCCAACAGCCATTGCTGTGAGGGAGTCCCAGATGTCCTTTGCTGAAGAGCATTCAGCTACTTCTTGGAAAATGTCATCTGACATTGATTGAGCAAGTATGTCCATTGCTCTTGCATCAGCCATCTTTAGCATTTTTTTATCTTCTGTATCTTCAGATGGTGAGATGGGACCTGACAAAATAGAATCATAAATAGATTCATCAATAGAGTTCATAAACAGCCTAATCCTTGCCTTCCATAGTGCAAGCTTGTCCAGATTGCACTTAGGAGGTCCAGTGCTTGACCATTCTTCATTTTGTGCCATGAAAAACTCTTAAGAAATAAATATAAGATCTATCTCAGGGATCTTTTGATTCAGGTGTTAGCCTGTATAAACAATCAACCTCCCTCTAATACCAATTGAGAGGACTTAGCGCAACCACTCACACCAAAAGCCCGGACTGTTGGAGGACGGCGCCACTAATCTTTATATCAAAGGTCCTCGGGTGGATCCACGGGGCAGCCAGTTAAGCCATTACCGCATAGCACCGCAGCGCGGGGGCGATTCCAGACCGCAGCCCCAACAATCCCCCCCCCGGAAACGACCCCGGGGTTTCGAACATTTAGTTCTCAAGCTTTAGGTAGAACAGCTTCAGGATGTTTTTCAATATACTTTGAAGAATCAAAAACTTCTGAGCTGACTTGGAATCTGTCCAATTCTTTCTTTCTGTATGTTGACATGGTAGAAATTCCTGTGATATCTTTACCTTCAGCTTTAGCTTTCTTGATCTGAGCAGTTCCCACCAATTCTAAATGTCTAGCCATTTTGAAGTTAGGATCAAGCTCTTGACTTTCATAAGTGTTTTCATCATCTGGATTCAATGGATTCACAGCCTTAAATTTTACTGATTAAGTTAGAAAACTCTCAGTTTGCTCTTGAGATGGCTTAACATTTGAATCTTTTGGCTCTTGAATCATAAGACTAGATGGAGGAGCAAACTCAGCATATTTCTTGCTTGATTTCTCAGAGTATATAACTCTTTTTCTTTTGACATCTACTAGCTTGACCTGAGCAAGTATTTCCTTTGAAGGAGACAATTTTGCTTTGGGAGGAGACCTAGGAGTTGGAGGAGGAGAGAAAGTTGGTTGTTGATATACAACTTCCTTTACTTGCTCTCTTTGACTGTCTGAATGCCTTGTCTGCCTCTGATCATGAGACCTGCTGGGAGGAGGCTGTCTGCCCTTCCTCTGATAGATGTATGGTTTATTTTGTCTGGTAGAAGGAGAAGAAGATCAGGGAGCAACATTTCCTGAAGCACCAACAGAGGGAGGAGGAGGACCTCTCTGAATCCCCTTGGGACGAAAAGAGTTCTTCCTGCTCTTCTTCCTTGCTTTCTGAGCATTTTTTGAATACCACATCCAAGCCTCAAAATTCTTAGATTTAGGATCAATTTCTTTCAGAATATAGTATGGAATATCATGATCTGGGTTAGGAGGTGCTGGAGCTATGGCCTTCCTTTTCTTTTGAGCAGTCCTTTTCTTTTTCTTATTACCTTCTTAATCATCAGAATCTTCATCCTCATCCTCAGAATGTGAGGACTGTGGTCTTGCATACAGATCATCTATATCTTTTAGAATAGCTTCCTCTTGTTCTTTAGCTTTTTGAAGAGCCTTTTCTCATTCTTCTTCTAATATATCTTGAGCCAAGAGAGAGTCCAAATCTGGACCTGGGGAGTCATCCCAAAGAGTAGAGGGCGCAGAAGATACAACAGATTCATCTTCTGGAACAGCAACTGGCACACCTTTATCTGAAGACTCTACTGAATTCCACTTAGCTTCTAAGAAGGAGGTAATAATCCCTTCTAAATTTCTGGCAACTACAGGAGTGGAAATCTCCTCAAGACAAAATTTGAAGGCAAAGGCTGCTTTAGCTATTGCTTCAGAAATAATAATACTGTCCAAAATCTGAAGGCTCATTGGTCTCTGATAGCACACAATGGCCTGAAAGGGATCAAAAGAATAAGGGGAGGACTGACAGATATAATGTCCTCCAAGAGATGAGAGAGAGGACTCATCATCTAAATCAAGAAATGCCTCCAGTTCATATGGAACTACTAGAGCATCTATATCTACAACTATCCTTTGAATTGAATCTGGAAAGACTTCATCTGGAACTGCATCTGAACATGTTTCTAGTTCCACTGCTGTCGGAGATTGCAGAACCTGACGAGCCCAAGCAGAGCCTGAATCATCATCATTGAGCATCTCCCCCTTCCTGGGTTCAGTGACAACTAAACCCAGGCCCCTAGATGAAGAAAGGGCTGAAAGGGCAGTGATGGAGGCAGCAAGTGATGAGATGGAGATAGCAAGGGGGGCAATGGCTTCAGCTATCATTGTTTTGATGGATGGAGTAATGAGGTCTAGGATATTGGCAATGAATTCTGGTGTAATTTGAAATGATGGAGGAATGATATATGGGGAAACATCAAAATTAAAGTTCTTCTGAGCTGGGGCTTTATCAATTGGGGAATTATGATGAGATGGATGATCATTAGTGGGTGATTGATGATTTGAGGTAGCTGGGGAATGATGAGGAGATGGAGTAACTAGATTGATCATGGAATCTATGTTGAAGTTTGGTATCTCAGCTAGATGAGCTGGAGTTGGAGAAGCAGATTGTGATGGATGGGTCACAGGAGAAGAATGAGTTTCAATGGAGGTGGATGGTAAGGAGGATGAAGCAGGAATTTCTTCACTAGGGTGGGAAGTGGCTTCAGGAGCCCTTGTGCCCTCAGATGTTGCAGGGGCAGACCCAGCCTTTGATGGTTTTTGGATGGTCCTTTTCCACTTGACAAACAGAGAAGGATCAATTCTCTTGCTGGCATTAATTGCTGTAGGAGCAGAACCTAACAGCTGGGAAGCTTTTTTGGATAGAAAGAACCCAATAAGCCTACCTTGAGTCACCTCTTTCTTGTTATTCTTTTTCCTGAGCAATTCAAATATCAATCCATCCAAGTTTATTGATTTCTTATTCAGTATCGCTGGCATCAAGGCAAATTGTTGCCTGTTGATGTTGTCATGGGCTGAATGCTTTCCAAGCAACACTTTTCCAACCAAGTCAGCCAAGAACTTACAACCAACAGATAGATTTACCTTCAGGAGCTTAGATGGAATGCCTTCTGCATGTCCCATCTCTAACAACATCCTACCATACTCAGCAGAATCTTGCTCATACTCATCAGATCCATTCTATAACTCAAAGATTTCAGTCAGAATTTCGGGAGTAAGAGTTACCTCCACACTGTTGATGGTTCCTATCATTGCTTTGTCATCTGAAGAAGATGTATAGACCCATTCCTTTATTTCTGATAGGTGGAGTTTGATTTTTGTAGAAATGAGTTTCTTGAGATCTTGATCATCACATAACTGTAGTATTTCTCGGAAAACCTGTTCGTAGTCGCTGAACGAATAAAAATCAACACTGAAATCGGCATCGAACTTCATCACGGATAGGGTTGCAAAGGAAATAGCCATGGAATCGACGAGAGAAATCGCAAGAAGAGAGAGGGAGAAAGCGCGGGACGAGAGCTCGAAATAGTCCTGAGAGCAGAATACGAAAAGGCGAGCTCCGTCGATGATCTTCAGACCTAAATAGACAATCATTTAGAAATAAACTAGAATCGTCGATCTCTGAATGAAGATCAGGAGAATTGGTCATCGATCATCGATCGATGATCGATTTCTGAAGCAGAGTCGTCGATCGTCGATCGACGATTTCTGTCTCTAAAAGCAAAGAGCTGTCGTAGACCAAGGGTCGACGATTTAGCTCAACCTGTTCGACGATCTTCGAACACCGTTCGACGATCTCAGGACAGATTTCAACTTAGCAGATTTCTTCACTTAGTCTTATCCATTCATACTGCCTAGTTGATTAAAAAAGAATAGATGTTTCTGTTCATCTAAAGGCTTTGTAAATATATCACTTCTCTGAAGATCTGGGGGTATAAACTCGAGATTTATTTTATTCTTGTCAATACAGTCTCTAAGAAAATGGTGTCTAATGTCTATGTGCTTAGTTCTAGAATGGTGCAAAGGATTTTGTGCTATGAAAATATCACTGGTACTATCACACATAATTTTTGTGTTTTTTGTGTGTGTACCCATAATCCAAGAGTTGATTTTGAATCCACAGTATCTGTGAACAGCAACTAGCAGCTGCTATATATTCAGCCTCTGCAGTTGAAGTTGAAACAGATGACTTCTTCTTACAAAACCAAGAGACTAATATCTCACCTAGGAACTTACAAGTCCTTGGGGTGCTCTTCCTGTCAACTCTACAGCCAGCATAGTCAGCATCTGGGTATCCAATCAACTCAAATTCTGATTCACCTGTGTACCAAAGTCCAAAATTTCGGCATCCCTTCAAGTATCTTAAGATTCTCTTAAGAAGAGTTAAGTGAGAGTCCTTGGGGTTGACCTGAAATCTAGCACAGAGGCATGTGGCAAACATTATATCAGGCCTACTTGCAGTTAGATATAATAGGGAACAAACAATGGCCCTATAATATTTCTGATCATTAGGCTTTCCCTTTTCATCAGAATCAATAACTACATTAGTAGTCATATGATTGTGCATTGCTGAAGCATCTGCCATCCCAAACTTCTTTACCAATTCCTTGGCATACTTAGATTGGGAGATGAGTATGCCATCAGCATCTTGTTTCACTTGGAGACCAAGGAAATAAGATAGCTCACACATACTACTCATCTCAAACTTAGAATGCATTAGGTCTGAGAACCTTTTGCATAGTTTGGGATCAGTGGAATCAAATATAATGTCATCCACATAAATTTGAACTAACAGGATCTTGTCCTTGTGGTGCTTAATAAAAAGGGTTCTATAAACTATGCCTCTAACAAACTTATGTTCTAATAGGAAACTAGCTAGAGTTTCATACCATGCTCTAGGAGCCTGCTTAAGTCCATATAGAGCTTTTTGCAACTTAAAAACATGTGAGGGATAAGTTGAAGAAATGAAACCAGGGGGTTGTTCAACAAATACCTCTTCCTTTAGCTCTCCATTCAGGAATGCACTCTTTACATCCATTTAGAACACCTTAAACTTCATGTATGCTGCATAGGCTAGAAAGATCCTTATTGTCTCTAGCCTTGCAACAGGAGCAAATGTCTGATCATAATCTATGCCTTCTTCCTGTCTGTTGCCCTGTGCTACAAGCCTTGCTTTATTCCTTATAATAATTTCTTGAGCATCCAACTTGTTTCTAAACACCCATTTGGTGCCTATAACCAGTTGACCTTTTGGTCTTGGGACCAAATTCCAAACTTTACACCTTTCAAACTGGTTTAGCTCCTCTTGCATAGCAATGATCCAGTGGGGATCTTGCTCAGCATCTTTTATGGTTAGGGGCTCAATCTGTGAAAGAAAACAAGCAAGCATCACATCTTGACTTAGTTGATGTCTAGTTTGCACACTAGTTGAAATGTCTCCAATCACTTGAGATGTAGGATGAACTCTAAGTGTGACATAATCAGTTGGTGGTATGTGATCTTCAATAGCAGTTGGAATCAATTCCTTAGGTGGAATTAGATTGGTTGTTGGTAGAGTTGCAATCACTTCTACTTGGTCTTCATAACTGTTAGAATTAGCTATCTGAAGATTTGGTTGAGGTTGAATCTCTTGAGTGAGTTTCAGCTCATCCAAATTCTTACACAAGTCAGGTACTTGCAAAGAGTTACTGGAAGAAGTTTCCTTCTCTCTATAAAACATTTTAGTTTCATCAAAAGATATATGTACTGACTCTTCAATTTTCAATGTGGATTTATTTAATATCCTATAAGTTTTGCTTACTTGGGAATATCCTAGAAAGATTCCCATTGAAGCCTTTGCTTCAAACTTTTTAATGTAGCCTTTGTTAATGTTGTGAATGAAAACTACACAGCCAAAAACTCTAAAATAATCTATTTTATGTTTCTTTTCTTTAAGCAATTCATAGGGAGTCTTCCCCTTTAGTTTATGTATCATACTCCTATTCAGTACATAGTTAGCTGTGCTAACTACTTCTGCCCAAAAGGATAGAGGCATATTAGCATCTGCTAACAATGTTCCTACAGCTTCAATCAAGGTTCTATTTTTCCTTTCCACTACCCCATTTTGTTGAGGAGTCTTAGGAGCAGAGAAGCTATGCCTAATACCTTCTTTCTCACAAAATTCTTGCATAAGAAGAGATTCAAACTCAGTACCATGATCACTTCTGATCAAGGCAACTTGAGTAGAGTACTCAGTCTGTATACAAAGAAGAAAATCTGTAAGAACTTTGAATTTATCAGATTTAACTCTCAAGAAGAACACCCAAGTGAACCTAGAGTAATCATCTACAATTACTAGGGTATAGAATTTCCCTCCTAGACTTTGTACAGCTATTGGACCAAAGAGATCCAAGTGCAATAGGTACAGGATTCTAGGAGAATCACTTTTATTTATAGCTTTGAAACAATTTTAGTTTGCTTGCCTAGCTGACAAGCCTTGCATAGGCCTTCCTTCTTGTAGGGGCAAGAGGGCAAACCTCAAATAATGTTGTATTTAGATAACCTAGATATATTCTTAAGGTTAACATGACGTAGCCTCTTATGCCAAAAAGTATTATTACTACTCACCTCATTAAATAAATAAATTTCAGAAGAGGTGGATTTGAAATCTATAAGATAAATATTTCCTTGCTTAATGACTACTAATAAAACTTTATTATCCTAAGTAATATTGCACAGAGTATTAGAAAACCAAACCTTATAGCCAGCATCACACAGCTGACTTACAGAAATGAGATTGTGCTTTAGTCCTGTGACATAAGCTACCTTCTAGAAAGTCACTGACCCTATGGTGAATTTACCATATCCTTCAGTCTGACCACAGCTGGAATCACCAAAGACTACCTTTGGTCCCAACTTGGCTTTGAAGCTTGAAAGGTACTCTTCATTTCCAGTCATATGCTTGGAGCATCCACTATCCAAATACAACTTGTCCTGAGTTAT
Source organism: Platanthera zijinensis (assembly GCA_039513925.1). NCBI lineage: Eukaryota > Viridiplantae > Streptophyta > Magnoliopsida > Asparagales > Orchidaceae > Platanthera > Platanthera zijinensis. The sequence goes on along the minus strand of CM077091.1, from coordinate 55,894,452 downwards.
AAGATAGGTCTTCACCTGTAATAAGATAGATTAAACATTGTGGACCCAGGTAACTTTGGGTCCATTATTCTTCACATAGGAAAAACTAGAAATGAAAGAATATGCAGGTTGAGGGTGATATCCTAAAGGATGAGATCTCCTAGGTGGGATAATCCAATTAGCAGACCTAGGGTTGCAATTAAACTTATGGTTTCTGTGAGCATTGTTGTATTTCTGGAAATTTAGTTCTGATCGTCGATCGATGTTCGACGATCGGTACCCAGATCGTCGATCTTTGTTTACAGAAAAGAATTCTGGATTCCAAGATCATCGATCTCTGTTCGATGACTCAGGCTGAGATCGTCGATCACTCATTACTACGTAGTTATACCCAGCAGGTGAGTTCAGAGATCGTCGATTGTTGTTCGATGATGGGTGCAGCGATCGTCGATGGGCGTTCGATGATTTTTGTATTTATATGAATTTCTGTTTCCTTTTGTCTCTCTTAATATTATTTAAGGTTTTCTTAGCCTTGTGAATAACCTCAGTGTTGTGTATTCCCTTTTCAGAAACAAACTTTACTTGAGTAGAAAGATTGTATTCAAGGAGTAATGGGGGTTCACTAGGGGCGTCACCTAAGCCTAACTTATTGTTGCCTGTCCTAGTGTTGGTAGTGCTTGTTATTTCTAGCAACTAAAGGCTTCTGCCATTAAGTGAATCTTCTAACCTCTTAGCTTTAGCTAGTTTTAATTTAATAAATTTGATTTCTTCAGATGATCTAGTGAGTTCAGATTCTAACCTAATGTTTTCACTAGATAGAGATTCTGATTCAGCTAGTTTATCTCTAAGCAACTTAATCTCCTTTCCTGAACTAAGTAAATCTAGGCAAAGAGTTTTAAATTCATGCTTAAATTCATTAGAGGTAAAATCATAAGATGCAATTACCTGGTCTTCATCAGATAATTCATCGTCCTCATCTTTAGTCATCTCTACAGCTGAGTTATTGGTTCAAGAATTGATTGCCATAAGGCAAATATCCTTAGCTTTCTTCTCTTCTTCATCATCTTCACTGGAGATGGAGGAAGAGGAGTCTTCCTCAGTATCACTCCAGGTCTTTGCAACAAGACCTTTCTCTTTCTTCTTATATTTGTGAGAAGATGTCTTGGAATAGTGCTTGTCATGTTCTTTCTCCTTTCTCATTTCCTTATGCTTTGTCTCTGGACACTCAGGGAGAATGTGTCTAGGATTCCTGCATCCATAACAAACAATTTCTTTAGATGGGGTTTTATCATATCTTGGCTTGTCATCATATTTTGATGACTTTATTTTGTTGTCCTTTTTGCCCATCTTGTAGAACCTCTTGGCAAAGAGTGCCATCAGTTCTTCATTTAATTGAGTCACTTTGGACTCATCATCAGCCTTAAGAGCAAGGGTTTGCTCTTTACTTGTTGGAGTAGATGCTTTGGCTTCAACTTCAGCTTCCCTGGTCTTCAGTACCTGTTCAAATGATTTGAGCTTTCTAAGGAGAGCTTCAGTTGAAATCACTGTTGTACTTCTGGAATCCTTGATTGTCCAGATTCTGAGATCCTATGTGCTGGGGAAGCACATCCGTATTTTATCATTGACTTCTGTCAATGTGATCTCCTTATCAAGTGTCCTCAACTCATTGATAATAGAGCTGAGCCTTGTATACATAGCTTCTATTGTCTCAGCTTCTTCTTTCTTGAAGTTATCATATTGGGATATGAGGTTGGACCTTCTGTCCTTCCTCTCATTAGCTAAACCAGCTACAATCTGATTCAGTGAGTCCCACATGGCTTTTGCTGAGGTGCAATCAGCCACTATCTGGAATGTCTTATCAGATACAGTCTGAGCCAGATATTCATAACTTTAGCATCAGCTATCTTGGCCTTCTTGTAAGTTTCATTATAGTCAGGAGGTGGCACTGCACTGAGATTTGTAGATGTTGTAGCAGTAGCTGCAGCAGGTTGTGTTGGTGGCCCTGTTAAAATAGAGGAAAAAATATCTTCATCAATAGAGTTCGTGTAAAGTCTAATTCCTGCCTTCTAGATTCCAAACTTGGCTAAGTTGCATACTGGAAGTCTGGTGCTAGAGTAATCTTTATACTGGGCCATGAATCTAATGTGAGTGTATATGGTATCAAAGTATCTTATCACAAGATCTTATGGTTTAGGTGTTAGCCTGTTCAACCAATCAACCTGATAAGGATTTAGTTGTTGAATAACCAACCTCCCTCTAATACCAATTGAAAGTGAGAGGATAAGATACTTACTACTCTAGAGGGGGGTGAATAGAGTATTCAAAAATTAAGGAGACTCTAAACACTTCTCTTAGAGCTATTTGCGAAATATAAAAATAAAAGCTTTAAATCTAAAGCCTAACTGAGTGTAGTGAATAAAAGAGAAGCTCGCTGAATTTTCAGTTGAACTTTTATCCTAACACAGCAACTAGCAACCTAGTTAAAACTATCGCAGCCACAGAGCAATGATTAAAATAAGCAACACACAACACAAGAGCTTTATAGTGGTTCCTCAATTGGGTACATCCACTCTTCTACCACCCTTGTAGGAATCCATTACAGGTTTTTGATCAGGTGCCCTGCCAACATTAGATCTGCTTCAGGAAGATCTAAAGACCCTTCAGGCTTTTGATAAGGTGCCTAAAAACCAACAAACAGGTTTTTGATCAGGTGCCCTGCCACCAATGGTTCACTTTTGAAGGGAGTAATAACCCTTTTACAGGAGGTTGAAAGAGAGAATAAAGATGTCTTCTCTGTGTTCATAGAAGCTAGTGGATGGCTCTGAATATATCAAAGCTCCCGCTAGCTTAGAGAATGTCTAGGAAGAAGCTTTGCTTCATGGTGTAGGATCTCCAAATTGCTTGAGAAGACTTTCTGATGCAGCCTTGAAGAAGACTCTAGATTTTGAATGAATGTTCTTCTTCAGCAGCTTTTGCAATCTGGGAGAGTTTGCAATAATGAATGTTCAGCAATCTGGGAGGTTCTTCTTCTTGAAATCTAGAATTCTGAGTATTGATTTTCCTGAAGACAGGATGAACTCAGGAAGAAGATGAACTTTTCTTTTCTCTTGAGATTCTGGTTCTGTGTCTGCTGAGAGTTTGTATGTGTTATTCACTGTATTCTGAGTTGTGTGTGAGTATTGTTATCTTTAGCCGACTGTAATGATAATATAGAAACTTCTCTTCTTTTGAAAAAAAGCCTCAACCTTACACTAGAAAAACTTTCCAAATAATAGAATAAAACAAAATAAAGAAACCTGCACCTACAATCTTTTCTTTCATTCCCAAAAAGGAATTAAGGATATTAAAAAATATCCTTTCAATTTGTCTTTACAAATTGGCACAGGAAACAAAGCCTAACGGCTATATTACAGCTGTAGAAAAGCGCAATTTCCTCTGATAAAACAAACGGCTTTATTCTGCAAAATCTCTCAATTAATGCAAAAGAAAAATTGCAAATAATCAAAAGAATATAAGCATTAAATTTAGCATAATATACTGAATAAAATATGTCTTAAACAAGAGGAAATAAAACAAAGATCAAATGAAATGACTATAGATAAACACATACAGAAAGCGTCGACCAGAGATTGAAGATCGTCGATCTGAACAAGCATATCGACGACCTGAAGAAAAACTGTCTTCACAAAAAACATCGACCAAGGCTACACGATCGTCGATCTGAATAAGCAGATCGTCGACCCACTTCAGAGTTCATATAACTTTGAGATCGTCGATCATAAATCGAAGATCGTCGAGCACCAATCGACTATCGTCGAGCACAATTCTACTTAACCATTTTCATTTCAATTCAATCTCAACTAATCTAACCTAAGGGTAGACTAACCTTTTGTCTAACCATTGACCATAGATAATTCTTTGGTCAATTAAGCCTAATTGAGATGACATGGCCCAAATCAAAACTAGGGAACCAACATAGCATTTTTCCTTAGCACCATGGAAATCTACGCGGATGAAAAGCACCGCGATGATCTTGCCTCCGAAGATCTGGGCTTTGTTTGCCATTTGGCGCCTAAATCTCTTTTGGCGACCGGATCTTCCTCTTCCTCCAAACTCTTTGCTCTCCCTTCTCTTGAGGTTTTAGAAAGAGAATGGCTAAGTGAAAGTGGAGGTTTAAACCCCCAATCCCGGCCTTAACCCTAGCATGGAGAGCCCGAGGCCATTAGATCACAAAATAAGGAAACGAACGGTTGCGATTCAACCTGAAATTAAACTTCCTTGGCCGAACACGGCTTGCGACACGCCCGTGTACAAGTCTGTGTCACTCATTTGCCGTCAAGACCGTCGCGTCCCAAAAAGAACACGGGCACTCGACACACCCGTGTCAGGCTTGACATGCCCATGTCAGGCTTGTCACGCCCGTGTCACCCAGTACACGCCCGTGTAGTTGGGCGTGTTCCTCCAATGACACAGGTCAAAACATCAAGAGCACGACATGGCCATGCGACATGCCCATGTCACATACCGTGTGCTAGACACGCCTTAGGGCATGCCCATATCCCAGGCCGTGTAGCTTCCTTAGCACAACTCGTCAAACGACCCGAGGAGGACACGGGTATTCTACACGCCCGTGTCGAATTCACATGCCCGTGTTAAACCCGAACACGCCTGGGCTAAGGTCGTGCATCCTAATTCAACGATCGTTGAGTGAAAGGCTTTGAGTGACTGACATGCCCTGGGAAACGCCAGTGTCCCAGGCCGTGTTCACCCCACCCCCCGACGACCGTTGACTGCAAAATCATCAACCACGCAACCATCGCTGAACCCGAGCACGACATGACCTGGGACACGCCTGTGTCCCAATCCGTGTCACCTCTACCAAATCCCAGATTTGGCTCAAAACGTCACCTGTCACCCTTTGGAGTTTCGGGGCATTATATAATATATATGGTATATATATTTTAAAAACGTAAAGGTCGGCCGCCTCGCATCTTTTCTTTTCCTTTTCTCCTCTTTTATTTTATTTTTGAAAATCTAAAATCAAAATATATATATATATATGAAAAAAAAAATTTATTCTCAAAAACAATAAAAATGATTAATTATATAGCCACCCTTGACATAACTTTCCCACTTCCCTAAATAACATTCCGCCTACTTCCCCCTTTTTCCTTTTTATATATTTATCAAAAATAAAAAAAATGTTGAAAATTTCAAAAAAACTAAAAAACTAAATATATATATATATACGTATAAAAATCCTCCTGGGAGACACCCGAGGTTTATCCTTTTGCTTTTTGCAGGGTTTCCTAACGGGCCTCCCCGAGCACAATCTCGGAAAGCTTCTACCCTCTCTTTTTATTTTTTGTAGATACCTGCTTATTTTATATAACATTCCTCATACTTATATTGCAACATTAGGGACAATGTTGGAACTAAGTATGGGGGTGTTTTCCTATTTTCGGTACTTCTATTTTATGCACTTCTATTTTATGCATCGCTCTAGAAAATACAAAAAATGAAAACAAAACAAATCAAAAAAATTTATAAAACAAAAATCCAAAAATTTTGTTACTTTGTAAATTTTTTTTGTAAATATTCTCTTTCCTCTTCTTTTCCCCTCTTTTCTTTGTAAATAACACTTCTTTCTCTCCCCTTTCTTGTAAATAACTTAAAAAATCAAATAAAAAAAATTTGAAAATAAAAAAATCCAAAAAAAGATAATAATCAAAAACACAAAACAAGATAAAAACCCTAAAATCCTAAAATAATTTTTATTAAGAAACAAATAAATCGAATATACCATGTCTTAACCCTTTTTGTTTCCCAAAAATCTTGTTGCGAGTTAATTTATAAGTGAATGTTATTAATCCTTTATTTACTATTCGTTTATTAATTAAAGTTTGATAGATTTAAGTTTCTGGGGTTAACTTTTAAAAAAAAATTAATGTATTTTCCTTATAATAGGGAATCTGTTTTTCACCACCACTTCTAATTTTTATAAATAGAAGCTCGTCTTTTGTTAGAAAATAACAATTATGGATTTCAATTATTTCTACTTCAAGCTTTTAGAAACATAGGAACGTTCATTTTAAAAAGGTTGCTCTCAAAATTTTTTTATTAAAATCTAGTTTTCTCTTTAAAAACCCACCCCCATTTTTTCATGCCTTACTTGGCATGATTACCCCTATTTCATCCCTTAAAAGATCATATGTCAATGGGAATAAGATTTCGTTCCGTAAACATAGGCACCTAATATTTAAAAAGATTATATGTTACGGAGTAATAGGATAAAATTCTTTACTTTTATACATATACATTGGGTTATTTATTTTTTATGAAAAAAGAAAAAAATTATATATTAGAAAAATAAGATTTCATTTTCCTAATTATTCAAAAGAAATAAATATGTAGAGGTTTGAGAAAAATTACTGATGAAGATTTTCTGTAGTTTTAAAATATTATCCAAACTAAAATCTCAAATTGGCAAGTGTACCTATCGAAATATAGTATAGGAAATGTCGTATTCGACTCGGGGCCTGTTGAGTACTTCTACTCACGCAAATTAATATTATTTTATCGAAATATAAGGAGGGGTAAATTAAACTAAAGAAGGAAGAAAATAGACTAACACAAACACTTGATCTAGTCTCTCTTTGAATAAACCTTTTATAAAATACAAACTCTAAATTACTCACTTCGACCGTGGAGGTTCCTAAAGTACAAAAGCGTCTCTCTCGAGCTCATGCTTCTGACTAACCTTAGGTTGATCGATTAAGACCTCTCGGCCAGTCAAAACCCCTAAGCTTTCTTTAGGCGGTGAACCCCTCTATTGGATTTGACTCAAATCCGGCAGATTTATGTCGTCCCCACTCGAGGAGTGCATTCAACTCCTTTTATCCTTGAGCGATCTACTCGTATCTGCAACCTCTCAGTCATTTAGGATACGGATCTAGGATCGAAGAACATACCAGCGAAATATGAATTCGACAAAATATAATTCAAAGATAAATCGATAGTGGTAAAAAGATTTGACAAAAAGAGTTTTATTCAAAGATAATCATGATCAAGTGCTAAAGAAATTGGCTACTTGACATAATATAAAAGTTACATAAAAAGAAGGGAGAGGAGAACATGGTTGCAAAAAGAAAATGCTTGAATTGAAATTACAAAAATAAAACTAAGTTATGAAATTAAAATTACATAGAAGGAATGCAAAAAACGACAAAGTAAACTACAAAATAAGCCTAAAACTAGCTCCTAATCCTCCTCTTGAGCTTCTGAACACATCTGCTATTTATAGATTTTTCTGCTTGGGAGTCACGCCCTAGGTCACGCCCGTGACCTAGGGCGTGTCAGGCTCGGAAACTGTAGTCTTGAAAGCCCGGGAACGTTGGAGAAAAACCGCCAAAAATCGCCGTTTTGTGGGTCACGCCCCTAGGTCACGCCCGTGACCTAGGGCGTGTCTAGTCTGTTACAGGAAACGGCGGGAATGGGAACGGCGGGAAGTAATTCTGGCGTTTCTGAAGTGGTCACGCCCTAGGTCACGCCCGTGACCTAGGGCGTGTCTGACTGGGTCAGCAAACAGCTGGAAACGGTATAATTTGGGATCAATTCGACAGTTTCGGCTAGGTCACGCCCTATGTCACGCCCGTGACACAAATGACACGCCCGTGACAGGGGGCGTGTACTTAGAAAAAGTCCCAAAATTGTTCAGGGAAGATTTCTGGAGAAAATTGTTTTTTTGACCTAGACACGCCCGTGACTCAAATGACACGCCCGTGTCACGGGCGTGTACTTGTGAAATTCTCCAGAATTGTAGAGGACGTCGTCCTCTTTCCGATGACTGGTTGCACGTCCCATAACTCTTCCTGGTTTGAAAGTTATGACCATTTGAAGTTGAGCTATCCGTTACCAAAAATGATCATTTTCTCTGTTTCAATTCATGATTCATCCTGCAAGCTCCAAATTATTATTCGCAGCCCAAATTCACCTGAAATATGAAAATAAAGCAATTATAATCATAATTACTAAAATATAATTATAATCTTATTATTAATTAAATAAAAACTATATGAAAATAACTATAATTAGTGACTTATCAAATACCCCCATACTTAATCTTTTGCTATTCCAGAGCAAAACTATGAGAAGTACTTATAAGAAATTTATATTTTTTAATTTAAACTAAAAATTCATTAAATCAAAAGAAAGTTAAAAATAAAATTTAGCGATTTAAATATTAAATTCTAAACTATGAAATTAAAATGTACAGAGAAAGGTATTTAGCAAAAATTTCTCATATAAATTAATTAGAATTCAAAATTAAGTAATTTAGCAAACAAAATTAGATTAGAATTATTCACATTATTACTAAAAAGAAACTTGTAAGAAATTTTTAACTACTACTTATGCTCTCTTTGTATTTTAATTTAATTCTAAAACCATTTTTTAGGATTTGGGGAAAGGAAAATGAAGAGTTTTTGGATTGAGGGTGATGAATTTTATCCTCTCACCCCACACATTTTTTCTTTTGATATTTGCATATGTTTACCAAGAAAATGATGGATTTTATCCTCTCATTTTCCATGACATATGAACAAATATTTTTTCTCTTCAAATAAAAACAAAAATTAAATGGGAGTAATGAATTTTATTCTCTTACTCCTATTTTTTTATTTGGGGATTGCATATGTGTACCAAGGAATTTATAAGTCCCATGACATATGATCTAACCAAAAAAAAATTTGCATATGTGTACCAAGGGATGATGAATTTTATCCTCTCATCCCTATGACATATGATCTAACAAGAAAATTTAAAACAAAGGGAAGGTTACACAAAATTTAGATTAAATTAAAATAATTAGAGAGCAACTATAGTAAATTTAGAATTTCCTAAGAATCTTTAAGCATAAATGATTATAATTAAAATCAAAAGATTGTTAAACTAAACACTATAAAATTGAAACTAATTAGAATAAAGAGAAAAAGAAGTAAATAAGGTTCTCTAAACAAAATTAATTCATAAGTTTATTTTTCAAAATCAAATCACCTAAAAATTAATTTAACTAACTTTGATGAAATAAAAGATTAGAAAATCAAAAATTATAAAAATTCTTATAAATAAACTCAAAATATATTTCTAGAAATCACAAAAACTAAGTAGGGGATTATTATTTTTTTAATTTTTTTTAATTTCTAAAGATTTTTTTCATTTTTTTTTTTGGATTTTCAAAATAAAAACAATATGAGAATCCACCCCCATACTTAAAAATAAACATTGTCCCCAATGTTTACAAGCCAAGTAGGAGGGGAAAAATAAACAATTTCTAAAAAATAAGAAAAAGCAATTCATAAAAAATTAAAAGATAAGCAAGGGGTGTCTCCCAAGAGCGCTTTTCTTTTTCCCGTCTTTAAGCTAGACGGTTATTGTTAAGAAAATGGAAAATAAAAATTAAAATGGACGGGCAACTCCCTTAATTCACGCTTTGGCGACGATGCCAAAGTTTCTTGCCCGACGTCTCCTCCGCTTTCTTCTTGATGTTCCTTGTTGTTGCAGTTGACTTGAAAATGTAAATTCAAATCACCTATCCATACCTGAGGTGATTTGAATTTTTGTAGAGGAGCGGCAAATGGATCGTGGATGATGTTTAATTGCAACGGCTCCTCTTCTACATGAAAATCGTTAGTATAAGGAAAATCAAAAGTAAGTGTGTCAGAAAAATCTTCGCAAGGAGGAGGCTCTTGCGAAGGTATAAGATTAGGCTCCGGTTGTTTATTTTCTAAAATTAATTTTTTATCCAAAAATTTACTGGAAATAAAATCATTGGACGCATCAGGATCAAATATTTTTGCTCCTAAAAAGTCATAAATTGTGCATGGAGGAGAAAAATTGGAAGTCGTAGGAGGAGACACATGTTCTTCTTCTACTTCGTCCGGTGTGCCAATAAAATTAATAAATTTTTGATATAATAATTCTTCTTCCTCCTTTGAAAAAGACACCAAGGGTGTACTTGAAGATTCATGTTCCACCTTAGGTGAAATATTTAAAGAAGGAGAAAAATTAGTAGAACAAGTGATAATTTCTTCTAAATTTTGGGGAGTATCAACTTGAAATTGTGGAAAGTCCCCAAAATTAGAAGAAGAAGTGTGTGGTGTGATAAAAGAAGGATAAAAATTCGGATCTAAATAATTGTTCTCATAACTCGAAAAATTTTCCGGTTGATCTTGCGAACAAGAAAAACCAATAGCCGAGGTGGAAGAAGAAATATTTAAATCAAAATAATTATTCATATTTAAATTTGAAAAAGTATTTTCATGAAAATTAGAAGAATAGGAAAAATTATTTTCATGAAAATTAGAAAAAGAATTATCATAAAAGTGAGAATAGTTATTTTCATAATTATTATAGAAATTATTTTCATAAGAAAGATTTTTATAAAAATTATAATGATAACAATATTCACTTTGATGAGAACCACCACAATAATAACAACTAATTTGGTGTTGTCTTGCGGCTTTCAAAAGATTTACTTTGTGTGTAAGCTCGGCAATTTTAGCGGCCAATTGTGATAACATTTTTTTTATAAAAGAAGAAAAAAAAACAACCGTTAGCTAATTGAAATGAATTTGAAAAAGAAAAGGAAGAGTAGAAAAGGAGGTGGAGAAAGAGAATGATAAAAGTAATAAAATTTGCGCTTTCAAAATATCAACAAAAATTCCCCGGCAACTGCGCCAAAAACTTGATGAAGATTTTCTGTAGTTTTAAAATATTATCCAAACTAAAATCTCAAATAGGCAAGTGTACCTATCAAAATATAGTATAGGAAATGTCGTATTCGACTCGGGGCCTGTTGAGTACTTCTACTCACGCAAATTAATATTATTTTAACGAAATATAAGGAGGGGTAAATTAAACTAAAGAAGGAAGAAAATAGACTAACACAAACACTTGATCTAGACTCTCTTTGAATAAACCTTTTATAAAATACAAACTCTAAATTACTCACTTCGACCGTGGAGGTTCCTAAAGTACAAAAGCGTCTCTCTCGAGCTCATGCTTCTGACTAACCTTAGGTTGATCGATTAAGACCTCTCGGCCAGTCAAAACCCCTAAGCTTGCTTTAGGCGGTGAACCCCTCTATTGGATTTGACTCCAATCCGGCAGATTTATGTCGTCCCCTCTCGAGGAGTGCATTCAACTCCTTTTATCCTTGAGCGATCTACTCGTATCTGCAACCTCTCGGTCATTTAGGATACGGATCTAGGATCAAAGAACATACCCGCGAAATATGAATTCGACAAAATATAATTCAAAGATAAATCGATAGTGGTAAAAAGATTTGACAAAAAGAGTTTTATTCAAAGATAATCATGATCAAGTGCTAAAGAAATTGGCTACTTGACATAATATAAAAGTTACATAAAAAGAAGGGAGAGGAGAACATGGTTGCAAAAAGAAAATGCTTGAATTGAAATTACAAAAATAAAACTAAGTTATGAAATTAAAATTACATAGAAGGAATGCAAAAAACGACAAAGTAAACTACAAAATAAGCCTAAAACTAGCTCCTAATCCTCCTTTTGAGCTTCTGAACACATCTGCTATTTATAGATTTTTCTGCTTGGGAGTCACGCCCTAGGTCACGCCCGTGACCTAGGGCGTGTCAGGCTCGGAAACTGCAGTCTTGAAAGCCCGGGAACGTTGGAGAAAAACCGCCAAAAATCGCCGTTTTGCGGGTCACGCCCCTAGGTCACGCCCGTGACCTAGGGCGTGTCTAGTCTGTTACAGGAAACGGCGGGAATGGGAACGGCGGGAAGTAATTCTAGCGTTTCTGAAGTGGTCACGCCCTAGGTCACGCCCGTGACCTAGGGCGTGTCTGACTGGGTCAGCAAACAGCTGGAAACGGTACAATTTGGGATCAATTCGACAGTTTCGGCTAGGTCACGCCCGTGACACAAATGACACGCCCGTGACAGGGGGCGTGTACTTAGAAAAAGTCACAAAATTGTTCAGGGAAGATTTCTGGAGAAAATTGTTTTTTTGACCTAGACACGCCCGTGACTCAAATGACACGCCCGTGTCACGGGCGTGTACTTGTGAAATTCTCCAGAATTGTAGAGGACGTTGTCCTCTTTCCGATGACTGGTTGCACGTCCCGTAACTCTTCCTGGTTTGAAAGTTATGACCATTTGAAGTTGAGCTATCCGTTACCAAAAATGATCATTTTCTCCGTTTCAATTCATGATTCATCGTGCAAGCTCCAAATTATTATTCGCAGCCCAAATTCACCTGAAATATGAAAATAAAGCAATTATAATCATAATTACTAAAATATAATTATAATTTTATTATTAATTAAATAAAAACTATATGAAAATAACTATAATTAGTGACTTATCAAATACCCCCATACTTAATCTTTTGCTATTCCAGAGCAAAACTATGAGAAGTACTTATAAGAAATTTATATTTTTTAATTTAAACTAAAAATTCATTAAATCAAAAGAAAGTTAAAAATAAAATTTAGCGATTTAAATATTAAATTCTAAACTATGAAATTAAAATGTACAGAGAAAGGTATTTAGCAAAAATTTCTCATATAAATTAATTAGAATTCAAAATTAAGTAATTTAGCAAACAAAATTAGATTAGAATTATTCACATTATTACTAAAAAGAAACTTGTAAGAAATTTTTAACTACTACTTATGCTCTCTTTGTATTTTAATTTAATTCTAAAACCATTTTTTAGGGTTTGGGGAAAGGAAAATGAAGAGTTTTTGGATTGAGGGTGATGAATTTTATCCTCTCACCCCACACATTTTTTCTTTTGATATTTGCATATGTTTACCAAGAAAATGATGGATTTTATCCTCTCATTTTCCATGACATATGAACAAATATTTTTTCTCTTCAAATAAAAACAAAAATTAAATGGGAGTAATGAATTTTATTCTCTTACTCCTATTTTTTTATTTGGGGATTGCATATGTGTACCAAGGAATTTATAAGTCCCATGACATATGATCTAACCAAAAAAAAAATTGCATATGTGTACCAAGGGATGATGAATTTTATCCTCTCATCCCTATGACATATGATCTAACAAGAAAATTTAAAACAAAGGGAAGGTTACACAAAATTTAGATTAAATTAAAATAATTAGAGAGCAACTATAGTAAATTTAGAATTTCCTAAGAATCTTTAAGCATAAATGATTATAATTAAAATCAAAAGATTGTTAAACTAAACACTATAAAATTGAAACTAATTAGAATAAAGAGAAAAAGAAGTAAATAAGGTTCTCTAAACAAAATTAATTCATAAGTTTATTTTTCAAAATCAAATCACCTAAAAATTAATTTAACTAACTTTGATGAAATAAAAGATTAGAAAATCAAAAATTATAAAAATTCTTATAAATAAACTCAAAATATATTTCTAGAAATCACAAAAAGTAAGTAGGGGATTATTATTTTTTTAATTTTTTTTAATTTCTAAAGATTTTTTTCATTTTTTTTTTTGGATTTTCAAAATAAAAACAATATGAGAATCCACCCCCATACTTAAAAATAAACATTGTCCCCAATGTTTACAAGCCAAGTAGGAGGGGAAAAATAAACAATTTCTAAAAAATAAGAAAAAGCAATTCATAAAAAATTAAAAGATAAGCAAGGGGTGTCTCCCAAGGGCGCTTTTCTTTTTCCCGTCTTTAAGCTAGACGGTTATTGTTAAGAAAATGGAAAATAAAAATTAAAATGGACGGGCAACTCCCTTAATTCACGCTTTGGCGACGATGCCAAAGTTTCTTGCCCGACGTCTCCTCCGCTTTCTTCTTGATGTTCCTTGTTGTTGCAGTTGACTTGAAAATGTAAATTCAAATCACCTATCCATACCTGAGGTGATTTGAATTTTTGTAGAGGAGCGGCAAATGGATCGTGGATGATGTTTAATTGCAACGGCTCCTCTTCTACATGAAAATCGTTAGTATAAGGAAAATCAAAAGTAAGTGTGTCAGAAAAATCTTCGCAAGGAGGAGGCTCTTGCGAAGGTATAAGATTAGGCTCCGGTTGTTTATTTTCTAAAATTAATTTTTTATCCAAAAATTTACTGGAAATAAAATCATTGGACGCATCAGGATCAAATATTTTTGCTCCTAAAAAGTCATAAATTGTGCATGGAGGAGAAAAATTGGAAGTCGTAGGAGGAGACACATGTTCTTCTTCTACTTCGTCCGGTGTGCCAATAAAATTAATAAATTTTTGATATAATAATTCTTCTTCCTCCTTTGAAAAAGACACCAAGGGGGTACATGAAGATTCATGTTCCACCATAGGTGAAATATTTAAAGAAGGAGAAAAATTAGTAGAACAAGTGATAATTTCTTCTAAATTTTGGGGAGTATCAACTTGAAATTGTGGAAAGTCCCCAAAATTAGAAGAAGAAGTGTGTGGTGTGATAAAAGAAGGATAAAAATTCGGATCTAAATAATTGTTCTCATAACTCGAAAAATTTTCCGGTTGATCTTGCGAACAAGAAAAACCAATAGCCGAGGTGGAAGAAGAAATATTTAAATCAAAATAATTATTCATATTTAAATTTCAAAAAGTATTTTCATGAAAATTAGAAGAATAGGAAAAATTATTTTCATGAAAATTAGAAAAAGAATTATCATAAAAGTGAGAATAGTTATTTTCATAATTATTATAGAAATTATTTTCATAAGAAAGATTTTTATAAAAATTATAATGATAACAATATTCACTTTGATGAGAACCACCACAATAATAACAACTAATTTGGTGTTGTCTTGCGGCTTTCAAAAGATTTACTTTGTGTGTAAGCTCGGCAATTTTAGCGGCCAATTGTGATAACATTTTTTTTATAAAAGAAGAAAAAAAAACATTCGTTAGCTAATTGAAATGAATTTGAAAAAGAAAAGGAAGAGTAGAAAAGGAGGTGGAGAAAGAGAATGATAAAAGTAATAAAATTTGCGCTTTCAAAATATCAACAAAAATTCCCCGGCAACGGCGCCAAAAACTTGATGAAGATTTTCTGTAGTTTTAAAATATTATCCAAACTAAAATCTCAAATAGGCAAGTGTACCTATCGAAATATAGTATAGGAAATGTCGTATTCGACTCGGGGCCTGTTGAGTACTTCTACTCACGCAAATTAATATTATTTTAACGAAATATAAGGAGGGGTAAATTAAACTAAAGAAGGAAGAAAATAGACTAACACAAACACTTGATCTAGACTCTCTTTGAATAAACCTTTTATAAAATACAAACTCTAAATTACTCACTTCGACCGTGGAGGTTCCTAAAGTACAAAAGCGTCTCTCTCGAGCTCATGCTTCTGACTAACCTTAGGTTGATCGATTAAGACCTCTCGGCCAGTCAAAACCCCTAAGCTTACTTTAGGCGGTGAACCCCTCTATTGGATTTGACTCCAATCCGGCAGATTTATGTCGTCCCCTCTCGAGGAGTGCATTCAACTCCTTTTATCCTTGAGCGATCTACTCGTATCTGCAACCTCTCGGTCATTTAGGATACGGATCTAGGATCGAAGAACATACCCGCGAAATATGAATTCGACAAAATATAATTCAAAGATAAATCGATAGTGGTAAAAAGATTTGACAAAAAGAGTTTTATTCAAAGATAATCATGATCAAGTGCTAAAGAAATTGGCTACTTGACATAATATAAAAGTTACATGAAAAGAAGGGAGAGGAGAACATGGTTGCAAAAAGAAAATGCTTGAATTGAAATTACAAAAATAAAACTAAGTTATGAAATTAAAATTACATAGAAGGAATGCAAAAAACGACAAAGTAAACTACAAAATAAGCCTAAAACTAGCTCCTAATCCTCCTTTTGAGCTTCTGAACACATCTGCTATTTATAGATTTTTCTGCTTGGGAGTCACGCCCTAGGTCACGCCCGTGACCTAGGGCGTGTCAGGCTCGGAAACTGCAGTCTTGAAAGCCCGGGAACGTTGGAGAAAAACCGCCAAAAATCGCCGTTTTGCGGGTCACGCCCCTAGGTCACGCCCGTGACCTAGGGCGTGTCTAGTCTGTTACAGGAAACGGCGGGAATGGGAACGGCGGGAAGTAATTCTAGCGTTTCTGAAGTGGTCACGCCCTAGGTCACGCCCGTGACCTAGGGCGTGTCTGACTGGGTCAGCAAACAGCTGGAAACGGTACAATTTGGGATCAATTCGACAGTTTCGGCTAGGTCACGCCCTATGTCACGCCCGTGACACAAATGACACGCCCGTGATAGGGGGCGTGTACTTAGAAAAAGTCCCAAAATTGTTCAGGGAAGATTTCTGGAGAAAATTGTTTTTTTGACCTAGACACGCCCGTGACTCAAATGACACGCCCGTGTCACGGGCGTGTACTTGTGAAATTCTCCAGAATTGTAGAGGACGTTGTACTCTTTCTGATGACTGGTTGCACGTCCCGTAACTCTTCCTGGTTTGAAAGTTATGACCATTTGAAGTTGAGCTATCCGTTACCAAAAATGATCATTTTCTCCGTTTCAATTCATGATTCATCCTGCAAGCTCCAAATTATTATTCGCAGCCCAAATTCACCTGAAATATGAAAATAAAGCAATTATAATCATAATTACTAAAATATAATTATAATCTTATTATTAATTAAATAAAAACTATATGAAAATAACTATAATTAGTGACTTATCAAATACCCCCATACTTAATCTTTTGCTATTCCAGAGCAAAACTATGAGAAGTACTTATAAGAAATTTATATTTTTTAATTTAAACTAAAAATTCATTAAATCAAAAGAAAGTTAAAAATAAAATTTAGCGATTTAAATATTAAATTCTAAACTATGAAATTAAAATGTACAGAGAAAGGTATTTAGCAAAAATTTCTCATATAAATTAATTAGAATTCAAAATTAAGTAATTTAGCAAACAAAATTAGATTAGAATTATTCACATTATTACTAAAAAGAAACTTGTAAGAAATTTTTAACTACTACTTATGCTCTCTTTGTATTTTAATTTAATTCTAAAACCATTTTTTAGGGTTTGGGGAAAGGAAAATGAAGAGTTTTTGGATTGAGGGTGATGAATTTTATCCTCTCACCCCACACATTTTTTCTTTTGATATTTGCATATGTTTACCAAGAAAATGATGGATTTTATCCTCTCATTTTCCATGACATATGAACAAATATTTTTTCTCTTCAAATAAAAACAAAAATTAAATGGGAGTAATGAATTTTATTCTCTTACTCCTATTTTTTTATTTGGGGATTGCATATGTGTACCAAGGAATTTATAAGTCCCATGACATATGATCTAACCAAAAAAAAAATTGCATATGTGTACCAAGGGATGATGAATTTTATCCTCTCATCCCTATGACATATGATCTAACAAGAAAATTTAAAACAAAGGGAAGGTTACACAAAATTTAGATTAAATTAAAATAATTAGAGAGCAACTATAGTAAATTTAGAATTTCCTAAGAATCTTTAAGCATAAATGATTATAATTAAAATCAAAAGATTGTTAAACTAAACACTATAAAATTGAAACTAATTAGAATAAAGAGAAAAAGAAGTAAATAAGGTTCTCTAAACAAAATTAATTCATAAGTTTATTTTTCAAAATCAAATCACCTAAAAATTAATTTAACTAACTTTGATGAAATAAAAGATTAGAAAATCAAAAATTATAAAAATTCTTATAAATAAACTCAAAATATATTTCTAGAAATCACAAAAAGTAAGTAGGGGATTATTATTTTTTTAATTTTTTTTAATTTCTAAAGATTTTTTTCATTTTTTTTTTGGATTTTCAAAATAAAAACAATATGAGAATCCACCCCCATACTTAAAAATAAACATTGTCCCCAATGTTTACAAGCCAAGTAGGAGGGGAAAAATAAACAATTTCTAAAAAATAAGAAAAAGCAATTCATAAAAAATTAAAAGATAAGCAAGGGGTGTCTCCCAAGGGCGCTTTTCTTTTTCCCGTCTTTAAGCTAGACGGTTATTGTTAAGAAAATGGAAAATAAAAATTAAAATGGACGGGCAACTCCCTTAATTCACGCTTTGGCGACGATGCCAAAGTTTCTTGCCCGACGTCTCCTCCGCTTTCTTCTTGATGTTCCTTGTTGTTGCAGTTGACTTGAAAATGTAAATTCAAATCACCTATCCATACCTGAGGTGATTTGAATTTTTGTAGAGGAGCGGCAAATGGATCGTGGATGATGTTTAATTGCAACGGCTCCTCTTCTACATGAAAATCGTTAGTATAAGGAAAATCAAAAGTAAGTGTGTCAGAAAAATCTTCGCAAGGAGGAGGCTCTTGCGAAGGTATAAGATTAGGCTCCGGTTGTTTATTTTCTAAAATTAATTTTTTATCCAAAAATTTACTGGAAATAAAATCATTGGACGCATCAGGATCAAATATTTTTGCTCCTAAAAAGTCATAAATTGTGCATGGAGGAGAAAAATTGGAAGTCGTAGGAGGAGACACATGTTCTTCTTCTACTTCGTCCGGTGTGCCAATAAAATTAATAAATTTTTGATATAATAATTCTTCTTCCTCCTTTGAAAAAGACACCAAGGGGGTACATGAAGATTCATGTTCCACCATAGGTGAAATATTTAAAGAAGGAGAAAAATTAGTAGAACAAGTGATAATTTCTTCTAAATTTTGGGGAGTATCAACTTGAAATTGTGGAAAGTCCCCAAAATTAGAAGAAGAAGTGTGTGGTGTGATAAAAGAAGGATAAAAATTCGGATCTAAATAATTGTTCTCATAACTCGAAAAATTTTCCGGTTGATCTTGCGAACAAGAAAAACCAATAGCCGAGGTGGAAGAAGAAATATTTAAATCAAAATAATTATTCATATTTAAATTTGAAAAAGTATTTTCATGAAAATTAGAAGAATAGGAAAAATTATTTTCATGAAAATTAGAAAAAGAATTATCATAAAAGTGAGAATAGTTATTTTCATAATTATTATAGAAATTATTTTCATAAGAAAGATTTTTATAAAAATTATAATGATAACAATATTCACTTTGATGAGAACCACCACAATAATAACAACTAATTTGGTGTTGTCTTGCGGCTTTCAAAAGATTTACTTTGTGTGTAAGCTCGGCAATTTTAGCGGCCAATTGTGATAACATTTTTTTTATAAAAGAAGAAAAAAAAAACAACCGTTAGCTAATTGAAATGAATTTGAAAAAGAAAAGGAAGAGTAGAAAAGGAGGTGGAGAAAGAGAATGATAAAAGTAATAAAATTTGCGCTTTCAAAATATCAACAAAAATTCCCCGGCAACGGCGCCAAAAACTTGATGAAGATTTTCTGTAGTTTTAAAATATTATCCAAACTAAAATCTCAAATAGGCAAGTGTACCTATCGAAATATAGTATAGGAAATGTCGTATTCGACTCGGGGCCTGTTGAGTACTTCTACTCACGCAAATTAATATTATTTTAACGAAATATAAGGAGGGGTAAATTAAACTAAAGAAGGAAGAAAATAGACTAACACAAACACTTGATCTAGACTCTCTTTGAATAAACCTTTTATAAAATACAAACTCTAAATTACTCACTTCGACCGTGGAGGTTCCTAAAGTACAAAAGCGTCTCTCTCGAGCTCATGCTTCTGACTAACCTTAGGTTGATCGATTAAGACCTCTCGGCCAGTCAAAACCCCTAAGCTTGCTTTAGGCGGTGAACCCCTCTATTGGATTTGACTCCAATCCGGCAGATTTATGTCGTCCCCTCTCGAGGAGTGCATTCAACTCCTTTTATCCTTGAGCGATCTACTCGTATCTGCAACCTCTCGGTCATTTAGGATACGGATCTAGGATCGAAGAACATACCCGCGAAATATGAATTCGACAAAATATAATTCAAAGATAAATCGATAGTGGTAAAAAGATTTGACAAAAAGAGTTTTATTCAAAGATAATCATGATCAAGTGCTAAAGAAATTGGCTACTTGACATAATATAAAAGTTACATAAAAAGAAGGGAGAGGAGAACATGGTTGCAAAAAGAAAATGCTTGAATTAAAATTACAAAAATAAAACTAAGTTATGAAATTAAAATTACATAGAAGGAATGCAAAAAACGACAAAGTAAACTACAAAATAAGCCTAAAACTAGCTCCTAATCCTCCTCTTGAGCTTCTGAACACATCTGCTATTTATAGATTTTTCTGCTTGGGAGTCACGCCCTAGGTCACGCCCGTGACCTAGGGCGTGTCAGGCTCGGAAACTGCAGTCTTGAAAGCCCGGGAACGTTGGAGAAAAACCGCCAAAAATCGCTGTTTTGCGGGTCACGCCCCTAGGTCATGCCCGTGACCTAGGGCGTGTCTAGTCTGTTACAGGAAACGGCGGGAATGGGAATGGCGGGAAGTAATTCTGGCGTTTCTGAAGTGGCCACGCCCTAGGTCACGCCCGTGACCTAGGGCGTGTCTGACTGGGTCAGCAAACAGCTGGAAACGGTACAATTTGGGATCAATTCGACAGTTTCGGCTAGGTCACGCCCTATGTCACGCCCGTGACACAAATGACACGCCCGTGACAGGGGGCGTGTACTTAGAAAAAGTCCCAAAATTGTTCAGGGAAGATTTCTGGAGAAAATTGTTTTTTTGACCTAGACACGCCCGTGACTCAAATGACACGCCCGTGTCACGGGCGTGTACTTGTGAAATTCTCCAGAATTGTAGAGGATGTCGTCCTCTTTCCGATGACTAGTTGCACGTCCCGTAACTCTTCCTGGTTTGAAAGTTATGACCATTTGAAGTTGAGCTATACGTTACCAAAAATGATCATTTTCTCCGTTTCAATTCATGATTCATCCTGCAAGCTCCAAATTATTATTCGCAGCCCAAATTCACCTGAAATATGAAAATAAAGCAATTATAATCATAATTACTAAAATATAATTATAATCTTATTATTAATTAAATAAAAACTATATGAAAATAACTATAATTAGTGACTTATCAAATACCCCCATACTTAATCTTTTGCTATTCCAGAGCAAAACTATGAGAAGTACTTATAAGAAATTTATATTTTTTAATTTAAACTAAAAATTCATTAAATCAAAAGAAAGTTAAAAATAAAATTTAGCGATTTAAATATTAAATTCTAAACTATGAAATTAAAATGTACAGAGAAAGGTATTTAGCAAAAATTTCTCATATAAATTAATTAGAATTCAAAATTAAGTAATTTAGCAAACAAAATTAGATTAGAATTATTCACATTATTACTAAAAAGAAACTTGTAAGAAATTTTTAACTACTACTTATGCTCTCTTTGTATTTTAATTTAATTCTAAAACCATTTTTTAGGGTTTGGGGAAAGGAAAATGAAGAGTTTTTGAATTGAGGGTGATGAATTTTATCCTCTCACCCCACACATTTTTTCTTTTGATATTTGCATATGTTTACCAAGAAAATGATGGATTTTATCCTCTCATTTTCCATGACATATGAACAAATATTTTTTCTCTTCAAATAAAAACAAAAATTAAATGGGAGTAATGAATTTTATTCTCTTACTCCTATTTTTTTATTTGGGGATTGCATATGTGTACCAAGGAATTTATAAGTCCCATGACATATGATCTAACCAAAAAAAAAATTGCATATGTGTACCAAGGGATGATGAATTTTATCCTCTCATCCCTATGACATATGATCTAACAAGAAAATTTAAAACAAAGGGAAAGTTACACAAAATTTAGATTAAATTAAAATAATTAGAGAGTAACTATAGTAAATTTAGAATTTCCTAAGAATCTTTAAGCATAAATGATTATAATTAAAATCAAAAGATTGTTAAACTAAACACTATAAAATTGAAACTAATTAGAATAAAGAGAAAAAGAAGTAAATAAGGTTCTCTAAACAAAATTAATTCATAAGTTTATTTTTCAAAATCAAATCACCTAAAAATTAATTTAACTAACTGTGATGAAATAAAAGATTAGAAAATCAAAAATTATAAAAATTCTTATAAATAAACTCAAAATATATTTCTAGAAATCACAAAAAGTAAGTAGGGGATTATTATTTTTTTAATTTTTTTTAATTTCTAAAGATTTTTTTCATTTTTTTTTTGGATTTTCAAAATAAAAACAATATGAGAATCCACCCCCATACTTAAAAATAAACATTGTCTCCAATGTTTACAAGCCAAGTAGGAGGGGAAAAATAAACAATTTCTAAAAAATAAGAAAAAGCAATTCATAAAAAATTAAAAGATAAGCAAGGGGTGTCTCCCAAGAGCGCTTTTCTTTTTCCCGTCTTTAAGCTAGACGGTTATTGTTAAGAAAATGGAAAATAAAAATTAAAATGGACGGGCAACTCCCTTAATTCACGCTTTGGCGACGATGCCAAAGTTTCTTGCCCGACGTCTCCTCCGCTTTCTTCTTGATGTTCCTTGTTGTTGCAGTTGACTTGAAAATGTAAATTCAAATCACCTATCCATACCTGAGATGATTTGAATTTTTGTAGAGGAGCGGCAAATGGATCGTGGATGATGTTTAATTGCAACGGCTCCTCTTCTACATGAAAATCGTTAGTATAAGGAAAATCAAAAGTAAGTGTGTCAGAAAAATCTTCGCAAGGAGGAGGCTCTTGCGAAGGTATAAGATTAGGCTCCGGTTGTTTATTTTCTAAAATTAATTTTTTATCCAAAAATTTACTGGAAATAAAATCATTGGACGCATCAGGATCAAATATTTTTGCTCCTAAAAAGTCATAAATTGTGCATGGAGGAGAAAAATTGCAAGTCGTAGGAGGAGACACATGTTCTTCTTCTACTTCGTCCGGTGTGCCAATAAAATTAATAAATTTTTGATATAATAATTCTTCTTCCTCCTTTGAAAAAGACACCAAGGGGGTACATGAAGATTCATGTTCCACCATAGGTGAAATATTTAAAGAAGGAGAAAAATTAGTAGAACAAGTGATAATTTCTTCTAAATTTTGGGGAGTATCAACTTGAAATTGTGGAAAGTCCCCAAAATTAGAAGAAGAAGTGTGTGGTGTGATAAAAGAAGGATAAAAATTTGGATCTAAATAATTGTTCTCATAACTCGAAAAATTTTCCGGTTGATCTTGCGAACAAGAAAAACCAATAGCCAAGGTGGAAGAAGAATTATTTAAATCAAAATAATTATTCATATTTAAATTTGAAAAAGTATTTTCATGAAAATTAGAAGAATAGGAAAAATTATTTTCATGAAAATTAGAAAAAGAATTATCATAAAAGTGAGAATAGTTATTTTCATAATTATTATAGAAATTATTTTCATAAGAAAGATTTTTATAAAAATTATAATGATAACAATATTCACTTTGATGAGAACCACCATAATAATAACAACTAATTTGGTGTTGTCTTGCGGCTTTCAAAAGATTTACTTTGTGTGTAAGCTCGGCAATTTTAGCGGCCAATTGTGATAACATTTTTTTTATAAAAGAAGAAATAAAACAACCGTTAGCTAATTGAAATGAATTTGAAAAAGAAAAGGAAGAGTAGAAAAGGAGGTGGAGAAAGAGAATGATAAAAGTAATAAAATTTGCGCTTTCAAAATATCAACAAAAATTCCCCGACAACGGCGCCAAAAACTTGATGAAGATTTTCTGTAGTTTTAAAATATTATCCAAACTAAAATCTCAAATAGGCAAGTGTACCTATCGAAATATAGTATAGGAAATGTCGTATTCGACTCGGGGCCTGTTGAGTACTTCTACTCACGCAAATTAATATTATTTTATCGAAATATAAGGAGGGGTAAATTAAACTAAAGAAGGAAGAAAATAGACTAACACAAACACTTGATCTAGACTCTCTTTGAATAAACCTTTTATAAAATACAAACTCTAAATTACTCACTTCGACCGTGGATGTTCCTAAAGTACAAAAGCGTCTCTCTCGAGCTCATGCTTCTGACTAACCTTAGGTTGATCGATTAAGACCTCTCGGCCAGTCAAAACCCCTAAGCTTGCTTTAGGCGCTGAACCCCTCTATTGGATTTGACTCCAATCCGGCAGATTTATGTCGTCCCCTCTCGAGGAGTGCATTCAACTCCTTTTATCCTTGAGCGATCTACTCGTATCTGCAACCTCTCGGTCATTTAGGATACGGATCTAGGATCGAAGAACATACCCACGAAATATGAATTCGACAAAATATAATTCAAAGATAAATCGATAGTGGTAAAAAGATTTGACAAAAAGAGTTTTATTCAAAGATAATCATGATCAAGTGCTAAAGAAATTGGCTACTTGACATAATATAAAAGTTACATAAAAAGAAGGGAGAGGAGAACATGGTTGCAAAAAGAAAATGCTTGAATTGAAATTACAAAAATAAAACTAAGTTATGAAATTAAAATTACATAGAAGGAATGCAAAAAACGACAAAGTAAACTACAAAATAAGCCTAAAACTAGCTCCTAATCCTCCTCTTGAGCTTCTGAACACATCTGCTATTTATAGATTTTTCTGCTTGGGAGTCACGCCCTAGGTCACGCCCGTGACCTAGGGCGTGTCAGGCTCGGAAGCTGCAGTCTTGAAAGCCCGGGAACGTTGGAGAAAAACCGCCAAAAATCGCCGTTTTGCGGGTCACGCCCCTAGGTCACGCCCGTGACCTAGGGCGTGTCTAGTCTGTTACAGGAAACGGCGGGAATGGGAACAGCGGGAAGTAATTCTGGCGTTTCTGAAGTGGTCACGCCCTAGGTCACGCCCGTGACCTAGGGCGTGTCTGACTAGGTCAGCAAACAGCTGGAAACGGTATAATTTGGGATCAATTCGACAGTTTCGGCTAGGTCACGCCCTATGTCACGCCCGTGACACAAATGACACGCCCATGACAGGGGGCGTGTACTTAGAAAAAGTCCCAAAATTGTTCAGGGAAGATTTCTGGAGAAAATTGTTTTTTTGACCTACACACGCCCGTGACTCAAATGACACGCCCGTGTCACGGGCGTGTACTTGTGAAATTCTCCAGAATTGTAGAGGACGTCGTCCTCTTTCCGATGACTGGTTGCACGTCCCGTAACTCTTCCTGGTTTGAAAGTTATGACCATTTGAAGTTGAGCTATCCGTTACCAAAAATGATCATTTTCTCCGTTTCAATTCATGATTCATCCTGCAAGCTCCAAATTATTATTCGCAGCCCAAATTCACCTGAAATATGAAAATAAAGCAATTATAATCATAATTACTAAAATATAATTATAATCTTATTATTAATTAAATAAAAACTATATGAAAATAACTATAATTAGTGACTTATCAATTAGCTCGCCTCTAAATCTAAGCCCTCTTCATAAACCACCAAACCACTTAGCCTATTTCAATGATTCTAAAATTAATCTAAATTTTTTTTAGAGCATAATTTTTAAATTGCATTATTTCCTTTAACTTCTTTTAAGCTAAAGTTTTTTATATAATTTCAATCTATCTATGCTAAACTAACAAAAATAATTTTCGCTTTCTATTTGTTTCATCTAGAAGTATTTTTGAAACTCTTCCTCAATTTATAATATTTTCATAATTTAGGATTTAACTCTAGTACCCCAGATGTTTATTTTGATCTTTATTTTAATTAATTCAGGCGGTAGCTAAACTTAGGATTTCTTTAATTCCTTATATGTTTATCTCCAACTTTTGCTATAGAATAACAAAAGCTTAAGTATGGGGGTATTTGATAAGTTGTAAATATAAGTATTTTTCTGTACTTTTATTAGGTCGTTTTAGTTTATTTTCGTTGTTTTTAGTTATTTTTCTTCAATAAATATTTCTTTTTGTGATTTTATTTCTAACTTAGCTTAATTTTGATTTCTGAAATTTTTCAAAAAAGTCAAAAATGACTTGACACGCATGTGTCAATGTCCGACACGGCCGTGTCACGCCCTCGACGATCGTTGACCTCAACTCAACGCTCGACGTTCGGCCTTCATCAACCCGAGTAGGACACGCCCGTGTCCGAAGACTCGGCACGCCCATGTACAAAGACTCGACACGCCCGTGTCCCAAAATCTGACACACCTGTGTCACCAGTTCAAGCTCAGTTGATGCCGACATCAAATTGCCAGGTGACCGACACGCCCATGTCACGCCTCCCGACATGCCCGTGTCACGCCTCCGAACATGCCCTTGTCGGACACGTGTCCCGTCCCTAAGCTTCCAGAAAATTGCCAGCTGACCATATTTTGACTTCTCCAACACACTAGACTCGACACGCTCGTGTCACATCTCCCGACACGCCCGTGTCACACCAAATATTTTGTCTATAAATTCAAATTTTCTGTATGAACTCTTGTTTTCTTTTTGGACCATTTTTTCTAAGGGGTTGTGCTGCTTGATGTATTCCAAAGCCTTGTAAGTGAATTTTCTCCCCCTCTCCTTAGCTTTTGTTTTAGTGTCTTTGTAACTCGTTCTTCTACTTCATAAACTAAGTTGTTTTCCTTCTCTTTATTTTGTTTTGGAATGCATCTGAGCACCCTTCCTTATGCAATCTTATTTTTCTTTTGTTTTATCTTTATTAAAATGTTTAGTTTTAGGAATTTCTCCTATTTTCTAGCCGTCATAATCGCAATTTCTTTTCTTGCACCTTAGTGTTTAGGTTTAATTATCAAGTTTTTAGCCTTTTTACTTTGTATTCATTTCTATGGGTTTATAAAAAATGTTTTGAACGGTTTTTTTTTTATTTTTTTTAACTTAGGCTTTTTAGGATCATAAAACTTTTTGTCCACTTTTAGCTTTATTTTAACTTTTTATGTATTTTTATAAAATTATAGAAATTAATATGTAGTCATTTTAATTTTTGTATAACTTACTTTTTAACTTTTATTTTCAAAACTTTTCGTTCAGTTAATTTTTATTTTCTTTTTTTATGCATTTCTACCACATTCTAGCAGTAAAAATATAGTTGTTTTAATTTTTTAGTCTGTTCGTTTTTCTTATTTTTCATTTGTGTGGGTGAGTTTATGAGTTAGATTTTCTTGTTTTCTTTTATTTAAGTAGAGTGTGTGCGTGCGTTTTCTTTCAAGTAGAGTGTGAGCGTGTATGAGATAACTTTTATAGCTTTCTTTTCATTTCAGTAGAGTGTGTGTGTGCGCGCATTTATTTCTGCCTACTCGTTAAGAGTTAAATGGCACATTGTTTTATTTCAGTAGTGTGTGTGTGTGTGTGTGTGTGTGCATCTATTTTGTCCTACTCGTTTAAGTAGGACTCGCTTTCATTTTTCTCCTACTCGTTTGAGTAAGACTTTGTGTGAGTGCGTTTTAATTTCAAGTAGAGTGTGTGTGTGCGTTTTATTTCAAGTAGAGTGTGTGTGTGTATGAGATAGTCTTTTCTGCTTTCATTTCCTGCCCACTCGTTTGAGCCGGTACTTGTTGTTTACTGCCTTCATTTCCCGCCCACTCGTTTGAGCCGGGACTCGCAATTTACTGCTTTCTTTACTGCTTTCTTTACTTCTTTCTTTACTGCTTTCTTTTTCATCTTTCATTTTCTGCTTTCATTTTATCGCTTTCTATAGCCATCCCCATTCCGATGAGTGGCTAACCCATCTTAGCCCTCAATATCGAAGAGCATTGGGACAGATAAAATCGCTTTAAATATTCAAAGGTCCTATTTCTCGTTAATAAAAATTACTTAAGGTTTGCCCCGGGTTAACGAAGAGTAGGACCATATATCGATGTGTGGGCTCTATTTCCATTGTCCATATGCAGGTGGCCGAGAGGCCGTGCGTATGGACCGATCACCCTTGGGTAAAGAGAGTTCCGCACTTACCCTCGAGAGAGGAGGCGCCTAACTCTACCGGATTGGGTTCCCCACCCAATAGCAGGGTTTTAAGCGTAATGCAGGCGTTAAGAGGAATCCTTCGTCGGACTATCGTTCGGTCGAATAGTCTTAGCATTCAAGTGAGCGATATTACCTAGAAATAGGTGTGCTCATTTTTGTGGAACCTCCACGGCCAAGTCTCCGCCTTAATTAATTTGAAATTTAGGATCTCTTTTTATTAGAAGTTTATTTAAGTTCGAATTCTATTTGATATCGTCGCGCTATTTATCCATCGGCTTCCTGCATTTTTTATGCTTTCATTTTCTGCACTTTAAATATATATATCTGCCTTTTTTATATAACAACCACAAAAATATTATCGGTAAAATAATAGTCCTTTCAGGGAAAAAGTAGAAATAGACAAACCGACCCCGAGAACAATATGACCCCAATATTCCTCCCCGAGAATATCTTGTACTACTCGTGATAGGTGCACTTGCCTCCTTTCGTTTAAAACGAAATATCGCCCGCGAACTCCTCCCTCTTTCATCTTTTACCTAAATAAAACCCCGTCTCTTCTCTTCTCTTCTCTTCTTCTTCAATCTTTTTAAAATAAAAACAAATTAAAGGCGCTCGCGGTGTGCATTACCTCCCCTCATCTTTTGCAGACCCTCAATGTACGAAGGAAAATTCCTCCTCCAATATCCAGCCTTGCCATAGTGGTGGCACTTTCCCACTTTCCCTTAGCCATTCTTTTTCAGTGCAGAAGATTTGGGTTCTATATCAGACTTAGGTCCCACCTTCATCTTCTTGAAGCCCTTTGCCTTGCCCTTACCTTTTTATGCGCTTACGGCAAGTGTACCGCTCGCATAAGTAATATAAAATGGGGAGGCTTTCCCTAGTATTGAATCTCTCAAGGAACACCGCAAGGTGTTGTTGTCTTTCAAGGAGTACTTGAGGTTGAAGTCCTAAGGGGTTTACTTTTAGTTACAATTAAACAAAAGCTAATCAAATCTACTCCTATACAGGCTGCTATGCACTGCTTCGCTCAATGAAATGGAAGAGTAGGCAGGCATATGGATTGAATGGAACAATGGATTTAGGGTCGCAAACACCTCTATGCAATGCGCGCCTCTAGCAATCCCTAGGGCAACAATACTAAATATTGTGGCGGGTGGAAATACGGGCGCTACTAAAGCAACTAAAGTAGTACAATAAAATAGAATCACATAGACATGAAACAAATACGCTTATAACTAAAGTGCAATATCATCTACAGAAGAAGATTTATCAACACATATACAACAACAAAGCAAGAACAAGTCAAGAAATCGACCGAATCTAAAGGCTCGTCGAGGAGTCGCGGAAGGAATCATCGAGTTGTTAGTCTACATCCAAGCTCGGTCCTCAACTATGCCTGGGCTAGAGAAGGGTTTCATGACCCTCCAATAGACCCGTCTTCTTCGTGTCACGATATAGAAGAAGGTTGCAAGCTTCCCTTTGCGTGATGTCTATGGCGTCAAAACATGCAATGGAGCTCATAGATGAAGGAGAAGGCCGAGACCAAGCACCGGTGAGAGGTAAGCTTCTCGATCATAGCCAGAGCTTCTCTCCTTAGTGGAAGATGAAGGGAGGAGGTGGAATGACGGAGCTTTGCCCTAAAACAGCGCTGGTATGGTTTAAAAATGTTCCTTTTCGTAATGGACGGAAATTTTTGCTATAAATAGAAGCAGGTCAGAAAAATGGTCACGCACGGTTAGGCGCACGATCGTGCGTTAATTGTGCATTAATAACGCGTAGAAAATGGCCAGCGAGGAAGATGCATTGACCCGTGAATTTTACTTGCGCGCGGACGCTTCCGCCCATGTGTGAAGGAAAATGCACTAGTAATGATAGAGCGCTGAAAAACCGGATAACAAAGAGGAACCGTGCGTTTTACTCACGCACGAGCATGTATGCCCGTGCGTGAAGGAAACGCACGATTAACCACAAAGTGCTGTACCTCAGAGAATAATATGGAGACCGTGTGATTGCTTCTTGCACGGTTTGGCCAAAACTCTGCGGGAACAAAATGCACGGGTAGCCACAGACGTACCCAGGATTATTGTGTATAACGCACGATTGTGCTGAAACAGTGCGCGAAGAAATTCGCACGACCATGCATTTTACACAGGAGCTGGAAATGGAATTCCGGACATCCCGACCACTGGCATAGCGAAAAATCCCACTGAGGCATAGACCCCAAAGGTTCCAAATAAACATATAAATCAAACGGAAAGAGCCATCGGGAGCACCAAGTGCTTACCCCTGACAACAGAATGCGCAATTATACACCCTCAGGCCAAAGCAGTGCACAGTGTGGTCATTGACCGATCGAAGCAAATATAACCGATTACCGGTTGAAATGCAGTGCACGAGTGAGAAAACAGGCCCAGATGAGTCCGAAAAACCCTATAAATATCGGACTCATCACCTTTATGCCCCATCAATATGGGGCTAGATGGCTTAGACTTCGTCATGTTAATCTCGACAGTTCGTAACATGCCTAGGAGCTAAGGTAGTGTCTTGTCTATTTCATTTATGTTATAGTTTAAGACAAACTCCTCATAACTGTCCGACAAAGATTGTAGGATCATGTCTATGGCCAAGTCTTGGCCTAGAGGGAACCCTAGTCTTTCAAGGTTCTCTATATACCCAATCATCTTAAGTACGTGAGTCCCTGCTAGGTCACGAGCTCCCATCTTGCACTGTAACAATGCCTTAGTGACGCTAAATATCTCTTGACAAGCTTGCCCTTGAAACATTTTCTTGAGAAGCTCGCCAATTTCCTTGCAACACATGCTCTCGTGTTGCTTTTGAAGCTCAAAGTTCAAGGTCGCAAGCATGAGACATTCGACGTCTAAGGTGTCATCGAGATACTTCTTGTAAGCATCTTTATGAGTACGGGATGCATTCCTGGCAGGCTCATCAGGGGATACCTCTTACAAAACATAGAGCTTGCGCTCTTGCCTGAGAACAATTCTCAGGTTCCCGTACCAGTCCAAATAATTTGTTCCACTCATCTTTTCCTTCTCAAAGATCGCTCTGAGGGACATGGTGGAGTGTGAGCCACTTGCTATAAATATTCTACAAGGATACAAGCAAAACAAATTAGTACTACATTTCAAAATATAATTTTCTCTTTCGATTAGGACTTTAATCAAAATAACTCCCACTATTTTTATCAAATCGATAACCCTTATATCAATTCAAAGAGTTCATGTGAGTAACTCTCTTAGTGGACAAGATCCTTATTTCACCAACACTATGAGTTAGCTTTGGCTTTTCTCTCACAATGCAGCTATTTAGGTAGGCAATGCTTACCAATTACATCATTATACAACTCCTGTATGGCTGGTGAATAACTCTTTATTCGCATCCATCATATTATGAATGCAAACCCCATGCCTCTGGGCACTCAACCTTTGAGGTCACCCAGTTATGATTGACCTGATGTTGACAGTGGAATATCATAATTATCCGCTCGCACCCATACCAAGATAGATTCATACACCTTTCTTTGGAAATCCCACACTTCCTCGATCGAGGCAGGAAGAGTGTCATCCATTGGAAGGCATCCGAGTACTAAGTATTACTTAAGAGATTTTTGATAATTTATTAACTCTTTAATCACGGTTAATATTTAACCAATGTGGACATCCGCAAACATTCAACAGCATACATAATCCAAATGCGTCCCAGATGTGCATGAGAAGATCATCAACACTTGATGTACTGGGATAAATCTGAACATCTAGAACACTTCTAAATCTTCAGATTTACATGTATTGGACATGAGCAACACCAACTCCACTTACATAGTAGACAAGCTCGTCTCTCAGTGTGAGATTCAAAATCTAACACACTTGGTTTCACAAATAAACTAGAGGGACGGTTACTATTAAGGAGTAACAAAGATAACACAACGAAATCACATGTGTTCCTTGTGGGGTTCCAAACGATAGTTCCCCTGGCGGTTGTCTTGACTTAGGCTTGGGGTGAACTGGTAATAGGCATCGAGTGCATCAGCTGGACACGATGAAGCGTCTGGTGCGTCGATTGGTTGGAAGGTGAGAAAAAGGATGGGTCACAGGAAGGCTGTGAGACAAGTACTATTCGTCAAATATTGTCATGTTGGACTTGACGATTTCGTTTGATTCACTTAGAATAATAAGTCGATTCATTAAGATTATAAGGAGACTCCCTACAATTTGTTGAATATCGTCGAGTGATACACGACGCATACGATGATTCTACTTGGAAGATCAAGAGGAACTTGTTAACGATACTCGACGAATTTGTCGAGTTGGACTCGATTGATTCGTTAGATTTACTCGAAATGTTTGGCCAATTTGGCGAGAATAACTTGAACAATTCGGTTGGACTTGTACTGTTCTTCGAATATCATCGGAGATACTCGACAAATCGTTGAGTTAGACTCGACGAATTCGTCGGACTTGCTTTGATTTTTTAGCTGATTCGTCAGGTATATAAGATGAATTTGACTTGGAAGATTTTCGGCCAGTGGAATTTTGAAGATTTTGCTGGATTTTACTTGAAGTGTTGAACCGATTCATCGAGATTACACAGAAGCTTCTTACAATTCGTCGATTTTACAAGACGAATTTTACTTATAAGAATTTGGCACAGACTGTGTTTATGAAAAAATACTTACGGTTGAACCGGTTTAGTACTTGTGCTGAATGTCGCCATATGACCGGTCTTTTCAAGGAGACTTATTTAATACAATAATGGACGGTTCAATGATGGAATGGCACGTGGCTGAGTAACCCTAACCCTAAGATTCCCCTATAAAAAGATATACCCAAGAAAATTCTAGCCATCTTCGTCCTTTTGACATGTCGATCTTGTGCCAAACCTGACGGAAACGAAGAACTTGCCAGAATCGAATTTTTTAGAGGAAGAACTCTCCCTCTCCGTTAAGAATGATACCGACGAGGAAACCAAACATTCCTCCAAGGAGGATAACGAGATCTTTGGACGTAAATGAGTTGAGCTTCCTACCCTCTCCCTTGGTGCTAAAACTTTAGTTTTGAAATAGGAGAGATGTCGGCTCAAGAGAGCTTGACTTTGGTGTGAAATGAAGATATCCTAGGAAGAGACCACGCTAGGACCTTTGTCATAGGGTTTTGTTATATTCAACCTTTCCTCTCTTTATTTTGAAGATGTTGGAGTTGGTTACGTGAAAAATGGTGGTTTATTGATGGTGAAAAAGGGAGGAGGAAGAGATGGATGTATCTTTGTATGAATTGATAAAGGAAGAAGATGAACCGATGCCATTCGTTTGACTTTAAGATGCGTGCAGAAATCTGCTTTCTATACGCAGTAGGCTTCATGCTCGAATTAAGTCATGATTTGAGTATTTCTAGGTCTTCGTTTGAACATGAAAGTTCTAGCTCTCGGAAAGTCCAATATAACGGATGGTTGATCGTTGTTGGGGGAGTCCTGTATCCCTAGGAATGTTCTATCAAAGTAACTATACTGTAATGTTTTATGTGTAGGTTGAGATTTTTCTAAACTTACATGAGGTCGGGATAGGCTTTCTATCAAAGTAAGTTGTGTTAGTCGTACAACTGAATGGTTGGGTTAAATAGGAATATCGTAGCCAAATGATATTTTAGATTGGGTGAATTTATTATATGTAACCGTGATAAGCTAATGTTTATGGATGATCCTTGGTTGTACAAATAATGTATTCATGAAATCTGATGAAGATGCACTTGATAACAATGTCATGAACGTTATGAGTTTTCGAAGAATTTCTGATGCATGTTGCATGAATGTGTAGTCCACAACTATATGGTGATTTCTAATTACAAGGGGAATATATAATGTATTCCTTGCAAGGTTATGTTGATCAAGTTGAAGCTTAAGTATTTAATGAAGTATAATTTGGGGATGGATGCATGATTTGGTATGTAGGTTCATGATATTTGTGAAAGAAAGGCTTGATGAGAAAATTCCTATGGCCATCTGATTTGATTGTCACTTATCTTTGGTAATGAAGATATGACAGGATTGACAACTAACAGGATTAGCCTCCCATATTAAGGTAGATTTTAGTGCTTTTGACCATTAGACTGGTATGATGATAAGGGACTCAGTGTGGAGCCTTTGAGTGCTTTTGAACACTGGATTTGAAATGTTGAGAAGGGAATCGGTTTGAGCCCTTGGATGTTTGATGACAAGGCCAAGTGAAATTACATGCAGTGTGTGTTGATGTGCGGTGTAATAATCCTGGGTTAAGGATAGTGTGGCAGGTCTACGGGCCCGCCAGTCGTCACACGGATGGGAGTTGATAGATAGCCCTTGGGTGGTTGGGCTTGGTCTTCAGTGCTCTTTCCAGAGGCTCCTTCTATAGCAATGGATAGTTGGGCTTGGTCCTTGGTGATATGTTACCAGAGGCTCCATCTATGCCACGATGATATGCAAGTTTGGGTTGTGTTCTTAGGGCACATCTACCTGAGACCCCTCTGAGTCGTAGTACGCAGAGGCTCTGCTGTTGTGTTCTTAGTGTTGAAGAGTATGGAGGCCTGGGCCTGGTAGTGTGGATACTCGCCTAGTAGTGGAGACTCTGGCTCTACTCTCACCGTCTGGCCATGATGGATGAAGGCTAAGAGGTTAGCTACTGATGCATTTGAACGGCAAGTGTACCGGTCACACAAGTAATATAAAATGGGTGTCTTTCCCAAGTATCGATCTCTTCAAGAAATATAGTAAGGGGGGAATTAATATCGAGGAGTACTTGAGATTGAAGTCCTTGGGTCGGAACTAACGAAAGGGGGGTTTGATATTTGTGGAAAAATAAAGTAAAAAGCTAACAACTACTCCTATGCAATGTTGTTATGCATCGTTTCGCTAGGCAGGATGGAAGACTAGTTGGGCTGCTATGTACCGAATCGCTAGGCCGATGGGCGAGTAGGCAAGCGTAAGAACAAAACAAACCAAGGATTATGAGGGTCACAAGCACCTCTTCGCTACACACGCCACTAACAATCGCTAGTGCGACAAGAATAGATGGATGGCAGATGGAAAATAAAGGCGCAAGTCAAGCAACTTAAGCCTAAATAACACAAGTTCACATAGACATGAAACTAATAATGTTTACAACCCAGAGCACATCATCAACACAAAAGTTCTAAAAGCACATAAACAACCATAAAGGAAGAACAAGCCAAGAGATCGATCGAATCCGAAGGCTCATCAAGGGGTCGCGGAAGGAATCGTTGGGTTGTCAATCCGCATCCAAGCTCGGTCCTCAACTACATCTGGGGTAGAGAAGGGCTGTCACTACCTTCCAATGGACCCATCTTCTTCGTGTCACAATCCGGAAGAAAGTTGCAAGCTTCCCTTTTCTTGTTAGCTACGGCGTCGAAGCTTGAAATAGAGCTTAGAAGATGAAGGAGAAGGCCGAGAGCAAGCACTGACAAGGTATAGGCTTCACGAGCATTGTTGAAGCTTCTCTCCTTAGTGGAAGATGAAGGATGGAGGTGGAAGGGAGGAACTTTGCCCTAAAATGTGGTTGGATCGGCTGGAATGAAGTTGTCACCTCTAATGGTGAAAATCTACGCTTTAAATAGAAAAGGATCAAAAAAATGGTCACGCACGGTCCCACGCATGACCGTGTGCTAACCCTGCGTTATTAACTTGCAGATCTTGATCGCGGAAGACGATGCGTTAACCCATGCATTTTACCCGCGCACGGGCACGTCTGCCCGTGTGTGAAGGAAATCGCACGGGTAAACACAGAATGCAGGGAAACAGGGGAACCGTGCGTTTTACTCGTGCATGGGCACGTTTGCCCGTGTGTGAAGGAAATACACGATTTACCCCAAAATGCAGGAATAAAGAAAAAATGTGCAGACCGTGCGATTCCTTCTCGCATGGTTTGGCCGAAACCGTGTGGGAATAAAATGCACGAGTAGAAACAGAAGTACCCAGAATTGTTGTTTGAAACGCACGATTGAACTGGAACCGTGCGCGAAGAAGTGCGCATGACCGTGTGTTTTACACAGAACTAGAAAATGAATCTGGGACATCCCGACTACCTGCACAACAATGAAACCAACTAGGACATCCGCCCCCAGCACCAAAGGAAAGCATAAAATAAACAAAAAGAAACATGGGGAGCACCATGTACTTACCCCCAACAAAAGAATGCACAATTGCACACCCTCGTGCCAAAATAGTGCACTTAGCGTGGAAAGCATAACAAATGAAATATCAACGATAACACACTAAAAGTGAAGTGCGTGTACGTGAAAACTATCCCAGATGAGTCTGATAAACACTATAAATATCGGACTCATCAGCTACCTGCTCGAAAAGTGGGAACTAAAGGGCTATGTTCACATAACAAAACAGAGTGCGTGAGTAACATGGGTGCATCATACACCATCATTCCATTGCATCGCATAAGATTCTCATAATATAAATTTTTATGTGCACTTTTATATGATGAGTTACTTTCTGTTAAGCCGATCCTTGACTTATAAATCTGTATGGGTATTTTTATAAGTTAAGTTATATTTCTGTTATAATATTATATGTTATGGATGATTACTGTTCCTTTACTCAATTGCCAGTGTAGAATGATACTATCACTTCTTGTGCACTGTTATTATTACTACTCTGATATGTATAAATATACCACCTGTTTGTAAGTACTTTTTATGTATAAATATTGTACCCTTCCTCTTTTTCCCGGTCAGTTCCTGATGAGTCTCGTTATATAGGGTTTTGCTAACTCATCTGGGATGGTTTTCTTGTCTTTGCACTTCCCTTTTAGGTTGTTTTCGATGATATTTCGTTCCTACTGTGTTTCACTTTAAGTGCACTTTGTTAGCCCGTGGGTGCGCAATTGCGCATTCGATTGCTAGGGGTATGCACTTGGTGCTCCCCAGGGCTCATTCCAGTAGTTTTTATTGCATTTTGCTGATTGTTGGAGGGTCCTCCTTTTTGAGTTTTTATTATGTTTAGGTGGCCAATTTTCCCCTCTTCAGAATTCTGATTTGTGCAAAACGCACAGTCATGCTTATTCTTGGCGCATGATTTGTTTCCGACGTGCGTTTTCTAAAGATTATTTTGGATGATTGACCAGCTCGTTTGATTTCTTCACGCACGTTTTCTTCGGAACCGTGCGTGAAGGAAACGCACGGTTTTTCTGTAGCTTTTGTTTTTCGGCCGTTCTGTGTTTAATCGTGTGTTTTACTTCACGCAAGGGCAGAAGCGCCCATACGCGAGTTAAACACACGATTTCACCATGTTTCCTGCCTTTTGTGCTTTCTATAGTTACCCGTGTTATTTCCTTAGCGCATGGGCGGCATCGCCCGTGCGATAGTAAAACGCACGGGTCAACGCTTCTTCTTCCTTAGGCGTTTTCTCGATATTAATATCGCACGGT
Organism: Platanthera zijinensis; assembly: GCA_039513925.1. Lineage (NCBI taxonomy): Eukaryota > Viridiplantae > Streptophyta > Magnoliopsida > Asparagales > Orchidaceae > Platanthera > Platanthera zijinensis. The sequence goes on along the minus strand of CM077091.1, from coordinate 55,857,178 downwards.
TCACGCACGGCCGTGCGCCAGACCGTACGCGACCATTTTTTCAGACTTTTACTTTTTAAGCCGCAGATTTCTTCTAGACCGGACATCTCCATTTTCCCCCTCCATTTCCGCTCCTTTTTGCGGGAACTCATCGCTCCAATCGTCATTCTCTCTCTTCCATGAGAAGCTCTTCCGGCAACCATTTATCCTCTGAAAGCTTGCAAAAGTTCCGTCTCCGACCATCTCCATCTTCTCCGACCTCTGAGCTACCATCTGAGTTACTTGTTGCTGCACTTGAGAAGTTCACCATTCGGAACCGACTTAGCAACCACGAAGAGGACGGGTTAGAAAAAGGAAGTGACAACCCTTCTGGATCCCAGACGGCTTCCGAAGACCAAGCTAGGATGAGGATTGACAACCTTCGCTTCCGGCCGAGAATCTTCGAGAGCTTTCGTGCGCTCAATTGTATTTCTTCACTTTTACTAGACTTGACAAGTTTTGAATCTGTGCTAGTAAACTTGTAACTTGATAACACTATTTTTGATGGAGTTTCATCAAGTTTTGTTAATGATGTTTTAATCTTGGGTTGTGTTTGAGCCATTCTAGCGATTGCTAGAAGCGCGCACTGCGAAGAGGTGTTTGCGACCCTCAATAGTTCGTTCATCTCGTTATTGCTCGTTGGAGTAATCACCCGAACAATGCGGTGAAGGCGACCCGAGCTAGATCAATGCTTCTTAGTGTAGAAAACCCAAAATCAAACCCATCGTTTTTACTTAGTACTTCCATTCATTTCTCTGAAAGAAAAATCCATGCTCCCTACTTGCACTCTGCGTGAGATCGATATCTGAGGAAACTACTCCTCCCTTTTATTAATTGTCCGTAAACGGTAATCTTACCGCAAGCACATAAAGATTTTGTCGCCGTTGCCGGGGAGTGCAACTGTTGCGTGGATTTTGTTTCTTTTGGGAAATTTTTGTGAGTGTTTTGGTGTTTTTAGTGTTTTCTTTTTATGAGTGTTGTATGACAAATCTGAACCCTAGTGAAAGGGGAGAGGATTTGTGTGCTAACCCTCAGACCGCACGAGCAAGGAGAGCTCGTTTGCGTGCTGCTACTGCGGAGGAAAGGAGGGAAGATTTGAGTCGTGGAGGAAATGCCCAAGGAGAAAGAGTAGATGAAGTACAGGAGGTTGTCCAGCCTCGTGTCAGGACCATGCATGACTTCACTATCCCTACGGCGGGGAGTGTTTATCCAGGATTCGAGCCAGCCATAGCCAATAATCATTTTGAGATCAAGCCTGTGATTTTGAATATGATTAGGAATAATACGCAGTACTCGAGTCTGTTGAGGTTGGATCCTCAGCTACATTTGGCTGAGTTTTCAAAGATATGTGGTACTTTCCGCTATACGGGCATTGCGGAGGAAGTTGTGAAACTAAAGTTTTTCCCTTTCTCACTAAGGGATAGGGCCATGATGTGGCTGCATACAATCGTGCCTGGCACCGCTACCACCTGGGAAGCTTTATCTTCCATGTTTTTGGCTAAGTTTCATCCTGGTTATAAAATTGTTCATGCTCGTAGGGAAATCGCTATATTAAGACAACTAGACCAAGAGACCTTATTAGAGGCGTGGGAGCGTTTCGCTGATCTGCAGCGTCGTTGTCCCCGACACGGTTGAGAGCCGTGGAACCTTGTCGAAATATTCTATTTTGGTGTCAAGCCGAACTACCGGGCTATGATTGATGCGGCTGCCGGCAGTACTATCATGAACTTATCTCCTGAGGAAGCGTTGAGACTCCTTCGAGACATAGCTTCCCACAACACATACTGGACGGTGGGCAGGAATGCCCTAAGAGGGGCAAAAAAATTATTCGATGTGAATGCGATGGGGCAATAAGCAGAATCGAGCCATCCTGCCTTGGATGGGAAAATGATGTTGACCCAATCGGCCCCACCGCCTTCTTCAGTTATGAACATATCGTGTTAGGGATGCGAAAATACCAGCCACCACGCTTTTGAATGCCTTGCTGGAGAGTCATCTGCGTACTAAGCAGGTATAACCTTTTATGAAAGTGTTAATTTCATAAGAAATCAAAACCAAGCTGCGCCCTATAATAATGTTTATAACCCAAATGCGAAAAATCATCCGAATTTCTCATGGAACCAAAATGCCCCCGGTCAAAGATAGCAGGGAGGCCAACATCAATTTGATACTCAGGCTTCTAGTAGCCAGCTGTGACCGCCTTAGTCGGGTAATAATCCAAATACGCAAGGGATGTGTAAAAGTGCATTAGAGGGGATGATGGAAAAGTTTGTAAAAATGGCCTAGTCCAATATGTCCACTCAAACTGCATCTATGAGGAACTTGGAAACACAATTGGGGCAACTGGCCCAAGTGTTTTCCAAGAGTACTCGTGGCGCTCTTCCTAGCGATCCGGAGAAAAATCCCCATGAGCAGGGGAAGAGTGTCGGGGATGCGGAGGAGTGCAATACCAATGAAACGACCATTAAATGTGAAATTAATGTATTGAAACTTCAGCAATATGCGATTATGGTTCGTCATGCAACATTCTTGCTTTGCAAGATGTTGAAAAGCTTAACTTAAATATCAAATCTGATGAGCATAAATCCTTAGTGCTACCAGATGGATCTGTGGCTAAGACTAATGGGGAGGTTAAGGGTGTAGAAAAGGCTTTGAATGGTGTTGTGTTTATCACTGACTTTCAGGTGCAAGGACCTAAGGGTAACACGTCCAAACCCATCCTTGGGGTTCACTTCCTGAAATCCAGTGAAGTTGTTGGATCCCTAGTTGGATTTGGGCTAGTTTCACTAAGTTAGGATCATATGACCCAACATGTATAGCCTGGGTCATGGTTGTGTCCTAGAGTCTAGGCCAAGTCCTTAGAGTTAACAATGCATGGACCAGCCATCAACAGACTGCCAAAGACTCAAGACTTTGAGAAATATCAAAGACTCAGAAAATGAGTTCGAGGTTCGTCGAACTCATGTCGACGAAAGTCGTGCTCAGCTCGACGAACTCAGAGAAAATTCTCTGAGGTGATCTCGATGAACATGGTTCTCTATTCGATGATCTTTGGACACTATGAATCAGCATTCCTAAGTCCAGAATCAGATTCCAATCGAAGAATACATCTTCTCAGCTCGACGATCTTGATGCACAGTTTTGGAAAGATTTGTCGAGCAGCAGTCAGCAGTTCTGAGATCGACGATCTTGGATCTCAGCTCGACAGACGAATCCAGACTTGGTTATTTCCATCCTTCTGTCCCTATTCTATTACAATAATTCCTGAGTAATTAATGCTAAAATATTCTCTGAATATTACCGTTAGACAGAGCATTAATTATGATCTTCATCAGGATTATTGCTTGCCGTTTTTCAAAGGAATAGTTAGGGAAATCAATCAAAACAAATATTATCAAGGCCGTTAGCATTGAATGCAGGAAGGAATTCAAATTTCAAAAGAAAATTTATATGGAAAATATAAAAGGGATTTTTCTCCTCTTTTCGGAAGAACGCACAAAAATTGAACAAGAAATACAAAACTAGTCAACAGTGGACAAGCATCTTCTGCTTTTCTCTCTTGACAGCACTCTGAGACGTAGAGTACGCACAACAAAGTGATACAGAGAAACAAGCGCTTGACCAAAGAAAGAACATTTAGCTAAAGAAGAATAAGAACAACCATTAAAATAAAGAGTCTTCTTCTATCCTCATCCCAGGATTCTTCAAAGGACAACAACTATAGTATCAGTCAAGAAGTCCCTGGAGCTCTTCTGGTTAAATCAAAAGCTTGAAGCCCTATCACCCTACAGCACAGCTCTAACTTCTTGAACCATTCAATATCTCAGGGGGAGCCTTTGCCAACATCAAAATCCACAAAAGTCTTCTCAATTGTACTTTGAGAAATAGAAGACAAAATCAATCTCTCATCCCCCACTGTATAAACTGATCAAAAGCTCATTGGTGGCAGACATATGATCAAAAACCTGAGTGGATTCCTACCAGGGTGGAAGACAAGTGGATGTACCCAGGTTTGGGAACCACTATAAAATTCTTGTGTTGTCTGAATGCTCTTTTATTTTATTCTTGTTGTGGCTGTGCAAGTTAGGTTGCTGTGTTTGTGATTATTTATATTAGTTGTGCCTGTGACAAATCATATTAGTTTAAGAATAAGTTTTTATTTACAACAAAAGTTTTAAAACCTAAAGATACTCTATTCATCCCCCCTCTAGAGTATACCAGATTTAACCCCTCACTTTCAATTGGTATCAGAGGAAGGTTCTTTTGGTTGTACAAGTTAACCCTTCAACCAAAGATCCTGAGTTAGATCTTTCATTTCATTTCTATTAGGTTTATACACACAGCATGGCACAGAACAAAGATTATGCAAGCACAAGGCCTCCAGTATGTAATATAAACAAGTTTGCTATTTGGAAGGCAAGAATTAAATTGTATATGAATTCAATTGATGAAGATATCTATAACTCTATTTTGACAGGTCCCCCTCAGGCTTCTACCTCTATAGCAACATCCAGCACTAATGCAGTTCCACCACCTGAGTGGACTGAGGCTCAGAAAAAGGCCAAAGTTGTTGATGTTAAATCAATGAACATTCTGGCCCAAATAATGTCAGATGACATCTTTCAGAAAGTGGTTGAATGCATATCAGCCAAGGCCATCTGGGATTCCCTCAATCAAATGGTGGCTAGATCTGCAGATGAAAGGAAAGATAAAAGATCCAATCTCATATCCCAATATGAGAATTTCAAGAAGGAGGAAGCAGAATCAGTAGCATAGATGTACAATAGGTTGAGCCCAATCATCAATGAGCTAAGAACCTTTGATAAGGACATCACCCTCATAGAGGTGAATGATAAAATCCTTATGTGCTTCCCAAGCTCGTGTGATTCAAGGATCTGGCCTATCAAGGAGGCCAGGAGCCTAAATGAGATTTCCACTAAATCTCTTTTGGGAAAGCTAAAGTACTATGAGTAGCTCATCAAATCAAGAGAAGCAGCTGAGTAGAGAACACCTCCACCAGCAAGGAAGGAGCACAACATTGCATTCAAGGCTACTGAGGAGACAGAGACTCCAACAATCAATGAAGACTTGATGGGACTATTTGCCAGAAGATTCTACAAAATGAAAAAGAAAGATTTCAAAAGAAAGTCATCCAGGCAAGATGACAAGCCAAGGTATGACAAAACCCCACTAAAGAAGTGGTGTGCTTTGGCTGCAAAAAACCTGGACACTTCCTCTCAGAGTGTCCAAAGAATCAGAAGAAGGAGAAGAGAAGAGAGAAGGATTCAAGAAGACAGAAAAGCAGCATGCCTTCTTCCAGCAAACATAAAAAGAAGGAGAAAGGTTATGTTGCTGAAAGCTGGAGCGAAACAGAAGATGAATCCTCATCTTCCAGCTCCAGTGAAGAAGAAGAAGAAGAGGCAAGGGCCAAAAAAGTTTGCCTCATGGCAATTGATCCCTCTAGAAGTCATTCAGATGAAGAAGAATTAAATAATGAAGAAGCTTCAGAATCTAAAGCTGACCTGGTATTGTCTTATTTTGATTATAGCTCTGATTCATTTTAATCTAAATGTAAAACCATGTGCATTGATCTAATAAATTCAGAAAAAGAAATTAAGACACTTAGGGAGAGACTAGGAAACCAAGAAAATGTTATTTCTGAAAATAATAGGCTAAAGGCTGAACTAAATCAAGCTAATGAATTAATCAATTCCTTAAATACACAACTATGTGAGGCCAAACAACTTGAGGAATCTCTCAATGGGAGAATCCTCAAGCTAATGGACATTACAAGCACAGTTAATGCCAGACTGAATGGCAAGCTGGGCTTGGGTGCTTCATCAAGTTTGCCCACCATTCTTAAGAAGAATATCTTGTCAACCCCCATTAAATTTGTTTCTGGTAAGGGGAAAGAAATAATTACCAACAAACAAACCACAGAACAAATGCCTAATTCAAAAAGTCAAAATAACAAAAATCAGAAAACCTTAGCTAAAAACAATATTAAGCAGATTTCGTCGAACCCAGATCGACGAAATGTGGCCAGTTCGTCGAACTCAAGTCGACGAATGCTAAACGAAAATTAATATAATAATCATTCTTCTTAATGTGACCTACGAACTGTGTATGGTTCGTCGAGCAGAGATCGACGAACTTCGAGTATAGAAAATGAACTTATTCATCCTCTGAGCAGAGATCGACGATCTCATCCCAATTCGTCAAACTTTGATCGACAAACTCACAATATTTCATCGAACCCAGAAAGACTTGCTAATAATCATAACTATAACATCAACTGTAATAAACCTAAGAAACCATTAAATCCATTAGCTGATTGGATAATTCCACCTAGAAGATATAATCCATTAGGATACAAATCTCAACCAAAATTCTCTGTAATATCTAGTTTTTCATATCAGCAATATAAAGGACCCAAGGTAACCTGGGTCAAGGACAACTAACTATTTTCTTTGCAGATAAAGAGCTATCCAGTTGTGAATCAACTATGGTACCTGGACAGTGGTTGCTCCAAACATATGTCTGGCAACAAGGAAAACCTAATCAACTACAAGTCCAAGCTGGGACCAAAGGTAATCTTTGGTGACTCAAAGTGTGGCCAATCTGAAGGCTATGGAGAAGTAAGGATTGGAGCTGTCACTTTCAAGAAGGTGACTTATATAAGAGGACTCAAGCACAACCTCATCTCCATAAGCCAATTATGTGATGAAGGTTATCTAGTACACTTTAACTCAATATCTTATATTATTTCAAATAAAGAAAAACAAAATGTTTTAAATGGGAATAGACAAGGAAACATATACTTAGTTGATTTTCATTCTGCCAATTCAGATATCTGCTTACTAAACATAATTAGTAATCAGAATGAATTATGGCATAAAAGGCTAGGGCATGTAAACATGAACAATATTGCTAGGCTATAAAAAGAAAACCTTGTGAGAGGTTTACCTTCTGGTCCCTACAAGAAGGAAGGCCTCTGTAGGGCTTGTTAACTAGGCAAGAAAACTAAATCTAGCTTTAAATCAGTAAATAAAAGTGATTCACCTAGGATCTTGCACTTGCTAAACATCGATCTCTTTGGACCCATTACTGTACAAAACCTAGGAGGGAAATCCTACACATAAGTTATTGTAGATGACTTCTCAAGGTTCACTTGGGTATTATTTTTGAGATCTAAGTAAGATACCTTTAAAGTTCTTACAGATTTTCCCAAGACCATACAGATTGAGTACTCTACTCATGTTGCATTAATCAGAAGTGATCATGGTACAGAGTTTGGGTCTCTTCTTATGCATGAGTTCTGTGAGAAGGAAGGTATCAGGCATTACTTCTCAGCTCCTAGAAGTCCCCAACAAAATGAGGTAGCTAAAAGGAAAAATAGGACCCTAATTGAAGCTACAGGCACATTTCTTGCAGATGCTTACATGCCCCAATCCTTTTGGGCAGAGGTTGTAAGCACAACAAATTATGTACTGAACAGAAGTTTGATACATAAACTGAAGAATAGGACTCCCTATAAATTACTTAAAGGTAAGAAACCTACAATCACCTATTTTAAAGTGTTTGGTTGCATATGCTATATACATAATAACAACAAGAAATATATTAGAAAGTTTGAAGCTAAGGCTAAAGTGGGAATTTTTCTAGGATATTCCCAAGTAAGCAAAGCTATAGGGTATTTAATAAATCATCTTTAAAAATTGAAGAATCAATTCATGTTACTTTTGATGAGGCTAATATGTCTTGCAAGGAGAAAGAGATTTCTACCAGTAATCCTTTGTAGGTACCTCACTTGTGTGAGACTTTGGATAAATTAAGCCTCACCCATGAGGCTCCAACACATCCTTCTCCACAGGTTTATGAAGACAGTTAAGAAGAACAGTCTGAAGAAGTTGAACCTCATCCAACAACAAACATAATTCCACAAGAGGAATTAATTCAAAATATTATTGCTGAACCAACTCCACCCACTGAGTTTGTCACACTAAGGGATCACCCTAGATCTCAAGTGATTGGAGACATGTCAGTAGATGTATAGACAAGGCATCAACTCAACCAAGACTTGATGCATGCTTGTTTCCTCTCTCAAGTTTAACCTCAATCCATAAAAGATGTTGAGCAAGATCCCCACTGTATCATTGCTATGCAAGAGGAACTCAACCAATTTGAGAGATGAAGAGTGTGGGATTTGGTTCCAAGACCCCAAGACTACCCAGTCATTGGAACCCAAATTGGTATATAGAAACAAACTAGATGCCCAAGGTGTAATTTTCAGAAACAAGGTTAGGCTTGTTGCTCAAGGTTATAGGCAAGAATAAGGGATAGACTATGACCAAATCTTTGCACCTGTTGCAAGGTTAGAAGCAATCAAAATATTTCTTGCCTATACTGCCTACAAAAAATTCAAGGTATATCAAATGGATGTGAAGACTGCATTTCTAAATGGAGTAGTCAAAGAAGAGGTTTATGTTGAACAACCTCCAGGTTTTGTCTCTCCAACTTATCCCTCTCATGTATTTAAATTGCATAAAGCTCTTTATGGTTTAAAGTAAGCTCCAAGAGCTTGGTATGAGACCCTAGCCAGCTTTTTGATAGAGCTTAAATTCATTAGAGTCATAGTAGATAAAACCTTATTTACTAGGCATCATAAGGACCAAACTTTGTTGGTAAAAATATATGTGGATGACATTATATTTGGGTCTACTGATTCCAAATTATGCAAGAGGTTCTCTGACCTCTTGCATTCAAAATTTGAGATGAGTAGCATGGGTGAACTCTCCTACTTCCTTGGTCTCCAAGTGAAGCAGCTCCCTGATGGCATCTTCATCTCCCAAGATAAATATGCTAAAGAGCTTATAAAGAAGTTTGGGATGGTTGATGCCTCAGCAAAGAAAACACCCATGGATACAAATGTTGTAATAGACTCTGATGCACATTGGAAACCTGTGGATCAGAAACTATATATGGGCATTGTTGGGTCCCTACTATACCTTACAGTAAGCAAAACTGATATCATGTTTGCCACATGTCTTTGTGCTAGGTTCCAGGTGAACCCTAAAGAATCTCACCTAGTTTTTCTAAAAAGAATTTTAAGATATAAAAAGAGTTGTCCCAATAAAGGACTCTGGTATCCTACTGAGTTAGAATTTGAGTTAACTGGATACTCAGATGCTAACTTTGTTGGATACAAAGTGGACAGAAAGAGTACCAATGGAACCTGTCTGTTCCTTGGTATGAGATTAGTGCCCTGGTTTTGTAAAAAGCAGTCATTTGTGTCTACATCAACTGCTGAAGCAGAATATATTGCAGCTGGAAGTTGCTGTTCCCAGATGTTGTGGATCCAAAACAAACTCCTGGACTATGGCTTCAACTTAAATAATGCATCCCTCTTATGTGATAACCCACTTGTTCTTTATAAATCAGCTTGGAATGATCAATGGAGAAGACTTAGTTTAGTTTCTGTCTGCACTCGACGAATTTTTCAAAGTTCGTCGAACGGAGCTTGATGAACTGGGAAAAGTTCTTGAGATATTTGTCGACCAAAGATTGACAAACTCTCTATGAGTGAAGTTATTTTTTTCTAACGGAGATCGACGAATCTTCCTCAGAAAACTTTCGTTGAACGGAGCTCAATGTAATGTCATCTAACCTTCAAACTGAGCTCGACGAATTGTTTAACTCCAAATTATTTCATCGACCTCAGATCGAAGAAATTTTTTTATTTTATTTTTCGTGGAACGGAGTTTGTCGATTCATATTCTAGAAAACCTTATAACTAGGTTTTCTTCGACCTCCGTCCCGTGCTTTCAGTTCCTTGCACTTGATCTTCGTTTTTATCTTATAGGTGCTTAAAAGGGCAATTCCAGCAGGAAATCTCGCAACAATAAAATTCGATACTGGCTTTCATATTAATTTCGATTCTTTCAAACATTCCGACCCCATCTTCCTAGAAATCTTGCAACTACTTGAAGGACAGTAGTTGAAGAATCTGTTGTCAACAAGGATCAAAATATCTGGCACTACAATCCGGGAGTGGGTCTATACTTCCTCCACCACAAAAGAGAATACAATGATAGGAACTATATCGGGTAATGCCGTCTCCCTTACCCCTGTAGTGTTAACTGAAATTTTTTGATTAAACATTGGAATAGAAGAATTGGAGATTGAGAGTGAAGAGTATGCTGAGATGCTAAGTCTGATGGGTTATTCTAGAGAAAACCCTAACAAACTGCTGAAGAAACACCTATCTGCTGAATTTAAGTTTCTAGCAGATATTGTGGGGAAAGTCCTGCTAGGCAAGCACACTGCCCATGACTATATAACCAGGCACCAATTCTTGGTAATGTGTGCAGTAGTAAACAAGAATCAAGTAGACTGGGTGCAGATCATGTTTGATCTGATTAAGAAAAATAATACTAAGAAAGAGGTTTGCTTTGGAAGGATCTTAGGGATCTTCCTGAAAGAGAATGCTGCTGAATCCCTGGTCTCCCAGACCATATTCATAAATGCCAGCAAGAGGCTCACCTGTGCCCTCTTTAGCAATGGGAGAGGACTATCACCAAGCCCTCCAAGGCTACCTCCTCTTCCATCAGGACTTCAGAGAGTACTAGGGATGCTCAGGCCAATTCCCACCCTACTTAAGAGGTTCCATACTCCATCCTACAACTTCCAGCTATCCAAACTCCCTCTCAGATAGCACATCAACAAACCTCACAATCCATTCATATCCTAGTCTCTACTCCCATACCTCCATCATCCCCAATTCCTACATCTCCAACCCATATTCCCTTTCCTACTCCTTCCCCCTAACATGATACATCAATACCATCACCACTGAAATTCTTTAGTGTCAACTAAGTCCACCTATGGGGGGAATAGGTCTCGTGCAGTCTTTTGCGGAATTTAAATAACCTGCCCAAATAACAAACACAGCACAAAAAAACACACAATCAATTATAGTGGTTCCCCGATTTGGGTACATCCACTCTCCCCCTTCGACCTATCTCCCACAAAGGGATGACTCGGTCACTTCACCAAATGGATTGAAATCCAATCCTCACACTACAGAAGGCACCCTTCCAACCGAAGGAGTAACTACTCCTCCACCAAGGGTTGCACCCAACCCTTACAACTAGGAATCACTATTCCTTTACAACAAAACAAAAAATAGAATGTACAAGAAATACAAACTACACTAGTGGAGAACCCGATGTCCCTCTTCGTTCATTGAATCGTTCTTGATGAAGACGAAGAGTCCACGACCGGAGCACTCTCTTAGAGAGGATCTTCCCAAGATCGGCAGCGGCAAGTGAATACGGCGGCGATGCTTTGTAGATCAAAACATCTTGACGAAGCAAGCAAGGTCTACCAACGATCTCAATCGGATCAGTCGTCTCAATTGATTCGGAATGAAGAGTTATCCTCGTTCAACAAATCGAGAGATAAAAGATCTCGAGAGAGAAGCGCGAGACGCTAGACTTGCCTCAGTTCTATCACCGGAAGATCAAGGATGATCTGAGATCTGCTGCGGCAACAACTTGCGAGCGGCGATGGCGACGGGAGGATTTCCGCGATCGGCTAGGTCACGCTCAGTGGCTTTGATTTCTCGTGAATGATTACTGTTGAAGTTCGAAATAAGCATGTATATATACCCTAAGGCAAACACTAAAGTCCTTTGTTGGACCCACAAAGAGAAACCCTAGCCCCGGCCGAAACAACGTAACCCGTCTTGGTTCGGTCCAGCGAGAGACGAAAATTGCCTAAGGCAAAATCGACGAGAATCACTGGTGATTCTCGTCGAGTCGGCGAGAATCACTTTGTGATTCCCGTCGATTCTTCCTTAGCAGAATTTCAGTTGGAAACTAGGTCAGTCGTAGGGAATCAGCGGGAATGCAACCTGATTCTCGTCGAATCAGCGGGAATCAAAATGATTCTCGTCGAAGTCGGCGAGAATCACTTGGTGATTCCCGTCAATTCTGCCATAGCAGAATTTCTGAAGGAAAACCGTCATCCGGAAGAGGTCGGCGGGAATGAAGCCTGATTCCTGTCGAATCGGCGAGAATCACAAGTGACTCCCGTCGAAGTTGGCGGGAATGACTTTGTGATTCTCGCCGATTTTAATTTAGACGATTTTTCTCTTCCTTCCTATGATCTTGGTCTTTGACCCATCCTTGCTCCTCTTCTGCTCTTGCTCTATCTCGACCATGTGCTTGAAAATAAGTACACTTCAATAGAGAGAGCACACGTGAGTCAACACACTGATCTGCTCAACGAGGGATTACGTTGCGCAGACCCGTGTATATTAACCCATTGCACCCTGACATTAGTGTGTACTTAGCATGGAATAGCTGCAAGCACAACTTGAAAGAAAATAATCAAATACATTGTCAATTAGACTTAGCTGGTTCAGGGGCTTCTTCAAATCAGGTACATTGTGGATACAATACCCAACAATCTCCCCTATTTGAAGAAGCCTAAACCCTACAAGCTAAGGTGAATAAGACAAATGGGAATGAAAAACATAAAATGATCAATCAGTTGAGAATGAAATTCTTTACCATTTTCCTTAGAGCATACTAAGCATTCTGGCAGCCACTACTTTCGTACCTTTGCACCATAGCCTTAGCCGAGAGGGTAATCTCCCCCTTTTCGGCTTCTACAAATCTGGGACTTCACTTGGAGCCAGATGCTCCCCCTCAGATCTTGCATCCGTGCTCGAGCTGGAGTTCCTTGCTGATGCTCCCCCTTGATCCAAGAGCCTTGAGCCTTACAGTCTTCACTCTTCATAGTTCAGCATGTCGAGTTCAGTTTTGAAGAGACTGAACTTGGCCTCGTCGAGGGGCTTTGTGAAGATATCTGCAACCTGCTTATCCGTGGGGGCATAGTAGAGAGAGATATCTTTGTTTTCCACATGCTCCCGAATGAAGTGATAGCGCACTTCAATGTGCTTTGTTCTGTTGTGTGATAGGGGATTGTTCGCAATTGTTATTGCGCTCGAGGAGTCGCAATACATCAGAACCTCTCTGAAATGCAAGTCATAATCTTTGAGCTGATTTCTGATCCATAGAAGTTGTGCGCAACAGCTGCCGGCTGGGATGTACTCAAATTCAGCCGTAGAGGTTGCGACAAAATTCTATTTTTTACTATTCTATGAAATAAGCCTTCTTCCGAGGAATTGGCACGTCCCAGAAGTGCTTTTCCTATCATCCCTGCTTCCTGCAAAGTCAGCATCTGAAGAGCCTATCAGCTCGACATCATTGTTTCTTGGGTAGAACAAGCCAAGATTTGGTGTACCTTTAAGGTATCTAAGAATTCGCTTTGTAGCGACATAATGAGATTCCTTAGTGTTCACTTGTTATCTGGCACAAACGCATGTGAAAACGTAATATCCGGTCTACTAGCAGTAAGGTAGAGCAGGGATCCAATTATGCTTCTGTATTTGGTTTCATCAAAAGGTTTTCCTTTCTCATCCTTGTGCAGAGACACAGTGGATCCCCTTGGAGTCCTCATAGAGGTTTGATTCTCCATTTCGAATTTCTTGAGGAGTTCATTTGTGAACTTCGTCTGAGAAATGAAAATTCCATCCTCAGACTGTTTCACTTGAAGTCCCAAAAAATACTTTAGCTCTCCCATGCTGCTCATTTCAAACTTTCTTTGCATAAGTTTAGAAAAATTCTTGCAAAGATTATTGTCTGTTGAGCCGAATATTATGTCATCGACATAGATTTGCACCAGCAAAATCTTGCCTTTGACATCCCTAAGAAACAATGTCTTATCTATTTTTCCTCTCGAGAACTTGTTCTCATGAGAAAACTAGACAGAGTCTCATACCAAGCTCGAGGAGCTTGTTTTAAGCCATATAATGCTTTATTAAGAAAATAAACATGATTAGGGAAAGTAGGATTAACAAAACATGGGGGTTGTGCGACATATACTTCCTCTTTCAAATTTCCATTTAGGAATGCAGATTTCACATCCATCTGATAGACAGTGAATCCTTTATGAGAAGCATACGCAAGGAACAATCTGATCGCCTCGAGCCTTACAACTTGTACAAAGGTTTGGTCGAAGTCAATCCCCTCCTCCTGTCTGTAACCTTGAGCCACCAGCCTTGACTTGTTCTTTATGATGAAACTGTGTTCAACCAGTTTGTTTCTGAAGATCCACTTGGTGCCGATCACATTCTGGTTCTTTGGTCTGGGAACAAGCGTTCAGACGTTGCATCGTTCGAATTGATGTAGTTTATCTTGCATGGCCAATACCCATGATACATCTTTATTCGCTTCATTGAACTTCTTTGGCTCAACCTGTGATAGAAAACTAAGGTGCGAAATCTCGTTAATTATACCTCTCCGAGTTCTGACACCGTCACGAGGATCTCCTATGATTTGATCTCTAGGATGATCCCCCACGTGTCGGAGCTCTAGGAGTCTGGCATCTAGAGCTCTGACAGCTTCTCGGGCTTCTCCTTCTTCTGGTATATTTTCTCCATCCTGATCGTCAACTTCTCCAGTTAGCATTGAGGTAGAAACCTTGACGTACTTGGGAGTTGCACCTTTTGAAGTCTCATCAAGACTTAGCTGTTCAAGCCTTGCACCTGCATCCCCAAGAATGCCACAGGAAGAATTGCTATGAAGCAAGCTTCCTTCATCAAAAACAATATTAATGGACTCCTCTACCACTAGGGTTTTCTTATTGAAGACCCTATATGCCCGACTATGGCTACTATAGCCCATGAAGATGCCTTCGAAGCATTTTTCTCTGAATTTAGTACGTGGGTACTTCCCATTATTGAGTACATAGCATCTGCAGCCAAAAATCCTGAAATAGGACATGGTCGGTTTCCTGCCTTTCAGTGACTCATAAGGCGTCTTACGATGATTCTTGTTGATCAATGCCCGGTTCTACACATGACAAGTTGTATTGACAGCCTCTGCCCAGAAGTACTCAAGAAGAGAAGCGTCATTCAACATTGTCATACATGCCTAAATGAGCGTTCTATTTCTTCTCTCCGCAACTCCGTTTTGCTGAGGAGTACGCGGGGTGGAAAACTCATGAAAGATGCCATGTTCTTCATAGAATTCTGTCATGGCACCAGACTCGAATTCTGTTCCATGGTCACTTCTGATCTTGACCACGGAGCAGTTAAGTTCGTTCTGAATCTGCTTTACAAAATTAGTGAAGATGTCAAATGTATCTGACTTTCGTTTCAAGAAGAACACCCACGTAAATCGAGAGTGATCATCAACAATCACTAACGTATACGATTTGCCTCCTAAGCTATGAACTCGCACTGGACCGAACAAGTCCATATATAGAAGATAAAGACATCTGGAGGAGCCTTTGTCTGCAATGCCCTTAAAGGTAGCCCGAGTCTGTTTGCCCTTCTCGCATGCAGGACAAGGGCTATCTTTGATACACTTAATAGTAGGGGCATCCCTTACTAAGTTCTTAGAAAACAACATATTAATTTTCTTGAAATTAATATGTGCTAATCTCTTGTGCCATTGTTCACAAAGAGATGCACTGCCTTTTGCTACTAGGCACACGGGGGTAGAAGAATCTAAGCTAAGAAAATCTAAACAAAAGATATTTCTGCTCCTAATGCCAGTTAATATCGTCTCTGAAGAGGCGCACGATATTATCAAGCACTTATCCTTGCAGAACTTAACGTCATATCCATTATCACACAACTGGCTTACACAGATCAGGTTATGGTTTGACACTTCAACATAAGCCACGTCAGTGATAGAGAATACACCGTTGTAAATCATACCATAACCTCTGGTGACACCTCGATCAAATCCTCCAAAGATAACTTTGGGTCCATTTTCGACTGGGGAGTAATCACGCAACAGGCTTCTTTTCCCGGTCATATGCCGGGAACATCCACTGTCCAAGTACCAGATAGGCGTTTTAGTGGCCTTTGGACATACCTGCAAAACAGAATCAGTTTCCCTTAGGAACCCAATTGAACTTGGGTCCTAGATTCCTTGTGAGCACACTCCCCCTCGGATGGTTAACCCTACGAGTGGTCGGTCTCGCATTGCTAACATGAGGAGTCTCGTTGTATCTTGGATTAAACCAGCAATCCACGGCAAAGTGACCAACTTTGCCACAACACCAACTGTAAGACCCCCCTCCCGGAACACAAAACGCGGCACGAGGGGAGTCTTATGCTCAGAGTAGCCACCTTGCGGTAGCACTAACACACGGGTTAGTCTATACTACAAGACGCCTATTCCGCCGGCTACAACTAATATCAATGTACTATGCCAACCCAATCATAAGATAGAAAGAAAGTCAATTCACACATTGTTTTATGTCCAAAACGAAGCGGAAAATAAGAAGCATAACGAGCTTCTAAAATATCAGAGCCTAAAAACTGTTTGCAAAGAAGGCTACAACAAAACACTCACAACTGTCACGGACGGTACCGTCACCTCAGGTCCTGTCGTCCGGGCCTGGATATCCTGTTGCTGGCCTATCTGCGGGGTTTCCTCCTAAAATGGAAGACGTAGCAACCGTTAGTCATAAAGACTAAGTGGATTCACATATGCTCCCCCGGCGACTCCTCGGCACCGGGCGGAGAAAGGAAACAAGTACAATATGTATATATATAATAGGAGTAATCAAGCAGGTTACAAGGAACTGGTAAGAATAATATCTCTACGAAGTAAGCTAGCAGTTCTAATAAATCCAATAATTAATCAACAGGTAATCTACAACAGGAACAGTAACTTAACTTATAAGAGTGCCCATACAAACTTATAAGTTAAGGTTCGGCTTAATAGAAAAGTAACTCATCGTATAAGAGTGCCCATACAAACTTATACGATAAGGATCTTGTGCATGATATGAATGGAATGGTATGAATGCTATGCAATGACCGACCCATGTTCACACATATGCAAGTTGCTATGTTGACACAGACTTGAAGTTCCCACTTTTCGAGCAGGTTGCTAACCTCTCAGGCGTCTACCGTCGTGGCCAGGCAGTGACAGTGGAGCGGGTGTCTCCACTACTAGGTGGAATCCACACTACCTATCCTAGGCCTCTATACGCCTCAACGCTACGAACACAACAGCGGAGCTCACACGCGTACTACGGCTCATAAGGGGTCTTGGGTAGATGTGCACCAAGAACACAGCCCAACCTGGCCTTTGATTTCAAATCGGAAGGAACCTCGGAATCGCACGAGGCGCAAGCCCAACCATTCTCATGGCGCGGAGGAGACCCCGGGTTATGGACACCAAGTGTCTAGCCCTACCGCCCAAGGTCTAACTATTGGCTCCAATCAGTGTGACGACTGGCGAGCCCGTAGACCTGCCACATTCATTATCTCAGTATCGCGACACATCGAGTCATCGCACACCACATGCACCATCACAACTCACTCGTTGCTACCCGTAGGGAGACTACATCTCTAAGCATCGGTTATCAACAAAACCCATTAGGCTCGGATACCGGGTACAAAATACTCTCCCAATAGAGTTCCTCTCATTCACACCTATTTATTCAATTGATCACCTCAATTCATCACAGGATAGATATAATCTACAACCATGCTCAACCTCCATTGATCACTAGCCGTCCTATCTCAATTCACATCACCATTAACCTAGATGGCTACCAATGTTGAGCACAACATTCCTAAGGTTAACTATAGCATCATAATCAAAGGTGCCAAACGATATAAATTGCACATCATAACTTTAACAAGAGTACACTTAACCATGAGTTAACATGAACATTATTATTATATAGCTTGCCACCAAAATTGGAATTCCTGGAGCTACAGGAATTCGCTATAAACGTTCAACCCCTCGTTGGAAAGGTATTCACGAGGGCTACGACTTTCAAGTTGAGTTGGAAGGCCAGATATGGTCACATCACATCAGAAATTTGACTCGAAGTTTGCTGCGTACAGGATACAGATTTCCTGGACATATTTCCCCCAATCGCAGCAGACTCGAACGGACTTTCCCGTGGCTACAGGTATCGCCTGGAAACGTGCAACCACTCGTTGGAAAGATATATTCGAGGGATATGACTTTCGTGTTGAGTCGTAAACCCAGATATGAATAGAATGCCTCCAAAACTGGCGGCGAAGATCGCTACGTGCAGAAGTCAGATTTCTGCACGCATCTTAAGGTGAGATGAACGGCATCCGTTCATCTTCCTTCTTGCACCGACCTCCCAAAACTCCTCCAGACATTCGTCCACCCTTATTCACCCTCACAAAGCCGCACTTCTCCACGAATCACTCTCTCATCTTCACTTTGAATGATGGAGAGGTTGAAGAAGACTAAAAGCCTAGAAAAAACCCTAGGCATGGCTTTCCCTAAGAAATCTCCTCTTCACCATCAAGACTCTATGGAGTCGATATCTCTCCTAGAATATAACTACAGATCTAGCACCAAGGGAGAGAGGAGGAAGCTCACCTCGTTTCCGGTGGTACCAACATTCCCGGCCATGGATATAGTCGTTCTTCTTTGCGGCATCCCTTGCTTGGTGCTTGTTCTTCACTACAAAGGAAAGAGAGAGAGAGAGAGAGATCGAGAGAAGGCCGCCTCTAAGAGCTCCGACTTCCCTCGGCTCTGACGGTTCGCGAGATCCACGATGACGGCAAGGGTTGATCGGCGCAAGGCTAGGTTTCGGCTTTAACGTCCCTTTATAGGCCGATGTATTAGGTTACATCTTCTGCCACGTGTCAACGCCTCATTGGACCGCTCATAATGGGTCATATTAAAGTGACCCGGTCCAAGGAATCATCCAGCACGAATCCCGAAGCCCGGTTCGGTCCGCCTGTGCAAGCCAGCGAATCTGCCTGGGCGAAGAAAACGAACAAGTCAAATTCGGCGGGAATCATCTGTCATTCTCGACGATCGGCGAGAATCGTCAGGCATTCTTGACGAATTCGTCGGGTATCAAAAATGATACCCGGCGATTTTCCCTTAGCCTAACCTATCGGAAATCTGGTGTTGAGTGCGTTGAGTATTCTCATCGATACTCGACGATCGGCGAGAATCACCAGGTATTCTCGATGATTTTCCCTTAGGCCATTCTTATCGGAAATCTGGCGTTGAGAACGTTGAGTATTCTCATCGATACTCGACGATCGGCGAGAATCACCAGGTATTCTCGACGATTTTCCCTTAGGCCATTCTTATCGGAAATCTGGCATTGAGAGCGTTGAGTATTCTCATCGATACTCGACGATCGGCGAGAATCACTAGGTATTCTCGACGATTTTCCCTTAGGCCATTCTTATCGGAAATCTGGCATTGAGAGCGTTGAGTATTCTCATCGATACTCGACGATCGTCGAGAATCACCAGGTATTCTCGACGATTTTCCCTTAGGCCATTCTTATCGGAAATCTGGCATTGAGAGCGTTGAGTATTCTCATTGATACTCGACGATCGGCAAGAATCACCAGGTATTCTCGACGATTTTCCCTTAGGCCATTCCCTTTCGATCCGTTGGATATCACCCAACCCTACACTCCATCCAACGCACTTGACACCTTTTCCCAGTGCGCCCCGAGCCCGAGTCAAGTCTCTTGACTCAAAACTCGTGCGAGGGGCCTAGCGCGAATTGGGACGTTACACCAACAATTAAATCTTTTGTACCTTTTCCTAGGCTCTTGCTTCACCCTTGAACGGTGGGTCAAGCCGGGGCCTTGGATCTGGAGGTGGAGGCATCATGATGACAGCAGTCACATGATTTCTTCACCTCCTATTCCTTCAGTATAACAGGCTTGGCATTTGGTGCCTGCTTCCTATTATGGCCGCTGGAGAAGTGGCCATAATCCTCCACTAGGATTTCCTCATAAGGTGCCTTGAAGACACTCTCACCGTAGTTGCGGGGGAAGGCCCAACCATCATACCGGCTCTTGGGCTTTTCAACCGAGGGTCGGAAGAAGTGGCCATAGGTTGACTCAAAGTCTTGCTCATTGCAAGGAAAGCTAGGCTTCTTAAATAAAATAGGATTGAGAGGGGCCTTTCCCTTTTCTGCAGCAGAGGCCTTCTCAGCAGCCTTATTTCTCCTCTGTTTTCTGTTTCTCCTGGATGATTTACCAAGCACACCCACAGGCCCTAAGCTAGCCCCCTTAGCCTTAGCAGAGAATTCATCAATTAGAGGAAGAACGGTCTTTGGCATGGATAAGCTTTTGACAATCTTCCTTTCTGCCGCAAGCTGTTCTTCCAACTTGTTGATTTCTTCCTGTTTTAGGTCAAGGAGCCTTAGAGACTCTGAGTGCTCAGATGTCAAGCCCAGGTGTTCTTGTCGGAGAGAGATCAAGCTAGTGATCTCTTCTCTTAGAGACACACCCTCAGCCTTAAGGAATTTGACTTCCTTTTTTTGAGCCCTCAAACTCTCGCAGCATTCCTCAAAGTTATTGAGCAGAAGCTCATACTTTTTGAGGAGCTCAGCTTCACGGGAAGATGGGCTGTCCTCGAGATCATCATCAGGAGACTCAGAGTCCGAGTCAGAGAGGGGGTACAATCTTTTACCTTCCCAGTAAATGGGGGGCAGTCTCCTTCTGAGTCAGAGCGACCCACTAGCCCGAAGTAGGCTTCCTGATCTTCACTGGAGTTTGAGGAATCAGACTTACTCAGTGTCTTTGGCTTTTTGGCAATGTATCTCCTCTCCTTCATCTTATCTCTAGAGAACCTGTGTTCCTCTCCCTTCCCCTTATCTCTTTTGTTTTGGTGGCAGTCAGCAACAATGTGACCTGGCTTATTGCATCCAAAGCAAATAATGTCATCAGAGCGATGTTTGTTGGGTTTGGATTCATACCTATCAGAAGAATAATTCTTCTTCTGATGTCTGGAGGAGGAGCCGTCTCTCTTTCTTTGATTCCTAAACTTCAGGAACTTCTTGAACTCCCGAGTGATGAGGGAGAAGTCTTCTTCAGATAGCTCTGAGCTGGAAGAGCATGGCTCAGAGTCTTGTTCCTCATCCTTTCTCCGAGAGCGGGACGAGGCCTCACCCTTGCCTTTCTTTGAGTGATTGGCTTTCAGGGCCACAGTCTTTTCTCTGGCAGCGGCTTTATCGGCTTCCTCTTTAGCTTTTCTGGTGTTCAGCTGAAGCTCATAGGACAAAAGATTCCCAAAAAGAATCTGGGGATCAGTTTCTGCCAGCCTGCCAAATTCTCTGATGGCGTAGATCTTGGTGTCCCATTCCTTAGTAAGGGATATAAGGAATTTGTCATTTAGTTCACCATCAGTGAACACTCTTTCATTGCTCTTCAGGGCATTGACGATCTTCAGGAAGTTCTCGAATGTCACTCCGATTTTTTCCTTGGGACCTTGCCTGAAGGCCTCGTACTTCTGGTTTAGAAGGGATCTTTGATCATCCCTTACTTCATCTGTGCCTTCCATCCGGATTATCAGGCTGTGCCATATGTCCATGGCAGTCCTGCAGTTGCAGAAAATCTGCATCATGGAATCATCAATGATGCTTACCAGAATGTCTTGAGCTTTCTTGTCAAGTCTGACAAGCAACATCTCATCCTTGTCCATTTTGGAAAGTTTCTTGGGCACTTTCTTGGTTAGATCAATGGTGGAGGCCTTAGTGGTGATATAAGGTCCCTCCACCACTATCATGAAGAGTCAGGGGTCGACTGCTTCCATGTAGTACCTGATCCTTTCCTTCCAGATAGGAAAGTTCAGCTTGGTGCACACTGAGATCTTCCCTGAATACTTGAGTCCTTCCATTTCAGAGATCTTCTTTCTTCTTGACACTAGACACGGGATCTTACTCAAGGTGTTAACCTTATTGACGAGTAACCTCCCTCTGATACAACTTGAAAGTCTTTAGTGTCAACTAAGTCCACCTATGGGGGGGGGGAATAGGTCTCGTGCAGTCTTTTGCGGAATTTAAATAAGCTACACAAATAACAAACATAGCACAGAAAAACACACAAGCTATTAAAGTTGTTCCCCGATTTGGGTACGTCCACTCTCCCCCTTCGACCTATCTCCCACCAAGGGACGACTCGGTCACTTCACCAAACGGATTGAAATCCAATCCTCACACTACGGAAGACACCCTTCCAACCGAAGGAGTCACTACTGCTCCACCAGGGGTTGCACCCAACCCTTACAACTAGGAATCACTATTCCTTTACAACAAAACAAAAAATAGAATGTACAAGAAATACAAACTACACTTGTGGAGAACCCGATGTCCCTCATTGTTCGTTGAAGCATTCTTGATGAAGACGAAGATTCCACGACCAGAGCACTCTCTTGGAGAGGATCTTCCCAAGATTGACGGTGGAAAGTGAATGCGGCGGCGATGCTTTGTCGATCCAAACTTCTTGACGAAGCAAGAAAGGTCTACCAACGATCTCAATCAGATCGGTCGTCTCAATCGATTCGGAATGAAGAGTTATCCTCGTTCAACAAATCGAGAGACAAGAGATCACGAGAGAGAAGCGTGAGACACTAGACTTGCCTAAGTTCTGTCGCCGGAAGATCAAGGATGATCTGAGATCTGCTGCGGCGACAACTTGCGAGCGGCGAAGGCGACGGGAGGATTTCCGTGATCGGCTCGGTCACGCTCGGTGGCTTTGATTTCTCGTGAATGATTACTGTTGAAGTTCGAAATAAGCATGTATATATACCCTGTGGCCAACCCTCAAGTCCTTTGTTGGACCCAAAAAGAGAAACCCTAGCCCCAACCGAAACAACGTAACCCGTCTTGATTCGGTTCAGCGAGAGACGAAAATTGGCTAAGGCAAAATCGACGAGAATCACTGGTGATTCTCGTCGAGTCAGCGAGAATCACTTGGTGATTCCCGTCGATTCTGCCTTAGAAGAATTTCAGTTGGAAACTAGGTCAGCCGGAGGGAATCGGCGGGAATGCAATCTTATTCTCGTCGAATCGGCGGGAATCAAAACGATTCTCGTCGAAGTTGGCGAGAATTACTTGGTGATTCCCGTCGATTCTACCTTAGAAGAATTTCTGAAGGAAAGCCGTCATCCGGAAGAGGTCGGCGGGAATGAAGCCTGATTCCCGTCGAATCGGAGAGAATCACAAGTGACTCCCGTCGAAGTCGGCGGGAATGACTTAGTGATTCTCACCGATTTTAACTTAGACGATTTTTCTCTTCCTTCCTATGAGCTTGGTCTTTGACCCATCCTTGCTCCTCTTCTGCTCTGCTCTATCTCGACCCTGTGCTTGAAAATAAGTATAATCCAATAGATAGAGCACACGTGAGTCAACACACTGATCTGCTCAACGAGGGATTACGTTGCGCAGACCCGTGTATATTGGCCCATAGCACCCTGACATTGGTGTGTACTTAGCATGGAATAGTTGCAAGCACAACTTGAAAGAAAATAATCAAATACATTGTCAATTCAACTTAGCTGGTTCAGGGGCTTCTTCAAATCAGGTACATTGTGGATACAATACCCTACAACCACCCCCATCTCCTCTTCCACTGCACTTGGCTGACATTCCCCTATCCAACCTGTCATCCCTATAAACATTCAATCTACTATCATCCCCCCTCAATACTCCTTCTCTTCAAGATGAATTTCCTCAAGAAACTCACATGCAAGATGCTCCACCTCTAACTCCACCAACTACTACCATCCCCACCTCTATCCCCATTCAAACACCCCCTGCCACAACCTCTACCTCACCACTATTGGATCCCTCCATCATACCACCAATCCTTGCACTTCTCACACCCCTTCTCAAGACCATCATAGCAGAGGCTATTTACCCTCTTGTTGTTTCCATTTCCTCCCTTGTTGATCAAATCACTTCCCTCTCTACTGCTCCCTCTTCAGGTAGGGGCCTGGCTTTAGTTACCACTGAAACCAGGCAGGGGGAGATACTCCATGAAGAAGTAGCAGCAGTACCAGCAGCAGCAACAGTAGAATTAACAGCAGCAGTAGCAACAGAAAAGACAGAAACAAATGCTGAGGATTTATTTGATTTCATTCATTCTATTAAATCTGATATGGAAATAGATGAGCAGGTCTCAAAAAAAACAACTGCTGGTGATTTTATTATAAATCCCATAGTTGATCTTGTAAATTTATTGAGCATGTTTGATATAGTTCATTTGAACTATCTGCTAGAGGAAAGCATTAAGCCATCAATGGTTATAGTCCCTTACACCTCACCAATAAGCCCCAAGGTTACCAAGCAACTTAAGGCCACTTTTGCTGTTACAGGAATCCCAGCCATTCCATCTCCTCCAAGAGCTATTTCTTTCATTATCTAATCTCCTCTTACTCCAGTTTTTGTTATGGATGATTCACCTATGCCTGATCTTGATGCATTGATCATGGCTGATATAGAAGAGGAAAATAAGTTAGTTGCTGAAAGCACTGAAGTGTACAGTTCTCCAGCTCCTCCTCCAGCTCCCTTCCATGCTGAAAAACCTGAAATATTTGCTGAGACTCTAAGATAAATAAATGCATTATATGACAACCCACAAGATTCTGATGATGATGATAATAATTATGGGGACTCAGATGAGGATCCTAAGAAAAAGAAAACATCAAAAAAGAGGAAAGCTCCTCCACCTCCTGCCCCCAAACCAAATCCAGCAAATGACACTCCATATTATATACTGCATAAAATTACCCCTTATAAGTACATGCCAGCATGGATGTGGTTGTCCAAAAATCAACAGAAAGAAAGAAAGAGAAGCAGGAGATATTCACCTCCTCCCACTCAAAGATACAGAAAGCACCCTCCTCCTCCTCCTCCATCAACTGCTTGTGCTTCAGACACAACTTCCCAAAGGTCAACCCAGTTTCAAACTTACCAAAGAAAACAAGGTAGATCTTCATCTGGCCAGCAACAGTATCAACAACAACAACATAATCAACAACAACAACAACAATTCCCTGAACATCAAAAGGCTGAAAGCCCCAAAATACCTGCTTCCCCACTTGTACCATTTGAAAATCCAGAGATAACTACAATAGCTAGGATGGCCAGACTTAAGGAACTGGTTGGCCATTCAATGATTAATAAAGCTAAAGCTTAAGGAAAGGATCCCTCTCAATACTATACATTGTCCAAGTACAGAAAGGAAGAGCTTAACAGGTTTGAAAATGCTAATAAAATATTTAATGTTGATGACTACATGAAATTGCATCCAGAAACAGTGGTCCCAAGGACTACCTCTTTAAATATCATTGGGGCTGCTGATATGACAATGACCAAGGCTCAAGCTGCAAATCCCAATAGGGAAATCATATTTACTCAGTCTGGAGACAAAGGCAAAGAGGAGAAGCACAAGGAGAAAAAGCAGAAGAAATGAAATTTGAACTGATTAATTTTTGATATTTTAAAACTGCTTTCTCATTTCCTGATACAAAGCTTATTGTATATATATATCTGTGGCATTTGCTAATTTTTCCTGCTAGATAAATGTTTTCTTGCTTTATACATTTTTGATTTTATTATGAGTCTGTAATTAGTGAACTCACCCAAATAGGGGGAGATTGTTGGATCCCTAGATGGATTTAGGCGAGGTTCACTAAGTTAGGATCATATGACCCAACATGTATAACCAGGTTCATGGTTGTGTCCTAGAGTCTAGCCCAAGTCCTTAGAGTTTACAATGCATGGACCAGTCATCAACAGACTGCCAAAGACTCAAGACTTAGAGAAATATCAAAGACTCAGAAAATGAGTTCGAGGTTCGTCAAACTCAGGTCGACGAAATCCGTGCTCAGCTCGACGAACTCAGAGAAAATTCTCTGAGTTGAGCTCGACGAACTTGGTTCTTTGTTCGACGATCTTTGGACACTATGAATCTGCATTTCTAAGTCCAGAATCAGATTCCAGTCGACGAATACATCTTCTCAGCTCGACGATCTTGATGCACAATTTTGGAAAGATTCATCGAGCAGCAGTCATCAGTTCTGAGATCGACGATCTTGGATCCCAGCTCGACGGATGAATCCAGACATGGTTATTTCCATCCTTCTGTACCTATTCTATTACAATAATTCCTGAGTAATTAATGCTAAAATATTCTCGGTATATTATCGTTAGATAGAGCATTAATTATGGTCTTCATAAGGATTATTGCTTCCCATTTTTCAAAGGGACAGTTGGGGAAATCAATCAAAGCAAATATTCTCAAGGCCGTTAGCATTAATTGTAGGAAGGAATTCAAATTTCAAAAGAAAATTTATATGGAAAATATAAAAGGGATTTTCCTACTCTTTCCGGAAGAACACACAATAATTGAACTAGAAATACAAAACCAGTCAACAGTGAACAAGCATCTTCTGCCTTTCTCTCTTGACAGCACTCTGAGATGTAGAGTAGACACAACAAAGTGATACAGAGAAACAAGCACTAGACTAGAGAAAGAACATTAAGCTGAAGAAGAAGAAGAACAACCATTAAAATCAAGAGTCTTCTTCTGTCCTCATCCAAGGATTCTTCAAAGGAAAACAACTATAGTATCAGTCAAGAAGTCCCTGGAGCTCTTCTGGTCAAAGCAAAAGCTTGAAGGCCTATCACCCTGCAGCAAAGCTCTAACTTCCTGAATCATTCAATATCTTAGGGGGAGCCTTTGCCAACATCAAAAGCCACAAAATTCTTCTCAGTTGTACTTTGAGAAAGAGAAGAAAAAATCAATCTCTCATCCCCCACTATATAAAGGGTTCTTAACTCCCTTCAAAAGTTATTCCTAGTTGCAAGTCACCTGGTCAAAAGACTTGAGGTTTGGTTTTTGAGCACCTGATCAAAAGCTTATTGGTGGCAGTCACCTGATCAAAAAAATTAGTGGATTCCTACCAGGGTGGTAGAAGAGTGGATGTACCCAGGTTGGGGAACCACTATAAAATTCTTGTGTTGTCTTGATGCTCTTTTCTTTTGTTCTTGATGTGGCTGTGCTAGTTAGGTTGTTGTGTTTGTGATTATTTATATTTGTTGTTCCTGTGACAAATCATATTAGTTTAGGAATAAGTTTTTATTTACAACAAAAGTTTTGAAAACTAAAGATACTCTATTCACCCTCCCTCTAGAGTATACCAGATCTAACCCCTCACTTTCAGAAGCGACCCTGCATTTTAATGCTAGTGGCATCACTTTTGCGCCCAATGTTATTTTACCTCTACCGCCTTCACTTCCTCATGTTTCTTCTGATGAACTTGTAGAATCGATGAACTTAACACTTGTATTATCTAATGAGGCTTCTAGTGTTGTTAAGGAATATTTTCAACTGATGGGACAAGAGCAGGGTGAGAAAGCTATAGAAACACTGATGACAGATAAAGGAGAAGTAGTGAAGCCTACAATCGATGTGCTATATGATGCCGCTATGAAGAAGGATGAGCTGCGCGCACCGATCATGAGTGTGCAGGAATTTGGATAAAAATCTGATATTTATTTGGACAAAGCTTGTAAAACTGTTAAATAGGTGGCTTGTAACACCTCCCTTGTAATGACCGTATAATATGGGCCCGGCCGGGGCCCCACAACATACAGATGCCACAGCTTTGGCGTTAAAAGATGATATTAACTACCCAATCTCAAAAGTCAGAACCAAACACAGCGAAAATAAACCAAACAACTCGAAGTTATCCACTACTAAAACAGGAGTATCACTACGGCCTTATGGCCTTACAACAAAAGAGTCCAAAACAGAAAGACCACAAGCTCTAAT
Source organism: Platanthera zijinensis (assembly GCA_039513925.1). Lineage (NCBI taxonomy): Eukaryota > Viridiplantae > Streptophyta > Magnoliopsida > Asparagales > Orchidaceae > Platanthera > Platanthera zijinensis. The sequence goes on along the minus strand of CM077091.1, from coordinate 55,829,479 downwards.
ATCACCGTGCAACAACACTCCTATGCTACCTCGGCACGGAAGCCGGAAAATACCAAAACATGAAGCATACAATAAAAAGGAAACATGCTAGAAAGCACGGAAAACACTTCATTAGGCTTGGGTCTTTTCAGCCGGTGCACTTGCTCCCGCTTGCGATCCTTGCCCTGTAAAATTTTTTTGTAACGTGGGTCAGTAAAGGATGACCTCTACTGTGTAACAAACACATCTCCTCCCGGCCGCCCCTAACGGACCCCAGGGTACCCCTCCAACCTGCAAGTCAACACTTTGTATACCATATACATAAACATGTAAAGCTTTAAAATAGGTTTGGATGTCTCATACAACAATCACATTTTCTATGTTGAGCACAGAACAAAAAGGGGCCTACTATGCAGCATGTATGCAGACCCGGGCTTCGCCCAAGGCACCTTATAGTGTATGCAACTAGCACATCATCATATCAACTGGGGTAATTCCATTTCCCCATTGGCGTAAAGCCGCAAAACAAAAGGGGACTACAATGCCCCTAACAGCCAAAAAGTTGCTACACGAAAAATCATGTCAAGGCCCAACCCGCATATGGGTCTTAAACCCGGGCTTGCCTGCAAATTCTGACTTCTCACGTAATGATTTCGTCTAATACACATACTGATTCTAAGAACCCTTGTTGGACCCCACCCGCTCATGGATTCATTGCCCGGGCTTGCCCTACGCTTGGCGTTCTCGTCAGTCTCACAAAAGGGGACTAGTCTCGCCGGGACATTCTCCCCACATGACTTGCACTTCATGGGATAGCCAGCCGACCATGAAGAAATAGCCACGCCTTATCCTAACACAACCATAACTTTCCAACCCTAATCCGCAATTTATACTGCAACGTTCCCGCGCACCAAGGAAACCATCTACCGCCAATACAGAGCTAACCTTGTTCGATTTCGACTACAAGTACTTACTCAAGAAAAGGGGGAAAATACATACATCACAACGGCATCTTACCGCAACGGATTTCTACCAAATCCTTAAGGCTCGCTATGCAACATCACCAAGTTGGACTAACGGTCGCGACTACGGCTTCACCCACAATGCCTAATCCACTAACGAAGCAGAGCTCTAATGCAAAAACATACCTGGGATAGACAAAATCGACCCGAATGTTCCTCTTGAACCAAGGCAACACAGAACACTCTCATTTGAGAGATCTGGAGCCCAAAAAATGAAAAGAAGAGATACTAAGCGTGCATCCTAAAAATCAAGAGGAGAAGTGTCGTTACCTTTCGACCTCTTTTTCTAGCCATGGATGAACTTGGTCGGATGAACACCACCGCAACGATCTTGTCTTCGCGGATCTGGACTCCACTCGAGAAATGGGGCTCCAAAGCTTCTCCGGTGGCCGGAACTCTCCTCCACCTTCTTCCTTTCTCTCCCCTCTCTTTAACCCTTAGAAAGAGAAAGATCTAAATGGAATGAGGGTTTGAAACCCTATTCCTAGACTAATACTTGCAGGGGAAAGACTTAGCCGTCGGATCCTACTTGAATGAAATGAACGGGCACGATTTGCCCTAAAAAAGAATTTCCTTGGCCGAACACGGCTTGTGACATTCCCGTGTTTAAGGTCGTGTTCCCTCACTCGCCGTTAAAATACAAATTAGAGAACAGGACACGGCCCGTGATACGGCCTAGGACATGCCCGTGTCTCAAGTGACACGCTCGTGTCATTGGTCGTATGCCTCAATCGACACAGGACTGAAACATCCCGAACAAGACACGGCCATGTGACATGCCCGTGTCACATATCGTGTGCTAGACTTGCCCTGGGACACTCCCGTGTCCCAGGCTGTGTAACAGCCTCAACACAACTCGCCAAACTTCCCGAGTAGGACACGCCCTGTGATACGCCCGTATCACAGGTCGTGTGCCCAGTCTCGATGCTCGTCGACTAAAAATCGTCGACCTCTCGTAAAAACGTCGACCTCAAGCACGAAACACCCTGTGACACGCCCGTGTCACAGGTCGTGTTCCTAGTGTCGACAATCGTAAACTAAAAATCGTTGACCTCTAGACAAAACGTCGACCTCTAGCACAACACGCCCTATGACACGCCCGTGTCACAGGCCGTGTCAGCCTACTCAGAACCCAACCTGGCCTGAAAAAGCCATCCGTTCATCTTTTGAGTTTCGGGGCGTTACAATTCCTCCCCCCTTAAAAGAATTTCGTACTGAAATTTAAATAGAAAGTACACAAAACTTAAACGGTACCTGAGAAGAAAAGCTCAGGGTACTCCTCAAGCATGGCCTGCTCTCGCTCCCACGAAAGATCCTCACGACCACAGTTTCGAACTTTTACGAGTTTAACCTCGTTCCACAACTGCCGAATTTCTGAATCTTCTATACTAATTGGACGAACTCGCATCCTCAAGTCCTCTTCTATCGACACTGATGTCGATTCGATCACTACACCAGCCTCCACCAAAGCTTTCCTCAAGACGGAGACATGGAAGACATCGTGTAACCCACTCAGCTCCGTGGACAATTCCAACCGGTACGCTGCTTCTCCCACCCATTCTATCACCTCGAACGGTCCCAAAAACCTCGGGCTCAACTTCTTGAGTCGGCGAATCCACGAAATGCCTTTGAACGGTTTATCTTCAAATAGACGCAGTCGCCAACCGCGTATTCCACATTCCTATGGCGAGCATTAAAATATTTTGCTTGCCGATCTTGAGCCACCTTCATGCGCTCTTGAATGGTTCGCACTAACTCACATGCATCAGTTACCACTTCTTTTTCCAAACGCTTGGTGTCTCCCGCCTCTGTCCAAGACATCATTGTTCGACACCGCCTCCCATACAGACCTTCGTATGGCGCCATCTTTATACTTGCTTGGTAAATGTTGTTATACGCGAACTCTACCATGAAGAGGTGATCCTCCCATTTCTTGTCGAAGACAAGTGTACACATCCTCAGCATATCCTCCATAGTATGGTTTGTTCTTTTGGTTTGCCCATCAGTTTGAGGATGGAAAGCCATACTGAACTTGAGCTTCGTGTCAAGACTCTTTTGAACCAACCTCTAGTCCTTAGACGTGAAACGACCATCGTGATCACTAACTATGCTCTTTGGAATTCCATGTAGTCGCACAATGTTGCGAACATACAATTCAACCATCTTCTCAACACTTTCCTCCTTCCGATTTGGGATGAAGTGTGCCATATTTGTCAAGCGATCCACGATCACCCAAATTGCATCGTTACCCTATTGTGATCTAGGTAACCCATGCACAAAATATATGGAGATGTCATCAAATTTCAACTCGGGGATAGGAAGAGACATCAAGAACCCGCCCGGCTTCTGACACTCGGCCTTCACCAAGGCACAAGTTTTGCACTGACTTACGTACAAAGCTACATCCCGCTTCAGACCAGGCCACCAATAGGATTTCTTCATATCCAAGTACATCTTTGTACTGCCGGGGTGAATGGAGTACTTTGTGAAGTGGGCCTCAAACATCAACTCCTCACGGAGCTTGCCAAACTGCGGTACACAAATCCTCTCGCCCTTCCTAAGAATCCCATCAATCATCTCCCAGGCACTACATTAGCGCTTTTTATCTTCCTCTACGAATGGTTGGAACTTTGTATCCAAACGGGTCGCTTCCCAAATACGATCGGACAAATCGTTCTACATTTCAATCCAGTTAAACCGAGCCGCACAAGACTCGCCTCTGGCTACACATTCCATGCCAAGGGACTCCCAGTCCCGCCTCAATCGCTCATCATGAGCTTCCATCCAATTCCCTTGCCCAGAGTATTTTCTACTTATGGCATCAGCCACCACATTGGCTTTGCCTGGCGTATACTGAATTGCCACCTCATAGTCTCTAAGAAACTCAACCCACCTGCACTGCCGCATATTCAAATCCTTCTGATCTAGGAGATACTTTAGACTTTTGTGGTCCGTGAAGATCTCCACTTTCGCACCATAAACGTAGTGCCGCCACAATTTTAGCGCAAAAATTATCGCCGCCAACTCCAAGTCATGAAGGGGTAATTCCTCTCGTGATGCTACAGCTGCGTAGACCCAAAGGTGATCACGCTACCATATTGTACCAATACGCACCCCAAACCGCATCCGGATGCGTCGCTGAAAATTTGAAATCCCTCAATCCCTTTCGATGGACTTAGGATTGGAGCTGTCATCAGCCTTTCCTTCAGGGTGTCAAATGCCTGATTGCACTCCTGAGTCCACACAAACTTCTTATCCTTACGAGTTAGTGAAGTGAGGGGTAGATCTATCCACGAAAAGTTCTCCACGAACCTTCGATAGTACCCGGCTAGTCCAAGAAAACTTTGAACTTCTGCCAAGGTCCTCAAAACTGGCCAATCCCAGATGTCTTCCACTTTTGCTGGATCTACGCCACCCCATCCCCACTAATTACATGGCCCAGAAATCCCACCTTCTCTAACCAGAACTCGCACTTTGGAACTTTGCATAAAGTTGGTTCTCTCTCAACACTTGTAAGACTAATCTCAAGTGAGTCTCGTGCTCCGCCTCTGACTTGGAGTACACCAGAATGTCATCAATAAAGACGACTACAAAAGAGTTTAAGTATTTGCGAAATACTCGGTTCATCAAGTCCATGAAAATGGATAGTATGTTCGTCAGGCCGAACGGCATCACCGAGAACTCAAAGTGACCATACCTCGTACAAAACGTTGTCTTGGGTATGTCCTCATCTCGAATTTGCAACTGATAGTATCCTGACTTCAGGTCTAACTTCGAATACACCACTGACCCCACCAACTAGTCGAACAGATCGTCTATACGAGGAATCAGATACTTATTCTTGATAGTCAGTTTATTCAACTCTCGGTATTCTATGCACAATCGCATACTATCGTCTTTCTTCTTCATAAGAAACACCAACGCGCTCCACGATGTAAACTGGGTCTGATATACCCCTGCTCCAACAGTTCTTGTAACTGAACTTTGAGTTCGGCCAACTCTTTTGGATCAATCCTAAAAGGGGGACGTGACACCGGCCTAGCCCTTGGCACTAACTCAATAGATAAATCAATCTCCCGTCGAGGAGGTGCTCCAAGTTGCTCCTCAGGAAACACATCCTCGAATTCTGCCACTACGAGTACTTCTCCAAGGGATAACCTGGAAAGTATAACCTCCAAAAACGCTACAAGGGCTACCCCTCCCTGGTTAACTGCCCGTACCAAATGCATGACTGAAACTAGGGAACAGGCCACTCCGTGAAGACCCTCAAACTTAGCTTCCGCTTGCCCTTCGCTCCTCAGGGTTACCACCTTGGATAGGCAGTCAATACTGGCACGATGCTCTGCTAGCCAGTCCATTCCCAATATTACATCAAACTCCACCAACGGTGGGACCGCCGCTATCAACATGAAGTAGACTTCATCTAAGTTCCAACAAATGCATCCCTTAGCCCTGGTAGTCATGGATGACCCATTGGGCATGCACACATTAAACTCTGCATCTGTTAAGAATGACTCAACTCCAATCCTCCGGTTAAATCTTTCCGCAAGGAAGGAGTGTGACGCTCCCGTATCAAACAATACCATAGAGGGGTATCCAGAAACTATCACAAAGCCTAAACACAGGCAACAAACATAAACGGCTTGAAAGTATGAAACCCAAGGTTAAAGTTAAACTCTCATACCTGTCACCACATCAGGTTGACAGATCGCTTCCTGCTGCCCAAGGTTGTAGGCCCTTGGTTGCACTGGTTTGAACCGAGAAGCGCTCGACTCCGTTATCTTCCCTTTCTCTGCGGCACTAGGTACGGAGCGCACAGTCTGCTTCTGTCTTGACTCTTGCTCAGTGCCTCCTTGAGTAAAAAATCGAGCTGTGTGCCCCACCTGCCACAATTAAAGCATGTTAGAGGTCCCTTAGAGCGAGATCCTCCGGACGTTCAGTTGCTTTTCTCACCGAACTTGTACGGGTGAGTCTTCTTCTTCCATCTGCTTCCTTCATACTTTCCTTGGGATTGAGAAGGCTTCCCTTCCCCTTGCTTGGGTGTGAAACCCTTGCGGCGATGGGTTCGCTCCATATCGCTCTCCAAAATTCTTGCCTCCTAGACCAACTTATTGAAACCTGCGTGTTTCATAGATATGAGTGGATGCCTCAGGTTCTCCCTCAATCCGTGGTAGAAGAGGTTGTCCCTCTCCTCATCGTCCGCCATGGTCATTCCCGAATAACAACCCAATCGAGTGAATTCCTGAACATATTTATCCACGGTCTTGTCTCGCTGCACCAAGTGCAGAAATTGCCTTTGGAGGGATAACCTTGTCGACGTCGGAATGTACTTCTTCAAAAAAGCATTCCCAAACTCATCAATGGATGGCGTGCATCCGGAAACTGCCGGGCACTATGGCTCACCCACCACAACTTGGCGTCTCCTTCCAACATGAAGGCTGCAAACTCAGCCTTCTTCTCTTCTGGCATCTCTGCCACCCTCAAAAGTTCCTGAATTCTTTCCCACCAATCCTCTGCATCAGTCGGCGTACAAACTCCCTTGAATGTTGGAGGATGGAAGCTCAGAAAATACTTCATTTGTCGGTCCCCTTTCCCGAAAATCACCCTTTCATCCAACAGCTTTGCTCGCCTGGCTTCTCTGCCCGGCGCGGCCGTCGTCATATCTGGGGTAGCAAGTGTTTCTACCTGAGAAATGTGGGATGTTATTTGTGATGCCATTGCAGCTTGTTCTGCCACTATTGCTTCTGCAAGCATGCAGCAAAAATCGTCCAGGGTTACCCCCATTCCTAAAGGAACCTGCGTAGTAGCGCTGCTCGCCAAAATCTCTTCTCTTGGCCCCGACGTTCTCGCCTCATTACTTGCACTCTTTACACAAGCAAGGTAAACACAAATCAGTCTCTAATCGCAAGAATCAAACACAAGGACACTCATGGTCCCGCGATACTCCTATGTGGATAACTTCTTACACGCGATTCGATTATGACTTTCAACAATGAATCCTCTCCTTGGAAGGCTAACCTAGTTCTGATACCAAATTGTAACACCTCCCCTGTAATGACCGTATAATATGGGTCCGTCCGGGTCCCCATAACATACAGACGCCACAACTTTGGCGTTAAAAGATGATATTAACTACCCAATCTCAAAACTCAGAACAAAACACAGCAGAAATAAACCAAACAACTCGAAGTTATCCACTACTAAAACAGGAGTATCACCACGGCCTTATGGCCTTACAACAAAAGAGTCCAAAACAGAAAGACCACAAGGTCTAATATCAACGTGCAACAGCACTCCTATGCAACCTCGGCACGCAAGCTGGAAAATACCAAAACATGAAGCATACAATCAAAAGTAAACAAGCTAGAAAGCACGGCAAACATTTCATGAGTCTTAGGGCTTTTCAGCAGGCGCACTTGCTCTTACTTGCAATCCTTGCCCTGTAAAAATTTGTAGTAACGTGGGTCAGCAAAGGCTGGCCTCTACTGTGTAACCAACACATCTCCTCTCGGATGCCCCTAACGGATCCCTGGGTACCCCTCCAACCTGCAAGTCAGCACTTTGTATACCATATACATAAACATATAAAGCTTTAAAACAGTTTGGAGGTCTCATACAACAATCACGTTTTCTATGTTGAGCACAGAACAAAAAGGCGCCAACTATGCAATATGTATGCAGACCCGGGCTTCGCCTAAGGCACCCTATAGCGTATACAACTAGCACATCATCATATCAACTGGGTACTTCCATTTACCCATTGGCGTAAAGCCGTAAAACAAAAGGGGACTATAATGCCCCTAACAGCCCAAAAGCCGCTACACGGAAAATCTTGCCAAGGCCCCACCCGCACATGGGTCTAAACCCGGGCTTGCCTTCAAATTCTGAATTCTCGCATCAGGATTCCATCTCACACACAAACCTATTCTAAGAACCCTTGCTGGACGCCACCCTCTCATGGATTCATTGTCTATGCTTGCACTACGCTTGGCGTTCTCGTCAGTCACACAGAAGGGGACTAGTCTCACCGGGACACTCTCCCCACATGACTTGTACGTCATGGGAGAGCCAGCCAACCATGGATACATAGCCACGCCTTATCCTAACACAACCCTAACTTTCCCACGCTAATCCACCATTTGTATTGCCACATTCCCACGCACCAAGGAAACCATCTACCAACAATGTGGAGCTAACCTTGTCCTGGTTCCGTCTACAAGTACTTACTCAAGAAAAGAGGGGAAATGCATACATCACAACGGCATCTTGCCGTAATAGATTTCTACCAAATCCTTAAGGCTCGCTTTGCAACATCACCGAGTCAAACTAACGGTCGCGACTACGGCTTCACCCACAATGCCTAATCCACTAACGAAGCGGATCTCTAATGCAAAAAAATGCCAGGGATGGAAACAATCGACCCGGAGGTTCCTCTTGAACCAAGGCAACCCGGACCCCTCTCATTTGAGAGATCTGGAGACCAAAAACAAAAAAGAAGAGATGATAAGCGTGCATCCTAAAAACCAAGAGGAGAAGTGTCGTTACCTTTTGACCTCTCTTTTTAGCCATGGAGGAACTTGGTCGGATGAACACCACCGCAACAATATTGCCTTCGCGGATCTAAACTCTGCTCGAGAAATGGGCTCTGAAGCTTCTCCGGTGGCCGGAACTCTCCTCCACCTTCTTCCTTGCTCTCCCCTATCTCTAACCCTTAGAAAGAGAAAGATCTAAATGGAATGAGGTTTTGAAACCCTATTCTTGGCCTAATACTTGCAGGGGAAAGCCTTAGCCGTTGGAACCTACTTGAAAGAAACGAACGACCATGATTCGCCAAGAAAATGAATTTCCTGGGCCGAACATGGCTTGTGACACGCCCGTGTCCAAGGCCGTGTTCCCTCACTTGCCGTCAAACTATAAATTACAGAACAGGGCACGGCCTGTGACACGGCCTAGGAAACGTCCATGTCTCAAGTGACATGCCCGTGTAATGGGCCGTGTCCCTCAATCGACACAGGACCGAAATGTCCAGAACAGGACACGGCCATATGGCACGCCCGTGTCACATACCGTGTGCTAGACACGCCCTGGGACATGCCCGTATCCCAGGCCATATAACAGCCTCAACACAACTCGCCAAACTGCCCGAGTAGGACATGCCCTATGACATGCCCATGTCACAGGCCGTATGCCCAGTCTCAACGCTCGTCGACTGAAAATCATCGACCACTCGGAAAAACGTCGACCTTAAGCACAACACGCCCTTTGACACGCCCGTATCACAAGCCGTGTTCCTATTGTCGATGCTTGCCGACTAAAAATCGTCGACCTCTCGACAAAACGTTGACCTCCAGCACGACACGCCCTATGAAACGCCTGTGTCACAGGCCGTGTCAGCCTACTCAGAAACCTGGCCTGAAAACGCCATCTGTTCCTTTTTTAAGTTTTGGGGCGTTACATGGCTTGTGTTGATCTTTCACCCGTTGTGGGTGAGAAAAGGATACCCCCGGCGCTGAATGAAAAACTGGCTACTGTGATGTCGGAGGTAACTATACCGCCTTCGCGATCTGTTTCAGTGGAGTTAAAACGTTAGGAGTTTTTCCTGCGAAAGGCACAGAGTTTTGCCTGCCAGCGCGGGAAGGAGGAGGTTGGGGGCAGGGGAGATTTGTCTTCCATGCACCCTAAAGCTTTCACCTCTTCCTCATCCCGCGTATACGAGGGGGGGGGGGTCAATCACAAATCAGCGTTTTACTGAGGAGTACGGGATCTCCAGGCCAATATCCTTTTCTTTATGTTGCTGCTAGTATTAGAATTGCTTAGTGCTTTGCGTGACTTTGAACTTTTTCATGCAATCTAAACTTTTGTTTTGAACATTATATAAAACTGTTAATACAGGTATTTGGTCCACCTTAAGGAAGGTAAAGAAAACGGCTTTTGGGAGACAACCCAATGCTACTGCTTCTTTAAATTTATGCAATTCAGTTTGTGTGCTTATATTTGTATAGTTTTTTGTGGTTGGAGATGTGTTTTTGCAGGTGGATTTTGTCTGGGTCGGGGGATTATTGATCAAGTTTAACACCAATCTTCTGGTATGCTCATCTTCTGAGCATTGGGTAACTTCTCCCCTTTTCTTATTTTGATTTTAACTTCAACATAATTTTATGTGCTTCTTAGCTTAAGTCTGGGGGCAAGCTTGTCGATGTTACCTTTGCACGTGCACTTTATCTGCATACCAGTAGCTATTTTTAATTTATTTGTTTAGTTCATCTCATTGCGCATCGTTGCAGCCAAATGAGTGCGTACTTAACTTTTTGCGTACGGCGAGTCAAACTTGTTTCTTTTGTTAGATTTAGAAAAATTACCTTGCTAACGTAGGATTGTGAGATGGGGTAAAATGTTGAACTTGTTGTGCTCCTAGTCGAGTGCTCCCGTCTAGTGTATAAATTAGAATAAAATTAATCTCCTCCTCTCCACTCCTCTTTAGTCTTTTGTGAAGTTTTTTCTTGGAATGATTTGGGCCAAAACCTAGGGTTTGGGATTTTTGGAGATTTCTTTCGGAATCTCTTCCTATAAAAGTTTCTGAATAAGGTTTTAGCCCTACTCCGTGATTTCTAGCAAGTTTTGAGAAGCCTTACCTCGATTTGAATTTTTATCTATGGTATATGTGTAACACCTCTACCCGTCAAGAAGAGTATGATAGAGGGTCCGGCCGGGGCCCCACACCATATTCCACAAACAGGCGGAGATGCTACTAAATAATATCAAAACTAACGCATCCTAACACAGAGCATTCTAGCGGAAGCTTCACGGTTGAATTATTGAACTCAAGATAATGAACATTGTCCACCAAAACTTAGGAATATATATAAACATTACAAAAGTCTGGCCTTAAGGCCTTACAACAGTTTCTCTTAACAAGAGTGTGGATTACAGACATCGGCACGCATGCCGGCCACACATGAACAAAAGAAACAAAACAATGCCTTCGAGGGCAGCAGCGCAGCTTTGGGCTTCAGCCCGCTAAGTCCCGCTCGGACCAGCACCTCCAGTACCTGTAATAACCAATCCACCAAGCGGTGGCAAACAGGGCAACGGTCAGCATTCAGCTGACCAATTATAACGACCCTGCCCCTGGCACGGGGCAGCGGAATTCCATCCCTGCAAAGCAATCATCCAACATGATATATAGTAATTCAAGCAAGACGTGCACGCCCGCACAGTCACATATCACAAACGTCGGCACGACGGCCCGACGCTCCGTGCACTCAGGGCACATTCACACCGTTCAGAGGTCCCAGACATAACGGTGCATTATGAGCATTCTAGTCTGATCGGCTCACCGGCCGTCGACTCTCGCTATGTGATCCTAACAGGGTCTTAAGCACCCAAGGTTAGACAACCATAACGCGGGTATAGTTCCACCTTTCCCGTTGCTCACATCGTCAGACTCACGCCTGGACTGACGCGGGTACAGTTTCACCTTGCCCGTTCCACCATTTCCTAGTTGCAGCCTCACGGCTCAACCTTCCACAAAGTAGCACTCACGGCTACAAGAGAGTCCAACTCTCAACACTTCCTGGACTTCCTCCAGTACTTTCCATCACGCATACAAGCAATGATCACGGAGTCTTCTCTGATATGCAACCAAGCATCACCAATCCAGACCATATCTAGATGGGTTTCACACAACATGCCTAGATCCGTACTCCAATTCCGGACTCTAACAAGGGGGACTTCACATATCTACCCCAAGGGATGCCACAACCCACCGCACACTCGCGGGGAAGGGTTTTCCCTATGCAATGCAGGAATTAAGGACTTCACATGTCCAAGCCGGAAATCGTTAACCTAGGAGTTCGCTTCGGAGCCATGGAGAGAAACTTGAGACGGATGAAAGCCTTCGCAGCAGCGTTGCCTTCGCAAATCCGAACTCGGCTCGCGATTTGGACCACCGTAGCACCACCGGCAGCCGGACTCCACTTCCTCTTCTTCCTCCTTGCTCTCACCTTTCTCTTAAACTTTAGAAAGAGAAGATGAAAAGAAGAATGAGCTTTCTCTCCCCTTTTCCGGCCTTATCAGCCCAGAAATGATCTCCAGCCACAGGATCTTATTTAAAGAAAATGAAGGGCCAAGATCTAACTGAAAATCCCTTTTCTTTTGGCTGACACGGCCTGTGACACGCCCGTGTCACAGGCCGTATACCCTTAAGCGGCACACGTGGCACTCGCACCGACTGAAGTATTCGAGAACACGGGCATCGACACGCCCGTGTCGAACCTGACACGCCCGTGTCAGTCATGAGACACGCCCTGCTACACGGTCCTCACTGATCTCCAAACCAGTACACGGGTAGGCACACGCCGTGTCAAACCCAACACGGCCGTGTTCCATGCCGTGTTCACTGCCGTGTTCAAGGCCGTGTACTTTTCTGACTCAAACAGGCCAATTTCGAATTTAAATGAGTGACACGCCCTGGGACACGCCCGTGTCGGAGGCCGTGTCCCAGGCTCGACTATCGTCGACCTCCGATCGTCGACTATCTTGAACACGCCCTGGGACACGCCCGTGTCCCAGGCCGTGTACCCGACATGCCCTGGGACACGCCCGTGTCCCAGGCGTGTTAAGCAACCTGAACCTCAAATTCACTTTTGAGTCTTTTTGGGGTGTTACAATCCTCCCCCCCTTAATAAAATTTCGTCCCGAAATTTGAAGACAGTAGGGAGAAATTAACAAAACATTTATATGTTTTTATTACATATATAACGAGCAAACAAATTACGAAAATAATTCGGGAAACTCGGCTTGCATGGTCTGCTCACGCTCCCATGTTAGCTCTTCTCGGCCACAATTGTCCCACCGGACTTTGACCATCCCGATCACTTTGTTCCGCAACTGTTTCTCGGCTCGATCCTCAATCCGTATAGGCTTCACCTTTGTTTTTAGCCCATATTCAACCGGCACTCGATCATTGTCAATTACTTGAGCTGGATCCTTGACTGCTTTGCGTAGCACCGAGATGTGAAACACATCATGCAATCCACTCAATTCCGATGAAAGAGCTAGCCGATAGGCGGCTTCCCCAACTCGCTCCACCACTTCAAACGGACCAAGGTATCGCGGACTTAGCTTTTTCAACCGCCGAATCCGAGATACGCCTTTGAAGGGCTTAATCTTTAAATAGACCCAGTCACCCACCGCGAACTCCATGTTCCGGTGCTTAGCATTGTAATACTTGGCCTGCCGATCTTGGGCTATTAGGAGCCTCTCTCGAATAGAGCGTATTGTTGAGGTAGCATCCTCGACTTCCTTTTTGCCTAAAAGTTTAGTCTCGCCAGTTTCTGCCCAAGCTAGCGGTGTACGACACTTCCGACCATACAGCGCTTCAAATGGGGCCATGCCTATACTCGCTTGATAGCTATTATTATAGGCAAACTCCACCATAACAAGATGTTCTTCCCATTTCTTACCGAAGTCCAGGGCGCACATACGGAGCATATCCTCCATCGTTCTGTTGGTTCGTTCAGTTTGGCCATCCGTTTGCGGGTGAAAAGCCGTACTGAATGCTAACTTCGTGCCCAACATCTGATGAACTAATCTCCAATCCTTTGAGGTAAAGCGCCCATCTCGGTCACTTACGATGCTCCGGGGAACACCGTGCAATCGAACTATCTGCTCCACATAGAGCTTTGCCAATGTTTCCACTGAATCGTCCCGCTTGTTTGGTATAAAGTGAGCCACCTTTGTCAACCGGTCTACAATCACCCAGATTGAGTCGTGGCCACGCTGAGATCTCGGCAATCCGTGCACGAAATCCATAGAAATATCCTCAAACTTCCACTGTGGAACCGGCAACGACTTCAGGAAACCACTCGGCCGTTGACATTCTGCCTTTACTAAAGCACAAGTGCGACATTTAGCCACATACGCGGCTATGTCCTTCTTTAAACCAGGCCACCAGAACAGTTTCTTCATGTCCTTGTACATTTTTGTGCTCCCAGGGTGAATTGAATACTTTGTAAAGTGTGCTTCATATAGCAGCCCTTCTCGCAATTTACCCGCACTAGGGACGCACAATCGGCCATCTTTTCGTAATAAGCCATCATCTCAGGAGAACTGATCACCAGATCCCTCCTTTGCATAGCGTTGGAGACTTTCATCCAACTCCGTTGCCCGCCGAACCCTGTCAGCAAGGTCACACTGAACTTCCAACCAGCTCATACATGCAACAGTTGAAGAATCTCTTTCCACACAAGATATCTCCAAGGCTTCCAACTCCTGGATTAACCGCTCATCATGCATCCGCAACCAATTTGCCTGCACCGGAGCCCGACGACTCAAGGCATCAGCGACTACATTTCCCTTTCCGGGAACATAGTGAATGTCGAATGTAAAATCCCCAAGGAATTCCATCCACCTCCTTTGTCGCATATTCAACTCTTTTTGATCAAGCAGATACTTTAAGCTTTTATGATCTGTATAAATATCCACTTTCACTCCATACAGATAATGCCGCCATAATTTTAGCGAAAAGATCACCGCCTCCAACTCCAAATCATGGACGGGGTAATTACGCTCATGCACTTTCAATTGACGTGAGCCATAAGCGATCACCTTGCCAAACTGCAGGAGAACGCAGCCTAAGCCGCTTCCTGACGCATCGCTGTATATTTCAAATCCATCTGTACCACATGGCGACGTCAACACGGGCGCCGTGGTCAAACGATTCTTCAGCTCATCAAAAGCTCGTGCGCACTCCGGCGTCCAAACGAACTTCTGCTCCTTTCTCGTCAACGTAGTCAGAGGCAAAGCAATCCGGGAGAAGTTCTCCACGAACCTCCTATAGTAGCCCTCCAGTCCAAGGAAACTCCTGACTTCGGCCACCGAAGACAACACTGGCCAATCCCGAATGGCACTTATCTTTGCCAGATCCACCGCTATGCCCTCTCCACTTACTACATGGCCTAGAAAAGCCACCGACGAGAGCCAGAACTCACACTTTGAGAACTTGGCATACAGCTTATTCCTTCGCAAGGTATGCAATACTAATCGCAAATGGTTTGCATGATCTTCCTCCGATTGTGAATATACCAGAATATCATCAATAAACACAATCACAAACATATCCAGGTATTCGCGGAACGTTCTATGCATGAGATCCATGAATACCGAAGGCGCATTACACAAGCCGAACGGCATCACTGTGAACTCATAATGACCATAGCGTGTGCCAAACGCTGTCTTGGGATTGTCACCTTCCCTAATCCGCAACTGGTAATACCCGGAATTCAAATCCAACTTCGAATAGACGGTCGAGCCCGCTAGCTGATCGAACAAGTCATCGATCCGAGGAATTGGATACTTGTTTTTCTCCGTCAGTTTGTTCAGTTCGCGATAATCAATACATAGTCGCAAACCACCGTCTTTCTTTTTCACAAAAAGAACAGGCGCGCTCCAAGGTGACATACTTGGGCGTATATAACCCTGCTCCAACAACTCTTGCAACTGAACTTTCAGTTCGGCCATTTCTTTTGGCACTACCCGATATGGCGAACGGGCCACGGGTTTTGCACCTGGCACCAGCTCGATAGCGAAGTCGATTTCCCTTTGGGGAGGTAACACTGGAAGGTCCTTTGGAAACACATCCGCATATTCCGACACAATCGGCACTTCACTCACACTGGCCTTCGGCGCCACCGCCTCTATGAGTGTGAAGAACAACTCCGCACCCTTCCGAACTGCCTTAACAACTTGGAGAGCGGATAACAACATCCCACTCATCCCTTGCATACCAATGAACTTGGTCTCTCGTTCGGTATTTTGCACAAGTGTGACCTCTTTTGAAGTGCAATCTATACAGGCACGCTGCTCTGAAAGCCAGTCCATACCAAAGATTATATCAAACTCTTTGATCGGCAATACTAGTGTTTCCACCTTGAACTCCCGACTTCCTATCTTGACCTCAAGACCGCAAGATCGATCCGCGCACATCAAACATCCGTTAGGCAACAACACCTTTATACTGTCTGTCGTGGTCCGGATAGGCACCCCGATACGGATGACAAAGTCCTCAGATAGAAACGAATGTGAAGCACCTGTGTCGAACAGTGCTCGCGCCGGATATTCTCTTATAAGGACAAACCCTATAACATTACAATTAAAACAAGCACAGCACAACAAAACAAGCATATTAAAATCAACGCGCACCTGTGACGACATCCGCCTGCTTAATGGCCTCCTGTTGTCCAAGGTTGAAGACCCTGGGCTGCGCGTGCGAGGTAGAAGACTCCACCACAGCCTTCCCGTTCTCCGCATAAGACGCTCTCGTCTTCTTATCACCCTTTGGAGGACCAAATCGGCATTCACGTGCGAAGTGTCCAACCTTCCCGCACGTAAAACAAGCACGAGATCCATTCCCAGATGTGTCCGTCACAGTCGCAGAAGGAGCTTGTCCAGAAGACTTCGACTTCTTATTCCACCTCCTACGGTAGCCAAACTTGTCCGGACGCGGCGGCTTAAACTCCGGCTTCACAACCGCCAAGTTTCCTTTTGCTTGCCCCCGTTTCATGTCCAGCTCCAAAGAACGAGCCGTACAGACTAAGGCTTGGAATCCCTGACTCACAGAACTCGAGAGCAAATACCTCAGCTCATCTCGCAGTCCCGCATAAAACCGACTAGTCTTATGCTCTTCTTCGGCGAAGATCGTGCCCGCATATCTTCCCAACCGGGTGAACTCATGCAGGTAGTCATCCACACTTCGATCTCCCTGCGCCAACCGTTGAAATTCCATTTCCATCGATATCCTTTGCTGCACCGGCAGATGTTGTGCTAAGAACAATCGAGAAAATTCATCCATTGAAATCTCTGCCAATTGCCTACCAGCCAAGTGATGCATTTCCATCTCATCCCACCACAATCGCGCCTCTCCTTCCAGTAGGAACGTGGCCAACATCACTTTCTGTTCCTCCTCAACCCTGATAGCCCTCATAATCCTCTTGATTCTTGCAAGCCAATCCTCTGCTTGGGCCGGTGTACCCTCCCCATGAAACTGCGGAGGGTTGAAGCTCAAGAATTGCTTCCATTGTTGATCTGCTACCCGCGGACCAACTTCGGCTTCTACCGGTTCTTGCCGTATCCCAGCTTGTGCTGGCACCACTGTAGGACGTGCCTGCCCCATTTGCTGAGCATTCATCACCGCAAGTACCGTTTCCGTGATGAGACGGACTGTTTCAGCGGATGGAGGAGTTGTGGGCACCTCGGCTGGTGCGGCACTCTCAACAGAACGTTGTGGTTCGAATTGACCCGCAACACTTCTAGTCACCTATATGTGTAAAATACACCGGTTAACGACCAATGAAAATGGCAACCATACAAAAGAATACACAAGTTCAACAAACAAGTGTATTTGAATTCCTAAGTGGACAATCTTGAGTTCAAATTAAGTATTATAACGACGGCACTGACACGTGCTCGCCCCCTCTCAAAAGAATTCGTCCGCGAATTCGGAAGAGATCGACCAACAAGCTGATACCAAATTGTAACACCTCTACCCGTCAAGAAGAGTATGATAGAGGGTCCGGCCGGGGCCCCACACCATATTCCACAAACAGGCGGAGATGCTACTAAATAATATCAAAACTAACGCATCCTAACACAGAGCATTCTAGCGGAAGCTTCACGGTTGAATTATTGAACTCAAGATAATGAACATTGTCCACCAAAACTTAGGAATATATATAAACATTACAAAAGTCTGGCCTTAAGGCCTTACAACAGTTTCTCTTAACAAGAGTGTGGATTACAGACATCGGCACGCAGGCCGGCCACACATGAACAAAAGAAACAAAACAATGCCTTCGAGGGCAGCAGCGCAGCTTTGGGCTTCAGCCCGCTAAGTCCCGCTCGGACCAGCACCTCCAGTACCTGTAATAACCAATCCACCAAGCGGTGGCAAACAGGGCAACGGTCAGCATTCAGCTGACCAATTATAACGACCCTGCCCCTGGCACGGGGCAGCGGAATTCCATCCCTACAAAGCAATCATCCAACATGATATATAGCAATTCAAGCAAGACGTGCACGCCCGCACAGTCACATATCACAAACATCGGCACGACGGCCCGACGCTCCGTGCACTCAGGGCACATTCACACCGTTCAGAGGTCCCAGACATAACGGTGCATTATGAGCATTCTAGTCTGATCGGCTCACCGGCCGTCGACTCTCGCTATGTGATCCTAACAGGGTCTTAAGCACCCAAGGTTAGACAACCATAACGCAGGTACAGTTCCACCTTTCCCGTTGCTCACATCGTCAGACTCACGCCTGGACTGACGCGGGTACAGTTTCACCTTGCCCGTTCCACCATTTCCTACTTGCAGCCTCACGGATCAACCTTCCACAAAGTAGCACTCACGGCTACAAGAGATTCCAACTCTCAACACTTCCTGGACTTCCTCCAGTACTTTCCATCACGCATACAAGCAATTATCACGGAGTCTTCTCCGATATGCAACCAAGCATCACCAATCCAGACCATGTCCAGATGGGCTTCACACAGCATGCCTAGATCCGTACTCCAATTCCGGACTCTAATAAGGGGGACTTCACATATCTACCCCAAGGGACGCCACAACCCACCGCACACTCGCGGGGAAGGGTTTTCCCTATGCAATGCAGGAATTAAGGACTTCATATGTCCAAGCAGGAAATCGTTACCCTAGGAGTTCGCTTCGGAGCCATGGCGAGAAACTTGAGACGGATGAAAGCCTTCGCAGCAGCGTTGCCTTCGCAAATCTGAACTCGGCTCGCGATTTGGACCACCGTAGCACCACCGGCAGCCGGACTCCACTTCCTCTTCTTCCTCCTTGCTCTCACCTCTCTCTTAAACTTTAGAATGAGAAGATGAAAAGAAGAATGAGCTTTCTCTCCCCTTTTCCGGCCTTATCAGCCCAGAAATGATCTCCAGCCACAGGATCTTATTTAAAGAAAATGAAGGGCCAAGATCTAACTGAAAATCCCTTTTCTTTTGGCCGACACGGCCTGTGACACGCCCGTGTCACAGGCCGTGTACCCTTAAGCGGCACACGTGGCACTCGCACCGACTGAAGTATTCGAGAACACGGGCATCGACACGCCCGTGTCGAACCTGACACGCCCGTGTCATTCATGAGACACACCCTGCTACACGGTCCTCACTGATCTCCAAACCAGTACACGGGTAGGCACACGCCATGTCAAACCCAACACGGCCGTGTTCCATGCCGTGTTCACTGCCGTGTTCAAGTCCGTGTACTTTTCTGACTCAAACAGGCCAATTTCGAATTTAAATGAGTGACACGCCCTGGGACACGCCCGTGTCGGAGGCCGTGTCCCAGGCTCGACTATCGTCGACCTCCAATCGTCGACTATCTTGAACACGCCCTGGGACACGCCCGTGTCCCAGGCTGTGTACCCCGACATGCCCTGGGACACGCCCGTGTCCCAGGCCGTGTTAAGCAACCTGAACCTCAAATTCACTTTTGAGTCTTTTTGGGGTGTTACAATATGCTAGTATATGTTAAGGTAAAGTTTAATCCCTTGTTGAATTAGGGCAAAACCCTTTATTCCCTACTAGGGCAGCCAAATTGAAGGCTTGCATGAGAGAAATAATATTTCCTCTCACTCCAAATAATTGTTTGGAAGCATGAGGGTGCTGCCCCTGCAGTAATAAAGCAAAATAAACCCAATTAAGGATTAGGGTAGCCATATGAAATTATGTTAACACCTTTGTCCTGATTTAATAAAGTAAAATAAACCCAATTAAGGATTAAGGCAGCCATATGAAATTATGTTAACACCTTTCTCGTAATTAGGTCAAATAAAAGTCATGAAATAAAATTATGTGCTAAAGAAAAATGATTTCATTTAGGATATGGCATCCGGACGCGCAAAAATGTTTCTTTCATCTGGACTGAGGATTGCCAAGTGGCTTTTGACAAACTAAAGGTGAGTGTGAAGACAGAACCAGTATTGGTCATGCCGTGTGGTAATGAAGGTTTCCAAATCTATAGTGACGCATCATTAAAAGGGCTAGGATGCGTATTAATGCAGAAGGGGAAAGTTATTGCTTACGCCTCAAGACAATTGAAAGAAGCTGAGCGTAATTATCCAACGCATGACTTAGAATTGGCAGCATTCGTTTTTGCATTAAAAATTTGGCGTCATTACCTTTATGGTGCTCGTTGTTACATCTTTATTGATCATAAAAGCTTAAAATATATCTTTTCTCAAAAAGAGCTCAACATGCGACAAAGACGATGGTTGGAACTTATTAAATATTATGATGTGGACATCAAATATCATCCTGGTAGAGCTAATGTTGTAGCCGATGCACTTAGTAGAAAGAATGCAACATCCATGATAGTATCAATAACAGAGCAGAAAGAGTTATTGAGAGATATGAAAAAGTTAGAACTAGTTACGTGTATTGCTAACTCCCAGACTCAAAGCGTACTCTTTCAGTTGACGGCGGATCAGTCACTTAATGAAAGAATAAGAAAAGCGATGAATCAGGATCCTATTTTTGTGAAATTTGTTAAAAAACAAAAGAGTGGCCAAACAACTGCATTTACATAGGAAGATGGGTTGTTATTTTTAAATGGAAGGTTATGTATTCCCGATGTTGATACGATTCGATCAGAAATACTTTACGAATCACATAATACGGCCTATTCGATTCATCCTTTATTATAACTGAAATATAGTACAACAGGATGAAAAGGTAGCCTGTACAACACTACTAAGGCTTACCCCAAAAAAAACTGTACAGACTCATATCCTATCTACAGATCTATACAGACTCCTACTAACAGACTCTATTTGCAGAAAAACTGAAACTCGGCATGGGGACACTCCGGGTCTCGACATCTCTCGCTGTGCTCCGCAAGAACGCCAAGTACTGCTGTGTAGACCTCCACCCAGAGACGGTACTTCTTCTCCTGCTGAGGAGTGCATGGTCATCGCTGGCTATTGGCGGCTGGTACCGCCTCTTCCTTGACCTGTTTAGTTTCATTTTTTTGTAATTGCATAAATTCTTTTTATTCTACTAAAAAATTGCTGAATCTGGTGTGAATCTGACGGTAGCATAAGGATGTGTGTAGACAACCGTTAGATTCATATTGTGCGAGTCGGGAGGATGGATAGTCTTTCTCGTTGGCTAAGAACTTTCCCCATGCTACTCTCAAAGCATTTGTGCAAGGTTAGTTAAGCGTGAGCATGATGTAGGCAATCATTTTGGCTAGGTTGAGCTTCGTACCTGTTCCTAATATCTTATCCTCGCTAGCCCCGTTGTGTCTAGCCCTCCTTTGATTCAGTTCCACTTTTATATAACCAAAGCCTAGTAGCCAAACCTAGTCGCACAACCAAGTCTAGCTTTTATATTTTCTAATTTCAGGATGGGGGTGTTGATGCGGTGTTGTTCTTTGTGAATTATGTGGTTGTGCTCCCATGAATTTATTTGCTGGAATTGTGTAAAAGAAAAAGAAGAATTAAGAAGAAAATTTATAAAAAGAAAAATTTTAAAAAGGAATGAAAAAGAGAAAGGAAAAGTCTAACTGAAAATCTGATTTGAGTTAATATATTTTTTGGAGTAGGCGGTACGCACACCCGTATTATAAACATTAACTCTGGGGGTGTCGTGTACCCGCGCATTTTCTGGGTAGTGGATAGACTCTTTTTGTGCTAGCTCAGTTGGGTTTTGTGTGTAGCCTTCATTTTTATCGTTGATTACCTCGCCTTAGTCCAAGCCCCATTACTACCCGGAGTCCTACGGACTCACGCTTAAGTCAAACTAGTGTCGTGGAGAGTGTGCGGACGGGCAAGCATATGGTCACTTACATTGGTGGATTCCTATAGAGGTTGTCTCGAATCCTGATCTTTGTCAATACTCACCTTAGCGGTTAGTTTATTTTCTCCCAACTCATGACCTGAGGATTCACCGCAATTCTATTTTTGAGTAGTCATAGAATTTTTGTTACGTAGGCTGTAAAGTATAAATTATTTTGTATGCTTAGAAATTTTCTCTACTATATTTTTACGCCCGCGAGCATGCGACTTCGCATGGTACTCCGGATCATAGTTATTGTGTTAGTAATTTATTTTTCTAATCTGCAAGGATCTTCTTTGCTCGGGAATCACAAATAGGTAAGTCTGGGGGTGTGATGAGTCCCGTTTATATAGGGTTTTGTGGACTCATCTAGGTTGGTTTTCTTGTCTTTGCACTTCAATTTTAGGTTGTCTTCGTTGATATTTCGCTCCTACTGCGTTTCACGTCTAGTGCACTTTGTTAGCCCGTGGGTGCGCAATTGTACATTCGATTGCTGGGGGTATGCACTTGGTGCTCCCCAGGGCTCATTCCAATAGTTTTTATTGCATTTTGCAGATTGCTGGAGGGTCCTCCTTTGTGAGTTTTTATTGTGTGCAGGTGGTCAGTTTTCCCCTCTTCAGAATTCTGATTTGTGGAAAACGCGCGGTAGTGCGTTTTCTGTGCGCACGGTTTGTTTCCGTCGTACATTTTATACAAATTATTTTGTAAGATTGACCAGCCCGTGCGATTGCATCACGCACGGTTTCTTCAGAACCGTGTGCGAAGGAAACACATGGTTTTCCTGTACCTTTTCTTTTTGGTCCATTCTGTGATTAATCGTGTGTTTTCCTTCACGCACGGACGGAAGCGCCCGTGCGCGAGTTAAACACACGATTTCACCCTATTGCCTGCGTTTTGTGCTTTTTGTCCTTACCCGTGCGATTTCCATAGCGCACGAGCGGAATGGCCGTGCGTGAGTAAAATGCACGGGTCAACGCTTCTTCTTCCTCAGGCATTTTTTGGATATTAATATCGCACGATTCACGCACGGTCGTGGGCTAGACCGTGCGTGACCATTTTTTTATGACTTTTACTATTTCAGCCGTAGATTTCTTCTGGACTGAACATCTTCGTATCCCTCGCCATTTCTGCTCCTTTGAGTGGGAACTCATTGCTCCAGCTATCATTCTCTCTCTCTCTCTTCAGTGAGAAGCTTTTCCGGCTACCAATTCTCCTCCAAAAGCTTGCAAAAGTTCCATCTCCAACCATCTCCATCTTCTCCGACCTCCAAGCTACCATTTGAGTTACTTGTTACTGCACTTAAGAAGCTCACCGTTCAGAACCGACTTAGCTACCATGAAGAGGACGGGTTAGAAGAAGGAAGTGACATCCCTTTTAGATCCTTGATAGATTCCGAAGACCAATCTAGGACGAGGATTGACAACCTCCGCTTCCTTCCGAGAATCTTGGAGAGCTTTCATGCGCTCGGTTGTATTTCTTCAATTTTACTAAACTTGTCATGTTCTGAATCTGTGCTAGTAAACTTGTAACTTGATAACACTATTTTTGCTGGAGTTTCATAAAGTTTTGTTAATGATGTTTTAATCTTTGGTTGTGTTTGAGCCATTCTAGCGATTGCTAGAAGCGCGCGCTGCGAAGAGGTGTTTGCGACCCTCAATAGTTCATTCATCTCGTTATTACTCTTTGGAGTAATCACCCGAAAGATGCGATGAAGGCGAACCGCGCTAGATCAATGCTTCTTAGTGTAGAAAATCAAAAATCAAACTCCTCGTTTTTACTTAGCACTACCATTCATTTCTCTAAAAGCAAAATCCATGCTCCCTACTTGCACTCCGCGTGAGATCGATATCTGGGGATTTACTCCTCCCTTTTATTACTTGTCCGTGAACGGTAATCTTACCGCTAGAACATCAGTTCCTAAGAGTCACTAGGGTGATCGGATGTGATAGCCACTTAGTATTTATGGCTAACGGTTGTCACGTCTAATATTTTAAAAGGAAACCCAGCAGATGGAGCAGCAGTAGCAGGTCATGCAGCAGGGAAACCAGGCCTTAGAGATAGGGACTAATACGACGATACCCTCGCTGCCGTCAGTTACTGAGGTGTGAGAATTTTGAGACATTTTTTGTAGCCTTTGGGAAACTTTATTGTACACTTATATTAAAGGAACCAATGTGGTCCCTTATTATTTAAGTACTGTGCTATGGACATTGCCTTATTGTGATGATATTACTTTTGTACCTTATTTATGTTGGGTTGGCATGGATGATATTGTAAAGAGCCGGCAGAATAGGCGTCTTGTAGTACCGGTCAACCCGTGTGTTTAGGCTACCGTAAGACGATTGTTCTGGGCATAAGACTTCCCTCGGATGTATTTTATGTTCTGGGAGGGGGGTCTTACAAAAACAACCTTGATTGACCACGTATAGGGAAGTGGACTTCAAGATTAGGCTAGTGTCGGGTACCAAGCCCAACTATCGAACCCCTTACAAGATGGCTCCAAAGGAATTGGCAGAGTTTAGAGTTCAATTGCAAGAGTTAGTGGAGTCACGGTTTGTTCGTCCCAGCTCATCACCCTGGGGAGGTCTTACTTTGTTTGTTAAGAAAAAGGATGGATCGTTGCAGTTGTGCATAGACTACCAAGAGCTCAACTGATTGACGGTATGGAACACATATCCTTTACCACAGATCGACGAGTTATTCGATCAGTTTATTGGAGCTCATTGGTTCTCCAAACTTGATTTGTGCTCAAGGTATTATCAATTAAGGTTATAATAAGAGGATATTCAGAAAACAGTGTTTTGCTCGAGATACAGCTTATGCAAATTCACTGTGATGTGGTTTGGGCCCACAAATGCCCCTTTTTTATACATAAGGTTGATTGATAGGGTGTTTTAGTGGTATTTGGATGTTTTGTCATCATATTTATTGATGAAATTTTGGTCTACTCAAGGATGGAGGAGGAAATTCCAAGCATTTTGTAACACCGCAAAAACTTGGAAAACAGAACTTTTGGGTAGCTATCACCTGGCGATAGACACACTCAATGCACTCGATGTGGCATTGAGTAGACTATCGCGTGACAATAGTGAGGTATCACGCAGTGATAACACTCGAAACACTCGACTTACATGACGCACTCGACACACTCGATGCACTCAACGCACTAGACGCATTCAACAAATCATCGAGTAAGCTATCAGAGTGGCAACAATGGATATCGCGAGGCGATATCTCCACGTGATATCTAGACATGTGTCAGATGGCCAGAAAGTGGCCGAAGAGCGGTGTTGACTGGGGTCAAAGCGGCTACCGATGATATCTCCCAAGCGATACCGGATATTGCCCGACTATAGAAATAAATTTGGCCGGTCAGCTGAAAAAGTAGCCATTCATTCCTATTGAAGAGAGGATCTTGTGGATGGGATAAATCCCGAGGTCACGTAAGCAGAGGAGTGGAGAAAAGAGAAGTCATTTCTCTTCTCTCACTCTCTTTCCTCCTTTTCATCAAGTTCTTAGAAGAAACATCTAAGGAAGAAGAAGGCTGAAGCTTTGCAATCTTAGTGAAGGAGATACCATGGCAGAATAAAGAACCGTAGCAAGATCTGTGAAGAGGAAAACGAGATGCTCCTCTCCGCCCATATAGAAAGCTTGTTCATGGCTTCAAAACAATCTACGAGGTTAACGATCTTCTTTCTTGGACAAGTGAAGTCCTCCTTTTTCATATTCATGGAATCCCCCACTAAAAGATGGAAAAGCGAAGGGAATTCTGATGGTTTGATACGTTATATCCCTGAGTAGTTTTGCATATAGAATCCAAAAATCGCAGTACGGAATAGTCCTGCAATGTGAAGCCCATCCGGACAAGTTGGTCTAGATTGGAGATGTTTTAAATTATGTGTCGGAGAAGAGTATAAACGTGCAGTTTATGGAGTCTGAGGGGTTGTGCATGGCAAATCAGTAGCAGGAAGTACTGGAGACACACTCTAGGAAAATATCCAGAAAATACCACGATTGTGATAATCGTTGGATATCATCGGGCAACAATGAGTATCGCTGGCGATAGCTCTTGATGAGCTATATTTTATGAAAGTACAGTTTTCTGGCACTGTAGGATACTGTAGTTTTTATGGACAGTTGTGGCTGAGTCTGGGTACAGAAAGAGTAATTCTTTTATTAACGCATGTATCTCGGAGATCGTGTAGATAGTATGTGAGTTGTTGCTTGGTTCTTACCTATGATAGACAATAGAGTCATCTATTAAATGTAACACATTTATGTTTAACTCCTCGAGAAAGGTGATGTGATCCACATCTATCCATTTAGCAATAGAAGCTCGACTTTCGGTTATGGCATAGCAATGTGAGCAATGTGAAAAGGCTGAATTGTACCCCCCCTAAGCTATGGTGAGTTGGGTCTTGTATCCACAATAACCTAGATTTGTATGAAGACACCCTTAAACTAAGATGAATTAAGTTGTATTTAATTCCCTATTCTAGTTATGTGTTTTCAGGATTTATTGCCAAGTATAGACCAATGTCAGTCTATAGTGGGTCACCAAACACATGACCATATAATATAATACCTCATTATGTGATCCATGGTGTTGACTCATGTGTAGCCTCTCTATTGGAATATACTTCCTTTTCAAGCACTTCGACAAATGAAGGAAGACTTGATGTTTTTTGGAATGAATAACTCAAGTTTTTATAAACCTGAGAAAAATTCTAAGTACTTTACTCGAGTGAAGTTTAAGTACTCGAGTAAAAATCTCTGAAGCACTCGAGAAGATCAAATCTAAGATTCGATTATGGAAGTGGTTCTTGAGAAGTTCAAAATCTATCTCTCGAGAAGCCAAGTCCAGCACTCGAGTAGACTTGCTCTCATTCTCGAGTATTCAATATTTTAGTCTCAGAAATTTTCTAAGTTAAGTACTCGAGTAATCAAGTTGAGTACTCGAGTAGTTGAATAGCTTTTTTTGAGTGAAAGAAATTAGATATCGAGAAAATTCTAATACCACTCGAGTGGCACATCCTTGCACTCGAGTATTCCAGTTTCACTACTAGATTGATTGACTTTTCCTCCAGAATTTTCCTTAAGTCCTAGCTCCCGAGAAATTCAAGCTTATCTCTCGAGAAGTATATCCAACACTCGAGTGATCTCTTATAAACTCGAGTGATATCTTTTTCTATTCAGAATTTTTAGAAATGTCCTCATCTCGAGTAGTCAGAGCCATTCACTCGAGAGCCAATTTAATCACTCGAGTAGTATACTTCTTACTCGAGAAATGCCAAACTGATTTTCAAAAAATTCTTTAAGTTTCTATAAGATTAATATTTTGAATTCTATGATGTGATTGGTCCATATGGACATCATTAATTACATTTTCGACCATTAGGGAGATCTTATAAAAAGTCATGTCATTAAGACTAACCCTAAGCGTGTTATTCAAGTTTCTGGATCGGCCGACAGTGCTAAAATTTCTTCTTCAGAAAAGTCGCCGCACGTCTTCAAGAACGCCAAGGATTTCTTTCGATCCAGATCGATTCACTGATCGTGTGAGTCAAAGCTTCTCAAAACAATTCTTATCGAGAGTCTTCTTCTTCAATTTCTTATAAAGCCGCAAAGTCCAAGAAAGAAGACTTAGGAAGATTTCCAAATCTGAGAAAATTATTGTTTGTATTATTCTACAATCTCTTTTTAATCTTGTAGGATATTATTCTCCGAGTGTAGGAGATTTATTCTCCGAGGTGTAGGAAGTTTTCATCTTCCGAGTGTAGATCCATTTTTGGATCGAGTTGTAGGAACTTTGTTCCGAGTGGTAAGATCGTTTTGATCTGAGATTAGTGGAGTAGCCAAGTCTAGTGTATTGCTAGATTAGTGAGTGGAAAGTGGATGTACCCAAGATTGGGGAACCACTATAATTCTTGCTGCCATATGTGAATGCTTGTTTATTTCTTGTGCCCAGATCGCTAAAGTTTTTATTCCGCAAAAAGATGCATAACTCACTTATTTACCCCCCCTAGGTTATTTAGGTAGACAACTATTAACATCAATTATTATCACATGGTCATTGTTCGCCAAATGGTTAACACCTTGAACATATATCATCTTAGTTGTCCTTGAGTTTTTCAAGCATGGACAGAGCTAAGGATTTTCCCAAGCTTCCCTTTGTGCACCAAGACCAACTTTCCCATGTGGAAAGAAAGGATTAAGTTTTTCATGGAAGTTGTGGATCCAAGGATCTTCATGATAGTTGAAGAAGGTCCTTATGTTACTATGACTGTCTCCACTATAGATCCTACCAAGAAAGTCCCTAAGAAATTGATGGATCTAGACAAAGATGAGATTGCACTTGTCTCGCTAGATAAAAAGGCCAAAAATATCATAGCAAGTACAGTCGATGACTCAATACTGCAAAACCTGATTCACTACAAATCTACTAAAGAAATGTGGCAGTCCCTCATCACCTTGATGGAAGGTATAGAAGATGTTAAGGATGATAGAAGATCCCTTATGAATCAAAAGTATAAAGACTTCTGATAAAGTCCCAAGGACACTATTGTAGATACATTTGAAAATTTCTTCAAGATAGTTAACGGCCTAAGAGTTTGTGGTCGAGTCTTCACAACCAGAGAAATAAATGATAAGTTCTTGAGATCCCTAACCAAGGAATGGGATAATAAAGTTTGTGCCATCCGGGAGTTTGGCAAGCTGGCAGAGACAAATCCTCAGAACCTCTTCGGAAAGCTGATGTCTTATGAACAGCAGATCAATTCTAAAAAAGCTGAAGAAGAGAAGAGTCGATTCTCATCCAAGGAGAAGTCTGTCACACTGAAGGCAGATAGCTCAAGGAAAGCCAAAGATACCTCTCCTGCCCCTGCAAAAGAGGAAAGTGAAGAAGAAACATCGGAACCCAGTACCTCGGGCTCAGAACTATCTAAAGTAGAGTTCTCTCTACTCTCAAGACAGTTCAAGAAGTTCTTGAACAAGAAGAAGCACTGGAAAGATAAGGATGCCTCATACAGAAGATCACGTCACGATGGTGATCGCTTCAAGAAATGCTCAAGTAGGCAGGATAGGTATAACTCTAAAGAGAACAAACATATTTCTACTAACATCGTTTGCTACTGTTATAACAAGCCAGGTCATGTCATTGCTGATTGCCCTCATAAGAAGAAGGAGGGTGGAAGAAAAGACGAAAATAAATCTTCTTATCATAAGAAGAGAACAGAAAGAAGCCTTGTAGCCAAAAAGGGCAAAACTCTCAGTGACACTGACCCATCTGAGTCAAGTGAAGAAGAGGAAGCCAACTTTGGGCTCATGGCACATACTGATGAAGAAGAAGAAGAACCCCAGTTTACTAGGAAGGTAAATTCTCACACTCCTCTTTCTGAATCTGATGTTTCTTATCATGAGAATGAGGAAAGTAATTCTGACGATGAGTCTGAACTCATGGCCCAATATAAAGAACTGATCAAAGCCTACGACAAATGTCGTAAAGTAGCAAGAGCTCAGGCTAAGGAGATCAAATCTCTTAAAGCTGAAGAGAGCACTCTGAGAGAGGAAGTCGCCAAGATGGACTCACTCAGATAAGAATTAAACATTATAATTGATGATTTTAATAAGGCTCTCGAGCACCTTGATCCTAAAGAGAAGATCATCAAGGGTTGGAAAAGCAACTAAAAGCCGAGAAGAAACTTGTTGAAGATTTCTAGAAGCAAAAGATAGTTCTTCCACTTATTGGTGAGTTCTCTGCTCAGGCCAAGGGTGCTGGCTTAGGCCATGTGGGTGCTCCTAGTAAATCTTCTAGGAGGAATAAATCCCAAAGAAGAAATAAGGCCGCCAAGAAGGATCTGGCCAAGGAAAAAGGGAAAGCTCTGCCAGAACAACATTTAGGGAAGTTATATTTCCAACAAAAAAGTTTGATCTGGATTCATCCTACGATCATTTTGCTAGGTCTACTTATGTAGATCCCAAGTCCCGTTACCAAGGATGGACTCGTCCCCGAGACTTTGGTGAGAGTGTCTTCAAGGCACCTTATGAAGAGATCACTCATCAGAATTATGGACCTTACAATCATGGTCACAAAATTAAGAAAGGTCCAAGTGTTAAACCTGTTATAGAAAAGCATACAGAGGAGAAGAAGTCATGTGATTTTCATAATCATGAAGCTTCTACCTCCAATTCTACTGCCCTCGCTAGACCACAATCTCAAAAGGTCAAGTAGGAAATCGTTAGGCAAAGATACAACAGATTTGATTGTTTGTGCTGTGGCAACTCCTAAGTTTAACAATATAAGAAAGACCACTCATAATTCTAATACATGTAGGGGGAGCAAGCTAACTAGAGACCAAGGACCCAAGAAAGTTTGGGTTCTTAAGGCAAATTGATTTTTGACTGCAGGTATGTCCAAAGACCACCAAAACTCCAATCTGGTACTTGGACAGTAGATGTTCTCGGCATATGATCGGTAGTAGAAGCCTTCTCCAGGATTACTCTCCAGTCGTGAACGGACCAAAGGTCATATTTGGAGGTTCTGACAGAGGAATCACTAAAGGCTATGGTATGATTACTAACGGTAGTGTATTGTTTTCGGATGTGGCTTATGTTGAAGGATTGGAACACAATCTCATAAGCATAAGCCAACTATGTGATAAAGGATACATAGTTGAATTTTATGCTGATAAGTGTTTGATAAAGTCTGTTGACAATTTAGAAACAATTTTATTAGGCACTGGTAGTTGGAATATATTCTGCTTAAATTTTATTTGTGTAGACTCTTCTACACCAGTGTGTCTTTTAGCAAAAGATAGTGCATCTCTTGGTGACCAATGGCACAAGAGATTAGCACATATTAATTTCAAAACTATAAATAAATTATTTTCTCTGAATTTAGTACGTGATGCCCCAAATGTCAAGTGCATTAAAGATAAACCTTGTCACGCATGTGTAAAAGGAAAGCAAACAAGGGCTACCTTTAAAAGCATTATTGGCAAAGAATCTAATCGGTGTTTACACCTACTGCATATGGTCTTGTTCGGTCCACTACATGTAATAAGTTTGGGAGGTAAGGAATATACATTTGTTATTGTCGATGATTACTCGCGCTTTGCTTGTGTGTTCTTTCTGAAACATAGGTCAGATACCTTCGACATCTTTACAAATTTTGTTAGGCAGATCAAAAATGAATACAAATGTTCCGTAGTAAAAATAAGAAGTGACAATGGAACTAAATTCAAGTTTGGGGCCATGACCGAATTTTGTGAAAGCCTAGGTATCTTTTAAGAGTTTTCCTCTCCTCGTACTCCTCAGCAAAACGGAGTAGCTAAAAGAAGGAACAAAACACTCAAAGAGGCTTGTAGGACCATGTTGAGTGATGCCTCACTACCAGAGTACTTCTGGGCTGAATCCGTCAACACTGCATGCCACGTGCAAAATCGAGCACTCATAAACAAGAACCATAATAAGACACCTTACGAACTTTTTAAACGGCAGAAGCCGACCATTTCATATTTTAGAATCTTTGGTTGTAAATGCTTCGTTCTTAACAACGGTAAGTATCATACTACTAAATTTAGCGAAAAGAGATTTGAAGGTATTTTCATATGATATAGTAGCCATAGTAAGGCATATAGGGTATTTAATAAGAAAACCCATATTGTAGAAGAATCTATTCATGTTGTATTTGATGAGACGAGCTTACTGCAAAGCAACTCTTCTAGTGTGTTTATTGAAGATGCAGGTTCAAAGTTGAAAGAACTAAACTTGGATGAGCCAACTGAAGAAAAAGGTGAAAAGTTAATCAAGATCACCACTCCAACCCCGATTGGAGTGGTTGATGATCAAGATGAAGAAATCTTTCAAGTTGATGAAGTCATTCCTGTGGTTGAAGATGCACCAGATGCAAGGAACCTAGAGCTCATACATCTGAAGTATCACCCAATTGATCAAATCATCAGAGATCCTTGGGATAGTGTTAGAACTCGTAGAGGTACTACTAATTAGAATTTGTATTTGAGTTTTCTCTTACAGGTTGAACCAAAGAAGTTTGAGGAAGCAAACTCGAACGCATCATGGATTTTATCTATGGAGGAAGAGCAAAATCCGTTAAAATGTTGCAAAGTTTGGAACCTTGTTCCAAGACCTAAAGGTAAGAACGTCATCAGAACCAACTGGGTCTATAAGAACAAGATTGATGAAAATGGAACAATCATAAAAAACAAGGCCAGACTTGTTGCTCTAGAATACTGACAAGAAGAAGGAATCAACTTCGACCAGACATATGCTATAGTGGCAAGGCTGGAGGCCATCAGGTTGTTCTTAGCATATGCTGCACTTAAGGGCTTCACCGTCTATCAAATGTATGTGAAGTCTGCCTTCCTTAATGGTGATATAAAGGAAGAAGTGTATGTGGAATAGCCCCCAGGTTTCGTTGATTCTAACTTTCCTGATTACGTATTTCTTTTATCTAAAGCTTTGTATGGTTTGAAACAAGCTCCTCAAGCTTGGTATGAGATATTATCTAGTTTTCTTCTTGAGAATAAGTTCACAAGAGGAAAAATAGATAAGACATTATTTCTTCGGGAAATAAAAGGCAAGATTTTGCCAGTGCAAATCTATGTCAACGATATTATTTTTGATTCTACAGATGATAACCTCTGTAAGAAGTTTTCTAAACTTATGCAAGGGAAGTTCAAAATAAGTAGTATGGGTGAGCTGAACCATTTCTTAGGACTTCAGGTGAAACAATCTGAAGATGGAATTTTCATCTCGTAGACGAAGTTCACCAAGGAACTCATTAAGAAATTAGGAATGGAGAACGCAACCTCTATGAGGACTCCAATGGCTTAAGCTGTGTCTCTGGACAAGGATGAGAAAGGGAAACCTTTCGATGAAACCAAGAAAAGAAACATAGTTGGATCCTTGCTCTACCTTACCGCCAGTAGACCAAACATAATGTTCTCAACATGTGTATGTGCTAAATTTCAAGTGAGCTCTATGGAATCTCATTACGCTGCTGCAAAGCATATTTTAAGATACCTTAAAGGTACACCGAATCTTTGCTTATGGTATTCAAGAAGTAATGATAGCAAACTAATTGGTTTTTCAGATGCAGACTTTGTAGGTAGCAAAGACGATAAAAAGAGCAATTTCGGGGCTTGCAAATTCCTTGGAAGGAGACTCATTTCTTGGAGCAGCAAAAAGCAAAATTGTGTCGCAATTTCAATGGTCGAGTCAGAATATATTTCTGCTGGTAGTTATTGTGCACAGTTTCCATCGCTATCTAAGGTATGATTAATCATTATTAGACTCCAATCATCATTACTAGGGTTATATAAGTAGAAAATTTTTATTTCAAGAATCTATTCGAGTTCAATCTCTCTCTATAGAAATGTATCTTTGTCTTCCGCCATTCGCATAGAACATGCCGCCATCACCGTCTCCTTCCACTCCATTTCCCGCAGTTCACTAAAGGACATGGGGTCGTCGTCAAATATCGGAGTCGACAGTGAGCTAGTTATCGCCGGCATATCAGATATTTCAGATGATTTCCAAATTTTACTGATTCTACTCGACACAGCAGGGTTAACGTTTATACTTCAGCAACCGTACAAGATTCCCTTTCCAAAAGTCGAAGAATTCTTCAAGAATTTGAAGGTCAAGAAGAATGGGAAAGTTTTGAAGTCCAAAGTAAAGGGAATCAAGGTAAAGCTTAACAAAACCTCTATTTCTCGACTTCTTAAGATGCCTGTAGTAGATGAAGAGGATGGCATCACCGATGAAGACAGTGACCGTGCCTTCACATTTTGTGGAATTTCGACTGGTGCTACTTCTATTCTCCACCCAAACCTCAATCTAGTTAGCAATTTGCTAGTAGATATTATTGGAAAAATTCTTTTGTGCAGAACCATATCCATCAGATTTATTACAAATGATCTATTTGATATCATGACAACCATTATATGCATGAAGAAATTTCAATTTGGTATTCTTATTTTAGATAAGATCAAGGAGAGCATTAACGCTCCAAGTTATGAAAGGATTATCTCACTGATGTTGCATGAGATCAATCCAGATGTCTTTGATTTATCCAAGGGAACAATCCTCCATCATATGAAGAAAGTCTCTATCTCCTCCATCCAAAGATGGGAATTAAAACTGCAGAACCCAGTCCAAGCCGCTAAAGTACCCTACTTGACCTACTGTAGAGTAAAGGACCCCATCTCCCTCTCTACATCATGTTGCTGGGACATCTAGTACAGCATCTGAGGGAGAGCCTGCCTCCTCTGTGCAGCAAGTCAGGATGCCTTCTCCTCCTACTCCTTCTAATCAGCCAGACAAAGTACCTTATCCTCCTCCAAATACTTCATTCCATCCTTCCAATTCAGAAGATCTTCAAACAGATTCTCAAGTACAAGAAAATAACCTCTCCACCACTGAAGATATAAACAAAATGATTGAATAAATTAGCTTAGATAGGCCTCTACCTCTCCTCCATCAAGAAAATGTTGAAGAGCCATCTAAGGAACCCACTCCTACACAATCTCCATCTCCTGCTCCATCTCCAAAGTCTCTTATTGATCACTCCCCATCTGCATAGGAAGAACCTCAAGAGATAATTCTGCTTTCTGATGAGAATGAGCAATCTCCAGAACCAGCTACAACTCCTTTAAGGAGACTAGATTTCACTCTTCCCACCATCTCTAGTGAGGAAGGAGATGTTTTAATTCACACTAACAGAGCTCATAGCTCAGTAATTATTTAAGAGATTCTTCCCTGGACTTCTCCTCCAGTTCCCCCATTTGCCCCAGTTTCTCAAGCCCCAACTCCTAATGCAATTGATTTTATTGGTAAGATAGAATAGATATTGCTAGAATAAAGAAAGTATTTTGATGAATCACTGAAAGTTGTTCAAGACAAAGTTTCTGCTCTAGAAAAAGAAATGAGTCGAGGATTTGCTGAGATTCAACACAACACTGATCAATTGAAGCACCTCTTCCAGATAGGTGGCAAAGCTCTAGATCACAATATCACAAGTGTTGGTCAAGTCATGGAACAAGGAGTTACTCTAGCCAATAATCAGATTCAACTTGAAAAGAAGGCCCAAGAGCATGCCATTAAGGTATGTGAAGAAGTTGGCACTTTCAAAGATCAAACTATAGAGAAGCTATGTGTAGAAATCAGAAAGTGGGAGGGAATAGTGAAAGAACAAGTTGAAAAGTATGACACTACTGTCAAGACTCTTTGGACTGAGAAAATGACTGAAATTAATAAAGATGTACTAGCTCAAATTCAATCTGTTAAATTCCATACTTATGATACTGTTGTGTGGGTACACCATCAGATATTCCCATACTTCCAAGCTGATCCTAACATCATTCCTCACCATCTGAACCCTCTTATAGTAGGCCAGCCAGCTCAGATGCCTGCCCAGATGCCTATCTTTTCTTCCAGGCTTGAAGGAGAAGCTCCTCCTCCTCCAGAATCTTACTCTCATGTATGGGAATTTTATATTCCTCAAGACCTACCTGAAATTCAGATTCCTAAGAGAAGGAAATTTGGAGAGGGAGCTTTTTCAAAGAGATCTTTTCCTAACCCAGAGGTAGAGAGAAGGAAAGCTCAAGAATTTGCTGAAATTTGGAGCCCAACTTTCAATTCATTGATTCTTGAAACTCTTAAGTTAGTGATGGACTTTAATGAAAGCAGAAGTATTCATTACAACTCATCTGAATGGGAACTGTATGAAAAGTCTATGATAAAGAGAAGAATTTATGATAGAGAATATGGTAGGAATAATCCAAATACACCTCCAAGACCAGCCAAATACTATCCCAAGCCATTCAGCTATCAAAGGAGGCAACAGGAAAAGCTAGACAGGTAGCATCAACAATAACAACAGCAACATCAAAGCTAGGAATGGTCATATGTTTTGAGATTGAGGATTGAATCTATGTAGATGAAATCTTAAAACATTTCTAATTATATAATTCTCAATTCTGATGATTATCTTTTTTGTTTTAAATTTCATGCATTTTGTGTTATGCTTACTTTTCATATATCTAGTTCATTTTATTCTGGTATAATTCACTTTAGTGTAAAAGATTCTGACTTCTACAAATAGGGGGAGATTGTTGGGTCTTGTCTCCACAATAACCTAGATTTGTATGAAGTCACCCTTGAACTAAGATGAATTAAGTTGTATTTGATTTCCTATTCTAGTTATGTGTTTTCAGGATTTATTGCCACGTTTTGACCAATGTCAGTCTACAGTGGGTCACCAAACACAAGACCATACAATGTAATCCCTCAATGTGTGATCCATGGTTTTGACTCATGTGTAGCCTCTCTATTAGGATATACTTCCTTTTCAAGCACTTGGACAAATAAAGGAAGACTTGATGATGTTTAGAATGAAGAACTCAAGTTTTTATAAATCTGAGAAAAATTCTAAGCACTTTACTCGAGTGAAGTTTAAGTACTCGAGTAGAAATCTCTGAAGCTCTCGAGAAGATCTAATCTAAGATTCGATTATGGAAGTGCTTCTCGAGAAGTTCAAAATCTATCTCTCGAGAAGCCAAGTCCAGCACTCGAGTAGACTTGCTCTCATTCTCGAGTATTCAATATTTTAGTCTCAGAAATTTTCTAAGTTAAGTACTCGAGTAATCAAGCTGAGTACTCGAGTAATTGAATAGCTTTATTAGAGTGACAGAAATTAGATCTCGAGAAAATTCTAAGACCACTCGAGTGGCACATCTTTGCACTCGAGTAGTCAGCTTAGTACTCGAGTAGTCCAGTTTCACTACTCGAGTGATTAACTTTTCCTCCAGAATTTTCTCTAAGTCCTATCTCTCAAGAAATTCAAGCCTATCTCTCGAGAAGTATATCCAGCACTCGAGTGATCTCTTATCCACTCGAGTGATATCTTTTTCTATTCAAAATTTTCAAAAATGTCCTCATCTCGAGTAGTAAGAGCCATTCAATCGAAAGCCAGTTTAATTACTCGAGTAGTATACTTCTTACTCGAGAAATGCCGAACCGATTTTCAGAAAATTCTTTAAGTTTCTGTCAGATTAATATTTTGAATTCTGTGATGTGATTGGTCCACGTGGACAGCATTAATGACATTTTAGACCGTTAAGGATATCTTATAAAAGGTAATTTCATTAAGACTAACCCTAAGCATGTTATTCAAGTTTCTGGATCGGCCGACAGTGCTAAAATTTCTTCTTCAGAATAGTCGTCGCACGTCTTTAAGAACGCAAAGAATTTCTTTTGATCCAGATCAATTCACTGATCAAGAGATTCATATTTCTCAATCTACTCTCTTGTGGTGTGAGTCAAAGCTTCTCAGAACAATTCTTGCCGAGAGTATTCATCTTCAATTTCTGATAATGCTGCAAAGTCCAAGAAAGAAGACCTAAGAAGATTTTCAGATCTGAGAAAATTACTGTTTGTATTATTCTACAATCTCTTTTTAATCTTGTAGGACATTATTATCCGAGTGTAGGAGATTTATTCTCCGAGGTGTAGGAAGTTTTCATCTTCCGAGTGTAGATCCCTTTTTTGGATCGAGTTGTAGGAACTTTGTTCCGAGTGGTAAGATCATTTTGATTTGAGATTAATGGAGTAGCCAAGTCTAGTGTATTGCTAGATTGGTGAGTGGAAAGTGGACGTACCCAAGATTGGGGAACCACTATAATTCTTGTTGTCGTCTGTGAATGCTTGTTTATTTCTTGTGCCTAGATTTCTAAAGTTTTTATTCCGCAAAAAAACGCACAACTCACCTATTCACCCCCCACCCCTCTTGGTGATTTTGGTAGACAACTATTAAAATCATGGTGTTATAGACTTTTGGTACAAGGGTGGAAAGTCTTGGCTATATGCCGGAAAGGAAATGCTCAAAGTTTATTGTTATGTCTCGGACCTCTGAACGGTTGTGGGACCCTGGCTATCTGGTACACCGATAATGTTCCGTGAGTGCACAAGATGTTTGGCAATTGATTCAGATGTTTGTGATATATTTAATGGTGCTTGAGTTGAACATTCTTGTGATATATTTGTATATGTTGTATATGAATGCTATAATTGTAGGGAAGGAATACCGCTGCCCCGGGAATGGGGTAGGGTCATTATAAATTGGTCAGCTAAAGCTGACCGTTGTCTTGTTTGCCACCTTTTAGTGGAATGTCCACATGCAGGTGCTAGAGAACCGAGCGGGAAATAATAAGTTGCTGTCCTTTGATGCTATGCTGACCCTCGAAGGCCAAGCAAAGGCCTTTTAGTGTTTTTCATGTGTGGCCGACTTGCACGCCAATGTTTGTAAACCACTCTTTTGGGGAAAAACAATTTTAAGGCCTTAAGGCCGTAACTTTTGTGTATTTTTTAAAACATTCGTGATATGTATAATAGTGGACATTCACAGGAATTGATTTTTGGTAACTATGAAACTTTCGCTAGAATGCTCTGAATTAAGATTCGTTTGATCTTTTGATATTTAACATGTAACCTCGTTGACTGTCTGTGGAATATGGTCTGGGGACCCGATCGGACCCTTTGTTATATTTCATGTGACGGATGTAGGTGTTACAATTTGGTATTAAATTGTCTCGGTCTTCCTTCTGCGAATTCGTGGTCAAATTCTTTTGAAGGGTGGCAAGTGCGTGTATGTGCTTACCGCTATAACAAAATGAACTCAAGAATGTCCACTTAGGAATGAAAATACACGTGTGTAAGGAACCTGTGCATTCTTATTAGTCATGGCATACCTTGTATGTGGTCTCTAAATTGTGTATTTTACACTATTAGGTAACTAGAAGTAGTGCGTGGCATTCTGAACCACAATATTCTATGGAGAGTACAACACCAGTTGATGTACCCACACCTCCCCCTTCTGCAAAAATGATACGCTTAGTTGTTGTGGAAGTGTTTGCTATGATAATTGCACGGCTGACTAGGCAGGATCGGTATGTGATGGTTCCAGTATGGGTTGGTATAGCCGAGCCTATAGTTGTTAGGCAGGTGCCTACTGAGGCTTTGGTTGACAGTCGAGCGACTGAAAGGCAGCTGTAGCACTTAATGAGTTTTAATCCTCCTACGATCATGGGTGTAGGATCCCCAACGTAGGCAGAGGGCTGGCTTTCGTGAGTCAAGAGAGTGTTGATGGAGATTGAAACAGAGGAGGGTAGAAGGTAACCTAGGCCACATTCCTATTGGAATGAAAGGCTAGACTTTGGTTGGTGAGTTGGAGTTACACAACTTTGAAGGCAAACGACTATCTGAGATCTTGATGGAGGAGTTTTCGTGATTGTTTTTGGCAAAGCATCTGCCTTCGTCGCAGCGAATTGCCATGGAAAATGAGTTCCAACATTTGACTCTGGGAGAGGGTACTGTTGATAACTACTTACATGAGTTTACCAGGTTGGGATGATATGCGGGGTCTACTTTTGCTGACGAAGTGTGTAAGACCAAAAGGTTTTATGAGGGAGTGCCAGATGAGCTGAGGTTACTGCTCTCTGGTCCAATGAATCAAGGTTTTCAAGTGTTGGTTAATACGGCTTGTTCGTTAGAGAAGGACATGAAGAGGGTACAAGGCAAGTGATATTTGGCTATGATAAAGCCCGAGTTCAAAGTGACGACTTCTTCAAAATCAAATTTTTGGAGATGGAAGAAGATGTCCAAGTCTTCTGAACAAGATTCATCTATTGCTACTTCTGGAGCAATGTCAGGGTGAGGTCTGCCCACATGTTACACTTATGGCAAGCTAGGACATTTTTCTCGTGATTGTACCAGCAGCCTTCTAAGGAATGATAAAAAGTAGGGAGCATCTTATGCGGAGAAGGGAAAGATGGGTGAGTCTAGTACATGCCAATATTCGCCAGCTCAGCCAAGGGTTTATAATCTTGGCCAATAGGAGGCCAACAAATAGGCTGATCTCATCACAGGTATGAGTAGTTTATAGTTTTTATGCTTTATATACTTTATACCTTCTGAATTGCTTGAGTATAACATGATTTATGTAGGATTCATTCTTATTTGAGACTATCTGGTGAGAGCACTGTTTGATACAGGTGCTTCTCATTCGTTTCTATCTGAGGACTTTATATCGCGGATCAAAGTGCCTACTCTTTTGTCGATAGATAGAGTAAAGGTGTTATTACCGAACGAATGCATAATGCATTTAGATAGGTATTGCTGTGTTAAGGTATGGATAGGAATTCAGTATTTCGGGCTGGAGGAATCGGTGTTACCGATATATGAGTTCGATATATTCTTTGCCATGGACTAGATCTCAGAGCAGCATGCCGATATAGATTGTAACTCTATGGAAGTCACACTAGGACAGAACACTGAATGAGAGACTAAATTCGCAAGTATGCGAGGATAGAGCAATATATTGGTGTCTGCTCTCCAAGTAGTCAAGGCTATACGGAAGTGCGCGGAGTTGTTCTTCACGCTTTTGGAGGTTGTTGAGCCGAAGTCCAGTTTGAGTGAAGTTCCTATTATAACGGATTATGATGATGTGTTTCCTAAAGATCTCCCTGGGTTACCGCCCCAGCGAGAGATTGACTTCACTATTGAGTTCGTGCCAGGTGCGAAGACTGTGGCCCACTCACCGTACCGAGTAGCGCCAATGGAGATGGTGAAATTGAAAGTTCTATTGCAAGAACTGCTAGAGAAAGGCTGTAACATCCCATTTCCGTCTAGACCCCTAAGAGTCGTTATGCCGTGACAGAACCCCCGTAAACCCCAGAAATTGAGAGTAACCGATCTAAA
Organism: Platanthera zijinensis; assembly: GCA_039513925.1. Classification (NCBI taxonomy): domain Eukaryota; kingdom Viridiplantae; phylum Streptophyta; class Magnoliopsida; order Asparagales; family Orchidaceae; genus Platanthera; species Platanthera zijinensis. The sequence continues at coordinate 55,788,841 of CM077091.1, read as the reverse complement.
AATAGGTTCAGGCATGACGGCTAGCCGAAGACGCAATCCTCCGAAGTCAGTCGACCGAAATTCCGAGTCACGGGTTGGTCATGCCCGTGACCGGCCCGTCACGCCCGTGACCTTCTTCGATGGTTGACGAAATCAGGAAGCTGGTCGCCGAGCTCAGAACCCATGTCACGGGATGGTCATGCCCGTGACAAGTCCCGTCAAGCCCGTGACCTAGGGCGTGACGCCCCCACCGACCGTCGACCTCAGATCGACGAACGTCGACCAAAGAACACATGTCACGCACGTAATAGGCCCGTCACGCTCGTGACCTAGGGCGTGACGCCCCCACCGACTGTCAACCTCAGATCGACGAACGTCGACAGAAGAACACTTGTCACGCCCGTGATAGGCCCGTCACGCTGGTGACCTAGGGCGTGACGCCCCCACCGACCGTCGACCTCAGCTCGACGAACGTCGATCGAAGAACACCTATCACGCCCGTGAAAAACGTGTCACGCCCGTGACATGGGGGTGACCGTGAACCGACGTAGAAAAATCGGTCGTCGACTCGAGAATGACGAATGGACTAGTGTCAAGCCCGTGACTTATGTGTCACGCCCGTGACAAAGGACGAAACGTCATCCAGGCTGGAAAATACTTTAACACATGCCATAATTAACTCTGATTATGGGAAGTTACACCAGGAGTATTTATGGGCCGTTTCCTTCTCTAATTACTTTATAAAATGAGGGAGTGTTGGTCCAATAATAAATCGCCACCTGGACACTTCTTTTCATCTTCCACCTTTTCCTCTCCCTCCACTATAACTGAAATACTATGAAAGATAGGGTAAGCTCTGAATAACTCTAGAGGGGGGGTGAATAGAGTTTTTGAAAACTTTTCCCTTTTGCTGAAATAAATGGTGAGTGTACAAGTGTAGCAAGTAAACTAGAGAAAAGTAACTAAGCTACACAGCAAACATTATATCACAGCACAAGCATAAGAGAAGATCACAGACACACAGATAACACAAGAATTTTATAGTGGTTCCCCAAACTTGGGTACATACACTCTTCTACCACCCTAGGTAGGAATCCACTACAGGTTTTGTTCAGGTGACTGCCACCAATGAGCTTTTAATCAGGTGCTCAAAAACCAAGCTTAAAGTCTTTTGGAAGGAGACTTGAAACCAGAATAATTTTGAAGGGAATTAAAACCCTGTACAGAGGTGGGATGAGAGTTTGATGAAAGTCTTCTTTTCTCAAAACACAGTGAGAAAACTATGTGGATTCTGAGTTATTGATGACAAAGCTCCCCCTAAGATCTTTAATGGTTCAGGAGAGGAAGCTTTGTAAAAGGGTGAGTAGGCTTTAAGCTTTTCAGAGATCCTTAACTGATTTGAATATTGCTGTCACTTGAGATCCCTGAAAACAATGAGGGAGAGAAAGAAAGACTCTTGATGGTGATGGTTATTCTTTCTTCTTCTCTTGAGAGCAGTCAATTTTCTGAGAGATGCTTTTCACTGCACTTTGGGATGTTTTCTTTGCTGTGACTCTAGTTAATGATCAATCTCTGCTCTTCTGTGTTTTGTGGTTTTCTTGGCAGAGAGATGGGTATCAGATAACTGCAACTTAGTCGAATTCAAAAAAAACTCTGCAATAAATGTTCTGCCGAAATATTGGGAACAAAAAATGGCAAGAATGCTGTCAATTATACTATTCTATGTTTGTCCCGAGATATAAACAATTAATTCCATGGAGGATATTAACAATCAATGCTGCCAGCAACGGCTCTATTCAAAGAATATAAGTGCATTGATTTACATGGGAATTAATAGCCTATAATAGATATAAAATGATGAGACAGAAAGAGAAAGAATAAATAAAAAAATGTCTTACAGTTTTCGTCGAGCTGAGATCAGCTTTTCTCGACCTTTAATCAGCTTTCATCGACCTGAGATTTCGTCGACCTCTGATCATCATTCGTCAAACTGAGATCAGCTTTCGTCGACATGAGCTCTGTAAATCATCTACTGTGCATAAACTGACTAATTATGTGCTCTATGTTCATTGACCTGAGACTGTGAAGTTAGTCTACCTAAGAACTTGGTTAATCTATCGGCGTTAAGTGAATAGTACATCTGGCATCGAGTGTTCTTTGTCTCGGAGTCAGCCTTGGCTTTGAGTGAATTATGGCGCTGAGTGTTGAAGATTTAGTCGATTTGAGAATGGAGTTCGTCGAGCTCAGCTCAGAGATTTTTGCTCTGAGTTAGTCGAGTTGAGCACGACAATCGTCGACCTGAGATCGACGAATGTAGATTTCTTTTTCTAATTCTTGATTTCTCTAAGTCTTGAGTCTTTGGCAGTGTTGTAGGTTGGTCCTTTGATCTGTTGACTCTAAGTACATGGCCTAGACTCTAGAAACACATAAAATTTGACCCTTCTATATAATATGGGTCACAACTTAAGAAGAGAACCTAGCCAAAATCACCTAGGGGTTCCAACAATCTCCCACTATTTTGGTGAGGTTACTTCAACCAAAAACAGATAAAGATCACAAGACAAAATGAGGTAAACATAGCATGAAAACTGAGATAACTAATAGAATAAATAAGCTATCAGTACCTTTATAAAGCTATGTACCCAGATTGTTCACAGAAAGCACAGAAAATAAACAATTTAAATGTTCTTGTGAGAATCAGAAGGCTTGGCAAATTTGATTATCCTGTTTGGATCATGAGCTTGCTTCATAGTCATGGTCATATCAGCATCACCAATAGTCTTTTGTGAGGTAGTTCTTGGAACCACTGCTTCAGGATATAGACTCATGTATTCATCAGCATTGAATAATTTTCCTACTTGATATCTTTCAAACTCTTTCTTCCTATAGCTAGACATAGTAGAGAACTGAGAAGAGTCTTAACCTTTTTCTTTGGCTTGCCTGATTTGTGAGAGAGCCACAGATTCCTTGAATCTAGCCATTCTTGTAGTTGGACTAGTTTCAGGATCATAAGCTGGAATTGGAGGTTCTTCAGGGTCATTAGCTTTTCCAGGAGATGGGGGAGGGGAAAAAGTTGGCTGAGGGATAGGCTGTTGAGCTGACTGATGTCTGAAATAAGACTGATGTCTCTATTTATGCTTACTGTCTCCATAAGAGTGAGAAGGTCTTCCCTATCTCTGATAAGTTTTAGTGAGAGTAGGTTTAGTGAATCCTTCTGATCTCTGAGATAAGGTTCCTGAGGCACTTGCAGCTGGAGGAGGAGGAGGAGGAGGATGATCCCTTTTGAATTTCTCAGGTGGAGGAGAGTATCTTCTACTTTTCTTTCTTCTCTTTTGTTCATTCTTGGATAGCCACATCCAAGCTGGCATACCCTTATAAGGAGTTATATTTTGCAGAATGTAGTATGGAATATAATTTGTAGACTTAGGTTTTGGAGCAGGTGGATGAGTTGCTTTCCTTTTCTTGGATATTAGCTTCCTCTTTGGAGCATCATTAGAATAATCATCATCATCATTATCATCATCATCAGAAGACAAAGGATTGTCATACATTTCATCAATCTGACTGATCAGATCCTTAGGAATTTCTTTGCTAGCTTGAGTGGGAACAAGTTCAGCTTCAGCTGCTTCAGCTTCCATAGCAATGTCCTGATTTATTAGATCATCTAAACTAGGAATAAGGCTATTATCCATGATATAAGTTGGCCCAGGAGGGCTAGATCTTTGTTCATATAATATTACTGGAGGAGCTATCAGACTTTTCTTTATAATGGCTAACACTTCTGAACTTGCAGGGGAGGTGTAGCATACTATTGCTCTGGATGATTGAGTGGGAGAGGAGAGGCAGAACTGAATATAAGTTCCAAAAATTTTCAGCAGAGTATGTAGATTTACTTTAGATTTAATGAAGTAGACCCTTCTAGACAGAACTTCTGGCAAGCTGGTCTCTTGAGCATTGGATACTATAATATATGTACCTTGATTATCTACATCTGCTACTGAGTCAGTTATCTCTATATCATCTGATTCCATATCAGTATCAAGAAAATGTAGAAAATCTGGTTCAAAATCAACATTTGTTCCTGCTGCTGCTACTGGTGCTGCTGTTGCTAATTCATCATTAAGTATCTCCCCCTGCCTGGTTTCAGTATGTACTGAAGCCAGGCCCCCAGATGAAGAGAGGGTAGAGGTGAGGGTAGAGATTTGAGCAGAAAGAGATGATATTGAGATAGACAGAGGGGAAATAGCCTCTGCAATGATGGTTTGGGGGATAGGCTTGAGAAGCTCAAGAAGTGGTTGGATGATAGAGGGATTCAAAGATGTGGAGTCAGATGTTTGGGAAGGAGGTGGTTGAGAAGGGATAGAGGTAGTGAAGATAGTTGCTAGAGGAGATGGTTGGTTGGAAGTGTCTGCAAGGGGGTCCTATTGAGGAGATTGGTGAGGAGGAGTGTTCGGAGAAAATTAATGTAAATTGAAAGATGGGATTGAAGAGAGTGTGGCGAGGGGGATATCAGTAAGATGAGATGGAAATGGAGATTGGGGAGGAGTAGGGATGGATGTATCAGCCCTAGGAGAGGGAGAATTGGATGGAATATTTGTAGGGGAAGAAGGAATTGGAGATGCTGGAGGTGTAGGGGTATGTATTAGAATAGAAATGGAGGCTGGGGTTTGTTGAACTTGAGGCTGAGATGGAGCTTGAGAATCAGGAGGAGGCAGAGGGGTGGATCGAATCTCCTCAGAGGGGTGAGGAGTGGCTGATGTAACCCTTGTACTTTCAGAAGATTTAGAGGAAGAAGACTTGCCCTTAGATGGCTTTATGATAGTCCTCTCCCATCTGCTAAAGAGGGCAGATGAGAGCTTCTTAGATGCATTGATGCATGTTGTCTGAGATAGCAGTAGTGCATTGACCTTGGCTTTCAAGAACAAGCCCAAGATTCTGCCATAGCAAACCTCCTTTTTGCTGTTCTTTCTCCTGATTAGGTCAAACAAAATTTGTGGCCAGTTCACACTTCTCTTACTGACCAGGGCAGCCATAACAAGGAACTATTGCCTGGAGATGTAGTCATGTGTTGTATGCTTAGAAAACAACACCTTCCCAACGACATCCGCAAGAAATTTATATGACGGGGAGAAATTTTTCTTATACTGTTTGTTAGGGTTTTTGCCGAAGTGACCCATAACAGCAAGCATATATTCATATTCCTTATCATCTAGTTCTAGATAATCTTCTCCAATTTTCAAATTCAAAAGTTCAGAGAGAACGGAGGGAAAAAAGAATCACCTGAGTACCACTGATAGTCCCAGTCATTTCAGTCTCTGTTGAAGAAGAATAGCCAACCCATTCCTTTATTTTCGTCATAGGAATCCTAATTCTATCAGACATGAACTGCTTCAGATTTTGTTCCTCAAATAGCTGTAGAATATCTATGAAAATTTGATCTCACTGTTGGAAAGAGTCAAAATCAATATCGAAACCATGATCGAACTTTATGCCAGTTGATCCAGTAACGGCCATTTGTGACGTTAAGATCGAATGAGAGAGAGAAAGAGCACACTTGCAAGAGAAAACACAAGTTCAAGTGCCGGAGGGGAATTCTGAAAGCGCGGGATTGAGGTCGAAGAAAAGCCAGATATAGTATTTTCTGGAATATGAAACGACAATCTCAATCCGATGAAAACTCAAGATTCTTCGATATCAGGTCGACGAAAATTACGTAAAGGACAAAGTTCGTCGATCTAAGAACGAAGAGAGGGAAAGTTTTTGTCGTTCGCAGAAAAATTTTAGAGATATAATTCGTCGTCCTCTGCTCGACGAATGAGCTATACTAAGAGATTTCGTCGATCATAGGCCGATGAAAATTCTCAAGAATAGTTATCAGTTCGTCGATCTCAGGTCGACGAACAGAGACAATTCTTTGACTACAGACAGAGCATTAGATTAAATCCTGACCATTTATCATACCAAGCTGATTGACAAAGAATAGATGGTTGGATGAGTCCAATGGCTTAGTGAATATGTCTGCTCTTTGCAAATTAGTAGAGATAAATTCAAGTTTAATCTTATGTTTGTCAACACAATCTCTAATGAAATGATGTCTAATGTCTATATGCTTGGTTCTAGAATGCAATACTGGATTTTATGCAATTGAAATGGCACTTGTATTATCACATAGTATAGTATATTTATTTAAGTTGACACAATAATCCAGTAGTTGGTTTTGTATCCAAAAAATCTGTGATCAGCAACTGCCTGCAGCCATATACTCAGCTTCAATAGTGGAAGTTGAAACAGATGTTTTCTTTCTACAGAACCAAGATACAAGTCTGTCATAAAGGAACTCACAAGTTCCTGAGGTGCTTTTTCTATCTACTCTACATCCAGCATTATCAGCATCAGAAAATCCAGTTAACACAAATGCTGATTCTGTTGAATACCAGAGGCCTAGATCTGGACAACCTTTTATATATCTTAAAATCCTTTTTAAGAAAATAAGGTGAGATTCTTTAGGGTTCACCTGAAACCTAGCACAAAGCCATGTGGCAAACATAATGTCTGGCCTGCTTGCTGTTAAATACAGTAGGGATCCAACAATGGCCCTATACTTGGTCTGATCAACTGGATTTCCAGAATCATTAGCATCTATAACAGCATTGGCAGCCATGGGAGTCTTCATGATGGAGGCATCATTCATCCCAAACATCTTAACAAGCTCTTTAGCATATTTAGACTGAGAGATAAAGATTTCTTCAGGGGTTTGTTTCACTTGGAGACCAAGGAAATATGATAACTCACTCATGCTACTCATCTCAAACCTTGAGTGCATTAGATCAGAAAATCTTTTGCACAGATTTTGATCAGTAGAGCCAAAGATTATGTCATCTTCATATATTTATACTAATAGAATTTTATCATGATGCAATTTTGTAAAAACGGTTCTATCAACCATGCCTCTTGAAAAACCATGCTCTAAAAGAAAGCTGGCTAAGGTCTCATACCAAGCTCTTGGAGCTTGCTTTAAACCATAGAGAGCCTTATGAAATTTAAAAACATAGGAGGGGTGAGTTGAAGAGATAAAACCTGGTGGCTGTTCCACATATACTTCTTCTTTTAGTTCCCCATTGAGAAAAGCACTTTTGACATCCATTTGATATACCTTGAATTTCTTATGAGCAGCATAGGCCAAGAAAATTCTGATGGCTTCAAGTCTTGCAACAGGTGCAAAGGTTTGATCATAATCAATTCCTTCCTCTTGCTTGTATCCCTGAGCAACAAGCCTTGCCTTGTTCCTCACAATCACACCTTGGGCATCAAGTTTGTTTCTGAATACCCACTTAGTCCCAATTACTGGATAGCCCTTAGGCCTTGGAACTAAGTCCCAAGCATTACACCTCTCAAATTGATTGAGTTCCTCTTGCATTGCAATAATCTAGTTTGGATCTGTCTCTGCATCAGATATAGATTGAGGCTCAATTTGAGAGAGAAAGCAGGCAAACATCACATCAGGGTTGAGTTGATGCCTTGTCTGCACTCCTGCTGATATGTCTCCAATTACTTGAGATCTAGGGTGATCCCTAAGTGTTACAAAATCATTAAGAGAAGTTGGTTCAGCAACAGTTATTTGATTAAATTCCTCTTGTGGAATTGTGTCAACTATTGTAGAAAACTGAGTTGCTTCCACAATCTCTTCTTCACTTTCAGCTTCTGATATAATTGTGGAGAGGGATGTGATTCAACCTTTGAGGTAAGGTTTAGATCATCCAAGCTCTCACACAAATTCTGTACCTACAAATGACTGTTGGTAGAGATATCTCTCTCCTTGTAAAACATGTTAGATTAACTAAATGTCACATGCATAGATTCTTCAATTTTTAGTGTTGATTTATAAAATACCCTATATGCCTTACTGACTTGGGAATATCCTAGAAAAATTCTCATTGCAGCCTTAGCTTCAAACTTTCTGAGATGTTTCTTGTCATTAATGTGAATATAACATATACATCCAAATATTTTAAAATAGATGATTATAGGTTTCTTCCATTTGAGTGTTTCATAGGGAGTCTTAAGCTTTAGTTTATGTGTTAGGCTTCTATTCAGGACATAATTTGTTATGCTTACTACTTCTGCCCAATATGATAGAGGCATGTAAGCATCTGAAAGCAATGTACCTGCAGCTTCGATGAGTGTTCTATTCTTCCTTTCAACTACTCCATTTTGTTGAGGAGTTCTGGGAGCTGAGAAGCAGTGTCTTATACCTTCTTTCCTACAGAACTCTAGCATAAGAAGAGATTCAAACTCAGTTCCATGATCACTTCTGATCAATGCAACTTGAGTAGAATACTCAATCTGTATGTTCTTGAGAAAATCTGTAAGAACTTGAAAAGTATCTGGCTTAGCTCTCAAAAAGAAAACTCATGTGAATCTGGAGAAGTCATCTACAATAACTAATGTATAAGACTTTTTTCCTAGACTTTGTACAGCAATTGGACCAAAAAGGTCCATATGGAGCAAATACAAAATTCTAGGTGAATCACTCTTATTAATGGATTTGAAACTAGATTTAGATTGCTTGCCTAGTTGACAAGCCCTGCAGAGGCCTTCCTTCTTGTAGGGACAAGAAGGTAAACCTCTAACAAGATTGTGCTTAGATAACCTAGCTATATTTTTATGATTTACATGTCCTAGTCTTTTGGGTCATAAAGTAGTTTGAATGCTAACAGAATTGAATACACAGATTTCAGATTTAACTGATTCAAAGTTTACTAAGTAGATGTTGCCTTGTCTAGTTCCTGTTAAAACAGTTGTGTTGTTTAAAGAAATAACACATAAAGAGTTAGTAAAGCTTACTTGATAACATGTATCACATAGTTGGCTTACTGATATTAGGTAATGCTTTAGACCATTTACATAAGTAACCTTTTTGAATGTGACAGCTCCACAGTTGAAGTCACCATAGCCTTCTATCAATCCAAAGCCTGACTCCCCAAAGATTACTTTAGGTCCAGTCTTGGTTTTACAGTTGATTAGGCATTCTTTGCAACCTGTCATATGTTTAGAGCAACCACTGTCCAGGTACCACTTGTTTTGAGTGACAGAGTTCTCTTCTACCTGCAAAGAGGATTAGCAATTTTTGACCCAGGTTACCTTGGGTCCTTGTTGTTTAACATTGCCAAAACTAGAAATAAAAGAGCATTTAGGTTGATCCTTAAAACCTAAAGGATGATACCTTTTAGGAGGTATGACCCACTGACTAAAGGGATTAAAGGATTTATTAGTTTTTAGATTACTCTGGTTATGAATTAGATCTGACAAATTTGGGTATGTTCGTCGACCTGAGCTCGACGATCAGGGTTGAGTTCTTCGATCTCTGCTCGAAGAATGGAAGTATCCATTCTCAGAGCCCCAAAAACGTCGATCTCTGGTCGACGAACCATACTGGTTTCGTTGATCCCAGTTCGAAGAATAGATTACATTATTATTTGCGTTCAGAGTTCGTCGTTTTGAGTTCGACGAACTATACCCATTTCGTCGTTCTGAGTTCGAAGAAATTTGCTGAATATAGTTATATTGTGTGTTTTTATTTTTCTGACTTGTTTTCTTAAGGTCTAGTTGTTTAAGCACTTTACTGACTTTCTCTACTTGTTCAGTATTCTTCTTACCATTTTCAGAAATAAAACTTATGGGTTTTGATAGTTGATTTTTTTTAATAAGGATTGGTTCACTAGATGAGGATCCTAATCCCAGTTTGTTATTACTAGATCTTGTATTGACTGTGTTAGTTATGTCTATCAGTTGTAAACTTATACCATTTAAGGTTTCTTCTAGTTCCTTAGCCTTACTTAATTCATATTTTAGGAACATTATTTATTGATTAGCTAGGTTTAATTTTTCAGTTAATTTTTCATTATCAGCAATGATTTTTTCTTATTCTAATAGTTTTTCCCTGAGAAGTTTGATTTCCTTCTCAGATCCTATTAGGTCTAAACACAATAGTTTAAATTTAGATTTGAATTCTTTAGACTGAAAATCATATGAAGCAATTACCTGATCCTCTTCAGAGAGTAATTCTTCATCTTCTAATTCATCTGAGTTTGATCTACTGCTTCCAGCATCTATTGCCATAAGGAAAAACTTCTCTTGCCTTCTTTTCTTCTGTATCATCTTCATTAGAACTGGATGAGGTTGTTTCATCTTCAATATCACTCCAGGTTTCAGCCACAAAGCCCTTCTCCTTCTTTTTGTATTTGCTGGAGGAGGCCTTGTTGTGCTGATGACTTCTTGACTCCTTCTCATGCCTTCTGTCTTTCTTTTGAGCTTCTGGACATTCTGAGATGAAATGTCCTATTTTCCCGCACCCAAACTAGACAACTTATTGAGAAGGGGTCTTATCATACCTGGGTTTACCTTCATTCCTTGAAGGCTTCCTCCTGAAGTCCTTTCTTTCCATGTTATAGAATCTCTTAGCAAAGAGACTCATAATTTCTTCATTGGCAGATAGGCTGGGAGATTCTTCTGCAGCTTTGAGTGCTAAGTTTTGTTCCTTCCTAGTAGGTGTTGAAGTTTTTAGTTCAACTGCAGCTTCTCTTGACTTTACCAGTTGCTCATAGGATTTGAGATTTCCAAGAAGAGATTTTGTTGAGATTTCAGTCATGCTTCTAGCTTCTTTGATGGGCCAGATTCTGGAATACCAGGTGCTAGGGAAGCACATGAGGATCTTGTCATTGACTTCAGTTAAAGTGATTTCTTTATCCAATGTTCTGAGCTCACTGATGATGGAGCTCAGCCTGTTGTACATTACTTCTACAGATTCTGCTTCATCTTTTCTGAAGTTCTCATATTGGGATATGAGGTTTGCTCTTCTGTCCTTCCTCTCATCAGTAGAGCCTGCTACCATTTGGTTGAGGGAATCCCAAATAGCTTTGGCAGATGTACATTCAGCAACCTTCTGAAATATGTCATCGGACATAGTTTGGGCCAGTATGTTCATGGCTCTGGCATCAGCAATCTTTGCCTTCTTATGTGCATCAACTTGGTCTAGAGGAGGCACTGCACTGAGATTTAATGGATTTGAGGTAGAGGCTACTGGAGCTGGTGGTCCTGTCAAGATAGAATTAAAAATATCCTCATCAATAGAGTTCATGTACAGCTTGATTCTTGCATTCCAGATTTCAAACTTTTGTAGGTTGCAAACTGGAGGTCTGGTGCTGGCATAATCCTTATTTTGTGTCATGATATCAGAAACTAAAATATAATCAGAGAGACTACAAAAGTTTATTCAGAGTTTATCCTGAGGAGCTTGATTAATCCAGGTGTAAGCCTGTATGATATGATTAACCTCCTATGATACCAATTGAAAGATAGGGTAAGCTCTGAATAACTCTAAAGGGGGGGGTGAATAGAGTTTTTGAAAACTTTTCCCTTTTGCTGAAATAAAAGGTAAGTGTACAAGTGCAACAAGTGAACTAGAAAAAGTAACTAAGTTATACAACAAACATTATATCACAGCACAAGCACAAGAGAAGATCACAGACACACAGAAAACACAAGAATTTTATAGTGGTTCCCCAAACTTGGGTACATCCACTCTTCTACTACCCTAGGTAGGAATCAACAACAGGTTTTGTTCAGGTGACTGCCACCAATGAGCTTTTGATCTGGTGCTAAAAAACCAAACCTAAAGTCTTTTGGAAGGAGACTTGCAACCAGAATAATTTTGAAGGGAATTAAAACCCTGTACAGAGGTGGGATGAGAGTTTGATGAATGTCTTCTTTTCTCAAAACACAGTGAGAATACTATGTGGATTCTGAGTTGTTGATGACAAAGCTCCCCCTAAGATCTTGAATGGTTCAGGAGAGGAAGCTTTGTAAAAGGGTGAGTAGGCCTTCAGCTTTTCAGAGATCCTTGACTGATTTGAATGTTGTTGTCACTTGAGATCCCTGAAAACAAAGAGGGAGAGAAATAAAAACTTTTGATGGTGATGGTTGTTCTTTCTTCTTCTCTTGAGAGCAGTCAATTTTCTGAGAGATATTTTTTACTGCACTTTGGGATGTTTTCTTTGCTGTGACTCTAGTTGATGATCAATCTCTGCTCTTCTGTGTCTTATGGTTTTCTTGGCAGGGAGATATGTATCAGATAACTGCAACTTAGTCGAATTCAAAAAAAACTCTGCAATAAATGTTCAGCCGAAATCTTGGGAATGAAAAACGGCAAGAATGCTGTCAATTATTCTATTCTATGTCTGTCCTGAGATATAAGCAATTAATTCCATGGAGGATGTTAGCAATCAATGCTTCCAGTAACAACTCTATTCAGAGAATATAAGTGCATTGATTTACAAGGGAATTAATAGCCTATAATAGATATAAAATGATGAGACAGAAAGAGAAAGAATAAATAACAAAATGTCTTACAGTTTTTGTTGACCTGAGATCAGCTTTCGTCGACCTCTAATCAGCTTTCGTCGACCTGATATTTCATCGACCTCTGATCAGCCTTCATCAAACTGAGATCAGCTTTCGTCGACCTGAGCTCTGTGAATCAACTGTTGTGCATAAACTGCCTAATTCTGCGCTCTATGTTCGTCGACCTGAGACTGTGAAGTTAGTCGACCTAAGAACTTGGTCAATCTGTCGGCGTTGAGTGAATAGCACATCTGGCATCAAGGGTTCTTTGTCTCTGAGTCAGCCTTTTCTTTGAGTGAATTATGGCGCTGAGTGTTGAAGAGTTAGTCGATCTGAGAACGGAGTTCGTCGAGCTCATCTCAGAGATTTTAGCTCTGAGTTAGTCGAGCTGAGCACGACTATCATCGACCTGAGTTTGACGAATGTAGATTTCTTTTTCTAATTCTTTATTTCTCTAAGTCTTGAGTCTTTGGCAGTGTTGTAGGTTGGTCCTTTTATCTGTTTACTCTAAGAACATGGCCTAGACTCTATAAACACATAAAATTTGACCCTTCTATATAATATGGGTCACAACCTAAGAAGAGAACCTAGCCCAAATCACCTAGGGGTTCCAATATACTATTAAGAGGAGAGCCTTCATGGACATAAATGCTTACCCTTTCCCCTCCCCACTTGGTGATCTATAAAGCCCCCTTAGAGTAAGATGAGAAGTTTACATTCTTGACCAAATGGATTAGAATTGTTGTTCTTGCTATATGAGAAGTTCGGCAATGCCACCACTGAGCCATGACAACCCGACGTTCATCTCGCCTCCAAACCGCGAACATGGTCCTCCTCTACTTCTTCTTTTATGGGTAGATCTTAGGATCTTACAAAGGAAGTTCGTGCTCAACGGAGCCAGACCTATCTCGCATTTTCATGGAAAAACCATGAAAAACATATTTTCGGGTCCGCCAGAAACCGCCACCTTCGGCGGCCAAACCACCGCCGACCGATAGCCATCGCCTCGACGGAGATGGTGGTGGTGGTGGCTTGCCAGGGAAGTTACCGGATTGCCAGTGATGGATCGCGGAAGAGCTACAGGAAATATAATTTTTTCTGATTTCAGTTTTTCGGGTTCTGTAGAAGAGGAACAGTAAAAACATTTTTTATAATATAAAAATTATGTATATAGTATATAAGGAAAAGATACATTAAATAGGCTCATTTTGATGCTGTAAAACGAGGCACTTAGAAGCTGATTTAGGAAAAATGGCCACTCACGGAAGTTGTATCCCTTCAAGTCTTGACTAATTTAAAATTAATTTCAACTCGTTTGGGTAAGTGGTTTGACCGCAGCACCCGTTTTAGTGAAGGTTGTACATAGAGTTGGGCAGAAACTAAAATGAATGCCCACTCCTCGTCCCCTGTCCAAATGACCTGAAATTTGGTTAGGGGATTACCCTTAGCCATACCTAGAGTTTGTTTAAAAATGGAAATTTTTGGATATACTTTGCCTAAGGTTTTTGTTTTAATCTAATAAAGTTAGAGTAATTTATTTAAGTGGTCAAATGACCTCCAAACCCTCACAAATTTTGTTGAGTATTCCCTAGCTATTAAACCTAGCTGTATACAAAATTCCAACTCATTTGGATGAGTTTTGGGTAGGAAATCACCTATCCTTAACTAGGAATTAATGAGGCATTTTTGAGTAAAAAGTGCACTAAAAGGTTGGAATGGTCAAATCACCTCAACAGAGGCTGATATTTTGACCACTAACTTAGAAGGGTTACTATAACCCACTTAGAGAAAAATGGTGTGGTTTAGGGTTGATTTACCCTAGGATCAAAACTCAAACCCTAAAGGGAGGGTTTTGAGGGTTATGAAGGACATGGGGGCAAATGCCCTCGTATTGCCTTGAAATTCAGTAGAGTCGACGTTAGCATAATATAAATCATCTGGATGGAATCTCGGAGGATTTGGAGATAGGTAAATACCTCAAAACCCTAACCTTAGTTTTAGGGTAAAAATCTCAAATAAGTAAAATTTGTCACTAAACATTATTTAAAAGTTGTTAAACTCGTGTAGAGTGAGTTTTGGAAATGGATAGAACCTATAGCAATTTTACTGGAATTTTTTGATGTTTATCTCTAGCACTTCATTTGTAAAGTTTATTATAGCAATAATTGATATTTTAATTATTTAGATCTTTCTGTTTATTGAAACCCCATGAAATCTTGGAAGTAAATGTTTTAGGTCAGAATGGTTGCTCCTGAATTTTTGTATAATTTTTTGTTGAGTAAATCTAGTACTTCATTCACAAATGTTAATAAGGGTTTTATGATTTAAAAATTAATTATGGATGATATGGCTATTGGAAAATTATGAGGCTTAGGAATTGAAACTTTCAGGCCATTATATGCTCTTAGACATTTATTCATGATTTTTTGAATATTAGTTATGGCACTTTCTTTACAAGTTTACCTTATGGAGATTTTTGATAATTAATTTATTCAGAGATTAATACTTGCTGAAAAATTATGAAACTTGGCCAATGCCATTTTTAATGTTGTATCTGCATAGTATAATTAATTTATATTTTTTCGATGGATATTCCATGTACTTAATTCATAAATAACGAAAGATAGAAAATATTGCTAAAATAGTTTTAGTGTTCTTTTGATGATAGAAAAATTGTGATACTTTGGATTTACCATATTGAGATAACATAATATTTATAATAATTTTTTTACACATCTTGCTTGAGTACTTAGGGTAGTTCATGTTCAAACAGATAGCCCTTGGAATTTTTGAGGAAATTAATTAAATGCCAGATAAATTAGGAAAAATTATAATTTTATGATTATAGGCTAATTATATCATGATATACCCCAGTAAATAAATTAGGGCATTTGGATGAGTGTTGGATCATGTCCTATCCGGTTCGACATATAACATAGGATAGTCTACAATAACAATTTATGTTAACAATCATAGGATAAGATGGGGCACGACATTAGAGTTAGTTAATCTACTGAATTTGATGGATGTGAAAGTGTTCACCATATAAGTATAGGAAGGTTAGTGAGAAGTGGTGTTGGCTAGAGTTAAGAGGTGCTCGGGTTCGACGAAAGATCGTCTTTCTCGAAGAGAGGAAGGTCAAAAATCACACTAGGTTAGTCTATTGAAATATGAGAAGGAAATGGGTAAAGGGAATCAACCAATAAAATTAAGTGCCTTGCGAAAGGGAACGATGGAATTCAGCTACCATCATAGTTCCTAGTGACCTTTCAGAGCCATTCACGGGGTATACCGGGGGAAGTCCTGGGTTAACGTAAACTGTATTAACAAACTTAAAAGAGTAACCTAGTAATTAGGGTCTCACATTTCACAAACACTTTTAGCTCAGGAAGATTGTTGGGAGCTTCGGCTCGATTAGTTAAGAGACGGACGGAATGGTCCGGGGAGCTTCGGCTCGATTTGTTAAGAGACAGACGTTTTGGTTCGTAGAGTTTCGGCTCGATTGTTTGAGACGGACGTTTTAGTCCGGGGAGCTTCGGCTCGGTTTTTGTTTGAATATGTTTACTTTACATGTGCATAAAAGGAATGAAAATTAAGGTGGTGGGTCTTCGGTATTGGAGGGTCGATGCACCGACGCTAATACGCTGACTCGGCAAGTGTGGTTAGCACTTCGCCAACAGAAGTTCGGTGCGCCAGCCGGCAAGAGTACGCAGGAGTCTGCTTCGTGCACCAAGCGTTGAGGCGTACGATAGGTCTGACCGGTAGTGCTTTACTGGTTTAGAAGTGGGCGAGGCCAAACCCACCGCTTCCGTCTGCCACTATGGAGGTATCCTCGGAGGTTACGGCTCTAGAAAGGGGAACTAAAGGTCTGTGTGCACTGAGTCGGGTGTGTGTGTTGCACTTACATGTTCCATCATACCCACTAGCATGTCAAAGCATAATCGATTCATTTAACCCCTAACACCTAAGGTATAAGTGGAATGGGATGCTTATACATTAGGACTTGCAAAACGACCCCTTGGTCTATAAGCTTGTGTGGGCAAGTTTATAAATTAAGGTCAATTTTGATATATATAAACTGCTGTTTGATAACCGACACCCCAACGTATAAATTGGTATGAGACTTTTTATAAGATGGGAGCCTTGCAGAAGACCCCTTGGCTTATGTGTTCCCATATAACTGAAGGTAACTTTTCATATTTCGTCTTATTGCCATTATTTATTATAGATTTGCTAGATTAGTTCCGCTGCCACCTATTTCTTTTGATTTAATCTCCACCTTCATGTCCTTCCCTTTCTTCCTCTTCACTTGGTACTTAGGAGCCATGGGGGAAGGGGTAGGGTATTTTAGGGCTTAGTCTTTATGACTAATGGTTTTCGAACCGCATCATTTTAGGGAATCGTGGAGCCCAGAACGGGGGAGCAGCCACAGAGACCGGTGCGCCTGGAGATGGGGCAGTCTAGCTCCAGAGTTCATACAGCCAGGACCGTGAGTCTCGACCTTGAGTAGATGTTCTGTTTTTGCTTCCGCATTAGTGATTTGTAGTGAGGACATGATGTACCAGACATAAGCCCGTATTTTAGTGCTCTGATATATTATTCTGTGGACACCCCCTTCGTGGAGACTTTTATTTCTATACATGTGATTCTTATGGACTAGTTTTGAGTTCATTCTTACTCTTATACTTTATTCTACACTTCTACGATCGATCGGCCGGCAGGATCGGCATTTTGTAGTGACGGCCTTCCGGGACGTGAATGTGTCACCGCAAAGCAGCGGTTCTGGGCCTAAGACCCCGATGTTTAAAAGAAAGAAAAATGGGGTCTTACATGTGGTATCAGAGGAAACCTCGATCGAAAGAGTAGCAGTCCACTAACCCTGGGTCACCCCCGCTCGAGTTTAGTTTGGGGACAAACTAAGCAGCAGAAGCTGTGGTGTGCCCATGTGGGGATCACATGTAAATTTCCACTATTAATTAGGCTTGAGTAAATTTCTTACAGACAGTTTTTGATACACAGCCTCCAGAACAGCCTACGCCACAGGGTGGAGTTCAACAGACTCCAAATGATGCACCACCTCCCCCGGTCCCCACTCCGTTTCTACAGTCGCACATGGATCAGACTCTTACAGCTATCCTTGAGGCCTTCCAGACTCAACAGGCTCCAGCTCCGCAGCCAAACCTGGGGGCCAACTGGTTGAGCATCTTCCGAGGACTTTCTCCCCCATCCTACTTGGGGATAGAGTCGGCAGTTTGGACGGAAGAGTGGCTGGATATTATGTACGAAATGCTGACCGGGATACGGTGCCCCTTGGAGAAGAGGGTGGCTTTGGTTGTCTCTTTCCTAGAGTACCATACTAGGAGGTAGTGGAAGATGTTGCTGGACACGACGATTGCCGATAGGGAGGTTGCGGAAATTACCTAGGAAGAGTTCAGGGCTGCACTGCTGGAGCATTTTGTTCCGCAGTCGGCCAAGGATGAGTTAGAGGAGCGGTTCTTACAGCTGAAGCAGGGCACCAGGACGGTGGTGGAGTAGCATTGGGAGTTCGACCATTTGGCTCGATATGCAGATTCTTACCAGCTGGGCGAAGCAGGGTACATCAAGAGGTTCTATAAGGGCCTGAAAGAGGAGTTGAGGGAGGCCTTATTGTTTGTATCCGACGGGCCTATCTCCCGGATTTTGGAGATGGAAAAGAGGTTTGAGGCTGATTGGCACACCACTCGGGGTCAGAAGCGGCAAGCGGAGGATCAAGGCCGGAGAGCCAGAAATGATCAGCGGCGAGGCGCTATACCAAATGGGAGAAGGAAAGAGGACCAGCCTCGTTAGGAAGTGAGGCAGGAGCCGAGGGAGCAGGTGATATTGGCTCCTCAACCTCTTCGGATGCAGGAGATGCCGAGACCCAGGGGTATGGCGTATCCCCCACCAGAGTGCTTCCATTATCATCAGATTGGGCACCTCCGGAGAAACTGCCCCATGAGGGGGGCACCACCACCAACACCATAGGGTGGCCCACCTGCTCAGTATTTTGGAGGCCGAGGACGCGACCGAGGTCGTGGATACCAGGGAGGAGATCGTAGACAAGAAATGGAGCAGGTGTATGCTTTGGACCTTGCGCAGCCTCAGAACCCAGAGCAGGTCATAGTAGGTACACCAACATGTTTAATTATTTAAAAAGAATTCTCCTTTTTCTCAGTTGACAAATTTTGTAGAACTGCAGTAGATAGAATAAATAGGAAAGAAAAACTCATTATAGAATCCTAAGACATTTAACCACCCCAAGTATAGTCTTCATCAGCGGCAAGCCTTCCTGCACGCTTTTCGATACCGGAGCTTTTCACTCCTTCGTGTCGAAGACGTTCGTAGAAGGATTGGAAGGCGTGGAGCGATTCACGGGCTCGGTGATGAGGGTGCAACTACCCGATGGATCTGAACTCCCTACCTCGGACCACTGCAACATGGAGGTAGAAATTGGTGGAAAGGCGTTTGAGGCTCCGACGACGCTTTTGAAGTTGACGGACTACGACTTGATCCAGGGCATTGTATGGTTGCATTGGAACCATGCCCAGATTTATTGCCAAGCGAAGAGGATCACCGTGAGGCACGGAGACTCTTTCATTTTCATCAAAGGTATAAGACCTGCCTCTCGTATACTCTTATCTTCGGTACAGGCCATTAAGGCCCATCTACAGGGAGAGGAGGTTTATAAGATTCTATTTAAGATGGAGGAAGTCAAGGAGTCCGTGACATACATCCCGATAGTGCGAGATTTCGCTGACATCTTTCTAGAGAAACTGCCAGGCTACCTCCACACCGAGAGCAGGACTACTAGATACAGCTTTTGCCGGGGGCCAAGCCGGCATCTAGGGCCCTTATCGGATGGCCCTGAAAGAGTTGATAGAGTTCCGAAGCTAGTTGCAGGAACTAGTAGAGGCAGGGTTTGTCCAGCCAAGCTCTTCACCGTGGGGAGCCCTAGTGTTATTTGTCAAGAAAAAGGACGGTAGTCTCCGCTTGTGTATTGATTATCGAGCGCTGAACAGACTGACGGTCCGAAATACATACCCGCTGTGACGGATTGACGAGTTGTTTGATCAACTGGAGGGAGCGCATTTCTTCTCGAAACCTTACTTGAGGTCAGGTTATTACCAGCTACGGATTTGAGAGAAGGACATTCCGAAGACCGCCTTCAGTAGTAGATACGGACTGTTTGAATTTACAGTGATTCCCTTCGGGCTCACAAATACGCCATCAGTATTTACAAGCCTCATGAACAGTGTATTCGAGGAGTATTTGGATGTATTCGTCATCATATTTGTTGACGACATCCTCATCTACTCAAGGATGGAGGAGGAACATACACGACACCTGACGTTGACTCTAGAGAGGCTATAGGAGCACCAGCTATACGCGAAGTTCTGCAAATGCACGTTTTGGTTAAAGGAGGTGGCCTTCTTAGGTCATAGTATCAGCGGTGCTAGGTTGGCAGTAGACCCGGCCAAGATTCGGGCAGTTCAGGATTGGCCACTGTTAAAGACATCCACGGATGTACGGAGCTTCCTGGGACTTGTCGGATATTACTGGAAGTTCGTCAAAGGATTTTCCTGGATTGCACTCCCTCTTACATCCCTAATAAAGAAGGAATCCCCTTTCGTTTGGACGCCATAGTGCGAGGCGGCCTTTGTGGAGTTGAAAGGTCGACTTACCTCGGCTCCCATTCTCGCTCTTCCGTCGGGAAGGGAGGGATTCCAGGTGTATACGGACGCCTCCTACCAAGGGATGGGTGTCGTTATAATGCAGAACGGGCGCGACACCTGACGTTGACTCTAAAGAGGCTACGGGAGCACCAGCTGTACGTGAAGTTCAGCAAATGCCAGTTTGGTTAAAGGAGGTGGCCTTCTTAGCTCATATTATCAACGGTGCTTGGTTGGCAGTAGACCCGGCCAAGATTCGGGCAGTTCAAGATTGGCAACCATTGAAGACAGCCACGGATGTACGGAGCTTCCTGGGACTTGCCAGATATTACCAGAAGTTCGTCGAAGGATTTTCCCAGATTGCACTCCCTCTTACATCCCTGACAAAGAAGGAATCCCCTTTTGTTTGGACGCCACAGTACGAGGCAGCCTTTGTGGAGTTGAAAGGTCGGCTTACCTCGGCTCCCATTCTCGCTCTTCCATCAGGAAGGGAGGGATTCAAGGTGTACACGGACGCCTCCTACCAGGGGATGGGTGTCGTTCTGATGCAGAACGGGCACATAATAGCCTACGCCTCCCAACAGCTGAAGATACATGAGAAGAACTATCTGGTGCATGATCTGGAGATGGGTGCAGTGATCTTTGCTCTGAAGATTTGGCAAAACTACCTCTACGAGGTTCACTATGACATCTTCTCTGATCATAAGAATTTGAAATACGTGGACACACAGAAGGAACTCAACATCAGACAGAGACGTTGGGTGGAATTCCTGTCAGATTACCAGTACACCATGCACTACCATCCCGGGAAGGCGAACGTTGTGGCAGATGCTTTGAGTCGGAGAGGAGATACCTCAGGGAAGGGACCACATCTAAAGTCCATGGAGCTAGTCCGGTCATTCAGAGATATGCAGATATCCCTAGTATCCGAGAATGATCCAGAGCTGTATAGGGAGTATCTAGCATCGATGTTGGCCATAGATGATATTCGGGACCGCATCCGGGACGGACAGAGGACAGATGCATGGGCATAGCCAATATTCCAAGCCTTGGAGGAGGGTTTGATGGGAGATTATTCACTGAGAGATAGATTACTATATTTCAGAGGCATGGTCTATATACCCGCAGGAGGCTAGATTCGGTAGGACATCATGGCGGAAGCACATTATAGCAGATATTTTATACACCCGGGGATCACCAAGATGACGGCATACTTGAAGAAGACGATGTTTTGGCTAGGGATGAAGAAGGACATTACATATTTCGTGACTCATTGCGAGGCATGCCAGCTGGTGAAGGCGAAGTGCAGGAACCCCGCAGGATTGCTATAGCCACTTTCGGTGCTGGAGTGGAAATTTGAGGACATCGCGATGGATTTCATTCATGGCCTCCCCTGATCACGGACGAGAAATGATTCGATTTGGGTCATCGTCGATTATCTATCGAAGGTGGCCAGATTCATTCCGATCAGAAAAGATGACTCGGTTGGGGTACTAGTGCAGAGATTCGTAGAGTAGCTCATTCATTACCACGGGGTGCCCAGGCCGATCGTGTCGGATCGGGATTGTCGGTTCACATCCAGGGAGTGGAGATCCGTACAGACTTACTTAGGCACGCGACTTACCTTCATCATAGCATTTCATCCCCAGACGGATGGGCAGACGGAACGCACCAATCGGACGCTAGAAGATCTTTTGAGGCTATGCATTTTGGACTGTGGGGAACCGTGGGAGAAGCTCTTACCCCTGGTCGAGTTTTCCTATAACAATAGCTACCAGTCCAGCATCAGGATGGCGCCTTACGAAGACTTGTATGGAAGGAAATGTAGGACCCCACTTTCTTGGATTCAGGACGAAGAGTCGAAGGCGTTGGGATCGGATTTTGTTGAAGAGACCGAGGCTCAGGTGAGACTGATTAGAGATAGGATGTTAGAGGCGCAGAGCAGACAGGCTAAGTACTATGACGCCCGGCATCATCAGGTGGAGTTTCAGGTGGGGGACCGCATGTTTTTGAAGAGCTGTCCCATGCATGGAGTTTCACGGGTGCGCAGTCAGAGGAAGAAGCTCAACCATAGGAATATGGGCCCTTACAGGATCCTGGAGCGGATCGAGGCCCTAGCCTACAAGCTGGAGTTGCCACCAGAGCTGGCAGCTCTACACGACGTCTTCCACATTTCTTCGCTGAGGACAGCTCTACTATGCCCGGAGAAGCATATTTTGACCACCGAATGGCCGGTAGCTTCAGACCGGTCTGTTCACTTGGAGCCGGTTCGGATCGATGACAAAGGAGTACGGATCTTGCGCCACAAGAAGATCCCCTTAGTCAAGGTTCTGTGGAGGAACCACGATCAGGAGGAGCACACCTGGGAACCGCAGGACCTGATGAGGCAAAAATACCCGGAGTTGTTCAGTCAGGTATACCTCACCACCTCTCGGTATACTATAAACTACCTTCTTGTATTGAATCGGTAGGACTAGATAAGGGAATTGAGAACCTTGGCATGCACACTAAGTCAGGAAAGTAGGGGCTAATCTTTGGTTTATTGGGGAATTGCTTTCATTTATTGAACAAGTAATCGCTCCGACTCAATAGAAAAACCATATGGGATGTTACAAGTTTATTTTATTCCGATAGAAATCCCTGTAGGCTTAACCTCAATTTCGGGGACAAAATTTTTGTTTTGTTTATTGGGATTTGTAACATCCCATTTCCGGCTAGATCCCTAGGAGTCGGTCTGCCGTGACAGAACCCCCGTAAACCCCAAAAATTGACAGTAATCGATCTTAAAAATAGGTTCAGGCACGACGGCTAGCCGAAGACGCAATCCTCCGATGTCCGTCGGCCGAAATTCCGAGTCACGGGTTGGTCACGCCCGTGACCGGCCCGTCACGCCCGTGATCTCCTTCGATGGTCGACGAAATCAGGAAGCTGATCATCGAGCTCATGAACCCATGTCATGGGATTGTCACGCCCGTGACAAGGTCCGTCACTCCAGTGACCTAAGGCGTGACGCCCCAACCGACCGTTGACCTCAAATCGACGAACGTCGACCGAAGAACACCTATCACGCCCATGACAGGCCTGTCATGCCCGTGACCTAGGGCATGACGCCCCCGCTGACCGTCGACCTCAGATCGACGAACGTCGACCGAAGAACACTTGTCACGCCCGTGACAGGCCCGTCACACCCGTGACCTAGGGAGTGACTCCCCCACTGACCGTCGACCTCAGCTCGACGAATGTCGACCGAAGAACACCTGTCACGCCCGTGACAAACGTGTCACGCCCGTGATATGGGGGTGACTGTGAACCGACGTAGAAAAATCGGTCATCGACTCGAGAACGACGAATGGACTAGTGTCATGCCCGTGACCTATGTGTCACGCCCGTAACAAAGGCCGAAACGTCAGCCAGGCTAGAAATTACTTTAACACATGCCATAATTAACTCCGATTATGGGAAGTTACACCAGGAGTATTTATGGGTCGTTTCCTTCTCTAATTACTTAATAAAATGAGGGAGTGTTGGTCCAATAGTAAATCGCCACCTGGACACATCTTTTCATCTTCCACCTTTTCCTCTCCCTCCACTATAACCGAAATACTCTTAAGAGGAGAGCCTTCATGGACATAAATGCTTTACCCTTTCCCCTCCCCACTTGGTGATCTATAAAAGCACCCTTAGAGCAAGATGAGAAGTTTACACTCTTGACCAAATGGATTAGAATTATTGTTCTTGCTATAGGAGAAGTTCGGCAACGCCACCACCGCGCCATGGCAACCCGACGTTCATCTCGCCTCCAAACCGTAAAAAAGGTCCTCCTCTACTTCTTCTTTTATGGGTAGATCTTAGAATCTTAGAAAGGAAGTTCGTGCTCAACAAAGCCGGACCTATCTCGCATTTTCATGGAAAAACAATGAAAAACATATTTTTGGGTCCGCGGGAAACCGCCACCTCCGGCGGCCAAACCACCGCCGACCGATAGCCATCGCCTCAACGAAGGTGGTGGTGGTGGTGGCTGGCCAGGGAAGTGACCAGACGACCGGTGACGGATCGCGGAAGAGCTACAGGAAATATAAGTTTTTCTGAGTTCAGTTTTTCGGGTTCTGTAGAAGATGAATAGTAAAAACAGTTTTTATAATATAAAAATTATGTATATAGTATATAAGGAAAAGATACATTAAATAGGAGCATTTTGATGCTGCAAAACGAGGCAGATAGAGGCCGATTTAGGAAAAATGGCCAGTCACAAAAGTTGTAGCCCTTCGAGTCTAGATTACTTTAAAATTAATTTCAACTTGTTTGAGTAAGTGGTTTGACTGCAGAACTTGTTTTAGTGGAGGTTGTATGTAGAGTTGGGAAAAAACTAAAATGAATGTCGACTCTTCGTCTCTTGTCCAAATGACCTGAAAATTGGGCAGGGGGTTACCCTTAGCCATACCTAGAGGTTGTTTAAAAATGGGAATTTTTGGAGATATGTTGCCTAAGGTTTTTGTTTTAATTTAATAAAGTTAGAGTGATTTATTTAAGTGCTAAAATGACCTCCAAACCCTCCCAAATTTTGGTGAGTGTCCCTGGCTATAAAACCTAGCTCTGTACAAATTTCCAACTTATTTGAATGAGTTTTGGGTAGAAAATCACCTATCCTTAACTAGACATTAATGAGGCATTTTTGAGTAAAAAGTGCACTAAGAGGTTGGAATGGTCAAATCACCTCAACAGAGGCTGATATTTTGACGACTGACTTAGAAGGGTTATTATAACCCACTTGGAGAAATATGGTGTGGTTTAGGGTTGATTTACCCTAGGATCCAAACTCAAACCCTAAAGGGAGGGTTTTGGGGGTTGTGAAGGACATGGGGGAAAATGCCCTCGTATTGCCTTGAAATTCAGTAGAGACGACGCTAGCATAATATAAATCATTTGGATGGAATCTCGGAGGATTTGGAGATAGGTAGATACCTCAAAACCATAACCTTAGTTTTAGGGTAAAAATCTCAAATAAGTAAAATCTGTCACTAAACATTATTTAAAAGCTGTGAAACTCGGGTAGAGTGAGTTTTGGATCGGGTAGAACCTATAGAAATTTTATTGGAATTTTATGATGTTTATCTCTAGCACTTCATTTGTAAAGTTTACTATAGCTATAATTGACATTTTAATTATTTAGATCTTTCTGTTCATTAAAGCCCCATGAAATCTTGGAAGTAAATGTTTTAGGTCAGAATGGTTTCTCCTGAATTTTTGTATAATTTTTAGTTGAGTAAATCTTGTACTTCATTCACAAATGTTAATAAGGGGTTTTATGGTTTAAAAATTAATTATGGATGATATGGCTTTTGGAAAATTATGAGGCTTAGGAATTACGACTTTCAGGCGATTATATGCTTGTAGACATTTATTCATGATTTTTAGAATCTTAGTTATGACACTTTCTTTACAAGTCCATCTTATGGAGATTTTTGATAATTAATTTATTCAGAGATCAATTCTTGCTGAAAAATTATGAAACTTGACCAATGTTATTTTTATGGTTGTATCTGCATAGTATAATTAATTTATAATTTTTAGATGGATATTCTCTGTACTTGATTCGTACATAACGAAAGACAGAAAATATTGCTAAAATAATTTTAGTGTCATTTGGATGATAGAAAAATTGTGATACTTTGGATTTAAAATATTGAGATAACATAATATTTATAATAATTTTGTTGGACATCTTGCATGAGTACTTAGGGTAGTTCATGTTCAAACCGGTAGCCCTTGGAATTTTTGAGGAAATTAATTAAATTTTAGATAAATTAGGAAAAATTATAATTTTCTGATTATATTCTAATTATATCATGATATACCCCCAGTAAATAAATTAGGGCATTTGGATGAGTATTGGATCATGTCCTATCCGGTTCGACATATATCATAGGATAGTCTACAATAGCAATTTGTGTTAACAATCATTGGATATGATGGGGCACGACGTTGGAGTTAGTTAATCTGCTGAATTGGATGGATGTGAAAGTGTTCACCATATAAGGATGGGAAGGTTAATGAGAAGTGGTGTTGGCTAGAGTTAAGAGGTGCTCGGGTTCGACGAAAGATCGTCTTTCCCGAAGAGAGGAAGGTTAAAAATCGCACTAGGTAAGTCTATCAAAATATGAAAAGGGAATGGGTAAAGGGAATCAACCAATAACAATAAGTGCCTTGCGAAAGGGAACGATGGGCTTCAGCTACCATCATAGTTCCTTGTGCCCTTTGAGAGCCCTTCACAAGGTATACCGAGGGCAGTCCTGGGTTAACGAAAACTGTATTAACAAACTGAAAAGAGTAACCTAGTAATTAGGGTCTCACATTTCACAAACACTGTTAGCACAGGAAGATTGTTGGGAGCTTTGGCTCTATTAGTTAAGAGACGGACGGAATGGTCCGGGGAGCTTCGGCTCGATTAGTTACGAGACAGACGTTTTGGTCCGGGGAGTTTCGACTTGATTTTTTGAGACCGACTTTTTAGTCCGGGGAGCTTCAGCTCGGTTTTTGTTTGAATACGTTAAATTTGCATGCGCATAAAAGGAAAGAAAATTAAGGTGGTGGGTCTTAGCTATTGGAGGTTCGATGCACCAATGCCAATACGCTGACTCGGCAAGTGTGGTTAGCACTTCGCCAACATAAGTCTGGTGCACCAGCCGGCAAGAGTATGCAGGAGTCTGCTTCGTACACCAAGCGTTGAGGGGTACGATAGGTCTGACCGGTAGTACTTTACTGGTTTAGAGGTGGGCGAGGCCCAACCCACCACTTCCGTCTACCACTACGAAGGTATCCTTGGAGGTTACAGCTCTAGAAAGGGGGAACTAAAGGTCTGTGTGCACAGAGTCGGGTGTGTGTGTTGCACTTGCATGTTCCATCATACTCACTAGCATGTCATAGCATAATCGATTCATTTAACCCATGACACCTAAGGTATAAGTGGAATGGGACGCTTATACATTAGGACTTGCAAAATGACCCCTTGGTCTATAAGCTTGTGTGGGCAAGTTTATAAATTAAGGTCAATTTTGATATATATAAACTGTTGTTTGATAACCGACACCCCAATGTATAAATTGATATGGGACTTTTTATATGATGGGAGCCTTGCAGAAGACCCCTTGGCTTATGTGTTCCCACATAAGTGAAGGTTACTTTTCATATTTTGTCTTATTTTCATTATTTATTATAGAATTGCTAGATTAGTTCTGCTGCCACCTGTTTCTTTTTATTTAATCTCCAACTTCATGTTATTCCCTTTCTTCCTCTCTGCTTGGTACTTAGGAGCCATGGGTGAAGGGGTAGGGGATGGAAGGGCTTTGTCTTTATGACTAATGGTTTTCGAACCGCATCATTTTAGGGAATCGTGGAGCCCAGCACGGGGGAGCAGCCCCAGAGACCGGTGCACTTGGAGACGGTGCAGTCTAGCTCTGGAGTTCATGCAACCGGGACTGTGAGTCTCGACCTTGAGTTGATGTTCTATTTTTGCTTCCGCATGAGTGATTTGTAGTGAGGACATGATGTACCGGGCATAAGCCCATATTTTAGTACTCTGATATATTATTCTGTGGACACTCCTTTCGTGGAGACTTTTATTTCTATACATGTGATTCTTGTGGACTAGTTTTGAGTTCATTCTTACTCTTATACTTTATTCTACACTTCTGCGATCGATCGGCCGGTAGGTTCGGCGTTTTGTAGTGACGGCCTTCCGGGGCGTGAAGGTGTCACCACAAAGCGGCGGTTCTGGGCCTAAGACCCCGGTGTTTAAAAGAAAAAAAATGGGGTCTTACAAAGGCTATATACATCCAAGTTTCTCACCTTGGGGTGCACTGGTCCTCTTTGTGAAGAAGAAGGACAGAAGCTTGCGTCTATGCATTGCTTATCGAGAATTAAACAAGTTGACAAAGAAAAACAAGTATCCGATTCCACAGATTGATGAATTGTTTGATCAACTGGAGGGATCAATTGTCTATTCAAAACTAGATTTAAAGTTGGGTTATTACCTGTTGCGAATTATGGAGTGTTACATTCCCAAGACAGCGTTCGATACATGCTATGGTCACTATGAGTTCATTATAATGCTATTTGGGCTAACAAACTCTCCCATCGGTATTCATGTTCTTGATGCACTGAACTTTTCGGGAGTATTTAGTTTAGTTTGTGATCGTCTTTATTGACGACATACTAGTATACACTCAATCAGAAGAAGATCATGGAAATCACTTGAGGATGGTTTTGTATACCCTGAGAAGGAATAAACTCTATGCCAAGTTCTCAAAGTGTGAGTTTTCGCTGTCGTCTATGGCTTTTCTGGGCCATGTGGTTAGTGTAAAGGGTATTGCGGTGGATCCGACGAAGATCGTTATGATACGTGAGTGGTCTGTGTTGACCTCTATAGCTAAAGTCAGGTGCTTCCTTGGACTTGCTGGCTACTGCAGGCGCTTCATGGGTAACTTTTCGCGGATATCCTTACCTCTAACCACACTGACGAGGAAATATCAGAAGTTCATTTGGACGCTTGAGTGCGCATAAGATTTTGAGGAGTTAAAGTGTCATTTGACCACGACATCTATCTTGAGTTTGCCATGTGGTACAGACGGCTATGAGATATATAATAATGCATCAGGGAGCGTCTTAGGCTGTGTTCTTCTGCAATTTGGAAAATTTATAGCTTATGGCTCACATTAGTTGAAAGTGCACGAGCAAAATTATCAAGTAAATGACTTGGAGTTGGCGGCTGCGATTTTTGCACTTAATCTACGACATCACTACTTATATGGCGTGAAAGTTAACATCTTCACGGACCATAAGAGCCATAAGTATTTAATAGATCAGAAGGATCTGAATATTCGATAACGGAGATGGATGCAGTTCATCGGGGACTACAGTTCCCAGAGACATTACACTCCGGGGAAGGGAAATGTGGTCGCAGATGCCTTAAGATGTAGGACTCCAGTATATGCAAGTTAGTTACGGAGGCATGATAAGCGCCAGATCCAAGTGTTAGAGGCCTTAGATATTTCTTTTCTTGACAAGAATGCCACCCCTAATACATACATGAACCTGATGGAGGTGAAATGTGACCTCGCGACAGAGTTCGATGAGTAATGGAACTCGTTGAGAGTATGAAACGTTATGCAGCAGATGGTTCAAATTGCCAATTCTCTTTGGATTACTGTCTTTTGAGAAAGGACGGTAATTTGTGGGTAAGCTGCGGGAGGAGTTGATGTATGAGACACACTTTACTAAATAGTCAATCCACCCCGGGAGCATAAAAATATACAAGGACATGAAAAGATGTTCTGGTATCCGGGTTTAAAGAAGGACATAGCTCTTTACGTGGCAAAGTGTCAAACTTGTGCCTTGGTAAAAGCTGAATGTCAGAAACCTGGAGGTTTCCTTAAGTCATTACGAATTCCGGTGTGGAAGTTCAATGATATCTCTATGGATTCGTGCATGACTTGTCGAGATCATAGAGCAGGAACAATGTCGTGGGGGTAATCGTTGACCGATTGACAAAGGTATCGCTCTTCATTCCGAACAATAAGGACGATTCAATTGAAAATTTTGCTAAGTTGTATGTTGATAACAAAGTATGTTTGCACGGTGTGCCCAGTAGCATCGTTAGTGGCAGAGATGGGTGCTTTACTTTGAATGATTGAAGGCTTATCCACCAGTTGTTGGGTACTAAACTGAAGTTCAGTGCGGCCTTTCATCCATAAACGGATGGTCAGACCGAGAGAACTAATAGGATAATAGAGGATATCTTTGTATGTGCGCCTTGGATTTCGAAAAGTGGTGGGAGGACCATCTTTATATGATCGAGTTTGCCTATAATTATTGCTATCAAGCTAGCATTCAGATGGCGCCCTTCGAATCTTTATATGGTAGGAAGTGTCGTACTCCTTTAGCTTGGGCGGAAATAGGCGAATCAAAGTTGTATAAGCGTAAAAAAGTCGAAGATGCAAATTTAACTATATGCACTATACAAGAGCGGCTATTGATGGCCCAAGATAGGCAAGTTAAGTACTACAACACCAAGCACCAAAACGTGGTGTTTGGGATGGGTGATTGGGTATATCTGAAGATAAAGACATTCAAAGATGTATCCAGGATTTGATGCTTGAAAAGGTTGACTCCAAGGTATCTTGGTCCATCTGAAGTGATTGAATGAGTTTGTGAAGCTGCATATTGGCTAGCTCTTTTGGCAGAGCTAAATGGTTTTCATGATGGGTTTCACAACGCGGTGTTGTAGAAGGTTTTGCAAGAGCCGAGGAAGGTAATTACGGGCGATCTAGTACCGGTCGATGGTGGGCTGACGACTAAGGTTAGACCCAATCAGAATGAGGATACGGAGGTCAGGATGTTATGAAACAAGGCAATCGGGATGGTCAAAGTCCGTTGGCACAATTGTGGCCGTGGAGATTTGACATGGGAGCATGAGGAAACCATGCGAGATGAATTTCCCAAGTTATTTTTGTAAAATAAAGTTTTAATAGTTTTGTATTGTTTTTCCTTTAGATGAATAAAATTTCGGGGAGAAATCTTTGTATGGAGGGGAGGTTTATAACACCACAAAAACTTGGAAAATAGAACTTTCGATGTAGCACTGAGTAGACTATCGCACAGCGATAGTGAGGTATCGCACAACGATACCACTAAACGCACTTGATGCACTCGATGAACTGGACGCACTCGACGCACTCAATGCATTCAAATAATTTTCGAGTAAGCTATCAGGGTGGCGAAAATGGGTATTATGAAGCAATATTGCCACGTGGCTCCTAGAAACCTGTCGGATGGCCGGAAAGCGGCCGAAGAGCGGTGTTGACTGGGGTATAAGTGGATACCGACAATATCGCCCGGCAAAATCGAATATCGCCCAGCTATAATGATAAATTTGACTGGTCAGTTGAAATCGTAGCCATTCATTCCTATTGAAGAGAGGATCCTGTGGCTGGGATAAATCCCTAGGTCACTTAAGTAGAGGAGTGGAGAAAAGAGAAGTCATTTCTCATCTCCCAATCTCTCTCCTCCTTTTCATCAAGTTCTTAGAAGAAAGAGCTAAGGAAGAAGAAAAATGAAGGCTGAAACTTTGCAAGCTTAGTGAAGGAGATACCGTAGTCGGAATCAAGAACCAAAGTAACATTCATGATGTGGAAAGCGAGGCGCTCCTTTCCAGTAGGATAAAAAGCTTGCTCATGGCACCAAAAAGATCTATGAAGATAACGATCTTCCTTCTTGAAAAAGTGAAGTCCTCCTTTTGGATACGCATGGAATCCCCCACAAAAAGGTGTAAAAGTGAAGGGAATTCTAGTGGGTTGATATGTTATATCCTCGGGTAGTTTTGCATATAGAATCCAGAAATCACAGTAAGGAATAGACATGCTGTGTGAAGCCCATCCGGACAGGTTGTTTGTGATTAGTGATGTTTTAATTTGCGTGTTGGAGAAGACTCCAAGTATAAACGATTAGTTTATGTAGTCCGATGGTTTGTGTCTGTGAAATCAGTAGAAGGAAGTACTAGAGATACTCTCCAGGAAAATACCAAGAAAATACCACGGTTGTGATAATCGTTGGATATCGTCGGGCGATAGTGAGTATCGTTGGCGATAGCTTTTAATGAGCTATATTTTGTGAAAGTCCAATTTTTATAGTACTATAGGATGCTGCATGTTTTTTTGAACAGATGTTCTAATTGTAGCTGAGTTTGGGTACAAAAAGAGAAATTTTGTTGTTAATGC
Organism: Platanthera zijinensis; assembly: GCA_039513925.1. NCBI lineage: Eukaryota > Viridiplantae > Streptophyta > Magnoliopsida > Asparagales > Orchidaceae > Platanthera > Platanthera zijinensis. The sequence continues at coordinate 55,757,004 of CM077091.1, read as the reverse complement.
TAGATGATAGTGGCTATCGCTGGCGATAGCTCCCAGATAGCATTTTGATTACGAAGCCTATCTCTCAGAGACTGTGTGGCTAGTATATGAGTTGTATAGTTGGTGCTTAGCTCTGATGGCTGTGAGAGTAATCTATTAAATATAACGTGGTTATGTTTAACTCCTCGGGAAAGGTGATGTGACCCGCGTCTATCCATTTTGCCATGGAAGCTCGGCATTCGGCAATGGCATGGCGATGTGAGTAATGGGAAATGGCTGAACTATACCCTCCCTAAGTCATGGTGTTATAGACCATTCGCACGAGGGAAGAGAGTCTTGGCTATATGCCGGACAGGAAATTATCATAGTTTACCGTTATGTCTTAGACCTCTGAATGGTGGTGGGACCCTAGCTATCCAGTATACTGATACTATGCCCTGAGTGCACGGAATGTTTGGTAATTGATGTAGATGTTTGTGATATACTGAATGGTTCTTGAGTTTCACTTTCTTGTGATATATATGTATATGTTGTATATGAATGCTATGCCGATTGGGAAGGAATATCGCTGCCTCAGAAATGGGGTAGGGTCGTTATAAATTGGTCAGCTAAAGCAGACCGTTGCCTTTTTTGCCACCTTTTGGTGGAATGTCCATGTGAATGTTTTGGAGAGCCGATCGGGAAATAACGAGTTGTAGCCCTGTGATGCTATGTCGGCCCTCGAAGGCCAAGCGAAGAACTTTTAGTATTTTTCATGTGTGGCCGGCCTACACGCCGATGTTTGTAAACCACTCTTTTGGGGAAAACATTTGTAAGGCCTTAAGGCCATAATTTTTGTGTATTTTGTAAAACATTCCTGATATGTATAATAGTGTACATTCACACGAATTGAGTTCGGGTAACCATGAAGCTTTCGCTAGAATGCTCTGAGTTAGGATCTGTTTGGTCTTTTGATATTTTACCTGTAACCCCGCAGACTGTCTGTGGAATATGGCATGGGGCCCCGGCCTGACCCTCCGTTATATTTTTGTGACGGATGGAGGTGTTACACATTTGGCCTTTGTTTTAGAAAAACTAAAGGAGCACCGTCTGTTTGGGTATTTCTGTAAGTGTGAGTTTTGGCTCTGAGAAGTTTCCTTCTTGGGACATATTAAAAGTGGTGCTGGATTAGCAATGGATCCGGCCAAGGTTCATATCATGAAGCAATGGTCTCCTTTGAGGTCGGCGGCCGATGTGCGAAGTTTTCTCGGACTTGTTGGGTGCTTTTGCAAGTTTGTTGAACGATTTTCTAAGATCACACTTCCCCTCACTGCACTGACGAAGAAGGGTTTTCCTTTTGTGTGTAAACCAAAATATGAGACTGCATTTCAAGAGCTAAAGGACCGTCTTACCTCCGCGCCAATCCTTTTTCCCTTCCATTGGGAAAGGAAGGATTTCAGATTTACACCTATGCACCCTAACAAGGCATGAGGCAGTGTTGATATAATATGGGAATGTGATTGCGCATGCTTCTAGATAGCTCAAGAATCATGAAGTGAATTGTCCAGTGCATCACCTAGAGTTGGGAGCAGTGTTCTTTTCCTTAAAGATTTGGAGACACTATTTATATGGCGTCCACTACGAGTATCTTTTTAGATTATAAGAATTTGAAGTACATCCACGACCAGATGGATCTGAACTTGTGGTAGCGACGGTGGCTGGAGATTTTATGTGATTATGAATTTACATTGAACATCACCCCGGGAAGGCAAACTCAGTGGCAGATGCTCTAGGCAGGAAGGCCCCCGTGACAAGCCCTTAGCCCTAATTAATGACAATGAAGTTGGGTATGGTACTGGAAGAGTTGGAGATTACGCCAGTGTCTAAGGATTTTCATGATGCCTATACAGAGTACTTGACTACCATGAGTATAGTTTGTGACATTCGAGATCCGATTTGGGAAGAGTAATGGAAGGATGCTACCCTAGCCCCTGTGTTCCAAGCAATGATGGGAGGATTAGTGGAAGGATATATGCTAAATGAATGCCTCATTCATTTCCACGGCAGACTTTACATTCCCACGGGTGGTGGGATTCAGGAAGACATCTTGAGAGAGGCTCATTTCACCAAGTATTCGGTGCATCCCGGAATTGCCAAAATATGCACTAACTTGCGGAGGACCATGTTTTGGTTGGGAATGAAGAGAGATGTCACGCACTATGTTACACACTGTAAGGCTTTTCAAAAGGTTAAGGTTGAGTACAAGAGACCTGGTGGATTATTATAGTAATTTCTCATTCCATAGTGGAAGTTGGAGGATATTTCCATGGATTTTGTTCACGGTCTTCCGCAATCTCGCTTAAGGAAAGACTTAGTTTGTGTGATTGTTGATCGTTTCACAAAGGTTTCCAGGTTTACCCTGATGAGGAAGGAGGCACATGTTGATGTGTTGGTGCGTCTCTTTATGGAACTGTTCATTCGGTACAATGGGGTGCCTAAGATGATAGTCTCAAACCATGATGGTCGTTTCACCGCCAAGGAATGGAAGTTAGTTCAAGCATATTTGGGTTCTCGCCTTACCTTTAACACTGATTTTCACCCTCATACTGACAGCCAATCTGAGAGAACAATCAAAATAATAGAGGACTTGTTGAGGTTATATATTGTGGATAAGGGTGAGTCAGGAGAAAGAATTTTACCGTTGGTTGAATGTTCATATAATAATAGCCACCAAGCAAGCATGAGAATGACACCTTATGAAGCACACTGTGGTAGGAGGTGTAGAACACCTTTATCATGGGTTCAGGATGAGAATCCTAAGGATTTGGGAGTGGAGTAAATAGATGTCATCGATAGAATGATTAGAATTTTTTGAGATTGCATGATAGAGGCTCAGAGCCGGCAGGAGAAGTACTATGATGTGAAGCACAACATGGTGGAATTCCAAGTGGGTGATAAGGTATTTCTAAAGATTAGGCCGATGCTTGGAGTATCAATTATTCGTGGAAGGAAGAAGCTCAGCCCTCCATACCTGGGGCCTTATATCATTTTGGAGAAGATTTGTCCCTTGGCTTATAGGCTAGAGCTACCATAGGAATTTGAGAACTTACATGATGTTTTTCATATGTCTTCCCTTAGGAAAGCACTACTTTAGACTGAACAGTTTGTCACCACTACATCTGGTCCTATGGCTTCTGATAGATCTATTCAACTAGAACCTGTGCGGATAGTATATCCTGAAGTACGAAGGATGAGGATAAAGAGTGTTCCACTAGTGAAGGTCCTGTTGTCAAACCATAGAAAAGAGGAGAACACTTGGAAGCCCATGGACATTATGAAGTAATGCTACCCGGAGTTGTTACCCCAAGGTAAATTTAAAACACTTACTTTGTATGCTTCATAATTTGTTATCCGTAGACTTGGATCGATTTTGGGAACGAAATATTTTTTTTGTTTATATGATTCGTAATGTCCCATTTCGAGCTAGACCCCTCGCATGCGTTGCAACGTTACTATGGTGACTTAAGTAGGCAGTTAGAACAGGCATTGAGTAAATTCATTGAGAGGACTGGAGAGTATTTGTCGAAATGACTCGAGAAATTGTAGAGAAGGCAAGTGATTTCGTCGAGTGAACTTGATAAGACTCGATGAATTCATCGAGTGAAGTCAAGTGGTCTCGCGAAATTCATCTGTATGATTCGTCGAAAGGACTCATGAAATCATCAAGAAGACATGTGAATTTGTCGAGTGGGCTCGACGAATTCGTCGAGTGAACCCGAGTGGACTTGTGAAATCCATCGAAAGGTTCGTCGAATGGACTTGTGTACTAGTCGAGATGACTTGTGTAATGGACTTAACGCACTAGAAGATTCGTCGAGTGATTCCGACGAATCATCGAGTATATTTGACGAGTGGACTTAGTGTTTTTGTGTGTCTTGTCTGGTTACGATCTTGGAGAATTTACTGTACTTCCAGACTTATACAAATTGGCGGTTTAGTTCCTTATCTTTTCTAAAAACTTATTTTATGAGATAATAAGGGTAGTCCACTGAGAGGGTGATACTTGTATTTAACCCTAAATCACCAACCACTCTTTATAACTCCAAACCGTAGAAACTTGGATCGGCCGGCTTTCAATCTTCCTGAAGAACGACGGACTGAACACCGGAAGAACGAATATGCCAAGGCCCCAAGGAGAAGGACGTGATCCATTGTCGGAAACTAAGTGAGCTTCCTACCCTCTCCTTTGGTGCTAGATCTTTAGATCCAAAGTGTAAGAGAGACGTCCTCTCAAGAGAGCTTAATTTGGGAGTTTAAAGGAGATTTCCTAGGAAGGAACCACATTATTACTTTCATTCTAGGGCGTCGATCGTCATGTGAATGTATTCAATCATCTCCTCTCTTCATTACTAAGATGATGTACTTGATCTTGTGAAGATCTGTGGTCTAATAAGGGAGAAAGGGAAGAAATATGTTGGTTGTGCTTTGTATGATTGCTAGAGTAAGGATATGAACCGATGTTGTTCTTCCATCTTTACGATGTATGCAAAAGTGATGTATAGAAATCTATTTTCTGTGCTCAGCAGATATCAAGGCCAATTTCAGGTATGATCTGGTTTAATTTAGGTATTGGGACAAACATTAATGTTGTAGCCCTCAGAAATACCTTTCCAATAGATGGTTATTCTTTTTTGGGGGATTTCTATTGCTCCGTGAATGTTCAGTCGAAGTTTTTGCACTTTAATAATATATTTGCGGGTTGCGTTCTGTCTAAGTGAACATGAACAGGCTAAAACCTGATTTTAGGGGTCATAAATTCAGATTTGGACCCCAGGCTTAACACTGAAGTTGTAGCCCTTGAAAATACCTTTCCGATTTGGGGTTACTCGTAATTTTTGGTGGACTATAACTTTCTGAATGCCAGTTTTAGTAAACAATGGCACGTAGCCGTGATGTGTTAATATTTGATGATTTCTTTATTCTGTGAATTGATTACTCGGGAAATCGGATAGTAAATAGTTGATGATAATGTGATCACCGCCTTGCTTGATTAATGAGATTTGGAAAGAGTACGTGTTGCGAGTACTTGGAGGTTTGTGAAACGAAGTTCGATGGAGTGGATTGAAATGATATAATGTTTATGTATTTGATAAACTATAGAAAAGTGTTGGAAGAGGTATACACCCATGGGCATATGATAAAATGAACTTTGATCCAAAATATTGAAGGTATGTCTAGTGTAGTCCATTGCTTAGAGTTATGTTAAATCCCTACGGGGAGCAGTGATGGACTGGTGTAGTAATTAAGGTGAACTGTCACCTGTTATAAATGTGGACCCTTGCTTGTTTGTAGCACGGTTTTGGTTATGATATGAAGGGACTCGGTTTGAGCCCATAAATGCACGAAGTTATAGTAAATTTGAATTGCATGGGTTGGGTGTGTGCTGATATATGGTATTTGATCTAGCATTTAGGAATCTGTGGCAGGTATACGGGCTCGCCAGTCATCACACCGACAGGAGCTGGAAAAAGACCTTGGGCGGTTAGGCTTGGTCCTTTTGTGCTCACTCCCAAAGGCTCCTTCAATTCCATTGGGCAGTTCAGCTTGGTTCTTTGGTGATTTTCTCCTAAAGACTCCTTCCTTGCCAGTTATAGGCAAGTTGAGATGGGCTCTTGGTGCACATATACCAAAGACCCCTTCTGAGTCATAGTACGAAGGAGCACCGTTTGTGTGTTCTTAGCTTTGAGGCGTATGGAGTCTAAGGCCTGGTAATTTGTATGCCCTCCTAGTAGTGGAGAGGCCCGCTCTACTTTCACCATTTGGCCACGATGGATGATTCCTGAGAGATTAGCTACCTGCTCGAAAAGTGGGAACTAAAAATCTATGTCGACATAGTAAGTGTGCATGTGTGTGTGCATGGGTGAGTTATCATATCTCATTCATCTCATCTCATTGCATTGCACCGCATAAGATCCTCATCATATAAATTTGTATGAACACTTTTATATGATGAGTTACTTTGATGTACCCGATCCTTAACTTATAAATCTATATGAGCATTTTTATAAGTTAAGTTAAATTTTGTAATTATGATTAATATGCTGATATTATAGATTGCCTCTTCATATGTAGATGTTTACTGATGTTACTTGCTCTATATGAATGTGTTGATATTTATATAAATTGCTAGAATAATAACACTCCCAGGTCATTTGATTTGATATATACTGTAGATATATTGAGCTCCTCATTCTCTTCATCAGCCTGGTGCCTAAGAGTTGTTGGGGTGAGCGGATGTAATATCCACTTATTCTTTATAACTAATGGTTGATACGTCTACCATTTTAGGGGGATACCCTGCAGTTGGGGGCAGCAACAGTGCCTTGTGCAGCAAGACAACCAGGCTAAAGTGGTAGGGCCTGATACGATGATACCCTCACTTCCCTCTGTGACCAATGTGAGTTGTGAGCCTTAAGATGTAGCCTTTGGGTAGTTTTGTGTACTTTGATATTAAAGAAGCAATTGTAGATTCTTACAATGATGTACAGTGTTGGACATTTATCTTTAGGTGAATTATGACTTTCATGTTCTTCAATTTGTTGGGTTGGCATTTGTGATATTTGAAATTAGCTGGCGCAACTTATGGTACAGATTAGTGTGTTTGCTGATGATACCACATGGCGGCTGTTCTGGGCATAAAATTCCCCTTGATCGTGTCTTGTGTTCCGGGAGGGGTTTTTTATAATATTTACCTAGAAATACTGCACCCTTTGATTTTCTCAAGTCCCGATGGTAAGACAAGCTCTAGCCGTCTATCCGTCTAGAAACAGATCTCCTCATCATAGAATCTATCTAGGAGAAACTGATCAAAAAGCCTAGCCGAGCGGTCAGGTTGCCTCCCTCCTTTTTTTTCTCCTTATATCATGTTACCGCAGCCCGTTTCTCTTATACCTGAGCAACCAGTAATATTATCCATGCCTGCATGGGCAGGACCCCGAGCATATAAATAAACATGAACAGTACTGTCAAGAGGAGGAAGTTCGAATCCCTAAGCTTGTTGTCTATGGCAGTGGTCTCGAACTTAGCCTCTACCAGTCACCAGTACGCTCAGGTTCTTTTCCCTTAACCATTATAACCCTTTTTTATTAATCAAAGGAAACCCCGCCATAGGAGTGAAATTTGCCACGATGAGTGAACTCTGGTGTAGCCTCTACCGATCACCTGTAGCCTCTCTATCTCTCTCTCTTAGCCGCATTCTCTAACCGACAACTTGCAGTCCCATTCCCCATCCCTTAGCGCTTGGTTGTGGAGGTGCACTTTTTTCATCAACAATAAATCTTTGCTGGTGGATATTTAGCCTACTTACAACTTGTTGTCTAAGGATGAAGTCCAAGTGCTTGAGGATAAATTTGGCGAGAAGGCTCCTTGCATTGCTTTTGAGGGAGATGAGAAGGAGTTGAGAGAGAAGATTGCAGTCATAAGGCGGCCAAAAAAATAGCAGACTCAGAGAAGAATGGCATGGACATGCGAGCTGAGGCGGATTTATGGACTACAATCAAACTCCTGCAGTCAGGTAAACTTAAACAGGCACCCTGGGATATTAAACATTTGCGGCCTTACAAGTCCCTTCCTTGAATGTCAAATCCAATAAATATTATCACGAAAACTGGATATATCGTCATCTCCACCAGACTGGCAGCTATGAAGAGGAAAAGACCCACCAAGCCTGGAAAGATAGGCTAAGGAAATTTGACCCAGAGCTCAAGAGGTAACATGTCTTCAATAGCCGACAAATCGCTAAAATGATTAACCAAGAAGGTAGCTCGCGGACTATGGTCTTGTCCTTTGTTATCTGTATTCGCAGCAATCTGCTCGAGTAGCTTCTAATTTTGTTTTTCTGTTTCAGATTCATTGGCATCGCTATCCTCCATGGAATTAGATGAATTCCGGCCACCACAACTTCCATATCCTCCATCGCGGTCTTTTAACGAGCTCTCTAGAGAAGGTCGGGAGGAAATAGTCAAGTTGAACCAAAGTATAAGAATGTTTGTGGCTTCGATGCGGAAAGAAAGAAAAATCGCTGCGGATGAAAAAGAATCCCTACGGGCATAGTTGGAGGGGGATAAGAAGGAAAGATGGAGAGGGAGAAATTCCTGCAAGACCAGATTGCTAGCATCTCTGCAGCTCTTAAAAAGGAGAAAAAGGAGTGCAGGTGGTCTGAAGACCATGTTAGGATAATAATACGATAACCACGGCGTCGCCGGAAGGCTGCCGGAGGAGGAGAAGAATGGGCCAGTGAAAGGGAAACAAGAGAGAACAGAGAGAGGGAAAGGAAGAGAGAGAGAGGAAGAAGGAGACAGAGACGGGAGAGAAAAGAAACTTCATTAATCAAGCATAAACATAATTACAGACTCTAACCCTTTTTATAACCTACATTAGACTCATGAGTCAAATTATAAAAAAACCCAGACATAACGGATCTATTACACAGGCTGAATGCTTGACTGGATGATAAAATGAAATGTTGTGATGTTGCCACGTGTTGAATGCTCCTGGTATTGCTGGAATAAAATTAATTGATGCTGCCTGGTTGGGAAGCGGACTCAGTTGTGATGCTGCCAAGTGTACGCTGATCCTACTAGCTGAAATAAGCTGTATTAATCCAGCTCTGCCACGTATTGAGATCTGGATGCTAAACCCTGCTGAGCTGAAACGTGTCTGCATCCTAACAAATGCCAGTGCCTTTAAAAACGATGTCCTCATTGTTATGTTATTTGTATCTACTTTAGGGTTTTGGGAAGTATAGGCGGCCGGTGAGGAAAACCATCTACTGGCTGGTGGTATTTCCGATCCATGAAAGAGAGATGACCGGAGTGGACGAATCAATTAGCAGCGAAGCTTCGTCCGGCGGTTGCCCTATTTTTCTGGTTTTATGGTAATATCTCTCTAACTTTGCGTTGAGTTAGAGGTGGGAAGGGGATCGGCGTGCCGTGTGTTTTCGTTGTTGATGCCAGGTTGTGGGAAGTAGATCTGTGAGTTCTGTTGAAGGGGACGTTGTGGCGAGGACGGTTGGTGAGTTTTGTAGATCTGTTGGAGGGGAGTCTAGATCTTCCCAGGTGCTGTCTTCGGGTAGAAGATCCTTCTACAAGACTAGTCCTTACTGGATCGGCAGATTGTTGCGTATAATCTGTCGCAGACTAACCACGACTAATGGAACATGCAAGGGCATATTCTTGTGGATCTGTTTTGGTAAGGGAGTCACTTGTCTGGTGTTGTTGTTAGTATACGGTTTGAGCAGAGATACATGAAATACATGGTGTATTTTGCAGTCATCCGGGAGTCGAAGTTTGTAGGCTATTTCTCCGACGACGTCGATGATCTGGAAGGGTCCGTAAAAGCGGAGAGAGAGCTTCCTGCAACTTTTCTGTTTGAGTGTAAGCTGGCGGTAGGGGTGCAATTTTAGTAGCACCTAGTCGTTAATCTCGAAGGATTTTTCACGTCTTTTTCTGTCAGCAAATGTCTTCATCCGGTGTTGAGCACGCTGGAGGTTTTGTCGTAGTTGATGCAATTTTGTTTCTCTGGTTTGGAGTGTAATGTCCATGGCTTCATTCCTGCTGGTTCCTGCACAATAAGTAAGAAGTCCAGGGGCCGGTCGTCCGAACATGGCCTCTAATGGGGTCATACCGGTCGAGGTGTTAAGAGTAGTATTGAAATGATATTCCGCTAAACTTAAATAATTGGACCATTTTTTTAGGTGGTCATGAGTAAACAAGCGTAAATACTGTTGCAAACTTCTGTTTGTTCGCTCTATCAGCCCATCTGTTTGGGGGTGATAGGCCGAACTATATAAAAGTTTGGTGCCCTGTAGTGTAAATAAATCTTTCCAAAAATGACAAAGAAAAACAGTATCACGGTCTGAAATTATTGATGTAGGTAGGCCGTGTAATTTTCCTACTGATTCCCAAAATGCTGCGGTCGCGTTGGGTCTAGTTAAGGGTGGAGTCAAGGAAACGAAATGAGCTGCCCGGGATAGTCGATCAACTATTACCATGATTATAGTAAAATTATTGGATTTAGGCAAATGTGTAATGAAATCCATAGTCAAGTCGGACCAAATTAGGTTAGGAATGGGTAATGGCTGAAGTAAACCATAGGGTAGATGATTTGAAGGTTTAGCTTTCTGACACAGTTCACAGTTGTTGATAAAATCAGTTATATGTTTTTCATGTGAGGCAAGTGAAATTTATTCTGTATTCTATGTAAGGTTGCTTTAATTCCGGAATGCCCCCCATAGAGGGTATCATGATAATTGGTTATGATCCTGTGAGCGATCGGGGAGTGTTCGGGTATAAAAAGCCTATGTTTGAAGTAAATGTGGTCTCCTCTTAGTGTCCAATCTGGTTGGGTGTTAGTGTTTGTGCGCAGTTTGCCCAGTAATTCCTGGGAAAATTGGTCTGTGGCATAAGCTGAGGCAAGCCCCTCTAATAAGGAGGAGGATGAGCTTGATATGTTCATGGTAAGTAGGTTTGCTGGTTTGCTATGTGTCGTAGTCGATGAGCCCTTAATGGGTTCAGGATGGTCGGAACACGATCGTGAAAGGGAATCGGCTACAATAATACTTTTACCAGGTTTATATTTGATCGTATAATCAAAACCAATTAGTTTGGCTAAGAACATTTGCTGGTCGGGGGTGTGCAAATCTTGTGTGAGAAGGTTATGTAAGCTTTTATGATCTATCAGTATTTGAAACTGATGCCCAAGTAAATATTGCCTCCACTTGGCAACGGTTGAAGTAACCGCGTATAATTCTCGTACGTAGGTGGACTTCCGTTGCATGAGTGGTGTCAGTTTTTTACTAAAGTATGCTATTGGGTTCTTATTTTGTAACAGAACTGCTCCAATTCCAATTCCTGAGGCATCGGTTTCGATGGTGAATTGTTCGGCAAAATTTGGTAAAGAAAGCGTAGGTTTTGATATTAAAGCTGGTTTTAATGTCTGGAATGCAGTCTCCGTGTGAGTATTCCAGTAAAAATTATTCTTTTTAAGCAATTCGGATAAAGGAGCAGCAATTATTGAAAATTTTTTAATGAATTTTCGGTAGAAACTGGCTAAGCCTAGGAAGGCTCGTACGTCTTTTTGTGTTTTTGGGGCAGAATATTTTTCGATTGCCTGAATATTAGTTTGATTAGGGTAGACGGATCCCATAGTGATGCAGTGTCCTAAAAATTCTATTTCCCTTTTAAAAAAACATTTTGAGTACTTAACTTTCAATACATTAGTATAAAGTATCTGGAAATTTGTGGCCAGATGGTCTAAATGTTCAGGTTCCGTGGTGCTAAACACTAATATGTCATCGGAAAAAAATCACGATAAATTTACGTAAGTACGGTCGGAAAATGGAATTCATTAATGATTGAAATGTGGAGGGGGCATTTGTAAGGCCGAAAGGCATGACAGTGAATTCATAGTGACCATGATGCGTACGGAAGGACGTTTTATGAATGTCCTCTTCGGCCATCCTTATCTGATGGTAGCCTGCCCGTAAATCTAGTTTGGAAAAAAAACGTGCGTGAAACAGTTCGTCTAACAGTTGATCTATGGTAGGTATGGGAAATCTATCCTTTATAGTAATCGAATTTAAGACTGTAATCGACGCAAAAGCGCCATGGGCCATCTTTTTTTTTGACTAATATTACTGGGGAACTAAAACTAGATGTGCTAGGACGTATCAGTCCCGAATTTAACATTTCAAGAACCAGTTTTTCAATTTCATTTTTCTGGTAGTGCGGGTATCGATATGGTTTGACATTGACTGGTTTGGAAAGAGGGATGAGGGGTATGGTGTGATCAATGGAACGATTTGGTGGATAAACCGGGTTTTCCTGGAATAAGATTTCATAATCCTGTAAGAGTGATTGAAATTTGGGGGGTAAAGTTGGATCATAAATCATCCCGGGAGAGCTTGGTGTTGTGTCGGGTGGTAATTTATTGGTGAGTATGCACAGTGCAGATGCTTGTAGACACATAAATCGGGCTACCTGCAATGATGAAACTATCTTATCAAAACCGAAGGGCTGACCGTATAAGGTTATTGGGCCCTGGTTCAAGAGATAGGATATCATGAGGGTTGAGAAGTCGGTGGTCACCGGCCCTAAGGATTGTAACCATCGTACTCCCAGGACGATATCTGCCCCGTGAAGGTCTAAGACGTAGAAAGTGATTTTAAACTTTACGGTGTGAATGAGCAGGGAGATGTCCACACACTTGCCTGTGTAGAGAACCGACATACCGTTGTCCATGATAACATTAAAGGGTTGGATGGCAAGAATTGGTAATTGCAAAAATTTTGCTATACGTGTGGAAATGAAATCATGTGAACTTCCGCTGTCAATTAATGTTTGTAATGTGTGAGTACCTATGTTGGCTATGACCCGTAAACAAGTGCTGTAAGGTTCTCCTGTAAGATCATAAAAGCATACGGAGCCACTTTGGTCTACAACTTCCTGTATTGGTTCTTCGTTAGGATCGTTAGTCGAGTCGATTTCATCGCTCCATTGGAAATATAAAAGTGTGCCAGATCCTTTACAACGATTGCCATAGGAGTATTTCTCGTTACAGTTATAGCACAAACCTAAATCCCGGCGACGTTGTCGCTCCGCAGAGGAGATACAACGAATTGGATATTTGGGAGGGTATGGTGGTTTTGGTAACTCGGGCGCATTAGAAACAGAATGCCATTGTAGACAAGGAATGGGTGACTGTGCGTTACTGGCGGGTGGTTTTGGCGGTGGTGTGTGGTCAATGCGTGGGCGGAGAAAGTTGGCTGAAGGGGTGTCTAATTCCTGGTCCTCGACCATCCGGGATAGGGAATAAGCAACGTGTAAATCTGTTGGGCGTTGCATTTTCACAATACTACGAATACTAGGTTTTAGACCGGAGACAAAAATGCTAGTGATAAATTTGGGAGTAAGACCTAGTACACGGGTGAGGAGTTCTTCAAATTGGTTTTTATAATCGGTAATAGTCGAAGTTTGTTGCAATTGTTTTAAGGCCCCCGCTGGATCGTAGTAAGCAAAAGGACCTAAACGTTTTATTAGTGCATCAACAAAAATGGTGAACGTAAGATTAGGGACATCGCGTAACGTTGCTTGATACCAACGAGATGCTAGCTTGTCAAGGTGACAGGCTGCAATCAAGAGATAATCTCTTTGGTTGGTATTATGATACTGAAAATAAAGTTGTAAATTATAGAGACAATCGGTTGGGTCGCCCTCACTAAAACGAGTACAGGTAAATTTATAATCAGAAAAATTAGAAACAACCTGGTGCGACGCTGGAAGATTTGGGGAATGTCCAAGAACTCCTTAGGACGAAGAGGGTGCGCCGAAATCAGCCGATATTGTGTGAGCATGCAAGATGTCTAGGGAGGCCTGCATTTGCTTGAATTGGGTCATCATGTGACAGCGTAATGTGTCAATTTTATCTGCCGCGTCCGTTCTTGTTTCAACGATTTGCTGGACGAGGAAGGCCTTTTTCGTCTGGATGTCATCACGAAGTTCTGCGATTTGAGTTTGCCGAGCCGTCTTCTCTGCATGGAACCGTTCTTGTAATTCAAGAAGATGGGTGTGTGATTCCTTGGAGCGTGTATGATCTTCCATGTGGAAGGTGAGTTCAAGGAACGAGAGCACCAAATGTTAGGATAATAATACGATAACCACGGCGTCGCCGGAAGGCCGCCGGAGGAGGAGAAGAAGGGGTCAGTGAAAGGGAAACAAGAGAGAACAAAGAGAGAGGGAAAGGAAGAGAGAGAGAGAGGAAGAAGGAGACAGAGGCAGGAGATAAAAGAAACTTCATTAATCAAGCATAAACATAATTACAGACTCTGACCCTTTTTATAACCTACATTAGACTCATGAGTCAAATTATAAAAAAAACCCATACATAACGGATCTATTACACAGGCTTAATGCTTGACTGGATGATAAAATGAAATGTTGTGATGTTGTCACGTGTTGAATGCTCCTGGTATTGCTAGAATCAAATTAATTGATGCTGCCTGGTTGGGAAGCTGACTCAGCTGTGATGCCGCCAAGTGTACGCTGATCCTACTGGCTGAAATAAGCTGTATTAATCCAGCTCTGCCACGTGTTGAGATCTTGATGCTGAACCCTGCGGAGCTAAAACGTGTCTGCATCCTAACAGACCACTTCCGTTACTACCAGGAGAAGTATCGGAACTTGGTTCGGAAAAAAATAGTCGGCGGGCTGCTGTAGCAAGAACAGAGAGATCATGATTTCCAGATTGCGCGATCTACGTAGAAACATACAACCTCCCCGGAGAAAGCGAGCAACCTGTGGCGATTTATGTACCAAGACTGCCCATAGAGCATTTTGTTCCTTTGAGCTGTATGAACTGCGATGCGTATCATGTACACCAGACTTTCTACACTTTCTGCAGTTATATGGAATGATCCTCCAGAGTAGTGACTAGGTAGCGCATATGTCTAGAGATAGTACTGGGCGATCTGACCATTCTGATTGCAGAGACCGTAATGATCGCGTAGATCACTGATAGACTATTGTATAATGTCTGTAATATTATTTGGGTAATGTTGTGGTGTTGTGATGTCTTGAGACAATCTTCTTGATAATTAGATTTGAAATATATTTTCTACGAACTGTTGTGCTTGTGAAACTTTCAAATTTCTTTAACTATACGTGAGCTCTCTAATAATCATCTCCTAAAAACTGAGCGGACTGCTAGAGCTAACCTCAGTTTTTTTGTGCAGTTTTAAGTATTCTGCAAACTGAGCAGACTACTAGATTAAGGCTTATGGCTTGGATAGTTATAGACAGGCCAGTTTTTCTATAAATAGATATGCATTCTTCATTCCTTATCGTAAATGTGCACGAGGTAGAAGTCCTTGCGGTATGAAAAAATGGTGTCCGTACGCACTGATGCTGCCAAAACTCTTCACGTCGTAGATCATAAAAAATGTAAGTTGACCTAGGCTGCTTTCCAAGAGTTCGATGCAAAGTATATGGTAAACTCCCTGGTTCATGACGGCCTTCCTTTATGCCATGAAAAAATCAACTCCTCACTAACAAATCAAATCACAATCGCAATTGATCACCTTGCCATCAGAATTAAGTTCCCTTTGCTACGGGACTTTGCCGAGATCTTTGAGAACTATGGGGTGATCCTAGGGCAGCTCGCACTGAATACAATAGCTGCGAACTACAACTACGTATATTATATGCGATCGGTGAGGATCTCATTTTCAATCAACATTTTCATGAAAATGTTCTATGTTTGCACCTTCACTCCCTCCAATGACAAACCTTATAAGGGAGTTCTCTACTTTTACTGACGTGGGATGAAAAAAATTAATCTCCTAAACAAGATTCACAATTAGAGCTCCCGCTATTTTATGTTTGAAGGCGACCTAGGTCGTGAGCATACCTTTCTGCAAGAGAAGACAGATAGTGAATTCAAGAATGCTAAGTTGTCTAACATAGAGAAGACGATCGTCGAGTTTTGGTAAGATTCTTTACTTGATATTGATCACTATCTTACACAACTGCTGAGTCTAGACAATGTATCCCGATAGGATAGTAAGTGACTCTTAATATCTGAACTTTATGTCTGCATCTTCGTGTTATAACATGTTTCTTACAACAACTCTTGCCATTCATGCCATTCCTCCGCTGACCCCGGGCGAACTGAACCTTACTCAGAGGGAAATAAAAGGTAGTCGAGAGTAAGAGGCGAGAAGAAGAAGACCTCGCGGGTTATTACTGATGAAGTTTTCGAGCCCCAAGGGTTTGGCAAAAACCAAAAAGATCTTCGCGATAATCTGATGATGTAGTGGCATAGAAAGAGCAAGCATGTCCACATCTCAATCGCACTTCCCTCCTGGAAGGATGCAAAGCTAACTCACCATGCATATGGAAAACAAATTTTAAGAGAGATCCAGTAGGTTCCTGTTAAGCACCTTACTTGTTATGTCGTACAGGCTCATACAAATTTCCTAGTCACAAGCCATTTGATGGGTTACATACAGAGAGATTCAACTAAGGAGATTGAGAAACTTCGAAAAAGAAATAAACGACTAGGGGCCAAGATTGCTCAACTGAAGCAGAAAAAGACGGTAAGAAATTTTGTCCGCTGCGACTTAACTGCTGAGATTGCGTAGTACGCACAATCTGATTTAATTCTTGTAGATGGTGTATGATATAGAGAACCACGCCTCACAAGATGTTATAATGCCCTTCTTAAAGGAGACAATGGAGGCCGCAGTTCACCGCTATGTTAAGATGGGCCTTGTAAAAGGGGTGGGGAGAACGTAACCTTCATCGACCTTTTACTAGAACTAAAAAGGAAAATTAGAGCAATAGACTGTACGGCCATGGGAAAGGCCTAGCTCGGCGAGGAGGATAGGATGAAGAAGGTGAAGTAGAAGAAACTGTTGGAAGCGCGAATGTGTTCCCACTTAATACTACCCAACTTCACCAGCCAAAACAGCGAGAGCCGGTTAGACACTCCAGTCAAGAGTCCCTGCACCCGGCGAGACCATACTATTGGCGAGACCACACTCCTGGTGAGAAAAACTCAGGCGAAACGAGCTCCTTCTCCAGCCAAACTCAGCGAGTATAGCCGGCGTGCAGCGGCGACTGCAGGAGTCGAGCAGTCGGGCTAGCAAGTTGGCCGGTGAGAGGTCTTCCGACGAGTGCTTCGGCGTGATCCTTCTGTCGAGAGTCTTTAACGAAAAATAAAACAACCTCAATTAATGTTCTCTCTAGCACTCTCTCTCTCTCTCACTGCCACCTTTGTTTAATATCTCTCTCTCTCGCCACTCTCTCTCTCGCCAATCTCTCTCTCACACACTCTCTCTCGCCAATCTCTCTCTCGCCAATCTCTCTCTCTCCACTCCTGTTCACAGAAAAAACACGAAAGAGAAATAAAAAATGCTTCTATTCAGCCCCTTATTGCATAAAACAAATAGGTACAAGCCTTTTATAGGCAAAGCAAGTTCATGAGAGGCTTACACGTGGCAGCCACATTAAATGCTAGACAAAAAAAAATTTCTCTCTCTACCGCAATAAAAAACACATATATAAGAAAAGATTTGTTGACTGTGGTCAACTACCAAAATACCAACAAACTCCCCCTCAAACTTGGCAGCACATGCCTAGTTTGCTTTTGAGCCTCTCGAACGTCTCTACCTTCAACTCCTTAGTGAAGATATTCGCGACCTGCTCTCCGGTGTGGCAATACACAACTTCAACTGTCTTCAGCTCCACCTGCTCGCGGAGGAAGTGGTACCTCGTTTCTATGTGCTTGCTCCTCCCGTGTAGCACCGGGTTCTTCGTGAGCTGGATGGCCGACATGTTATCCACTAACATGGTTAATGGCCCATCCACTTCATGATGTAGGCTCTCCAGAAGATTCATCAACCAGATAGCTTGGCAGGTGCCTGCCGCAGCTGCAATGTACTCTGCCTCGCAAGACGATAGAGCTATCGTAGCTTGCTTCTTCGAGCTCCATGAGAATGCTCCCGTTCCCATGTTTAATACATACCCGGAAGTACTCTTTCGGTCATTCACATCACCATCATAGTCACTATCAGAGTAACCTACCAGCGTCATCTCCTCTCCCGTTGAGTACTTCAACCCATGTCCTCTTGTCCCATATATGTACATCAGAATCCTCTTCACCGTAGTGAAGTGGTCCTCCTTCAGTTCCTCCATGTGTCTACTCACATCCCCGACTACATACATAATATCTGGTCGGGTGAAGGTCAGGTAACGTAGACTACCCACCAAACTTTTGAACAAGGTGGAGTCCACCGCCCCTTCCTTCGATTATTTACTCAGCCTCATCCTTGGATCTGCAGGAGTGGAGATAGGCTTGTTATCCTCCATCCTGAACTTCTTCAGAATATCTTCAGCATACTTCTTCTGGGATATGAAGATCCCGTCTCCTCTCTGCTGTATCTCTACTCCCAGAAAGTAGCTCAGCTCTCCCAAGTCCGTCATCTCGAACTCTCTCTTCATCATACCCCGGAACTCATAATGCATCCAAACATTGTTCCCCGTGAAGATCATGTCATCAACGTATAGGCAGACAATCATAATGCCTCCATCCTTGTCCACCTTTGTGTAGAGTGCATACTTATGCGGGCTCTTCTGATAGCCATTCTTCTGTAAGTAAGCATCTATCCTGCTGTTCCAAGCTCTAGCTCCCTGCTTCAGCTCGTAGAGAGCCTTGTCTAGCTTGTAGACCTTTCTCTCCTTCCCTTTCACCACGTACCCTGGAGGTTGCTCGATGTACACATCCTCCTCTAGGTAGCCATTCAAATAAGAAGTGACCACATCCATCTGCATTATCTTCCACTCGTGATGTGCAGCTAGCGCGATGATTAGCCGGATAGTATCTATTTGCGCTACCAGTGTGAAGACTTCATCATAGTTCACTCCCTGAACTTGGCAGTAGCCCTTCACGACTAGCCTTGCCTTGTGCTTCTCCACGCCCCCATCTTTATTTTTCTTCACCTTATACACCCACTTTACCCCGAGGGGTTTGTGGCCTGCAGGTGCATCTACAAACTTCCAGGTATCGTTCTTCTTGATGGAGGCGATCTCCACATCCATCGCCTTCCTCCAAGTTCTCTCCTGGGCGGCCTCTTCATATGAGCACGGCTCAACATCTGCAAACAGACAATATAAAGAAAAATTATTATGAGTTGCCGCCATATCTTCATATATCTCCTCCAACCTCCTTGTCCGAGGATGAGGACGATCATCTTTAGTTCCACTGGTGCTTGCTCCACTAGAACCACCTCTTCTTGAACTCGCTCAACTTGAGTAAGGGGTTAGAGCTCCCCCTAAACCTCCGCTAGGTGGTGATGGTGGCTCAGCTCCACCTATCTCTTCCTCATCTCCCTGACCGCCTTCTTCTTCTTCATCATCTTTGAAGAACATCCCCTTGGTGTTCTTCACCTCCTCATTCCAGCTCCAGCTGCTTCCTTCTTCAAACACCATATCCCGTGAGATGATGGCCTTCTCAGTCACTGGGTTATACAACTTGTAAGCCTTGCTCGCAGGAGCGTAGCCAACAAAGATGCATCTCTCACTCTGGTCATCTAACTTCCTCCTCCTCTGGTCCGGGATGTGAGCATAAGCAACACACCCAATGACCCTAAGATGCTTCACATTGGGCTTTCTCCCACACCAAGCTTCGAACGACGTCTTGAACTTGACGCTCTTCGTTGGGCAACGATTTAGCACGTACACAGCTACCTGTATTGCCTCTGCCCAATACTTCTTTGGTAACCGCTTGCCCTTCACCATACTCCTCGACATGTTCATGATGGATAGGTTCTTCCTCTCAGCCACACCATTCTGCTGAGGCGAGTATGCCGCCGTCAGTTGGTGCGAAATCCCCCACTCTCGGCAGTAGTCACCAAACATCCTCGAGGTGTACTCCCCACCTCTATCTGTCTGTAGCAGCTTCAGTGGCTTCCCACTCTCCTTCTCATCCATTGCCTTAAACTCTCGGAACTTGTCCAGAGCCTCGGCTTTCTCCTTCAGAAAATACACCCAACACTTCTTGCTGAAGTCGTTGGTGAATGTGATGTAGTACCTGCTACCTCAAACTGAGGTCGTCTTAAATAGACCAGCAATGTCCGAATAAACTAGCTCTAGTTGCTTCATAGCTCTCCGAGACTTTCCTCCCTCGAAAGGGCTCTCTATTCTGCTTCCCTTTAGTGCATGCCTCACATACCCTTTGAGGAGGCGAGATCATAGGCAACCCCTCCACCATCTTGGAATGTGACAACAACTTCAGGCCTATGAACCCCAGATGGCCCATCCGGTGATGCCACAGCCAAGCTTCTTCCTCTTCTCCCGTCTTCACCAGACATGCCGTCTCCTTAGCATCCATGCTTAGAGGGAAGAGGCGATTCGTTACCATCTTCACTCTCACCACCCCTCTTCCTTTGCTATCATTCATCGCTAAGATGCTATCCCTCAATAGGACGCGATAGCCCTTCTCCACCAGATGTCCGAGACTTAGGATGTTACTCCTCAAGCCCGACACATAGAAGACATCGTTGATGAGCACCTCATTCCCATTCATCGTGACCGCAATCACTCCTCTGCCTTCCATAAATATCTTCGAGGCATCTCCAAAACTGACGCCTCCTTCATTCGGCTCAAGGCTGGTGAATAGCTCCTTCTTGCCACACATGTGGTTACTAGCTCCGGTGTCTAAGTACCACACACCATTCCTCCCTCCTGCAGTGCCTTGGATGGTAAGGAACATCATCGGGTCTCCTCCTGTGTTGCTAGCTTCTGCATAGTGGTTGGCTTCACCACCCTTCCTGGGAGCCCAGCAGTCGTAGCTCATGTGCCCAAACTTGTTACAATTGTAACATTGAGTCTGGGACATATCTCTTCCTCCTCTTCCTTGACCTCTTCCTTGGTCCCTTCCTTGTCCTCTGCCCTGGCCTATCCCTTGGCCTCTTCCTCTTCCTCCTGCATCGTGCCTCCAACCCTGAGGTTGCTCCACCTTACGCTGGTTGTACTGATTTCTCCCAAATTCTCTTCCACCTCTTCCTCCTCTACCTATTCCTTGATAGCCTCGGCTGCGCTGGCCTCCTCCTCTTCCTAAGCTCTCTCCAAAGTTAAGCTGAGTCTTGAGTGCTTTCACCAAACCACTGGACTCTTCCTCATCTTGCACCATCCGGTACTCATGGGCTTATAGCGAGCCAACAAGCTCATCCACTGCCATCGTGGTGAGGTCCTTCGACTCCTCAATAGCCACCACCACGTGTCTGAACTTCTTGGACATCGACCGCAAGAGCTTCTCCATGAAACTGACATCTTAAATTGTCTCCCCATTCCTCTTCATCTCGTTCGTGAGCGTCCGCAGACGAGTCAGGAAGTCGCCCACCTTCTCCGAACTCTGCATCCTCATCACCTCGTGTTGATCTCGGAGTGATTGCAACGTCACCTTCTTTGCTTTGTCCACTCCCTGCATGGAGCGTTGTAGTATCTACCATGCTTCTCTCGATGTCTATGCATCCGAGATCTTCTCAAACGTCGCCTCATCAACTCCTTTGTACAATAGGAATAGGGCCTTCTTGTCCCTCTTCTTTGCTTCCCTCAACGCCACCTTCTTAGCGTTAGTCAATGCTGCTTCTGCTTCGGCAGTAAGCACCTCGACACCTTCCTCCACAACATCCCATAGCTCCTTAGAGGCGAGCAGCACTCGCATCTGAATACTCCTATTCCAATAATTTGTTTTGCTCAACTTGGGGACCTGCCCCAGCATGGCGCCTCCGAACTCCATCTCTCCTCTACTTCAAACCATCCGAGTCACCGCAAAGGTTTGCAACCTGCCTCTTATACCAGTTGTTGGAAGCGTGATTTTGTTCCCACTTAATACTACCCAACTTCACCAGCCAAAACAGCGAGAGCCGGTTAGACACTCCAGGCAAGAGCCCCTGCACCCGGCGAGACCGAACTTCTCAGTGAGACCAAACTATTGGAGAGACCACACTCCTGGCGAGAACAACTCAGGCGAGACGAGCTCCTTCTCCAGCCAAACTCGGCGAGTATAGCCGACGGGTAGCGGCGACTGCAGGAGGCGAGCAGTCGGGCTGGCAAGTTTGTCGGCGAGAGGTCTTCCGATGAGTGCTTCGGCGCGATCCTTCAGGCGAGAGTCTCCAGCAACGAAAAATAAAACAGCCTCAATTAATGTTCTCTCTAGCTCTCTCTCTCCCTCTCTCTCTGAATGCCACCTTTGTTTAATATCTCTCTCTTTCTCGCCACTCTCTCTCTCGCCAATCTCTCTCTCACTCACTCTCTCTCTCGCCAATCTCTCTCTCTCTCCAATCTCTCTCTCCACTCCTGTTCACAGAAAAAACACGGAAGAGAAATAAAAAATGCTTTTATTCAGCCCCTTATCGCATAAAACAAATAGGTACAAGCCTTTTATAGGCAAAGCAAGTTCATGAGAGGCTTACACGTGGCAGCCACATTAAATTCTAGACAAAAAAAATCTCTCTCTATCGCAATAAAAAAACACATATATAAGAAAAGATTTGTTGACCGTGATCAACTACCAAAATACCAACAGAAACAAAAGGAGAAGGAGAAGAAGAAGAGGAAGTAGAAGAAGAGGGAGGAGAGGAGAAAGCAGAAAAAGAAAAGGAAGAGGAAGAAGCTGTTATTGGTGAGGGATCTAATACCCGTAGACAGGAAAAGAAGATCACAGAGTCAGCATCAGTGGACTCTAGCTTTTATGATAGGAATATCCCAAGTGAATACATCGAAAGCAGTAGCAGAAGAGGGTCCATTGTAAATTTGCCTCTCGCCAATATCGACAGATACGTGAGCTCTAGAGGATCTCTTGTCGATAAGAAGCTTAAGTCGCACCATTAAATTAGGCATGCAATTTTTTCATTCCTTTTGCAAAAGTCTTGGTGGCCCTTTTTCTAGCCGCACACGCTAAAAGGTTGTAAATGATTTTTTTTCAAGTAATGAAAAGGAAACATTTTTACAAGCTCACCCATTTTTATCTTGTAGTTTAATCGCATTGCTTGTGGTGGATACTCCGATGATTCACCATGCTAATATTATATTGGAAAGGACTGTAGCATTTGACCGTATCGATAGCTAATCACGAGATGGATAGTGTAAAGCGGACTCAGTTTCTAAATCGCAAGTATAACTTGAAATTTGATCTTTAGATTTTTTTATCCGTAATAATCGCGATTCTTAGATGAGTGATGGATTGGGTAATAACCATGATTTTTTATATGTAATAACCGCGTAAGAAAAAACTTGATGAAAAAAACTAGACCGCAATGACTAATATTACATGTCACACAATCTAATTGATCTTTCACCACATGATTTGGTTAAGTAATCATAGGACAAATAAATTATTACTTCAAGGGATATAACTTTTAAATATAGGCACCTCAGGCGGATAGACCGGCGAGGGAGGTGCCACTGCTAGAGTTGTAGTAACTAGGGTACCCGCGGTCACTATCGTGGACTAAGGAGCTAACCGTTGAGTTAGCGCAATCAGAGCCTGACCTATTGGGTTAAGACACTGGTCAGTCTCGCTGTGATATTGATCAGCCTCTCGACGATACTAATCGAGCGCTTCCAATAGAGCATTTGCTGAAGAGCTTGAGCAGACTGAGCGATGAGAAGAGTGGACGTCTGCCATGGTTATCCGCTGATTTCTATAAATACTTGATTTGAAGGTCACGTGTTGAATGGTGGTGCCTGAAATGCACTTCAGGACTCCCGGGGAAAGTGCATAGAAAAGACTACAAATAACTTGTTACTAGCGGTCAAGAGAAAAAAAAAACCTACAGTCATAGACCGCGACAACACAAAACTTCACCCATCGCGGCGAATGCCTCTCTTGTGATGGTCTTTCCCTTGATTAAAAAGGTACGATTATAGGTATGTTGGGAAAAGGGAAGAGTTGATCAAGGAGCAGACCGCAAAGCCTGAGAATCGAGTCCACAGCCTTTAACAGGTTGGCTTCCAGGTTCGAGTCAGTATGCTTTGGGTGTGTCACTCCCCCCTTTTTATAGGATCGGGGGCTGCTCAAGTGGGCATATCTAAAATAACCACCTGCCCAGAGTACAGGAGAACCAGGCAGAGGTAATGGGATACAAAAGAAAAGTAAGAGACAAGCTGCCAGTCCCACAAAAGGTTGCGGTCCGGTCCTTGCGACCTAGAGCTCTTATCCGATCGGATGATGTCTGGGAAGTGGCCGTCCTGGGCGGCATAGATCTTCTGTCCGCCGTTCATGAAGGCTATGTACAAAGTTCGCCAGACTAGGAGGCAACCTATTGAGGAAGTCGACCCGCGCAGTCCTCCAAGCAAGGAAGTAGCACGGTGATCGAGCTAGATGCCTGTAAGTTCTTAAGTAGGAGACCGCGATGACCTAGATACTATTTTGAGAATGGGTTGCGTACCCTAGGGTCAACACTGACAATATTTTAAAGATGTATGTTGGCCATTTTTGTTGAGTTAGTGGAGGACTTCATGGATGTGTTTATGGATGATTATTCTATTTTTGGAGATTCTTTTGAAAATTGTCTAAATAATATTGATCGTGTTCTTTAACGCTGCGAAGACATAAATTTGGCACTGAAATGGGAGAAGTGTCACATTATGGTCCAAGAAGGAATAGTTCTCAATCATAAAATTTCGTATGAAGGGATCGATGTCGATAGGGCCTAAATCGAGGTCATAGAAAAACTTCACCCACCAATTAATATTAAATATATTCGGAGTTTTCTAGGACATGCAAGTTTCAATAGGCGGTTTATTCGAGATTTTCAAAAATTACAAAATCGTTAACGTACATTTTAGACAAAGAATCAACGCTTATTTTTTATGAAAAAAGTTTACGTGTTTACTAAAATTAAAAACAAACTTATTAATTTGTCGATTTTAATAGCGCCAGATAGGTCTTTACCATTCGAAATTATGTGTGATGCGAGCGATTTTTTGGTAGGTGTAATTTTAGGCCAAAAGGCGAAAAAATATTTTCACCAGATTTCTTGTAACACCTCAAAATTGAGAAGCAATCATTGGAGGTTATCGCGCGGATGTAGGATTATTGTCAGTGATAGCTCAGTGTATTAAAAGACATAGGGCTCGGGTTATTACCGCAAGACGGTAGGCATTACCGCGCTGCACTAGCCTCTTGACAAGTGTCAAGAAGGATTTCTTGAGTAACTGATCTACCGCCCAGGCGCTAGAATGTTATCGCGGGCGATAGCTAAGGATAGCTGCGCCAGCTAGTCAAAGCGTTCACCGCCTGTGTTACCGCGCGGCGGTAGCTTTAAGATAAAAGATGGACTTGAGATTTCATTCTCATTTTTCTCTCATACTCTCTTACTTATTTCTGAGGTAAGAGGTGGAAAGGTCCAGGAGCTCAAGAGGAGTTGATCCAAGATGTGCTTGTGATCAGAATCACGAGTCGACGCTAGATCTGCGGAGAGGAGGTTGTGAAGATCAATTCCATCAAGAATAAAGATCACGGTCATGGCTCCGAATAAAATTACAAGGGTAACGATTTTCTCATTTGATAAGTGAAGTCCTCAATATGCATACTTGCATGGAACCCCTCACCAAGAGATGAAGAAAAGGTGGTTTCTGATGGGTACATCGATATGATCCAGGTTTAAAATTGCATATAGATCCGGAAATATAAAGTACGTAATAGGCATGCTATGTGAATCACATCCGGACGGGTGGGTCTGGATTGGTGATGTTTTTTTGCGTGTTGGAGAAGACTTCGAGTATAAATGTGTAATTGTACGGAGTCTGAGGGTTGTACATGTGAAAAGAGAGTAACAGGAAGTACTGGAGTTCAGCTCTAGGAAAATACATAGGAAAGATCACAGTTCGGGGAACTGTTGATGTCTCCAAGCAATAGCACCAAGTAAGCTAAAGCTTTGTGTGCCATGTCTTTAAAGAGACCCGGGGGCCAGTGCATGTGAAGCTATGAGCTTAAATTGCCTAGCAATGGTAGGTGCCAACCTGAAAATGGTACAAAGTTGTGTGGATTATATTTGGGTTGAGTCGTGGAGGCCAACTACTGTGCCATCAAGTTAAGTACCTCTGAACGACTAGGTCGTCAAGTTAAGTACCTCTGAATGGGCAGTTTGTCGTTAATTTAAGTACCTCTAAATGACATAGTCGTCAAGTTAAGTACCTCTGAACGATAAGGGTACCGTTAAGTACCTCTGAACGACATAGTCGTCAAGTTAAGTACCTATGAATGGTGGTGATACACGGGGAATTCCTGTACACCGAAAATGTGCCCTAAGTGCACGGGGCGTGTGGTCGTTGAGCATACTTCTGTGGTGAATGGTGCTTAAATGCACTTTGTTATTGCCACTATATATTTATATGCTACTGTTTGCAGGGAATGAGAACCGCCGCCCGAGTAATTGGTGGGGTCGTTATAAATTGATCAACAAAATGTTGACCGTTCATTGTTTTCTATATTTGTGTGTGCCATTTGTGCAGGTGCTGGAGAGCCAAGTGGGAACTAGCGGGCTGAAGCTCATATCCTCCGACTAGCTGGCCCTTGAAGGCCCAAAGGCGAATATTTTTTACTATTTTCATGTGTGGTCGGGCTGCGTGCCGATGTATGAAATCACTTGATATAAATGAAACAGTTGTAAGGCTAAAAGACCAAAACATGTGTTATATATTGTATATATATCATTCCTTTACAAGCTTTTGTAGTGGAAATTCCTACTGTTATGGGTTCTTAACTTAAAATGCTTCCACTAGAATGCTTTGAGTTAGGACGCGTTCATAAATGAATTTGGAATTGGAAACAATAAGTAATCTCCTTACTTGTCCATAGTATATAGCATCGGGCCCCGACCGAATCTTCTGTCAAATGTTATACAACGGATGGGGGCGATACAAAATTGGTATCAGAGGGAGGTTTTGATCCTCCGACCTGTGGGTTATGGGCCTATAATTGTTTTTGGAAATTTTCGTAGTTGCATAATTGTGTGTTTCACATTGTAGGTGACTAGAAGTGGTTCGGGGAAGCTAGAAACCCAGCACTCGGTGTAGAGTAGTGCACCAAATGAGGTTCCAACACCTCCTTCGGAGAAAACTATACGGTTTGTTGCTGAAGTTGTGTTCTCCATGTTTAATGCGCAACAAGGGGGTCAGAGACAACCTCCTTTTCCTTTGATGGTTCAGTAACCGGTCTAAGTAGGTGAGCACGTAGCGATGAGATAAGTGGATGTTGAGTTAGTAGTTGCAAGGCGAGCAACAGATAAGCAACTAAAACATGTAATGAGTTTCAATCCCCCTGTGTTTATGGGTACTCGAACCCCTACACAGGGCTAAGATTGGCTCTCAAGGATAAAGAGGGTCCTGACGGCAACCGTAACAGAAGAGTGGAAAAAAGTCACTGTGACTACCTTCTTGTTGGATGGTGAGGCAAGATTATTGTGGGATGAGCTGGAGATGCACCAGTTTGCTAGTCGCCCATTGATTGAGATCTCAATGGAGGAGTTCTCAAGGTGTTTCCTAGCACGATACATTCCATCGGCACAACGGATTACGATGGAGAACCAACTTCAACGGTTAACTTAAGGCAAGAGGTCGGTGGATTACTACTTGCATGAGTTTACGAGATTGGGAAGGTATGCATGATTTACGTTTGCAGATGAGGAACGAAAGACAAATCGTTTCTATGATGGGATGAGAGACGACCTGCGGTTACTTCTCTCTGGATCGATGATGCAAGGTTTTCTTACCTTGTTCAATACGACCCGATCCCTCGAACTGGACGTGAAGAGCGTGCTGTGTAAGAATGATTGGGCAAGGAATAATCCAGAGTTAAACGTACCTAGTCCTTTAAAATCTAGGTATCAACGGTGGAAAAAGAAGCCTAAACTTCTACGCCGGCTCCTTCTTATCCTCCTTATAGAGCAACATCTGGGAGAGGTTCACTCATATGTTATACATGTGGCAAGGTGGGGCATAAAGCTCGAGATTGCTAGAGTGGCCCTCCAAAAGTGGAGAAAAAGACTGGTGCGTATTATGCTGAAAAGGGAAAGGCAGTGGTTGAATCAACTGCATCTCAAGCACTACCCCGAGTCTATAATCTTGGCCAACAAGATTACATAAAACAAAGTGACGTCGTAACAAGTATGAGTTAAGATACAGTTTTTTTACTGCTTTTTACACATAGTACCTTGTACAATGCTTGTGCATGATTGGTTTGAATTAGGCTTTGTCCTAATTTCGAAGTGTCCGACGAGAGCACTGTTCGGTACAAGAGCTTCTCATTCCTTTCTGTTAGAATACTTCATGGGGCGTATTGGAGTGCCTTCATTTACACCGACAGATTGAGTTAAGGTGCGAATATGAAGTCGGGATTTTGGATTGGAAGCATCTGTGCTACCGATATCAGAGTTTGATGTAATCTTTGATATGGACTGGCTCTAGGAGCAGCGTGCCTATATAGATTACAACTCTAAGGAAGTCATACTGGGACAGAACACTGAACGAGAGACTAAATTTACGAGTATGCGAGGATCGGGCAAGATAATGATGTCTGCTATCCAAGTAGTCAAGGCAGTTTGGAAGGGCACGGAGTTGTTCTTCACAATGTTGGAGGCTATTGAGCCGAGGCTCGGGGTGAGTGATGTTCCTATCGTATCAGAGTATGCTGATGTGTTTCCTAAAGATCTTCAGTCATTACCACCCCAACGGGAGATTGACTTCGCTATTGAGTTGGTGCCAGGTGCGAAACCTGTGGCCCGCTTGCCATATCGTGTTGTGCCAAAGGAGATGGCGAAACTAAAGGTTAAATTGCAAGAGCTATTGGAGGAAGGCTCTATACGCCCAAGTATGTCTCCTTGGAGCGCTCCGGTCCTATTTGTGAAAAAGAAGGACGGAAGCTTGCGGCCATGCATTGACTATCGAGAGCTGAACAAGCTAACAAAAAAGAACAAGTATCTGATTCCACGGATTGATGACTTGTTCGATCAGCTTGTGTGTAACGCCCCCGGTTTTTCTGCATTTTGGTTTGACCATTGCTTGGCGTTACGATGACGCGTTGTCGGCGTTTTCCATTGTTAGAGCGTGGTCATAGCTCTTTAGGTTCCTTTAGTGGTCCATTAGGAGCAATATACCTAGCAGCCACTATAACTTCAATATATATATATATATATAGTATATATATACAAACATATAAACAGCACTATGCTAAAGAAAAGCTAAGCCTAAAGCATGCTACCCGAGCCCCCTCAGCTAGCTATATAAACATATATATATATATATATTTATATAACATAAAATATATATATATATACATACATAATTGGCTAAACATTTTTAGCCTAAAACAAGCTCCGGCCTTACCAAGCTCGATCACACCAGGCCATGCTCGACAAACGGGTAGCCACTACCGGCTAACCAAACGCACGTCGAAACGACGCGAAAAACAAACGATCTCGGATTTCGACAAAACTCGCACCGTAGTTAAACACCACGGCTACAAACACAACGGCGAAGTCAAAAACAACATCCGACGATCAAAACTCGGGCTAAAACTACCCGAAGCCAAAATACAAGCATTCCCTAAGAGGCCCAACCGAGTCACCAAAACAGACTCCGGCTAACTGGGGAATCTTGCAAACAGGCTCCTAATGGACCACTAAAGGAACCTAAAGAGCTATGACCACGCTCTAATAATGGAAAACGCCGACAATGCGTCATCGTAACGCCAAGCAATGGTCAAACCAAAATGCAGAAAAACCGGGGGCGTTATAGTCACTCCCCCTAAAAGAAAGTTTCGCCTCGAAACTTTACACACAACCATTTTAACAAAAGGGAAAAAGAACAAGCTAATCAAAAGCCATAAAAAGAAAGAGTGCAAACATACCAGGCACAAGTTAGGGGAAAAGGTGAGGGTAAGCCTCCCTCATAGCTGACTCCATCTCCCAAGTCGCACTTTCAACATCGTGGTTCTTCCACAAAACTTTCACCATAGGAATCGTCTTCTTCCGCAACACACGATCCCGAGCATCCAAAATACGGACAGGCACCTCCACATAAGAAAGGTTCGGCTATAACGGAGGCACAAAATACAAAACCTGCCCGTCACTATGCACACACTTCCGCAGCTGACTGACGTGAAAAACATCATGTACGCCAGGAAAATTTGCGGGCAACTCCAGCCTATATGCTGCCACACCAACCCGCTCAACAACCCTGAATGGCCCCACATATCTCGGGTCCAACTTCCGGTCTTTTCCAAATCTCTTGACCCCAGTCATCGGAGAAACTTTTAAGAACACCTGGTCCCCTACAGCAAATTCCAAATCTGATCTACGCCGGTTGGCGTTCTTTTCATATCTCTCTTGGGCTATTTGAAGCTTTTCCCGAATAATCTTCACTGAAATTTCCATCTCCTCGAGAGCCTCTGGACCCAACAACGGTCTCTCGCCAACCTCAGCCCAAAATAAGGGAGTCCTGCAGCGCCTCCCATACAAAGCCTCAAACGGAGCCATTTGCAAGCTTTCCTGATAACTATTGTTATAAGCAAACTCCATAAGCCGCAAACGCTCGTCCCACGCCCCACCATGCTCCAGAATATAGCATCGAATCATATCTTCTACAATCTGATTTACTCGCTCTGTTTGGCCATTAGTCTGATCTCACGAAGAGTAACAGGTCTCGCCCACTCCATAACTGCAACGATCTTTTCTGGGTCTACTGAGATCCCCTCTTTTTTCACCACATGGCCTAGGAAAGATACTTGAGGCAGCCAAAACTCACATTTGCTCAGCTTGGCATAAAGCTTATGATCTCTCAGAGTCGCCAAAACTAGACGCAAATGCCGATCATGCTCTTCTGCACTCCGGGAGTACACCAAAACATTATCAATGAAGACAATCACAAACTTGTCTAAGTACTCCTTGAACACGCGGTTCATCAAATCCATGAAAGCCGAAGGTGCATTAGTCAAACCAAAAGACATGACTAAAAACTCAAAGTGTCCATGACGAGAACGGAACGCCGTCCGTGGAATATCAGACTCCCGAATCCTCAACTGATGATAGCCCGAACGAAGGTATATCTTTGAAAACACAGCACTACCACTCAGCTGGTCAAACAAATCATCAATCCGAGGCAATGGGTACCTGTTCTTAATTGTAATCTTGTTCAGCTCTCTATAGTCGATGCATAGCCTCATCGACCCATCCTTCTTCTTTACGAATAGAACAGGCGCACCCCAGGGCGACGAACTCGGTCTGATAAAACCCTATATATATATATATTTTAGTTAGTGCTTGTGTAAGTGCTGCCTGAGTGAAGTAGAGCTAGGGGCTCGGGTCAGTTTTTGTGATAAGCTTTAGCTTGTTAGTGGCTGGTTATATTTTAGTTTAAGCTTCATCTTTTGGGTAGTGGCCGACCCAAATAGGATAGAATAATATAATATTAGCTAGTGGGGGTATATCCCCAAGCTTTTCTTTATCTCCTTCCCCATTCCCGAGCAGCAAGCTTCCAGCGAAAGTAATGGAAGGAGCCGGCGGTGGGCCTGCTGCCTTGACCGATGGTTTCCGGCGATCTAGAGCTCGGTTTGTTCGGGAAATTCCAGTTTTGAGCTACTCTCGCTGAGAGCTAGCTTCCTAGGTATGTTAATTTGTCCTTAGGGCTCTCTTTAGAGAGCTGAAAATATCGGGTTTTCTCTTTTTTTTTTCCTCTCTAAAAGCTCCAGATTTCTTCTTGCTTCTTAGGTAGCCTTGCAGCCGGTGCCAACCCGTGAGGTGAAGGTGCATCTAGTCTTTGGTTGAGGCAAGTGGCTCCCTTGCCCTTGCTTACTCTGTTGATCTCAAGCTTATTTAATTCCTTCTTTTATTTTCCTGTTCATTAGCCAATTAGCCCCCTTGTGCTACTTCAAGTTATTCCTCTATTTTTTCTTTCCTTCTAATTATCTCGGCAAGTGTCAAGATTAGTAGCTTGCTTGAGTCTTAGCCTAGGGTTAATGGTGTCTTAAGGCTAAGGTTAGGACTGCTAGGTCGGGTAAGGAGGAGCAACATGAGCCTTGGAATTAATTCTTCCAAGGCTCTGCTTGCTGGCTTTGAGTAGAGTTTGGGCTTATTTGGGTTATAGTCTGATTTATTAGGCTGTGGTCGGGTAGGAGAGATAAGAGTGAGAGCTGGAATTAAATCCCAGCTCTCGGGTTGTGGAAAGCTTAGTGGTAAGCTAGTTTGGAGCTGCTGTGGTCAATCTTGCCAAAGCAGGCTTGGCGTTGAGTGAGGTAGACTCACTCAACCCCATGGTCAGGGCTTGAGGTTAAGTCTCTGGCATTGAGCAAGGTAGACTCACTCAGCCCCGCCATTTCTTTTTAGGCTAATGTTATAGCCTTGGGATGTGAGCTTCTTTAGGGCCGTTAGAAAAGTTTTACCTTCCTAAGGGGGATGTTAGGGGTGTTCGGCTAGTTTGTGCATGCCGACTCGTGGGCTATGACCAGAGGGGGTGTGGTTGTTTGGACTCTGAGGGGTGAATTGGGTGTTCTAAGCTGTGGCCACCACTAAGTTTGGACACTATGGCCAACTTGTTGGGTGTGTGGACCCTGAAGCTGCCACCGGTTGTGTTTTCACCCTTGAGTATTTTTGGGGTCTGGTTCTTGGTGTTGGACACTGTGGCCACCCACTCCAGTTCCCCTTATTTTTTTTACACCCCGGTCATTTGCCCACAAACTTAAGACTGTTAGTTTCCTATTGTCTACTTTTGGTTTTTCCCTGCTTTTATGCTGATGCATTTCTTCTGCAGGTTGATTCTTTCCAGAGCAGGTAGATTTGTGCTCACACTTACTGTGTTTTGCCTTTATTGCTCTTTAAGAAATGCTTCTTTCTTTTCTAGCTTTATAGTTTAGTACTTGTTTGCCGGATTGGAAAACTCTTCTTTATTCAAGTAATCTGACACTCCTTTCTTTTGTTTATTTTCCTTGCTGAGGCATTTCTTCTCTTAAATGTCTCAGGTCCAGGTTGTAGCCGGTTGAGCGGCTGACTTTCCTTTTGCTGGGTCTTGCTGGTAGCCTCCAGGGTAGTAGAGTTGCTGATCGCTCCCTTGTGAGGTATTCGTTTTTTTTCTTTTCTGTATGGACATGCACACTCACCGGTGGGTTCGTGTCGGGTTGTCGACGCCCACCGGTGGCTTTCTTGTTTTGCTAAGTATGAATTTAGACTGCTGTTTTTGCCCTCTTGGGGTTGTTTACTTGCTTCTGGGAAGGATTTATGCTAGGTTGCATGTTAGGTATTTTAAATCCCTAAACTATTATATACTCATGCATAACCTGTTTTCCAATTAAATTACTATTTTCCTAGCACGTAAAACACCTTTTAATATATATATTACTCACCATAGGCGTCGTGCATTTTTAAGTGGTCTCTGGTGGACCCTTATGCTCATTTAGGGTGTCAAACTAACTGAACCAAAGTATTTTTCCGCTGTAGTATATATATGTTTTCTTAGCGTGGACTAGCCGATCCACGGTGCCGAGGGATACGGCCTTCTAACAAACTGGTTTTCTATTAAGTTAAAACTTGTGATCTATGATTTTGGTGTGTCGCCTGAGCGTCGGCAGTTATCCCCTGCTCGACGTGGCATCACAACGCGTATTTTCCCTTACTCTGATTCTTTTTAACCTCGGGGAAAATGCGGGTCGTGACATTGTGGGATCAACTGTCTACTCAAAGCTTGATTTAAAGACTGTCTATTATCAGTTGAGGATTCGGGAATGTGATATTCCCAAGACATCATTTGGTACACGCTATGGTAATTACGAGTTCACTGTAATGTCGTTTGGGCTAACAAATGTGCCATCGGTATTCATGGACCTAATGAACCGAACGTTTCGAGAGTACTTGGACTTGTTTTTAATCGTCTTTATTGACTACAAATTAGTGTACTCTCAGTCTAAATAATATCATATGAATCATTTACGAATGGTGTTGCACACCCTGAGAAGGAACAAGCACTCTGCCAAATTCTCAAAGTGTGAGTTCTGGTTGTCGTCAGTGGCTTTTCTTGGTCACGTAATATGTGGAGATGACATTGCGGTGGATCCAGCGAAGATAGTTGCGATATGGGAGTGGCCGGTTTTGTCTTCTATGGTTGAATTCCGGTGTTTTCTTGGACTTGCGAGCTACTATAGGCGCTTCGTATAGAACTTCTTATGGATGGCCTTACCTCTCATCACACTGACGAGGAAAGATCAGAAGTTCGTTTGGATGCCGGAGTGCGCACGAGCTTTTGAGGAGCTGAAGAGTCGCCTAACTACGACGCCAATCTTGATGATGTCATGTGGTTCGGACGACTATGAAATTTATAGTGATGCATCAGGGATCGACTTAGGAAGCATCCTTCTTTAGTTTAGTAAAGTGATAGCTTATGGCTCACGCCAGTTGAAATTGCATGAGTGGAACTATCCCGTCCACGACTTGGAGTTGCTGGCGGTGATATTTGCACTTAAACTGTGGCATCACTACATATATGGCGTGAAAGTTGACATCTTCACGGACCATAAGAGTCTTAAGTATCTACTAGATCAGAAGGATCTAAATATGTGACATCGGATGTGGATGGTGTTCCTCGGGGACTACACCTTCAAAATTCATTATACTCCCGGGAAGGGAAATGTAGTCCCAGATGCTTTGAGTCATAGGACTCCGGTAAGGGCAAGTTGGTTACAGATGCATGATGAGCATCTAATCCAGGTGTTGGAGAACTTAGAAATCTCTTGTGTGGACAAGAATACTACTACAAGTGCATGCCTGAACTGGACGAAGGTACAGTATGACCTTGCAGATAGAGTTCGGCGAGCAACGGAACTCGATAAAAGTCAACAATGCTATACACCAGATGGGTCAAATGCCCAATAAACCTGGGATGACGGTCTTTTGTGCAATGATGGTCGTTTGTGCGTCCCAAATGTGGGTAAACTACGGGAGGAATTGATGTACCAAGCACATTTTACAAAGAACTCAATCCACCCCAGGAGCACCAAGATGTACAAGGACATGAAGAAACTTTTCTGGTGCCCAAGTTTGAAGAAAGACATAGCACATTATGTGGCAAAATGTCAGACCTGTGCCTTAGTGAAAGTTGAGTGCCAGAAACCTAGAGGTTTCCTGAAGTCATTGCCAATTCCAGTATGGAAGTTTGACGACATTTCCATGGATTTCATCCATGGGTTGCCGAGATCTTAGAGCGGAAACGATATCGTGTGGGTGATCGTTGACCGGTTAACCAAAGTGTCGCACTTCATACCTAACATGAATGATGATTCAGTTGAGAAACTGAATAAGTTATACGTGGATAATATCGTACGACTGCACGGTGTGCCCCGTAGCATCGTAAGTGATCGAGATGGGCATTTTACTTCAAATGATTGGAGGCTAATCAATCAGTTATTGGGGACTAAACTAAAGTTCAGTACGGCCTTTCATCCTCAAATGGATGGCCAGATTGAGTGGACTAATAGAACAATGGAGGACATGCTCCATATATGTGCCTTGGATTTCGGGAAGAGGTGGGAAGATCACCTCTATATGATTGAGTTTGCCTACAATAATAGCTATTAAGCTAGTATTCAGATGACGCCCTTTGAAGCTTTATACGGTAAGAAGTGTCGTACAATGTTAGCTTGGGCGGAAACATGAGAGTCAAAGCTCTATTAAAGCAAGGAGGTCGAAGATGAAAATTTGACCATACGTACTATTAGAGGGAGGCTAATGATAGCCCAAGATAGGCAGGCGAAATACTACAATGCCAAACACCGAAAAGTGGAGATTGTGGTGGGAAATTGGGTATACTTAAAGATCAATCCATTCAAAGGCATATCTAGGATTCAATGCTTAAAAAAGATGAGTCCAAGGTATCTTAGCCCGTTTGAAGTGGTGGAACGAGTTTGAGAGGCCGTCTATCGGTTAGCTCTTTTAGCAGAGTTAAGTGGCTTGCACAAAGTGTTTCATATATCGGTCCTGCGCAAAGATGTGAAAGAGCCAGCTCAATTGATTGCAAATGATCGAGTACCGGTCGATAGTGGTCTAACGACAAAGATTACGCCCATTCAGATCGAGGATACAAAGATCAAGCAACTGCAGAATAAGACAATCAAGATTATCAAAGTTCGTTGGGACAATTGTAGCCGTGAAGAGCTGACATGGGAGCGAGAGCAAACCATGCACGAAGAATATCCCGAGTTATTTATAAAATGAAGTTGTAACTTTGTTTTGTGAAAGGAGAATATGTTTTAACATATTAATTACAGGTTGTCCTTATAGATGCGTACAATTTCAGGATGAAATTTCTATAAGGAGGGGAGGGTTGTAACACCCCAAAAATGAGAAGAGATCATTGGAGGTTACCGCGCGGCAGAAGGATTATCGCTGGCAATAACTCAGTAAATTAAAAGACCTAGGGCTCGGGTTGTTACCGCCAGACAAAAGGCATTACCTCGCCACGCTAGCCTCTCAATGAGTGTCGAGATGGATGTCACAACCCGCATTTTCTCTGAATTTAGGAAATGTCAGAGTATGAGAAAATACGCGCCATGATGCCACGTCAAGCAGGGGATAACTGCTGACGCTCAGTCTAAACCAACTACAATCCTTATGCAAGAAAATCCTGAGTTTTATGAATAGAAAATCAGTTATATTTTAGAGACCGTATCCCTCGGCTCAGTGGATCACCTAGTCCACAAAAGAAACGATATTTGCACGCTGCGGAAAAATACTTTGTTTAGGTTTGACATCCTAAAGAGCACATAAGGATCCTTAGAGAACCACTTACGCTATGCAAGCCTCTACATTTAATTTATACAATATATAAGAAAACGGTTTTCATACGTGATTTGGAAAATAGTGATTAAGTTTATAAAATATGCTGATCATGAGCTTCATTTATAATAATATTTATAGTTTAAAAGTATCTAGCAACCTAGCATAAATCCTTCTCAAAGCAAGTAGACTATCTCCAGAAAATGGTAGCAGCATAAGTAATATATCTAGTACAAGATAACAACTACCAGTGGGCGCCAACAACCTGACACGAACCCACTAGCATACATGCCTGTCTGTAAGAAAGCACTGAAAACTACCTTACTAACAAGGTAAACGGAACTCCAAAGTCCGGGAGACCACCAACACCACCACTACAAACTAGCCACCCAACTGGCTATGGCTCAGAACCTGGGGTATTCCAAAAGAAAACAGAATACCTCAGCAAGTAACAAGGTAAAAACAACTGCATGTAAGAGTCAACCAAAAGGAAGAAGTAACTGAAAAACATGCAGTAGAAAGAGTCACAACTGTCCAAAACAGGACAACAGGAAAAAATGCACCACGTGCAAGAAAACAGCAACAACCCAACCCCGGAACAACATCCTGCAGGGCCTACTAGGCTACCCAGAGCCAAAAGTGCTGCAAACCACCAAGGGAACAACTTCTAACACCCTAAACTGTGGGAAGTGGTAGTAGCAAAAACAAACAACGAGGAACCGGATCGAAGGCAAACTCTGTCCCCCCCATCCACCATGTCCCAGTCAACAAGCTCGAGGGTCTATACATGAAAGCACAAGGGACCTTCCACCCACACATGCCCAGCCCGTACCTGGAGCAAGAAAAAACAAGAGTGGCCTTGGCTATATCACACAACTCCACCCTCCTGAAGAGCTACAAACCACCACTACTAACCACGACCCACGATTCGGCCTTTAAGAAGGTAAAGAAAACGGCTGACAAGGAAATACCAGAAATATAACAAGAAAACCACTCGGGAACGAAAAACAAGGTAAAGGAAGAGTGTTGAAAAGAATCAACATGACAAGGCGTTGAGTGAGGCCCACTCAGTGCCTACCTACACCTTGGCGTTGAGTGAGCTAGCCTCACTTAAAGCCAAAACCAAACTCTAACCACAATCCCACTAGGGTAACACGGAGCTCGACGATTGTCGACCGGAGGTCGACGATAGTCGAACGGCCTAAGGCAAAAACTGAGATCGACGATCTCCATTCAGAGATTGACGATAGCCGAACGATTCTAAGACAAAAGAGGCAGGGAACTTCCAGTACTCGAGTAGTTGCCTACTACTCGTGTATTCAAATTCCAGCACTCGAGTAGTTACCAACTACTCGAGTACCTCAACCCTTTACTCGAGTAGTCGCCTACTACTCGAGTACCTCAACCCTCTACTCGAGTAGTCGCCTACTACTCGAGTATACAAACATAGCCAGCACTCAAGTAGTTACCAACTACTCGAGTACTCCAACCAGCTACTCGAGTATCTGCAAACAACTACTCGAGTATCTACAAACAGCTACTCGAGTATCTACAAGCAGCTACTCGAGTATCTACAAGCAACTACTCGAGTATCTACAAACAACTACTCGAGTATCTACAAACAGCTACACTCGAGTAGATGCCTACTACTCGAGTAAACCAACCCACCTACTCGAGTAGTTATCTACTACTCGAGTAACTCAGAACCCCCACTCGAGTAGTTACCTACTACTCGAGTAACTCCAAGTCAAATACTCGAGTTAATGCCTTCTACTCGAGTATCTCAAAGCTACTACTCGAGTATCTCGAAACCACTACTCGAGTACTCCAGAACTAATACCCGAGTAATCTACTACCTACTCGAGTAACATACTCCCATACTCGAGTAATACACTTAACAAATTTGGGAAGAACACCCCCCCCCTCCTAACACTCCCTCTCGGCTACACCCAAACCAGAGCAAATCTGAACAAAGATAAACGGCATTACGCCGGAAAAGTTGGGTTCCAACAGCACAAGTAGGGGGGTCAATAGGAAGAACTAATTCCTATAGATAGCAAGAAAAATGAGAACAACAAGGCCTCTAACCTGGGCTAACAGGGATTTCAATTTCAGCAAGAATAATCAAGAGAGAAACTTGGCAAGGGCAAGAATACCACTTGCCTCAACTTTCAGCGAAGCATGGACGGCTTTCCTCCTCTTTACACAGAACGAACAGCCGCGACACCTAGAACAAAACTCACGGCCATTAATGGCGGAAAACTCCAGAACCGAAAACCCAAATCTCATCAAAACTCCATGAAAATCAAATATCTTACCGTCGAAACGAAGATCTCGGAGAGAGCAAGCCAACGCCCCTTTCGGAATCGAATTCCGTTCACGAACAAGCCCGGAATCGCTGACCGAAGGAGGTACAGGACGGGCGTTTTTTTTTCTCCGCTTTCTCTCGTACAGGGGCGGCGGTTTTTTATGGGGAAGATGATACGGGGCTTTTCTACTTCTAACCTAACTATATATATAGGTAAATATATTTAATAATTTATAATAACATAATTTATTACATAAAGCACCAAAACAACGCGAAAACCGAATCACCTCGGAATTTAACGAAATTCGCACCGTAGCTAAATACCCAAGCTACGAACACAACGGCGAAGTTGAAATTAACTTTCGACGAACAGAACTCGAGTTATAACCATATAAAGCCAAACACAAACATCCCCCCGAGAGGCCACACCGGGTCACCCAAAATGACTCGGCTTGCTAGGGAGATCTTGCCAACAGGCTACAAAATAGGGCACTCAGTTCTAAGGAGCTAAACCACACTCCACAAATGGCACAAGCCACGGAAACGCGTCATCGTAACGCCAACGAGAATAAAAATAATTGCAGGAAAATCTGGGGCGTTACAGTCACTCCCCCTAAAAGAAAGTTTCGTCCCGAAAGTTTACGCACAATACTCCTACTAAAAAAGGAGAAACAAC
Organism: Platanthera zijinensis; assembly: GCA_039513925.1. Lineage (NCBI taxonomy): Eukaryota > Viridiplantae > Streptophyta > Magnoliopsida > Asparagales > Orchidaceae > Platanthera > Platanthera zijinensis. The sequence goes on along the minus strand of CM077091.1, from coordinate 55,717,686 downwards.
TAATAAGAGTTACAAGAAGGAAAACATACCGATCAAATCAACGAAACAGGTGAGGGTAAACCCTCCTCATAGCCGACTCTAACTCCCAAGTCGCGCTTTCCAAATCCTGATTCTTCCATATAACCTTAACCATCGGTATGGACTTCTTTCGCAGCACACGCTCCTGAGTATCCAAAATACGAACCGGCATCTCAACAAAAGAGAGGTTGGGCTCCAACTGCGGCACAACATCTAAGAGATTCCCACAGCTGCGAACACACTTCCGCAATTGGCTAACATGAAAAACATTATGCACACCTGGGAAGTTCGCTGGCAAATCCAATCTATAAGCTGACACACCAATCCGTTCCAAAATCTCAAACGGGCCCACATACCTTGGGTCTAACTTCCGATTCTTACCAAATCTCTTAACACCTGCCATCGTGGAAACTTTTAGGAATACAAGGTCCCCGACAGAAAACTCCAAAGCAGATCTACGCCGATTGGCGTTCTTTTCATATCTCTCCTGGGCTAAACGAAGCTTCTCCCGAATAAGCTTCACTGCGACTTCCATCTCCTCAAGCGCATCGGGACCCACAACAAAGGCCTCTCACCAGCCTCAGCCCAAAACAACGGAGTCCTACAGTGCCTCCCATACAAGGCTTCGAACGGAGCCATCTGCAAACTTTCCTGATAACTGTTGTTGTAGGCAAATTCCATGAGTCACAATCGCTCATCCCACGCTCCACCGTGGTCTAAAATATAGCATCGAATCATATCCTCAACAATTTGGTTCACCCTCTCCGTCTTCCCATTGGTCTGCGGGTGGTAGGCAGTAGAATACCTCAGATCCGTACCCAAACCCTCCTGCAGACTCTGCCAAAAACGAGAAGTAAACCGGGAGTCTCGATCAGAAATAATACTAACCGGCACGCCGTGGAGTCGGATGAATTCACTCATGTATAACTCCGCTATCTTCTTCATCGGGTAATCAATCTTATAAGGCACGAAGTGAGCACACTTCGTCAATCTATCCACTATAACCCAAACAGAATCAAATCCCCTCGGGGATTTCGGTAATCCCGTAATGAAATCCATAGATATGCTTTCCCACTTCCAAGTCGGGATCTCTAGCGGAGTCAACTTACCACCAGGCCTTCCATGATCGGCCTTCACACGCTTGCAAGTGTGACACTCAGCAACAAATCGGGCTATATCTCCTTTCATGCCATACCACCAGGCAATTTGCCTTAAGTCACGGTACATCTTCGTAGATCCTGGATGGTAGGAAACGCTGGAACCATGAGCCTCACTGCAAATCATCCTCCCAATATCCCCGACAGCGGGAACGCAAAACCTGCCGCGGTACTTCAAAGTACCCGCACCATCGATAGCAAAATCGGGCAACTCCCCCTTCTCAGTCCTGGTGAAAAGGTGCATAAGATCAGGATCGTCCTTCTGGTGCATCCTAGTCAAAGAAATCCAGGACGACACTGCCACTGACAAACTACTCTGCAAACTACAGCATCCCACTAATATATCCATAAGGAGGAACTCCTCCACTAAACGATCGGCGGAGAGGTTAAAGATCTTTCCCGTCTTTCGGCTCAGGGCGTCGGCCACCACGTTGGCCTTGCCCGGATGATACTGGATCTCCACATCATAATCAGCCACATATTCCAACCACCGCCGCTGACGCAGATTCAACTCCTTATGCGTGAACACGTACTTCAGACTCTTATGGTCAGTGAAGATCTTGCATTGAGCCCCATAAAGTAGGTGCCTCCATAACTTCAAAGCATAAATAACCGCTGCAAACTCGAGGTCATGCGTGGGATAATTCTTCTCATGAGTCTTCAGTTGCCTTGACCCATAGGCAATTACCTTTCTCTCTTGCATTAATACGCATCCCAGACCTACAAGCGAAGCATCCACATAAACATCATAATCTACTCCCTCGGTAGGCAGGGTCAGAACGGGAGCAGTGCACAATCTCTCCTTTAGCTCCAGAAAAGCCTCCTCGCGCTTTTCGCTCCAAACAAATGCCACATTCTTCTGAGTCAACTTGGTCAAAGGTGCGGCTAGGGAAGAGAAACCCTCCACAAATCTTCTGTAATAGCCAGCCAACCCTAAGAAACTCCTGATCTCCTTAGGCGAACTCGGTCTACTCCAATCCATCACTGCTGCAATCTTTTCTGGATCGACCGAGATCCCATCCTTGTTCACCACATGGCCTAGAAAAGAAACCTGAGGCAACCAAAATTCGCACTTGCTCAACTTGGCGAATAACTTGTGGTTCCTCAACTCTGATAGGACCAAACGCAAATGCTGCTCATGCTCCTCAGCACTGCGAGAGTAAACTAACACGTCATCAACGAAGACCACAACGAACTTGTCGAGGAAATCCTTGAACACTCGGTTCATCATATCCATAAAGGCTGATGGTGCGTTGGTCAGACCAAACGACATTACCAGAAACTCAAAGTGTCCATGCCTCGACCTAAACGCAGTCCGTGGAATGTCCGCCTCACGGATCCTGAGTTGATGATAACCAGAACAAAGATCGATCTTGGAGAACACCGTGCTACCATGCAACTGGTCAAACAAATCATCGATCCTCGGCAAAGGGTACCTGTTCTTGATAGTGACCTTGTTCAACTCTCTATAGTCGATGCAGAGCCGCATCGACCCATCTTTCTTCTTTACAAACAAAACAGGAGCACCCCAAGGCGACGAACTCTGCCTAATAAACCCCTTAGCTAACAGCTCATCCAACTGAACTCACAACTCCTCTAACTCACGAGGGGCCATCCGGTACGGCGCCTTAGCAATAGGACGCGTACCCAGCTCTAAATCAATCACAAACTCAACATCCCAATCAGGAGGAAGACCAGGAAGATCATCAGGAAAAACATCGGCGAAACCACGAACAATAGGAATCTCTTCCAAGCGTGGTACGCTAACAGGGGCTCCCACCGCCGAGACTAAACAAACACAACAAGTAGAAAGAAACAACCTCTGAGCACATACCGCAGAGATGATAGGAAAATCCTGACATAGAACAGCATACACGCTGCCGGGCTGACCGTCGTCTCTGATGAAGTCCAAGCGCTTTCCTTTGCACTGAATGACCGCATCATACCGAGAGAGCCAGTCCATGCCCAAAATGACATCGAAATCCTCCAGATCAATCATTTTTAGGTCCGCCTTCGCAAGAAAGTCCCCCAACAAAACCGGGCAATCCAAGATGCCCAAATCTGACAACACAGATTCACCAGAAGGAAACTTGACACGGAAGGAATCCCGAACACGATCTAGAGTCAACCGATGACGCTCTACAAAGGCTCTAGCCATGAACGAGCGGGTAGCGCCGGAGTCAATCAGAACGCGCGCCCAACGGTTCTTCACCTTAAACTTCCCTATAGGAACACATAAACTAAGGAACTACCACAGCAATACCGCAACATACAAGCAAATAAAACTACTAGGCTAGGAAAACAACAACCGCTAACCTGAAATAACCTGGGTCGAAGTCTGAGCCTCCTCGAAAGAAATCACGTTCAGCTTCCCCTTTCCCTTGTCCACACGCGGAGGTGGAGGTAAAGCCTGCAACAGAACTGCAGGAAGAGCTGACTGAACCTGAGGACACCTCGACTTGATATGACCCTTCTGCCCACACTGAAAGCAGACTCTATCCCTGGTCCAACACTGGTCTGCATCATGCCCGGACCGCTTGCAAACCGAATAGGAGACATCCCTCCTAGGAGCACCCTGGATCGCATGCACCTGCTCCTTCTTCTGAGCTGCTGACCTCTTAAAACATTTCTCGACAGGATGGCCTGACCGGCCACAGAAACTGAACACTACTCGGCTCCTCTTTCCCGGAACAGCATCGGGTACCAGGGGCTTCTTCCCCTCCACAGACTTTCTCTTGTCCTTTCTCATCTGCTGGCCTCTGCACTTTGCCGTTTCAATAGCCTCAACCTTAAGAGCAGCCTCTACAACTCCAGCATAAGTCACAGTCCCATAAGCACTGGTCAACTGTTGCACCTCGCTCCTCAAACCACCAAGAAATCTCTTAACTCGATTAGCCTCAACGCTGACCAAAGCAGGGGCAAAATGGCTCAACTTACTAAATTCTATTTCATACTCACCCACCGTGAGTTGCCTTTTCTTCAGATAGAGAAAGTCATTCATGAGGCGGTCACGCTCGACCGAAGGCAAGAACTTCCTCAACAACATCTCCTTAAACATTTCCCAAGAGCATCCAGCTACTAAGCTCTCCTTCTCTCTCAGCCACCAACGCTTAGCCAATCCTTTAAGCTGATAGGTGGCTAGCATCACCCTCTGGTCACCTGCAATCCCTGAATACGAAAACATCTCCTCCATGGAGATCAGCCAATCATCAATAACCATGAAATCTGCCTTCCCGTCATAAGTGGGAGGGCTCAGCCTCTGAAACTGCGAGATGAAGGCCATCTCCGCTGGCACCACTACCGGAGGTATCACGAGTGCAGGGGGAGGAGGAACAGCTAACCCCCCAGCAGGAACTTGCGCACCCTGAGCCTGCCCTGCCATAACTGTCACCAAACACTGAATCTAGGCTCGCACCTCCTCCAATTGTCTGCCCAAAGCTTCGCTACTCTGACGCAAACTCTCGATCACCGCATCGTTCTGAGCTCCGAACGACTCACCTTCAGACAGGGGAGTCGAACGCGTCGCAGGTCTCCTAGCCATCCTAATATCAACATATCCCAATCAGAACCCCCAATCAATGACTAGAACCCAAACACAAGTACAGACCATACATATATAGATATAGGCCTAAAGCTGCTAAACTTGCTCTGAGAGTTTATCTTTTAACAAAAGAATTTGATGATATGCTCTAACCTAGGATGGTTAAGCACCACCATACTTACTCTTGTACCTAGATCGGATGCATGACTTAAATTAATTTGAAAAACTTATGTGTGTACATATGTCATCCTACAAATCTTTAACTTGGCACGTCGTGCTTATGCAATGATATGCTATGCATGTTTGTGCTATGCATTCTAAAAAAAAGGCCCTAATGTATGTTATGAGCGGCGTACGCATGAAAATGTTATGCATCCCATACTACATAACATTCCCATGCAACGAAAAAGAAACGTGCTAGTCGCAGCCATGTGGTGAGGTTATGCATCCCATACTACATAACCCTCACATGTAGCCCCTATGGGGGATCCATATACGAATACATATTATGCATCCCATACTACATAATATGCCTCGTATACTTCATGTTATGCCATGAGTGTAGTGTTCGTGCTTTTGCCAAGACGTGCTGATGACATATCGATGTGTGAATGACATGATGCTGAACTACTAAAGCAAACCAAGGAAGGTTGCTTAACTAACTTGTCAAGCAACCTCCCTCTGATACCAACTATCACAACCCGCATTTTTTCCGAATTTAGGAAATGTCAGAGTATGAGAAAATACGCGCCATGATGCCACGTCAAGCAGGGGATAACTGCTGACGCTCAGGCTAAACCAACTGCAATCCTTATGCAAGAAAATCCTGAGTTTTATGAATAGAAAATCAGTTATATTTTAGAGACCGTATCCCTCGGCTCAGTAGATCACCTAGTCCACAAAAGAAACGATATTTGTACGCTGCGGAAAAATACTTTGTTTAGGTTTGACATCCTAAAGAGCACATAAGGATCCTTAGAGAACCACTTACGCTATGCAAGCCTCTACATTTAATTTATACAATATATAAGAAAACGGTTTTCATACGTGATTTGGAAAATAGTGATTAAGTTTATAAAATATGCTGATCATGAGCTTCATTTATAATAATATTTATAGTTTAAAAGTATCTAGCAACCTAGCATAAATCCTTCTCAAAGCAAGTAGACTATCTCCAGAAAATGGAAGCAGCATAAGTAATATATCTAGTACAAGGTAACAACTACCAGTGGGCGCCAACAACCTGACACGAACCCACTGGCATACATGCCTGTCTGTAAGAAAGCACTGAAAACTACCTCACTAATAAGGTAAACGGAACTCCAAAGTCCGGGAGACCACCAACACCACCACTGCAAGCTAGCCACCCAACTGGCTATGGCTCAGAACCTGGGGTATTCCAAAAGAAAACAAAATACCTCAGCAAGTAACAAGGTAAAAACAACTGCATGTAAGAGTCAACCAAAAGGAAGAAGTAACTGAAAAATATGCAGTAGAAAGAGTCACAACTGTCCAAAACAGGACAACAGGAAAAAATGCACCACGTGCAAGAAAATAGCAACAACCCAACCCCGGAACAACATCCTGCAGGGCCTACTAGGCTACCCAGAGCCAAAAGTGCTGCAAACCACCAAGGGAACAACTTCTAACACCCTAAACTATGGGAAGTGGTAGTAGCAAAAACAAACAATGAGGAACCGGATCGGAGGCAAACTCAGTCCCCCCCATCCACCATGTCCCAGTCAACAAGCTCGAGGGTCTATATGTGAAAGCACAAGGGACCTTCCACCCACACATGCCCAGCCCGTACCTGGAGCAAGAAAAAACAAGAGTGGACTTGGCTATATCATACAACTCCACCCTCCTAAAGAGCTACAAACCACCACTACTAACCACGACCCACGATTCGGCCTTTAAGAAGGTAAAGAAAACGACCGACAAGGAAATACCAGAAATATAACAAGAAAACCACTCGGGAACGAAAAACAAGGTAAAGGAAGAGTGTTGAAAAGAATCAACACGACAAGGCGTTGAGTGAGGCCCACTCAGTGCCTACCTACACCTTGGCGTTGAGTGAGCTAGCCTCACTTAAAGCCAAAACCAAACTCTAACCACAATCCCACTAGGGTAACACAGAGCTCGACGATTGTCGACCGGAGGTCGACGATAGTCTAACGGCCTAAGGCAGAAACTGAGATCGACGATCTCCATTCAGAGATTGACGATAGCCGAACGATTCTAAGACAAAAGAGGCAGGGAACTTCCAGTACTCGAGTAGTTGCCTACTACTCGTGTATTCAAATTCCAGCACTCGAGTAGTTACCAACTACTCGAGTACCTCAACCCTCTACTCGAGTAGTCGCCTACTACTCGAGTACCTCAACCCTCTACTCGAGTAGTCGCCTACTACTCGAGTATACAAACATAGCCAGCACTCGAGTAGTTACCAACTACTCGAGTACTCCAACCAGCTACTCGAGTATCTGCAAACAACTACTCGAGTATCTACAAACAGCTACTCGAGTATCTACAAGCAGCTACTCGAGTATCTACAAGCAACTACTCAATTATCTACAAACAGCTACTCGAGTATCTACAAACAGCTACACTCGAGTAGATACCTACTACTCGAGTAAACCAACCCACCTACTTGAGTAGTTATCTACTACTCGAGTAACTCAAAACCCCCACTCGAGTAGTTACCTACTACTCGAGTAACTCCAAGGCAAATACTCGAGTTAATGCCTTCTACTCGAGTATCTCAAAGCTACTACTCGAGTATCTCGAAACCACTACTCGATTACTCCAGAACTAATACCCGAGTAATCTACTACCTACTCGAGTAACATACTCCCAAACTCGAGTAATACACTTAACAAATTTGGGAAGAACACCCCCCCCCCCTCCTAACACTCCCTCTCGGCTACACCCAAACCAGAGCAAATCTGAACAAAGATAAACGGCATTACGCCGGCAAAGTTGGGTTCCAACAGCACAAGTAGGGGGGGTCAATAGGAAGAACTAATTCCTATAGATAGCAAGAAAAATGAGAACAACAAGGCCTCTAACCTGGGCTAACAGGGATTTCAATTTCAGCAAGAATAATCAAGAGAGAAACTTGGCAAGGGCAAGAATACCACTTGCCTCAACTTTCAGCGAAGCCTGGACGGCTTTCCTCCTCTTTACACAGAACGAACAGCCGCGGCACCTAGAACAAAACTCACGGCCATTAATGGCGGAAAACTCCAGAACCGAAAACCCAAATCTCATCAAAACTCAATGAAAATCAAATATCTTACCGTCGAAACGAAGATCTCGGAGAGAGCAAGCCAACGCCGCTTTCGGAATCGAATTCCGTTCACGAACAAGCCCGGAATCGCTGACCGAAGGAGGTACAGGACGGGCGTTTTTTTTTCTCCGCTTTCTCTCGTACAGGGGCGGCGGTTTCTTATGGGGAAGATGATACGGGGCTTTTCTACTTCTAACCTAACTATATATATAGGTAAATATATTTAATAATATATAATAACATAATTTATTACATAAAGCACCAAAACAACGCGAAAATCGAATCACCTCGGAATTTAACGAAATTCGCACCGTAGCTAAATACCCAAGCTACGAACACAACGGCGAAGTCGAAATTAACTTTCGACGAACAGAACTCGAGTTATACCCATATAAAGCCAAACACAAACATCCCCCCGAGAGGCCACACCGGGTCACCCAAAACGACTCGGCTTGCTAGGGAGATCTTGCCAACAGGCTACAAAATAGGGCACTCAGTTCTAAGGAGCTAAACCACACTCCACAAATGGCACACGCCACGGAAACGCGTCATCGTAACGCCAACGAGAATAAAAAAAATCGCAGGAAAATCGGGGGCGTTACAATGGATTTCTCAAGTAACCAATCTACCGCCCTGGCACTAGAATGTTATCGCGGGCGAGAGCTAAGGATAGACGCGTCGGCTTGTCAAAGCGGTCACCGCCTGTGTTACCATGCGGCGGTATGAGTTACCGCGCGGCGGTAGATTTCAGATAAAACCTAGACTTGAGATTTCATTCTAAATTTTCTCTCATACTCTCTTACTTATTTATAGAGAGGGAAGAGGAGGAAAGCTCCAGGGGCTCAAGAGGAGTCGATCCAAGGTGTACATGTCATCGGAATCATGAGTCGACACTAGATCCGCGGAGAGGAAGTTGTGAAGATCAATTCAATACGGTCAAAGATCACGTTCATGGCTAAGAAGAAAATTACAAGGGTAACGATTTTCTCCTCGGACAAGTGAAGTACTCAATATGCATACTTGAATGGAACCCCTCACCAAAAGGTGAAGAAAAGGTGGTTCTTGATGGGTAGATCGGTACGATCCCATTTAAAATTGCATATAGATCTGGAAATATAAAGTACATAATAAGCATGATGTGTGAAGACCATCCAGACGGGTTGGTCTGGATTTGTGATGTTTATTTTGCGTGTTGGAGAAGTATTGGATATTATATCCACAATAACCCAGATTTGTATGAAGTCACCCTTGAACTAAAATGAATTAAGTTATATTTGATGCCCTGGTTGAGTTCTGTGTTTGCAGGATATAATTTCCAAGTGTAGACCAATGTCAGTCTATAATGAGTCACCAAACACAGGACCATACAATGTAATCACTAATTGTGTGATCCATGGTATTGACTCATGTGTATCCTCTCTATTGGGACACACTTCATTTTGAAAGCACTAAAGAAATGGAAGAAAGAATGGTTGCTGATTTCATTTGAAGAAAACATAATTTTAAGAAAGTAAAATTTTTCTAAGTCCATTACTCGAGTAGTATATATTGTACTCGAGTAGTGCTGGAATGAATTCTCGTGTACACTAATTATAGTTCTCGAGTAACAGAAATCATTCTCGAGAAAACTAAGTCCATTACTTGAGTAAGCCTTGGAGTACTACTTATCTATGTCTCGAGTTTACTAAATAATTCATTTCATAAATTTTCTAAGTGTTGTACTCGAGTAGTAGAAGCCAATACTTGAGAAGGCCAAGCCTTGTCTCGAGAAGTCAGAGGACGAGTACTCGAGTAAGAAGAAATTTAGTTTCGAGAAGAAGTCTTGTTCTCAAGAAGTAATTGTAGTTCTCGAGAAGTCTTACTATAGTTCTCGAGTAGTAGAAGTCACTTCTCGAGAAGCCAGAACTCACTTCCGCAATTTATTTAAGTCTTGTTCTCGAGAACCTTACATCCCTCTTCTCGAGAAACAGAAGTTAGTACTCGAGTAGCTATAAGCCACTCAAGAAATGCAGAAAATATTTCTGACATTTCGTTAAGTCCTAACGAAAATGAATTCAAATTTAATCTGGATTCTTATTAGTCCACGTGTACAATCATTTATGATTATGACTGTTAGGCTTGTCCTATAAAAGGTCTTATCAATTTCGACTAACCCTAACAAGAAGTGAAATCAAGTATTCTGAATCGTCCTTTCATTCTAAATCGGGATATTCACCGCTCCTCATCATCGTTCTTGCCGCAGCTCTTCTCCGATTCAAGAAATTCAGAATAAGAATCGGTCAATAGATCAAACTGCTCAATCTCTCCAGATCTCTCTCTTGTTCATGTTGATCTTTAGCTTTTCAGATCCAGAAACTTAGCCGCTATCTTCTTTGAGTATTTCTGACAGAGCTTTAAGTTTAAGAAGGAAGATAGGCTGAAGAATCAGATCTGAATAATTTTTGTTTGTATAATTTTTCAGTATACAATCTTTATTCTTGTATGAGATTCTTCTCCGAGTTGTAGGAGTTTTTATTCTCCGAGATTTTTGTAGGAAGTTTTTCTTCCGAGTGTAGATCCCGTGTTGAGGATCAAGTTGTAAGGGCATTGCTCTGAGTTGTAGGATTATTTTTAAATCCGAGGTAATAGTGAAGTAGCCGAGTATAGCGTGTTCATAGATCGGTGAGATGGAAAGTGGACGTACCCAAGGTTGGGAAACCACTATGAATCTTGTGTCTTTTGTGGCTTGTTAATTTATTTTATGTGCTCCGTTCATATAAATTTTTATTCTGCAAAAAGACGTAGACCTCACCTATTCACCCCCCCTCTAGGTGATTTAGGTAGACAATAAAAACATCGATTGGTATCAAAGGGAGGTTGTTAATCAAAAAGGTTAACACTTTTAACAGATCTGCTGCTAGTTGTCTTTAAAGGATACAAGCATGGATAGAACCAAGGATTTTGCTAAGCTTCGTTTATGCACAAAGAATTGCTATGTGGAAAGAAAGGATAAAGTTCTTCATGGAAGCTGTGGATCCCAGAATTTTTATGATAGTGGAATAAGGACCTTATGAACCTATGACCACCTCCACTATTGACCCTACAAAGAAAGTTCCAAAGAATCTTATGGATCTTGATAAAGATGAGATTGCACTTGACTCGTTAGACAAGAAAGCCAAGAATATCATCTCAAGTGTAGTCGATTATTCTATGCTTCAAAATTTGATTCACTACCAATCCGCCAAGGAAATGTGGCATTCTCTTATTTTCCTAATGGAAGGTACTGAATAAGTAAGGGATGAGAGAAGATCCCTATTGAACTAGAAATATGAAGCATTCAGACAAGGTCCCAAGGACTCTATTGCAGATTCTTTCGAAAGTTTCTTCAAGATTGTTAATGGCCTAAGAGTTTATGGTCGGGTCTTCACCAATGGAGAACTGAATGATAAATTCCTGAGATCCCTGACTAAGGAATGAGATAACAAAGTTTGTGCAATCCGGGAATTTTGTAAGCTGTCAGAGACTGACCCTCAAAATCTCTTCCGAAAGCTTATGTCATATGAGCTACAAATAAACTCAAGAAAAGCTGAAGAAGAGAAGAGTCGGTCTTCATCCAAGGAGATGTCTGTCGCTCTAAAGACATACATCTTAAGGAAGTCAAAAGCTGCATCTCCTGCCCCCGCACAGGAAGAGATTGAAGAAGAAACTTCAGAGCTAAGTACCTCCAGCTCAGAATTATCTGAAGGAGAGTTTTCTCTTCTTTCAAGACAGTTTAAGAAATTCTTGAACAAGAAAAAATAGTGGAGAGGTAAGTATGCCTCGTTCTGAAGATCGCATCATGATGGTGATCGATATAAGAAAGGCTCAAGCAGCCAAGAAAGGTACCACTCTAAACAGAACAAACATATTTCTACTGATATTGTTTGTTATTGCTGCAATCAGCCAGGACACGTCATAGCTGACTGCCCTGACTAGATGGAGGGTGGAAGAAGAGAGGAGAAGAAAACTTCTTATAATAAGAAGAAGGCTGAAAGAAGCCTGGTAGCGAAGAAGGGCAAGAACCTTAGTGATATATACTCATTTGAGTCTAGTGATGAGGAGGAAGCCTACTTTGGGTTCATGGCACACACAGATTAAGAAGAAGAGCCCCAGTTCACTCTGAAGGTAAATTCTAATACCCCTCTCTCTTAATCAGATGTTTCTGACCATGATCATGAGGTCTGTTCGTTTGATGATGAATCTGAACTCATTACTCAATATAAAGAGCTAATCAAGGCTTACGACAAATGTCGAAGAGTCGCAAGAACTCAAGCCAAGGAGATTAAATCTCTTAAGGCTGAGGAGAGCACTTTAAGGGAGTAAGTTACAAAGATGGACTCACTCAAAGAGGAATCCCATTTAGCAATTGACGTATATTAAAAGGCTCTCGAGCATCTAAACCTGAAAGAGCAAATCATAAACGGGTTGGAAAAACAACTTGCCGTTGAAAAGAAAATTATTGAAAGTTTCTCCATACCCAAGACAGTCCTTCCACTTGTTGCTAAGTTCTCTACTCAGGCTAAAAGAGCTGGATTAGGCCATGTGGCTGGTCTTAGTAAATATTCTAGGAAAAATAAAGCCCAAAGGAGAAATAAGGCTGCTAAGAAAGCTCTAGCCAAGGAGAAGGGGAAAGCTCCTCTAGACCAAACTTTGTTTAGAAAGGTTATCTTTCCAACAAATAAGTTTGATCTTGATTCGCCCTACGGTTACTTTACTAGGCCTACTTATAGAGAATCCAAGAATCGGTACCTAGGATGGACCCGTCCGCGAGACTTTGGTGAGAGTGTCTTCAAGGCACCTTATTAGGAGATCACTCTTTAGAGCTACGACCCTTATAGTCATGGTCACAACATCAAGAAAGCTCCAAAATCCAAACCCGTTGTGGAAAAGCCTATTATGGAGAAGAAGTCATGTGAGTGCCATCACTACGAAGCTTCTACCTCCAAGAATGCTTCCCCTACTAGACCACTCTCTCAAAAGGTCATGCAGGAGAACATCGGGCAAAGATACAACAGGTTTGACTGTTGGTGTTATAGCAAAATTGGTCACTTTGCCATAGATTGCTGGTTTAACCCCAGGTATTATGAAACTCCTCAAGTTAATAATGTGAGAAAGACCGCTCACAATGTTAACATACGTAGGGGGAGTATACTAACTAGAGACCAAGGACCCAAACCAGTTTGGTTTCCTAAGGCAACTTGATTCTACTTTTGTAGGAATGTCCAAAGGCCACAAAAAATACTATCTAGTATTTGGATAGTGGATGCTCTCGGCATATGACTGGGACTAAAAGCCTACTCCAGAATTATTCTCCAGTCATGAACGGGCCAGAGGTCATCTTTGGAGGTTCTGACCAAGGAATTACAAAAGGCTACGTTATGATTACTAATCGTAGTGTATCCTTCGTAAACGTGGCTTATGTTGAAGGATTGGAACACAATCTTGCAAGCATAAGCCAGCTCTCTGGCAAATGATACGTAGTAGAATTTCATGCAGACATGTGTTTGATAAAATCAGTTGATAACTTAGAAACGATTCTTTCAGGCACTTGTAGTAGAAATATATTTTGTTTAAATTTTATTTGCATAGACTCATCTACACAACTTTGCTTTTTGGCAAAAGATAGTGTGTCTCTTGGTGACCAATGACACAAGAGATTAGAACATATAAATTAAAAAATTATAATTAAATTATTTTCTCTTAATTTTGTACATGATGCACCCAATGTTAAGTGCATTAAAGATAGACCTTGTCATGCATGTGTAAAAGGAAAGCAAACAAGGGCTATATTTAAAAGCATTAGTGGCAAAGACTCTAATAGATGTTTACACCTACTTCATATGGACTTGTTCGGTCCACTGCAAATTAGAAGTTTTGGAGGTAAGGATTATACATAGGTCATCGTTGATGATTACTCTCGCTTTGCGTGGGTATTCTTTCTAAAACACAAGTCAAATAGTTTTTATGTCTTTACTAATTTTGTCAGGCAAGTTCAGAATGAATATTGCTGCTCCGTTGTCAAAATCAGAAGTGACAATGGAACAGAGTTCAAATCTGGGGCCATGATAGAATTCTGTTAAAGCTTAGGTATCTTTCATGAGATATCCTCTCCCCGCACTCCTCAACATAACAGAGTCGCTGAGAGAAGGAATAGAACACTTATAGAGGCTTGCAGGACCATGTTGAGTGATGCCTCACTACCGGAATATTTTTGGGCTGAAGCCATCAACACTGCATGCCACGTGCAAAATAGAGCACTCATAAACAAGAACCATAATAAGACACCTTACGAACTACTAAAGGGCAGGAAACTGACTATTTCATATTTTAAAATCTTTGGTAGTAAATGCTTCGTACTTAATAAATAGAAATATCACACGACTAAATTTAGTGAAAAGATCTTTGAAGGTATTTTCGTAGGATATAGTAGCCATAGTAAGGCATAGAGTATTTTTAATAAGAAAACCCTGGTTGTAGAAGAATCTATCAATGTTGTATTTGATGAGACGAGCTTGTTGCAAGGCAGATCTTCTAGTGTGTTTATTGAAGATGCAGGTTCACAACTAAAGGAATTGAGCTTGGATGAGCCATTTAAAGAAAAAGATCATGTGTTCATCATGATCACCACTCCAACCCCTATTAGAGAGGATGATCACCATGATGAAGATGTCATCCAAGTTGATGAAGTAACTCCAGTGATAGAGGAAGCTCTAGATGCAAGAACCCTAGAGCTCAGACACTTGGAGGATCACTCAATTGATCAAATCATCAGAGATCCCTGGGACGGTGTCAGAACTCATAGAGGTACAACTAATGAAAATTTATATTTAAGTTTCCACTCACAGGTTGAACAAAAGAAGTTTGAAGAAGTAAACTCAGATGCATCTTGGATAATGACAATGGAAGAGGAACTAAATCATTTCAAGCGTTGCCAAGTCTGGAAGCTTGTTCCAAGAACCAATGATAAGAACGTTATCGGAACAAAATGGTTCTACAGGAACAAGATGGACGAAAATGGAACAATTATAAAGAACAAGGTCAAACACGTCGCCAAGGGATACCGACAAGAAGAAGGAATCGACTTCGATCAGACGTATGTTCCAGTGGCAAGACTGGAGGCAATCAAGTTGTTCCTAGTATATGTTACACTCAAGGGATTCACTGTCTATCAGATGGACGTGAAGTCGGCCTTTGTTAATGGTGACATAAAGGAAGAAGTGTATGTGGAACAATCTCCATGTTTCGTTGATTCTAACCATCCTAATCATGTTTATCTCTTATTTAAAGCTTTATATGGTTTGAAACATGCTCCTCGAGCTTGGTATGAGACACTGTCTAGCTTTATTCTTGAGAACAAGTTCACAAGAGGAAAGATAGATAAGACATTATTTCTTAGGGAAATAAAATGTTGCTAGTGCAAATCTATGTCGATGAAATCATATTTGGCTCTACTGACGACAACCTCTGCAAGAAGTTCTCAAAACTTATGCAAGGTAAGTTTGAAATGAGTAGTATGAGAGAGCTGAAGTATTTCATAGGACTTCAAGTGAAACAATCTGAAGATGGAATTTTCATCTCTCAGACGAAATTCACCAAGGAGTTAATTAAGAAATTCGGAATGGAGAACGCAACCTTTATGAGGACTCCAATGGGTTCAGCTATGTCTCTGGACAAGGATGAGAAAGGGAAACATTTTGATGAAACCAAGTATAGAAGAATAATTGGATCATTGCTCTATCTTACTGCTAGTAGACCGGATATAATGTTCTCAACATGTGTGTTTCTAGATTTCAAGTGAACTCTAAGGAATCTCACTATGCTGCTGCAAAGCAGATTTTGAGATACCTTAAAGTTACATCAAATCTTGGCTTATGGTACCCAAGAAGTAATGATAGCAAACTAATAAGTTTTTCAGATGCATAATTTATAGGACGCAAAGATGATAGGAAAAGCACTTTCGGGACTTGTCAATTCCTAGGAAGAAGGCTTTTCTCCTGGAGCAGCAAGAAACAAAAATTGTGTCGCAATTTCAACAGTCGAGTCAGAGTATATATCTGCAGGCAGTTGTTGTGCACAATTTCTATGGATAAAGAACCAACTTGAAGAGTTCAATATGAAGTTCAACAAAATTCCAATGTTTTGCGACTCCTCCAGTGCAATTGCAATTGCCAACAACCCAGTCTCTCACAGCAGGACAACACATAGAGCTGAGGTATCACTTTATCACGGAGCTTGTGGAGCATGGAGAAATCAACCTCCAATATGATCTAACTGACAAGCAGGTTGCAGACATTTTCACAAAGCCACTGGATTAGGACAAGTTCTCATTCTTCGAAACAGAACTTGGCATGCTCAACAAAGAAGAATGAAGAAGGAGATCTCACAACAAAGTTCAAGGATCGGGCAATACTTCAAAAAATTACGAAAACTCAAGTTTGGAATTCATTTCTCGAGTACTATTCTTACTACTCGAGTACTGGATAAGAATACTCGAGAACAAGAATGTCTCTCGAGGAATACTTCTCGAGTTCCAGTCTAATTCTCAAGAACTTCAGACTGCTTCTCAAGAACTATCAGACTACTTCTCAAGAACTTCAAACTGTTTCTCGAGACAGTACTTCACTGCACGAGAACAAAATTATCTTCACTCGAGTAATGGCCTTCCACTCAAGAAGTCTGATGCCATTTTTCTCCTGAAGTTCAAATTTCTGATATTCGCACCTGAAGTCTTATACTACCATATTCTTAGGTATGTTACTCTTATTATTTCCTTAATCATCATAAATTAAGACTTATATAAATTGAATAAGTCCGGAAATTCCAAATCACTCGATCTCTAAAACCCTTTTCTCGAGAGAACGAACGACTATTCATCTTCTATGTCGTCATCGCCCTCTTCCCGCCGCCTAAGCGTTCTCTCTTAGAAGGATAGCCGTTAGTTCATATCTTTCAATCGGTGGCCCCTCCGTCAAAGATTGGAATCGGGAGTGAACTTGTATCTACAGGAATTGTTGATTTTTCTGATGACTTCCGCAACGTCCTATTACTCTTGGAAGCTGCCGGCCTTTCTTTCGTCTTCGAGCAGCCGTGCAAAATCTTAGTTGCAGATGTTGAAGAATTCTTCCAACATACCAAACTGATGAGGAATAACAAGATTTTGAATACCAAAGTCCATGGGATTAAAGTTAAGTTAACCACTCCAATCGTCTCTAAACTTTTTCGAATGCCAGTTATTGAGGAAGAAGACGACCTAACCATTGAAGATTGATATCGAGCATGTGGATTCTGTGATGTGTCTGATGATATGAACACCATTCATCTCTCTGATCTAAATACAGAGAGCAAGCTCCTTGTAGACATACTTGGAAAAGTCATTCTATGCAAAACAAGTTCTATCAGTTTCATTACTCATGACTTCTTTGACATGATGACAATAGTAATTTGCAGGAAACAGTTCCAATGGGGTATGCTGATTTTTGATAAAATCAAGGAAATCATTCCAACTCCAAATTTTGGCAGGATTATATATCGTCTACTTCATGCACTCAGGCCAGACATTTTTTATCTATCCAAAGGTACTACTCTTCATCACATGAAGAAAGTTTCCATATCTTCAATTCAAAGATGGGATCTCGAGCTTAAAAACCCTGCTCAAGCTGCAAAAGCCCATGATGTTCAAGAAGATGAGGATAGGACTCCATCTTCCCCTCTACATCAAGTAGATGGCACATCTGGTGCAGTTGTTGAGGGGGAGCCTGCTCCTTCAATCCCTGAGGCAAGCCATTTCTCAGAGGTATGCCATTCTACCCCTCCTCCAGATGTTGCTCCATCTACTGCTCAGTACACCTCTACCATCCCAAATGACTCCAGTCTTCTAGATGTTGATCTACCTGGTGAAGACATTCTTTCTGATTCTCAAGTTTAAGAACAGATCTTATCTACAAAGGAAGATATCAATAGGTTGATTGATGAGCTCACATCTAAAGATCCTCCTTCCACTCTACCTCAACAGAAATCTCCCACACAAGAACCATCTCCATCACACCCCCATTCTGACCTAGAATCCCCTCACCCTCAATCTCCTGCAGCAAGTGAACATGATGAAGAAAATATTTTGATTTCTAATGAAGAAGCAACTCTACAATAGGTTGAAGAACCTCTCAAGAACCTGGACTTCTCCCTTCCAACAATTACTGGTGAGGAAGGAGATATCTTGATTCAGACCTCCATAGCCAAGAGCTCGATTGTCATAGAAGAAATTCCTCCATGGTCAGCTCCACTAGTAACTCCTCCTCATCCTCCTCAAGTTGAAACACTTGCTGCTAACACCCTTTTGGGTAAGATAAAATTAATGCTACAACAACAAAGAGCTTATTTTGATGAATCTCTGAAAGCTGTAGACAAAGTCACTGCTCTTGAAAAAGAGATGAGTAGAGGATTTGCTAAAATCCAAAGCAATACTGATGAACTAAAACACCTGTTCAAAATAGGTGGGAAAGATCTAGACCACACCATTACCAGCATTGGTCAGGTGATGGATCAATCAGTCACTCTAACAAACAATCAAATCCAACATGTGAACAAAGCTCAAGAACACAACTTCAAGACATGCACTGAGGTTGGTACATTCTAAAAGTATCTAGTGTCGACTAAATCCACCTATGGGGGGGGGAATAGGTGTCTTGCAGTCTTTTGCAAAATTAAATTTACCAGCATAAATTAACAAACAGAGCACAGAAAACACACAAAGAATTATAGTGGTTCTCCGATTTGGGTACGTCCACTTTCCCCCTTCGACCTATCTCCCACCAAGGGACGACTCGGTCACTTCTCCAAACGGATTGAAATACAATCCTCACACTACGGAAGGAACCCTTCCAACAAAGGAGTCACAACTCCACCACCACAGGTTGCACCAAACCCTTACAACTAGGAATTAAAATTCCTTTACAATAAACCAAAATTGAATGTAATTGAAAATACAAACAAAGCTTTTGGAGATTCTGATGTCCTTCTTCGTTCGTTGAAGCATTCTTGAAAGTTACAAAGAGTCCACAACCGGATTTCTCTCTTAGAGAGGATCTTGTCAAGATCGGAGGCGACAAGTGATTGCGGCGGAGATACTTTATAGATCCAAACTTCTTGACGAAGCAAGCAAGGTCTACCAACGATCTCTGTCGGATCAATCGACTCCACCGATTCGGAATGGAGAACTAGTCTCGTTCAACGAATCGAGAGACAAGAGATCTCAAGAGGGATGAGTGAGACGCTCGTCTTGCCTCGATACTGTCGTCGGAAGATCAAAGATGACCGGAGATTATCGGCGACGATGAACTGCGAGCGGCTACAGGCGATCGGTGCTTTCCGTGATCCGCTAGGCCACGCTCGGCCTCTTTTTGATTTCTGAGAATATCTCTACTGTAGAACTTCAAAATACGCGTATATATATGCCCTGATCAAACCATAAAGACTGTTGTGGGGCCCACAAGGAAAATCCCTAGCCCCGACCGAAATAGCGCAAGGCATCTTGGTTCGGTCCAACGAACGAGGAAAATTGCCTAAGGCAAAATCGGCGGGAATCGTTGGTGATTCCCGTCGATGTCGGCAGGAATCATTCCCATCGATTCTGCCTTAGCAGAATCCCTGTCTGGAAATGTGTTAGCCGAAAGAAGTCGGCGGGAGAGACTAGCTGATACTCGATGAATCGGCGGGAATCACGAATGATTCCCGTTGAAGTCGGCGGGAATCACAAGTGACTCCCGTCGAAGTCGGCGGGAATGACTTAGTGATTCCCGTCGATTTTGACTTAGAAGATTTTTCTCTTCCTTCCTTTGAAGACTTGGTCTTTGACCCATCTTTGCTCCTTCTTCTGCTCTTCATATACCTTAACCCTGTACTTGAAAATAAGTTCACTCTAATAGAGAGAGCACACGTGAGTCAACACACTGATCTACTCAACGAGGGATTACGTTGCGCATGTATATTGACCCACTGCACCCTGACATTGGTGTGTACTTAGCATGGAATAGCTGCAAGCACAACTTGATAGAAGAACGTCAAATACATTGTGAATCAATCTTAGCTTAACTGGAGTCTTCTTCAAATCCAGGTATTGTGGATACAATACCCAACAACCTCCCGTATTTGAAGGAGCCAAAATCCTACTAGCTAAGATGAATTACACCAACCAAAAAGATATATATAAAAGTATGTTAGACAAGAAATCAGAATAATAAAATTTCCTGCATTCAAAACAAAAATTGAATCAGTATATGATCATATATATATATATATATATATATATATATCCAAAGGGTTGTCCATTTATAATTACAAGAGTAGAAGTACACGCATATTGAAAATAAAGAGTTTAGATTCCAAGTCTATCCCTCCTTTGCCTCAGCGTCTCTTTGTTGTTTTGCCAGGAACTTCTTGCTTTGTCTTTCAAAATATTCCTTTGGCTTCGGGTAGTACCAGGGGGGAGGAGCTTTGTTCTCCACTATGTTTGACTTGAAGAATATGTGTCTTATAGCCTCATATTCTTTGTGCATTTCCCACTCATACTGACTATATACTTCATTTCTATTAAGCTCTCCCCGCTATTGTAGCATGAATGTATCCAGTATGATGTTCCTAGACACAGGACTCCATCGTTCATTCTTAACTTCACTTTCCTTCCTTCTTAATTTCCTATCTGCAGGAGTTTCTTTAGAAGTTCCTTCTTGAAGCTTTCTTTTCCCTTTCACAATCGCTTCTTGTTCAAACATTGCACTGTGAGCAGCTTTGGCAGCGGCTTTAGCAGCCTTTCTGGCATCAGCTTCACTCTCAGGAAATTCCTCAGCAATAGCAACCTCATCAGCAATAGAGTAACATCATCAGTAGTATTAACTGGAATATGTATACCTGAAGCTTGCTGAGCTAGCCAATGACAGCTTTCAAATACATATTCGTTTGATTGTTTAAAGTTGTCGACCATGATTTGCTCTAACCCTGCCATCTTAGCTGCATATTCCTTCTCCCCCTTTTTGGCTTCTAGGGAAATTGAGTTTGCATAAGAGTGCAGTGACTCATCTATATGCTTTACATTCTGAGTGAAATTAGCCAGCAAGGTATTCTAATTCGTGTTGAGGGTGACCATGTTGGCATCGAACAATTTGATATTGTTGGCCACAACATGAGCATTTTGATTTACCACTGTCAGGTCAGCTGTATTTTTCTTTAGCCCTTGCATCAGAAGATTGACTGCAGTACCGGCCTCAACGTACTTATCTTCAAACTTTTGTTCCATCTTATCCAGCTTGTGATTTATCTCCACAATATTCTTTAGCATCAGATCCTCTGATTGCTTAATTCGTTTAAGTACCCTGTTGTGAGATCGTTTAAAGGAGGTCTTCAGTTCATCTACTATACCTTGAATGATATTTACAGTGTGATTTGCCAGGCTAGGTCCTAACGGGTGATCCTGATGTATGGCCTGGTGGTGCTCTGGGGGGATAGGACTCTGTGAGTCAGGATTCTACTCTTCAGATACACTTGTGGAGCTTGATAAATTTACGGTCTCCTGTGGGGGGATTGGGGCAGCCTCTGTCATGTTTCCATATATACTCATCACCCCCTTCAGCATAGTATCAGGTTGTTCCTGAGGCCGGGAGGTCTCCCACTCAACTGATGCGCCAGATACATCAGGAACTTTTACCTAAATCTGTTCCTCAAAAGGGAGGTCAACATCAATCTCCCTCATGGCCATATCATTTCTAGCTTGCTCATCATTAAAGTCCTCATCGACATGCTGTTCAGGGGAATCCACATCATTCTCATTAATAGCGGCATTCTCCACATCATCCTCTACTTCCTCCTCGTCAGTCTGATCAGTAGCGAGGGTTTCCACTACTGCCTTAGCGATGAGGGTAATATCAGTAATAGCGTCTACTTGATCTGAGACTGAGGCTTCCATCCTGATGGCAGCAGAAGGACTGGGTAATGACTCCCCCTCAGTTCCTGCATTCAGCAGATCAGGAACTTCACTGGCTGATCCGAAGGATTTGTAAACTCAGGTGCTGTCTTCCTCATCAATACGTGTTCCAGACGCATCCCCTTGGACAATTCTTCTTTCCCACCTATCAAAGACGCTAGAGTCCATCTTCTTTAGGTAGTGAAAGGGAACTCCCTTAGTCATATCAAATCTATCTCCGTCCATCTGATTCAGGTAGAGACTAATGATTCTCCCGAAGTTAGGAGTATGTAGGGTATCTTTTATTTTCTCAAATAACATGGCCCCCCAGTTTAATTTCTTTCTGCACACTATAGCTATCAGGATCTTAAACATGTCACCTGAAATGTGATCATGTGAGCCAGGCTTGCAGATCAGAACCTGATGAGTCTATTTTATATCTTATTTTGGACTCATCTAGGCCTTTTTCGTCAGCTTTGCACTATCTTTTAGCGCCATTAGTACTCCTTTTGGTTAGCTTCGGCATTCCACGCCATGGTGTACCTTTTTAGCCCATCTCTGTGCTGTGTGCATTTTCATTCTTGTCTTGATTATTATTGTTTGTTGTGGCTGCCGTGATCGATGTCCCGTGCAGTTTTCCTGCAGGTTCTGGGATCGTGTGGGCGTCCGGGATAGGCATTTCAATGTTTTTGGCAAAGGAGCCAGTGGTCGTGCGTTTTTACCCACGCACGACCATCGACCTCCTGGCGCACGATCACCGATCGTGCGTAGTCCGGACTCATTTCGGAAATCCCTATCTTGAACCTTCCGCACGATCACTTGCCATACTGCGCACGAGCACTGTTCGTGCGGCGTTGATCGTGCGCAGTCATATCCCATTTTACAAAAGTTCTGTCTGGCCATCCGCACGATCATCAACATTGCCTCGCACGATCACTGATCGTGCGCTGCTGATCGTGCGCGAACATTTTTTTTCTGATGCAGGTCTACAGGTTGCTCGCGCACAGGCGCTGACCTTGGTCGCGCACGACCACTAGTCGTGCGTCAGTGGTCGTGCGCCCTATTTATTCTGCAAGCTATAAAAAGCGCTGTTCCGCGAATTAGGGCAATCGGATTATTACGGAGCCTACGCCAGTCCGCCGTTTCGCCCTCCAGCATCTTCCTTCGCCTCCACCTTCATCCCCACCATCAGGAGGACCTTCTCAGGCGATTCTAAAGCATTCCGCCTCCTCCGGTGACCCTCCCGGCCATTGAAGCATTCTTCTCCGAGCTCTCCACCAAGAAAGAAGACGAAGCATACCTAGAGAACGGAATTACAGGCCCTCGAGGTGACAGCTCGGTGGTACCGGAAGCCCTCCTCGGACTGCGCTTGGAAGCGGATTGACAACCCGCACCTCCGGCCAACAACCGCGGTGGATCTTCAATCTCGCGGTTTTGCATTTTCTCTCTCTTCTTGTTGTATGGATTGTGTATGCGTGTAATGAACATAAATTTCTGATGTTAAATTGGATCTTTTGTGCTTCTTCATGCTTGTGAGAATTATCATTTGATGCGCCTCGCTCCATCTCACTCCACTCCACACATTCGTTGCACTCAATTCCACTCCGCGCTAATCACCTCACTCGCTAGACTTCCGTCCACTCGCCAACCGAAGTACGGCATCGCGGCAGCTACATCCATCTCGCCTTGAGAAACGGTGATTGCGACCCGTATAGTTTACATTAGTGTAATTGGTCGTAAGACAACCAACCAAAGCCCCCTTCTTTTGCTTATTTCAATTAACTCTCATAACAATAGTTTTGGAGTCTAAATCGTTCGATGCCAATTGCATTCCTCAAGAGACCGACATCCGGGGATTTATTCCCAACTTTATTACTTGTGCGACCGGTACGCTTGCCGTATTTTACGCGCATCAAGTTTTTGGCGCCGTTGCCGGGGAGTGCAATTGTTGAACGATCATGATTTCTGGAAGTATTGGTATACGAGTTAGTGCTTTTTGATTTTTGTTTCTTTGTTTTGTTGCTTCAGTGGATGGAAGGACGTGCTGCAAGAGATCTCGTTACTTACGATCCTGAGATCGAGCGAACTCTTCGTGCGCAAAGGCGTGCCGCTGCTATCAATCCAATCACAATGGGAGATCAGTTGAACAATGACAACGGAGTTCGTGTTGGAGGGAACCTCCATGATAACCGGAACGGGGATGAGAATGATGTGAATTCGCCGCACGCCTGAACCATGAGAGACTACACCACCCCCACTGTAGGGAGCATTTACCCCGGGTTCGGACCGGCGATCGCAAACCAGCAGTTCGAGATCAAACCAGTAATTCTCAACATCATCCGGAACAACGCACAGTTCTCCGGAATGGCCACGGAGGATGCCCATCTTCACTTGGCAGACTTTTCGGAAATCTGCGCTACTTTCCGCTATGCTGGGATTTCTGATGATACGTTCAAGCTCCGTCTCTTCCCCTTCTCTCTACGTGACAAAGCCAAGTCATGGCTTCATACCCTTCCTCCTGGAACTGCCACAACCTGGGAGGCCCTTACCACAAAGTTTCTGGCCAAATTCCATCCGGTCGACCGTATCGTGAACTTGAGACGGGCCATCGCTAATTTCAGGAAAAACGACCAAGAGAGCTTAGCGGAAGTTTGGGAGCGCTTCAATGAGTTGCTGCGGAAATGCCCCAATCACGGATTCCAAACGTGGAATCTTGTGGAAAGCTTCTACTTCTCCATCGAACCTCAACACCGCGCCATGATTGATGCCGCCTCAGGTGGAACAATTATGAACCTTGCTCCTGAGGATGCTTTGAGAGTTTTGCAGGACACCGCCACGCACAGCACCTTCTGGACCGCGGGAAGGAATACTCCCCGTGGTACAAGTGGAGTCTTTGATGTGGAAGCATCAAGGCCCGCTGCTGCTGCTCCAGTGTTGGACATTTCGTGTCAAGGATGCGGTGGAACCGATCATCATAGCTTTGAGTGCCCTGGAGCGGAGGTAACGTATGACCCCGCCTTTTCCAATGAAACTGTTAATTTTATCGCGAATCAAAACAGGGGCGCGCCTTATGGAAATATGTATAATCCGGGTGTGAGAAATCACCCGAACTTCTCGTGGAATCAAAACGCACCAGGCCAACGATGGCAACCGGGGCAGCATCAAAATGATGTCTCCGCCTCCGGAAGCCAACCGCGGCCGCCTTACCCGAGTTACCCCCAAGGGCCCCCCGCCGTAAAAACCAATTCATTGGCTGAAATGTTTGAAAGATTTGTTGAAGTTTCCCAGACGAACATGACAAACCAAGCCGCTTCAATGCGTAAGCTTGAGGCACAGTTGGGCCAATTGGCTCAAATGGCCTCCGAGCGCACTCATGGTACTCTCCCAAGCAACACCGAAAAAAATCCCCACGAATAAGGGAAAAGCCTTGGGGAGGAAAGGCTGGGGAATAACAATGAGCTCGTGATTAGCTGTATGATCCACAAGGTTGAAACCACTGCTTTATGTGATTCCGGAGCATCTAGCAACATCCTCACTCTGCAGGATGTCGCGAGGATGCAATTGCAAATAAACACCGAAGACTGGAAATCACTTATTTTAGCTAATGGAAATGTGGTTGATACTGATGGTGGTGTGAGGGAAGTTAAGATCGAGGTTAACGACAAACATTTTATCACTGATTTTCAGGTCATGGGACCAAAAGAAAATGACTCCATTCCGATACTAGGTGTCCCATTCCTGACGGCCAGTGGCGCATCCCTGGATTTTTCCAAAGGATGTGTCACCTGGCCGGCCGATGATTTCGCCCTCGATGATACTTTTGTACACCCCTCTCTTGTTCAAAACAATATTTTTCTGAGTAGTGCAGATTTCAAGGAAGATTCCGGTCTCCAAGCTTTGAAGGCAACCCTTACGGATGAGAAAACAAAGGGAGGATTGACCGAGACAACTAATGAGAAGAATGACTTATTGACCACGAAGATGTTCGAGTGTACCAAAGACACGGCGACTGTGCCGTTTCCCACCGATGCTGTTGTTGAGCATGACATTCCTAGTTCCGTGCGGGAGAAATCCCTAGACATTTATTTTTGTAATAATCTTCATGACTGTACTAAGCGTTCTGTTGCTTGGGCTGATCCGGTCGCCGTCGCGGTGACGGAAATGACGCCATCGATCATAAAATCTGGGAAAACCGTGGAATCCACTCCTTGGAAGTCTCCATCGGTTGAGAAGCTGAAGGAGGCCAAGCGCTTGCGCGATGAGCGTTATTCTTCCTTCCGGCGCGAAGACACGCACCAGCTGAGCAAGGGGAAATCCTCTTCTCAAGCTGCTATGAAAAATTCTGCTTCTCCTTCGCTCTCCACCGAAAAGACTTACCACAAATCGGCATATAGCTGATTGCTCCTTTGCCGTTCTGCCTCGCTTTTCCTGCTTTTTCTCCTAGTTGTTTTGGGACCTTATTTCGCTCTTTATTTCGTAGCTTTTATTTTGCTGCAAAAACATTATATACAACTGCTAATACAGGTATTTGGTCCATCTTAAGGACGGTAAACAAAAGGGCTATCTGGGAGACAACCCAAGCTTGGACCCTTTGGTTCCCTCGTTTATGCTTTTTATTTTATGTTTTCTATTTTTTTGTACTTTCTATTGTTCGACCTAATTCGCAGGTTCAGCTATTCTTTTGTGCGAAGTAGCAACTCCCGCGAATCATCACGCAATCTTCTGGTATGCTCCTCTCTTTGGAGCTTAGGTACTCTCTCTCGCTTCAGATTTCATTCCTTGGTTGAATGTCTATTTTACTTACTTATGTTTTCATTCAAGTCTAGGGGGAAGAGCCGCCTGTGCACTCCACGAGCACATTTAATTTCGCATGCCAGTAGTTTTTTCTCTTCTGCTGCACACACGTTGGCACCCACATGAGCGCGCACTTAACCATGCGTGCGGCTCGAGTTAATGTATTATTTTGTGTAAACTTTAAGATGGTGGTGCTGACGTAGGATTTTGATTTAGAGTAGTTCGAAACTCGTGCAGTGCTCCTAATCGAGTGCTCGCGTTGTGTAGAAATTGTATAGATTTAGTTTTTCTTTATGCTTGCAATTTATATTTTTTCTGCACTCATAAATACTGTCTGTCCTACTCAAATCTATGAATCTGGAGTAATCACTCGGTAGTGTAGGAATGTGTGTAGGCGTCGCTAGCTTTGTATTGCTCGAGTCGGGAGGACGGATCACTTTTCTCGGTGACTAAGAACTTGCCCCAGGCTACTTTCGAAGCATTGGTGCACTGTTAGTCGAGCGTGAGCGTGACGTAGGCCATCACTTCGGCCCGGTTGTGCCTTGCACCCATCCTAACATAGCCCTCGCTAGCCCCGTTGAGCCTACCTTCCTTTAGTTTCAGCTCCACACTCAATTCACCAATGCCTCAAGCCAATCCTAGTCGTACACCCGCGTCGAGCTCTAGTTCCAAGCATTTTCTCGTTGGGTTGTTGATGTGGGAGGTGGTTTTGTGAATATTGTGGATTTGCCATCTTGTCATTTTTACTGAAATTCAAGAATTTGAAAAAGAAAGAAAAAACAAAATTTATAAAAGCAAAAATTGTGAAAAAGAAAAGAAAAAGCGAAAATAAAAAGTATAAATGAAAATCTGTTTTTGAGAAATCTATTTTGGGGTAGGCGGTGCACACACCCATGTTGTAAAAACCAGGTCTGGGGGTGTGGTGCACTCGCATTCATTTCGCTAGTGGGAAATCTGTATTTGTGCGAGCTCCGTTGGGTTGTGCGTAGCCTTCGTTTTCAGCTTTTTCATCCATACCTACATCTACACCCAAGCCCCAACTCTTCACCTAAAGTCCTGCGGATTTATGCTCGAGTCGAACTAGCATCGTGGAGAAAGTGTGAACGGGCAAGCATATGGTCCCCGACATTGGTGGATTCCTTTGGAGGTGATCAAGAGCCCCGCTCTTTGGCAATGCTCCGCCATCCGACTTGCCTATTTTCTTCCTACACATGACTGCGCGATTCTCCGGAAATTCAATCTTTGAGTAGTGACAGTATTTATTTACGTTTATAGAAAATTATAAATTGCTTAGCATGATTAAAAACTCCTTCTATAATATTCTCTATGCACTTGTATTTCTCGATTTCTCGTCCTACTGTATGTTGAAATTACTACGTCAGCTAGCCATTTTTGAGTCCACAAGGTGATTATTTGCCCGGGACGTGCAAATGGTTAAGTCTGGGGGTGTGATGAGTCTCTATTTTATATCTTATTTTGGACTCATCTAGGCCTTTTTCGTCAGCTTTGCACTATCTTTTAGCGCCATTAGTACTCCTTTTGGTTAGCTTCGGCATTCCACGCCATGGTGCACCTTTTTAGCCCATCTCTGTGCTGTGTGCATTTTCATTCTTGTCTTGATTATTATTGTTTGCTGTGGCTGCCGCGATCGATGTCCCGTGCAGTTTTCCTGCAGGTTCTGGGATTGTGTGGGCGTCCGGGATATGCATTTCAATGTTTTTGGCAAAGGATCCAGTGGTCGTGCGTTTTTACCCACGCATGACCATCGACCTCCTGGCGCACGATCACCGATCGTGCGCAGCCCGGACTCATTTCTGAAATCCCTGTCTTGAACCTTCCGCACGATCACTTGCCATACCGCGCACGACCACTATTCGTGCGGCGTTGATCGTGCGCAGTCATATCCCATTTTACAAAAGTTCTGTCTGGCCATCCGCACGATCATCAGCATTGCCTCGCACGATCACTGATCGTGCGCTGCTGATCGTGCGCGAACATT
Organism: Platanthera zijinensis; assembly: GCA_039513925.1. Classification (NCBI taxonomy): domain Eukaryota; kingdom Viridiplantae; phylum Streptophyta; class Magnoliopsida; order Asparagales; family Orchidaceae; genus Platanthera; species Platanthera zijinensis. The sequence continues at coordinate 55,688,919 of CM077091.1, read as the reverse complement.
TATTTTATGATGCAGGTCTACAGGTTGCTCGCGCACGGGCGCTGACCTTGGTAGCGCACGACCACTGGTCGTGCGTCAGTGGTCGTGCGCCCTATTTATTCTGCAAGCTATAAAAAGCGTTGTTCCGCGAATTAGGGCAATCGGATTATTACGGAGCCTACGCCAGTCCGCCGTTTCGCCCTCCAGCATCTTCCTTCGCCTCCACCTTCATCCCCACCATCGGGAGGACCTTCTCCGGCGATTCTAAAGCATTCTGCCTCCTCCGGTGACCCTCCCGGCCATTGAAGCATTCTTCTCCGAGCTCTCCACCAAGGAAGAAGACGAAGCATACCTAGAGAACGGAATTACAGGCCCTCGAGGTGACAGCTCGGTGGTACCAGAAGCCCTCCTCGGACTGCGCTTGGAAGCGGATTGACAACCCGCACCTCCGGCCAACAACCGCGGTGGATCTTCAATCTCGCGGTTTTGCATTTTTTCTCTCTTCTTGTTGTATGGATTGTGTATGCGTGTAATGAACGTAAATTTCTGATGTTAAATTGGATCTTTTGTGCTTCTTCATGCTTGTGAGAATTATCATTTGATGCGCCTCGCTCCATCTCACTCCACTCCACACATTCGTTGCACTCAATTCCACTCCGCGCTAATCACCTCACTCGCTAGACTTCCGTCCACTCGCCAACCGAAGTACGCCATCGCGGCCGCTACATCCATCTCGCCTTGAGAAACGGTGATTGCGACCCGCATAGTTTACATTAGTGTAATTGGTCGTAAGACCACCAACCAAAGCCCCCCTCTTTTGCTTATTTCATTTAACTCTCATAACAATAGTTTTGGAGTCTAAATCGTTCGACGCCAATTGCATTCCTCAAGAGACCGACATCCGGGAATTTATTCCCAACTTTATTACTTGTGCGACCGGTACGCTTGCCGTATTTTACGCGCATCAGAACCTTCCCTATGATATCTGAGAGAAGCTTTCCTTCTTCGTTCATTTCCTTGCATTTAATAGCCCTTGTCCATCGAGCCAATCAATAAAAAAGCAGTGTCCTCATACGATCATCTTCATCTAGATAGTCCTCTTGTTCAAAGCAGGAGAGCTGGAGATGATGTGACAGTTTTGCAGCCGACATCTTTATCCTTAGACCTGCTATCTTACTCTTTATCAGTGTGTCTTCGTGACGCAGCTTGGAGTTTGCGAAAAACTCAAGAACTTCCTTGTCTAGAACCTTGCACGGGTGCTCGAGGATGAAGGAGAGCCTGGCTTGTTCCAGCATCAAGATGATGTTTCTGAATTCGTCTGAAGCATGGGCAAAGCCAGTCCTAACTAACTCACTTCTAGTGAGGAACCCGACCGTTGTTCGAGGAGCCATTATGAACCTAAGCGAGTTAAACCCAAGGAGTTAACTCTATCTAAATCTAGAATTTGTAGGAACTTAACTAGGAGGGATGATCCTTGAAAGTCGAATTTCAAGGAAGCTACTGAAGTTACCTTTCACTCAGAGGGTGCACGGAAGGAGGCGCGTAGTAGGTGGTGAGCAGAGAGTAGCCCTAGGCTGATGAAAGTCAGGGCTGAAGGGCTGACGGTGGATCGGCGAGACACCCGCGTCGAGCTGATGCCGATGACGGGAACACAGAGTCGACGGAAGACTCCTGCGGGCTACAATCGACGGGAATGACGGAAGGTAGACTCGAAGGTTGTGGAAGTCGACGAACGACGGTTGGGGAGCGATGGGAGGCAGACTCGTTTTCGCAAGATCCGTTGAAGGGATTTGGTGAGGTTTCCGCAGGGTCGACGGGAAATGGCAATGTTTCCACTGCTTTCTGAAGGAAGCTGAAGGGTCAACGGGAAGGTGATCGGTCGGGAGATTTCAGCTCTTTCCATTCGATTAAAACGATCGATGGGAATTCCTGTACATTTAAACCTTTGAGGCGACGGGAATTCAAGCTAATTTGAAACTTTTCCCTTTAAAATAATGGATAAAAATTTTTAGGTCAGAATAGCTACGCCGAGTCGATGGAAGGATAACACTAGAAATAATCACTGGCTATTTCTTGGTGAGTCAATATTTAAAAAATATTAGTTGCAACTACTGGTACAAATCCCTTGAGATTCATCGGACCAATTGACACCCACTCTCACACATTATCAAGATATAGAAAATTTATCAGATTCTAAAATAAGGATCATACGGTTATTGGCTTGCGTGTCCTTCTATTTTAGGTGTGTATATATATATCTTGAAAGAAAATCTACATATATGTCTATATATATATGTATATCTATGCAATGCGATTCAATTTTTCGAAACTGAATGTGCGTACCTGGGATTACTGGGTTGATCATTCGGATCCACTATTCGAAGTACGACGGGTATCATGTACAAGTAGGACACTATAGTTAGCATTATCTCTTATCCCATATTCTTGTTCCAAAGCAAGCTTGGAACATCTCTTGTCTAGGTCCCATCATGTTCATGGGTACCTAGACTATCCTATAAAAAAGAATCACCTTACCTTAGGAACCCAATAGGTATTGGGTCCTAGGTTCTTGTCAGCATAAAATATAGCATGCCTTTCCACAAGATTTCTGACAGGAAGGCTGTCTCTTGCCAAAGGATGTGGACATACCCTTGCCCTTGGCACAGAAGTATTGTGCCAACAATCTATGGCAAAGTGACCCACTCTGCCACAGCACCAACACTCTTGAATATTGTATCTCCTTTTCTGACCAGGTCTATTAACGGAGTTTGTCATGACCCTAGGTCTGTAGGAGGCACAGTTGGAACTGCTCTCAGATTTACCCTTTCCACCGAGACTCGAGGGGGGTCTGATGGTGAACATGTGGGGAGTATCAAGAGGCCTGGGGGATGGTGCTTTATTTTCAGCCAGCACATATTCGGGGGTCCAAGGGATGCTTGCTACATGTTTGCCAACACCCTTTTCCTTTGTCCTAGGGTTGGAAGATGTTCTGCGAGAGCTGGTTCAAGCAATGTCATGAAGTGAGGGGGCTGAGGCCATAAATACAAACGGTTCATGATGAGCCATGTGTATTTTCTCATGGGTAGCCATAACAGCACTTGCACTAGGGGTCTTTCCATATGAGGGTCGATCATTCTTGCAGTGACCATAGTTGTTCTTATGGTCATACTTGAAGGAATGATGAGTGCCCCTCCTACTCGGTGTGGGGGGTCTGTAAACAGTTTTCCCATTTCTCCACGATTTTATAATTCGCGAGATCCACCCATTTTCTCCCTTTCTCTTAATAGCATCTATCTTGGAAAAATTTGATATTATCCTCTTCTCAGTATCTAGATGAAACTCTAGGTTCGAGATTTTTGAGTCCTTCACCTTGATGGATTCCAATTGGAGGTCCATCATGGTCCGCAGCTGAACAAATTCCTTAGCTTGTTCCTCAACAAGCAAGTTGCTCTTCTAAAGGGATCTACGAAGGGAATCAAGAGTTTCAATCTTTTGATTGAAGCTGTTTATTTCCCTTGCATCAAAAGATGGACAAAATTTTGAACTTCTCCTGTCTTCAGGAGATACAAGAGGAAAGGAGCAAGAAGAAGAAGATACACGATCCTGATTGTGCTGATCAGGGTTAGAGTTATGGTCTGTAGAGACTGATGTTTCAGCTTCATCACAACTACATTCCTCAATCTCTTCTTCAGTCTCAGATAGAGACACAGGAGCCCTGATATTGATAGGTTGTTCTTAACTTTCATCTTCAGAGATGAGGACTCCCACATATGCTTCATCTTCTTGTTGGCATTCATTCCAGGCGGTCTTATTTCCCTCCATGAGGTCAGAGATTATTTCCCACATTGATTTTGCAATCTTACACTTATCCAATCTTGTAAGAGATGATCCTGACCAAATATCAGAGATGATCTGTCGTACTAGCTTGTCCAAGTTGAATAGTGAGAGCTCAGTTTCAGACATCTCTGCGGGACTCTTAGGGATTTGGAGATCTTCTCCAGAGTCAGAAGCCTTCATGGGAATGAAGGGACCCTCTTCCACAATGAATAAAGCACGGGGGTCAATGGCTTTCAGATGAAACTGAACTCTCATTTTCAAGATGGGAAAATATTCTTTTTTGCAGGCAGGTAGTCTAAGGGGAGAGACATCAGTGTATAGCTCCATACTTGAGTCTTGTTTTCTTCTTGACACTAGATGCAGGATCTTACTCAAGGTGTTAACCTTATTGATGAGCAACCTCGCTCTGATACCACTTGAAAGTATCTAGTGTCGACTAAATACACCTATGGGGGGGGGGGGGTAATAGGTGTCTATCAGTATTTTGCGGAATTAAATTTACCTGCACAAATTAACAAATAGAGCACAAAAAACACACAAAGAATTATAGTGGTTCCCCGATTTTGGTACGTCCACTTTCCCCCTTCGACCTATCTCCCACCAAGGGACGACTAAATCACTTCTCCAAGCAGATTGAAATCCAATCCTCACACTACGGAAGGAACCCTTCCAACAAAGGAGTCACAACTCCACCACCACGGGTTGCACCCAAACCTTACAACAAGAAATTAAAATTCTTTTACAACAAACCAAAATTGAATGTAAAACAAAATACAAACAAAGCTTTTGGAGATTCCGGTGTCCTTCTTCATTCGTTGAAGCGTTCTTGAAAGTTACGAAGAGTCCACAACCGGATTTTTCTCTTGGAAAGGATCTTGTCAAGATCGGCAGCGGCAAGTGATTGCGGCGGCGATACTTTGTAGATCCAAACTTCTTGACGAAGCAAGCAAGGTCTACCAATGATCTCAGTCGGATCAATCGTCTCCACCAATTAAGAATGGAGAACTAGTCTCGTTCAACGAATCGAGAGACAAGAGATCTCAAGAGAGATGCGTGAGACACTCAGCTTGCCTTGGTACTATCGTCGGAAGATCAAAGATGATCGGAGATTAGCGGCGACGACAAACTGCGAGCGACGACGAACTGCGAGCGGCTACAGGCGATAGGCGCTTTTCGCGATCCGCTAGGTCACGCTCGGCCTCTTTTTGATTTCTGAGAATATCTCTATTGTAGAAGTTCAAAATATGCGTATATATGCCCTGATCCAACCCTAAAGACCATTGTGGGGACCACAAGGAAAAGCCCTAGCCCCGGCCGAAACAGCGCAAGGCATCTTGGTTTGGTCCAGCGAACGAGGAAAATTAGCTAAGGCAAAATCGACGGGAATCGTTGGTGATTCCCATCGATGTCAGCGGGAATCATTCACGATTCCCGTCGATTTTGCCTTAGCAGAATCCCTATCTGGAAAACTGTCAGCCGAAAGAAGTCGGTGGGAGAGGCTAGCTGATACTCGACGAATCGGAGGGAATCACTAACGATTCCCGTCGAAGTTGGTGGGAATCACAAGTGACTCCCGTCGAAGTCGGCGGGAATGACTTAGTGATTCCCGTCGATTTTCACTTAGAAGATTTTTCTCTTCCTTCCTTTGAAGACTTGGTCTTTGACCCATCTTTTCTCCTTCTTCTGCTCTTGATCTACCTTAACCCTGTACTTGAAAATAAGTACACTCCAATAGAGAGAGCAAACGTGATTCAACACACTGATCTACTCAACGAGGGATTACGTTGTGCAGACCCGTGTATATTGACCCACTGCACCCTGACATTGGTGTGTACTTAGCATAGAATAGCTGCAAGCACAACTTGATAGAAGATCGTCAAATACATTGTGAATCCATCTTAGCTTGACTGGAGTCTTCTTCAAATCCAGGTAATTGTGGATACAATACCCAACACATTCAAAGAATATGTTATAGCCACCTTATTAATAGAAGTCAGAAAGGGGGAGAGCCTAGTGAAAGAATTCTTAGAAAAATCTTAAGAAAGAAAGAAGATTGAATAGGAAGCAAAGTTGACTGAGCTACATGCTGATGTCCAGAATCAAATTGTTGGTGTTAAGTTTCACACTTATGACAAAGCTGTATGGATGCATAATCAAATATTCCCTGAATTCCAAGCTGATACAAATGTAATTCCACATCATCTCAATCCTCTTGCTCAGCATCCTCCGGCTAAGCAGCCTCCTGCCCAGCAACCAAGTTTTTCTCATAGACCTAAAGATCAAGGAGCACCTCAAGATAGTTATGCTCAAGCATGGTTAGAATCTAAAATGCCTCAAGCTCCTCCTCCAGAAATCCCAGGTCACTAGAAAAGAAAGTATGGTGATGGTTCCTCTGCTAGCAGGACTAATCCCAATCCAGAAGCTGAAAGAAGGAGAACCAAAGAATTTACTGAAATTGTGAGCCCAACTTCTCAATCTTAAATTCTTGATATTCTCAAACTAGTGATTGATTATAATAAGAATAGACATGATCATTAAAGCTCCAATGAATGGGACTTGTATGAGAAATATATTACAAAGAGAAGGATATATGATAAAAAGTATGGAAAGAATAACCCCAAGGCTCCTCCTAAACATCCAAAGTATTATCCCAAGCCTTTCAGCTACCGAAAGAGATAGCAAGAGAAGAAAGACAAACATCAACATTAACAGAGCTACTAGAAGTTGAAGTTTATCATAAAGTTTATTTATATGATTTTGTTAAATTGGATTTCATGGACAATTCTACAAATATAAATCTCTAATTTTGATGATCGGATTTTTCTATTGCTCAGAATTTTATTTCTTATATCACTTTGTTTTCTAATCATTGCATTTGTTATGATTATCTTGATGAAATTTACCTTAGTGTAGAGGGTTCTGACTTCTACAAATAGGTGGAGATTTTTGGGTATTGTAACCACAATAACCCAAATTTGTATGAAGTCACCCTTGAACTAAGATGAATTAAGTTGTATTTATTGCCCTGGTTGAGTTATGTGTTTGCATGATATAATTGCCAAGTATATACCAATGTAAGTCTATAATGAGTCACCAAACACATGACCATACAATACAATCCGTCATTGTGTGATCCATGATGTTGACTCATGTGTAGCCTCTCTAATGGGACACACTTCATTTTCAATGCACTAAAGCAATGGAATAAAGAATGGTTGCTGATTTCATTTGAAGAAAAAATAATTTTCAGAATGTAAAATAATTCTAAGTCCATTACTCGAGTAGTATATATTGTACTCGAGTAGTGCTGGAATGAATTTTCGAGTACACTAAGTACAGTCCTCGAGTAACAGAAATCATTCTCGGGAAAGCTAACTCCACTACTCGAGTAAGCCTTGGAGAACTCGAGTACTACATATCTATGTCTCGAGTTTACTAAATAATTCATTTCAGAAATTTTCTAAGTGTTGTACTCGAGTAGCAAAAGCTAGTACTTGAGAATTATTTAGTAAACTGTACTTAGTTTTATTGCAAAAGAAACAAAACCGACCAAGTATATACTCCAGTAACTCTAGACCAACACACCACAACCTTCTCCCTCACCACCAACAAAACCGACCACCCTCTCAACCCTCAATAACTTGAGCAGCCCCCTATTCCTCAAACCCGACCACCTTCATTTCCCCTCCAACCCGTCCAAGACTAGATATCTCCCTAAGCCGCCACCTTTCCTCTCTCCTCTTTCTGCATATATATTGTCTTCAAGGTTTATCCCTCTCCTAGGGTTATTACAAATTAAATGGCTAGCATCTTCATCGTCCAGTGTGGATCCGTGAAGTCACATGCAGATAGATTCAACCACCATCATGTGCGCCTCCTCCACTCATCTAGTGGATGAATTTTTCTTAGGATTTGTGTAACGAATTCTCTAACCATCTCTTGTGTGATTTCTTCTAAAATTATTTGTGAGATTTGGTGGACTTAGAAGGCTAATAAATTGTCCTGATTTATATTGAAATCATGTTAATTAAAATCTGAATATTCAAGCATTATTTTCCCGGATATTCTCGTAGTAGAAATCGGGTTCATAAATCTTGATTTTTCCTTGATTTCAAGTGATTTGGTATACCCTCATATTAATGAATTTTCGAGATTGGTTTGTACATTGTGAAAGTGAGTGTAAGATCTACCTTTACTCTAGAGGGGGGGGGGGGTGAATAGAGTATTTTAAAATAATTTACAATTTAAAACTGTAAAGTAGTGGAAGTCTTGATTTATATATATGTGTAAGGTGCTTGCAAAAAGAAAAACTAAGTAAGCAAGAAATAAGAAATCACAGCACACAACAAAAACAAAACACAGCAAGCCAGATGACACAAGGAGCTATAGTGGTTCCCCAACAACTTGGGTACATCCACTCTTCTACCACCCTAGGTAGGAATCCACTGCAGGAATAGTTGATCAGGTGTCATGAGCACCAATGAGCTTTTGATAAGGTGCTCAAAAACCAAACCCATATTTTTTGATAAGGTGTCTTGCCACCACTGAGTTTTGACAAGGTCTCAGAAACCAGCCACAAAACTTTTGAAGGGAGTTTTGAGAAATCCTTTTACAGAAGGAATAAAGAAAAACAAAAAGGTTGAGTTGTTCTTCTCTGTCAATAATCTGAGAGAAGACAAGTGGAAGATATTGTCAAAGCTCCCCCTGAGATCTGTAAGGGTTCACGAAGATGAGCTTTTCTTAGGGTGATAGGCCTTCAGTTGCTTCAAATCTCCAGCAATAAATGATTTCAGCAGATGCTGAAATGTGTGATGTCTGGAGTTATTGATGAAGAAGCTTTTGAACACTTGATGCTTGAAGGAGTTGAATAGCAGATGATCTCCTTCACAGTAATGTTCCTTGTGTTCCGAGTCTATTCCTAGAAGATGAATTCTTGATGAATAATTTTTTTTGTTCTCTCTTCTGCATTCTTTTTCAAATCTTATCAGTTCCCTATATTCAGAATGATTCTCTAGGGAGTATATCAGATTCTAACTTCTAGATAGCGGTTAATCAGTCATAAATGACTACCTTAACTGATATCTGCCTCTGGAGGAAAGTCCTTAAGAAACATTCCAATTAGTCTTCCTTAAAACTTGCTCCAGATTGATTGAAACGGTTACAAAATCTTTTGTCATAAATGCTGAAAATAAGTCTGAATGAATTCCATAACTGTCCTGAATTTGAATCTGGAAATCGTCGATCTCTTCAGAAAAGCGTCGATCTGAGCTCGACTATTGTTGACCTGAGCTCAGAGATTGGACTTAGACTAAAAACAAAAATCGTCGAACTGAGCTCTACGATCGTCGACCTGAGCTCAGAGATTGGAAAACAACTAGAGATAGAGCGTCGATCTGAGCTCGAAGATCGTCGAACGGAGTTCGACGCCTCATTGAACTGAGCTCAGAGATAGTCGAACTGAGTTCGACGTTTCATCGACCTGAGCTCGACGAGAATTGTCGTAGTCTTCAGCACTTGAATCCTGATCTTTAGAAGGCCTTGAGGGCAGCTTTCAAACCTAAGTACTAACCCTAAGAATCATTCTAATTGACCTATCAGACTATACAGCAAGGTCAAAACAAATTCCTAAGCACATAATGATCCTTACCCAAATTAGTAATAGAGTGTTCTAACAATCTCCCCCTATTTGGGTTAGGATTACTATTTACATGACAGAATATGAAATAACAAGCATAAATCAGAAAAAAATAAAACATAAACAACAATGCAGATAACACATGTTGAGCTTTGCAGAATCACAACAAGAGTCACAGATTCAGTCAGAAATAGATATAAGTATCAGCTTACACAACTTACTCATTGCCCTTTTTTAAAAAGAATTTCTCTATTGGGATTGAGGGCTTCCTTTTTGGATCTTCTATCATCATCTGCACCTACGGAGGTTTGAGATTTTGGCCTTGGAACAACAACCTCAGGATGCAGCTTCATGTAGCTTTCAGGATCAAAGAATTTTCTTAAAGCATATCTTTCTAATTCTTTCTTTCTCTGCTCTGATAGGGTTGTGATGTTAGAGGAATCTCTGCCTTGCTCTCTTGCTTTCTTGATCTGATCTAATGCTGCAAGTTCTTTCATTCTAGCTGTCCATGATAGTGGATTGTTCTCAGGGTCTTCAAATGGAACTGGAGGTTCATATCTGTATAATTCCACTAAGTCAGAAGGAGGAGCTCTAGTGACAACTGTATCTTTCAGCTTGTAAGGGAAAGGCCTAGATGTAGAATCAGTAGGGCCTTGTCCTTCCCTTTGATATGGGTGTTGTCTAGCTTGATATCTGGAGTGAGTCCTATAATCTCTCTGTCTGCCTCTTGACTGACCTCTCCTTGACTGATATCCTCTTTGTTGTTGGCCTCTTGGTTGATATCTATCTTGAGACTAGTAAGAGCTTGGCCTAGCAGCAGAAGAAGACTGAAAAGCTGAACCTCCACCAGATCCTGAATCTGGAGGAGGAGGAGGATGGAATTGGGAAGATCCTTTTTCATACTTATCAAGTTTTCTCCTTTTCTTCATGGCCTTAAGTTGATTTCTTGAATATTGCATCCAAGGCTCAGAAATTGGACAGTCATGAAGAATGTAATAAGGTATATCATTGTCATCTTTTACTTTTTCTGGAGGAACTTTTTTCAGTGCCTTGCTTCTTGTTTTCCTCTTCCATGCAATAGTTGCAGAGGACTCATCAGAATCAGTATGGAGTTGGTCACTGTCTGAACTTGGAGGATTATCATAAAGCTCATCAATCCTTTGAATATATTTCTCCTTTTGTTTGGTTTGTTCAGCAACAGTGATGGAAACAGCACTCACAGATATAGCAGTAGCAACAGCAGGCTTAGCAGGAGCATCAAAAACTATCTCATCAGAAACTGAACAGCAATTGTATTAGCAGCAGCAGGAACCTTACCAATAGCAGGCAACACATCAAATTCAGCAGACTCAACAATTTCATCAGCAACTATATCAGCAGCAGCAGCAGCACAAACAGAAATGATAATTTCCTTAGCCTTAAGAGAATTGATATAAGAAGCAATTAGGCTGGGATCACAGTAAGCAACAGGCACAATGGCCTTAGTCAGATCTTCAACTTCCTGAGCTTGTGGACAGCTGAAGTGAAGAGAATCAAAAACTGATAACAGTTACTTGAAGTCAACTTTTATTACTTGTGCTGAAGCTAGAGCTTGCACTTCTGGAGTCTCAAAAGCAAGCATTAACTCTTCTTCATATGGCATCTCCACCTACCTTGATTCAGTTGGAACTGGATCAAGGCACCCCATAGAAGGGATTGCCTGAGGAGGAGAAGTGGAGGAAAGCCTGTCAGATAACTCCTGTATAGACTTCAGGAGTGGAGCCATGGAGGTCTCCAGCAGAGCTACTAGCCTGGGAGCTAGCATCCCATAAAGCTTATCTGTCAGGGTAGGAATATCTACTTACTCAAGTGAGACTTGAGTAGAGGTATAGGTTATAGAGACAGAGATAGATGGTGAAGGAGCTGTAGAAGTAGTGAAAGAAGTGGTGGATGGTAGGATGGATGGTTGAGAGATTGGAATTGTGGAGATGGAATTTATGGTAGTAGAAGTGGATGGAATGAATGATGGTTGGGAAAGAATATCATGAAGGAGTTGTTGATAGGATGTGGTGGATGATTGAAGCTCAGTAGGTGAGGAGTGGGAATCATCCATAAAGGAATCTTCCATGAGATTGAAGGATGGTATGGTGGTGTCTAGGTCAAGAGGTGGATAGAAGTGTAGGGGATGGAATTGTTATTCTGTGGTTGGAGGTGGAGATGAAATGGTTATGGGAGAAGAGATAGAGATGGTGATGGTGGATGAGGGGATGGTTGAAGGAATAATTGGAGAAGGTGGAGAAGAGGAGGAGGCAGGCAAATCTTCCATGAGGGCAGTTGCCTGAGGGGAAGAGACTACAACAGTCCTTGTGCCTGAAAAAGCAGTAGTCCTGGTTGGCTTAATAATCTGCCTGTCCCATTTGCCAAAAAGGGCACAGGTAAGCCTCTTGGAGGCATTAATATGCATGCCAGAGGACACTAGCAGCTGAGGGCACCTGTTGTTCAAGAACAGCCCTAAGATCCTCCAAAAATTAACAAGACTTTTGTTCACCTCTTTCTTAATCAGCTAAAAGAAATTTTCTCCCCAGTTTAAGTGCTTCTTATCAACCAGTGCACCCATCAGGCAGAATTAATACCTGGAAATGGTATCATGGGCAGAATGTTTGGCTAGCAGGACCTTGCCCACAACATTTGTAAGGAATCTGTACTCAACAGACAGATTCTTTTTCAGCAGCTTGTTAGGGTTTGCTGCAGAATGCCCCATTCTATCTAACATCTTCTCAAATTCCTCTCCAGACAAATCAACAAAATCTTGTCCTGAACTTAACTGAAAAACCTCTGTAAGCAGGTAGGAGTTAGAGGTACCTGGGTTCCTGCTATTGTACTGACCACCATGGTTGAATCCATGTTCTGTGCAGTATATACCCACTCTTTTATCTCATCGGCTGCCAACTTTATTCTTGTAGACATAATCAGGGCCAACTGTTGTTCCTTGAAAAGTTCTAGTATATCCTTGAATATTTGATCGCTGCCGTCAAAGGAATGCATGTCTATATCAAAACCCGTGTCGAATTTCATTTTGGCGAGGGCGACAACAGACACTGCCATTGTATACCTGCAAAAATGAACAAACACGACCAAGTGTAGAGAGGTTTGGAGGGAAAGAAAAAGATTCTGCAGAGAGTATGAAAGCGCAAAAGAGAACGACGACCGAAAAATGAGTTTTATATTAGGGTTCGACGCCGGAAAGGAAAGATCGTTGAACTCCGTTCGATGATCTGGGCTTCTAAAGGAATCTAAAGAGTTTCCAATAACGTCAATCTCCGTTCGACGATATTGGAGAGCGTCGATCTCCGATCGATGATCTTTAACCAAAAGAAGATAGCCTAGCGCTATCTGAAAGCGCTGAACTCCGGTCGATGTTTTGAGAAAGCATCGATCTCTGTTCGACGATCTTTCTTAAAATCGTCGAGCGCAGTTCAGAGATAAAAAACAGCCTACAGACACTAGAAAAATAAAGTTTTTAGCCTAGTCTTGGTCTTTTTTTAGAGTTTTAAAATCTTGGGTTTTATTTTAAACTTCCTCCATCTAACATTCCTAACTGATTTAGGAAGAAGGTATGTTTCTTTTCATCCAAAGGTTTGGTGAAAATATCTCCCTTTGCAAATCAGTTGGTATATATTGAATTTCAATTTTATTTTTCTCAACATTGTCTCTTAAGAAGTGATGCCTAATCTCTATATGTTTTGTCCTACTATGGAGGACTGGATTTTGTGCTATAGAAATAGCACTGGTGTTATCACAAAGAATTTTAGACCTTTCTAAGTTATAGCAATGGTCTAGGAGCTGGTTTTGAATCCACAAAATCTGTGAGCAACAACTACCTGCTACCATATATTCAGCTTCAGCAGTTGAAGTGGACACAAATGTTTGTTTCTTGCAGAACTAGGAGACAAGTCTGTCACCAAGGAACTGGCAAGTTCCACTGGTGCTTTTCCTATCTACTCTACATCCAGCATAATCAACATCTGAAAATCCAGTTAATTCAAATCCCGAGTCTTTTGGATACCAGAGACCTAGATTTGCACAACTTTTTACATACCTAAGAATCCTCTTAACTAATGTTAGGTGTGACTCTCTAGGGCTTACTTGGAACCTAGCACATTTATGTAGAAAACATTATATCAGTTCTACTAGCTGTAAGGTACAATAGAGAGCCAATCATTGCTCTATATGTGGTCTGATCAACATGTTTTCCATGTTCATCAGCATCTAGTACCGCATTAGTAGGCATAGGTATTTTCATACAAGATGCTTCAAGCATACCAAATTTCTTAACCAGTTCTTTTGCATACTTGGTTTGAGAAATAAATATGCCTTCAGCATGTTGTTTGACTTGCAATCCTAGAAAGAAGGAAAGCTCACTCATGCTACTAATTTCAAATTTTGAATGCATTAGTTTAGAGAACTTTTTGCACAAATTTGAATCAGTAGATCCAAATATAATATCATTTACATATATTTGCACTAGTAGGGTATGGGACTTATGGGTTCTAATGAAAAGAGTTTTGTCTACTCTACCCCTTATAAAATAATTTTTCAGAAGAAAGCATGCTAAGGTCTTATACCATGCTCTAGAAGCTTGCTTGAGACCATATAATACTTTATGCAATTTGATAACATGGTCAGGATAAGTTGAAGAGATAAAACCTGGGGGTTGTCTAACATAGACTTCTTCTTTGATGTCTCCATTGAGAAATGCACTCTTCACATCCATTTGGTAGACCTTGAATCCTTTGGAAGCAGCGTAAGCTAGGAATATTCTTATGGCATCTAACCTTGCAACTGGTGCAAAGGTCTGGTAATAGTCTATTCCTTCTTCTTGAGAATATCCTTGAGAAACTAGCCTTGCCTTGTTCCTTACAATGATCCCTTGATCATCCAACTTGTTTCTGAACACCCACTTTATTCCAACAATGGAGTGATCCTTAGGCCTTGGCACTAGTTCCCAAACTTTATTCCTCTCAAATTGATGTAGTTCCTCTTGCATTGCAATGATCTAGTGTGGATCTTGTTCTGCATCTTGAATGGATTGAGGCTCAACTTGAGATAGAAAGCAAGTGCGCATCAGGTTCTGGTTGACCTGATTTCAAGTTTGCACACCAGCTGAGATGTCTCCAATCACTTGGGAGATTGGATGATCTGTTGATGTTACTAAATCAACAAGGTGTGTTGATTGTTCACCAACCAGTGTTGTTGTTTCCTCTGGTGGAACAACAACTGGCTCTTCTGGATGATGAGCTTCCTCTTCATCATCACTGTTCTCATCCTTTTGCTGGATAGGTGGAGGAGCTGTATCTTTTTCTTTAATATGCAATTTGTCCATACTTTCTGAAAGAGAGTGTACCTTCAATGGTTCTATGGTAGAAGTAGACTTCTTCTTATAAAACATGTTCGTCTCATCAAAATATACATGAACAGATTCTTCAATTTTACGAGTAGATTTGTTATAAACCCTATAAGCTTTACTGATCATGGAGTATCCCAGAAACACTCCTTCATCAGCTTTAGCTTGGAATTTAACTAGGTATTTCTTGTTATTATTGTAAATATAACAAATGCAACCAAAAATTTTGAAATAGTCTACTTTAGGTTTCTTCCCTTTGAGCAATTCATAGGGAGTCTTGCCCTTCAGTTTATGTATCAAACTTCTGTTCAACACATAGTTGGAGGTGTTCACTACATATGCCCAAAAAGATAGAGGGAGGTGAGCATCTGTCAACAATGTAGTAGAAGATTCAATTAGGGTTATATTTTTCCTTTCAGCTACCCCATTTTGTTGAGGAGTTCTAGGAGCTGAGAAAGTATGCATAATCCCTTCACTCTGACAGAACTCTTGCATAAGAAGAGAATCAAACTCTGTCACATGATCACTTCTGATAAGGGCAATGTGAGTATTGAACTCAATCTGTATGCATTTGAGAAAATCTATCAAACACTTAAAGCTATCAGACTTCTTCCTCAAAAAAAATACCCAAGTGAATCTAGAGAAGTCATCTACAATCACCAAAGTGTAAGATTTCCCTCCAAAGCTTTGTACTGTAATGGGTCCAAAAAGATCCATGTGTAACAGATACAAGATCCTAGGTGAATCACTCTTATTAAGTGACTTAAAACTATTTTTAGTTTTCTTGCCTAATTGACAAGCCCTGCAGAGTCCTTCCTTCTTATAGGGGCCAGAAGGTAGTCCTCTAACAAGGTTGTCCTTGGAAAGCCTAGAAATGGTTCTAAGGTTTAGATGTCCTAGTCTCTTATGCCAAAGATCATTTCGTTTGCAAACTGAATTAAATAAACAGATATCTACATTGGTTGAAAGGAAATCTACAAGATAAATGTTACCTTTCCTTTTACCTGTTAACACTATTGTGTTATCCTCTGACTTGATCTTGCATAAGGATTTGTTGAATATCACTTGATAGCCTTCATCATAGAGTTGACTGATGCTGATTAGATTGTGATTCAGTCCTTCCACATAAGACACCTTCTTCAATGTGACTGAGTCAATCTGAACAGTACCATATCCTTTTGTTTGACCAAAGTTAGAATCACCAAATATCACTTTGGGTCCAAGTTTGGTTTTGAATGATGTTAGATTCTCCTTGTTCCCTGTCATGTGCTTTGAGCACCCACTATCAAGATACCATTGTTGGTTCATTGCTGGATAGGTCTTCACCTGCACATAAACAATTTATATGTTTTTGACCCAGTTTACCTTGGGTCTAGGTTGATAACCTTTTAACTCAGAAATAAAAGACATCCCTGGCTTACTCTTATATCCTTCAGGATAGTATCTCCTAGGAGGTACAATCCATTCAGTATAAGGGTTGAAGCTTTGGGATGTAGGACTTCTAGGATTGATTTTAGATTTATCTCTGAAAGATTGTTCAAAGCTCTGAGCTCCTTTCGACGATCGTAGAGCTGAGTTCGACGATCTTGGGTCAGATGGTCAAGCTCCGTTCAAAGATTGACTATGTCAGAGTTAAGAGTTCAGAAGTCGTCGACCTGAGTTCGACGATTCAGCCTGAGATTGTCGAGCTCTGTTCGACGATCGTCGACCTCTGTTCGACGTTTTCTGTTGAACTTTGTTTTTCTTAGGCAGATTAGGGTTCTTCCTAGCCACCTCTACAACTTCCTTTCCTTTATCTGAAATAAATTTAATTGGAGTTGTTAATACTATAGGTTGGCTGGATGAAGCACCCAAGCATAGTGTACTATTAAATCTTGAGTTCACTGTACTTGTGATGTCCATCCGTCTGATGCTTCTCCCATTAAGGGATTATTCAAACTTCTTTGCCTGAGATAGTTCACTTTTCAGTGAAGCTATCTCCTCCCTACAGCATTCCAACTCCTCAGAAAGTTTGAGGTTATCTTACTTTAAAGTGCTATGTTCAGATAATTGATTTCTGAGAGAGATGATCTCTTTCTCAGACTTTAGCAGGTCTAAACAAAGTGCTTTAAATTCAAATTTAAAGTCCTCTGAATGAAAATCAAAGGAATTTATTACCTGGTCTTCTTTATCTTCATGTTCCGATTCATATTCTGATTCATGTTCTGCATCAGAGTTATGTTGGGAGGCATTGATATCCATCATGCAGAACTCCTTCTCTTCAGCATCATATTCATCATCACTTGAGCTTGATGAAGCCTCTGATTCTTCTTCAGTTTCACTCCAGGTTTCAGCTACAAATCCCTTCCTGGTGTGTTTGTTTTTGCTGGAGGAGGATTTGTCATTGTTGCTTCAGATTTCCAATAATAGATGATTTCAGCAGATGCTGAAATGTGTGATGTTTGGAGTTCTTGATGAAGAAGCTTTTGAACACTTGATGCTTGAAGGAGTTGAATAGCAGATGATCTCCTTCACAGTAATGTTCCTTGTGTTCTGAGTCTATTCCCAGAAGATGAATTCTTTATGAATATTTTTCTTGTTCTCTCTTCTGTATTCTTTTTCAAATCTTGTCAGTTCCCTATATTCAGAATGATTCTCTAGGGAGTATATCAGATTCTGACTTCTAGATAGCCGTTAATCAGAAATAAATGACTACCTTAACTGATATCTGCCTCAAGATGAAAGTCCTTAAGAAACATTCCAATTAGTCTTCCTTGAAACTTGCTCCAGATTGATTGAAACGGCTACAAAATCCTTTGTCATAAATGCTGAAAATAAGTCTGAATGAATTCCATAACTGTACTTAATTTGAATCCTGCAATCGTCGATCTCTTCAAAAAAGCGTCGATCTGAGCTCGACTATCGTAAACCTGAGCTCAGAGATTGGACTTAGACTGAAAACAGAAATCGTCGAACTGAGGTCTACGATCGTCAACCTGAGCTCAGAGATTGGAAAACAACTAGAGACAGAGCATCGATCTGAGCTCGAAGATCATCGAATGGAGTTCGATGCCTCATTGAACTGAGCTCAGAGATAGTCGAACTGAGTTCGATGTTTCGTCGACCTGAACTCGACGAGAATTGTCCTAGTCTTCAGCACTTGAATCCTGATCTTTAGAAGGTCTTGAGGGAAGCTTTCAAACCTAAGTACTAACCCTAAGACTCATTCTAATTGACCTATCAGACTATACAGCAAGGTCAAAACAAATTCATAAGCACATAGTGATCCTTACCCAAATTAGTAATAGGGTGTTCCAACACATTGTTTTGAATCGTTATTTTTGTCCGGAAAGCGCGACTTGGGAGTTAGAGTCGGCTATGAGGGAGGCTCACCCTCAATTGTTCCCCTGATTAGATTGGTTTGTTTTCTTCTTGTAATGTTTGGCTTGTTACCTTTCCTTCTATAGTTGAGGCGTGGTGCGAAAAGTTTCGGGACGAAACTTTCTTTTAGGGGGAGTGACTGTAACACCCCTGATTTTCTACGATTATTTTATTCTCATTTGGCGTTACGTCGACGCGTTTTCTTGGCTTGTGTCATCAGTGGAGTGTGGTCTTAAATCCTTAGAACTGGGTGGCCTATTTTGTAGCCTATTGGTAAGATCTCCCTAGCAAGCCGAGTCGTTTTGGGTGACCTGGTCTGGCCTCTCGGGGGATGCTTGTGTTTTGGCTTCGGGTGGGTATAACTCGAGTTCTGTTCATCAAAAGTTAATTTCAACTTCTCCGTTGTGTTCGTAGCGTGGATATTTAGCTACGGTGCGAATTTCATCGAATTCCGAGGTTGTTCGGTGTTCGCGTCGTTTTGTATTTTATGAAAAAATAAAACTATTTAATAAATATTATATTAATAATTATTTTGAAAGGGTGCGGATGCTTGGCGGTTTTGCCTTGTCATTTTTAGGCATAATTAATTGATTAGTAATTAAGATTAAGAGGATGCTATATATAGGATAGTTTAGACTTAAGAGGAAACCGCTCCTGTTCATCTTCCCGAAAGACCGAACCAGTCCGCGCCTGTTCGCGGAGAGCAGAGAAACCGCCAGAACTGCTCCCCTTCGAACGCCGATTCCGGGAGCGTTTGTGGATGGAATTCGATTCCGAAAGCGGATTTGGATTGCTCTCTCCTAGACCTTCATTCCTCCAGTAAGAAATTCAGTTTTCGTGGTGTTTCTTGGGGTCCTGATTTTCTAGGGTTGTCCGTTTCCGGCATTAAAGCTCCAGATTTCTGCTTTAGGTGTTGCTGTTGTTGGTACCGAGTGAAGATAAGGGAGGCCGACCAAGCTCCACTGGAAAACGAGGCAAGTGGTACTTTTGCCCTTGCCATTTAGTTTTCCTGTTTTCTTATATGCCAAGTTAGCTTATTTTATACAACCGAGCATTTCTTTAGCCATAGTCAGTTTCCTTTCCCATACAATAGATGCTTTCTTTTCCTTTGCAAGAACCGGTGATGATGCCTAAGCTTGCTGTTAGAAAATTCCCTGTACAAAACCTTGCCCAAAACAGCCGTGTATGTTCTCTGTTCTTTTTCCCTCGCTGTAGCTTGTTTGTTCTCTGGCCGGGGAAGGAAGTAAGGGTTAAGTTAGCATTTTCCTGTGCCATAGCTGTAGCCGTGTAGGAGTTAGAAGCTTTAACTCGAAAATTGTGCTAGAAACGTGTTTGGCTGTTAGATTAATATAGACATGCTGGAGTTAGCGATGAAGGATTCAGGGCTTGGCGTTGAGTGTGGTGCACACACTAAATGTCGGGTCTGCTTGAATTTGGCGTTGAGTGTGGTGCACACACTCAACGCCGGGTCTTCTTGGACTTGGCATTGAGTGTGGTGCACACACTCAATGCCGGGTCTGTTGGGACTTGGCATTGAGTGTGGTGCACACACTCAATGCCATTGCCCCTTTATCTGTTCTTTTGCGGATAAGTAGTGTGGCGTTGAGTGAGAAAATTCTTCTAAGTCAAGATCGACGGGAATCACTAAGTGATTCTCGCCGACTTCGACGAGAATCGTTAGTGATTCCCGCCGATTCGGCGAGAATCAATCTGCATTCCCGCCAACCTCTTCCGGATGGCGTTGAGTTAGTTGGCCTCACTCAATGCCATGGCAGTTTAGGCGCTGAGTAAGGCAGGCTCACTCAATGCCACAGCCCTTTCTTGCAGGTAAGTACTTTGGCGTTGAGTGAGTTGACCTCACTCAATGCCAAAGCTGTTTTATCGTTGAGAATGGTGGATGCACTCAACGCCGAAGTTTGTTTTCGCGGCTAAGTACTTTGGCGTTGAGTGAGTTGACCTCACTCAACGCCAAAGCTGCTTTGGCGTTGAGCGAGTTGGACTCACTCAACGCCACAGTTGGTTTTATTGCGGTTAAGTGCTAAGGCGTTGAGTGAGTGGACCTCACTCAACGTCGTAGCTGTTTTGGCATTGAGTGAGGTTAGCTCACTCAATGCCACAGCCTGTGTTGCTGAAGGCGTTGAGGGAGTGGACCTCACTCAACGCCATAGCTATTTTGGCATTGAGTGAGGTTAGCTCACTCAATGCCACAGCCTGCTTTGCTGAAGGCGTTGAGGGAGTTGACCTCACTCAACGCCATAGCTGTTTTGGTGTTGAGTGAGGTTAGCTCACTCAACGCCACCGTCTGTTTAGGCGTTAAGTGAGTGGGGCTCACTCAAAGCCATGCCATGTTGAGTCATCTCAACGCTTTTCCCTTACCTTGATTTGCTCCCCCGAGTGAATTCCTTGATTTTGAGGTTCCTTGACGACTATTTTCTTTTTTTCCAAAAAGGCCGAATCGTGGGTCGTGGTTAGTGGTGGTGGTTTGAACCTCTTAATGGGGGAGGTGTTGTGTAATTTAGTCGAGGCCACCCTTTTTCTTTTATCTTTCTCCAGGTACGGGTTGGGCAAGGGGGTTGGAAATCCCTAGTGCTTTCACATGTAGACCCCTGAGCTTTGTTTCTTGGAAATGGTGGTTGGGCGACTGAGTTTGCCTCCAACCCGGATCCGCGTTGTTTTTGCTACTACCATCTCTCACAGATTAGTGTGTTAGACGTTTCTTCCTTTGTAAATTTGCAACGTTTGGGCTCATGGTAGCCTGGTAAACTCTGCAGGATTTATTTTTTTGGGCAGGGTTGTTGCTGTTTCCTCGCACTTAGTGATTTTCTTTTATCTTTCCTTGGACAGTAGTGCTTGTTTTCGGCTTACTTACTCTTCTTGCTTACCTTATAACCTAACATTTCCGTACAGCTTACTTGTTTAGCTTGCTGAGGTATTCTTTTCTTCTTTGAATGCCTCAGGTTCTGGTTAGTAGCTGATTAGGCAGCTAGTTGTGTTGTGTTGTTGCTGGTGGTCTCTCTTTCTATGGAGATTAGTTCCTTGGTCTTGTGATGTAGTTTTACTATTTTTCTTACAGACATACATATTTGCTAGTGGATTCGTGTCAGTGTGTTGGCGCCCACTGGTAGTTTTACCTTGATACTAGATGTGTTACTTTTTGCTGCTACCTTCTTGGAGTTAGTCTACTTGCTCTTGGGATGATTTATGCTAGGTTGCTACTTACTTTTAAACCTAAAAACACTATTATAAGTATATCTCATGATCATCATGTTTTATAAAACTCAACACTATTTTCCAAATAACGAAAAAAAATCATTTTCCTATATATAGTATAAATCAAAAGTAGGGTCCTGCATAGTATAAGTTGTCCTCTGGGGACACTTATGCACTCTTTTAGGATGTCGAACCTGAATAAAGTATTTTCCGCAGCGTATAAGTATACCTTTTAAATTGTGGACTAGGTGATCCACCGAGCCGAGGGATACGGCCTTTAAAAATATAACTGATTTTCTAATCATATAACTTATGAATTTTCATAAAGTATAGTTGGTAGTGGTTTGCCTGAGCGTCGACAGTTATCCCCTGCTCGACGTGGCATCATGACGCGTGTTTTCTCCTACTCTGATAATCCATTTTCTTCGGAGAAAATTCGGGTTGTGACAATAGCCTCTCCCGAATAGAGCGTATTGTCGAAGTAGCTTCTTCGACATCCTTGCGTGGATATACATTTGATTCGCCTACTTTCGCCCAAGCAAGCGGTGTATGGCAATTATGACCATACAAAGCTTCATAAGGAGCCATACCAATGCTCGCTTAGTAGCTATTATTGTAGGTAAACTCCACGATATATAGATGATCTTCCCATCTCTTACCAAACTCTAGGGCGCACATTCGGACCATATCCTCAATCGTCCTATTGGTCCGCTCAGTCTGGCCATCCGTTTGGGGATGAAAGGCTGTACTAGTAACATCCCATTTCCGGCTAGACCCTAGGAGTCGGTTGGTTGTGACAGAATGCTAGGAAGCCCAAAAATTGAAATACATCAACCGAGATTTTGGGGTCACGGGTTGGTCACGCCCGTGACCGACTCGTCACACCCATGACCTAGGGCGTAACTCCTTCAAAGATCGTCGATCTCAGGGAAACGATCGTCGGGCGCAGAATTTTCAACCCGGGCCTGTCACGCCCGTGACCTATGTATCACGCCCGTGACCTAGGGCGTGACCCCTTCGACGATCGTCGACCTCACCGGGACGATCGTCGAAGTGCAGAATTTGCGTCATGGCCCTGTCACGCCCGTGACCCAGGTGTCACGCCCGTGACCAGGGGCGTGACCCCCTTCAGCGATCATCGATCTCAGCGAGACGATCTCCGAGCGCGGGATTGGCCTGATGACCCTGTCATGCCCGTGACCCATGTGTCACGCCCGTGACGTAGGGCGTGACCACCCTTCGACGATCGTCGATCTAAGTTCGACGATCGTCGAACTCAGAATTGGCCACCCGGGCCTGTCACGCCCGTGACCTATGTGTCACGCCCGTGACCAAGGCTGAAACGTCAGCCAGACTGGAAATTTCGGTAACCGACGTCATAATCAATTCTGATTATGGGAATGTACAGCAGGAATATTTATGGGCTGTTTCCATCTCTAATTATTTAATAGAAAGAGAGAGTGAGGTCCAATAGAAAATCGCCACCTGGATCAGCCATTTCATCTCCCACCTTTTCCTCTTCCCTACATCATAACCAAAACGTTATTAAGAGAAACATTCATGGCCATGAATGTTTCATCCTTTCCCCTCCCACTTGGAGATCTATAACAGCCTCCTTAGAGCAAGAGGATAAGGTTACACGCTCGATCAAACGGATTCAGATTCCTCCCTTTGCTGTTGATGAATTTCCGGCGATGCCGCCACCGCGCAAATGGCTTCACGACGGTCTGCACGCCTCCAGCCCGCAAACAAGGTCCTCCCCTCCCTCTTCTTCTGCGGATAGATCTTAGAAATCATTAGGAGAGATATCGGGCTCAAAAGAGACGGATTGGGTGAGCGATTCCATGGTTTTCCAAAAATTTCATGATGGCGGGTTCGCCGGAAACCGTCTCTCCGGCGGCCGTGCCGCCGCCCGACGGTAGCCCTCACCTCAATAGAGGTGGTGGTGGTGGTGGCTGGCCAGAGAGATGGCTGGGTGGCCGGAAAATAGCTTTAGAAAAGCTACAGGAAGTGTTTGTTTTTCTGATGCTGTTCGGGTTCGGGTAAAGAAGAAGATGAACAGTAACATTTAATTATATTATATAATGCATAGTTAGGAATTAATTCCCTTTACTGTATACTAGGTTGAAACTGAAAATTATAGCCCGTAGGGGCTGAAACATAAAAAGTGGTTAACATAGAAAATGTAGCCCTTGAAGTTTAGTTTAATTCAAAATTGATTTCACTCAATTTGGAGCCCTGGTTAGACCACAGCACACTTGTTGGTGAGGTCTATCCATAGGGCTGTCTTGACCTTAGAAAAAATTCCCCACTCCAATCCATTCATCATAATGACTTGAAATTTAGGGTGTGGCCTAATCTTTCTTATATCTAGGTGCTATCCAAAAATTAGGATTTTTGAAAAATGTTTTTCTATAGTTTTTAGAAAAATTCAATAATCCTAGCATAATTTAATAAGATGGCTAAATGACTTCCAAACCCTCCCAAATTTTGGTGAGTGGTCCCTGGGTTTATCATAAAGTTCTGGTAAAAAACTTCATCTCATTTGGAGATGTTTTGATTATGTTTTTATCCAACCCTAGGTTGGTCCTTATAGGATAATTTAGGATCAAACACCCCCTTGGTATTTGGGTGGTCATATCACCTCAACAGAGGCTGATATTTTGTCCAAAGGCTGTTTAGGGCATGACACACCCTCCAAGGGAGTTTGGGGTGGTTTCGTGTAGGGTAGCCCTAGAACCCTAGGGAAAATCCCATAATGGTGGTTTTTGGGGTTGTGAAGGTCATTGGGTCAAATGACCTTGGACTGACTTAAAATTTGGTGGAGAGAACCATAGGGCCAGTATCGTTCCCTGGACAAAAGTTTAGGGTATTTGGAGACAGCTAGGCCACCTAAAAATTCTAACCCTAGTTTAGGTCACCAACTTTAATTTGAAATATTAAACTATCAAATGAACTTCAAATCAAGTAAAATTGGAATAAGGTGATTTTCTAATCTAAATGGTCATTTTAAAATTTTGTTCAGATTTTTGGGTTAATTTATACAGTACTTCATTTACAATCCTAGTTGTGCCCTAGATATTTATTTTAATGATTATCGAATTTCTGTTCACTATAATGTTATGAAATCTTGGATTAGGGCATCTTATAGCATGATATACCTTCTGTATTTTTCTTGGACGTTTTATCTGATTATTTTGGGTACTTGCTTCTTTAATGTACCAATTGTGATATGTAGTCAAAAATACAAATAATGCCCATTTATTATTTTGAAAATTATAAAATTTGGTCAGTGGGTGTTTTAGACCAGGATAGTCATCCTGTAAATTTATTTGGAATTTTAGATGATTACAAATAGTACCTCTTTCTTTAAGCTAGGAAAATTAGTCTTTTACATTAAACTATATTCAGAGCCCAAATATTAGAGAAAAATTATGGGACTTGGTTTATGGTGGTTTTAGGTCACCATAAAGCTTATATAATTTTCTTGGGATTTTTGGATACATATTTACAGTACTTCCTTCATAATATAGTAGAAATGCCCTACAATGGTAAAATAGGAAATATAGGCCCAAAAACCTCTGGAATTTCTCAAAACTTGGAATTGCTGTTTAAATGTCTCATAGGATTTTTACTGATTTTATGATGATTTATTAGTGGCTCATTAATGCACTTCATGTTCATACTAGGGCATTCAGAATCTTAGAATAAATAAATTAAATGCCCAATAAATAAGAAAATTTGGAAATCTTGGTCTTAGCTATAATATGTAACGATGGACCTCCAGTAAATATTATAGGAGATTCGGAAGACAATTTGGAGCACCTCCCCTTATACCCCTCACGTATCTTAGGATGGGATGCATATAGTAAAACCACGAAAACTGAACTAGAGCGGATAATGAACTTTGGGAGATGGAATTTTGGTAGTTTCTGGTTGGTTAGGGCGAGCTAAGTTTAAGTCCATTATTGGGGTCAGGATAGGTAGAATGTGAGACTAGTTAAGGTTAAGTAGTGTATGGGAACGACGAAAGATCGTCCACCCCGTGTAGTAGTGGAAGAGTCTTAATACACTAGGGCCAGATCTAAAGTAACTTAAAAAGGGATCGGGTAATAGGTATCAACCAATAACAATAAGTGCCTTGCGAAAGGGAACGGTGGGCTTCAGCTACCATCATAGTTCCTAGTGCCCTTTGAGAGCCCTTCACGGGGAATACCGGGGGTAGTCCTGGGCTAATGTAAACTGTAGAATAAATAATCTAAAGAGCAACTAGTATAATTAGGGTTGCACACACATACACCCCGATAGCTAGGAAGGTAGAATAATTTGTTTGGTTGCCATTCAGACGGTAGCTCTGAAGGTAGATGCACGAACGGGACAGTCCGGGGAGCCGAGGGCTCGAGGGTTGGAGTACAGAATAAAGGTGGTGGGTCTTTGATATCTGATTGTCGTTCACACTGGCATCGGTATGTTGACTCGGCGGTGTGGGACACTTAGCCAAAGAAAGTCAGGTGGGTATAGCCAGCAGTAGTACACGGATACTCTAGGTTGTGTTCTTCTAGGGGCGTACGGAAGGGCTAGGCCCGGTAGTGTGGATACCCGCCTAGGAGTGGGGGGCCCGACCCACTGTCTCCGTTCGCCACTACGGAGGTTCCTGGGAGTGAAGCTAGCTGCCCAAACAGGGGGAACTAAAGGTCTGTGCGCATAGAGTCGTATGCGTGAGTTGCACTTGCATGAATCATGGTATAGCATATCACTACACTCATATTTGCATACAACCGACACCCCAATGTATAAATCGGTATGGGACTTTTTATACGATGGGAGCCTTGCACAAGACCC
Organism: Platanthera zijinensis; assembly: GCA_039513925.1. Classification (NCBI taxonomy): domain Eukaryota; kingdom Viridiplantae; phylum Streptophyta; class Magnoliopsida; order Asparagales; family Orchidaceae; genus Platanthera; species Platanthera zijinensis. The sequence goes on along the minus strand of CM077091.1, from coordinate 55,662,673 downwards.
CTTAACTTATAAGTTTGTATGGGCATTCATATAAGTTAAGGTTACTTAATTACTTATTTACTTGCTTGTTTACTTACTGTTCTCTAGCTGCCTTTTTATACAATTGCTACTTACTACTTCTCTTCTTTACCACTTACTACCATAGGATTGCTAGTTGTACTTTGTTCTAGATAATTGTTAGAATAACTCCCCTGTCACCTGCTTGATTATTCTCCACCTTTTTAGCTTCCCTTTCCTTCTCTCCGCTCGGTGCTTAGGAGCCGTAGGGGGGAGGGGTAGGGGATGATAGGGCTTAGTCTTTATGACTAATGGTTTTCGAACCACAACATACAGGAGCTCCGGATGGGAGACAGGGACCAGCAGTCCAGGGACCAGCACCAGCAGAGTACGGTGCGCATGGAGGTGGGTCAGTCTAGCACAGGTGCACCTACGACCAGCTCCGTGAGTGATTAGTACTTTTATAGTTTCTACGATGAGTGATTTGTAGTGAGGACTCTGATGTACCGGGCTCGAGCCCGTTTATCTATATTTCATCTGAACCGTATCTTGCAGTACTTCTATTATCTATTTCCTGTTATTATCTACTGATGGACTAGATGTGATTTCACTTTTATTTACATGCTTCTGTGGACTTGTTTACATTTATGTATAATTACTTCTCTCTCTCGTGATCGAAAAGGGCCGGCAGAATTGGCGTTTTGTAGTGGAGGCCTTCCCGTGAGTCGGTGCCACCGCAAAGCTGCAGTTTTGGGCTAAGACCCCGGTGTTTAAAAAGAAAAAAAATGGGGTCTTATAAGTGGTGTAACACCCCAAAAATCTTAAAAGGTCGATTTGAGGTGCAGGCTATTTGACACGGCCTGGGACACGGGCGTGTCCCAGGGCGTGTCGGGGGTACACGGCCTGGGACACGGGCGTGTCCCAGGGCGTGTCACTCAAGAAATAGGCGGACTGAGTCAGAGAATTACACGGCCCGGAACCAAGCCTTGAACACGGCCATGTCAGATTTGATACGGGCGTGTCCGATGCCGTGTGCCTACCCGTGTACTGCTTGTTGGTTTTGGAGCTCGGTGAGGCAGGGCTGACACGGGCGTGTCATATGACTGACACGGGCATGTCGATGCTCGTGTTCTGGTAGTTTTTAGTCGGTAAGTGTGGCGCGTGTGCCGCTTAAGGGTACACGGCCGGTGACACGGGCGTGTCACAGGCCGTATCAGCCAAAAAAAATGGGATTTTGGGAAAATCGTGGCCGTTCCTTTTCTCTATTTGGATCCAAAGGCTCAGGTGATTCCTTGCTGGATTAAGTCACCAGAGGCTTGATGAAGAGTTCATTCTTCATTTGGCTAAGTGAAGAGAGAAAGAGAGTGGAGAAAGAAGAAGGAGGAGGAGATCAAGCCACCGGCGGAGCTCCCATGGTCCGATTCGAGATCCGAGGCCAGCGCGGTGAAGGCAAAGCTGCTGCGGTTCTTTCTCACTGGCTAGATTTCGATGGCTCCCAAGAGATCGTCAAGGGTAACGATCTCCCTTCTTGGACATGTGAAGTCCTTCTTTTCTTCATTGCATAGGGAAAACCCTTCCCCGCGAGTGTGCGGTGGGTTGTGGCATCCCTTGGGGTAGATATGTGAAGTCCCCCTTGTTAGAGTCCAGAATTGGAGTACGGATCTAGGCATGCTGTGTGAAGCCCATCTGGACATGCTGGTCTGGATTGGTGATGCTTGTTTGCATATCGGAGAAGACTCCGTGGTTATGGCTTGTTTGCCTTGTGCCTACCTGTTGCTTGGTGCAGCAAGAAGTACTGGATGAAGTCCAGGAAATGAAGAGGGTTGGATGCAACTCTTGTGGCCGTGCGTTGCCACTTTGTGTGCGATTGAGCCGTTGGGCTGCAACTCGATGAAAAGGCAGATTGCCGAACAGGAAAGGTGAAACTGACCCGCGCCTATAAATTGCCATGGATACTTTCGTATTCGAGGTGGCACGGCGACTTGAGCAACGGGGGGTGGCTGATCCGTACCTGCGTTATGTCCGTCCGACTGGTAAGCCTGGTTATAGGTTTCGTTGGAGCGCATAATGAGAGTCTTAGGCCCGCGCGCCAAAAAGACTAGAATGCTCAATACCGTGTAAACGGTGGTGTTGACCCTGGTTTTCCGGTGCACCAAGAATGTGCCCTGAGTGCACGGACTGTCGGGCCGTGTGGCCGACGGTTGTGATGGCTTGAGTGTGCCTGCGAGAACATATTTGCTATTGTTGATACCATGCTGTGTAGGGAAGGAATGCTACTGCCCCGAGAAAAGGGTAGGATTGTTATAATTGGGTCAGCTGTATGCTGACCGTTGCCGTGTTTGCCACTGTTTGGGTGGATTGTCCCTGCAGGTACTGGAGAGCTGAGTGGTAAATGAAGGGTTGAAGCCCTTGCTGATGTTGCTGCTGCTGCTGCTGCGGCTAAGCCCTTGAAGGCTGCACGAATGGTTTTGTTTGTTTTGCTTTCACTCATGTATGGCCGGCTTGCGCGCCGATGTTTATAACCCATGATGTGTGGAAAGAGGAACTGTAAGGCCTTAAGGCCAACCTTTCACCTTTGTTGTACATTCCGTGGCTGTATATATAACTGTGGTTTATATATTGGACATTCCTGGTTAGAGTTCAATTTACAACTTAAAGCTTCCGCTAGCATGCTCTGAGTTAGGATACGTGTATGGTTTGGTATTATCCTGTGACCTCACCTTCTGTTTGTGGCATATCGTGTGGGGCCCCGGCCGGACCTTCTACTATATGTCATGTAACGGATGGGGTCGTTACATTTTGGTATCAGCTTCGTTCGGTCTTCCTCTTTCGAATTCGTGGTCGAATACATTTATGGGGTGGCGAGCGCGTATTTGTGCGCCCTGATGTAACGTTAATGAACTCTGGAATGTCCACTAAGGAATGTACATAATCTTGTTTGAGGAATTTGCGCATTCCTTTTCTGTTGTTTTGCTTGCATACAATCGCTAATGTGTGTCTTGTCCACCTATAGGTGACGCGTAGTGGTGCTGGGCAGTCTGAGCCCCAGCGCTCTGATGAGAGTGTGGCACCAGCTGAGGTGCCAACACCTCCTCCATCTGCGGAAACTGTTCGCTTAGTTGCTGAGTCTCTATTTGCCATGATTCAGCCGACCGGGCAAGCGCAGCCGGCAGTAGTGCCAGTTCGTATTGATGTAAGACCCGAGTCGGTTGAGGCTGTCGATCCACGAGCAGTTGACCGACAGTTGAAGCAATTCATGAGCTTTAGTCCGCCTACGTTTACGGGACTGGGATCCCCAACACAGGCAGAGGATTGGTTATCACGTGTCAAGCGGATAATGACAGCGATCAGGGCGGAGGAAACTTTAAAGGTCACCTTGGCCACCTTCATGCTTGAAGGAGAGGCGCGGTTGTGGTGGGACGAGGTTGAGGTACACCATTTGGCGGGCAGGCAATTAACGCAAGTATCGATTGAGGAGTTCTCTCGAATATTTCTGGCGAAGCATGTCCCAGCGGCGCAACGCATTGCCATGGAAAATGAGTTCCAACGGTTAAAGCAAGGAGAAGATAGCGTGGATACCTACCTGCATGAGTTTACAAGGTTGGGACGGTATGCGGGAATAATCTTCGCGGATGACCAAAGGAAAACGAATAGGTTCTATGAAGGATTGCGGGATGAGTTGAGGTTCCTGCTTTCGAGTTCAGTGAACCAAGGGTTTCAGGCGTTGGTTGATACTGCATGTGCGTTGGAGAAGGACATGAGACAGGTGCAAGGGAACAAGGGCTTGGTTGTGTCAAAGCCAGAGTTTCAAGCACCTCGCCCTAGCAAATCGTTCTACCAGAAGAAAGGGGGCAAGAGGTCCAAGCTGTCTGGGGAAGTGTCAACAACCGTTGTGTCGGGGGCGACGTCAAGGCCGGAGTCTCGTACATGCTTTACTTGTGGCCGGGTGGGGCATATAGCCCGTGATTGTCGGGTTGTTCAGCCCAAAGGGGAAAAGAAGACGGGTGCGTCTTATGCTGAGAAGGGCAAAGCGGTGGTTGATTCCTCTGCGTCCCAGGCACAACCCCGAGTTTATCACCTTGGTCAGCAGGAGGCAATTAAGCAAAGTGACGTCGTCACAGGTACGAGTTAATAGAGCTTATTTGCGTAAGTGCTATTGCATTTGGTTATGTGTAGCTTGTGCATGATGTGTGTGTGCTGCAGGCTTTGTCCTGATTCGGAATAATCTGGCGAGAGCCCTGTTTGATACGGGTGCTTCACATTCTTTTCTGTCTGAGGACTTCGTATCTCGAATTGGGGTGCCGAGTCATGTGACGGTTGATAGTACAAGGGTGCTATTGCCGAATGGCTGTGTGATGCTTGCGGTTAGGGCTTGCGATGTGGATGTTCAAATAGGAAGTCAGGATTTCGGTTTGAGTGCAGCTGTGCTACCGTTATCAGAGTTTGATGTGATCTTTGGCATGGACTGGCTCTCGGAGCAGCGTGCCTTTATTGATTGCAACTCCAAGGAGATCACACTGGGCCAGAATACCGGACTTGTGACGAAGTTCGCTGGTATGCGAGGAGTTGGCGGGACTTTGTTGTCTGCGCTCCAAGTCGTCAATGCTGTTCGGAAGGGCGCGGAGTTATTCTTCACGCTAATTCAAGCTGTTGAGCCAAAGGCCAGTGTCGGTGACGTTCTGGTTGTGTCAGAATTTGCCGATGTGTTTCCTAATGATCTTCCTGGGTTACCACCCCAGCGGGAGATTGACTTCTCTATTGAGTTGGTGTCAGGTGCTAAACCTGTGGCCCGCTCACCATATCGCATCGCGCCAAAAGATATGGCGGAATTGAAAGTCCAATTGCAAGAGTTGTTGGAGCAGGGATACATACGCCCAAGTATGTCACCTTGGAGCGCGCCTGTTCTATTTGTGAAAAAGAAAGACGGTAGTTTGCGGTTATATATTGACTACCGCGAATTGAATAAGCTGACGGAGAAAAACAAATATCTGATTCCACGGATTGATGACCTATTTGATCAGCTGGCAGGATCAACGATCTATTCCATGTTAGATTTGAAATCAGGATATTATCAGTTGAGGATTCGGGAAGGTGACATTCCCAAGACGGCGTTTGGAACACGCTACAGTCATTATGAGTTCACGGTAATGCCGTTTGGCATATGTAATGCGCCTTCGGTATTTATGGATCTAATGCATCGAACGTTCCGAGAGTACTTAGATTTGTTCGTGATTGTGTTTATCGATGACATCTTAGTATACTCTCAGTCGGAAGAGGATCATGCAAACCATTTGCGGTTGGTCTTGCATACCCTGCGGAGGAATATGCTTTATGCCAAGTTCTCAAAGTGTGAGTTCTGGCTCTCTTCAGTAGCCTTTTTAGGTCATGTGGTAAGTGGAGAAGGTATCGCGGTGGATCCGTTGAAGATAAGTGCCATTCGCGATTGGCCAGTGATGTCTTCAGTGGCCGAGGTCAGGAGATTCCTTGGGCTTGCGGGCTACTATAGACGGTTTTGGAAAATTTCTCACGGATTGCTTTACCTCTGACCACGCTGACGAGAAAAGATCAAAGGTTCATTTGGACGCCGGAGTGCGCGCGAGCTTTTGAAGACCTAAAGAGTCGTTTGACCACGGCGCCTGTGTTGACATCGCCATGTGGTACAGATGGCTATGAGATCTATAGTGATGCTTCCGGGAGCGGCTTAGGCTGCGTTCTTCTACAGTTTGGTAAAGTGATTGCTTATGGTTCGCGCCAGTTGAAAGTGCATGAGCGGAATTACCCCGTCCATGATTTGGAGTTGGCGGCGGTAATCTTTGCGCTGAAGTTGTGGTGGCACTATCTTTTTGGCGTTAAAGTGGACATCTATACAGATCACAAAAGCCTAAAGTATTTGTTGGATCAGAAGGATCTGAATATGCGACAACAAAGATGGATGGAGTTCCTTGGGGACTACACCTTCGAGATTCACTATACACCCGGGAAGGGAAATGTGGTCGCTGATGCTTTGATTCGGAAGACTCCGGTACGGGCAGGCTGGTTGCAGAGGCATGATCAGCGTTTAATCCAGGAATTGGAAGCATTGGAGATATCTTGTGTTGACAAGGGTTCGTCGACCGATGCATGCTTGAACTGGATGGAGGTTCAATATGACCTTACGGACAGAGTTCGGCGAGCAACGAAGCTTGATGAAAGTCTCCAGCGATATGCTAAAGATGGGCCGGATGACCAATTCTCTTGGGATAACGGTTTGTTACGAAGAAATGGTCGAGTGTGCGTCCCGAGTGTGGGTAAATTGAGGGAAGAGTTGATGTACGAAGCTCACTTTGCAAAGTACTCAGTTCACCCAGGGAGCACAAAGATGTACAGAGATCTGAAAAAGCTGTTCTGGTGGCCCGGACTAAAGAAAGATGTAGCACGTTATGTGGCGGAATGCAATACCTGTGCGTTGGTGAAAACAGAATTCCAGAAGCCTGGCAGTTTCCTGAAGTTGTTACCCATTCCGGAGTGGAAGTTCGATGACATTTCGATGGATTTCGTGCACGGGTTGCCGAGATCGCAATGCGGTCATGATTCAATCTAGGTGATTGTGGACCGGTTGACAAAAGTGGCGCACTTCCTTCCAAACAGAAGAGACGATTCAGTGGAAATCTTGGCCAAGCTCTATGTGGAGTAGATTGTTCGACTGCACGGTGTTCCTCGGAGCATCATCAGTGACCGTGATGGGCGATTCACATCGAATGATTGGCGACTAGTTCATCAAATGTTGGGTAAAAAATTAGCGTTTAGTACGGCCTTTCATCCCCAAACGGATGGCCAGACTGAACAAACCAACAGGACGATGGAGGACATGCTCCGCATGTACTCCCTCGACTTTGGTAAGAGGTGGGAAGAATATATTTTTCTTGTAGAATTTGCCTATAATAATAGTTACCAAGCGAGCATCGGTATGACACCATTTGAGGCTTTGTATGGTCGTAAATGCCGTACACCGTTAGCTTGGGCAGAAGCAGGCGAATCTAAGCTGAGTGGGAAAAAGGAAGTCGAAGAAGCTACCTCGCTTATACGCTCTATTCGGGAGAGGTTGTTGATCGCCCAAGATCGTCAAGCAAAGTACTACAATGCCAAACACCGGAACGTGGAGTTCGCGGTGGGTGATTGGGTATATTTGAAGATTAAGCCCTTCAAAGGCGTATCTCGGATTCGGCGGTTGAAAAATCTAAGTCCGAGGTATCTTGGTCCATTTGAGGTGGTGGAGCGAGTTGGGGAAGCTGCTTATCGACTAGCACTTTCAGCGGACTTGGGTGGATTACATGATGTATTTCACATCTCAGTACTTCGTAAGGCTGTTAAGGATCCAGCTCAAGTAGTAGAGAATGATCGGGTACCGGTCGAGTATGGTCTAACGACGAGGGTTCGACCCATTCGGATCGAGGATCGATCCGAGAAACAGTTGCGGAACAAAGTGATCGGGATGGTCAAAGTCCGATGGGACAATTGTGGTCGTGAAGAGCTAACATGGGAGCGAGAGCAGACCATGCGAGCTGAATTTCCCGAGCTGTTTGTATAAACTGTAGACCGTATACCTTTTGTTATAACAGAGTTATCAAGTTATAGCATTGTATTTTCTTGTTTTCCTTACCGTGTCAAATTTCGGGACGAAATTTTATTAAGGAGGGGAGGATTGTAACACCCCAAAAATCTTAAAAGGTCGATTTGAGCTGCAGGCTGTTTGACACGGCCTGGGACACGGGCGTGTCCCAGGGCGTGTCAGGGGTACACGGCCCTGGACACGGGCGTGTCCCAGGGCGTGTCACTCAAGAAATAGGCTGACTGAGTCAGAGAATTACATGGCCCGGAACCAAGCCTTGAACACGGCGTGTCAGATTTGACACGGGCGTGTCCGATGCCGTGTGCCTACCCGTGTACTGCTTGTTGGTTTTGGAGCTCGGTGAGGCATGGGTGACACTGGCGTGTCACATGACTGACACGGGCATGTCAGGTTCGACACGGGCGTGTCGATGCCCGTGTTCTGGTAGTTTCAGTCGATAAGTGTGGCGCGTGTGCCGCTTAAGGGTACACGGCCTGTGACACGGGCGTGTTACAGGCCGTGTCAGCCAAAAAAAATGGGATTTTGGGAAAATCGTGGCCGTTTCTTTTCTCTATTTGGATCCAAAGGCTCAGGTGATTCCTTGCTGGATTAAGTCACCAGATGCTTGATGAAGAGTTCATTCTTCATTTGGCTAAGTGAAGAGAGAAAGAGTGAGGAGGAAGAAGAAGGAGGAGGAGATCAAGCCACCGGCGGAGCTCCCGTGGTCCGATTCGAGATCCGAGGCCAGCGCGGTGAAGGCAAAGCTGTTGCGGTTCTTTCTCACCGGCTAGATTTCGATGGCTCCCAAGAGATCGTCAAGGGTAACGATCTCCCTTCTTGGACATGTGAAGTCCTTCTTTTCTGCATTGCATAGGGAAAACCCTTCCCCACGAGTGTGCGGTGGTTTGTGGCATCCCTTGGGGTAGATATGTGAAGTCCCCCTTGTTAGAGTCCGGAATTGTAGTACGGATCTAGGCATGCTGTGTGAAGCCCATCTGGACATGCTGGTCTGGATTGGTGATGCTTGTTTGCATATCGGAGAAGACTCCGTGGTTATGGCTTGTTTGCCTTGTGCCTACCTGTTGCTTGGTGCAGCAGGAAGTACTGGATGAAGTCCAGGAAATGAAGAGGGTTGGATGGAACTCTTGTGGTCGTGCGTTGCCACTTTGTGTGCGGTTGAGCCGTTGGGCTGCAACTCGATGAAAAGGCAGATTGCCGAACATGAAAGGTGAAACCGACCCGCGCCTATAAATTGCCATGGATACTTCCGTATTCGAGGTGGTACGGCGACTTGAGCAACGGGGGGTGGTTGATTCGTACCTGCGTTATGTCCGTCCGACTGGTAAGCCTGGTTATAGGTTTCGTTAGAGCGCATAATGAGAGTCTTAGGCCCGCGCGCCAAAAAGACTAGAATGCTCAATACCGTGTAAACGGTGGTGTTGACCCTGGTTTTCCGGTGCACCAAGAATGTGCCCTGAGTGCACGGACTGTCGGGCCGTGTGGCCGACGGTTGTGATGGCTTGAGTGTGCCTGCGAGCACATATTTGCTATTGTTGATACCATGCTGTGCAGGTAAGGAATGCTACTGCCCCGAGAAAGGGGTAGGATAGTTATAATTGGGTCAGCTGCATGCTGACCGTTGCCGTGTTTGCCACCGTTTGGGTGGATTGTCCCTGCAGGTACTGGAGAGCTGAGTGGTAAATGAAGGGCTGAAGCCCTTGCTGATGTTGCTGTTGCTGCTGCTGCGGCTAAGCCCTTGAAGGCTGCGCGAATGGTTTTGTTTGTTTTGCTTTCACTCATGTATGGCCGGCCTGCGCGCCGATGTTTGTAACCCATGATGTGTGGAAAGAGGAACTGTAAGGCCTTAAGGCCAACCTTTCACCTTTGTTGTACATTCCGTGGCTATAAATATAACTATGGTTTATATATTGGATATTCCTGGTTAGAGTTCAATTTACAACTTAAAGCTTCCGCTAGCATGCTCTGAGTTAGGATACGTATATGGTTTGGTATTATCCTGTGACCTCACCGTCTGTTTGTGGCATATCGTGTGGGGCCCCGACCGGACCTTCTACTATACGTCATGTAACGGATGGGGTCGTTACAAGTGGTATCAGAGGAGACCTCGATCGAAAGAGAATTAGTCAACAAAATCTTCGGCCACCCCCGTGCGAGCTTAGTTTGCAGACAAACTAGCAGCGGAAGCAGTGGTGTGCCCATAAGGGAAATCACACGTGAGAGTCCATCCTAACCCTTCTTAAAATTCCATTCATTCGCTCTCTAACAAATGGAATTTTTACTTGTAGCCTGCGACGAACCCTACATCACAGCAGGGGACACCCCAGGCTCCAAATGTGGTCCCGCCTCCGCCGGCTCCAGCTCCGTTCCAGCAGACGGAGATGGGGCAAACACTGACGGCCATTCTAGAGGCCTTCAGAGCTCAGCAAGCCCCGGCTCCACAGCCAAACCCCGGGGCCAATTGGATGACTGTCTTCCGGGGACTTTCCCCTCCAGCTTACCAGGGGATGGAGTCTGCAGTACGTACGGAGGAATAGTTGGACACCATTTACGAGATGCTGGCAGGGATTCGATGCCCCACTGAGGATGTAGTTGCTTTGGCGGTCTCCTGCCTAGAGTCACACGGAAAGAGGTGGTGGAAGTCTCAGCTTGACACCACCTTTGCGGGGATGGATTGCGCTGATATTACTTGGAAGGAGTTCATAGCAGCGCTCCTGGGACATTTTGTACCTCAGTCGGCGAGGGATGACCTGGAGGATAGTTCCTGCAATTGAGGTAGGGGAACAGGACTGTGGTGGAGTACTATCAGGAGTTCACTCACCTGGCCCGTTATGCGGACGCTTATCAGTTAGACGATGCTGGCTATGCCCGGAGGTTTTATAAGGGGCTCCAAGACGACATGAGACAGTCCCTCCTTTTCGTCTCAGAGGGGAGTCTGGCCAGGATTCTGGAGATGGCTAAGAAGAGAGAGGCGGATCAGCTTATAGTGAAGAGCCGGAAGAGACCGGCTGATGATACAGTGATTGGAGGTCGTAGAGACTGTCCTCGGGGCAAGGTTATTGGGTAGAGAAGGAACGGGGATCAGCCTCGTCAGGAGTTTGGGCAGGAGCAGAGGAGTCAGGGGGTACTGGCTCTCCAGCCTATACAGATGCTGGAAATGCCAAGGACAGCTGAGCAGCCACCGGTATGCTATCAGTGCAACCAGCCGGGGCATATCAAGAGGAACTGCCCTATGAGGCGAGCACCCCCACAAGCACATCAGGGCGCTCCACCTCCCCGGTAGTTTGGCGGACGAGGACAGGACCGAGGACGAGGATTTCAGGATCGAGGCCGCAGGCCAGAGAGGGAGCAGGTGTATGCTCTAGACCTGACACAACCCCGAAACCCATAGCAAGTTATCACATGTATGGCAGTACTTTTAAGTTTTCTTTATATAAACTGGTATTCTAGACATAACCTAGTTAGAAATTAAGAGAAGACAACTATAAAAAAAATACTAAGACACTTAATTACCCCAGGCATTTTCTTCGTTAGCGGCAAGCCTGCTCACACCCTTTTCTACACTGGTGCTTCGCACTCGTTCGTGTCGGAGGATTTCGTGAAAGGACAGGAAGCCATTCATCGAGAAGATGATGAGGGTGCACCTACCCGATGGGTAAGAGATAATGACCTCTGCTCATTGCAATATGGAAGAGAGGATTGGCGGGAAGGCATTTGAGGTACCAGCGACGATTCTGAAGATGCCAGATTACGATATGATCCTGGGCATGACTTGGCTGTGCTGGAACCATGCCCAGATCGACTGCGTGGCGAAGAGGATCACTGTGAGGCACGGTGACTCCTTCATTGTCATAGAAGGTATTATATCAGCACCCCGTACCTTATTATCATCTGTGCAGGCCGTTAAGGCCCACCTGCAGGGGGGAGAAGTTTATCAGGTCCTTTTTGAGGCGGTCTTGGCCAAGGACTCCATTTCAGATATTCCAGTAGTGCAGGACTTCGCCGACGTGTTTCCGGAGAAGCTACCAGGGCTACCCCTGCACCAAGAGAATGACTTTCAGATTCAGCTCGTACCGGGGGCTAAGCCGGTATCCAGAGCTTCATATCGAATGGACCCAAAGGAGTTGGTGGAATTTCGAAGCCAGCTTCAGGAGTTAGTTGAGGCCGGGTTCGTTCGGCCTAGCTCTTCACCATGGGGAGCTCCGGTGCTGTTCGTTAAGAAGAAGGACGGGACCCTTCGAATGTGCATAGATTACCGGGCCCTGAACAGGTTGACGGTCCGGAATACTTATCCCTTACCAATGATATACGAGCTATTTGACAAGCTGGAGGGAGCCCATTGGTTCTCAAAGCTGGATCTGAGATCTGGATACTAACAGCTTCGCATTCGGGAGGAGGACATCCCGAAGACGGCCTTCAGTAACAGATATGGGTTGTACGAGTTTACCGTGATGCCGTTCGGGCTCACGAATGCACCCTCCGCATTCATGACCTTGATGAATCGGGTGTTTGAAGAGTATCTGGACGTCTTCATCATCATATTCATCGACGACATCCTTATCTATTCATGGACGGAGGAGGAGCACGCGAGACATCTGGCCTTGACCTTGGAGAAGCTACGGGAGCATGAGATGTATGCCAAGTACAGCAAGAGCCAGTTCTGGCTAAAGGAGGTGGCCTTTATGGGCCATGTAATCAGTGGAGCATGTCTGGCAGTGGATCCGGCGAAGGTCCAGGCAGTACGGGATTGGCCACCACTAAAGTCGGCCTCGGATGTTCGAAGTTTCTTGGGACTTGTCGGTTACTACCGGAAGTTCGTGAAGTGGTTCTCTCAGATTGCCCTCCCTATCACGTCTCTGACGAAGGAGTCCCCTTTTATCTAGACGCCTCGATGAGAATCTTCTTTCCAGGAGCTGAAGGATCGTCTAACCTCGGCTCCCACCCTTGCTCTTCCATCAGAGAAGGAGGGATTCCAGGTGTATACAGATGCTTCCTATCAGGGGATGGGTGTCGTGCTGATGCAGAACGGGCACGTAATAGCCTATGCCTCCCGTCAGTTGAAGCAGCATGAGCAGAACTACCCCGTGCATGATTTGGAGATGGGGGCAGTTATTTTTGCTCTTAAGATCTGGCAACACTATCTCTACGGAGTACATTGCGATATCTTCTCCGACCACAAGAATCTGAAGTACATCGACACCCAGAAGGAGTTAAACATCAGGCAGAGACGCTGGGTGGAATTTCTGTCAGACTACCAGTACACCATGCACTACCATCCGGGGAAAGCGGACGTGGTCGCAGATGCTCTGAGCCGGAGAGCGAGTACGACAGGAGTAGGCCCGCAGCTGATGGCCTTGGAGTTGGTTAGATCGTTCGAGGAGATACAGATTTCACTAGTGTTTGAGGATGACCCGGAGCTATACATGGAGTACCTGGGGTCGATGGTTACTACTGATGATATTCGAGACTGCATCATAGATGGGCAGATGCTGGATGAGAGAGCTGAGCCGATATTCCGAGCCTTAGAGGAAGGCACGACAGGAGATTACTCTTTGAGGGATGGTCTCCTATGTTTCCGAGGCAGAGTCTACATACCAGCAGGAGGACGGATCCGGGAGGACATTTTGACGGAAGCTCACTGCAGCCGGTATTCGGTACACCCGAGGATCACCAAGATGGTAAAGGATTTGAAGAGGACGATGTCTAGGCCGGGTATGAAGAAATATATTACGTACTTTGTAATGCATTGCGAGGCCTGCCAGCTCGTGAAGGCGGAGTGTAGAAACCCGGCAGGTTTGCTGCAGCCGCTTCCGGTGCCGGAGTGGAAATTTGAGGATATAGCCATGGACTTCATACATAGGCTACCTCGATGCCGTGCGTGGAATGACTCGATCTGGGTGATAGTGGACAAGCTAACGAAGGTGGCCAGATTCATTCCAGTGGCGAAGGACGCACCGGTCAGTGTATTAGTACGGAGGTTCATTGAGAAGTTTGTGCGTTATCATGGGGTGCCCAAGACTATCGTTTCGGATCGGGATGGGAGGTTTACATCCAGGGAATGGAGGTCTGTCCAGGCCTATCTGGGTTCTCGGTTGACATTCAGCACAACTTTTCACCCTCATACAGACGGGCAGACAAAGCGCACCAACCGTACACTGGAAGATCTGTTGCGACTGTGTATTTTGGACCGTGGCGAGCCTTGGGAGAGGTTGCTTCCACTGGTCGAGTTTTCATACAACAACGCCCATCAGTCCAGCATAGGCATGGCTCCATACGAGGCATTGTACGGAAGGAGGTGCAGGACCCCACTATCATGGGTTCAGGATGAGGATCCGCATGCACTAGGCTCGGAGTTTGTGGGAGATACAGATGCTCAGATTAGATTGATCCGGGATAGGATGTTGGAAGCCCAGAGCAGACAGGCCAAATACTATGATGCGAGGCATCGTAAAGTGGAGTTCTAGGTGGGAGACTGAGTTTTCTTGAAGATAGGGACGATGCACGGAGTCTCGCGGGTTTGCGGGCGAAAGAAGCTCAGCCCGAGATATATGGGTCCTTATAGGATCCTGGAGCGGATCGGCCTCTTAGCCTATAGACTAGAGCTACCACCAGAGTTAGCGGGATTACATGACGTCTTCCACGTCTCCTCACTTCGGAGGGCTCTACTACGCCCTGAGCAGTTGATTTCCTCGACAGATGGCCCGGTGGCCTCAGATCGGTCAGTCAACTTGGAGCCTATCAGGATTGATGATACAGCAGTGCGGGTCTTGCGATGGAAGAAGGTTCCGTTAGTCAAGGTTCTGTGGAACAATCATGGGCAGGAGGAGCATTCATGGGAGCCACAGGACTTGATGCGGCAAAAATACCCGGAACTTTTTTCGTCAGGTATACCTCACAACCCCTCTGGACAATCAATTTACTTTCCTGTTTTAAACCAATAAGACTGAAATTTCAAGAATAGGGGCTAAACTTTTGTTTATTGGGGTGTATATACATAGTTAATTGGGCGAATTAATCTTAGATTTGAAACCGCACAAAGCAAACATAACGTAGAGATGTAATCTTTCAATTCTCATGGGATATTACAAGCTTCTTTTTCCCGATTAGAGTCCTGTAGGCTTAACCTTGATTTCGGGGACGAAATCTTTGTTTTGTTTATTGGGATTTGTAACATCCCATTTCCGGCTAGACCCCTAGGAGTCGGTTGGTTGTGACAGAACGCTAGGAAGCCCAAAAATTGAAATACATCAACCGAGATTTTGGGGTCACGGGTTGGTCACTCCCGTGACCGACTCGTCATGCCTGTGACCTAGGGCGTGACTCCTTCGACGATCGTCGATCTCAGGGAGATGATCGTCGGGCGCAGAATTTTCAACTCGGGCCTGTCACGCCCGTGACCTATGTGTCACACCTGTGACCTAGGGCGTGACCCCTTCGACGATCGTCGACCTCATCGGGACCATCGTCGAAGCAAAGAATTTGCGTCATGGCCCTATCACACCCGTGACCTAGGTGTCACGCCCGTGACCAGGGACGTGACCCCCTTCGGCGATTGGCGATCTCAGCGAGATGATCGCCGAGCGCGGGATTGGCCTGATGACCCTGTCACGCCCGTGACCCATGTGTCACGCCCGTGACCTAGGGCGTGACCACCCTTTGACGATCGTCGATCTAAGTTCGACGATCGTCGAACTCAGAATTAGCCACCCGGGCCTGTCACGCCCATGACCTATGTGTCACGCCCGTGACCAAGGCCGAATCGTCAGCCAGACTGGAAATTTCGGTAACCGACGTCATAATCAATTCTGATTATGGGAATGTACAGCAGGAATATTTATGGGCCGTTTTCGTCTCTAATTATTTAATAGAAAGAGAGTGTGAGGTCAAATAGAAAATCGGCACCTGGATCAGCCATTTCATCTCCCACCTTTTCCTCTTCCCTACATCATAACCGAAACGTTAATAAGAGAAACATTCATGGCCATGAATGTTTCATCCTTTCCCCTCCCCACTTTGAGATCTATAACAGCCTCCTTAGAGCAAGAGGAGAAGGTTACACGCTCGATCAAACAGATTCAGATTCCTCCCCTTGCTGTTGAAGAATTCCCGGCAACGCCGCCACTGCGCAAATGGCTTCACGACGGTCTGCACGCCTCCAGCCCGTGAACAAGGTCCTCCCCTCCCTCTTCTTCTGCGGATAGATCTTAAAAATCATTAGGAGAGATATCGGGCTCAAAAGAGCCGGATCGGGTGAGCGATTCCATGGTTTTCCAAAAATTTCATGATGGCGGGTTCGCCGGAAACCGCCTCTCCGGCGGCCGTGCCGCCGCCCGACGGTAGCCCTCACCTCAACAGAGGTGGTGGTAGTGGTGGCCGGCCAGGGAGACGGCTGGGTGGCCGAGAAATAGCTTTAGAAAAGCTACAGGAAGTGTTTGTTTTTCTGATGTTGTTCGGGTTCGGGTAAAGAAGAAGGTGAACAGTAGCATTTAATTATATTATATAATGCATAGTTAGGAATTAATTCCCTTTACTGTATACTAGGTTGAAACTGAAAATTATAGCCCGTAGGGGCTGAAACATAAAAAGTGGTTAACATAGAAAATGTAGCCCTTGAAGTCTAGTTTAATTCAAAATTGATTTCACTCGATTTTGAGCCTTGGTTAGACCACAACACACTTGTTGGTGAGTTCTATCCATAGGGCTGTCTTGACCTTAGAAAAAATTCCCCACTCCAATCCAGTCATCATAATGACTTGAAATTTGGGGTGTGGCCTAATCTTACTTATATCTAGGTGCTATCCAAAAATTAGGATTTTTGAAAAATGTTTTTCTATAGGTTTTAGAAAAATTCAATAATCCTAGCATAATTTAATAAGACGGCTAAATGACTTCCAAACCCTCCCAAATTTTGGTGAGTGGTCCCTGGGGTTATCATAAATTTCTGGTAATAAACTTCATCTCATTTGGAGATGTTTTGATTAAGTTTTTATCCAACCATAGGTTGGTCCTTATAGGATAATTTAGGATCAAACACCCCCTTGGTATTTGGGTGGTCATATCACCTCAACAGAGGCTAATATTTTGTCCAAAGGCTGTTTAGGGCATGACACACCCTCCAAGGGAGTTTGGGGTGGTTTCGTGTAGGGTAGCCCTAGAACCCTAGGGAAAATCCCATAATGGTGGTTTTTGGGGTTGTGAAGGTCATGGGGTCAAATAATCTTTGACTGACTTAAAATTTGGTGGAGAGAACCATAGGGCCAGTATAGTTCCCTAGACAAAAGTTTAGGGTATTTGGAGACAGCTAGGCCACCTAAAAATTCTAACCCTCGTTTAGGTCACCAACTTTAATTTGAATTATTAAACTATCAAATGAACTTCAAATCAAGTAAAATTGGAATAGGGTGATTTTCTAATCTAAATGGCCATGTTATAATTTTGTTGAGATTTTTGGGTTAATTTATACAGTACTTCATTTACAACCCTAGTTGTGCCCAAAATATTTATTTTAATGATTATGGAATTTTTGTTCACTAAAATGTTATGAAATCTTGGATTAGGGCATCTTATAGCATGTTATACCTTCTGTATTTTTCTTGGACGTTTTATCTGATTATTTTGGATACTTGCTTCTTTAATGTACCAATTGTGATATGTAGTCAAAAATACAAATAATGCCCATTTATTATTTTGAAAATTATTAAATTTGGTTAGTTGGTGTTTTAGACCAGGATAGTCATCCTGTAAATTTATTTAGAATTTTAGATGATTACAAATAGTACCTCCTTCTTTAAGCTAGGAAAATTAGTCTTTTACATTAAAATATATTAAGAGCCCAAATATTAGAGAAAAATTATGGGACTTGGTTTATGGTGGTTTTAGGTCACCATAAAGCTTATATAATTTTCTTGGGATTTTTGGATACACATTTACAGTACTTCCATCATAATATAGTAGAAATGGCCTACAATGGTAAATTAGGGAATATAGGCCTAAACACCTCTGGAATTTCTCAAAACTTGGAATTGCTGTTTAAATGTCTCATAGGATTTTTACTGATTTTATGATGATTTATTGTTGGCTCATTAGTGCACTTCATGTTCATACTAGGGCATTCAGAATCTTAGAATAAATAAATTAAATGTCCGATAAATAGGAAAATTTGGAAATCTTGGTCTTAGCTATAATATGTCACGATAGACCTCCAGTAAATATTATAGGAGATTCGGAAGACAATTTGGAGTACCTCCCCTTATACCCCTCACGTGTCTTAGGATGGGCTGCATATAGTAAAACCACGGAAACTGAACTAGAGCGGATAATGAACTTTGGGAGATGGAATTTTGGTAGTTTCTGGTTGGTTAGGGCAAGCTAAGTTTAAGTCCATTATTGGGGTCAGGATAGGTAGAATGTGAGACTGGTTAAGGTTAAGTAGCGTACGGGAACGACGAAAGATCGTCCACCCCGAGTAGTAGTGGAAGAGTCTTAATACACTAGGGCCAGATCTAAAGTAACTTAAAAAGGGATCGGGTAATAGGTATCAACCAATAACAATAAGTGCCTTGCGAAAGGGAACGGTGGGCTTCAACTACCATCATAGTTCCTAGTGCCCTTTGAGAGCCCTTCACGGGGAATACCGGGGGCAGTCCTGGGCTAATGTAAATTGTAGAATTAATAATCTAAAGAGCAACTAGTATAATTAAGGTTGCACACACATACACCCCGATAGCTAAGAAGGTAGAATAATTGGTTTGGTTGCCATTCAGACGGTAGCTCTGAAGTTAGATGCACGGACGGGATAGTCCGGGGAGCCGAGGGCTCGAGGGTTGAAGTACAGAATAAAGGTGGTGGGTATTCGATATCTGATTGTCATTCACACCGACATCGGTACGTTGACTCAGCGATGTGGGACACTTAGCCAAAGAAAGTCTGGTGGGTATAGCCAGCAGTAGTACGCGGATACTCTTGGTTGTGTTCTTCTAGGGGCGTACGGAAGGGCTAGGCCCGGTAGTGTGGATACCCGCCTAGGAGTGGGGGGCCTGACCCACTGTCTCCGTTTGCCACTACGGAGGTTCCTGGGAGTGAAGCTAGCTGCCCAAACAGGGGGAACTAAAGGTCTGTGCGCATAGAGTCGTGTGCGTGAGTTGCACTTGCATGAATCATGACATAGCATATCACTACACTCATATTTGCATACAACCGACACCCCAACGTATAAATCGGTATGGGATTTTTTATATGATGGGAGCCTTGCACAAGACCCCTAAACTTATAAGTTTGTATGGACATTCATATAAGTTAAGGTTACTTACTTATTTATTTACTTGCTTGTTTACTTACTGTTCTCTAGCTGCCTTTTTATACAATTGTTACTTACTACTTCTCTTCTTTACCACTTACTACCATAGGATTGCTAGTTGTACTTTGTTCTAGATAGTTTTTAGAATAACTCCCCTGTCACCTGCTTGATTATTCTCCACCTTTGTAGCTTCCCATTCCTCCTCTCCGCTCGGTGCTTAGGAGTCGTAGGGGGGAGGGGTAGGGGATGATAGGGCTTAGTCTTTATGACTAATGGTTTTCGAACCACAATATACAGGAGCTCCGGATGGGAGACAGGGAGCAGCAGTCTAGGGACCAGCACCAGCGGAGTACGGTGCGCATGGAGGTGGGTCAGTCTAGCACCGGTGCACCTGCGACTAGCTCCGTGAGTGATTAGTACTTTTATAGTTTCTACGATGAGTGATTTGTAGTAAGGACTCTGATGTACCGGGCTCGAGCCCGTTTATCTATATATCATCTGAACCGTATCTTGTAGTACTTCTATTATCTATTTCCTGTTATTATCTACTAATGGACTGGATGTGATTTCACTTTTATTTACATGCTTCTGTGGACTTGTTTACATTTATGTATAATTACTTCTCTCTCTCATGATCGAAAAGGTCCGGCAGAATTGGCGTTTTGTAGTGGCGGCCTTCCCGTGAGTCGGTGCCACCGCAAAGCTGCATTTCTGGGCTAAGACCCCGATGTTTAAAAAGAAAAAAAATGGGGTCTTACAGTACTGAATGCTAACATTGTTCCCAATAGCTGATGGATTATCCTCCAATCATTCGACGTGGATCGCCCATCACAGTAATCTGACTATCTGCTCCATATAGAGCTTTGCAAAAGTTTCCACTGAATCGTCCCTCTTGTTCGGTAGGAAGTGAGCCACTTTTGTCAATCGATCTACAATCACCCAGATTGAATCATTCCCGCATTGAGAGCTCGGCAACTCGTGCACGAAATCCATTGAGATATCATCAAACTTCCATTCCAGAATAGGTAACGACTTCAGGAAATCGCCAGGCTTCTAACATTCCGCTTTTACCAACGGACAAGTTTGTCATTTAGCCATATAATGTGCTGTCTTTCTTTAGTCCTGGCCACCAGAATAACTTCTTCATATCCTTGTACATTTTTGTGCTTCCAGGGTGAATTGAGTATTTTGCAAAGTGAGCTTCATACATCAACTCTTCTCTCAACTTACCCATACTTGGGACGCAAAATCGGCCATCTCTCCCTAACAAGCCTTCATCCTAGGAGAATTGGCCATCTGACCCATCCCTTGCATAACGTTGGAGACTTTCTTCAAGCTTTGTTACTCGCCGAACCCTGCTCGCAAGGTCATACTGTACTTCTGTCCGGTTCAAACACACATCGGCTATGGAATTCTTGTCAACACAAGAAATCTCTAACGCTTCCAAATCCTGGATCAGACGCTCATCATGCATCTGTAACCAACATGCCCGTACTGGAGTCCTACGACTCAACGCATCAGTGACCACATTTCACTTCCCGGGAGTATAGTAAATATCAAAGGTGTAGTCCCCAAGGAACTCCATCCACCTTCGTTGTCGCATATTCAGATCTTTCTGATCCAACAGATACTTTAGGCTCTTATGATCTGTATATATATATCCACTTTTACGCCATATAGATAGTATCGCCACCATTTAAGCGCAAAGATCACCTCCGCCAACTCCAAGTCATGGACAGGATAATTCCGTTCGTGCACTTTCAACTAGCGTGAGCCATAAGCAATCACCTTACTAAACTACAGAAGAACGCAACATAAGCCTCTCCCTGAAGCATCACTATAGATCTAGAATCCATCTGTACCACATGGCGATGTCAACATAGGCGTCGTGGTCAAACGACTCTTTAGCTCTTCAAAAGCTCGCGCGCACTCCAGCGTCAAAACGGACTTCTGATCCTTTCTCATCAATGTGGTAAGAGGCAAAGCAATCCGTGAGAAGTTTTCCACAAACCGTCTTTAGTATCCTGCCAGTCGAAGGAAACTCCTTACCTCGGCCATTGAAGACATCACTAGCCACTCTCGGATGGCACGTATCTTTGACGGATCCACTGTTATGCCCTCTCCACTTACCACGTGGCCAAGAAAAGCCGCCGACGACAGCCAAAACTCACACTTTGAGAACTTGGCAAAGATCTTATTCCTCAGTAAGGTATGCAACACCAATCGCAAATGGTTTGCATGATCGGCTTCCGACTGCGAGTACACTAGGATATCATCGATGAAGATAATGACAAACAAATCCAAGTACTCTCAGAACGTTTGGTGCATTAAATCCATAAATACCAAAGGCGCATTACATAAGCCAAACAACATTACGGTGAACTCATAATGCCTGCAGCGTGTTCCAAATGTTGTCTTGGGAATTTCACCTTCCCGAATCCTCAGTTGGTAATATCCAGACTTTAAATACAATTTGGAATAGATGGTTGATCCCACTAGCTGATCAAACAAGTCATCTATCCATAGAATCAGATACTTTTTTTTCTCCGTCAGCTTATTCAACTCACGATAGTCATTACATAACCATAATCTACTGTCTTTCTTTTTCACAAACAGAACAGGCGCGCTCCAAGGTGACATACTTGGGCGTATGTATCCCTGTTCCAGCAACTCTTGCAGTTGGACTTTCAATTCAGCCATTTCTTTTGGCGCTATGCAATATGGCGAGCGGGCCATAGGTTTTGCACCTGGCACCAACTCAATAGAGAAGGTGATCTCCTGCTGGGGCGGTAACCCATGAAGATCCTTAGGAAATACATCGGCAAACTCCGACACAATCGGATCATCGCTCACAATGGCCTTTTACTCAACAGCCTGAATAAGGGTGAGGAATTACTCCGTTCCCTTCCGAACAGCATTGACGACTTGGAGAGCAGACACCAAGATCCCGCTCACTCCTTGCATACCAGTAAACTTAGTCTCAAGCTTGGTATTCAGGCCCAGTGTGATCTCCTTTGAATTGCAATCAATAAAGGCACGCTGCTCCGAGAGCCAGTCCATTCCAAAGATCACATCAAACTCCGATGTCGGTAGCATAAGTGCACTCAAACCGAAATCCCGACTTCCTATTTGAACTTCCACATAACAAGCTCTATCCGCAAGCATCACACAACCATTCGGTAATAACACCTTTTATACTATCTGTCATCACATGACTCGGTACTCCAATTCGAGCTACGAAGTCCTTAGACAGAAACGAATGCGAAGCACCCGTATCAAACAGGGCTCTCGCTAGGTTGTTCCGAATTAGGATAAAGCCTGTAGCACACACATCATGCACAAACTACATTGAAAGTATACAATAAAAATAAAGCAAGCAATATCTTAAATCGTACCTGTGATGACGTCACTTTGCTTTATAGCCTCTTGCTGGTGAAGATTATAAACTCTGGGCTGCGCCTGGGATGCAGAGGAATTTACGACTGCTTTTCCCTTCTCAGCATAAGATGCACCAGTCTTCTTTACCCCCTTTGGCTGAGCAACCCGACAATCACGGGCTATATTCCTCACTTTACCACAGGTAAAGCAGGTAAGAGACTCCTGCTTTGAAGTTACTCCCCACGCAACTGTCGCATAAGCTTGCCTATAAGGCTTGGACCTCTTGCCCCACTTCTTCTGGTAGTACAATTTTCCAGGGCGGGGTGCTTTGAACTCTGGCTTTGTCATAGCCAGGTCCCTTTTGCCATGTAACCGCTTTATGTCCTTCTCCAGCGCACACACAGTATCAACCAATACCTGAAATCCTTGGTTCATCGAACTTTAAAGCAAGAACCTCAACTCATCCCGCAATCCTTCTTAGAACCGATTAATTTACCTTTGTTCATCCGTGAAGATTGACCCTGCATACCGTCCCAACCTTGTAAATTCATGCAAGTACGTATCAACGCTACTTTCTCTTTGCGTTAACTGTTGGAACTCGTTTTCCATGGCAATGCGTTGTGCCACTGGTAAGTGCTTTTCCAAAAACATTCGAGAGAACTCCTCAATCAAAACTTGTGTTAACTTACTGCCCGCTAAATGGTGTAACTCAACCTCATCCCACCATAACCGTGCCTCTCCTTCCAACATGAAGGTGGCCAATGTGACCATCTGACTTTCCTCTATCCTGATCACCATAAATATATGCTTGAATCGTGATAACCAATTCTCTGCCTGCGTTGGGGATCCCATACCCATGAACGTAGGCGGACTGAAGCTCATGAATTGCTTCAACTGTTGTTCAGCTGATCGCGGATCCACAGCCTCAACCGGTCCGAGTATTACACTAACATGATCTTACACCAATGCCGGCTGCGCCTGCCCGGTCGGTTGAACCAATGACGGCTGCGCCAGTCCGGTCGGCTGAATCATGGCAAATAGTGCCTCAGCAACTAAGCGAACTGTTTCCGCAGATGGAGGAGGTGTGGGCACCTCAGCTGGTATCACACTCTCATCAGAGTGTTGGGGCTCAGACAGCTCAGCACCACTACGAGTAACCTATTGGTGAACAAGAAACACATTAGCGATCTCGCACAAGCAATAACAACAATTTAGGAACACGCAGGTTTACCAAACATGTGTATTTGCATTCATTAGTGGACATTCAAGAGTTAATTAGTGTTAAAGCGGTTCGCACTGACACGTGCTCGCCACCCAACAAAAGAAATCGACCACGAATTCGAAAGAGGAAGACCGAGACAAGCTGATACCACAATGTAACGACTCCACCTGTAAAATAACATATAATAAAAGGTCCGACTGGAGCCCAAAACTATATGCCACAAATAGACAGTGAGGTCACAGGTTAATACCATAATACCATCGCATCCTAACTCAGAGCATGCTAGCAGAATATTTCTACAATAAAGATGAACTCATACCAGGAATGTCCATTACATATATAAACTATATTTATATATCAACTCTTGAAAGAGTGTACAGCAAATACAACACATGTTGGCCTTAAGGCCTTACTGTTCCTCTTTTCATAGTGTGGATTGCATACATAGGCGCGCAGGCCGGCCAGACCTGAACAAAACATATTATAAAGCTTAGCCTTCAAGGGATAGAAGCGAAAGCGGCAGCAGCAGCAACAGCAGGGACTTCAGCCCTTACTTCCCGCTCTGCTCTCCAGCACCTGCATAGGGATAGCCCACCCAGAAGGTGGCAAACAAGGCAACGATCAGCATTCAGCTGACCAAATTATAACAATCCTACCCCTTTCCCAGGGTAGTGGCATTCCTTCCCTGCAGGAATAGCAATGCATAGACAGATATATCATATCTTGTGCTCTCACGCACAATCAATCCATCACAATCGTCAGCCACAAGGCCCGACGATCCGTGCACTCAGGGAAAATTCTTGGTGCACCAGTGAACCAGGGTCAACACCACCATTTACACGGTATTGAGCATTTAGTCTTAATGGCGCGCAGGCCTAAGACTCTCATTATGCCACTAACGAAAGCTCAATGCCTTGACGCTCTCCTGTGCAGTCAACATAACGCAGGTACAGCTCCACCACCCCCCGTTGCTCAGGTCACCTTGCCATCACCAAGTACAGTATACCCGAGGCTATATCAAAAGGCACGAGTTGGTTTCACCTTTCCTGTTCGGCAAGAAGACTGTTTAGAGCTCGCAGCTCACACTAGCCATAATGTCCGCCAAGGACTGGCTTCACAATAGCCACGCTATCCACCAAGGACTGGAAGCACTGTCCACATTGGTATGGCTACACTATTACTACAACACAAGCAGTACAAGGGTATTTTCTTAGAATTCCTCATTCCAGTACTTCCTGCTACTTCCCTTCATAGGCACAACCCATTGACTCTACAAACTACATGTTTATACGCTGAGTCTTCTCCGGTACACAATATGCAACATCACCAATCCTTACCAACCTGTCCAGATGGGCTCCACATATCATGCCTATCCCGTACTACACATTTTCGAGTCTAAATGCAGACTCAATTGGGTATAACAACTATAAACCCACGGGGATCACTTACTCTTCCACCTTTTGGTGGAGGATCCCATGCTCATGCATAAAGGATGATTTCACTTGTCCAATGAAGGAAGGTCGTTACCCTTGACGATCTCTTGGGCACCATAGAAATTCTAGCCAGTTGAAAAGAACCGCAGCAGCCTTGCCTCCACAGATCTGGCCTCGGATCTCGAGTCGGAACTTTAAAGCTCCCGCGGTGGCCGGATCTTCTCTTCTTCCTCCTCCTTGCTCCTCTCCATTCTCTCTTCTCTTTAGAAAGATAAAATCCAAGCGAAGAAAGAAATCTTCACACAAATCCGAAGTTAACCCAGCAGGAAGAAGCCTGGGCCATTGGATCCCTGATGAAGGAATCGAACGGCCACAAATCACCCTCAAAGTCTATTATTTGGGCTGACACGGCCCGTGAATTGCCCGTATCACATGTCGTGTACTGCAAGTGGTACATGAACCGACTCATCTAGACCAGAACATGGGCTAAGACACGCTCGTGTCATGCCCCTAACACTCTCATGTCAGTATGTACATGCACGTGTTGAGGGGTGTATCCCTCAAACGGTACAGGATAAACATTCCCGAAAAGGATACGACTGGGGCACACGCTCGTGTCCTTAGCCATGTGCCAAATATGCCCCTGTGACATGCCCATGTCACAGGCCGTGTGCCACACTCAATACTGCCTGGTTTCCCACCCGAGCAGGACATGGCCTCGGACACGCCCGTGTCCCTTGCCATGTCACCTTGACACACCCTGGGACACGCCCGTGTTCCAGGTCGTGTGTCTCACTCAAGACACACTCGAGTACCCAGAGCTGGACATGCCCTGGGACACACCCTTATCCCAGGCCGTGTCACCCAGATTGAACTCCTAATTGGATTTGGGGTGTTACACTTTGGTGGGCAAGGATTATTTTATTGAGATTTGTGAGGTTTCTGCCTCCTCTGCTTCTTACTTCTTTTTCCCTATACTTATGAAGAGCATGTATGATTATTTAGGTAGAGGGATAACGTTTTTATCACCGTATCGGAACCCATTACTGAAATAGATAATGGAATAGTTACCTATTTGTTGATGTGGGAAATGTGCCTCTAGACTCTGCGAAGAGAAAAGAGCTTGGAGGAAACTGCCGTAACGCCCTCGATTTTTTGATATTTGGTTTAATTCATTATCATGTGTGTTTATGACGTCAGGGCGTTACGTTGATGTGTTTTCGGCATATGATGTTGTTAGAGTGTGGTTTTAGCTCTTAGGTTTTTCTATGTGTGGCTAGGTTTAGTCTGTTTGCAAGATTCCCTAGCGAGTCGGGTCTGTTTTGGTGACTCAGTGGAGCCTCTCTGGGAATGCTTGTGTTTTGGCTTCGGGAGGTGTTAGGCCAAGTTTGGTTCATCGAATGTTAATTTTGACTTCACCGTTGGGTGCGTAGCATCAGTATTTATCAATGGTGTCATTTTCATAGAAATCCGTGTTGGCACAAATTTTGGGTCGTTTGGACCATTATTTAATAATAAACTATTATTATAATACTTATATTTCGAAGTATAAATAGCCTTGTGAATAGACAAACCCTATTCAACGTCTCCTTCTTGAAACCATCGGCTGTTACGGGAAGAGCGAGAGCGACAGTCTCATATAAGCTTTCGGCCACCGGTGCTCGAAATCATTTTTGGAGAGAAGATCCTGATAGATCTCACCTAGATTTACGTTTCTACGGTAAGTATTTCCCGTTTCGTGAAATTTTTGGTGTTAGGGATTTCGTTTTGACCCTCTTTCATCCTAAAAAGTTTCAGGAATTGTTTCTTAGGTGGTTTTTGGCTAGATCCATGAGGAGGAGTGCTGGTGTTGCCAAGTGCGGCAAGGTTTAAGGCAAGTGGTGGTTTTCCCATTTCTTGTTCTCTATTCCTTTTATTTTGATTCTCTCCCTATATAGAAATTCTGTTTGCATAGGGTTTGGCCCTATAATTTCCAGTCAAGGGCCATCCGTCTGAATAATTTTTAGTCTAGGCAAATTCGTCAAGGGTCATACTGACTATTAATCTAGTCCTAGAACTGTCAAATATTTTTGGGTTAAATATTAGTCATGGTCGAGATCGTCATCATAGTCGGGAAGAAGAAGAAGGAAATCTGATTCATTTTTTTTACTGTTAAGCATTGTCCCCCATGCCCCCTCCTTCTTTTAGATAAAATGATTTATGGTTGGTGTGAATTAGGGGAAGTAGAAGTCTGTATCCTTTCTAGTACAGAAATGGGGATTTGGGTAGAGTATGGCCATCATGACTTGCTGAACAGTAGAAGATAGTTGAGAAAATTTAGATGAATGTGGGATCAGTCTGGTAAGGGAAATCTTATTGGGTTTGGCATTTCGCTTAAGTCAAATGTGTCTTATATGGCTGATTAGGCTAAGACAGAAATTAATCCTTGATTACATTATGTTAATTCATTGAATTTGAGGCGTCGACTTAGGACATTTCGTCGGGCAGGTTAGGCGTTGAGTATAGCCTTAGCACTAAAGTTCTGTTTTTATCCTAAGTCCAAAAGCGTTGAGTGCGTTGAGTGCACTCAACGCGGCATTAAGTGTGTTGAATGCACTCAACGCCTTGCTGAGTGGTCTGAGAATCTAATTCCAAAAGCATTGAGTGTGTTGAATGCACTCAATGCCTTGCTGAGAGGTCTGCGACGCTAATTGTAAAAGCATTGAGCATGTTAAGTGCACTCAACGTGGTGTTGAGTGTGCTGCATATAGTCAACGTAGGGTTGAGTGTGCTGGATACACACAACACCATCAGAATTTGACGCTAAGCCAAAAGGCTTTGAGTGTACTGCATACACTCAACGCGGCATTGAGTGTGCTTTATACACTCAATGCCATTAGGAAAATCTTTGCATCTAAGTTAAAAGCGTTGAGTGCATTGAGTGCACTCAACGCGACATTGAGTGAGCTGAATACACTCAACGCCATCCAGTGAAAGTTATGTCTTAAGCTAAAAAGCGTTGAGTGCATTGAGTGCATTGAGTGCACTCAATGTGGCGTTGAGTGAGCTAAATACACTCAATGCCATACTGTAAAATTCTGCCTAAGATTGAAAGCATTGAGTGAGTGGTATACACTCAATGCGGCGTTGAGTGAAGCTAGTTTTTGTTGAGAAGTCTGGTCGGCGTCGAGTGTGTTGACTGCACTCGACGCGACGTCGAGTGTACTTGACTCCTTTCCTGTAAACTTGGGAAATTTATCCAATTCGATTTATTTCCTCCACTAGCCTATTTTTACTAAGTTATAATCGTCGTGTTTCGGTTGAATCCATCTAGTTTGAGTTCTATAGGTGTTTGGATGTATGGTTGGGTTTGGTTGGCTTGTTTTCGTGAATCATTGCACCTGGGTATGTTTTGGTCTATTTTTGGACTGTTGGCTTGTGTTGGACTAGATGGCCACCTTCGTAGTGCCATTTTGATACGTTTGGGTATATTAGTTTGGTTTGGATAGTTTGGTCCCGACTCTAACCCAGTTGTTTTACCAGTGTTAATGATTCACGTGTTGGTGAGAGTTTAGTCTCATTTTCTTCTTCTTATGGTTAGGCTTAGGCTGTATCTACCTACTCTCGCAGATGTTCTCGGAGCATGACTTCGTTCGCACTTGTTGCAAATTTGTTTACCTTTGAATTTTATAAGTTAACTCTTTCTTTATTGGTTTCTAGTTAGTTTGTTGTGTCGTGATAGTTATTCTGGGTTGGGTTGGTAATCTTACTACCCCTTTTGTTTACTGACAAGTTTGTTTCCACTTGTTATTTTCTTACTGAGGTATTATTTTTTGGTGAATGCCTCAGGTGCAGGGCAGTAGCCAGTTGAGCGGATAAGCTTGGAGTTTACTAGTGGACTGCTATTTTGTAGAGGTTTTCCTCACAGTAGTGAGGTAGTGTTTTGTTGCTTTCGTATTAGTACAGACATACATGATCTCTAGTGGGTTCGTGTCAGGTTATTGATGACCACTCAGGGTTTTCTTTTGAAATGCTAAATACTTTGCTAAGCTGCCTAGTTGGCCTTTTGTGATTGTTTTTACTTTCTCTCTGGGAATGTTTTATGCTAGGTTGCATGTTAGGTATTTTAAACTATAGAGGTATAACTTCTATTCACCTCATTCATTTCATCTTTCTAAACTAAAATCATTATCTTCTATCTAACGTAAATACTATTTTTCATACTTATACTAAACCTAGAGTCTTGCATACCATGAGTTGTCTTTCAGGGATGTTTATACTCATGTAGGGTGTTAATCAACATAATCAATGTATTTTCCGCAGTATATAACTATAATTTTCTAGTTGTTTAGTTGATCCACTGTGCCGAGGGATACGACTATCTACACTTAAACTAGTTTTTGCTTAATAACTTATGGATTTCATATAAACTGTAGAGTTTAGATTCTTGCCTGAGTGCATGAAGTTATCCCCTGCACGACGTGGCATCATGACTGTAACGCCCCGAAAATTGTAAATGAGACGGTCGCGTCCTAAGGAATTTTTGGTTCCTTTTTAGGGCTACACGGCCTGGGACATGGGCGTGTCTATGGCTGTGTCCTTCTGTGTTGGCTGGGCTGTGTCCAGGAAAGGACACGACAGGAAACACGGTTTTAACAGTAGTGACACGGGCGTGTCATGGGTGACACGGGCGTGTCCTCACCCGTGTCACCACCTGTGTTATTCTCGGGTTGAAACCCTGGGTATGTTGTCAGGAGTGCACGACCGGGTTACACGGGCGTGTACAGTATGATACGGGCGTGTCAGATTCGGCACGGGCGTGTGGCCACCCGTGTTCAACAAGGGACGTGACTGTTGGCGTGGCGGTTATGCGTGACACACCCCTGGTCACGGCCGTGTCGGGACCCGACACGGGAATGTTAGGTTGAGACACGGGCGTGTCTCGACCCGTGTCTTTATCTAGATTGACGACTTCGTGTGCAAGCAGGGCACACGGCCATGCATACGGCCGTATGCAAATCCGTGTTCGGCTTATTTTAGTGACTTTTTGGCTAGATCTGAGCCGTTCGTTTTCTTTAAATCAGATCTTATGGCTTAGGATTAATCCTCCTTCTTTAAGGCCGGGAGTGGGGGTTAAACTTCTCATTTTCTTTTGGCCTTTCTCTTTCTTAAGTCTTAGAGAGAGGAGAAAGCAAGGAAGAAGAAGGAGGAGGATCCCAGCCGTCGGTAGAGAATCGGAGCACCGAACCGAAAACTGAGACCGGATCCGCGGAGGCATTCTCGTTACGAAGCTTTCCATCCAGATAGTTTCGCATGGCGCCAAAACGGACATTAAGGGTAATGATTCTTAACTAGGACATGTGAAGTCCTCTTCCTTTCTGCATGGGAAACCCACTCTCGTGAGTGTGCGATGAGTGTGCGATGTTCCTTGGGGAAGATATGTGAAGTCCCCCTTATTTAGAGTCCGGAATCAAAGTACGGGAATAGGCATTGCGTGTGAAGCATACCCGGACTGTTTGTCTGGATCGGTGATGTTGCATTGTGCATTGATTGTCGGAGAAGACTCTGTAATGTGTTGTTCTTCGGGTTTTCTACACAGTAGATTCCAACAAGGAGCTATGGGGATAAACTCTAAGGTTCACCCGGAAAACTGGGCGGAAATGCATTCCTGCCAACTAGGTGGCCTGGGGCCAACCTTGTATAAATTGGGATTATATGTACGAGGCCCGTCTCCAGGAGACATGTAGGGTCTTTCTTTGTAAAACGGTGTGTCCATGGGGTTCAGAATTATTAGGCCATAGAGCCGAACAGGAAAGGCAAAACCGACCCGCGCCCTGCAGGTTTGGCCATGAGTACTACAGTATTCGGAGACGGTAGGGCGACTTGAGCAATGGGAAATGGTGGAGCTGTACCTATGTTATGTGGACTATGACATGAGAGTAGCGGAAATTTGCTCTCGTCGGTGGCATAATGAGAGTCTCAGGCCAGGGGCCGTAAAGACTTAAATGCTCAAAGTAATCCGTAAAGTCAAGGACCTCTGAACGGAGGTGGTATCCGGGAAGTTCGATACTTCATCAATGTGCCCTGAGTGCACAGGGTGGGCGGTCGTGTGAGCCTCCACCTGTGGTGAACTGTGCTAGGTTGTACTTTCACTAGGATTTTTGGTTGGTAGTGAAGCCACGGAATTGACCGGATTCATTGAGAATGTGCCCTGAGTGCACAGAGTGTTGGGCCGAGCGAGCCTACACCTGTGGCAAAATATACTTATGCACTTAATTGTTTAGCTGGGCTAATAAAATGCAGGGAAGGAGCACCATCGTACCGAATAAGGGGCGGGGTTGTTATAATTTGGTCAGCTTTAGCTGACCATTGCTTTGTTTGCCACCGTACGATGGAATGTTGCTTGCAGGTCCGGCGGAACCAAGTACCAAATAGCGGGCTGAAGCCCAAGCTGCTGTGCTAGCCCTCGACGGCCAAAGTGAACTGTTGTTTTATTTCTGTCATGTGTGACCGGCCTGCGAGCTGATGTCTGTAAAACACTATGTTTTTAAGTGAACATTTGTAAGGCCATAAGGCCAAGTACTTTTATGTATTTTGGTATTTCATTCTTATTGTGGTTGGTGGACATTCATGATAAATGTTATATGTTATTGGATTCTTTCAACTACTTAAAAGCTTCCGCTAGTTGCTCTGTGTAGGACGTTTGTGTTTGGGAGAAGGGTTTCATTCTATAAATCTTCGGTCTGTATGTAGTATATGGCGTCGAGCCCCGGCCGGACCTACTGTTATATACCATGCGACGGATAGGGGTGTTACAATTTGGTATCAGACTACCGGTTCTGGTCTTGCTTATTGGAATTCGTGGGCGAATTCTTTTAAGGGGTGGTGAGCACATGTATGTGCGTCATCGTTATAACATAAAAGAACCCATGAATGTCCACTTAGGAATGAAAATACACTTGTTTTTAAAGAACCTGAGTGTTCCAATGATTGCTTTTAGCAATTTGTATGTCGCCTAATCGATAGTTATGCTTTATAGGGGACTACGAGTGGTGTGGGGCAGTCACAAGGTCAGCACTCCACGGAGAGTAATGCACTTAACAGCGTGCCTGAGACCCTTCTTTCTATTGAAACCATAAGAAGGAAGTTGAAGGGGTTTTCGCGGTGACTAAAGCACATCTTGGAGGGCAAGTGCAGCCCCCTGTCCCTGGGGTTACTTCAACACCGAGTGGTGTGATGGAACAACTGGCATGTATAAGACCTTTGGATCAGAAGTTGAACATGCTTTTAGTGCAGGATACGCACTCAGTTGAGGAGTATTTTCAGGCATTTCTTATCATAAGGCGCTACCCAGGGTTTGATTTGGAGAACGAGCAGACTAAAGTTAGTAGATTCTACAGCGGTCTGCGTGATGAATTACGACTACTACTCGTAGGACCAAAGTTACTTGGATTCCGAGCGTTAGTGGAGTCGGCTAGAGCTTTGGAAGCAGATCTGGCCAAAACCAACCAGACGTCAGTGTGCAGGTTACCAAACTCCCCAAGTCCCGCAAAGCCTGTACACCGAAAGAGGAGTAATGTGAGGCCTAACGTATCTGCTAGTCAAAGTCCATATTACTATTATAAATGTGGAAGGTTTGGTCGTTTTGCCCGAGATTGTCGTAAAGACGATCAGGGGATAGAGAAAGCTATGAAGGGAGTCCAAGAGAAGAAAGACTCCAGTGTTGAGAAGACAGAGTTCAAGGCGCTACCCACCTCAAAGTTCGGTTTCCATAGATGGTGGAAGAAGGCAAGGAGGGCGGGTCTAGTTCCTTCTTTTGGTGCGTTTGGAACTATTATTGGTCGAGACCCGGACGCATGCTTTTGTTGTGGAAAGGTTGGACACTTTGCCCGAGAGTGTTGAAGCGGACATCTAGAGTCCGAGAAGAAGCCAAGAGTGGCTAATGAAGAGAAGGGCAAGGGGTTGGAGACTGCTACACCTCAATATGCTCCATCCCAACCTAGAGGACACAACTTTGGCCATCAGGAGGTTATGAAATATGCTGACATGGTGACAGGTATGGTTTAATTTTTGGTATGTCAGTTTTAGATACTTGTTTCCTTACGCATATTAACCTATGTTTAGTTATAATAGGATTTGTATTGATTTTCTGAGTGTCCGATGAAAACACTGTTCGTTATGGGAACTTCCCATTCCTTTTTGCCCAAAGGATGTGTATTGTGCATCGGATTTTCTTCTTCGATGGCAAGAGTCAAATCGAGAGTACTGCTGCCTAACCGGGTACTCTTTACACCCGAATAGAGCCTTTTGTTTGAAGTTACGATTAGGGAGTCAGGAGTTTTGACTTGCAAGCGTTGTTACTGTTGTCTATAGAGTTCGATGTAATCTTTGGAATGATTGGCACTCGGAGCAGCGTGCGTACATCAATTTCAAACGTAAGGCGGTCAGTTTTGTACTAGCTATGGTTGTGAGATGTCGAAACTGAAGTATTACTTCAAGAGCTGGTAGAACAGGGTTATGTGCATCCAAGTTTATTGCCTTGGAGCACATCAGTCCTCTTGTTAAAAGAGGATTGAACCTTGCAACTATGTAATGGTTGCTAGAAGTCGATTAAGTTAATGGGAAAAGATTAAGTATCCAACCCAAGGAGTGATTATCTGTTCTTTCAACTCAATGGGTCAAGTGTGTACTCAAGTTGAATCTGAAATCCGGATAGTATTATTCGTCGCTAAGGGAAAGTGATATTCCCAAAACGGCGTTCATCACACGATATGGGCATTATGAGTTCATCATTATGCCGCTTGTGCTGACAAATGTGTCGTCCGTGTTATGGATTTGAGGTATAGGGTGTTCAGTGAGTACCTGAACCAGTTCGTGATAACCTTTATCGACGACTTATTGGTATACTTTCCGTATGAGGGTGATCATTACAAGCATCTGGATTCGGTATTGGAGACATTAAGGAGAAATCAGTTGTATACCAAATTCTCCAAGTGCGAGCTTTGGTTACCCTCAGTAGCGTTTCTTGGTCGTCTTGAGTGGAGAATGCGTCATGGTGGACCCGTCAAAGATATTTGCGATGTAACACCCCAAAATGTTGTAGGAGCGACGGGGATCGATTTTTGGCCAAGACAAGGTTTTGGTGCAGGTGACACGAGCCCCGACACGGGCGTGTCGGAGGCCGTGTCGGGCGTGTCGAGCTCGAGCCGTCGAGCTGGCCGTGTCGTCGACCAGTGCAGGTCGACGATGGTCGTGTGGTGGAACACGGCCTAGGACACGAGCGTGTCCCAGGCCGTGTCAAACCTGTGTTGTGCGGTTGGGTACACGGGTAATGACACGGGCATGAACACGGGTGTGTCTAGCTTGACACGGGCGTGTCTGATGCCGTGTCACCAAGCCGTGTACCCCTCTGACTGCAAATTGTTGGCCGATTGCACACGGGGGGCATGATATGGGTCCCGACACGGGCGTGTCGCAGGTGACACGGGCGTGTCGGAGGCCGTGTCAAAGGCCGTTTGCTGGTTTTCAATTTTGGTCGAGACGGCGAATGAGCTACACGGCCAGGCACACGGCCGTGTGCCAGCCCGTGTTCGGCCCAGATTTTATGATTTTGGATTTAATCCGGGCCGTTCGTTTCCTTAGCTTTGGATCCGACGGTGGGGGGCTGCTCCTGGGTGGTTATGGTCGGGAAATAGGGTTTAGAAACCCATTTTCCATTGGCCAATCTCTCTCTAAAAGTTAGAGAGAAGGGAGAGCAAGGAGGAAGGAGGAGTCCAAGATCCGGCCGCCGGAAGAGCTTCGGAGCTCCGAATCGCGATCCGAGTCCAGATCCGCGGAGGCGACGCCGTTGCGGTGCTTTCCAACCGTATAGTTTTCGATGGCGCCGTGGAAGAATGCAAGGGTAACGATTTCTCATCCTTGGGCATGTGAAGCCCTCTTTTCCTTTGCATAGAAAGCCCGCTCTCGCGAGTGAGCGAAGAGTTGGAGCATTCCTTGGGGTAGATATGTGAAGTCCCCCTTATGTAGAGTCCGTATGCGTAAACGGGCATAGGCATTGTGTGTGAAGCCTATTCGGACATGTTTGTCCGGATCGGTGATGTTGCATTGCATTTGAACCGGGCAAGAATCCGGATGTTTGGGTGTTTTCGGGTTTTCTACGTGGTAGATTGCATCAGGGAGCCTTGGAGATTAACTCCAAGGTGCACCCGGAAAACTGGGCAAAAGCGTGTTTTGCCAACACGGTGGCCGGGGAGCCAACGTGAACATAACCTGGTTATGTGATTATTGTGGTGGGAACGGGACTCGGTGAGTCTTGACTTGCTCATATGGCTTAAATTGCCGTTGCGGTGTGAGCACGGGTCAGGCGGAACCGTACCCGGTCTATGTCGTTCGGTAGGACCGTTGGCATGGATGAGGGTCTTCGGCGGTCTATGGCTTGAATTGCCGTGACCAAGGCCAGGAAGGCAAAATGCTCATATGGATGACCGTCCAAGAGGCGGTGGTTGTTGCGCGCTAGGGTTCAAAGAGAATAAACGCAACCGAACTAGCAACCCAATGAGGCAAGTATATCTATCCAATTGTAGCAAGGGGACACAAGTGTCGTATTAAAATCCGGGAACTGTTGGCTATGCTTACTCACACGAACGCTATTATCTTATCGACGGAAAAACTAGGGTTTTAGAAAATCTAAGTGCAGGGGAGAAAGTAAAGCTATACTAGAAAAAGAAACACTGCAATTAAGAAGGCTATTAAGTAAACAACTAAGCTAGAAAGGAAACTACTGCAGTTAATTAAAGAGCACAAGACAGGTGATTACTACTAAAGGTAGAAAATATGAAATGGAAATGCACCCGACCAAGATTCACCTCGGCTAAAGACGATTAAGAAAATGCGATAAAAATCTAAACTTAATAGGATAAGGGTCCTTGACCGTGGAGGTTCCTAAAGCTTGAACACGCTTCTCTCGAAGTCGTGCCCAACTGAGTTTAGGAAGGTCCGACCGACTCTCGTCTAAATCGGAGGCCTAAAACTCGCTTTACGCGGTGAACCCCGCTATTGGATTTTACTCCAATCCAGGAGATTTGGACGTCTGCCTCTCTCGAGGGGTGCGTACAACTCCCTTTACTCTTGAATGCTCACTTCATTCTTTCGGCCTCTCGGCTAGCCCAGAATGAAAGCAAAGGCGGAGAGTATATATCGAAAATATACCTCCAACCCGTGATTAATCAAGAGTAATTCAAGGCCCTAACCTAAAAAGAAAAGATTAATTAAAACATCATAACATAATCGCTCTAACCTCGGATCATCAAGATCGAGTACAAGGAGGATTAGTTAATCATTATGGAATGGAGGGAGGGGGATGAGTAGTAAAGCATAAGAAGGAACACAAGCTAAAGGAAGAACAATTTTATTAATGAAAAAGGGGAAGTTACACTAATGAAAATAAAATTACAAGTACATGAAAATTAAACCCTATTCTAGCCCTACAATTAGCACTAAGCAAGAGCAAAGATTACAAAGAAAGCTAAAGCAACTAAATATTAAACCATGATTAAGCAAAAATTACAAAGAGAGAGAGAGAGAGAGAGAGAGAGAGAGAGAGAAAGCATAAAAAACTCAAGAACCAAAGGGGCAGCACCTCCCCCACTCAACCAAAGCTTGCTGAAATGGAGAGGGGGGGGCTCAATTTATAGATTTTTTTCTCGGGTTGGTCACGCCCTCCGACACGCCCTAGGGGGGCGTGTCAGGGGGCGTGACAGTACTATGTTGACCTCGGGCTCTGGATTCTGGCGGGAGGGATGATTGCTTCGGTACGTTGGTGGTCACGCCCTAGGTCACGCCCGTGACAGGGGGGCGTGCCAGGCACGTCATGTCCAAATCATTGGTCGGAAATCCGTCAGTCGTCGAAAAAGGAGGGTGTCACGCCCATGTCACGGGCGTGACAGGGGGGCGTGACAGTACTATTTGCGTGCTGAGGCGGAACGGCATTTAATGCGGCGGCAGCTTTGCGGCAGAGGGCGACACGCCCACGGTCACGCCTGGTGACACGCCCGGGGAGGGCGTGTCAGGGGGGCGTGACAGCGGTTTTGACCGTTTTCTGTCCCCTTCCAGCAGGAGTCCTGGGGATCAGGTGACACGCCCTAGGTCACGCCCATGGAGGGCGTGACAGGGGGCGTGACAGGCCATTTTGGCAAATTTTCTGAAAACCTGCAAAAAGACAGGAAAAAGTTAGTGGCAATAAAATTTACATAAAAAGGATAAAAATAAACTAATAATAGACATAATTTGTATACTATAAAATATAAAATACGATAATAGTTTAGGCTACAAAACGTATTATCAAATTCCCCCAAGCTTAAGCTTTGCTTGTCCCCAAGCAAAAATATAAAAACTAGATATTTATAACATGACTAATCAAAAAGTTCTAATTATGCCTACACAAGTACTATGCGAAATTCTAAGTAGGGAAAAGGTGAAATGTAAGTCTAAAACAATTATTTAGGTATGGTAAAACTTTTATAAACTTTACTTAATAAAAACAAATCATCCAAAATTTTAACGAGATTTTTTAAATGGACTTAAGTAAAGCAACGAAAATGAAAAACACGCATTGAGTTGTTACTAGATCCAAGCAACGCATTATAATTATATCAATTTAATTAACAAAAATCTAGGTTTAAATCTAAAACTAAAACTGATTTACTATTTTTCTTTTCTTAGTTGTTAAATAAAAATAAAAAAGCGTGAATCAAAAGGACTTAAATAGGACAGAAATGTTTGGTTTAGGAATATGATTAGGAGTGGAATTCAAAGATAAACGTGAAAGTTTAAAATCACACTAAACCAAAGCAAAGAGTTTCAAAAACTTTCATAAAAATATATACACATCTTTTTTCTTTCTTTTTTTCTTTTTCATTTTTTTTTTCTTTTTTCAAAACAAAGGCCATAAATATTTTTATTTTCCTTTTTGAGCTGGCCGAACAAAAATAAACATCACTTTTGAACATACTTCCTTTTTTTCAAAAACCTTTCTCCACAAAAATCATAAAATACCCTATCAAAATCGTCAAAATAATTTATGAAACTCAAAAAGGCTAGTGCGATTCGATAGGTTGGAAATTTTGGCTTTGGTTAAACTGAAATGAAGAGAGGAGCTATCAAATGAAATCGGAAAAAGGCTCAAAAACGGCTAACTAGTGGTAAAAGTTTTTAGGTTGGCAGGAAAGCTCAAACGAAAACAAAAACGGCCTAAATCATTTTCACGCTTTTGAATTTATTTAAAACAAAGGTTTGAAAAATTTCAAAAAGCGAGTCCTAGATAATAAAAGAAGATTGATGAAATTAACTCGAAAATAGAAATAATAGGTGACTTGGATCATTCACATCTACTACGTTATTCAAAAGTTGATTTTACAAAAATTATTCAAAAACGAAAAAGAAAATAGTGGATGATGAATTTTTTGAGAAAGTAAAGGAAATAAAAAACAAAAAATCATAATAGAAATGCGAGTTTTAGAAAAATATTTCACCTTAACATGCTACCGCGAATTAGAAACACAGCATGACCAACATTTTACTTGTGAAACATAATTAAAAAGAACGATTAGAAATATTATAGTTAACTAAGTTATTTATAGGAGATTTTGAGTAAAACAAAACTAAAAACTGGGGGTACTATTGAAATACCAAAATGTCTAAACTATTCAAAAACACATATATATATTTTTTTATTTTGCGAAATATTCTCTTTTTTTGGATTTTGGATAATTTTTTCTCTTTTTTTGGAATTTTAAGATATTCATTTTTTGTTTTTTTGGAAATATTTACAATATATACAAAAAGGAAATTATTTACACTAAGCAAAAATGAAGGAGGAAATCCTCCCCCAAGCTTAAAACAGACATTGTCCTCAATGGCTAAAGAAGGGGATTGGAGAAGGAGAGAAAAATAAAGTGCAGAATTGAAAGACAGAATTGAAATACAGGTACTTCCCCAGATTTATTTGCTGCGAAAGCTGAGTGATGCCGCTCCCCGAATGTCTTCTTTGGACTTCGTGATGGATTCAGCAATGTTGGAGCAGGCGATCGCAGAAGCTTCAGCTTGTCGGAGCCGTCCGAGGCAAAAATTGTAAAATAAAGAAAACAGAAAAAGATAACTTGGGTTGCCTCCCAAGAGCGCCCTTTGGTTAAAGCGTCGTTGAGCTCGACGCATCAAAAAATAATAATATTGTCCAAAAATGCTGTTGTCCCGAAATAAAATTATTTTTAGCAAAAAATTAAAAGTTCAAGATTAGAGTTCGTGAAGCAAAAATTAATAATGTTTAGACTGACATCATCATCACCAAACAAATACAGTTTAAGACGCTGACCATTCACTTTGAAATTACCCTTATCAGGGTGAGAAATTAAAACAGTTCCATAAGGAAATACTTCTAAAACAGAAAATGGGCCAGACCAGCGAGATTTTAATTTGCCCGGAAATAAACGTAAACGACTGTTATATAACAGGACTTGGTCGCCCGGCTTAAAGTTTTTAGGGTGCCTTAAGTGTTTATCGTGTAAACGCTTCGTCCGCTCTTTATAAAGTTTATTATTTTCATAAGCATAAGAGCGCCACTCATCGAGTTCATTTAGTTGAAATTTTCGAAGGTTACCGACTGAGTGGGGATCGAAGTTTAAAAATTTTAAGGCCCAAAAGGCGCGGTGTTCTAACTCTACGGGCAGATGGCACGATTTTCCATAGACCAGCCGATACGGCGTACATCCAAGGGCGGTTTTGTACGCTGTTCGGTAGGCCCATAAGGCATCGTCAAGTTTGGCTGACCAGTCTTTTCTAGAAGTTGAAACAGTCTTTTCTAATATTCTTTTTATTTATCTATTAACTACTTCGACTTGACCGTTAGTTTGGGGGTGGTAGGCAGTGGAAAGCTTATGCGTAACGCCGTATTTGGTAAGGATTTTTGAAAATTGCGCGTTACAGAAATGGGAACCCCTATCGCTAACGATTGCGCGTGGCGTACCGAATCTAGAAAATAATCTTTTTAGAAACGTGACTACAACTCGGGAGTCGTTCGTAGGAAGAGCTTGGGCCTCAGCCCATCGTGAAACATAATCAACAG
This sequence comes from Platanthera zijinensis, assembly GCA_039513925.1. Lineage (NCBI taxonomy): Eukaryota > Viridiplantae > Streptophyta > Magnoliopsida > Asparagales > Orchidaceae > Platanthera > Platanthera zijinensis. The sequence goes on along the minus strand of CM077091.1, from coordinate 55,622,644 downwards.
CAACTAAAATATATTTGTTTCTGAAGCTAGAAGGAAGGGGGCCAACAAAATCAATTCCCCAGAGGTCGAAAATTTCGCACTCTAAGAAATAATTTTGCGGCATTTCATTTTTATTAGAAATATTGCCCGACCGTTGGCAACTATCACACCTGCTCACAAAGGCTTGCGCGTCTTTAAACAGGCTAGGCCAATAAAAACCCGCGCAAAGCACCTTATAAGTGGTGCGAGCAGCTTGATAGTGCCCACCTGTCGGACCTTCATGCAAATGTTTAAGAATATCAATTCCTTCATCAAAAGAAACACATCTCCTTATCACCTGATCCGCACAAATTTTGAAAAGATGCGGGTCTTCCCAAAAGTAGTTCTTCAGCTCAGAAAAGAATTTCTTCTTTTGCTGAGAGGAGAACTCTCTTGGGAGCACCCGGGCCACTAGATAGTTGGCGATGTGCACGAACCAAGGAGAAGTAGATGTGTTAACTAAAAGCAGCTTCTCATCAGGAAAATAATCATTAAAAGATTTTTCATTTAATTTTTCTATAAAGGGGTTATCTAATCTGGATAGATGGTCGGCGGGCAAGTTCTCGGCTCCTCGCTTATCACGGATCTCTAAGTCAAACTCCTGGAGGAGTAAGACCCAGCGAATCAAGCGAGGCTTGGCATCCGTTTTGGCAAGAAGGTACTTGAGGGCTGAGTGGTCCGTAAAAACAATGATTTTTGAAAGTGTAATGTAAGGGCGAAATTTATCAAACGCAAATACTACAGCTAAGAGCTCCTTCTCGGTGGTAGTGTAATTTTCTTGTGCAGATGTGAGGGTTTTACTAGCATAATAGATGGGGTGGAAGTTCTTAGATATGCGTTGACCTAATACGGCCCCCACCGCAAAACTACTCGCATCGAACATAATCTCGAAGGGAAGGTCCCACACCGGAGCTATCACAATTGGTGCGTTAATTAACTTTTCTTTAATTGATTCAAAAGCAGAAATACAAGAGTCATCAAAAATGAATGGAGCGTCTTTCTCTAAGAGATGGGTGAGGGGCTTTGTGATCTTGGAGAAGTCCTTTATAAAACGACGATAAAAACAAGCGTGGCCTAGGAAACTTCTTATAGCTTTTATGTTTGTAGGTGGCGGCAACTTCTCAATAACTTCTATCTTGGCAACGTCTACCTCAATACCTTTAGCAGAAATTTTATGACCCAAAACTAACCTTTCCCTCACCATAAAATGGCATTTTTCCCAATTTAGGGCAAGGTTAGTTTCTTCGCATCGTTCTAAGACTTTTTCGAGGTTTTCTAAACATCTATCGAAGGAATCGCCGAACACGGAGAAATCGTCCATGAATACCTCCATAATGCTTTCTACGTACTTATCAAATATTGCGAGCATACATTGTTGGAATGTAGCCGGCGCATTGCATAATCCAAACGGCATTCTTCGATACGCGAAGGTGCCGAAGGGACAAGTAAACGTAGTTTTCTCTTGGTCCTCGGGAGAGATGGGTATTTGAAAGTACCCCGAGAGGCGATCGAGAAAACAATAAAAGCTATGGCCGGAGAGACGTTCTAAAATCTGGTCGATAAACGGTAAAGGAAAGTGGTCCTTACGGGTGGCGTCATTTAACTTACGATAATCTATGCACATACGCCAACCCGTCACCGTCCGTGTCGGGATTAATTCATTATTCTCATTACTAACTACGGTTATCCCTCCCTTTTTTGGAACTACCTAAACGGGGCTAACCCACTTACTGTCCGATATAGGATAGATAATTCCTGCGTCTAATAGTTTCATAACCTCGCCCTTAACTACTTCTTTCATATTCGGGTTTATACGGCGCTGAGGTTGGATAGAGTTACGCGAATTATCTTCCATTAAAATTTTGTGGGTACAGAAAGATGGGCTTATGCCCTTGATATCAGAAATTTGCCAAGCAATAGCCCGGCGATGCTTACGTAGAACTAGCAGAAGTTTATCATTTTGCGTATCCGTGAGGTAGGCCGAAACGATAACTGGTAACTTGGACTCTTTTTCTAAGAAAGAATACTTAAGGTGTTCGGGAAGTTCTTTAAGTTCTAGGGTAGGGGGTTCTTCATAAGAGGATTTTGAGATTCTTTCTTTTTCAAAAATAATATCTTCATAAACTTTTTTATAAGGAACGTAATAAGGGGTGGGGTTAGCAGCCAAGACGGCTTCTTGTAGCAATTCAGTGGGAAGAACAGAGGAAGAACAAAAATCAGAAAATTCTTTTTCAAACTCAGAAAGACAATAAGAAGATTCATCACTTCCTTGTAGTGATTCCGTTGTAAGAGAAGAGGAGCAAAAAGTAGAAAATTCTTTTTCAAAGTCGGAGAGGCAGTTGGAAGAATCATCACTCACGGCGTCTACGAAAAAGCATGAGTCATCGTTTGCTAAGGTGTTCTTCATCGAAGGGGTGATAGAAAATGTGACTTCGTCGTCGCCTACTCGAAGAAAGAGCTTACCATTGCTTACGTCAATGATGGCTCGGGAGGTGGCAAGGAAGGGTCGGCCAAGGATCAGGGGAACCTCGACGTCTTCTTTGATGTCCAAAATGACAAAGTCCACCGGGAAGATGAACTTGTCGACTTTCACTAGAACGTCCTCCACTATTCCTAACGGGTACTTGACGGATCTATCGGCTAGCTGGATACTCATACGCGTGGGGTTAAGGCTACCAATACCTAACTTTTTGAACAACGAAAAGGGCATCAGGTTTATACTTGCGCCTAAGTCGGCTAACGCGTGTTTAACAAAGAGATCACCGAAGACACACGGGATAGAGAAACTACCCGGGTCACTGATTTTCTTCGGCAAACCGTTTGTTAAAACGGCGGAGCACTCGGCGTTTAACGTGACGTGCGAAAGATTCTCTAACTTCTTCTTGTTTGTGAGGAGGTCTTTAAGATATTTGGCATATTTCGGCATCTGCGAAATAGCCTCGTGGAAGGGAAGATTAATGTGAATTTGTTTGAAGATTTCTAAGAAGCGGGAGTACTGATCATCTTGACGTTGTCTATTAAGTTCAGAGGGGTATGGAGGAGTTGAATTATTTTTGAAGATGGGTGGTGGAGTGAGATTATTTTCTAAAGCGGGAGTTGAATTTACTTCTTCAGCAGAGGGTGTAAGCGGAGCGGAGCTTTGATTTTTAAAAGCGGGAGCGGAGCTTGCCTCGGGCTCTTCACTTACCATACCGGAGACTTGCTTCCCACTCCGAAGAGTTATAGCTTTCGCTTGCTCTCTCGGGTTGGGTTCGGTATTGGAAGGAAGAGACCCTGTGAGTCACTCAGAAATTATTTTCGCGAGCTGTCCTACTTGATTTTCTAGACTTTTTACGCTTCTGGTTAACGTTCTTATAGTGGCGTCATTTGTGGTGATATATTTAGAAAGTAATTCCTCCAAGCTTGGAGGTTTTGGGTAATTTTGAAGAGGTGGTGGTGGTGGTGGTGCAGAAAAATCATTTTGCGGGGGTGGGCGCATCGCATTCGATGGATTACTCAATGAAAAGTTCGGGTGATTTCTTAAAGCGGGGTTATAATTATTCGGAAAATTAAAACCAGGCGGAGGAAAATTTGCAGCAGAAAAATTATTAAAAGCAGTTCTAGGCATATTATATACATAATCTAAATGTTCTGGAGTAGGGGTTGCAGATTCCCATACCTGAGGGGCGGAGGCAGCAGTCATCTCCGTTATCTTTTTGCTTAGGATTTCTACTTGCAGAGCGAGCTGGGAGACGTTGTCCACTTCATAGATACCTGCAGGCTTGTTCGGGCGGGACCTAGGCACATTCCACTGATAAGTGTTCATGGCCATGTCCTCAAAAAGCTCAAGAGCGGCTTCCGGGGTCTTATGATTTAAAGTACCGCCAGAAGCTGCGTCTATCATTTGCTTCGTGCTTTGATTTAGCCCGTTATAAAATGTCTGCACTTGTAACCATACAGGCAGCGCGTGATGTGGGCATCGTCTTAATAATTCTTTAAATCTCTCCCAGGTTTCATATAGGGTTTCAGAGTCTATTTGTCCGAAGGCAGAGATGTCGTTCCTAAGTTTTGCGGTTTTAGCTGGCGGAAAATACTTCGATAAAAATTTTTCAGTTAATTCATTCCAAGTGGTTATGCTGTTTTTCGGAAGTGTGTTAAGCCACTGCTTAGCTTTAGTTCTTAGAGAGAAGGGGAAGAGTCTCAGCCTGATCGCATCATTTGTGACACCATTTATCTTGAAGGTGTCACAAATTTCAAGAAAGCTAGCTATATGTGCGTTCGGATCTTCATCTTGAAGTCCGTCAAATTGCACATATTGCTGCACCATTTGAATTATGCTAGGCTTTAATTCGAAGTTATTATTTGCTATAGCAGGGCGGACTATACTTGATTCTATTCCCTCGAGGTTCGGTCGTGCATAATAGGACATAGTCCTTTGCACGGCCTCATCTACGTTGGGTTCTTCCATTCTTAAAGTAGCAAATGACTCGGAGTCCTCAACCGGCACTTGGATAGTAGGACCTTGAAATTGCGATCTTCTCCGAAGAGTACGCTCAATTTCGTGTTCCAAGTCCAAAATAACCGACGGACTCCCGCGGGTCATGCACTAAAAAGAACAGAAAAGAAGAGGAGGAAGAGAAAAAGGATAAACTGGAAAAAAAAGATTAGATTTTTTTTTCTTTTTTAAATAGAATTTTTTTTTATATAGATTAACTCCCGAACTTCCCAAGGACTACCCCGTGAAGGGTTCGCAAGGTACTAGACAAGACAGTGGCGCTTAAAGCCCTTTGCCCTTTTCGAGAGAATTAGGTGGCGTAGAAAAACTGTGAGGTTGGTTTCTATTAAGAGCGGTGATAAAATTTTTTTGATTTTTAAAATTTAAAGAAGGAGGATGAGAAAGAGAAGATAAAATTAATAGGTTCATGTTTTCAAAATATCAACGGAAATTGGGTCCCCGGCAACGGCGCCAAAAACTTGTTGCGCGCTAGGGTTCAAAGAGAATAAACGCAACCGAACTAGCAACCCAATGAGGCAAGTATACCTATCGAATTGTAGCAAGGGGACACAAGTGTCGTATTGAAATCCGGGAACTGTTGGCTATGCTTACTCACACGAACGCTATTATCTTATCGACGGAAAAACTAGGGTTTTAGAAAATCTAAGTGCAGGGGAGAAAGTAAAGCTATACTAGAAAAAGAAACACTGCAATTAAGAAGGCTATTAAGTAAACAACTAAGCTAGAAAGGAAACTACTGCAGTTAATTAAAGAGCACAAGACAGGTGATTACTACTAAAGGTAGAAAATATGAAATGGAAATGCACCCGACCAAGATTCACCTCGGCTAAAGATGATTAAGAAAATGCGATAAAAATCTAAACTTAATAGGATAAGGGTCCTTGACCGTGGAGGTTCCTAAAGCTTGAACACGCTTCTCTCGAAGTCGTGCCCAACTGAGTTTAGGAAGGTCCGACCGACTCTCGTCTAAATCGGAGGCCTAAAACTCGCTTTACGCGGTGAACCCCACTATTGGATTTTACTCCAATCCAGGAGATTTGGACGTCTGCCTCTCTCGAGGGGTGCGTACAACTCCCTTTACTCTTGAATGCTCACTTCATTCTTTCGGCCTCTCGGCTAGCCCAGAATGAAAGCAAAGGCGGAGAGTATATATCGAAAATATACCTCCAACCCGTGATTAATCAAGAGTAATTCAAGGCCCTAACCTAAAAAGAAAAGATTAATTAAAACATCATAACATAATCGCTCTAACCTCGGATCATCAAGATCGAGTACAAGGAGGATTAGTTAATCATTATGGAATGGAGGGAGGGGGATGAGTAGTAAAGCATAAGAAGGAACACAAGCTAAAGGAAGAATAATTTTATTAATGAAAAAGGGCAAGTTACACTAATGAAAATAAAATTACAAGTGCATGAAAATTAAACCCTATTCTAGCCCTACAATTAGCACTAAGCAAGAGCAAAGATTACAAAGAAAGCTAAAGCAACTAAATATTAAACCATGATTAAGAAAAAATTATAGAGAGAGAGAAAGAGAGAGAGAAAGCATAAAAAACTCAAGAACCAAAGGGGCAGCACCTCCCCCACTCAACCAAAGCTTGCTGAAATGGAGAGGGGGGGCTCAATTTATAGATTTTTTTCTCGGGTTGGTCACGCCCTCCGACACGCCCTAGGGGGGGCGTGTCAAGGGGCGTGACAGTATTATGTTGACCTCGGGCTCTGGATTCTGGCGGGAGGGATGATTGCTTCGGTACGTTGGTGGTCACGCCCTAGGTCACGCCCGTGACAGGGGGGCGTGCCAGGCACGTCATGTCCAAATCATTGGTCGGAAATACGTCAGTCGTCGAAAAAGGAGGGTGTCACGCCCATGTCACGGGCGTGACAGGGGGGCGTGACAGTACTATTTGCGTGCTGAGGCGGAACGGCATTTAATGCGGCGGCAGCTTTGCGGCAGAGGGCGACAGGCCCACGGTCACGCCTGGTGACACGCCCGGGGAGGGCGTGTTAGGGGTTGCGTGACAGCGGTTTTGACCGTTTTCTGTCCCCTTCCAGCAGGAGTCCTGGGGATCGGGTGACACGCCCTAAGTCACGCCCATGGAGGGCGTGACAGGGGGCGTGACAGGCCATTTTGGCAAATTTTCTGAAAACCTGCAAAAAGACAGGAAAAAGTTAGTGGCAATAAAATTTACATAAAAAGGATAAAAATAAACTAATAATAGACATAATTTGTATACTATAAAATATAAAATACGATAATAGTTTAGGCTACAAAACGTATTATCAGTGGTGAATTGGGAACGTCTATGGCTTGAATTGACGTGACGTTGGCCGGTTCGCCGAGAATGTGCCCTGAGTGCACGGGGTGTGTGGCCGTGCGAGCCCACGCCTGTGGTGAAGTGCAAATACTTTATATAATTGCCTATGCTAATAAAGTGCAGGGAAAGAGCATTGCCGCCCCGAATGTGGGGGCGGGATCGTTATAATTTGGTCAGCATTGCTGACCGTTGCTATTGTTTGCCACCGGGCGGTGGTTTGTGCTTGCAGGTGCTGCGGAGCCGAGCGGAAAATAGCGGGCTAAAGCTCATGTTGCGGTGCTGGCCCTCGAAGGCCTAACCCTTTTTATGCTTTCCGTTTATTTCATGTATGGCCGGCCTGCGAGCCGAAGTATGTAAGACATGTTTTGTTAAGCAATCCTTGTGAGGCCTTAAAGCCGGTACTTTTGTATTTTCATTCCTATTGTTACTTCTGTAGTGGACTTTCCTGCTTGGCAGGGTTCTTGAATTTGTGCAACTTAATAATTTGCTTCCGCTAGAATGACTCTGTGTAGGACGTTGGTGATTGGTTGTATGGTTTGAACGCGTAACCAACCGGTCTGTCCGTAGTATATGGCATCGGGCCCCGGCCGGACCTACTGCTATATGCTATGCGACGGATAGGGGTGTTACAAATTGGTATCAGACTTCTAGTTTCGGTCAAGCTTAAATGAATTCGTGGATGAATTCACTTTAAGGGGTGGTGAGCACATGTCTGCGTCATCGTTATAACATGAAAAGAACCCATGAATGTCCACTTAGGAATGAAAATATACATGTTTGAGGAACCTGGGTGTTCCTATAATTGCTATTTACAGTAATTTTTGGGTAGCTTATCGGTGTTTTGCACGATTATAGGTGACCAGAAGTGGTGCTGGGCCGTCTGAACGGCCAGGTTCTGAGGCGAGCAGTGCGCCAAGCGATGCGCCTGCAACACCTCCGTCTGCCGAGACCATTAGGTTGGTGGTAGATGCGGTCATGGCAATGATCAATGTGCAGCCTGCAAGGCAGGTGCAGCAGCCTGCTCCTGCTTTGGAGCAAGTACCGCTTTAGACAGCAGAGCAAAGGAGGGCTGAGCAAGTAGTGTTGGAGCCAGAGTTGCCTCGGAGAGCAACGGAAAGACAACTGAAGCACGTGATGGGCTTTCATCCACCGGTATTCACGGGGGCAGAAACCCCGACCCAAGCAGAGGATTGGCTCTCAAGGGTCAACAGGGTGATGATTGCGATGGAAACGGAAGAGTGGCAGAAGACCACTATAGCGACACGTTCCTGTTGGATGGGGACGCAAGGTTATGGTGGGAAGGCCTAGAGCTACATCAGTTGCGGGGAAGGCCATTGGCCGAAGTTTCGATGGAGGAGTTTGCGAGACTATTCATGGCTCGATACCTCCCCTCAGCGCAGAGAATTGCGCTAGAAAGCGAGTTTCAAAAGTTGGTGCAAGGGGATTGCACCGTTGATGAGTACCTCCACGATTTTACTCGGTTGGGGAGATATGCCGGCGCTACCTTCGCAGACGAGGAGCACAAGACGAGCCGCTTCTACGAAGGACTAAGAGATGATTTAAGATTGCTACTGTCGGGGCCCAAGGCGCAGGGTTTCATGACCCTAGTCAATTCGGCCCGGTCCTTGGAGAAGGACATGAAGAATGTCCAAGCGAAGAAGGAATCCGGTAGTAAGAAAGCGGAGTTCAAGGCACCGACTACGTCGAAGTCGGGCTACCGCAGATTCTATAAGAAAGCTAAGACGTCGGGTCCAGCTGCTTCAGGTGCCTCGGGGGCAACTACCAATCGAACTCCGGGCGCTTGTTTCACATGTGGAAAGACGGGGCACTTTGCCCGTGATTACTGGAGTGGACGCTCAAAGTCCAAAAGGAAACAAGGAGCTACCTACGAGGAGAAGGGCAAAGCGGTGGAGTCGACCGCGTCCCACTATGCTCCGACTCAGCCTAGAGTCTATAACTTGGCCCAGCAGGAGGCCATCAAGCAAGCGGATGTGGTTACAGGTATGAGTTAATTTATAGCAAGTTAGCTTTAATACCGTTATCTATTGCTTGTTAGCCTAATATTGTTTGTATAGGCTTTGTTGTGATTAGTGATAGTCCGGCACGGGCACTGTTCGATACGGGAGCTTCACATTCCTTCTTGTCCGAAAGCTTTATATCGCGCATCGGAGTCCCTTCTTCGATGGAGAAGGACAAGTTGGATGTGCTGCTACCGAATGGGTGCTCGATGCGTACGGACAGGGTGTGCGCCGTAAAGGTTCATATTGGGAGCCAATAGTTCGACTTGCTAGCGTCATTGCTGCCGCTAGTAGAGTTCGACGTGATCTTTGGGATGGATTGGCTGTCAGAGCAGAAAGCTTGGATTGACTGTGACCGGAAGGAGGTCAAGCTGGGTGTAGGGCGGGAGACTACATTCGAGGGGCTAAAGGGGTCGAGCAAGACATTGATGTCTGCTATTCAGGTGGTGAAGGCAGTTCGTGCTGGTGCAAAGCTGTTCTTCGCAATAGTGGGGGCTGTAGAGCCAAAGTCCATGTTGGATAGCATTCCCGTGGTTTGCGAATACCCCGATGTGTTCCCGGATAGTCTTCCCGGAGCCCCACCGCAGCGGGAGATTGATTTCACCATCGAGCTCGTACCGGGGGCCAAATCGGTGTCACGTGCTCCGTATAGGTTGGCGCCTAAGGAGATGACAGAGTTGAAAGTTCAGCTAGAGGAGCTGATGGAGCAAGGGTATGTGCGTCCAAGCTCTTCGCCTTGGAGCGCACCGGTCCTCTTCGTTAAGAAGAAGGATGGGAGTATGCGGCTGTGTATCGACTACAGAGAGTTGAACAAGCTAACGGAGAAGAATAAGTACCCGATCTCGAGGATTGATGATCTCTTTGATCAGTTGGTCGGATCGTCGGTATACTCCAAGTTGGACTTGAAGTCGGGGTACTATCAGTTGAGGATCAGGGAGTGTGATATCCCGAAGACGGCGTTCAGTACGAGGTATGGGCATTTCGAGTTCACGGTCATGCCCTTTGGACTGACGAATGTGCCATCGGTATTTATGGATCTGATGAACAGGACGTTCAGAGATTACCTGGATTGCTTTATGATCATCTTTATTGACGATATTTTGGTGTACTCGTAGTGCGAAGACCACTTCAAGAACTTGCATTTGGTGTTGGAGACTTTGAGGAGGAATGAGCTTTACGCAAAGTTCTCCAAGTGCGAGTTCTGGCTACCCTCGGTAGCATTCCTTGGTCATAAAGTGAGTGGGGAAGGTATAGCGGTGGATCCGGCGAAGATTGTTGCGATACGGGAGTGGCCTGCGTTGTCTTCTGTGGCGGAAGTCCGTAGTTTTCTCGGGCTTGCCGGATATTACAGGCGCTTCGTAGAGAATTTCTCGCGGTTAGCATTACCTCTCATGAAGTTGACAAGGAAGGATCAGAAATTCTTGTGGACACAAGAGTGCGTGCAAGCTTTTGAGGAACTGAAGAGACGGTTGACCACGGCGCCAGTGCTTAGTTCGCCGAGTGGGACCGAGTGCTTTGAGGTGTATAACGACGCTTCGGGTAGTGGCTTGGGATGCGTGTTGTTGCAGCATGGGAGCGTGATAGCGTATGGATCGCGTCAGCTGAAGGTGTATGAAAGAAATTATCCGGTGCACGACTTGGAGTTGGCGGCCGTGATATTTGCACTCAAGTTGTGGAGGCACTACCTTTACGGCATAAGGGTCGATATATACACCGATCACAAGAGCCTAAAATATTTGTTGGATCAAAAGGACCTTAATATGAGGCAGAGGAGGTGGATGGAGTTCCTAGGGGACTACACCTTCAAAATACATTATGTACCCGGGAAGGGCAACGCAGTTGCGGATGCGCTGAGCCGCAGGGCTCCCGCCCAAGCCAACTAGTTGTCGGTTCATGATGAGCGGCTAGTACGGGAGTTGTAGGAGCTTGAGATCTGCTGCGTTGACAGGCAGACGAGCGCCAAAGCAATGTTAAACTGGACAGAAGTGCAGTATGACCTGGCTGACCGGGTTCGGCAGGCATTGGAGTTAGATGACTCCATGAAGGAGCTTATGGAGGCCGCTCTGGATGCGTCAAATTCCCAGTTCTCGGTGGAAGATGGTTTATTAAGGAAGGATCATCGGTTGTGCGTCCCGAGTGGGGGTAACCTCCGGGCGGAGTTGATGTACGAGGCTCATCATACCAAGTACTCAATCCACCCAGGGAGCATGAAGATGTATCGTGATCTCAAAAAGCTGTTTTGGTGGCCGGGGCTCAAGAAAGATGTGGCGTTGTACGTGGCTAAGTGCCAAACGTGCGCCTTGGTGAAGGCGGAGTGCCAAAAGCCGGGAGGATTTCTGAAGTCCTTGCCTATACCGGAGTGGAAATTCGACGATATATCTATGGACTTTGTGCACGGGTTGCCAAGGTCGCAGAAGGGGAACGACCCCATCTAGGTGATCGTAGATCGACTAACCAAGGTGTCGCATTTCATTCCGCATAGGAAGGATGATCCAGTGGAGAAATTGGCAAAGTTGTTTGTTGACAATATTGTTAGACTGCATGGTGTGCCCCGTAGCATTGTGAGTGATCGCGATGGGCAGTTCACGTCAAATGATTGGAGGTTGGTGCAGCAGATGCTAGGAACAAAGTTAAAGTTCAGCACAGCTTTCCATCCGCAGACGGATGGGCAGACTAAGAGGGTCAATAGAAGGATGGAGGACATGCTCCGCATGTGTGTTCTAGACTTCAGGAAGCATTGGGAAGACCACCTATATTTGGTGGAGTTCGCGTACAACAACAGCTACCAAGCGAGTATACAAATGGCGCCCTTCGAGGCCCTGTATGGTAGGAAGTGTCGCACGCCGTTATCGTGGCTTGAAGCGGGTGAGGCAAGGTTGTACAAGAAGCAGGAGGTGGAGAGTGTTACATCGTTAGTGCAGATCATTCGGGAGCGCTTGTTGATCGCTCAGGACCGGCAGGCAAAGTATTACAATGCCAAGCATCGGAACGTGGAGTTCACGGTAGGCGATTGGGTATATCTGAAAGTGAAGCCGTTCAAGGGGGTTTTGCGGGTGAGACGCTTGAAGAAGCTGAGCCCAAGATACCTTGGACCTTTTGAGAATCTGGAGCGAGTCGGCGAAGCGACATACCGTTTGAAGCTATCGGTGGAGTTGAGTGGGTTACACGATGTGTTCCACATTTCTGTGTTGCGGAAGGCGGTGCAAGAGCCTTCGCAGGTGATCGCGGTTGACCAAGTGCCGGTGGACGAAGGGTTGACGACTAGGGTCAGGCCTATTCGTATTGAAGATGTTGAGGTCAATAGGCTTCGTAACAAGGAGATCCGGATGGTTAAGGTCCGGTGGGACAATTGCGGGCGTGAGGAGCTCTCTTGTGAACGGGAGCAGACTATGCTGGAGGAGTACCCGGAATTATTCCTCTCAGGTAATGTGTTACGTTAAGTCCTGTTTGTCCTTTATTAATTTCGTGGACGAAATTCTTTAAGGGGGTAGAATTGTAACACCCCAAAATGTTGTAGGAGCGACGGGGATCGATTTTTGGCCAAGACAAGGTTTTGGTGCAGGTGACATGGGCCCCGACACGGGCGTGTCGGAGGCCATGTCGGGCGTGTCGAGCTCGGGCCGTCGAGCTGGCCGTGTCGTCGACCTAGTGCAGGTTGACGATGGTCGTGTGGTGGAACACAGCCTAGGACACGGGCATGTCCCAGGACGTGTCACACCTGTGCTGTGCGGTTGGGTACACGGGTAATGACACGGGCACGAACACGGGCGTGTCTAGCTTGACACGAGCGTGTCTGATTCCGTGTAACCAAGCCGTGTACCCCTCTGACTGCAAATTGTTGGCCGATTGCACACGGGGGGCGTGACACGGGTCCCGACACGGGCGTGTCGCAGGTGACACGGGCGTGTCGGAGGCCGTGTCAAAGGTCGTGTGCAGGTTTTCAATTTTGGTCAAGACGGCGAATGAGCTACACGGCCAGGCACACGGCTGTGTGCCAACCCGTGTTCGGCCCAGATTTTATGATTTTGGATTTAATCCGGGCCGTTCGTTTCCTTGGCTTTGGATCCGACGGTGGGGGGCTGCTCCTGGGTGGTTATGGTCGGGAAATAGGGTTTAGAAACCCATTTTCCATTGGCCAATCTCTCTCTAAAAGTTAGAGAGAAGGGAGAGCAAGGAAGGAAGGAGGAGTCCAAGATCCGGGCGCCGGAAGAGCTTCGGAGCTCTGAATCGCGATCCGAGTCCAGATCCGTGGAGCCGATGCCGTTGCGGTGCTTTCCAACCGTATAGTTTTCGATGGCGCCGCGAAAGAATGCAAGGGTAACGATTTCTCATCCTTGGGCATGTGAAGCCCTCTTTTCCTTTGCATAGGAAGCCCGCTCTCGCGAGTGAGCGAAGAGTTGGAGCGTTCCTTGGGGTAGATATGTGAAGTCCCCCTTGTGTAGAGTCCGTATGCGTAAACGGGCATAGGCATTGTGTGTGAAGCCTATTCGGACATGTTGGTCCAGATCGGTGATGTTGCATTGCATTTGAACCGGGCAAGAATCCGGATGTTTGGGTGTTTTCGGGTTTTCTACGTGGTAGATTGCATCAAGGAGCCTTGGAGATTAACTCTAAGGTGCACCCGGAAAACTGGGCAAAAGCGTGTTTTGCCAACACGGTGGCCGGGGAGCCAACGTGAACATAACCGGGTTATGTGATTATTGTGGTGGGAACGGGACTCGGTGAGTCTTGACCTGCGCATATGGCTTAAATTGCCGTTGCGGTGTGAGCACGGGTCAGGCGGAACCGTACCCGGTCTATGTCGTTCGGTAGGACCGTTGGCATGGATGAGGGTCTTCGGCGCTCTATGGCTTGAATTGTCGTGACCAAGGCCAGGAAGGCAAAATGCTCATATGGATGACCGTCCAAGAGGCGGTGGTGAAATGGGAACGTCTATGGCTTGAATTGACGTAACGTTGGCCGGTTCGCCGAGAATGTGCCCTGAGTGCACGGGGTGTGTGGCCGTGCGAGCCCACGCCTGTGGTGAAGTGCAAATACTTTATATAATTGCCTATGCTAATAAAGTGCAGGGAAAGAGCATTGCCGCCCCGAATGTGGGGGCGGGATCGTTTTAATTTGGTCAGCATTGCTGACCGTTGCTATTGTTTGCCACCGGGCGGTGGTTTGTGCTTGCAGGTGCTGCGGAGCCGAGCGGAAAATAGCGGGCTAAAGCCCATGTTGCGGTGCTGGCCCTCGAAGGCCTAACCCTTTTTATGCTTTCCGTTTATTTCATGTATGGCCGGCCTACGAGCCGAAGTATGTAAGACATGTTTTGTTAAGCAAACCTTGTAAGGCCTTAAGGCCGGTACTTTTGTATTTTCATTCCTATTGTTACTTCTGTAGTGGACATTCCTGCTTGGCAGGGTTCTTGAATTTGTGCAACTTAATAATTTGCTTCCACTAGAATGACTCTGTGTAGGACGTTGGTGATTGGTTGTTTGGTTTCAACGCGTAACCAACCGGTCTGTCCGTAGTATATGGCGTCGGGCCCCGGCCGGACCTACTGCTATATGCTATGCGACGGATAGGGGTGTTACATGCGATACGTGAGTTGCTTGTGTTATCTGCGTTGGTGAAAAGTCCGAAGTTTATAAGACTGGCAGGCTTGTACAGACGCTTCATAGAGAACCTCTAGCAGATAACATTACCCCTCACGACTTTGGCGAAGAAAGATCAAAAGTTTGTGTGTTTGTTGGAGTGCGCGCAAGCTTTCTAAGAGCTGAAAAGTCGGTTTACCTCGGCAACTATTCCATGTTCATCGAGTAGGACCGAAGAAGTTGAGATTTACAGCGATGCTTGGGGCAGTGACTTGTATAGTGTTCTGCTCCAGCGTGGGAGTGTAATAACATATAGCTTGTGTTAATTGGAGGTACGCGAGAGGATTTATCCGGTCCATGACTTGGAGTTAGCGGCCGTGTTATTCTCCCTGAAGCTATAAAGGCGCTACCTAAATGGTTGGAAGGTCGGTATCTAAATCGATCTCTGGATTCTGAAGAACTTATTGGATAAAAAGGATTTAAACTTGTGGCAGCGAAGGTGGATGGATTTATTGGGGGACAACACCTTCGACATACATTTTGGCACAAGTTTTAGAGATATTGGAATCTCTTGCGTAGACAAGCAGATCACGGATGATGCTTTTGATAGGTCAAATCCCCAATATGGTTTTGAAGACGGACTGTTGTGGAAAGACAGTCGTCTGTGAGCCCCAAGTGTGGAGAGTCAGCAGTAGGACTTGAAGTACGAGGCTCATTATACCAATGTACTCAATTCACCCGAAGTGCACAAAATTTTTAGAGGTTTAAAGAACTTGTTCTGATGGCCCGGACTTAAAAAGGATGATCCGGTGGAAAAGTTAGCCAAACTCTACATAGATAAAATTGTTCGGTTGTATGGTGAACCCCGCAGTATTGTAAGTGACTAAGATGAATGCTTCACGTCCAACGATACAAGGCTGGTGCATAAATTATTGGGAACTAAGCTAAGATTCAGTACGGTCTTCCGTTCGCAGACGGATGTTCAGACCGAATGGGCCAGCAAACGATGGAGGACATACTTCACATGTGCATCTTGGATTATTAAAGACAATGGAAAGATCACATGTACATAGTGGAGTCTGCGAATAACAACCGCTACCAGGCGAGTAAACAAATGGCGCCTGTCGAGACCTTGTATGGGATAAAAAGGTCGCATGTCGTCGTCTTGGTTGGAGACGGGTGAGTCGATGTTGTACAAACTGTATAAGTGGTTACCGGGCGGTCTGGAGTTCTGGCTTGGCGAGCTGATGACCGGGCGGTCTGTCGATTTCCCTTCAGAGGTTTGGTTGCTATGTGTTGCTGTCTGTGGTCCAAACGGTCTAGCGGCTTTTCACTGGTGACTTAGAGACCGGGCGGTCTGGCGGTCTCACATGGCGGTCTCTCTCTCACTCTGGCAGTTGTCGAGCGGTTATCCCCTCTGTCTAACTGCGCGGCTTGTGCGGTTTGTGTATGTACAGTCCGTTTGTGTCATGTAATTTTTTAGTCCCACATCTCTTATTTGTATTCTCTCTTCTCTCCTCCATTCTATATAAGGGAGGCCATACCTTTGTAATAGATACCTTTTTCGGATAATAAAGTTTCAGTTAAACCGCTTCCGGTTTGTTTTAGTTCGTTTCTAACATGGTATCAGAGGACTCAATTTTCTCCTCCTGATTCTGTGCGACCTCCCTGCCCGCACGGCTTGATTCTTATTCTCGTGACCTATTTTCGCGGCTTGTTTCTTCCGCCTGTTTGTTTGCTTGCACCCTGTTCGCGCGGCCTATTTCTTTTGCTTGCGTTCTGTTCGCCGCGACCTGTTGCCCTGTGCCTTGTTTTGTCTGTTGCTTTTGTTCGAGCTGACTATCTTTTAGACGCTCGACTTCTATCCCTCTGCTTGATTCTGCGTCTTGGTCGTGGCTTCTTTTGCCACTGGTGTCTGACATCGTGACCGCTGCAGATCTTCTTCTTCCTATCCACGCGGCTTATTTCCCAATCGCGCGACCTCTCTTCTCTCTCTAGTTGTATCCGCAACCTGTTTTTGCGGTTTTTCTGACTCTATTTTTCACGCGATCTCCTTTGATTCACGCGGCTCCTCCTCTGTTCGTGCGGCCTTCTCTCTAACCGCACGGTCTTCTCCCTGCTTTGGTGTGCTTCTTGGTTGTGTCCTTTGCGGTTTCCTTTTTTGTCCGTTGTGGTCTTCTAGTTCTCACGAACTTCCTTATGTTCGTGCTGTGTTTGCTGATTGTCTGTTCACGGACCAGTTTCTCTGTTCGCACGGCCTATTTCTTCGTTCTCTCGCTCTTCCTTTTTTAGTTCGTGCGACCTGTCTATCTGTTCGCGCGACCTATTTCTTCTCCTATGGCTCTCTTCGATATCTCTACTTTCTCGTCTTCTTCGAAGCCTTCTGCCTCGGTGGTCACGTCTTCTAGTAGTGCCCACTTCGTTACTCAAGGAAAATGGCTGATCGACTCAGGTGCTACCAACCATATGACCGGCTCTCCCCAATATTTTTCTCTCCTGGAAACACATGATCGGTTGCCCCCGGTTATTCTCGCTGATGGATCTCTATCCCCGGTCCATGGGACGGGAGTGGTTCAAGTCACTCCATCTCTTCAATTGGCGAATACTCTATATGTGCCCAAATTCCTGTGCAACATAATATCTATTACCTCTCTATGCAAGCAATTACGGTGTTCCGTCATATTTACCTCTACTTCTTGTTCTTTTCAGGATCTGGACTCCCAGCGGACGTTTGCTACTGGGACTGAGAGTGGCGGCCTATTCTTCCTCGACAACGTTTCCGCTCTATCCGACTTATCCTCCACCTCTACAGATCTTCTCCAATGGTATCTTCGCCTTGGTCATGCTCCTCCACGCCTTCTTCGTCAGCTTCTGCCCCACCTTCCTCCACAAAGTCCTCCCCTTAATTGTGAGGCCTGTCAGCTTGGCAAGCATCACCGCTCCTCCTTCCCACCAAAGCAAGTTCGTGGATCTTCCCAACCGTTTGATCTCATACACTCTGATGTTCTGGGTCCTTCTCCTACCCTTACCGTTGGTCGGGAAAGTTCATATTTTGTCACGTTTATTGATGATTTCTCTCGTTGTACCTGGGTGTATCTTTTAAAAGATGGCTCCGAATTATTCTCTGTATGAACGTCTTTATATCTCATGATCAAAACTCAATTTGATGTTTCTATTAAAGTTTTTCGATCTGATAACGCCCAAGAATATCTCAGTCATGCTTTTTCGTCCTTCTATATACAAAATGGGATTATTCATCAAACTAGTTGTGTCTATACTTCACAGCAAAATGGTGTGGCGGAGCGCAAAAACCGTCACCTCCTTGATGTCGCTCGCACTCTGATGACACAGATGCAGGTTCCTCGTGCCTATTGGGGCTATGCCGTTCTCATCTCCTGTTACCTCATCAATCGCATTCCATTCACCGTTCTCCATGGTCAAACCCGATTCTCCATTCTCTATCCAGACAAGGACCCTTTTCCTCTCCCTCTCTGAATCTTTGGCTGCACGGCATTTGTGCATGCCCCATCTGCCACCCGTGATAAGTTATCTCCTCGCTCCACCAAATGTGTCTTTCTGGGGTACTCCACCACTCAGAAAGGTTATTGTTGTTTTGACCCTGTTCTTCGTAAGCAGTTCGTCTCCGCTGACGTTACCTTCTTCGAGAATGCCTCCTACTTCTCGGATGAATCCTCTTCTCTTCCCCAAGCTTCCTCTTCTCTTCCCCCAGCCTCTGATTCTCCTATTATTCCCTTCTTTCCATCACCTCCTACTGCGATATCGACCCCTACTCTGTCTCCGTCCACTCCTCTCTCTTCGCCTCCATCTCCATCATCTCCACTGTCATCGCTCTCTCATCCAAGGCCAGCTCTCTATGCCACGGATGCTCTGGATACCGAGGAACCCGCCGACCTGGATCTTCCTGTAGCTCTTCGCAAAGGGGTGCAGACGTGTACCCTACACCCCCTTGCTGCTGTTGTTTAATATGATCGTCTTACCTCTTCTCACAAGGCCTTTGCGCTGGATATCTCTGCCACTGCCACACCTCGTTCCTACCAGGAGGCCCTTGTTATTCCTCACTGGAAGATGGCCATGGATGAGGAAATGGAAACCCAATCAGAGCGGGGTACCTGGACTCTTGTTCCTCCTCCCTTCGGTACTGATGTTGTTGGCTTTTGCTGGGTCTTTGTGGTCAAATTTGGCCCGGATGGCACTGTGGACCGTTATAAGGCTCGTCTTGTTGCTAAGGGCTTTACTCCGACCTATGGGGTTGATTACTTTGACACCTTCTCTCCCGTGGCTCGTCTCAGCACTATACGGGTCCTTCTCTCTGTGGCGGTTAATAAAGATTCGCCAATTTCTCAGCTGGATGCAAAGAATGCCTTTCCTTTATGGTGATCTTTAGGAGGCCTTCTACATGGAGCAACCTTCTGGGTATGTTGCTCAGGGGGAGACACGAGTATGCCGACTGAAGAAGGCAATCTATGGATTCAAGCAAAGCCCTCGAGCTTAGTTTGACAAGTTCAGCGGCATCGTGGCGGCCATTGGTTTTGCGCACAGCTCTGCCGATCACTCTCTATTTATTCGCAAAACCCCCTCGAGACTGGTGGTTCTTGCTGTGTATGTTGATGATATTCTTCTCACTGGCGATGACCAGGAAGGGGTAGCCTTGACAAAACGGCATCTTCGTCAACATCTGGTCACGAAAGATATGGGCTCTCCGAAGTACTTTTTGGGGATCGAAATCTCTCGGAAGCCCAACTCCTTAGTCCTCTCCCAGCGTAAGTATGCCCTTGATCTTCTAAAAGAAGCAGGATTTACTGGATCCAAACCTGCCCGATGCCCTATGGCTATTGGAGAAGACAAAACCTGGACAGATGATTCGCCTCTTCTTTCAGATACTATGCGGTACAGGTGTCTAGTTGGTAATATATATCTACAAGTGACCAGGCCCGACATTTCCTATGTTGTGGGCAAGGTAAGTCAATTCATGCAAGCACCCAGGGAGTGCCATCTACAGTCCGCCTTGCAGATCTTGGAGTATGTCAAAGCAGCCCCTGGGAAAGGATTACTATTTCAGAAGAATGGTCATCTGAAGGTTGAAGCATACTCAGATGCGAGTTACGCTGATGACAAAGGGGATCGCAAGTCTACCTCCATTTTCTGCACCTTTGTTGGGGGAAATCTGGTAAGCTGGAAGAGCAAGAAGCAGTCTGTTATTTCCAGGTCCAGTGCTGAAGCAGAGTATCGAAGTATGGCATCGACCACTTGTGAGTTAAAATGGATACGGGCTCTCTTGCTGGATTTGGGAGAGGTCTACAACCATCCTCTACCTATGTTCTGTGACAACAAGGCTGCTATATACATCTCCAAAAATCCAGTCTTCCATGAAATAACCAAGCACATTGAGGTCGACTGTCATTTTATTTATGATGAGATTTTAAAGGAACAAATTTGCACTCCCTTCGTCACTTATGATAAAGAGCTTGCTGACATCTTCACCAAGCCAGTTTCCGCCTCGTTTTTTCATATTTGTGACAAGCTGGGCATGATCGATATATATGCTCCAGAATGAGGGGGAGTGTTGAAGTGGTGACCGGGCAGTCTGGCGGTCTGGCATGGCGAGTTGATGACCGGGCGGTCTGGCGGTTTCCCTTCAGCGGTTTGGTTGCTATGTGTTGTTGTCTGTGGTCCAAGCGGTCTAGTGGCTTGTCACTGGCAACTTGGAGACCGGGCGGTCTGGAGGTCTCACATGGCGGTCTCTCTCTCTCACTCTGGCAGTTGCCGAGAGGTTAGCCCCTATGTCTAACCGCGCGTCTTGTGCGGTTTATGTCTGTATAGTCCGCTTGTGTCATGTAATTTTTTAGTCCCGCATCTCTTATTTGTATTCTCTCTTCTCTCCTCCATTCTATATAAGGGAGGCCATACCTTTGTAATAGTTACCTTTTTCGAATAATAAAGTTTAAGTTAAACCGCTTCCGATTTGTTTTAGTTTGTTTCTAACACCAACGACATACAGTGGAAGACGCCACTTCAACGGTACATACAGTTAAGGAATGGTTGAAGATTGATCACGACAGACAGGCAGAATACTATAACGCCAAAGCATAGGAGCGTGGAGTTTGCTGTTGCCGATTGAGCATAGTTGAAAATTAAGTCGTTCAATAGTGTCTCGCGAGCTCGACGCCTGAGGAGGCTGAGTCCGAGGCACCTTGGACCGTTTGAGCTCCTAGAGCGGAGTGGTGAAGCAGGGTATTGACTGAAGTTGTCAGTGAACTTGAGTGGGCTACATGATGTGTTCCACATACCGGGGTTGCAGAAGGCGGTGCTAGATCCTTCGCATGTGGTTGCGGTCGGCCAGGTGTCGTTTGATTGTGGGATGACGACGAAGGTCAAGCCCGTATGTATTGAAGACTTTGAAGTCACACGATGCCGCAATAAGAAGTTTCCGTATGGTTAAAGTCCGTTGAAATAATTGCGATCGTAAAGATCTTTCATGGGATCGAGAACAGATTATGTTGGAGGAATACCCCGAGTTATTTCATTTGGGTAAATCTTAGGTTGTGTATCTTTACATAATTTCGTGGATGAAACTTCTTTTAGGGGGGGAGATTTATAATGCCCCAAAAATTGTAAACGAGCCGGTCGCGTCCTAAGGAATTTTTGGTGCCTTTTTAGGGCTATACGGCCTGGGACACAGGCGTGTCAATGTTCGTGTCCTTCTGTGTTGGCTGGGCATTGTCCAGGAAAGGACACGGCAGGAAACACGGTTTGAACAGTAGTGACACGGGTGTGTCATGGGTGACACGGGCGTGTCCTCACCCGTGTCACAACCCGTGTTCTTCTCAGGTTGAAACCCTGGGTGTGTTGTCAAGAGTGCACGGCCGGGTTACACGGGCGTGAACTGTATGACACGGGTGTGTCAGATTCGCCTCAGGCATGCGGCCACCCGTGTCCACCAAGGGACGTGACGGTTGGCGTGGCGGTTATGTGTGACACGCCCCTGGTCACGGGCGTGTCGGGACCCGACACGGGCGTGTCAGGTTGAGACACAGGCGTGTCTCGACCTGTTTCCTGCTCTAGATCGACAACTTTGTGTGCAAGCAGGGCATACGGCCAGGTACACGACCGTGTACAAAGCCGTGTTCGGCTTATTTTAGTGACTTTTTGGTTAGATCCTGAGCCGTTCGTTTTCTTTAAATCAGATCTGACGGCTTAGGATTAATCATACTTCCTTAAGGCCAGGAGTGGGGGTTAAACTCCTCATTTTCTTTTGGCCTTTCTCTTTCTTAAGTCTTAGAGAGACGAGAAATCAAGGAAGAAGGAGGAGGAGGATCCCAGCCGCCGGCGAAGCATCAGAGAACCGAATCGAAAACCGAGACCGGATCCGCTGAGGCATTCTTGTTACGAAGCTTTCCATTCAGCTAGTTTCTCATGGTGCCAAAACGGACTTCAAGGGTAACGATTCTAAACTTGGACATGTGAAGTCCTCTTCCTTTCTGCATGAGAAACCCACTCCCGCGAGTGTGCGGTGAGTGCGCGTTGTTCCTTGGGATAGATATGTGAAGTCCCCCTTGTTTAGAGTCCGGAATCGAATTACGGGAATAGGCATTGTGTGTGATGCTTATCCGGACGTGTTTGTCTGGATCGGTGATGTTGCATTGTGCATTGATTGTCTGAGAAGACTCTGTAATGTGTTGTTCTTCGGGTTTTCTACACGGTAGATTGCAATAGGGAGCCGTGGGGATTAACTCTAAGGTGCACCCAAAAAACTGGGCAGAAACGCATTCCTACAAACTAGGTGGCCTAGGGACAACCTTGTATAAATTGGGATTGTATGTGTGAGGCCTGTCTCCAGGAGTCATGTAGGTTCTTTCTTTAGAAAATGGTGAGCCCATGGGGTTCAGAATTATTAGGCCAGGGAGCCGAACAGGCAAGGCAAAACCGACCCGTGCCCTGCAGGTTTGGCCATGAGTACTACAGTATTCGGAGATGGTAGGGCGACTTGAGCAACGGGAAATGGTGGAGCTGTACCTGCGTTATATGGACTATGACATGAGAGTAGCGGAAATTGTCTCTCGTCGGTGTCATAATGAGAGTCTCAGGCCAGGGGCCGTAAAGACTGAAATGCTCAAATTAATCCGTCAAGTCAAGGACTTATGAACGGAGGTGGTATTCGGGAAGTCCGGTACACCATCAATGTTCCCTGAGTGCATGGGGTGGGCGGCCGTGTGAGCCTCCACCTGTGGTGTAATTTTCAAGGTTGTAATTTCACTAGGTTTTTTGGATGGTAGTGAAGCCACGGAATTGACCGGATTCATTGAGAATGTGCCCTGAGTGCACGGGGTGTTGTGCCGAGCGAGCCTACACCTGTGGCGAAATATACTTATGCACTTAATTATTTAGCTGGGCTAATGAAATGCAGGGAATGAGCACCGCCGTCCCGAATAAGGGGCGGGCTCATTATAATTTGGTCAGCTTGAGCTGACCGTTGCTTTGTTTGCCACCGTACGGTGGAATGTTGCTTGCAGGTGCGGCGGAACCAAGTACTAAATAGCGGGCTGAAGCCCAAGCTGCTGTGCTGGCCCTCGAAGGCCAAAGTGAACTATTGTTTTATTTCTGTCACGTGTGGCCGGCCTGCAAGCCGATGTCTGTAAAACACTATGTTGTTGAGTGAACATTTGTAAGGCCATAAGGCCAAGTACTTTTGTGTATTTTGGTATTTCATTCTTATTGTGGTTGGCGGACATTCATGATAAATGTTATATGTTATTGGGTTCTTTCAACTACTTAAAAGCTTTTGTTAGTTGCTCTGTATAGGACGTTTGTGTTTGGGAGAATGGTTTCATTCTGTAACCCTTCGGTATGTCTGTAGTATATGGCGTCGGGCCCCGGTCAGACCTACTGTTATATACCATGCGACAGATAGGGGTGTTACAACGACGCATTTTTTCTCTTACTCTGATATAACTTAAATATTGAGAAAATACGGGTTGTGACAGTTGGTATCAGAGGGATGGGTTGTTAGACAATTGGTCGAGCAACCGTCTCTAGTTAGTGTTACTTGTCTAGTGCTATTTCATACACACACCGATGTGTCATTAGTACTTCTTGGATGAAGCACGAACACTACACTCATAAGCATGATAAGAAGTATACATGGCATATTATGTAGTATGGGATGCATAATATGTGTTTGTATATGGATCCACCATAGGTGGCATCATATGACGGTTATGTAGTATGGGATGCATAGCCACCATCACATGGGTGCCCATTAGGGAGGTTTTTTTTGTTGCGTGCAATGTTATGTAGTATGGGATGTATAACATTTCATGTGTATGTCGCTCATAATATGCATTAAGGCCTTTTTAGATTGCATAGCACAACATGCATGACATAACATTGCATCAGCACACATTCCAAGCTAAAGGTTTACATGATGACATATGTACACACATGGTTTTAAAGTAAAAGGAATGAAAATTCATGCATTCATGGTCTATGCACATGAGTTAATAGGATGATAGTATATCATCCTAGGTTTAAGCATTTCATCATTTATAATATTCCCAGAGCAAGTTAGCGACATGAGGAAGTACTTATGTATGTTTTGTCTGTACTAGGTTGTTGGTTCTAGCAATTAAGCTAGGTTTTGATTAGTTGTTTATTGTTTTATCATAATGTCGAGACGACCTACTACGAGGTCGACTCCCCAGTCAGATGGCGAGTCATCTGGTGCTCAAAATGAGGCCGTGGTAGAAGTATTGTGATAGAGCAATGAAGCTTTGTCAAGGCAAATGTTGGAGGTGCAGTCGCAGATCCAAGCCTTGTTGACTATCATTGCAGGACAGCTGCTTAGAGTTCAGTACCCTATTATGGGTCAAGGTGTTCCAGTTCCTCTTGCTCCTCTGGTGCTCCCAGTTATGTTGTTGCCATAGTTGAATTTCATCTCGCATTACCAGCGATTAGGACCCCCTACCTATGATGGTAGGATAGACTTCGTGTCTTTGGACGACAATATTCTATCCATCGAGGAGATGTTTTTATACTCGGGAGTTTCTGTCAACCAGAGAGTGATGGTCGCTGCTTATCAGCTTAAGGGTCTTGCAAAGAGCTGGTGGCTGAGTGAAAAGGAAAACTTGAAGGATGGATGTTCATGAGAAGTCTTCAAGGAGATTTTTGTGAAGAAGTTTCTTTCGTCGGTCGAGCGAGACCGTTTGTTGAATGATTTCCTATAATTAAAGCAGAGGCGGCTCATAGTGAGTGAGTATGAGGCGGAGTTTAGAAAGTTGAGCTGGTTCGCCCCAAATTTCGTTGTTTTCTGAGGCCAGCAAGAGTTAAACATTTTCTAGGTGTTCTACGGAGTGACATCCAACAACTTGCAAATTCTTATGGATCAAAAACCTATACTAAAGCAGTAGAAGCTGCTGTGAAGGTTGAAGGGATCGACAATGCAAAGAACCTAGGTCAGTAGTTGAGAAAAGATAAGAAAAAATCTTATAAGGGGAGAAACTCCAAGGAGTCCGATTCTACTTCTAGGAAAAGAAGCAAAGAGACATGCGGTTTCTTTGGCCAGACAGGCCATCCATTCGAGAAGTGTTTTAATAGAATAGGAGCTCTGATGCAGGAGCAAGTTCATGCAATCTAGGGTGCTACTAAGGGAGATTTGGTTTGTACTTCGTGCAAATGGAAGGGGAACGATGCTGCCCATTATTGGGATATGAATGGAGTCTGCTTTCAGTGTGGACAGAAAGGTCATTTCAAGTCAAAGTGCCCGCAGTCTCAGAACGCACTGCATCCAGTTCTGCTTCGGGCTTTGCCACCGCCACAGCTTTTGTACAAAGGTAAAGGCAAGCTGAACGTGGTATCTTTAGAGGAAGCGTAAACATCTACTCATGTTATCTCAGGTTAGCACCTTATCTAGTTATAATTTTTTTGCTTGTATTTATAGTTTTGATGTTCGTTCCCTTAGTTGCGTAAGCGTTTTTATAGGAGAGTTTAAGGTAAAGAACCGTTGGGCGAGTGTTCTTTTCGATTCTAGCGCCACACACTTGTTCATGGCTAGATGTTTTGTAGAGCATCATCTTTTGACCCTCGATCTTGTTGGCGACACGTTTAGTGTAAAGTTTCCTTCTGGTGATTCTGTTGTATCAGACCAAGGTATTCAGAGTTGTCCGATTCTACTAGATGATTTTCTAGCAGTTGCTGATTTAAAGGTGATTGACATGGAAGATTTTAATGTGATCTTGGTCATGGACTGGTTGTCTAGGTATGATGTTGTTATCCAGTGTAAGGTTAAGCACTTGGACTTCAAGATGGACAACAGTCAACCCAGGAGGTTTTATGGTTTTTCGCGGCAAGTTTCTCCGATTATTTCTGCGGTACGTGCTCGAAAACTGGTAAATTCTAGATGTTTTGCCTGTTTGGTTTCCGTGTTGGTGACTGATAGAAGTTTGATGCGAGTTGAGGAGATTGCTATTGTGCGCGAATTTCCCGATGTATTTCCTGACAATATTCCTAATCTTCCACGTGAGAGAGATGTATAGTTTGTCATAGCTTTGGAGCCGGGTACTTGTCCTATTGCTACAGCACAGTACCGAATGGCCCCTCGTGAGCTGGAGGAGTTACGTACCCAGCTGGATGATTTTTTGCAAAGCGGATTTATTAGGCCGAGATCTTCACCTTGTTGTGCTCCCGTGTTGTTTGTAAAGAAAAAGGATGGTTCAATGAGGCTTTGCATTAATTATAGAGAACTAAATAAGGTAACTATAAATAACAGGTATCCCTTCCCGAGAATTGATGATTTATTTGATCAGTTGCGTGGTAGCTCCGTGTTTTCAAAGATTGACCTTCATTCTGGCTACCATCAGTTGAATATCCATGTATCAGATATTCTACGGTCTGCCTTACGTTCTCGGCACGAACATGAATTTTTGGTGATGTCTTTTGGTTTGACCATTGCACCCTCTGCCTTTATAGATATGATGAACAGAGTGTTGAAGGATTTTCAAGACAATTGTGTGGTCATATTTATAAACAATGTTCTAGTTTATTCCCGCAGTGCTGATGAGCATGCGAGCACTTGCATTTAGTTTTATCTGCTTTGAGAGACCATAAGCTGATTGCTAAGCTGAGCAAGAGTGAGTTTTGGTTGCCTCAGGTTTCTTTCTTGGGTCATGTGGTAAATAAAGATGGAATTTCAGTTTACTTTGAGAAGATAGCGGTTGTTATGGATTGGAATAGGCCTGTCACTCCCAAAGAGATAAGGAGCTTCCTAGGGTTGGCTGGCTATTATAGAAGGTTTGTAGAGGGTTTCTCTACGTTGTCCGCGCCACTGACTAAATTGATGCAGAAGAACTCAGCTTTTGTTTGGAGCGATAAGTGCGAGGAGGCTTTTTTGGAATTAAAGAGGAGATTGTGGACTTGGTTGTGTGCTGATGCAAGAAGGAAATGGAATTGTGTATGGATCGAGACAGTAAAAGATTCATGAAAAGAATTACCCAATGCATGATTTGGAGTTCACAGCTGTAATTTGTGCACTAAAATTTTGGAGGCATCTATTGTATGGTGTGTTGTGTAAGATTTATATCGATCATAAGAGCTTGAAGTATGTTTTCACTCAAAGGGAGTTAAATTTGCGCCAGCGAAGTTGGTTAGAGTATGTTGCAGATTATGATGTTGAGATCCAATACCATCCGAGCAAAGCTAATGTTGTAGCTGATGCCTTGAGTAGGAAGAAAACAAAGATTTTTAATCTTTATATGGATTCGCTGATAGAGGAATTTCTCCTGATGGATATTTCTGTTGGAAGTTGTGAATCATCAAGTAGTTTGGATGTAGTAGAACCTTCTTGGATTACACTTATGAGGCTACATTAGAAGGATGATCTGGACTTGCTGAACCTTTATCTTAGAACTGAGAAAGGGGACTTACCAGATTTTACGATCGATGGAGCAGGTACCTTAAAGTATCGTGACATATTTTGTATCCCTGTTGTTGAACACAATCGATTTAAGTTATGTAGTGAGGTACAAGGTTCTAGTGTTGCCTAGCAACCAGATTCTACAAAGATGTATCAAGACCTAAAGAAGATTGTCTGGTGGTTTGGAATGAAGGGTGATATAGCAAGATTTTTTTTGAATGTTTTACATGCAAGCGTGTTAAGGCCGATCATAGAAGTCCTGGTGACAAGTTGACGCCTTTGGATATTCCAAGCTAGAAGTGGGAGAGTATTTCCATGGACTTCATTACGGGCTTACCGAGATCTCCCCGGGGTCACGATTCTATTTGGTTGATGGTAGATCGAGTGACAAAGTGTGCTCACTTTATATCATTTAATATTGATACTCCATAAAGAAGATAGACGAATTATATTTAGAATAAGTCATCAGATAGTATGGAGTACTAGTTAGCATTGTATCAGATCGAGACTCTAGGTTTATGTCTCACTTTTGGAAAAGCTTACAAGAAGGCTTGGGTACCGATCTGAGGTACTCCACCGCTTATCATCAGTATATTAATGGTCAAATGGAGAGAGTGAATCAAATCGTGGAGGACATGATCAGATGTTATATTTGGTACCACCGAGGAGCGTGGGATGAGCGACTTAGATTGATGGAGTTTTCTTATAATAATAACTATCAAGAAAGTTTGTTGATGGCCCCATTTGAGGCCTTGTATGGGAGGCGATGTAGAACTGATGGAGGTGTTGCTGATGCGGACGTTGATCCCGTCATAGAGAGTTCGTGGATTGGGACGATCGATGCCGCAAGCTCAAAAATGAAATTCTACTACGATGTTCTTCGCCAACGACGTCGTCGTTACATGTTTTGCTTGGCGTCCTCCGCCGCCGCAAACAAAATATATAATTATAAATTAAGTAATTATAAATATATATTTTAGCAATTTTTATTTAAGAAATTTTATTTATTTCATTTCATGTATGATGGGTGCCTATAACCATCAAGAGTGTTTTTATTTCATGCTTTTAATTTCATTTTGTTTTTATTTCATGATGGGTGCATATAACCTTCATTGTTTCATTTAAATTTTGAATGGTGGAGATCGAGTGGTGTTGGCTATATATATCCATGGTTATGAAGAATTTTAGTAGAGATGATGGATAAAAAAGAAACACTAAATTCTATTGAGAATTTCTCCTCCCCCAAGGAAACTTTCGGCCACCTCCTTCCCCTTCCCTCTCTTGTCCGTCATCCTCCTCCTCTCCCCCTCATAGTGGTTCAACCACCTTCATCCCTCCTTCTTCCTTCCTCGATTCTCTACCCTCCATTCCTTTTCTTCCCTAAGAAAATCTAGCGACCCCCGCTCCCTCCTAAAACCCGAGCACCCACCTCCTACCTTTTAATTAGGCCAACCTAGGGTTACCCTAGCCGCCACCCTCCTCCTCCCCTTCCACCACTAGGCCACTTTACTCCACCACCCAACCCGATCCAACATAGTACTTCAACCCCAAACCGGACCCCCTCATCTCCCCTTAGGGTTTGGCCAAACCCCTAGCCACCAACTCTTTACCACCTTAGTAAATTATCCCAACCACCTTTTATCTCTCCTCCAAAATATTTACTAAATTGTCCTCATCAACTTTGCAAAAGGAAGAACGGTTTGCGACTTCAACGTCCGGCGCAGATTCGAGGATTTTGCGTAGAGATAGATTCAACCACCGTCGTGTGCGCTTCCTCCACACATCTTGTGGACAGATTTTCTTGGGATTAGGTAACGATTTCTAAACTAACTCTTTGTGTGTTTCTTCTAAATTATTGTGAGAATTGGTGGAATTGAAGGCTAGCTAATTGTCCCGATTTATATTGAAATCGTGTTAATTAAAATATAAATTTTAAGCGTTAATTGTCTGAATATTTTTCGTATAAATTGAAGTGGGTAGATCTCATGAAAACTAGAAGAAATCGGGTACGTCACCCTTGATTTCCCTTGAGTTCAAGTGATTTGGTATACCCTCATATTAATTAATTTTTTTGGGATTGGTTTGGACTTTATTTTAATCGCTATTTAGTCTGGATTCATCTCTTGTTGGGTTTGTGAATGCTAGCGAATAATTTTAATTTGAATCGCTAATTGTCCGGATCTGGTAGGTCCTATTCGATTGAGCGAACATTGTCATATAGCCCTTATTCAATCTCTTTAAGGGGTAGCAACCCTTTGCGTTGTTTGATATTTAAAATTGTGCCATTAACTGCTTGAGTAATCGATAGTGTTAATTAGAGAAACCGCTCGCTACATATTTATTTTAATTACCAACCTAAGAACACGTAGTTTAATCCGTCGAAACCATGAGCCTGCATCAATTTGGTATCAGAGGGAGGTTCACGTAAATTTCCTAATTGGAACCCTCCCCCTTTTATTAGTACGCCGACACGCACTTGTCTAGCACATTTATTTGTCAAAACTTACAACAACAAAAATTCCTAGTCTGCCAATAGCGGCCTATATTTTTATTTTTCTGCAAAATTAAAAAAAATTATTTAATAATCTTCATAATATTTCCAGGAAGAAAATTAAAATCATATATTTATTACCTTAGTTAGATTGCTGGAACAAATCCATCTGTTGCAATTTATATAGGGTCAGAGTCCTTTTATTCATTGCATGTGCACCATATCCGAGTGAGTTTTCTCTCCGGTTCTCACTGATATGGCCTATGATGTTTACGCTTCTCGTTTAGATTATTGGTATGATAAATTCATGGCTAAACCCAACCCAGCCATGCCTTCATACCATTAGAATACCAACCGTACCCACGCTTATCCTGACACTAGAAGATAGGTACCCACTTATGATAGTTATAGGTGTTCCAAAACTTTTAGAGACTGACTTAAGGAAATAGAAATTGAATTTGATTGTCACAGCTGGGAAGACTACCAAAGGTTTATTGTAGCCCGAGAATGATTTGTAGGTCAAGCCCAGGTATTTTGGCTAAACGAAGAGTGTCATGTTGGTAGTAATAAACATGCTAGGCTGGTAATTTGTAGCCAACTCTCGGATCAATTTGATCCCGCCTACCTCTGCACTGCTGATACAAGGCATGTGAGTGAGTATCTATAAGACCCCATTTTTTTTCTTTTTAAACATCGGGGTCTTAGGCCCAGAACCACCGCTTTGCGGTGACACCTTCACGCCCTAAAGGGTCATCACCGTGAAACGCCGATTCTGCCAGCCGATTCGATCACAGAAAAGCAACCAAAGTAGAGTAAACAAAAGTGAGGTAAAAAATTTGACACAAAGTCCACAATAAAATCATATCAGAGTAATAATATCTCAACGAAGGGAGAGTCCACAGAATATAAATGTACTGAAAATAAGGGCTTTAGCCCGATACATCAAATCCTCACTACATATTCAATCAAGCGGAAGCAAAATAAAACACTACTAAGGTCAGGGACTCACAGTCCCAACTGTCTGAAATCCTGAGCTAGACTGCCTTATCTCCAAACGGGCCGACCTCCGGGGCTGCTCCTCCATGCTGGGCTCCACGATCCCCTAAATGATGTAGTCCAAAAACCGTTAGTCTATAATACTAACTCCTATCATCCCCCACCCCTTCCCCCATGGCCCCTAGGCACCGAGCAGAGAGGAAGAAAGGGGAGGACTTGAAGGTAGAGAGTAATCAAGAAACAGATGACAGCGGACCTATTCTTTCAATTTTATAGTACATGTGGCAGTAAAGTAAAGAATGAAAAGTAACCTTAACTTATGTGCGGAAACGGATAAGCCAAGGGATCTTCTGCAGGGCTCCCATCGTATAAAGTGTCCCATACCAATTTATACGTTGGGGTGTCGGTTATTAACAGCAATATATATATAAAGAATTTGACATTTATTTATAAACTTGCCCACACAAGCTTATAGACCAAGGGGTCGTTTTGTAAGTCCTATTGTGTAAGCGTCCCATACCACTTATACAATAGATTACAGGGGTTATATGCAATGATTATGATATGACATGCTAGTGGGTTATGATGCGATCAAGCAAGTGCAACTCACCCACCCGAATCTGTGTAAACAGACCTTTAGTTCCCCCTTTCTTGACCCGAACCTCCCAGGATACCTCCGTAGTGGCAGACGGAAGCGGTGGGTTGGGCCTTGCCCACCATTAAACCAGTAAAGCACTACCGGTCAGACCTATCATATGCCTCAACGCTTGGTGCACGAAGCGGACTCATGCGTACTCTTGTCGGCTAGCGCACCAGACTTCTATTGGCGAAGTGCTAACCACACTTACCGAGCCAACGTATTAGCGGCGGTTCATCGACCACTAAAACCGAGGGCCCACCATCTTATAACTTATGCACATGCAATATTAATACTTTTCCCACCGATTCAAAGCTCCCCGAACTATCCCGTCCGTTCAAATTATCAACTGGGCCTCCGGCCCACCGGGCTATCCCGTCCATTTCCAAAACCACCGAGCCTACCGCTCGAATATGCTAGTCAACTAACTTCCCGAGACACCGGGGTGTGTGAAAGTGAACCCCGAATTATTCTAGTTGCTCTTTAAGATTTATCACTCCTACAGTTTACGTTAGCCCAGGACTGCCCCTGGTATACCCCGTGAAGGGCTCTCAAAGGGCACTAGGAACTATGATGGTAGCTGAAGCCCATCGTTCTCTTTCGCAAGGAACTTATTGTTATTGGTTGATTCCCTTACCCATTCCCGTTTAACATTATGCTAGATCTATCCTAGGGTGATTTTGACCTTACCACTCCACGGGATAAGACGATCTTTCGTCGATCCCGAGCACCACCTAACACTAGTCAACCTCACACTCTACTAATCCTTGTTTTCCAATGATGAACTCCTTTATTTACCCAAACAAGTAACCTTCTAAGGATCCAACTCATCAAATTCATTAACCACTCTAGTTCAGTTTCCGCAGTTACTATATGCAGACCACCCTATACTATATGAGATGTATAAAGGAGGTACTCCGGATTATCTACCAAATCTCCTATTAAATTTACCAGAGGTCTATCATAACAAGTTTAGTCTAAAATAAGAGATTCATAATTTTTCTAATTAATTTGATATTTATTGAATTTTCCCAAATGGTTGTCCATGGGCAATTTTGAACATGAACTATATGATCTACTCAAGTAATGGCCACCCAAAAGTTTTGATCACTAAATAACAGAGATATTATACTAGATACTAATTTCCATAATTTTTCAGAAACTATTTGACCTCTAATTAATTTATCCAAAATAATTCCCTTAATCATATGTAAAGAAGGAAGTACCAAAATTATTCATCAGAAAATTATATAAAAGTTACAGAATCTTAATATGGTATAGAAAAGGTCATTGTGCAAAAATCATAATTTTATAGGCTTGCTAGACACCAAAATAAATTAATTAAGTTTCATGGAAACCAATACTTAATGAAGCAACTCTTAGAAATAATCTTCCAAAAATCCCATAAAAATTCACAGAGCTTTAAAACATAATAAAAAGTCCTCTGGCGAAAGTTCATCAATTTCCAGCAAGTAGTTACTCCATAATAAATTTCTAAGTAAATAATACAAATAACTAAATTGTTAATGAAGTATCCAAAATAATAATCCTAAATTCATAAAAAAATCTCCAGAGCTTGTACTAACTTTAAAAACGAATTTACCCAAATTCCATCACTATTTCAGTGAGTTTTTGTGACATTTTCTATTACTACATGATTTGTGCCCTAAACTAGGGTTAGGGTTTTCAGGGACCTAGTCACCTTAAAATCTATTTTAGATTTCTTCCAGAGGATTCTACCTACCCTAGAATTCTCTCTTTCAAGTTTCAAATCCTTTCAAGGTCAACTGACCCCTTGCCCTTCATAACCCTCAAAAATCCTTCCTTAGGGTTTGAGTTGGATACAAGGGTAAAACAATCCTAAACCACTCCATATTCCCTAAGAGGGTGATAATGGTCCTACCAAGTAAGGGGTCAAAATCCCAGCCTATGTTGAGGTGATTTGACCACCCAAAGCCAAAGTACACTCTTTATTTGAGAATCCTTCACTAAGGGAGAGTTAGGGTTAGGTCATTACCTATCCAAAACACCTCCAAATGAGGTGAATTTTTATACAGAGTCATATCATGATTCCAGGGACCTCTCACAAAAATTGGGGAGGGTTTGGAGGTCATTAGACCACTCAATTAAAATACCCTAGTATTATTAAATATTAACAACAACCATAGGACAAAGTGTTCCCCAAAATTTCAATTTTTAGACAGACCGTAGGTATGACTAAAGTTGACCCCCTGCCCAAATTTAAGGTCATTTCGACAAGGGATGAAGTGTGGGCACCCTTTTGAATCTCAGGATAGCCCTAGGTATAGGTCCCACCAAAATGGATGCCCTGGTCCAACCAGAGGTTCAAATTGGTTCAAATTAATTTTGGATTAAAGTAGACCCCAAGTTCTAAAACTTTTATGTTTTTCACTTTTTCATCAGAGGCACCTAGATATTTTTAATATTTATTTCAAAATAATATAAATAAGGTGACAGAAATTCAATTAAAATGAAGTATATTCATTTGATCCAGCACGAATCTTGGCGCAAATCCAAGGGCCCGGGCTCATCGTCTACCTCCAGCCAACGGCTGAGATAGCCCGAGCCTGGATCCACTTCCAACCGCCACCACCGCCCATCCCGGCCCTTCCCCGGCCGGCCACCGCCACCAACACCTCCGTCGAGGTGGCGGCTATCGAATGGCGGTGACTCGGCCGCCGGAGGTGCGAATTCCGGCGGTTCTACCAAGCAAATTTCTCGACCAAAACCATGAAACCCAGAAATTGGTTTGGGCTCAATTGAGCCCAAACATTGAACCTAGGCATTGCTATGATCTTACCATAAGACAAGGAGAGGAGGAGGAGCTTGCCAGCGGCCTGAAGTCGAGAAGATCGTCGGGAAACCATCTTTGAAGGTGGCGCCGCTCGGTTTCTTTAACAACACAGTGGGGAGGCCCGATTCATTCAGGTGAGGGTTGGGAAAGCCTTCTCTCGGCCCACTGATGGTGTTTAAAGCTTCAGTTGGGGAGAAGAGAGGCTGGATTATCAATGGCCATTAAATCCATTAATGGCTAGGCTCGATTAGGAGGAGGGGGGCTGAACCAGCCCCTTGGTGGCCGAGAAATGGCTGGAAATTCCCCCCCTTCCCTAGGGGAGTTGAATTCAGCCATTAAAGGTGGCCTTTGGCCTCCCTTTGGCCGAGCCCCTTCACCCCCTTCCTCTTTCTTCATTTCTCTCTCCTCCATTAACATGGAATGAAGCTCACCTTCTCTCTTCTCGTCACCAGGTTGACTTGGTCAACCTTGTGGTCTATTGGCAGCCCACACATACACATTACTCCCTAATGAAGCCACATGAGGAGGCTTGAGCTTGGGCTGACCCATTTGGGCTTGGTTGTCCCAAAGTGGGCTTGGGTTTACTCTAGCCATTTTGACCTTTTGGGTTGGCACCAATGGGTCCTTGGTGATCCATTGATCTCTCCTAAGGCTTAGGTAGGGTGGGATAGGACTAACTTGGCACCTTGAGGGTCATGTAACCCTTAATAAGGGCATCTTAACCAAGTTGGGGTTTGAGTTGGATTGGGTCAACTCAAGCTTGGGGGTTGACCCCATTGAGTCCCAGGTGACCCATTGACACCACATAGGTCTAGGAAGACCTGGGCAATGTTGGTTGGGCACATTAGAGGCCAACTGCCCTTAGTTAGGGCACCTTGCCCAATTTAGGCCTATGGTGGTCCTAGGTCAAATTGGCCTATGGTGGGCACATTAGAGGCCAACTGCCCTTAGTTAGGGCACCTTGCCCAATTTAGGCCTATGGTGGTCCTAGGTCAAATTGGCCACTTTGGGTTGACTCTAATGGACCCTTAAGGCTCTAGTGGACCCTATAATAGGTTAGTGATGTTGTGGTGGGGACATGGAGTCATGGTGAAACCCTAAGGTCAATCACTAGGTTTGGTGATGAGGTTGTGCCATAGACAGACCAAGGTGATTCTCACCTTGGCCTTTGATCACCTGGCCCTTTTTAGCTTCTTGGGGTTTTGTCATGACCTAGTCATGACCAAAACCACTCTTAGGGGTCTAGTAGGAAATGGGATGTTACAAATCCCAATAAACAAAACAAAAATTTCGTCCCTGAAATTAAGGTTAAGCCTACGGGAATTTCTATCGAAGAAAAAGAACCTTATAACATCCCATAAGAAGTGAAAGATTACATCACGGTGCCATGTTTGCTAAGTGAGGTTTAAAGGGAAACCTAAATCTATGACTAATTCGCCAAATTGGCAAAGCTAAGACCCCAATAAACAAAAGATTAGCCTCTACTCTTCCTAGGGCAATCCTAATAGTTTATAACAGGAAGGTAAATTGAACATCCTGAGAGGTTGTGAGGTATATTTGACTAAACAGCTCTGGATACTTTTATCACATCAGGTCCTGCGGTTCCCAGGTATGCTCCTCCTGGTCGTGGTTCCTCCACAGAACTTTGACTAACAGAACCTTCTTGCAACTCAAGATCCGTACTCCTCTGTCCTCGATCCGAACCGTCTCCAAGTGAACTGACCGGTCTGAAGCTACCAGCCCATCTGTGGTCGAAATCTGCTGCTACAGGCATAGTAGAGCCCTCCTAAGTGAAGAAATATGGAACACGTCGTGTTAACCTGCCAGTTCAAGTGGCAACTCCAACCTATAAGCTAGGGGCCCGATCTGCTCCAGGATCTTGTAAGGGCCCATATACCTAGGGCTAAGCTTCTCATTCCGACCACGCACTCGTGAAACTTCATGCATGGGCCGAATCTTCAAGAAAACCCGGTCTCCCACCTGAAACTCTACCTGACGGTGTCAGGCATCGTTATACTTCGCCTGTCGTCTCTGCACTTCCAGCATTCTGTCCCATATCAGTCTCAAACCCGAGCCTCAGTGTCTTCGACAAAATCCGATCTTAACACCTTCGGATCCTCATCCTGAATCCACGAAAGCGGAGTCCTACATCTCCTTCCGTACAAGGCTTCATAAGGAGCCATCCCTATGCTGGACTGGTAGCTGTTGTTATAGGAGAACTCAACCTAGTGGAAAAAGCTTCTCCCAAGGTTCGTTTTGATCCAAAATGCATAGCCTTAGGAGGTCCTCCAATGTCTGGTTGGTGCGTTCCGTCTGCCCATCCGTCTGGGGATGAAATGTTGTGCTGAAGGTCAGCCGCATGCCTAAGTAAGTCTACACGGATCTCCACTCCCTGGATGTGAACCGACCATCCCGATCCGACACGATCGTCCTTGGCACCCCATGGTAACGAATGAACTGCTCTATGAATCTCCGCACTAGTACCCCAACCGAGTCATCTTTTCTAATTGGAATGAATCTGGCCACCTTCGTCAGCCGATTGACGATGACCCAAATCGAATCGTTTCTCGTCCGTGATCGGGGAAGGCAATGAATGAAATCCATCGCGATGTCCTCAAATTTCCACTCCGGCACCGGAAGTGGCTGTAGCAATCCTGTGGGGTTTCTGCACTCTACCTTCACCAGCTGGCATGCCTCACAATGAGTCACGAAGTATGTAATGTCCTTCTTCATCCCCGACCAGAACATCGTCTTCTTCAAGTCTGCTGTCATCTTGGTGATCCCCGGGTGTATAGAATATCTTGCTACAATGTGCTTCCGCCATGATGTCCTCCCAAACCTGACCTCCTGCGGGTATATAGACCCTGCCTCTGAAATATATCAATCCATCTCTCAGTGAATAATCTCCCGTCGAACCCTCCTCCAAGGCTTGAAATATCAGCTCTGCCCATGCATCTGTCTTCTGTCCGTCCCGGATGCGGTCCCGAATATCATCTATGGCAACCATCGATGCTAGATACTCCATATACAGCTCTGGATCATTCTCGGACACTAAGTATATCTGCATATCTCTGAAAGACCAGACTATCTCCATGGACATCAGTTGTGGTCCCTTCCATGAGGTATCTCCTCTCCGACTCAGAGCATCTGCCACCACGTTCGCCTTCTTGGGATGGTAGTGCATGGTGTACGGGTAATCCTGACAAGAACTCCACCCAACGTCTCTATCTGATATTGAGTTCCTTCTGTGTGTCCACGTATTTCAAATTCTTGTGATCTGAGAAGATGTCACAATGAACCCCGTAGAGGTAGTGTCGCCAAATCTTCAGAGCAAAGATCACTGCACCCATCTCTAGATCAAGCACCGGATAGTTCTTCTCAAGTATCTTCAGTTGTCGGGAGGCGTAGGCTATTACGTTCCCGTTTTGCATCAGAATGTCACCCATCCCCTGGTAGGAGGCATCCGTATACACCTGGAATCCCTCCCTTCCCGACGGAAGAGCGAGAATGGGAGCCAAGGTAAGCCGACCTTTCAACTCCACAAAGGCCGCCTCGCACTGTGACGTCCAAACGAAAGGGGATTCCTTCTTTGTCAGGGATGTAAGAGGGAGTGCAATTCCGGGAAAATCCTTCGATGAACATCCAGTAATAACCGACAAGTCCCAGGAAGCTCCGTACATCCGTGGCTGTCTTAAACCGTGGCCAATCCTGAACTGTCCGATTCTTGGCCGGGTCTACTGCCAACCCAGCACCGCTGATAATATGACCTAAGAAGGACACCTCCTTTGACCAAAACTGGCATTTGCTGAACTTCTCATACAGCTGGTGCTCCCGTAGCCTCTCTAAAGTCAACTTCAGGTGTCGTGTATGCTCCTCCTCCATCCTTGAGTAGATGAGGATATCGTCAATAAATACGATGACGAATACATCCAAATACTCTTCGAATACCATGTTCATGAGGCTTGTAAATGCTGACGGCGCATTTGTGAGCCCAAAGGGCATCACTTTAAACTCAAATAGTCCGTACCTACTACTGAAGGCGGTCTTTGGAATGTCCTCCTCTCGAATCCGTAGCTGGTAATAACCTGACCTCAAGTCATGTTTCGAGAAGAAATGCGCTCCTTCCAGTTGATCAAACAAATCGTCAATCCGTGGTAGCAGGTATGTATTCCGGACCGTCAGTCTGTTCAACGCTCGAAAATCAATACACAAGCGGAGACTTCCGTCCTTCTTCTTGACAATAGCACCGAGGATCCCCACGGTGAAGATCTTGGCCGGATAAACCCTGCCTCTACTAGTTCCTGCAACTGACTTCGGAACTCTATCAACTCCTTCAGGGCCATTCGGTAACAGGCCCTAG
Organism: Platanthera zijinensis; assembly: GCA_039513925.1. Lineage (NCBI taxonomy): Eukaryota > Viridiplantae > Streptophyta > Magnoliopsida > Asparagales > Orchidaceae > Platanthera > Platanthera zijinensis. The sequence continues at coordinate 55,583,996 of CM077091.1, read as the reverse complement.
ATGTCGGCTTGGCCCCCGACACAAGCTGTATATAGAAGTCCTGCTCTCGGTGCGGAGGTAGTCCTGGCAGTTTCTCTGGGAAGACATCAGCAAAATCTCGCACCACCGGGATGTCAGTCACAGACTCCTTGGCCTCTGCCATCTCAAATAGAACCTGATAGACCTCATCTCCCTGCAGGTGGGCCTTAACGGCCTGTACTGAAGATAAGAGTATACGAGAGGCAGGTCTTATACCTTCGATGACAATGAAAGAGTCCCCGTTCCTCATGGTGATCCTCTTTGATTGGCAATAAATCTGGGCCAGGTTCCAGTGCAGCTATACCATGCCCAGGATCAAGTCGTAGTCTGTCAACTTCAAAAGCGTCGCTGGAGCCTCGAACGCCTTTCCACTGATTTCTACCTCCATACTATAGTGGTCCGAGGTAAGGAGTTTAGATCCATCGGGTAGTCGCACCCTTATCTCCGAGCCCGTGAATCGCTCCACACCTTCCAATCCTTCTACGAACGTCTCCGACACAAAAGAGTGAGTAGCTCTGGTATCGAAAAGCGTGCGGGCAGGCTTGCCGCTGATGAAGACTATTCCGGGGGCGATTAATTGTCTTAGGATTCTATAGCAAGTTTTCATTCCTATTTATTCTATCTAGTGCAATTCTACAAATTTGACAATTGAGAAAGGGAATTCTATTTAAACAATTAAACATCTTGGCGTACCTGTTATGACCTGCTCTGGGTTCCGAGGCTGCGCCAGGTCCAAAGCATACACATGCCCCCTTTCTTGTCTACGATCCCCACCCTAGTATCCATGTCCTCGGCCATTACCTCGGCCTCCAAAATACTGCGCTGGCTGGGCATTCAGTGGTGCTGGTGGGGGTGCCCCCCTCATGGGGCAATTTCTACGGATGTGCCCAACCTGATGGTAGTTGAAGCACTCCGACGGGGGAAATGCCATACCTCTGGTTCTCGGTGCCTCCCGCATCTAAAGAGGCTGAGGAGCCACTATCACCGGCTCACTCGGCTCTTGTCTCACCCCCTGACGAGGCTGGTCCTCTGCTCTTCTTTCCTCTCTCCCATTACTGATACGGCCCCGCCGCTGATCATTTCTCGCTCCCCGGCCCTGGTCCTCCGTTGGCCTCTTCCGACCCCGAGCGTATGCCAATCGGCCGCAATCCTCTTAGCCATCTCTAACATCCGAGGTATTGGCCCGTCAGATATAAATAGAAGGGCCTCCCTTAACTCCTCCCGCAGGCCCTTGTAGAACCTTTTAGTATATCCTTCCTCTTCTAACTGATAGGATTCCGCAAACCGGGCTAGGTGGTCAACTCCCGGTGGTACTCTACTACTGTCTTATTGCCTGGCTTCAACTGTAGTAATCTGTCCTCTAGTTCATCCCTAGCCGATTGTGGAACAAAATGCTCCAGTAACGCGGCCCTGAACTCCTCCCAAGTAATCTCTGCAACCTTCATATCCGCAAAAGTCGTATCCAGCGATATCTTCCACCATCTCTTGGCGTGAGACTCTAAGCAAGAGACCACCAATGGCACCCTCTCCTCGCAGGGGCACCGAATCCCGGTCAACATCTCGTACATAATGTCCAGCCATTCTTCCATCCAAACAGCTGACTCTGTACCTATGTAGGATGGCGAGAGAGTCCTCAGAAGATGCTCAGCCAATTGGCCCCCGGGTTTGGCTACGGAACCGGAACTTGCTGGGCCCTGAAAGCCTCCAGAATGGCTGTCAGAGTCTGCCCCATCTCTGACTGTAGGAACGGAGTGGGGACCGGGGGAGGTGGTGCAACATTCGGAGTTTGCTGGACTCCGCCCTGTGGTGTAGGCTGTGCTGGAGGCTGCAAACAAAAACCATCTGTAAGCAATTGACTCAAGCCTAATTAGCAATGGACAATTACATGTGGGCACACCACGCTTCCGCTGCTTAGTTTGTCCTCAAACTAAACCTGCGCGGGGGTGACCCAGAGATTTGTCGACTGGTACTTTTCCCGATCAAGGTTTCCTATGATACCACTTGTAAGACCCCATTTTTTCTTATTAAACACCGAGGTCTTAGTCCCAGAACCGCCACTTTGCGGTGACACCTTCATGCCCTGAAGGGTCATCACCGTGAAACGCCGATTCTGCCAGCCGATATGATCACCGAAAAGCAACCAAAGTAGAGTAAACACAAGTGAGGTAAAAACTCTAACCAAAAGTCCATAATAAAATCACATCAGAGTAAAAATATCTCCACGAAGGGAGAGTCCACAGAATATAAATGTAATGAAAATAAGGGCTTAAGACCGATACATCAAATCCTCACTACATAGTCACTCAAGCGGAAGCAAAATAAAACACTACTAAGGTCAGGGACTCACAGTTCTAGGTGTCTGAACTCCTGAGCTAGACTGCCCTATCTCCAAACAGGCTGACCTCCGAGGCTGGTCCTCCATGTTGGGCTCCACGATCCACAAAATGATGTTGTCTGAAAACTTTTAGTCTATAAGACTAAGTCCTATCATCCCCCACCCCTTCCCCCATGGCCCCTAGGCACCGAGAAGAGAGGAAGAAAGGGGAGGACTTAAAGGTGGAGAGTAATCAAGAAACAGATGACAGCGGACCGATTCTTGCAATTTTATAGTACATGTGGCAGTAAAGTAAAGAATGAAAAGTAACCTTAACTTATGTGTGGAAACGCATAAGCCAAGAAATATTCTGTAGGGCTCCAATCGTATAAAGAGTCCCATACCAATTTATACGTTGGGGTGTCGGTTATTAACATCAATATATATATAAAGAATTTGACCTTAATTAATAAACTTGCCCACATAAGCTAATAGACCAAGGGGTTGTTTTGCAATTCCTATTGTGTAAGCGTCCCATACCATTTTTACAATAGGTGATAGGGGTATATACAATGATTATGCTATGAAATGCTAGTGGGTTATGATGCGATCATGCAAGTGCAACTCACCCACCCGACTATGTGTACACAGACTTTTAGGTTCCCCTTTCTGGAGCCGAACCTCCCAGGATACCTCCGTAGTGGCAGACGGAAGCGGTGGGTTTGGCCTCGCCCACCTCTAAACTAGTAAAGCACTACCGGTCAGACCTATCGTACGCCTTAACACTTGTTGAACGAAGCGGACTCCTGTGTACTCTTACCGGCTGGCGCACCGGACTTCTGTTGGCGAAGTGCTAACCACACTTACCGAGCCAACATATTAGCATCGGTGCATCGACCACTAACACCGAGGGCCCACCACCTTATAACTTATGTATATGTAATATTAATACGTTTCCCACCGAGTCAAAGCTCCCCGGACTATCCCGTTCGTTCAAATTATAAACCGGGCCTCCGGCCCGCCGGGCAATCCCTCCCATTTCCACAACCACCGAGCCTACCGCTCGAATATCCTATTCAACTAACTTCCCGAGACACCGGGGTGTGTGAAAGTGAACCCCTAATTATTCTAGTTGCCCTTTAAGATTTATCACTCCTACAGTTTACGTTAGCCCAGGACTGCCCTCGGTATACCCTGTGAAGGGCTCTCGAAGGGCACTAGGAACTATGATGATAGCTGAAGCCCATCGTTCCCTTTTGCAAGGCACTTATTGTTATTGGTTGATTCCCTTGCCCATTCCCATTTCACATTACGCTAGATCTATCCTAGGGTGATTTTGACCTTCCCACTCCACGGGATAAGATGATCTTTCGTCGATCCCGAGCACCACCTAACACTAGTCAACCTCACACTCTACTAATCCTGTCTTCCAATGATGAACTCCTTTATTTACCCAAACAAGCAACCTTCTAAGGATCCAACTCTTCAAATTCATTACCCACTGTAGTTCAGTTTCTGCAGTTACTATATGCAGACCACCCTACTATATGAGATGTATAAAGGAGGTACTCCGGATTATCTACCAAATCTCCTATTAAATTTACCGGAGGTCTATCATAACAAGTTTAGTCAAAAATAAGAGATTCATAATTTTTCTAATTAATTTGATATTTATTGAATTTTCCCAAATGGTTGGCCATGGGCAATTTTGAACATGAACTATATGATCTACTCAAGTAATGGCCACGCAAAAGTTTTGATCACTAAATAACAGAGATATTATACTAGATACTAATTTTCATAATTTTTCAGAAACTATTTGACCTTTAATTAATTTATCCAAAATAATTCCCTTAATCATATGTAAAGAAGGAAGTACCAAAATATTTCATCAGAAAATTATATAAAAGTTACAGAATCTTAATATGGTATAGAAAAGGTCATTGTGCAAAAATCATAATTTTATAGGCTTGCTAGACACCAAAATAAATTAATTAAGTTTCATGGGAACCAATACTTAATGAAGCAACTCTTAGAAATAATCTTCCAAAAATCCCATAAAAATTCACAGAGCTTTAAAACATAATAAAAAGTCCTTTGGCGAAAGTTCATCAATTTCCAGCAAGTAGTTACTCCATAATAAATTTCTAAGTAAATAATACAAATAACTAAATTGTTAATGAAGTATCCAAAATAATAATCCTAAATTCATAACAAAATCTCTAGAGCTTGTACTAACTTTAAACACAAATCTACCCAAATCCCATTACTGTTCAGTGAGCTTTTGTGACATTTTCCATTACTACAAGGTTTGTGCCCTAAACTAGGGTTACAGTTTTGAGGGACCTATTCACCTTAGAATCTATTTTAGATTTCTTCCAGAGGATTCTACCTACCCTATAATTCTCTCTCCCAAGTTTCAAATCCTTTCAAGGTCAACTGACCCCTTGCCCTTCACAACCCTCAAAAGTCCTCCCTTAGGGTTTGAGTTTGGATCCAAGGGTAAAACAATCCTAAACCACTCCATATTCCCTAAGAGGGTGATAATGGTCCTACCAAGTCAGGGGTCAAAATCCCAACCTCTGTTGAGGTGATTTGACCACCCAAAGCCAAAGTACACTCTTTATTTGAGAATCCTTCACTAAGGGAGAGTTAGGGTTAGGTCATTACCTATCCAAAACACCTCCAAATGTGGTGAATTTTTACACAAAGCCATATCATAATGCCAGGGACCTCTCTACAAAATTTGGGAGGGTTTGGAGGTCATTAGACCACTCAATTAAAATACCCTAGTATTATTAAATATTAACAAAAACCATAGGACAAAGTGTTCCAAAAAATTCCGATTTTTGGACTAACCCCATGTATGACTAAGGTTGACTCCCTGCCCAAATTTCAGGTCATTTGGATAAGGGATGAAGTGTGGGTACCCTTTTGAATCTCAGGATAGCCCTAGGTATAGGTCCCACCAAAATTGATGCCCTGGTCCAACCAGAGGTCCAAATTGGTTCAAATTAATTTTGGATTAAAGTAGACCGCAAGGTAGACAACTTTTATGTTTTGTACTTTTTTATCAGAGGCACCTAGCTATTTTTAATATTTATTTCAAAATACTATAAATAAGGTGATAGAAATTCAATTAAAATGAAGTATATTCATTTGATCCAGCACGGATCTTGGCGCAAATCTAAGGGCCCGGGCTCATCGTCTACCTCCAGCCAACGACTGAGATAGCCCGAGCCTGGAGCCACTTCCAGCCGCCACCACCGCCCATCTCGGCCCTTCCCCGGCCGGCCACCGCCACCAACACCTCCATCGAGGTGGCGGCTATCGACTGACGGCGACCCGGCCGCCGGAGGGGCGAAATCTGGTGGTTCTACCAAGCAAATTTCTCGACTGAAACTATGAAAACTAGAAATTGGTTTGGGCTCAATTGAGCCCAAACCTTGAACCTAGGCATTACTATGATCTAACCATAAGACAAGGAGAGGAGGAGGACCTTGCCAGCAGCCTGAAGTCGAGAAGATCGCCGGGAAACCATCTTTGAAGGTGGCGCCGCTCGATTTCTGCAACTGCACAGTCAGGAGGCCTGATTCCTTCAGGCGAGGGTTGGGAAAGCGTTCTCTCGACCCACTGATGGTGTTTAAAGCTTCAGGTGGGGGAGAGGAGAGGCTGGATTATCAATGGCCATTAAAGCCATTAATGGCTAGGCTCAAGTTAGGAGGAGGGGGGCTGAACCAGCCCCTTGGTGGCCAGTAAATGGCTAGAAATTCCTCCCCTTCCCTAGGGAAGTTGAATTCAGCCATTAAAGGTGGCCTTTGGCCTCCCTTTGGCCGAGCCCCTTCACCCTCTTCCTCTTACTTCATTTCTCTCTCCTCCATTAACATGGAATGGAGCTCACCTTCTCTCTCCTAGTCATCAGGTTTACTTGGTCAACCTTGTGGTCTATTGGCACCCCAAACATACACATTACTCCCTAATGAAGCCACATGAGGAGGCTTGAGCTTGGGCTAACCCATTTGGCTTTGTTGTCCCAAAGTGGGCTTGGGTTGACTCCAGCCATTTTGACCTTTTGGGTTTGCACAAATGGGTCCTTGGTGATCCATTGATCTCTCCTAAGGCTTAGGTGGGGTAGGACAGGACTAACTGGGCACCTTGAGGGTCATATAACCCTTAATAAGGGCATCTTGACCAAGTTGGGGTTTGAGTTGTCTTAGGTCAACTCAAGCTTGGGGGTTGACCCCATTGAGTCCCAGGTGACCCATTGACACCACTTAGGTCTAGGAAGACCTGGGCAAGGTTGGTTGGGCACATTAGATGCCAACTACCCTTAGTTAGGGCACCTTGCCCAATTTAGGCCTATGGTGGTCCTAGGTCAAATTGGCCACTTTGGGTTGACTCTAATGGACCCTTAAAGCTCTAGTGGACCCTCTAATAGGTTAGTGATGTTGTGGTGGGGACATGGAGTCATGGTGAAGCCCTAAGGTCAATTCCTAGGTTTGGTGATGAGGTTGTGCTATAGACAGACCAAGGTGATTCTCACCTTGGCCTTTGATCACCTGGCCCTTTTTAGCTTCCTAGGGTTTTGTCATGACCTAGTCATGACCAAAACCACTCTTAGGGGTCTAGTTGGAAATGAGATGTTACAGTATCATTATTCCGCTAGTCCCATACCTTCCTATAGGACTAGTTATAAACCTAAAGCTATATCTTTTTCCCCCAAAGGTAGACCTGCCCATAGTGTACCTACTACCACCTTCATGGAAACAATACCTTGTAGGTCATTTGTCTTAGACTCGAAATTTGATACCACTAGTGTCTTGCCTCCTTTAGCCGCGTCATCTACGGCTCCCATGATTGTGAATGATACCAATGAGGATGCTGATGTAGAAGTGGTATCACTTGATTCTAAGGATCATCAGCTAGGTGAGAGTATTCCAACATGTACTATAGTGCTCGACTATTCGGATGATTCTGACATTGAGGTGCTTGGATATCCTAGTGATTTGGAAGATTATGTTTGGGATGATGACAGTCTGATCTATGAGAGTATCAAGTTGTCGATGACATGCTCTGCTAGTATTGTGACTGATCACCATAGTATTGAGTGCCCGCTCCAGTATACGACCCCCAATGTGATAGAGACTACGATCGCACCCACTGAGATTGTATCTGAGTTATATGAGGAGCCTGAAAGTGAGGATTGCCCTATTGATATTGTGGATGAGTTACCATACCCGGTTGCACGCATTTACCCACCTGCCTTTTGATGACCCTTAGGTCCACACATTAGTGAATATAGTTGGGTCCCTTGAGTTGTATCACTCGCACATCCCGTCACATCCGGGTGCATCCAACTCTATTGTTCATGATGAGCATTTCTCCTTGGCATATGTTCATGCCAAGCGTGAGTATTTAAAATATAAAATTAAAACTACGAATTTAGAGCCCATTAAAATCATCTTTAATTATAAGGCTCCAGTGCCACCTGACTTAACCCCCTTATCCTCCACATTTGGGTCTAGTCATGTAGTACATGGTTTCACTCCTCACGTTCATAAGTTACTTAGGCGCACATTAACAAAGTTAATCAATCAATTTGCGTATTATTACTTATATGCCCTACATGTATCTAGGACGCAAGCAGTTCATCTTAAGTTATATCGCACGCACTTCCAATCCATGCCAAGACCGTCCTACGCTAGAATTAGTGATTTGGGTTTAGTCTGGTCAGTCCCCGAGCGAATACCTTCTGGCTCCGTTAATAAATTAATATGTAGGAACGCCGACCCATCCATGATTCTGAAGAACGTCGGATTTCATGCTTTTATTTCAGATTTTTATAAAGTACAGGGTGTTTGACATTATTTCAAGTTTACGGACTTTTTACTGTACGTCTCTGTTCCACCTGAGTGGCTTTCTCCATCATTTCTTTCTCCCACTAAATATTCTCTTGGGTTTAGGAGTGTTTGTTTTGCCGTGTCTATTCTCCATGTGGACTCCTTGGTTCTTGAACCGGATAGTAAGATTCAAGTTCTATTTCTTTTTCTAGACACCCTTTCGAGTTTCCTCGAAAGTCTTGCTATTTCTTTGCCTAACATGTTCCCAGTGCTAATGGATGTTCTTGCTACTACGATAAGGATAGCAGGGCAAGATTTGCCCCATGTTGCTGCTGTTTTTTTTACTTTTCCCCCCTCACGGGACACTCATCGGTGATGAGTAATTTTGAGTGGGTGAGGATTGGTGGCGGAATTACTGATGCGGTCGTTGATCCCCGTCATATAGAGTTCGTGGATTGTAACGATCGATACTGCAAGCTCGAAGATGAAATTCTACTACGAAGGTCTTCTCCAATGCCGTCGCCGCTATATGTTTTGCTCGGTGTCCGCCGCCGCCACTCGAACAAAATATATAATTATAATTATATATTTTAGAAATTTTTATTTAAGCATTTTTATTTATTTCATTTCATGTATGATGGGTGCCTATAATAATCAAGAGTGTTTTTATTTCATGCATTTAATTTTGTATTATTTTTATTTTATTATGGGTGCATATAACCATCATTGTTTCCTTTAAATTTGAATGGTGGAGATGGAGTGGTGTAGGCTATATATATCCATGGTTATGAAGAATTTTTGTAGAGATGATGAATAAAAAAAGAAACCTTAAATTCTATTGAGAATTTCTCCTCCCCCAAGGCAAATTTCGGCTACCTCCTTCCCCTTCCTTGTCTTGGCCACCGGCCTCCTCCTCTCTCCCTCTTAGTGGTTCGGCAACCGGCCTCCTCCTCTCCCCCTCTTAATGGTTCGGCCACCATCATCCCTCCTTCATCCTTCATCTATTATCTACCCTCCCCTCCTTTTCTACCCTAAGAAAATCCAGCCACCCCCACTCCCTCCTACAACCCGAGAACCCTCCTTCTCCCACCTTTGAATTCAGCCAACCTAGGGTTGCTCTAGCCGCCACCCTCCTCCTCCCCTTCCACCACTCGACCGCCTTCCTCCACGACCGAACCCGAGCCAACATCCTCCTTCCATCCCAAACCTGACCCCCTCATCTCCCGTTAGGGTTTGGCCAAACCCCTAGCCACCAACTCTTCACCATCTTGATAATATTATCCCCACCACCTTTTCTCTCTCCTCCAAAAAATAATTTTTGGCTTTCAAGGTTTCTCCCTCTCCTAGGGCTTTGTAAAATGAAGAACGACTTGCGAATTCATCGTCCGACGTGGATTCGAGGATTTTGCGTGGAGAAAGATTCAACCACCATCGTTTGTGCTTCCTCCACACATCTTGTAGACGGATTTTTCTTGGGATTGGGTAACGATTTCTAAACTAACTCTTCGTGTGTTTCTTTTAAATTATTGTGAGAATTGGTGGAATAGAAGGCTAGTTAATTGTCTGGATTTATATTGTAATCATGCTAATTAAAATCTAAATTTTAAGCGTTAATTGTCCGAATATTTTTCATATAAATTGGAGTGGGTAGATCTCGTGAACACTAGAATAAATCGGGTTCGTTACCCTAGATTTCCCCTTGAGTTCAAGTGATTTGGTATACCCTCATATTAATTAATTTTTTGGGGAATGGTTTGGACTTTATTTTAATCGCTATTTAGTCCGGATTACTCTCTTGTTGGGTTTGTGAACACTAGCGAATAATTTAAATTTGAGTAGCTAAATGTCTGGATTGGGTAGGTCCTATTCGCTTGAACGAACATTGGCGTATATCCCTTGTTCAATCTCTTTAAGGCGTAGCTACCATTTGCGTTATTTGATATTGAAAATTGTGCCATTAATTGCTTGTGCCGTGATATAGAAACCATGGGCCTGCATCAAGAACTTCCTTGTTTTGGGTCGAGGTTGGTGAGAGACCATTGCTGTGTCCTTAAGCGTTAGAAGAAATTGATATTTCTGTGAAGCATATCAGAGAATAGATCCATATAGCTCAGGAGCGTTATGAGAAGAACGCTAATCGTCAGAGGACTAATTTGGATTTTGCGGTTGGAGACCTGGTTTTTCGGAAGGTTTCCCCAATGTCTGGCATTAAGATATTTAGAAAGGATCATAAGTTGGACCTGAGGTATATGGGACCTTTTAAGGTTGTTGAGCGTATTGGTGTATTAGCTTATAGGCTGGATTTGCCGACAAATTTTCTTGGTGTGCACGACGTGTTTCACATGAACCAATTGTGGAAATGTGTGCTCAGCGACCGATAGATTCTTGATGTTGTGCCCCAGTTGGAGCCTAATCTTTCCTTTGTTGAGAAGCATGTCCGCATTCTGGATACTCACGATCGAGTGTTGCAGAGGAAAATGATACCAATGGTTAAAGTTTTGTGGCGAAACTAAAACATAGAAAGCGCCACTTGGGAGTTAGAGTCAACTATGAGTGGACTCATCATCATCTGTTCTCCTAGTTGACTGGTAGGTAATCTTTTCAATAACCCTTGGTTAATTCTTTTTCTTTTGTAATAGAGGTTTTGTGCGTAAAGTTTCGGGATGAAACTTTCTTTTAGGGGGAGTGGCTGTAACGCCCCCGATTTTTTTATATTTGGTTTAATTCATTGTCGGGTGTGTTAATGACGTCGGGGCATTACGTTGACACATTTTCAGCATATGACGTTGTTAGAGCATGGTTTTAGCTCTTATGTTTTTCTGTATGTGGCTAGGTTTAGCCTATTTGTAAGATTCCCTAGCGAGCTGGGTCTGTTTTGGTGGCTCGGTGGAGCCTCTTTGAGAATGCTTGTATTTTGGATTTGGGAGGTGTTTATCCAAGTTTGGTTCATCGAATCTTAATTTTTATTGCGCTGTTGGATTCGTAGCATCGGAATTTAGCTACGGTGTGATTTTCATAGAAATCCATGTTGGCGCAAATTTTGGGTCGTTTGGACCATTATTTAATAATAAACTATTATTATAATACTTATATTTCTAAGTATAAATAGCGTTGTGAGTAGAAAAACCTTATTCATCGTCTCCTTCTTGAATCTGTCGGCTGTTACGGGAAGAGCGAGAGCGACGGTCTCTTCTAAGCTTTCGACCACTGATTTCTGGGGTGTTGGTACTCGAAATTATCTTTGGAGAGTAGATCCGGGTAGATCTCACCTAGATCTAAATTTCTACAGTAAGTATTTCTCGTTTCGTAAACTTTTTGGTGTTAGGGATTTCGTTTTGACCCTCTTTCATCCTGAAAAGTTTCAGGAATTGTTGCTTAGGTTGTTTTCAGCGAGATCCGTGAGGAGGAGTGATGAGTTGTAAATATATGCATATTTTAGTACTTTATTTATATCATTTTAATACTTATTTATAGTTTTTAGTTATTTTTGTTTATAAATATGTTTTTTTTTGTAAATATTTACCTAACTTAGCTTTAATTTTGATTTCTGAAATTTTTCTAAAAATTGTCAAAAAATGACCTGACACGCCCGTATCCCAGACACGACACGCCTGTGTCACTCCCTCGATGATCGTTGACCTCAACCCGACGCTCGACGTTTGGCCTTCATAAACCCGAGCACGACACAGCCATTTCCGAAGACCCTAAATGCCCGTGTCGATGTCGGCAGCCAACACCTCCAGCCAGCAAATATCAAATTGACTTCCTCCACCCAGCCGTCTAGTCACGCCCCACGACATGCCCGTGTCCGAAGACCCAACACGCCTGTGTCGATGTCGGCAGTCAATGCCCCGATGATAGCTTGCCAGATTTCGACTTCCCCAGATAAGCCTTCCTGACACGCCCCCCGACACGCCCATGACTAGGGCGTGTCACACCCGAAATTTTGTCTATAAATAAAAAATTTCTATAAGTTCACTTTTTTGAGCCAAATTTTAGTGTGTTTTGTGGACTGCCTTTGTGGATTCACTTGAAATGTTTCTCCCCTCCCTTTTATGTTTGTTTTTTGCTTTTGCTTTAGCTTTGTAATTGCTTTGTAATAACTTTATTATGGTAATAAAAGTTGTAGTTTTTTTTTCTCTATCTACATGGCATGATAATTCATTTTGATGGCTCACTTCTTCTCCCCTTTTTATCCTAAAGTTTCATTTTTGTTCTTCTCTTTATGTAAAAGTGTGTGTGTGTTTGTGAGTGATGCTTTCATTTTTATTGTTTTTTTATGCAAATGTGTTAGGGTAGCTTCTATGTTTTTGGTTTTAATTTCTAGTTTTATGTCTTTTGTTATGAAAAGAAAATGTTAGGATGCCTTAGTTTTCATTGTTAATGTTGTTAGGTTAGGTTTAGATTTGTTATCTTCTTTATGCTTTAGATTTTAGGATTTTAATTTCCATTTTTATGTTTTACAAAAGAGTTTTAAAAGTGATTTTGATTTTTTTACTTAGTTTTTTTAGGAATGTAAAACCTTTTCATTATTTTCACTTTTTTTATCACTTTTTATCTCTTTTATAAAATCCTAGTTGAAACCGGATACCGGCCTCTGTGGAGTTCGACCCTTGGGGAAGGGGTGGGGGAGGGGGTGGCGAGCTGCCCCTGCCTGATCCTTGTCCTTCCTCTCCCGTCATCGAACTTGCTGAAGATTTTCCTTGCTGACCACGCTCCACGCTCACCGCACCAAAATGTTCCGGATACCGGCCTCTGTTTCGACCCTTGGGGAAGGGGTGGTCTGTTCGCCCCTGCAAGAGAAACAACAAGGGAAAGTAAAACAGACAGGACCAAGGGCCCGGCTCGGAGTCCCACCACACACCCGGAAGATCTTAGAGCGCTTCCCCTCCTTAACCAGTTGCCGGGCTAAGGTACCTCAGAAAGCGCTATAGGATTTATGAACTAGTAAGCGTGCCTTCTGAGGTACCCCTTGGGTCTATAGATTACCTTGGATGGTCTGCAAATAGCCTGCCCCGGGTAGCCTGAATTTACTAAAGAGCCCCTTGGGTTGGCCTGCCAACAGCCAAACCCCCTTTTCATGCGCACCTCTTGTCGAGTTTTCTGGAGGGAGGTGGACTGCAGCCGATCCGCCTGAGAGAGGCGGCTGGGGGCCCGGCCCGCCTAGGAGAAGCGAGCGGGGGCTGGCCCGCCTGAGAGAGGCGGCTGGGGCCCGGCCCGCCTAGGAGAAGCGAGCGGGGGCTGGCCCGCCTGAGAGAGGCGGCTGGGGCCCGGCCCGCCTAGGAGAAGCGAGCGGGGGCTGGCCCGCCTGAGAGAGGCGGCTGGGGCCCGGCCCGCCTGCTTGCTTGGGCCCCTTCGGCGGACACGGGGTTGTACACAGCGGCTGGGGCCCGGCCCGCCTAGGAGAAGCGAGCGGGGGCTGGCCCGCCTGAGAGAGGCGGCTGGGGCCCGGCCCGCCTAGGAGAAGCGAGCGGGGGCTGGCCCGCCTGAGAGAGGCGGCTGGGGCCCGGCCCGCCTGCTTGCTTGGGCCCCTTCGGTGGACACGGGGTTGTACAGGAAAGTTATCATTTTAGTTTTTAAACATATTTGATTTTAACTTTAAATTCCAAAACTTTTTGCTCCTTTTATTTTTATATTACCTTTTTATTCATTTCTAGCACATTCTAAGAATAGAAAAGTAGTAGTTTTTATTTTTAGGTAACTTTCATTTTGTTTTTCATTTGTGTGTGTGTGAGTGTATGAGTTAGGTTTTCATTTTGTTCTTTTAAATTCCATATTGTGTGTGTTAGTGTATGAGAATAATTTTGATGCTTTCTTCAATCATGTTGTGCGTGTGAGTGTATGAGGATAATTTTGATGCTTTCTTCAAATATGTAGAGTGTGTGAGTGTATGAGATAAATTTTCATGATTTATTTTATCGCTTTCCTTCAATCATGTAGAGAGAGAGATGTGTGTAGGAGATAATTTTATTGCTTTCTTTCAATTCATATAGAGTGTGTGCGTATGCGCATTTATTTCCGTCTACTCGTTAAGAGTTAAATGGCGTGTTTTTATTTCCTGCCTACTCATTCGAGAAGGACTGGTAATTTACCGTCTACTCATTTGAGTAGAACTTGTACATGCATTTATGTCTGCCTACTCGTTAAGAGTTAAATGGCGTGTTTTAATTTCCCGCCTACTCGTTTGAGTAGGACTTGCCTTTTTTATTTTATTTATGGTTTTGAAGTGTGCGTGAGTTATCATTTTAGTTAGCTTTTAAATTTTCTATCGTTGTGTTGTTTATGTTTTCTTCATATAACCCTTCAGCATTTAGTCTCGAACTCGCGCCTCATCAAAACTATAAAGCCATCCCCATACTGATGAGTGGCTAATCGTCTTTAGCCCTTGGTATCAAAGAGCATTGGGACATAAAAAAATTATTTGAAATAATTAAAGTTCTTATTTTCACTTTAATTTTAGGACTTATGGTTTGCCCCGGGTTAACGACGCGTAGGACCACATATTCGATGTGTGGGCTTTATTTCTGTTATCCATACGCTAGCTAGTCGAGAGGTCGTGTGTATGGACCGATCCCCCGTGGGTAAATAGAATTGCATACATACCCTCAAGAGAGGAGAAGCGTAGTTCTACCGGATTGGGTTCCCCGCCCAATAGCGGGGTTCTTTGCATAAAGAAGGCATTAATAGGAATCCTTCATAAGACTAACGTTCGGTCGAATAGTCTTAATGTTCAGGTGAGCGATATTACTTAGAGATAGGTGTGCTCATATTTCTGGAACCTCCACGGCCAAGTTGCCTTTTATTAATTTTAAAATTAAGTTCAATAATTATTAAGAATTATTTTAGTCTTAATCTGATTCAGTGTCGAGCGTTAGCCCGTCATCGAATAATTTAAGTGATTTTCAGCTTACTTTTATTTTTCGCTTTAGTTAAACAAAAATCCACCTTTCTTTTAGTAAAATAATAGTCCTCCTAGAGGAGTAGGAATAATCAATCCGACCCCGAGAACAATACGACCTTTGTATGCCCCCGAATATCGAGTACAACATGCGATAGGTGCACTTGCCTCCTTTCGTTAAAAACTCGCTTTTTTGTAAGTCTGCGACGCTCGACTCATCTAACCAACCACCTAAATAAGAGTCTGTTCTTGGGCCATCATGTTTTTGGCACTGTTGCTGGGGATTTTAAGTTGTTATTTCGTATTCCGGAGTCTATTACTTTTACTTATTTTCTATAGAGTAAAAAAAAACTTTAAAAAACTCTATTTAAAAAAAATAAAAAAAAGGAGTTTATTTAGTTTTTATTTTAGGGTGTCTGACCCGTGACAACCCTCGGAGTCTAAAAATTTTGATTTTGACCCTGAGATTGAACGGTCCCTTATGCGTATTCGATCTCAATGTCGAATTCCTTTTTTAGACCCCGAAGAATCTATATATTGGAGAACCTTCTATAGTAGTTATGGCAGACCCAAACCCTGCCCAAGCGGTCGAGCGTACTATGTCTTATTACGCCTGACCTAACTTGGTTGATATTGTGTCTAGTATTGTTCTCCCTATAGTGGAGAATAATAATTTCGAAATAAAATCAAGTGTCATTCAAATGGTCCAAAACGACGTGTAGTTCGATGGACTGCCGGAAGAGGACCCGAATGTCCACTTGTCCAATTTATTTTGGAAATATGTGACACTTTCAAGGTTAATGGCATCACTGATGACGCCATTCACTTGCGCCTATTTCCTTTTTCCCTTAAATCCAAAGCCAAAGCGTGGTTGAATTCCCTCCCGCGAGGATGTATCACCACCTAGGCTGAGTTGACGGAGCGGTTCCTAACGAAGTTCTTTCTGCCCGCAAAAACTGTAAAGTTGCGGGCGGACATTTCTTCGTTTGTACAAAAAGATTCTGAGTCTCTATATGATACTTGGGAACAGTTTAAGGAGTTCCTCCGCCGTTGTCCGCACCATGCGCTGTCAACGTTGTTGCAGGTACAAATTTTTTATAACGGCCTTTATTTTCAGATGCGTCAAATGATTGACTCGGCTTCTGGGGGCACCCTTAATAATAAAACCCCTGAGGGCGCCAAGACTTTATTCGAAGAGATGGTTATGAATGCATATCAATGGAACGTCCCGCGGGGACGCCCAAAGCAGGCGATCGGCCTTTTTGAAGTGGATGCCACTGCTCTGTTAACCCTTCAAGTTGAAAGGTTAACAAAGCAGGTGGCAGATATGACTAATGCCTCCTCCACTCCGCCTTGTTTTAATCCCCCTAGCGTCTGCGTGGCTGAAGAGTTCGTGGACTTCATAGTAAATTCGGGTCATCCTTCCTTCAACCCCAACAATAACCCTTGTAGTAATAACTATAATCCGGGTTGGAGGAATCACCCCAATTTCTCTTGGAGCAACCCAAACAATGCACAGCGTCCCCCTAATTCTTATGCGCCCGCATTTTTCCCGCATCCTCCTCCGAAACCTTCTTCCGTTGAGGAAATTTTTTATAAATACATAGTGTCCAATGAATCAAATATTCAGAACATCACCGGATCGCTAAAAACCCTTGAACAACAGGTTGGAAAACTGGCAAGAATGATGTCCGAGCGCGCGTATGGGGTGCTGCCTGGTACTACGGAGCCTAACCCACGAGAAAATGCCAATGCTAAAACCCTCCGTAGCGGTAAGGAGGTGGTCGATCCAAAACGGATCGATCCGCAGGGTTTCTAAATGGGCTTCCCCGAACACGCATCAGGGACGTTTCTACCCTCCCTCTTTCTTTTTTTACATAAAGCAATTATCGTTTTCTCATTCCGCATACTAATCTTACAACATTGATGACAATATTGGAACTAAGTATGGGGGTATTTTCATGCTTTTCCTGCTTTTTTTTGCACCTCTCTTATTTGCACTTTTATTTCCAAAAACAAAAAAAAACAAAAAAAAATTTATTAGAAAACAAAAATTCCAAAAATATTTTGTTTTACTTTGTAAATATTTCTTGTAAATAAATTCATGTAAATATTTTTTGTAAATACTCTTCTCTCTCCCCATTCCTTTTCTCTCTCATTCTGGTAAATAACTTCTCTTTATATCCCAATTTTTGTAAATAGAATGGAAATTTTCTTAAAAATACAAGATCCTATGTCAATAGGAATAAGATTTCGTTCCGTAAATATAGGCACCCAATAATTTAAAAAGATTATATGTTATGGAGTAAGAGGATAAAATTCATTACTCCTACACATATACATAGGGTTAATTTTATTATTATGAAGTTGAAAAAGAAAAAATCATATTTGGAAAATAAGATTTCATTTTCCTAATAATCCAAAAAGAAAAAAAATGGAGGTTCCAGAAAAAATTACCTCGCCTCAAAAACAAAGCCCTCTTCATAAATCAACATCAACCCCCTTAGCTAATTTCATGACTCTAGAATTAATTCAAAAAGTTTTTTGAGAGCATAATTTGTAAATTGCATTATTTCCCGTAAAACTTCTATAAGCTAAAAGTTTATATAATTCCAAACTATTTTTGTTAATCTAACCAGTACAATTATTACTTTCTATTTGATTACATCAAGAAGTCTTTTGGCCAAAACTTTTGCTCTATTTAAATCATCTACATAATGTTAGGACTTAACTCTTACACTTAGTATGTTTATTTAGATCTCTCTTATAATTAATTAAGCGGGAGCTAAACTTAGAGTTTTTTTTAATTCCTTATAAGTTCACCTAAAACTTTTGCTCTAGAATTGCAAAAGCCTAAGTATGGGG
Organism: Platanthera zijinensis; assembly: GCA_039513925.1. Taxonomy (NCBI): domain Eukaryota; kingdom Viridiplantae; phylum Streptophyta; class Magnoliopsida; order Asparagales; family Orchidaceae; genus Platanthera; species Platanthera zijinensis. The sequence continues at coordinate 55,566,061 of CM077091.1, read as the reverse complement.
GTATTTGATGAGTTGTAAATACACCCATATTTTAGTACTTTATTTATATCGTTTTAGTTCTTATTTATAGTTTTTAGTTATTTTTGTTTATAAATATGTTTCTTTTTGTAAATATTTACCTAACTTAGCTTTAATTTTGATTTCTGAAATTTTTCAGAAAATTGTCAAAAAAATGACCTGACACGCCCATGTCCCAGACATGACAAGCCTGTGTCATGCCCTCGATGATCGTTGACCTCTACACGATGCTCGACGTTCGGCCTTCATTAACCCGAGCACGATACACTCGTGTCCGAAGACCCGACACGCCCGTTGTTGAAGCCAAAAATGACCTCTGTGGAGTTCGGGGTCCAAAAGAGGGGTGACCGCGCACCTACTACCCTCAAGCAAATGATCTTGGAACTAGACTAGGAACATGAGGGATATACCCAAGGTCTCAGCGTGGAGGTCCCACCGCATGTAACACCCCAAAAATCATAAGATGGAGTCGGGCTAGGTGACACGGGCGTGTCCCAGTGCGTGTCCAGTTCACATGGCCTGGGACACGGGTGTATCCCAAGGCGTGTCCTTTTCTGTAGGCATCGACTCGAGTTCTCAAGATCTGATCGTCGAGAGGGGACACGGACTGGGACACGGGCATGTCCCAGGGCATGTCATGCTCGAGTGAGTACTAGATGGCATTGAGTGGCGTTGAGTGGCATTGAGTGTGGAACATGGCCTGTGATACGGCCGTGTCACAGGGGCGTGTTGGGCACACAGCCATGGAAACGGGCATGTTCCTTAGCCGTGTGCTTCTCGGGTGATTTGGGCCTGTGTTGAAAAGGTGACACGGCTAGTCACACGGCCGTGTTAAAGTTGACACGGGCGTGTCTGCCCTGTGACACGAGCGTGTTGGAGCCCGTGTTCTCATTCAATTTGAGTCGGTTCATACACCGCTTGGTGGATACGGCCTGGGATACGGGCGTGTAACAGGTCGTGTCAAGTCAAATTTGGACTTTTGGGAAGATCTTTGCCATCCAATTATTTCTATTTGGATCCAATGGCCCACGTCCTTTCCTGCAGTGATAAGGCTGAGTGTTGGCCTCTTCTCTCATTCTTATCAAGAGAAAAAAAGAGAGAGCTTGGAGGAAGGAGAAGGAGGAGGAGAGTAAGGCTTTGGTGGTGCTCCCGCAGTCCGATTCGAGATCCGAGGCTAGTTTAGTGGAGGCAAAGCTGCTGCGGTTCTTTCCAACCGGCCAGATTTTCGATGGCTCCCAAGAGATTGGCAAGGGTAATGATCTTCCTTCTTGGACATGTGAAGTCCTCCTTTATGCATGAGTAAGGAATCCTCTCCACCAAAAGGTGGAAAAAGTGAGTGATTCCAGTGGGTGATAGTTGTTATCCCCAACTTGAGTCTGCATTTAGACCCAGAAATGTGTAGTACGAGATAGGCATGCTGTGTGAAGCCCATCTAGACAGGTTGGTCTGGATTGGTGATGTTGCATATTGTGCACCAGAGAAGACTCTGCGTATAAATGTGTAGTTTGTGGGGTCAATCGGTTGTGCCTGTGAAGGGAAGTAGCGGGAAGTACTAGAATGAGGAATTCCAGGAAAACAACCTTATAATGCTTGTATTGTATACTATGAAAGACCAATTTTCTGGCACTGCATGAACTGCAGGGTTTGGGTGGAGTTTGGGTGCAGATAGAGAGTTCTACTGAACCCGCTTAGCGACCGCGATGGACGCCGACATTAACTCCCCTTTTTGATTGTGAAGCTAGTCCTTGGCGGACATTATGGCTATTGTGAGTTGCGAGCTCTTAAAAGGCTTCGTGCCGAACAGGAAAGGTGAAGCCGACTTGCATCTTTTATTCTAGCCGCAAGTATGATGTGCTTGGTGATGGCAAGGTGATTTGAGCAATGGGTGGTGGTGGATCTGTACCTACATTATGTTGGCTGTACAAGGAAGTGCCAAGGCATTGGGCTTTCGTCAATAGCATAATGAGAGTCTTAGGCCTACGCGCAATTAATACTAACTTCTCAAGGGTTGATCCTGGTTCGCTGGTGTACCCAAGTGTGCCTGAGTGACGGATTGTTGGGCCGGGTGGCTGACGGTTGTGATGGATTGCTTGTGCGTGAGAGCACAATATATCTTCATGCATTGCTCTGCAGGGAAGGAATGCCACTGCCCCGGGAAAGGGGTAGGATTGTTATAAATTGGTCAGTTGAATGCTGACCATTGCTTTGTTTGCCACCTTCTAGGTGGATTGTCCCTGTGCAGGTGCTGGAAAGCCGAGTGGAAAATGAAGGGCTGAAGTCCCTGCTGCTGTTGTTGCCACTGCTGCTAATAGCCCTTATCGGCTAAGAGAAATGTGTTTTCTTTTATACATGTATGGCCGGCATGCGCGTCGATATATGTATTCCATAGGATGTAAAGAGAAATTATAAGGCCTTAAGGCCTTAACTTTGTGTATTTGATACATTCCTTTGGGGTACATATATAAATGTGCAATTTATCTATAGTGGACATTCCAAATGGTTGAGTTCTATTTTTACCTTTAAGCTTCCGCTAACATGCTTTGAGTTAGGTTGCGTTTATGATTTGGTATTAACCTGTAGCTTCACCGCTTGTTTGTGACGTATAGTGTGGGGCCCCGGCTGGACCTTCTATTATATGTTATTTAACAGGTGGAGTCGTTACACCGCATACCCGGAAGACTAACAAACTCTTCCCCTCCCAAGATAAAGATTGAGCTAAGACACCTTCAGAGGGCGCTCTTGGCCGACTGAATCATCTAAGGAGGATCTCAAGACCAACTCTCTCCTATCCAGATGTGTCTCTTTAGGTCAATACAAAATGCTCCTCACACGCCGTACTAATGGCGCAATATCACCGACCAATTCTACGACATGCTCCCCAACTAGGCTGCATACAACACGACTCCGCTGCCCTAAATGGCTGTCAACAGGCCGTTAGATGCTTCCCGAAAACTAAACCTCGGGGCTCCCATGGGTTGAGCAGTTCACGAGAACACCACTCGCCCAAGACAGAAGAAGTAAACTATACATACATAGAGCATCACAAATATTATAAATAATTACAGGAATATGAATTCCATAATTCGGCACGCAGGCCGACAATATAAGCAAAAATATGCCTTCGAGGGCCAGCATAAGCTTGGGATTAGGCCCGCTACTCCCCGCTTGGTACTGCAACACATGTACGCCAACGTCTCGAATGGCGGCAACAAGCCAAACATAGGTCTACTAAAAGCGACGCAAAAACATCGCACCCACCCCTTTTTTGGAAGCTGTGGCACGCATTCCCTACAAATGGATAATATACAACTTCCTCGGAGTCTTCTCTAGGAACCCCAGAAAATCACCAATCCGGCTCACACGTCCAGATGGGCTTCATACAACATGCCTAAACCCGTACTCACGCTTCCGGGTGCTAAATATAATTAATTGCAGGGACGTACACCTCAACCCGTCGGATAGCTCCCTTCCCCCACCCGTTGGTGGAGAGGGGCTTCCATGAAAATATGTAAACTGAGGGCTTCACCTACCCAAGTAGAAACATCGTTACCCTTGACGCGTGCTTGGCGACGGTGCTGAGAGAAAAGCTCCAGGCTATTATTGCTGAAAATGATGTCGGGAGGACGAACCTCGGCCGGCCTTGCTAGGAATGATGAAGTAAATCTCTCTTGATGGTCGACCTTGCCAGGAGAAGTAGATCCCTCTTTTGCTCCATTTTCCATGGTGTCCAAGCCTCTTGCCGGTGGTGGGAGAGAGGAAATCTCCATTTCCAGCTTGGTGTACGATTCGAGCTCCGACCGGCATCGGGAGAGAAGCTCCCGGCCGATGTTACTCCAGACGGCCGAACTTGACTCCATGTGGCCGATCCCGGCTCCAAATGACCAACTCAACCTTACATGGCCGATTTATGCTCCAAGGGGTCGGATCTAACCATAGGCGGCGGCGATGGGAGAGGTAGAGGGAGGTCGAGCCTTTGCTCCTTGCTTAGGCCGACGACGGGAGAGGACGAGGGAGGCTCAGGCCTTTGCCCTTTGCTGCGTACGAGAGGAAGACTGAGAGGGAGAGAGAGCCGGTTAGGGTTGTGTGCCCCAGGCTGAGAGAAAAAGAGAGGGAGGCCGGGATGCTCCAGGACGAGAGGAAGAGAGGGAGGCCGGGATGTGTGTGCTGCTCCATGCCGAGAGGAAGAGGGTGGCGGTCGGAGTAGAGGGGCTGCTGCTCCTTTTTTCTTTTTTCTCTCTGCCCCCTATACCACCCGAGCCCTTCCCCTCTCCTCCTTTTTCTTTTTTATTCCTGCTCCTCATTCCTGTACCGAGCCCTCCCCCTCACTTTCTTTTCCTTTTTTTATTTCTGCTCCTCCACTGTACCACTCGAGCCCCTCCCTCTTTTTTCCAGTACCCCAGCCCTCCTCCTAATCTCCTCTGCCATCTTATATATTATATAATATATATAATATAATATATATATATTTTTATTTATTTATATTATAAATTCTATGTCTGTATAACCTCCGCACGCCCGCACGAGCACCTGCACGTCATCGAACGGGACTGTGCCACATTGTCGCTCGTAGCTCGCCCCAAGTCCGTCACTTGGGGAGGATCCCGCTTGGCCGGATATGGGGTTGTACACACCCTTGTCGATGTCGGCAGCCAACGCCTCCATCCAACAAAGATCAAATTAACTTCCTCCACCTAGCTGTCTAATCATGCCCCACGACACGCCCGTCTCCGAAGACCCGACACGCCCATGTTGATGTCGGCAGTCAACTCCCCGATGCCAGCTTGCCAGATTTTGACTTCCACAGATATGCTTTCACGACACGCCCCACGATACGCCCCCCGACGCCTGTGACTAGGGCGTGTCACACCTGAAATTTTGTCTATAAATAAAAAATTTCTGTAAGATCCAAGGGTTCACTTTTTCGAGCCAAATTTTAGCGTGTTTTGTGGGCTTCCCTTGTGGATTCACTTGCAATGTAAGGAGATTTCTCCCCCTCCCTTTTATGTTTGTTTTTGCTTTAGCTTTAGCTTTGTAATAGCTTTATTATGGTAATAAAAGTTGTAGTTTTTTTCTCTCTCTACATGGCATGATATTTCATTTGGATGGCTCACTTCTTCTCCCCTTTTTATCCTAAAGTTTCATCTTTGTTCTTCTCTTTATGGAAAAGTGTGTGTGTGTTTGTGAGTGATTCTTTCATTTTTATTATTTTTTTATGCAAATGTGTTAGGGTAGCTTCTATGTTTTAGGTTTTAATTTCTAGTTTTATGTCTGTTGTTATGAAAAGAAAATGTTAGGATGCCTTAGTTTTCCTTGTTAATGTTGTTAGGTTAGTTTTAGATTTGTTATCTTCTTTGTGCTTTAGGTTTTACGATTTTAATTTCCATTCTTAAGTTTTACAAAAGAGTTTTAAAAGTGATTTTGTTTTTTTACTTTATAAAACCTTTTCGTTCTTTTCACTTTTTTTCACTTTTTTATCACTTTTATAAAATCCTAAGAGTGGAAAAGTTATCATTTAAATTTTTAAACATCTTTGGTTTTAACTTTAATTTCCAAAACTTTTTGCTCCTTTTAATTTTATTTTACCTTTTTATTCATTTCTAGCACATTCTAAGAATAGAAAAGTAGTTGTTTTTATTTTTAGGTAACTTTCATTTTGTTTTTCATTTGTGTGTGTGAGTGTATAAGTTATGTTTTCATTTTGTTCTTTTAAATTCCATGTTGTGTGTGTGAGTGTATGAGAATAATTTTGATGCTGTCTTTAATCATGTTGTGTGTGTGAGTGTATGAGGATAATTTTGATGCTTTCTTCAAATATGTAGAGTGTGTGAGTGTATGAGATAAATTTTCATGTTTTATTTTATCGCTTACTTTCAATCATGTAGAGTGTGTGTGTATAGGAGATAATTTTATTGCTTTCTTTCAATTCATGTAGAGTGTGTGCGTGTGCGCATTTTTTCTGCCTACTCGTTAAGAGTTAAATGGCGTGTTTTCATTTCCTGCCTACTCATTCGAGTAGGACTTGTCATTTACCGTATACTCATTTGAGTAGAACTTGTACATGCATTTATTTCCACCTACTCGTTAAGAGTTAAATGGCGTGTTTTAATTTCCTGCCTAATCGTTTGAGTAGGACTTGCCTTATTTATTTTATTTATGGTTTTGAAGTGTGCGTGAGTTCTCAATTTAGTTAGCTTTTCAATTTTATAACGTTATGTTGTTTATGTTTTCTTCTTATAACCCTTCAGCATTTAGTCTCAAACTCGCGCCTCATCAAAACTATAAAGTTGTCCCCATACTGATGAGTGGCTAATCGTCTTTAGCCCTCGACATCGAAGAGCATTGGGACATAAAAAATGATTTGAAATAGTTAAAGTTCTTATTTTCACTTTAATTTTAGGACTTAAGGTTTTCTCCTGGTTAACGACGCGTAGGACCACATATCGATGTGTGGGCTCTATTTCTGTTATCCATACGCGAGCTAGCCGAGAGGCTGTGCGTATGGACGGATCCCCCTAGGGTAAATAGAATTGTGTACATAACCTCGAGAGAGGAGAAGCATAGTTCTACCGGATTGGGTTCCCCACCTAATAGCGGGGTTCTTAGTGTAAAGCGGGCATTAAGAGGAATCCTTCATGGGACTAACGTTTGGTCGAATAGTCTTAATGTTTAGGTGAGTGATATTACCTAGAGATAGGTGTGCTCTTATTTCTAGAACCTCCACGGCCAAGTTGCCTTTTATTAATTTGAAAATTAAGTTCAATAATTATTAAGAATTATTTTAGTCTTAATCTGATTCGGTGCCGAGCGTTAACCCGTCGTCAAATAATTTAAGTGATTTTCAACTTACTTTTCTTTCCACTTTAGTTAAACAAAAATACACCTTACTTTCAGTAAAATAATAGTCATATTGGAGGAGTAGGAATAATCAACCTGACCACGAGAATAATATGACCTCGGTATTCCCCCGAATATCGAGTACCACATGCGATAGGTGCACTTGGCTCCTTTCGATAAAAACTCGCTTTTTAGCATGTCCGCGACGGTCGACTCATTGAACCAACCACATAAATAAGAGTCTGTTCGCGGGCCATCAAGGAGTGCTTGTGTTGCCAAGTTCGGCAAGGTTTAAGGCAAGTGGTTGTTTTCCCCTTGCTTGTTCTCTATTCCTTTTATTTTGATTCTCTGCCTGTAGAGATTGAGTTTGCATAGGGTTTGGCCATATAATTTCCGGTCAAGGGCCATCTGTCTGAACAATTGTTAGTCTAGACAAATTCGTCGAGGGTCGGACTGACTATTAATCTAGTCCTAAATCTGTCAAATATTTATGATTTGAGTATTAGTCATGGTCGAGATCGTCATCATAGTCAGGAAGAAGAAGAGGAAGTAAATCTGATTCTTGTCATTTTTACCGTTAAGCATTTTTCCCTCATGCCCCCTCCCTCTTCTAGATAAAATGGTCTATGTTTAGTGTGAATTAGGGGAAGTAGAAGTCTATATCCTATCCTGTATAGAAATGAGGATTTGGGTAGAGTATGACCATCATGACCTGCTGAACATTAGAAGATAGTTGAGAAAATTTAGTTGAATGTGGGATTAGTCTGGTTAGGGAAATTTTATCGGATTTGGCATTTCGCTTAAGTCAAATGTGTCTTATATGGCTGATTAGGCTAAGTCAGAAATTAATCCTTGATGATAGTAGGTTAATTCGACGAATTTGAGGCTTAGACTTAGGGAATTTTGTCTGGCAGGTTAGGCGTTTAGTATAGCCTTAGCGTTAATGTTCAGTTTTTAGACCAAGTCCAAAAGCATTTAGTGCATTGAGTGCACTCAATGCGGCATTGAATGTGTTGAATGCACTCAACGCCTTGTTGAGTGGTCTGAGAATCTAAGTCCAAAAGTGTTGAGTGTTTTGAATGCACTCAACGCCTTGCTGAGAGTTCTACAACGCTAAGTGTAAAAGCATTGAGTGCGTTGAGTGCACTCAATGTGGCATTGAGTGTTCTTCATACACTCAATGCGGCGTTGAGTGTGTTGGATACACAAAATGCCATAAAAACTTGACGCTAAGTCAAAAGGCATTGAGTGTGCTGTATACACTCAACACATCGTTTAGTGTGCTTTATACACTCAACGCCATCAGGAAAATCTTGGCATCTAAGTTAAAAGCATTGAGTATCTTGAGTGCACTCAACGCGACATTGAGTGAGCTGAATACACTCAACGCCATCCAGTGAAAGATTTTTCTTAAGTTAAAAAGCATTGAGAGCGTTGAGTGCACTCAATGCAGCGTTGAGTGAGCAGAATAAACTCAACGCCATCCTGTAAAATTCTGCCTAAGTGTGAAAGAATTGAGTGGGTGTCATATACTCAATGCGGCATTGAGTGTAGCTTGTTTTTGTTGAGTAGTCTGGACGGCGTCGAGTGCATTGACTGCACTCAACCCGGCACAGAGTGTACTCGACGCCTTTCCCGTAAACTTGGGAAATTTCTCAAATTTGACGTATTTCCTCCAACAACCTAGTTTTTCTATGTTTGAGTCATCGTGTTTCTATTGAATTTGTCAAGTTTGAGTTCTATGGGTGTTTGGATATAAGGTTGGGTTTGGTTGGCTTGTTTTCGTAAATCATTACACCTGGGTATATTTTGGTCTATTTTTACACTGTCGGCTTGTGTTGGACCAGATGGCCACCACCGCAGTTCCATTTTGAGACGTTTCGATCTATTAGTTCGGTTTGGATAGTCTGGTCTCGACTCTGACCCAGTTGTTTTACCAGTGTTAATGATTCACGTGTTGGTGAGAGTTTAGTCTCATTTTCTTCCACTTATGGTTAGGCTTATACTGTATCGACCTACTCTCGCTGATGTTCTCGGAGCATGACTCCGTTCGCACTTGGTTCAAATTTGTTTACCATTGAGTTTATAAGTTAACTCATTCTTTATTGGCTTTTAGTTAGTTTGCTGTGTTTTGACAGCTATTCTGGGTTGGGTTGGTAATCTTATTACCCCTCTTGTTTACTGACAAGTGTGTTGCCACTTGATTATTTTTTTGCCGAGGTATTCTTTTTTTGTGAATGCCTCAGGTTCGGGGCAGTAGCCAGTTGAGCGGCTAGGTTTGGAGTTTTCTAGTGGACTGCTGCTTTGTAGAGGTTTTCCTCACAGTAGTGAGGTAGTGTTTTGTTGGTTTCATTTTAGTACAGACATACATGCTCTCCAGTAGGTTTGTGTCAGGTTTTTGACGCCCACTAGGTGTTTTCTTTTGAAATGCTAAATACTTTGCTAAGCTACCTAGTTGGCCTTTTGTGGTTTTTTTTACCTACGTTTAATGGTTATGGGAATTCTCAAAATTTTAGGGACTGGATTAAGTGGGTAGAACTTTATTTTGACTGTAACGAATGGGACGACCACCAAAAGGTTTATATCGCCCGAGAGCGTTTAATAGGTCAAGACCATGTATTTTGGATAAACGAAGAGCGATGTGTTGGTAGTTATAAACATACTTGGCGAGCAATGCGTAGCCTACTCTCGGATTGATTTGATCCCGCCTATCTCTGCACTACTAAAACCAAGCCTGTGAGTGAGTATCATTTTGGAACTAGATCCGTAGCTACTCATAGGAGTTACCCTATACCTCGGGTTAGAACTTTTCCCCATAAAGATAGGACTACACCAAGTGTGCCTAATTCCACTCCTAAGGAAAATAAGCAGTGTAGACCCTATGTTTTGGAATCGAAAAATGTTACTACTAGTGTTGGGTACATTGGAAAATGTGTACCTGATTTGAAGAAGCCCAACCTAGCTCAATGATATACATCAAGGTGTATTTGATGTTGTTTTTTGAGTTGACATGTGCAGGTGAAGAATTGATAAAGTATGCAGAAAAATTCTAAGTCCAAGTGTCGACACAGAGAAGGATGTGTCGACACATAGAAGAAATTAGTCGACACAACACTGGGAAGCAGTGTCGACACAGAGGAAGTGTGTCGACACATAGCAGTTAGTCTACAACTACACTGGGAAAAAGTGTCGACACAGAAGAAGTAAGTCGACACAACACTGGGAAAATGTGTTGACATAGAAGAAAAGAGTCGACACAACACTGGGAAAATGTGTCGACACAGAAGAAAAGCGTCGACCTCAACATTGGGAAAATGTGTCGACACAAAAGGATATAGTCGACCTCAAGTTTGTCGACACCAGCAGTATGTGTCGACATAGAAGAATATAGTCGACCTCAAGTTTGTCTACACCAGCAGAATGTGTCGGCACATTGTGATTAAGTCGACACATTACAGCAGAGTTAAAAGAAGACTGTGTCGACACCTGAAGGCTAAGTCGACATTTACTAAGTTATGATTCTACAAACAACTGTGTCGACACACAGGACTTGTGTCGACACACTGAAGAGTCAAGACCAAGTTATTTTCAGAAGAAGCTGTGTCGACTCAAAGGCAACTTAGTCGACATCACTGAAGACTGTGTCGACACCAAAGTCAATTGTGTCGACACAGATAGACAGATGGTCTCGACACTTTCTTACAGACTGTCTCGACAACTTGTGGTTCAAGACTAAGGCACAGGACTTGTTTGAAGACTTGACAGCTGTGGGTTGCCACCGGTTAACTGAAGCTGTCAGACTTGTCAGAAAACGGTTAGAAACCGGATCAGCCGGTTACCATGAAGAAAGTCTATAAATAGACAGATTCAGAAGGAGAAAACAACCTTTTGAAATACATTGTTGAGAATCAAAAAGTTGAGAAGGATTACAATCCAATTCATTTCAAGAAAGTGCTAGGCACTTAAGAAGATCTTCTCCGGAAGATCTAAGAAGACTATCTAAGGATAGATCAAAGAAGAGTTCTAATCAGAATTCAGAAGAATCATTCAAAGTGCTGGATAGAGAGAGATCAAGCCAGAATTTGAAGAAGAAGAAAGAAACCACCAGTGGATTCTCAAGAAGCTGTTTGGAAATCAACTCAGCTAAGTTCTTATTCAAGAAGCTTTGAAGAAAGCTCAGATACAGTTGATTTCATCAGCTGATCAAGAATTGTCTTGGCCTTTTCTCTCTCAATTTAGGCAAGACAGTTAGATAAACTTTTCTATATTTCTGTAGGATCTGTTTACACAGATCTGAGTTGTAAGCCTATGTTATAAAGGCTGAGTGTAGGAGTGTTGTACTCTGAGTGGTAGGGCTGTGTGCCTGAGTGTAGGAGAAGGATCTTCTCTGAGTTGTAGGCCTTGGGGCAAGGCTGAGGTAGGGCTGTTGTGCCTGAGTTGTAGGAACCAGTTGGGTTCTGAGTTGTAGGATCTATTGATCTGAGATTAGTGGAAGTTTGGCCGAATCTAGCATACTGCTAGATAGGTGAAGGGGGAAAGTGGATGTACCCAGACCTTGGGGAACCACTATAAAACATTGTGCAATCTGTGATGTTTTATTTTCTGTGATTGCTGTGATTATTGTGTTAGCCATTAATTGAATTCTGCCTAGAAGTTTTTATAAACAAGTAGAACCTATTCACCCCCCCCCCCCTCTAGGTGTTTAGGTTGTCTTGAAAGTTAAACTATCAAGTGGTATCAGAGGGAGGTTCCTCAAAAAGGACTTAACAGTCTGAGGTAGATCTGAAAGGCAGATTCAAGATTCAATAAGATGGGTTCTGGAGAGAATCATAAGGAGCTAGGGTCTATGAAATTACCCATATGTAGGAAGGAAATCTTTGGTATCTGGAAAGAAAGAGTCAGACTGTTTATGGAAGCATCTGACCCAAGAATTTACATCACAGTACAGGAAGGCCCCTTCATTCCAATGAAGGTATCAGTTCTTGATGCAAATATCCAAACTCCAAAGAGTTATTCAGAAATGACCAAGGATGAAATCATCTTGGCAACCATGGACAAAAGGGCACAGAACATCATTGTTAGTGCCATAGATGATTCAACATTTCAGAATCTGATTCACTGCAAGACCTCCAAGGAGATGTGGGACACATTGATTGTCTACATGGAGGGATCTGAAGAAGTAAGGCTGGACAGGAAGTCTATGCTAAATCAGGAGTATGAAAGCTTTAGACAAGGAAAATCTGATAGCATAACTGAGTGCTATAAGAAATTCTATAGGATTGTGAATGAGCTAATATCCTATGGAAGAGTCTTCAGTACCTATGAACTGAATGACAAATTCTTAAGATCCTTATCAAAGGATTGGGATACAAAGATCTGTGCCATAAGAGAAGTGGATAAATTGGCAGAGATATCTCCTCCAACCCTGTTTGGAAAGTTGCTATCCTATGAAATGCAACTAATGGTGAGGAAGGAGGAGGAAAGAAACTCAAGAGGAGAGCTTAGAGAAAAGACTGTGGCATTCAATGCTGAAGCCACTAGAAAGAATAGGAGGATATCACCATCTCCTCCTAAGGAAGTTACAGAAGATAGTTCTGAAAGTTCAAACAAGGATTCTGAAAGCTGTGATTCAGATGCAGATTTTGCTGCATTCACAAGACAATTCCAGAGGTTCTTGAAGAAGAAGCAGTGGAAGTCTAGGCCTTCCCCATCACAGCAAGTTGATGACTATTATAAGAAGAAAAGGTCATCAAGGAATGAGAAGAGCAGATCAAAGCCCAGTAGAGCCACTACTTCAAAGATTGTCTGTTATTGTTGCAATAAGCCTGGACATGTAGTGGCTGATTGTCCTGACAAGAGAAAGGAATCTTCAGAAAAGAAGAAGACTTATCACAAAGGCAAGAAGGAGAAATCCTTTGTAGCAAAGAAAGATAAGAGTCTGTCAGACCAGTCAACTTCAGAATCAGGATCTGAAGCTGAAGCATATATTGGACTATATGCTGCATCTGAGGAAGAGGAGTTTATGCAGTTGCTAGACTCCATCAATGAACATCAATGCATGGGGTTGATGACAAGATCAGAAGAGGACATATACCAGAATCAGTCTGGTCCTAATGAGGTAAAATGTCCTTCCAATACATCTGTTTGTAGTACAAGTAAAGAATCAGCTACATCTGCATCAAGTGATGAAGATGCATCTGAATCTGAAGGAGATGTCTATCAATTGATAGACAAGTATGGGGACTTGTTGCAGGCCCTTAAGAAAAGCAAGAACCTGGTTAAAACTCAGGCTCAGGAAATTGCTGATCTAAGGGTTGCAACAACTGAGTTAGAAAAAGTCCTTGATCAAAAATTAAATGAAATTGCCAAGCTGAAGAATATAACTATTATTCAGATGGGCACAATTAATTATACCAATGATCAAGTGAAGAGTCTGGATGCCAGACTTAGAATTGAAAGGGATTTAGTGGCTAGTTACTCTAAGCCAAAATCTGTCTTACCCTTGATAGATGAATTTGTCACTCAGAAGGGTAAGGCTGGATTAGGATTTAAAGGTAACTCCAGGGCTGGCAGATTCAAGAGGAAAGGCAAAGCCCCTATTCAGCCACTAAATCTTTCAGTCCCCATAAAGTTTAGTAAGGAGAAAGTGCCTTCTAACATATATGATCATGAAGACATTCAAGGTCATATTAAGACTAATGTTCTGAAGAACAAGGGTGTTAATGCAAGCAGGCCTACCTATGGTCATAAACCCAATGGTTTTAAGAAATCAGTAGGTAAAGTTGCAACAGCACCAGCAATGAACAGAAATTCTTCTGACAAGGATGTATCTAGATCTAGATACAATAAGTTTGAATGTTGGTGCTGTGGCAAGAGAGGCCATTTTGCATTAGACTGCTGGTATAACACAAGTGTTATAAAGAATAAGAGTCTACCTGTTAGAAGAGGTTATGATAACTTTATTAATGCTAACCTGAACCAAGGACCCAAGACTTACTTGGGTTCTAAGGGTAAGTAATTCTGTATTGCAGGTGAATCCAAGTAACCATGCCCCTATATGGTACTTGGATAGTGGTTGTTCCAGGCACATGACTGGAACAAAGGGGCTGCTGAAGGAGTATTCATCTGTCAAAGATGGACATAAAGTGATCTTTGGTGGATCTGAAAAAGGAGTCATCAAAGGGTTTGGTAACATTTCTTCTAACCTAATTACTATCACTCAAGTGGCTTATGTAAAGGGTTTGAAACATAATCTAATAAGCATAAGTCAGCTAAGTGATTTAGGATATGATATTTCATTTGTTAAAGATGGATGTCATATCAAGAGGTCAAGTGATCAAAAGATCATATTGACTGGGTATAGGAAGAGAAATGTATATTGTCTTAATTTTGAATGTGAGAATAAGGCTTCTCCCATCTGTCTTGTAGCTGATGACAATGCTTCTCATTGTGTTAAGTGGCACAAGAGATTGGCTCATCTAAACTACAAGACAATTGGCCAACTCTTTAGTAAAGAGCTAGTGAGGAATGGACCTCAAATTAAGTTTATAAAGGAAGGGGTATGCTCAGCTTGTCAAAAAGGCAAGCAGACAAAATCCTCCTTTCAAAGCCTTGAAAACAAGGATTCTGTGAGGTGCTTATACCTCTTGCATATGGATCTTTTTGGTCCTATGCCAGTTCATAGTCTAGGTAGGAAGGTCTACACTTTTGTGGTTGTAGATGACTATTCTAGATTTATATGGGTGTTCTTTCTGAGACAAAAATCTGAAACCCCAAGTGTATTACTTAATTTTGTAAAGCAAATTCAGAATGAATAGTACAGTGGTCAAAATCAGAAGTGACCATGGTACTGAGTTTCAATCTGAAAGCATAACAAACTTGTGTAAAGACTTTGGGATTTTCCAAGAGTTCTCCTCACCTAGAACACCTCAGCAAAATGGAATTGCTGAAAGAAAGAATAGAAAATTAATTGAAGCTGGTAGAACTCTATTGAGTGACACCTCTCTCCCAGAATATTTTTGGGCTGAGGCAGTTAACACTGCTTGTCATGTCATCAATAGGGCTTCTGTCACCAAAAGCCACAAAAAGACTCCCTATGAGATTGTGAAAGGCAGAAAACCAAATCTATCCTATTTTAGGATCTTTGGTTGCAAGTGCTATATACTTAACAATGGCAAGTCATATTTGACTAAGTTTGCTGCCAAATCCCAGGATGAGATATTTGTTGGGTACAGCACAAATAGTAAGGCCTATAGAGTCTTCAACTTAACTACTCAAGTTGTTGAAGAGTCTGTGCATGTTGTATTTGATGAAACAAGATTAATCAATTGTGAGTTGTCTTGTAGATCAAATGACTCAACAGGTATAAGCAAGAGGATGGACAAGCTCTCCATTGCTGAAGCTTCAAAGGAAGATGGAGCATTGGAAAATGAAGGCTGCTTTCCAGGGGGAGTACAAGAGATAATGGAAGCTGATGAAAACCAAGAGGTTCAGCAGAATGAAGAAGCTGGAGATGCTCAACCTGAAGGGAATCTTCCTCCAGCTATAAGATATCTAAGAGATCATCCTGCTGATCAGATAATTGGTGATCCAAGACAAGGAGTGCAAACTAGAAGCAGAAATCAAAGCACAGTTTTGCATTCAAGTTTCTTGTCTCAAATAGAACCTAAGAAGTTTGAAGAAGCCATCCAAGACCAACACTGGATTGATGCTATGCAAGAGGAGCTAAATCAATTCAGAAGGTGCAAAGTCTGGGAGCTTGTTCCTAAAGCAAGAGGCCACAACATAATTGGCACCAAGTGGATCTATAGGAACAAGCTAGATGAGAGTGGGATAATAGTGAAGAATAAAGCAAGGTTAGTTGCAAAAGGATACAGGCAGGAAGAAGGGATTGACTTTGATCAAACCTTTGCTCCAGTAGCAAGGCTGGAGGCAATCAGATTGTTCCTTGCCTATGCAGCCTACCAAGACTTCAAAGTATACCAGATGGATGTGAAGTCAGCATTTCTGAATGGTGACCTTAAAGAAGAAGTATATGTAGAGCAGCCATCAGGTTTTTTAGATCCTCTTAAACCTGATTCTGTGTATAAGCTTAGGAAAGCTTTGTACGGGTTAAAACAAGCTCCAAGGGCTTGGTATGAAACCCTGTCTACCTTCCTCATTGAGAATAAATTCTCAAGAGGAAAGATAGACAAAACTCTATTCCTTAGGGAATCAAAGGTAAGATCATCTTCTGTTGGTACCCTGGATGTGATTTGGCTTATGTAATCCCTTTCCGGCCCCTCTTGATCCATATAACTATATATGATCATGTTTAGGCCTTGTTCAGTTTCCCTAGGACAGTTTATAACTGACCTAGAGCTTAGGCTAGTAGTTCTAGATGTATTTTTGGTTAAGGCTTTTTCCGTTCGACCATCGTCGAACGAGGCCTCGCGATCATCGATCATTGGTCGACGATAGCAGGGCTATTGAATCGTTGAAGTCAAGACAATTATCGTCGACCGATGGTCGACGATCTCAGAGCAAGTTACTTATGCTCTGAAGGTTGGTCGACGATCAGCCATCAGCAGTTCCACGATCGTATTCTTGCTTCACGATTTTTTGTCTCGACAGATATTTGCACTTATTTTATTCCTTGGTTTATTTCCAAGTGTTTTAGCGTGTGGTTAGAAAGATTTTCTGAAGATTGTTTTTGCTAATTTATGGCTTAAATTCAAATGAATTAATTACCAAATATGTTAAGCATAAATTACGGGATTTCGTATTTTGATAAAGCATTTTTGTCTTATTATACAAAATATATTGCCAGGCTGTATTCTAGCCGTTGGCGGTGTATGCTATTTCCAAGATTGATAAGTCTTTATGCTGAGATATTTTCCTATTCATTTATTTCCTTATTGGGACTGACAGTAAGCTAATAGGTCATTCTATTCCTATTGCTATATTCTATTTTGAGATAATCTGTTGCAGGGCTCGAGTATTCAAATCAATAGAGCCGTTCCAAAAGAAAAAATGAGAAGACATATTTAAGAGAGATTTTCTTCTCGGAAAAACAAGAAGACACAGATACGGAGAGATTTTTCTTCTAAGTGCTGCTTTCTCTCAAGCATCTCTAGAGCAACTCTTCACCATCTCACAAAACGAAGAAGAAAAGCTTTCCTGAAGCAAAAGTCCAAAGCAATTTCTTTCATTCACAAGTCTCCTGAGCATCTGCTTAGAGTTTTCAAGACTTCAGAAAGAGCTCCAGATCTGCTTCACGTGCTCCAGAATCTGAAGACCTGATAAAAATCAGTCTACAGATCTCTGAGGATTTAGTTTCAGTATATCTGAAACTCCTTCATCCTGAAGCAAAGGCTTTCCCTGGACTTTCACTAAGCCAGGGGGAGACTTTGATTCTTTAGAGAATCCACAAGTCTTCTCTAATCTGTATTAACAACAGAGAAGACAATCTAACCCTCTCAACCCCTTTGTAAAAGAGTTTTCACACCTCTTCAAAAGTGAACATTGGTGACAGGGCACCTTATCAACAACCTGTGGTTGAGCATCCTTATCAAAAGCTCAAAGGGTCTATTTGATCTACCTGAATCAGATCATTGGTGGCAGGGCACCTTAGCAAAAACCTGCAGTGGATTCCTACCAGGGTGGTAGAAGAGTGGAGTACCTATTAAGAGGGAACCACTATATATCCTGTGTCTCTCTGGCTGTTTTTGTTTAATTGTTTATACTGTGGCTGTGATAGAACTACCTAGGATTGCTAGTTGCTGTGATAGGTTTATAGTTAAACTGAAATTTCAGTTAACTCTCTCACTTGTGCACCTCACTGTGTTAGGCTCTTAGGGTTCAAGTATCAGATTATTTATTCCGCAAATAAACTCCAAGGGAGCTGACTAGTTATTCATAAAATTTGAATACTCTATTCACCCCCCCTCTAGAGTAGTTTACAACTTATCCCCTCACTTTCATCTTAGTTCAGATTTATGTTGATGACATAATCTTTGGATCTACTGAAAACAACCTTTGTAAAAAGTTTGCCAAACTTATGCAAGGGAAGTTTGAGATGAGCAGTATGGGAGAAATTAAGTTCTTCTTGGGACTCCAAGTAAGACAGACTGATGATGGATTATCCATATCCCAGTCTAAGTTCACCAAAGAATTAATTAAGAAATATGGTATGGAGTCATCCTCCACCATGAGAACTCCTATGGGAACAAGTATTCCTATATGCAAAGATGAGGCAGGAAAACCTGTTGATGAGTCATTGTATAGAGGAATAGTTGGGTCTCTACTATATCTTACTGCTAGTAGACCAGACATTATGTATGCAACATGTGTCTGTGCTAGGTACCAAGCCTGCCCTAAAGAATCTCATTATACTGCAGTCAAAAGGATTCTGAGATATCTAAAGGGCACTCCTAATCTAGGCCTTTGGTACCCTAGGAATAGAGATTTTCTACTAGCAGGCTATTTAGATGCAGATTTTGCAGGATGTAGAGAGGACAGGAAAAGTACTACAGGTACTTGTCAATTCCTGGGAGGAAGACTAATATCATGGAGTAGTAAGAAGCAGACCAGTGTGGCAATTTCCACAGCTGAGTCAGAGTATGTTGCTGCTGGAAGCTGCTGTGCACAGCTATTATGGATGCAACATCAGCTTAAGGATTATGGTATTCAGGTAAGTAGAACACCTCTTTTATGTGATTCTAAGAGTGCTATTTCTATTGCTAATAATCTAGTTTCTCATAGTAGAACTAAGCATATAGAAATCAAATACCATTTTCTTAGAGAACATGTAGAAAAAGGGGACATCTCATTGGAATTTGTAAAAACAGATTATCAAATAGCAGATGTATTTACTAAGCCTTTAGATGAAACCAAATTCAATAAATTCAAAATTGAATTAGGTATGTTAACCATTGATTAATGTATTAACAAAAACATTAACAATGCAATTGAAGTGGTATGTAAGTAAGTAAAAGTAATAACAACATAAACAAGTGTTAAAAAAGACACATTCTGTCTGTGTCGACACATTTAGTCTGTGTTTGGCGCCTTTTGAACTTCTTTCAACAGAAGGTATAAATAGGTGAAAAACGCTTTCTGTCGACACGCTTCCAAGGTTTTCGAGACTAAAACCCTGTGTCGACAGTCTATCTTTCTCTCTTCTCTCAAGCTTTCTCGACAAATCGATGGCGCCAAGGATGGAAGACAACGTCAATGAGGGGTATGAGTTGGTACGTCAGGCCTTTGCAGATACGCCGCCAGATGTTCAAGGAGTTATCACCCTCCTCTCCGAGTCAGGGTTAGAATTTCTAATCTCAGAGCCAACAAAAATCTGGAAGAAGGAGGTGCACGAGTTCTTTATCTCTGCATCAGTCCACTCAACAGGCCTCAAGATTAATTCCAATGTTCAAGGGACTAAGGTGAAGATTACTCCAAGAACTTTGAGAAAAAATCTTTCAATTGCAAGAAGTTGAGAATGAAGAGGAAGTTCCTAGTTCTAAGACAAGGGAATCCCTTCAATGGTGTGGACTGGACTCGAGTATGAAGATTGGAGCTGCATTCAACATGAAGGGTATGAATCAGCAAGGGAAATTCTTGTCTGAAGTTGTTGGGAAAGTAATCCTCTGCAAGTCAGGTGGACATGATAGGATTTCTGCCTATATGTTCAGCCTTATGACCAGGATTGTTTTTATAATTCCTACTGATTGGTCAGGAGTACTCTTTGACAAGATCAAAGAAGGAATCAAGAAGCCCAACATGGCTAGAATCATGAGCTTATATCTCATTGGAGTGATCCCTGAAGTGATGCAGCAACTGCCAGGGACTAAGATCAATCATATGAGAAGGATGGATATGAGACTGTTCTCTAGGTGGGATAGGGTGCTGTCCAAGGATGTGCCTGAAGAGAGAAGGCCAGACACCCCTGTGAAATCCCCTACTCAAAATCAAGAAACTGAACAACTACAAGACGACCCACTGAGGACACAGGTTGAAGAACAGCTTGACTCAACTATAGTCCAGCAAGTGTCAACACCTGCACAGATGCAGGGGGAGCCAGTTTCCACTCCTACTCAAAATGTATCTGCACCTGATCAGGTACATGTGTAGGGGGAGCTAATGTATTTTACTATAAAAGACTTTGCTCATATTCTTATTAATGCACAGGTTCAGGGGGAGCTAGTGTCCACTCCTCCTCTAGATACTACAAATACTGAAGTACAAGTGCAAGAGGAAGCACAGTTAAACTTATCTCAAGATTTAACTGCTGCAGAAGTTACAGCTCAACTGGAATTTACTCTGGAGGAGTTATTCCCTGATGATGATAATACTACTGATAAAGTAGAAGGTGGACAAGAAATTGAGAAGTCAATAGGTATGGAAATTGATCAGGAAGCTGAAGTTGAGGCGCAAGTTGAGGGGGAGCCAGTGGCTGTTGAAGCTGAGCAACATATCACTAGGACAGATACAATTCATCCTCCTCAAGAAAGAATTCATTTAGATACTTCATCTGAAACTGACACTGAAGGTGCCAGGATGGCAAAGAAAAAAAAAACTTGTTGTCTTTAAGAGAAGAAGCAAGAATTATAAGCAGGCTTTACAAACAACACCTCCACAAGTATCTCCAGCCTTTGATTATAACAAATTTATGGTGGATCTACAGGTAAAATTGGATGAACAAAGGATGGCACTGGAAAAGTATGTTGATGAAAATAGCAAGTCACTTCAGTTTGAATTAGCTCAGGATATAAAGTCCATCCAGTTTCAAGTCAACATGCATAAAAAGGAAATGACAGATTGCTTCCACAAGGGTGGCAATGCTGTGGTTTATCTAGCTCAAAAACAGGAGGCTATTACTACAAAGGTGGATGACATTGCTTTGAAGTAAAGCTATGTTTTGGAAAACCAGCTAAGAATGAATGATAATTTAACTGAATCTCATAATAAGATCATTGAGGAGGTAAAGAAGATTGTTCCAGGTCTGCCTACAGATAGAGCCAAAGAAAGGGAAGAATTTGATAAGAATTTTCAAGCTGCTATTGCTTCTGTTAAGACTGCCATCACAACCTCTCAAAAAGAAATATCTGAAAAGCTTCAAAAGTTAAAACCATTTTTTAAAGAGGGTGTGAATTATTTGGATGGCCAAATAAGATTTCAAAAGGAAGATCTAAGAGATCATGTATCTAGAGAAGCCATAAAGGGGGAGAGGATGCTAATTCATGCAGGCTCAGAGCACTCCAAATGGGTGACCAATAGTATCCGAGCCACATTGGGATATCCCCCATTGTGTGATGATGCTATGGTGGCTGAGTCAGGAATACAAACAAATCTACTTGAAGGCAATCAACCTGAGATTGCCCAAGTCATTTACCCCCCTCCAGATTTTGACATCATTGATCAGCAGGTTCAAGGCATGTATAGTCCTCCAAAGGAGGTTACTAATATTATCATTGGGAAGGTTGATAAGCCAGAGGCTACTCTGAAAGAACAGCAAGATGCTCTATTAGCAAAGAAGAGATTCAGAGAGCAGGCTGCACTCAAGCCAGATTATGAGCAGTGGAGTCCTACTTCAAGGAACATAATACTCACTGCATGGAAAGCTGTACAAGACAAAGTTCATGAGAGAGGGAAGTGGTACAATGAGATAGAATGGCAAAAGTATGAGGCAAGACAGGAAGCTATAGTACAATTCAGAAGGAAAGCTAAGCTGGGGAGGCTGACACCAGATGCTAAGGAGCCAAGCAAGTACTTCCCAAAGCCTTTTCACTATTTTGAAAGGCAAAGGATCAAGGAAGAAGCTCAGAAGAAAGCTGATCAAAAAGGAAAGAAGATAGCTGAAGAATCAGAAGCTCCTATGACAGCTACAATTCAATCTGGCAAAGGGATTATCATAAGAGAGCCTGATCAATCCTGATTATGTTTTTAGTTCCTTCATAGTGTTTTTTGTAATGTTGTGATGTGATCATTAAATGTAAAATAATGTAATCAAACATTACCCTGTTATAAACAAAATGTTGATTGGCATATTATAATGTTCATTCTGTGATGGATTGTCTTTTATGTTTTGTTTATATTAAGTATTCCTGCTATGTCTCATATCATCAATTTAGTACTGTTTATAAATGGTGTATATCATTGGCTATAAGGGTTATGACTTCTCCAAATAGGGGGAGATTGTTGGGTACATTGGAAAATGTGTACCTGATTTGAAGAAGCCCAACCTAGCTCAATGATATACATCAAGGTGTATTTGATGTTGTTTTTTGAGTTGACATGTGCAGGTGAAGAATTGATAAAGTATGCAGAAAAATTCTAAGTCCAAGTGTCGACACAGAGAAGGATGTGTCGACACATAGAAGAAATTAGTCGACACAACACTGGGAAGCAGTGTCGACACAGAGGAAGTGTGTCGATACATAGCAGTTAGTCTACAACTACACTGGGAAAAAGTGTCAACACAGAAGAAGTAAGTCGACACAACACTAGGAAAATGTGTCGACACATAAGAAAAGAGTCGACACGACACTGGGAAAATGTGTCGACACAGAAGAAAAGCATCGACCTCAACATTGGGAAAATGTGTCGACACAAAAGGATATAGTCGACCTCAAGTTTGTCGACACCAGCAGTATGTGTCGACACAGAAGAATATAGTCGACCTCAAGTTTGTCTACACCAGCAGAATGTGTCGACACATTGTGATTAAGTCGACACATTACAGCAGAGTTAAAAGAAGACTGTGTCGACACCTGAAGGCTAAGTCGACATTTACTAAGTTATGATTCTACAAACAACTGTGTCGACACACAGGACTTGTGTCGACACACTGAAGAGTCAAGACCAAGTTATTTTCAGAAGAAGCTGTGTCGACTCAAAGGCAACTTAGTCGACATCACTGAAGACTGTGTCGACACCAAAGTCAATTGTGTCGACACAGATAGACAGATGGTCTCGACACTTTCTGACAGATTGTCTCGACAACTTGTGGTTCAAGACTAAGGCACAGGACTTGTTTGAAGACTTGACAGCTGTGGGTTGCCACCGGTTAATTGAAGCTGTCAGACTTGTCAGAAAACGGTTAGAAACCGGATCAGCCGGTTACCATGAAGAAAGTCTATAAATAGACAGATTCAGAAGGAGAAAACAACCTTTTGAAATACATTGTTGAGAATCAAAAAGTTGAGAAGGATTACAATCCAATTCATTTCAAGAAAGTGCTAGGCACTTAAGAAGATCTTCTCCGGAAGATCTAAGAAGACTATCTAAGGATAGATCAAAGAAGAGTTCTAATCAGAATTCAGAAGAATCATTCAAAGTGCTGGATAGAGAGAGATCAAGCCAGAATTTGAAGAAGAAGAAAGAAACCACCAGTGGATTCTCAAGAAGCTGTTTGGAAATCAACTCAGCTAAGTTCTTATTCAAGAAGCTTTGAAGAAAGCTCAGATACAGTTGATTTCATCAGCTGATCAAGAATTGTCTTGGCCTTTTCTCTCTCAATTTAGGCAAGACAGTTAGATAAACTTTTCTATATTTCTGTAGGATCTATTTACATAGATCTGAGTTGTAAGCCTATGTTATAAAGGCTGAGTGTAGGAGTGTTGTACTCTGAGTGGTAGGGCTGTGTGCCTGAGTGTAGGAGAAGGATCTTCTCTGAGTTGTAGGCCTTGGGGCAAGGCTGAGGTAGGGCTATTGTGCCTGATTTGTAGGAACCAGTTGGGTTCTGAGTTGTAGGATCTATTGATCTGAGATTAGTGGAAGTTTGGCCGAATCTAGCATATTGCTAGATAGGTGAAGGGGGAAAGTGGATGTACCCAGACCTTGGGGAACCACTATAAAACATTGTGCAATCTGTGATGTTTTATTTTCTGTGATTGCTGTGATTATTGTGTTAGCCATTAATTGAATTCTGCCTAGAAGTTTTTATAAACAAGTAGAACCTATTCACCCCCCCCCCCTCTAGGTGTTTAGGTTGTCTTGAAAGGTAAACTATCAACTAGGGTGTTGCCTCCGTTAGCCTCGACGTATAAGCCTCCTTAGATAGTGACTGATACCTCTGAGGATTCTGATGTGGATATAATATCTCTGGATTCTGATGTTGACTAGCTAGGAGAGAGTATTCCTTCACATACAATAGTGCCTGAAGAGTCTTATGATTATGACAGTGTGGGAATCCCTAGTGATTTAGAAGATGATGTATGGGATGATTACGTTCCGATCTGTGAGAGTATTCCATTGCCTATTACTTGCCCTAGTAGCATTTTGTTTGTTCACCCTAGTATTGAGTGCCCTCTCCACGATACGATTCCCATTATGTTAGATCCTACGAACGCACCCACTTAGATTGTATCTGAGTTATCTGAGTAGCCTAAGAGTGAGTATTGCCCTATTGTTATTGTGGATGTATTAGCTTATAAGGGACAGATATTTTTGGATGATTTTCCCATGGAGAACCTGAAAACTATTTCTTTGACGTTATCACCGTTTACTAAAGCTCAAATTGAATTAGAAATTTTTTCAGGTTCGATTTTGCCAATTTCTGAGACTTTTACTAACTCTGATTCGGATAATGTCTCTACTGTGTTGGAAGAAATTCCAAGCGTTGAAGTTGTATTTTTGGACGATTCTTTGGTTCTACACCCGGATGAGAATTCTTTGATGTCGTCACTGTTGGGTGAAATTTATACTGATTTGGATGTTATCCCGGGTTTGATTTTGCCAACCCTTCCTCCTGACTATTTGCCCACATTAGTTGACTCTTTAGGACGTGGAATCGGTAAACCTAGTCCGAGTTGTTGTGACATGCCCACTTTATTAGTTCCTACTTTGGCGTGGTCACAGCGCTTAGATGTTAGTAAGTTGAGCGCACTAGTATTTGGACTGTACACCACACACCTATTAATGCTCAAAGTTAACCGTTATGTCTGGGACCCTTGAATGGTGGTGGGACCCTGGCAACAGGTACACCGAATATGTGCCCTAAGAGCACAGAACATTTTGTCAATGAGGCATTCATTTGTGATATATTGAACAGTGCGTGAGTGCACGTTCTTGTGATATATCTTCTTGTGAAAATTCTATGCCTGTAGGGAAGGAATACCACTTTCCCGGGAAAGGGGTAGGGTCATTATAAATTGGTCAGCTGAATGCTGAACGTTACCTTGATATCCACCCTTGTGGTGGATTGTCCCTGAGCAGGTGTTGGGGAGCAGAGCGGGAAATAGCAGGCTGAAGCCCTTGCTGCAATGCTGGCCCTCGAAGGACGAGTGAAAAAGTTTAATATTTTCATGTGTGGCCGGCCGGCGCGCCGATGTTTGTAAACAACATTTGTGAAGTATAACTGTAAGGCCTTAAGGCCATAAGTTTTGTGTATTTGTTATTGACATTCCTGATATATATATATATATATATATATATATATATATATATATATATATATATATATATATATATATATATATATATATGTTGTGGTTTTTATATATAGTGGACATTCAATTAGTATAAGTTAAAATTCATATAATTTTGGATATTAACCAGTAATCCCGCAGCCTGTTTGTGTAATATGGTGTGGGGCCCAGGCGGACCCTCTTTTATATTTCATGTGACAGACTGAGGTGTTACAATTTGATATCAGCTTGTCTTGGTCTTCCTCCTTCGAATTCGTGGTCGAATTATTTTAAGGGGTTGTGAGCACGTGTAAGTGCAGACCATTATAACATAAATTAACTCAAGAATGTCCACTTAGGAATGAAATTACACCTGTTTGAGGAACCTACACGTTCCTATTCATCGTTGTTGCTTTTGAAAAGTCATTGAAGTGTGTCTTTTACACATATAGGTGACTCAAAGAGGTGCAGGGAAGTGTGAGCCCCATCATTCTATTGAAAATGCGACACCAGCTGAGGTGCCCACACCTCTTCCTTCTGCGGAGACAGTGCACTTAGTTGCTGAGGCATTATTTAAAATGATACACGCACAGCCTACTGGGCAAACGCATCTTGTAATGGTGCCAAAACAGATTGGTGTGAGGACAGAACCTGTTGAGGCTGTGGTAGATATACGAGCAGCGGAATAACAACTGAAGAACTTCCTGAGTTTTAGTCCTCCTGCGTTCGCAAGGGCAGGATCCCCAACGCAGGAAGAAGACTGGCTTGTGCAAGTCAAAAGAATTTTGACGGCATTGCGAACAGAGGAGGAAAAAAAGTCACCTTGGCCACTTTCCTGTTGGAAGGAGAGGCTATGCTTTGGTGGGACGAAATGGAGCTACACCACTTAGCAGGTAGACAACTAACAGAGGTCTCGATAGATGAGTTATCGAGACTATTCTTGGTGAAGAACCTGCCATCGTTACAGCGCATAGCTATGGAAAATGAGTTTCAGTGTCTAACTCGGGGTGAATGTAGTGTCGATACATACTTACATGAGTTTACAAGGTTGGGATGCTATGCGGGGTCTACCTTCGCTATAGAAGATCGTAAAACCAACAGGTTCAACGAAGGGTTGTGGGATGTTCTGAGATTCCTGCTCTCGAGTTCGGTGAACCAAGGGTTTCAAGCATTGGTGGATACGGCTCGTATGCTGGAGAAAGACTTGAAGAGGGTGCAGGGTAAGAGGGACTTGGCTGTGATAAAGCCCGACTTCAAAGTGTCGGACCCGGGATAATCTATCTACCGAAATAAATGGGGTAGAAAGTCCAAATCTTTTGGATATACTCCCTCTACTATTGATTCTGGAGAAATGTCTAGGCAAGCCCCTCAGACATGTTATACCTTTGGCAAGCCAGGACACTTTGTCAGTGACTATCAGAGTGGTCCTCCGAAGGGTGATAAGAAAGCAGGAGCACTATATGTAGAAAAGGGAAAGGCGGTGGAATCCACTACATCCCAGTATGCTCTAGCTCAACCAAAGGTGTACAATCTTGTCCAATAGGAGGCCATAAAATAGAGTAACATCGTCACAACTAAGAGTTAAGCTACAGTTTTACTGCTTTCTATACTTCATACCTTGTGTGTGGCTTGTGTATGATTTGTTTATATTAGGCTTTGTCCTTATTCGGGACTACCCGGTGAGGGCACTATTTGATACGGGTGCTTTACATTCATTTCTATCTGAGGACTTCTTGTCTCGGATTCGAGTGTCTACTTGTGCGACGATAGTTAGCTATCAATATTGTTGCCTAATGGATGCATGATGTGGGCAAATAAGTCTTTCTGTATTGAGGTGAGGATAGGAAGTCGGGATTTTAGATTGGAAGCATTTGTGCTGCCGATATAGGAGTTCGATGTAATCTTTAGTATGGACTGGATCTTGAAGCTACGTGCCTTTATAGATTACAACTCATACGAGATCACACTTGGACATAATACCGAGCTAGAGACTAAATTTGCTGGTATGCGAGGATCGAGCAAGATATTAATGTCTGCTCTCTAAGTCGTCAAAGTTGTTCAGAAGGTCGCAGAGTTATTCTTCACGGTTATAAAGACTTTTGAGCTAAAAGCCAGTATGAGTGATGTTCTGATTGTATCGGAGTATGCTGATGTGTTTCCTAAGGATCTTCCGGGGTTACCGCCCCAGTGGGAGATTGAATTCTCTATTTAGTTGGTTCCTGGTGCGAAACCTATGACCTGCTCACTATACCGTATAGCACCAAAGGAAATAGCGGAACTGAAAGTCCAACTATAAGAACTTCTAGAGCAAGGATATATACGCCCAAGTATGTCACCTTTGAGCACACCGATTCTTTTTGTGAAGAAGAAGGACGGTAGCTTGGGTTTGGGCATTAGTTATAGAGAATTGAACAAGCGGACAGATTAGAACAAGTATTCGATACCACGGATTGATGAATTATTCGATCAGCAGGTTGGATCTACGGTATACTCAAAACTAGATTTGAAGTCTGGCTATTACCAGTTGAGGATTTGAAAATATGACATTCCCAAGATAGGATTTGGTACACGCTTTGGGCACTACGAGTTCACTATAATGCTGTTTGGGCTAACAAATACGCCATTGGTGTTCATGGATCTAATGCACCGAACATTTTGAGAGTACATGGACTTATTTGTAATTGTCTTTATTAACGACATTTTAGTGTACTCTCAGTCTGATGAAGATCATGCGAACCATTTGCGGATGGTGTTGCACACCCTGAGAAGAAACAAGCTCTTTGACATGTTCTTAAATTGTGAGTTCTGGCTGTGGTCAGTGGCCTTTATGGGCTATGTGATAAGTGAAGAAGGTATAGCGGTGGATCTAGTGAAGATAGTGGCAATTCAAGAGTGGCTTCTTCTGTCTACTGTAGCTGAAGTGCGAAGTTTCCTTGGACTTGTGGGTTACTACAGACGCTTCGTGGAGAAATTTTCACAGATAGCCTTACCTCTCACCATACTGATGCGAAAACATCAGAAGTTCGTTTGGACACTAGAATGCGCGCGAGTTTTTGAGGAGTTAAAGAGTCGTTTGATCACGGTGCCTATTTTCAAGTCGGCATGTGGTACGGACGGCTATGAGATTAATAATGATGCATCGGGGAGAGGCTTAGGCTGCATTCTTCTATAGTTCAGAAAAGTGATAGCTTTTGTTTCACGCTAGTTTAAAGTGCATGAGCAGAACTATCCCGTCCACGACTTGGAGTTGGCGGCGGTGATATTTGCACTTAAACAGTGATGTCGTTACTTATATGGAGTGAAATTTGACATATTCAAGGACCATAAGAGCCTTAAGTATCCTCTAGATCAGAAAGATCGAAATATGTGATAGCGGAGGTGGATGGAGTTCCTCGGGGAATATGCCTTCAAGATTCATTACACACCCGGGAAGGGAAATTTGGTTGCAGATTCCTTGAGTCACAGGACTCCGGCAATGGAAAATTGGTTGTAGATGCATAATGAGCATCTGATCCAAGAATTGGAGAACTTAGAAATTTCTTGTGTTGACAAGAATTCCACTATAAATACATGCCTGAACTGGATAGAGGTTCAATGTGACCTCACGGATAGGGTTCAATGAGTAACGAAACTCGATAAGATTCTACAACGCTATGCAACAGATGGGTCAAATGTCCAATTCTCTTTGGATGACGGCCTTTTGCGGAAAGATGGTTGTTTGTGTATCCCGGATGTGTGTAAACTTCGTGAGTAATTGATGTATGAAGCACATTTTACAAAGTGCTCAATTACCCAGAGAGCACAAAAATGTATAAGGACATTAAAAAAGGTGTTCTGGTGGCCAGGTTTGAAGAAAGACATAGCCCATTACGTGGTAAAATTTCAAACTTGTGCCTTGGTGAATGCTGAATGCCAGAAACCTGGAGGGTTCCTGAAATTGTTACTAATCACGGTATGGAAGTTCGATGACATTTCTATGGATTTCGTGCATGGATTGCTGAGATCTCAGAACGGAAACGATGTCGCGTGGGTGATCGTTGACTGGTTAACCAAAGTGTCACACTTCATACCTAATATAAAGGATGATTCAGTGGGAAAACAAGCTAAGTTGTACGTGGATAATATCGTTCGAATGCATAGCGTGCCCCATAGAATCATCAGTGACCGAGATGGGAGTTTTACTTCAGGTAATTGGAGGCTAATCCACCAACTATTGGGTACAAAGTTAAAGTTTAGAATGGCCTTTCATCCGCAAACGGATAGTTAGACCGAAAGGACCAACCGAACATCTGAGGATATGTTACATATGTGCGCTCTGGATTTCAGGAAGAGATGGGAGGACCATCTCTATATGATTGAGTTCACCTACAATAATAGCTATCAAGCTATTATAGAAATGGAGCCCTTTGAAGCTTTATACGGTAGGAAGTGTCGTACACCGTTAGCTTGGGCGAAAACAGGCGAGTCAAAGCTATATAAGCGTAAAGAGATCGAATATGCAAATTAGACCATATGTACTATACAAGAGCGGATACTGATAGCCCAAGACAGGCAAGCAATGTACTACAATGCCAAGCACTGAAATGTTGAGTTTGCGGTTGGCAATTGGGTATACTTGTAGATAAAGCTATTAAAAGGGGTGTTCTGGATTCAGCGCTTGAAAAATTTTAGTCTGAGGTATCTTTGTCCGTTTCTAGTGGTTGAATGAGTTAGACAAGCTGCCTATCAGTTAGATCTTTCAGCCGAACTAAGTGGCTTGCATGATGTGTTTCATATATCGGTGCTACGAAAAGATGTGAAAGAGCCAACGCAAGTGATTGCAAATGATCGAGTACTGATCGATCACGGGCTAACGACGAAGGTTAGACCCATTCAGATCGAGGATACAAAGATCAAGCAACTGCGGAATAAGTAAATCGGGATGGTCTAGGTCTGTTGGGACAACTGTGGCCTTGAAGAGTTGACATGAGAGCGAGAGAAAACCATGCACGAAGAATATCCCGAGTTATTTTTAAAATGATATTGTAACATTGTTTTGTGAAAGGAAAATATGGTGTAAGATATTAGTTGCTAGTTTTCTTTATAGATGCGTACAATTTCGAGACAAAATTTCTATAAGGAGGGGAGGGTTGTAACACAACAAAAATGAGAAGTGGTCATTAGAGGTTATCGCGTGGTGATAGGCTTATTGTAGGCGATAGCTCAGTGAATTAAAAGACCCATGGCTTGTGTTTTTACCGCCTGGCAATAAGAAGGTAGCGCTCCGTGGTAGTACTCAATGCCTTTGGCAATGTCAGTACGGGATCTCTGACGTAAAATTTATTTAAATGAATGAGAGAGTACTTAAAAGTGTTTCAGAGAAAATGTTCAGGGAATGAAAAGCAAAAAGCAAGCAGCTATGACTGCAAAGAGCTTTTGAAACTCTATCATATCCATCTTCACCTCAGAATAGATCTCCAAGGGTGTCTACGTCATTCACATCAATGTTCTCACCAATAATGAAGTTAATGTCATTGCTGGTTTGGCTCACTCCCTTTGAGCCGAAAGGAATGTCCGCTACTTCTTTGCTTTTTGAAGTAGATGGATCAGAGTGGTCATCCTTCTGGAATAAGTCACGCAATTTGCCCTGCCTTAGCATCTTATCCACCAGTCTGTGAAGTGCTCGGTAGTTTTCAGTTGGATGTCCTTTCTCTTTATGGAATTCGCAATAGGGATCCGAGTCTTTGGATCTTTGATCTGCGGGCTGATAAGGCCTTTTATAACCGGTCTTGCCATTCATAACTTGGATTACTTCCGGTATAGCTTTGCTTGGTTCAGATTCTTGCGAGTTATCACCCTATTGCTGGTAAACTGAGGTTGCTTGCAGAGCTTATGCTAGATAAGCGGGAGGAATTGACAATTGTGATCTTTGACTGTGGAAGCGATATTGGCCTGGGAAGAGGCGTTGATGACGTCGAAAATTCCTTCCCTTCCCTGTTCGAGATTGGAAATTCTTCTAAGGAGACTTTGGAGGTTGCCCGTATGAAGAAGAAGGATTTTTCTATGTTACAAGCCTGGAGATGTAGTTGGGATTACTCTTTTCACCTCGTATGTAGAAGTTGGCAAGACTGATTAACTCCTGGTATGTCCTTGGTACTCAGACATTAGCTTCAAACTTAAGTGTCCCTTCTCTTAAACCACTTATTAGAGCAACTCGGTACATCTCTGGATAAACGTTTTTAATGTCAAGAATCTCTCATTTAAAACGATCGACAAAATGAGCCCAAGTCACATTCTCTTGATGCTTGATCTCAAATAGGGCTTCCAGCCCGCTCTTCCTCTTGGTAGAGGTAGAAAACCTGAGTAGAAGCTTTCTTCGCAGATCAGCAAAGTAAGTGACGGAATGAGGGCGTAGTCCGTAGAACCACTCTCTTTCTTGTCCGTCAAAGGACGTTACAAAGAGCTTGCATTTGGTAGCATCGGTAAGAGTCTTGAGGGCGACGGCTGACTCAAAAGCTTGTAAGTGAGCAACTAGGTCAGACTCCCCAGTGTAAGTTGGTAATCGCGGCTCTCTGACGTGAGGTATAGTTGGTTCTTGCCAGATACTATCTGTAAACGGCGATGGCTCTTCCTGTTCTCCTAGTACATAAGGAAAAGGAAAAAATAGAGCATAAGTTGTAGTTGAAAATGAGTAAGCTGTTGCGGGAGGAGCAACTGCGGGAGCTAAAGGGTAGGGATGACTTCCGTGAATAATAAAGAATCTTGGTGGACTTCCTCGGGCAGCTTCCCGAAAGAAGTTTTGGCGAGCTATGAACTCATCATTTTGAGATCACAATAGAGTTGCTTCCTGCCCTGGCGGATAGGTTGTTGGATAGGTTGTTGGATAGGTCGGTGGATAGATAGGAGGGTAGACCGGCAGATAGGCTTGAGGGTTATCCATTCCTGGTGCTGGATTGACTGGAGGAACTGGCCTTGATGTGGGTTGTGCTTCTAATCGCTGCGTGATAGCAGCTAGAGCATGGTTGATTGCCTGGAACTGCTAGGCGGTTTCCCGACGTGATTGCTCTAAGGCTTACTAGAGAGGATCTTCACTAGGACTTGAAGGACCGAGGTTCTCGGCAGGTTGATGGTATGGCATAGCTAACCATTGGATTTCACCGTTTGTTCGAAATCTGAAGGTCGCGTGTTAATTGTTGATGCAAGAAATGCGCCTCTCCGCGCTCTAGAGAGGTGAAACACGTTCAATCCGAGGATGCGGGGGTAAAAGGAGGTTGATGATTAACTATCGAGCAGCCTGTTACTTTGACAGTTAGGATTAGTGGTTGATGCAGAGAGAGGGGAAAAGAGAAGAGAGGGGCCTCTTGCAGCGGCAACAACAGAGTTCTCCTGCCGCGGCTTAAATGTCACTCCTGCGACGAGCTTTCCTTTGATTATGAATCAATAATATAGCTTAAGATGCTCCTTTATATGGAAAAATATAAAGGGTACAAGGGGAAGCTGGCGGCTAGAAGAGAGAGATTGTCAGAGACCACATGGACTGATCAAACAGATCGCGAGGCCGCGTGGGCTATTGATCTCGCAGCTCACTGCCTAAGGCTGTGCAGACTGCGCGATCAACATGGAAGATAGTTGAAGGGTTTGCTGGAGCCAAGTCCAGGGACTAGGCCGCAAGGGTTAGCCGCTGAGGCCGCACAGACAGGTGGTCTGTCCGCGAGAAGGTTTGGCGTATAGAAATTTGTATCCGTAGGGTTTGCTGCCAATGTTGCTCCCAATGCTTGTCCCCCAAATGAGAGGTATGGGGGGCTATTTATAGGCTCGAGGAGGAGACAGTCTTGGTAACATTACCCCCGATTATGGGTGCAAACAAGTTGAGCTCGAGTCGAGCTCAGCAAAATTTCAAAGCTCGAGCTAGAGCTAATAATTTCAAGCTCGAGCTCGTCGAGCTCATTTTGTACTGGCTCGAGCTCGAGCTCAATACCTGCTTATCGAGCCCGAGCTCAAGCTCGAGTCGAGCACGAGCTGCTCACGAGCTTTTTAGCACATGAGCCTGATTTTCTTTATATTTTTATTTTTTTTAAAAAAAATATTGGAATAAAAAGCTCGCGAGCCAGCTCGCGAGATCATGAACAATAATATTTGAGCTCGAGCTCGAGATCGAGCTCCACAGGCTCGAGCCTGAGTCAAGCTTTTTTCGATCCAATCTAACTCAACTTGCACCCCTTCCCCCGGTATGTCGGTGAGCTGCGAACGAGTCCACGTCATGTCGTGCGAGTTGAGGAGCTCGCATGTTGTTTGGAAGAAGTGTTTGCCACCTGCTGGCGAACTATAGTTGAGTCTGCACCATGTCATGTGGATAGGAACTTTCCTAATAAACCGATCTGCTGATGGACAAGTCCACCTCCCTCAAGCAAACTTAGACCGAGTCCGCCACCTGCTAGCGGATAGAAGGTTGGTCGCCCCTGCTGCATGGCGAGCTGGTAGATTGAAGGAACAGGTCGCCCCTACTATTGGGTGACCTAGAGGCTTATCGCCCACAGGTTGGGCTAGAGAACAATCAGCCTCCTATTGAGAAGATAGAGGAGCAGTCCGCCTCTGATAGGCGAACATATAGGACTAAAAACTGCCTCTGTAAAATTGAGAGACAGGCAGGTCGTGCCTGCTGCTGGGCAGCCACGACAAGCTGAAGCTCACCTCCATTGATCATAGAGTTGGGTCTATGCGGAATGGGCGGATACCTAGAAAACGAGTCCGTGGTTACCGCACGGAGAAGGCCTGAGTCCACCGCCTAGCTAGGTAGTCCGCACCTCTTGGAATAGAGAGAACTACTGCACGGTTAGCCAAACTAATCGCTCGTCCTGCAAGGACGGACTGTGGAAGCAGTCCATACCCCTACAAAACACACAGCTATTACGCAGACACGGAGGTCAGGCCTGGGAGACCTCCTTAGCCACGCGGTCTAGGCGAATAGAGAAATCTATCCGCCCGACCCAAAAAAAGGACTGAGACAGGTCGCGACCTCTAGGGGGAACTTGGAGCAGGTCACGACTTGCGAGCTAGCTATCTTGGGAGGGATCGCCGATTTCTGGGTTAACACATATAATTCTACATGTGTATATATCGATCTCTAATCGACGCAAGTATGAAGCTTCGTCAACTTCTTCTCGCCACAACTTCATGCCAACGTTGACTTCATATCGATGCAACCATACAGTTGCGTCGATTTCTAATCAAAGTAAATTTCCAGTGAGCAGAAATAACAGACCTAATAATAAATTGTTTACTAGTTATTTCACTTGCAAATCTAAATGTACTCATTACTTATGAACAGGGCATAATGTTGTAAGTTGTTGGTATAATAGACCAACACTCGTCCAACCAAAGTGGTACAATGGAAGGCCTACTTGTACCTTGATAATCCTCTATAATGGTCGAAGCAATGGGCTCAAGGTAACATGGGTCTCATCTAATGTTTAGTTATTTGTGCGGGTTAGTGGTTGCCCATCAATAAACCAACTCGGGTATTTGAACAGTGATGTCCCAGACTGTAACGCCCCGTCTTTTCAGCGATTATTTTTATTCTCGTTTGGCGTTACGATGACGCGTTTTCGTGGCTTGTGCCATGTGTGGAGTGTGGTTTAGCTCCTTAGAACTGAGTGCCCTGTTTGGTAGCCTGTTGGCAAGATCTCCCTAGCAAACCGAGTCGTTTTGGTGACCCGGTGTGGCCTCTCGGGGGGATGTTTGTGTTTGGCTTTGTTTGGGTATAACTCGAGTTCTGTTCGTCGAAAGTTAATTTCGACTTCGCCGTTGTGTTCGTAGCGTGGGCATTTAGCTACGGTGCGAATTTCGTCGAATTCCGAGGTAGTTCGGTTTTCGCGTCGATTTAGTGCTTTAGGTAATTTTGTAATTAATTATATAATTATATAATTATATATATATATATAGAATGAATAGGGCCGATCTTCATCTTCTTCACGTAAGAAACCGCCGGCCCCTTGTACGAGAGAAACGTAACCGCCGAGCCTTGCCTTCGGACGCCGATTCCCGGAGCGTTTGTGGACGGAATTCGATTCCGAGAGTGGATACGGATTGCTCTCGCCGAGACCTTCATTCCTGCGGTAAGAAATTCGATTTTCGTGGAGTTTTGGAAGGATTGGAATTTTCAGTTTTGGAAGTTTTCCGCCATTAATGGCCGAGTCTTTGTTCTAGGTGTTGCGGCCGTCTTGATCCGTGCGAAGAGGAGGAAAGCAGTCCAAAGCTTCGCTGAGATTTGAGGCAAGTGGTATTCTTGCCCTTGCTAAGTGTTTCCTTTGATTTTATTTGCTGAAATTGAACTCCCGGTTAGCCTAGGTTAGAGGCCTTGTTATTCTCATTTTTTCTTGCTAACTATAGGGCTTAGTTCTTCCTACTGAAACCCCCCCCTATGTGGTGATGTTTGGAATCCAAATTGTCGGCGTGAAGCCGTTGTTTTCCTTCATTTTTGATTGTTGCTCCGGTTCGGGCGTAGCCGAGGGGGAGAGTTAGGAGGGGGGTGTGGTTGCCAATTTCCCTCGTTAAGATATTATTCGAGTGGTTAGGCATAGTTTGAATGGTAGTAGCGTGAGACGTTGATAGTTGTCTACTGCTACTGCAGTGGCGTGAGTCGTGTGCGCGTTCCGGTGTCGTTCGGAAAATTCCAAACGGTACAGGTTTGCCGCGCACGGTCATCAGCCTTTAGGGCGCACGACCACTGGTCCTGTGCATCTGTTCGTGCGCGTATAAATTTCTTTTTCCAAAGTTCTGTCTCGGGCAATCGCACGAGCGCTAGCAACAGTGCGCACGACCAGTGATCGTGCGACAGTGATCGTGCGCAGTTGCTAGGTTTTCTGTCAGGTTTCCAGGTTCGTTTCGCACGATCATCAGCCAATGAGTGCGCACGACCACTGACCGTGCGCCACTGACCGTGCGTTTTGTATATTTCCTTTTGCTAGGCGTATTTAGCTGATTTCGAGTGCGGGAGTTTAGATACTCAAGTAACAGGAAATTACTCGAGTTCTGGATCTTCTGCCTTGGTCGTTCGACTACCGTCGAGCTCCGTTTTCTTTAGTGGGTTTGTGGGTAGTAACTTTATTTTGGCGGCGAGTGAGACTAGCTCACTCAACGCCAAGGTTTAGGTAGGCACTGAGTGGGTTTCACTCAACGCCTAGTCGTGTTGGTTTATTTCAACACTCTTCCTTTACCTTGTATTTCGTTTCCGAGTGGATTTTCCAGTTGTATTTCTGGGTTTTCCTTGTCGGCCGTTTTCTTTATTTTCCTAAAGGCCGAATCGTGGGTCGTGGATAGTAGTGGGGGTTGTAGCTCTTTATGGGGGTGGAGTTTTGTGATATAGCCAAGGCCACCCATGGATTTCTTGCTCCAGGTACGGGCTGGGCATGTCGGGTGGAAGGTCCCTTGTGTGTTCACGTATTGACCCTCGAGCTTTTGACTTGGACATGGTGGATTGGGGGACTGCGTTTGCCTTCGATCCGGTTCCTCGTTGTTGTTTTTGCTACTATCACTTCCCACAGTTTAGGGTGTTAGAAGTTTCTTCCGTGGTAGTTTTGCAGCATTTTGGCTCTTGGCAGCCTAGTAGGCCCTGCAGGATGTGGTTCCTGGGCTGGGTCATTGCTGTTTCTTTGCACGTTGTGCATTTCTTGTGGTCCTGTTTTGGACATTTGTGATTCTTTCTACTGCATGTTTCCTGTTATTTTCGTCCTTTTGGTTGACTCTTTCATGCAGTTTTACCTTGATTTTAGCTTGCTGAGGTATTCTGTTTTCTTTTGGAATACCCCAGGTTCTGAGCTGTAGCCAGTCTGGTGGCTAGTTGGAGGTGGTGTTGTTGGTGGACTTCCGGACTTTAGAGTTTTGTTTACCTTGTTTGTGAGGTTGTTTTCAGTACTTTCTTACAGACATATATGTGTGCTGGTGGGTTCGTGTCAGGTTGTTGGCGCCCACTAGTAGTTTTTACCTTGTACTAGATATACACTATTGCTGCTACCATTTATTTTTCTGGAGATAGTCTACTTGCTTTGAGAAGGTTTTATGCTAGGTTGCTAGTTATTTTTAAACTATAAATACTATTATAAATGAAGCTCATGATCAGCATGTTTTTATAAACTTAATCACTACTTTCCAAATCACGTACGAAAACCGTTTTCTTATATATATTATATAAACTGAGTGTAGTGTCTTGCATAGTATGAGTGGTTCTCTTGGGACCCTTATGCGCTCTGTAGGGTGTAAAACCTAATCAAAGTATTTTTCTGTAGCGTTTAAATATAGTTTTCTTTTGTGGACTAGATGATCCACTGAGCCGAGGGATACGGACTCTAAACATAACTAATTTTCTATTTCATTAAGCACATGATTTTTCTTGCATAAAGATTGTAGTTGGATTTGCCTGAGCGTCAGCAGTTATCCCCTGCTTGACGTGGCATCATGACGCGTGTTTTCTCTTACTCTGATAATTCTTAATTCGGAGAAAATGCGGGTTGTGACAGTTGGTATCAGAGGGAGGTTGCTTGACAAGTTAGTTGGGCAACCTTCCTTGGATGCTTTTAGTAGTTCAGTATCATGTCATTCACACACCGATATGTCATCAGCACGTCTTGGCAAAAGCACGAACACTACACTCATAGCATAACAGGAAGTATACGGGGCATATTATGTAGTATGGGATGCATAATATGTGTTCGTATATGGATTCACCATAGGGGCTACATGTGAGGGTTATGTAGTATGGGATGCATAACCTCACCACATGACTGCGACTAGCACGTTTCTTTTTTCGTTGCATGGAAATGTTATGTAGTATGGGATGCATAACATTTTCATGTGTACGCCGCTCATATCATGCATTAGGGCCTTTGTTTTTAGAATGCATAGCACAATCATGCATATCATAACATTGCATAAGCACAACGCGCCAAGCTAAAGATTTGCAGGATGACATATGTACACACATAAGTTTTCAAACTAACATAAGTTCATGCATCCGATCTAGGCACAAGAGTTAGTGAGGTGGTGGTTAACCATCCTAGGATAGGGCATATCATCTAATTTTTGTGAAGAAGATAAACTCTCAGAGCAAGTTTAGCAGCTTTAAGTCTATATCTACATATGTATTGTCTGTACTGGTAGTCGGTTCTAGTCGTGGGATTTGGATCTGATTTGCGTTGTATTGATTTTTTTTTAGGATGGCTAGGCGTCCTGCGACTCGATCGACTCCCCTGTCTGAGGGTGAATCTTCTGGAGCTCAGAACGATGCGGTGATCGAGGGTCTGCGTCAGAGTAGCGAAGCTATGGGCAGGCAGTTGGAGGAGGTGCAAGCCCAGATTCAGTCTTTGGTGGCAGTTGTGGCAGGCCAGGCTCAGGGTGCGCAAGTTCCTGCTGGGGGGTTAGCTGTTCCTCCTCCTCTTGCACCCTTGAGACCTCCAGTGGTGGTGCCAGCAGAGATGGCCTTCATCTCGCAGTTTCAGAGGCTGAGCCCTCCCACTTATGATGGGAAGGCAGATTTCATGGTGATAGACGACTGGCTGATCTCCATGGAGGAGATGTTCTCGTACTCTGGGATTTCAGATGATCAGAGGGTGATGATAGCCGCCTATCAGCTTAAAGGTTTGGCTAAGAGTTGGTGGCTGAGAGAGAAGGAGAGCCTGGTAGCCGGATGCTCTTGGGAAGTGTTCAAGGAGATGCTGTTGAGGAAGTTCTTACCCTCGGTCGAGCGTGACCGCCTCATGAATGATTTCCTCTATCTGAAGCAAAGGCAACTCACGGTGGGTGAGTATGAGATAGAGTTTAGTAAGTTGAGCCGTTTTGCCCCTGGATTGGTCAGCGTTGAGGCTGATCGAGTTAAGCGATTCCTCGGTGGTTTGAGGAGTGAGGTGCAGCAGTTGGCCAGTGCTTATGGGTCAGTGACTTATGCTGGAGTTGTAGAGGCTGCTCTTAAGGTTGAGGCCATTGAGGCGGCGAAGAGCAGAGGCCAGCAGTTGAAGAAGGATAAGAGGAAGTTGGTAGAGGAGAAGAAACCCCTGGTACCCGATGCTGTTCCGGGAAAGAGGAGCAGGGTGGTGTGCAGTTTCTGTGGCCGGTCAGGCCATCCTGTTGAGAGGTGTTTCAAGAAGGCGGCAGCTCAGAAGAAGGAGCAGGTTCATGCGATTCAGGGTGCTCCTAGGAGAGATGTCTCCTGTTCAGTTTGCAAGTGATCCGGGCATGATGCAGCCCAGTGTTGGTCCAGAGATAGAGTCTGCTTTCAGTGTGGGCAGAAGGGACACATTAAGTCGAGGTGTCCTCAGGTCCAGTCAGCTCTTCCTGCAGTTCCGTTACAGGCTTTACCTCCACCTCAGCGTGTGGACAAGGGAAAAGGGAAGCTGAACGTGATTTCTTCCGAGGAGGCTCAGACTTCGACCCAGGTGATCTCAGGTTAGTAGTTTGTCGTTTTTCTTTCTAGCCTGGTAGTTTAGTTGCTAGATTGTTTGCGGTACTGTTGTGCTAGTTCCTTAGTTTTTGTGCGTTCCTATAGGGAAATTTAAGGTGAAGAACCGTTGGGCGCGTGTTCTGTTTGACTCCGGCGCTACCCACTCGTTCGTGGCTAGAGCCTTTGTGGGGCGTCATCGGTTGTCTCTAGATCGTGTTCGGGATTCCTTCCGTGTCAAGTTTCCCTCTGGTGAATCTGTGCTGTCAGATTTGGGTATTTTGGATTGCCCGGTTTTGTTGGGGGATTTTCTTGCGAAGGCGGACCTGAAGATGATTGATCTAGAGGACTTCGATGTCATTTTGGGCATGGACTGGCTCTCTCGGTATGATGCGGTCATTCAGTGCAAAGGAAAGCGCTTGGACTTCATCAGGGACGACGGTCAGCCCGGCAGCGTGTATGCTGATCCGTGTCAGGATTCTCCTGTTCTCTCTGCGGTATGTGTTCAGAGATTGTTTCTTTCTGATAGTTGTGTTTGTTTAGTATCGGCGGTTGGAACCGTTGTTAGCGGGCCACGCTTGGAGGAGATTCCTATTGTTCGTGGTTTCGTCGATGTTTTTCCTGATGATCTTCCTAGTATCCCTCCTGAGCGGGATGTGGAGTTTGTTATTGATTTGGAGCCGGGTACGCGTCCTATTGCTAAGGCGCCGTACCGGATGGCCCCTCGCGAGTTAGAGGAGTTGCGAATTCAGTTAGATGAGTTGTTGGCTAAAGGTTTTATCAGGCAGAGTTCGTCGCCTTGGGGTTCTCCTGTTTTGTTCGTAAAGAAGAAAGATGGGTCGATGCGGCTTTGCATTGACTATAGAGAGTTGAACAAGGTCACTATCAAGAACAGGTACCCTCTGCCGAGGATCGATGATTTATTTGACCAGTTGCGTGGTAGCACGGTGTTCTCCAAGATCGATCTTCGTTCGGGCTATCATCAGCTCAGGATCCGTGAGGCAGATATTCCACGGACTGCGTTTAGGTCGAGGCATGGACACTTCGAGTTTTTGGTGATGTCGTTTGGTCTGACCAACGCACCATCAGCCTTCATGGATATGATGAACAGGGTGTTCAAGGATTTCCTAGACAAGTTCGTTGTGGTCTTAATTGATGACGTGTTGGTTTATTCTCGCAGTGCTGAGGAGCATGAGCAGCATTTGCGTTTGGTCCTATCAGAGTTGAGGAACCACAAGTTATTCGCCAAGTTGAGCAAGTGCGAATTTTGGTTGCCTCAGGTTTCTTTTCTAGGCCACGTGGTGAACAAGGATGGGATTTCGGTTGACCCAGAAAAGATTGCAGCAGTGACGGATTGGAGTAGGCCGAATACTCCTAAGGAGATCAGAAGTTTCTTAGGGTTGGCTGGCTATTACAGGAGATTCGTGGAGGGTTTCTCTTCTCTAGCCGCACCTTTGACCAAGCTAACTCAGAAGAATGTGGCTTTTGTTTGGAGTGAGAAGTGCGAAGAAGCTTTTCTGGAGTTAAAGAGGAGATTGTGTACTGCTCCCGTTCTGACCCTTCCTACTGAGGGCATGGATTATGATGTGTATGTAGATGCTTCGCATATAGGTCTGGGATGCGTATTAATGTAGGATGGAAAAGTAATTGCTTATGGGTCAAGGCAGTTGAAAACTCATGAGCGGAATTATCCTACGCATGACCTTGAGTTTGCAGCGGTTATCTATGCGTTGAAGTTGTGGAGGCACTTACTTTATGGGGCTCAGTGCAAGATTTTTACGGACCATAAGAGCCTGAAGTACGTGTTCACGCAGAAGGAGTTGAATCTGCGTCAGCGGCGGTGGCTCGAGTATGTGTCGGATTATGATGTGGAAATCCAGTATCATCCGGGCAAGGCCAATGTGGTGGCCGACGCCCTGAGCCGAAAGACGGGAAAGATCTTTAACCTCTCCGCCGATCGTTTAGTTGAGGAGTTCCTCCTTATGGATATTTCAGTGGGATGCTGTAGTTTGCAGAATAGCTTATCAGTGGAAGAGCCGTCCTGGATTTCTTTGACTAGACTGCATCAGAAGGACGATCTGGATCTGTTGCACCTTTTTACCAGGACAGAGAAGGGAGAGTTGCCAGATTTTTCTATTGATGATGCGGGTACCTTGAAGTACCGCGGCAGGTTTTGCGTTCCCGCTGTTGGGGACATTAGGAGTAGGATTTGCAGTGAGGCTCATGGTTCCAGCGTTGCCTACCATCCAGGATCTACGAAGATGTACCGTGACTTAAGGCAAATTGCTTGGTGGTATGGTATGAAAGGAGATATAGCCCGATATGTTGCTGAGTGTCACACTTGCAAGCGTGTGAAGGCCGATCATGGAAGGCCTGGTGGTAAGTTGACTCCACTAGATATCCCGACTTGGAAGTGGGAGAGTATATCTATGGACTTCATTACGGGTTTGCCAAAATCCCCGAGAGGATTTGATTCTGTTTGGGTTATAGTGGATAGATTGACAAAATGTGCTCACTTTGTGCCATATAAGATTGATTACCCGATGAAGAAGATAGCGGAGTTGTACTTGAACGAAGTCATCCGACTCCACGGTGTGCCGGTTAGCATCATTTCAGATCGAGACTCCCGGTTTACTTCTCGTTTTTGGCAGAGTCTGCAGGAGGGTTTGGGTACGGATCTGAGGTATTCTACTGCGTACCACCCTCAGACCAATGGGCAGACGGAGCGGGTCAATCAGATTGTTGAGGATATGATCCGGTGCTATATTTTAGACCACGGTGGAGCGTGGGATGAGCGTCTGCGACTCATGGAATTTGCTTACAATAACAGTTATCAGGAAAGCTTGCAGATGGCTCCGTTCGAAGCGTTGTATGGGAGGCGCTGTAGGACTCCGTTGTTTTGGGCTGAGGCTGGTGAGAAGCCTTTGTTGGGTCCTGATGCTCTGGAAGAGATGGAAGTTGCCGTGAAGCTTATTCGGGAGAAGATTCGCTTAGCCCAGGAGAGGTATGAAAAGAACGCCAATCGGCGTAGGTCTGCTTTGGAGTTTTTAGTAAGGCATCATGTATACCTCAAGGTTTCTCCAATGGTTGGTGTAAAGAGATTTGGTAAAAATCGGAAATTGGACCCAAGATATGTGGGCCCGTTCGAGGTCTTGGAGCGGATTGGTGTGTCTGCATATAGATTGGATCTGCCAGCGAACTTCCCTGGTGTTCATAATGTCTTTCATGTTAGCCAATTGCGGAAATGTTTGCGCAGCAGTGGGAAACTTTTGGATGTTGTGCCCCAGTTAGAGCCCAACCTCTCCTTTGTTGAGGTGCCAGTTCGTATTTTGGATACTCAGGAGCGTGTGCTGCGAAAGAAGTCCATACCGATGGTGAAAGTTCTATGGAAAAATCAGGATTTGGAGAGCGCGACTTGGGAGCTAGAGTCGGCCATGAGGAGGGCGTACCCTCGCCTGTTTCTCTGATTTGATCGGTATGTTTCCCTTTGTAACTTCTGTTTGTTACTTTTCCTTCTTTAGTAGGAGGGCTGTGCGTAAAGTTTCGGGACGAAACTTTCTTTTAGGGGGAGTGACTGTAACGCCCCGTCTTTTCAGCGATTATTTTTATTCTCGTTTGGCGTTACGATGACGCGTTTTCGTGGCTTGTGCCATGTGTGGAGTGTGGTTTAGCTCCTTAGAACTGAGTGCCCTGTTTGGTAGCCTGTTGGCAAGATCTCCCTAGCAAACCGAGTCGTTTTGGTGACCCGGTGTGGCCTCTCGGGGGGATGTTTATGTTTGGCTTTGTTTGGGTATAACTCGAGTTCTGTTCGTCGAAAGTTAATTTCGACTTCGCCGTTGTGTTCGTAGCGTGGGCATTTAGCTACGGTGCGAATTTCGTCGAATTCCGAGGTAGTTCGGTTTTCGCGTCGATTTAGTGCTTTAGGTAATTTTGTAATTAATTATATAATTATATAATTATATATATATATATATAGAATGAATAGGGCCGATCTTCATCTTCTTCACGTAAGAAACCGCCGGCCCCTTGTACGAGAGAAACGTAACCGCCGAGCCTTGCCTTCGGACGCCGATTCCCGGAGCGTTTGTGGACGGAATTCGATTCCGAGAGTGGATACGGATTGCTCTCGCCGAGACCTTCATTCCTGCGGTAAGAAATTCGATTTTCGTGGAGTTTTGGAAGGATTGGAATTTTCAGTTTTGGAAGTTTTCCGCCATTAATGGCCGAGTCTTTGTTCTAGGTGTTGCGGCCGTCTTGATCCGTGCGAAGAGGAGGAAAGCAGTCCAAAGCTTCGCTGAGATTTGAGGCAAGTGGTATTCTTGCCCTTGCCAAGTGTTTCCTTTGATTTTATTTGCTGAAATTGAACTCCCGGTTAGCCTAGGTTAGAGGCCTTGTTATTCTCATTTTTTCTTGCTAACTATAGGGCTTAGTTCTTCCTACTGAAACCCCCCCCCCTATGTGGTGATGTTTGGAATCCAAATTGTCGGCGTGAAGCCGTTGTTTTCCTTCATTTTTGATTGTTGCTCCGGTTCGGGCGTAGCCGAGGGGGAGAGTTAGGAGGGGGGTGTGGTTGCCAATTTCCCTCGTTAAGATATTATTCGAGTGGTTAGGCATAGTTTGAATGGTAGTAGCGTGAGACGTTGATAGTTGTCTACTGCTACTGCAGTGGCGTGAGTCGTGTGCGCGTTCCGGTGTCGTTCGGAAAATTCCAAACGGTACAGGTTTGCCGCGCACGGTCATCAGCCTTTAGGGCGCACGACCACTGGTCGTGTGCATCTGTTCGTGCGCGTATAAATTTCTTTTTCCAAAGTTCTGTCTCGGGCAATCGCACGAGCGCTGGCAACAGTGCGCACGACCAGTGATCGTGCGATAGTGATCGTGCGCAGTTGCTAGGTTTTCTGTCAGGTTTCCAGGTTCGTTTCGCACGATCATCAGCCAATGAGTGCGCACGACCACTGACCGTGCGCCACTGACCGTGCGTTTTGTATATTTCCTTTTGCTAGGCGTATTTAGCTGATTTCGAGTGCGGGAGTTTAGATACTCAAGTAACAGGAAATTACTCGAGTTCTGGATCTTCTGCCTTGGTCGTTCGACTACCGTCGAGCTCCGTTTTCTTTAGTGGGTTTGTGGGTAGTAACTTTATTTTGGCGGCGAGTGAGACTAGCTCACTCAACGCCAAGGTTTAGGTAGGCACT
Source organism: Platanthera zijinensis (assembly GCA_039513925.1). Taxonomy (NCBI): domain Eukaryota; kingdom Viridiplantae; phylum Streptophyta; class Magnoliopsida; order Asparagales; family Orchidaceae; genus Platanthera; species Platanthera zijinensis. The sequence continues at coordinate 55,521,224 of CM077091.1, read as the reverse complement.
GAGTGGGTTTCACTCAACGCCTAGTCGTGTTGGTTTATTTCAACACTCTTCCTTTACCTTGTATTTCGTTTCCGAGTGGATTTTCCAGTTGTATTTCTGGGTTTTCCTTGTCGGCCGTTTTCTTTATTTTCCTAAAGGCCGAATCGTGGGTCGTGGATAGTAGTGGGGGTTGTAGCTCTTTATGGGGGTGGAGTTTTGTGTTATAGCCAAGGCCACCCATGGATTTCTTGCTCCAGGTACGGGCTGGGCATGTCGGGTGGAAGGTCCCTTGTGTGTTCACGTATTGACCCTTGAGCTTTTGACTTGGACATGGTGGATTGGGGGACTGCGTTTGCCTTCGATCCGGTTCCTCGTTGTTGTTTTTGCTACTATCACTTCCCACAGTTTAGGGTGTTAGAAGTTTCTTCCGTGGTAGTTTTGCAGCATTTTGGCTCTTGGCAGCCTAGTAGGCCCTGCAGGATGTGGTTCCTGGGCTGGGTCGTTGTTGTTTCTTTGCACGTTGTGCATTTCTTGTGGTCCTGTTTTGGACATTTGTGACTCTTTCTACTGCATGTTTCCTGTTATTTTCGTCCTTTTGGTTGACTCTTTCATGCAGTTTTACCTTGATTTTAGCTTGCTGAGGTATTCTGTTTTCTTTTGGAATACCCCAGGTTCTGAGCTGTAGCCAGTCTGGTGGCTAGTTGGAGGTGGTGTTGTTGGTGGACTTCCGGACTTTAGAGTTTTGTTTACCTTGTTTGTGAGGTTGTTTTCAGTACTTTCTTACAGACATATATGTGTGCTGGTGGGTTCGTGTCAGGTTGTTGGCGCCCACTAGTAGTTTTTACCTTGTACTAGATATACACTATTGCTGCTACCATTTATTTTTCTGGAGATAGTCTACTTGCTTTGAGAAGGTTTTATGCTAGGTTGCTAGTTATTTTTAAACTATAAATACTATTATAAATTAAGCTCATGATCAGCATGTTTTTATAAACTTAATCACTACTTTCCAAATCACGTACGAAAACCGTTTTCTTATATATATTATATAAACTGAGTGTAGTGTCTTGCATAGTATGAGTGGTTCTCTTGGGACCCTTATGCGCTCTTTAGGGTGTAAAACCTAATCAAAGTATTTTTCCGCAGCGTTTAAATATAGTTTTCTTTTGTGGACTAGATGATCCACTGAGCCGAGGGATACGGACTCTAAACATAACTAATTTTCTATTTCATTAAGCACATGATTTTTCTTGCATAAAGATTGTAGTTGGATTTGCCTGAGCGTCAGCAGTTATCCCCTGCTTGACGTGGCATCATGACGCGTGTTTTCTCTAACTCTGATAATTCTTAATTCGGAGAAAATGCGGGTTGTGACACAGACATATGACTGGGCACAAGGAACTGCTGGAACAATATATGGCCAAGGATGCTCTAATGTAATTTTTGGTGACTCCAACTATAGTCAAACCAAAGTTTACAGTTTGATCAAAATTAGAGATATCTCATTATCTAAAGTAACTTTATGTTGAAGGTCTTCAATATAACCCCATTAAAATTAGTCAGCTCTATGATAATGAATACAAAGAGGTATTCACCACTACCTATACAAAATAGTCAGTTCTAAGTTAGATGCAATAGTGTTATCTGGCTATAGGAAAGGTAATTTGTGTATTGTTGACTTCGGCTCTAACTCAAAAGAGCTTTGTCTATTCAATTCAGATATAGACAGAAACAATCTTTGACATATGAGGCTTGTTTATCTAAACTATCAGACCATAATCAAGCTAGTAAAGAATAATCCAGTTAGGAGCTTAACAAAAGGTAAGTATAGAAAAATAAACACATGAAGAGATTGCCAAATGGGTAAACAAACTAAATCATCATTCGAACTAATTGGTAAGAATGATTCACCTTAAATCCTTTTTATATTGCATGTAGACTTATTTGGTCCAATCTCCACTCAGAGCTTGAGAGAAAAGTGTTTTACCTATGTCATAGTGGATGATTTATCTTGATTTAGTTTTGTTTTCTTTTTGAGAACTAAGTCCGACACTTTCAAGTTCCTATCAAGATTAATTAGACAGTTTCAATCTAAATTCAACACTCAAGTTGTTATGATCAGAAGTGATCATGACATAGAGTTTGAAAATCAGTTAACTTAGGATAAGGGATAAGGCATAGTTTTTCAGCTCCTTGAACGCATCAATAAAATGGGGTAGCTGAAAGGAAAAAACAGAACCCTAATTGAATCATGAAAGAAATTACTGTCTGAGTAAAACTTGTCTAAGCCCTTCTAAGCTGAAGCACTACCAACTATGTTCTGAATAAATGTCTTATCCATAATACTAAGCTAAAGAGTCACAATGAGCTTCTGAAGGGAAAGACACATTGATAGGTAAAATTTAAGAATTTAATTTCTCCAAATTATACAAACTATAGGCAAGATTATATATTGTCCATAACATAGGATTTTTAAAAATAAATATCATGTATCGTATTTAACAGGATTGTCAAGTACTTCTACTCATTTTAATTAATAGTATTTTATCGATAAATAAATATATTTTCATAAATAAAATGAATAAAAGATAAAAGAAGTGGGCATTTAATCAAGAATCAACAATTAAGAAAATAATTAATAAATCTTAACATCAAAAGCTTGATGATAAAAAATCGACCATGGAGGTTCTCAAATCATGGGTTGAGATGGTGATCGAACGACCATTGTCCGTTCGGGCCTCAGTAGGACTCAGGGTCAATCTGGTTGGAGTTGGTGAAAGACCTTTGTCCATTCGGGTCACAGGAGGACTCGGGGTCCATACTGTTGGAGGAGGACAACAACCTTTGTCCATTCAGGCCTCGAGAGGACTCAGGGCCTGTCCAATTTGAAGGTGTAGAAGGACCTTTGTCCATCTCGCATTGATAGTAGGACACGAGGTCCGTCCTCTCGGGAGGTGTAGAAGAACTTTCATCCATCTCGCCTTAACTGTAGAAGGACGCGGGGTCCGTTCTCTTGGGAGGTGCAAAAGGACTTTCATCCATCTCAACTTGACAATAGAAGCACATGGGGACCATTCTCTCATGAGTTGCAAAAGGACGTTTGTCCATATCGCCATGAGAGTAAAAGGTCACAGGTTCCGCTCTCCCAAGTGGTCGCTGCAGCAGATGAAACTAAAGACCATTATACTAATGTTGAAGGAAGATACAGGTGTGCGCAGGTCCTGCTATGCGGCTTATTATTTTAGAAAATGCGGTAATGAAAAATATGGATAACAGTAGAGTTTTACCTGTAAGGTCTGTGCGTCAAGTCCACGGGTGCCTTTGGGCGTTGCGTCCTTTGAGAAAATGTCCACCGCAATGCCTTGCGTGGCCGTGTTAGCCCGGAGTGCAATCAACAATGGTTCCCAGAGAATTACACTACACATTGAGGAGGCTTGCAAGATGATAAATTAGACGTCATATGTAGCTTGATGTGGAGGGGTTCCCAGAGTCACTCATAGGATAATGCTTCCCAAAATGGGGATCGTTGGGTGTCCTATAACTTGTGCACCTCCTGCTCCTAGCTGAGCATCCCTTTCATAGATACCCAGTTGGAACAAGTTTCCAGACTTTACATCTTCTGAATTGATTCAGCTCTTCTTGCATAGAATCAATCCAGTTTGTGTCTAACATGGCTTTTTCAAACTTCTTAGGTTCTATTTGTGATAGAAAACTTGTACATAGAACTGTGTTCATGCTTTTGCTCCTTGTTAGAACTCCTTGAGTTTCATCACCAATGATTTGGTGAGCTAGATGATCCTTCAAGTGTCTTCTTGCTGGAGGAAATCTGCCAACCTCTTGGCCTTCCTCATTTTCCTCATCCTAATGCACTTTACTATTTTCTTATTCATCTAGTGAATCTTGTTCTCCCCCTGGACAGCATGCATCCTTTTCTTCATCCAGCCTAGCAGGTGCTTCTTCATTAATAGTCAACTTGTCCAGCCTGTCCTTTAAACCTGTAGAACAACCTGAATAGCTAGACAATTCACTGTTAATCAACTTACACACATCAAATACTACATGGACAGATTCTTCTACAACTTGGGTAGTCAAGTTGAAGATCCTGTATGCCCAACTATTATTGATGTACCCAACAAATATCCCTTCTAGGGATTTGGCAGCAAACTTAGTTTGGTAGTGCTTACCATTAACTAGGACATAACACTTGCTACCAAAGATTCTGAAGTATGAAATGTTTGGTTTTCTACCTTTCAAAATCTCATAGGGAGTCTTCTTATATTTCTTATTGATGGAAGCTCTATTGAGTACATGACATGCAGTATTTATTGCCTCAGCCCAGAAGTACTCAGGGAGAGTAGTGTCACAAAGTAGTGTTCTAATTGAATGAATTAGATTCCTATTCTTTCTTTTAGCAACTCTATTTTGCTGGGGAGTTCTAGGTGAGGAGAACTCCTGATAAATCCCAAGTTCTTCACAGAACTTTATCATAACTCAGACTGAAATTCAGTTCCATGGTCACTTCTGATTTTGACCACTGAAATATTAAACTCATTCTGAATTTGTCTAACAAAAGTCTAGAAGATAGTAGGGGTTTCAGATTTCTGCCTCAAAAAGAAAACCCATGTGAATCTAGAATAGTCATCCACAATAACTAATGTGTATACTTTCCTACCTAGATTATGAACTGTCATAGGACCAAACAAATCCATATGCAAGAGATATAGACATCTCATTGAATCTTTGGTATCAAGTACTTGGAAAGAGGACTTAGTATGTTTGCCCTTTTGGTAAGCTGAACAAACACCCTCTTTAATGGACTTGACCTGAGGACCATTCCTCACTAACCCCATACTAAATAGTTGTCCTATTGACTTATAGTTCAGATGAGCCAACCTCTTGTGCCATTAGACACACTGTGATGCTTTCTCACATATAACTAGACAAATGGGTGAGATGTTATACTCACAATCAAGGTTAAGACAATATACATTCCCTTTCCTAGTGCCAGTCAGAATGATCTCTTGATCACTTGACCTCCTTATTTGGCACCCCCTTTGAGGAAAGAGATGTCATAACCTAGATCACTAAGTTGACTTATTCTAATCAGGTTATGTTTCATACCTTTCACATAATCCACTTGAGTGATAGTAATAGAATTACTAGAAATGTTACCAAATCCTTTGATGATTCCTTTTTAAGATCCACCAAAGATTACTTTGGGTTCATTCTCTATGGGTGCATAGTCCCTCAACATTCTTCTTATTCCAATCATGAGCCTGGAACATCCGCTATCCAAATACCATATAAGGTTATTGCCACTTGGATTCACCTGCATCAAATAAAGATTTACCTATCCTCAGAACCCAAATTGTTATTGGGTCCTAGGTTCTTGTTAGTTTGAAATCTATCATGCTTACCTGTAGCTTTTCTGATAGGTAAGATGTTCTTGTTTTTAACACTTGTGTTGAACCAACAATCCATGGCAAAGTGGCCCACCTTGCCACAACACTAACACTCAAATCTATTGTACCTTCTCTTAGGTACAGACTTCACAACTTTGTTGTCAGCACTCCTTTTAAGTGTAGGTGCTAGAGCAACAAACCCCAAGGATTCCTTAAGAACCTGATGAGTTTGCTTATAGAGTGGCCTATTGGCATATATACCCTTGACAATGAGATCTCCATACTCACAGTGACCAAGAATAATATCATGATCATACCTGTTTTTAGGTTGGATCACTTTCCTAAAGAAGATAGGGAGTTTTGAGGCTAGTGGCTGAACTGGGCTTTGCCTTTTCTATGAGAATTGGTGGCCCTTGTTCTTCCCATAAAGCCTAGACATGTCTTTCCTTTATGAGAAATGAAATTGTCTATTAAGGGCAAGACAGACTTTGTCTTAGAGAATTTATCCACTAACTCCTTTTCTTTCTAAAGTTTTGCCTCAAGATTCTTGATGTGATTTTCTTTGAAGGAGATTATGCCCATCTAAATAACAGTTATGTTTTTCAGTTTGGCAACCTCCTTCAGTTTCAAATCTATCAACATGGCTGATTCTGATGCAGCCTGCTTAAGAGATTCAATTTCTGTGGCCTGCTTCTTGACAAGGAACTTGCTCCTCTTCAGATCTTGAAACAAACCACCATACTCATCAATGAGTTGATGTACATCCCCCTCAGATTCAAAACCATCCACACATCTTGATTCAGATGCTTCTGATTCTGATCCAGTATAGTAATCAGAAGCTAAGGGAGAACTGTATACCTTACTTAGATCAGGCTGATCCTGGCACTGATCATCTTCTGATAGAGCCATCAACCCTTTACAGTAATAGTCTTCAACTCCATTTATGGAGTCCAGCATTTGTAAGAATTCTAATTCCCTAGAATACTCTTCTGTAGAGAACAACCAAACATATGCTTCTGTATCAGCACTTCTTTTGGGTGGAGAAGGATACTTTCTCCTACCCTTTCTTGTGTCTTCAGCCTTGAAGGCTACTGACTTATCTTTATACTCAGACCTGCTGCTTTTCTCTTCCTGCTTTCTAGCAGTGAGCTGCATTTCATAAGATAGCAGCTTTCCAAACAATGTGGGTGGAGGTGTATCAGCAAGCCCTGCCACCTCTCTGATGGCACATATCTTTGTATCCCAGTCCTTGGTTAGTGACATGAGAAACTTGTCATTCAATTCAAATGTGATGAAGACTCTTCCAAAGGTCATCAGCTCATTTACTATTCTGAAGAACTTCTTGTAACATTTTGCTATGTTTTCAGACTTGGCTTGTCTAAAGCTTTCATATTCTTAACTCAACATAGATTTCCTACCCTCTCTAACTTCTTCAGTTCCCTCCATATAGACAATCAAGGTGTCCCACATCCCCTTATAGGTTTTGCAATATACCAAGTTCTTAAATATGGCATCATCTATAGTATCACAATAATGTTTTGTGCTCTCTAGTCAAATTTTGCCAAGATGATCTCATCCTTAGTCATTTCAGAAAATCTCTTTGGGGTTTGCAAATTTGCATCAAGAGCTGATACCTTTATTGGAATGAAAGGACCTTCTTGTACTATGATGTTGATTCTTGGATCAGATGCTTCCATGAACAACCTGACCCTTTCCTTCCATATCCCAAAACTTTCTTTCCTATATATGGGCAATTTCATGGATCCAAATTCCTTCTGATTCTCATTTGAACCCATTCTTGCTATCTGTTAATTTCCTTGGAGATTCACTCAGACTGTTAGGTCTATCTTTAAGCAACCTCCCTCTGGTACCACTTGAAAGACTTGATTTCAAGAGCCTAGACACCTAAAGGGGGGGGGGTGAATAGGTTCTAATTTTCTTTAATAATTTTAGGTAAGTAACTAGATCTATCACAGCATAGAATATACAATCCACAGCATAACATTCACAGCACAGCATTGTACACCAGATTTATAGTGGTTACAAGTTATGGGTACATACACTTTCCCCCTTCCCCTATCCAGTAGAGAACTGGATTAATCCCAACTTCCTTCCACTAACTCAGATCCACAGATCTTATAACTCAAAACCTGATAGGTTCCTATAGCTCAGACTTATACAAGTCCTACCTCAGATTCTTCCCAAGAACCATACCTCAGGCAACAGCCCTACCTCAGCCTTTATCATCAGGCTTACAACTCAGACTTTCACAAGTCCTACACGTTAGGCTCTCAGCCCTACCTCAGCCTTTATAAACATAGGGTTACAACTCAGATTTATAAAAGATCTTACAAGAAAAACAATATTTAATTGTACAAAAATTTCACCCAGATAGAACTCTCAATTAGTGTGAGCTTCTTGATCAGTTCTTGAATAAACTATATACTTCAGATCCAACCTGACTTAGCTTTTTCAAAGCTTCTTGATTGAACAAAATGAAGTTGATCTTTACTTAGTGTAGAAGTTGATCTTCAGACAGCTCCCTTCTTAGATTCAGAATTAGATCTGAATCTTTCTTGCAGACTGTTCAGGATCTGCCATCTTAAAGGTTCCCCCTTTCTTATTATTGAATTCTCTCTCTGGTTCTGTGTTGCTTTGTTCCCCTTAATTGCTTTCCTTTGTTGTCATGGATTAGTCCATTATATAAAGTTTCTTAATGATTACCGGCTGATCCGTTTGTAACAACCTTCTGACAGTTCTGACAAAGGTGTCAGACTTGTTGTTTATGACAGCTGTCAAGTCTTCAGCTGTGACAACAGATTATGCAATGACTTTATATCTCAGCAGGAAACACTCAACAAACTACTTCACATGTGTCGCCATAAATAGACTAAGTGTCGACACAAGTCTTGATGATGTCGACACAGCACTCAATATGTCGACACAATCATTCTTATGCTTAACGACACAACTTCTATTGTATGTGTCGACACAAGTCCTGTGTATCAACACAACTACTCCTGGTCTCGACATAGTTGATGCTGATAGATGGCGTTAAGTGTATGTCCAGACGTCATTGAGTGTGTGTCGACACAAGTCCTCTGTGTCGACATAAAACTTTCAGACTCAGTATAGCTGTTGTTGATAGATGGTGTTAAGTGTGTGTCGACACAAGTCCTGTGTGTCGACACAAGCCTTTCAGACTCAGTATAGCTATTGTTGATAGATGACATTGAGTGTGTGTAGACACAAGTCCTGTGTGTCGACACAAGCCTTCTTCAGACTCAGTATAGCTGTTGTTGATAGATGGCATTGAGTGTGTGTCGACACAAGTCCTGTGTGTCGACACAAGCCTTCTTCAGGTATCAAAACAATTCTTGGGTGTCGACACATGCCTTTCTTCTAGTGTCGACACAATTCCTGGGTGTCGACACAGCTCCTGCTTCAGGTGTCGACACAATTCCTTACAAGTGTCGACACTTATACTTATAAATTTTCCTGCATTTCTTAAACCTACAAACTGAAACTCAAACATCCCATCAAATACAAATTGATGTATATCATTTAGTAAGGGGAGGCTTATCCAAAATCTGGTATATAGTTTCCAGTGTACCCAATTGTTTCTTAACTCTGAGGTAGGGCTGCTATGCCTGAGGTAGGATATTTTAAGTCTGAGTGTAGGCCTGTTGTGCCTGAGGTAAGACTGTATTCAGTCTGAGTTGTAGGAGCGAAATTCACTCTGAGTTGTAAGATCTTGAGGGATCTAAGGTGTAAGCTCAAGGCGTCGAGGATATTTGATAAGTTAAATGAATCTAGCTCACTGCTACATAGGCGAAGGGGGAAAGTTGATGTACCCTAGATAGAGCAACCACTATAAAATCTTGTGTGTTATTGTGATTCTTGAAAGCTAACAACTAACTAAAACACACACAAAGCTAATAACTCTAGAAGATTAAAAAGAGCCAAAATAAACCTATTCACACCCCCTGGTGGCTGCTAATTCGTGAAGAGAAAAAGAGTTGAACTAGCAATCCAGATAAGGCAAGTATACCTATCGAACTGTAGCTATGGGACACAAGTGTCGTTTTTAAATCCGGGAACCGTTGAGTAATCTTACTCACACGAAGACTATTATCTTATCGAAGAAACTTTTATGGTTGTTAACTAAATTAAAAGATGAGACTACTTGCATAAAGAAAAGCACTTGCACTTAATCAGAGAGGCCACAACAAGCCATTAAAATGAGGGGTTAAACAATGATAAAAAAAAAGCACTCGATCGAGAATCACCTCGCCCTAAGTTGATCAAAAATGCGATAATAAACTCTAACTTAATAAGGCAAAGAACCTTAACCGTGGAGGTTCTTAAAGCATGAGCACGCTTCTCTCGAAGTCGTTCCCACCTGAGTTTAGGATGGTCCGGCCGAACTCTCTTCCAAATCGTAGGCCTAAAGCTCGCTTTACGTTGTGAACCCCGCTATTGGATTTCACTGCAATCCATGAGATTTAACGTTTATCTCTCTCGCGGGGTGCGTGCAACTCTCTTTACTCTTGAGTGTTCACTCCAAACTACGAGCCTCTCGGCTAGCTAAGAGTGGAAACAAAGATGTAAAATATATATCGATGATATATCTCCAAACATAATTAATCAAGAGTAAATCAAGGTCTAAACCTTACAAAAAAAAGCAAACTAGAGCATCATAACTTAATCAACTCGAACATCGGATCATCAAGATCGAGTACAAGGAGGATTAGTTACTCATGGTGAGGTGGAGGAAGAGAGATGAGTAGGAGTGCATGGAAACAAAGTAGAGACAAGTAAAAGCAAACTGACTTTATATTAAATCAAACAGAGAGCTTATAGCTTGAAAAAAAGGTATTACACTTGCTGGAAATGAAAAACTAAGCTAGCACAAAAGTAAACTACAAAATAAATTCAAGAACTCTTACAGAAAAGTAAAACTTAAAATATAAAAACTGAAATGAGAAAAAGAGAAAGGAAGAACAATAAGGAAGAACTAAAAATGGCAGCACTTTCTCTCTCCAAAGTTCTTTTTTTTCAACACAAGGGGTGGGGCTCTATTTAAAGATTCTTCAAGGAGCAGGACATACCCACGCATCCAGCCATGCATGGGAGTTGACCTTGGTACGAATTATGGCGGGAAATGATGATTGCCTCGATACGAATGACGTGCATTTATAGCGGCAGCAGGATTTTGTGGAAGAGAAAGACTTGTCCTCTAGCAGCAGGTAAGCTCGACGAAGGAAGGAGAGAGGGCTCGACGAAATCAAAGGAGAAGGAGGGAGAGCTCGATGAACAGAGAAAAGAGAAGGTGGATGGGGGGTCGACGAACGGAGGAAAACGTCGAACGCAGAAAGTGCACGAGAGGTCGATGAAATTGAACTGAAGGCGAGGTCGACGAACGTCTAACACAGAAATTTGACGGGAGGTCGACAAAATTGAACTGAAGGCGAGGTCGATGAACGTCGAATGCATAAAGTGGACGGGAGGTCGACAAAATGGAATTGAAGGTGAGGTCGACAAACGTCGAATGCAGAAAGTGGACGGGAGGTCGATGAAATTGAACTGAAGGCGAGGTCAACGAACGGAGGAAAATGTCGAACGAGGATAGTGGACAGGAGGTCAACGTAATTGAACTGAAGCTGAGGTCGATGAATGGAGAAAAATGTCAAATGCAGAAAGTGGACGGGAGGTCGATAAAATTGAAATGATGGTGAGGTCAACGAACGTCGAACGTAGATAGTTGACGGGAGGTTGGCGAAATTGAACTGAAGACGAGGTCGAAGAACAAAGGAAAACGTCGACTGTAGAAAGTGGAAGGTAGGTCGACGAAATTGAACAGAAGGCGAGGTCGACGAACTTCGAACGCAGAAAGTGGACGGGAGGTCGACGAAATTGGAGTAGTTCGTCGAATGTAGAAATAAGGTAGAGCTCGACGAAATTAGCTGAGTTCGACGAAAAGGAGGAGCTCGACAAAAAGGCTAAGCTCGATGAAAAGGCAGAGCTCGACGAAAGGCGGAGCTCGATGAAAGGCTGTGTTCGACGAAATTAGGTGAGCTCGACGAAAAGGCTGAAAAACTGCAAACCTGTAAAAGAAAGAAAGCAATCATTAGTGTTATTAATATATACAATAGGAGGTCAAAATAAAGCTTTAAAAGATATGGTTTTTATAATAAAAACTTTTAATTACCCTAATAGTTTAAACTACAATACGTATTATCAAACTCCCCCAAGTTTAAGCTTTTCTTGTCCACAAGCAAAAAATATTAAACCTAGCTAACATAAAAGCGACTAATCAGTAAAATTCTAATTATGCTAACACAAGTACTATGCGAAATTCTAAGTAGGGAGAAAGTGAAACGTAAACCTAAAACTATTACTTAAACATGGTTTAACAATTTATAAACTTAACTAACGAAAATAAATCATCCAAAATTTTAAAAAAATTCTTTAAATAAATTTAAGCAAAGCAACAAAATGAAAAAATGCATTGAGTTATTACTAGATCCAAGAGACAGATTATAACTATATCAATACAAAAACAAAAATCTAAATTTAAATCCAAAACTTTACTATTTTACTTTTCTTCTTTACTTAGCTAAAAAATAAAATTCAAAAACATGAATTAAAAGGGCTTATTAAGACCGAAACGTTTGGTTTAGGATTATGATTAGGAGTGGAATTCAAAGATAAACAAGGAGGCTCAAAAATCACAGTAAACAAAAATAACGAGTTTCAAAATTTTCATCATAAATAAAATATTCTTTTTTTTCTTTCCTTTTTTTCTTTTTGAAAACAAAAGGCCATAAATAATTTTTCTTTTCATTTTGAAATTGGCCAAACAAAAGTAAACACTTGTTTTAAGCATACTTTTTCAAAAATTTCTCCAAATATATGATAAAACAAAACCATCAAAATCATGAAATTTTTTTTTATGAAACTCAAAAGGTTAGTGTGATTAGATAGGTTAGAAAATTTTAGCTTTGGTGTAATGATATGATAAGTGAAGCGATCAATTGAAATCAGAAAAAGGCTCAAAAGAGGCTAACTAGGGGTAAATATTTTTAGGTTGGCAAGAAGGCTCAAATGAAAACAAAAAAATCCTAAATCATTTTCATGTTTTTAAATTTATCTAAAACATAAGCATTGAAAATTTTCAAAAAGCAAATCCTAGATAATAAATGAAGACTAATGAAATTATCTTGAAAATAGAAATAATAAGCGACTTGGATCGTTCACATCTAATATGCCTATCAAAAGTTGACATTACAAAAATTATCCAAAAATGAAAAGGAAAATAGTAGATGAAAGGTTTTCGGGAAAGTAAAGAAAATAAAGAACGAAAACGATAATAAAAATGCGAGTTTTAGAAAAACATTTCACATTAACATAATATCGTAAATTAGAAACATAGCATGGACAACATTTTACTTGTGAAACATAATTTAAAAGAACGATTAGAAAGATCATAATTAGCTAAGTTGTTATAGGGAATATTGAGAAAAACAAAACAAAACGCAAGGGATACTATTGAAATACAAAAATTCGTTTAAACTATTAAAGTAAAAAACAAATAGTATATATATTTTTGATTTTGAAATATTTTCTATTTTTTTAAGATATTCTCTTTTTTTGTATTTTTAAGATATACATAAAAAAAATTTGATTTTGATTTTTTAAAAGGAAACAAAATAAAGACAAGAGAAGGAGGAAATCCTCCCCCAAACTTAAAATGGATATTGTAAAAAGAGAGAAAAATTTAAATAGAAATAAAAGTTCAGAATTGAAAACAGGTACTTCCCCGAATTTGCGAGTCACGGAAGGTTGCGTGATGTTGCCCCCCATTCTTGCACTTTGGATCTTCATAAAATATCTTCTTTGGACTTCGTGATGGATTCAGCATCGTTGGAGCAGGCGATCGCAGAGGCTTCAACTTGTCAGAGCTGTCCGGGACAAAAAGTGTAAAATAAAGAAAACAGAAAAATAACTTGGGTTGCCTCCCAAGAGCGTCCTTTGTTTAAAACATCGTTTGAGCTCGACGCAACAAAATAATATTAACCAAAGGATTATTGTCCAAAATAATATTAAAAGTTTTTAACAAAAATAAAATGTCTTAAGCTAATTAAAGTTCGTGCAGAAGAAAATTAAATCAATTTGGACTGACATCACCATAGAAATAAAGTTTAAGATGCTTACCATTCACTTTAAACTCCCCCTTATCAGGGTGTGAAATTAAAATCGTTCAATACAGAAAAACTTCTTTAAAAGAAAATGGCCCAGACCATCGTGAGTTAAACTTACCTGAAAATAAACGTAATCATGAATTATATAAAGGAACTTGGTCGCCCAGCTTAAAGGTTTTTGGGTGCCTTAGGTGATTGATGTGAAAATGCTTCATCCGCTATTTATAAAGTTTGTTATTTTCATATGCATAAGAGCGTCACTCGTCGAGTTCGATAAGTTGAATTTTTGAAATTCGCCGACAGAGTGGGGATTGAAATTTTAAAATCGTAAGGCCCAAAAAGCACGATGTTCTAATTCTATGGGTAAATGACACAATTTTCTATAGACCGACCGATATGGCATACAATTGATGGCGGTTTTGTATGCTGTTCGGTATGCCCATAGAGCATCGTCTAATTTGGTTGACCAGTCTTTTCTAGAGGTGGAAACAGTTTTTTCTAAAATTCTTTTTATCTCTCTGTTCACTACTTCGACTTGTCCGTTAGTTTGGGGGTGGTAGGCAGATGAAAGCTTATGCATAACGCCGTATTTAATAAGAATTTTTGAAAAATGCGCATTACAAAAATGTGAACCCCTATCGCTAACGATGGCTCATAGTATACCGAATTGAGAATTTTTTTTTTCTAAAACGTAATTACGACTCGGTTGTCGTTAGTAGGAAGAGCTTGGGCTTCATCTCATCGTGAAACATAATCTACAGTAACAAAAATGAACTTGTTCCCGAAGATAGAAGAAAGAGGGCTAACAAAATCCATTCCTCAGAGGTCGAAAAATTCGCACTCAAGGAAATAATTTTGCGCCATTTCATTTTTATTGGAAATATTTCCCGACTATTGGCAACTATCACACCTACTAACAAGTCTTGCGCGTCTTTAAACAGGCTAGGCTAGTAACGCAAAGCACTTTGTGGGCGGTGCAAGCAGCTTAATAGTGACCCCCAAGTCGGTCCTTCATGTAAGTGTTTTAGAATATCTAATCCTTCATCAAAAGAGACATATCTCCTTATCACTTGGTCCGCACAGACTCGGAAAAGATGCGGGTCCTCCCAAAAATAGTTCTTCAACTAAGAAAAGAATTTCTTCTTTTGCTGAGCGGAGAACTCTTTCTGGAATACATGAGCCACTAAATAGTTGGCTATGTGTGCAAACAATGAGAGGGGGATGTGTTAATTAAAAGGAGCTTCTCATCGGGGAAGGAATCATTAAAAGATTTTTTCTTCTAGTTTTTTTATATACGGGTTATCTAATCGTGAGAGATGGTCGGCGGCAAAATTCTTGGCTCCTCGCTTATCACGGATTTCTAAGTCAAACTTCTAGAGGAGTAAGACACAGCAAATCAGGCACAGTGTAACGACTCTACCTGTTAAATAACATATAATAGAAGGTCCGGTCGGGGCTCCACACCATATGCCACAAACAGACGGCGAGGTCACAGGTTAATACCAAAACACCATCGCACCCTAACTCAGAGCATGCTTGCGGAAGATTTTAACAATAAAGATGAACCCATACAAGGAATGTCCACTATATATATAAACCACATTTATATATCAACTCTTGAAGGAGTTTACAGCAAATACAACACATGTTGGCCTTAAGGCCTTACATTTCCTCTTTTCACAGTGTGGATTGCGTACATTGGCATGCAAGATGGCCACACATGAAAAAAATACAATATAAAGCTTTGCCTTCAAGGGCTAACAGGGGAAGCGATAGCAGTAGAAATAACAGGTACTTCAGCCCTTACTTTCTGCTCGGCTCTCCAGCACCTGCATATGGACAGACAACCCAGAAGGTGGCAAAAAAGGCAACAGTTAGCATTCAGCTGACCAATTTATAACAATCCTACCCCTTTCCCGGTGTAGTGGCATTCCTTACCTACAGGCATTGTAATGTATATATAGATATATTATATCTTTTGCTCTAACTCACAATCAATCCATCACAACCGTCAGCCATACGGCCCGACGATCCGTGCACTCAGGGCACATTCTTGGTGCATCGGCGAACCAGGGTCAACACCACCGTTTACACGATATTCATCATGTATTCCTAATGGCGCGCAGGCCTAAGACTCTCATTATGTCACTAACGAAAGCTCAATGCCTTGACGCTCTCCTGTACAGTCGACAAAACGCAGGTACAGATCAACCACCCCCCCACCCCACGTTGCTCAAGTTGCCTTGCCATCACCGAGTACAGCGTACTCGAGGCTATATCTGAAGGAACAGGTCAGTTTCAGCTTTCCTATTCGATAAGAAGCCTTTTTCAAAGCTCGTAGCTCACACTAGCCATAATGTACACCAATGATTGGCTTCACAATAGCCACGTTGTCCACTAAAGACTGGTTACATTATCCACAATGAACTAGCTACACTGTAACAATAGTACAAGCAGTACAAGTGTATTTTCCTGGAATTCCTCATTCCAGTACTTCCTGCCACTCCCCTTCACAGGTACAACCCATTGACTCCACAAACAACATGTTTATACGCGGAGTCTTCTCCGGTGCGCAATATGCAACATCACCAATTCAGACGAACCTATCCAGATGGGCTTCACACAGCATGCATATCTCGTACTATATCTTTTTTGGTCTAGATGCAGACTCAATTGGGGATAACAACTATCAACCCACAGGGATCACTTACTTTTCCACCTTTTGGTAGAGGATCCCATGCTCATGCATAAAGGAGGACTTCACTTGTCTAATGAAGGAAGATCGTTACCCTTGATAATCTCTTGGGAGCCATCGAAATTCTAACCAGTTGAAAAGAACTACAGCGGCCTTGCCTCCACAGATCTTTCCTCGGATCTCGAATCAGAACTCTAAAGCTCCAGCGGTGGCAGGATCTTCTCCTCTTCCTCCTCCTTGCTCCTCTCCCTTCTCTCTTCTCTTTAGAAAGAGAATAGCCAAGTAAAGAATGAAATCTTCACTCAAATCTGGAGTTAACCCAGTAGGAAATAATCTGCACAACAGGATCCGGGCTGAAGGAAACGAATGGCCACAAATCACCCTCAAAAGTCTATTTTTTGGGCTAACACGGCCTGTGACACGCCCGTATCACAAGCCGTGTACTGCAAGCGGTACACGAACCGACTCATCTAGACCAGTACACGGGCTTAGACAAGCCCGTGTCAAGCCCCTAACATGCCCGTGTTAGTAAGTGCACGCCCGTGTTGAGGGGCGTGTCCCTCAAATGGCACAGGATCAACATTCCCGAAAAGGACACGACTGAGGCACACACCCATGTCATTAGCCATGTGCCTAATACACTCCTGTAATACACCTGTGTCATTGGCCATGTGCCACACTCAAACCCAGCCTGGTTACCAACCCGAGCATGAAATGGCCTCGGATACGCCTGTATCCCTGGTCGTGTCGCCTCTCGACGATCGTCAATTGTATTGTGTCGAGAACTCGACACAAAGTGAAGGACACGCCCTGGGACATGCCCGTGTCCCAAGTCATGTTCTCACTCGAGACACACTCGAGCCCCCACTCGAGTACTACTCGACCCACTCGAGTACCCAGAGCTGGACACGCCCTGGAACACGCCCGTTTCCCAGGCCGTATCAGCTAGCCTGAACTCTAAAGTAGAATTTGTGGTGCTAAATGCGGCTTTACATCCGTCTTTGCAAGAAGATACTTGAGGGCAGAGTGGTCCATAAAAATGAAAATCTTTGAAAGCATAATATGTGGACAGAATTTATAAAAAGCAAAAACAATAGCTAGGAGCTCCTTCTCGGTTGTGGTATAATTCTCTTGTGTCGATATAAGTGTTTTACTTGCATAATAGATGGTGTGGAAGTTTTTAAATATTCTGTCCTAGTACGGCTCCCACCACAAAACTACTCGCATCGAACAAAATATCAAAGGGAAGGTCCCACACCGAAGCTATCATAATAGGGACATTAATTAACTTTTCTTTTATTAATTCGAAGGCAGATAGACAAAGGTCATCAAAAATAAACAGGGCATCTTTTTCTAAGAGTTGAGTAAGGGGTTTGGTAATTTTGGAGAAGTCTTTTATGAAGAGACGGTAGAAGCCAGCGTGTCCTAGGAAACTTCTTATAGCTTTGATGTTCATAGGCAGTGGCAGCTTCTCGATAACTTCTATCTTAGGTATGTCTACTTCAATTCGTCTCGTAGAAATCTTGTGACCCAAAACTAACCCTTCCCATACCATAAAATGGCATTTTTTTCCAATTTAGGGCTAGGTTAGTTTGTTCACATCTTTCTAAGACTTTTTCTAGTTTTTCTAAGAAACTATCAAAGGCATCGCCAAATACGGAGAAATTATCCATAAACACCTCCATAATGCTTTCTATGTACTTGTCGAAGATAGCGAGTATACATCGCTGGAATGTAGCTGGCGCATTGCATAATCCAAACGGCATTCTTCGGTAAGTGATTGTGCCGAATGGATAAGTAAACGTAGTTTTCTCTGGGTCCTCGGGAGAGATGGGGTGAAAGTACCCCGAGAGACCATCGAGAAAATAGTAAAAGTTATGGCTTGATAATTGCTCTAAAATTTGATCGAAGAACAGTAAGGGGAAGTGGTCCTTGCGGGTGGCGTCGCTTAACTTATGATAGTCAATACATATTCGCCACCCCGTCACCCTTCGTGCCGGGATTAAGCCATTATTCTCATTAATAACTACAATTATCCCTCCCTTTTTGGCACTACCTGGACTGGGTTAACCCACTTACTATCAGAAATATGATAGATAATTCCTGCATCTAACAGTTTCATAACCTCGCCTTTTACTACTTCTTTCATATTTGGATTTATATGACATTGAGGTTGGATTGAGTAACGTGAATTATCATCCATTAGAATTTTGTGGGTGTAGAAATATGTGCATATGCACTTGATATCAGAAATCTGCCAGGCGATTGCTTGGCGATGTTTACATAACACTAGAAGGAGCTTATCATTTTGCACTTCAGTTAGGTAGGCCAAAACTATCACTGGTAGCTTGGAGTCCTTTTCTAAGATGGCATACCTAAGATGTTCTGGTAATTCCAGGGTAGAGGGTTCTTCATACGACGTTTTGGAAATTCTTCATTTTTTCAAAAACAATGTCTTCGTAGACTTTTTATTTATATGGAAAATTGAAAGTGGTGGATCTAGTGGCCATGGTGGCTTCTTGCAGAGATTCAATTGGAAGAGTAGAGGAAGAAAAACAAAAATCAGAAATCTCACTTTCACTTTCAGAAAGTTAGTAGGAAGATTCTTCACCTAAGGCATCTAAGAAAAAATAGGAGTCGTCATTCTCTAGGGCATTCTTTATTGAGGGTATTATAGATAAGGTCACTTCATCGTCACCTACTCGTAGGAAGAGCATACCATTACTTATGTCAATGATTGATTGGGATGTGGCAAGGAAGGGTCGGCCAATGATCAAGTGAACCTCGACATCTTCTTCAATGTCCAACATGACGAAATCCACCAGGAAGATGAATTTATCGACTTTGACTAAGACATCATCCATGATTATTAACGGGTATTTAACTGATCTATCGGCAAGCTGGATACTCATGTGTATGGGGTTGAGGCTACCAATTCCTAACTTCTTGAATAATGAAATGGGCATCAGGTTGATACTCGCACCTAAGTCGGCCAATGCATGCTTGACAAAAAGATCACCAAAGACACACGGTATAGAAAAACTACCTGGATCACTGATCTTCTTTGGTAAATCGTTTGTCAAGACTACAGAGCACTTTGCATTTATTGTGATATGCGATAAGTTTTCTAACTTCTTTTTATTAGTTAGGAGGTCCTTTAAATACTTAGCGTACTTTGGCATTTGCGAGATTGCTTCATAGAAGGGTAGATTTACATGGATTTGTTTAAATATTTCTAGGAAGCGAGAGTATTGATCATCCTGACATTTCTTGTTAGGTTCGGAAGGGTATGGTGGAGTTGGATCATTTTTAAAGATGGGTGGTGGAATGAGATCTTTTTTTACAACAGAGAGAGGGGAGATAACTTCTTCTTCAGTAGAGGGTGAAATGATAAAAAATTTCTCGGCGGAGGGTTGATTTTTTAAAATGGGGTCGAATCTTGCCTCAGGTTCTTCGCTAACCATACCAGAAACTTGCTTCCCACTCCGAAGAGTTATAGCTTTCACTTGCTCTCTCGGGTTGGGCTCAGTGTTGGCAAGAAGAGACCCGGCGGGTCGCTCAGAAATAATTTTTTCGAGTTGTCCTACTTCATTCTCTAAACTTTTAACGGTCCAGACTAGGATTCTTATATTAGCGTCATTAACATTCAAATATTTTGAAAACATTTCCTCCAAACATGTAGGTTTTGGAAAATTTTGAGGGGGTGGTGGTGGTGCAGAAAAATCATTTTGTGGTTGCGGGCGCATTGCGTTCGAGGGATTACTCCATGAAAAGTTTGGGTGGTTTCGTTAAGCGGGATTATAACTATTTAGAAAAGCAAAGCCCGACATAGGAAAACTAGCAGCAGAAAAATTATGAAAAGTGTTTCTAGACATATTATTAACATAATATATTTGTTCGATGGCAACAGTTGTTGATTCCCATACCCGAGGGGCGGAGGCAGCAGTCATCTCCGTTATCTTTTTACTTAATACTTCCACTTGCAGAGCTAGCTGGGAGATGTTATCTACTTCAAGAATACCTGCAGGTTTTTTTGGGCGAGGTCTAGGCACATTCTACTGATATGTGTTCATGGCCATGTCCTCAAAAATCTCAAGATTCGCTTCCGGGGTTTTGTGGTTTAAAGTAGAACCGGAAGCTGCGTCTATCATTTGCTTTGTATTTTGATTTAGCCCGTTATAAAACATCTGCACTTGTAGCCAAACAGGCAACACGTGATGGGGGAATCATCATAAGAGTTCTTTAAATCTTTCCCAGGTTTCATAAAGAGATTCAGAATCTATTTGAAAAAAGGCAAAAATATCGTTCCTAAGTTTTGCAGTTTTAGCTTGCGGAAAATACTTCGTCAGAAATTTTTAGGTTAGTTGATCCCAAGTGGTGATGCTCCCTCGTGGCAGAGTCATCAACTACTATTTAGCTTTGGTTCTAAGGGAGAAAGGGAAGAGTCTTAGCCTAATAGCATCATTTGTAACACCATTGATTTTAAAGGTGTCACAAATCTCAAGAAAGCTAGCTATATGCGCGTTCAGATCTTCATCTTGAAGTCCGTCATATTGCACATACTACTGCACCATTTGAATCATGCAAGGCTTTAGTTCAAAATTATTATAAGTTATAGCAGGGCGAACTATGCTTGATTCTGTACCCTCTTGATTCGGCCTTGCATAATAGGACATAGGCCTTTGCAGGGTCTCCTCTACATGGGGTTCTTCCATTCTTAGGGCAGAAAATGACTCGGAATCCTCAACCGGTATTTGGAGCGTGGGGCCTTGAATTCGCGATCTTCTCCGAAGAGTACACTCAATTTTTTGGTCCAAGTCCAAAATATTCGACGGATTTCCGCAGGTCATGCACTAGCAGAAAAGAAGATGAAGAAAGAGAAAAATAAACTAGAAAAAGAGTTACCTTTTTTTAAATAGATTTTTAAATGATTTAACTCCCAAACTTCCCAAGGGCTACCCAATAAAGGGTTTGCAAGGTACTAGACATGATAGTTACATTTAAAGCCACATTGCCCTTTTCGAGAGAGTTAGGTGGTGTAGAAAAATTATGATGTGGGTTTCTATTAAGAGCATTAATATTTTTTTTGAATTTTTTTTTTTAAGATAGAGGGCGAGAAAGAGAAGTGATAAAAGTAATAGGTTAGTGTTTTTGAATTATAAACAAAAGTTGCTGCCAGGAAACGGCACCAAAAACATGGTGGCTGCTAATCGTGAAGATAAAAAGAGCCGAACTAGCAATACAGATAAGGCAAGTATACATATCGAACTGTAGCTAGGGGACACAAGTGTCGTATTTAAATCTGGGAACCGTTTAGTAATATTACTCACACGAAGACTATTATCTTATCGAAGAAACTTTTAGGGTTGTTAACTAAATTAAAAGATGTGACTACTTGCATAAAGAAAAGCACTTGGACTTAATCAGATAGGCCAGAACTAGCGATTAAAATGAGGGGTTAAACAATAATAAATAAAAGCACTCGATCGAGAATCACCTCGGCCTAAGTTGATCAAAAATACTATAATAAACTCAAACTTTATAAGGCGAAGGACCTTGACCGTGGAGGTTCCTAAAGCATGAACACGCTTCTCTCGAAGTCGTGCAGACCTGAGTTTAGGAAGGTCTGACTGAACTCTCATAATAATCGGAGGCCGAAAGCTCGCTTTACGTTGTGAACCCCGCTATTGGATTGCACTCCAATCCGAGAGATTTAATTTCTACCTCTCTCGAGGGGTGTGCGCAACTCTATTTACTCCTGAGTGTTCACTCCAAACTACGAGCCTCTCAGCTAGCTTAGAGTGGAAATGAATGAAAGTCCACCTAGTGCCAACTACCTTCACCTATGGGGGGGGGGGAATAGGTGTCTAGCAGCGTTTTAGCGGAATTAGAATTGTACCTGCACAAATAAACCAAACAACACAGCACAGAAAGACACAGGCAAATTATAGTGGTTCCCCGATTTGGGTACGTCCACTCTCCCCCTTCGACCTATCTCCCAACCAGGGATGACTCGGTCACTTCACCAACAGGATTGAAATCCAATCCTCACACTAACGGAAGGAACCCTTCCAAACGAAAGAGTCACCACTCCTACACCATGGGTTGCACCCAACCCTTACAACTAGGAACCAACGTTCCTTTACAACAAAATTGAAAATGGAGTGTATTAGAAATACAAACTACTTATGGAGAATAAGGTGTCCCTCTTCGTTCGACGACGTGTTCTTGAAGTCGACGAAGAGTCCACGACCCTAGATCTCACTTGGAGAGAATCTCCCCGAAATTGGCAGCGGCAAGAAGGGCGGCGGCTTGGCTCTCAGGATTGGCGGCGACAACGGAGTGCTGCGGCTGTTCTTTGGAGATTCAACCTTTGTAGCAAAGCTAGCAAGGTCTTCCAACGGTCACACTAGGATCGATCGTCTCGATCGATTCGGAAGGGGAAGGTTTTCCCGATCTACGAATCAAGAGACAAAGGATCTCTAGTTAGACACATGAGACGATGTGCTTGGCTGAGCTTCTGTAGTCGGGAGATCTGGAAGAAAACACGATCAGCGACGGCAATCAACTGGCACGAGCGGTGACGGCGGCGAAGCGAGATTCACGATCTAGGTCACGTCGGCGGCTCGTATTTTTGAATCCGTGTATTCGTATCTCTGTTGCTCAACAATACCGATGTATTTATACATTAGGTCATCCAAAATGACCGTTGTGGGCCCCACCAAAGAGAATCCCTAGCTCTGGTTTCAAAACAGCGCCTGGAATTTGGTCCGGTCCAGTGAGCGGCAAAATTTTGCCCAAGGAAAATTCGGCGAGAATCAAAGGTGATTCTCGACGGATCGGCGAGAATCACTTATGATTCTCGCCGAATTCTACTTAGCAGAATTCTGGCTGAGGATCTTGCCATTCGGAGAGAATCGGCAAGAATCAACATTCATTCTCGACGGATCGGCGAGAATGCAAAGTCATTCTCGGCGATTCGGCGAGAATCACTTAGTGATTCTCGCCGATTCTGCCTTAGCAGAATTCTGGACGGCGCTGAGACAGCCGGGTGATTCTCGCCGATTCTGACTTGGCAGAATCTTAGAATGCGTTGAAAGCGTTGAGTCAGCCAGATGCGGTCGGCGGGAATCGACGAGTGATTCTCGTCGAATCGGCGAGAATCACTTTGTGATTCTCATCGAATCTAACTTAGACGATTTCTCGTCTTTCTTCCTGTGAGTTGCTTTGACCCATCCTTGCTCCTTGTCTCCTCTTGATCTGTCTCAGCCCTGTACTTGAAAATAAGTACACTCCAATAAAGAGAGAACACGTAAGCCAACACACTGATCTGCTCAACGAGGGATTACGTTGCGCAGACCCGTGTATATTGACCCACTGCACCCTGACATTAGTGTGTACTAAGCGTGGTATAACTTCAAGCACAACTTGAAGACAAGTGATCAAATACAATGTCAATTCACCTTAACTGGTCCAGGGGCTTCTTCAAATCAGGTACATTATGGATACAATACCCAACAATCTCCCCCTATTTGAAGAAGCCTAAACCCTACAAGCTAAGATGAATATGACGGATGGAAGAAAAACATACACTGAATTATGAGTTGAGAAAGAATTTCCATACCATTACCTTTAGAGCATTTGGAGCATACTTTGCGAGAGCACCTTAGCCCTTAGAACCTTAGCCGAGAGGGCAATCTCCCCCTTTTTGGCTTCTACAAATCTGGGACTTTAACACTTGCCACAATGCTCCCCCTCAGTTCTTGCATTTGTGCTTACACTTGAGTTTCTTGCAGATGCTCCCCCTTGATCCAAAATCCGGGAGCCTCTGTAGTTTTCATTCCTCATAGTTTAGCATCCCCAGTTCAGTTTTGAAGAGACTGAACTTGGCCTCGTCTAGGGGCTTTGTGAAAATATCTGCAATCTGCTTATCTGTGGGGACATAGCAGAGAGAGATGTCCTTGTTCTCCACGTGCTCCTGAATGAAGTGGTAGCGCACTTCAATATGCTTCGTTCTGCTGTGCGATACCGGATTGTTGGCAATAACAATTGCACTGGAGGAGTCGCAGTACATTGGTACTTCCTTGAACTGAAGGTCATAGTCTGCTAACTGGTTTCTGATCTATAGTAGTTGTGCGCAACAGCTGCCTGTTGAGATATACTCAGATTCAGCTGTGGAGGTTGCAACACAATTTTGCTTCTTACTATTCCATGATATAAGCCTTCTTCCGAGGAATTGACATGTCCCGGAAGTGCTTTTCCGATCATCCCTGCTTCCTGCAAAATTAGCATCTGAAAAGCCTATTAGCTCGACATCATTGTTTCTCGGGTACCACAAGCCAAGATTAGGTATACCCTTAAGGTATCTAAGAATTCGCTTTGCAGCGACATAATGAGATTCCTAAGTGTTCACCTGATATCTGGCACAAACGCATGTGGAGAACATAATGTCTGGTCTACTTGCAGTAAGGTAGAGCAGGGATCTAATAATGCTTCTGTATTTGGTTTCATCAAAAGGTTTCCCTTTCTCATCCTTGTCCAGAGACATGGTGGATCCCATTGTAGTCCTCATAGAGGTTGCATTCTCCATTCCGAATTTCTTGAGGAGTTCATGTGTGAACTTCGTCTGAGAAATGAAAATTCCATCCTCAGACTTTTTCACTTGAAGTCCCAAGAAATACTTTAGCTCTCCCATACTGCTCATTTCAAACTTTTCTTGCACAAGTTTAGAAAACTTTTTGCAAAGATTGTTATCCGTAGAGCCGAATATAATGTCATCAACATAGATTTGCACCAGCAAGATCTTGCCTTTGACTTCCCTAAGAAACAATGTCTTATCTATTTTTCCTCTAGAGAACTTGTTCTCAAGAAGAAAACTAGACAGAGTCTCAAACCAAGCTCGAGGAGCTTGTTTTAAGCCATATAAAGCCTTATTAAGAAAATATACATGATTGGGATAAGTTGGATTAACAAAACCTGGGTGTTGTGCGACGTATACTTCCTCTTTCAGATTGCCATTTAAGAATGCAGATTTCACGTCCATCTTATAGACAGTGAATCCTTTGTGCGAAGCATACGCCAGGAACAATCTGATCGCCTCGAGATGTGCCACTGGTGCAAAGGTCTGGTCGAAGTCAATCCCCTCCTCATGTCTGTAACCTTGAGCCACTAGCCTGGCCTTGTTCTTTATGATGACACCATGTTCATCCAGTTTGTTTCTAAAGATCCACTTGGTGCCGATCACGTTCTGCCCCCTTGGTTTGGGAACCAGCGTCCAGACGTTGCATCTTTCAAATTGATGTAGTTCATCTTGCATGGCCAATATCCATGCTGCATCTTTGTTCGCCTCGTCGAACTTCTTTGGCTCAACCTGTGACAGGAAACTAAGATGCAAAATCTCGTTAATAGTACCTCTTCGAGTTCTGACACCGTCACGAGGATTTCCGATGATCTGATCTCTAGGATGATCCCTCACGTGTCGGAGCTCTAGGAGTCTGGCATCAGGAGATCTGACATCTTCTTGAGCTTCTCCTTCTTCTAATAGGTTTCCTCCATTCTAATCTTCAACTTCTCCAGTTTACGTTGAGGTAGAAACCTTGACGTACTTAGGAGTTACATCTTTAGCAGTCTCATCGAGACTCAGCTGTTCAAGTCTTGCACCTGCATCTTCAAGAATACCGCTGGAAGAATTGCTATTAAGCAAGCTTCCTTCATCAAATACAACATTAATTGATTCTTCAACCACTAGGGTTTTCTTATTGAAAACCCTATATGCCCGACTATGGCTACTATAGCCCATGAATATGCCTTCGAAGAATTTTTCACCAAACTTAGTACACAGGTACTTCCCGTTATTCAGTACATAACATCTGCAGCCAAAGATCCTAAAATAGGACATGGTTGGTTTCCTGCCTTTCAGTAGCTCATAAGGCGTCTTATGATGATTCTTGTTGATCAAGGCCCGGTTTTGTACATGACACGCCGTATTGACAGGCTCTGCCCAAAAGTATTCTGGGAGAGAAGCATCATTCAACATTGTCGTGCAAGATTCAATGAGAGTTCAATTTCTCCTCTCCGTAATCCCATTTTGCTGAGGAGTACGCGGGGAGGAAAACTCATGAAAGATACCATGTTTTTCACAGAACTCTGTCATAGCACCAGACTCGAACTCTGTTCCATGGTCACTTCTGATTTTGACCACCGAGCAGTTAAGTTTGTTCTGAATCTGCCTAACAAAATTGGTGAAGATGTCAAATGTATCTGACTTGCATTTTAAGAAGAACACCCAAGTAAACCGAGAGTGATCATCAACAATCACTAGCGTATAAGACTTGCCTCCCAAGTTATGAACTTGCATTGGACCAAACAAGTCCATATGCAGAAGATAAAGACACCTGGAGGAGTCTTTGTCAACGATGCCCTTAAAGGTAGCCCGAGTCTGTTTGCCCTTCTGGCATGCAGGACAGGGGCTATCTTTGATGCACTTAATGATGGGAGCATCCCTTACTAAGTTTTTAGAAAACAGCATACTAATTGTCTTGAAATTAATATGTGCCAATCTCTTGTGCCATTGTTCACAAAAAGATGCACTGCCTATTGCTACTAGGCATACGGGGGTAGATGAATCTAAACTAAGAAAATCTAAGCAGAAGATATTTCTGCTCCTAATGCCTGTTAATACCGTCTCCGAAGAGGCACACGATATTATCAGGCATTTATCCTTGCAGAACTTAACGTCATATCCTTTATCACATAACTGACTTACACTGATCAGGTTATTATTTAACCCTTCAACGTAAGCCACGTCGGTGATAGATATTATACCGTTGGAAATCATACCGTAACCCTTGGTGACTCCTCGATCTGATCCCCCAAAGATGACTTTGGGTCCATTCTCGACTGGAGAGTAATCACGCAGCAGGCTTCTTGTCCCGGTCATATGCCGGGAGCATCTACTGTCCAAGTACCATATGGGAGTTTTGGTGGCCTTTGGACATTCCTGCAAAACAGAATTAATTTCCCTTAGGAACCCAATCGAATTTGGGTTCTACATTCCTCGTTAGCATGCTCCCCCTCGAATGGTTAGCCCTACGAGTGGTATGCCTCGCATTGCCAACATGAGGAGTCTCGTTATTCCTCTGATTAAAACAGCAATCCACGGCAAAGTGACCAACTTTGCAACAGCACCAGCAGTCAAATCTGTTATACTTTCTCCTAGGCACCTGCTTCACCCTTGGAACGGAAGGTTCAGCCGGGGCCTCAGACCTGGAGGTGGAGGCATCATGATAACAACAGTCGCATGATTTCTTCACCTCCTAGTTTCTAAGTGTAACAGGCTTGGCCTCTGGTCCCTGCTTCCTATTATGGTTGCTAGAGAAGTGTCCATAATCCTCCATCTGAACTTCCTCATAAGGTGCCTTGAAGACACTCTCGCCAAAGTTGTGGGGGAAGGCCCACCCCTCAAACCGGCTCTTGGGCTTTTCCACCGAGGGCCGGAAGAAGTGGCCATAAGTCGACTCAAAGTCCTGTTCATGGCAGGGATAGCCAGGCTTCCTGAATACAACAGGGTTGAGTGGGGCCTTTCCCTTTTCTGCAGTAGAGGCCTTCTTAGCAGCCTTATTTCTCCTCTGCTTTTTGTTTCTCCTGGATGATTTACCAGGAATACCCACATGCCCCAAGCCAGCCCCCTTAGCCTGAGTAGAGAAGGTATCAACCAGTGGAAGAATAGTCTTTGGCATAGAGAAGATTATGACAATCTTCTTTTCTGCCGTAAGTTGTTCTTCCAACTTATTGATTTCTTCCTGTTTTAGGTCAAGGATACTTAGAGACTCTGAGTGCTTAGAGATCAGGTCCAGGTGCTCCTATCGGAGAGAAATCAAGCTAGTGATCTATTCCCTTAGAGAGACACCCTCGACCTTAAGGAATTTGACTTCCTTTTTCTGAGCCCTCAATCTCTTGCGGCATTCCTCGAAGGTGTTGAGCAAAAGCTCATACATTTTGAGGAGCTCAGCTTATCGGGCAGATGGGATGTCCTCGAGATCATCATCAGGAGACTCATAGTCAGAGTCAGAGAGGGGGGTATGAGCTTTTACCTTCCCAGTGAATGGGGGGCATTCTCCTTCTGAGTCAGAGCGACCCACCAGCCCGAAGTAGGCTTCCTCATCATCACTGGAGTCTGAGGAATCAGACTCACTCAGTTTCTTTGACTTTTTGGCGATGTAGCTCCTCTCCTTCTTCTTATCTCTATAGGTCCCGTGCTCTTCTCCCTTCCCCTTCTCTCTCTTGCCTTGATGGCAGTCGGCCACGACGTGTCCTGGCTTATTGCATCCAAAACAAATGATGTCAGTATTACGATGTTTGTTCAGTTTTGATTCATACCTGTCAGAAGAATAATTCTTCTTCTGATTTCTGGAGGAGGAGCCGTCTCTCTTTCTTTGATTCCTCATCTTGAAGAACTTCTTGAATTCTCGGGTGATGAGGGAGAATTCTTCTTCAGACAGCTCTGAGCCGGAGGAGCATGGCTCGGAGTTTTCCTCCTCATCCTTTTTCCCCGCACGGGATGAAGCCGCACTCTTGCCCTTCCTGGAGTGAATGGCTTTTAGGGCCACAGTCTTTTCCTTAGTTGCAGCCTTCTCTCCTTCTTCTTCAGCTTTCCTCGTGTTCAACTGGAGCTCATAAGACATGAGCTTACCAAAGAGTATCTGAGGATCAGTTTCAGCTAATCTGCCAAACTCTCGGATGGCGCAGATCTTCGTGTCCCATTCCTTAGTAAGGGACCTAAGGAATTTATCATTAATTTCACCATTAGTGAACACTCTTCCGTATCCCTTGAGAGCATTGACGATCTTGAGGAAGTTTTCGAAGGTAACTCTGATCTCTTCCTTGGGCCCCTGCCTGAAGGCCTCATATATCTGATTCAGGAGGGATCTCCAATCATCCCTCACTTCATCTGTGCCCTCCATCAGGATAATCAAGCTGTGTCAGATATCCTTGGCTGTCTTGTAGTTGCAGAAGTTCTACATCATGGAGTCATCGAATGCGCTAATCAGTATGTTCTGTGCCTTCTTGTCAAGTCCGACCAGCACCATCTCATCCTTGTCCATTTCAAAAAGCTTCTTTGGCACCTTTTTGGTAGGATCAATGGTGGAGGCCTTAGTGGAAATATAAGGTCCCTCCTCCACGAACATGAAGAGTCGAGGGTCGACTGCTTCCATGTAAAATCTAATCCTTTCCTTCTAAATAGGGAAGTTTAGCCTGGTGCACACTAGGATCTTGCCTGAGTACTTGAGTCCGTCCATAGTAGATATCTGCCTTCTACTTGACACTAGTGGCGGGAAGTTACTCGAGGTGTTAACCCATTTGATGAGCAACCTCCCTCTGATACCACTTGAAAGTCCACCTAGTGCCAACTACCTTCACCTATGGGGGGGGAATAGGTGTCTAGCAGCATTTTTGCGGAATTAGAATTATACCTACACAAATAAACCAAACAACACAGCACAGAAAGACACAGGCAAATTATAGTGGTTCCCCGATTTGGGTATGTCCACTCTCCCCCTTCGACCTATCTCCCAACCAGGGACGACTCGGTCACTTCACCAACAGGATTGAAATCCAATCCTCACACTAACGGAAGGAACCCTTCCAAACGAAGGAGTCACCACTCCTACACCATGGGTTGCACCCAACCCTTGCAACTAGGAACCAATATTCCTTTACAACAAAATTAAAAATGGAGTGTATTAGAAATACAAACTACTTATGGAGAATAAGGTGTCCCTCTTCGTTCAACGACGTGTTCTTGAAGTCGACGAAGAGTCCACGACCCTAGATCTCACTTGGAGAGAATCTCCCCGAAATCGGCGGCGGCAAGAAGGGCGGCGGCTTGGCTCTCGGGATTGGCGGCGACAACGGAGTGCTGCGGCTGTTCTTTGGAGATTCAACCTTCATAGCAAAGCTAGCAAGGTCTTCCAACGGTCACACTAGGATCGATCGTCTCGATCGATTCGGAAGGGGAAGGTTTTCCCGATCTACGAATCAAGAGACAAAGGATCTTTGGTTAGACGCGTGAGACGCTGTGCTTGGCTGAGCTTCTATAGCCGGGAGATCTGGAAGAAACCACGATCAGCGACGGCAATCAACTGGCACAAGCGGCGACGGCGGCGAAGCGAGATTCAAGATCTAGGTCACGTCGGCGACTCGTATTTTTGAATCCGTGTATTCGTATCTCTGCTGCTCAACAATACCGATGTATTTATACATTAGGTCATCCAAAATGACTGTTGTGGGCCCCACCAAAAAGAAGCCCTAGCTCTGGTTTCAAAACAGCGCCTGGAATTTGGTTCGGTCCAGTGAGCGGCAAAATTTTGCCCAAGGCAAATTCGGCGAGAATCAAAGGTGATTCTCGACGGATCGGAGAGAATCACTTATGATTCTCGCCGAATTCTACTTAGCAGAATTCTGGCTGAGGATCTTGCCATCCGGAGAGAATCGGCAAGAATCAACATTCATTCTCGACGGATCGGCTAGAATGCAAAGTCATTCTCGGCGATTCGGCGAGAATCACTCAGTGATTCTCGCCGATTCTGCCTTAGCAGAATTCTGGACGGTGCTGAGACAGCCGGGTGATTCTCGCCGATTCTGACTTGGCAGAATCCTAGAAGGCGTTGAAAGTGTTGAGACAGCTGGATGCAGTCGGCGGGAATCGACGAGTGATTCTCGTCGAATCGGCGAGAATCACTAGTGATTCTCGTCGAATCGGCGAGAATCACTTAGTGATTCTCGTCGAATCTAACTTAGACGATTTCTCATCTTTCTTCCCGTGAGTTGCTTTGACCCATCCTTGCTCCTTGTCTCCTCTTGATCTGTCTCAGCCCTGTACTTGAAAATAAGTACACTCTAATAGAGAGAGTACACGTAAGCCAACACACATATCTGCTCAACGAGGGATTACATTTCGCAGATCCGTGTATATTGACCCACTGCACCCTGACATTGGTGTGTACTTAGCGTGGAATAACTGCAAGCACAACTTGAAGATAAGTGATCAAATACAATATCAATTCACCTTAACTAGTCCAGGGGACTCTTCAAATCAGGTACATTGTGGATACAATACCCAACAACAAAGATGGAAAATATATATCGATGATATATCTCCAAACATAATTAATCAAGAGTAAATCAAAGTCTAAACCTTACAAAGAAAAACCAAACTAGAGCATCATAACTTAATCAACTCGAATCTCGGATCATCAAGATCGAGTACAAGGAGGATTAGTTACTCATGGTTAAGTGTAGGAAGAGAGATGAGTAAGAGTGCATGGAAACAAAATATAGACAAGTAAAAGCAAACAGACTTTATATTAAATTAAACAGAGAGCTTATAACTTGAAATCAAAGATATTACACTTGTAGGAAATGAAAAACTAACCTAGCACTAAAAATAAACTACAATAGAAATTCAAGAACTATTACAGAAGAGTAAAAATTAAAATAGAAAAACTGAAATGAGAAAAGAAGAGAGGAAGAACAATAAGGAAGAATTGATAATAGCAGTACTTCCCCTCTCCAAAGTTCTTTTTTTTCAACACAAGGGGTGGGGCTCTATTTATAGATTCTTCAAGGAGCAGGACATGCCCATGCATCCAGCCAAGCACAAGAGTTGACCTTGGTACGAATTCTGGAGGGAAATTGTTGGAACCCTAGGTTTTGATTTGAGTTCAGTCCTCTTTTTCTGTCTCTTTACCCAAGATTTATCTATGGTCAAAGGTTAGTTGATAGGTTAGATTCTCTAGTTGTGTAGAATTGCTTTTCCAGATGAATATTTGGCTAAGTAGTTTTTTGTTCGACTATAGTCGAACGTCGCTCGACAATCATCTATCGACTGATCGACGATCATCTATCAGTTGGTCGACGTTCTGTCTGCGTTGATAGCTCGACTATCTGTTGATAGGTCGACTATCTGTTTGCTTTGGTAGTTTGACTATCTGTCCTGATAGTTCAACTATCTGATAGCTCGACTATCTGTTGATAGGTCGACTATCTGTCCGCTTTGATAGTTCGACTATCTGTTGATAGGTCGACTATCTGGGTTGCTTTGATAGTTCAACTATCTGTTGATAGGTCGACTATCTGTGTTGCTTTGATAGTTCGACTATCTGCTTGGATAGTTCAACTATCTAATAGTTCGACTATCTGTTGATAGGTCGACTATCTGTTTTGTTTGATAGCTCGAATATCTGTTGATAGGTCGACTATCTGTTTTTCTGTGATAGGTCGACTATCTGTTTGATAGGTCGACTATCTATTTTGTTTGGTAGTTCGACTATCTGTCCGGATAGATCGACTATCTGATAGCTCGACTATCGGATCTGATAGGTCGACTATCTGCTGAGGTAGTTCGACTATCTTCTTTGATAGTTCGACTATCTAGATCGTTCGACTATCTGTCCGAAAGGTCGACGATCTCCGTGCGTCGGTCGACGATCTCCGAGGGTCGTTCGACGTTTTGCTGTATGTTTTAAAATAGTTTTGTCGTCTTCTATGATGTGACTAATTTCATACTTATTTTGGCACATTTTATAAAAGATTATCTGAATAAATTATGATATTATTTCCATGCAATATCAGTTCCATTCTTTATGCATAAGCTAATCTTCTTCTAACAAAGTTGTGTATCTTATAGCTGAGATATGTTTTCTGCTTTATCTGCCAGGCTGTCCTTTATAGTCGTTAGACTCAAAAAGTCTTTCTTGGCTGTAAAGAGTCTTTTCTGATGTGACTTTCTCTAGTTTTATTTCATCAGAATTATTTGTAGCTTCTTAGAAAGCTTTATCCTGTTTTATGATATCTGCCTGCAGTATTTTGTTTTGCTTTATGCTTTTTGCAGCCCAGCTTGCAGAGTTCAGTAGAAGACAAGATTCAAACTCAAGTTAGAGCCGTAGCTGTTGCTGCTATATAAAGACTTCTCAGAAGAAGAAATAAACGAGTTCACACATTGAAAAGCTAACTGCAGCATTCAAACTAAAAGCTTACAGTCTCCAACTGCTCTCAGCTCATTCACATCTAACTGAGAAGAAGCTTTAATTCTTCACTCTTCTTCAACCTGAGTTCTCCTGCTTACAGGAAGATCTTCACTCAGAGCCTTTTGAAGAAGAAGAAGAAGAAGATAGCTTCCTGAAGAAGAAAATCTAATTTCATATTATTTTATCTTCTAGTAGCTTTTTCCCTTCAGTATTTTCTGAAGTGTTTCTGCACTGAAGCAAGACTTCACCTGGACATTCTTTGAGCCAGGGGGAGCCTTGATTCTTTTAGAGCTTTCTAGCTCAGTGCAAGTTATTGTGCTTCTCTAATCTATTGTAAAATAGAGAAGACACCTTAACCTCCTTTCCCCCTCCTGTAAAGGGTTATTACTCCCTTCAAAAGTATCCCTTGGTGGCAGGGCACCTGATCAAAAACCTGTGTTGGTTTTTAGACACCTGATCAAAAGTCTAAAGGGTTTCTTGATCTACCTGAAGCAGATCTTGTTGGTGGCAGGGCACCTGATCAAAAACCTGAGTGGATTCCTACCTTATTGGTAGAAGAGTGGACGTACCCAAGTTGTTTGGGGAACCACTATAAATTCCTTGTGTCGTCTGGATTGCTTTGTTTAATTACTTGCATTGTGGCTGTGATTAGATCTTAACTAGGTTTGCTAGTTGTTGTTTAGGATTCCAAGCCTTAACTGTAATTACAGTTGGCTGCCTTTTTGTGCACAACACTTGTGTTAGGCTTTAAGGTTTAATCTAAAATATCTATAACCTTCATTCTGCATTTAACTCCAAGGGAGTTGAGTAGAAAGTCAACTTTGCTAGTGCAATTTTTGATTACTCTATTCACCCCCACTCTAGAGTAGTATCTATCCCTTCTCTTTCAATTGGTATCAGAGGGAGGTTGACTGACTGAATAGGCTTACACCTAAGTCACAAGATCCTGATAGATACCAAAGTTTATAGATATTCACTTTCACTATCATGGCCCAGTCCAAGGATTATTCTAGCACCAGACCTCCAGCATGCAACTTGGCTAAGTTTGGCATCTGGAAGGCAAGGATTAAACTATATATGAATTCTAATGATGAAAGTATTTTTGCTTCTATTTTGACAGGACCACCAAGAGCACCTGTTGCAGCTACTGCCTCATCATCATCTGATATGAGTGCAGTGCCTCCTCCAGACTACAATGATGAATACAAAAAGGCAAAGATAGCAGTTGCTAAGGCAATGAACATTCTGGCTCAGACAATGT
The DNA here is from genome assembly GCA_039513925.1 of Platanthera zijinensis. Classification (NCBI taxonomy): domain Eukaryota; kingdom Viridiplantae; phylum Streptophyta; class Magnoliopsida; order Asparagales; family Orchidaceae; genus Platanthera; species Platanthera zijinensis. The sequence goes on along the minus strand of CM077091.1, from coordinate 55,486,656 downwards.
CTGATGAAGTATTCCAGAAGGTTGCTGACTGCTCCTCAGCAAAAGAAATGTGGGATACACTGAACCAGATTGTAGCTGGTTCAGCTGATGAAAGGAAGGACAGGAGGTCCAACCTTATCTCACAGTATGAGAATTTCAAGAAAACTGATGCTGAATCAGTGGAAGCTATGTACACAAGGCTCAGCTCAATCATCAATGAGTTGAGGACCCTTGACAAGGATATTTCATTGACAGAGGTCAATGATAAGATTCTTATGTGCTTCCCTAGCACATGGGATCTGAGGATCTGGCCTATCAAGGAGGCCAGAATCACAAATGAAATCTCAACAGAAGCCCTTCTCGGCAAGCTCAAGTCTTTTGAGCAAGTGCTGAAGTCCAGGGAAGCTGAAGCTGAAGCAAAGACCCCAACTCCTACAAGAAAAGAGTAAACCCTTGCTCTTAAAGCTGCTGAAGCTTCTGAAGGAAGCCAATCCAATGATGAACTGATGGCATTATTTGCCAAAAGGTTTCTCAAGATGGGAAGGAAGGAATTCAGAAAGAAATATTCAAAGTATGAAGATAAACCAAGGTATGATCGTACCCCTTCTAAAGAAATAATCTATTATGGTTGCAGGAAGCCTGGACATATTCTTCCAGATTGTCTAGAGGAAAAGAACAAAGATAAAAGAAAAGACAAGGATCAGCATAGGAAGCATTCCAAGCCATCCTCCTACAAGAACAAAAAGAAGGAGAGAGGCTTTGTTGTTGAAACCTGGAGTGACTCTGATGAGGAATCTTCCTCCTCAAGCTCCAGTGAGGATGAGGAAGAAAAGAAGGCAAAGGAAGTTTGCCTAATGGCAATTGATGCCTGCAGCAATCACTCAGCTGCAGAGAATTCAGATTCTGATGAAGAAATGCCAACTGAAGATGAGGTATTGTCTTCTTATGACTTTACTTCTGCTGAATTTAAATCTGAGTTTAAATCTTTATGTTTAGATTTAATTAGTTCTGAAAAAGAAATAAAAGAGATTAGAATTAAACTAGCTGAATCTGAATTGATTGCTAATGAAAACATTAGGTTAACAGCAGAACTCACTAATGCTAGTGAAGAAATCAAATTCCTTAAGAATGAATTTGCTAAGTCTAAAAGATTAGAAGAGTCTCTGAATGGTAGAAGCCTTTAGTTGCTTTAAATAACCAGCATGTCTAACACTAGGTCAGGCAATAACAAATTAGGCTTAGGAGCATCTTCTAGTGAGCCCCCAATCATTCTTAAAAACCAACTTTCAACTCCAGTGAATTTTATTTCATCTAGTGGAATAAAAAACACTGAGCAAGTCAATCAAGTAAATAGAGCTTTAAATAAAGCTAAAAGAGAGAAAAGAAAACAGAAATTTAAGGAATTACAAAGGGCGTCGAACGCTGCTCGACGATCGCAGGCCCAATGGTCGAACGAAGATTGACGATCTGGGTACCAATCGCCGAACGTCGATCGACGCTTTCAACAAGAATTTCAAATTTCCAATCAGAACTTTAGAAACCCGAATATGAATAGAAACCCTAGGTTTATTGACCCATCATCTGTATGGAGAATCCCACCTAGGAGATCTTACCCATTAGGTTATCACCCTCAGCCTGCTTATTCATTTATTTCCAGTTTTTCTTATGTGAAAAACAAGGGACCCAAGGTTACCTGGGTCCACAAAGTTTAAATTGATTTATTTTCAGGTGAAGACCTATCCTATCACTCAAAATAAGTGGTATTTGGATATTGGTTTCTCCAAGCACATGACAGGAAATAAAGAACATCTGTCAAGGTTCAAGGCAAAGCTTGGCCCAAAGGTAATCTTTGGAGATTCAAGCTGTGGTCAAACTGAAGGCTATGGCAGGATGACAATTGGAGCTGTTACATTCAAGAGAGTTGCTTATGTGACTGGACTGAAGCATAATCTAATTTCAGTAAGTCAGTTATGTGATGCTGGATACCAGGTATCATTCTCTAACTCTCTTTGTAATTTTACTTTAAATAATAGTGCTGTATTAGTAGGTATTAGACAAGGTAACATTTATTTAGTAGATTTTAATTCAACTCACTCTGAAATCTGCTTGTTTAATGAAGTAACAAATAACAACACTCTATGGCATAAAAGGCTTAGCCATGTTAACCTCAAGAATATATCTGGTTATCTAAACACAACCTTGTTAGAGGTTTACCTTCTTGCCCCTACAAGAAGGAGAGCCTATGCAAGGCTTGTCAACTAGGCAAGCAAACCAAGAACTCATTTAAATCAGTAAATAAAAGTGATTCTCCTAGAATCCTGTATTTATTACATTTGGACCTATTTGGCCCAATAAATGTACAGAGTTTAGGAGGGAAGTATTACACCCTAGTCATTGTAGATGACTTCTCTAGGTTCACTTGGGTGTTCTTTCTGAGAACTAAGGCTGATAACTTTAAAGCCCTTACAGACTTTCTGTTATGTGTGCAGACTGAGTACTCTACTCATGTGGCCTTGATCAGAAGTGATCATGGTACTGAGTTTGACTCTCTTCTCATGCAAGAATTCTGTGAGAGAGAAGGTATCAAATATAGCTTCTCAGCTCCTAGAACTCCCCAACAAAATGGGGTAGTTGAAAGGAAGAACAGAACACTAATTGAAGCTGCTGGCACATTGTTGGCAGATGCTAATATGCCTCTTTCCTATTGGGCAGAAGCTGTTAGTACAGCCAACTATGTCTTGAATAGAAGTCTGATACACAAACTTAAGTGTAAAACTCCTTATGAGTTACTTAAAGGAAAGAAACCTAAAATAAATTATTTTAGAGTTTTTGGCTGTGTTGTTTATATTCATAATAACACTAAAGAATATCTTAGAAAGTTTGAAGCAAAGGCTTCAATGGGAATTTTTCTTGGATATTCCCAAGTAAGCAAAGCTTATAGGGTTTTTAATAAATCATCTTCTAAAATTGAAGAGTCTGTTCATGTGTCCTTTGATGAATCCCAAATGTTTTACAAGGAGAAGGAAACTTCCCCTTCCTCAAGTTCATTACAGGTACAAGAATCTTCCAAAGATGTCACTCAAGAAATCCTCCATCTTTCAACTCTTCATATCACTGAATCAGACAGTGATGAAGACATTGCAGAAGTTGTTGTTGTTCCACCAATAGTAGATCAAATTCCTCCTGAGGAATTAATCCCAACTATTGCTGAAGATCACATCCCACCTGCTGATGTTATCACACTTAGAGATCACCCTACATCTCAAGTGATTGGAGACATATCAGCCGGTGTTCAAATAAGACATCAGTTAAGACAGGATGTGATGCATGCTTGTTTCCTTTCACAGATTGAGCCCCTCACCATTAAAGATGCTGAGCTAGATCCCCACTGGATCATTGCTATGCAAGAGGAACTCAATCAGTTTGAAAGATGTAAAGTATGGACTTTGGTTCCAAGACCTAAAGGCCAACTGATCATAGGCACCAAGTGGGTGTATAGAAACAAGTTGGATGCATATGGAATCATTGTAAGGAATAAAGCTAGGCTTGTAGCTCAGGGCTATAGACAGGAGGAAGGTATAGATTATGACCAAACCTTTGCTCCTGTTGCAAGGCTAGAGGCAATAAGGATCTTCTTAGCCTATGCAGCCTATATGAAGTTTAAGGTTTTTCAGATGGATGTCAAAAGTGCTTTTCTTAATGGTGAGCTAAAGGAAGAGGTTTTTGTTGAACAGCCACCCGGTTTTGTTTCTTCAACTCAGCCCTCACATGTATTCAAGTTGCAGAAAGCTCTTTATGGACTAAAACAAGCACCAAGAGCCTGGTATGAAACTCTAGCTAGTTTCCTGTTAAAGCACAACTTTGTTAGGGGAGTAGTTGATAGAACCCTCTTCGTCAAGCACCACAAGGACACAATCCTGTTAGTTCAAGTGTATGTGGATGACATTATTTTTGGTTCCACTGATCCCAAACTATGCAAAAAGTTCTCCAACTTAATGCATTCTAAGTTTGAGATGAGTAGTATGGGTGAGCTGTCTTACTTTCTTGGTCTCCAAGTAAAGCAAGATGTTGATGGCATCTTCATCTCCCAATACAAATATGCTAAGGAATTGGTAAAGAAGTTTGGGATGGCAGATGCTTCAGCAATGCATACACCTATGGCTACTAATGTAGTTATTGATTCTGATGATCAGGGAAAGCCTGTTGATCAAAAGAATTATAGGGCCATTGTTGGTTCCCTATTGTATTTAACTGCAAGTAGGCCAGAAATAATGATTGCTACATGCCTTTGTGCTAGATTCCAGGTCAACCCCAAGGAATCTCATCTGATTCTTCTCAAGGGAATCTTGAGATACCTGAAGGGATGTCCAAATCTAGGACTTTGGTACCCAGCTGAGTCAGAATTTGAATTAATTGGATATTCTGATTCTGATTATGCTGGTTGTCGAGTTGATAGGAAAAGTACCTCAGGAACTTGTCAGTTCCTGGGAGAGAGATTGGTCTCTTGGTTCTGTAAGAAGCAGGCCTCTGTCTCAACATCAACTGCAGAAGATGAATATATAGCAGCTGCTAGTTGTTGCTCACAGATCCTGTGGATACAAAACCAACTTTTGGATTATGGGTACTCACACAAGAACACTAAAATCATGTGTGACAGTACAAGTGCTATCTCCATTGCACAAAATCCAGTACACCACTCTAGAACGAAGCACATTGAGATTAGACACCATTTCCTGAGAGATTGTGTGGAAAAGAACAAGATCAGCCTTGAGTTCATATCCACAGACCTTCAGAGAGGTGATATATTCACCAAGCCCTTAGATGAACAGAAGCATCTGTTCTTTTTGGTTCAACTAGGCATGATTAATGGAAGAGACTAAGTGTGACGTCTGCCTTGTTGAAACTTGTTCGAAGATAGTCGAACGACGTTCGACGATAGTCGATCGGATCAAGTCTATCGTCGACCTATGGTTGAAGATAGCTTATCTGCTTGAAGATCGTCGACCGGCGTTCGAAGATAGTCGAACAGGTCGAGCCTATCGTCGATCTATGGTTGACGACAGCTTGCTGTTTGTGAAGACAGAAATAGTCGAATGATTGATCGACTACTCTGCTTTAGGACCGATCGTCGAACGACCGTTCGACCATCGTCTCCAGTATCTTTTAAATAGATCGACGATCGCTGTTTTAATATAAAGCCGATGGTCGACCTAGGTTAAGAGATAGTTGCTTTTATCGTCGACGGAGAGCGTCTTTTCACATTCCGTCTTCCCGCATGCTCTTTGTCTCGCGTTTTTTGCCGCTCCGTCCTCGCCGTCTCTCTCTCGTCTTCTCCAGCTTCTTCGATGGCGATTGCTCCAGCGCTTCTTGCAGTAGTGATGTTTGATGCCGGTTTCAGCGTAGATTTCGACGCCTTCAGCTGTTGCGAACCAGGAATAGTGGAAATCCTAAATCTGTGCAGAGATCAAGGATTAGAGAAACTCATGTCCTACAGAATAAAGATAAACACTCAAGAGATCAAAGAGTGGGCCTTCACTTCATCTTCAACTGATGACTCGATGACTGGAACAATTAGCGAAGAAGAGGTAATATTGACTCCCGCTATTCTGACTGAAATTTTTGATTGATTAATGGTGAAGAAGAGTATGAGCAAGATACTCCTGAGTTCGGAAGGATGTTAACTGAGCTGGGACATGCCGAAGGCATTCCCTCTAAGCTGCTCAAAGTGAATTTCCCATTTAAGATTAAGTTTCTTGCGGAAATTGTTGGAAAAGTGCTACTGGGAAAGCACTCCGCCCACGATAATATTACAAGGCAGCAATTTGCACTAATGTGTGCAATTGTTAAAAAGAAGCAGATAAATTGGGCAGGCGTTCTATTTGATTTGATAAGGAAAAAGAATGGCAAGAAAGAGGTTACCCTAGGAAGGGTAGTTGGAATTTTTCTGAAGGAGAAATTCCCCCATCTGCTAGTGTCAGCCGCCACCTCCATCAACGCAAGCAAGAAGATGGATCCATCGCTGTTCGCCAAATGGAAAAGGACCTTCCTGAAGCCCGCTCCCGTAGGGGTTGCTCCAGTTACTTCTGAGAGCACCAGGACTATCTCAGTCACTCCCCCCTTCTAGCAGCTGGCTCAGCAAATCCCTCTCTTCCATCTTCTTCATCAGTTTTGTCATCTACTTCAGTTGAAGTTCCCTCAACTTCAATTGAAGTACGACATTCTGCTTCTCCTCCTGCATCTCCTCTCCCGACTCATCTTGCTGGGATTTCTCATCCCAGTTTTGATTTGTTGGTGTCTGAAATTTCTACTCCAGTTCACTCTCCACTTCCCTCTCCTGATCACATTGATCACCCTGCATCCACTCATACATCTCCAGTTCCATCTCCAGTTCATCATCCAGCTCATCTTGCATATACCATCCCTACTGATCTTCCAGCTTCTGAAATTCCCCCTCCATCATCATCATCATCTTTTGAAATTACTCCTGCATTTATTTCTAGCATTGTGGAGTTAATTACCCCCTCAATCAAAATTATGATTGACGAGGCAATTGCTCCTCTTGCTTCCTCTATCTCCTCTCTAACTGCTGCTATTCTGAAACTCTCAAACTCTGCTGAGCCCTCTTCTTCTAGGGGCCTGGTTTCAGTCTCTACTGAAATCAGGCAGGGGGAGATGCTTGATGAAGATGTCTCTAAGCAGCCCTTGGCCTCTTCTCCAGCAATTCATCTTGTAGTAGTAGAGAAAGCAATAGAAGATTCAGCTCCTCCTTCTTTATCTGAAAAAGTGATTTCTGATGTTCTATTGAAATCTGAATTTATTATTAAAGCTTGTTTAGAAGAAAGTTCTACTCCCTTGGTTGCCCTATACCTAGAAGGAATCATCACCTCCTTTCTAGATGAATTGTGGGAGTTAGGACATGCTGTGGTCGATTCTGAAGGTATTTCCTTTACTTACTTTTTAGACTTGATAACTGATATGATAGTTTGGGAATATCTGGAAGGCATGATTAGATGTCATTTAGAAAAATTTTATTCATAATACTACAGATAAATTGGAAGAAATTCTAAATGTTCAAGAGCCTGTTATCCAACCTGATCCAGAAGTTCAACCAGAACCAGAGGTTCAAATTTCTGAAGTTGCTCAGCCAGAAGTGCAAGCAGAACTGGTCACTATGACAGTTTCTGAGATTCAAGAATCAGCTGCAGATGCCCAGATTGAAAAATCTACTGTATGGGATGATTCCCCGGGCTTGGACTTAGATGCTCTCCTGGCACAGGATGCCATGGAAGAAGAACTAGAGAAAGCTGCTCTTAAGGAAAAGGAAAGAGCTTTGAAAGATGCAATTGACCCATATGATATGCCTATCTCTTCTAATTCTGAAGATGAAATCGATTCTGATGAATCTGCTGAATCTAAAAGAAAAAGAATTGCTAAAAAGAAAAGAAAAGTTGTTGCTCCTCCTCCTGCTAACCCAGATAATGATACACCGTATTATATACTGAAAGGAATTGATCCAAAGTCAAAAGACTTCCAGCATTAGATGTTATTCTCTAAGAACCAGCAAAAGCAAAGGAAAAAGTCAAAGAGGTATGACTCTCCTATACCAAGATGGAATCCTAGAGGTCCTCCTCCTCCACCTCCCGGTGTAGGAGCCTCAGGAAATTTATCTTCTAAACCTGCTGCTCAGTCCGAAAGATTAAATCCATCTCAGTCTGCTCAAAGGAGAAGTTCGCAAGGATTTCAAGGTAAAAGTCAAACTGGCCATCAAAGACCTGATGTTGTTAAGGAATAGGTAAAGGAGGTAGTATATCAAAGACCAACATTTTCTCCTCCTCAGTCCAAAGAACTTAAAAGATCTACCTCTCCTAAGCCAGATCTCTTTGAGAAGGATGTTTCAAAAGGTAAGCAAATTATTTTACCTGAAAATTCTAGCAAAATAGTTGCTAAGTCTGCTCCCCTTTCTTATCTAGTTATTCAGGATAAAGAACCAGTTGATACTTCTTCTGAGATTATTTATGAAAGCCCAGAGCTTGATCCTAACTTTAGGATGGCTCGTTTTCTTGAACTGGTTGGAGCAGCGCAAATTAAGAAAGCAAAAGTAGAAGGAAAGGACACTGCAGGATTGACCACAATGTCTAAATTCAGAAAGAAGGAGCTCGACAAGTTCCAGGTTAGACCGGAGATATTTGATCCTTCAAAGTATATGGAAAAGCATCCTGAGGCAGTGGTCCCAAGAACAATAGAATTGAAAATTATTGGAGAACAAGACTTGAAGCTATCGAAAAAAGAAGCTCTAGATCTTACAAGAAAGATTACTTTTGTTTATAGCTCTTCTGATCCTAAGCATAACTCTGAAGCACCTTAATTTTTCATTGATTGACAGTTAATTTCTCTTCTGGTTGATTGATGATATCTGCTTAGTTGTTTCTCTTTATGCATTTTATTTTACTTTCAGTAATTAGTTTTGTATGCTTTAATTGTTAAGAGACTTAACTCAAATAGGGGGAGATTGTTGGAACCCTAGGTTTTGATTTGAGTTCAGTCCTCTTTTTCTGTCTCTTGACCCAAGAGTTATCTATGGTCAAAGGTTAGTTGATAGGTTAGATTCTCTAGTTGTGTAGAATTGCTTTTCCAGATGAATATTTGGCTAAGTAGTTTTTCGTTTGACTATAGTCGAACGTCGCTCGACTATCGTCTATCGGCTGATCGACGATCGTCTATCAGTTGGTCGACGTTCTGTCTGCATTGATGGCTCGACTATCTGTTTATAGGTCGACTATCTGTTTGCTTTGGTAGTTCGACTATCTGTCCTGATAGTTCAACTATCTGATAGCTCGACTATCTGTTGATAGGTCGACTATCTGTCTGCTTTGATAGTTCGACTATCTGTTGATAGGTCGACTATCTGTGTTGCTTTGATAGTTCGACTATCTGTTGATAGGTCGACTATCTGTGTTGCTTTGATAGTTCGACTATCTGCTTGGATAGTTCAACTATCTGATAGTTTGACTATCTGTTGATAGGTCGACTATCTGTTTTGTTTGATAGCTCGACTATCTGTTGATAGGTCGACTATCTGTTTTTCTGTGATAGGTCGACTATCTGTTTGATAGGTTGACTATCTGTTTTGTTTGGTAGTTCGACTATCTGTCCGGATAGATCGACTATCTGATAGCTCGACTATCTGATCTGATAGGTCGACTATCTGCTGAGGTAGTTCGACTATCTTCTTTGATAGTTCGACTATCTGGATCGTTCGACTATATGTCTGATAGGTCGACGATCTCCGTGCGTCAGTCGACGATCTCCGAGGGTCGTTCGATGTTTTGCTGTATGTTTTAAAATAGTTTTGTTGTCTTCTATGATATGACTAATTTCATACTTATTTTGGCACATTTTATAAAAGATTATCTGAATAAATTATGATATTATTTCCATGCAATATCAGTTCCATTCTTTATGCATGAGCTAATCTTCTTCTGACAAAGTTGTTTGTCTTATAGCTGATATATGTTTTCTGCTTTATCTGCCAGGCTGTCCTTTATAGCCGTTAGACTCAAAAAGTCTTTCTTGGCTGTAAAGAGTCTTTTCTGATGTGACTTTCTCTAGTTTTATTTCATCAGAATTATTTGCAGCTTCTTAGAAAGCTTTATCCTATTTTAGGATATCTGCCTGCAGTATTTTGTTTTGCTTTATGCTTTTTGCAGCCCAGCTTGCAGAGTTCAGTAGAAGATCACAAGATTCAAACTCAAGTTAGAGTCGTTGCTGTTGCTGCTATATAAAGACTTCTTTGAAGAAGAAATAAACGAGTTCACACATTGAAAAGCTAACTGCAGCATTCAAACTAAAAGCTTACAGTCTCCAACTGCTCTCAGCTCATTCACATCTAACTAAGAAGAAGCTTTAATTCTTCACTCTTCTTCAACCTGAGTTCTCCTGCTTACAGGAAGATCTTCACTCAGAGCCTTTTGAAGAAGAAGAAGAAGAAGATAGCTGCCTGAAGAAGAAAATCTTATTTCATATTATTTTATCTTCTTGTAGCTTTTTCCCTTCAGTATTTTCTGAAGTGTTTCTGCACTGAAGAAAGACTTCACCTGGACGTTCTTTGAGCCAGGGGGAGCCTTGATTCTTTTAGAGCTTTCTAGCTTAGTGCAAGTTATTGTGCTTCTCTAATCTATTGTGAAATAGAGAAGATACCTTAACCTCCTTTCCCCCTCATGTAAAGGGTTATTACTCCCTTCAAAAGTATCCCTTGGTGGCAGGGCACCTGATCAAAAAACTGTGTTGGTTTTTAGACACCTGATCAAAAGTCTAAAGGGTTTCTTGATCTACCTGAAGCAGATCCTGTTGGTGGCAGGGCACCTGATCAAAAACCTGAGTGGATTCCTACCTTGTTGGTAGAAGAGTGGACGTCCCCAAGTTGTTTGGGGAACCACTATAAATTCCTTGTGTCGTCTGGATTGCTTTGTTTAATTACTTGCATTGTGGCTGTGATTAGATCTCAACTAGGTTTGCTAGTTGCTGTTTAGGATTCCAATCCTTAACTGTAATTACAGTTGGCTGCCTTTTTGTGCACAACACTTGTGTTAGGCTTTAAGGTTTAATCTAAAATATCTATAACCTTCATTCCGCATTTAACTCCAAGGGAGTTGAGTAGAAAGTCAACTTTGCTAGTGCAATTTTTGATTACTCTATTCACCCCCACTCTAGAGTAGTATCTATCCCTTCTCTTTCAGAAATGATGATTGCCTTGGTATGGTGATGTGCATTTATGGAGGTAGCAGGCTTTTATGGAAGAGTGGGATTTGTCCTCTGGCAGTAGGTAAGATCGATGAAAGAAGGAGAGAGGGCTCGACGAAATCAGAGGATAAGGAGGGAGAGCTCGACGAATGGAGAAAAGAGAAGGTGGATGGTAGGTCGACGAACAGAGGAAAATGTCGAACTCAGAAAGTGGATGGGAGGTCGAAAAAATTGAACTGAAGCCGAGGTCGACGAACGTCGAAAGCAGAAAGTGGAAGGGAGGTCGACGAAATTGAACTGAAGGCGAGGTCGACGAACGTAGAACGTAGAAAGTGGATGGGAGGTCGACGAAATTTAACTGAAGGCGAGGTCGACGAATGGAGGAAAATGTCGAACACAGAAAGTTTACGGGAGGTCGATGAAATTGAACTGAAGGCGAGTTCGGCGAACGGAGGAAAATGTAGAACGCAAAAAGTGGATGGGAGGTCGATGAAATTGAACTGAAGGTGAGGTCGACGAATGGAGGAAAATGTCGAAATCAGAAAGTGGATGGGAATTCGATGAAATTAAACTGAAGGCAAGGTCGATGAATGGAGGAAAATGTCGAATGCAGAAGTGGACGGGAGGTCGACGAAATTGAACTAAAGGCGAGGTCGACGAATGTCGAACGCAGAAAGTGGATGGGTGGTCGACGAAATTGGAGGAGTTCGTCGAACGCAGAATGAAGGCGGAGCTCGATGAAATTGGCTGAGTTTGACGAAAATGCAGATCTCGACGAAATGGATGAGCTCGATGAAATGGCAGAGATCAACGAAAAGGCGGAGCTCGACGAAAGGCTGAGTTCGATGAAATTGGATGAAGCTCGACGAAAAGGCTGAAAAACTGCAAACCTGTAAAAGAAAGAAAACTATCATTAGTGTTATTAATATATACAATAGGAAGTCAAAATAAAGCTTTATAAGATATAATTTTTATAATAAAAACTTGTAATTACCCTAGTATTTTAAACTACAAAATGTATTATCAACCCCCCCGCTAGGTGTTTAGCTACCCTTGAACAAGGGCATTCAAGTGGAATAAGAGGGAGGTTGTTCAAAAAGGACTTAATAGTCTAAACAAGATCTCTAAGGGTAGCGGAAGCTTATCTCCATAGCTTTAGGTGAGAACCATAAGGAGTTTGGTTCTATGAAACTTCTTATTTATAAGAAGGATAATTTTGGGATATGGAAGGATAGGGTAAGGCTGTTTATGGAATCCTCAGACCCTAGGATATGCTTAACTGTTCAAGAGGGACCTTTTATTCCCATGAAGTTCTCTTCTATAGATGCCAATGTACAGACCCCCAAGAAATACACTAAGATGACCAAGGATGAAGTAATTCTCGCCACTATGGATAAGAGGGCAAAAAATATTATTGTAAATGCCATAGATGATTCTACATTCCAGAACATGATCCATTAACGTCTTTAGTTTCAAGGATAGCTAAACACCTAGAGGGGGGTGAATAGGTTTTTCAGTCTCTTTATATTTTCCTTCTTTAAGTGTAGTGTTGGTTAGTTATTTTTTGCTTTCAAGACAAACCATAAAAGCACACACAAGATTTATAGTGCTTCTCCAGATTATGGGTACTTCCACTGTCCCTCTTACATTTTTAACTGTGTGTTAGACAAGGTACTTCTCCAAAACTCATCTCAAAAGAGATTACAACACAGATCCCTTAGGATATCTCAGTCTCCTCCAAGATCTACCTCAGACACAAAGCCCTACCTCAGAGTAAGCTTGCTCCTACAACTAAGTGATCCAAAGATCACCTACCTCAGACTAAATTAATAGTCTTACAGCTCAGGCTAGGTGGTTATCCCTACAACTCAAAGAGGATGACTCTCATATAGTACAAGCACAAATGCCCTACCTCAGATCCACAGAAGGATCCTACAAATTAGGCACAAAGGCACTGCCACTCAAAGAAAATGACTTTCCTACCTCAGACAAACAACCCTACCAAATATCCACACAGGATCCTACCTATGATCAACAAATGATCCTACACTCAGCCTTTATAATTAGGCCTACACTCAGATCTAAAGGATCCTACAAAAAGTAAAGAGTTTGTTGTTGATGATTTGACTCCAAAGAAATATTCTCTGAGTCTTCTTCTTCCTGAGCTGAGACTAACTCATCCCTAACTTCGTCATAGCTATAAGGAAGATGATCTTCAGGAAACTACTGCTTGTGCTGGAAATATCTCATAAATACAAGTTTCTGAACTTACTGATGAAGACAAATTAGTTGATAATTTTTTATATTCTTAACTCAGCTAACCTTTACTGCAGATAGCTCTGCTCCTTCTTCTTTTTTAGAATATTTTCCTGAACATGTTGTTGCAGATGAGAATCGCAACAGCTAACTGCTTGAACTTTTATATCAGCGGGTTGAACTTTAGCTTTAGGCTCGGAAACAATGGTGAAAGGAAGAAGAAGATGTTCCGCCTCTTTGCGAAAAGATAAAATCCTAAAATTTGATTTGCTTCCACCGTCTCTATCCTTTTATCTTACCCTATCCAATGGCACTTTGACCTGTGGGCCCCGCTGAAGTTGTTGGCTGCAACTTTACTTTTACATAAAAATTCATACAGCAGGCATGCGGTGCCATTTGTCGCGTACTGTACACTTCCCGCAATGACTTTGAATTTTGCTAACTTTTGCTAACGTCAGCATATGTGGACTTAGCCAAATTCAGATAGTTCATCCCAGACGTTGAGTGCGTTGAGTGAATAGCCTTCACTCAGCGCAAAAATAATTAGCCAAATAATTTGTACTTCCAGGCATTGAGTGAACCTTCATCACTAAACAAATTTGGACTTAGCCAATATCTCTGTACCATTGGACGTTGAGTGCATTGAGTGAACCTTCATCACTCAACGCATTTGGACTTAGCCAATTACTTCTTTACTACTAGGCGTTGAATGCGTTGACTGAATCTTCATCACTCAATGCATTTGGAATTAGTTGTTTCTCTGATTGCCTGCCATCTTGCTGAGGCATTGAGTGAACTTCCTTCACTCAATGCTTCTATACTTAGCCAACCTTCTTGATGAACTTGCGTTGAGTGAGCTATCATCACTCAACGCATCTGGACTTAGACAGATTTTTCTACCTATATATTCTTAAGCTCTGGCTGAACACTGGCATGTCGACCCTTTCTTCTTTGGGCATTGAGTGAAATGTCCTCACTCAACTCTTTTGGACATAGCTAGAATTCTTGACAGATGCTTCAAATGCTTTCACTGCTTGAGCTTGACTCAACGCTTCTTTCTTTAGGCGTTTAGTGGGATATCCTCACTCAATGATTCTGGACTTAGTCAGATTTCTTCCTTGCCAATGCTAAAGCTTTGACAGACTTAGCTTTTCACGATGCCTCTTGTTATATGGGTTGAGTGAACTGCCTTCACTCAACGCCTGTGGACTTAGCCATAAATATGCTTTGCAAACTATTGGGCTTTGACTGTCCATGCTTTACTCAGTACTTTTTGGCATCTGGCATTGAGTGAATAGGCTTCACTCAATTTCTATGTACTTAGATGAATTTCTATCTTTCCTGCATCTTTCCTTGACATCTGGCGTTGAGTGAACTTGCTTCACTTAATGCCTATGGACAATTTTTATCTCTCCACCTTTCATCCTTGTTACCACCTATCACAATCACTTAGATAACATGTCTAAACTTGTTCCAAGGAGCATCCTGCATATATTGAACTTGAACATACATCAAATACAGTTATGCTCTTAGTATTGATTGTGATGCCTCTTCAAATCTAGGGAACATTGAGGTCAATATTCCCAACAATCTCCTCCTATTTGAAAAAGGCAGAACACACAGCAATACTAAGAAGCATTATCACATAAAGCATATTAATTCAATGCAGGTTTAAGCTAGCAGATGTAGCTTTCTCATACCCCTTGAGTTTCTGTCTCTCAAGCATAAAAATTTAGTGTTCTCCATTTTAATGCATTGACTCAACATGTCAAGTCATTGATTTCTCATACCACTTGAACATTTGCTCAAGTAATATGCACTTCTCTCATACCACTTGAATGGAGCACTTTTCTCATACCACTTGAAGCACTTCCCTCATACCACTTGGAGGTGGGAAAGTCATTGCACTTCTCAAACTACTTGAATTTCTCTAAGTAATATGCACTTACTCAACATGGCCTAGTCATGTCAAGTATTTCCCATAACTCCCGCTTTCTGGCTTCTTCAAAAAGGCATTTTTCTAATAAGGTAGGTGAAAGGATCATGGGAGAATATATCTCTTGATCCTTACCATATTCCACTAAAGTAGTGATCAAACTACATGACTAGAGATCATACCTCTTGTGGTATACAAATGATATAACACTTCATTGCAACCACTTGATACTTGACTGGTAAATTGATCCACTTGAGCTAGCTGCTATCATTGATCCACTTGAGCTAATGCCACTCCTCCCCTTTCATGACTTCTATAAAATCCGCTATAGTTAGGGAGGTGATGGATTTTCCTCTTCTCCTGCAGTAGCTTTGTCTTCTCAGCAGCTGCAATGTCTTCTCAGCAGTAACAATCCACTAGTGTTGATCTCCCCCTCAGTCTGTGCATTGTCTTGAGGACATATAGATCATCAGTGTTGATCTTTGATCCACTGTTGCAGCTGTTGGACTTGCTCCCCCTCAATAGAAGCATCTTGACTTGATCCCCCTCTGTTGGAGCATCCTCTATCATTCTCTCTACTAGACACTTGAGTAAGTCTTGATACCAATTGAAAGACTTGAAAGTCTTGATACCACTTGAGAGACTTATCTACATGCAAAAAATGTGATTCATGCAATAGATACAACATAAGAAGCAACTAAAGTTATACCAAGTTCAGCATACATAATTTAAATTTGAAGGTGTTGAACTTGACTTCATCTAGTGGCTTAGTAAAGATGTTGACCACTTGCTTGTCTGTGGGGACAAACTCAAGACTAATGTCTTCCTCTTCCACATCATCCCTAATAAAATGATAGCTAATCTCTATGTGCTTAGTCTTGCTTTATGAGATAGTATTCCTAGCAATATAGATTGCACTAGTTTAATCACAGAACATAAGAGTATTACTATTCTGGATGTTGTAGTCCTGGAGCTGATGTTGGATCCATAGCAACTGTGTATAGCAACTTCCTGCTAAGATGTACTCTGACTCAGCTGTTGAAATTGTTATACTAGTCTGCTTCTTGCTACTCCAAGACATAAGTCTTTTTCCCATGAACTGACAGGTGCCTTATGTGCTCTTCCTGTTCACTTTGCATCCAGCAAAATCTGCATCTGAATAGCCTGTTAGTTCAAAATCCCTATTCCTAGGGTACCATAGGCCAAGATCTGGTATGCCCTTAAGATATCTCAAAATCCTCTTAGCAGTAGAGTAGTGAGACTCTTTAGGGCTAGCCTGATACCTAGCACAAACACTTGTAGCATATATAATGTCTTGCCTACTAACAGTCAGATATAGAACGGAGACAATTATCCATCTATATAAAATTTCATCAATAGGTTTCCCTACCTCATCTTTGTCTATAGGCATACTTGACCCCATGGAAGTTTTCATGGTGGAGGCACTCTCCATTCCAAACTTTTTAATTAACTCCCTAGTGAACTTAGACTGTGAAATGGACAATCCATCTTTAGTCTGCCTTACTTGGATACCCAAGAAGAACTTAAGCTCACTCATACTGATCATCTCAAAATTCCCTTGTATAATTTTGGCAAACTTCCTGCAAAAGTTGTAATCAGTAGACCCAAAAATTATTTCATCTACATAAATTTGGACTATGATGATCTTGCCCTTAGATTCCCTTAGGAATAGGGTCTTTGTTGGAACACCCTATTACTAATTTGGGTAAGGATCACTATGTCTATCTTAGGAAACCAGGTTGACCTAGTTGTATAGTTGTAAAGGTCAACATTAGAATGGGTCTAGGGCTTAGAATTTAGGTTTGAGCTGCCCCCAGGAACTTTCAAGGAATCAGACTTAAAGCTAAGCCAATGTCAGTTATCGTCGAGCTTAGGTCGACGAAACATCGAACTCGGTTCGACGCTCTCTGAGCTCAACTTCGATAAATCGTCGAACTCCGGTCAACGTTCTTCGAGCTCAGGTCGACGATCACTCTTCAGCTATTCTTCAGGTCATTGAGCTCGGTTCGACGATCTTTGAGCTCAGTTCGACGTTTTCTGTCTGTTTGATCTGTTTCCATCTCTGAGCTCAGTTCGACGATCGTAGAGCTCAGATCGATGATCTTTCTGAGAGATCAACGATTCTAAGGATTCAAATGCTGCCAGTCTTTGGAATGTTTTTGAATTCTCTCAGCATTTATGTCAAGGAGATCTGCCAGCCGTTTGTCTTTATTCTAGAGCAAGTTTCAAGGAATTATTTGGGGAATGTTTTATTGGACCTTCCTCTAGAAGACAAGACTTTCTATGGAAGACATTTATGACTGCCAACGGCTATCTTTGACAAGAATTTTTTTTCAGAGAATAAGATCCTCCTTTTTGTCTTCAGAAAAACATATAGGGAACACACAGAGACAACAACAACAAGAATTAAGTCGTGACAGATAACAAGTGATCAATTCTGAAGAATCAGAATAATAATCTTTTTGCTTACAGAAAAGTGATCACAGCTTTATCTCAAGAACTCCAGACACCTCATCTTTCAGCCCTTTTGCTGAAACAATCTTTTGCTGGAGATCTAAACTTCTGAAGACCTATCACCCTAGAGCAAAGCTTCCATTCCTGAACTTGTCCACATCTCAGGGTGAGCTTTGACAACAAAAGATCCACTAGTTTTCTCTCATTTGATTTGAGAACAGAGAAGACAACTTCACCTCTTTATCTTTTCTTTTTCTGCTGTAAAAGGGTTCTTGAACTCCCTTCAAAAGTTCTGTCTGGTTCTGAGAGCCTTGTCAAAACTCAGTGGTGGCAAGACACCTTATCAAAAAATCCAGTTTTGGTTTTTGAGCACCTTATCAAAAGCTCATTGGTGTCAGGACACCTGATCAACTCATCCTGAGTGGATTCCTATCAAGGGTGGTAGAAGAGTGGATGTACCCAGGTTTTTTGGGGAACCACTATATTTCTGTAACACCCCAAAAATCTCAAAACTGGATGTGAGGTGCAGGCTGTTTGACATGGCCTGGGACACGGGCGTGTCCTAGGGCGTGTCGGGGGTACACGGCCTAGGACACGGGCGTGTCCCAGGGCGTGTCACTCAAGAAATGGGCGGACTGAGTCAGAGAATTACACGGCCCGGAACCAAGCCTTGAACACGGCCGTGTCAGATTTGACACGGGCGTGTCCGATGCCGTGTGCCTACCCGTGTACTGCTTGTTGGTTTTGGAGCTCGTTGAGGCAGGGGTGACACGGGCGTGTCACATAACTGACACGGGCGTGTCAGGTTCGACACGGGCGTGTCGATGCCCGTGTTCTGGTAGAGTTCAGTCGGTACGAGTGTCGCGTGTGACGCTTAAGGGTACACGGCCTGTGACACGGGCGTGTCACAGGCCGTGTCAGCCAAAAAAATGTAATTTTGGGAAAATCGTGGCTGTTCCTTTTCTCTATTTGGATCCAAGGGCTCAGGTGATTCCTTGCTGGTTGAAAACCACCAGAGGCTGGATGAAGAGATCATTCTTCATTTGGCTAAGTGAAGAGAGAAAGAGAGAGGAGGAAGAAGAAGGAGGAGGAGATCAAGCCACCGGCGGAGCTCCCGTGGTCCGATTCGAGATCCGAGGCCAGCGCTGTGAAGGCAAAGCTGCTGCGGTTCTTTCTCACCAGCTAGATTTCGATGGCTCCCAAGAGATCGTCAAGGGTAACGATCTCCCTTCTTGGACATGTGAAGTCCTTTTTTTCTGCATTGCATAGGGAAAACCATTCCCCGCGAGTGTGCGGTGGGTTGTGGCGTCCCTTGGGGTAGATATGTGAAGTCCCCCTTGTTAGAGTCCGGAATTGGAGTACGGATCTAGGCATGTTGTGTGAAGCCCATCTGGACATGCTGGTCTGGATTGGTGATGCTTG
The DNA here is from genome assembly GCA_039513925.1 of Platanthera zijinensis. Taxonomy (NCBI): domain Eukaryota; kingdom Viridiplantae; phylum Streptophyta; class Magnoliopsida; order Asparagales; family Orchidaceae; genus Platanthera; species Platanthera zijinensis. The sequence goes on along the minus strand of CM077091.1, from coordinate 55,467,848 downwards.
TTTATATATCGGAGAAGACTCCGTGGTTATGGCTTGTTTGTCTTGTGCCTACCTGTTGCTTGGTGCAGCAGGAAGTACTGGATGAAGTCCAGGAAATGAAGAGGGTTGGATGCAACTCTTGTGGCCATGCGTTGCCACTTTGTGTGCGGTTGAGCCGTTGGGCTGCAATTCGATGAAAAGGCAGATTGCCGAACAGGAAAGGTGAAACCGACCCGCGCCTATAAATTGCCATGGATACTTCCGTATTCGAGGTGGCACGACGACTTGAGCAACGGGGGGTGGCTGATCCGTACCTGCGTTATGTCCGTCCGACTTGGAAGCCTGGTTGTGGGTTTTGTTGGAGCGCATAATGAGAGTCTTAGGCCCGCGCGCCAAAAAGACTAGAATGCTCAATACCGTGTAAACGGTGGTGTTGACCCTGGTTTTCCGGTGCACCAAGAATGTGCCCTGAGTGCACGGACTGTCGGGCCGTGTGGCCGACGGTTGTGATGGCTTGAGTGTGCCTGCGAGCACATATTTGCTATTGTTGATACCATGCTGTGCAGGGAAGGAATGCTACTGCCCCGAGAAAGGGGTAGGATTGTTATAATTGGGTCAGCTGAATGCTGACCGTTGCCGTGTTTGCCACCGTTTGGGTGGATTGTCCCTATGCAGGTACTGGAGAGCCGAGTGGTAAATGAAGGGCTGAAGCCCTTGCTGCTGTTGCTGCTGCTGCTGCTGCGGCTAAGCCCGTGAAGGCTGCGTGAATGGTTTTGTTTGTTTTGCTTTCACTCATGTATGGCCGGCCTGCGCGCCGATGTTTGTAATCCATGATGTGTGGAAAGAGGAACTGTAAGGCCTTAAGGCCAACCCTTCACCTTTGTTGTACATTCCGTGGCTGTATATATAACTGTGGTTTATATATTGGACATTCCTGGTTAGAGTTCAATTTACAACTTAAAGCTTCCGCTAGTATGCTCTGAGTTAGGATACGTGTATGGTTTAGTATTATCCTGTGACCTCACCGTCTGTTTGTGGCATATAGTGTGGGGCCCCGGCCGGACCTTCTACTATACGTCATGTAACGGATGGGGTCGTTACATTTTGGTATCAGCTTCGTTCGATCTTCCTATTTCGAATTCGTGGTCGAATTCTTTTATGGGGTGGCGAGCGCGTGTTTATGCGCCCTGCTGTAACGCTAATGAACTCTGGAATGTCCACTAAGGAATGTACATAATCTTCTTTGAGGAATCTGCGCGTTCCTTTTCTGTTGTTTTGCTTGCATGCGATCGCTAATGTGTGTCCTGTCCACCTATAGGTGACGCGTAGTGGTGCTGGGCAGTCTGAGCCCCAGCGCTCTGATGAGAGTGCGGCACCAGCTGAGGTGACAACACCTCCTCTATCTGCGGAAACTGTTCGCTTAGTTGCTGAGGCTCTATTTGCCATGATTCAGCCGACCGGGCAAGCGCAGCCGGCAGCAGAACCAGTTCGTGTTGATGTAAGACCCGAGCCGATTGAGGATGTAGATCCACGACAGCTGACCGACAGTTGAAGCAATTCATGAGCTTCAGTCCGCCTACGTTTACGGGACTGGGATCCCCAACGCAGGCAGAGGATTGGTTATCGCGTGTCAAGCGGATAATGACAGCGATCAGGGCGGAGGAAACTTTAAAGGTCACCTTGGCCACCTTCATGCTTGAAGGAGAGGCGCGGTTGTGGTGGGACGAGGTTGAGGTACACCATTTGGCGGGCAGGCAATTAACGCAAGTATCGATTGAGGAGATCTCTCGAATATTTCTGGTGAAGCATGTCCCAGCGGCGCAACGCAATGCCATGGAAAATGAGTTCCAACGGTTAAAGCAAGGAGAAGATAGCGTGGATACCTACCTGCATGAGTTTACAAGGTTGGGACGGTATGCGGGAACAATCTTCGCGGATGACCAAAGGAAAATGAATAGGTTCTATGAAGGATTGCGGGATGAGTTGAGGTTCCTGCTTTCGAGTTCAGTGAACCAAGCGTTTCAGGCATTGGTTGATACTGCATGTGCGTTGGAGAAGGACATGAGACGGGTGCAAGGGAACAAGGGCTTGGTTGTGTCAAAGCCAGAGTTTCAAGCACCTCGCCCTAGCAAATCGTTCTAGCAGAAGAAAGGGGGCAAGAGGTCCAAGCCGTCTGGGCAAGTGTCTACGACCGTTGTGTCGGGGGCGACGTCAAGGCCGGAGTCTCGTACATGCTTTACTTGTGGTCGGGTGGGGCATATAGCCCGTGATTGTCGGGTTGTTCAGCCCAAAGGGGAAAAGAAGATGGGTGCGTCTTATGCTGAGAAGGGCAAAGCGGTGGTTGATTCCTCTGCGTCCCAGGCACAGCCCCGAGTTTATCACCTTGTTCAGCAGGAGGCGATTAAGCAAAGTGACGTCGTCACAGGTACGAGTTAATATAGCTTACTTGCTTAAGTGCTAATGTATAGCTTGTGCATGATGTGTGTGTGCTGCAGGCTTTGTCCTGATTCGGAATAATCTGGCGAGAGCCCTGTTTGATACGGGTGCTTCGCATTCTTTTCTGTCTGAGGACTTAGTATCTCGAATTGGGGTGCCGAGTCATGTGACGGTTGATAGTACAAGGGTGCTATTGCCGAATGGCTGTGTGATGCTTGCGGTTAGGGCTTGCGATGTGGATGTTCAAATAGGAAGTCAGGATTTCGGTTTGAGTGCAGTTGTGCTACCGTTATCGGAGTTTGATGTGATCTTTGGCATGGACTGGCTCTCGGAGCAGTGTGCCTTTATTGATTGCAACTCCAAGGAGATCACACTGGGCCAGAATACCGGACTTGTGACGAAGTTCGCTGGTATGCGAGGAGTTGGTGGGACTTTGTTGTCTGCGCTCCAAGTCGTCAATGCTGTTTGGAAGGGCGCGGAGTTATTCTTCACGCTAATTCAAGCTGTTGAGCCAAAGGCCAGTGTCGGTGACGTTCTGGTTGTGTCAGAGTTTGCCGATGTGTTTTCTAATGATCTTCCTGGGTTACCACCCCAGCGGGAGATTGACTTCTCTATTGAGTTGGTGCCAGGTGCTAAACCTGTGGCCCGCTCACCATATCGCGTCGCGCCAAAAGAGATGGCTGAATTGAAAGTCCAATTGCAAGAGTTGTTGGAGCAGGGATACATACGCCCAAGTATGTCACCTTGGAGCGCACCTGTTCTATTTGTGAAAAAGAAAGACGGTAGTTTGCGGTTATGTATTGACTACCGCGAATTGAATAAGCTGACGGAGAAAAACAAATATTCAATTTCAAGGATTGATGACCTATTTGATCAGCTGGCAGGATCAACGGTCTATTCCAAGTTGGATTTGAAATCGGGATATTATCAGTTGAGGATTCGGGAAAGTGACATTCCCAAGATGGCATTTGGAACACGCTACGGTCATTATGAGTTCACGGTAATGCCGTTTGGCCTAGGTAATGTGCCTTCGGTATTTATGGATCTAATGCATCGAACGTTCCGAGAGTACTTGGATTTGTTCGTGATTGTGTTTATCGATGACATCTTAGTATACTCTCAGTCGGAAGAGGATCATGCAAACCATTTGCGGTTGGTCTTGCATACCCTGTGGAGGAATAAGCTTTATGCCAAGTTCTCAAAGTGTGATTTCTGGCTCTCTTCAGTAGCCTTTTTAGGCCATGTGGTAAGTGGAGAAGGTATCGCGGTGGATCCGTTGAAGATAAGTGCCATTCGAGATTGGCCAGTGATGTCTTCAGTGGCCGAGGTTAGGAGCTTCCTTGGGCTTGCGGGCTACTATAGACGGTTTGTGGAAAACTTCTCACGATTGCTTTACCTCTGACCACGCTGACGAGAAAAGATCAAAGGTTCATTTAGACGCCGGAGTGCGCGCGAGCTTTTGAAGACCTGAAGAGTCGTTTGACCACGGCGCTTGTGTTGACATCGCCATGTGGTACAGATGGCTATGAGATCTATAGTGATGCTTCCGGGAGCGGCTTAGGCTGCTTTCTTCTGCAGTTTGGTAAAGTGATTGCTTATGGCTCGCGCCAGTTGAAAGTGCATGAGCGGAATTACCCCGTCCATGATTTGGAGTTGGCGGCGGTAATCTTTGCGCTCAAGTTGTGGCGGCACTATCTTTATGGCGTTAAAGTGGACATCTATACAGATCACAAAAGCCTAAAGTACTTGTTGGATCAGAAGGATCTGAATATGTGACCACGAAGATGGATGGAGTTCCTTGGGGACGACACCTTCGAGATTCACTATACTCCCGGGAAGGGAAATGTGGTCGTTGATGCTTTGAGTCGGACTCCGGTACGGGCAAGCTGGTTGCAAAGGCATGATCAGCGTTTAATCCAGGAATTGGAAGCATTGGAGATATCTTGTGTTGACAAGGGTTCGTCGACCGATGCATGCTTGAACTGGATGGAGGTTCAATATGACCTTACGGACAGAGTTCGGCGAGCAATGGAGCTTGATGAAAGTCTCCAGCGCTATGCTAAAGATGGGCCGGATGACCAATTCTCTTGGGATAATGGTTTGTTATGAAGAAATGGTCGAGTGTGCGTCCCGAGTGTGGGTAAATTGAGGGAAGAGTTGATGTACGAAGCTCACTTTGCAAAGTACTCAGTTCACCCAGGGAGCACAAAGATGTACAGAGATCTGAAAAAGCTGTTCTGGTGGCCCGAACTAAAGAAAGATGTAGCACGTTATGTGGCGGAATGCAATACCTGTGCGTTGGTGAAAGAAGAATGCCAGAAGCCTGGCGGTTTCCTGAAGTCGTTACCCATTCCGGAGTGGAAGTTCGATGACATTTCGATGGATTTCGTGCACGAGTTGCCGAGATCGCAACGCGGTCATGATTCAATCTGGGTGATTGTGGACCGGTTGACAAAAGTGGCGCACTTCCTTCCAAACAGAAGAGACGATTCAGTGGAAACCTTGGCCAAGCTCTATGTGGAGCAGATTGTTCGACTGCACGGTGTTCCTCGGAGCATCGTCAGTGACCGTGATGGGCGATTCACATCAAATGATTGGCGGCTAGTTCATCAAATGTTGGGTACAAAATTAGCGTTTAGTATGGCCTTTCATCCCCAAACGGATGGCCAGACTGAACGAACCAACAGGACGATGGAGGACATGCTACGCATGTGCGCCCTCGACTTTGGTAAGAGGTGGGAAGATTATATTTTTCTTGTAGAATTTGCCTATAATAATAGCTACCAAGCGAGCATCGGTATGGCACCATTTGAGGGTTTGTATGGTCGTAAATGTCGTACACCGTTAGCTTGGGCAAAAGCAGGCGAATCTACGCTGCATGGGAAAAAGGAAGTCGAAGAAGCTACCTCGCTTATACGCTCTATTCGGGAGAGGTTATTGATCGCCCAAGATCGTCAAGAAAAGTACTACAATGCCAAACATCGGAATGTGGAGTTCGCAGTGGGTGATTGGGTATATTTGAAGATCAAACCCTTCAAAGGCGTGTCCAGGATTCGGCGTTTGAAAAAGCTAAGTCCGAGGTATCTTGGTCCATTTGAGGCGGTGGAGCGAGTTGGGGAAGCTGCTTATCGACTACTTTCAGCAAACTTGGGTGGATTACATGATGTATTTCACATCTCAGTATTTCGTAAGGCTGTTATGGATCCAGCTCAAGTAGTAGAGAATGATCGGGTACCGGTCGAGTATGGGCTAACGACGAGGGTTCGACCCATTCGGATCGAGGATCGAGCCGAGAAACAGTTGCGAAACAAAGTGATCGGGATGGTCAAAGTCCGATGGGACAATTGTGGCCGTGAAGAGCTAACATGGGAGCGAGAGCAGACCATGTGAGCTGAATTTCCCGAGCTGTTTATATAAACTGTTGACCGTGTACCTTTTGTAATAACAGAGTTATCAAGTTATAGCATTGAATTTTCTTGTTTCCTTACCGTGTCAAATTTCGGGACGAAATTTTATTAAGGAGGGGAGGATTGTAACACCCCAAAAATCTCAAAACTGGATGTGAGGTGCAGGCTGTTTGACACGGCCTAGGACACGGGCGTGTCCCAGGGCGTGTCGGGGGTACACGGCCTGGGACACGGGCGTGTCCCAGGGCGTGTCACTCAAGAAATGGGCGGACTGAGTCAGAGAATTACACGGCCCAGAACCAAGCCTTGAACACGGCCGTGTCAGATTTGACACGGGTGTGTCCGATGCTGTATGCCTACCCGTGTACTGCTTGTTTGTTTTGGAGCTCGTTGAGGCAGGGGTGACACGGGCATATCACATGACTGACACGGGCATGTCAAGTTCGACACAGGCGTGTCGATGCCCGTGTTCTGGTAGAGTTCAGTCGGTACGAGTGCCGCGTGTGCCGCTTAAGGGTACACGGCCTGTGACACGGGCGTGTCATAGGCCGTGTCAGCCAAAAAAATGTAATTTTGGGAAAATCGTGGCCGTTCCTTTTCTCTATTTGCATCCAAGGGCTCAGGTGATTCCTTGCTGGATGAGAACCACCAGAGGCTGGATGAAGAGATCATTCTTCATTTGGCTAAGTGAAGAGAGAAAGAGAGAGGAGGAAGAAGAAGGAGGAGGAGATCAAGCCACCGGCGGAGCTCCCGTGGTCCGATTCGAGATCTGAGGCCAGCGCTGTGAAGGCAAAGCTGCTGCGGTGCTTTCTCACTGGCTAGATTTCGATGGCTCCCAAGAGATCGTCAAGGGTAACGATCTACCTTCTTGGACATGTGAAGTCCTTCTTTTCTACATTGCATAGGGAAAACCCTTCCCCGCGAGTGTGCGGTGGGTTGTGGCGTCCCTTGGGGTAGATATGTGAAGTCCCCCTTGTTAGAGTCAGGAATTGGAGTACAGATCTAGGCATGCTGTGTGAAGCCCATCTGGACATGCTGGTCTGGATTGGTGATGCTTGTTTGCATATCGGAGAAGACTCCGTGGTTATGGCTTGTTTGCCTTGTGCCTACCTGTTGCTTGGTGCAGCAGGAAGTACTGGATGAAGTCCAGGAAATGAAGAGGGTTGGATGCAACTCTTGTGGCCGTGCGTTGCCACTTTGTGTGCGGTTGAGCCGTTGGGCTGCAATTCGATGAAAAGGCAGATTGCCGAACAGGAAAGGTGAAACCAACCCGCGCCTATAAATTGCCATGGATACTTCCGTATTCGAGGTGGCACGACGACTTGAGCAACGGGGGGTGGCATATCCATACCTGCGTTATGTCCGTCCGACTTGGAAGCCTGGTTGTGGGTTTTGTTGGAGCGCATAATGAGAGTCTTAGGCCCGCGCGCCAAAAAGACTAGAATGCTCAATACCGTGTAAACGGTGGTGTTGACCCTGGTTTTCCGGTGCACCAAGAATGTGCCCTGAGTGCACGGACTGTCGGGCCGTGTGGCCGACGGTTGTGATGGCTTGAGTGTGCCTACGAGCACATATTTGCTATTGTTGATACCATGTTTTGCAGGGAAGGAATGCTATTGCCCCGAGAAAGGGGTAGGATTGTTATAATTGGGTCAGCTGAATGCTGACCGTTGTCGTGTTTGCCACCGTTTGGGTGGATTGTCCCTATGCAGGTACTGGAGAGCCGAGTGGTAAATGAAGGGATGAAGCCCTTGCTGCTGTTGCTGCTGCTGCTGCGGCTAAGCCCGTGAAGGCTGAGCGAATGGTTTTGTTTGTTTTGCTTTCACTCATGTATGGCCAGCCTGCGCGCCGATGTTTGTAATCCATGATGTGTGGAAAGAGGAACTGTAAGGCCTTAAGGCCAACCCTTCACCTTTGTTGTACATTCCGTGGCTGTATATATAACTGTGGTTTATATATTGGACATTCCTGGTTAGAGTTCAATTTATAACTTAAAGCTTCCGCTAGCATGCTCTGAGTTAGGATACGTATATGGTTTGGTATTATCCTGTGACCTCACCGTCTGTTTGTGGCATATAGTGTGGGTCCCCGGCCGGACCTTCTACTATACGTCATGTAACGGATGGGGTCGTTACAATTTCCTTGTGTCTTCTGGCTTGTTTGTGTGATTGATTTGCTGTGTGCTGTGCTCTTTACTTCTTTGTTTTTAACTCTTTACTAGCACTCTACACTATACTATAAATTGAATTTTATATGTGCTAATTATTTCAAAATTGTGAAATTAATTTAAATAAACTCTATTCACCCCCCTCTAGAGTTGAGATAGATCTTACTCTCACTTTCAATTGGTATCAGAGGCAGGTTGGTTGCTCATATAGGCTAACACCTGAACCAAAAGATCCTTGATAAGATCAATCTCTTAAGAGGGTTATTTTCACTATATCTATCTATTTAAATAGACATGGCACAGAACAAAGATTATGCAAGCACCAGACCTCCAGTGTGCAACCTTTCCAAGTTTGCACTCTGGAAGGCAAGGATTAAACTTTATATGAATTCTATTGATGAGGATATATTTAATTCTGTTTTGACAGTGTGCCCAACACCTCCAGAGACCACAAGCACAAGTATTGTTCCACCTCCCTCAGGAACAGATGCAGACATAAAGAAATGGAAAACTGCAGATGCAAAGGCCATGAACATCTTAGCTTAGACAATGTCTGATGAGATATTTCAGAAGGTAGCTAACTGCAACTCAGCCAAAGGAATTTGGGACAAGTCTCTGAAATTGTCTCAGGGTCTGCTGATGAAAGAAAAGACAGGAGATCCCATCTGATAAGTCAATATGAGAACTTCAAAAAGGGAGAAGCTGAATCAGTGGCTGACATGTACAATAGACTAAGTCTGATTGTCAATGAGTTAAAGACTTTGGATAAAGAAATCTCATTGACTGAGCTGAATGACAAAATCCTAATGTGCTTCCCCAGCACTTGGGATTCAAGAATCTGGCCAATCAAAGATGCCAGAAGTCTAAATGAGATTACCACTGAAGCTCTCCTGGGCAAGCTCAAATCCTATGAGCTGCTCATTAAAAATAGAGAAGAAGAACAAAAGGCTACTTCTCCAGTCACAAGGAAAGAAAAGACCATAGCCTTCAAAGCTGCAGAAGAGGAGCCTGAAGATAAAGCTACAGAAAATGATGAGCTCCTAAGTCTACTGGCCAAAAGATTCTACAAGATGGCCAGAAAATACTTCAGAAAGAGATCATACAAGGGTCATGATAAACCAAGGTATGATAAATCAAATAACAATAAAGAAATCATATGTTTTGGTTGCAGGAAACCAAGTGATGGTTAAAACGCGCAGGTTTCTTTTTTTATTTTATTTTAAGATGAGAGGGATTTTATTTTATAAAGAAAAAGAAGAGCGTTTTTATTTTGTTAGAAACCGAGTTTTAACGAGAGGGAGGCAAGTGCACCTATCGCGTGTAGTACAGGATATTCCGGTGTGGAATATCGGGGTCGTATTGTTCTCGGGGCCGGCTTAGCTATATCTACTCTTTCCCTGAAAGCCTATTATTCTACAGATAATTTTTATGTTTGATAAAAAAGGAAATGGCATAAATATATAAAAAATGCATAATAATAATAAAGCATAAAATAAAGTGCGGAAATAAATGAAGTGCAGAAGGTCGATGACCAACTTAGCGCGACGCTATCAAAAAGAGAATTGAACTAAAATAACTTTTAATAAAAAGAGATCCTAATTTTCAAATTAATTAAGGCGGAGACTCGGCCGTGGAGGTTCCAAAGGAATGAGCTCACTTATCTCTAGGACTATCGCTCACCTGAACGCTAAGACTATTCGACCGATCGTTAGACCGACGAAGGATTCCTCTTAACGCCCGCATTACGCTGAGAACCCCGCTATTGGGTGGGGAACCCAATCCAGTAGAGTCACGCGCCTCCTCTCTCGAGGGTTAGTGCGGAGCTCTCTTTACCCAAGGGTGATCGGTCCATACGTGCGGCCTCTCGGCGTTGCGTATGGATAACGGAAATAGAGCCCGCACATCGATATGCGGTCCTATGCGTCGTTAACCCGGGGCAAACCTTAAGAAATTTAATAAAAAAGAAAACAGGACCTTTAATTATTTAAAGCTACTTTATCTGTCCCAATGCTCTTCGATATTGAGGGCTAAGGGCAGTTAGCCACTCATCGGAATGGGGACACTTACACTAGAAAGCAATAAAGAAAGCTGTAAAGAAAGCAGTAAAGAAAGCTGAAAATTGCAAGTCCTACTCAAACGAGTAGGACTGAAGAAAGCAGTAAATGCGAATCCCGGCTCAAATGAGTGGGCGGGGGTAAATTAATCTCATACACGCACGCACTCTACTTGAAAGTAAAACACACACACGCACTCTACAGAAAATTAAACACACACACACACACAAAGTTTTCCTACTCAAGTGAGTAGGAAGAAAATGAAAGCGATAAAATGCAAGTCCCATTCAAACGAGTGGGCGGGAAATGAAAGCAGAGCGTCATTTAACCCTTAACGAGTAGGCGGAAATAAATGCATACGCACACACTCTACAGAAATTAAAATAAAGCAATAAAATCTAACTCATACACGCACGCACACATGCAAAAAATTAAGAAAAACAAAGTGACTGAAAAATTAAAACAACTGCATTTCTACCGCTAGAATGCGGTAGAAATGCATAAAAAGTGAAAATAAAAATTAACCGGACAAAAAGTTTTGAAAATTAAAAGCTAAATGAAGTGAGCGAAAAATTATAACGATTACTTTTTCATTCTTAGATTTTTATAAAAACTCCTAAAAAGTGAAAATAAAACTGAAAAAGACGAAAAGTTTTACAATCCTAAAGAGCCTAAGTTAAATAAAATGAAAACGAACACTTTTAGGAGAGTTTTTATAAAACCTATATGAATGAAAATGGTAAAGAAAGAAGAAAAAGCTAAAGCTAAAAAGTGCGAAAAATGAAAATAAAATGGACATTACAACGGCTAGAAAGTGCGGAAAATCCTAAACTAAGCTAAGTTATAAAAGCTATAATTGAAAACAAAGATAAAATACACAAAAAGGAACGAAAAATCACTTAAGAAAGGCGCTTCCAAATGAACATTCATACTATATAAAGAGAGAAAAACTAATATTTCATTTATGAAAAAGCTATTACATGAAAGCTTAAGCTAGAAAGCTAAAACAAACTAAGGGAGGGGGAGAAAATTCTCTTACATAAGCATTTGGAATTCACTTGGGCAGCACCTCCCCTAAGTGAAGTGGCCAAAAAAGGAGACAAGAAAAGCTTCCTGGAAGCTTGTATTTATAGGCAAAATTTCGGGTGTGATATGCCCTAGGTCACGGGCGTGACAAGGGGGCGTGTCACTACTATTCATGAGCTGATCGGGTGATTTGACTAGAGCTTTGACTTTGGCTGAAAACGTGGCGGTCACGCCCCAGGTCAAGGGCGTGACAGGTGTCAGTCACGGGCGTGACTAGGGCGTGACGGGGAGCTGGATCTGGGGATTTGACGGGAGCTTTGACTTCGGGGCGGTCCACGTGGCGGACACGGGCGTGACGAAATTGTCACGGGCGTGTAAGGGGGGCGTGACCGGGACAGCTGGCAGCTCGATGTCGGCAGCGTTGACTGTTTGACTAAGCGTTGCGTGTCGGCCTCGATACGGGCGTGACGAGCTTTGACACGGGCGTGACATGAAGGTGTCGAGCGAGGAACAGTGAAATCGGTTAGTGTCGACAACCCGCTGGCGTTGAGTGCCTGACACGCCTGTGTCGGGCATGGTCACGGGCGTGACAGGCCAAAAATTCAGTTTTTTTGAAAAATTCCAGAAAACAAAAATAAATTAAGTTAATATAAAATTTACAAAAAAGAAGCATTTTATTAAAGAAAATAAACTAAAAAAGACAAAAATAAAGTAAAATGACATAATTAAAATACAAAAATATAGGTATATTTACAACTCATCAAATACCCCCATACTTAAGCTTTTGCTATTCCAGAGCAAAAGTTGGAGATGAACCTATAAGGAATAAAAAAGAATCCTAAATTTAACTAACGCTTAACTTAATTGTACGAAAGATCGAAATGAATTTCCGGGGTCTCGGAATTAAATCCTAAATTATGAAAATGTTATAAATAGAGGAACCGTTTCAAAAATACTTCTAAATGGAAAAAAGAAAGCGAAAATTATTTTCGTTAGTCTAACAAAAATGGATTGGAATTATCGAAAAAAACTTTCGCTGAAAAGAAATTGATAGGAAATAATTCAATTTAAAAATTATGCTCTCAAAAAGTTTTAAATTAAATCTAGAATCATGAAAATTATATAAGTGGATTGGCGGATATGAAGAAGGCTTTGATTTTAAGGCGAGGTAATTTTTTCTCGAACCTCCACATTTTTTCTTTGAATAGTTAGGAAAATGAAATCATATTTTCCTAACAAGTAAATTTTTTTTTATTTTTCTTCATAAATAAAATAAATAAACCCAATGTATATGTATAGGAGTAATGAATTTTATCCACTTACTCCGTCATATAATCTTTTTAATTATTGGGTGCCTATGTTTACGAGACGAAATCTTATCCCCATTGACATAAGATCTTTTAAGGGTGAGTGGGGAATCATGCCAATTAAGGTATGAAAAAAAGGTGGAAGGGATGAATTTCTAAAAGGAAGCTAGAGTTTAATAAAAAAATTCGAGACCAACCTCTTTAATTTGGACGTTCCTACGTTTCTAAAAGCATAAGTGGAAATAATATAGAATCCATAAATGTTATTTTCTAACATAAAAATCTGCTTTATTTCAAAAAATAAGAAGTGAAAATGAGAAAAACAAGTTCCCTATAATAAGAAAAAGCCATAAAAAACTCTTTAAAATCTTAACCCCAGAAATTTAAGTCTATCGAGCTACAATTAAAAAAACGAATAGTAAATAAAGAATTAATTAAAATTCTCTTATAAATAAACTCAAAACGATTATTTTGGAGAGCAAAGAGGTTAAGAAATGAGGTTTTCGAATTATTTATTACAAAATAAAAATTTTTTTTTTATGAGTTTTTCTAATTTTTTATTTTGGGGTTATTATCATTTTTTGGAATTTTTTAAAGGTTATGCAATTTTTTTTTTAGTTTTTTGAGTTATATAGATTTTTTTTTTGAATTTTTGGATTTACAGAAATATTTACAAGAAAAGAGAGAATTTTTACAAGATAGGAAAGAGAAGTGGAAATAGATAAGAATATTTACAAAATATTTACAAAGTAGAAAAAGGATCGCCCACGAACAGACTCTTATTTGTGGTTGGTTCGATGAGTCGAACGTCGCGGAGCGATGTTTTTATTTTTTTTGAAATTTTATTATTAATATTTAATGCATGAAAATTTTTTTTTTTTTTGAAATTTTTAATTTTTGCAAATTTTTTTGAATTTTTATTAAGTGCTTGAAATAAAAGGACAGAAAATAGGAAACACTCCCATACTTAAGTCCAACATTGTCCCCAATGTTGCACTAAGTATGAGGAACAAGATATATATAAAAAAATCTAGGCAGCATGTACAAAAATTAAAAAACAGGGGTTTAGAAATCTTTCCTAAAACGCGTTCGGGGAAGCCCGTTAAATTAAGACCTGCAAAAGTTAAAGTAAAAGCAGAAAAAATAAAACAGAAAAAAGAAAAATATAAGTTCGGCGAAAAGTGCGGGTGATAGGGGGCGACAAGTGGGTGTGACTCGTAAGCTAACGTCTTAGCTAAGTGAGCGCGATCGATATGTGATCCCCTAGCGCTCACGATTGTGAAGCGCGCCGAAACTACAAAATAAATACATAATTAATAAATTTTTTTGTTTTATATATATTTTCTTAGTTTTTTTTTTTTTGAATTTTTAGAGATGTTTTTTTTTTATGTTTTTATTGTTGATTTTTTGAAAATAAAAAAAAGAAAATAAGTTAAAGGCGAAATAAAAATGAAAAATATATATTTTTTTGAATTTTAAAAGAAAGATAAAAAAAAAATTGTCAGCATTTTTTTAAGTTTTTTAAGTTTTTGATTTTTTTTTTTAAGTTTTAAATTTTTCTGATTTTTTTTGTTTTAAAGTTTTAAAAAAAAATTTTTTTTTTATTTGATTTTTTTTTGTTTAAGTATTTATTATTAATATTAATAATGATATTATTATTATTATTAATATAAATTTTTTTGTTGATCAAATTTTTTTTTTTTTTTATATATATATATTAGTAGAAATAAAGGGTAAAATTAATAGGTTTCAGGAATTCAAAATAGTAAGTCGAAATTTTCCCCGGCAACGGTGCCAAAAACTTGATGGTTAAAACACGCAGGTTTCTTTTTTATTTTATTTTAAGATGAGAGGGATTTTATTTTATAAAGAAAAAGAAGAGCGTTTTTATTTTGTTAGAAACCGAGTTTTAACGAGAGGGAGGCAAGTGCACCTATCGCGTGTAGTACAGGATATTCCGGTGTGGAATATCGGGGTCGTATTGTTCTCGGGGCCGGCTTAGCTATATCTACTCTTTCCCTGAAAGCCTATTATTCTACAGATAATTTTTATGTTTGATAAAAAAGGAAATGGCATAAACATATAAAAAATGCATAATAATAATAAAGCATAAAATAAAGTGCGGAAATAAATGAAGTGCAGAAGGCCGATGACCAACTTAGCGCGACGCTATCAAAAAGAGAATTGAACTAAAATAACTTTTAATAAAAAGAGATCCTAATTTTCAAATTAATTAAGGCGGAGACTCGGCCGTGGAGGTTCCAAAGGAATGAGCTCACTTATCTCTAGGACTATCGCTCACCTGAACGCTAAGACTATTCGACCGATCGTTAGACCGACGAAGGATTCCTCTTAACGCCCACATTACGTGGAGAACCCCGCTATTGGGTGGGGAACCCAATCCGGTAGAGTCACGCGCCTCCTCTCTCGAGGGTTAGCGCGGAGCTCTCTTTACCCAAGGGTGATCGGTCCATACGTGCGGCCTGTCGGCGTTGCGTATGGATAACGGAAATAGAGCCTGCACATCGATATGCGGTCCTACGCGTCGTTAACCCGGGGCAAACCTTAAGAAATTTAATTAAAAAGAAAACAGGACCTTTAATTATTTAAAGCTACTTTATCTGTCCCAATGCTCTTCGATATTGAGGGCTAAGGGCGGTTAGCCACTCATCGGAATGGGGACACTTACACTAGAAAGCAATAAAGAAAGCTGTAAAGAAAGCAGTAAAGAAAGCTGAAAATTGCAAGTCCTACTCAAACGAGTAGGACTGAAGAAAGCAGTAAATGCGAATCCCGGCTCAAATGAGTGGGCGGGGGTAAATTAATCTCATACACGCACGCACTCTACTTGAAAGTAAAACACACACACGCACTCTACAGAAAAATAAACACACACACACACAAAGTTTTCCTACTCAAGTGAGTAGGAAGAAAATGAAAGCGATAAAATGCAAGTCCCACTCAAACGAGTGGGCGGGAAATGAAAGCAGAGCGCCATTTAACCCTTAACGAGTAGGCGGAAATAAATGCATACGCACACACTCTACAGAAATTAAAATAAAGCAATAAAATCTAACTCATACACGCACGCACACATGCAAAAAATTAAGAAAAACAAAGTGACTGAAAAATAAAAATAACTGCATTTCTACCGCTAGAATGCGGTAGAAATGCATAAAAAGTGAAAATAAAAATTAACCGGACAAAAAGTTTTGAAAATTAAAAGCTAAATAAAGTGAGCGAAAAATTATAACGATTACTTTTTCATTCTTAGATTTTTATAAAAACTCCTAAAAAGTGAAAATAAAACTAAAAAAGATGAAAAGTTTTACAATCCTAAAGAGCCTAAGTTAAATAAAATGAAAACGAACACTTTTAGGAGAGTTTTTATAAAACCTATATGAATGAAAATGGTAAAGAAAGAAGAAAAAGCTAAAGCTAAAAAGTGCGAAAAATGAAAATAAAATGGACATTACAACGACTAGAAAGTGCGGAAAGTCCTAAACTAAGCTAAGTTATAAAAACTATAATTGAAAACAAAGATAAAATGCACAAAAAGGAACGAATAATCACTTAAGAAAGGCGCTTCCAAATGAACATTCATACTATGTAAAGAGAGAAAAACTAATATTTCATTTATGAAAAAGCTATTACATGAAAGCTAAAGCTAGAAATCTAAAACAAACTAAGGGAGGGGGAGAAAATTCTCTTACATAAGCATTTGGAATTCACTTGGGCAGCACCTCCCCTAAGTGAAGTGGCCAAAAAAGGAGACAAGAAAAGCTTCCTGGAAGCTTGTATTTATAGGCAAAATTTTGGGTGTGACACGCCCTAGGTCACGGGCGTGACAAGGGGGCGTGACACTACTATTCATGAGATGATCGGGTGATTTGACTGGAGCTTTGACTTTGGCTGAAAACGTGGCGGTCATGCCCCAGGTCACGGGTGTGACAGGTGTCAGTCACGGGCGTGACTAGGGCGTGACAGGGAGCTGGATCTGGGGATTTGACGGGAGCTTTGACTTCGGGGCGATCCACGTGGCGGACACGGGCGTGACGAAATTGTCACGGGCGTGTAAGGGGGGCGTGATCAGGACAGCTGGCAGCTCGATGTCGACAGCGTTGACTGTTTGACTAAGCGTTGCGTGTCGGCCTCGACACGGGCGTGACGAGCTTTGACACGGGCGTGACATGAAGGTGTCGAGCGAGGAATAGTGAAATCGGTTAGTGTCGACAACCCGCTGGCATTGAGTGCCTGACACGCCCGTGTCGGGCATGGTCACAGGCGTGACAGGCCAAAAATTCAGTTTTTCTGAAAAATTCCAGACAACAAAAATAAATTAAGTTAGTATAAAATTTACAAAAAAGAAGCATTTTATTAAAGAAAATAAACTAAAAAAGACAAAAATAAAGTAAAATGACATAATTAAAATACAAAAATATAGGTATATTTACAACTCATCACTAGGCCATATTGTGCCTGACTGTCCAAAAAATAAGAACAAGGACAAGAAAGATAGAAGAGAAAGAAGAAAAGAAAAAGACTTCAGAAAGAACAGCTCAGACAAACCCTCCTTCAGCAAGAACAAACATACAAGGAAGGGATTTGTTGCTGAGACATGGAGTGAAACTGAAGAGGACTCTGAAGCCTCATCCAGCTCCAGTGATGATGAGGATGATGTTGATGAAAAGGAATTCTGCATGATGGCTATCAATGCCTCTCAAACAGACTCAGAAGCAGAAGAGTCAGAATCAGATTCAGAAGCTCAACTAGAAGAAGATCAGGTAATCAATTCATTTGATTTCAGTTCTGAGGATTTTAAACATGAGTTTAAGGTACTATGCCTAGATCTGTTGGAGTCTGAGAAGGAAATCACTTCCCTCAGAAAACAACTATCTGAGTATAGCACTATAAAATCAGAGAACCTCAAACTCTCTGAGGAGTTGGAATGTTGTAGGGAAGAGATAGCTTCACTGAAAAGTGAACTATCAAAAGCCAAAAAGTTTGAAGAATCCCTAAAAGGGAGAAGTATCAGACTTATGGACATTACAAGCACAGTGAACTCTAGACTTAATAGTACACTGGGCTTGGGTGCTTCATACAGCCAACCTTTAATATTAACAACTCCAATCAAATTTATCTCTGACAAAGGAAAGGGAGTAGTAGAAGTAGCTAGGAAGAATGCAGATTTGCCAGAGAAAATTTCAATTCAACAGATTGCGTTGAGCAGAGCTCGACGATCTAACCCAAGATCGTCGAACTCAGCTCGACGATATCCAAACTCTGAACTCCAGAATAATCGATCTTCGAACAGAGATCGACGATCTGACCCAAGATCATCGACCTAAGCTCGACGTTCGTCGAACAGAGATTAGGTCTGTGAACATTCCTTCAATGGCACATCTAGATTCAATCCCAGAAGTCCCACATCCCAAGGCTTTAACCCCTATACTGAATGGATAGTACCTCCTAGGAGATACCATCCTGAAGGTTATAAGAGTCAACCTGGGATGTCTTTCATTTCTGAATTCAAAGGATATCAACCTAGGCCCAAGGTTAACTGGGTCAAAAACATATAAGCTGTTTTTGTGCAGGTGAAGACCTATCCAACATCAAACTAGATATGGTATCTGGATAGTGGGTGCTTAAAGCACATGACAGGGAACAGGGAGAACCTAACATCCTTCATAACCAAACTTGGACCCAAAGTAATTTTTGGTGATTCAAATTTTGGCCAAACCAAAGGATATGGTGCTGCTCAGATAGGCTCAGATACTTTCAAGAAGGTGGCATATGTAGAAGGACTAAAGCACAATCTGATAAGTATCAGTCAGCTATGTGATGAAGGATAGGGAAATCTTTCCCCGTCCAAATCGATCGAGGCGATCGATCCTCGTGTGACCGTTGGTAGACCTTGACGACTTCGCTAAGAAGATTGGATCTCCAGTGCTTTGCTGCTGTTTTCAGTTGCCGCCGCCAACACCGAGAGCCTCGCCGCTGCTCGTCGCCGCCGTCGGTCTCGGGGAGATTCTCTCCAAGTGAGATCTAGGGTTGTGGGCTCTTCGTTGACTTCAAGAACATGTCGTCGAACGAAGAGGGACACCTTAGTCTCCATACGTTGTTTGTATTTCTTACAAGCTATTTTTAATTCTTTGTAAAGGACCGATTGGTCTCTAGTTGTAGGGTTGGGTGCAACCCGTGTTGTGGGAGTGTTGACTCCTACGTGTGGAAGGGTTCCTTCCGTTAGTGCAAGGATTGGATTTCAATCCTATTGGTTAAGTGACAGAGTCGTCCCTGGTTGGGAGATAGGTCGAAGGGGGAAAGTGGACGTACCCAAATCGGGGAACCACTATAAATTGCTTGTGTACTTTTTGTGCTGTGTTGTTTTATTTTCTTGTGCAGGTAAAACCTTAATTCCGCAAATACGCTGCAAAGGCACATCAACTAGGATTTACTTGATATCATGACAGTAGCTTTACCAATTTCACCGGTCATTCCTAGATGGATAAGTGCAATAATCTTGATGTCAGAGGTCATGTTCAGTGACTCTTCATGACGTATCTTTTCAATTTTCGGAGGCAAACTTATCCCAAAAAAAAATGTCAAACTAATCTCTACTAGTGGAAGTAAAGGTTATCTCACACATATACTCCTTCCCAAGGTGAATGAGCATACGCGAATACTTTTTCTATAAGACCATCTAATTTCAAACGAGGTGAATTCATTATTAAGTGTGGATATGTCAACATACATATATACATATATGGAATTATTTATGCGATATGGCTCAAACATTTGGACTAATTGCAATTACCTGTGATAACAAGACGTAACATTCAAATCATCAGCACAGGTTACATCAGGAGGTCAGTATGCATGTGCCTATAATGATGGCATTGCTCCCATTCTCGACACTTTATCCACGTCAATCTTGGAGCATCTCCTGTCCAGTTCCCGCCAAGATTGTGGGAACCTGGACCACCCTGCAGGAAAGCGTTATCTTGCCTTAGGAACCCAATAAGTATTGGGTCCTAGGTTCCTATCAGCATAATAATTGGGATGCCACCCCTCAGGGATCCTGGAGGGAGGACTAACATTGCCTCGAGGATATGGAAGTCCCCTTGCCTTTGACACAGAAGGGTTATGCCAACAATCTATGGTAAAATGACCCACTTTGCCACAACACCAACATTCATGAATGTTGTACCACCGTTTGTGACCTGAACCGGTGACTGAGGTAGTCAAGGACCTAGGTCTAAACGGGATAAAGCCGGATCTGTTCTCAAAATTGCCTCTTCCATCGTGACACTTGGAAGGGTGGAAGGAAGGCATGTAGTGAGCGTCATGAGGCCTGGGAGGTGGTGCCTTCCTTTCAGTCAGCACCCTATCAGAGGCCCCATGAGCACTAACTGCATGACTTCTAACCCCCCTTTTTTGTGTCCTAGGGTGGTGAGAGGCGCAGTGAGAGCTGATATCAGCAGATTCATGCAGAGTTGGGGCTGTGGCAGAGAATACAAATGGTTCAGAGCGAGCCTTAGGCATTCTCTCAAGGGTGGCCATGACAGCCCTTGCATTATGGGTGTTTACACATGAGGGCAGATCACCCTTGCAGTGACCACGGTTGTTCCTGTGATCATACCTGTAGGCATGATGAGTACCCTTCCTTTCTGGAGTGGGGGGTCTAAATACCGTTTCCCCTTTTCTCCATGAATTGATATCTTCTCATTCTCTAGACTACTCTCTAGATCTGAGATTTTAGAGTCCTTAACCTTATTGGATGCCAATTGGAGAACCAATAAGATCTTCAGCCGAGCAATCTCCTGAGCTTGCTCCTCAACAATCAGGTTGCTTTTCTGAAGGACACTCTTTAGGGCATCAGGATTTTCTAGAGGACAATCATCCAAAATATTCCTGTCTTCAGGAACATGAGGAAGAGAGGGGCAAGGTGAAGAAGTTACCTGGTCCTGACTTAGCTGATCAGGAATAGTGTTAGGACTGACCGGGGCAGCTGAGTCATCTTCAGCTGTGCAGTCTTCATCAACTTCCTCCTCAGTCTCTGATAAGGACACAGGAGCCCTGATACTGAGAAATTGGTCATCACTTTCTTCTTCAGAAATACTGACCCCCATATATGCCTCATCCTCTTGCTGACGACTTATCCCTATTCTGTTTGATCCCTCCATGAGGTCTGATATAGTTTGCCACAAGGACTTGGCCATCTTACACTTTTCAAGTCTTGACTGGGAAGGTCCAGTCCAGACATCCAGGATGATTTTACGAATCATTTTATCCAAGTTGAAAAGAGAGAATTCAATCTCAGACATTTCAGTATTCTTCTTGGGGATCTGCATATCCTTTCCAGAGCAGGAGGCCTTCATGGGAATGAAGGGACCCTCTTCCAGAATGAGTGATGCTCGAGGGTCGATGGCCTCCAGATGAAATAGTACTCTCATCTTCCATACAGGATAGTACTCCTTTGTACAAGAGGGGAGTCTTAGAGGAGGGACATCATAATCCAACTCCATGCTCTGATACCACTTGAAAGTCCACCTAGTGTCAACTACTTACACCTATGGTGGGGGGATAGGTATCTTTGCAGTGTATTTGCGGAATTAAGGTTTTACTTGCACAAGAAAACAAAACAACACAGCACAAAAAGTACACAAGTAATTAATAGTGGTTCCCCGATTTGGGTACGTCCACTTTCCCCCTTCGACCTATCTCCCAACCAGGGACGGCTCGGTCACTTCACCAACAGGATTGAAATCCAATCCTTGCACTAACGGAAGGAACCCTTCCACACGTAGGAGTCAACACTCCCACAACACGGGTTGCACCCAACCCTACAACTAGATACCAATCGGTCCTTTACAAAGAATTAAAAATAGCTTGTAAGAAATACAAACAACGTATGGAGACTAAGGTGTCCCTCTTCGTTCGACGACATGTTCTTGAAGTCAACGAAGAGTCCACACTACTAGAAAAATGGCTTTTAGCCACGGTTTCTTTTGCCACGGGGAAAAATCGTGTCTAATAGTGAGTATTAGCCACAGTTTTATTCCGTGGCTAATACTGGACTTTTAGCCACGGTTTGCCTGAACCGTGGATAAAAGTCTAGTATTAGCCACGGTTTGCCTGAACCGTGGCAAAAGGTCATGGCATCATTTAGTCCCACACCGCAAAAACAAAATGAGATTTTTGGGTTTATAAGGAATTTATTTCATTTAGCCTTTGAAATAAATATGGCGGCGGCGGCGGCCGGGCGGCGGCGGCGGCCGGGCGGCGGCGGCGGTCGGGGGGCGGCGGCGGCGGCGGCCGGGCGGCGGCGGCCGGCTGGGCGGCGGCGCCCGGCCGGCGGCGGCCGGGCGGCGGCGGCGGCCGGGCGGCGGCGGCAGCGGCGGCCTGAATTTTTTATGTTATGAGTAGCCTTTTAACCACGGCAATTAAACCGTGGCTAAAAGTCCACTATTAGCCACGGCAATGAACCGTGGCTAAAAGTCCAGTATTAGCCACGGTTTTGGACTTTTAGCCATGGTTTGGACTTTTAGCCACACTCGTATTGCCCACGCCCATTTTCCGTGGGCAGACCGTGGCTAAAAGTCTTTAGCCACGGTTTTGGACTTTTAGCCACGGCAATCTGCCGTGGCTAAAAGTCAGTTTTCTAGTAGTGCCACAACCCTAGATCTCACTTGGAGAGAATCTCCCCGAGACCGTCGGCGGCGACGAGCGGCGGCGAGGCTCTCGGTGTTGGCGGCGGCAACTGAAAACAACAGCAAAGCACTAGAGATCCAATCTTCTTAGCGAAGTCGGCAAGGTCTACCAACGGTCACACGAGGATCGATCGTCTCGATCGATTCGGACGGGGAAAGATTTCCCTATCTCAAATCAAGAGACAAAAGATCTCTGGATAGACACGTGAGACGCTGTGTAGGACTTGGCTTCTATCACCGAGGATCTGGAGGAGATTGAGATCGGCTTCGGTGATCAGCTGCGGCGACGGAGGTGGAGCAAGTTCGCGAGATTAGGGTTAGTCGGCCGCTCTGTTTCGTATATCATCTGTGTGTATTACTGTACACAAATACCAGAGTATTTATACAATAGGTCAAGAGATGACCGTTGTGGGCCCCAACAGCAGTAAGACCAAAGTCCGGTTCAAAATCCCGCTGATAACGTGGACCGGTCCAGACAGAGTCGGAAAAATACCCAAGTCAAATTGGGTGAGAATCGTGGGTGATTCTCGACGAATCGGCGAGAATCACTTACGATTCTCGCCGAATTCTACTTAGAGAATTCTGGCTGCATAGGTTATAGAGGCCGAGGATAATTGGTATCAGAGGAGGAGGAGGAAGAAGTAGAAGAAGATGTGCACAACTCTGCCGATAAGCCTGATCACTTGGAGACTGAGATAGAGGAAGACGTACCAGAGAATGAGAAAGCAGTAGATTCTCAGGAGGATGTTGAGGTTCCATCTGAGGAACAAGCTCCTGAGCGGTCAGATGCAAGGATGGAGGGGGAGCAATCCTTTGTTCCCCTGTGGACTCCATTCTAGTATCCAGCTCTCCCAGTGCTTCTGCGGGGGAGCCTGACCAGGGTCTTCCTGCAGCTCCTCCACTTCAAGCAAACATAGAAAATCACACTATCAATTTTGTCCAAGGAATGTTAGATGAGCTCAAGGATACATTTGAGAAATCCCACAACAAAGTGCTCAAGAGACTGCGGGACTCTGAGGATCTCTTGCTTAAGAATGTGGTTCAGATCAACCACAAACTAGATATGATGGAGAAGAAATTTGATGAAAAATATACAGAGGCAGGCACAGCCGTCTCTCTTCTCATGAAAGGACTGAAGAAGAATACTGACGACCTGAAAGTAGTCAATAAAAATGTTCATATTGTGGCACAGACCATACAAAAATTTGATGCCAACATGGTAACGCTGAACGCAAATCAGAAATCTCTGCTAGACGAATTCAGTAAAACCGTGAAGCACATTGATGCATCTCTGCATTCCTATACAAACTCTATAGCCGCCGAAGCCAAAAAGGGGGAGGAAGCATATAATGCTAAGATGGCAGGGCTTCAAGAGTTAGTACTTCTAAACTTCGATCAGACCAAGAGGTATGCCTTTCAAAACTACCACATCATAACTGCACCTTTAATCAACTTAATAAATAATAATTGACAAATACAAATTCGATAATTCGAATAGGTACCTGTTTGAAACGGCCCACTGGCTGGTAACAGAAGCATCGGGAATACATGTCCCTGTTGCTCCACCTGAGGATGAGGGCCGTGCTGGTACTACTGAGGGTGATATAAGGACTGAAGAAGTACAACTGGGCGAAGTCGAGTTGAAGAAAGCTGCAGAGAGGGCTGAAAGAAGAAGCTGGTTTGACCAAGATGCCTTAGCAAAAGCCAAAGGCAAAAGGCAAATCAAAGAAGGAACTTCAAAGGAAACACCAGCTGAAAAGAAGATCAGATTGTTGGAGGAGGATGTGAGAAACGAAAAATAAAGTCTTGTATCAAAGAGTATCATCTTGGACACCTTTGCATTACTACAAGGAGGGCAAGTCAAAAGGAATGACGTATATAGCCAATACGAGTGGGAGCAGCACAAAATGTATGAAGCCAAAAGAAACTTGTTCTTCAGAAGCAACACTGTGGCAAACAAAGCTCCCCCTCCGAGATACTATCCTAAGCCCAAGGAGTATTTTGAGCGACAAAGCAAAAAATTCTTAGCTCAGCAACTCAGAGAAGACATAGCTAAGGACAAAGATCTGTAGGATGTTAGCTCTTGTGGTTATCTCATTTAAACTTTTTATTAAGTAAACTGTGAACATTTATGTGTGGATATTCACATTTATATATTCATGTGTGTGGTTTATTAATTGACTCTCACATTGGTATGATTACGTTTGTTGTTCACTCTTCTGGTTTATGCATATGTTATCTGGAATGTTGAAATTCATCTTAGCTTAGTAGGATTTTGGCTTCGTCAAATAGGGGGAGATTATTGGGTATTGTATCCACAATTACCTGGATTTGAGGAAGCATCCTATCAAAGCTAAGATGAATTCACTATGTATTTGATGAATTTCTTTTAGTTGTGCTTGCAGTTATTCCATGCTAAGTACACACCAATGTCAGGGTGCAGTGGGTCAATATACACGGGTCTGTGCAACGTAATCCCTCGTTGAGCAGATTAGTGTGTTGGCCTACGTGTACTCTCTCTATTGGGGTGTACTTAATTTCAAGTACAGGGCTATGATAAAGCAAGAGCAGACAAGGAGCAAGGATGGGCCAAAGACCATCTCACGGGTTGAAAGACGAGAATCGTCTAAGTGTAAATCGTCGAGAATCACTAAGTGATTCTCACCGATTCGTCGAGAATCACCAGTGATTCTCGACGAGTCGTCGAGAATCACTAGTTGATTCTTGCCGGGTTGGGCCGGCTGTCTCGACGCAGACAGAAAAATCATCTAAGGCAGAATCGTCGAGAATCACCAAGTGATTCTCGCCGATTCGTCGAGAATGACTTTGCATTCTCGACGAGCCGGCGAGAATCCAAGGTAATTCCCACCGATTCTCCCCGGCCTCTATAACCTGTGCAGCCAGAATTCTCTTGGTAGAATTCGGCGAGAATCATAAGTGATTCTCGCCGATTCGTCGAGAATCACTCACGATTCTCGCCGAATTTGACTTGGGTATTTTTCCGACTACGTCGAGACAGCCGGCCCAACCCGGCAAGAATCAACTAGTGATTCTCGACGACTCGTCGAGAATCACTGGTGATTCTCGACGAATCGGTGAGAATCACTTAGTGATTCTCGACGATTTACACTTAGACGATTCTCGTCTTTCAACCCGTGAGATGGTCTTTGGCCCATCCTTGCTCCTTGTCTGCTCTTGCTTTATCATAGCCCTGTACTTAAAATTAAGTACACCCCAATAGAGAGAGTACACGTAGGCCAACACACTGATCTGCTCAACGAGGGATTACGTTGCACAGACCCGTGTATATTGGCCCAGTGCACCCTGACATTGGTGTGTACTTAGCATGGAATAACTGCAAGCACAACTAGAATAAATTCATCAAATACATAGTGAATTCATCTTAGCTTTAATAGGAGGCTTCCTCAAATCTAGGTAATTGTGGATACAATACCCAACAGATTTTCTTTCATCTAAAGTAGATATCTGTTTATTCAATTCCATATCTAAGCCAAATGTTTTATGGCATAAAAGATTAGGACATTTAAACCTTAGAACCATTGCTAGGCTCTCCAAGGACAACCTTGTTAGAGGACTACCTTCTGGCCCCTACAAGAAGGAAGGACTTTGCAAAGCTTGTCAATTAGGCAAGCAAACTAAAAATAGCTTGAAGTCACTTAATAAGAGTGATTCACCTAGGATTTTGTATCTGCTACACATGGACCTTTTTGGACCCATTACAGTACAAAGCTTAGGAGGGAAATCTTATGCTTTAGTGATTGTAGATGACTTCTCTAGATTCACTTGGGTATTCTTTCTGAGGAAGATGTCTGATAACTTTAATTGTTTGACAGAGTTTCTCAAATGCATACAGATTGAGTTCAACACTCACATTGCCCTGATCAGAAGTGATCATGGGACAGAATTTGATTCTCTTCTTATGCAAGAGTTCTGTCAAAATGAAGGGATCAGACACACTTTCTCAGCCCCTAGAACTCCTCAACAAAATGGGGTAGCTGAAAGGAAAAATAGAACCCTAATTGAATCTGCTACTACATTGTTGACAGATGCTCACCTACCTCTATCCTTTTGGGCTGAGGCAGTGAACACCTCCAACTATGTGCTAAACAGAAGCCTGATACATAAACTGAAGGGTAAGACTCCCTATGAATTGCTCAAAGGGAAGAAACCTAAAGTAGATTATTTTAAAAATTTTGGCTGCACTTGTTATATTCACAACAATGACAAGAAGTATTTAGCAAAACTTCAAGCTAAAGCTGATGAAGGAGTGTTTCTGGGATACTCCATGATCAGCAAGGCCTATAGGGTATATAATAAATCTTCCTGTAAAATTGAAGAATCTATTCATGTAACTTTTGATGAGACTAACATGTGTTATAAGGAGAAGTCTACTTCTACCATAGAACCTTTGCAGGTACACTCTATTTCAGAAAGTATGGACAGATTACAAGTTAAAGAAGAGGATACAGCCACTCAACCTATTCTGCAAAAGAATGAGAGCAGTGATGATGAAGAAGAAGTTCAACCTCTTGAAGAAAATCATCCTGAAGAGCCAGTTGTTATTCCACAAGAGGAAACAACAACACAGGTTGGTGAACAATCAACATCCCCTGTTGATCTAGTAACAACAAGAGATCATCCAATCACCCAAGTAATTGGAGACATCTCAGCTGGTGTGCAAACCAGAAATCAGGTCAACCAAAACCTGATGCACACTTGCTTCCTATCTCAATTTGAGCCTCAATCCATTCAAGATGCAGAGCAAGATCCACACTGGATCATTGCAATGCAAGAGGAGTTGCATCAATTTGAAAGGAATAAAGTTTGGGAACTAGTGCCTAAGCCAAAGGATCACTCCATTGTTGGAACAAAGTGGGTGTTCAGAAACAAGCTGGATGATCAAGGAGTTATTGTCAGAAACAAGGCAAGGCAAGTTGCTCAAGGCTACTCTCAACAAGAAGGAATAGACTATGACCAGACCTTTGCACTAGTTGCAAGGTTAGAGGCCATTAGAATATTCCTAGCTTATGCTGCTCACAAGGGATTCAAGGTCTACCAGATGGATGTGAAGAGTGCATTTCTCAATGGGGACATCAAAGAGGAAGTCTATGTTAGACAACCTCCAGGTTTTATCTCTCTAACTCACCATGATTATGTTTTCAAATTGCATAAAGCATTATATGGTCTCAAGCAAGCTCCTAGAGCATGGTATGAGACCCTAGAATGCTTTCTTCTGGAAAATGATTTTGTTAGGGGGAGAGTAGACCAAACTCTTTTTATTAGAACCCATAAGTCTCATACCCTACTAGTACAAATTTATGTAGATGATATCATATTTGGATCTACTGATTCAAACTTGTGCAGAAGGTTCTCCAACTTGATGCATTCCAAATTTGAAATGAGTAGCATGGGTGAGCTCTCCTTCTTCTTAGGATTGCAAGTAAAACAGCATGCTGAGGGCATATTTATTTCCCAAACCAAGTATGCTAAAGAATTGGTTAAGAGATTTGGTATGTCTGAGGCATCTTGTATGAAAACACCCATGCCTACCAATGCTGTATTGGATGTTGATGAACATGGGAAACTAGTTGATCAGACAACATATAGAGCAATGATTGGCTCTCTATTGTACCTTACAGCTAGTAGACTAGATATAATGTTTGCTACATACATATGTGCTAGATTCCAAGTAAGCCCTAGAGAGTCACACCTAACTCTAGTTAAAAGGATTCTTAGATATGTAAAAAGTTGTCCAAATCTAGGACTCTGGTATCCAAAAGACTCAGGATTTGAACTAACTGGATTTTCAGATGCTGATTATGCTGGATGCAGAGTAGATAGGAAAAGCACTAGTGGAACTTGTCAGTTCCTTAGTGACAGACTTGTCTCCTGGTTTTGTAAGAAGCAAACATCTGTGTCAACCTCAACTGCTGAAGCTGAATATATGGCTGCAGGCAGTTGCTGTTCACAAATATTGTGGATACAAAATCAGCTCATAGACTATGGCTACAACATAGAGAAGTCTAAAATTTTTTGTGATAATACTAGTGCTATCTCTATAGCACAAAATCCAGTCCTCCATAGTAGGACAAAACATATAGAGATTAGGCATCATTTTCTAAGGGATAATGTAGAGAAAAACAAAATAGAACTTCAATATATCCCAACTGATTTGCAAAGGGGAGATATTTTCACCAAGCCTTTGGATGAAAAGAAGCACAATTTCTTCCTAAATCAGTTAGGCATGTTAGATGGAGGAAGCCTAAACTAATTTACAAGATTTTTGAAAAGTTAAAACACACCAAGACTAGGCTAAAAAAATTATGTTCTTTTTGTGTCTATAGAATAGGCTTTGTCTCTGAACTGCGCTCGACGCTTTCCCAGAAATCGTCGAACGTAGATCGACATTTTTCTAAACAAACGTCGACCAGAGATCGACGTTTCCGAAATCGTCGATCTGAGTTCAGCGCCTCCATTAGCTCCAGGTTTTCTCTCTTTCTGTTCAGAGGTCGTCGAGCGGAACTCGACACTTTTCAACATCGTCGAACGGAGATCGACGATATTGAAGTCTCTTCAGATTCCTTCTGTAGTCCAAATCGTCGAGCTGAGATCGACGCTTTGTCGAACCGAGCTCCACGATTTTCCGTTTCGCCGTCGAACCCTAATATAAAATCATTTCCTCGACCGTCGTTCATCTTTGTGCTTTCATACTCTCTGCAACTTTCTTCTTTTTCCCTCTAAATCTTCTACGCTTGGTCGTGTTTGGTTCTTTGTTGCAGGTACAAATGGCTGGCTCCAGTGCTGCGATTTCCAAAATGAAATTCGACACCGGGTTTGATATCGACATGAACTCATTTGATGGAAGCGATCAGCGCTTCAAAGACATTCTCAATCTATTCAGAGAACAGGAGTATTCCAAATAATGACTACCAGAATGAAGATTGCATCAGAAGAAATAAAAGAATTGTGTTATACAGCGACAGATGAGAATGAGAACTCTGTCGTCGGCTTCATAAAAGGGACTCAGGTATAATTATCCCCGGCTCTTTTAACTGAAGTTTTTCATCTTAGTTCTGGAGAAGATTCCATAGAGTTATCTGGAGAGGAATACGACTCCATGCTTGATAGAATGGGTCACAATGCTGTGAACCCTAACAAATTGCTGAAGAAAAATCTGTCTCTAGAATATCAATTTTTGGCCGATGTAGTTGGCAAAGTGCTTCTGGCGAAGCATTCAGCCCATGATAATATTTCAAGATATCAATTTTGTCTAATGGGAGCTCTGCTTGATAAGAAACATCTAGACTGGGAATCAATTTTCTTCAACCTAATTAAGAAGAAGATGAATAAGACTGCTGTCAGTTTTGGGAGAATTCTAGGGGTCTAACTGCATTCCAGATGCCCTGAGCTGCTAACCTCTTCTGGGATGTTCATTAATGCATCCAAGAGGCTCTCCTGTGCCCTTTTCAGCAAATGGGACAGGCAGATTGTTAACCCTACCAGAGCTGCTGCACCACTGACTTCAGGCACTAGGACTGCCTCAGTCACTCCACCACTGGTCTCTGCCCCAGCAGAAGTGTTGTCTGCTTCTCCTCCTCCTCCAGCTGTCTCTACCCCAGCCATTTCATCCTCACCTACAATCACAACCATAGCCATATCTTCCCCCATTACCAGTTCTTCACCAATTTCACCCCCTCCAGCATCTACCTCAGAGGAATTCCATCCTCTTTTCTCTTATCCAATCTTCACCTCACCATCATTTTCTCATAAAGATGATTCCTTTATGGATGATTCTCCTTCCTCTCCCCCTGAGCCTCCCTCTACTTCCTCATTCCAACAAATACTGCACGAAATTCTTTCTCAACCATCCTTCACCCCATCTCTTGCCTCATCTACCTCCATCTCAACAACCTTTATCTTCACCATTCCACTCTCAGAGCCATCCATTCCCACACCTCCTATCTCCACATTCTCCATGCCACCAGCTCCAGCCAACATCCTTCCATCAACCTTCTCTCCTACCTCTTCTCAAGCCCCTCTTGAGCATGTAGATCTATCAGCCCTGGCAGACAGGTTATATGAGCTGCTAGCTCCTAAGCTAACCTCATTACTGGAGACCACTCTGGCTCCACTCCTAACCCATGTCAAGGAGCTGTCTTCCAAGCTCTCCTCCTTCATTCCCTCTCAGGCAATTACCACTTCTGGGTGCCTTGATTCAGTTCTCCCTGAAAACAGGCAGGGGGAGATGCCTTCTGAAGTAGTGGATGTGCTAGAGTCTGCTCTAGCTCTTGCTCCTGCTCCTGCTTTTGCAAAGGACTTCCAGAGCCTGCTCTTTGAGTTTGATACAGTTTACTTCAGATCTTTGCCAGTTCTACATACTGAAGACTTGTCTAAGGCCATTGTGCCTTTTTCTGTCTGTGATCCCAGCCAAATTGAAGCATATGTAAATTCCTGGAAGGCTGTGGATGTTTATGTTTCCATCTCTGATGCTGCTACTAAGGCCATTGTGCCTCTTGTTGATGAAGCTGCTGCTGCTGTTACTGAAGATACTGAAATGGTTCCTGTAATTGAAGATACATCTGCTGCTGAAGAACTTGCTTCATACCTGAAAGAACCTGCACCTGCTGTTGTTTCTGCTCCTATTGCTGTTGCTGCTTCTGCTCCATCTCCTGATGTTGTTTCTGCTTCAAAAGTTCCTTCTGCTCAAATTTCTGCTGCTGCTGCTGCTCCTGCCCTGACTCATGATCAGTTGAAGTTACAAGAGAAATACATAAAAAGCATTGATGATTTGTATGACAGACCTCAAAGTTCAGAGAGTGATCAATTTCAAACTTAATCTGATGATTCTTCAAATACAATTGCCCAGAAAAGGAAGGCCAGAAGTAAGGCCATGATGAAAGTACCCCCAGCTCAAGCAAAGGATTCTAATGACATTCCCTATTATATTTTGCATGACTGCCCCATCTCTGAGCCCTGGATGCAGTATTCCAAGAACCAACAAAAGGCTATGAAGAAGAGAAGGAAGCTGGATAAGTATGAAAAAGGATCTTCTCAGTATCAGCCTCCTCCTCCTCCTCCAGATTCTGCTTCAGGCTCAGCCTCTCAAGCTCCAGCCTCCAAAAAAAGCTCCTCCCAGTCTTATCAGAGATACTATCAAAGGGGGCAACATCAAAGGGGATATCAATCTAGAAGGGGTCAATATAGAGGAAGCCAGAGAGGGCACAGATTTCATCAAAGGGAAGGACAAGGCCATACTGATTCTACTTCAGGTCCTTTCCCTTATAAGCTAAAAGATTCAGTTGTCTCCAGGACTCCTCTTACTGATTCTGAATCCATCAACAGATATGAACCTCCTGTTCCATTTGAGGATCCTGAGAACAACCCCTTGTCCTGGACAGCTAGAATGAAAGAGTTGGCTGCTCTTAATCAAATGAAAAAGGCCAGAGAGCAAGGCAAGGACACTTCCAACATAACAACTCTCTCAGATCAGAGAAAGAAAGAACTGGAGAGATATACATCAAGAAAATTCTTTATTCCAGAAGATTATATGAAGCTGCACCCTGAGGCTGTAGTTCCAAGGCCCAGATCTCAAACTTCCTTAGGTGCAGAAGATGATAGAAGATCCAAGAAAGAAGCCCTCAATCCCAACAGAGAAATTATGTTTAAAAAGGGAACTGAGAAGAAGTGAATTGTGTAAGCTGAACAATCATCCTCCTCTGGATATTTGCTGACTTTTTATCTGTGATCTGCATTACTGTTATATTTTTCCTACTGCATTGTTGATTTAGCTTCTATTTTGAATGTATGCTTATTTATTTCCTAATTCTGTCTATAAATAGTAATCCTAACCCAAACAGGGGGAGATTGTTGGAACACCCTATTACTAATTTGGGTAAGGATCACTATGTCTGTCTTAGGAAACCAGGTTTACCTAGTTGTATAGTTGTAAAGGTCAACATTAGAATGGGTCTAGGGCTTAGAATTTAGGTTTGAGCTGCCCCCAGGACCTTTCAAGGAATCAGACTTAAAGCTGAGCCAAAGTCAGTTATCGTCGAGCTTAGGTCGACGAAACGTCGAACTCGGTTCGACGCTCTCTGAGCTCAACTTCGATAAATCGTCGAACTCCGGTCGACGTTCTTCGAGCTCAGGTCGACGATCACTCTTCAGCTATTCTTCAGGTCGCTGAGCTCGGTTCGATGATCTTCGAGCTCAGTTCGACGTTTTCTATCTTTTTGATCTGTTTCCATCTATGAGCTCAGTTCGACGATCGTAGAGCTCAGATCGACGATCTTTCTGAGAGATCAACAATTTTAAGGATTCAAATGCTGCCAGTCTTTGGAATGTTTTTGAATTCTCTCAGCATTTATGTCAAGGAGATCTGCCAGCCATTTGTCTTTATTCTGGAGCAAGTTTCAAGGAATTATTTGGGGAATGTTTTATTGGACCTTCCTCTAGAAGACAAGACTTTCTATGGAAGACATTTATGACTGCCAACGGCTATCTTTGACAAGAATTTTTTTTCAGAGAATAAGATCCTCCTTTTTGTCTTTAGAAAAACATATAGGGAACACACAGAGACAACAACAACAAGAATTAAGCCGTGACAGATAACAAGTGATCAATTCTGATGAATCAGAATAACAATCTTTTTGCTTACAGAAAAGTGATCATAGCTTCATCTCAAGAACTCCAGACACCTCTTCTTTCAGCCCTTTTGCTGAAACAATCTTTTGCTGGAGATCTAAACTTCTGAAGACCTATCACCCTAGAGCAAAGCTTCCATTCCTGAACTTGTCCACATCTCAGGGGGAGCTTTGACAACAAAAGATCCACTAGTTTTCTCTCATTTGATTTGAGAACAGAGAAGACAACTTCACCTCTTTATCTTTTCTTTTTCTTCTGTAAAAGGGTTCTTGAACTCCCTTCAAAAGTTATGTCTGGTTCTGAGAGCCTTGTCAAAACTTAGTGGTGGCAAGACACCTTATCAAAAAATCCAGTTTTGGTTTTTGAGCACCTTATCAAAAGCTCATTGGTGTCAGGACACCTGATCAACTCATCCTGAGTGGATTCCTACCAAGGGTGGTAGAAGAGTGGATGTACCCAGGTTTTTTGGGGAACCACTATATTTCCTTGTGTCTTCTGGCTTGTTTGTGTGATTGATTTGCTGTGTGTTGTGCTCTTTACTTCTTTGTTTTTAACTCTTTACTAGCACTCTACACTATACTATAAATTGAATTTTATATGTGCTGATTATTTAAAAACTGTGAAATTAATTTAAATAAACTCTATTCACCCCCCCTCTAGAGTTGAGATAGATCTTACTCTCACTTTCAGTCTTGTCAATCTTCCTCCTTGAGAATTTGTTATCAATGACAAAGCTAGACAATGTCTCATACCATGCTCTAGGGGCTTGCCTCATCCCATATAGAGCTTTTCTTAGTCTATAAACAAAATCAGGAGAGTTAGAATAAAAAAAACCTGAAGACTGTTCAACATAGACTTCTTCCTTTAAGTCAACATTTAGGAAAGGTGACTTCACATCCATCTGTTAGACTTTAAATCCTTTGTATGTAATATATGCAAGGAATATTCTTATGTCTTACAATCTTGCTACAGGGGCAAAGGTTTGATCAAATTCAATACCTTCTTCTTATTTGTACCCCTTAGCTACCAACCTAGCCTTGTTCTTGATTATAATGCCATTTTCATCAAGCTTATTCCTGTAGATCCACTTGCTTCCAATAACATTATGTCCTTGTGGTTTGGGAACTAGCTTCCAGACCTTACACCTCTTAAACTGGTTCAGTTTCTCTTGCATTGCTACAATCTAGAACATATCTGTGTTGGCCTCTTCAACTCTCTTGGGCTTAACCTATGACAGGAAACTTGAATACAAAGTTGTATTAAGACTTTTTCTCCTTGTCACCACTCCTTGGTTAGTATCACCAATAATCTAGTGTATTGGATGATCCCTTAGATGCCGTACAGCTTGAGGCAATCTTCCTTCAGCATCCTGAGCTTCAGTGGCTAGAGCTTGTTGATCTTCATCCATTTCATGTGAGCTTTGCCCTTCTTCTAGAATACACACTCCTTCATCTTTATCTTGGGAATTTTGAGCATTTTCCTTGAAGGTTAGCTTGTCCATGAACAACTCTAAACCTGTAGGTCTAGAAGAGGAGCTTGTCAGCTCACTGTTAATCATAGTTGACTCATCAAATAATACATTAACTGTCTCTTCTACAATTTGTCAAGTTGTAGATCCTATAGGCCTTACTATGATTGTTGTACCTAACAAAAATCCCATCATAGTACTTGCAGCAAACTTAGTCATATAGGACTTCTCATTAATCAGCACATAGTACTTGCTACCAAAGATCCTGAGATAGGATAGATTTGGGTTTTTGCCCTTCATAATCTCATAGGGAGTCTTCTTGTGGCTTTTGGTGATAGAAGCTATATTAAGGACATGATATACTGTATTTAATACCTTAGTACAGAAATATTCTAGAAGATATTTGTCACTTAGCATGGTCCTACCATCCTCTATGAGAGTTTTATTTTTTCTCTCAGCAATCCCATTTTGTTGGGGGTGTGTTCTTGGAGAAGAAAATTCTTGATGAATCCCTTGCTCTTCACAAAAACTTGTCATGCTTTCAGACAAAAATTCAGTCCCATTGTCACTTCTGATTTTGACCACAGTACTTTCAAGCTCATTCTAAATTTGCTTGACAAATGTCTTGAAGATATCAAGGGTTTCAAACTTTTCTTAAGAAAGAAAGCCTAAGAAAACCTAGAATAGTCATCAACCATAATAAGGGTGTAGAATTTCCTACCTAGACTATGAACTAGCATAGGACCAAATAAGTCCATAAACAGGAGGTATAAATGCCTCACAAAGTCTTTGGTCCCAATGCTCTTAAAGGAAGCTTTGGTCTCTGAAAGTGAGGGATAGATCTACTTTACACTAGAGGGGTGTGAATAGTGTAAATTAAAATTTTTAATTTAGTTGTATAGTGGATTTTAAAACTAGTGTTATATATATAAAGAAAAAGACATCACACAAATAAAGAGAATAACAATCGCAGACAACACAAGTAATTTATAGTGGTTCCCCAATAAACCTAGGTACATCCACTCTTCTACCACCCTGGTAGGAATCCACTACAGGTTTTTGATCAGGTGCCCTGCCACCATAGGTTCTTGCTTAGGTGCCCTGCCACCACAAGATCTATTTTTCTAAGGGAAATCTAGGAACCCTTTGAGCTTTTGATCAGGTGCCGAAAAACCAACTTAAGTCTATTGATCAGGAGACTTATAAACAAAGAGGTAAACTTTTAAAGGGAGTTATAACCCTGTACACAGTTTATGAAAATAAATAAAAAGAATGATGATGCCTTCTCTTTAAACAGTATCTAAGAGGACTAGTGGATGTTGAAGCAGAAAGCTCCCTGTATTTGAGTAGAGTTTATAATCAGGAGATGGAGTCCTTTCTTTAGGGTGTAGGCCTTCTTGTATCTAAGAGATTGTTGACTTGCACAAGCAGAGACTAAAGATCTAATTCTGTGAGAGTATGTTGATCTACAAGTCTCTAAGTCAGTAAATCTAAGTATGTGAAAGTGAGGGATAGATCTTATCTTACTCTAGAGTATATATATATGTAAATATATAAAGGAAACATTCAGCACAGAAATAGAAAGAAAAAAAGCAAACCAGACGACAAAAGGATTTTATAGTGGTTCCCCTAAAACTTGGGTACATCCACTCGTCTATCACACTGGTAGGAATCCACTGCAGGTTTTTGATCAGGTGCCCTGCCGCCATAAGATTTTGCTCAGGTGCCCTGTCACCACAAGATTTATTTTACTACGGGAGATCTAGCAACCCTTTAAGCTTTTTACCAGGTTCTCAAAAACCAAACTAAGTCTTTTGATAAGGAGACTTAACAACCAAAAGGGGCTTACTTTTGAAAGGAGTTAAAACCCTATAGACAGGAAAGGGAAAAGTGAAAAGATATGTTGTCTTCTCTGTCTCATATCTCTGACAAGACTTAGTGGATTTCTTGATGTTGTCAAAGATCCCCCTGAGATGTAGAATAGTTTAGGAGAATGGAAGCTTTGCTCAGGGTGTAGGACTTCAGAAAGATGTTGCTCTTCAGAAGCTTTTTTGGACTGATTTTGATTAGATGTCCCTTGAAAGCTTGAAGAAGATTCTCTGTAAAACTCAATGTGTTAATCTGTAATAATATCCATCTATAACCCTTGAATCTGTCCTAACTTTGTAATCTTATTTGAAGCAGAATCCTTCTAATAATATATATCAAAAAAACTTGAGGGGAATTCAAACCCTGAAACGGCTGAAGCATTCCCCAAGAATGGTAGCTGCCTTGGGAATCAAATAACATTAAAACTCTCTAATTTAATCCCTATTTAATGCTGCCTTAGAACGACAATAATCATTAAAAATATTTAGCATTAAGTATCTGAGTTTAATTTGTTGTAATTAATCCTTGAATTTATTCTGTCTTTAGAAACTACAACTGCCTAAAGAAATCGTCGATCGCAGCAATCATTTCGTCGAGCTGAGCTTGGAGTTCATCAATCTAGGCTTGGCTTTCGTCGAGCTGAGTTTTTGACTTGAGATCAGCGTTTGTCAACCGAAGATTAGAGTTCGTCGAGCTCAACTCAGAGAAGGGACTCTGAGTTCGTCGAGCTGAGTTCGACTATCATCGAACTAAATTTCCTGAACTTGAAATCTTAATTTCTCTGGAATTCTTCTGAAGGAATGGTTCTGGAAATAATCTTATTACCCTTTACTGTACATATTGGGTCAACCTAGGAATCATAATAGTAATCCTTGCCCAAATAAGAACAAGGGTTCCAATAATCCCCCCTATTTGGGTGAGCATACTATTCACACAAAATAAAACACAGCATAAAATGTCTGACTAAATTATAAATTTTTAGCAGATATAAAAAGGTGCTTTGAGAAAAATAAAAAAAAAATTTTAAACTAAAACTAAGAGTCCTTATAAAGAGCGACTGAAGAAGAATCTGAAACTGATTGGATCTTCAGCTTCCTTATGGCTCATCTGAAATTTGAAAGTCTATAATTTTCTTGAATGAGTCTGTAGAAACAACAGCCTTTGGAGACTATCAAATACCATTGTTCCTCTGTGGTAAGATAGTTCTTTTCTTGAAAAGAAAGGTTAGGTGTTCTTGACCTAGGATGTTACAACCCGCATTTTCTCCGAATTAAGAATTATCAGAGTAAGAGAAAACACGTGTCATGATGCCACGTCAAGCAGGGGATAACTGCTGACGTTCAGGCAAAACCACCTACAAACTTAATGAAAGAAAATCATGGGTTTAATGATTAGAAAATCAGTTATATTTTAGAGATCGTATCCCTCGGCTCAGTGGATCACCTAGTCCACAAAAGAAAAACTATATTTATACGCTGCGGAAAATACTTTATCAGGTTTGACGTCCTAAAGAGCGCATAAGGGTCCCAAGAGAACCACTCATGCTATGCAAGACCCTACATTTAATTTATATAATATATAAG
Organism: Platanthera zijinensis; assembly: GCA_039513925.1. NCBI lineage: Eukaryota > Viridiplantae > Streptophyta > Magnoliopsida > Asparagales > Orchidaceae > Platanthera > Platanthera zijinensis. The sequence continues at coordinate 55,430,177 of CM077091.1, read as the reverse complement.
AAAACGGTCTTTATACGTTGTTTGGAAAATAGTGATTAAGTTTTATAAAACATGCTGATCATGAGCTTTATTTATAATAATATTTATAGTTTAAAAATAACTAGCAACCTAGCACAAAACCTTCTCAGAGCAAGTAGACTATCTCCAGAAAATGGTAGCAGCATAAGTAAAATATCCAGTACAAAGGTAAAAACTACCAGTGGGCGCCAACAACCTGACACGAACCCACTGGCATATATGTATGTCTGTAAGAAAGTACTGAAAAACTACCTCTCCAACAAAGCAAATGGATCTCAAAAGTCCAAGAGACCACCAACACCACCACAGCAAACTAGCCACCCAACTGGCTACAGCTCAGAACCTGGGACATTCCAAAAGAAAACAGAATACCTCAGCAAGTAAGATAAGGTAAAAAAAACTGCATGAAAAAGTCAACCAAAAGGGAAAGTAACTGAAAAACATGCAGTAGAAAGAGTCACCACTGTCCAAAACAGGACTCCAAGAAAGGCACAACGTGCAAGGAAAACAGCATCAACCCAGTCCAGGAACAACATCCTGCAGGGCCTACAAGGCTACCAAGAGCCCAAAGTGCTGCCAACTACCAAGGAAGAAACTTCTAACACCCTAAACTGTGGGAAGTGGTAGTAGCAAAAACAAACAACGAGGAACCGGATCGGAGGCAAACTCAGTCCCCCATCCACCATGTCCAAGTCAACAAGCTCGAGGGTCTACACGTGAAAGCACAAGGGACCTTCCACCCACATGCCCAGCCCGTACCTGGAGCATGATAAACAAGAGTGGCCTTGGCTAAATTACACAACTCCACCCCCATAAAGAGCTACAAACCACCATTACTAACCACGACCCACGATTCGGCCTTTAGGAAAGTAAAGAAAACGGCCGACAAGGAAAACCTAAAAAAAACAAATACAACAAGAAATCCACTCGGGAACGAAAACAAGGTAAAGGAAGAGTGTTGAAATGATTCAACACGGAGCTCGACGATCGTAAACTGGAGGTCGACGATCGTCGATCGGCATAAGGCCAAAAGAAGCCCGACGATCATCATCACTGAGGTCGACGATCGTCGAAGGATAGAGGCGAGCTAAGCTCGACGATCATCCTCCAGGAAATCGTCGAGCGTCGATCGGAGATAAGGCAAAATCTGAGCTCGACGTTTACCCCCTCGGAAAAGCGTCGAGCGTCGAACGGCGCTAGAACAGAACGAAGCTCGACGTTTTTTTTTCATTCCAGAAAACGTCGAGCGTCGAACGGAGCTAGACGCTAACTGAGCTCGACGTTTCTCCTCCCGGAAAAAAAGCGTCGAGCGGAGCTCGACGTTTTCCCTCCGGGAACAACGTTGAGCGCCGATTAGAGCCAAACAGAAGCTGAGCTCGACGTCTTTTCCTCCCGGAAAAGCGTCGAGCGGAGCTTGACGTTTTCTCTCCAGGAAAAACGTCGAGCGAAGGACGAAGCTAAGAACGAACAGAGATCGACGTTTTTTCTTCCTGGAAAAGCATCGAGCGGAGCTCGAAGCTAAGCAAAAGCTGAGCTCGACGTTATTCTTCCCGGAATAGCGTCGAGCGGAGAACGAAGATAAGACAAACCGCAGATCGACGATCTTAATCTGGAGATCGACGATGGTCGAACGATAGCCAGACTAAACGGAGATTGACTATCTCCATTCAGAGTTCGACGATAGTCGAACGACGCCAGGCTAAACAGAGAATTCCAGAACTCGAGTAGTTTGCCTACTACTCGAGTATCCCATTACCACACTCGAGTAAAAAATGCCTACTACTCGAGTATTTCAATTCCAATACTCGACCAATTTGCTTACTACCTCTCAAGTAACACTTCTAACAAATCGGCAAGCACCCCCCTCCAACACTATCTCTCGGCTATACCCGAAAATAGCAGATAGAAATCTGAAGTAAGGAAAAACAAAATGGCATTACGCCTACAGATTTGGGCATCAACAGCACAAAGTAGGGGGGCTTAATAGTAAGAACTAAACCCTACAACTTGCAACAAATGAAGGAACAGCAAGGCCTCTACCCTAGGGCTAACAGGGATTTTAAAACACAGCAAGATAGTTCAAAAAGAAACTTGGCAAGGGCAAGAATACCACTTGCCTCGATTTCCGACGAAGCTTTGGACGGCTTTCCCTCCTCTTCACACGGCACTAACAGCAGCAGCACCTAAAACATTCTTCCTAGCATTAATGGCGGAAAAACCCCCAAAACCGAAATCCCAAATCTCAACAAAACTCTACGAAAAACGAATATCTTACCGTCGAAATGAAGATCTAAGAGAGAGCAAGACAACGCCGCTTTCGGAAACGAAATCCGTCCACGAACAAGCCTGGAATCACCGTCCGAAGGGGAGCAGGAACGGCGGCTTTTCTCCTATGATTTTCCGAACAAGCAGGCGACGGTTTCTATCTTTTCGGGAAGGGGAAGAAGGTAAGGAAGTGGGGCCTCCACTTCAAAAACAAAGCTTTTAAATAAAAGCTGGACGCACCTCTTCGGGAAAACCGAAAACTTTCCGCCTATCCTCTTAAAATAAGAGAATTCTAAAGAAATCAAGCCAATACAAGGCTGCCACATAAGCAAGGAAATAACTGCTGAATAAATTCAGCCGCAGGATCATCTCTCCAAATCAAATAATTAACTACATACTATTAACACACCAAAATGACGCGAAAATCAAATAATTAATTACATACTATTAACACACCAAAACGACGTGAAATTCGCACCGTAGCTAAATACCCACGCTACGAACACAACGGAGAAGTCGAAATTAACTTTCGACGAACAAAACTCGAGTTATACCCAAATAAAGCCAAACACAAACATCCCCCCGAGAGGCCACACCCGGTCACCCAAAACGACTCGGCTTGCTAGGGAGATCTTGCGAACAGGCTACCAAACAGGGCACTCAGTTCTAAGGAGCTAAACCATACTCCACACATGGCACAAGCCACGGAAACGCGTCACCGTAACGCCAACGAGAATAAAAATAATCGCAGAAAAATCGGGGCGTTACAGTCGCTCCCCCAAAAAGAAAGTTTCGTCCCGAAACTTTACGCACAACACTCCTACTAAAGAAGGAAAAGCAACTAATAGGAGTTACAAGAAGGAAAACATACTGATCAAATCAGTGAAATAGGTGAGGGTAAGCCCTCCTCATGGCCGACTCTAGCTCCCAAGTCGCACTCTCCAAATCCTGATTTTTCCACAGAACTTTCACCATCGGTATGGACTTCTTTCGCAGTACACGCTCCTGAGTATCCAAAATACGAACCGGCACCTCAAAAAAAGAGAGGTTGGGCTCTAACTGGGGCACAACGTCCAAGACCTGCCCACTACTGTGCACACACTTCCGCAATTAGCTAACATGAAAAACATTATGAACACCTGGGAAGTTCGTTGGCAAATCCAATCTATAAGCTGACACTCCAATACGCTCCAAAATCTCGAACGGGCCCTCATACCTTGGGTCCAATTTCTGATTCTTACCAAACCTCTTTACACCCACCATTGGGGAAACCTTGAGGAATACAAGGTCCCCTACAGAAAACTCCAAGGCAGACCTACGCCGATTGGCGTTCTTTTCATATCTCTCCTGGGCTATATGAAGCTTCTCCCGAATAAGCTTCACGGCAACTGTAACATCCCATTTCCGGCTAGACCCCTAGGAGTCGTTTGGTCGTAACGGAACCCTAGGAAGCCCAAAATTCGAAATAGAGCGATCAATATTTTCGGGTCACGGGTTGGTCACGCCCGTGACCGACCCGTCACGCCCGTGACTTAGGCGTGACTACTCCGACGACCGTCGATCTCCACGAGACGATCGTCAAACGTGCTGTCTGGGCATGTCACGCCCGTGACCAAGGTGTCATGCCTGTGACTAAGGGCGTGACCCCATCGACGATCGTTGATCGCCGTGAGACGATCGTCGAGCTTGCGGCCCGGGCATGTCACGCCCGTGACATAAGTCTCACGCCCGTGACCTAGGGCGTGACCAGCCTTCGGCGCCCGTCGACCTCAGAAATCGCCGTTCGGGCCTGTCACGCCCGTGACCTAGGTGTCACGCCCGTGACCTAGGGCGTGACCACCATTCGATGACCGTCGATCTCAAATCGACGATCGTCAGCCCAGAATTTACCACACGGGCCTGTCACGCCCGTGACCTAAGGTGTCACGCCCGTGACCACCCATCGACGATCGTCGATCTCAGTTCGACGATCGTCGAGCCCAGAATTGGCTATCCGGGCCTGTCACGCCCGTGACCCATGTGTCACGCCCGTGACATTGGCCGAAACGACGGTTCAGGCCCGAAATTATTTTAACACGCGTGGAAATAAATGCTGGTGTGGGAAGTTACACCAGGAGTAATTTCAGGCCATTTTCCTTCTGTAATTATATAATAAATGAGGAAGATATGATCCAATAGGAAGCCGCCAGCTGGACACACCTATTCAGTTTCCACCGCTTCTTATCCCTGCACTGTAACTGAAACGTTAAGGGGAAGAACCTTCATGGCCATTAAGGCTTTACCCATTCATCTTCCCACTTTCTGACTTATAAAAGCCCACTTGGGGCAAGAGGAGAAGGTTACACGCTCAAGTAATCGGATCAGAGCCTTGTTCTTGCTGTAGGAGAAGTTCAGCAACGCCACCTCCGCGCCATGGCACCCCGTCGTTCTTCTCGCCTTCAAACCGCGAACAAGGTCCTCCTCTGCTCCTTCTTTTCATGGGTAGATCTTAGGATTCTTAGAAAAGAAGTTCGCGCTCAACGGAGCCGGACCCGTCTCTCGTTTTCATGGGAAAACCATGAAAATGGTATTTTTGAGTTCGCCGGAAACCGCCACCTCCGGCGGCCAAACCACCGCCGACCGCTAGCCATCGCCTCAACGGAGGTGGTGGTGGTGGTGGCTGGCCAGGGAAGTGGCCGTACGGCCGGCGACGGATCACGGAATGCTTACAGGAAAAATGGCTTTCTGTCTGTTTTCGGGTTCATGAAGAAGATGAACAGTAAAATCAATATTATAATACATGGATTATTATATATTACATAATGGAAAAATAGATTATTTGAATGTACTTTGAGGCTGCAAAACGAGGCACTTAGAGGCCGAATTAGGAAAAATGACCAGTCACAAGAGTTGTAGCCCTCTGGGTCTACTTTAATTTAAAATTGATTTTATTCATTTTGGGTGAGTGGTTTGACCACAGCACTCATTTTGGTGGGATCAAGACCTAGGCTAACCAGAAATTGAAATGGTTGCCCACGGCTCATAACATGTCCAAATGACTTGAAATTTGGGCTGGAGGTCTATAATATGTATGTCGAGAGGCTGTCTAAAAATGAGAATTTTTGGAGAACTTTTGCCTAAAGTTTTTGTAAAATTTTAATAAACATTATAAAATTAATTAGGGGATGGGATTAAGTCCAAACTCCCCCAAATTTTGGGTGGTGGTCCCTGGCATCAATGTTAAGATCTGTACAAAATTTCAACTCAATTGGTCGAGTTTTGAATAGGGAAGTATCAAGTCCTAGATAGGTCTTGGTGAGGGGTACTTTGGGGAAAAGTACAATTGGAAATGGAGTGGACAAATCTCCTCAAATGAGGCTGAAGTTGTGGCCACTGATTTGTTGAGTCTATGTCTACCCTCTTGGGTAACATGGTGTGGATTAGGGTGGATTTTACCCTAAGAGATCGGCTCAAGCCCAGTGTGTGGTAGTTTGAGGTTTGTGAAGGACATAGGAGCAAAAGCTCTTGTATGCCCTTGAAATTCGGAGGAGAGTGGCTTGATATGCTAAAAACTCTCTGGTTGAAATGGTGAAGGCATTGGAGGTAATTAGGTACCTCGGAAGTTGAGATTTAGCTTTAGGTTTAACATGTATTTTAGATATTTTAAGCACTAAATCTAATCCAAAAATTATGAAACTCGGGGGGAGGGAGTTTTAGGATGTTTTAGACTTATGATAATTTTCCTGGAATTTTATGGTTGATAATTATTATACTTCATGTGTTAAAGGATTATTTGCCCGACTTGTTGTTTCAATTATTTGGAGGCTTTAAACTAATTATAATCAGTTAAAATTCTGGATTTAGATCTTGACTAGTAGAACATTGATCTCTGGATTTTCATAGAATTTTATGTTGAGTAAATCTAGTACTTTATTCACAGACGATAGAAAGGGCTCTTATGTTTAAAAATTAATTATGGATAAATTACTTGCTGGAAAATTATGAGACTTGGCCAGTGCTAATTTTAGGCCTTTATCTGCATGGCATAAATTATTTATAATTTTTAGAAGAATATTTTCTGTACTTGATCCATAAACAACAGAAGTTAGAGATTATTTCTAAAATAGTTTTCATGCCCTTTTAATGATAGAAAAATTATGATACTTAGGATTTAATCTATTGAGATAACCTAGTATTTATTATAGATTTGCTGGACATCTTGCATGAGAACTTAGGGTAGTTCATGTTCAAACCGGTAGCCTTTGGGATTTTCGAGGAATTTAATTAAATGCCAAATAAATTAGGAAAATTTCCATTTTCTGGACTTAGGTCATTTATATCATGGTAAGTCTCCAGTAAATAATTTAGGGCATTTGGATGAGTAATGGATCGTTGTATAACCGGTTCGACATGTAGCCTAGGTCGGTCTGCATATAGTAATTTGTGAAATACATTAGGACATGATCTGAGGAAGTCATTGGAGTTAACCATTTTGTCTGGATGGAAATGTGGAGGGAAACGCTATAGGAGGATATAAAGAGTAGCGAGAAGTGGTGATAGCTAGAGTTAAGAGGTGCTCGGGTTCGGCGAAAGATCGCTTTTCCCGAAGAGAGGAAGGTTAAAAACTACCCTAGGATAGTCTATCGTAATATGAGAAGGGAATCGGGCTAAGGGAGATCAACCAATAACAATAAGTGCCTTGCGAAAGGGAACTTCGGGCCGTAATGTCGCCGTCTTGGTTCCTAGTGCCCCTTGAGAGCCCTTCACGGGGTATACCGGGGGCAGTCCTAGGCTAACATAAAGTGTAATAACAAACCGACAAGAGTAACTTAGTAACTAGGGCTGCACTTTTCACAAACACTGTTGGCACAGGAAGATTGATGAGAGCTTCGGCTCGGGTGATTTGGAAACGGACGTTTGGATCCGGGGAGCTTCGGCTCGGTTGGTTAAGAGACGGACGAGATGGTCCGGGGAGCTTCGGCTCGGTTGGTTTGGAGACGGACGCTCTGGTCCGGGGAGCTTCGGCTCGGTTTTTGTGTGTTTACGATTAAACTTGCATGTGCATAAAATAGGAAAAGTTAAGGTGGTGAGTCTTTCGATATCGGGGAGTTCGATTGCACCGACACCGATATCGTTGACTCGGCGGGGTGATTAGCACTTCGCCAACAGAAGTCCGGTGCGCCAGCCGGCAAGAGTACACAGGCGTCCGCTTAGTGCACCAAGCGTTGAGGCGTACGATAGGTCAGACCAGTGGTGCTTTTACTGGTTTTGAGGTGGGCGAGGCCCAACCCACCGCTTCCGTCCGCCACTACGGAGGTATCCTGGGAGGTAACGGCTCCGAAAGGGGGAACTAAAGGTCTGTGTGCACAGAGTCGGGTGTGTGCGTTGCACTTGCATGTTTCATCATACCCACTAGCATGTCATAGCATAATCGATTCATTAAACCTTGACACCTAAAGTATAAGTGGTATGGGACGCTTATACATTAGGACCTGCAAAACGACCCCTTGGTCTATAAGCTTGTGTGGGCAAGTTTATAAATCAAAGGTTAATTTCAATATATAACAACCATTGCTGTTTGATAACCGATGCCCCAAGGTATAAGTGGTATGGGACACTTATACGATGGGAGCCTTGCAAAAGATCCCTTTTGCTTATGCGATCTCGCATAAGTGAAGGTTTAAATTCATATAATTGCTTTTCTTACTGCTAGACCTATTATAACCTTCATATAACTGCTCACCGAATTCAACTTGCTAGATTAGTTTCCGCTGCCATCTGCTTCATGATTATCTCTACCTTCATGTCCTTCCCTTTCTTCCTCTCCGCTTGGTACCTAGGAGCCATGGGGGAAGGGGTAGGGGATGATAGGGCTTAGTCTTTATGACTAACGGTTTTCGAACCGCATCATTTAGGGGATCGTGGAGCCCAGCATGGAGGAGCAGCCCCAGAGATCGGTGCGCCTGGAGATGGGGCAGTCTAGCTCCGGAGTTCAAACAGCCGGGACCGTGAGTCTCGACCTTGAGTAGTTTTTGTTGTAGCTTCCGCATGAGTGATGTTGTAGTGAGGATATTTTGTACCGGGCATAAGCCCACATTTATAGTACTCTGATGTTTTTTGTGGACTCTCCCTTCGTGGAGATTTTATCTTATTTACATGTGATGTATTATTGTGGACTGCATTATTCTTACTTCAACTATTGTGCTACTTATTGTGATCGAAAAGGTCGGCAGAATCGGCGCATTGTAGTGACGACCTTCCCGGGTGCGAAGGTGTCACCGCAAAGCGGCGGTTCTGGGCATAAGACCCCGGTGGTTGAAAAAGAAAAAAAAAGGGGGTCTTACAGCAACTTCCATATCCTCCAGCGCATCAGGACCCAACAACGGCCTCTCACCAGCCTCTGCCCAAAACAACGGAGTCCTACAGCGCCTTCCATACAAGGCTTCGAACGGAGCCATCTGTAAACTTTCCTGATAGTTGTTGTTGTACGCAAATTCCATAAGTCGCAGCCGCTCATCCCATGCTCCACCGTGGTCTAAAATATAACAACGGATCATATCCTCAACAATTTGGTTCACCCGCTCCGTCTGCCCATTGGTCTGTGGGTGGTACGCAGTAGAATACCTCAGATCCGTACCCAAACCCTCCTGCAGACTCTGCCAAAAATGAGAAGTAAACCGGGAGTCTCGATCAGAAATGATGCTAACCGGCACACCGTGGAGTCGGATGACTTCATTCATGTACAACTCAGCTATCTTCTTCATCGGGTAATCAATCTTATAAGGCACGAAGTGAGCACACTTCGTCAATCTATCCACTATAACCCAAACAGAATCAAATCCCCTCGAGGACTTCGGTAAGCCCGTAATGAAGTCCATGGATATACTTTCCCACTTCCAAGTCGGGATCTCTAGCGGAGTCAACTTGCCACCAGGCCTTCCATGATCAGCCTTCACACGCTTACAAGTGTGGCACTCAGCAACAAATCGGGCTATATCACCTTTCATGCCATACCACCAGGCAATTTGTCTTAAGTCACGGTACATCTTCGTAGATCCTGGATGATAGACAACGCTGGATCCATGAGCCTCTCTGCAAATCATACCCCTAATATCCCCAACGGCGGGGATGCAAAACCTTCTGCGGTACTTCAAAGTACCCGCATCATCGATGGCAAAATCTGGCAACTCTCTCTTCTCTTCCTGGTGAAAAGGTGCAGAAGATCCGGATCGTCCTTCTGGTGCAGTCTAGTCAAAGAAATCCAGGACGGCTCTGCCACTAACAAACTACTCTGCAAAGCACAGCATCCCACTGAAATATCCATAAGGAGGAACTTCTCCACTAATCGATCGGCGGAGAGGTTAAAGATCTTTCCCGTCTTTCGGCTCAGGGCGTCGGCCACCACATTGGCCTTGCCCGGATGGTACTGGATCTCTACATCATAATCAGCCACATACTCTAGCCACCGCCGCTGACGCAGATTCAACTCCTTCTGCGTGAACACGTACTTCAGGCTCTTATGGTCAGTGAAGATCTTGCACTGAGCCCCATAAAGTAGGTGTCTCCACAGCTTCAACGCATAGATAACTGCTGCAAACTCAAGGTCATGCGTTGGATAATTTTTCTCATGAGTCTTCAGTTGTCTTGACCCATAGGCAATCACCTTCCCAACCTGCATCAATACGCATCCCAGACCTATAAGCGAAGCATCGACGTATACATCATAATCCACACCCTCAGTAGGCAGGGTCAGAACGGGAGCAGTGCTCAATCTCTTCTTTAGCTCTAGAAAAGCTTCTTCACACTTCTCGCTCTAAACAAAAGCCACATTCTTCTGAGTCATCTTGGTCAAAGGTGCAGCTATGGAAGAGAAACCCTCCATGAACCTCCTATAGTAACCAGCCAACCCTAAGAAACTCCTGATCTCCTTAGGAGTAATCGGCCTACTCCAATCCATCACTGCTGCAATCTTTTCTGGGTCAACCGAGATCCCATCCTTGCTCACCACGTGGCCTAAAAAAGAAACCTGAGGCAACCAAAATTCGCACTTGCTCAACTTGGCGAATAACTTGTGATTCCTCAACTCTGCCAGAACCAACCGCAAATGCTGCTCATGCTCCTCCATGCTGCGAGAATAAACCAACACGTCATCAATGAAGACCACAACGAACTTGTCAAGGAAATCCTTGAACACCCGATTCATCATATCCATGAAGGCTGATGGTGCGTTTGTCAGACCAAACGACATCACCAAAAACTCAAAGTGTCCATGCCTCGATCTAAACGCAGTCCGTGGAATATCTGCCTCACAGATCCTGAGCTGATGATAACCAGAACGAAGATCGATCTTGGAGAACACCGTGCTACCGCGCAACTTGTCAAATAAATCATCGATCCTCGGCAGAGGGTACCTGTTCTTGATAGTGACCTTGTTCAACTCTCTATAGTCGATGCAGAGTCGCATCGACCCATCCTTCTTCTTTACAAACAAAACAGGAGCACCCCAAGGTGACGAACTCTTCCTAATAAAACCTTTAGCCAACAGCTCATCCAACTGAACTCGCAACTCCTCTAACTCACGAGGGGCCATCCGGTACGGAGCCTTAGCAATAGGACGCGTACCCGGCTCTAAATCAATCACAAACTCAACATCCCGATTAGGAGGAAGACCAGGAAGATCATCAGGAAAAACATCGGCGAAACCACGAACAATAGGAATCTCCTCCAAGCGTGGCACGCTAACAGCGGTTCCAACCGCCGAGACTAAACCAACACAACAAACAGAAAGAAACAACCTCTGAGAACATACCGCAGAGATGACAGGAGAATCCTGACACGGATCAGCATACACGCTGCCGGGCTGACCGTCGTCCCTGATGAAGTCCAAGCGCTTTCCTTTGCATTGAATGACCGCATCATACCTAGACAGCCAGTCCATGCCGAAAATGACGTCTAAGTCCTCCAGATCAATCATCTTCAGGTCCGCCTTCGCAAGAAAGTCCCCCAACAAAATCGGGCAATCCAAAATGCCCAAATCTGACAGCACAGATTCACCAGAGGGAAACTTGACACGGAAGTAATCCCGAACACAATCTAGAGTCAACCGATGTCGCTCCACAAAGGCTTTAGCCACGAACGAGTGGGTAGCGCTGGAATCAAATAGAACACGCGCCCAGCGGTTCTTCACCTTAAATTTCCCTATAGGAGCACCCAAAACTAATGAACTAGCACAACAATACCGGAAAAATTCTAGCAAATAAAACTACCAGGCTAGAAAAACAACAAACAACTAACCTGAAATGACCTGAGTCGATTCTTGAGCCTCCTCGGAAGAGATCACGTTCAGCTTCCCCTTTCCCTTATCCTCACGCTGAGGTGGAGGTAATGCCTGCAATAGAACTGCAGGAAGAGCTGGCTGAACCTGAGGACACCTAGACTTGATGTGACCCTTCTGCCCACACCGAAAGCAGACTCTATCCTTGGACCAACACTGGGCCGCATCATGCCTGGATCGCTTGCAAACAGAATAGGAGACATCTCTCCTAGGAGCACCCTGAATCGCATGGACTTGCTCCTTCCTCTGAGCTGCCGCCTTCTTGAAACATTTCTCGACAGGGTGGCCTGACCGGCCACAGAAACTGCACACCACTTTGCTCCTCTTTCTCGGAGCAGCACTGGGTACTAAGGGCTTCTTCTCCTCCACAGACTTCCTCTTGTCCTTCCTCATCTGCTGGCCTCTGCTCTTCGCGGTATCAATAGCCTCCACCTTTAGAGCAGCCTCTACAACTCCAGCATAAGTCACTAACCCATAAGCACTGGTCAACTGCTGCACCTCGCTCCTCAAACCACCGAGAAATCTCTTAACTCGATCAACCTCAACGCTTACCAATCCAGGGGCAAAACGGCTCAACTTACTGAACTCTATCTCATACTCACCCACCGTGAGTTGCCTTTGCTTCAGATAGAGGAAGTCATTCATGAGGCGGTCACGCTCGACCGAAGGCAAGAACTTCCTCAACAGCATCCCCTTGAGCACTTCCCAAGAGCATCCAGCTACCAAGCTCTCCTTTTCTCTCAGCCACCAACTCTTAGCCAAGCCTTTAAGCTGATAGGCGGCTATCATCACCCTCTGTTCATCTGCAATCCCTGAGTACGAGAACATCTCCTCCATGGAGATCAGCCAATCATCAATGACCATGAAATCTGCCTTCCCGTCATAAGTGGGAGGGCTCAGCCTCTGAAACTGCGAGATGAAGGCCATCTCTGCTGGCACCACCACTGGAGGTCTCAAGGGTGGAGGAGGAGGAACAGCTAACCCCCCATCAGGAACTGGCACACCCTGAGCCTGCCCTGCCATAACTGCCACCAAGGACTGAATCTGGGCACGCACCTCCTCCAACTGCCTGCCCATGGATTCGCTACTCTGACGCATACTCTCGATCACCGCAACATTCTGAGCTCCAGATGACTCACCCTCAGACAGGGGGGTCGATCGAGTCGCAGGACGCCTAGCCATCCTAGAATCATAACAACACAAATCAGATCCCAAAACATCGACTGGAACCAAATACAAGTACAGACAATACATATATAGATATATACTTAAAGCTGCTAAACTTGCTCTGAGAGTTTATCTTTTTTTTAACGAAAATTTGATGTTATGCCCTAACCTAGGTTGGTTAACCACCACCTTACTAACTCTTGTGCCTAGATCAGGAATGCATGACTTTATATTATTTTGAAAACTTATGTGTGTACATATGTCATCCTGCAAATCTTTAGCTTGGCACATTGTGCTTATGCAATGATATGCTATGCATGATCGTGTTATGCATTCTAAAAAGGCCCTAATGCATGTTATGAGCGGAGTACGCATGAAAATGTTATGCATCCCATACTACATAACATTTCCATGCAACGAAAAAAGAAACATACTAGTCGCAGTCATGTGGTGAGGTTATGCATCCCATACTACATAACCCTCACATGTTGCCCTTATGGTGGATCCATATACGAACACATATTATGCATCCCATACTACATAATATGCCCCGTAAACTTCATGTTATGCCATGAGTGTAGTGTTCGTGCTTTCGCCAAGACGTGTTGATGACATATCGGTGTGTGAATGACATGATGCTGAACTACTAAAGAAAACAAAGGAAGGTTGCTCAACTAACTTGACAAGCAACCTCCCTCTGATACCAACTGTCACAACTCGCATTTTCTCCGAATTAAGAATTATCAGAGTAAGATAAAACACGCGTCATGATGCCACATCAAGCAGGGGAAAACTGCTGACGTTCAGGCAAAACCACCTACAAACTTAATGAAAGAAAATCATGGGTTTAATGATTAGAAAATCAGTTATATTTTAGAGGCCGTATCCCTCGGCTCAGTGGATCACCTAGTCCATAAAAGAAAAACTATATTTATACGCTGCGGAAAATACTTTATCAGGTTTGACGTCCTAAAGAGCACATAAGGGTCCCAAGAGAACCACTCATGCTATGCAAGACCCTACATTTAATTTATATAATATATAAGAAAACGGTCTTTATACGTTGTTTGGAAAATAGTGATTAAGTTTTATAAAATATGCTGATCATGAGCTTTATTTATAATAATATTTATAGTTTAAAAATAACTAGCAACCTAGCATAAAACCTTCTCAGAGAAAGTAGACTATCTCCAGAAAACGGTAGCAGCATAAGTAAAATATCCAGTACAAAGGTAAAAACTACCAGTGAGCGGCAACAACCTGACACGAACCCACTGGCACATATGTATGTCTGTAAGAAAGTACTGAAAAACTACCTCTCCAACAAAGCAAACGGATCTCCAAAGTCCAAGAGACCACCAACACCACCACAGCAAACTAGCCACCCAACTAGCTACAGCTCAGAACCTGGGACATTCCAAAAGAAAATAGAATACCTCAGCAAGCAAGACAAGGTAAAAAAAACTGCATGAAAGAGTCAACCAAAGGGGAAAGTAACTGAAAAACATGCAGTAGAAAGAGTCACCACTGTCCAAAACAAGACTCCAAGAAATGCACAACGTGCAAGGAAAAAAACATCAACCCAGTCCAGGAACAATATCCTGCATGGCCTACAAGGCTACCAAGAGCCCAAAGTGCTACCAACTACCAAGGAAGAAACTTCTAACACCCTAAACTGTGGAAAGTGGTAGTAGCAAAAACAAACAACGAGGAACCGGATCGGAGGCAAACTCAGTCCCCCATCCACCATGTCCAAGTCAACAAGCTCGAGGGTCTACACGTGAAAGCATAAGGGGCCTTCCACCCACATGCCCAGCCCGTACCTGGAGCACGATAAACAAGAGTGGCCTTGGCTAAATTACACAACTCCACCCCCATAAAGAGCTACAAACCACCATTACTAACCACGACCCACGATTCGGCCTTTAGGAAAGTAAAGAAAACGACCGACAAGGAAAACCCAAAAAAAAACAAATACAACAAGAAATCCACTCGGGAACGAAAACAAGGTAAAGGAAGAGTGTTGAAATGATTCAACACGGAGCTCGACGATCGTAAACTGGAGGTCGACGATCGTCGATCGACATAAGGCCAAAAGAAGCCCGACGATCATCATCACTGAGGTCGACGATCATCGAAGGCCAGAGGCGAGCTAAGCTCGACGATCATCCTCCAGGAAATCGTCGAGCGTCAATCGGAGATAAGGCAAAAGTTGAGCTCGACGTTTACCCCCTCGGAAAAGCGTCGAGCGTCGAACGACACTAGGACGGAACGAAGCTCGACGTTTTTTTTTCATTCCAGAAAACTTCGAGCGTCGAACGGAGCTAGACGCTAACTGAGCTCGACGTTTCTCCTCCCGGAAAAAAAGCGTCGAGCTGAGCTCGACGTTTGCCCTCCGGGAATAGCGTTGAGCGCCGATCAGAGCCAAACAGAAGCTGAGCTCGACGTCTTTTCCTCTCGGAAAAGCGTCGAGCGGAGCTGGACGTTTTCTCTCCAGGAAAAACGTCGAGCGAAGGAAGAAGCTAAGAACGAATAGAGCTCGACGTTTTTTCTTCCTGGAAAAGCGTCGAGCGGAGCTCGAAGCTAAGCAAAAGCTGAGCTCGACGTTATTCTTCCCGTAATAGCGTCGAGCGGAGAACGAAGATAAGACAAACCGCAGATCGACGATCTTAATCTGTAGATCGATGATGGTCGAACGACAGCCAGACTAAATGGAGATCAACTATCTCCATTCAGAGTTCAATGATAGTCGAACGACGCCAGGCTAAACAGAGAATTCCAGAACTCGAGTAGTTTGCCTACTACTCGAGTATCCCATTACCACACTCGAGTAAAAAATGCCTACTACTCGAGTATTTTAATTCCAATACTCGAGCAATTTGCTTACTACCTCTCAAGTAATACTTCTAACAAATCGGCAAGCACCCCCCTCCAACACTATCTCTCGGCTATACCCGAAAACAGCAGATAGAAATCTGAAGTAAGGAAAAACAAAATGGCATTACGCCTGCAGATTTGGGCATCAACAACACAAAGTAGGGGGGCTTAATAGTAAGAACTAAACCCTACAACTTGCAACAAATTAAGGAACAGCAAGGCCTCTACCCTAGGGCTAACAGGGATTTTAAAACACAGCAAGATAGTTCAAAAAGAAACTTGGCAAGGGCAAGAATACCACTTGCCTCGATTTCCGACGAAGCTTTGGACAGCTTTCCCTCCGCTTCACACGGCACTAACAGCAGCAGCACCTAAAACATTCTTCCTAACATTAATGGCGGAAAAACCCCCAAAATCGAAAACCCAAATCTCAACAAAACTCTACGAAAAACGAATATCTTACCGTCGAAATGAAGATCTAAGAGAGAGCAAGACAACGCCGCTTTCGGAAACGAAATCCGTCCACGAATAAGCCCGGAATCACCGTCCGAAGTGGAGCAGGAATGGCGGCTTTTCTCCTCTGATTTTCTGAACAAGCAGGCGACGGTTTCTATCTTTTCGGGAAGGGGAAGAAGGTAAGGAAGTGGGGCCGCCACTTCAAAAACAAAGCTTTTAAATAAAAGCTGGACGCACCTCTTCGGGAAAACCGAAAACTTTCCTCCTATTCTCTTAAAATAAGAGAATTCTAAAGAAAGCAAGCCAATACAAGGCTGCCACCTAAGCAAGGAAATAACTACTGAATAAATTCATCCGCAGGATCATCTCTCCAAATCAAATAATTAATTACATACTATTAACACATCAAAATGACGTGAAAATCAAATAATTAATTACATACTATTAACACACCAAAACGATGCGAAATTCGCACCATAGCTAAATACCCACGGTACGAACACAACGGCGAAGTCGAAATTAACTTTTGACGAACAGAACTCGAGTTATACCCAAATAAAGCCAAACACAAACATCCCCCCGAGAGGCCACACCCGGTCACCCAAAACGACTCGGATTGCTAGGGAGATCTTGCCAACAGGCTACCAAACAGGGCACTCAGTTCTAAGGAGCTAAACTATACTCCACACATGGCACAAGCCACGGAAACGCGTCATCGTAACGCCAACGAGAATAAAAATAATTGCAGAAAAATCGGGGCATTACACAGGATACCTTTGGTCCTATTTTTCTTTCATAATAATAATTTGAATTAAATGAACACTTAGGTTGATGTTTATAATCTAATTGATGATATCTCATAAGAGGGATTATCCACTGAGTAAAAAGGTTTACAGTTTTTTGTCTTTGATTATAATTTTGAAAGGAATTTAATTTTTTGTTTTGAAAATTAGAGTTCGACGAATCATATCGATTTCGTCGATCTGAGTTTCATTGATAATTGTACCGAAATCTCACGCAAATAGTTCGTCGATCGGAGTTCGACAGATGATGTTGATTTCGTCGATCTCGGTTCGATGAAATATTTTGAACATAATTTTTCTGAAATTTATTTATTTGTTTTAGTTTAATATTATGTAAAACTTCAGTTATTTTATCTAAGGCTCCATTTGGTTTGGCGGTGGAGGGTCGATCTGGCAGGTGGAAACGGAGTGTTCGAACTGGAGGGGAGAGGTGGCTGCTCCAAACGGAGCATTTTGGGGCTTTTCTCAAGGCGGGTGGGTGGAAACGGAGCAAATGCCGTCGGAGGTTCAATTTTTTACCCTCCTTCCGGCGGCTTTTGCCCAAAACAGAGCAGCGAAACGCTCAAACAAACAGAGCCTAAATCTTCTAACTTTTATTTCCCTTTAACTTATTCTAAAGAAACTATCTGTTCAAGAGCATTTTTTAAAATCTTCTTTAAGTTTTATGTTATCAAAAGATAGATTATTTTAATTAGTCAACTTTTATCTGAGATGTTTTATTTCCTTCTCAAATTATATTAAATCCTTACAAAGTAATTTAAAATCTATTTTAAATTGATCTGTTGAAAAATCAACGGTAGAGATTACCTGATCTTCTTCATAATCTGATTCAGAATCAGAATTGCTGCAAGATGCATTTATTATCATCAGACAGAATTCTCTTGCTCGTGATTCCTCTTCATCTTCAGTTGTACAGGATGAAGTTTAAGAATCTGAATCTTATTCACTCCATGTTTTAGCAACCATTGTAGTGAGGGAGTCCCAGATGTATTTAGTTGAGGTGCATTCAGCAACCTTCTGGAAAATGTCATCAGACATTGATTCAGCTAAAATATTCATTGCTTTTGCATCACCAATTTTCACCCTTTTCTGGGCTTCTGTCCATTCAGGTGATGGAATTACACTTGTGCTTGTTCTTGCAGTTGGAGTAGGGGGGCCTGTCAAAATTGAATTATAAATATCTTCATCAATAGAATTCATATACAACCTAATACTTGTCTTCCATAATGCAAACTTATTTAGATTGTATATTGGAGGTCTAGTGCTTACAAATTCCTTATTCTATGATATGGGAAAAAGGACAAACAAAACGAAAAAAATAAGATCTATCAAGGATATTTTCATTCAGGTGTTAGCATGTGAAACCAAACAACCTTACCCTCTGATACCAATTGAAAGTGAGTGATAGATCTTATCTTACTCTAGAGTTTATAAATATATATATAAAGGAAACATTCAGCACATAAATAAAAAGTAAAAAGAAAACCAGACGACACAAGGAGTTTATAGTGGTTCCCCTAAAACTTGGGTAAATCCACTCTTCTACCACCTAGGTAGGAATCCACTATAAGTTTTTGATAAGCTGCCCTGCTACCACAGTTTTTTTCTCAGGTGCCCTATCACCACAGATCTATTTTACTAAGGGAGATCTAGCAATCCATTGAGCTT
This sequence comes from Platanthera zijinensis, assembly GCA_039513925.1. Lineage (NCBI taxonomy): Eukaryota > Viridiplantae > Streptophyta > Magnoliopsida > Asparagales > Orchidaceae > Platanthera > Platanthera zijinensis. The sequence continues at coordinate 55,411,610 of CM077091.1, read as the reverse complement.
TAGACCAGCTACTTAAAAACTAAACTAAGTCTTTTGATCAGGAGACTTATCAACCAAAAGGGGCTAACTTTTGAATGAAGTTAAAACCCTGTACATAGGAAAGGGAAAAGTGAAAAGATATGTTGTCTTCTCTATCTCAAATCTATGAGAAGACTTAGTGGATTTCTTGATAGTGTAAATTTCACCTTGAGATGTATAATAGTTTAGGAGAATGGAAGCTTTGCTTAGGGTGTAGGCCTTCAGAAAGATGTTGCTCTTCAGATGTTTTTTTGGAATGATTTTGATTAGATGTCCCTTGAAAGCCTAAACTAGATTCTTTGTAAAACTGAATGTGTTGATTTTTAACAGTCTCAGTCTGTAAACCTGGAATTTATCCTTACTTTTTAATCTTATTTGAAGCAAAAACTTTCTGATAATAAATATCAAAAAACCTGAGGGGAATTCAAACCTTTGAATTCATTTCATCTGAAATGGCTGAAGCATTCCCCAAGAATGGTAGCTGTCTTTGGAATCAAATAACATTAAAATTCTCTGATTTAATCCATATTTAATGTTGCCTTAGAACGGCTATATTTATTAAGAATATTTAGCATTAAGTATCTGAGTTTAATCTGCTGTAATTAATCCTTGAATTTATTCTGTCTTTAGAAACTGCGCCTGCCTAAAGAAATCTTCGATCGCAGCAATCATTTCATCGAGCTGAGCTCGGAGTTCATCGATCTGGGCTTGGCTTTCATCGAGCTGAGTTTCTGACTTGAGATCAGCGTTCTTCAACCAAAGATTAGAGTTCGTCGAGTAAATCTCAGAGAAGGGAATCTGAGTTTGTCGAGCTGAGTTCGACAATCGTAGAACTAAATTTCCTGAACTTGAAATCTGAATTTCTTTGGAATTCTTCTGAAGGAATGGTTCTGGAAATAATCCTATGACCCTTGACTATACATATTGGGTCAACCTAGGCATCCTAAAAGTAATCCTTGCCCAAATCAGAACTAGGGTTCCAATAGTCAGTATATCTGAGTCTGTATATCTGAGTCTGTATTTCTGATTGAGTAACCTTGGTCCGTAACCTTGAGGCAGCAATATTTTGTACATATATATAGTGAATGTAGAGTAGAATTCAAACATTTGACTTAGTTAATTTTGAACAGTCTGAGATATTTCACAAGAATGGAAACTGCCTTGGAAATAGATTAGCATAATAACTCTGTGATAAATCCATATTTAATGCTGCCTCTAAATAGCTATATTTGTTAGAATATTTTAAATTAAATATCAGAGTCATAGTTGTTTGTAATTAAGCCTTTGAAATTATTCTTCCTTCAGAATATATAATAGCCTGAAATTAAGCCTGAAACTGTTATGCCTGCTGTAAAAAAAACTAACTAAACCACTATAGAGATTTAGTTAAACTCAGCAAGCATTTTGTCGACCTGAGCCTGGAGTTTGTCGAGCTGAGCTTGTGTAAGACCCCCCTTTTTTTTCTTTTTCAACCACCGGGGTCTTAGCCCAGAACTGCCGCTTTGCGGTGGCACCGACTCACGGGAAGGTCACCACTACAAAACGCCAATTCTGCCGGCCCTTTTCGATCGCAGAATAGTAGCATAAAAAGGTAAGAGCAAGTCCACAATAATCACATGTATATAAATAAATCTCCACGAAGGGAGTGTCCACAACATATAATAATAATCAGAGTACAAAAAGGAGGGCTTGTGCCCAGTACATGTAATCCTCACTACAAGTCACTCGCGGAAGCAAAACTAAATCTAAGCGTCACTGTAACTGTCACTGAACCGAGAGCACCCAAGCTGGACTGGCCCATCTCCACCGACTCTATACTCCGCTGTTGTTGCATCTCTGGGTGCTTCTTCCTTTTCGGCCTGCCGTCGCCACCTCGCGATCCACGTCTACGTCTACGTCTTCGGCCTCCTGGTTGCTGAGCTAGTGGGGTCCCACCCATCAAGGGGCATTTGATGCGTGTATGTCCTGGCTGGTGACAATGGTAACACGGTCGTGGGGTTAACTCTGCCAGAAGTTGCAAAACCCGTGACCCTTCCATATGGTACACCTAAAATGTTGTGGTTCGAAAACCGTTAGTCATAAAGACTAAGCCCTATCATCCCCTACCCCTTCCCCCATGGCTCCTAGGTACCGAGCGGAGAGGAAAAAAGGGAAGGACATGAAGGTGGAGATTAAACCAAATAAACAGGTGACAGCGGACCTATGCTAGCAATTCTATAGTAAATATGATAGAAACAGAAAGTAAGAAATGTAACCTTAACTTATGCGCGGAAGTGCATAAGCCAAGGGATCTTTTGCAGGGCTCCCATCGTATAGAGTGTCCCATACCACTTATACGTTGGGGTGTCGGTTATCAAACAGCAAGGAGTAGTAAATGGCACAAGAAATATAACCATTGATTTATAGGGATTACCCCTATAGATCAAGGGGTCGTTTTGCAGGGCCTATCGTATAAAACGTCCCATACCATTTTATACGTTAGGTGGCATGTTTATGCTATGACACACAATTATGCTATGAAATGCACAAGCAAGTGCAACACACCCACACGACTCTATGCGCACAGACCTTTAGTTCCCCCTGTTGGGGCAGCTAGCTTCACCCCCAGGAACCTCCATTGTAGCAAACGGAGGCAGTGAGTCGGGCCTCCCACTCCTAGGCGGGTAACCACACTACCAAGCCTAGCCCTTCCGTACGCCCCTAGAAGAACACAACCTAGAGTATCCGCGTACTTGTGTTGGCTGTACACACCAGGCTTTTCGCCGAGTCAACGTACCGATGTCGGTGTGATCGATCGCCTAGTACCGATGACCCACCACTTTTATGCACATGCAATCATGACAATTTTATTTGTACAAGTTCTCATATTACCGAGCCTCCAGCTCTCTAGGCTACCAAGCATATACCAAGTCCCCGAGCATCCCACTCCCTGGACTTCCCAATCACAAACCAGTCTACTATCATTACTAGTAGGCCCTTAGACCACGGACCTACTCTACCCATTCCATGACATTTCTTCTTCCTAAGTGTACAAGTGTAGGTGTGAGGAACAACTATTATTAGGGTTACTCTTGATCATTTTATTCCTAAGACTTAAGGTTAACCTTGGACTTCCCGAGGGTTACCCGGTGAAGGGCTCGCAGCGGTACTAGGAGCTATGATGGGGTGAATCCCAAAACTCCCTTTCCAAGGCACTTATTATACTTTATTGGTTCCCTTAACCCATTCCCTTCTCGCATTACAGTGGGCTATTCCTAGGGTGGCTTTGACTCTTCCTCTTCTCGGGGAGGATGGTCTTCCGTCGAACCCGAACACTACCTATCGTTAGTCAACCTCACCCCCCTACCCATCCTAACTTCCAATAATGAACTCGATTTAACTCATCCTGTCCAAACCAGCAAACTATCAAAATTCCATCTCCAAGTTCATTACCCACACTAGCTCAGCCTCTGCAGTTTTACTAAACGCAATCCGTCCTAATCTTTATGAGGTATGCAAGGGGTGGTACTCCCAACTATCTTCCAAATCCCATATAATATTTACTGGAGGTCTACCATGACCTAATTAGTCTAAATCCAGAAATTTATAATTTTCCTAATTAATCTGATATTTATTTAATTTTTCCCAAAGATTGGCCATGGGTGATTTTAAACATTAACTACATGATATTCTTAAGTAATGGCCACCCAAAAATTATGATCACTAAATAACAGTAAGGTATCATCAAATACTAATTTGCAGGATTTTACAGAAGGTATTTAGCCTCTAATCAATTTATCCATTATAATCTCATTATTCCCATGTAAAGAAGGAAGTACTGAAATTACTCATCATAAAATTATAGAAAAATTACTGATTAATAGTATGGTACAGAAAAGATCATTGTGCAAAGAATCATAATTTTACCAGCTTGCTAAGCACCAAAATAGATTTAATCCAATATCCATGAAAAATAATACTTAATGAAGCAAGCCTTAGAATTAAACATCCAAAAATACCATAAATATTTACAGAGATTTAAAATCAAAATAAACGTTCTCTGCCTAAATCTCATCAATTTCTAAGAAGTATATATTCCATAATAAATTTTCTAAGCAAATTATACAAGCTACTACATCGTTAATGAAGTATCCAAAATAATGATCTTAAAATTCATAGAAAAATATCCAGAGCTTGTACCATCCCTATAATTCACTCTACCTAAATCTCATCACTTTTCAATGTGATTTAGTGTCGTTTCCTATCTCTACAGGTTTTGTGCCCTAAACTTGGGTTAGGTTTTTAGGTGGCCCAACTGTCTCCAAACCTACTAAGATTTTATTCAGAGAACTATAATGGCCCTATGGTTCTCTTCACCCAATTTCGGGTCAATCCAAGGTCATTTGACAACATGACCTTCACAAACCACCAAGATCCATCCTTAGGGTTTGGCCTTGGTTCTTAGGGTAAACTTACCCCGATCTGCCTCAAACTCTATGTGGGGGTGCTAGAGAATATTACTAGCCAGTGGTAAAAATTTCAGCCTCTGTTGAGGTGATCTGACCACTCAAATCTCAAAAGTGCACTATTAACCTAAGACCCCTTATTAGGGCAAAACTTAGGGTTGATCATTTCGAATCCAAACCATCTCCAAATGAGATGAAAAATTATACAGAACATCATGATAAACCCGCAGACCCCTCACCAAAACTTGGGAGGGTTTGGAAGTACTTTAGCTATCTAATTAAATTAAGCTAGGATTATTGAATTTTTCTAAAAACTATAGAAAAATATTTCCCAAAAATCCTAAATTTTGTACAGCATGTAAATATAGATAATATTAGGCCACACCCCAAATTTCAAGTCATTTTGATGACTGGATTGGAGTGGGGAATTTTTCTAAGGTCAAGATAGCCCTCTGGATAGACCCCACCAAAAAGGGTGTTGTGGTCTAACCATCATTCCAAATCGAGTGAAATTAATTTTGAATTAAATAGACTTTAAGGGCTACATTTCCTATGTTGACCATTTTTCTTGTAGGAGCTTCTAAGTATTTTTCCCAAATTATTTAAGGTGACAGATATTTTCATTCAGAAATTGTTTTAAAAATAGAATTTAATTCTCATGGCACTGTTCATCTTCTTCAACATCCCGAAATCAGAAGCCTGAAGCCTCATTTTCCTGTAGCTTTTCCAAAGCTATTTCCCGGCCATCCAGCCGTCTCCCTGGCCGGCCACCACCACCACCACCTCTGTTGAGGTGAGGGCTACCGTCAGGCGGCGGCACGGCCGCCGGAGAGGCGGTTTCCGGCGAACCCGCCACCATGCAAATTTCGGAAAAGCATGGAAACACTCACCCGATCCGGCTCTTTTGAGCCCGATATCTCTCCTAATGATTTCTAAGATCTATCCATAGAAGAAAGAGTAGAGGAGGACCTTATTCGCGGTTTGGAGGCGAGATGGACGTCGGACTGTCATGGCGCGGTGGTGGCGTCGTCGGAATTCTTCTACAGCAAGGTAGGAGGCTCGAAACTTCAAGTAAGGGCTGGGAAACTTCAGCCTTGAGCCTAAGGGGCCTTTTTAAAGGGAAGAAAGGAGGGAGGGGAAAGGTTGAAACGTTCATGGCCATTAATATTTCTTCTTAATAACGTATCGGTTATAATGCTGGTAATTGAATTGCTGGAAACGAAGAGATGTTTGCCAGGTAGCGATTTTCTATTGGACTAACATTTCCTTATTTATTTAAATAATTAAAGTAGGAAACGGCCCATAAATACTCCCGGTGTAACTTCCCATAATCCGAATTGATTACAACGTCGGTTACCGAAATTTCCAGTCTGGCTGACATTTCGGCCTTGGTCACGGGCGTGACACATAGGTCAAGGGCGTGACAGGCCCGGATAGCCAATTCTGGGATCGACGATCATCGAACTCAGATCAACGATCGTCGAAGGGTTGTCACGGGCGTGACACCTGGGTTACGGGCGTGACAGCCCCGGGTGGTCGATTCTGGGTCGACTACCGTCGAACTGAAATCGACGATCGTCGAACATGGTCACGCCCTATATCTCGGGCGTGACATTGTGGGTCACGGGCGTGACAGGGCCATGAGGTAAATTTTGTGCTCGGCGATCGCCGCGCCGAGATCGACGATCGCCGAAGGGGTCACGCCCTTGGTCACGAGCGTGACACCTGGGTCACGGGCGTGACAGGGCCGGGTTGAAGATTCTGCGCCCGACGATCGTCACCCTAGGATCGACGATCGTCGAAGGAGTCACGCCCTAAGTCACGGGCGTGACATTGCGGGTCACGGGCGTGACATGCCATGAGGCAAATTCCGCGCCCGACGATCGTCTAACTGATATCGACGATCGTCGAAGGAGTCACGCCCCAGGTCACGGGCGTGACGGGTCGGTCACGGGCGTGACCAACCCGTGACCCGAAATATTGGTCGATTTATTTCAATTTTTGGGCTCCCTAGGGTTCTACCACAACCAACCGACTCCTAGGGGTCTAGCCGGAAATGGGATGTTACAAATCCCAATAAACAAAACAAATATTTCGTCCCTGAAATCCAGGTTAAGTCTACGGGCTCCAATCGGGAGGGGAAGCTTGTAACATCCCATGAGAGTTGAAAGATCTACATCTCTGCATTACGTTTGTAGTGTGCAGTTTTGATTCCAAAACCCATTCGTCCAATTGTCAAGGTATATACCACAATAAACAAAGGATTAGCCCCTATTCTTGAAATTTCAGTCTTATTGGTTTAAAATAGGAACGCTAATTGATTGTCCAGAGGTGTTGTGAGGTATACATGACTAAAAAGTTCTGGATACTTCCGTCGCATCAAGTCCTGTGGCTCCCATATATGCTCCTCCTGTCCATGCTTGTTCTATAGAACCTTGACTAACGGAACCTTCTTCCGACGCAAAGTCCGTACTCCTCTGCCATCGATCCGAATCGGCTCTAAGTGAACTGACTAGTTGGAAGCTACCGGTCCATCTGTGGTCAAAATCTGCTGCTCCGGGCGCAGTAAAGACCTCCTAAGTGAAGAAACGTAGAATACGTCATGTAGAGCTGCCAGCTCTGGTGGCAACTCCAGCCTGTAAGCTAGGGCCCGATCCGCTCTAGGATCCTGTAATGGCCCATCTACCTAGGGCTGAACTTTTTCCTCCGACCACGCACCTGTGAAACTCCATGCATGGGCCAGATCTTCAAAAACACTCGGTCTCCCCACCTGAACTCCACCTGACGATGTCGGGCATCATAATACTTAGCCTGTCTGCTCCGCGCTTCTAACATTCTGTCTCTGATTAGTCTCACCTGAGCCTCGGCGTCTTCGACAAAATCCGATCCCAATGCCTTCGGATCTTCGTCCTGAATCCAGGGAAACACAAGCCAATACTAATTTGCCCAATAAACAAAGGTTTAGCCCCCAATAAACAAAAGATCAGCCCCTACCCATCTTGGGCTAAGTATCCTGGATATCACCCTGTTACATCTGTCCTAGCTGGGTGCACAATTTCTAGGGCATCAATCTTCGACTTGGGGTTCCACCCTGAAACTCGTTAATATACTCCATACTTTAAACTCTCTGAGTCACATTTACGACAACTTTATCCGGGTTAAAATGTTCCCAATCTCACATGGGTATCTTCCGAACTTGCATTCCTATCCGACCCTCAGTGTTTGTCTCGGTGGTTGCCTCTAGGTAATTTTGTTACTGGTGTTGAGGGTTAAGACTACTTGTATTTTACCATTCTGCTAATGTATTATTGGTCTCAATTCTCCTTAAAGTAGTCTACCGCTTCGAATAATCGTTGATTGGGATAGTAGGGACACCTGAGTTTTCGTCTTAGGTAGTCATTCTCATGCTAAACTCCTCCTTCATTCTCTTTGAGTATCTCCTTACCTTAACCAAATTCATACCCAAGGTCTATTTTGAACTAGGGTATACTACAGACTGTCCTGGTTAGTCACGAGTCCTAGTTGGTTGAGTCTAAATCGTAGACTAGAGAATTATGTGAAATGTTCTTTGCCGCCGGAGGTGTTCCCTGCTGGGGGCAGGGTAGGCCACAGTCTACAAAGAAGGATTCCAATTAACGATGAAGTGGACTTCACATGTGATTTCCCTTATGGGCACACCACTGCTTCCGCTGCTTAGTTTGTCCCCAAACTAAACTCGAGCGGGGGTGACCCAGGGTTAGTGGACTGCTACTTTTCCGATCGAGGTCTCCTCTGATACCACTTGTAAGACCCCCCTTTTTTTTCAACCACCGGGGTCTTAGCCCAGAACTGCCGCTTTGCGGTGGCACCGACTCACGGGAAGGTCGCCACTACAAAATGCCAATTCTGCCGGCCCTTTTCGATCGCAGAATAGTAGCATAAAAAGGTAAAAGCAAGTCCACAATAATCACATGTATATAAATAAATCTCCACGAAGGGAGTGTCCACAACATATAATAATAATCAGAGTACAAAAAGGAGGGCTTGTGCCCAGTACATGTAATCCTCACTACAAGTCACTCGCGGAAGTAAAACTAAATCTAAGCATCACCGTAACTGTCACTGAACTGAGAGCACCCAAGCTGGACTGGCCCATCTCCACCGACTCTGTACTCTGCTGTTGTTGCATCTCTGGGTGCTTCTTCCTTTTCGGCCTGCCGTCGCCGCCTCGCGATCGACGTCTACGTCTACGTCTTCGGCCTCCTGGTTGCTGAGCTAGTGGGGTCCCACCCATCAAGGGGCATTTAATGCGTGTATGTCCTGGCTGGTGACAATGGTAACACGGTCGTGGGGTTAACTCTGCCAGAAGCTGCAAAACCCGTGACCCTTCCATATGGTACACCTAAAATGTTGTGGTTTGAAAACCGTTAGTCATAAAGACTAAGCCCTATCATCCCCTACCCTTCCCCCATGGCTCCTAGGTACCGAGCGGAGAGGAAAAAAGGGAAGGACATGAAGGTGGAGATTAAACCAAATAAATAGGTGACAGCGGACCTATGCTAGCAATTCTATAGTAAATATGATAGAAACAGAAAGTAAGAAATGTAACCTTAACTTATGCGCGGAAGCGCATAAGCCAAAGGATCTTTTACAGGGCTCCCATCGTATAGAGTGTCCCATACCACTTATACATTGGGGTGTCGGTTATCAAACAGTAAGGAGTAGTAAATGGCACAAGAAATATAACCATTGATTTATAGGGATTACCCCTATAAATCAAGGGGTCGTTTTGCAGGGCCTATCGTATAAAACGTCTCATACCATTTTATACGTTAGGTGGCATGTTTATGCTATGACACACAATTATGCTATGAAATGCACAAGCAAGTGCAACACACCCACACGACTCTATGCGCATAGACCTTTAGTTCCCCCTGTTCGGGCAGCTAGCTTCACCCCCAGGAACCTCCGTTGTGGCAAACGGAGACAGTGAGTCGGGCCCCCCACTCCTAGGCGGGTAACCACACTACCAGGCCTAGCCCTTCCGTACGCCCCTAGAAGAACACAACCTAGAGTATCCGCATACTTGTACTGGCTGTACACACCAGGCTTTTCGCCGAGTCAACGTACCGCTGTCGGTGTGATCGATCGCCTAGTACCGATGACCCACCACTTTTATGCACATGCAATCATGATAATTTTATTTGTACAAGTTCTCATATTACTGAGCCTCCAGCTCTCTAGGCTACCAAGCATATACCAAGTCCCCGAGCATCCCGCTCCCTGGACTTCCCAATCACAAACCAGTCTACTATCATTACTAGAAGGCCCTTAGACCACGGACCTACTCTACCCATTCCATGCCATTTCTTCTTCCTAAGTGTACAAGTGTAGGTGTGAGGAACAACTATTATTAGGGTTACTCTTGATCATTTTATTCCTAAGACTTAAGGTTAACCTTGGACTTCCCGAGGGTTACCCGGTGAAGGGCTCGCAGCGGTACTAGGAGCTATGATGGGGTGAATCCCAAAACTCCCTTTCCAAGGCACTTATTATACTTGATTGGTTCCCTTAACCCATTCCCTTCTCGCATTACAGTGGGCTATTCCTAGGGTGGCTTTGACTCTTCCTCTTCTCGGGGAGGACGGTCTTCCGTCGAACCCGAACACTACCTATCGCTAGTCAACCTCACCCCCCTACCCATCCTAACTTCCAATAATGAACTCGATTTAACTCATCCTGTCCAAACCAGCAAACTATCAAAATTCCATCTCCAAGTTCATTACCCACACTAGCTCAGCCTCTGTAGTTTTACTAAACGCAATCCGTCCTAATCTTTATGAGGTATGCAAGGGGTGGTACTCCCAACTGTCTTCCAAATCCCATATAATATTTACTGGAGGTCTACCATGACCTAATTAGTCTAAATCCAGAAATTTATAATTTTCCTAATTAATCTGATATTTATTTAATTTTTCCCAAAGATTGGCCATGGGTAATTTTAAACATTAACTACATGATATTCTTAAGTAATGGCCACCCAAAAATTATGATCACTAAATAACAGTAAGGTATCATCAAATACTAATTTGTAAGATTTTACAGAAGGTATTTAGCCTCTAATCAATTTATCCATTATAATCTCATTATTCCCATGTAAAGAAGGAAGTACTGAAATTACTCATCATAAAATTATAGAAAAATTACTGATTAATTGTATGGTACAGAAAAGATCATTGTGCAAAGAATCATAATTTTACCAGCTTGCTAAGCACCAAAATAGATTTAATCCAATATCCATGATAAATAATACTTAATGAAGCAAGCCTTAGAATTAAACATCCAAAAATCCCATAAATATTTACAGAGATTTAAAATCAAAATAAACGTTCTCTGCCTAAATCTCATCAATTTCCAAGAAGTATATATTCCATAATAAATTTTCTAAGCAAATCATACAAGCTACTACATCGTTAATGAAGTATCCAAAATAATGATCTTAAAATTCATAGAAAAATATCCAGATCTTGTACCATCCCTATAATTCACTCTACCTAAATCTCATCACTTTTCAATGTGATTTAGTGTCGTTTCCTATCTCTACAAGTTTTGTGCCCTAAACTAGGGTTAGGTTTTTAGGTGGCCCAACTGTCTCCAAACCTACTAAGATTTCATCCAGAGAACTATAATGGCCCTATGGTTCTCTTCACCCAATTTCGGGTCAATCCAAGGTCATTTGACCACATGACCTTCACAAACCACCAAGATCCATCCTTAGGGTTTGGCCTTGGTTCTTAGGGTAAACTTACCCCGATCCGCCTCAAACTCTATGAGAGGGTGCTAGAGAATATTACTAGCCAGTGGTAAAAATTTCAGCCTCTATTGAGGTGATCTGACCACTCAAATCTCAAAAGTGCACTTTTAACCTAAGACCTCTTATTAGGGCAAAACTTAGGGTTGATCATTTTGAATCCAAACCATCTCCAAATGAGATGAAAAATTACACAGAACATCATGGTAAACCCAGGGACCGCTCACCAAAACTTGGGAGGGTTTGGAAGTACTTTAGCCATCTAATTAAATTAAGCTAGGATTATTGAATTTTTCTAAAAACTATAGAAAAATATTTCCCAAAAATCCTAAATTTTGGACAGCATGTAAATATAGATAATATTAGGCCACACCCCAAATTTCAAGTCATTTTGATGACTGGATTGGAGTGGGAAATTTTTCTAAGGTCAAGACAGCCCTCTGGATAGACCCCACCAAAAAGGGTGCTGTGGTCTAACCATCATTCCAAATCGAGTGAAATTAATTTTGAATTAAAGTAGACTTCAAGGTCTACATTTTCTATGTTGACCATTTTTCCTGTAGGAGCCTCTAAGTATTTTTCCCAAATTATTTAAGGTGACAGATATTTTCATTCAGAAATTGTTTTAAAAATAGAATTTAATTCTCATGGCACTGTTCATCTTCTTCAACATCCCGAAATCAGAAGCCTGAAGCCTCATTTTGTTGTAGCTTTTCCAAAGCTATTTCCCGACCATCCAGCCGTCTCCCTGGCCGGCCACCACCACCACCACCTCTGTTGAGGTGAGGGCTACCGTCGGGCGGCGGCACGGTCGCCGGAGAGGCGGTTTCCGGCGAACCCGCCACCATGCAAATTTCGGAAAAGCATGGAAACACTCACCCGATCCGGCTCTTTTGAGCCCGATATCTCTCCTAATGATTTCTAAGATATATCCATAGAATAAAGAGTAGAGGAGGACCTTATTAGGCTCGAAACTTCAAGTAAGGGCTGGGAAACTTCAGCCTTGAGCCTAAGGGGCCTTTTTAAAGGAAAGAAAGGAGGGAGGGGAAAGGTTGAAACGTTCATGGCCATTAATATTTCTTCTTAATAATGTATCGGTTATAATGCTGGTAATTGAATTGCTGGAAACGAAGAGATGTTTGCCAGGTGGCGATTTCCTATTGGACTAACATTTCCTTATTTATTTAAATAATTAAAGTAGGAAACGGCCCATAAATACTCCCGGTGTAACTTCCCATAATCCGAATTGATTACAACGATGGTTACCAAAATTTCCAATCTGGCTGACGTTTCGGCCTTGGTCACGGGCGTGACACATAGGTCAAGGGCGTGACAGGCCCGGATAGCCAATTCTGGGATCGACGATCATCGAACTCAGATCAACGATCGTCGAAGGGTTGTCACGGGCGTGACACCTGGGTCACGGGCGTGATAGCCCCGGGTGGTCGATTCTGGGTCGACGACTGTCGAACTGAAATCGACTATCGTCGAACATGGTCACGCCCTATGTCACGGGCGTGACATTGTGGGTCACGGGCATGACAGGGCCATGAGGTAAATTTTGTGCTCGGCGATCGCCGCGCCGAGATCGACGATCGCCGAAGGGGTCACGCCCTTGATCACGGGCGTGACACCTGGGTCACGGGCGTGACAGGGCCGGGTTGAAGATTCTGCGCCCGACGATCGTCACCCTGGGATCGACGATCGTCGAAGGAGTCACGCCCTAAGTCACGGGCGTGACATTGCGGGTCACGGGCGTGACTTGCCATGAGGCAAATTCCGTGCCCGACGATCGTCTAACTGTGATCGATGATCGTCGAAGGAGTCACGCCCCAGGTCACGGGCGTGACGGGTCGGTCACGGGCATGACCAACCCGTGACCCGAAATCTTGGTCGATTTATTTCAATTTTTGGGCTCCCTAGGGTTCTACCACAACCAACCGACTCCTAGGGGTCTAGCCGGAAATGGGATGTTACAGCTTGACTTTCATCGAGCTGAGTTTCTGAGAAGAGATTGGAGTTCATCGACCGGAGCTCAAAGTTCGTCGAGCTAAAATTAGAGTTAAAACTTAGAGTTAAAACTCTGTGTTCGTCGAACTAATATCGTTGTTCATCGAACGCAGCTCTGCTTTCATCAAACTGAATTTTGCATTCGACTAACTGCATTTCTGCTAGAATTCTTCTGAAGGAAATAACAACCCTGTGAATAAACCTATGACCCTAGACTATATAAAATGGGTCAATCTAAACATCCTTATATTAATCCTAGCCCAAATCAATAATAGGTTTCCAACAATCTCCCCCTATTTGGGTGAGGATACTATTACAAAATATAAAAGCACAAAGCATAAAGTATCTAGCAGATATAACATAAGGTGCTTTGAGAGTTATAAACATAAACAAAGTTATAAGAACATAAAATCTGAAATTACTTGTCTTTCTTAGGAGCATCAGAGGATGATTTAGTGAAGACCAGCTTCCTGTTGGGATCTACAGCTTCCTGTTGACTCATTTTCAGATCTTAAGAGCTAATAATTCTTAAAGATATATTCCTAGGCACTACTGCCTATGGATGTAATTTCATGTATTTGTCAACATTAAATAAATTCTTTACGTTGTATTTATTAAGCTCTTTCTTTTTATAAGAGGACATAAATGAAAATTGAGAAGTGTCCTTTCCTTCATCTTTAGCTTTACTGATTTGAGATAGAGCAATAAGCTCATTGAACCTTGTCATTCTGAAGTTTGGGTCCAACTCTTGATCATAAGCTTGGGAAGTAGGCCTCAATAGGCTTGATTGCTGCTGCTGCTGCCTTCTTTAACCTAGATGCTACTGGCTGTTGTTATGTGATTCTGACCTTGAAGGTCTGTCTTTGCTATTCTGAGAAGCTTTTGGAAAATGAAAAGAGGGCTTTTGAGAATGAGGAACACTACCTGTTGCTCCTACTACTGGAGGAGGAGGACCTCTCCTAGACCTTGGAGGTGAATTATATCTCTTCATTTTCTGACACCTTTTTGGCTCATTTTTGGAATATCTCATCCAATGGGGAAGGTCTGGAGTGATAGTAATCCCATGCAGAATATAATAAGGAATATTAGTTATGGAGGAAGATTGAGGAGCAACCTTTGCAGGAGCTTTATTTTTCTTGAACTTCCTTTTCTTAGAACTACAGTCAACAGACTCATCTGATTCTTCATCATTATCAAAATCTTCTACAGGTTGATCATATAGATAATCTAGCTATTTAAGCAATTTTGACTGATTAGGAACTGAAGCTACTACCAGTATATCTGCAATATTTGTTGCTTGAATATGTACATTATCTTCTTGTTCCATATCTTCAAAAAGAACATCATCAAAACTTGGCATTGGAGTTTCATCCCAATCATAAGTAGGGGGAGAAACTGGCTCTATAATATCCATTATAGTATCAGCTACTACAGTCTCAGGGACTAGATTATTACTGGGAGAAATAACTGAAAAACTATTTCTTAGTTGTTCTAGAAGTGAAGAATCAATAGGAGCTGTATAACATACTATAGCCTTATTAGATGAATTCTCAAAAACTGGAGAATAACGGTGCAGAATATCAAAAACTGATAGTAAAGAACTCAAGTTGACTGTGGGATTAATAGAGACATCCCCAACAGTAACAACTTATGGAATATCTGCAACTACTTCTTCATGTGAAAGATCTGCAATCATTTCTGAATCTTGAATATCAAAAACTGTTATTGTTACTGTAACTAGAACTTCTGGATCTTCTTCATAAAGCATCTCCCCCTGCCTAAATCAAGGGAGACCTGAATCTAGGACCCCAGAAGAAGGGATAGTAGAGGAAGAGGAGAGTTGAGAAGAGAGAGCAAAGATGGAAGCAGCAAGAGGATATATGGCTTCATCTATTAGCTTTTTGAGTGTTAGAGTAATGAATTCAAGAAGATTTGATGCAATAAAAGAGAAATCCAAAAGCATAAACTCAGGAGTAGTTTGAGTAAATGTAGATGGTGGATTTGGGGTATAAGAAGATGGATCAGATCTATTTGAATAGATTTGGCAGATGGTGAGAGCATGAGGAATGGATGATGTTGGAATGAAAGTAATGGTTTCTTCCTGAATAGGGGAGTGAGGTGGAGATGGAGATATATGAATTTGATTTGAAGGAGGTGGAGATAGTAGATTGAAATAAGGTATATTAAAATTTAGAGAAGATGAGGGTGACTGATGAATGGGTGATTCTTGATGAAATGAAGTGGATGATATGTCTTCAGATATAATGGGTGGTATAATTGACTGAGGAATGAGGTAGTCATCATGTAGATTTGATGACTGAATAGGAGAATGATGTGGAGATGGAGGAGGAGAAGAAATATGAGGAGCAGAGACTTCTGGTGGGGTTTGGAGAGTGGCTGATATAGCCTTTGTGCTCTCAGAAGCTGTCCTAGAGGATTCAGCCCTGGATGGCTTTTTAATCACTCTGTCCCACCTTCCAAACAAGCCAGAAGTAAGCCTCTTGGATGCATTGATGTGTATAATTTGAGAAATAAGAACTTCTGAACATTTAGCTTGGAGTAAAATGCCCAGAATTCTACCATAACTGACATCCTTCTTATTGATCTTCTTCTTAATTATGTCAAATAAAATTGTTCCCCAGTTCACTGATTTTTTATTAACCAAGGCACACATCAACATAAATTGTATTCTGGTTATATAGTCGTGTGCAGAGTGTTTTCTTAACAGAACTTTTCCAACAATGTTCGCTAAGAATTTGTAATCAATAGAAAGGTTCTTTTCCTGGAGGTGGTTAGGGTTTCCTCGGATATGACCCATTCTATCTAGAATTTCATCAAATTCACTACTAGATATTTCTATTTCATCTTCACCATTCACAAAACAAAAAATTTCAGATAAGATATCAGGTGTTAGAGAAACCTTATTTCCTGCGACCGATCCAATAACAGTTGTAGGTTCTTGAATCCTTGTACTATAGACCTATTCCTTGATTTCCAAGACAGGGAATTTTATTCTTATACACATAAAATTCCGCAGATGTTGTGCCTCAAATAGCTATAATATATCCTTGAAAATCTTATCTGAATGGCTGAAGGAGTCCATGTCTATGTTAAAACCTGCATCAAATTTTATTCCAGAGAGAATCACATGCAAATTATCCATTGCTCTACAAGACAGAAAAGATCAAGTGCAAAGGGAAATGGAGAAAGTGCGAGATAGAGTTTGATGAAAACCTAAATATAAGTTTTCAGAAGACGAATAGATGAACTCTGTCCGACGAAAAATAAAGCATCGAATCCTGTTCGATGAAATATCCTGAAAAGAAATGCATTTCGTCAATCTCCGGTCAACGAAAGTTTTGCGAAAATAATATATTTCGTCGAGCTCTGTTCGACAAAAAATACTTGAAACTAATTTCTCAATCTCCGTTAGGCGAAAGTTTCTAAAAGAAGATTCGTCGATCTCCGTTCGACAAACGTTCCACGAAGAGTTCACAGTTTGTCGAGCTCCATTCGATGAAAGGTGGACAATTCGTCGAGCACAGAACAAAAATCAAATTAATGATTCTTCATTTATCATACCTAGTTGATTTAGGAAGAATAAGTGTTTATTTTCATCTAAGGGTTTAGTGAAAATATCTGCCCTTTATAAATCAGTAGAAATGAAGACAAGATTAATTTAATATTTGTCTACATTATCTCGATGAAAATGATGTCTTATTTCTATATGCATAGTCCTTGTTGGGTATTGTATACACAATGTACCTGATTTGAAGAAGCCCCTGAACAAGCTAAGTTGAATTGACAATGTATTTGATGATTTTCTATCAAGTTGTGCTTGCAGCTATTCCATGCTAAGTACACACCAATGTCAGGGTGCAGTGGGTCAATATACACGGGTCTGCGCAACGTAATCCCTCGTTGAGTAGATAAGTGTGTTTACTCACGTCTGCTCTCTTTATTGGAGTGTACTTATTTTCAAGTACAGGGTCTAGATAGATCAAGAGCAGAAGAGGGGCAAAGATGGGTTGAAGACCAAGTTCATAGGAAGGAAGAGAAAAATCGTCCAAGTTAAAATCGGCGAGAATCACTAAGGCATTCCCGCCGACTTTGACGGGAGTCACTTGTGATTCTCGCCGATTCGACGGGAATCAGGCTTCATTCCCGCCGACCTCTTCCGGATGACGGCTTTCCTTCAGAAATTCTGCTAAGGCAGAATCGACGGGAATCACCAAGTGATTCTCGCCGACTTCGACGAGAATCATTTTGATTCCCGCTGATTCGTCGAGAATCAGGTTGCATTCCCGCCGATTCCCACCGGCTAACAAGGTTCCCTACTAGAATTCCGCTAAGGCAAATTCGACGGGAATCGTGAGTGATTCCCGCCGACTTCGATGAGAATCACCAGCGATTCTCGCCGATTTTTCCTTAGGCAAATTTCGTCTCTCATTGAACTGAACCAAGACGGGTTACACTATTTCGGCCGGGGCTAGGGTTTCTCCTTGTGGGTCCCACAAAGGACTTTAGGGTTGGCCACAAGGTATATATACATGCGTATTTCGAACTTCAACAGCAACTATTCACGCAAAATCCAACAGCCGACGTCGTGCCCTAGCAGATCGCGAAACACCGCCGATCGTTGTCGCCGCTCGCAAGATAGTCTCCGCCGCTGATCACAGAGGTCCTCTTTGATCTTCTGATGACATGACCGAGGCAAGCCTAGCATCTCATGCTTCTCTCTCGAGATCTCTTGTCTCTCGATTTGTTGAACGAGGATAGCTCTTCATTCTGAATCGATTGAGACGACTGATCCGATTGAGATCGTTGGTAGACCTTGCTTGCTTTGTCAAGAAATTTGGATCTACAAAGCATCGCCACCGCATTCACTTGCCGCCACCGATCTTGTCAAGATCCTCTCAAAGAGAGAACATCGGTCATGGATTGTTCGTCTTCATCAATAATGCTTCAACGAACGAAGAGGGACATCTGGTTCTGCACACGTGTAGTTTGTATCTATTATATATTCTATTTTTGTTTTATTGTAAAGGAATAGTGATTCCTAGTTGTAAGGATTAGGTATAACCCCTGGTGGAGGAGTAGTGACTCCATCGGTTGGAAGGATTCCTTCCGTAGTGTGAGGATTGGATTTAAATCCGGTTGGTGAAGTGACCGAGTCGTCCCTTGGTTGGAGATAGGTCGAAGGGGGAGAGTGGACGTACCCAAATCGAGGAACCACTATAATTGCTTGTGTGCTTTTCTGTGCTGTGTTTGTTTAATTGTGCAGGTTATTTAAATTCCACAAAAG
The DNA here is from genome assembly GCA_039513925.1 of Platanthera zijinensis. Taxonomy (NCBI): domain Eukaryota; kingdom Viridiplantae; phylum Streptophyta; class Magnoliopsida; order Asparagales; family Orchidaceae; genus Platanthera; species Platanthera zijinensis. The sequence continues at coordinate 55,393,042 of CM077091.1, read as the reverse complement.
ACTGCAATTCACCTATTCCCCCCCCCCCCCATAGGTGTAATTAGTTAACACTAAAGACTTTCAAGTTGTATCAGAGGGAGGTTACTCGTCAATAGGGTTAACACCTTGAGTAAGATCCTGTGTCTAATGTCAAGAAGAAAGAAGATCTCTGAAACAGAAGGACTCAAGTATTCAGGGAAGATCCAAGTGTGCACCAAGCTGAAATTTCCTATCTGGAAGGAAAGGATCAGGTACTACATGGAAGAAGTCGACCCCCGACTCTTCATGATAGTGGAGGAGGGACCTTATATCCCCACTAAGGCCTCCACCATTGATCCAACCAAGAAAGTGCCAAAGAAACTCTCCGAAATGGATAAGGATGAGATGGCGCTTGCCGGACTTGACAAGAAAGCTCAGAACATTCTAATAAGCGTCGTCGATGATTCCATGATGCAGATTTTCTGCAACTCCAGGACTGCCAAGGACATATGGCACTGCCTGATCGTCCTAATGGAAGGCACAGATGAAGTAAGGGATGATCGAAGATCCCTTCTTAACCAGAAGTACGAGGCCTTCTGGCAAGGTCCCAAGGAAGAAATTGGAGTGACATTCGAGAACTTCCTGAATATTGTCAATGCCCTGAAGGGTTATGGCAAAGTGTTCATGGATGGTGAACTAAATGACAAATTCCTTAGATCCCTAACTAAGGAATGGGACACCAAGATCTGCGCCATCAGAGAATTTGGCAAGCTGGCAGAAACTGATCCCCAGATTCTTTTTGGGAAACTTTTGTCCTATGATCTTCAGCTGAACTCCAGAAAAGCTGAAGAGAAAGCGGATAAAGCCGCTGCCAGAGAAAAGACTGTGGCCCTGAAAGCTAATCACTCAAGGAAAGGCAAGGGTACAGCCTCGTCCCGCTCTCGGAAAAAGGACGAGGAAGAAGACTCTGAGCCATGCTCTTCCGGCTCAGAGCTATCTGAAGAAGACTTCTCCCTCATCACTCGAGAGTTCAAGAAGTTCCTCAAGTTAAGGAATCAAAGAAAGAGTGACAGCTCCTCCTCCAGACATCAGAAGAAGAATTATTCTTCTGATAGGTATGAATCCAAACAGAACAAACATCGCTCTGATGACATTATTTTCTTTGGATGCAATAAGCCAGGCCACGTCATTGGGTACTGCCACCAAAGCAAGAAAGATAAGTGGAAGGGAGAGGATCACAAGTCCTCTAGAGATAAGAAGGAGAGGAGCTACATTGCCAAAAAGAAAAAGACACTGAGTGAGTCTGATTTGTCAGACTCCAGTGATGATGAGGAAGCCTACTTCGGGCTAGTGGGTCACTCATACTCAGAAGGAGACTGCCCCCCCATTTACTGGGAAGGTAAAAGATCATACCCCCTCTCTAACTCTAACTCTGAGTCTCCTGATGATGATCTCGATGACAGCCCATCTGCCTGTGAAGCTGAGCTCCTCAAAAAGTATGAGCTTCTGCTTAATACCTTTGAGGAATGCCGCAAGAGGCTGAGGGCTCAGAAAAAGGAATTCAAATTCCTTAAGGCTGAGGGTGTGTCCCTAAGAGAAGAGATCACTAGCTTGATCTCTCTCTAACAGGAACACCTGGACCTGACTTCTGAGCACTCAGAGTCTCTAAGGCTCCTTGACTAGAAACAAGAAGAAATTAATAAGTTGGAAGAACAACTTGCGGCAGAAAGGAAGATTGTCAAAAGCTTCTCCATGCCAAAAACCGTTCTTCCTCTAGTTAATGAATTCTCTGCTCAGGCTAAGGGGGCTGGCTTAGGGAATGTGGGTGTGCCTGGTAAATCATCCAGGAGAAACATAAAACAAAGGAAAAATAAAGCTGCTAAGAAGGCCTCTGCTGCATAAAAGGGAAAGGCCCCACTCGACCCTGTTGTATTACGAAAGCCTAGCTTTCCTTGCAATGAGCAGGACTTTGAGTCAACCTATGACCACTTCTTCCGGCCCTCAGTTAAAAAACCCAAGAGCCGGTACGATGGTTGGTACTTCCCCCGCAACTACGGTGAGAGTGTCTTTAATGCACCTTATGAGGAAATCCAAGTGTAGAATTATGGCCACTTCTATAGCGGCCATAATAGGAAGCAGGCACCAAAAGACAAGCCTATTATACTGAAGTAACAGGAGGTGAAGAAATCATGTGACTGCTGTCATCATGATGCCTCCACCTCCAGATCCAAGGCCCTGGCTGGACCCATCGTTCCAAGGGTGAAGCTGGAGCCTAGGAAGCGGTACAATAGGTTTGACTGTTGGTGTTGTTGCAAAGTTGGTCACTTTGGCGTAGATTGCTGGTTTAATACAATATTAAACGAGACTCCTCATGTTAGCAATGCAAGGCCGACCACTCGTAGGGTTAACCACCTGAGGGGGAATGTGCTCACAAGGAATCTAGGACCCAAGTTCTATTGGGTTCCTAAGGGAAACTAATTCTTTTTTGCAGGTATGTCCAAAGGCCACCAAAACGCCAATCTGGTACTTGGACAGTGGATTTTCCCGGCATATGACCGAGACAAGAAGCCTGTTGCGTGATTACTCCCCAGTCGAAAATGGACCCAAAGTCTTCTTTGGAGGATCTGATCGAGGAGTCACCAGAGGTTATGGTATGATTTCCAACGGTGTATTCTCTATCACTGATATGGCTTATGTTGAAGGGTTAAACCCTAATCTGATCAGTGTAAGCCAATTGTGTTATAAAGGATACGACGTTAAGTTCTGCAAGGATAAGTGCTTGATAATATCGTGTGCCTCTTCGGAGACGGTATTAACTGGCATTAGGAGCAGAAATATTTTTTGCTTAGATTTTCTTAGCTTAGACTCCTCTACCCCCATAGGCCTAGTAGCAAAAGGCAGTGCATCTCTTTGTGAGCAATGGCACAAGAGATTGACACATATTAATTTCAAGACTATTAATATGCTGTTTTCTAAGAATTTTATAATGGATGCCCCCACTATTAAGTGTATCAAAGATAGCCCATGTCCTGCATGCCAGAAGGGCAAACAGACTCGGGATACCTTTAAGGGCATTGCAGACAAAGACTCCTTCATATGTCTTTATCTTCTGCATATGGACTTGTTCGGTCCAGTGCAAGTTCATAGCTTAGGAGGCAAATCGTATATGCTAGTTATTATTGATGATCACTCTCGGTTTACTTGGGTGTTCTTCTTGAAACGAAAGTGATAGTTTTACTTTCAAGACAACCTAAACACCTAGAGGGGGGTGAATAGGTTCTAATTTCTTGTTTATAAATCTAGGAAGAATTCAATTACAAATTAAATTATCTAGCACAGCATTCACAGACAACTAAGCATCACAGATTGCACAATGTTTTATAGTGGTTCCCCAAGATCTGGGTACATCCACTTTCCCCCTTCACCTATCTAGCAATATGCTAGATTCGGCCAAACTTCCACTATACTCAGATCCTCAGATCCTACAGCTCAGAACCAGGATAGGTTCCTACAACTCAGGCTCAACAGCCCTACCTCAGCCTTGCCTCAAGGCCTACCACTCAGAGAATAATCTTCTCCTACACTCAGGCAAATAGCCCTACCACTCAGAGATCACCTTCTCCTACACTCAGCTTTTATAACACAGGCTTACAACTCAGATCTGTGTAAACAGATCCTACAGAAATTTAGAAAAAGATATTTTGATGTCTTGCCTTTGTTGAGAGAGAAGAGGACAAGACACTTCTTGATCAGCTGATGAAATCAACTGAATCTGAGCTTTCTTCAAAGCTTCTTGAATCTGAACTTAGCTGAGTTGATTTCCAAACAGCTTCTTGAGAAACCACTGATGGCTTCCTTCTTCTTCTTCAAGATGACTGGATCTCCCTCTATCCAACACCTTTACTGATACTTCAGACTTCTTCTTCTTAGACCTTCTGATGAAGATCTTCTTTTTCACTTTCTCGAATTGAAACTTCAACAGGATCGTAATCCTTCTATTTCTTCTTCTTAGATCTTCTTCTATTATTTTTCTTAGCTTAGCTGCATATATAATTCCTTCTGAATGTGTCTATTTATAGACTTTCTTCATGGTAACCGGCTGATCCGGTTTCTAACTGTTTTCTGACAGGTTTGACAGCTTCAGTTAAACGGTGGCAACCCACAGCTGTCAAGTCTTCAAACAGTTCTTGTACCTTAGCCTTGGACAGCAAAATATCGAGACAGTCAGTTAGAAAGTGTCGAGACCAATCTGTCTATCTGTTTCGACACAAGTGACTTTGGTGTCGACACAGTCTTTGATGATGTCGACTAAGTTGCCTTTAAGTCGACACAGCTTCTTCAGAAAATAACTTGGTCTAGACTCTGCAGTGTGTCGACACAAGTCCTGTGTGTCGACACAGTTGTTGTAGATTCAGAACTTAGTATGTGTCGACTCAGCCTTCTGGTGTCGACACAGCAATCTTCTTCTATTAAAATGTGTCGACTCAGTCTTCTGGTGTCGACACAAGCATAGTCGACTTCTGCCAATATGTGTCGACTCAGTCTTCTGGTGTCGACACATCCACCCAGTGTCGACACAGTTGTGGTCGACTATCTTCTTCTGTGAGTCGACTATCTTTCTCTGGTCGACTATCTTTCACTAGTCGACTAACTTTCTCTGGTCGACTATCTTTCACGGTGTCGACTAACTTTCTCTGGTCGACTATCTTTCACGGTGTCGACACTGCTTCCCAGTGTTGAGGTCGACGATTTTCTTTATGTGTCGACACTGCTTCCCAGTGTCGAGATAGTTGAAGTCGACTATTTTCTTTATGTGTCGACACTGCTTCCCAGTGTCGACATAAATGTGGTCGACTATCTTTCTCTGTGTCGACACTGATATTCTGAAGTGTCGACACAAATATTCTGAAGTGTCGACACAATTTCTTCAGGTGTCGACATGTGGACTTAGAATATTTTTCTGCATTATTTAATACTTCTTCACCTGCACATGTCAACTCAAAACAACATCAAATACACCTTGATGTATATCATTGAGCTATGTTGGGCTTCTTCAAATCAGGTACACATTTTCCAATGTACCCAACAATCTCCCCCTATTTGGAGAAGTCATAACCCTATAGCCAATGATATACACCATTTATAAAAAGTATAAACTGATGATATATGACATAACAGGAATACTTAATATAAACAAAACATAAAAACAATCCATCACTGAATGAACATTATATGATACCAACCAACATTTTGTTTATAACTTGATAATGTTTGAATACAGAGATTTACATTTAATGATTTAATCAAAACATTACAAAATACTTTGAAAGAACTAAAAATTAAGACTGATCAGGCTCTTTAATGACAATCCCTTTGCCAGATAGAACTTGAGCCTTCACAGGAGCTTCAGAATCTTCAGCTGGCTTCTTGCCTTTTAGATCAGCCTTCTTCTTTGCTTCTTCCTTGAGCCTTTGCCTTTCAAAATAATGAAAGGGCTTTGGGAAGTACTTGCTTGGCTCCTGAGCATCTGGAGGCAGCCTACCCAGCTTGGCTTTTCTTCTAAACTGTACAATGGCCTCTTGCCTGGCTTCATACTTCTGCCATTCCATCTCATTGTACCACTTGCCTCTTTCCTGCACTTGGTCTTTGACAGCCTTCCATGCAGTGAGTATTATATTTCTGGAAGTAGGACTCCACTGCTCAAAGTCTGTCTTAAGTTCAGCCTGCTCTCTAAACCTTTTTTTAGATAGAAGAGCATCTTGCTGGTCTTTCAAAGTAGCCTCAGGCTTATCAACCTTCCCAATAACAATATTAGTAACCTCCTTTGGAGGACTATACATCCCTTGAACCTGCTGATCAATCATATCATAATCTGGAGGGGGGTAAATGACTTGGGCAACCTCAGGTTGATTGCCTTCAAGTAGACTTGTTTGTATTCCTGACTCAGCCACCATAGCATCATCACACAATGGGGGATATCCCAATGTGGCTCGAATACTATTGGTCACCCATTTGGTGTGCTCTGAGCCTGCATGAACTAGCATCCTCTCCCCCTTTATGGCTTCTCTAGAAACATGATCTCTGAGATCTTCCTTTTGAAATCTGATTTGGCCATCCAGATAATTCACACCCTCTTTAAAAAATGGTTTTAACTTTAGAAGCTTGTCAGATATTTCCTTTTGAGAGGTAGTGATTGCAGTCTTAACAGAAGCAATAGCAGCTTGAAAGTTCTTATCAAATTCTTCTATTTCTTTTGCTCTATCTGCAGGCAGGCCTGGAACAATCTTCTTCAATTCCTCAATGATCTCATGATGAGATTCAGTTAAATTCTCATTCATCCTTATCTGATTTTCCAAGACATAGCTTTGCTTTAAAGCAATGTCATCCACCTTAGGGATGATAGTCTGCTGTTGTTTTGCCAGATATACCACAGCATTACCTCCCTTATGGAAGCAATCTGTCATTTCCTTCTTATGCATATTGACCTCAAACCTAATTGATTTTATATCTTGAGCTAAGTCAAATTGCAGGGACTTGTTGTTCTCATCAACATATTTTTCTATAGCCACTCTGTGTTCATCCAATTTCACTTGTAAATCTACCAAGAACTTGTTATAATCAAAGTCAGAAGGAGTGTGATGTGCTGTAGACTGTAGAGCCTGCTTATAGCTCTTGCTCCTTCTCTGGAAGACCATAAGTTTTCTCTTTTTAGCCACCCTGGCTTCTTCAGTCTCTGAATCAGAAGTACTATCAATTTGAACTCTTTCTTTGGGAGGAGGAGAAACAGCTGCTTCAGTGCCATGTTGTACAGTCTCAACATGCACTGGATCCCCCTCAATTTCTTGCTCCACTTCCAGACTATCAGTAATTATTTCATCATTTGGAAATAACTCCTCCAGAGTATATTCCTTCTGGGCTTGATCATTTGCAGTATTCAAATTTGGAGATTGATCAATTTGAGCATCTTCTTGCACTTGCTCCCCCTGGACCTGTGCAGAAATAGAAATATTAGAAATCTCTTTTGTAGGAAAATACACCAGCTCCCCCTGCACCTGTACCTGGTCATGAGTAGATACAGTTTGTGTAGGTGAATAAACTTGCTGAGCTGGTATACTTACTTCTTCTTCTTGAACTGCAGGTATTGTGGCATCCTGAACTTGTGTAGATGCAGGCTGATCTTCAACCTCTAGTCTTACTTGCTCTTCTTGTGGATGCCCAGTACTGGTAGCATGACCTGGGGATTTCTCAGGTGAATCCTGCCTTTCCACTTCAGGCATCTCTTTGGTCAGCACCCTATCCCATCTGGAGAACAATCTCATGTCCATCCTTCTCATGTGATTAATTTTAGTTCCAGGTTGTTGTTGCATAACCTCAGGAATCTCCTTACTTAGGTATATACTCATTATCCTAGCCAGATTTGGCTTCTTGATTCCTTCCTTAATCTTCTCAAAGATTACAGATGACCAATCCGTAGGAATTGTAAAAACAATCCTGGTCATTAGGCTGAACATATAGGCAGAAATCCTATCATGTCCACCTGGCTTGCACAGAATAACTTTTCCAACTACTTCTGACAGAAACTTGCCTTGTTGATTCATTCCTTTCCGATTGAACGCAGCTCCAATTTTCATGGTGGATTCCAATCCACACCATTGAAGAGCCTCCCTAGATTTAGAAGCAGGGACATCCTCTTCATTCTCAATTGTAGGTAATTGCAGAATTGTTCTTAACTTTCTTGGTGTAATCTCCACAGGTGACCCATGAACTGTGGATTTTATCTCATGACTTTCAGAGTTTACAGATGCAGAGGTAAAGAACTCGTGCACCTCCTTCTTCCATATCTTTGATGGTTCGGAGACCAGAAATTCTAAACCTGAGTCGGAGAGGAGAGAGATAACCCCAAGAACATCTGGAGGGGTAGCTGCAAAGGCCTGGCGCACCAACTCATATCCTTCATTCACATTGTCTTCAATCTTCGGTGCCATTGATCAGTCGAGAAAGCTTGAAAGATGAGAGAAAGAGAGAGAGAGGGAGAATGTCGACACAGGGTTTCGAAAACCTTATAAGCGTGTCGACAGAATGAGTTTTTGACCTATTTATACCTTCTGTTTAAAGAAGATCAAAAGTCGCCAAAAACAGACTATAAGTGTCGACACAGATGGATTGTGTCGACACAAGCTTCTATTGTCTCGACTACAAGTTCGTCTACTATGTGTCGACACCAATTTGCGGTTATGTCGACACCAGAGATATATAGTAGAGCATCAGAAATTCTGTGTCGACTCTTAGTATAAGTGTCGACACAAAATCTGTAAGTGTCGACACCACTATCCTGGTGAAGTCGACACTACATTCCTGGATAAGTCGACAATAAGATTCTTAAGTGTCGACACATATTTTCTGTGTCGACACAATATCTCTGACTTGTCGACATTACTACCCTGAGTCGACACATTATTACTGAATGTGTCGACACCATCTTACTTAGCCAATTTCTGTTTGTTCATCACAACTTATAAGTACAACAAAGTACTTTATACTACTTCAATGTGTCTTAATATCACTTGAATGTCTTGTTACCACTTCAACTTTATTGTTGATGATTTTGTGATTACACTAATCAATGGTTAACATACCTAATTCAATTTTGAATTTATTGAATTTTGTCTCATCTAGGGGCTTAGTAAACACATCTGCTATTTGATAATCTGTTTTCACAAATTCCAATGAGATGTCTTCTTTTTCTACATGTTCTCTAAGAAAATGGTATTTTATTTCTATATGCTTAGTTCTATTATGAGAAACAGGATTATTAGCAATAGAAATTGCACTCTTAGAATCACACAAAAGAGGTGTTCTACTTACTTGAATACCATAATCCTTTAGCTGATGCTGCATCCATAATAGCTGTGCACAGCAGCTTCCAGCAGCAACATACTCTGACTCAGCTGTGGAAATTGCCACACTAGTCTGCTTCTTACTACTCCATGATATTAGTCTTCCTCCCAGGAATTGACAAGTACCTGTAGTACTCTTCCTATCCTCTCTACATCCTGCAAAATCTGCATCTGAATAGCCTGTTAGTTGAAAATCTCTATTCCTAGGGTACCAAAGGCCTAGATTAGGTGTGCCCTTAAGATATCTCAGAATCCTTTTAACTACAGTATAATGAGATTCTTTAGGGCAGGCTTGGTACCTAGCACAGACACATGTAGCATACATAATATCTGGTCTACTAGCAGTGAGATATAGTAGTGAGCCAACTATTCCTCTATACAAAGTCTCATCAACAGGTTTACCTGCATCATCTTTGCATATAGGCATACTTGTTCCCATAGGAGTTCTCATGGTGGAGGATGACTCCATACCATATTTCTTAATCAATTCTTTGGTGAACTTAGACTGGGATATGGACAAGCCATCATCAGTCTGTCTTACTTGGAGTCCCAAGAAGAATTTCAGTTCCCCCATACTGCTCATCTCAAACTTCCCTTGCATAAGTTTGGCAAACTTTTTTACAAAGGTTGTTTTCAGTAGATCCAAAGATTATGTCATCAACATAGATCTGAACTAAGATGATCTTGCCTTTGGATTCCCTAAGGAATAGAGTTTTGTCAATTTTTCCTCTTGAGAATTTATTCTCAATAAGGAAAGTAGACAGAGTTTCATACCAAGCCCTTGGGGCTTGCTTTAACCCATACAGAGCTTTTCTAAGCTTATAAACAAAATCAGGTTTAAGAGGATCTACAAAACCTGATGGCTGCTCTACATATACTTCTTCTTTAAGATCACCATTCAGAAATGCTGACTTCACATCCATCTGGTATACTTTGAAGTCTTGATAGGCTGCATAGGCAAGGAATATTCTGATTGCCTCCAGCCTTGCTACTGGAGCAAAGGTTTGATCAAAGTCAATCCCTTCTTCCTGCCTGTATCCTTTTGCAACCAATCTTGCTTTATTCTTTACTATTATTCCACTTTCATCTAGCTTGTTCCTATAGATTCATTTTGTGCCAATTATGTTGTGGCCTCTTGGTTTAGGAACAAGCTCCCCGACATTGCACCTTCTGAATTGATTCAGCTCCTCTTGCATAGCATCAATCCAGTGCTGGTCTTGGATAGCTTCTTCAAACTTCTTAGGCTCCATTTGTGACAGGAAACTTGAATGTAGAACTGTGTTTTGATTTCTGCTTCTAGTTTGCACCCCTTGTCTTGGATCACCTATTATCTGATCAGCTGGATGATCTCTTAAATGTCTTGTAGCTGGAGGAAGATTTCCTTCTGGTTGAACATCTCCAGCTCCTTCATTTAACTGATTCTCTTGATTTTCATCAGCTTCTATAGTGTCTTGTTCTCCCCCTGGACTGAAGCCTTCATTTTCCAATGCCCCATCTTCCTTTGATACTTCAGTAATGGAAAGCTTGTCCATACTTTTGCTTATACCTGTTTAGTCATTTGATCAACAAGACAACTCACAGTTGATTAATCTTGTTTCATCAAACACAACATGCACAGATTCTTCAACAACTTGAGTAGTCAAGTTGAAGACTCTATAGGCCTTACTATTTGTGCTGTACCCAACAAATATCCCATCCTGGGATTTGGCAGCAAACTTAGTCAAATATGACTTGCCATTGTTAAGTATATAACACTTGCAACCAAAGATCCTAAAGTAAGATAGATTTGGTTTTCTGCCTTTCACAATCTCATAGGGAGTCATTTTGTGGCTTTTGGTGATAGTAGCCCTATTGATTACATGACAAGCAGTGTTAACTGCCTCAGCCCAAAAATATTCTGGGAGAGAGGTGTCACTCAATAGAGTTCTACCAGCTTCAATTAATGTTCTATTCTTTCTTTCAGCAATTCCATTTTGCTGAGGTGTTCTAGGTGAGGAGAACTCTTGGAAAATCCCAAAGTCTTTACACAAGTTTGTTATGCTTTCAGATTGAAACTCAGTACCATGGTCACTTCTGATTTTGACCACTTTACTATTCAGTTCATTCTGAATTTGCTTTACAAAATTAAGTAATACACTTGGGGTTTCAGATTTTTGTCTCAGAAAGAACACCCATGTAAATCTAGAATAGTCATCTACAACCACAAAAGTGTAGACCTTCCTACCTAGACTATGAACTGGCATAGGACCAAAAAGATCCATATGCAAGGGTATAAGCACGTCACAGAATCCTTGTTTTCAAGGCTTTGAAAGGAGGATTTTGTCTGCTTGCCCTTTTGACAAGCTGAGCATATCCCTTCCTTTATACACTTAATTTGAGGTCCATTCCTCACTAACTCTTTGCTAAAGAGTTGGCCAATTGTCTTGTAGTTTAGATGAGCCAATCTCTTGTGCCACTTAACACAATGAGAAGCATTGTCATCAGCTACAAGACAGATGGGAGAAGCCTTATTCTCACATTCAAAATTAAGACAATATACATTTCTCTTCCTATACCCAGTCAATATGATCTTTTGATCACTTGACCTCTTGATATGACATCCATCTTTAACAAATGAAATGTCATATCCTAAATCACTTAGCTGGCTTATGCTTATTAGATTATGTTTCAAACCTTTTACATAAGCCACTTGAGTGATAGTAATTAGGTTAGAAGAAATGTTACCAAACCCTTTAATGACTCCTTTTTCAGATCCACCAAAGATCACTTTAGATCCATCTTTGACAGATGAATACTCCTTCAGCAGCCCCTTTGTTCCAGTCATGTGCCTGGAACAACCACTATCCAAGTACCATATAGGGGCATGGTTACTTGGATTCACCTGCAACACAGAATTACTTACCCTTAGAACCCAAGTAAGTCTTGGGTCCTTGGTTCAGGTTAGCATTAATAAAGCTACCATAACCTCTTCTAACAGGTAGACTTTTGTTCTTTATAACACTTGTGTTATACCAGCAGTCTAATGCAAAATGGCCTCTCTTGCCACAGCACCAACATTCAAACTTATTGTATCTAGATCTAGATACATCCTTGTCAGAAGAATTTCTGTTCATTGCTGGTGCTGCAGCAACTTCACCTGCTGATTTCTTAAAACCATTGGGTTTATGATCATAGGTAGGCCTGCTTGCATTTACACCCTTGTTCTTCAGAACATTAGTCTTATTATGACCTTGAATATTTTCATGATCATATTTGTTAGAAGGCACTTCCACCTTACTAAACTTTATGGGGACTGAAAGGTTTAGTGGCTGAACAGAAGCTTTGCCTTTCCTCTTGAATCTGCCAGCCCTGGAGTTACCTTTAAATCCTAATCCAGCCTTACCCTTTTGAGTGATAAATTCATCTATCAAGGGTAAGACAGATTTTGGCTTAGAGTAACTAGCCACTAAATCCCTTTCAATTCTAAGTCTGGCCTCCAGACTCTTCACTTGATCATTAGTATAATTAATTGTGCCCATCTGAATAATAGTTATATTCTTCAGCTTGGCTATTTCATTTAAGTTTTGATCAATAACTTTCTCTAACTCAGTTGTAGCAACCCTTAGTTCAGCAATTTCCTGAGCCTGAGATTTAACCAGGTTCTTGCTTTTCTTAAGAGCCTGCAACAGGTCCCCATACTTATCTATCAATTGATAGACATCACCTTCAGATTCAGATGCATCTACATCTCTTGATGCAGATGTAGCTGATTCTTCACTTGTACAACAAACAGATGTAATAGAAGGACATTGTACCTTATTATGACCAGACTGATTCTGGCATATATCCTCTTCTGATCCTGCCATCAGCCCCATACACTGATGATCCTTTTGTTCATTGATGGAGTCTAGCAACTGCAGAAACTCCTCTTCTTCAGATGCAGCATATAGTCCAATATATGCTTCAGCTTCAGATTCTGACTCTGAAGTTGACTGGTCTGTTAGACTCTTATCTTTCTTTGCAACAAAAGATTTCTCCTTCTTGCCTTTCTGATAAGTCTTCTTTTTGTCTGAAGATTCCTTTCTCTTATCAGGACAGTCAGCCACTACATGTCCAGGCCTATTGCAACAATAGCAGACAATCATTGAAGTAGTGGCTTTGCTGGGCTTTGATCTGCTCTTCTCTTTCCTTGATGACCTTTTCTTCTGATAATAGTCATCAACTTGCTGTGATGTGGAAGGCCTAGACTTCCATTGCTTCTTTTTCAAGAACCTCTGGAATTGCCTTGTGAATGCAGCAAAGTCTGCATCTGAATCACAGCTTTCTGAACCCTTATCTGAATTTTCAGAACTATCTTCTGCAACTTCCTTAGGAGGAGATGGTGATTTCCTCCTATTCTTTCTAGTGGCTTCTGCATTGAATGCCACAGTCTTTTCTCTATGCTCTCCTCTTGAATTCTTTTCCTCCTCCTTCCTCACCATAAGTTGCATTTCATAGGATAGCAACTTTCCAAACAAGGTGGGAGGAGATATCTCTGCCAATTTAGCCACTTCTCTTATGGCACAGATCTTTGTGTCCCAATCCTTTGTTAAGGATCTCAAGAATTTGTCATTCAGTTCATAAGTACTGAAGACTCTTCCATAGGACATAAGCTCATTCACAATTCTATAGAATTTCTTGTAGCACTCAGTTATGCTATCAGATTTTCCTTGTCTAAAACTTTCATACTCCTGATTGAGCATAGACTTCCTGTCCTGCCTTACTTCTTCAGATCCCTCCATGTAGACAATCAATGTGTCCCACATCTCTTTGGAGGACTTGCAGTGAATCAGATTCTGAAATGTTGAATCATCTATGGCACTAACAATAATGTTCTGAGCTCTTTTATCCATGGTTGCCAAGATGATTTCATCCTTGGTCATCTCTGAATAACTCTTTGGAGTTTGGATATTTGCATCAAGAACTGATACCTTCATTGGTATGAAGGGGCCTTCCTGTACTGTGATGTAAATCCTTGGGTCAGCTGCCTCCATAAACAATCTGACTCTTTCTTTCCAAATTCCAAAAATTTCTTTCTTGCATATGGGTAATTTCATAGACCCTAGCTCCTTATGATTCTCACCAGAACCCATCTTTTTGAATCTTGATTCTGCCTATCAGATCTACCTCAGACTGTTAAGTCCTTTTTGAGGAACCTCCCTCTGATACCACTTGATAGTTTTACTTTCAAGACAACCTAAACACCTAGAGGGGGTGTGAATAGGTTCTAATTTCTTGTTTATAAATCTAGGCAGAATTCAATTACAAATTAAATTATCTAGCACAGCATTCACAGACAACTAAGCATCACAGATTGCACAATGTTTTATAGTGGTTCCCCAAGATCTAGGTACATCCACTTTCCCCCTTCACCTATCTAGCAATATGCTAGATTCGGCCAAACTTCCACTATACTCAGATCCTCAGATCCTACAGCTCAGAACCAGGATAGGTTCCTACAACTCAGGCTCAACAGCCCTACCTCAGCCTTGCCTCAAGGCCTACCACTCAGAGAATAATCTTCTCCTACACTCAGGCAAATAGCCCTACCACTCAGAGATCACCTCTCCTACACTCAGCCTTTATAACACAGGCTTACAACTCAGATCTGTGTAAACAGATCCTACAGAAATTTAGAAAAAGATATTTTGATGTCTTGCCTTTGTTGAGAGAGAAGAGGACAAGACACTTCTTGATCAGCTGATGAAATCAACTGAATCTGAGCTTTCTTCAAAGCTTCTTGAATCTGAACTTAGCTGAGTTGATTTCCAAACAGCTTCTTGAGAAACCACTGATGGCTTCCTTCTTCTTCTTCAAGATGACTGGATCTCCCTCTATCCAACACCTTTACTGATACTTCAGACTTCTTCTTCTTAGACCTTCTGATGAAGATCTTCTTTTTCACTTTCTTGAATTGAAACTTCAACAGGATCGTAATCCTTCTGTTTCTTCTTCTTAGATCTTCTTCTATTATTTTTCTTAGCTTAGCTGCATATATAATTCCTTCTGAATGTGTCTATTTATAGACTTTCTTCATGGTAACCGGCTGATCCGGTTTCTAACTATTTTCTGACAGGTCTGACAGCTTCAGTTAAACGGTGGCAACCCACAGCTGTCAAGTCTTCAAACAGTTCTTGTACCTTAGCCTTGGACAGCAAAATGTCGAGACAGTCAGTTAGAAAGTGTCGAGACCAATCTGTCTATCTGTGTCGACACAAGTGACTTTGGTGTCGACACAGTCTTTGATGATGTCGACTAAGTTGCCTTTAAGTCGACACAGCTTCTTCAGAAAATAACTTGGTCTAGACTCTGCAGTGTGTCGACACAAGTCCTGTGTATCGACACAGTTGTTGTAGATTCAGAACTTAAGTATGTGTCGACTCAGCCATCTGGTGTCGACACAGCAATCTTCTTCTATTAAAATGTGTCGACTCAGTCTTCTGGTGTCGACACAAGCATAGTCGACTTCTGCCAATATGTGTCGACTCAGTCTTCTGGTGTCGACACATCCACCCAGTGTCGACACAGTTGTGGTCGACTATCTTCTTCTGTGAGTCGACTATCTTTCTCTGGTCGACTATCTTTCACTAGTCGACTAACTTTCTCTGGTCGACTATCTTTCACGGTGTCGACTAACTTTCTCTGGTCGACTATCTTTCACGGTGTCGACACTGCTTCCCAGTGTTGAGGTCGACGATTTTCTTTATGTGTCGACACTACTTCCCAGTGTCGAGATAGTTGAAGTCGGCTATTTTCTTTATGTGTCGACACTGCTTCCCAGTGTCGACATAAATGTGGTCGACTATCTTTCTCTGTGTCGATACTGATATTCTGAAGTGTCGACACAAATATTCTGAAGTGTCGACACAATTTCTTCAGGTGTCGACATGTGGACTTAGAATATTTTTCTACATTATTTAATACTTCTTCACCTGCACATGTCAACTCAAAACAACATCAAATACACCTTGATGTATATCATTGAGCTAAGTTGGGCTTCTTCAAATCAGGTACACATTTTCCAATGTACCCAACAGAAAGTCAGATACATTTGACATCTTCACTAATTTTGTCAAGCAGATTCAGAACGAACTTAACTACACCGTGGTCAAGATCAGAAGTGACCATGGAACAGAATTCGAGTCTGGTGCTATGACAAATTCTGTGAAGAACATTGTATCTTTCATGAGTTTTCCTCCCCGTGTACTCCTCAGCAAAACGGAGTTGCGAAGAGAAGAAATAGAACACTCATTGAAGCATGTACGACAATGTTGAATGACGCTTCTCTTCTAGAGTACTTCTGGGCAGAGGCTGTCAATACAGTGTGTCATGTGCAGAACTGGGCATTGATCAACAAGAATCTTCGCAAGACGCCTTATGAGCTACTGAAAGGCAGGAAACCGACCATACCTATTTAAGGATTTTTGGCTGCAGATGCTATGTACTCAATAATGGGAAGTACCCACGTACTAAATTCGGAGAAAAATGCTTCGAAGGCATCTTCATGGGCTATAGTAGCCATATTCGGGCATATAGGGTCTTTAATAAGAAAACCCTAGTGGTAGAGGAGTCCATTAATATTGTTTTTGATGAATAAAGCTTGCTTCATAGCAATTCTTCCAGTGGCATTCTTGAAGATGCAGGTGCAAGGCTTGAACAGCTAAGTCTCGATGAGACTACAAAAGATGCAACTCCCAAGTACATCAAGGTTTCCACCTCAATGCAAACTGGAGAAGTTGACGATCAGGATGGAGAAAATCTCCCAGAAGAAGGAGAAGCCCGAGAAGCTATCAGCGCTCCAGATGCCAGGCTCCTAGAGCTCCGACACATGAGGGATCATCCTAGAGATCAGATCATAGGAGATCCTCATGACGATGTCAGAACTCGGAGAGGTACAATTAACGAGATTTTGCACCTTAGTTTTCTGTCACAGGTTGAGCAAAAGAAGTTTGACGAAGCGAACAAAGATGCGTTATGGATATTGTTCATGCAAGATGAACTGCATCAATTCGAACAATGCAACGTCTGGACGCTTATTCCCAGACCAAAGAGCTAGAATTTGATCGGCACTAAGTGGATCTTCAGAAACAAACTGGATGAATACGGTGTCATCATCAAAAACAAGGCTAGACTGGTGGCTCAAGGTTACAGACAGGAGGAGGGGATTGACTTCGACCAAACCTTTGCACTAGTTGTAAGGCTCGAGGCGATCAGATTGTTCCTGACATATGCTTCTCACAAAGGATTCACTGTCTATCAGATGGACGTGAAATCTGCATTCCTAAATGGAAATTTGAAAGAGGAAGTATATGTCGCGCAACCCCCAGGTTTTGTTAATCCTATATTTCCTAATCATGTTTATTTTCTTAATAAAGCATTATATGGCTTAAAACAAGCTCCTCGAGCTTGGTATGAGACTCTGTCTAGTTTTCTTCTGGAGAACAAGTTCTCGAGAGGAAAAATAGATAAGACATTGTTTCTTAGGGATGTCAAAGGCAAGATCTTATTGGTGCAAATCTATGTCGATGACATAATCTTCGGTTCAACAGACAACAATCTTTGCAAAAAGTTTTCTAAGCTTATGCAAGGAAAGTTTGAAATGAGCAGCATGGGAGAGATAAAGTATTTCTTGGGACTTCAAGTGAAACAGTCTGAGGATGGAATTTTCATTTCTCAGACAAAGTTCACAAATGAACTCCTCAAGAAATTCGGAATCGAGAATGCAACCTCTATGAGGACTCCAATGGGATCCACTATGTCTCTAGACAAGGATGAGAAAGGGAAACCTTTTGATGAAACCAAATATAGAAGCATAATTGGATCCCTGCTTTACTTTACTGCTAGTAGACCGAATATTATGTTTTCCACATGCGTTTGTGCTAGATATCAGGTGAACACTAAGGAATCTCATTATGTCGCTGCAAAGCAAATTCTTAGATACCTTTAAGGTACACCAAATCTTGGCTTGTGGTACCCAAGAAACAATGATTTTGAGCTGATAGGCTTTTCAGATGCTGACTTTGTAGGAAGCAGGGATGACAGGAAAAGCACTTCAGGGACGTGCCAATTCCTCGGAAGAAGGCTTATTTCATGGAACAGTAAAAAGCAGAATTGTGTTGTAACCTCTACGGCTGAATCTGAGTACATCTCAGCAGGCAGGTGTTGCGCACAACTTCTATGGATCAGAGATAAGCTCAAGGATTATGACTTGCAGTTCAAAGAAGTTCCGTTGTATTGCGACTCCTCGAGCGCAATAGCAATTGCGAACAATCCTGTGTCGCACAGCAGAAAAAAGCATATTTAAGTGCGCTACAACTTCATTTGGGATCATGTGGAAAACAAAGATATATCTCTCTGCTATGTCCCCACGGATAAGCAGGTTGCAAATATCTTCATGAAGCCCCTAGACGAGGCCAAGTTCGGTCTCTTCAAAACTAAACTCGGCATGCTGAACTATGAAGAGTGAAGACTGTAAGGCTCAAGGCTCTTGGATCAAGGGGGAGCATAAGCAAGGAACTCAAGCTCGAGCATGGATGCAAGATCTGAGGGGGAGCATGTGGCTCCAAGTGAAGTCCGAGATTTGAAGAAGCCGAAAAGGGGGAGATTACCCTCTCGGCTAAGGCTAAGGTGGCTGCCAACGTTAAGTATGCTCTCAGGAGAAAATGGTAATGAATTTCAATCTACACTGAATTTTTAGTTTATGATTTTCATTCCCATATGTTCTATTCACCTTAGCTTGTAGGGTTTAGGCTTCTTCAAATAGGGGGAGATTGTTGGGTATTGTATCCACAATATACCTGATTTGAAGAAGCCCCTGAACAAGCTAAGTTTAATTGACAATGTATTTGATGATTTTCTATCAAGTTGTGCTTGTAGCTATTCCATGCCAAGTACACGCCAATGTCAGGGTGCAGTGGGTCAATATACACGGGTCTGCGCAACGTAATCCCTCGTTGAGCAGATCAGTGTGTCGAATAACATGTGCTCTCTCTATTGGAGTGTACTTATTTTCAAGTACAGGGTCTAGATAGATCAAGAGCAGAAGAGGAGCAAAGATGGGTCGAAGACCAAGTTCATAGGAAGGAAGAGAAAAATCATCCAAGTTTAAATCGGCGAGAATCACTAAGGCATTCCCGCCGACTTCGACGGGAGTCACTTGTGATTCTCACCGATTCGATGGAAATCAGGCTTCATTCCCGCCGACCTCTTCCGGATGACTTCTTTCCTTCAGAAATTCTGCTAAGGCAGAATCGATGAGAATCACCAAGTGATTCTCACCGACTTCGACAAGAATCGATTTGATTCTCGCTGATTCGTCGAGAATCAGGTTGCATTCCCGCCGATTCCCACCGGCTGACAAGGTTCCCAACTGGAATTCGGCTAAGGAAAATTCGACAAGAATCTTGAGTGATTCCCGCAGACTTCGACGAGAATCATCAGCAATTCTCGCTGATTTTGCCTTACGAAAATTTCGTCTCTAGCTGAACCGAACCAAGACGGGTTACGCTGTTTCGGTCGGGGCTAGTGTTTCTCCTTGTGGGTCCCACAAAAGAATTTTGGGTTGGCCTTAAGGTATATATACATGTGTATTTCGAACTTCAATAGCAACTATTCACGCAAAATCCAACAGCCGACGTCGTGCCCTTGCAGATCGCGAAACACCGACGATCGCTTTCGCCGCTCGCAAGATAGTCGTCGCTGCTCATCACAGAGGTCCTCTTTGATCTTCCGACGACAAGACCGAGGCAAGCCTAGCATCTCACGCTTCTCTCTCGAGATCTCTTGTCTCTCGATTTGTTGAATGAGGATAGCTCTTCATTCCAAATCGATTGAGATGACTGATCTGATTGATATCGTTGGTAGACCTTGCTTGCTTCGTCAAGAAGTTTGGATCAACAAAGCATTGCCACCGCATTAACTTGCCGCCGCCGATCTTGTCAAGATCCTCTCCAAGAGAGAACACCGGTCGTGGATTCTTCGTCTTCATCAAGAACGCTTCAACAAACGAAGAGGGACATCGGATTCTCCACACGTGTAGTTTGTATCTCTTGTACATTCTAATTTTGTTTTGTTGTAAAGGAATAGTGATTCCTAGTTGTAAGGGTTGGGTTCAACCCATGGTGGTGGAGTAGTGACTCCTTCGTTTGGAAGGGATCCTTCCTTAGTGTGAGGATTGGATTTCAATCCGGTTGGTGAAGTGACCGAGTCATCCCTTGGTGGGAGATAGGTCGAAGGGGGAGAGTGGACGTACCCAAATCGGGGAACCACTATAATTTCTTGTGTGCTTTTCTGTGCTGTGTTTGTTTAATTGTGCAGGTTATTTAAATTCCGCAAAAGACTGCAATTAACATATTCCCCCCCCCCCCCATAGGTGGAATTAGTTGACACTAAAGACTTTCAGTCCTACTATGCAGAATTGGATTTTGTGTAATAGAAATTGCACTAGTATTATCACAAAATATAGTTGAATTATTTAAGTTATAACCATAATCCAGTAGTTGATTTTGAATCCACAAGATCTGTGAACAATAACTACCAGCTGTCATATATTCAGCTTCAGTAGTTGAGGTAGACATAGATGTTTGCTTTTTGCAAAATCATGACACAAGCCTATCACCAAAAAACTAATAAGTTCCTGATGTGCTTTTCCTGTCAACTATGCATCCAGCATAGTCAGCATCTGAGATTCCAGTTAATTCAAATTTAATCTATTGGATACCAAAGTCCTTGATTTGGGAAACCCTTTATATATCTCAAAATCCTTTTAGTTCAAATTAGGTGAAATTCTTTGGGATTTACTTGGAACCTAGCATAAATATATGTAACAAATATTATGTCTTGTCTACTAGCTGTTAGGTATAGTAGAGACCCAATGATTGTCCTATATAATATCTGATCAACATGCTTGTCATGTTCATCATTATCAACAACAACATTGGAGGGCATGGGTGTTTTCATAGCTGAGGCATCAGACATCCCAAATCTTTTAATTAGCTCTTTAGCATATTTAGATTGAAATATAAAATACCATCCGGCGTTTTCTTCACTTGTACACAAAGGAAGTAAGAAAGCTCACCCATGCTACTAATTTCAAACTTAGAATGCATTAGGTCAGAAAACCTTTTGCAAAGTTTGGAATCAGTAGAGCCAAAATTTCTATCATCTATATATATTTGAACTAGAAAAATTTTATTCTTATGATGTCTAACAAATAATATTTTATCTACAATATCCCTACTAAATTTATTTTCTAAAAGAAAACTAGCAAGAGTCTCATACCAAGCTCTTGGATCTTGTTTAAGACCATAAAGATCTTTGTTAAGTCAAAAAACATAGGAAAAGTGAGTTAGAGAGATAAAACCTGGTGGTTGTTCAACATAAACTTATTCTTTAAGCTCTCCATTTAAAACGGCACTCTTCACAACCATCTGATATACTGTAAATTTCTTGAATGTTGCATATACAAGAAAGATCCTGATAGCCTCCAATCTTGCAATAGGAGCAAATGTCTGGTCATAGTCTAGGTCTTCCTCCTATGAATATCCTTGAGCTACCAATCTTGCTTTATTCCTTACAATAATTCTGTGAGCATCAAACTTATTCCTAAAGACCCATTTGGTTCCAATGACTAGATAGTCTTTGGGTCTTGGAACTAAGTCCCAAACTCTACATATTT
Organism: Platanthera zijinensis; assembly: GCA_039513925.1. NCBI lineage: Eukaryota > Viridiplantae > Streptophyta > Magnoliopsida > Asparagales > Orchidaceae > Platanthera > Platanthera zijinensis. The sequence continues at coordinate 55,371,493 of CM077091.1, read as the reverse complement.
CAAATTGATTGAGTTCCTCTTGCATTGCAATGATCTAGTGGGGATCTTGTTCTTCATCTTTGATGGATTGAGGTTCAATCTGAGAAATAAAATAGGCATGCTTCTGATCTTGATTAAATTGATGCCTTGATTGAACATCAGTTGATATGTCTCCAATCACTTGAGATCTAGGGTGAACTCTAAGTGTGACAAGATCAACAGGTAGAGTTGGTTTTTCAACTACTTGTGGTGCTAATTCCTCTGGTGGAATTTCGTTTGCCAAAATATCTTCAGCATAAATCTCTGAATTTTCTTCATCACTGTCTTCAGCAATCTATTTAGAAGGATGTACTGTATCCTCTTATTCTAGGATTATTTCATTCAACTTCTCACACAGATTCGGTACCTGAAATGATTCTATGGTAGAGACATTTCTTTCCTTATAAAACATGTTAGTCTCATCAAAAGTTATATGTACAAATTCTTCCATTTTAAGAGTAGATTTGTTATAAACCTTATAAACCTTACTAACTTGAGAATATCCTAGAAAAATTCCTTCTACAGCTTTGGGTTCAAATTTTATTAAGTTTTTCTTGTCATTATTATGAATATAACATTTACAACCAAATACTTTAAAATAATTAACTTTAGGTCTCCTAGATTTAAGTAATTTATAGGGAGTCTTACCCTTAAGTTTATGTATTAGACTTCTGTTAAGGACATAGTTTGTTGTGCTTACTGACTCTGCCCAAAAGGATAGGGGCAAGTGAGCATATGCAAGTAATGTACCAGCAGATTCAATTAGGGTTCTATTTTTCCTTTCAACCATCCCATTTTATTGAGGAGTTCTAGAAGAAAAAAAACAATGCCCAATACCTTCCTTCTCATAGAATTCTTGCATCAAAAGATATTCAAACTCAATGTCATGATCACTTCTGATCAATACAATCTGAGTAGAGTACTCAATCTTGATGCTCTTAAGAAAATCTATAAGAACTTTAAAGTTATCTGACTTATTTCTAAGAAAGAATACCCAAGTGAATCTAGAGAAATCATCTACAATAACTAAGGTATATGACCTTCCTCCCAAACTTTGTACTGCAATAGGTCCAAAAAGGTCCATATGTAGCAAATACAAAATCCTTGGGAATCACTTTTAGATATGGATTTAAAACTATTTTTAGTTTGCTTTCCTAATTGACAAGCCCTACAAAGTCCTTCCTTTTTGTAAGAACCAGAAGATAGTCTGCGAACAAGGTTGTCCTTAGAAATTTTAGCAATAGTCATAAGGTTTACATGTCCTAAACTTTTTTGCCAAAGTTCACTAGTTTTACTAACCTGATTAAATAAACAGATTTCAGTTTTAGCAGAGTTAAAATTAACTAAGTAGATGTTACCTTGTCTAACTCCAGTTAAAACTATTTTATTTAAACTAGAATTAATTAAACATAAAGATTTATTAAAAGTTACCTGATAACCTTCATCACATAATTGAGTTATGGAAATGAGGTTATGGTTGAGACCATTCACATAGGCTACCTTCTTGAAGGTAACTACTCCAACCTTGACATTTCCATAGTCTTCTGTCTAGCCACAGTTGGAGTCTCCAAAGATGACTTTTTGTCCAAGCTTTGCTTTAAAGTCCATCAGGTTTACCTTGTTTCCAATCATGTGTTTAGAGAAACCACTATCCCGATAACATTGTTTCTTTATGGTAGGATAGTTCTTTACCTGCATAAAAACGGATTAGATGTTCTTTACCCAAGTTACCATGGGTCCTAATTTTTTTTCATAATGATAATTTGAAATGCAAGAACACTCTGGTTGATCTTTATAACAAAATGTATGATATCTCCTAGGAGGGATGATCCACTAGGTAAATGGGTTTTTCAATTTTTTTTTATTGTTGTTTTGAAAATAATTAAAATTTCTGTTTTGAAAAACTGGGTTCGACGAATTATAATTATTTCGTCGAGCTTCATTCGACAAATAGTACTGATTTCATTGAGCTCGGTTCACAGAATGATAGTATTCATTCTCTGCATTCCACATTCATCGATCCCTGTTCGACGAATCATATTGATTTCATCGAGGACCAACTGTTGAGTAGTTATACCCAAATTCTATGTTCAGAGTTTGTCGATCACCGTTCGATGAATAATACGGATTTTGTCGATCTTGGTTCGATGAATTTTGTTGAACATAATTTTTATGAATATTTTTAGTTTATTTAGGCTTGTTCTTTTGTTAAACCTTAGTGGATTTTTCTAAATCTTCTAATTTCTCTTTTCCTTTTCCAGAAATAAATTTAATAGGTGTGGTTAAAATATTTTTCTGCACAAGATGAGGTTTACTTGATGAAGCTCCCAAGCCTAGCTTGCCATTTATCCTGGCATTGACTGTGCTTGTGATATCAATCAGTTTGATGCTTCTCCCATTAAGAGATTCTTCATACCTCTTAGCCTCATTTAATTTATTTTCTAATAAAATTATTTGTTCATTAAGAATTTTTAAATTTTCTTTAAGTTCAAAGTTTTTTGAGGAAAGATTGTCAAATTCAATTAGTTTCTCTCTGAGAAGTTTTATTTCCTTCTTATATTTTATTAAGTAATTACATAATAATTTAAAATCTGGTTTAAATTGATCTGAAGTAAAATCAAATGAGGAGATTACCTGATCTTCTATAGATTCTGATTCAGACTCAAAATTGATGCATGATGCATTGATTGTCATCAAGTTGACTTCCTTATCCTTTGATTCTTCTTCATCTTCACTTGAGCTGGATGAAGATTAACTCCAAGTCTCAGCAACAAAGCCTCTCTCCTTATTTTTGTATTTACTAGAAGAAGATTTGTGTGGGTGCTTCTTATAGTCTTTCTCCTTAACCTTGTCTTTTTTCTTATTCTCAGGACATTCTGGAAGGATATGTCTTGGTTTCCTGCAACCATAATAAACTATTTCTTTAGTGGGAGTTTTATCAGACCTTGGTTTGTCATCATTTTTGGAAGATCTTCTCCTGAAGTTTTTTCTTGTCATTTTGTAGAATCTCTTAGTCAAGAGACCTATAAGATCTTCATTCTCTAGAGATTTTTCTTCTTTCTCAATAGCTTTGAAAGCAATGCTTTTCTCTTTCCTTACTGGGGGTGAAGACATCTGTTCTGCTTCTCTGGTTCTGATGAGTTGCTCATAAGACTTAAGCTTTCTCAACAGGGTCTCTGTGGTGATCTCATTTAAACTTCTGGCTTATTTGATTGGCCAGATCCTTGAATGCCATGTGCTAGGGAAATACATAAGGATCTTATCATTGACTTCTGTCAATATGATTTCCTTCTCTAGAGTTTTCAGCTCATTGATAATGAGACTGAGTCTTGTGTACATCTCATCAACTTATTCAGATTCTCCCTTCTTGAAATTCACATATTGAGATATCAAGTTGGATCTTCTATCCTTTATCTCATCAGTAGATCCAGCCAATATTGTGTTGAGGGAGTTCCAGATGTCCCTTGCTGAAGAGCATTCAGCAACCTTCTGGAAAATGTCATCTGACATGGTTTGAGCTAAGATGTTCATAGCTTTGGCATCAGCAATCTTTGCTTTCTTTTACACTTCTTTCAATTCTGGAGGTGGTACAGCACTTGTACTTTTTGTTGCCACTAGTAGAGGTGGACCTGTCAAGATAGAATTATAGATGTCTTCATCAATAGAGTTCATATACAGCCTAATCCTTTCCTTCTATAGTTCAAACTTTTTAGGTTGCACACATGAGTTTTAGTTCTTGAATATTCCTTATTCTGTGTCATGATAGATTTCTAGGTAAGGGTAAAATCTATAAGATCTTATGGTTTAGGTGTTAGCCTGTGAAACCAAAGAACCAACCTCTAATACCAATTGAAAGTGAGGGATAGATCTACATTACAATAGAGGGGGGTGAATAGTGTATATTAAAAAATTTAATTTAGTTTTATAATGAATTTAAAAACTAGTGATATATATATAAAAAGAAAAGGAAATCACAGCACATAAAAAAAGAGAATAAATATCACAGATAACACAAGGAATTTATTGTGATTCCTCAATAAACCTAGGTACATCCACTCTTTTACGACCCTAGTAGGAATCCACTACAGATTTTTTATCAGGTGCCCTGCCACCACAGGTTTTTGCTCAGATGCCCTTCCACCAAAAGATCTATTTTTCTAAGGGAGATCTAGTAACCCTTTGAGCTTTTGATCAGGTGCCAAAAAACCAACTTAAGTCTTTTGTTCATGAGACTTATAAACCAAGAGGTAAAATTTTGAAGGGAGTTATAACCCTGTACGCAGTTTATGAAAATATACAAAAAGAATGATGATGTCTTCTCTTTCAACAATCTCTGAGAAGACTAGTGGATGTTGAAGCAGAAAGCTCCCCCTAATTTGAGTAGAGTTTATGATCAGGAGAGGGATTCCTTTCTTCAGGGTATAGGACTTCTTGTATCTGAGAGATTGATGACTTGCACAAGCAGAGATTGGAGATCTAATTCTGTGAGAGTATGTTGATCTGCAAGTCTCTAAGTCAGTAAATCTAAGTCTGTATATCTGAGTCTGTATTTCTGAGTGAGTAACTTTGGTCTGTAACCTTGAGGTAGCAATCTTTTGTATATATAGAGAGAAAATGTAGAGAAAAATTCAAACATTTGAATTAGTCAATTCTGAACCGCCTGAGATATTTCTTGAGAATGGAAACTGCCTTGGAAATAGATTAGCATAATAACTCTGTGATAAATCCATATTTAATGCTGCCTCTAAATGGCTATATTCATTAGAATATTTTGCATTAAATATCAGAGTCATAGTTGTCTATAATTAAGCCTTTGAAATTATTCTGCCTTCAAAATATATAATTGTCTGAAATTAAGCCTGAAACTATTCTGCCTGTTGTAAACAAAACTTACTAAACCATTGCAGAATTAGTCGAACTCAGCAAGCATTTCGTCGACCTGAGCCTGGAGTTCATCGAGATGAGCTTGTCTTTCGTTGAGCTAAGTTTCTGAGAAGAGATCATAATTCGTCGACCGGAGCTCAAAGTTCATCGAGCTAACCACAGAGTTAAAACTCTGAGTTTATCGACTGAGATCGCAGTTCATCGAACGCAGCTCTTCTTTCATCAAACTTAATTTTGCATTCGACTAACTGCATTTCTGTTGGAATTCTTCTGAAGGAAATAATAACCCTGTAAATAAACCATGACCCTAGACTATACAAAATGGTTCAATCTAAACATCCTAATAGTAATCCAAGCCAAAATCATTGATAGGGTTCCAACAGTCTGCTTGCCCTTTTGGCATGCTGAGCAAATTCCTTCCTTGGTGCATTTCATCTTAGGACCATTCCAAACTAGCTCTTCACTAAAGAGCTTTCCAATGGTCTTATAGTTCAAATGACTAGCTTCTTGTGCCATTTTATACAGCATAAGACTTTCTCATTTGCAACTAGACATATAGGGGAGTCTTTATTAAGACATAGAAAGTTTAAGACAAAAACATTTCCACTCCTAGTCCCTATCAAGATAACCTCTTGGTCACTTGACCTCTTAATTTTGCACTCATCCTTGTGGAATGCAATGACAGCCAAGATCACAGAGTTAGCTTATGCTTATCAGGTTGTGTTATAACCCTTCAATATAAGCCACTTTTGAGATGGTGACTATGCCATTGGTAATCTTACCATAGCCTCTTGTCACTGCTCTATCTAAACAACCAAATATTACTTTGGGTCCATCCTTCATTGGAGTGTACTCCTTTAAGTTGCTTCTTATTTCATTCATGTGCCTAGAAAATCCACTATCCAAGTACCATATAGGGGTATGGGCACTCGGACTAACCTGCAAAACATGAATTAATTTACCTTAGGACCCTAATATTTATTGGATCCTAGGTTCTGATTAACCTTAAAATGAACTTGTCTTCCTGCAGATTTTCTAACAGGAAGACTAACTTTTGATTTGGGCACATTAGGATTGTGCCAGCAATCTAAGGTAAAATTCCCCACTTTGCCATAGCACCAGCACTCATGAATATTATACCTTCTTCTCTGAGTATGTTTAATATCAGCTAACTATTCAGAAAGAGGAGCAGAAGCCTTCTTCAAGTTCCTTTTAGCAAGGATATGACTGAAAGTGAGTCTTTTAACATGCTTTCTTCGCTTGCTCTGAATGCCATTAACAGATGTCCTCTTTGTAGAGGACAAGATCTTGATAACATCATAGATAGCCAAATCAGGCTTACTGATAGACTTACTCTTGGTCTGGGTCTTTGCTGGATGGCTTTGAGAGTTGGCCACTGCCATATTCTTAAGAGAGGAGGCTGGTGCACCAAATATAAATGGTCCATTATGGGCCATTTAGATTTCTTCATGGTGATCCTTAAAGGAACTAATCCCCTTGCTATATCTTCCCCCATAGCTGCGAACATCTTTGTTCACACTAATGGATCTACCATTCTTCCAGTGACCATAGATGCTTTCTTGGTCATACCTATTTGAAGGCAACATCATCTTCTTAAAAGTGATGGGAGGCTTAGATGCCATGGGCTGAGTTGGAACTTTTCCTTTCCCTTTGGGATGGGCAAATCTAGTGTTTCCCTTGAATCCCAACCCCTTCTTACCCTATTGAGAGGAGAAGGAGTCTATCAAGAGTAACATTAACTTTGGCTTAGAGAAACTAGCCAAAATCCTTCTCTCCCTTTGGAGCTTTTCCTCAAGATCCCTAATGAGACTGTTTATGTACTTAATGGTCCCAATCTAGATGATTGTTATGACCTTAAGTTGGTCGGCTTCCCTTATCTTCTGATCCAGCAAGGATGTTGTCTCAGCCTGTTAGGAAGTAGCTAGCTGAATGGATACAATCTCCTCATCTTGCTTTTTGGACAAGTTCTTTCTCCTTTTAAAAGAATCTAGAAGAGCACCATACTTGTCAATCAATTGATTTACATATTCCTCAGATTCTGACCCATCTTCATCACTGGATGATGATGCATTAGAATTTTGACTAGTCTCATAATCTGAGTCAGAAGATGAGCTGGATAGAGAGAATACCTTTTTTGGACTAGGCTGATCCTGGCTAGATTCTTTATCAGACCTAGCCATAAGACCAAAGCAGCTGTTGGCATCTTCTTCATCTTCATCCTCCTCTGATTCACTATCTGAATATGGTAGAGGGGCCCTGATACCTATCCTAGGAGCAAGATAGTCTTTAGCTTATTCTTCAGCTTCTTCTTCAGCAGCAAAAAGCCTTATATTGGCTTCTTCTTCTTCAAACTAAGAAGATGCTGAGTCATAATGACTCCAGCTCTTCTCCTTCATTAAAATGAAGGACTTTTCCTTCTTGCCCTTATGTTGGTGGAACTTTTTCTCACCAGACTCTCTTCTCTTGACTAGGCAGTCAGCAATTACATGCATAGGTTTATTGCAACAATAGCAAATAACTTTAGAAGAAACATGTTTACTAGGTTTAGTGTCATACATGTCTCTCTTAGAGTGGTTCTTCCTGTGATGAGAGGAGGAGGAAGGTCTGCTCCTCCACTGCTTCCTCTTCATCAACTTCTGAAACATCCTGGAGAAGGCAACAAATTCTTCATCAGAGTTACTATAGTCTGATGAGCTTGGCTCTATGCTGTCTGAATCAGTATCCCACCTTGGAGGAGAGGCAATCCTATCCTTGCTCTTCTTGGTGCTCTCAGCTCTGGAGGCCAAAGACTTTTCCTTGGCTTAGGATTTGCTGATAGTCTCCTCCTCCTTCCGGGCAGATAGCTGCATCTCTTAGGAGAACATCTTCCCAAACAATGTGTGAGGTGGAGTATCAACCAACTTTTCCACCTCTCTGATGGAACAAAACTTGGTGTCCCTATCTCTAGTTAGAGACCTGAGGAACTTGTCATTTAGCTCATAATGGCTGAAGATACTCCCATAAGTACTCAGCTCATTCATAATTCTAAAAAATCTTTCACAGCATTCTACAATGCTATCCTTCTTATTCTGCCTGAAAGCCTCATACTCTTGGTTGAGTAAGGACTTCCTATCATCTTTGACCACCTCTGTGCCCTCCATATAAACCACCAAAGTATCTCACATCTCCTTGGAGGTATGATAGTGAACCAAATTCTGGAAGGTTGAGTCATCTATGGCACTGACAATGATGTTATGTGCTTTCTTATCCATGGATTCCAAGATGCATTCTTGGTCATCTCTTTATATTTATTTGGTGTCTGGACAGCTGCATCCAAAATTGAGACTTTTATAAGGATGAAAGGTCCCTCTTTAACTGTAGTAAAGATCCTTTTGTCAGATGCTTCCATGAAAATCCTGACCCTCTCCTTCCAGATTCCAAAGCTCTCCTTCCTGCAGATTGGAAGCTTCATGGAACCCAGCTCTTTATGGTTCTCTCCTGAACCCATAAGTATAATACTTATAGCTACCCTTGGAGATCAACTCAGACTGTTAAGTCCTTCTTGAGTAACCTACCTCTGATACCACTTGAAAGTATTTAGTTTCAAGGATAGCTAAACACCTAGGAGGGGGTGAATAGGTTTTTTAGTCTCTTTATATTTTCCTTCTTTAAGTGTGTTGTTGGTTATTTATTTTCTGCTTTAAAGACAAACCACAAAAGCACACACAAGATTAATAGTGGTTCCCAAGATTATAGTTACATCCATTGTCCCTCCCACCTTTCTAACTGTGTGTTAGACAAGGCACTTCTCCAAAACTCAGCTCCAAAGAGCTTACAACATAGATCCCTCAGGATATCTCAGTCTATTCCAAGACCTACCTCAAGCACAAAGCCCTACCTCAAAGCAAGCTTGCTCCTACAACTCAGTGATCCAAAGATCACCTACCTAGTACTAAATTAATAGTCCTACATATCAGGCTAGGTGGTTATCCATACAACTTAGAAAGGATGACTCTCCTACAGTACAGACACAAATTCCTTACCTCATATCCACAGAAGGATCCTACAACTTAGGCACAATGGCCCTACTACTCAGAGAGAATTACTCTCCTACCCTAGGCAAACATCCCTACCTCAGATCCATATAGGATCCTACCTCAGATTAACAAATGATCCTACACTTAGCCTTTATAATTAGTCTTACACTCAGATCCAAAGGATCCTATAGAAAGTAAAGAGTTTGTTGATGATGATTTGACTCTAGAGAAATATTATCTGAGTCTTCTTCTTCCTGATCTAAGATAAACTCATCCCTAACTTTCTTCACAGCTACAAGAAAGATGATCTTCAGGAAACTTCTACTTGTTACGAGAAGTATCTCAGAAACACAAGTTTCTTAACTTGTTGATGAAGAAAAATGAGTTGACAGTTCTTTGTATTCTTCACTCAGCTAACCTTAACTGCAAAAGTAAGATAGCTCTTCTTCTTCTTTCTCAGAATATTTTTCTAAACTTGCAATTGTAGGTGAAAATCACAACAGCTGACTACTTGAACTTTAAGATCATAGGGTTGAACTTTAGATTCAGGATCGGCAACATTAGTGAGAGGAAGAAGAAGATGTTTCGCCTCCTTGCGAAAAGATAAACCCTAAAAGTATATTTGCTTCCGCCGATTTCAATCCTTTTATCTTCCCACGTCCAATTGCTCTTTGACCCATGGGCCCCATTGAAGTTGTTGGCTGCAACTTTGCATTTATAGAAAAAGTCATACATTAGACCTGCAGCTCCATTTGTAGTGTACTGTAGACTTCCCGAAATTTTTCTGACTTTTGCTGACGTTAGCATCTGTGGACTTAGCCAAATTCAGATAGTTCATCCCAAGCGTTGAGTGCGTTGAGTGAAAGCCTTCACTCAGAGCAAAAACACTTAGGCAAATAATCTGTACTGTCAGGCGTTGAGTGAACCTTCATCACTCAATAAATTTGGACTTGGCCAATATCTCTGTACCATTAGGCATTGAGTGCGTTGAGTGAACCTTCATCACTCAATGCATTTGGAATTAGCCAATTACTTCTGCACTACTAGGCGTTGAGTGCATTGAGTGAACCTTCATCACTCAATGCATTTGGACTTAGTTGTTTCTCTGATTGTCTGCGATCTTGCTGAGGCGTTGAGTGAACTGCCTTCACTCAACACTTCTGTACTTAGCCAATCTTCTTGATAAACTTGTGTTGAGTGATCTGTCCTCACTTAACGCATCTGGACTTAGAATTTTCTGTCAATATCTTCTAAAGCTCTGACTGAACACTGGCATGTCGACGCTTTCTTCTTTGGGTGTTGAGTGAGTTGTCCTCACTCAATGCTTCTATACTTAGCTAGAATTCTTGACAAATGCTTCAAATGCTTTGACTTCTTGAGCTTTACTCAGCGCTTCTTTCTTCATACGTTGAGTGAGCTATCCTCACTCAACGATCTTGGACTTAGTAAAATTTCTTCCTTGCCAATGCTGAAGCTTTGACAGACTGAGCTTTACTCGATGCCTCTTGCTATATGACATTGTGTGAACTTACTTCACTCAACGTCTGTGGACTTAGCTGCAAATATGCTTTGCAAATTGTTGGGCTTTGATTGTCGATGCTTTACTCGGTGCTTTTTGGCATCTGGCATTGTGTGAACTACCTTCACTCAATGACTATGGACTTAGATGAATTTTTGTCTTTCCTACATCCTTCCTTGACATCTGGTGTTGAGTGAACTGGCTTCACTCAATGCCTATGTACTTTGACAAATTTTTGTCTCTCCACCTTTCTTCCTTGTGACCACCTATAATAATCACTTAGACAACTTGTCTAAACTTTTCCAAGGAACATCCTACATATATTGAACTTGAACATACATCAAATACAATTATGCTCTTAGTATTAATTGTGATGCATCTTCAAATCTAGGGAACATTGAGGGCAATATTCCCAACAATCTCCCCCTATTTGAAGAAGGCAGAACACACAGCAATACTAAGAATCATTATCACATAAAGCATATTAATTCAATTTAGTTGTAAGATAGCAGAGGTAGCTTTCTCATATCCCTTGAGTTTCTGTCTCTCTAGCATATAAATTCATTGTTCTCTATTTTAATGCATTGACTCAACATGCTAATTCATTACTTTCTCATACCACTTGAACTTTTACTGAAGTAATATGCACTTTCCTCATACCACTTAAATGGTGCACTTTCCTCATACCACTTAAATCACTTCCCTCATACCACTTGGAGATGGGAAAGTCATTGCACTTCTCATACTACTTGAATTTTTCCAAGTAATATGCACTTACTCAACACGACCTGGTCATGTCAAGTATTGCTCACACCTCCCCCTTTCTAGCTTCTTCAAAAAGGTATTTTCCTAATTAGGGAGGTGAAAGGATCATGGGAGAATTTATCTATTGATCCTAGCTAGATTCCACTAAACTAGTGATCAAACTACTTGACTAGAGATCATACCTCTTGTATTGATACCACTGATACAACACTTCACTACAACCACTAGACACTTGAGTGGTCCATTGATCAACTTGAGCTAGCAGCTATCATTGATCCACTCGAGCTAATGCCACTCCTCCCCTTTCATGACTTCTACAGAATCAACTATAGTCAAGGAGGTGTTGGCTTTTCCTCTTCTCTTGCAGCAGCTTTGTCTTCTCAGCAGCAGCATTGTCTTCTCAGCAGCAGCAATCCATTAGTGTTGATCTCCCCCTCAGTCTGTGCATTTTCTTGAGGAAATTCATATCAGCAGTGTTAATCAGAAGAGAAGAAGAAGATGCTACTAGAGCCCTCAATAGAGAGAAGACTGTTACCTTCAAAGATGATGCCATTAGGAGGTGCAGGGAAAAGACTCACTCTCCACCAAGGAGGGCTGCTGAGTTAGAGTGCTAAGATCCTTGCACTTCAGTCAATGAATTATCATATGGAGAACTTACCTTGTTCTCCAAACAATTCAAGAAGATATTGAGCAGGAGAAGATAGTGTAAGAACAAGGGCTCTTTTATCTCTAGCTCTAGAAATCCATTTACCAATATGGAGAAATCCAGAAAAGATCCCTCTGGGGAAAGATATGATTCTACACAAAATAAATACTTTAAGACTAATGTTATTTGTTATTATTATAATTGATTTGGATATGTCATTATTGACTGTCCAGTCAAGAGGATGGAGAATAAGAAATCATATGATAAGAAGCATCACAAAAATAAGAAATTTGAAAAGAGATTCTTGGCCAAGAAGAAAACCTACTTGTCAGATAGTGATTTTTAGCCTTTAGAATCAAAAGAAGAATAGGCATATATTGGTCTCATTTATTTTGAAGAGAAGGCTAATCTTCTTATTGCCATGATAGGTATCAGGGCACTACTATCCTCTGTTGATAGTGATTGTGAAGATGATGAAGAATTCAGCCTCATAGCCTTAACTAAAGTTAATCAGGACAATTCTATTCTTGATGAGGTACTCTCTCCCCAAATCTCATTTTGTTTATGAGACTAGCTCAAACTCTGAGGAATCCACTTCATCTAGTTAGGATTATGGGCCATAATCTGGTGAGGATGTCAATCAATTGATTGACAAGTATAGTGCTATCCTAGAAGCTCTAGAGAAGAGCAAGAAGATTGAAGACAAGCTAAAGAGATTGTCTCTCTACAGCAACCTACTTCCTTGCAGTCTGAGCCAGCTTCTATGCTAACCCAGATGAGAAGGGAAATCAGTCAGCTGAATACAATCTCTATCATCCAAATATGCACCATCAGCCTAAAGAATATGATCATCAAGGATCTTGAAGAGAAGCTCCTCAAAGAGAGGATGCTAATAGCTGAGTTTTCTAAGCCTGAGATAGTGTTGCCACTAATTGACATTTTTTCCTCTAAAAATTATGAGAGGGGATTGGGGTTCAAGTGGAACATTAGAGCTGCCCATTCCAAAGGGAAAGCAGGGCTCCAGTTGTTCCTCAAACCACCTTTCATAAGGTTATTCTCCCTTCTAATAGGTATGACCATGATAGTATGTATGGTCACTAGAAGAATGGAAACTCTTCTTGTAAGAGCTTTAATGCTACTTCTAATGGAAGAAGAAAGGGCATGGGATTGAGTAAACTGAAGGCTCCCCATGAGGAAATCAAAATGGCCCATCATGAAACATTTGTGTTTAGTGCTTCAGCTCCCACTCTCAAGGGTAAGGCAGTGGTGATAGTACGTTTTATAGTCTAAACTATTAGGGTATTTTTAGGTTTTTAATATACAAATCATGTATTTTTAGCTCCCACTCTCAAGGGTAGTTTTAGGTTTTTAATACACAAATCATGTCTTATAAGCTTATATATTGACCTCCTTTTGTATATATTATTGCCACTAATATTTTCTCTTCTTTTTGCAGGTTTTCTTAGCTTTAGCCAAAATGACCTGACACACCTCCTTGACACGTCCTCCCTGGGCATGTCACCGGGCGTGTAACCTAATACTAAGGAAGATTGCTTCTAGAACCCAAATCCTGAGAAAAACACCTGACATGCCCCCCTGACACGACCTCCCTGGGCGTGTCTCTAGGCGTGTCACCTTCATCTCAAAGCTTGCTATCGCATTTAAAGATTTTTCGTTGCTGCACGTCAACAAAACTGACACGCCCCCTATACGAGCGTGTTCCACCTTTTTTGACAAGTTACAGATTTCTGACCAATGATTGAGACATGACGTGCCTTACTTGCCCCTCCTACATGGGCATGTCCAAGGGCGTGTCCACCGACGTACCGAAGAAATCATCATTTCTGTCAGAATTCAGCTCTCGAAGTCAACCCCATACCTGACATGCCCCCCTGACACGCTCTCCCCGGGCGTGACAGGGGGGCGTGACCAACCCGAACAAATTCTATAAATTCAGAGCCCCTTGATTCCAGCAAGAAGTTTTGAGTGAGAGGGGAGGTGTTTCCCTTTTATTTCCTGAAGTTTTTCATGCTCTTCTTCTCTCTCTTTTTCTCATTTTAAGCCTTTCTTAGTCCTAGTTTGTGTACTACTTTATATTAGCTTTTGTAACTTCTTTAGTAGCTTAATGTAATTTTAGCTTAGGTTTTTAATTTTCATTGCACTTATAATCTTTAATTTCAAGTTGTAACTCTCTTTTAGTATTAATATAAAGTGCCCCTTTTTTATTTTGTTTTCATAATGTTCTTCTACCCATCTCTCTTCCTCCACTTCTCCATGATTAACAAATACTCCTTGTACTCGATCTTGATGATCCGAGGTTCGTGTTGATTAAGTTATGATGCTTTAAGTTTACTTTTTCTTTTTAGGGTTTAGGCTTTTGATTTACTCTTGAAAAATCATGGTTGGAGTTATATCATCGATATATAATTTCCATATTTGTTTTCACTCTTAGCTAGTCGAGAGGCTCGTAGTTTGAAGTGAACACACACGAGTAAAGAGAGTTGCATGCACCCCTCGAGAGAGGCAGACGTTAAATCTCCCAGAATTGAGTTAAATCCAATAGTGGGGCTCACCGCGTAAAGCGAGCATTAAGTCTCCGATTTGGATGAGAGTTCGGTCGGACCTTCCTAAACTCAGTTGGGCATGACTTTTAGAGAAGAGTGTTGAAGCTTTAGGAGCCTCCACGGTTATGGACCTTTACCTTATTAAGTTATGGTTTATTATCGCATTTTTAGTAGACTTTTGCGGAGGTGATTCTCGATCGAGTGCTTTTTTATTTCATCGTTTCAACTCCTCATTATAATCGCTTTTAGTAGCTCTCTATTTAATTGTAAGTTATCCTCTTTTTAGCGCAATATCTCTTTTCTTAATCGCAATTAGCTATAATTCGATAGGTATACCTGTCTAGTTCGATTGCTAGTTCGGTTTTTATTCTCTTCACGATTAGTAGACACCAAGTTTTTGGCGTCGTTGTCAGGGACTAACTTTTGTTGATAATTCGAAATCACGAACCTATTACTTTTATCATTTCACTTTCTCACCCTCTTTTTTAAAAAAATTAAAAATTCAAAAAAAAAATGTTAACGCTCTTAATAGAACCATTCATTGGGTATCCCTTGGGAAGTTCGGGAGTTAAATCATAAAATAATATATTTCAAAAAAAATAACTCTTTTTTCTAGTTTTTTTTGTCTTTTCCTTTATCCTCTCTTCTTCTAGTGCATGACCCATGGAAAGTCGTCGGTTATTTTGGACTTAGACAACGAAATTGAGTGTATGATGCAGGTCCAAGGTTTTGACGAACAAAACTACGCCTTCTTATGTTCAACAATTTTATTAAATATCTAGCGGGCGGTTTCTCTACTTAGCACTATCGAATACTCAAGCATTTAAAGGCACAAATTCAACAATAATCAACGCAAAGGGATGCTACCCCTTATTTTAGATTGAATATATGCCAATGTTTGCTCAAGCGAAATGGACCCACCCGATCCAGACAATTAGCAATTAAAATTAAATTATGCGCAAACGTTCACACATCCAATAGGAGAATATCTAGAATAAAAAAGTGATTTAAAATTAAGTCCTAATCGATCCCAAAATTAATTAATAGAGGGTATACCAAATCACTTGAACTCAAGGGGAAATCAAGGGTGATGAACACGATTTCTTCTAGTGTTCACGAGATCTACCCATTCCAATTAATTCAAAAAATATTCAGGAAATAAATGCTTTGAAAATTGGATTTTAACTGGCACAATATTCAATATAAATCAGAACAAATTACCAGCCTTCTATTACACCAATTCTCACAAAATATATAGAAGAAGCACTCAACGAAGTTGGTTTAGAAAAGCGTTACCCAAATCCCAATATGTATTCGTCCACAAGATGAGTGGTGGAGGCGCACACGACGGTGGTATATTCTCTATTTCCACGCAGAAAATCCTCGGATCTGTGCCGAACGATGAAGATGCTCGCCGTTTTCTCCTTTTGACAAACCCTTGGAGAGGGAGTTCCTTGAAAAGACAATATTATTTTAGAGGAGAGAGAAAAGGTGGTGGAGGATATCTTTATCAAGAGGTGGAGGGTGGATTCTAGGAATAACAAAGGTGGTGGTGGTGTTTAGTGGAGAGGAGGAGGCTCGGGTTGGTGGTGGTGTTTGGTGGTCGGTTATGGTTGGCAAGGAGAGAGGGGGTGAGTATGGGGGCTCAGATGGTTCTCTTTAGAAGAGGGAGGAGGAGGAGGAGGAGAAGGGGGAAGGGGTAAGGTGGCGAGCCACTAATAGGGGGAAGAAAGAGAGGGTCGGCGGCCAAAAGAGGGAGAGGAGGGAGGAGGCCGAATTTTTCCAAGGGGGGAACGAAAGTTCTCAAAAGATTTTAGAGGGGATTATTTTCTTATTCTTCTTCTCTGAACAATATGACAAATATCATGGCCTATATATAGGCTTACACCACTCAATCAACCCTTCATTCAAAATTCAAAATTCAAATTGAAAATATGATGGTTATATGCACCCATCATAGCACATGAAATGAAATAATTAAAACAACACATGATGGTTATAAGCACCCATCATTACACATGAAATGAAAATTAAACATGAAATAAATACTAAAATAAAATTTCTAAAATAATAAAATTATTAAAAATATATAATTGTAATTAATTATTTTATAATTATATATTTTTATGTAATGGCGGCGGACATCAATCCCATCCTTGAGTTTACGGCAGCGATTGTCCTAATCGATGAACTCTCTTAGACGGGGATCAATGGTGGTCGTGTTAGCAACGTCTCCATCAATCCTCCCCCACTCAAAATTACTCATCGCCAATGAGTGGCCCATGAGGGGGGAACAGTCGGAAGAAGTAGCAATAAGGGGCATCTAGTCCCACAATCCATTTTGTAGTAGCATGAACATTCATCAGTACTGGGAACCTGCCTGGCACACAAATAACAAGAATCTTACCATCCGGTTCAAGAACAAAGGAGTCAGTATGGAAAATAGACATGATAGTACTAACACTCCACATTCCAAGAGAATATTTAGTGGTAGGAAGAGATGACGGAGAAAGGCACTCAGGTGGAACAGAGACGTACAGTAAAAAGTATGGAAACTTGAAATAAATTATAACACCCTGTGCTATATAAAAATCTAAAATAAAAGCATAAAATCTGACGTTCTTCATATTCATGGATGGGTTGGCATTTCTACATATTAATTTGTCAACAGAGCCAAAAGGCATCCGCTCGGGGACGGACCAGACTAAACCCAAATCACTAGCTCTAGCGTCGGATAGTCTCGAAAAGGCGTGGAAGTGGGTGCGACATAACTTAAGGAGAAATACTAACCTCCTAGACACATGAGGAGAGAATCCATGTGCTACATGAGTAGACCTAAACACGGAGTATAAGGTTGTTAAGTAAGGTGGCACGTGAGCCTCATAATCAGGGATGATTTTAACGGGCTCCAAAACCATAGTCTTATTTTCAAGATTAGTATTTTCACGCTTGGCATGAAGATAAGCCAAGGGGAATCGCTCATCATAAACATTTGAAATTGACGCTCCCGAATATGAAGAGATGTGCAAGTGAAATAACTCAAGGGACCCAACTATAGTAACTAACGTGCGAAAATGAGGGTCATCAAATGGAGGTGGGTAAATGTGTGTGTGCAACCGGGAGTGGTATATAAGTATAATTAGGGGACACCACATCCAGAGGCACAATATCCAAAAGTCAGAAACAGTCGAGGATAGAATCGTAATCGGACACGCAGAAAAATGAACAGTCAAAAGTGATGTGTAGTCATATCTATAAGGTGCAGTGAATAGTCCAAATTCTAGTGAGCATAGTAATATCTACACGCTGAGTCAATGTAAAAGTAGGAACTAGTAAAGTGGGCGTGATACACAAACTCAGACTAAGGACTACCGGTTCTATGTCCTAAAAATTCATCTAAGATAGGCAAATAAATTGGGGGAAGGGTCGGTAAGATCAAACCCAGGTTAAAATCTGAATCAATAAAAATTTCACCTAACGGTGTCGACATCAAAGAACTCTCATCCGAGTGTATAACAACTGTATCGTCATAAGTTACCCTTCCCTCGGATCGTAAATCATCCACAATAATAATAGGACCATCCTCACTCTCCGGCTCCTCAGATAACTCAGATATAATCTCAGTAGGTGTAATCGTAGGTGAAAGAATTCAATAAAGAACTATTAATCACCTAGAGGGAGGGGTGAATAGGTCCAATTCTTTATAATAGGCATTTTTAGGATTTTTAATTAGCAATTCTAGTTATCTTATCATTCAATAATCACAGATAATTAGAATATGCAAACACAGCACAGAGACACACAAATTTATAGTGGTTCCCCAGTATTTGGGTACATCCACTTTCCCCCTTCACCTATCTAGCAATGAACTAGATTCGGCCCAACTTCCTTCTCCTCAGATCCATAGATCTTTCCACTCATAACCCTTCCAGGTTCCTACAACTCAGACTTCTTCAAGTCCTACAGCTCAGATCCTTCTAGATCCTACAACTCAGATTCTTTCCAAGAATCCTACCTCAGAGTTTTCCAAGTCCTGCCTCAGGCAATATGCCCAACCTCAGCCCTTATAATTACAGGCTTACAACTCAGAAAGATAGACTTTCCTACACTCATATCTATACAGATCCTACAAGTTTGATTACAATGACTTAAGAATTTATTTTCCCAAAGAGAGAGAAAGGGGTAAAGATTTCTTGACCAATAATTAGAAATTGGTCCCTTCTGATCCTTGCAAATCTTGATCAGGTTTAACCTGACTTAGCTTCTTCAAAGCTTCTTGAATTCAGAGAACTAGGTTGAATCTTCAAAGAGTTGATGGAAGTGATCTTAAATCTTCTTCCTTCTTCTTCTTCTTCTTATAGATTTGATTCTATAATCTAAGCTGATCTGCAGAGATCCATCCTTCAAAATGTTGTCGATTTTGTTCTTCTGTTACTCTTTTTTTTCTGATAGGAATGTTCTATTTATAGAAGCTATCAGTGATAACCTGTTGAGCCGGTATCTGACTGACATCTGACTATTTTGACACCTGACAGCTTTGACAGTTATAACAACTATCACTTATTAGATCTGGAAATCTACAACTTGGTCTCAACACCAGACAACAAATAGGTCTTCATACTGTGTTGACACAGACTATTAGATGTGTCGACACATCTAGCTGGATGTTGATATATTGTCTTGATGTTGTCGACAAGTTTCACTTTCTGTCGATACAGCTTTCCTCCATAGTCCCGATACAGATAATCTAGAATGTGTCGACACAACTTCTTTAGTATCGACACATCTTTTCCTTCAAAACAGTTGTCAACCCCCAAGTCCTAGGTGTCAACATATCTTCTTGAGCTTACTATAAGCACTTCTAGCCATAGTGTGACGATACTAGTCCTGAGTGTCAATCTAATTGATCTTAGACTCAACATTCAGTGTGCCGACTGTGATCATTTATGTCAACACATCTTGTGTTGTCTGATATCTCTGTGTGTCAACACAAGTCCTGTATGTCGACACAGCTGGTGTAGACTGATATCTCTGTGTGTTGACACAAGTCCTATATGTCGACACTGCTTTGCTCTTGTACTCGACATTGCTTCATCAAAATGTGTCGACACTGCCTAAGTGTCTCGACACTTTTGTACTTAGAAAAAAATCTACTCCATTTCTTTAGCCTGCACAAGTTAACTCAACAGACATCAAATAGAAAATGATGTATACCATTGAGTTAAGTAAGACTTCTCCAAATCTGGTATAATTTCGAATGTACCCAACAATCTCCCCCTATTTGTAGAAGTCATAACCCCAAGTCAATAATATACACAATTATAATAACCATCACAAATAATGATGTACTAAACTATCACAGACAGGGTTATCAATAAGTAGAAAGTATATATGTATGTCAAAGAGTAAAATATTATGCATCTATAATCACAGATTAACATCATAGAGATATTCATCACATAATAATTTTAAATATGACAGATATATCCAACCAAGGAATTTACTTCCCATGTCAAATCAATAGTACGATTTATAAGATATCTATAAAAGATCAAAACATATTGTATAGTTCTTTTATAAATTCTAAACAAATAAACCCTAGGTTAATTTGGTCTCCTTGATCACTATCCCTTTGCCAGGTTATATTGTTAGCTTTTGCTTATGGCTTATTAGCAACTGGCATCTTCCCTTTTTCTTTTGCTTTGGCCTCCTCATCCTTCAGCTTCTTCCTCTCAAAATAATGATAGGGTTTAGGAAAATACTTGCAAGGCTAAATAGAGTCTGCAGGAATTGTTCCATCTTTTATATCCTTTATGAACTTGTAAATAGCATCCATCTGTTCAAGATATTTGTCCCATTTCGTGGTGGAGTACCATTTCCCTTTGTCACTCCTATTATTGTTGACTTCTTTCCAAGTAGTTAGTATTATGTTTCTGGAGGTTGGGCTCTATTGTTCAAAGTCAGGTCTTGCTTCAGCCTGCTCCCTGAACCTCTTCTTATACAGCAGGATCTCTTGCTCTTTCTGAAGGAGGGCATTATCCATCTCCACTTCTTCAAGAATAACAGGCATGTTTTCCAGTGGAGGACTGTATATATCCTGAACTTTCTGAAAAACTTGATCAAAGTCAGCAGGTGGATAGATGACCTGAGAAACCTCTGCTTGCACTCCTTCCAGGTATTCTTCCATTTGAACTCTAGATTCTGCTGTGTTGTTGTCAAAATAGAGAGGTGGATATCCTAAGGTAACTCTGAGTGAATTTGATGATCAACTTGGCATTGTCATAGCTAGCCTCTATAAGGACTCTCTCCCCATTTATGACTTCTCGGTAGATATTATCCCTGAGGTAATCTTTCTGAAATCTAATCTGGTCTTTGATGTGTTAATTACCAGTAGTATAGTAATCCTTGAATTTCTTGAATTGGTGTGTTATGGCTGATTTTGAGGTCTTTATAGCTGTTGTAACAGCATTCATATCTATTTTGATTTGTGCTTCAATGGCACTAACCTTTGTATCCACATTATTGTTAAGAGCAATGGTTTGCTCTGCTAGCTTTTCCAGTGAAACTCTATGAACCTCAACAATGTTTTCATTCAGCCTTTTCTAATTTTTAAGGGCACAGCCCATTTTAACATCTAGTTTATCCAATGTCTTCTTATTTTCTTCTTGCTATTTAGCCATAAAGATTACTGTATTTCCTCCATTGTGAAAGCAGTCAGTCATTTCCTTCTTAATAAGATTAACTTCAAATATAATTGATTTGATATCCTGGGCCAGTTGAAGTTATAGATCCTTGTTACTTTCATCAATATACTTCTCTATTGTTTGTCTTTGTGCATCCAGTTTCAGTTGGAGCTGCATCATGAGGGAAGAGAAATCCATAGAAGAAGTAGGAGACTGTGCAGACTGTACTGCCTTTAAGTAGCCTATGCTTCTCTTCCTCATTTCCATTAGTTTCCTCTTCTTTAGCCTTGAGGCTTCTTCTTCAGCTTCTGATTCTAAAGAGTTCGCTACATCTACAGACTGATGCTGGATATCAGTAATTGGTGCTAGGGCAAGGTCTGGTACCTCCCCCTCAATATTTTCATCTTCTTAGAGTGTGGGTTGGTTGTCCTTCTGGACTTCTGGCAAAGTATCAGTTGGAAGAACATTGTCCTCAGTAGCCCCAGACTTCTCCCCCTGGACATCAGCTTCTGATTCCAGGGTCTCTTTCTCAGCAACTTGTTTTAGCATAGTTTGCTCTTCTGGCTCAGCTTCCATATCAGCAGCTTTGTTTATGTCATTGAGAACTTCTAGGAAAGTGAGATTTTCCGCCTCACTTTCCATGAGTACATCAAGATTTTCTCCCCCTTGAATGGAGATCTTTGGTAGGTCTGGTACCTGATCAGTGTCCATTGGAGGTTGTTCCTTTTCTTCATCTTCTTCTGTACTAAACTCAACTACTTCTTCAGAATCACTAGAGGATGCAACAACTGGAGGCACAATTTTTTTTTTTTTGCTTATATACTGGAGATGGTACAGGGGCAGGACCCTCCTTTGTCAGTACCCTATCCCAAATTGGTTCCAGCAGCATGATTTAGAACATTTGGTACAGTAGATACCAGGTACAAACTTAAGATCCTTCCCAGGTTGGGCTTCTTGATTCCTTCTTTTATTCTGTCAAAAACTATTATGGCCCAATCAGTTTTTAATGAGAATATGACCCTGATCATCAGGCTGAACATGAAGGAGGATATCCTATCATGTCCACCAGTCTTGCACAACAAGACCTTTCCTATTACTTCGGATAAGAATTTTCCTTGGGAATTCATCCCTTTTCTATTCATTGAGGATCCAATCATTGGGGCTGCACTCAGACTACACCATTGTAAACACTCTATAATCCTGGTAGGAGAAATCTCATGTTCTTCTTTGAGCAGTGGTAGTTGTTATACCGTGCTCAATCTTTTGGCAGTAATCTTGAACTTTGTTCCTTGAACACTTGACCTAACCTTTTGGCCTGTAGAATCCAGCTTCGCATTAGTGTATAATTCGATTACTTCTTTCTTATAAATCTTGGTAGGTTCAGAAACCACAAACTCCAGTCCTGCTATGTTGATTAAGTTGATAACCTGGTGAATCTTTTGTGAAGCATTGTTGAAGGCATTACGAACTAGTTCGTAACCCTCATTGATGTTGTCATCAACTTTGGCGCCATTTGTTTATGAAGGAGAAGAGGTTGAAGGAGGTAGAGAGTTGAGTTGTAGCTCTCGACTCAGTTCAAACTCTTGAGAAATCTAAGTCGCGTGGTCGACTCATTATTGTTCTCACCTATTTATAGGGTATTAAATTTGGAAGGTCAAACGACGCGTCCAAATGATGTGTGTCGACACCTTGTGTCGACACAGAAACTGACATCTCAACACAGATGTTAGGGATTCAGCACAATTATGTGTCGACACCACTCTCTATGAGTCGACATATAAGACTTGACAGTGTTGTGTCGACACCTTGATTTAAGGTATTGACAGAAGTACGTCGATACATTGATTAAAGATGTCAACAGCATTATGTCGACACTTTCAACAATTAATGTCGACCAACTTATTGTTGATGTCGACATGAATTCTTTACTTAGTCAATTTCTGAGGATTTTTCTTTCATGATTTTATTTATTTACTTAATCAATATCTAGCATTCCTAGCTCAATCTTAAAGTTATTGAACTTAGTTTCATCCAGAAGTTTAGTGAATATGTCAGTTATTTGTCTGTCTGTAGTAACAAACTCTAAACATATGTCATTTTTCTATACATGATCTCTTATAAAGTTATATCTAATCTCAATATGCTTTGTTATGCTATGTGAAACAGGCTTTCTAGCAATTGAAATAGCACTTGTAGAGTCACAATATAAAATTGTTTTACTTAGCTTGATGTCATAATCTTCTAACTGATGTTGAATCCACAAAAATTGTGCATAGTAACTTCCTGCAGCAATGTGCTCTGACTCAGCTGTAGAAATAGCAACACTTATTTGCTTTTTGCTGCTCCATGACACCAATCTTCCACCTAGGAACTGACAAGTACCTGTGGTACTTTTCCTATCTTCTTTGCATCCTGCAAAATCTGCATCTGAAAATCATTTAATAGGAAATCTATATTCCTAAATTACCAAAGACCTAGATCTGGTGTGCCCTTAAGATATCTCAGAATTCTTTTGCAACAGAATAATGTGATTCTTTAGGGCATGCTTGGTATCTAGCACAGACACATGTTGCATACATGATTTCAGGTCTACTAGCGGTCAAGTAGAGGAGGGAGCCAATTATTCCCCTATACAAAGTGTCATCAACAATTTTCCTGCTTCATCCTTGCATATAGGCATACTTGAGCTCATTGGAGTTTTCATGGTGGATGATGTATCCATACCATACTTTTTATCAACTCCTTGGTGAACTTAGACTGTGATATGGACAAGCCATCATTAGTCTGTTTTATTTGAAGTCATAAAAATAACTTTTGCTCACCCATACTACTCATTTCAAACTTCCATTTCATAAGTTTAGCAAACTTACTACAAAGGTTGTTTTTAGTTGATCCAAAGATTATGTCATCAACATAAATATGAACTAGTATGATCTTGCCTTTGGATTCCCTATGGAATAGAGTTTTGTCTATTTTCCACCTTGAAAATTTATTCTCAATGAGGAAGGTAGACAATGTCTTATACCAAGCCCTAGGAGCTTGTTTCAACCCATAAAGGGCTTTCTTAAGTCTATAGATATGAGTAGGAAAAGTTGAGTCTACAAAACTAGATGGCTTGTTCTATATATACTTCTTCCTTCAAGTCTCCATTAGGAAATGTTTACTTGACATCCATCTTGTATACATTGAATCCTTGATAGGATGCATAGGCAAGGAATAGTCTTATGGCCTCCAACCTTGCTACTGGAGCAAAAGTTAGGTCAAAGTCTATTCCTTCTTCCTGCTTGTAGCCTTTAGCTACCATTCTTGCCTTATTTTTGACTATAATCCCATTCTCATCCAACTTATTCATGTAGATCCGTTTTTTTCCAATGACATTATGTCCTTCTAATCTAGGAACAAGTTTCCATACTTTGTATCTCTTGAACTGGTTCAGTTCTTCTTGCATGGTACCTATCCAGTGAGAATCTTTGATATCTTCCACAAACTTCTTAGGTTCCACATGGGACAAAAAGCTTGAACAGAGAACGGTGTTCAAGCTCTTGCTCCTGGTCATCACACCATGTCTAGCATCACCAATGATTTGGTGAGATGGATGATCTTTTAGATGTCTCATTGCTTGAGGCATCCTTTCTTCAGCAGACTGTTCTTTAGTGTCTTCAACTTCAATTTATGGAATATTATCAGCTTGTTATTCTAGAGCTCCCCCTTGACAGCATCCATCATCTTCTGAATTTTCTTCAGCTATCTTGACTTCTTTAATAGATAGCTTCTCCAATTTGTCCTTTAGACCTGCAGAACTAGATGAAATGCTATGTAGCTCATTGTTAATAAGCGTGGATTCATCAAAAACTACATTGACAGATTCTTCCACAACTTGTGTAGTCATGTTATAGACCCTATATGTCTTATTATTGTTGATGTACCCAACAAAACTTTCCTCTTGGGACTTGGCAGCAAACTTAGTCAAGTGAGACTTACTGTTGGGTATTGTATCCACAATGTACCTGATTTGATGAAGCCCCTGGACCAGTTAAGGTGAATTGACATTGTATTCGATCACTTGTCTTCAAGTTGTGCTTGCAATTATTCCACACTAAGTACACACCAATGTCAGGGTGAAGTGGGTCAATATACACGGGTCTGCGCAACGTAATCCCTCGTTGAGCAGATCAGTGTGTTGGCTTACGTGTACTCTCTCTATTGGAATGTACTTACTTTCAAGTACAGGGTTTAGAAAGATCAAGAGCAGACAATGAGCAAGGATGGGCCAAAGACCATCTCAAGGGAAGAAAGGAGAAAATCGTCTAAGTAGAAATCGTCGAGAATCACTAAGTGATTCTCGCCGATTCGACGAGAAGTGATTCTCGTCGAATCGACGAGAATCACTCACTAATTCTCGCCAAATGTTGCCGGCTTTCTCGACGCCGCCCTGAATTCTACTAAGGCAGAATCGTCGAGAATCACGAAGTGATTCTCGCCGATTCGTCGAGAATGACTCTGCATTCTCGACGATTCGGCGAGAATCAATTGTGATTCCCGCCGATTCTCTCCGGCTTGCTATTTCTATGTAGCTAGAATTCTGCTAAGTGGAATTCGGCGAGAATAGTAGGTGATTCTCGCCGATTCGTCGAGAATCACTTACGATTCTCGCCGAATTTGACTTAGGCAAATTTCTGCTATTCTCTAGACAGGTCCAAGTTAACACGTGCTGTTTGGAGCCGGACTTAGGGTTATTACTGGTGGGGCCCACAACGGTCATATTGGATCATGCTATTGTATAAATACATCGGTATGTTGAACAGTAAAAAGAACGAACTGAGAAGAAGGAAAGCCGAGCCACCGACGTGACCTAGACCGCGAATCTCGCTCCTTCGCCATCGCCGCTCGTGTTAGTTTGTCATCGCCACTGATCGTGGTTTCTTCCTGATCTCCCGGCGATAGAAGCTCTGTCTCACAACGCGTCTCATGAGTCCTTCTTGAGAACCTTTGTCTCTTGATTTGTAGATCGAGAATACCTTCCCTATCCGAATCGATTGAGACGATTGATCCAAGAAAGACCGTTGGTAGACCATACCGACTTAGCTACGAAGTTTGGATCTACATAGCATCGCCGCCTCATTCTTTGCCGCCGCCGATCTAGAGAAGATCCTTTCCAAGTGAGACCTAAGGTCGTGGACTCTTCGTCATCTTCAAGAACACGTCATCGAACGAAGAGGGACACCTTATTCTCCATAAGTAGTTTGTATTTCTAATGCACTCCATTTTCAATTTTGTTGTAAAGGAACGTTGGTTCCTAGTTGTAAGGGTTGGGTGCAAACCGTGGTGTAGGAGTGGTGACTCCTTTGTTTGGAAGGGTTCCTTCCGTTAGTGTGAGGATTAGATTTCAATCCTGTTGGTGAAGTGACTGAGTCGTCCCTGGTTGGGAGATAGGTCGAAGGGGGAGAGTGAACGTACCCAAATCGGGGAACCACTATAATTTTCATGTGTCTTTCTGTGTTGTGTTGTTTGGTTTATTTGTGCAGGTACAATTTTAATTCCACAAAAACGCTGCAAGACACCTATTCCCCCCCCCCCCCATAGGTGAAGGTAGTTAGCACTAGGTGGACTTTCAAGTGGTATCAGAGGGAGGTTGCTCATCAAAGGGGTTAACACCTCGAGTAAGTTCCTGCCACTAGTGTCAAGTAGAAGGCAGATATCTACTATGGACGAACTCAAGTACTCAGGCAAGATCCCAGTGTGCACCAGGCTAAACTTCCCTATCTAGAAGGAAAGGATTAGATTTTATATGGAAGCAGTCGACCCTCGACTCTTCATGGTCGTGGAGGAGGGACCTTATATTCCCACTAAGGCCTCCACCATTGATCCTACCAAAAAGGTGCCAAAGAAGCTTTCTGAAATGGACAAGGATGAGATGGTGCTGGTCGGACTTGACAAGAAGGCACAGAACATACTGATCAGCGCAGTCGATGACTCAATGATGCAGAACTTCTGCAACTACAGTACAGCCAAGGATATCTGGCACAGCTTGATTATCCTGATGGAGGGCACAGATGAAGTGAGGGATGATCGTAGATCCCTCCTGAATAATAAATATGAGGCCTTCAGGCAAGGTCCCAAGGAAGAGATCGGAGTTACCTTCGAAAACTTCCTCAAGATTGTCAATGCTCTTAAGGGATACGGAAGAGTGTTCACTAATGGTGAAATTAATGATAAATTTCTTAGGTCCCTTACTAAGGAATGGGACACGAAGATCCGCGCCATCCGAGAGTTTGGCAGATTAGCTGAAACTGATCCTCAGATACTCTTTGGGAAGCTCATGTCCTATGAGCTCCAGTTGAACACGAGGAAAGCTGAAGAAGAAGCAGAGAAGGCTGCAGCCAAGGAAAAGACTGTAGCCCTAAAAGCCATTCACTCCAGGAAGGGCAAGGGTGCGGCTTCATCCCGTGCGGGGAAAAAGGATGAGGAGGAAGACTCCGAGCCATGCTCCTCCGGCTCAGAGCTGTCTGAAGAAGACTTCTCCCTCATCACCCGAGAATTCAAGAAGTTCCTGAAGATGAGGAATCAAAGAAAGAGAGACGGCTCCTCCTCCAGAAATCAGAAGAAGAATTATTCTTCTGACAGGTATGAATCAAAATCAAACAAACATCATAATACTGACATCATTTGTTTTGGATGCAATAAGCCAGGACACGTCGTGGCCGACTGCCATCAAGGCAAGAGAGAGAAGGGGAAGGGAGAAGAGCACAGGACCTCTAGAGATAAGAAGAAGGAGAGGAGATACATCGCCAAAAAGTCAAAGACACTGAGTGAGTCTGATTCCTCAGACTACAGTGATGATGAGGAAGCCTACTTCGGGCTGGTGGGTCGCTCTGACTCAGAAGGAGAATGCCCCCCATTCACTGGGAAGGTAAAAGCTCGTACCCACCTCTCTGACTCTGACTATGAGTCTCCTGATGATGATCTCGAGGACAGCCCATCTGCCCGAGAAGCTGAGCTCCTCGAAAAGTATGAGCTTTTGCTCAAAACCTTCGAGGAATGCCGCAAGAGATTGAGGGATCAGAAAAAGGAAGTCAAATTCCTTAAGGTCGAGGGTGTCTCCCTAAGGGAAGAGATCACTAGCTTGATTTCTCTCCGACAGGAGCACCTGGACCTGATCTCTAAGCACTGAGAGTCTCTAAGTCTCCTTTACCTTAAATTGGAAGAAATCAATAAGTTGGAAGAACAACTTACGGCAGATAAGAAGATTGTCCAAAGCTTCTCTATGCCAAAGACTGTTCTTCCACTGGTTGATACCTTCTCTGCTCAGGCTAAGGGAGCTGGCTTGGGGCATGTGGGTATGCCTGGTAAATCATCCAGGAGAAACAAAAAGCAGAGGAGAAATAAGGCTGCTAAGAAGGCCTCTACTGTAGAAAAGGGAAAGGCCCCACTCAACCCTGTTGTATTCAGGAAGCCTGGTTATCCCTGCAATGAACAGGACTTTGAGTCAACTTATGGCCACTTCTTCCGGCCCTCGGTGGAAAAGCCCAAGAGCCGGTATGAGGGGTGGGCCTTCCCCCGTAACTTTGGCGAGAGTGTCTTCAAGGCACCTTATGAGGAAGTTCAGATGGAGGATTATGGCCACTTCTCTGGCGGCCATAATAGGAAGCAGGGACCCAAGGCCAAGCCTGTTACACTGAGAAACCAGGAGGTGAAGAAATCATGCGACTGTTGTCATCATGATGCCTCCACCTCCAGGTACGAGGCCATGGCTGAACCTTCCGTTCCAAGGGTGAAGCACGTTCCTAGGAGAAAGTATAACAGATTTGACTGCTGGTGCTGTGACAAAGTTGGTCACTTTGCCGTGGATTGCTGGTTTAATCAGAGGAATAACGAGACTCCTCATGTTGGCAATGCGAGGTAGACCACTCGTAGGGCTAACCATTCGAGGGGGAGCATGCTAACGAGGAATCTAGGACCCAAGTTCGATTGGGTTCCTAAGGGAAATTAATTTTGTTTTGCAGGAATATCCAAAGGCCACCAAAACTCCCATATGGTACTTGGATAGTGGATGCTCCTGGCATATGACCGGGACAAGAAGCCTGTTGCATGATTACTCTCCAGTCGAGAATGGACCCAAATTCATCTTTGGGGGATCAGATCGAGGAGTCACCAGGGGTTACGGTATGATTTCCAACGGTATAATCTCTATCACCGACATGGCTTACGTTGAAGGGTTAAATCATAACCTGATCAGTGTAAGTCAGTTATGTGATAAAGGATATGACGTTAAGTTCTGCAAGGATAAATGCCTGATAATATCGTGTGCCTCTTCGGAGATGGTATTAACAGGCATTAGGAGCAGAAATATCTTCTGCTTAGATTTTCTTAGTTTAGATTCATCTACCCCCGTATGCCTAGTAGCAACAGGCAGTGCATCTTTTTGTGAACAATTGCACAAGAGATTGGCACATATTAATTTCAAGACAATTAGTATGCTGTTTTCTAAAAACTTAGTAAGGGATGCTCCCATCATTAAGTGCATCAAAGATAGCCCCTATCCTGCATGCCAGAAGGGCAAACAAACTCGGGCTACCTTTAAGGGCATCGTTGACAAAGACTCCTCCAGGTGTCTTTATCTTCTGCATATGGACTTGTTTGGTCCAATGCAAGTTCATAGCTTGGGAGGCAAGTCTTATACGCTAGTGATTGTTGATGATCACTCTCGGTTTACATGGGTGTTCTTCTTAAAATGCAAGTCAGATACGTTTGACATCTTCACCAATTTTTTCAGGCAGATTCAGAACGAACTTAACTGCTCGGTGGTCAAAATCAAAAATGACCATGGAACAGAGTTCGAGTATGGTTCTATGACAGAGTTCTGTGAAAACATGGTATCTTTCATGAGTTTTCCTCACCGCGTACTCCTTAGCAAAATGGGGTTACGGAGAGGAGAAATAGAACTCTCATTGAAGCTTGCACGACAATGTTGAATGACGCTTCTCTCCCAGAATACTTCTGGGCAGAGGCTGTCAATACGGCGTGTCATGTACAAAATCGGGCCTTGATCAACAAGAATCATCATAAGACGCCTTATGAGCTACTGAAAGGCAGGAAGCCAACCATGTCCTATTTTAGGATCTTTGGCTGCAGATGTTATGTACTGAATAGCGGGAAGTACCCGCGTACTAAGTTTGGTGAAAAATTCTTCGAAGGCATATTCATGGGCTATAGTAGCCATAGTCGGGCATATAGGGTTTTCAATAAGAAAACCCTAGTGGTTGAAGAATCAATTAATGTTGTATTTGATGAAGGAAGATTGCTTAATAGTAATTCTTCCAGCGGTATTCTTGAAGATGCAGGTGCAAGACTTGAACAGCTGAGTCTCAATGAGACTGCTAAAGATGTAACTCCTAAGTACGTCAAGGTTTCTACCTCAACGTCAACTGGAGAAGTTGAAGATCAGAATGGAGCAAACCTATTAGAAGAAGGAGAAGCTCAAGAAGATGTCAGAGCTCCTGATGCTAGACTCCTAGAGCTCCGACACGTGAGGGATCATCCTAGAGATCAGATCATCAGAGATCCTCGTGACGGTGTCAGAACTCGAAGAGGTACTATTAACGAGATTTTGCATCTTAATTTCCTTTCACAGGTTAAGCCAAAAAAGTTCGACGAGGCGAACAAAGATGTAGCATGGATATTGGCCATGCAAGATGAACTACATCAATTTGAAAGATGCAACGTCTGGACGCTGGTTCCCAGACCAAGGGGGAAGAACGTGATCGGCACCAAGTGGATCTTCAGAAACAAACTGGATGAACATGGTGGTATCATAAAGAACAAGGCCAGGCTAGTGGCTCAAGGTTATAGACAGGAGGAGGGGATTGACTTTGACCAGACCTTTACACCAGTGACACGGCTTGAGGTGATCAGATTGTTCCTGGCGTATGCTTCGCACAAAGGATTCACTGTCTATCAGATGGGCGTGAAATCTTCATTCTTAAATGGCAATCTGAAAGAGGAAGTATACGTCGCACAACCCCCAGGTTTTGTTAATCCAACTTATCCCAATCATGTATATTTTCTTAATAAGGCTTTATATGGCTTAAAACAAGCTCCTCGAGCTTGGTATGAGACTCTGTCTAGTTTTCTTCTTGAGAACAAGTTCTCTAAAGGAAAAATAGATAAGACATTATTTCTTAGGGAAGTCAAAGGCAAGATCTTGTTGGTGCAAATCTATGTTGATGACATTATATTCGGCTCTACGGATAACAATCTTTGCAAAAAGTTTTCTAAACTTATGCAAGGAAAGTTTGAAATGAGCAGTATGGGAGAGCTAAAGTATTTCTTGGGACTTCAAGTGAAACAGTCTGAGGATGGAATTTTCATTTCTCAGACGAAGTTCACACATGAACTCCTCAAGAAATTCGGAATGGAGACTGCAACCTCTATGAGGACTCCAATGGGATCCACCTTGTCTTTGGACAAGGATGAGAAAGGGAAACCTTTTGATGAAACCAAGTACAAAAGCATTATTGGATCCCTGCTCTACCTTATTGCAAGTAGACCGGACATTATGTTCTCCACATGCGTTTGTGCCAGATATAAGGTGAATACTAAGGAATCTCACTATGTCGTTGCAAAGCAAATTCTTAGATACCTTAAGGGTACACCTAATCTTGGCTTGTGGTACCCGAGAAATAATGATGTCAAGCTAATAGGCTTTTCAGATGCTGATTTTGCAGGAAGCCGGGATGATCGGAAAAGCACTTCCGGGACGTGTCAATTCCTCGGAAGAAGGCTTATATCATGGAATAGTAAGAAGCAAAATTGTGTTGCAACCTCCACAACTGAATCTGAGTATATCTCAGCAGGCAGCTGTTGCGCACAACTACTATGGATCAGAAACCAGTTAGCAGACTATGACCTTCAGTTCAAGGAAGTACCAATGTACTGCGACTCCTCCAGTGCAATTTCTATTGCCAACAATCTGGTATCGCACAGCAGAACGAAGCATATTGAAGTGCGCTACCATTTCATTCGGGAGCACGTGGAGAACAAGGACATCTCTCTCTGTTATGTCCCCATAGATAAGCAGATTGTAGATATTTTCACAAAGCCGATTCTCTCCGGCTTGCTATTCTTGACTCAGCATTCTCGACGATTCGGCGAGAATCAATTGTGATTCCCGCCGATTCTCTCCGGCTTGCTATTTCTATGTAGCTAGAATTCTGCTAAGTGGAATTCGGCGAGAATCATAGGTGATTCTCGCCGATTCGTCGAGAATCACTTACGATTCTCGCCGAATTTGACTTAGGCAAATTTCTGCTATTCTCTGGACCGGTCCAAGTTAACACGCTGTTTGGAGCCGGACTTAGGGTTATTACTGGTGGGGCCTACAACGGTCATATTGGATCATGCTATTGTATAAATACATCGGTATGTTGAACAGTAAAAAGAACGAACTAAGAAGAAGGAAAGCCGAGCCGCCGACGTGACCTAGATCGCGAATCTCGCTCTGTCGCCGTCGCCGCTCGTGTTAGTTGGTCGTCGCCGCTGATCGTGGTTTCTTCCTGATCTCCCAGCGACAGAAGCTCTGTCTCATAACGCGTCTCACGAGTCCTTCTTGATAACCTTTGTCTCTTGATTTGTAGATCGGGAATACCTTTCCTATCCGAATCGATTAAGACGATTGATCCAAGAAAGACCGTTGGTAGACCTTGCCGGCTTAGCTACGAAGTTTGGATCTACATAGCATCGCCGCCTCATTCTTTTCCGCCGCCGATCTAGAGAAGATCCTTTCCAAGTGAGACCTAAGGTCGTGGACTCTTCATCGTCTTCAAAACATGTCATCGAACGAAGAGGGACACCTTATTCTCCATAAGTAGTTTGTATTTATAATACACTCCATTTTCAATTTTTTTGTAAAGGAACGTTGGTTCCTAGTTGTAAGGGTTGGGTGCAACCCGTGGTGTAGGAGTGGTGACTCCTTCATTTGGAAGGGTTCCTTCCGTTAGTGTGAGGATTGGATTTCAATCCTATTGGTGAAGTGACCGAGTCGTCCCTGGTTGGGAGATAGGTCGAAGGGGGAGAGTGGACATACCCAAATCGGGGAACCACTATAATTTGCCTGTGTCTTTCTGTGCTGTGTTGTTTGGTTTATTTGTACAGGTACAATTTTAATTCCGCAAAAACGCTGGAAGACACCTATTCCCCCCCCCCCATAGGTAAAGGTAGTTAGCACTAGGGGGACTTTCACTTACCATTGTTATGTATATAAGGCTTGCTACCAAAGATCCTAAAATATGATATATTTGGTTTTCTACCCTTCAGAATCTCATAGGGAGTCTTCTTATGACTTTTAGTGATAGAGGCCCTATTGAGGACATGACATGCAGTGTTTACTTCATCTGCCCAAAAATATTTTGGAAGAGAAGTATCACTTAGTAGGGTCCTACCAGCCTCTATTATAGTTCTATTTTTCCTTTCAGCAATTCTATTTTGCTGAGGTGTTCTAGGTGAGGAGAATTCCTGATGAATCCCAAGACTTTTACAGAACTTTGTCATGCATTCAGACTGAAATTCAGAACTATAATCACTTCTAATTTTGACCACTGTACTGTTAAATTCATTTTGTATCTGCTTAACAAAGGTCTGGAAAACATCAGGAGTTTCAAATTTCTTCCTTAGGAAGAACACCCATGAAAACTTGGAAAAGTCATCTACTACTACAAATGTATAGACTTTGCTACCTAGACTATGAACTGGCATAAGACCAAATAGATCCATATGCATAAGGTAAAGAAACCTCACTGAATCTTTAGTATCAAGGCTTTTAAAAGAATATATTGTCTGCTTTCCCTTTTGACATGCTGAACAGATAATCTCCTTGACACACTTGAGTTTAGGACCATTTCTAACTAGTCCATCACTGAAGAGTTTTCTTATTGTCTTATAGTTCAGATGAGCAAGCCTCTTGTGCCATTGTACACAGTGAGTGGCTTTCTCATTTATAACTAGACAAATAGGAGAATCTCTTCTCATACATTCAAAATCTAGACAATAAATATTTCCTCTCCTAGTGCCAGATAAGATGACCCCTTGGTCTTTAGAATTTCTTATTTGACACTTATTCTTGAGGAAAGAAATGTCATAGCCAAGATCACATATTTGGCTTAGGCTTATCAGGTTATGTTTCAAACCATTCACATAGGCCACTTGAGTAATAGTGACTAGACCATTTGTTATCTTACCAAAACCTTTTATAACTCCACTTTTTGAACCTCCAAAGATGACTTTGGGTCCATTGTTAGTTGGAGTAAAGTGCTTTAGCATCCTCTTTGTTCCAGTCATGTGCCAGGAACAACCACTATCCAAGTACCATATTGGGGTATGACTACTTGGACTCACCTGCATAGAACAAGACTATCTATCCTTAGGACCCCAATTTTTATTGGGTCCTAGGTACTGGTTAGACTGATAATATACCTGCCTACCTATAGCTTTTCTTACAGGTAGACTCACCCTCCTGACACTATCATTGAACCAGCAGTCAATGTTAAAGTGACCCACCTTGCCACAACACCAGCACTCATACTTATTATACCTCCTCTTAAGTACTGGTCAGACAGCATTGCTGTCTTTAGTTCTTAAATTTGGTGGTATAATAGTTCCTTTTCCTAGTCTTTCAGTCAAAGACTTCTTGGGAACTAGTCTAGTAGCAGATGTACTTGGGATATCCTGAGTCTTAACAGCAGCATTCTTCTTTTCAGAGTTAATGCTCCTGATTGCTTCAGTGATGCCCATGTCTGTCCTGCTATCAGACTTCCCCTTTATCTACTTCTGATCTATAATACCTTGAAAGTTAACTGTTTGTTTTTGTTTGAGTGATGGGTCTGGGACACCAAACACAAATTGTCTAGAATTGGCAAGTTGAGTTTTCTGGTGAGCTGTCATATAGACACTTGCACCCTTGCCATTCTCAATCTCACGGTGACCATAAATGCTTTCATGGTCAAACTTGTTTGATGGCTGATCAATCTTCTTAAAAGATATAGGAGGCATTGAGGCTAGTGGTTGTACTGGTACATTGTCTTTCCTTGTTGATTTGACCCTTCTAGTTCTACCTTTGAACCATAATCCCTTCTTACCCTTTTGGGTAGAGAAGGAATCTATTAAAGGCAAAATTGAACTAGGTTTAGAGATTCTAGCCACTAATTCTCTTTCCTTTTCTAGCCTACTTTCAAGGTTCTTAATATGAACATTCTTGAAAGTAATAGTATCAGTCTTAATAACAGTTATGTTCTTCAGCTTACTAATTTCTTGAATCTTCTGATTCAGCAATTTTACAGACTCTAAAGCATCCAATTTAAAAGAGGCAATCTCATTAGCCTGCTTTTTGATAAGAAGTCTGCAAATCTTGAATGCTTGGAGAAGCTCTTCATAATCATCAATCAACTGATTGATATCACCCTCAGATTCAGAACCCTCATCACCTTTTGGAGTTGATGCTTCTTATTCTAGACTAGTTACATATACAGATCATGATGGTAAGGAATGTACCTTACTAAGACCAGGCTGATCCTGGATGTCTCCTTCCTCATCAACTCCCAACAGACCAAAGCAATTACTATATTCTGTCATTGAATTGATGTCATCCAGCATCTACAGGAATTAAGTCTCCATAGAATCTACTTCTACTGAATATAGCCCAATATAGGCCTCAGCATCATCTTCTCTTTCTGATTCTGATGATGATGAATCAATCCAGCTTTTCTCTTTCATGAAAACAAAAGACTTTTCATTCTTGCCCTTCTGTTGCTTCTTCTTGTCTCCTGATTCCTTTTGTTTGATAGGTCAGTCAGCTATGACATGTTCTAGTTTGCTGCAGCAATAACAAACTATTTTAAAAGAAGTTTGTTTACTAGGTTTTGAGCCATACCTGTCCTCTTTAGAGGATTTCTTCTTTCCTTTATAGTAATCATCCTTGGGGTAAGAAGATGTGGATGGCCTGCTTCTCCATCTCTTTTTCTTTACAAATCTCTGAAACTGTCTGGTGAAAGCAGCAAAGTTTTCATCAGAATTGTGACCATCTGATGTGCTGGTGTCTATGCTTTCAGTTTCTGTCTCTGCAACTTTCATGGGAGGAGAAGGAGACTTTCTCCTACCCTTTCTTGTGGTCTTAACTTTGAAATACATAGACTTATCCTTGATTGAAGACTTGTTACATTTCTCCTCCCCTTTCCTTGTTGTCAACTGCATCTCATAGGACAGCAGTTTACCAAACAGTGTTGGTGGAGATTTATCAGCTAATCTGGCCACTTCTCTGATGGCACAAATCTTAGTATCCCAATATTTGGTTAATGACATGAGGAATTTGTCATTCATCTCATATGTGCTGAATAATCTTCCATAAGTCATTAGTTCATTCACTATCCTGAAGAATTTCTTATATTATTCTGCAATGCTATCAGTCTTAGCCTGTCTAAAGCTCTCATACTCCTGATTGAGCATAGACTTTCTGTCATCTCTAACCTCTTCAGTTCCTTCCATGTAGACCACCAGTATGTCCCACATTTCTTTTGATGTTTTGAAATGGACCAGATTCTAAAAAGTTGAATCATCTATGGCACTAACTATTATGTTATGTGCCCATTTTTCCATAATAGCCAAGATGATCTCATCCTTAGTCATCTCTTCATAGCTCTTAGGAGTGGAAATTTTGGAATCAAGAATTGATATTTTCATAGGTATTAACGGAACTTCTTGAACTGTAATATAAATTTTTGGATCAGATGCCTCCACGAATAATCTAACCCTTTCTTTCCAGATACATAAATTTTCTTTCCTACAAATAGGAAGTTTCATCGAACCAACCTCTTTCTGATTCTAAATTGATCCTATTTTGGATATCTGTCACTACCTTGGAGATAAGCTCTGACTGTTAAGTAAAATTTTGAGTAACCTCTCTCTAATACCAATTGAAAGAATTAAATAAAGAACTACTAATCACCTAGAGGGGGTGAATAGGTCCAATTCTTTATAATAGGCAGTTTTAGGATTTCTAATTAGTAATTCTAGTTATTTAATCATCCAAGCATCGCAGATAATCAGAATATGCAAACACAGTACAGAGACACAAAAATTAATAGTGGTTCCCTAGTATTTGGGTACATCCACTTTCCCCCTTCGCCTATCTAGCAATGAACTAGATTCGACCCAACTTCCATCTCCTCAGATCTACAGATCTTTCCACTCAGAACCCTTCTATGTTCCTACAACTTAGACTTCTTCAAGTCCTACAGCTCAGATCCTTCTAGATCCTACAACTCAGATTCTTCCCAAGAATCCTACCTCTAAGTTTTCCAACTCCTACCTCAGGCAATATACCCTACCTCAGCCCTTATAATTACAGGCTTACAACTCAGAAAGATAGACTTTCCTACACTTAAATCTATACAGATCCTGCAAGTTTATTACAATGATTCAAGAATTTCTTTACCCAAAGAGAGAGAAAGGGGTAAAGATTACTTGACCAATAATTATAAATTGGTCCCTTCTGATCCTTGCAAATCTTGGATCAGATTCAACCTGACTTAGCTTCTTCAAAACTTCTTGAATTTAGATAACTAGGTTGAATCTTCAAAGAGTAGATGGAAGTGATCTTGAATCTGCCTCCTTCTTCTTCTTCTTACAGATTTTATTCTGTAATCTAACCTGATCTGTAGAGATCCAGCCTTCAAGATGTTGTCGATTTTGTTCTTCTGTTACTTTATTTTTTTTTATTCTGATAGGAATGTTCTATTGATAGAAGCCATCAGTGATAACCTATTGAGCTGGTATCTGACTAACATTTGACATTTCTGACACCTGACAGCTTTGACAGTTATAACAACTGTCACATCTTAGATCTAGAAATATGCAACTTGGTCTCAACAGTAGACAGCAGACAAGTCTTCATACTGTGTTGACATAGACTGTTAGATGTATAGACACATCTAGCTGGATGTCGACACAATGTTTTGATGTTGTCTACAAGTTTCACTTTCTATCGACATAGCTTTCCTCCATAGTCCTGACACAGATAATGTAGAATGTGTCGACAAAACTTCCTTAGTGTCGACACATCTTTTCCTTCAAAATAGTTATCAACCATAGTCCTGGGTATCGACATATCTTCTTGAGCTTACTGTCGCACTTCTAGTCATAGTGTGTCGACACTAGTCGTGAGTGTCTACACAGTTGATCTTAGACTCAGCATTGTGTGTCGACTGTGATCATTTATGCCGACACAGCTTATCTTGACTGATATCTCTGTCTGTCGACACATGTCCTGTGTGTCGACATAGCTGGTGTAGACTTATATCTCTATGTGTCGACACAAGTCCTGTGTGTCGACATAGCTTTGCTCTTGTACTCGACATTACTTCATCAAAAGGTGTCGACACTGCCCAAGTGTCTGACACTTTTGTACTTAGAAAAACATCTTCTCCATTTCTTTTGCCTGCACAAGATAACTCAACAGACATCAAATATAAAATGATGTATACCATTGAGTTAAGTAAGACTTCTCCAAATCTGGTACAATTTCCAATGTACCCAACAGTAGGCTCTAACACGATGGGGATCGTAGCCTGGAGCGGGCACACAATACTATGGTAATCAGACACAATGCTAGTAGGACACGTAATAGGCAACGTACTGCTCTCACAGATCAGAACGTAATCATCCCACATATCGTCTTCTAATTCACTAGGGTATCAAATCTCAATTTCGGACTCGTAAAAATTGTCGGGCACTAACGTACATGTCGGAATAGTCTCACCTACGGGGTCACCCTCAGAATTAAGAGATACCACAGCAACTTCAGAGATCGACTTATTCCCTAGTTTAATGTTAGGCAAATCATCTAACATCTGCGTTTGATGGTACGTAGGGACGTACTGTTCAGTCCGCATGGTCTTCATGCCCTCCCAACCAATAAGTAATTTAACATTTTGGGCTCTCAGACATCGTTCCACATTCAACCATAATATCTTAGCTCTACTTAACAACTTTATTCTTACCACACACACCTTATCCGCTTCAGTCAAATTGTACCACTCAAAGTAGCACTCTATTTCCTTAACCAAGACTAGGAAAACTTGGGGACACCCTAAACCATCATAAGTAGGTGCCTCAATTCTAATAGAAGGATAAGCGTGGGGAGGGTTGGAATTCCGAGGATAGGATGGCAAGGCTTGGGTTTGTTTAGCCATGGGATTAACATACCAATAATCTAAATGGGAAGCATAAACGTCATAGGACATAATAATGATAACCGGAGAGAAAACTCACCCGGAGCTGGTGCACATGCAATGAATAATGAACCTGACCCAATATAAAATGCAATAGATGGATTTGTTCCCGCTAAATAACTAAGGAAATAAAATATTTTATTTGATTTTCCTACTGGAAAAATTATGAGGATAATTAAAAAAATTGATTTTTGCTGAAAAAAATAAAAATATAGACCGCTATTTGCAGACCAAAATTAAAATGTTATAATGATTTAATAAATATAATGACTTGATAAAAATAAAAAAAAAATTTGATTTCTTACTAATAAAATTATGGAGATTTTTAGAATTTTATTTTTTTTAATTTTGAGAAAAACTGAAAATTTAGGCTGTTATTTGCAGACCAAAAATTTAAAAAATGATTTATATGTTGTGCAATGAAGCGGGTAAGTGCTTGTCGGTGCTCAAAGCAAACAAGGGAGGGAGCCAATTAGGAAATTGACATGAATCTCCCTCTGATACCAAATTGATGTAGGCCCAAGGTTTCGACGGACTAAACTACGCGCTATTATGTTTGACAATTTAATTAAATATCTAGCGCGCGGTTTCTCTACTTAGCACTATCGAATACTCAAGCATTTAAAGGCACAAATTCCACAACAATCAATGCAAAGGGATGCTACCCCTTATTTTAGATTGAACAAGGGATATATGCCAATGTTCGCTCAAGCAAAATGGATCCACCCGATCCGGACAATTAGCAATTCAAATTAAATTATGCGCAAACGTTCACACATCCAATAAGAGAATATCCAGACAAAATAAGTGATTTAAAATTAAGTCCTAATCGATCCCAAAATTAATTAATAGATGGTATTCCAAATCACTTGACCTCAAGGGGAAATCATGGGGGATGAACCCGATTTCTTCTAGTGTTCACGAGATCTACCCGTTCCATTTAATGCGAAAAATATTCGGGAAATAAATGCTTTGAAAATTAGATTTTAACTGGCATAATATTCAATATAAATCAGAACAAATTACAAGTCTTCTATTCCACCAATTCTCACAAAATATATAGAAGAAGAACTCAACAAAGTTGGTTTAGAAAAGCGTTACCCAAATCCCAATTTGTATCCGTCCACAAGATGAGTGGTGGAGGCGCACACGACGGTGGTATATTCTCTATTTACACCCAAAATATCCTCGGACCTGCACCGGACGATGAAGACGCTTGTCATTTTATCCTTTTGACAAACCCATGGAGAGGGAGCTCCTTGAAAAGATAATATTATTGTTGAGGAGAGAGAAAAGGTGGTGGAGAATATCTTTCTCAAGAGATTGAGGGTGGAGGCTAGGGCAAACCCTAGCTTGGCCGAAATTTCAAAGGGTGTAGGAGGGCTCTAGTTTAGGGGAAAACAAAGGTGGTTGTGGTGTTTGGTGGAGAGGAGGAGGCTCGAGTTTGTGGTGGTGTTTGGTGGTCGGTTATGGTTGGCAAGGAGAGAGGGGGTTCGGGTTTTTAAGGGGGGTGAGTATGGGGGGGGCTAGGGTGGTGCTCTTTAGAATAGGGAGGCGGAGGAGGGGGAAGGTGGTCGATCCACTAAGAGGGGGAAGATAGAGAAGGTCGGCGGCCAAGAGAGGGAGAGGAGGGAGGAGGCTGAATTTTACCAAGGGGGGAAGGAAAGATCTCAAAAGGTTTTAGGGGGGATTATTTTCTTATTCTTCTTCTCTGAACAATATGACAAATATCATGGCCTATATATAGGCTTACACCACTCAATCAACCCTTTATTCAAAATTTAAATTTAAATTTGAAAATATGATGGTTATATGCACCCATCATAGCACATGAAATGAAATAATTAAAACAACACATGATGGTTATAAGCACCCATCATTACACATGAAATGAAAATTAAAAATGAAATAAATACTAAAATAAAATTGCTCAAATAATAAGATTTTTAAAAATATATAATTATAATTATTTAATTTATAATTATATATTTTTATGTAATGACGGCGAACGTCGATCCCATCCTCGAGCTTGCGGCAGCGATCGTCCAAATCAAAGAACTCTCTCAGACGGGAATCAATGGTGGTCGTGCCAGCAACATCTCCATCAGCGTACTCTTCGGAGAAGATCGTGATTTCAAGGCCCTACTCTCCAAATACCGATTGGGGATTCTCAGTCATTTTCTGCCCTAAGAATGGAAGAACCCGCGTAGAGGAAGTCCTGTAAAGGCCTATGTCCTATTATGCAAGGCCGAATCTAGAGGGTACAGAATCAAGCATAGTGTGCCCTACTGTAGCTAATAATAACTTTGAACTAAATCCTTGCATAATTCAAAGGGTGCAGCAATATGTGCAATATGACGGACTTCAAGATGAAGACCAGAGTGCGCACATCGCTAGCTTTATTAAGATTTATGACACCTTTAAAATCAATGGTGTTACAAATGATGCTATTAGGATAAGACTCTTCCCTTTCTCCCTTAGAACTAAAGCTAAACTGTGGTCGATGACTCTGCCAAGAGGGAGCATCACCACTTGGGATCAACTAACCAAAAAAATTCTGACGAAGTATTTTCCGCCAGCTAAAACTGCAAAACTTAGGGATGATATTTCTTCCTTTTTTAAATAGAATTTGAATCTCTTTATGAAACCTGGAAAAGATTTAAAGAACTCTTAAGATGATGCCCCCATCACGCGCTGCCTGTATGGTTACAAGTGCAGACATCTTATAACGGGCTAAATCAAAATACAAAGCAAATGATAAACGCAGCTTCCAGTGGTACTTTCAACCACAAAACCCCGGAAGTAGCTCTTGAGCTTTTCGAGGGAATGTCCATAAACACATATCAGTGGAATGTACCTAGATCTCGCCCAAACAATCCTGCAGGTATATTTGAAGTAGACAACGTCTCCCAGCTGGCCTTACAAGTGGAAATACTAAGCAAAAAGATAACGGAGATGTCTGCTACCTCTACCCCTCAGGTATGGGAATCTGCAACTACTGCCCCCGAACAAATAGATTATGTTAACAATATGCCTAGAAATGCTTTTCATAATTTTTCTGCTGCAAATTTTCCTGTGCGGGGCTTTGCTTTTCCGAATAGTTATAATCCCGCTTTACGAAACCACCCAAATTTCTTGTGGAGTAACCCTTCGAACGCAATGCGCCCGCCACCACAAAATGATTTTTCTGCACAACCTCCACCTCTTCAAAATTATCAAAAACCTCCAAGCTTTGAGGAAATGTTTTCAAAATATATGAATGTTAATGACGCAACTATAAGAAGCCTAGCCGGATTCGTTAAAA
Source organism: Platanthera zijinensis (assembly GCA_039513925.1). Lineage (NCBI taxonomy): Eukaryota > Viridiplantae > Streptophyta > Magnoliopsida > Asparagales > Orchidaceae > Platanthera > Platanthera zijinensis. Next base: position 55,328,798 of record CM077091.1, on the reverse strand, counting down.
ATCTATAAAATCAAGTAGGACAACTAGCTAGAATTATATCTGAGTGACCCACCGGGTCTCTTCCTACCAATACCGAGCCCAACCTGAGAGAGCAAGCAAAACCTATAACTCTTCGGAGTGGGAAGCAAGTTTCTGGTATTGTTAGCGAAGAGCCCGAGGCAAGCTCCGCTCCCATTTTTAATATTCCACCACCTGCTGAAAAAGAAGTTATCACTCTGCTCTCTTCTTTCGAAAAAGATCTCGCTCCACCACCTATTTTTAAAAATGATCCAATTCCACCATACCCTTCCCAACTAAACAAACAATGTCTTGATGATCAGTATACCTGCTTCTTAGAAATGTTTAAGCAAATCCATATAAATCTACCCTTTTATGAAGTGATTACCCATATGCTGAAGTACGCTAAGTACCTAAAGGACCTCCTGACTAATAAGAAGAAGTTAAAGAACTTATCACACGTCATGTTAAACGTCGAGTGCTTTGCTATCTTGACAAATGGTTTACCAAAGAAGATTAGTGATCCAGGTAGTTTTTCTGTACCGTGTGTCTTTGGTGATCTTTCTGTCAAGCATGCATTAGCCGATTTAGGTGCAAGTATCAACATAATGCCCTTCTCATTATTTAAGAAGTTAGGAATTGGTAGCCTCAACCCCACGTGTATGAGTATCCAGCTCGCCGATAGATCCGTTAAGTACCTGTTAGTAATAGTGGAGGATTTTCTAGTTAAAGTCGACAAATTCATGTTCCCGGTAGATTTCGTCATATTGGACATCGAAGAAGACGTCGATGTTCCCCTGATCCTTGGCTAACCCTTCCTTGCCACCTCCCGAGCTATGATTGATGTAAGCAATGGCAAGCTCTTCCTACGTGTAGGAGATGATGAAGTGACCTTCTTTATCACCCCTTAGATGAAAAACACCCTAGAGAATGACGACTCTTGTTTCATCTTAGATACCTTAAGTGATGAATCTTCCTACAACATTTCTGAAGATCAATTTTCTGATTTTTGTTCTTCCTCAACTTTTCCTACTGAAAGTCTATAAGAAACCGCCATGGCCATTAATTCACCCCCTTCAAATTTTCCGTATAAGTTAAAAGTCTACGAAGATATTATTTTTGAAAAAGAAAGAACTTCCAAAACATCTTATGAAGAACACCCTACCCTAGAATTAAAAGAACTTCCTGAACAACTCAAGTATACCTTCTTATAAAAAAATTCCAAACTGCCAGTGAGAGTTTCGGCCTACCTAACTGAATTACAAAATGACAAACACCTTCTAGTTTTATGAAAACATCGTCGAGCCATCGCCTTGAAGATATCTAATAATAAGAACATAAGCCCATCTTTCTGCACCCACAAAATCTTAATGGAAGATAATTCGCATAACTCCATATAACCTCAGCGCCGTATAAATCCGAACATGAAAGAAGTTGTAAAAGGCGAGGTAATGAAACTCTTAGATGCAGGAATTATCTATCCTATTTTAGATAGTGAGTGGGTTAGCCCTGTTCAGGTAGTGCCAAAAAAGGGAGGGATAACTGTAGTTGTGAATGAAAATAATTATTTAATCCCGACATGGATGGTGATGGTGTGGCAAATGTGTATTGAATATCGTAAGTTAATCGACGCCTCCCACAAGGACAATTTTCCTTGTCATTCATCGATCAAATCTTAGAGTGATTATCCGGCCATAGCTTTTACTGTTTTCTTGATGGCCTCTCAGGGTATTTTCAAATCCCCATCTCTCCCGAGGACCAGGATAAAACTACGTTTACTTGTTCCTTCGGCACCTTCGCTTACCAAAGAATGTCATTTAGATTATGCAATGCTCCAGCTACATTCCAGCGATGTATGCTTGTTATCTTTGATATGTACATAGAAAGCATTATGGAGGTGTTTATGGATGATTTCTCCGAGTTTGGTGATGCCTTTGATAGTTTCTTAGAAAACCTATAAAAATTTTTAGAAAGATGCGAAGAAACTAACCTTGCCCTAAATTGGTAAAAATGCCATTTTGTAGTAAGGGAAGGGTTAGTTTTGGGTCATAAGATTTCTGCGAGAGGAATTAAAGTAGACATAGCTAAGATAGAAGTTATCGAGAAGCTGTTGCCGCCTATAACTCAAAGCTATAAGAGGTTTCCTAGGACACGCTGTGTAACGCCCCTATCCAATCCAACGTGACAATGTCACGGCTCCGCTCTAGGCGACGCTACCAGGCTGCAGCCCAAGCACCCCAACCCCTCTCCAGCCATGCGGGTTGTTGGTGTTCACAGCCTCCCTTTGATGAGCGAACTTGACAATTAAGTTGGGTCGTACAGGGACTTCCAAGGAGGCCACCCATCCCAGTACTACTCTCGCCCAAGCACGCTTAACTATGGAGTTCCTTCACTGCAGCTCAATTGGTGATGAGAAGTGAAATAAATCCATAGTTAAGCGTGCTTGGGCGAGAGTTGTACTGGGATGGGTGACGTCCTGGGAAGTCCCCGTACGACCCAAATTAACTGTCGAGTTCGCTCATCAATGGGAGGTTGTGGCCACAAACAACCCGCCGATGGGCTGGAGAGAGGTTGGGGTGCTTGGGCTGCTACCTGTTAACATCGCCTAGAGCGGAGTCGTGACATTGTCACGTTGTATCGGCTAGGGTCGTTACAATAAAAAGTGCACTTTTATTGTAACGACCCTAGCCGATCCAACGTGACAGTGTCACGGCTCTGCTCTAAGAGATACTACTGGGTTGCAGCCCAAGCACCCTAACCCCTCTCCGGCCCACTGGAGGGTTATTGGTGGCCATAGCCGTGATGTTACATGCTGGCTTCTACCGCCGCTTCATAAAAGAGTTCTCCAAAATCACCAAACCTCTTACTCATCTTCTGGAAAAAGATGCCCCATTTATTTTTGATGATCTTTGTCTATCTGCCTTTGAATTAATAAAGGAAAAGTTAATTAATGACCCTATTATGATAGCTCTGGTGTGGGACCTTCCCTTTCAAATTATATGCAATGCGAGTAGTTTCACGGTGGGAGCCGTACTAGGATAATGAATATCTATGAACTTACACCCAATCTATTATGCAAGTAAAACACTTACATCGACACAAGAGAATTATACCACAACCGAGAAGGAGCTCCTAGCTGTTGTTTTTGCTTTTGATAAATTCTGTCCATATATTACGCTTTCCAGGATTATAGTTTTTACAGACCACTCACCCCTCAAGTATCTTCTTGCTAAGATGGATGCAAAGCCACGCCTAATTCGCTGGGTATTTCTCCTCCAAGAGTTTGTCTTAGAAATCCATGATAAGCGAGGAGCTAAGAATTTGGCCACCGACCATCTCTTACGATTAGATAATCCGTACATAGAAAAATTAGATGAAAAATCTTTTAATGATTTCTTCCCCGATGAGAAGCTACTTTTAATTAACACATCCCCTTTCCTAGGTTTGCACACATAGCCAACTATTTAGTGGCTCCTGTCCTCCCGAAAGAGTTCTCCTCTCAGCAAAATAAGAAATTCTTTTTTGAGTTGAAGAACTATTTTTGGGAGGACCCGCATCTTTTCCGAGTCTGTGCGGACCAAGTGATAAGGAAATGTGTCTCTTTTGAAGAAGGATTAGATATTTTAAAACATTTGCATGAAGGACCAACCAGTGGGCACTATCAAGCTGCTCGTACTGCTCACAAAGTGCTTTGCACAGGTTTTTACTGGCCTAGCCTCTTTAAAGACGCGCAAACTTTTGTGACTAGGTGTGATAGTTGCCAACGATCGGGCAATATTTCCAATAAAAATGAAATGACGCAAAATAATTTCCTCGAGTGCGAAGTTTTCGACCTCTGGGGAATTTATTTTGTTGGCCCCCTTCCTTCTAGCTTTGGGAACAAATACATTTTAGTTGATGTAGATAATGTTTCACGATGGGCTGAAGCCCAAGCTCTTTTTATTAACGACTCCTGAGTCATTATTGTTTTCTTAAAAAAATTATTTTCTCAATTCGGTACTCCATGAGCCATTGTTAGTGATAGGGGTTCACATTTCTGTAACGCGCATTTTTCTAAAACTCTTATATAATATGGCGTTATGCATAAGCTTTCAACTGCCTACCACCCCCAAAATTACGGACAAGTCGAAGTAGTGAACAGAGAGATAAAACGTATTTTATAAAATACTTTTTCCACTACTATAAAAGACTGGTCAACTAAATTAGACGATGCTCTATGGGCCTACTGAATAGCGAACAAAACCACCATCGAATTTACGCCGTATCGTCTGGTTTATGGAAAATTGTGTCATTTACCCGTAGAATTAGAACACCGTGCTTTTTGGGCCTTAAGGTTTTTAAATTTCGATCCCCACTCTGTCGACGATTTTTGAAAATTTCAACTTAATGAACTCGACGAGTGGCACTCTTACGCATACGAAAATAATTAATTTTATAAAGAGCGGGCAAAATGTTTTCACGACAAACACTTAAGGCACTCAAAAACCTTCAAACTGGGTGACCAAGTTCTTTTATATAATTAACTTTTACGTTTATTTCCTGGCAAACTAAATTCACGATGGTCTGGGTCATTTTTTGTTAAAGAAGTTTTTCTGTATGGCACTGTATTAATTTTACACCCTGATAAGGGCGTTTTCAAAGTGAATTGGCAGCGTATTAAACTTTATTTTTCTGGTGATGATGATGTCAGTCCGAACAATGTTAAGTTTCTTCTGAATGAACTTTAAACTGACTTAAGACTTTTTATTTTTGTTAAAAACATTAATTATTATTTTGGACAATAATCTTTTGGTCAATATTATTTGTTTGCATCGAGCTCAAATGACGTTTTAAATAAAGGGCACTCTTGGGAGGAAGCCCAAATTATTTTTCTATTTTCTTTATTTTACACTTATGCCTCGGACAGCTCCGACAATCTGAAGCTTCTACGATCGCCTGCGCCAATGCTGTTGAATCCATCATGAAGTCCAATGATGACATTTCAAGAAGTTCCAAAGCGCAAGCATGGGGGAGCGGCATAAATCAACATTCGCAGTACATAAATATGGGGAAGTACCTGTTTTTAAATTCTGTACTTTCATTTCCTTTTTTTATTTCTCTCTCTCCATCCCCTCCTTTCTTCATTGAGGACCATGTCCATTTTAATCTTGGGGGAGGATTTCCTCCTTCTCTTGTTTTATTTTATTTCCTTTTTAAAAATCAAAATAAAAAAAAAATTATGTATATCTTAAAAATCCAAAAAAAAGAGAATATCTTAAAAATAAAAAAAATAGAAAATATTTCAAAATAAAAATATATATATATATATATACTATTTGTTTTTACTTTAATAGTTTAAACGAATTTTGGTATTTAGATAGTACCCCTTGCTTTTTGTTTTGTTTTTCTCAATATTCCCTATAACAACTTAGCTAATTATGATCTTTCTAATCGTTCTTTTTATTTATGTTTCACAAGTAAAATGTTGGTCATGCTATGTTTCTAATTCACAGTAGCATGTTAACGTGAAACATTTTTCTAAAACTCGCATTTTTATTATGGTTTTCGTTCTTTATTTTCTTTACTTTCTCGAAAATCTTTCATCCACTATTTTCCTTTTCGTTTTTTGATAATTTTTGTAATGTCAACTTTTGATTAGCGGAGTAGATGTGAACGATCAAAGATGCTTATTATTTCTATTTTCAAGATAATTTCATTAGTCTTCATTTATTATCTAGGATTTTCTTTTGAAATTTTTCAAAGCTTATGCTTTAGATAAATTTAGAAACATGAAAATGATTTAGGCTATTTTTGTTTTCGTTTAAGCCTTCTTTCCAACCTAAAATTTTTTATCCCTAGTTAGTTGCTTTTGAGCCTTTTTCCAATTTCAATTGATAGCTCCACTTATAATTTCATTTTCACCAAAGCTAAAATTTTCCAACCTATCTAATCACACTAATCTTTTGAGTTTCATTAAAAAAAAATTCATGATTATGATAGGGTTATTTTGTGATTTATTTGGAGAACTTTTTGGAAAGGTATGATCAAAAGAAGTGTTTACTTTTGTTTGGCCAATTTCAAAATGAAATGAAAAATTATTTATGGTCTTTGGTTTTGAAAAGAAAAGAAAATGGAAAAAAAAAATATTTATGATGAAATTTTTGAAACTCTTTATTTTGGTTTAGTGTTATTTTTGAGCCTTCTTGTTTATCTTGAATTCCACTCCTAATCATAATCCTAAACCAAACATTTTGGTCCTAATTAGCCCTTTTGATTCATGTTTCTGAATTTTATTTATTAGCTAAGTAAAGAAGAAAAGTAAAATAGTAAGTTTTGGATTTAAATTTAGATTTTTGTTATTTGATTGATATAGTTATAAAGTGTCTCTTAGATCTAGTAACAACTCAATGCATTTTTTCATTTTGTTGCTTTGCTAAAATTTATTTAAAGAATTTTGTTAAATTTTTGATGATTTATTTTTTTTAGTAAAGTTTATAAATTATTAAACCATATTTAAGTAATTGTTTTAGGTTTATGTTTCACCGTCTCCCTACTTATAATTTCACATAGTACTTGTCTAAGCATAATTAGAAATTTTTGATTAGGCACTTTTTATGTTAGCTAGTTTTTATATCTTTGCTTGGGGACAAGCAAAACTTAAGCTTGGTGGAATTTGATAGTATGTTTTGTAGTCTAAACTATTACAGTATTTTTAGGTTTTTAATACACAAATCATGTCTTGTAAGCTTATATATTTACCTCCTTTTATATATATTATTGCCACTAATGTTTTATTTTCCTTTTGCAGGTTTTCTCAGCTTTCGGCCAAAATGACCTGACACGCCTCTCTGGGCGTTTCACCGGTCGTATAACCTGATCCCGAGGAAGATTAGTGCCAGAACCAAATCCCGAGAAAAACACCTGACATGCCCCCCTAGCACGCCCTCCTTGGGCATGTATCTAGGCGTGTCACCTTCATCCCGAAGCCTGCTACCGCATTTAAATATTTTCCATTGCTGCACGTCAACAGTACCGACACGCCCCCCCCCCCCTATACAGGCATGTCACGGGGCATGTTCCACCTTTTTCGATGACTGACGGATTTCTGACCAATGATTTAGACATGACGTGCCTTACATGCCCCTCCTACACGGGCGTGTCCCAGAGCGTGTCCACTGATGTACAGAAGAAATCATCATTTTCATCAGAATTCAGCTCCTGAGGTCAACCCCGAACCTGATACCCCCCCCCCCCAACACACCCTCCCCAGGCGTGATAAGGGGTCGTGACCAACCCGAAAAAAGTTTATAAATTCAGACCCCCTTGTGTCTAGCAAGTAGTTTAGAGTGAGAGTGGAGGTGCTTCCCTTTTATTTCCTGAAGTTTTTCATGCGCTTCCTCTCTCTATCTTTTTCTCATTTTAAGTCTTTATTAATCCTTGTTTGTGTACTCCTTTGTATTAGCTTTTGCAACTTATTTAGTAGCTTAATGTAATGCTAGCTTAAGTTTTAAATTTTCATTGCACTTGTAATCTTTAATTTCAAGTTATAGCTCTCTTTTAGTATTAATATAAAGTGCTTCTTTTTTTTTTACTTTTTTTTCATAATGTTCTTCTATCCATCTCTCTTCCTCCACTTCTCCATGATTAACTAATCCTCCTTATACTCGATCTTGATGATCCGAGGTTCGAGTTTATTAAGTTATGATGCTTTAAGTTTACTTTTTCTTTTTAGGGTTTAGGCCTTTGATTTACTCTTGAAAAATCATGGTTGGAGTTATATCATCGATTTATAATTTCCATATTTGTTTTCACTCTTAGCTAGTTTAAAGTGAACACTCATGAGTAAAGAGATTTGCATGCACCCCTCGAGAGAGGCGGGCATTAAATCTCCCAGATTGGAGTGAAATCCAATAGTGGGGCTCACCGCGTAAAGCGAGCTTTAGGTCTCTAATTTGGGCGAGAGTTCGGTCGGACCTTCCTAAACTCAGTTGGGCATGACTTTGAGAGAAGCGTGTTCAATCTTTAGGAGCCTCTGCGGTCAAGGACCTTTACCTTATTAAGTTAGGGTTTATTATCGCATTTTTAATTAACTTTTGCGGAGGTGATTCTCGATCAAGTGCTTTTCTATTTCATCATTTCAACTCTTCGTTATAATCGCTTTTAGTAGCTCTCTATTTAATAGCAAGTTGTCCTCTTTTTAGTGTAATATCTCTTTTCTTAATCACAATTAGCTCTCTCTTAAACCCTAAAACAATCCTTCGATAAGATAATAGTCTTTGTGTGAGTAAGATTACTCAACAGTTCCCGGATCTTAATACGACACTTGTGTCCCCTAACTACAATTTGATAGGTATACTTGCATAATTGAATTGCTAGTTCTGTTTTTATTCTCTTCACGATTAGTAGACACCAAGTGGACAACCCCCAAGTTCCTTTTACAAAGAGTAAGACTGTGATAAAGACAGTTAGTAAGCCTCACTTGACCATTTATGATGTCATCAACACCATGTTAGCTGTAAAGAAGACATTTGTTGGTGTAAATCTGGATAAACCTAGTGTACCTACATGCCGACTTACTTTCAGCCAAATTCTTACTAAAAGAAATAGGAACAAGGTTCCTGCTCTCCTCTCTGAACAGATAAAGACTAATGGCATACAAACATCAAAGGTTGTTTAGAATAGGAGAAACAATATCCATGAGTGTTGGTGTTGTGGCAAGGTGGGTCATATTTCCATAGACTGTTAGCCAAACAACAGTGTGCCAAAGATAAGGATGAGTCTTCTTGTTAGGGATGCTGCAGGCAGATATAGCCATTTTCAAGCTAACTTGAACCAAGGACCCAAACCCTTTTGGGTTCCTAAGGTAAATTAACCTTATGATTGTAGGTAAGTCCAAGTACCCATCAGACGCCAATACGGTACTTAGACAGTGGTTGTTCAAGACACATGACTAGAACAAGGAGTCATCTAAAGGATTAAATTCCTGTGAGGAATGGACCTAAAGTAATTTTTGGAGGTTCAGACAGAGGAGTTACCAAAGGCTATAGTATGATTACCAATGGCATAGTCTCCATTACAAATGTAGCTTATGTAGAAGGATTGAAACACAATCTGATTAGCGTAAGCCAACTCTGTGATAATAGCTATGTCATTTTCTTTCACAATGGTAAGTATCTGATCAAAAGGTCAAGTGTCCAAGAGGTCATTTTGGCAAGCACTAAGAGTAGAAAAATTTACTATTTAAATTTCCTATGTATAGATTCAGACTCTCTAGTGTGTCTTGTTGCAAATGAGAAAGACTCTTATTGTGTGTCGTGGCACAAAAGGCTTGCTCACTTGAATTACAAAGAAATCAGCAAGCTCTTCAGAGAAGAGCTAGTTAGGAATTGACCCAATCTAAAATGCACCAAATAGGGAATTTTCTCTCCATGCCAAAAGGGCAAATAGACAAAGGCCTCCTTGAAAAGCATTGGGGCCAAGGATTCTGAGAGATGCCTTTACCTCCTGCACATGGACTTATTTGGTTTTATGCCAGTTTATAGTCTAAGTAGAAAATTCTACACTCTTATGATAGTTGATGACTTTTCTAGATTTACATGGGTATTTTTTTTTGAAGAAAAAGTTTGAAACCCTTGATAGCTTTGTGACCTTTATTAGGAAAATTTAGAATAAAAATAATTATTTTGTGGTCAAAATCAGAAGTGAACATAGCACAAAATTTCAATCTTAAGGCATAACAAGGTTCTGTGAAGAGCACGGTATATTTCAAGAGTTTTCTTCTCAGAGAACACCACAGCAAAATGGGATAGCTGAGAGGAAAAATAGGACTCTCATAGAGGCTGGAAGGACATTGCTCAGTGACACTTCTCTCCCAGAATATTTATGGGTTGAGGCGGTGATCACTGGTTGTCATGTCCTAAATAGAATCACTATCAACAAATACCACAGGATGACTCCCTATGAGATTGTGAAAGGCAGAAAAACAAATCTTACCTATTTTAAAATCATTAGAAGCAAATGCTTTGTGCTTAACATTGGGAATTCCTACTTGATAAAGTTGACTGTCAAGTCCTATGAGGGAATTTTTGTTGGCTATAGAAGCCATAGCAAAGCCTATAGAGTATGTAGAAGAGTCTGTCAATGTAGTATTTAATGAGTCTTCTAAGAATTACAGTGAGCTGCCAAGCTCCTTTAAATCTGCAGGTGTAGAACTGAAGTTGGACAAGATGAGCATCTATGATACACCTTTTACTGACCAAGAATATGATAAGGGTGTGTCACTCCAAAGGAAGGTCCAGGTGGATTAGACATAGATGAAGATCATCAAGCTCTAGAAACTAAAGCTCAAAGTGCTGAAGATAGAAAGCCAACTGCTATCAGACACTTGAGAGATCATCCCAGAGATCTAATTATTGGGGATATAAGCCAAGGTGTTACAATAAGGAGTAGAATCCTCAACACAGGAATGTATTCAAGATTTTTGTCACAAGTTGAACCAAAGAAGTTTGAAGATACCAACATAGATCCATTTTGGATTTTGGCTATGCAAGAAGAATTGAACAAGTTCAAGAGACGTAATGTCTGGAAGATGGTTTCTAGACCTTATGGACATAACATCATTGGAACTAAATGGATTTATAGAAATTTGTTTGATGAGAATAGTGTTATCATCAAAAATAAAGCTAGACGTGTTGTCAATGGATACAGGCAAGAGGAAGGTGTTGATTTTTATTAAACATTTGCACTAGTTGCTTGACTAGAGGCTATAAGACTATTCCTTGTATATATTGTATACAAAGAATTTAAGGTCTACCAAATGGATGTTAAGTCAGTTTCCCTTAATGGTGACCTGAGAGAGGAGGTCTATGTTAAGCAACCCTCCTATTTTGTCAATCCTAACTTTCCTGATTATGTATTTGAGTTAAGAAAAGCTTTATATGGGTTGAAACAGGCCCCTAGGGCATGGTATGAAACTTTGTCTAGCTTTCTCATTGAGAACAAATTTTGAAGGGGGAAGATATACAAGACATTATTCCTAAGAGAAGTCAAGGGTAAAAAAAATCCTAGTCCAAATTTATGTATATGACATAATTTTTGGCTCTATTGATGATGGCCTTTGCAAGAAGTTGCAAAACTTATACAAGGGCAGTTTGAGATGAGCGGTATGGGTGAACTCAAGTATTTCTTGGGCTTCCAGGTTAGATAGTCAGAGGATGGATTATTCATATCTCGGTCAAAGTTCACCAAGTAGTTAATCAAAAAGTTTGGAATGGAGAGTACCTCCATCATGAAAACTCCTATGGGATCTAGTATGTCAATAGACAAGGATAAGACTGGGAAACCTATTTATGAAACCTTGTATAGAGGCATAATTAGATCCCTCCTCTACTTGACTACTAGTAGGCCAGACATTATGTATGCCATATGTGTTTATGATAGGTACCAAGCATGCCCTAAAGAGTCTCGTTATTCTACTGCCAATAGAAATTTTAGATATCTCAAAGACACGCCTGATCTTGGTTTGTGACGCCAATGATTTTAAACTAATATGGTATTCGGATGCAGATTTTTTAGGTTGTAAAGAAGAAAGGAAAAGCACATCTAGTACCTGTCAGTTTCTAGGGAGAAGACTAGTATCTGTGAGCAGCAAGAAATAGACCAGTATGGCCATCTCCACTGCATAATTAGAATACATTTCAGTTTGGAGTTGTTGTGCACAGCTAATATGGATTTAACATCAACTCCAGGATTACAATCTTCAGCTAAGTAAAACTCCAATGTATTGTGATTCATCTAGTGTTATCTCAATTGCTAAGAACCTTGTCTCTCATAGTAGGACCAAGCATATTGAGATTAGATATCATTTCATTAGAGAGCATGTTGAGAAGGAAGACATCAGTCTTGAGTTTATCCCTACAGTCAAACAAGTGGTTTATATCATCACTATGCCTATAGATGAAGCCAAGTTCTACACCTTCAAATTTGAGTTGGGTATGTTGAACTTGGATTAGCATCATTATGTGGACATACATATGTACATTTGGAGGATTATCCTTTTGTAGAAAATCAAGAAAGAAATGGACTAACTGTCCAGGCATCGAGAGCATTGAGGCAACTCATGGCATCGAGAACGTCGAGTGCATCGAGTGCACTCAACGTATTTAATCTGGAGGATCAATTTACGGTTAATTCTCAGGATTAATCTCAATCATTGATCGAAACGTGTAAATCATGAAAGTTATGCGTCTCTCTACATTCTCGAATATGGCTAACTATAAATAGAAATGTGTGCCTAAGATAAAACATATAGTTCCTTCCACTATTCGACTCACTGCGTCCCAGCCAAAGTATTCTCAAGCAAAGTTCTTCAACTCTCCAGCAACTCAAGGATTCAATGGAATCCAAAGGTGTAGATTTCCTGTTCAAGGGCTCTGAACTCGTTGAGAATGGGTTCAAGGATGTTCTTGAAGAAGTACAACTAGTTCTTCATCTACCAAATACCGCCGACCTAGAATTTATTCTGTCAGAACCAAGCTCCATCCGGAAAAGAGAAGTGTTGGAACTATACACTAATGTCAAAGTGGACTCGTCCTCTAATAAGATTAAGACATTTATTAGTGGAAATATAATCAACATTTACTCAAGTAAGTTGAGCAAGGCTCTAAAACTGAATAAGTTTGGCCCATAAGATGATGAGGATGAACATTTTATTGATAATGTTAAGTCAACACTTAAATGGTTTGGCCTGTCAAGGCACACCACTGGTTCTATCGTGAGAAAAGAGATGAACCTGAAAGGGAAGTTCTTAGCAGATGTTATAGGCAAGGCCTTATTCTGCAAGGCTGGTTCTCATGATAAGTTCTCAAGAAAAATATTTGAAATGATGACCAGAGTAATTCTATCAAAGAAGACGGACTGGGGAAAGATTCTCTTTGAGAGGATAGTGGAATGTATTCTAGAACCCAACATGGGTAGAATACTCTCCTTATTCTTGCTGAGCTCAGATCTAGGGATCCTCAATATAAGGCTAGTAGCTAAGTTAGATCACATGGAAAATGGACTCAAGGATGTTTGAAAGGTCAGTTAGAGTGTTGCTCCCACACTAACTACCAGCTAATAAAAAGAAAAAGAAAGTAGTTACAATAATTTATGAGAGCTCTTGATACAGCTCTTCTGAAAGCAAAGTGAAGAGACTCATGACCCATAGCTATCTTAATCAACATCTGAGATTAGGAGAAATGTAAGTGCTCAGGTGTCTATGAAATCAGAACTTGTTGTTAGTACTCTGCCAAGCAGTGTTTCCCATTCTGAAGACACTCCAATAGAACCTGTTGAGAAACTTGTTGGTGCTATTATGGGCAAAGTTTGAGCAAAGATTTAGGTAGAGACTCTCAGAATAGATGCTCCTATTGAGGGGGAGAAAGGTCAATCTTTTACTGGTCTACATGACCAGATTGACTCTTTCCTGGATAACCTACAGGAAAGAATTGGTCAAATTCTAGTTGAGGGGGAGCAAGTTCTAGTGCAAGTCCAGGAAGATGCTCTTAGGGCTAATGCTGATTATCTGAGGCTGATGAACCTGCTGTTGATATTCCTAATCACTCCCCTGAGTCTAAAGTGGTTGAACTAGAAGATAGGTAGATATAAGGAGGGATGATGTATATGTTTGCTTCCAAGGGACATCTCAACAAACTGATGTAATTTCTTCTTCCTTTCTCATTCAATTGAAAGGACTACTAGATGACTAGAGGAGGCAAATATAACACTATGTGGATGATTCTATCAAAGAATTGAGACAAGACCTATCCACTGAGATCCAGTCTATAAGATTTGAGGTGAATCTGCTCAAGGCTAACACAATTGCATTCTTAAAAGAGTTGCTCCAGCTATTACATATACTGAAGAAAAACTTGTTGAGATTTTGCAAAAGCAGAATGACATCATAGATAAGCAAAACATCACTTCAGAAAATATGCAGATGGTACATGTAGTACAAAAGGACATCATGGAAGCAAAAAAAGATCATTATAGAGTGAAGAATGGATGCTTGCACCTAGTACTTAGATGACCACATGATGGAGGTTAAGAATCAAATTACTAAAGTTATTAATTATTTGGCGAACAAGATTTCCACTACCAAGGACACCCTAACTACAGTCTCACTTAAGAAGTCATAAAGGGGAAGAAATCGATGATTAAGCCCAGTATAAAAAATGCAATTTGGACTTCAAATGTTATCAGGGGAACATTAGGCCTAGATCATTTTGTATATGATGATGTTCCTATTCCTGCTCCTAAAGGTCAAACAGATGATGATGGAGCTGAAACTATTGATGGAAATATTCTAACCTTCAGCACCACCACTCAACAACTATTTAAGAATAAAGACAAGGTTGTTACTGAGGAAGATGCTGAAATTAGGCAGAGCAAGAAGAGACATAGAGAAGAGATGGAGTCCAGGCCTGATTTTGAATTATGGAGTCCTCAATCTAGGACTATTATTTTGGCTGCCTGGGATCAGATCAGAGATAACAAAACTAATATAAGTAAACTATACAGCTCCATGGAATGGGCTAAACTTGAAAGAAATGAAGAGATCTGGAGAAAATTCAAAAAGGATAAGAAGGCTGGAACTGTGCAGTCAGATGCTCCAGAACCTAGCAAATATTTTCTAAAGTCATGCAACTATTTTGAAATGCAAAGGCAAAAGAAGATAGAAGTTGAGGAGAAGGCTTCTAAAAGGCATAGCAGGGACATAGTCATTAAGGAACCTGATGCCTAATAATGACATTTGTAATCAATTCCTAAGGGCCTTACGAATATAAAACATTATTGTGGGCACACACTTTTGTTTATAAATATCAAATTTTGTGTTAATCAAATTTTGGTTGTGTGTTATTTATTGCTCTTAAATTCTATGAAGTTATCATTTCTGTGAGATAGTGTATATCATTGACTAGGGTTCTGACTTTTTTAAAGAGGGGGAGATTATTGGGTCCATATTTTCACAATATCCCAGATTCGAAGAAGTCCCATGAGTCAATAGTATACACATGTTTGTATTTGATATATGTTTTAGTTTAATGTATGCATGTTGTCTACTGTTCATTAATTAGACAGGTTTATTGGGTTAGAAGTTTAGTTGGACTCAAGAAAGGATACTTTAGAGAGGCCGAAATTTGCTTAAGTCTAGAAGAGTTTAGTGAGTACTCATCACTCAACGCCAAAGGCCTAAAAAGCATTGACAGAAGTTCAGCCACTCAATGCCTACTAAAAGAAAATCTATTACAGAAGCATTGAGTGAAGAAGGCTCACTCAATGCCCTATCAAAGAAAGCTTAAAAGTTCAGAAGCATTGAGTGTAGAAGGTTCACTCAATGCCTTTAGTCAGAAATTCTATACAAGTCCAAAAGCATTGTGTGTAGAAGGTTCACTCAACGCCTTCAATCAAGATAACTGCCAAGTCCAAAAGCATTGAGTGAAGAAGCTTCACTCAATGCCATCAACCAAAAGAATTCTATTATGTGAAAATGCATTGAGAGATGAAGGTTCACTCAACGCCTTATAAGTTAAGTTATCAATGGAAACAGTGTTGAGTGATGAAAGTTCACTCAATGCCTCAAAAGTTAGACAGTTATTCAGCTAAGTTTTTTAGCGTTGAGTGAAGACTTATCACTCAATGCTTCAGTAATTAACACTTAAAGTTCAGATGTGTTGAGTCTCAAGACAACACTCAAAAATTCTATGCGTTGAGTCACAAGACTTCACTCAATGCATATGCAGACTGTGTGGTGATATTTGCTAAGTCCACAAGTGTTGACTCATGCTGACGTCATCCCAAACTCAAATAAAGCTAGTTTTGCATGTTAAAGGACAAATGGCACTGCACGCCTTCTACAGTATAGTTAATGGTAAAGTTACTTTACAACTGCCCATACCTTTTACCCATATGGATCAAAGAGTCATTGTAGTTAGGGATATAAAAATAAAGAAAAATAGAGAGAGAAATAGATCATCCTTTCTGATTAAAAAGTGTTTGAAGCAAAATCTCAAGAGACTTCAGCAAGAACTCAAACCCTAATTTTTGACAAGGTTAACTAGCAGAGCACTCATCATTATTGTTCTTCTTATTCAAGGCTGTTGCATTCTACTTTAGATCTAATTAAGCTTGAAGGAGCATAGCTCTGCAATAGCTTCTTAGCACAAGTATATCAACTTTGAAGATTTACATTCTTGTTACTGTGAAGATTTAGGACTATTTCTACATAGTCCAGGAAGCAGACTCAGAGGTATATTTCTCTGGAGTCAATCATCACAAAACTTTACTCAAAAACTATAGGATCACTATATGATTTGAGTTATAAGCCTGGATTATAAAGGATGGGAGGTAAGTGTTGTCTCTGAGTGGGTAGGATCCAGGAGTGGATCTGAGGTAGGAGTTGCTTAACTTTGAGGTTGGGCTGTTGTGCCTGAGGTAGGAGTTGTTTAACTCTAAGTGTAGGGTTGTTATGCCTGAGGAAAGACTGTATTCAGACTTAGTTATAGGAGTAAAATTCACTCTGAGGTTTAAGATCCTGAGGGATCTAAGGTGTAAGCTCAAGGAGACAAGGATATAGGAGAAGTTAACCGAATCTAGCTCACTACTAGATGTGTGAAGGGGGAAAGTAGATATACCCCTGATAGGGGAACCACTATAAAATCTTGTGTTTTGTTGTGATTCTTGAAAGCTAACAACTAACTATAACACACGCCAAGCTAATAACTCTAAAAGATACAAAAGAGCCAAAACAAACCTATTCACCCCCCCCCCCAAGTGTTTAGCTTCCCTTGAACAAAGACTTTCATTATTTACATGGAAGGCATAGAAGAAGTTAGGGATGACAAAAAATCCCTATTGAATCAATATTATAAAGCCTTTAGGCAAGAAAAGAATGATAGTATTGTTGATTGCTAAAAGAGGTTTTTCAGGATAGTGAATGGGCTGAAGAATTATGGAAGATCCATCACTAATTATGAGTTGAATGACAAATTCTTAAGATCTCTTAAAAAGGAAGGGACATTAATATTTTTCCCATAAGGTAGATGGGGAATCTAGGTAATATCAAGTCTCAGAATCTATATGGAAAAATATTCTCTCATGAACTGCACCTGAACACCAAGAAGTGTGACGAAGGTATAATATGGATAAGATAGTTTCTTTGAAGGTTGGAAGCTCCAGAAAAGGCAAGGAGAAGGCCTTATTCCCTCCTAGTAGATTAGCTGAGTCAGAGGTATCTGAATCCAACACCTCTGGAGAAGATCTATCATATAGAGATATAGTCTTATTTATAAGGCAGTTAAAGAAGATGATGAGAAGGAGGAAGCAATGGAATAATAAATCCTCGTCCTCCTTAAACTCCAGAAAGCAATACATTTATTCAGAAATATCCATAAAAGACCCAAAGAGGAATAGGTATGATACGAAGCAGAATAAATTTAATTCTAATGACACCATTTATTTTGACTGCAGAAAGATAGGTCACATAATTGATGAATGTCTATCTAAGAGAAAGAGTAGTAGCAGATCTGAAGAAAAGAGATATCACTCAGGGAAGAAATCAAAAAAGAACTTTTTGGCTAAAAAGGAAAAGACCTTGAGTGACAGTTACTCAAGATCTTTTAAGACTGAAAATGAGGAAGCCTATATTGGGCTGATAATATTTACAAAAGAACCTGTTTCTACTACAACGGGCATTGGGGCCCACTGTCATCAGTTGAAAGTGATACTAAAGATGAATAGGATAACCATGGGCTCAGGGCTCTGAGTGAAGGGAAAGATCATGATGATTCCCATCATGATCAGGTACAATTCAAATCTCCTCTCTCAGATTATGATTATGAGACTAGTGCTGAGTTAGAGGAAGACTCATCATCTAATGGTGAGGATGACTCTGAGTTAGAGAACAATTTTGAAGAAATGGTTAAGAAGTGTGATACTCTCCTTGAGGCATTTGAGAAGAGCAAGAATCTTGCTAAGAAGTAGGCTGAAGAGCTTGAGCTCCATAAACCTCATAAAGCTCAGCTTAATGAAAAGATGGACAAGGTCTATCAAATGAATAATAAAAATACTAAGCTCAAGCAAATCATAGGTGAGCAAGTTGAACTGTTGATTCAAAAAGAAAGAATCATTAAGAAATTGGGAAGGGATCCCCTTAATGAGAGGAAGATGGTAGTTAATTTCACTAAGCCATATAGTCCTTCCAATTATTAATAGCTTCTCTACACCATATAGAAGTGGTGTAAGGTATGAGAGAAAGGGAGGAATTAAGAGAAATGCTAAAGAAAAGGCATCTATACTATCTACTGTTTTTCAAAATGTTCTATTAGCATCAAACAGCTATGTCCCGAAAAGTGTCTTGGATATTGGAAGAATGAGTATTCCACTAGTGGAACTAAGGATGTGCATCATGGAAAGAGTACCCTTAAGGGAGCTCATAAAGATATTGAGATGAAGTATTATGGTTTGCTTTTGTTTGGTACCAACACTAGCACAAAAATAAAAGATAAGACCTCTAAATGGAGAACTGCCAGGAAGGGCAAGGCAATGGTTATGCATGTCAAGTCTCACCCAGCACCCCACCATATGATATGCAAAGATTCACATGCAGTATCCTTCAGATGCCCCTCTAATCACAAGAAGATTAATCATATATCTGTAGTGAGCTCCAATAGGAGGTATAACCAGTATACATGATGGTGATATGGAAATATTAGACACTTTGTCATTGATTGTTTATTCAACCCAATTATTTCAAGGGTAGCCACTGGAAGGAAACATCTAAGCTTGCACTCTTCCATAATGCACCTCTATTTTGTCAAAAGATGCTTGCAGGTTACCATCGCTAACAAGAATCTAGGACCCAATAAGATTTTAGTGCCTAAGAAAAAATAATCTCCTTCTGCAAGAATCTTCAAAGGCCAATCAAACTCATATCTGGTATTTGGACAATGGATTTTTCAGGAACAGGACTGGGACAAGAAGCCTGTTGATAGGTTATTCCTTAGTATAAGAAGGACCAAGAGTCATTTTTTGAGGATCTGACAAAGTAAAAAAAACTAAAGTATAGTAAGATCTCAAATTGTATAGTCACCATCACAAGGGTAGCTTATGTAGATGGATTACAACACAATCTGATTAGCATAAGTCAATTATATGATCTTGGCTATGTGATTATCTTCCATAAGGATGAGTGTCTGATTAAGAAATCTGAAGAGATTATATTAAGTGGTACTTGGAGTAGAAATATTTACTACTTAAATTTCTTTTGTACTAGCACAGATTCTTTTATAGGTATTATCGCTAAGAATATAGCATCTCACTATGTGCAATAGCACAAATGGCTGGCTTACATAAACTATAAGACAATCAATAAGCTTTTATTAGAAAACCTAGTTAGGGCTAGCCTAAAGTGGAAGTGTGTCTAGGAAAGCTCTTGTCATGCATGCTAAAAGAGCGAGGAAACAAAGGCCTCCTTCAAACCCATTAGGGTTAAGGACTCCACTAGATGTTTGTACTTACTGCATATGGATCTATTTAAACCTATGTCAATTCACATCTTATGAGGTAAAATCTACACTTTTATGATTGTTGATGAATTCTCTAGGTTAACATATGTGTTCTTTCTTAAACAAAAGTTAGATACCCTAGAAATATTTACCAACTTTGTTAGGCAAATCCAAAATGAAATGGGTAGTTCTGTTGTCAAAATTAGAAGTGACATTGGAACTGAATTTCAAACAGGAGTTGTGACCAAGTTATGTGAAAGTCTAGGTATCTTTCAGGAGTTTTCCTATCCTAAAACTCCTCAATAAAATAGTGTTGTAGAGGGAAAAAAATAGAACCCTTATTGAAGCTTGTAGAACTATGTCGAGTGACTCTTCACTCCTAGAACCTTTCTGGGCTAAGGTTGTCAATATATCTTGCCATGTACAAAATAGAGCATTGATCAACAAGAACCACAATAAGACTTCTTATGAGCTTGTGAAAGGTAGAAAATGAACCTTAGTCAACTTCAAAATCTTTGGAAGTAAGTGTTATGTGTTAAACAATGGGAATCACTATCTAACTAAGTTTGTTGAAAAGGCTTATAAAGGGATTTTTATTGGATAAAGTTCCCATAGTAGAGCTTGCATGTTATTCAAAAAATCAGACTAAAGTTGTAGAAGAATCAATTCATATTGTATTTGATGCGACCAACCTAATATATAAAGTTTGGCCTAGTTCTTCTAGTATTGCAGGTATTGAGCAAAGTATGGAAAATGTGTCCATCAATGAACAAGAAGAGAGAAGTAATCTAACCTCACCACATGTACTAGTTAAAGATGGAAGATATCCTAGAGAAGATGTATAAGATGATGTTGAAAGAATAAAGCAGGCTGAGACTCAAATTAAACCTAAAGGATAAGAAAATGGAGAAAGGCTGTCAATAGCAACAAGGCACCAAAGGGATCACCCACAGAGTCAAATTATTGGTGACTTGGGTTAAGGATTTCAAACTAGTAAAAGTATAATAAATAAAGTGTTCTACTTGAGCTTTCTTTCATAGGTCGAGCCAAAGAAGTTTGAATAATCCAACTCAGATTCATCCTAGATCTTGGCTATGCAAGAGGAATTGAACTAGTTCAAGAGATGCAAAGTCTGAAAGTTGGTCCCAAGGTCTTATGACCATAATGTCATTGGGACAAAGTGGGTATTCAAAGATAAGCTTGATGAACAAGGAGTGAAAATAAAGAAAGAAAAAAAGCAAGACTGTTTATATGGGAATATAGACAAGAAGAAGGAATAAATTTAGATTAGAGCTTTGTACTAGTGGCCAGATTGGAGGTAAAAAGGTTGTTTCTACCATATGTTGCTCACAAAGGATTTAATGTTTATCAAATTAATATGAATTCTGACTTCCTCAATGGAGACTTAAACGAGGAAGTATATGTAGAACAGTATCCAGGTTTTATAAAATCTTCTCGCCTTAGTCATGTTTCCTTTTTAAGAAAGGCATTATATAATCTCAAATAGGCTCCTAGAGCATGGTATAAGACCCTGTCTAACTTACTCATTGAAAATAAATTTTCAAGGGGAAAGATAGATAAGTCATTATTCCTAAGGAAAGTGAATAGCAAGATTCTGCTAGTATAAATCTATGTAGGTGATATAACCTTGGACCTACAGATGATAATCTTTGTAAAAGGTTTGCTAACCTTATGCAAGGAAAATTTGAAATGAGCAGTATCAGAGAGTTGAAATACTTCTTAGGCCTCCAAGTGAAATAATTTGAAGATGGCATCTTCATCTCTCAGACAATGTTCACAAAAGAGCTAATTAAGAAGTTTGGAATGGAGAGTAAAACCTCAATAAGGACTACAATGGGATCCAATGTATCACTGGACAAAGATGAAAATGGGAAACCTCTTAAATGAAACCATGTACAGATGTATCATTGGATCCCTGCTCTATCTGACTGCCAGTATACCAGACATTATTTTTTTTACATGTGTTTGTGCTAGGTATCAAGTGAACCCTAAGGAATCTCACTACTCCTATGTCAAGTGGATTCTAAGATACCTTTAGGGTATACCAAATATTGTCTTATGGTACCCTAAGAGTAAAGACTTTGAGCTAAAAGGATTTTTAGATGCATATTTTGTAGGGTGTAGGGAAGATAAGAAAAGCACTTTAGGAACATGTCAATTCGTTTGAAGAAGGCTAATTTCCTGAAGTAGTAAAAAGTAAACTAGTGTGGCTATCTAAAATACAAAATCAGAATACATCTTTATCAGAAGTTATTGTGCCCAACTACTATGGATACAACATCAACTAAAGGATTATAATATTAAGCTAAGTAGATCTCCCTTATTTTCTTATTCTTCAAGTTCCATCTAAATTACAAGAAAATCATATGTCATATAATAGGACTAAGCGACATTGAGATCATGTATCACTTTATTAGAGAGCATGTAAAGAAATAAGACATCTGTCTTGAGCTTGTTCCCACTGACAGATAAGTGGCAGACATCTTTACTAAGCCTCTAGATGAAGAGAAAATCAATTTCTTCAAATTTGAATTGGGCATGTTGAATCTAGAATGATTTCATATTTTATCCTTGGTTGCATTTTTATCCTTGCAAATTTTATTTTTTTTCACAAATATTATATTATGCATGTAGATATTAGGCCCCAAATAAGGATTTAGGAGATATGCCTTATATGGCAAGATATCGGCCTAACGGGAAGCAAAAGGAGGTAATTAATATTTATCAAGGAGGACATCTTATATATATACATACTAGATAATTATTTCTGAATAAAGGTACGCACCCCTTGGACTTCCCATTTTATATCTTAAATACCCGTAAAACCCCAAATGTCGACACCAAGGCTTTCGAATTCTTGCTCATGTTCAACCAAAAAGCTTTCTCTCCTCCAAATCCTCAACATTCTCAAAGACATCCAAGGCAAGTTTTTCTAAAAAGATTAATACTGGAAGTCAAGTCATCAGGGGTGGATTCAAGAATTGCCCTAATATCCAGAATGTGATACTCCTTCTAAGTGCAGCATGTCTGGAGGTAATTCTTTTGGAACCCACTAAAATTGTGCCCATTATAGTAAAAGCATTCTTTAATAATGCAAAAATTAGTAGTTTAGAGTCGAACATTATAACCACAATCCTGAAACAGCGTCTTTGCATTAGTGCCAGAAGTATAAGTCGGCTGTTAGAGCTTCCTACTCTCACTGAAGGAGAAGAGGAAGAGGAAATTTTAAGGGAAGATCACCAAGTAACCCTAGAATGGTATAACTACTCTATAGAGTAATATGGGTCCTTATAAAAGAGCAACACGAACCCCCTAGAAAATTACTGGCTGACAGGATAGGTAGGGCTCTCTTATGAAAACCTGTATCCCATAACAGAATCTCTATGGAGATGGTCAACCTCATGACATAAATAATCTCCGCCAATAGGATTGACTAGAGCCAACTTATTCTGAGGAAGTTGAAGGGATGTTTGAATTCCCCCAGCATCGGGAGGATTGTTTCACTTTACCTCTCCAAATGTCTAGGAGATAAACTGAATGAGGCACACGAGGTACCTCTACACTATCTCAAGAAGATAGACTATGGGACCTTAAAGAGGTGGAAAAACTCTTCCCTAAACCCAAAAAGGGAGGAGAAAGTTCTAAATAACCTCAAGATGAGAAGAAGAAGACTCTCATGCACCGCTTTTATCCACATATAATCGTGAAACATACAATTAAGTGACTAACAAAATTGCAAAAAGCAATTATAGGAACACCCAGTTCCGCAAACATGTGCATTTTCATTCCTAAGTGGACTGCTGGGTATTATATCCACAATAACCTTGATTTGAAGAAGTGTACCTTGAACGAAGATGAATTGAGTTTGTATTTTTTGTTGTTTATTTAGTCATGTGCTTGAAGGATTACATTACTCAGTACAAAATAATGTCAGTTTATAGTGGGTCATGAAACATGGGACTATACAATATAATCCCTCATTATGTAGGCCAAAGTGTTGATACACGTGCAGTCTCTCTATTGGATTGTACTTCTTTTACAAGTGCATTAGAATGTTCAAGGGAGGACAAGTTGTTGTATTCAGAAGAAACATAATATTTTCCTAAGTAAAATTCATCAAGTATAATAGTGGATACTCGTTTAATTCATCGAGTACACATATGGATACTCGTCGAATTCGTCATGTATACCTACTAAAATTCGTCGAATTCATGGTGTTTACTTGGAGAATCTTTTATATGATCTTGGAAATCAGTTAAGTAAGATTCTTCGAGTATCCGTATGTATACTCGGCAAATTCATTGAGTGTTCATACTGACACTCGTCGAATTCACCGAAATAACGAGTCAATACAGGTCGAATTCATCAAGACTCACTAGAAAAGCGTTAAGTTCTCGAATCTACATTTTTGGATTTGTTTAAGTTAAATTCGTCAGATATCGAAGCTATTTGTCGAGTATTCTCATGGATATACGACGATACTCGACGAATGTACTTAGCGAAATTTTTTCCCGATTTTTCTTTCTGATGAGTCTCTGGTTCAAATCGACAACCATGTATAATGCATATGGACTTTTCGCTTAGGAAAGATTTTTCTATCCGTTAGAAGAAGGAATCCTATAAATACCTAGGTTTAATTCGTTCAACCCTAATCGCTCTTCCGCATTTGAAATCGTGAAAAGGTCGCTCGTTCTCTATCATATGTACAACCTTCAGAAATTGATTTTGCAGCCTTACTCCACACGATCGTTGATTCCTTCAAGTATATATTCGACAAATCTCTTCTCAAGTTTTCTCGAAGCTTTTGGATCTCATCGGATTGAAGTTTTCAGATCAAGCTTTCAAGATTAACTTCAATTATTCTCCTTCTACAAGACCCTCAAGTTTTCATTCTAAGGAAGAAGAAGATTGAACATTTTCATATCTGAAGAAATATATTGGTTTTCAATCTAAAGTGTTGTATAAAAATTTTTTGTACTATTATAGGAAGTTTTCACTTCCGAAGTGTAGATCCTTGACCTTAGATCGAGTTGTATGAGAGTTTGTTCTCTAAGTATAGGATAAGTTGTTCTCCGAGAAGTAGGTGTGGTGACTCCGAGTTGTAAGATTTTATTAAATCTGAGAAAGGTGAAGTAGCTGAATCTAGCCCTTTGTAGTAGATAGGCGAGGTGGGATATTGGATGTACCTAAACCGGGGAACCACTATAAATTCCTTTATTGTGTTGTGTTTGTTCTGTGTGAATGCTTACAATAATTTTTAGTCTGCTTTTAGACACAGAACTCACCTATTCACCCCCCTCTAGGTGATTATGGTAGTAACTAGATACTTTCAATTAGTATCAAGGGAGGTTATTCTGTATAAGGTTAACACCTTGAATAAGATCTCCATCTAGTTGTTAGAGCACAAGTTTTCTATAATGGAAAGAAGTAAGGGCATGTCCTCATTGAATCTTATAGTGTGTACAAAGGAGAACTTTCCTATGTGGAAGGAAAGAGTTATATTCTTTATAGAAGTGGCTGATCCCATGATCTTTCAGATTGTAGAAGAAGGAACTCACATTCCTAATCAACCATCTGCTTTGAATCCAACCATGATGATTCCTAAAAAGATGATGGACTTATCCAAAGATGAGATTGCTCTCATCTCCTTGGACAAGAAGACCAAAAATATAATTGCAAGTGTAGTGGATGACTCAATGTTGCAAAACCTTTTCCAATGTAAATCTGTTAAGGATATGCGGGATTCTCTTTTATTCTAATGGAAGGTACTTAAGAAGTAAGAGATGATCGATGATCTTTACTCAATCAGGTGTACGAGGCCTTCAAACAAGTCCTAAAGGATACCATTGCTGACAGTTATGAAAATATTTTAAAGATCATCAATAGTTTGAGAAACTATGGCAGGGCATTCACTAATGATGAACTGAACGATAAATTATTAAGAAGCATGATGAAATAATGGGACACTAAGGTCATGGCAATTATATAATTTGGAAAGTTGCCCTACACTGAGCCTCAAAATATATTCGGGAAGCTCCTATCTTATGAACTGCAAATAAATATAAGGAAGAAAGAAGAGCAAAACTGTAAGACTTCAAGCAAAGAGAAGTCTATAGAACTAAAGGCCGAAGGGTCAAAGAAATCTAAAGTTGCATCACCA
Organism: Platanthera zijinensis; assembly: GCA_039513925.1. Taxonomy (NCBI): domain Eukaryota; kingdom Viridiplantae; phylum Streptophyta; class Magnoliopsida; order Asparagales; family Orchidaceae; genus Platanthera; species Platanthera zijinensis. Next base: position 55,303,097 of record CM077091.1, on the reverse strand, counting down.
GCATGGACACAAGCTTCTGATGTTCATGAAGATTCGGTGCCAAGCACCTCGGGCTCTGAAATGTCTTATATAGAGTTCCCACTTATCTCTAAGCAATTCAAAATAATGCTTAGCAAAAGGAGGCAAATGAAAAATCAGTCCTCCGCCTCTAATTATAGAAGGTAATATCGTGATGGTAATCGTTCTAAGAAAAGTCACATCAGAGATGATAGGTATAAATCAAAACTAAATAAACATTCTTCTTCTAACATCATTTACTAGTATTGTAGCTCAGAATCTTCTTAACAACTGGACTCAAGTGAGTCAAGCTCAGATAATGAAGAAGCTTACTTAGGCTCATTGCTCAATGAGATGAGGAAGTAGACAATTCCTAATACAAAAAGATGGTAAACTCGCACACCATGCTATCAGAATCAGAAACATCGTCTAATGGTCATAAAGACTACTCTTCTGAGGAAGATGATTCTAACTTGATGGCTTGTCACCAAGTACTTTTGAAAGCCTTTGACAAATGTCGTAAGGTGTTCAAAAAGCAATCAAAAGAGATTGCTTCCCTCAAAGCGGTGGAATCAAGTCTGAGGGAAGAAATTGGAGAATTGAATCCTCTCAGAGATGAAGTTCACTCCTTGAAAGAGGAATTAAACTGCCCAACTGAGCTACTAAGTCATAAGGAGAAGTTCTTAGATGAACTAAAAAAAGCCTTTTGCTTGAGAGGAAACTTGTTGAAAGCTACTCCAAGCCAAAGACTATTCCTCCACACATTGATGAATTTTTTGCCCCCAAGAAGGGTAGTGGTCTAGGCCATGTAGCTGAGAAAGGTAAGGATGCTAAGTGAGCTGCTAACGAAGGCAAAGGGAAGGCACCTCAGAGTTAGCCATCTTTTAAGAAGGTAATTTTTCCCACAAATCAATATGACCTTGAAACGTCTTATGGTAATCTTGCTAGGTCTACTTATGTGGAGCCTAAAAAGAACTACTAAGGATGGACCCATCCCCGAGACTTTGGTACAGGTGTTTTTAAGGCACCTTATGAAGGATAACTCTTAAAGATTATGGTCCCTACATTCATGGACCAAGTATCAAGAAAGCACCCAAAACCAAAACTGTTGTTCCTAAGGCTTAGGAGATAATGAAGCTTTGTGTGTGCTGTAATCATGAGGCTTCCACCTCCAAATTTATAGCACTTTCTAGAACCCCCATTCAGAAGGTGAAGTAGGAATATAAAAGATGGTACAACAAGTTTGACTATTAGTTTGCGGCAAAATTTGTCACTTTGTCGTGGATTGTTGATTATATCCAGTTAAATATGAAACTTCACGAGTTAACGTTGCGAGATTGACCACTCGAAATGTTAATATTCCTAGTGGTGTTAAGCTAACCAGGAACCAAGGACCTAAATCTGTTTAGGTTCCTAAGGGTAAGTAATTTATGAATGCAGGTATGTCCAAAGGCCAACAAAACTCCTATTTGGTATTTGGACAGTGGATGCTCTCGGAATATGACCGGGACAAGAAGCCTACTTCTTGAATATACCCCAGTTGAGGGCAGCCCAAAAGTCATTTTTGGCGGTTCAGACAGGGGAGTAACTAAAGGCTATGGTATGATTTCCAACGACATAGTCTCCTTCACAGACGTGGCTTATGTTAAAGGATTGCAATATAATCTCATAAGCATAAGCCAATTATATGATAAAGGTTATATCATTGAGTTCTATAAGGACAAGTGTCTGATAAAACCGTCAGCCAATTTGGAGACAATCTTAACAAGTACTAGGAGTAGAAACATTTTCTGTTTAAATTTTCTTTGTTTCGACGCTTCTACACTACTGTGTCTTTTAGCAAAAGAAAGTGTGTGTCTCTATGACTAATGGCACAAGAGATTAGCACATATTTATTTTAAAACAATAAGTATTCTATTTTCTCAAAACTTAGTACGTGATGCTCCCAGTATTAAGTGCCTTAAAGAGAGTCCATGTCACACATGCCAAATGGGTAAGCAGACAAGGGCTACCTTTAAGGGTATTGTTGAAAAATATTCTTCTAGATGTTTGTATCTACTTCATATGGACTTATTCGATCCTATGCCAATTCATAGTCTAGGAGGTAAAGTCTATACGTTAGTTATACTCTCATTTTTCATGTGTGTTCTTTCTAAAACACAAGTCAGAAACCTTCAATGCTTTCACGAATTTTGTCAAGCAAATTCAGAATGAATTGAACTTATCAGTGGTCAAAATCAGAAGTGACAATGGAACAGAATTTGAGTCTAGGGCCAAGATAAAATTTGGGTAAGTCAAGGTATCTTTCATTAGTTTTCCTCCCCACATACTCCACAGCAAAATGGAGTTGCCGAGAGAAGGAACAAAACTCTCATTGAAGCATGTATAACTATGTTGAATGACACTTCACTATTAGAGTAATTTTTGGCTGAAGTAGTCAACACAGCATATCACGAGTAAAATAGAGCATTAATCAACAAAAGCCATCGCAAGACACCTTATGAACTGTTGAAGGGAAAAAAATCGACTGTGTCCTACTTTAGGAACTTTGGAAACAAATGTTTCGCACTTAATAATGGGTAGTATTGTCGAACAAAGTTTAATGAAAAATGTTTCGAAGGTATTTTCGTAAGTTATAGTAGCCATAGTAACGCATTTAGGATTTTCCATAAGAAAAGCTTGGTTGTCGAAGAGTCTATTAATGTTGTATTTCATGAGACAAGTATGCTTTATAGCAGCTCATCTAGTGTTTTTGGTGAAGATGCAGTTACTAAGATAAAAGGGCTAAACTTGGAAGACGCTATCAAGGAAGATGCTCCAAACTCAATTAAAGACATTAATCCCAGCATGGTTGAAGAGGAACTTCAAGATGAAAAATCTCCATCCACCTGTTAAAGGGGCACCATGTGTGGCAGAACCTTTTGGTGGGATGGGAAGGAATCTAATGTTCAGACACACAAGAGATCACCATGTTGATTTGATCATCTGAGATAAAAGTGACGGTATAAGAACCAGAAGATGTATAGCTAACAAAGTTTTGCAACATAGCTTTCTTTCACAGGTTGAGCCGAAGAAATTTAAAGAATAAAATAAGGATGCTTCGTGGAAAATAGCTATGTAAGAGGAGCTCAATAAGTTTAAAAGGTGCAAAGTTTGGGAGCTAGCGTCAGGGCCCAAAGGATAGTACGTGAATTGAATGAAATGGATATTCAGAAACAAGCTGGAAGAAAAATGGAGTGATTATAAAGAATAAAGCCCAGCATGTAGCACAGGGATATAGACAAGAAGAAGGGATCGACTTCGGTCAAACTTTTGCTCTGGTGGCCAGACTCAAAGCGATCAGGTTATTTCTAACGTATGCTGCTCACAAAGGATTCAAAGTTGATCAAATGGATGTGAAGTTAGCATTCCTCAACGATAATCTAAAAGAAAAAGTATATGTAGAACAACCCTCAAGTTTTGTCAACCAAAACTCTCCCTAAACATGTTTATTTTATAAATAAAGCATTATATGGTTAAAAAAAACCTCCCTGAGCTTGGTATGAGATGTTATCTAACTTTCTTCTTGAGAACAAGTTTATAAGGGTAAAGATAGATAAGACATTATTTTTTAGGGAAGTGAACGGCAAGATTTTCCTAGTGTAAATCTATATCAATGATATTATCTTTGGATCTATGAATGACCACCTTTGAAAGATGTTTTCTAAACTAGTGCAAGGGAAGTTTGAAATGAGTAGTATGGGTGAGCTGAAGTATTTCTTAGGACTTCAGGTGAAGCAATCTGACGATGGAATTTTCATCTCTCAGAAGATGTTCACCAATGAGTTGAGTAAGAAATTTGGAATAGAGAGTGCATCCTCTATGAGTACTCCAATGGGTTAAACTATGTCTCTGGACAAGAATGAGAAAGGGAAACCTTTTGATGAAACTAAGTACATAAGCATAATTGGATCCTTGCTCTACCTTACTGCTAGTAGGTCATACATAATGTTTTCAACATGCGTATGTGCTAGATATCATGTGAACACTAAGGAATCTCATTACATTGCTGCAAAGAGGATTTTGAGATACCTTAAGGCAGACCAAATCTTGTCTTATGGTACCCAAGAAGTAATGACTGCGAGCTAATTGGATTTTCAGATGTTGATTTTGTAGGTAGAAGGTATGACAGGAAAATCACTTCTAAAACCTATCAATTACTAGGAAGAAGGTTAATTTCTTGGAGCAGCAAGAAACAAAATTGTGTGGCTATCTCAACTATTGAGTCATAGTATATCTCTGTAAGCAGTTGTTGCACATAACTTCTATGGATAAGGAATCAGCTCGAAGATTACATCATGAACCTAAAGGACATTCCAATATTTTGTGACTCCTCTAGTGCTATTGTTATTGCTAATATTCTAGTCTCTCACAGCCGGACAAAGCACATCGAGATAAGGTACCATTTCATCCGAGAATATGTGGAGAATGGGGACATCAATCTCAGTTATGTCCCGATGGATAAGCAAGTCGCAGATATTTTCATGAAGCCGCTGGATGAGGCCAAGTTCTCTTTCTTGAAAATGGAACTTGGTATGCTCAACAATGACTCATGAATATGGTCAAGGACTCAGACAAAAGTCGGTATGGTTAAGTAATTCTCTCGCATTTCAGGAATTCTTCATTTCAAGGAGTTCAGAAAACCCTAAGGCAAATTCGTAGTATATTCTCGCAAAATCTGGACGAATTCGTCTAGATAGGCTAAGTAACGTTGCCAACTTTTGACGAATCGGACTCTTCACCGTTGTTATTTCGATAAATTACTGGGCTTACTCAAGGAATTTCGACGAATTTCACTTAGGTCATTTTTCATCTTTCTTTATTGGATCTGAAGGGTCACTTCCGACAAAGGTATGTGTGCTTCTCTCTCTTCCAACTTTAATTCTACATAAATAGGACTTAATTGGGTAAACGGACTTTACAATCATCGAGAACTTTTAAGAATTCTGTTGAGAAGACTTCGTCGAACTATTCTTCTTTCCACGAACTGTTAATCTCACTGATTCGTCTTCTCATCTTCTCGATCATTCTCCATGGCTCCAAGAGGTACAGAAAACCTTTAGGTAGGGGGATAACTTGTTCGCACAGGGTTTGCCACTACTTCCGATGAATTTCCCAACATCATCTTGATGTTCAAGGCTGCCAGACTTCCATTCATCCTGGAACATCCGTGCAAGGTTCTAGATAGGTATGTCTTGTAATTCTTTCAACACGCTAAGCTCCGTCATGAGGATATGGTCATTAAAAGCAAGGTCAGGAATCTTTCCATCAAAGTGTAGGCCTCCCCCATCACCCGATTCCTGAAACTTCCAGAAGTTAAAGAGGTCAAACTCATTGAAGATAGTGATTTCATTAGAGCGTTATTGTTCTGTGGACTGCCTCGAGGAACTTCAGCCATCAAAAGGAAAGCTATGAATGATGAAGGAAAACTTCTATTTGATGTCATCGGGAAAGTCCTACTATGCAAAGTTTGCTCCCATGACTACCTCTCTAATGACATGTTCAATCTCCTGGCATAATCATCTGCAGGAAGAGAATTGATTGGGGAGCAGTTCTATTTGGAAGTATAAAAGACAGTTTGTGTGCTCCAAATTTTGGATGGAACTCAGCCTGTATTTGAACCAATTTGATAGAAACACCTTTGACATGACGGCAGGTGTACCAATCCATTACCTAAAGAGGATTGACTCCTTGATTTTCTCCAAATGAGAAAGGAGAATCCCCAAGTAGGGTGGACTCAGAGAATTTACTGAGGAAGAGGAAAAAGTTGTTCATGATGATAGGATTACTACTCCTACCCCCATGAGGCTCCTGAAAGCTCTGGTGTAGGAGTTGAGGGGGAGTTAGTTTTTACTCAAGTGGTTACTGATGTTCCAATGTCTTTGCTTGTTCCTACTTCTACAGAGATAGTTATTGTAGATACAGTTATTGCAGAATTGGTTGTTCAAGACACAGTTGCAGCTGAGGAAGTGGCTAATGATAGTGTTCTTGATGTTGCTTTAAAGGAGGTTTTGTCTATGGATGTTGGTGGTGTTAAAATAGAGGTTAATGATCTTAATGATGATGGTATTGAGATGTTTGGGGATGGTGTTGCTGATACTGATGAAGTTTTTGATGATTTCTTTGTTGGGGATGAACAATTTGATGTTACTAACATGAATGGTGCGCACGATAAAGAAAGTGTGTTGGATTCTGATGAGATTACTGCTTCTACAAACATGTTCGTAAGTCTCCCAGAGATTCTTCAATCAGTGGATGAGGGGGAGCAGATTCAGCCTTCAATTTTAGCTCAAACAGAACTTAATCAGTTTATTTACAATCTATAGAGAAGTATTTATAGGATTCTAGGTGGATCTCCTATTGAGGGGGAGGACATCGTGGTAATTTCTGATGAGGAAGGAGAAGCTGAGATGCTTCCTCCTGTCGTAGAGGCTAAAGATCCCGCTTTAATGCTGAAAGCTCATATATCTCAAGTGGCAGAGTCTTTTAGTGACTCTAAGGATGTTGTTAATCTTCCCTCTCCTTCAAAAATTTAGACTGCATACATTTCAAGTTCAAGTACAGATAATTTCTTGTTGAAATCTATTAAAGCCATGATGGCCAAGCAATAAGCTCATTTTGATCTCTCTCTCAAGAAAGTTCTTAAGCAAGTGAAAGAGGTGGAATGGGATGTGAAGAATGGACTTGCTGAAGTCAAGGTTCATTTTGATATGTTAGAATCCACTCTGGATACCCGGTTTATTCAAGGTGGGCAAGCTATTATTCACACTATGAATGGGCTGAAGAGCAATCTTTATGTGTTAAAGAAAGTTCATGAAAATGCAAAGACTATTATTACAACCCAAAATGTCGAGATGAACTACTTTGACAGTCAGATGGCGCACTATAGTAGTGAAATAGCTAGGTCTGTACTTTAGGAAGTTAGACAGGGGGAGGAAGAACTTAAAGCTGTGGTGAATGCGATTGAAGCCACCATTGAAAGCTCAGTTTTAAAGTGTCAAAAATTACAGTTATGATAACTTCAAATGGCTACATGGAGAACTATTTAGAGTTCCAGGATATGCTGAAGCTAGTATGACAGAACCTGGGCATATTGACGTTCATCCTGGTCAGGACTATCCTCAATACTTGATAGAAACTCAAGATATTCCAAAGGATTACCATCAGTTTCAAACAGAATGTGTTGTTGTTGCTACTAAACCAGATTTTGAAGTGTTTGAAGAATTTCCTCAACCAGCTATCAAGAAAAGAAAATTTGAAGTCGTCTGCTCACAGGTCTAATCCTAACAGGGAGCAGTGTGAAGTATGGAGCCCAATCTCCAAGGGCATTATTCTGGATACTTTTACTTTGGTTGATATGGGAATAAAGACAGGTAGTCGCATTATAGTAGGGAGGAATGGCAGAAACATGAGGTAGCAAATGCTAAAAGAAGAATTCATTTCAGAAAATTCAGAAGAGATGATGCAAATGCTCCTCCTCCTCTACCAAAGTATTTCCCGAAGCCCAAGGCTTACTTTGACAAGTAGATTCAGAAGAACAAGGGCAAACATGACTGAAGTTTATATTTTCTCTAATATTCATTGTGTGAAAATCGTTTGACCCGATAGAACTATTTATATATACATTAATGTTGTGCCTGAGATAGAACTTCTTATTACTTGCTTTTATTTCCTTGTCTTTATATAATATTATCTTGTGCGCAATTCACATTAGTGCATAGGGTTCTGACTTCTTATAATAGGGGGAAGATTGTTAGGTAATGTATCCACAATAACCTTGATTTGAAGAATTGTCCCTTGAACTAAGATGAATTGAGTTTGTATTTGATATTGTTTGTTTAGTCATGTACTTGCAGGATTATATTACTAAATATAAACCAATGTCAGGTTACAGTTGGTCATGAAACACAGGACTATATAATATAATCTCTCATTGTGTAGGCCAAACTGTTGACTCACGTGTAATCTCTATATTGGATTGTACTTTTATTACAAGTGCATTAGAAGGTTCAAGGGAGGACAAGTTGTTGTATTCAAAAGAAATAGAAGATTTTTCCTAAGTAAAATTCGTCGAGTATAGTAGTGGATACTTGTCCAATTTGTCGATTATACATATAGATACTCATTGAATTCATCGTGTATACCTACTGACACTCATCGAATTCCGCGTGTTTACTTAGAGAATCTTTTATATGATCTTGGAAATCGGTTAAGATTTTGCGAGTATCCATATGTATAATCGTTTAATTTCTTGAGTGTTTATACTAACACTCGTAAAATTCATCGAATATACCAATTGATACACGTCGAATTCGTCGAGACTCATTGGAAAAGCGTTGAGTTCTCGAATCTACTTTTCTGGATTTGTCTAAGTTTAATTCCTCAGATATCGAAGTGATTAGTCGAGTATTCTCATTGATATTTGACGATACTCGACAAATGGACTTAGCGAAATTTTTTTCCCGATTTTTATTTCTGACGAGTCTCTGGTTAAAGTCGACGGCCATGTACAGTACACGTGGACTTTTCGCATAGGAAAAAATGTTCTAGCCGTTAGAAGAAGGAATCCTATAAATACCTAGGGTTAATTTGTTCAACCCTAATCGCTCTTTTGCATTTGAAATCGTGAAAAGGCTACTCATTCTCTATCGTACGTATAGCCTTCAGAAATTGATTTCGCAACCTAACTCCACACGATCGGCGATCCCTTCAAGTATAGATTCGACAGATCTCTTCTCAAGTTTTCTCGAAGTTTCAGATCTAATCGGATCAAAGTTTTCAGATCAAGCTTTCAAGATTAACTTCAAGTCTTCTCCTTCTACAAGACCCTCAAGTTTTCATTCCAAGGAATAAAAATATTAAACATTTTCATATCTGAAAAAATAGATTGGTTTTCAATCTAAAGTGTTATATAAAATTTCTTTTTTACTATTGTAGGAAGTTTTCACTTCCAAGGTGTAGATCCTTGTGCTAGGATTGAGTTGTAGGAGAGTTTGTTCTCCGAGTGTGAGAGGTTGTTCTTAGAGAAGTAGGAGTGGTGACTTCGAGTTGTAAGATTTGATTAATTCTAAGAAAGGTGAAGTAGATGAATATAGCCCTCTGTTGTAGATAGGCGAGGCGGGACAGTGGATGTACCCAAATTGGGGAACCATTATAAATTCATGTGTTGGGATGTGTTTGTTCTGTGTGATTGCTTATAATAATTTTTAATCAGCATTTAGACACAGAACCCACATATGCACCCCCCTAGGAGATTTAGGTTGACAACTAGATACTTTCATGGGCATTCATTGGTTCTTTTATGTTATAATGGTAGCACACATACACATGCTCACCACCCCTTAAAAGAATTCAACCATGAATTTGAAGAAGGAAGACCGATACTAGATGCTGATACCAAATTGTTACACCCCCATCTGTCATGAAGAATATAGTAGAAGGTCCATCCGGGACCCCACGCCATATTCTACGGACTGTCAGTGGAGTTACGCTTTGAAACCAAGAAATATACAAGTCCTAACTCAGAGTTGCATTCTAGCGGAAGTATTTAAAAGTTACTTAGAACAAAAACATAGTAATGTCCACTAACAACACAATAGGAATGATATTCAAAATACACAAAGTGTTTTGGCCTTAAGGCCTACAACTATTCCATTCACAATCATATATTACATACATTAGCACACAGCCCGGCCACATATAAAAACAGTAAAACACACTTCACTTGGCCTTCGAGGGCCGGCATAACTCAAAGGGGCTTCAGTCCACTACTTCCCGCTCGGCTCTCCAGCACCTACATAGGGACAATCCACCAAGAGGTGGTAAATAAGGTAACGATCATCTTTAGCTGACCAAATTATAATGACCCTATCCCTCACTCAGGGCGGCAGTGCTCCTTCCCCGCAGGTACACAACATGTATGTATATAATGGCTTCAGAACATGCAATTTAAGCACAATTCACCATATATATTAGCACGCATGGCACACGCCCCGTGCACTCAGGGCACATTTTTGGTGTTCTGGACTTTCCCAGGCCCACCACCGTACTCAGTGATGGTTCAATAATTGTTTGAGCATAACTAGTCTTTCCAGCACAAAGCCTAAGACTCTCATCTATGGATATGTCAATATTAAAGACATTCTCTAAGATTCACTTCAGTGACTCACTCCAAGTTGATCGGTATAGGGTTGGGTACAGTTCAGTCATAGCCCATTGCTTAAATGTCGGGCACAATAAACAATGACATGAGTTAGCCTCCCCTTGCATATACATAAAATACATAACTGCATTATGTTTTAAGATTGGCACTCATGACCACCAAAGCTAGGCAATCAATGCTCATAGCTCAATATATTTACTCTTAGTCTCCTAGAGACAGGCCTTGTAAACATAGCTCTCTGGAAGCTACTGACAGTGGTAGCACTATCGTCGTGTGGTAGGGGACAAAACATTATTTCTTCCCTTAATTTTGGGTGTTTTCCTAGACACCACTCTAATACTCTCACTATAGCAACCTGCACACCCCATGAATCTGTAAACCACATGTTTAACCATGGAGTCTTATCCGACATGCAAAAAAAAGATAACCATCACCAATCCATACCAACCTGTCCAGATGGGCTTCTCATAGCATGCATTTTTTGTACTTTGATTCTGGATTCTATATATAAATTCTAGCAGGGATACTTTGTCTCGACCCATCAGAAATCCCCTCATTCTCCACTATTTAGTGGGTGACTTCATGCAACTTTCAAAATTAAGGCTTCACATGTACAAGAAGGAAGATAATTACCCTTATAGATAACTTAGGAGCCATTAAATCACAGCTGATCTAGATGGAAATGGTCACAGCACCTTCCTCTCCGTGAATCTGGCTTCGGCTCACAAATCTGACCACAAGAACGCATTTACAGCTTACCTAAAGGGCTAGATCAGTCTTTCCTTTGCTCGCATATCCTTCTCGTTCTTCTATCTCAGAATCCAAGAGAGACAGAAAGAGACAAATGAGGAATAACCTACTACCGCTGTGCAGTAGCTTAGGCGGTGGACGTTTGGCCCAATTGGTGTCATTATACCGCCCAAAGACTGCCTCAACCTTATCTGAAATGTGGCACACTACCGCCAGCATTACCTCTACCGCCGGACGGTACCGTCCAGAGACAATGGTCGAATTAATTCATTGGCTACCACCGCGTGGTATCACACTACCTCCGAGTGGTACCATCCAGACACGCTAGTATTTTAAATTAGCTGTATACCTCCAACGCTAGCTCTATCACCTTGTGATAACCTTTAGTGACCAACTTCCTGTTGTTTTTAGGAAATTTGGGGCATTACACTTTCCGTAGGTAGCGCAGATGTTTTGAAATTAAATCTTCTTTGGTGTAGTGGCGGATGGTATTTTTTTTTACTGCACACTTCGGGTATGCTCAATTTTGAGCATAGGTAACCTCTTCCTCAGCTCATTTATTTATTCTTTATTCTCATCAATTGCTCGTGGTGTTTAGATTATGTCTGGGGGAGGGTGTTGTATTGCGTGTTATTTGTGCACATGCGCATTGCACAGCATACTATAAGTACTCTTTATCTTATTTTTATAATATCATTGTTCATATTCCTTGCACATTATAGCACCCACTCGAGTGCATGTTTAAACATTAGCACATCGCAAGCTTGATCATTCTTTCGTACAAGATTTAAAAAACACAATGCTTGCTTGGGATTGTGAGGTTGATTAAAATGTTGACTCATGTAGTGCTCCTTGTTGAGTGCTCACATCTCGCATAGAAATTTGTGTAGATTCAGTTTCCTTTTATGCTTTTAGTTTATACTTTTTCTCTTAGTGTGGATATTGTTTACTCTACTCAAAATTGATGAATCTCATGTGAATCAAACAGTAGCATAGCATTGTGTGTAAACGTTCATTAGCCTCGTGTTACTTGATTCGGGAGGAAGGATAGTCTTTCTCGGTGGCTAAGAACATCACCAAGCTACTCTCGAAGCATGAGTATATGGTTAGCCAAGCGTGCGAGTGTTATGTAGGCCATAATTTTGGCTTGGGGTAGCTTATGTACCCATTCCTATCATATATCCTTGTTAACTCCATTGTGCCTACCTATCCATTGATTCAGCTCCACTATTGTCTCACTAAAGCCAAAATAGCTGATCCTAGTCACGCACCTGAATTTGAGCTTTAGTGTATTGTATTTTCTTGACTGGGGTGTTGATGGGGTGATTTTGTTGTAGATATGTGTATGTGCTCAATTGAATGCGCAGAAAAAATTGTGAAAAAACTTAGAAATGAAAAATAAAAAATGATATGAAAAAAGGTGAAAATGTAAAGTTTTATTGAAAATTTTTACGAGAGATTTTTGTGGAGTAGGCGGTGCACACATCCATATAATCAAATCTAAGTCTGGGGTTATGTTGCACCTGTACGCTATTGTGGCGTGAGGATAGTATTTTGTGCTAGCTCATTTGGGTTTAGTGTGTGAGCCATCATTTTTATCATTTGTTTACCTCACCTAAACCCAAGCCCCACTCTAAACCTTTGGTCCTACTGATTTGCGCATTGAGTCAAACTAGTGTCGTGGAGAGAGTTGAACGGGCGATCTTGTGGTCACTGACATTGATGAATTTATTTGGAGGTTATCCCAAGCCCCGGTCTTTGGTAATGCTCAACTCATCATTTAATATACTTTCTTCCAATGTGTGACCGGATGATTCACCGTGATTCAATTTTTGAGTATAAGTAATATATTAATACCCTCCTAGAAATTATAAACTATTATGTATATTTAAAAATTTCTTCTATTACTTTCTGTATGCGTAAGTATGTGACTTTGCATGGTACTCCACATTTGCAATTACTAAGCCAACTAGTCCTTTTTTCCACGGAGAGATGATTTGCTCGAGACGAACAAATGGTTAAGTCTGGGGGTATCACGAGTCTGATATTTATAGTGTTTTGTGGACTCATCTAGGCTAGTTTTAACTCACGTGCACTACAATTTTGGGTCGTTATTACACATATTTTACTTTGTTTGTAATTGTACACATAGTGCACTCTTAGGCCCATTTTGGTGGCAAGTGCGCTCAATGTCATTGGGGGTAACCACATGGTGCTCCCCATCCATTTTCTGATGTTTAATTGGTGCTGGTGTTGTGTACCCAGCTTTGTTTTTGCTATGCAAGTGGGCAGACCTCCATTGCTATCCTGATTCTTCCCTATAGTAATCGCACGGTCGTGCGTTTTTCTTTATGCATGATCGGTGCAACGTGTAATGCCTACATCTCCGTTTTCTGGTGAACTACCCCGGGTCGTGCAATTCACTCACGCACGGGCTGTTTTGCCCGTGCGTGACCAAATTGCATAACCTTATCTTTTTATCTAAAATTTTATGTTTGTATTGCCCGTGCATTTTCTTCACGCATAGTTCGAATCAACCGTGTGCGAAGGAAAACACACAATCTTCATGTTTTGCCTGATTTTTAATGATTTGTTACTAACCGTGCGATTTGTTCTCGCGCGAGCTATTTTGCTCATGCTTGATCAAAAACACACGACCTCCTACTATATCAGGCTGGGGGAGTTCTATGTTATTAATAAAGCACGATTCATGTATAGTCATGTGTTTGACTGTGCGTGACCATTTTTCATACTGGTTACTATTTAAGCTGCAGGACTCTGCCCATTTGGAGGAATCATCGAGAGCATAATCTTTTTGTGCTCAAGGGTTCCAGCTTGCCCCATTCCACCGCTCCACCTCTGGCAATCATCTCGAGGAGCTTTGGTTACACTTTTTTAGAACATCCTCTCAGTATCCTCTATCATATGCAATCTTCCGAGCACCATTTCTAGGGATTTCTTATCGCACTCGAAGTGTTCTCCGGAGAAGGCCATGATCGAAGTCTATTGATGAATAAGACGGGTTAGGTAACCGTGGACATGTGGTAACCCCACCTCTGAGCCGTGTGGGCCATGTGTTAACCCCACCTCTGAGCTGACGGGTTGTGCTGGACGCCGGGGGGGATCTTTGGGTCCGGCGTTCCTTCACTTGACCCGTGGCGCTCTGCTACTTATTTAAGAAATTAAGTAGCGCCCTTTTCAACAGTTTGGGCTTTTGGACAGTTGGGTATGCGCTTGATCCTACATCTTTTGAACCCCGAATGGCGGTCGAAGTTTGAGCTCGGACGAGAGTTTACAACCCTCGATTCTGGCTGTGAAACTTGGATGAGTCTTCATGCTTCAGTTGTATTCTTCCCTCCTCTCTATTTGTAGTACATTTTTCATTGAATTAATTATTATATGTGTGTCATTGTGCAAACCCTAAATTCTCTTTAATTCAATCTTTCATGTTTATGTGATTGTCTTGTGGTTTATGCTTGCGAGGAGTGTCTCCATCTCATCTCATCTCATCACCACCACCATCGTGAGAGTGTTGCACTAGAATTTTCTAGTGGCATGTGTTATGAAGAGGTGCTTATGACCCTTATCTTCCATGAACCTTCCATCCGCTTGACTTCTCGGCCATCCCTTGCAAAGCGGTGAAGATGACCCGCACTAGTAATTTAGTTATTGGTTTTCTTTGCTCAAACCAAAACAAAGCCTTGTTTTATTTTAACTTGTTGGAACCCCACCTATTTTAGGGTTGATTTGGGCTAGGTTCACTATTATGATTGCATATATTGACCCACATAGTCTAGGGTCATAGGTCTTTATTAGATCTTAGGATAGGTCAACAAGTCAGTTTGATTGGACCAATCCCTCAGAAGACTTAGAAGACTGAAGATTTCAGAACAAGATAGATTTTTTTATGTTGAAGAAGTCGTTCGACGAAATCTGAATGGACTTTAATTATCTTTGTTCTCAGTTCGACGATCTCAAAGTTTCTTCTCTAAAGTTGAGATCGATGAAAGTTTAACTGAGTTCGACGAACTCTGATCTCTTATCAGTTGTTGAGTTAGACGAAAAACTATCTCAGTTCGATGAACTTGGAACCCATAATGGACAACATTAACTCAGTTCAAAGTTCTTGGGGCTCAGCTCAGAGAAAGAGAGGATTGAGTTCGACGATCATGGATCTCTGATCGACGAAATCTATCAGTTCATTATTTCTATTCTCTACAGTTAATTTTCGGATTGACCAAGGCTTATATAATATATTATTGCCTATATTGCTCTGAGTAATTAAATGCATATATTCTTATGAATATAGTGGTTTATTGGCAGCATTAATTACTAGATTTCATAGAGTAAATATTCGGCTTAATAACTAGGACAGTTAAGGAATCAATGTATTGCCACTCTAGCCGTTTGTCTGAGTTCTAAGATTTCAGAGTCAATCATGGAGTAGAATTAAAATTCAGAGAAAGAATTTCTGCAGGATATGTAAAAGAGTTTTTTTTTAAAGATTGAAGACAAGTTGTTGTAAAGATTGACTAAGGGTCACAGGCAGATAGAGAAAGATACTCAGTCTGCATACTCATATAGTATTCATCATCTACAACTCTTCTCCAAGCTTTCAAGAGACATCAAAACACAATCAGTCTAAAATCTTCTGGAGATCATCAAAGAAGACCTACACCCTAAAAAGCTTCCAGCAAATTCTTGAACAATAATCATCTCAGGGGGAGCTTTGACAACATCAAGCAATCCACTAAAGTCTTCTTAGCTGTTTGATAAATAGAAGACAATATCACATTTTTCACCCCCACTATACACAGGGTTTTAACTCCCTTCAAAAGTTAACCACCTGGTTATTAAGTCTCCTTATCAAAAGAGTTAGCTTGTTTTTTGGGCACCTGATCAAAAGCCTAAAGGGTTGTGAGATCTCCCTTCAAAACAATCTTGTGGTGACAGGGCACCTGAGCAAAAACTGTTGGTGACAGGGCACCTGATCAAAAACCAGTAGTGGATTCCTACCAGGGTGGTAGAAGAGTGGATGTACCCAAGTTTACGGGAACCACTATAAACTTCTTGTGTCGTCTGGTTGGTTGTTTTTTTTATTGTTGCGTGATGTGTGTTGTGTTAGTTAGCTTTTTATTCCTGCTCTTTCTTAAGATATATATATCACTATTTTTAATTCTGCTATAAAAACTAATTAAGTTTTTAAAATACTCTATTCACCCTCCCCCCCCCTCTAGAGTTAAATAGATATATCCCCTCAGGTGGTAAAGCTTTTACCATCCTTCATAACTCTTACAATTGATTTTCTAAACAATCGAATCATATGCCCTAACCTATGTTCCTTGAGAGATCGGTACTTGGGGAGTTACTCCCGCATTTTATATTATTTGAGTAACTGATACACTTGTTGAACGCACATCAACCTGCCAACTTTCAAAGTTTTCTATCCAGGAAATTAGCAGTGATCAAGTGCCAAAATTATCTGAAGTCTTTATCTAATACAAGCTACAGAGAGAGTTTCTTCCAGGGCTATTCTTAGTTATATTTTTTCTAAAGAGTATTTCTTTCTATCAAAGAGTCTTGATCCAGACTCATTCTTTTCAAGCGAATCTATTCAAGTGCTCATCAAGGAAGAAGAAGAAACCTACTCACTGCTTCTAGTTTAAAACTCAAGCCTTATATATCGAGTCAAACTGTTGTGAGACTTTATCTGTAGGATCATTATGATCTAAGTTATACGATCTGCAAAAAGATCTGAGTGTAGATCTCTTCGGTTGAGCTCCCGGTAATCTCTAGCGGTTGTGTCATCTCTTTCATCTATTTGGGGTAGAGGGTAGGTGTTCCGCACTATCAAACGGTTGAGCTCCCGATAATCTATACATAATCGTAGCATTCCATCCTTCTTCTTAACGAATAGAACAGGGACTCCCCAAGATGATGAACTGGGGAGAACGAACCCAGACTCTACAAATTCCTACAACTTAACTCTAAACTTGGCGAGTTCTTTTGGGGCCATACTATAAGGGGTCCTGGAGACGGGCTTGGCACCCGGTATTAACTTAATTTTGAATTACTCTTCTCGATGCGGGGGTAATCCTTGAAATTTCTCGGGAAATACCTTAGGGAAATCCCGCACCACTCGCACGTCTTTCATATCTGTTGTCATCTCTTTCATCTCAAAACAAATCGTGTAGACTTTATTCCCCTTCATGTGGGCTTTTAGGGCCTGAATTGGAGAGTAATATACGAAGTACGAATCTGATACCTTGAAAGATGACTTCAGCGTCCCCATGTCGTAAGAAAATTTGTTTCTCTGCACAATCAATTCTAGCGCGGTGCCAATCCAACCATGCCATGCCTAGAATAAGGTCGAATTCTGGCATCCTCAATACTGTGGCAGGGGTTTCAAATGTCTTTCCTCCAAGGAGTATCTCCAATTCGTACTTGGAGGTTACAGTCATCTCAGAGCCATCTAGGAGGCGCACTCTCCGAGGAAGACCAATGAAGTATTGCACTCCTTCTAGGCCCTTAACGAAGTCTGTCAACACAAATAAGTGTGTGGATC
This sequence comes from Platanthera zijinensis, assembly GCA_039513925.1. Classification (NCBI taxonomy): domain Eukaryota; kingdom Viridiplantae; phylum Streptophyta; class Magnoliopsida; order Asparagales; family Orchidaceae; genus Platanthera; species Platanthera zijinensis. Next base: position 55,285,584 of record CM077091.1, on the reverse strand, counting down.
CAGTATCAAATAGAGTGTAGGCCAGTTTCCCACCAACCATCACAGTTCCTAGGTATCAATTACAAATAATCAAAGCTAGACTCCTAGCATATCCTAGGCAATATAAAGGAAATGCTTATAACACATTAACTAAATTATGACGTACATGCAATCACCTCCTGAGGATTCCATTCTTGTACCATGTCTAGCACAAACACTTGATCCCGAGCTGGACTAGGGTTTCTTCCTCGTGGTCCTCGTTCTCGTCAATGCATGTGTCCCCGACCTCGTGGAGATATCGGAGGGAAAGCAGGAGGAGCATTCCCACCTAACTACGGGCAGTGATGTCAGATGTGGCCTGGTTGGTTACATTGGAAGCATACTCACTCATACTGCCCTTCGGGTTGTTGGAACTATTGAAACTGTGGAGGTGGAGGCAATGTTGGAGGCTGTGGGACCAGGCGCTCCGTTCTAAAATGTTGGATCCCTAGTTGGATTTGGGCTAGGTTCACTAAGTCATGATATGACCCAACATATATTGTTAGGGTCATGGTTGTGTCCTAGAGTCTAGGTCTAGTCCTTAGAGTCAACAATGCCAGGGACCAGCCTCCAACACTGCCAGAGACTTAAGACTTAGAGAAAATTCAAGACTTAGAAGAAGAGCTCTATGTTCGTCGATCTCAGGTCGACAAAAGTCATGCTCAGCTTGACGAACTCAGAGACAATTCTCTGAGCTTAGCTCTACGAATTTGGTTCTCAGATCGACGAACTCTGGACAAAGTGATAACTCTTCTAAGTCAAACTTCGGTCGACAAACTTAGAACATCAGCTAGACAAACTCTATTCTCTGATCCCATATCGACTAATCAGATGTTTCAACACTCAACACCAGAGAACATCACACTCAATGCCAGAATGATGATTCAACACTCAACTCCAGAGAACATTACACTCAACGCTAGAATGATGATTCAACACTCAACACCATAAAATAGTCTAAGTCATGAATCAAAACTCAGGTCGAAGATCTTGGAGCGCAGCTAGACGATCTCAGTTCTCAGGTCTCAAGTCGACGATCATGGACATCAAATCAATGAACTTGGTGCACAGAATAGGAAAGTTGTCAAGCAGCAGTCATCCATTCTGACGTCGACAAACTTGGAGCTCAGCTCGACTAACTTGGAGATCAGCTCGACAAACTATGGACTCAGGTCGACGAATCCAGACTTTGTTGTTTCCCTTTTCTGTTCCTATTATATTGTAATGATTCCTGAGTAATTAATGCTCTAATATTCTTTGAATATTACCATTAGACAAGAGCATTAATTATGGTCTTCATCAGGATTATTGCCTGCCATTTTCCAAAGGGACAGTTGGGGAAATCAGTCAATGCAAAATATTCTCTGGCCGTCAGCATTGAATGCAGAATGGATTTCAAAATTCAAATGGATGTTTATATCAAAAAAAAGATAACAAGATAGATTCTTCTGCTCCCTGGAACATAGTAGACGATACACAACTGATACAGACACATAGAAAACTAGTCAGGAAGAGTAGAACACCATCATCTCACAACAAGGATTCTCTCTACTCTTGCTCTCTTGACAACAAAGTGATAGAAAGAAAGAACTGCTAGACCAGAAGGAGAGCAGCAATCTGAAGAAGAAGAACAACCATTCAAAATCAAGAGTCTTCTTCTTCTATCATCATCTCAGGAATATTCAAAGGACAACAACTATTGCATAAGTCAAAGAGGTTCCTGTAGATCTTCTAGTCAAAGCTAAAGCCTGGAAGCCTATCACCCTAAAGCAAAGCTCCAACCTCCTGAACCAATTCATTATCTCAGGGGGAGCCCTTGCTAACATCAGATCCACAAGAGTCTTCTCAGTTGTATATTGAGAAAGAGAAGACATAATCAATCTCTCATCCCCCCACTGTATAAAGGGTTCTCTACTCCATTCAAAAGTGATTCCTGGTTGCAAGTCTCCTAACCAAAAGACTTTAGGTTTGGTTTTTGAGCACCTTACCAAAAGCTCATTGGTCGTAGTCACCTGAACAAAAACCTAAGTTGATTCCTACCAGGGTGGTAGAAGAGTGGATGTACCCAGGTTGGGGAACCACTATAAAATTCTTGTGTTATTTGGTTGCCTTTTTCTTTTGTTCTTGTTGTGCCTGTGATAGTTAGGATTATCTGATTGTCATTAGTTTAATATATTGTGCTGTGATACAGCATCTGAGTTGAGAAACAAGTTTTACTATTCAGCAAAAGATTTTAATTACTCACAAATACTTTATTCACCCCCCCCCCCTAGAGTATATTAGATTTAACCCTCACTTTCAATTGGTATCAGAGGGGAGTTCTTTTGGTTGTATAAGTTAATCCTTGAACCAAAGATCCTAAGTTAGATCTCCTTATATTTCTATTAAATTCACATAGACAGCATTGCCCAGAACAAAGATTATGCAAGCACCAGACCTCCAGTTTGCAACCTTAACAAGTTTGCCATATGGAAGGAAAGAATAAAGTTATATATGAACTCCATTGATGAAGATATCTACAATTCTATTTTGACAGGTCCCCCTGCAGCACTTACAATAACAGCATCATCCAGCACTAATGCAGTTCCACAACCTGAGTGGACTGAGGCTCAGAAGAAGGCCAAAATTGTTGATGCTAAGGCAATGAACATATTGGCCCAAACAATGTCAGATGATATTTTCCAAAAGGTGGCAAAATGCACATCATCCAAGGCCATTTGGGATTCCCTGAATCAAATGGTGGCTGGATCTGCTGATGAGAGAAAATATAGAAGATCAAACCTCATATCCCAATATGAGAACTTCAAGGAGGAAGCTGAAATAGTAGTTGATATGTACAACAGGTTAAGCTCAATCATCAATGAGCTAAAGACCTTAGACAAGGACATCACCCTCATAGAGGTGAATGACAAAATCCTCATGTGCTTCCCAAGCTCATGGGATTCAAGGATCTAGCCCATTAAGGAGGCCAGGAGCCTAAATGAGATTTCCACTGAATCTCTTTTAGGAAAGTTAAAGTCCTATGAATAGCTGATCAAGTCCAGGGAAGCACCTGAGCAAAGAACACCTCCACAAGCAAGGAAGGAGCACAGCCTTGCATTCAAGACTGCTGAGGAGACTGAGACTCCATCCATAAATGAATATCTGATGAGCTTGCTTTCCAAAGGATTCTACAAAATGGAAGTGAAGACTTCAGGAGAAGTCATCCAGGTAGGATGACAAGCCAAGGTATGATAAAACCCCTACTAAAGAAGTGGTTTGCTTTGGCTGCAGGAAACCTTAACACTTCATCTTTGAGTGTCCAGAGAATCAGAAGATGGAGAAGAGAAGAGAGAAGGACACAAGAAAATAGCACAGTAGTAGGCCTTCTTCCAGCAAATATAAGAAGAAGGATAAAGGCTTTGTAGCTGAAAGTTGGAGTGAAACAGAAGATGAATCTTCATCTTCAAGTTCCAGTGAAGAAGAAGAGGAGGCAAAGGCAAAGGAAGTTTGCCTCATGGCAATTGATGCCAACGGTAGCAAATCAGATACAGATGAATCTAATAATGAAGAAAGCATGTCAGCTGAAGATCAGGTATTAGCCTCTTATGATTTTTAATATGATGAATTCAAATGTGAATTTAAAAATTTATGTTTAGATTTGATAAGCTCTGAGAAGAAAATCAAACTTCTCAGAGAAAAATTAAAAGATCAAGATGATATCATTTCTGAAAATGCTAGCCTATCTAATGAACTGAAGTCTGCAAATGAACAAATCATCTTTCTGAAATCTGAACTTAGCAAAGCTAAGATACTGGAAGAAACATTAAATGGCAGAAGTTTAAAACTGTCAGATATAACCATTACATTAAATACTAGAACTAATAACTGTAGATTAGGGTTAGGAGCTTCATCCAGTGAACAAATTCTAATTCAGAAGAATCACCTATCAAAACTAGTGAATTTTATATCTGATAAAGGCAAGAAAAACACTGATCAAGTCAATAAGGTTAATGAAGTCCTTAAACAAATTGAAACTAAGAACAAACTTTAAAAATAGAAGAATAAGAAAAGTAACAATGTTCAGCAGTTATCATCGAACTCAAATCGACAATACTTGAACAGATCGTCGACCTCCGAACGACGATCTCTGAACGCAAACTTCAGTAATAATCAATCTTTGATCTACGATCGATGATATCAGTATGGTTCGTCGACCAGAGATCGATGATTTTGGTGCCCCAAGAATGAATACCTTCATTCTTCGAGTAGAGATCGACGATCTCATCCAACATCGTCGAGCTCAGGTCAACGATCCAACCAGAGATCGTCGATCCCAGATCTTAATAATAGAAAACTAAATTCTAGAAGTAACATTAATCCTTTTAGTCAATGGATAATACCACCAAGAAGATATCATCCTAAAGGTTACAAAAATCAACCTGAATGCTCTTATATTTCTAGTTATAGTTATGTAAATCAACCAGGACCCAAGGTTACCTGGGTCTAAAATAACTAACTGTTTTGTCTGCAGATGAAGAGTTGTCCAGCTGTAAATCAAGTATGGTACCTAGATAGTGGTTGCTCCAAGCATATGACTGGGAACAAGGAAAGTCTACTCAACTACAAGCCCAAGCTTGGACCAAAGGTAATCTTTGGAGACTCAAAGTATGGGCAATTTGAAGGCTATGGACAAATAAGGATTGGAGCAATCACATTCAACAAGGTAACCTATGTCAGAGGACTCAAGCATAACCTCATCTCCATAAGTCAATTATGTGATGAAGGTTATCAGGTACACTTCAACTCAATTGCCTTTATTATTTCTAATAAAGATAAACAAACTGTTTTAATTGGGAATAGACAAGGAAACATATATATATAGTTAATTTTCTATCTGCCAATTCAGATATCTGCCTACTTAACATTATAAGTAATCAGAATGATTTATGGCATAAAAGACTAGGGCATGTTAATATGAAAAACATTGTTAGGCTATCTAAGGACAACCTTGTTAGAGGTTTACCTTCTGGCCCCTACAAGAAGGAAGGCCTCTGAAGGGCTTGTTAATTAGGAAAAAAAACTAAATCTAGTTTTAAATCAGTAAATAAAAGTGATTCACCTAGGATATTGTACTTGCTACACATGGATCTCTTTGGACCCATAACTGTACAAAGCCTGGGAGGGAAATCCTACACCTTAGTCATAGTGGATGACTTCTCAAGGTTCACTTGGGTGTTCTTTCTGAGATCTAAGTCAGATACCTTTAAGGTTCTTACAGATTTTCTCAAGACCATACAGATTGAGTACTCTACTCATGTTGCATTGATCAGAAGTGATCATGGTACAGAGTTTGAGTCTCTTCTTATGCATTAGTTCTGTGAGAAGGAAGGTATCAGGCACTGCTTCTCAGCTCCTAGAACTCCCCAACAAAATGGGGTAGCTGAAAGGAAAAATAGGACACCGATTGAAGCTGCAAGAACATTTCTTACAGATTCTTACATGCCCCTATCCTTTTGGGCAGAGGCTGTAAGCACCGCAAACTATGTACTGAACAGAAGTCTGATACATAAACTAAAGAGTAGGACTCCCTATGAATTACTTAAAGGGAAGAAACCTAAAATCACTATTTTAAAGTATTTGGATGTGTATGTTATATACATAATAATGACAAGAGATACATTAGAAAGTTTGAAGTTAAGGCTGAAGAGGGAATTTTTCTAGGATATTCCCAAGTAAGCAAAGCTTATAGGGTATTTAATAAATCATCCCTGAAAATTGAGGAATCAGTTCATGTTACATTTGATGAAGCTAACATGTTTTACAAGGAGAAAAACATTTCTACCAATAGTACTTTACAGGTATCAAATTTGTGTGAGAATTTTGATGATCTAGACCTTACCCCAGAGGCTGAATCACATCCTCCTCCACAATCAGTAGCAGAAGCTGATAGTGATGAAGAAACTGTGGAAGCAGTTTAACTTCCTTCAACAGTTGATGCAATTCCACAAGAGGAATTAAATCCAATAACTATTGCTGAACAAACTCCACCTAATGATCTTGTCACACTTAGAGATCACCCTAGATCTCAAGTGATTTGAGACATAACAGCAGGTGTACAAATAAGGCATCAACTCAACCAAGACTTGATGCATGCATGTTTACTCTCTCAGGTTGAACATCAAACCATAAAAGATGATGAGCAAGATCCCCAATAGATCATTGCTATGTAAGAGGAACTCAACTAGTTTGAGAGATGCAGAGTTTAGGATTTGGTTCCAAGACCCCAAGACTACCCAGTTATTGGAACCAAATGGGTATACAGAAACAAACTGGATGCCCAAGGTGTAATTATGAGAAATAAGGCTAGGCTTGTTGCTCAATGTTATAGGCAAGAAGAGGGAATAGACTATGACCAAACATTTGCACCAGTTGCAAGATTGGAGGCAATCAGAATATTTCTTACATATGATGTCTACAAGAAGTTCAAAGTCTATCTGATGGATGCGAAGAGTGCCTTTTTGAATGGAGTGTTAAAGGAAGAGGTTTATATTAAACAACCTCCAGGTTTCATCTCTCCAACTCATCCTTATCATGTTTTTAAATTGCATAAAGCCCTCTATTGTAAGCTCCAAAAGCTTGGTATGAGACTTTAGCTAGCTTTCTGGTAGAGCATAAGTTCACTAGAGGCATAGTAGATAAAACATTATTCACTAGACATCATAAGGACCAAACTTTGTTAGTACAAATTTATGTGGATGACATAATATTTGGGTCTATTGATTCCAAATTATGCAAGAGGTTCTCTGACCTCATGCATTCAAAATTTGAGATGAGTAGCATGGGTGAGCTCTCCTACTTCCTTGGTATCCAAGTGAAGCAACTCCCTGATGGCATCTTCATTTCCCAAGCTAAATATGCTAAAGTGCTTATTAAGATGTTTGGGATGGCTGATGCCTCAGCAAAGAAAATACCTATGGCTACAAATGTTGTAATAGACTCTGATACATATGGGAAACATGTGGATCAGAAATTATATAGGGGCTTTGTTGGATCTCTACTATATCTTACAGCTAGAAGACCTGATATCATGTTTGCCACATGCCTTTGTGCTAGGTTCCAGGTGAACCCTAAAGAATCTCATCTAATTTTTCTAAAAAGGATTTTAAGATATATAAAGGGTTGTCCTAGTCTTGGTCTCGTGTATCCTATGAGTCAGAGTTTGAGTTGACTGGATACTCAGATGTTGACTTTGTTGGATGCAGAGTGGACAGAAAGAGTACCTCATGAACTTGTCAGTTCCTTGGTATGAGATTAGTGTCCTGGTTTTGCAAGAAGCAATCATCTGTGTCCACATCAACTGCTAAAGCAGAATATATTACTGCTGACAGTTGCTGTTCCCAGATGCTGTGGATTCAAAACCAACTCCTGGACTATGGGTTCAACTAAAATAATTCAACTCCACTATGTGATAACACAAGTGCTATTGCCATGGCACAAAATCCAGTCCACCATAGTAGGACTAAACATATAGACATTAGGCATCATTTTATTAGAGAGTGTGTAGACAAAAACAAAATTAAACTTGTCTATATCTACACTGATTTGCAAAAAGCTTACATATTCACCAAACCCTTGGATGAAAGAAATCACTTATTCTTTATAAATCAGCTTGGAATGATCAATGGAGAAGACTTAGTTTAGTTTCTATCTACACTCAAAGAACTCTTTAGATTTCGTCGATCTAAGATCAAAAAACTCCCTGTTAGTAAAGTTAGCTTTCTTTGACCTGAGATCAACGAACCTACTTCAGAAAACTTTCGTCCAACGTAGCTCGGCGAAATGTCTTCAACCCTTATGACTGAGATCGATGAATTGTTTAACTACAAATTATTTCTTCGACCTCAGATCGAAGAGCTATTCCTTTTAGTGGAACGGAGTTTGTCGTTTCATATTCCGGAAAACCTTATATTTAGGCTTTCTTCAACCTCCGTCCCGCGCTTTCAGTTCTCTTACACTTGATACTCGTTTTCACTTGTAGGTTCTTTCATGGCGATTCCCGCAGGAACTCTAGTGGCAATGAAGTTTGATACTGGATTCGATCTGGACTTTGAATCTTTTCAGTACTCCGACCCCATCTTCCTGAATATTCTACAGTTACTTGAAGACCAACAGTTGAAGACTCTTCTCTCCACCCTCATGAAGATATCAGGAATAGAGATCAGGGAATGGGTTTACATGGCTTCTACAAAGAAAAACACGATGTCTGGAACAATCGCGGGTACTACTATTTCTCTTACCCCCGATGTTTTAACTGAAATTTTTGGATTAAGAAATGGTGATGAAGAATTAGATATAAATTCGGATGAATTTGATATGATGCTTAGCATGATGGGGTATTCGGGACAAGCCCCCAATAAATTGCTCAAGAAACATTTGTCTGCAGAATACAAGTTTCTTGCCGACATTGTGGGGAAGGTGCTCCTAGGGAAGCACACTGCACATGACTATATCACCAGGCATCAGTTCCTAGTCATGTGTGCCATAGTAAATAAAAGGACAGTGAACTGTGCGCAAATTTTATTTGATCTGATTAGAAAGAAGAACAACAAAAAGGAGGGTTTTCTTTGGAAGGATCCTTGGGATCTTCCTCAAGGAAAAGGTTATTGAATCACTAGTCTCCCCGACCATATTCATAAATGCTAGCAAGAGACACACATGTGCTTTGTTTGGCAGGTTGGAGAGGAAAATCACAAAGCCCTCTAAGGATTCATCCTCTGCCACCCAAAACTTCTGAGAGTAATAGGGCTGCCCCAGAAACATCCCACCCTTCTGAAGAGCTTCCATCCAACAATATTCCATCCACCAATACTCCAGCCCCTCCACAGTCTCTAGCTCTCCAAACTCCAACTCAGCCAGTAACTCAACAAACATCAGCTTCCACCCATGTTACAGTCTCTACTCCTACACCTCCATCATCCCTAATTCCTCAATCTCCAACCCATATTCCCTCCTCTACACCTTTCCCCCAACTTGATACATCCCTGCCAACACCACCCCAATCTCCTCTTCCATCATACTTGGATGACATTCCCCTATCCAACCTGTCATCCCTCCCCATATTCAATTTACTATCTTCCCCCTTAAATACTCCTCCTCCAAATGAACCTTCATAAGACATTCATATGCTTGATGCTCCACCTCTCACTCCACCAACCACAACTATCACCACCTCTATCCCCATTCAACCACCTCCTGCCACAACCTCGGCCTCTACAATCTTAGATCCCTCCATCATACAACCGCTCCTTGAACTCCTCAAACCACTCCTCCATGTAAGACCCCAACCTCGGAGATGATCGCGTTCGGGCACCGTTTTGAGGGTCAAAACGGTGTCGGGTGGAAAAATGGTCAACATGAATTTTGTTCGTCTCGACGAGATCTACAACTTTCATGTTGACCACTTTTCAATTTGAGGTCATCTCAGGGGCACACGGCCAGGCACACGGCCGTGTGCCTACCCGTGTTCAGTGGTCGAATGCGTTTTTGTGCAGTCTCGAGTCAGAGAAGGACATGGCCTGAGACACACGACCGTGTCTCAAGCCGTGTGTGGGGCACACGGCCTCGAACACGGTGTGTCAAGACCCGTGTCGATCGGCGAATGAACTACACGGCCAGACACACGGCCGTGTGTCAAGCCGTGTTCGGCCCAGTTTTTGGGATTTTGGATCTAATCTCGGCCGTTCGTTCCCTTGGATCTGGATCCGACGGTGGGGGATGCTCCTGGGGGGTTATTAGTCGGGAAATGGGGGGAGAAACCCTCATTTTCACTTTGAGTTTCTCTTTCTTCATCTTAGAGAGAGGGGAGAACTCCTTTGGTGGTGTGAGCCCAAATTCCGGCCGCCGGCGGAGCACCGGAGCACCGATTCGCGATCCGAGTCCGGATCCTCGAAGGCAAGGGCGAGGCGAAGCTTTCCATCCGGCTACATCTTCATGGCGCCGCGGAAAAATGCGAGGGTAACGATCCTCTTCATAGAGCATGTGTAGTCGCCCTTCTTTCTATGCATGGGGAAATCCCCCTCTCGCGAGTGAGCGTTGAGGCGCGGAATCCCTTCGGGTAGATATGTAAAGTCCCCGTTGTTAGAGCCCGGAATCGGAGTACGGGCGTAGGCATTGTGTGTGAAGCCTATTCGGGTTTAGCCCGGATCGGTGATGTTTGCATTGCATGGCCGGAGAAGACTCCGCGCTGATGATTTTAGTTTTCCGAAATTTCTACGCGGTAGATTGCATACAGGGATCCTTGGGGGTTAACCTCGAGGCGCACCCGGAAAGCTTGGGCGGAATCGAATTGCCGCCACGATGTTGCCTTGGAGGGCAAATCGGTACATAACGGGGTTATGTGCGTGTTTTGATCGTTTGTGGGAATGAGGAGAAACTTGGCCCGCACCGATGGCTAAATGGTCGTGGTGAAGTGAGCAACGGGCGGGTGGAACTCTACCCATTCCAAGTGGTCTTGGTAGAAGCGACCTAAAGTACATGGGACTTCCCGGGGGGCTGGAAACGGGCCTAGGCTTCGGCTGAAAGGGCTAAATGCTCACGTGTGTTGCCATCCGAGGGATGGTGGTGGAATCGTGGTGTCGGACTGGGTCCGGACCGGGTTCACCGATTAGTGCCCTGAGAGCACGGAGTGTGCGGCCGTGCGTGTCGACACTTGTGGCGAATAAAATGCTTTATATAATTGCTATGATAGTCTTATATGCAGGGAAGGAGCACCTCCGTCCCGAGAAACGGGACGGGGTCGTTATAATTTGGTCAGCTCTTGCTGACCGTTGCCCCTTTTGTATTGCCACCTCTTGGGTGGGTTGTTTCTACAGGTGCTGCTGCGGAGCCAAGCGGCAAATAGCGGGCTAAAGCCCAGGTTGCAGCGCCAGCCCTCGAAGGCTTAGATATTAGCTTTTCATATTCATGTATGGCCGGCCTGCGCGCCGATGTATGAAAGATGCCATTTTGTTAAGCGAACACTTCTGTAAGGCCTTAAGGTCGTGAACTATTTTGTGCATGTACTCATTCCTGGGTTATAGTGGACATTCATGCTCTGTGGCAGGGTTCTTAACTTTTTGCAACTTAATTAAATTGCTTCCGCTAGGTGTTGTGTAGGACGCTCTGATTGGTTGTGTGGTTTCAACGCGTAACCAACCGGTCTGTCCGTAGTATATGGAGTCGGGCCCTGGCCGGACCTACTGCTATATGCTATGTGACGGATAGGGGTGTTACAAATTGGTATCAGACTTCTGGTTTCGGTCAAGCTTAAATGAATTCGTGGACGAATTCACTTTAAGGGGTGGTGAGCACATTGTGTGCGTCATCGTTATAATATGAAAAGAACCCATGAATGTCCACTTAGGAATGAAAATACACATGATTGAGGAACCTGCGTGTTCCTATAATTGCTGTTTGCAGTAATTTTTGGGTCGCTTATCGGTGTTTTGCACGATTTTAGGTGACCAGAAGTGGCGCTGGGCCGTCTGAACGGCCAGGTTCTGAGGCGAGCAGTGCGCCAAGCGATGCGCCTGCAACACCTTTGTCTGCTGAGACCATTAGGTTGGTGGCAGAAGCGGTCATGGCAATGATCAATGCGCAGCCTGCAAGGCAGGTGCAGCAGCCTGCTCCTGCTGTGGAGCAAGTACCGGTTCAGACGGCAGAGCGAAGGAGGGTTGAGCAAGTTGTGCTGGAACCAGAGTTGCCGCGGAGAGCAACTGAAAGACAACTGAAGCACGTGATGGGCTTTCACCCACCAGTGTTCACGGGGGCAGAAACCCCGACCCAAGCAGAGGATTGGCTCTCAAGGGTCAACAGGGTGATGACTGCGACGCAAACTGAAGAGTGGCAGAAGACCACTATAGCGACGTTCCTTTTGGATGGGGACGCAAGACTGTGGTGGGAGGGCCTAGAGCTGCATCAGTTGAGGGGAAGGCCATTGGCCGAAGTCCCGATGGAGGAGTTTGCGAGACTATTTATGGCTCGATACCTCCCCTCGGCGCAGAGGATTGCGCTAGAGAGCGAATTCCAGAAGTTGGTGCAGGGTGATAGCACCGTTGATGAATACCTCCACGAGTTTACTCGGCTGGGGAGATATGCCGGCGCTACCTTCGCAGACGAGGAGCGCAAGACGAGCCGCTTTTATGAAGGGCTAAGGGATGATTTGAGGTTGCTGCTGTCGGGGCCCAAGACGCAGGGTTTCATGACCCTGGTCAGTTTGGCCCGGTCCTTGGAGAAGGATATGAGAAACGTGCAAGCGAAGAAAGAAAGGGAATCCGGTGGCAAGAAGTCAGAGTTCAAGGCGCCGACTACATCGAAGTCGGGCTACCGTAAATTCTTCAAGAAGGCTAAGACATCGGGTCCAGCTTCTTCTGCAGGTGCCTCGGGGGCAACTACCCATCGGACCCTGGGCGCTTGCTTCACGTGTGGAAAGCCGGGGCATTTTGCCCGTGACTGCTGGAGTGGACGCGCAAAGTCCGAAAGGAAGCAAGGAGCCACCTACGAGGAAAAGGGAAAAGCGGTGGAGTCGACCGCGTCCCACTATGCTCCGACTCAGCCTAGAGTCTACAACTTGGGCCAGCAGGAGGCCATCAAGCAAGCAGATGTGGTGACAGGTATGAGTTAATTTATGCAAGTTGACTTGAGAATACTATTACCTATTGCTTGTTAAGCTAATGTCTTTTTCTTAGGCTTTGTGTTGATTAGTGATAGTCCGGCACGAGCACTATTCGACACTGGTGCTTCGCATTCTTTCTTGTCCGAACAGTTTATATCGCGCATCGGAGTCCCTTCTTCGATGGCAAAGGACAAGCTAGATGTGTTGCTACCAAACGGGTGCTCGATGCGTGCGGACAGAGTGTGCGCCGTGAAGGTTCACATTGGGAGCCAAGAGTTCGACTTGCTAGCGTCATTGCTGCCGCTAGTAGAGTTCGATGTTATCTTTGGAATGGATTGGCTGTCAAAGCAGAAGGCTTGGATCGATTGCAACCGTAAGGAGGTCAAGCTGGGTGTAGGGCGGGAGACTACTTTCGAGGGGCTTAAGGGGTCGAGCAAGACATTAATGTCTGCTCTTCAGGTGGTGAAGGCGGTTCGTGCTGGTGCAGAGCTGTTCTTTGCGATAGTGGGGGCTGTGGAGCCAAAGTCCCCGTTGGATAGCATCCCCGTGGTTTGCGAATACCCCGATGTGTTCCCGGATAGCCTTCCTGGAGCCCCACCGCAACGAGAGATTGATTTACTATCGAGCTCGTGCCGGGTGCCAAACCCGTGTCACGTGCTCCTTATAGGTTGGCGCCAAAGGAAATGGCGGAGTTGAAGGTTCAGTTGGAGGAACTGATGGAGCAAGGTTATGTGCGTCCAAGTTCGTCGCCTTGGAGCGCACCGGTCCTCTTCGTTAAAAAGAAGGACGGTAGTATGCGGCTGTGCATCGACTACAGAGAATTGAACAAGTTGACGGAAAAGAATAAGTACCCGATCCCGAGGATTGATGATCTCTTTGATCAGTTAGTCGGATCATCTGTATACTCCAAGTTAGACTTGAAGTCGGGGTACTATCAGCTAAGGATCAGGGAGTGTGATATCCCGAAGATGGCGTTCAGTACGAGGTATGGGCATTTCGAGTTCACGGTCATGCCGTTTGGACTGACAAATGCGCCATCAGTGTTTATGGATCTGATGAACAGGACGTTCAGAGACTTCCTGGATCGCTTTGTGATCGTCTTTATTGACGATATTTTGGTATACTCGCAGTGCGAAGAAGACCACTTCAAGCATCTGCATTTGGTGTTGGAGACTCTGAGGAGGAATGAGCTTTACGCAAAGTTCTCCAAGTGCGAGTTCTGGCTACCCTCGGTAGCGTTCCTTGGTCATATAGTGAGTGGGGAAGGTATAGCGGTGGATCCGGCGAAGATTGTTGCGATACGGGAGTGGCCTGCGTTATCTTCTGTCGCGGAAGTCCGTAGTTTTCTCGGCTTGCCGGATATTACAGGCGCTTCGTAGAGAACTTCTCGCGGGTAGCGTTACCTCTCACGAAGTTGACAAGGAAGGATCAAAAATTCTTGTGGACGCAAGAGTGCGTGCAAGCTTTTGAGGAGCTGAAGAGGCGGTTGACCACGGCGCCAGTGCTAAGTTCGCCGAGTGGGACCGAGGGCTTTGAGGTGTATAGCGACGCTTCGGGTAGCGGTTTGGGCTGCATGTTGTTGCAGCATGGTAGCGTGATAGCGTATGAATCGCGTCAGCTAAAGGTGCATGAAAGAAATTATCCGGTGCACGACTTGGAGTTGGCGACCGTGATATTTGCACTCAAGTTGTGGAGGCACTACCTATACGGAGTAAGGGTCGACATATACACCGATCACAAGAGCCTAAAATACTTGTTGGATCAAAAGGATCTCAATATGAGGCAGAGGAGGTGGATGGAGTTTCTGGGGGACTACACCTTCAAAATACATTATGTACCCGGGAAGGGCAACGCAGATGCGGATGCGCTGAGCCGCAGGGCTCCCGCCCGAGCCAACTGGTTGTCGGTGCATGATGAGCGGCTAGTGCGGGAGTTGGAGGAGCTTGAGATCTGTTGCGTGGACAAGCAGACGAGCGCCAAAGCAATGTTAAACTGGACAGAGGTGCAGTATGACCTGGCTGACCGGGTTCGGCAGGCATTGGAGTTAGATGACTCCATGAAAGAGCTTTTGGAGGCCGCTTTGGATGGGTCAAATTCCCAGTTCTCGGTAGAAGATGGGTTATTAAGGAAGGATCATCGTTTGTGCGTCCCAAGTGGGGGTAACCTCCGGGCGGAGTTGATGTACGAGGCTCATCATACCAAGTACTCAATCCACCCAGGGAGCACGAAGATGTATCGTGATCTCAAAAAGTTGTTTTGGTGGCCGGGGCTTAAGAAAGATGTGGCGTTGTACGTGGCTAAATGCCAAACGTGCGCCTTGGTGAAGGCGGAGTGCCAAAAGCCGGGAGGATTTCTGAAGTCCTTGCCTATACCGGAGTGGAAATTCGACGATATATCCATGGACTTTGTGCACGGGTTGCCAAGGTCGCAGAAGGGGAACGACGCCATCTGGGTGATCGTAGATCGGCTAACTAAGGTGTCGCATTTCATTCCGCATAGGAAGGATGATCCAGTGGAGAAATTGGCAAAGTTGTACGTTGACAATATTGTCAGGCTGCATGGAGTGCCTCGTAGCATTGTGAGTGATCGCGATGGGCGGTTCACGTCAAATGATTGGAGGTTGGTGCAGCAGATGCTGGGGACAAAGTTAAAGTTCAGTACAGCTTTCCATCCGCAGACGGATGGGCAGACCGAGAGGGTCAATAGAACGATGGAGGACATGCTACGCATGTGTGTTCTGGATTTCGGTAAGCATTGGGAAGACCATCTTTATTTGGTGGAGTTCGCGTACAACAACAGCTACCAAGCAAGTATACAAATGGCGCCCTTCGAGGCCCTGTATGGTAGGAAGTGTCGCACGCCGTTATCGTGGCTTGAAGCGGGTGAGGCAAGGTTGTACAAGAAGCAGGAGGTGGAGAGTGCTACCTCGTTAGTGCGGATCATTCGGGAGCGCTTGTTGATCGCTCAGGACCGGCAAGCGAAGTATTACAATGCCAAGCACCGGAACGTGGAGTTCGCGGTAGGCGATTGGGTATATCTGAAAGTGAAGCCGTTCAAGGGGGTTTCGCGGGTGAGACGCTTGAAGAAGCTGAGCCCAAGATACCTTGGACCTTTTGAGGTTCTGGAGCGAGTCGGCGAAGCGGCTTACCGTTTGAGGCTATCGGAGGAATTGGGTGGTTTACATGATGTGTTCCACATTTCTGTGTTGCGGAAGGCGGTGCAAGAGCCTTCGCAAGTGATCGCGGTTGATCAGGTGCCGGTTGAGGAAGGGTTGACAACGAAATTCAAGCCCATATCTATTGAGGATTTCGAAGTCAAGCGGCTTCGGAACAAGGAAATCAGAATGGTGAAGGTCCGTTGGGATAACTGCGGACGCGAGGAGCTCTCTTGGGAGCGAGAGAAGGCAATGCGCGAGGAGTACCCCGAGTTGTTCCCCTCAGGTACTCGTTATGTTTATTTTGTGTAGTCTCTGTTCTTAATTTCGGGACGAAATTCTCTTAAGGGGGAGGGAGTTGTAAGACCCCAACCTCGGAGATGATCGCGTTCGGGCACCGTTTTGAGGGTCAAAACGGTGTCGGGTGGAAAAATGGTCAACATGAATTTTGTTCGTCTCGACGAGATCTACAACTTTCATGTTGACCACTTTTCGATTTGAGGTCATCTCAGGGGCACACGGCCAGGCACACGGCCGTGTGCCTACCCGTGTTCAGTGGTCGAATGCGTTTTTGTGCAGTCTCGAGTCAGAGAAGGACACGGCCTGAGACACACGGCCGTGTCTCAAGCCATGTGTGGGGCACACGGCCTCGAACACGGCATGTCAAGACCCGTGTCGATCGGCGAATGAACTACACGGCCAGACACACGGCCGTGTGTCAAGCCGTGTTCGGCCCAGTTTTTGGGATTTTGGATCTAATCTCGGCCGTTCGTTTCCTTGGATCTAGATCCGACGGTGGGGGATGCTCCTGGGGGGTTATTAGTCGGGAAATGGGGGGAGAAACCCTCATTTTCACTTTGAGTTTCTCTTTCTTCATCTTAGAGAGAGGGGAGAACTCCTTTGGTGGTGTGAGCCCAAATTCCGGCCGCCGGCGGAGCACCGGAGCACCGATTCGCGATCCGAGTCCGGATCCTCGAAGGCAAGGGCGAGGCGAAGCTTTCCATCCGGCTACATCTTCATGGCGCCGCGGAAAAATGCGAGGGTAACGATCCTCTTCATAGGGCATGTGTAGTCGCCCTTCTTTCTATGTATGGGGAAATCCCCCTCTCGCGAGTGAGCGTTGAGGCGCGGAATCCCTTCGGGTAGATATGTAAAGTCCCCGTTGTTAGAGCCCGGAATCGGAGTACGGGCGTAGGCATTGTGTGTGAAGCCTATTCGGGTTTAGCCCGGATCGGTGATGTTTGCATTGCATGGCCGGAGAAGACTCCGCGCCGATGATTTTAGTTTTCCGAAATTTCTACGCGGTAGATTGCATACAGGGATCCTTGGGGGTTAACCTCGAGGCGCACCCGGAAAGCTTGGGCGGAATCGAATTGCCGCCACGATGTTGCCTTGGAGGGCAAATCGGTACATAACGGGGTTATGTGCGTGTTTTGATCGTTTGTGGGAATGAGGAGAAACTTGGCCCGCACCGATGGCTAAATGGCCGTGGTGAAGTGAGCAACGGGCGGGTGGAACTCTACCCATTCCAAGTGGTCTCGGTAGAAGCGACCTAAAGTACATGGGACTTCCCGGGGGGCTGGAAACGGGCCTAGGCTTCGGCTGAAAGGGCTAAATGCTCACGTGTGTTGCCATCCGAGGGATGGTGGTGGAATCGCGGTGTCGGACTGGGTCCGGACCGGGTTCACCGATTAGTGCCCTGAGAGCACGGAGTGTGAGGCCGTGCGTGCCGACACTTGTGGCGAATAAAATGCTTTATATAATTGCTATGATAGTCTTATATGCAGGGAAGGAGCACCTCCGTCCCGAGAAACGGGACGAGGTCGTTATAATTTGGTCAGCTCTTGCTGACCGTTGCCCCTTTTGTATTGCCACCTCTTGGGTGGGTTGTTTCTACAGGTGCTGCTGCGGAGCCAAGCGGCAAATAGCGGGCTAAAGCCCAGGTTGCAGCGCCAGCCCTCGAAGGCTTAGATATTAGCTTTTCATATTCATGTATGGCCGGCCTGCGCGCCGATGTATGAAAGACGCCATTTTGTTAAGCGAACACTTCTGTAAGGCCTTAAGGCCGTGAACTATTTTGTGCATGTACTCATTCCTGGGTTATAGTGGACATTCATGCTCTGTGGCAGGGTTCTTAACTTTTTGCAACTTAATTAAATTCCTTCCGCTAGGTGTTGTGTAGGACGCTCTGATTGGTTGTGTGGTTTCAACGCGTAACCAACCGGTCTGTCCGTAGTATATGGCGTTGGGCCCCGGCCGGACCTACTGCTATATGCTATGTGACGGATAGGGGTGTTACACTCCATACCATCATAGCAGAGGAAATTTCCCCTCTTGCTGCATCCATTTCCATCCTTTCTTCCCAAGTTTCTGCTCTCACTACTGCTCCCTCTTCAGAAAGGGGCTTGGCTTCAGTTACTACTGAACCCAGGTAGGGGGAGATACTCAATGAAGAAGCAGCAGCAGTTGCACCAGCAGTACCAACAATAGGAATAGGTGCTGATATGGAAACAAACTTCATGAATTTTATTGAATTTGGTATGGAAACAGATGATGCAGAAGCAACAGCCTCAGTAGCAGACGATATTATAGTGTCAAATACTCAAGAGATCACTTTGCCAGAGATTCTGCCTGGAAGGGTTTATTTCATTAATCCCAAAGTGAATCTAGCAGCTTTGCTAAAAGTATTTGGGTCATATATTTATTTCTGTCTTTCCTTCCCAATTCTATCATCTAATGCCATAGTGTGTTATACCTCTCCTGCCAGCTCATAGATGTTGACACTATAAAGACAAGTTTAACAGCTCCTCCAGCAAATAAGTCTGATGATCAGACATCCAGCTCTCCTGGGCCATCCTCTGTTATGGATGATAGCCCTCTCCCCAATCTTGATAATATTATAGCTCAAGACATTGCTATGGAAACTGAAGCAGTCCATGCTGAAGTTGTCCCTACTCCAGGTAGTAAAGAAATTCCCAAAGATACAATAAGACAAATTGATGAAATGTATGACAATCCACAAGAATCAGATGATGATGATGATGATGATGATGATTCTAATGAGGATCCAAAGAAGAAGAAAGTTTCTAAGAAGATAAAAGCTTCTCCACCTCCTGCACCAAAACCCAATCCTATAAATGACACACCATATTATATTTTGCATAATATTACCCCCTATAAGGGTATGCCAGCATGGATGTGGCTATCAAAAAATGATCAAAAGGCAAGGAAGAAGAGCAGAAGATACTCCCATCCACCTCATAAGTTTAAGAGAGGTCCTCCTCCTCCTCCTCCTGCCGTTGGTGCCTCAGGAGCCACTTCTCAAAGTTCAGATGTATCTTCCAAGCCTACATCCTCCACTAGAACATATCAAAGGCAAGAAAGGTCATCCAGACATCAATCTCAAGGTGGCAGTCAGCTGCAGAGAAATACAAGTTCTGCTGAGCAGATAAAGGAAATAGTTTACCAAAAGCATTCATTTTCTCCTCCTCAATATCAAGCTCCTCAACATCAACCCATAAGTCATAGTGAATCTTATAAGCCTAAAGGAAAGTTCAGTAAAGCTCCTCCTCCTAAATCTCTATACACTAAGTGATGAAAGACAAAAAGTAATAAATTTCCAAGCACAGTCCACTAGATTCAAGCCTGTTACCCTGCTGCCCCCACAAGATGATCAATCATCTGTTAGTCAGGATGTTGATCTTAACTTCAGGATGGCTAGGCTCCAAGAGTTGAGTGGTCTATCACAAATAAAGAAGGCCAGAGAAGAGGGTGAAGATCCAACAAAGTTCACAACTATGTCTTCAAATAGAGAAAAAGAGCTGGATAAACTTCAAGTGAGCAAGAAAGTATTTGATCCTGCAGAGTACATGGTTATACACCTAGAGGCTGTAGTACCCAGAACCTCCACCCTGACAGTGATTGGAGCAGCAGATATGTACATGTCAAAGAAAGAAGCTGTTAATCCTGACAGGGAAATCATCTTTACTTAGCCTGGAGATAAGAGCAAAGGAGCAGAGAAACAGAAGAAATAGAGCCTGAACTCCTATGTGTATGGTATACTTTTGAAAAACAATGTTCTATGATACAAAGCTAACTGTGTGAATATATCTGTTGCATATATATTATTTCATTCTCTGCCAGATATATATTTGCTTGCTTTGTACATTTCTTTTTATCATTGAGTCTGTAAATAGTGACCTCACCCAAATAGGGGGAGATTTTTGGATCCCTAATTGGATTTGGGCTAGGTTCACTAAGTCAGGATATGACCCAACATGTATAGCCAGGGTCATGGTTGTGTCCTAGAGTGTAGGTCTAATCCTTAGAGTCAACAATGCCAGGGACCAGCCTCCAACATTTCTAGAGACTCAAGACTTAGAGAAAATTCAAGACTTAGAAGCAGAGCTCTAAGTTTGTCGATCTCAGGTCGACAAAAGTCATGCTCATCTCGACAAACTCAGAGACAATTCTCTGAGCTGAGCTCGACGAACTTGGTTCTCAGATCGACGAACTCTGTACAAAGTGACAACTCTTCTAAGTTAAACTTCGGTCGACAAACTTAGAACATTAGCTAGACGCACTATGTTCTCTGATCCCAGATCGACTAATTAGATGTTTCAACACTCAACACCATAGAAAATCACACTCAACGCCAGAATGATGATTCAACACTCAACGCCATAGAACATCACACTCAACGTCAGAATGATGTTTCAACACTCAGCACCAGAAAATAGTCTAAGTCCAGAATCAAAACTCAGGTCGACGATCTTGAACCTCAGCTAGATGATCTCAGTTCTCAGGTCTCAGGTCGACGATCATGGACATCAGATCGACGAACTTGGTGCATAGAATAGGAAAATTGTCAAGCTACAGTCAACCATTCTGAGTTCGACGAACATGGAGCTTAGCTGGACGAACTTGGAGCTCAGCTGGACGAACTTGGAGCTCAGCTCGACAAACTATGGACTCAGGCCGACGAATCCAGACTTGGCCATTTCCCTTTTCTATTCCTATTATATTACAATGATTCCTGAGTAATTAATGCTCTAATATTCTCTGAATATTTCCGTTAGACAAGAGCATTAATTATGGTCTTCATAAGGATTATTGCCTGTCGTTTTCTAAAGGGATAGTTGGGGAAATCAATCAATGCAAAATATTCTCTGGCCGTCAGCATTGAATGCAGAAAGGATTTCAAAATTCAAATGGATGTTTATATCAAAAAAAAGATAATAAGATAGATTCTTCTGCTCCCTGGAACATAGTAGACGATACACAACTGATACAGACACACAGAAGACTAGTCAGGAAGAGTAGAACACCATCATCTCACAACAAGGATTCTCTCTGCTCTTGCTCTCTCGACAACAAAGTGATAGAAAGAAAACTGTTAGACCAGAAGGAGAACAGCAATCTGAAGAAGTAGAACAACCATTCAAAATCAAGAGTCTTCTTCTTCTGTCATCATCTCAGGAATCTTCAAAGGACAACAACTATTGCATCAGTCAAAGAAGTTCCTGGAGATCTTCTAGTCAAAGCTAAAGCCTGAAGGACTATCACCCTGAAGCAAAGCTCCAACCTCCTGAACTAATTCATTATCTCAGGAGAAGCCCTTGCTAACATCAGATCCACAAGAGTCTTCTCAGTTGTATATTGAAAAAGAGAAGACATAATCAATCTCTCATCCCCCCACTATATAATGGGTTCTCTACTCCCTTCAAAAGTGATTCTTGGTTACAAGTATCCTAATCAAAAGACTTGAGGTTTGGTTTTTGATCACCTTACCAAAAGCTCATTGGTGGCAGTCACCTTAACAAAAACTTGAGTGGATTCCTACTAGGGTGGTAGAAGAGTGGATGTATCCAGGTTGGGGAACCTCTATAAAATTCTTGTGTTGTCTGGTTTCCTTTTTCTTTTGTTCTTATTGTGCCTGTGATAGTTAGGATTCTCTGATTGTCATTAGTTTAATCTATTGTGCTGTGATATAGCATCTGAGTTTAGAAACAAGTTTTACTATTTAGCAAAAGATTTTAATTACTCATAAATATTCTATTCACCCCCCCCCCCCTCTAGAGTATATTATATCTAACCCTCACTTTCATAAAATTCCAATGGAAAGGCCTGCCACCACTCTGGTATCCTCTTCCACCTCTGTTGTCATGCATTCTTCTGTTACTAGGGCCGGCTTCTATCACACCCTCAGTGGGTATCTTACCACTTCCCAAGTGGTACGCCATTAGCCTCTTTACAATGTCAATTATCTCTACTAAGTTGGAGTCCATTATAAATAAAAGGGCTTGCCTCAGGGTGTGTGGCAAGCCTTTGTAGAACTGTTTAGCGTATCTACTGTCGTCCAACTCATAGGAGTCAGCAAATCTAGCCAGATGCTGAAACTCTCATCGGTACTCTCCCACTAACTTGGATCCCTGCTTCAGTTGCAGGAATATTTCTTCAAGTTCTTCTCTAGCGGTCGACGAGATGAAATGTTCCAAGAAGACTCCAAAGAACTCCGTCCAACTGATCTTCCAATAAACTCGGCCCTAGAAGGTGGAGCCCATGAGGGACTTCCACCACCTATTGACATGCAGTTCCAGGACAGATATTGTTAATGTTACAACCATATTGGCTAGACAACGGATTCCTGCCAATAACTCTTGCACTGTATCACGTCATTCCTCTATACGCACGGTCGACTCTGTCCCGAGGTAGGCAGGAGGGGAGAGAGCCCGAAAAGTGCTAAATCAGTTTGAACCCGGAGCCTGTTGTTGCACTGGGGCCTATTGATACCTAAAGGCGTCCAGGATGGTCGTGAGTGTCTGTCCCAACTCTAATTATTGGAACTGAGTAGGTATGGAAGGGGCGGGAGTGCCCCTACTGGCTCTACTTGTGATGGGATCTACAAGTAAGGAACAAACCTATGATCAGGTTGGCTAATCGTAAGGTCAAAATTGGACATACTAAGTGTGAATTACATATGGGCACACTACTGCTTCCGCTAAGTCAGTTTGTCCCCAAACTGACTAATCAAGCGGGGTGGCTCCATTATTCAATGACTTCTTTAGTTCAGGATCATAGCAAGCTGATATCATTTGTAAGCCCCCCCTCCCGGAACATTAGACACGGCCGAGGGGAGTCTTATGCCTAGAACAGCCGCCTTGCGGTAGCATTAGCACACAGGCTAACATGTACTACAAGACACCTATCCTACCCGCTAAATATATCATCCATGCCAACCCAACAAAGAATCTAAAATATAAGTCAAATCCACACATAAGTAAAGTAGTCCAAAAAAAAGTACTTCAAATAAAAGAATCATCAATAAGGCTTCTTCATTATCAGAGTACATGCCAAAAAGGATATAATATGAATCTCACACAGACTCACATCTATCACAGATGGTAGCGATGGCACCATCACTTCAGGCCCTATCATCCTGGCCTGACTTCCCTATGTCATAACCTGTTGTTGCTCTGTTTGCGGGGTTTCCTACTAAAAAGGAAGATGTAGCAATCGTTAGTCATAAAGACTAAGTGGCAATCACATACACTCCCCTGGCAACTCCTCGACACCGAGCGGAGAAAGGTACAAGGGTACTATATATATATATATATATATATATATATATATATATATATATATATATATATATATATATATATATATATATATAATCAGTAGTACAAATAGGTGGTAAAGGATTAATCAACAATAGTGTATATCAAGGAACTACAACAATTAAGAATATCAACCTACTTAGCAGTTCTACCATCAACAGCAGCATATGAGTATAAATCTACAATAGTAAGAAACTTAACTTAAATGAATGCGCATACAGACATATAAGTTAAGGATCGGCTCAATAATAAGGTAACTCATCGTATAGGAGTTCCCATACAAACTTATATGATGAGGATCTTGTGTATGTAATATATATAATGATATGAATGCAATACAATGACTCACCCATGATCATGCACAAGCAACTACTATGTCGACACAGACATGTAGTTCCCACTTTTCGAGCAGGTAGCTAACCTATCAAATCATCTCGTTCTAGTACACTTCAATACACCATTTGTTCATTAAGGATCTATCCAACAAATTCAATTCACCATATTTTATTACAATTACTTATAGACTAAATTCACCAAAACATTAACGTTATTGTACTACAGTCTCTCTATACAAAATCCAAAATCGATTCAACACAACCCGAGAACTATATGTGCAGGAAAGATTACTGTACAGAAACATCGATCGGGGATTCCTGAGGCTATAGGAATCTAGTGAAGTCATGTAACCACTCGTTGGAAAGTTATTTCTAAGGGCAAAAACTTTTGTGTTTAGCTTAAATCCCATATCTGGCCGCATTATGTCCGAAAACGGCCTCGAAGTTCGCTGTACGCAGAAAATAGATTTATGCGCGCATCTTAAAGCGAGACGAACGGCATTGGTTCATCTTCCTCCTCTAATCAATATTCCCAAATCACATCCAGAAATCCTCCTCCCTTATTAACCCTCATAGGTCCACTTCACTTCATGAAACCAGCCCATATCTTCAAATAGAAGGAGGGAGAGGTTGAAGACGTCTAATCTTTAGGACTCAAGTGCTACCATTTCCCTTTCCTAGAAAATCTTCTTCTCGCAAATCAAGACTCCTTTGAGTCGATATCTCTCCTAAAAATAACTAAAGATCTAGCACCAAGCGATGGGGTAGGAATCAGACCTCGGTTCTGGCCTTTTCGGCCATGGATTTCGTCACTCTCCTTGGCAGCATCTTCCTCCTTGCTAATATTGTTCTTTACGGGAAGAGAGAGGGAGAATATTTTCTTCCAGAAATTGACTCCTACAGCTTCTCTGTTTCGTCAGGCTCGGTAAAGACAACTGCTCAGCAAACTGGTAAAGAGACGGCTAGGGTTTTCCACATGTCCCTTTTTATAATGAGAAATTAGGGTTAACTACTTTGCTCAAAGTCAGCCTGACATTGGACCGCCTAATATTACTTTAAATGAGTCATATTGAAAGGGCGCGGCCCATTTAAGTTTGTTTGGCAAAATTCCCGAAAATCTGGTTCAGACCGGCAATGTGACAGGAAATAGACTATGCAAGAAAATTTGCTAAGTCATATTCGTCGAGTAAGCAATCCTTACTCGATGAATTATCGAGTATTATACACTTACTCGATGAATCATCGACATTTGTTGACACCCCACAACACCATATGTAAACACAGCACTTTCCAAGAAAAAATCATCGAGTGCACCTTCTTTACATGATGAATCATCGAGTGGAGTCGAGTGCACTCAATGCACTCGACGCCACAGCTCTCAAGATAATTAAGTAAAAGCATTGAGTCAAATCGACGAATTAACTTCAGTTCGACGAATTAACCTCAGTTCGACGAATCAACCTCAGTTCGACGAATTAACCTCGGTTCGACAAATTAACCTCTGTTCGACGAATTAACATTCGATGAATTTAGGGTTGGACGAATTAACCTCAGTTCGATGAATTAGCGTTCGACGAATTTAGCATTCGACGAATTAACCTATGTTCGACGAATTAGCCTCAGTTTGACGAATTGGCATTTAACGAATTAATGTTTGACGAATTTAGCATTCGACGCATTAACCTCAGTTCGACGAATTAGCCCTAGTCAATGGCATGGAGTGGCATTGAGACCACTCAACGCCTGGCCTTCAGCATATTTTCTAAGTCACAACTGCCATGGCATTGAGTCCAGACAACACACTTAACTCCTAGATCTGCCAGCAAATTCGAAGTTAAAACTGGCATGGTGTTGAGTCAACTCAACGCCTAAATCTTCCAGAGAACTCTTAAGTTAAAACATGAATGGCGTTGAGTCCAGTTAACACACTCAACGCCTTATTTCCAGAAATGGCATTGAGTGCACTCAACGCACTCAATGTCAATCAGTCTATGGTGTTGAGTGCCCTCAACGCACTCAACGCCCCGAGCCAGATGTTTTTCTAACTAAGTTCCTGATCTAATCATTGAGTCCAGTCGACTCACTCGACGCTTCTCTAACTTGAGTCAATTCTACTGACCCAAAATGTGTGTGAGGGGCCTAACACGAAATGGGATGTTATAAGAAAAACTATCAATGATGGGCAGCACAATCTGATTGAAACCCCTCACAGCTTATTGATCTCCTTACTCATTTAATTTAGATAGGTATCAGTCTTAAGGCATTTAGACTTTGCAAGTTTGAGAGATGCAAACTTCTCATCTTACTTCTTAGAAATTTTCTTGCTTTTCTTCAGGGCTTCTAGAATTGCACTATATTTGTCAATCAAATGACTTAATTTTGTAACACCCCAGTTTTTTGGACTTGAGGCTCTAAGAGTTACCGTGCGGCGATAGGTCACTTTCTACTGGCGGTAGCCTTTGTGCATTGAGTGGAAGGCATTGAGTGGAATGCGTCAAGTGGAAGGCATCGAGTGGTAGGCGTCGAGTGGTAGCGCCGAGTGGTAGCACGCGGCACTAGCTAATTACCGCTTAGTGGAAGCCCAATTCATCGAGTCAAATGCGTCGAGTCGGAAGCATTGAGTGAGCTACCACGCAGCGGTATTTCTACCACTAGCGGTGGTGCTACATTATTTTTGAGTGACGGCTCGGAAAGTTAACGCAGTGCGGTAGGGAGCTACCGCCCAGCGGTAGCATGTGAGAGCAATTTCAAAATGGCTGAGTTTAGGCCGCCTGATCCTTCTTGGGATGTAATCCTATGGCTGAGGACACTCCATCCAAGAGGATTAAGTATGGCTGAAGGGTTTTTTTCCCTCATTCTCATCATTTGAGTGGGAGTTAGGGTTTGGGAGAGAGGGTTTTGGAGGAGGAAGAATAAGGACATTCTCCGCCATTAGCGAAGCTCCGAGGCTCCATTCGTCGATCCAAAGCCAGATTCGTGGAGAGGACTTGAAGGCACATACTTTCATCTGCGCGAAGCAAGATCTCCATGGCTATTAAGAGGAGTCATAAGGTAACGGCACTTCTCCTCTCAGTTTTTAGGATGTGTGCATGGAATCCATTCCATCTTGTTTACTTTCAAGCATTTAGGCTCCGGATCTCTCAAATAAGAGGGGTTCCGGTTGTCATGGTTCAACAGGAGTTACCAGGTCAATTGTGTCCGTCTTGGACATGATGTTGCATTAGAAATCCGCTCCGCTAGTTGATTAGGCATTGTGGGTGAAGCCGTAGTCGTGACAGTTAGTCCTACTCGGTGATGTTGCATAACGAGCCTTAAGGATTTTGCTAGAAATCTGTTTGCTGCAAGTTTTCGTTTATGATTTTTTCCCTTTATTTCGTGGGAGAAGGAATGGTTGATTGGGTGGGAAAGGCTATGTTTGTGGATTGATGTGCGAAGGCACGACTTTGTCTCTATGGTGACATGGCTATCCTGTGATGTGCAAGTCATATGTAGAGAGTGTCCCGGCGAGACAAGTTCCCTTCTGAGAAACTGACGAGAACGCAAAGCTTTTGACAAGCTTGGGTGATGAAGCCCATGAGCGGGTGGGGTCAAGCAAGGGTTATTAGCATCAGTTTGTTTGTGTGACAGAATCCAGATATAAGAAGTAAGATCTTGCAAGCAAGCCCGAGTTTTGACACCCACGAGCGGGTAGGGCCTAGGTAAGAGTTTTGTGTTAAAGCTTGAATGTCGTTAGGGGATAATGGAAGTACCTGTGTGATGTGATGTGATGATGCGTGATGATGTGTTTGATTCATACGCTATAGGGTGCCTTGGGTGAAACCCAGGTTTGCATACATGTTGTATTGTAGCCCCTTTTATTAAATGCTCAACCTAGAAACGTGTTTGATGTTTGTGACATCCCAACATGTTTCTTTACTCTTTTTGTATATATATATATGCATACGAAGTGCTTACCTGTAGGGTGATGGAGTGCCTTGGGGTCCGCTAGGGATGCCTGGGAGGAGATATGTTGGTTATATAGTTGAGGTCAGCCTTGGTTGACCCACGTTACAACAAATTTTTACAGGGAAAGGATAGCAAGCGGGAGCAAGCTCGCCGGCCAAAAAGTCCTAAGCCTAATGAAGTGGACCCTCTTTTGTTTACTTATGTTTTGTTGAATGCTTTGCTCCATGAACTGTAATCCGGCTTGCATGTCGAGGTAGCCTAGGAGTGCTAAAGCACGTTGCTATGTTTTTTGTTGTTTCAGTTTTTGGACACATGATTGTTATAAGGCCTTAAGGCTGTTTTGATACTCCTATGATAGTGGATAACTTTTAGTGTTTGTGGGTTTCCGTTGTTTTGTGTTCTATGTTTTGAGATGTGTTGTTCTTTTATATCACTTTATAATGCTAAACCTGTAGCGTCTATATGTTTTGGGGCCCCAGATTGACCCATATTATATGGTCATTATAGGGGAGGTGTTATAACTTTATCCTTAGAATTTGAGTCATCCAGCTCATTAGATGATGAGGGTGCTTCAGATTCTGAACCAGTTTCATAATCTGAATCTGATGAGTATGAAGGAGCAAGAAGAATTACCGCATTAGGATGAGTATCATCCTGATCATCCTTACTGTCATGGCCAATAGACTACAACTGTCTTCCTCTTCCTTATCACTGTTATAATATGACAAAAGAGCCCTGATGCCAATCCTTATAATAAGAATTTCCTCTTCTTTAGTGATAGCAATAAGCCCAATATAGGCTTCCTCTTCATCTTCTAACTCAGATGATTCAGAGTCACTTTCACTCCAGCTCTTTTCATTCTTTGCTAAGAAAGTCTTATCAGTCTTCTTTCCTGTTAGAACTTGTAGTCTTTGTGGACTGGAAATCTAGTTTTGGCGGTCTAGTAGTCTGCCTTGGGGGGTCTTGTCTTGGCAGTTTTATAGATTATTCTAGCAGACTGGTTCTGGAGTTTTGGCAAACTACCCTGGCGGTCTAATTCTGGCGGTCTGGCTCTAGCATTTTGGTAGACAGCTTTGACAGACTAGTCTAGTAATCTAGCTATCTTGAGGACTACTGATACTGCATCTTTGATAGAGTAAGGGAAGCTTGGTGAAGATTTAACCGTTGTTGCGGTCTGGTGGATAGGAGGATGAAGATTGTTGTAGTCTGGCGGTTAGAGTTATCTAAGTGCATCTGTTTCTCCTAGTGTTCATCTATTATAGATTAGAACTGACAGTTACCTCACTGGTCACTATTATTAGGCGGTTAGGGTTGTCTAACCGTACAGCTCGTTACTGTCTATAAATATCAGTTTGCCTAGTTCACCTATTGTAATTTAGTCCCACAATATGTATTGTATTCTCTCTATATCTCCACTCAATACCCATGTAACGTTAAGTTTTTGTGAATTAAAAATTTTGATATTTATATTTTTCTCGCATGGTATTAGAGGACAACTCAATCCTTGCAGACTCTTTTTTTTCTAACCGCCTGCTAAGCCCTTTAGTTTCTATTTCGTCCGCTTTCCCTTGTGTTCTTTACGGCTTATTGCCCTTTGTAGCTCGTGTTCTGCTCACTTTCTATTTGCTTATTGCAAACTCTGCGGTCTTCGCCTTGTGGTGTGGCCTCTTTCTAATCACTTGGTTAGAGTAATTTGCTTTGTTCTCTTCACATGGTCTTCTTTCCTCAGACTGTGCAGATAGTCTTTCTATCTTGTTTCTCTATAGAGACTATGACTTTCTCTTATTCTACCCTATATGTGCATGCTCATTATACCTTTACCTCTAGTTCTACTCCTTCTAGTAATCTTAGGACTGTTTGCAAGCTAATTGGCCCAAATTATCCATATTGGAGTGTTTCCTTTGTATTCTTGTTAAGGTCTTAACATAAGCGTCATCATCATACTGATGACCCTTCTGCTCAAGGGTATGCTACCTTTGATAACTGGGATGCTAGTGATGCTTTGGTTTGAACTTGGCTTGCTAATATTCTTTATAATAAGTGCATACCCGTCATTTGCTATGATGAGATAATTAAGGCTGCTTGGACTCATCTTGCTGCTTTGTACTCCAAGGGAGCTTAAACTTTGCACATATACACATTATTTGTTGAGCTTTTTACCCATCTCACTTTGACTCATATTGCTACTTACCAGGAGGTGCAAGCTCTTAGCACCAAACTTCTTCAACATCGTCCTTTCTCTGTTAATCTTGTTGAACAACACAAACACTTTCAAGAACTTTTGGTTGTGAGTTATCTTATCTGCCTTCCAGAGCCTTATAATATAATTAGGCAACAAATTCTAGTAGAGTATGACTCTCCCACTATTAATGTTACTGTTGTTCGCATTGCCATTATTACTACTCTTCTTCAGCGTCCTCTGCTTGTCTCCCCACCACATCCTGATACCATTGCTCATCTAGTTTGTTCTGGCAATTCTAGTGGTCGTGGAGGCCACTCCGGTGGACATATTCTTTCTCGCCATCTATGCTCTCATTGTTGCAAGATAGGACATATTATGGATCATTGCTAGGTCAAATTTCCTCATCTATGTCCTTTAGTTGGTGACGCCACAAGTAAGTCTACATATATTGCCTCATCATTAGGAAGAGCTCATATGGCCACTCAGGGTAATTGTCTTATTAACTCTAGGGCTACTAATCACATGACAGGAAATCCTCATTTGTTCTCTTATTTGGACAAGCATAGCCAGTCACCTTCAGTTTTGTTGCAGATGGTACGCTGTCTCTTATATGCGGGACTTCAACAGTCTACATCACTGTATCTCTATGGCTTCAGGACACTCTTTATGTCCCCACTTTTCCATGGAATTTGTTATCTATTCATGCTCTCGGCAAACAACTAAATTATGTGGATACATTTACATCCAATACTTGTTCTTTTAAAGATCCTCACTCCAAGGAGACCATTTCTACTGCGACTGAAAGTGATGGCCGCTTCTTCCAAAGCAATGTCACTACTTTCTCTACTTCTACTTCTCTTCTGCAATGGCATCTTCATATTTATCATCCTCCTCCTTGCATTATCTACCAACTACTACTGGATCTACCTCAGGGGGACTCCTCTATGAATTTCGAAGCCTATCAACTTGGCAAACACTATCGCTCCTCCTATCCAGTAAGAAAAGATGTAGTTTTTCTTATCCCTTTAAACTTGTTCGCTTAGATATTTGGGTTCCCTCTTCCACTAAGTCTGTTGGTGGGGGAAGTTTGTATTTTGTTACTTTTATTGAATATTTCTCACGATGCACTTGGTTGTATCTCTTAAAAGAAAGTTATGAACTTTTTTCGGTATTCATTGCCTTTTAAAATGAGATACGTAGCCTCTATTAAAATTCTTTATATTGATAATGCTAGAGAGTTTCTTAGTCATCAACTTCTGGATTTTTGAATGCATCGTGGCATAATTCATTAAATCAATTGTCCATACATTTCTAAACAAAATGGTGTTGCTG
Organism: Platanthera zijinensis; assembly: GCA_039513925.1. Taxonomy (NCBI): domain Eukaryota; kingdom Viridiplantae; phylum Streptophyta; class Magnoliopsida; order Asparagales; family Orchidaceae; genus Platanthera; species Platanthera zijinensis. The sequence goes on along the minus strand of CM077091.1, from coordinate 55,254,365 downwards.
AACAAAAAAAATCGCCATCTCCTAGATATTGCTTGCACCCTTCTCACACAAATTTATGTTCCCCAATCATATTGGGGTCATGTCGGCTTCTACTTTGTTATCTCATCAACCATATTCCCTCATCAATTCTTTAGGGCAAAACCCCATTCTTTATCTTGTATCCAGGAGGCACACCATTTTATTTATCTCTATGTGTCTTTGGTCGTACGGCGTTTTTCCACTCTCCTTCTCCTGGTCATGATAAACTTTATCCTCGCTCTGTTAAGTAAATTTTTGTTGGCTACTATCCAACTTAAAAGGGGTATCGGTGCTTTGATCCTCTTCTTCGGAAATAATATGTTTTTGCTGATGTCACGTTCTTTGAAGATACACCTTACTTTCCTCGAGCCTATACTCCCTCACTACCTGATGATTTCCCTTTTTATATCTATTATCTATGCCCCTCTACCTGAGCCTACTCCTTCTCCTATGCCTCTTCCTCTTCTTTCTATGCTAGTTTCTATTTATCCACCTCTATCTCCTTATACTCCTCTGTCTTTGGAGCCGTTGCTGACAATTCTTGGGCTAGCAATCTCTCTATTAGATGGATCTGATATAGAATACAAGTTGGATCTTTATCTTCCCATTGCTCTACGAAAGGGGGTTAGGACATGCACTAAATAATCTGTTTATGATGTTTTCTCATATACTCTTATTTCCCTGGCTAGAAGGAGTTTTGTTCTCGCTTTCTCGGATACTGTCACCCTAGCTACCTATCAAGAAGTTCTTGATATTCCTTAATGGAAAGTTACTATGTACAAATAAATAAAGACAATGACCGAAAGGGGTACTTGGACTTTTTTCCCTACACCTCCAGGGGTGAATGTGGTTGATTGTCGGTAGGTTTTTGACATCAAGTTTCATCTGGATAGAACTATTGATCGCTATAAGGCTAGGTTGGTTTCCAAATGCTTCGTTCAGACATTTTTTGTGGACTTCTTTGACACCTTCTCCTCGGTTGCTCGCATCAGCACAATCCACGATCTTTTCTCTGTGACTATTAACAAAGATTAGGATATGTCTCAGTTAGATGTAAAGAATGTCTTCCTTTATGGCGATCTGTAAGAATTGGTATTCATGGTATAACCTCCTCGGTATGTTACTTAGGGGGGTCTCAGGTGTGCAAGTTGCGGAAGGCAATATATGGCCTAAAGCAAAGTATACATGCCTGGTTCGACAAGTTTAATAAAGTTATCTCAGTTATTATCTTTGCTCGAAGTTCTAAGGATCATTCTCTTTTCATACGCAAGACTTCTAAATGGCTAGTTGTTATTGCTGTCTATGTGGATTACATCCTTCTTACAGGTGATGATAAGGAGGGAATTGATCTAGCAAAAAGACATCTTCTGCAACATTTTTTACAAAAGATATGGGATCTCCTAAGAACTTTTTGGGAATAAAAATCTCATGAAAACACAACTTTGCAGTGCTCTCATAATAGAAATATGCATTGGACCTTTTGAAAGAGACTAGTCTTCTTGGGGCAAGACCAATTTGTGTCTGATGGTCGTCGGTGATGACAAGTGTCGGACTGAGGATTCACCACTTCTTCCAAATACTACCAAGTACAGACGACTGGTGGGAAAACTAAACTATATGATTGCCACCAGACCAGATATCTACCATATAGTAGGCAATATAAGTCAGTTTATGCAAGCCCCCGGGGAGTGTCATCTTTGTTCAGCCTTGAAAATCCTGGAATATGTGAAAGGGTCTCCAGGAAAGGGGTTATTATTTCAAAAGCATAACCATCTGAGGATTGAAGCCTACTATGATGCCAACTATACTAACAATTAAGAAGATAGAAAATCTACATATTTTTTGCAACTTTGTGGGAGGAAATCTAGTAAGTTGGAAAAACTAGAAATAATTTGTTGTGCCCAGATCAAGTGCTGAAGCTGAGTACAAAAGCATGGCTTCGACAAATCGTGAGTTGAAATGGTTACGTACACTTACGCTTGACTTAGGATGGGTCTATTATCATCTCTTACCAATGTACTGTGATAACAAAGTTATTATATACATATCAAAAAATTCAGTTTTTCAAGAAAGGACAAAACACATTAAAGTTGACTGCCACTTTATCAGAGAAGAAATATTGAAGAATCAAATTTGCACTTTGTTTGTCACTTCCGATAAAGAACTTGTCGATATCTTTACCAAATCAGTTTACACTTCTCTTTCAAATGTCTGGGACAAGCTGAGCAAAGTTGACATATATGCTCTAGCTTGAGGGGGAGTGTTAGAACTTGTGGTCTTGGTGGACTGGCAGTCTGGTTTTACTAGTCTGGCAGCCTAGCAGCCAGGCAGTCTTCCTTGGTAGACTTGTCTTGGTAGTTTGACAGACTATTCTGGAAGACTAGTTCTAAAGGTTTGGCAGACTATCTTAGCGGTCTGATTCTAGCAGTTTGGCAGTCTGTCTCTGGTGGCTTAGTATACAGCTCAAGCAAACTGGTTTGGCAGTCCATCTATCTTGAGTACCACTAAGATCACGTATTTGATAAAGCAATGGAAGCTTGGTGAAGGTCTCACCATTGTTGCAGTATGGCGAACAAGTGGCTGAAGATTATTGCGGTCTGGCGGTTCGAGTTATCTAACTGCATCTGTTTCTCTTGGAGCTCATCTATAGTATATTAGAGACTGACAGTTACCTCACTTTTCGTTGTTATTGGTGTTAGGATTGTGTTCTGCATCACTTTGGTTTGAAAATATCAAATCCCAAGTTGTATTTAATCATACTTGAGTTGGGTATAGTGTAAAGGTTTATAGGTATGAAGACACCAAAAATCTACTATCTGTGACCTACTACTGGGCTCTAACCCTACCACTTGCGCTAGCCATGGTGCTTGCGCTAGCAATGCTGACTTATAAGCTGGGGATAGCATAATTTCTCTATAACCTACCACCTGCCAATAAGACTACCACACTATGTTAGTCATAGAGTCGAGTCAAGTCAGTGGCATCGAGAAGAGTAGGTAGCATCGAGAAGACACAGTGGTGTTGAGAATACTAGACTACCACGCTGTGCTAGCAAATGCACCTCACTATTAAATAGTGGCAAGAAAATATTTTCAGAACTCCTAATTTGATGATGGACAGCTGGAAAAAATGCGTGTAAATACCTACCACCGTGCGGTAAACCTAGCGTTGGCAGTAGCTTATTTAAAAATACTATAAGAGCATGTATTTCTTTTCCTGAGGAGATAAGGAGTATTACACGTCTAGGGTTCCATTGTTGCCTCTATTGTTGCGAACCACCATCTCCGTGCATGGAAAATTAAACTATCTCCATCCCATTCTCTCCCTCCTATTCGTGATTGAAGAACTCTGAAGAGCGAAGTCTCCAATGACAATCAGCAGTTGATCATGTGCAAGAAGAATGACATTCAGAAGCATCGATCTTGTGTCGCTCTATGGAAGAATCCTTCTTTAAGGGATTAATAGTTTCTAACTTTTATTTCTTTTCTAGTTGTATTTGTCTCTTTTCTTATCATTTTGTGTTTGAGGTAAATCAACCGGGGAGATCGTTGGAATCCGGGAAGGGTTCTATGGGAAATCGTCCTGGGAGGACGTCGAGATCGAGAGATTTAGTGAGCCTCTAAGACCCTTCCGGGGAAGAAGGTGATGAGCCGAATCAAAGACCTTTTCGGGGAGGAAAGGGAGAGAGATCCAACTAGCCCTAGGTGAGGATCGATATAGAAACCAAAAGAGAGTTGTTTTCATCGCCTCCGATCTCCGTCGTCATGGAGATCTAGTTTTGTTTTCTGTATAAACATTTTATTAGTGTTAAATAAAATCAAGTTTCATTGTTTCATCTTATTATTCATGGTTGCATGCTACTAGTATATTGAGGGCTATGCAGGTAATTTAAAAACCATCTTCTATAGGGAAGAATTGTGACTGTGACCTACCATCATTTGATAGTAGTTTTATTGCCCTGCAGTAGCTTCCAGAACAGGCTACCCTACTGGAATTTATTTTAATTCTAAATTTAATTGCAAACCTTATTCACCCCTCCCCCCTCTAAGGTTGGCCACTCGATCCAACAAGTGGTATCAAAACTAGGTTACTTCAAAAAGGTTAAAATCCTGAAGTAAGATTATCAACGTGAATCATACTTTCTTTGAGGGTCAAGGTGTGAGTAGACCTCCCCTATTTATGGGGAGTGGATACATCCACTAGAGAACTTGCATGAAGATATTATTAATGACATAAAGCATGGACGTACGGGCAATGGTTGAAACAAAGTACATTGCACTCACTACCATTATAGGTGAACATGTTTTGGGGAAACCGCATGACAAGTAGGATGACTCTGATAAACTGAAATGTACTAATAATGCGAAAGCTATGAACTCTCTTTTTTGTATGTTAGACAAAACTGAATTTAATCGAATTTGCAATTGTGAAACTGCTTATGATATATGGCAATTACTAGAACAAATGCATGAAGGTACTTCGCAGGTAAAAGAGTCAAAGCTATTTTGACTTGAATCAGAATATGAACAGTTCTGAATGGAGATTGATGAGGAGTTGGACAACATGTACACTCGCTTCACAAAAATTATGAATGTCTCTATATCACTCAGAAAAATGTTATCAAATGAAGACTTGGTACGGAAAATCTTGCGATCTCTTCCTCCACAGTTCAATCCAAAAGTGACCTCCATTGTTGAGACATACAATATCGACACCATGGAAATTAAAAGCCTCATTTTGAATCTAAAGACCCATGAGTTAGAGCTGAATATACAAAGTGAGGAATATTTAAGAGAGCCAGAGAAGAAATCTCTAGCACTGAAAGCAGCAAAGGAAAAGAAGGTAGTAGAAGAGACTGATGATGAAGATGAAGAGAGCCTTTGTTGGATCCCTAGTTGGATTTGGGCTAGGTTCACTAATGTAGGCTGAGTCTGACAAACCTTATATAGTCAGGGTCTAGTCTGGTAGTCCTAGAATTTAGGCTAAGTCCTTTTAGCTCAACCTTCTTAGACCAGCCAGCAGAGGACCTCAGAAGATTCAGATTTAGAAGTTTTTTAGAAGACAGTTTGATCAGTTCGAAGTTCTTCGAACTCAGCTCGACGATCGTCGATCTCCAATCGATGAACTCAGAGTTAATTCTCTGAGCTGGGCTCGACGATATTCGAGCTCAGGTCGACGATCAGTTTTCTCCAGACAGATTCCCAAGTCGACGTTCTTGGAGCGTAGAATCAGTTGCTTATATTCAGCGTGTGCTTCGCAGAGCTCAGGTCGACGAACAGAACTTCTCAGGTCGACGATCTCTGATTGAAGGTCGACGAAATCTGTTATCTAGTCGACGATTACTGTAAGCTATCTGTTCTTTGTTCTTTCCTTATCTGTTCCCTCTTTATTACTATTTTGAGTAATAAATTCCCTAAGTAATCAATGCTTATATTCCCTATAAATATAGACATTCCTGGTAGCATTGATTATTGTATTCATCAGAGGATTTCTTTGACATATTTCTCGAGACAGTTGAGCAAACAAATAATGACAGATTTGCTAGACGTTTTCCTTCCCAGATTTCCAGCAAGACATTAATTGCAGTTATACAAATTTCTAAGGAAGATTGGCCGTCAAGGATAATATAGAGAAGACTTTTTCAAACAAAACACTTTTTTAATACAGACTGGGAACAGAGACACAATTCTTACAGAGCAGAAAGTTTTAGAGAGATATTCTTAGCAAGAAAAAAAAACTCACAGCAGCTCTTAATCCTCATCTTTCACTGTGCTTTCAATAAGAGAGAAGAAGAACAATACAAATTGATCAAGAGTCTTCTTCATCTTCTGTTTTCCAGGAATTTTCTGAGACAATATAGATCCATCTATCTAAAGTTCCTAGATCTGTTTTTCACAAGCTAAAGACCTACACACTCCTGAACAAACTTCTCAATTCCTGAACAACTCTACATCTCAGGTGGAGCTTTGACAAGATCTGGAATCCACACAAAGACTTCTTAAAGTGCATTTGAGAAAAGAGAAGACTAACATCACTTTCTTTCCCACCCCACTGTATAAGGTTTTAACTCCCTTCAAAAGTTAGCTTGGTTCATAAGTCACCTTCCAAAAGAATTGAGTTTGATTTTTGGGCACCTGATCAAAAGCTCAAAGGGTTGCAATATCTCCCTGCAAATAGATATTGTGGTGGCAGTCACCTGATCAAAACCTGTAGTGGATTCCTACCAGGGTGGTAGAAGAGTGGATGTACCCAGTTGGGGAACCACTATAAAATTCTTGTGTTGTCTGTGTGCTTGCTGTTTTTCTTTTTGTCTTGTGATGTGGTAGTTTAGTATAGCTTTTCTTTGCTCCTGATATCATCTCCTAGCTATTACTATATCACCTATTTTATCACCTATTTTTATGTGAATAAAAATTATAAAGGAATTTTAAATAACTCTATTCACCCCCCCCCCCCTCTAGAGTTAACCAGAGATTCCTCTCCCTTTTCTTTCATTTAGTATCAGAGGGAGGTTAGTCATTTTTATTTTAACAGGCTAACACCTGGACTAACCAATATCCTAAGATAAACTCTGATTAAATCTTGTTCCTTTCTTATTTTATATCATGTCACAAAACAAGAATTATGCTTGCACCAGACCTCTAGTTTGCAACTTATCTAAGTTTGCCATCTGGAAGGCAAGAATAAAGTTATATAAGAACTCTATTGATGAAGATATTTTTAATTCAATTTTGATAGGACCACCAACTCCAGTGGCCTCCACTCCTTCAACTTCAACAAATCTGAGGGTAGCCCCACCTCTAGATTGGACATATGCACAGAGGAAAGCCAAGATTGCAGATTCCAAAGCCATGAGTATCTTAGCTCAGACCATGTCTGATGATATTTTTCAAAAGGTGGCTGATTATACTTCAGCCAAAGCCATCTGGGATTCTCTAAATCAGATGGTGGCTAGATTTGCTGATGAGAAAGGATGGGAGATCCAATCTCATCTCATAGTATGAGAATTTCAAAAAGGATGAAGCAGAGTCAATAAGTGATATGTACAACAGGCTTAGCTTAATCATCAATGAGCTAAAGACCTTAGACAAGGACATCACTCTGACAGAAGTAAATGATAAAATCCTCATATGCTTCCCTAGCATATGGGATTCAAGGATCTGGCCAATTAGAGAAGCCAGAAGCATGACAGAAATATCAACTGAGTCACTCCTTGGAAAGCTCGAATCCTATGAGCAACTAATGAAGACCAGAGAAGCAGCAGCTGAATTGAAGACTCCAACACCTACCAGGAAGGAGCACAACATTGCATTCAAGGCGTCTAAGGAATCTGAAGGGACCCCAGTTAATGAAGAGTTGATGAGTCTCTTTGCCAAAAGATTCTCCAAAATGGCAAAGAAGGACTTCAGAAGAAAGTCATCTAGGCAAGATAACAAGCCAAGGTATGACAAGAATCCATCTAAAGAAATTGTTTGATTTGGTTGTAGGAAGCCTGAACATTTTATCTCAGAGTGTCCAAAAGCTCAAAAGAAGGATAGGAGAAGAAAAAAAGATTCAAGAAGAACTCATCACAGCAAGCCCTCCTCCAGCAAACACAAGAGGAAGGAGAAAGGGTTTGTTGCAGAAACCTGGAGTGATACTGAGGAGGAGTCATCATCCTCCAGCTCCAGTGATGATGAAGAAGAAGAGAAGGCAAAGTAAGTTTGCCTAATGGCAATAGATAATTCCAGAAGTCAGTAAAAGGCTGAAGCTTCAGAAGATGAAGAATCTCTATTTGCAGAGGACCAGTAATAGCATCTTATGATTTTGATTCAGAAGAATTTAAAACTGAATTTAAAAATCTATGCTTAGATCTAATAGGCTCTGAGAAGGAAATCAAACTTCTTAGAGAAAGATTAGCTGAACAAGATAAATACATTGCTGAAAATACTAAACTAACCGATGAACTTAACTCAGCAAATGAACAAATTATTTTCTTAAAAACTGAATTAAGCAAAGCCAAGAAATTAGAAGAATCACTTAATGGTAGAAGCTTACAACTGTTAGACATAACTAGTACTATAAATGCTAGGGATAATAAAAGTAAACTAGGACTAGGTGCATCATCTAGTGAACCACCTATAATCCAGAAGAATAAGTTATCTAAACCTTTAAATTTCATTTCAGATAAGGGTAAGAAGAATACTGAACAAGTAGATAAAGTAAATGAAGTCTTAAAATAAATAGAACTTAAACAAAAATCTAAGAACAAGAAGAAAAATAACTACTACAATATTCAACAGATTTCATCGAACTCAGATCGACGAAATGTATACAGTTCGTCGACCTCAGAATGACAAACTCTAAACGCCAACTACAATAATAGTTATTCTTCGATCCACGATCGACAAAACCAGTCTGGTTCGTCGACTAGAGATCGATGATATTGGTGCCCTGAGAATGAATATCTTCATTCTTCGAGAAGAAATTGAAGATCTTATCCCAATTCGTCGACCTCAGGTCGACGAACTTACCAGAGTTCGCCGATCCAAGATCAATCTTACAGAAACTTCAGCTATAACAGAAAATCTAATAATAACCATAACCAACCTAGGGAAAATATCAATCCATTCACCTAATGGATAATTACTCCTAGAAGATTTCACCCCTTAGTTTATAAAAGCCAACCTGAATATTATTACATTTCTAGTTTTTCTTATGAAAAAAATACAAGGACCCAAGGTGACCTGGGTCAAGAACATATAACTTGTTCCCTTGCAGGTGTAGAACTATCCTATCACTCAGAATAAGTGGTATCTGGATAGTGGGTGCTTAAAGAACATGACTTGATGCAAGGATAGTCTAACCAATTTCAAGGCAAAGCTAGGTCCAATAGTGATCTTTGGAGATTCTAGCTTTGGATAAATTGAAGGCTATGGAAACTTAAACAGTGGAGCTGTCACTTTCAGAAAAGTGGCATATGTAAATTGTCTCAAGCATAACCTAATATCCATAAGTCAATTATGTGATGCAGGTTATCAGGTTTGCTTGACTAATTCCCAATGTATTATTTATTCAAATAACCAAACTGTTTTAACAGGTCGTAGACAAGGGAATATATACCTAGTAAACTTTAACTCTACTAGTTCAGAAATATGTCTATTCAACCAAGTTAGTAATAATAATATTCTTTTGCATAAGAGACTAGGTCATGTTAACCTTAAGAACATCTCTAAGATATCTAAGGAAAACCATGTCAGAGGATCACCTTCTGGCCCCTACAAGAAGGAAAGCCTATATAAGGCTTGTCAAGTAGGCAAACAAACTAAAAATAGCTTTAAGTCAATTAATAAGAGTGACTCACCTAAGATTTTGTACTTGCTACATATAGATCTTTTTGGACCCATTACTATATAAAGCTTAGGAGGGAAGTCTTACACTCTAGTTATTGTAGATGACTTCTCTAGATTCTCTTGGGTGTTCTTGAAAAACAAGTCATATAACTTTAAAGTCTTTACAGACTTTCTTAAGAGCATAAGGATTAAGTATTCTACTCTAATTGCATTGATCAGCAGTGATCATGGTACTGAGTTTGAATCTCTTCCCATACAAAGATTCTGTGAGGAGAAAGATATCAGGTATTGTTTTACTGCTCCTAGAACTCCTCAAAAAAATGGGGTAGCAGAAAGGAAAAAAGAACCCTCATTGAATCTGCAGAAACATTGATTGCAAATGCACACATGCCCCTATCCTTTTGGGATGACGCTATGAGCACAACAAACTATGTGCTGAATAGGAGTTTGATACACAAACTTAAGGGTAAGACCCCCTATGAATTACTCAAAGGGAAGCAACCTAAATTTGATTACTTTAGAATCTTTGGGTGTAGATGTTTCATTCATAATAATAATAAGAAACACATTAGAAAATTTGAAGTTAAGGCTACAGAGGGAATTTTTTTTGGATATTCCCAAAATAGTAAGGCTTATAGGGTATTCAATAAATCATCTTTAAAAATGGAAGGTGTACATATTTCTTTTGATAAAGCTAACATGTATTATAAGGAGAAGGACTCTTCTACCATTAATTTATTACAGGTACCTCACTTATGTGAGAAAATGGATGAACTAAACCTTACATCAAAGGTTATATCCCATCCTCCTCCACAAGGTGATGAAGAGAGTGAAGAAGAAACTTTGGAAGTTATTGAACTTCCTCCAACAGCAGATATTATTCCACAAGAGGAATAAATTCCAAATGTTTTTGCTAAACCAACTCCACCCATTGACCTTATCATACTAAGGGATCACCCTAGATCCCAAGTGATTGGGGATATGTCAGTAGGTATATAGACAAGGCATCAACTCAACCAAGATGTGATACATGCCTGTTTCCTCTCTCAAGTTGAGCCTCAATCCATAATTTATGCAGAGCAAGATCCCCACTGGATTACTATAATGCAAGAGGAGCTCAATCAATTTGAGAGAAGTAGAGTTTGGGACTTGGTTCCAAGTCCTAAAGGCTATCCAGTAATTGGAACCAAGTGGGTATTCAGAAACAAACTTGATGCCTAATGTGTGATTGTGAGAAACAAGGCTAGGCTTGTTGCTTAAGGCAATAGGCAAGAGGAAGGCATTGACAATGTTCAAACTTTTGCTCCTGTTGCAAGGCTAGAAGCAATAGGGATTTTTCTCGCTTATGCTGCTTTTAAGAAGTTCAAAGTCTACCAGATGGATGTCAAGAGTGCTTTCTTGAATGGAGAACTAAAGGAAGAGGTTTATGTTGAACAATCCCCAGGTTTTATCTCTTCTACTCATCCCTCATATGTTTTTAAATTGCATAAAGCTCTCTATGTTCTAAAGCAAGCTCTAAGAGCTTGGTATGAAACCTTAGCTAGCTTCCTTTTAGAACGCAAGTTCTCTAGAGGAATGGTAGATAGGACTCTTTTTACTAAGATGCATCATGATTAAATTTTAGTAGTACAAATATATGTATATGACATCATTTTTGGTTCTACTGATCCCAATCTATGCAAGAGATTCTCTGATCTAATGCATTCAAAGTTTGAGATGAGTAGCATGGGAGAGCTATCATACTTCCTTGGTCTACAAGTGAAGCAATCCCCTGATGGCATATTCATATCCCAATCTAATTATGCAAGTGAGCTTATTAAGAAATTTGGGATGGATGATGCCTCCTCTATGAAAACTCTCATGGCTGCAAATGTTGTGATTGACTCTGATGAAAATGGAAAACCAGTTGATCAGACCATGTATAGGGCTATTGTTGGATCCCTACTCTATCTCACTACAAGTAGACCAGACTTCATGTTTGCTACATATCTTTGTGCTAGGTTCCAAGTGAGCCCTAAAGAATCTCATCTTATTTTCATTAAAAGGATTTTAAGATATATAAAGGGTTGTCCTAATCTAGGACTTTGGTATCCAACTGAGTCAGCATTTGAGCATACTGGATTTTTTGATGCTGACTATGTTGGATGTAGAGTAGACATGAAAAGCACTTCAAGAACATGTCAGTTTCATAGTGATAGGCTTGTGTCCTGGTTTTGCAAGAAGCAAACATTTGTGTCCACATCAACTGCTGAGGCTGAATATATGGCAACTGGTAGTTGCTGTTCACAGATTTTGTGGATACAAAACAAACTCCTAGATTATGGTTTCAATCGAAATAATTCAACCATATTTTATGATAGTACTAGTGAAATTTCTATTGCACATAATCCAGTGCATCATAGTAGGACAAAGCATATAGATATAAGACATCATTTCATAAGATACTGTGTGGACAAACAGAAAATTAACTTTGAATTTATCTCCACTGATTTGCAAAGGGCAGATATTTTCACCAAGCCCTTGGATGAATCTAAACATTTGTTCTTTCTGAATCAGTTAGGAATGATAGATGGAAAGGCTTAATTTTAAATCTGTCCTTAGTATAAACGATCTGAAAACATTTCGTCGACCTGAGATCGACGATTTGCAAACTTATCGGTTGGAGTTCGTCAACCAGAGATCGATGAAATCTCTGAGTGAAGTCAGTTTCGTCGACCTGAGATCGACGATCCTGTTTCAGGAAATATTTCTGAGGATGACGAAATATCTCCATATCTTCAGTCTGAGATCGACGGATTTATCTCTTCCTGAAATTTTTCGTCAACCTGAGATCGAAGAATTTTTCTTTTTCGCAGGACAGAACTTGACGTTTCATATTCTGAAAAACCTTATAACTAGGTTTTCTTCGAGCTCCATCCCGCCCTTTCAGTTCCTTTGCACTTGATCTCTCTGTTTCTTTGTTATAGGTGATCATAACTATTCCGACAAGCGCTTTCATAGCAATGAAATTTGATATGGGGTTTGACATCGACTTTGAGTCTTTCAAATACTCAGATCAAATCTTCCTTGACATTCTACAATTATTTGAAGATTTACATTTGAAGAATCTAATGACAACTAGGATAAAGATTACGGCGACCGAGATTAGAGAATGGGTTTACTCATTATCGTCTTCAGATGCTGACACTTTGGTAGGAACAATAGCGGGTAATGTCGTCCCTCTCACCCCTAAAATTCTCTCTGAAATTTTTGGTTTAGTGAATGGAGAAGAGGACTTAGAAATCGATTCTACTAAGTTTGATGAAATGTTGAATCGAATGGGTTATTCTGGTGATAACCCTAACAAATTACTGAAGAAACATCTATCTACAGATTATAAGTTTCTTGTAGATATTGTAGGAAAGGTTCTGCTGGGTAAGCACATCGCCCACGATCATATAACTAGACATCAGTTCCTTGTGATGTGTGCAGTGGAAAACAAGAAGGCCGTGAACTGGGCCAAAATTCTATTTGATTTGATTAAGAAAAACACAAAAAAGGAAGTGTATTTTGTCCGGATTTTGGGAATTTTTCTTCAAGCCAAGGCTGTCGAATCACTGGTCACCCCGACCATATTCATTATTGCCTCTTAGAGGCTAACCTGCACCTTATTTAGCAGGTGGGATAGGAGCATCCCTAAGCCTTCCAAGGCTTCCTCTTCCAGATCTTCTGAGAGTATAAGGGTTGTTCCAGCCACTTCCCACCCTTCTGAGGATATCTCCATTCCCCCTCTACCTCCACTTGTTCAAATGACTTCAACATCCCTCCAGCTTATTTCCACAACTCCAACACATCCACTTACACCTCCTTCTTCCCCCATCCATATTTATTAACCAATTCAATCTCCAGTACATCTATCCCCTCAACATCATTCTCCAGAGTATGTTACTCCTCCTCAGTCCCCTCTTCCTTCTCATCTTGCTGAAATTCCTCCTCTTCAAAATCTATCATCTCTACATTCATTCAATCTTCTTTTATCCCCTAGTCATTCTCCATCCCCTCCAGATTAGTAAATGCTAGATTCTCATCCCTCCTCTTCCACCTTCAATCCATTTGTATCTACTCTAACCCCACCTGAATTCATGGACATTGCTTCACCCTCCATTTCATACATTCTGCAATCCATCACACCTCTCCTCCAATAACTCATAGCAGAGGCCATTTCATCTCTTTCTTCTGCTATCTCATCTCTTGCTGCCCCACTATCTGCCTTCCCTCTCCCTCCTTCTTCAGTCAGAATCCTGGCTCCAGTGCTTACTGAAAAAAGGCAGGGGGAGATACTCCATGAAAAAGTAGCTCCAGCAATAGTAGAATTTGTAGCAGAGATAGAGTTTGTAGATTCTGAGATACTAGATGCAGAACTCTTAGAATTTTTGGACATTGACTCGGAGACAGCTGATTTATATCATTCTTTTGATATTTATTTTGGAGACTGCTTCATTTCTCCAGCAGTTGAACTAACCTCAGTTCTTGATTTCTTTGATCTTATGTATAGCAATAATCTTTCTTTTGTCTCTCCTCAGTTCTGTATAGACATTGTTTGCTATACAGCTTCAGTCAGCTCAGGAGTCTTACAGCTTATTCAGAATAGCTTTTCAGCTTCAGAGGTTGAGCCTGTTAAAGTTGTTGAGGATGATTTCTCTGAGCCCAAGTCTTTTTCCCCTCCTACTTTTGTTTTCTCTACCTCTCTATTACCAGATATGGATGAGATTTTTGTTGCAGACATGTCTCAGGAAGCTCAAATGGTTTCAGATGTAGTGGTTCCTCCTCAAGATATTCTACCTCACGTTCCTCCTCAAGTAGAGAAACAGATCTAAAAGGAAACATTAAAAGCAATAGATGCTCTTTATGACAATCCCCAGAGTTCCTCTGAAGATGAAATAGACAATGATTCAGATGATTCTGGTAATTCCAAATCTAAGAAGAAAGTTATCAAGAAGAGAAAGGCTACTCCAAAAGCTGCTCCTAAGCCCAATCCCAACAATGATACTCCCTACTATATTTTGCTGAATATAAATCCATACCCAGGGATGCCCCATTGGATGTGGCTATCTAAAAATGATTGGAAAGAAAGGAAGAAGAGGAGAAGGTACAAGTCTCCTTCCAGGTAATTCAGGAAAGACCCTCCTCCTCATCCTCCTCCCTCTTACGGTACTTCTTGAAGTGTTACTCAGAGAGCTGCTCTAGTAACCAAGACTTATTATAGGCAGTCAAGGCATGGCAGTCAGCAATCTTCTTCAAGCCATCCTCCTCCAGCCTCTTCCAATAGATTTTCTGCAGATACAACTGATAAATCTCAACAGGACTCTAGTCCAATCAGGCCAGAGTATCCTCCTATTCCATTTGTTGATCCAGAATAGGATACCTCTGCCAGAATGGCTAGACTTCAGGAGTTAGTAGGACTCTCTCAGATTAGGAAAGCTAAAGCTGAAGGCAAGGATCCTTCTCAATTTTCAACTATGTCTTCTTACAGGAAAGAAGAACTAACTAGGTATGCTAAAGCTAACAAGTTCTTTAATTTTGATGAGTATATGAAATTACATCCAGAGGCTGTAGTACCCAGAGCAACTTCTCATAATATTATTGGTGCATCTGACATGATCATGTCAAAAAGAGAAGCTGCTAATCCTAACAAAGAAATCATATTCAAACAGTCTACTGAAAAGTCTGAGAAAGCTATTCCCAAGAAAAACAGAAAATTTTAATTATTATAATTTTATTATTTAAACTCTACTTCTGTTTATATCATGAAGCATTTGTTGAAAAATTTGTTGAATGTATTATCTTTGCCAGATATATGTTTCTTGCTTTATGATTGCTTTTTGTTTGTATTCTTAGGACCTCACCCAAATAGGGGGAGATTGTTGGATCCCTAGTTGGATTTGGGCTAGGTTCACTAATGTAGGCTGAGTCTGACCCACCTTGTATAGCCAGGGTCTAGTCTAGTAGTCCTAGAATTTAGGCTAAGTCCATTTAGTTCACCCTTCTTGGACCAGCCAGCAGAGGACCTTAAAAGATTCAGATTTAGAAGTTTTTTTTAGAAGACAGTTTGATCAGTTTGAAGTTCTTCGAACTCAGCTCAACGATCATCGATCTCCGATTGACAAACTCAGAGTTAATTCTCTGAGCTGAGCTCGACGATATTCGAACTCAGATCGACGATCAATTTTCTCGATACAGATTCTCAGTTCGACGTTCTTGGAGCGCATAATCAGTTGCTTATATTCAGTGTTTGCTTCACAGAGCTCAGGTCGATGAACAGGACTTCTTAGGTCGACATTCTTTGACTACATGTCGATGAAATCTGTTCTCTGGTCGATGATTTTTGTAAGCTATCTGTTCTTTGTTCTTTCCTTATATGTTCCCTCTTTATTACTATTTTGAGTCATAAATTTCCTAAGTAATTAATGCTTATACTCCCTATGAATGTAGTCATTCCTGGCAGCATTGATTATGGTATTCATTAGAGGATTTATTTGACATATTTCTCAGGACAGTTGAGGAAACAAATAATGATAGATTTGCTTGCCATTTTCCTTCCCAGATTTCCAGCAAGACATTAATTGCAGTTATTCAAATTTCTAAGGAAGATTGGCCGTCGAGGATAATAGAGAGGACTTTTTCAAAAGAACACTTTTTTCATATAGACTGGGAATAGAGATACAATTCTTATAGAGAAGAAAGTTTTAAAGAGATATTCTTAGCAAGAGCAAAAACATCACATCAGCTCTCAATCCTCATCTCTCACTGTGCTTTCAAGAAGATAGAAGAAGAAAAATATAAACTGATCAAGAGTCTTCTTCATCTTCTATTTTCCAGGAATTTGCTGAGACAATATAGATCCATCTGTCTAAAGTTCCTAGATCTATTTTTCATAAGCTGAAGACTTACACACTCCTGAACAAAGCTTCTCAATTCCTGAACAACTCTACATCTCAGGGGGAGCTTTGACAAGATCTAGAATCCACACAAAGTCTTCTCAAAGTGCATTTGAGAAAAGAGAAGACTAACGTCACTTTCTTTCCCACACCACTGTATAAGGTTTTAACTCCCTTCAAAAGCTAGCCTGGTTCACAAGTAACCTTCCAAAAGACTTGAGTTTGGTTTCTAGGCACTTGATCAAAAGCTCACAGGGTTGCAATATCTCCTTACAAATAGATATTGTGGTGGCAGTCACCTGATCAAAACTTATAACTGATTCCTACCAGGGTGGTAGAAGAGTGGATGTACCCAGTTGGGGAACCACTATAAAATTATTGTGTTGTCTGTGTGCTTGTTGTTTTTCTTTTTGTATTGTGTTGTGGTAGTTTCGTATAGCTTTTCTTTGCTCCTGATATCATCTCCTAGCTATTACTATATCACCTATTTTATCACCTTTTTATGTGAATCAAAATTGTAAAGGAATTTTAAAAAACTCTATTCACCCCCCCCCCCTCTAGAGTTAACCAGAGATTACTCTCCCTTTTCTTTTAGCCTTTATGTATGGGAATTTAGAATATTCATGAAGAATTCCAAGAGGCAATGGATGTTCAAAAAATTTCTAAAGAAAGGTGCAGGAGAGGAGAGGAGATGGAACAAACCTTCAAAGGGGTCGGTGAGTGACAAAAAAAAGCCTATTCCCGAGTGCTTTCACTGTCACAAGTCTAGGCATATAAAGAGAGAGTGTCCAAAGATGCAAAAGGAAGAAAAGGAGAGGTAAGGCAGAGACAAAGGAAAGAGAAAAGTGGTTAAAGCGTCATTATGGGATGATGTTGTTTTTGATAAGTCGAGCGCTTTCGGCCCAAGTAGTGAGGCCGAGGCGAATTTGTGTCTCATAGAGAAACATCGCAACGAATCTGATAGTGAATCCAGTGTTCATTGCAACACTGAGGTAAACTCTCCCTCCTACGATGAATTAAATGAGTCTTATGAATTGTTATGTGATAAGCTTGATAATATGGCCCAAGAAAGTAACTTCTCGGAGGCAAAACTTGCATTTGCTTAACTTAGCAAACAAACAGTGCTCCTTCAGTTTCTCGAAAACTAAGGCCAAGTGCCCTGTATGTTCCTCCTCTGTCCTTGAATAGATCAAAATGTCATCAATGAATATGATGATAAAGGCATCCAAATATGGCTCAAACACCCTGTTCATCAGGCTCATGAATGTAGAGGGGGCATTCATGAGTCCAAATAGAATCATAGTGAACTCGTATAAGCCGTATTTCAAGCTAAATGTTGTTTTCTGGATATCTTCATCATGTATCCTAACCAAATAGTACCCTAACCGTAAATCTAGCTTGGAGAACAAATGCGCTCCCACCAGGTCATTGAATAGTTCATCGATCCGAGGAAAGGGATTGGTGTTTTGCAGTGTCAGTTGGTTGAGCTCCCGAGAGTCTTTACACAATCTCAGTGATCTATCCTTCTTCTTAATGAACAGAACATGGGCTCCTCAGGGTGATGAATTGGGATGAACAAATCCTAATTCCACTAACTCTTACAATTGAACCTGAAACTCTGATAGTTCTTTCAGGGCCATCCTATAGGGGGGCCAAGAGATAAGTTTGGCACCCAGCACTAGCCTAATCTGGAAGTCTACTTCCCTAAGCGTGTAGTAAACCAGGTAGCTTTTCGAGAAAAACCTCTGGAAAATACCATACCACTAGTGCATCCTTCATGCTAGTCTCCATCTCTTTCAGCTCAAAACATATCATGAACACCTCATCCCCTTGCTTATGGGCCTTAATGGCCTGAATAGAAGATAACAGCATTCGGGGTGCGAATCTAATACCTTGAAAAATGATCTCTGAATCTCCATGTCTCAAGGTGATTGGCTTTGCCGCGCAGTCAATCCTGGCATGATGCCAATCCAGCTATGTCATTCCCAGAATAATAACAAACTTTGAGCTCCCCAAAACTATTGCAGGGGTCTCAAAAAGCTTTGTAGAATTGCTTCGCATAACCTTGATCATCCAAGTCATAGGAGTCAGCAAACCTAGTAAGGTGCTGAAACTCCCGTTAGTACTTTACAACTAATTTAAATCCCTATTTTAGCTGTAGGAACCTTTTCTCGAGTTCATCGCGAGCAGTAAAGGGAATAAAATGCTCAAGGAAGGCTTCAAAGAGCACATTCTAACTAATTTTGGTGTAAATGCATCCTTCGAAAGTGGAGCCCATAAGAGACTTCCACCACCTCTTGGCGTGCAATTCTAGGACGGATACTGCTAAGGTGATAGCTAGGCTGGTTTGACTTCAGATTCCGGCCATCAACTCTTGCACAGAATCCAACCACTCCTTCATGCGAATAGCCAACTCAGTCTCGTGATAAACGTGTGGAGAAATATCTCGGAAGGTGCTCAGCAAAATGGAGCTCGGGGCTTGATGTTGCACTAGGGCCTATTGAGACCTGAAGGCATCTAAAATCATAGTTAGGGTCTACCCCAGCTCAAACAGTTGGAAGGAACTAGGGATCGGAGTAATGGGAATACCCATCATTTGCTCTGTATGTATCGGGATCTACGTATAAAGGATGAATTTAGGGTTAGGTTGGCTAACGTAGGATAACAAGTGGACATACTTAGTGTGAATCACAAATGGGCTTACCACTACTCCCGCTATTTCAGTTTGTCCGCAAATTGAACAATCGAGCGGGGTTAACAATGTTTTTCAATGAATTCTTTATTTAGGATCGGTGCAATCTGATACTAATTGTAAACCCCCCCCCCCCTCCCGAAACACAAGACACGGTTTAGGAGAGTCTTATGCCCAAAATAACCATCTTGTGGTAGCATCATCACACGAGCTAATCTGTACCACAAGTCCCCTATTCTACTAGCTAATTTCTAATATCACAATGCCAACCCAACCAAAGAGAAGAACATAGAAGTTATGATCCACAAAAGTAAATTTCCAAAATTAGTACAACATAATAGGAAGCTACACCATCTCTTATAGTATCAGAGTACAAGAAATTTTTCGAAGGGCTACAACAAGACGCTCAACAATGCTCACATCTATCATTGTGGGGAGTGAAGGTATCAGAGTATTAGTCCATATCCCCCTGGCCTGGATTCCCTCCCGTATGGGGTGATGTTGCTGCTCCGTCGGTGGGGTGTCCTAAAAAAAGTGGGTGTAGCAACTGTTAGTCAAAAAGACTAAGTGTCTTCACATCCTCTCACCCCGGTGAATCTTAGGCATCGGGCAGAAGGAAGAAAGAGGGGACATAATATATACAGTAGTATAACAAACAAGTGACTAGATGTATTAATAATCGGACAGTTATCTTATATTATCAGTTCAATAAGAAGACAAGCATTAACAAGGAGTATCATCAAGAGTATAAAGTACGGTTATGCTAGCAATTAGACAACAATAGAATTGTAAGAACTGAATTTAACTAAACTTATAAGGATACTCATATAAGCTTATAAGTTAAGGGTCTGGTATAGTAAAAGTAACTCGTCATATAAAAGAGCTAATACTAATTTATATGATGAGGATCTTATGCGGTGCAATGCAATGTAATTTAATATAATGATTGTATGATGACGCACCCATGCTTACTCACGCACTCCATTTGCTATGTCGCCATAGACCCTAGTTCCCACTTTTTGAGAGGTAGGGACCCTCTCTAGCCTCACCCGTCATGGCCAAATGGTGATAATAGAGTGGGCATCTCCACTGCCAGGCAGGCATACACACTACCAGGCCTAGTCCTCTATACACCTCAACGCAAACAACACTAATAGCAGAGCTCTTGTATACTATAGCACAGAAGGGGTCTAGGGTAGATAAGAACCAAGAGCCCAGCCCAACTGGCCAAATACAGCATAGAAGGGGTCTTCGGGAAGTAAACACCAAAGATCACAGCTTAACTGGCTCACAGGCACGGGAGGGGTCTTTGGGAAGAAAGCAGCAAAGAACGCAGCCCAACCGGCCAAAGTCTATCGGCCAGCTTCCTTCGGTGTGATGATCGGTAAGCTCGAAGACTTGCCACAAGTAATCCTCAACTCTGGATTAATCAACAACCGTGTATTAACATACATTCATGCAGTCCTGCAGCACCAACGAGCTAAGAAGCTCCCAAGGACATCCAACCGCGTCCTTACACAATACCACCTAGGATAACATATCCTACCATCACTAATAAGTCCTCAAACAAGTGATTAGTTCAGTGTTTTAGACAACCCAAATCCCCTAAATATTTCTTCCATGTGTCATGGTTAACATCATTAGCGTTTACACAAAATTTTGAGTCCTTCAAATCATCATGACAACTATTTACGGCCAAAAAATTTATAACATATTATTGGCAGTTCTCAACAAGTATATTTATATCAAAATTATGAAACAAACAGGGAAGTCCATATTATCATCAATCAATTATCTATAAGTATTTCCAAAGCTTCTGATAAATAGTTTTAGAGAAATTCATGAGTTACCCAAATTAGCCCTTTCACAACACAGCTTATGGAAACTGGATTTCCCAGAGCTACAGACCACCAAAGGTTAAGTTCCCCACATTCTGAAAAGGTATTTCCAATTCCTAAAACTTTCCTATAAAGTCCTAGGTCAAGATCTAAGTTTATCAAGCCAGAAATCGAATTTGAACCTAGTAACATAGATCTGGACAGATTCTGTCCAGTAATTACAACTTAATTATTTTCAAAAAAGAAACTTCGAATTCACTTTTAGGGAGCTACAAAGCTCCCCAAAAAATGTTCAACCACTCGTTGGAAAGGTCTTCTCAAGGAATACAAATTTTATGTTGAGCCAGAGACCTAAAACTGAATGGATCATGCCTAAAAATAGGTTTGAAGTTTGTCACAACACACACGATAGATTTATGTCTAGGTATTTGAAGTAATTTCCTACAAAAATCTTAAATACAGATGGCTGTACTGTTCATCTTCTTCCCCCAACCCACTTACAAGAGAGCTTTTGCTTATCACCTCCTTTTCTCCCTCAAAAGACCACCGTTCTTCATGAAATTAAGTATGTCATCTTCGTTTTGAAGAGATGAAATGATTGAAGATAATTTCGTGGCGACTCCCTAGAATAAAAGTTCTAGCATGGCCTTCTCCTAGGGAACTCCATTAAACTCTCAATATCAAACTCTCTTGAGCCGACGCCTCTCCTAATTTCGGATCTAAAGATCTAGCACCAATGGAGAGGGTAGGAAGCTCACCATACTTTCGGTCATGGATCGGGTTTTCCTTCTTGGCAGCATAGCAGTGTTTGGCTCTTGATATACTGTTATGTTCTTTAATTCCTTCAGGGGGGAAAACCAGAACAATGAAGAAGAAGAAAAATTCTTGCCATGTGTATAAAGTTCAGTTGGGTTGACCAAGAATTAATGGTTGTCATGCCTTGGAATGACTACCATGCCATGTGTCGCTCTACTTTTGGACCATACTTGGTTATAATATAAAAATAAGACTTTTAAAGACTTATCTATCATTCTGTACACGTCCCGACATATCTAGATTGCCCATACCTCTTCTTCGGGCAGTGAAAAATCAAGACAGTAAGTATGAAATTTTGCCAAGTCCATTTATTGAGGGCTCTCGACGATTCATCGAGATCATTTAACGGATTCATCAAGACAATAAGAAGTGTTCGTCAAGTCCTTTCGATTAGTACAAATCCTTTTGATTAGTACAAGTCTTTTCGATGATTCGTCGAGTCTTTTCAATGAGTTCGTCGAGTCCTTTTGACAAGTTCGTCGAGTTTTTTTATGAATTTGATGAGTCTTTATATGAGTTTGTCGAGTCCTTTTGATGAGTTAGATGAGTCTTTTCGAAAATTTTGATGGGTTAGTAATCAAGACAGGATGAATGAATCCTGCCAAGTCTATTTGTCAAGTACTCTTGATGATTCGTCAAGTTCATTTGATGAATTCGTCAAGACAATAAGAAGGGTTCGTCGAGTCCTTTCAATCAGTTCAAGTCCTTTCGATGATTCATCGAGTCCTTTCAATGATTTTGTTGAATCCTTTCAATGAGTTCATTGAGTCCTTTCGATAAGTTCAAGTCCTTTCAACGATTTGTTGAGTCCTTTCAATGAGTTCGGCGATCCCTTTCAATGAGTTCGTCGAGTCCTTTCGATGAGTTCATTAAGTCTTTTCAGGATTTCCCTCATTCTGTCTGGGCCTACCAGCCACGGCACGGAACACGTGCGAGGGGTCTAGGTCAAAATGGGATGTTACAGAAGGTGTCAACTTAGGTGATTTAGAGGGATGTAAGCCTCCAAATGAATTAAATTTTTCAAAAAATTATCTTAGAGAACTAGTAATTTGAGAGGCTTCACATTGAATTAGAACTCGTTCATCTGTGCATGAATCATTTTCAAACTTCAATTTTGTATCTGAAATTGAACTTAAGAATATTTTTGAAGCACTAAATGATGAGTCTGGATTTTTGTCCATGAACGAGGAACTAAATCAATTTGAAAGAAATAATGTATGGATATTAGTGAAGCGCTCTAGTAACCATTTAGTCATAGGTATTAAGTGGATCTTCAAAAACTAATTTTATGGTGAGTCTAGGATAACGAGAAATAAATCTAGGTTAGTTGATCAGGGATACTCTCAGATCGAAGAGGTGGATTTTGAGGAGTCTTTTGCACCCGTAGCTCACCTTGAGTCCATTAGGATGTCCTTAGCATTTGCTAGTTTTAAGAGGATAAATTGTATCAAATGGACGTAAAGAGTGCATTTTAATTAGTAATATTGAAGAAGAAGTGTATGTTGAGCAACCACTCGATTTTAAAAATAGTAATCATCCAAATCATGTCTATAAACTCATAAAAGCCTTATACGGATTAAATCAAGCACCTCGTACCTAGTATGATTGGCTAACGATTTTTCTTGTCAAATATGGGTTTAGGATGGGAAGTGCGGACACTACTTTTTTGTAAAACATAGTGATTCAAACTTAATGTTCATGCAAATTTATGTTGATTATATAGTCTTTGGTGCCACTAACGAAAAATTATGTCAAGAAATCATAAAAGTGATGCAAAGTGTATTTGAGATGAGCTTAGTAGGAGAATTGACAAACTTTTTTAGGTTTTTAAATCTCTCAACAAGACGATGGTTTTTTTCAATCAAAATACATAAAAGATATGATTAAGAAATTTAGTCTTGAGAATTTAAAACAAGTGAAAACTCCTATGAGTGCATCACAAAAATTAAGGAAGGATGAAAGTGGCATTTTAGTTGATCGAACATTATTTAGAGCCATGATCAAATCATTATTATATCTAAGTGCATCTAAACCTGACATCATGTTTGTAGTGTGCCTTCGTGCTATATATCAAGCTAATCCTAAAGAATCACATGTTAAAGTCGTTAAACGTATCTTTAGGTACCTCATAGGTTCTCAAAATCTTGGTCTTTGGTATCTACACACCACCAACTTCACGCTGCATAGATATTCGGATTCATATTATGTCGAGTGTTCACTTGATTGCAAAAGAACAAGTGGCACATGTCACTTCTTAGGGCCTGTATTAGTTTCATGGCCAAGTAGGAAACAGAACTCTGTTGCACTCTCCACGGTCGAGGCCGAATATATTGCCCTAAGAAGTTGCGCACAAGCACTTTGGATGTCACAGATGCTAGAGGACTTCGGTCTATCCTTGAAGAATGTAGAACTTAGGCAAGACAACAAAAGTGTCATAGAATTAACGAACAATCCTGTGCATTACTCTCAATCTAAATATGTAGATGTTCTTCATTACTTTATTCGTGATAATATTAAGAAGGAAAATGTGAAATTAAGCTTCATTGGCACTGACGATCAACTTGCGGATATCTTCAGAAAACCCCTCCCTAACACTCGTTTTTCTCTACTTTGATTAGAATGGGGTGTTTTAGATCTTACTATGTAATCTCTTAACCTCGAAAACTAATGAGTGATTTTCTTCCAGTTTTTGCTACAATAAATTGATAGTACACTACTCATTCATATAAAATCATCACTAGAAGATAAAATTGTTGGAATCTGGGCCATTTTTTTTGAACTCGTGTCTCTATAAGTTACCACCCTGGTAGCACTAGCGCTGGCAGTAAGTTAGTTTCTTGTATGCTTATCTCATTTTGTTTATGTCATTTGTTGTCCTGCATTTCTATCAAGTGTGCATTTTTCTTTCGGTTTGTTATATTAACAAAAATTCAATAAAAATTTGAAAGATTATAAAAACACAAAAACCATATTTTTGATTCATTTTTTTTTATTTAGTTTGATTTGTTTGGTCATTTATTATTAAAAAAACACCAAAAAAAATTATAAAACCCAAAATAAGAAAAAAAACAAAAACAACTTACTTATTTTCAAAAACAAAATTAATTTATGCAATAAAGTCGTACCATTATTATTTGAATATGCATGACTAGAACTGAAAGCAAAAAAGATTACATACAATGTTTGATTTAGGATTGTTAATCTCTGTTCACATTATACGCTTTGTCATGTTAAGTTTAATAAATTAGTACTTTGCTACTGAGTGTTTTTCGATATGAAAGTGTATGTTTGATATGCCTATAGGTATGTGTGAGGACTTAGGTAGCACAATGACTTTTTCACTGATCACTCATCCATAAAAAATGCACTCTAGTAGAAAATTCAAAGCTTACATGTTATAACTCGTAATATTGTGTATGATATGCTAGGAATGACTTGAAGAATCAATATCACGTTGTTCTTTTTTCATATATTGTGTTTAAAACATTGGGCCAAAATTATAATAGTAAGGTCTTTGTATACAAGTTAAAGTGTATCTGTCTATGTGGGTAGATTTTGATAGTGAAAAAATGATGTAATGAAAAAAAGTGCGTATATTATCTCTTTGCTATCAAATTGTGTCAAGGATACCCCCCCCCCCAAGCACTACTCATTTCTCCAGATAAGCCTCTATGAGCATTGGGAGAATGAGTACCTTGGTCTATAAAGATGTTTAAATCTTGCGCAAAAACAGTAAACTGAGTTAGGGCCTTTTTGTTCTACCCTTTGTATATTGTAGATAGAATCATGACATGATTTTTCACTTCATCACACTTATGTTAGCATATTGATTTATTAAGTGAAACATATATTAATGATTATTTCTACGTGATGTTTTTTTCTTTTGATACTACGCATACACCTGTCATTATTCTAACTCTTCCATGCATAAGAATTGGACTAAAACTGCACTGACTATCTATCACACAAGTGTACTAGTACACGATTACTATTCATGACACTTCCAATGTTACACTACATTAACTCTATAAATCACCTGTCATTATACGCTAAATCTTGTGTATTTAGTTTCACATGCTTTGTCCAAATATTTCTTATGCTCTGCCATTCTTTAAATCAAATGTTTTTCTTATGTTGGGTAGGTCTGCCCAAAAATTACATTTTTTTCTCTCATATTTGTGTGTTTATTGTGCCAAAACTTCATCTCATTATTTAATCTTTGGCCTCTGTCCTTAGTTCCCAACCCTTTTTGACAATAAAAAAGGGGATATTTATTTATTCATGAGTTTCATACTAGCTACCTAGGGTAAGATCACGTACAGGGGAGCACACATGTAGGGGTAGCACACATGTAGAGGGAGTCGTACTTTGTACTTCAATTTATATATTTCATGCTTATTGTTGAACTACAATAACCTTGTTACTAACGATTTATATTTCATGAACGGGATTTTATATTATCAAAAGGGGAGTTTGTAGGAACCAATGATCTGCATCATTTTATTTTAACAATATAAAATCTCAATTTGTATTTGATCATACTTGTGTGTGGTATAGTTTACAGATATACAATTATGAAGAAGAAAAGTTTTTGTGACCTACTGTCGGACGCTAGCACTACCGTTGGCGCTAGCATTGAAGAATTAATGTTGCACGCAAAGATTCCACTCTATGACTTATCACCAGGCGCTAGCTATACTGATGGGCTCTAGCCATTTCTACGACCATCGAGTCAATTCCCAAGATGAAAGCGCTGCTGTGAGGTGTTTACTGCATTGTGGTATCCAAAAATGATGTGAATATTATTTTGGGATATTTTTCCTAATTTAATGGACAGCTGGCAATACCGCGTGAGAAAACCTACCATCGGGCGCTAGATCTACCGTCGGCAATAGCTTATTCATGGCGAGACTATAAAGTGCGCATTTTTTTCTAAGTAGACAAGGAGAAGGATTGGAGATCTAGGGTTCGGCTACCGTCTCTGTTGGTATGAACCACCATATCCAAGCGAGGAAAAGGAATTTCTCCATCCCATTCGTGATCAAAAAACTCTAAAGAGTGAAGTCTCTAACGTCCATCAGTGGTTGATCAAGTACACGAAGAATGATATTCAGAAGCCTCGATCGTGCATCGTTCTATAAGGGATTTTGTGTTTTTGAGGGAGCAATAATTTCAAACTTTTAATTTTCTATTTTTATTTTCACATTTTCTATTCAGTCAGAGGTTGTGAGAAATCAGTCTGGGGGGTCGTAGGATTCCTAGGAAGAATCTATGGGAAATCGTCCTGGGAGGACGTCTAGATCTGGGAGATCTAGTAGGCTCTAAGACCCTTCCTGGGAGGAAGGTGAAGAGTCGGCTCGTCGATCTTCTTGGGAAGGAGATAGAGAGATCCAACCGGTCCTGGAAGGGTCGGTATAGAAACCCAAAGATTGTTTGATTCATAGCCTCCGATCTTCGACGTCACGAAGATCCAGTTTTGTTATTGTAAAGCATTGTTTAAATTTTGAATAAAATTATATTCCTTTATTTTATCTGAAATTCATTGTTAAACGTTGTTAGGTCATTAAGGGTTGTGTGAGAAATCGAAAAGCAAATTTTCATAAGGAAAAGCTGCTCTGTGACCACCTCCACGTGGTAGTATCCTACCTCCCTGTGGTAGCTTCCAGAACAGGGTACCCTTGCTTAAAATTTATTTTTTAATTCTAATTTTTCATTAAAAACTTTATTCACCACCACCCCCACCCCCCCCCCCCCCACCCCCACCCCCTCCTTTAAGGTTGGCAACCATATGTAACAGTTTGGTAGTGGATAAGGTTCTAGAAGGTGCAGTCATCTATGACACTCATAATAATGTTCTTGGCCCTCTTATCCATGGTGGCTAGAACAACTTCCTTTATGGTAATTTCAGTAAACAGCTTGGGTACTTGCAGATTTTTTTTATAAAGGAGGCCTTCATGGGGATCAATGGCCCCTCATTAACTGTGATGTAGATCATTGGTTCTGAAGCTTTCATAAATAGTTTGACCCTCTACTTCCATATGTCAAAGTTATTTTTTTTTTGCATATGGGAAACTTCATAGAACTCATCACTTTATAGTCTTTACTGGTAGCCAATGTGTATGGACTATCTAGCCCTTTTAGGAACTTGGTCAAACTGTTAAGCCTTTTTCAACAAACCTGGCTCTAATACCACTTGAAAGAATAATTAGGGTGTCTAAAACCCTAGAGGGGATGAATAGGTGTTTAACACCCCTATCCATCACGAAGAATATAACAAAAGGTCTAGTCAGGGCCCCATACTATATTCCATAGACAGTCAGTGGAGTTATACATTGAAACCAAAACATTCACGTATCCTAACTCAGAGTTGCATTCTAGTAGAAGTATTAAAAGAACTTAAGAACCCAACACCAGGAATGTCTATTAACCAAATATAGGAATGATATATAAATACACAAATTGTTTGTCCTTAAGGCCTTACAAACTTTTTCATTCATAAATGTGTTTTACATATATTGGAATACAGGCCAGCCACACATAAAAACAGTAATAAACACTTCGCTTTGCCTTCGAGGATTGGCATAACATAAAGGGGCTTCGGCCCGCTACATCCTGCTCAACTCTCCTACACCTGTACAAGGACAATCCACCAAGATATGGAAAACAAGGCAATGATCAGCTTTATCTGACCAATTTATAACGACCCTTCCCCTATCTTGGGGTGGTAGTACTCCTTCCCTATAGGCAAACAATATTTATTCCAAGCAAGAACATGTAGTTTAAGCACCATTCATCACAGACATTGGCATGCATAGCCACATATCCTATGCACTCAGGGCACATTAACAGTGTATTGGATTCCCAGTCCCACTACCATCCTCAATCCCAGACTGATAGTTCAACATTAAGCTTTTACTATCAAGGCCATCATGCCTTACGGACTCTCCAAAAATCAGATGGTGCATCGAGTACCAACCTCTTCACCAACCAGTAAGGGATGGGTTTGGATCAGCCTTGCCCATACTCAAATCATCGGCATTACGCTGGCACAATGTTGGTACAGCTTCACCTTAGCCTATGTAATATAACTAATGTTATCCAAATATGGTCGGCACTCAAGGCCACCAAGCTAGGCACTGCAGGCCTCATAGCTTAACTTACCACCCACCTTGTCCCCTAGACATGTGCTCGCAATCAAAAATTAGCTTAATGGGAGCTATCGCCAGTGGAAGCACTACTATCGGGTTGTATCAAATAGAATCACAACATCTGTCTTCAACTAGGAACAATAGGCCTTCATGATGTCTAATGCAATGTACCCTATCCCTAGGACTTGGGATTCACATACATCATAATTGGCTCAATGGATATAGTCAGAAGCTATTGTCAGTGGTATCTCTATTGTCAGGCAATATCAGATAGAACAACATTCCTACCCTAAAACTAGGTGTTTTCCTAGTGCACACCTCTAGTACTACCTACAGCAAACTGCATACTCCCAAACTCCGTAAAACTACAAGTTTATCCATGGAGTCTTCTCCGGCACACAAATCAAACATCACTAATCCAGACCAACCTATCTATATGGGCTTCACACAACATTCCTATTCCACACTTTGACTCCAGATTCTATATGCAAGTTTACTACCAGGGATATCACCGTTTAACCAATTGGAAAATTCCCATTCTCCACCAATTGATGGGGGTTTCCATACAACCATGCCAAATAAGGACTTCACTTTTATAAGAAGGAAGATCACTACACTTGTAGATCGCTTAGGAGCCATGCACTTGTAATTTATCTAGATGGAAGCACTCTCCTTGCTTTCCCCTTTGCAGATCTCGCTTTAGCTCGTGAATCTGATCACAAGAGCTCCTTCAATGGCTGAGTTCAGCTTTCTAAATCTTCTCTAAGGGCCGAAAACCATCTCCTTAGTCTTCCTTTCATTCTTTGCTCAAGGATAAAGAGAGGGAGAGTGTGTGTGAACAAAAGAGAATGAAAGGTTCTCAACCTCTCAACCCCTTAATAATCTCGGGCCTAATTTTAGCTACAAGGATTATCAAACCAAAACATATAGATGGCCCGATTTAATTGGCCATTCTTATTAAATTTCTACCGCCACACGGTAGTATGCTATCGTCTAGCGGTAGATTAGGTGGTACCTGTGGTCTTATCCAACACCTCTTTGCCGCTTAACGAATGCCTCAGAATCGCTTGACACATGGCATGTTATTGCCAACTATATAACTACTCTCTGGTGGAAGCAGCTCTATGTCACTGGTTGTTCTTGATGCCACTAGTTGTTCTCGTCACCATCAACTCAACACCCACTATCACTGGGCAATAGCTTCAAGTAACTAGAAAATTTGTTGTTTTCGAACATGAGAAACCTGGAGTGTTATAAATCTCCCCCTCCCCCCCCCCCAAGCAATTTCATCCTAAAATTTAAATAGTTTATAAAACATAAAAGAAATACAAAATACCCAAAATGTACCTCAATGGAAAAGCTCGGGGAATTCCTCAATCATGGTTTGCTCACGCTCCCATGATAGTTCCTCATAGCCACAGTTGTCCCAACAGATCTTGACAATTCTGATCAACTTGTTATGTAACTACTTGACCTTCATGTCTTAGATTCGAATGGGCTTGACCTTCATTATCAACCCACTATCTATTGGCACCAGATCCGCAGTAACCACTTGCATAGGCTCTTGCACCGCCTTCCGCAGTACCGATATGTGAAACACATCGTACAAACCACTTATATATATTGAAAGATCAAGCCAATATGAAGCGCCACCGATCCTTTCAATAACTTCAAATGGCCCAAGGTATCTCGAACACAGCTTCTTCAAGCGTCGAAGCCTAAATACACCTTTGAACAGCTTGATCTTGAGATAGACCTAATCACCAATAGCAAACTCAACATTTTGATGCTTGGAATTATAGTACTTTGCTTGCCTATCCTGAGTAATCAACAATCGCTTCTGAATAAAATGTATCATCGAAGTTGCATCTTCGATATCTTAATATGTATACAGCTTTGATTCACCTATTTCTACCTAAGCTAATGGAGTACGGTACTTCCTACCATATAATTCCTCGAAGGGCACCATCTTAATATCTCCTTGGTAGCTATTGTTATAGACGAACTCGATCATATAGAGATAGAACTCTCACATCTTACTGAAATCCAAGGTGCATATGAGAAGCATATCCTCCAATTTCCTGTTTACCCTCTCGGTCTGACCATCTGTTTGCGGATGAAAGGTTGTGCTGAAATTCAGTGCGGTACCCAACAATTGATGGATTAACCTCCAATCTTTCTAAGAGAAACACCTGTCTCGGTAACTTACGATGCTACGGGGAATACCGTACAATCGTACCATGTTGTCAACATAAAGCTTCACAAACTTTTCATGGAATCGTCCCTCCTGTTTGGAATGAAGTGTGATACCTTTGTCAATTGGTCAATGATCACCTACAAGGCATTGTTCCCGCTCTGTGATCTCATCAATCCGTGCACGAAATCCATCGATATATCATCAAACTTCAACTTCGATATTGGTAATGACTTCAGTAAACCACCAGGCTTCTGACATTCATCCTTCACTAGGGCACAAGTTTGACACTTTGCCGTATAAACAACAATGTCCTTCTTCAGACTTGGCAACAAGAATAACTTTTTCATGTCCTTTAATATCTTTGTGCTCCCGGGTGGATTGAGTACTTTATAAAGTGTGTCTCGTGCATCAATTCCTCTTGTAACTTACCCATATTTGGGAGGCACAATTGACTGTCCATCCATAGAAGACCATCTTCAAAGGAAAACTAGGCATTTGACCCATCCATAGTCTCTACCAAATAGTATTTCATGCTGCCATCTAGCTCCAATGCTTGCTAAATCCTGGCTGTGAGGTCATATTGCATCTAGTATAAACATGCATTTGCACTAGTTATCTAGTCCACACAAGAGATTTCTAAGGCTTCCAAATCTCTAATAAGACGCTCAGCATGCATCTGTATCCAGTTGGCCTGTGTTAGAGTCCTGTGACTCAACGCATTAGCGACAATATTTCCCTTCCCAGGAACATAGTGTATCTCAAAAGTGTAGTCCCCAAAAAACTTCATCCACCTCCTTTATCGCATATTCAAATTCTTTTGATTCAACAAATACTTTAGCCTCTTATAGTCCGTAAAGATGTCAACCTTCACGCCGTACAAGTAATGTCGTCATAGCTTCCCAGCAAATATCACAACCGCCAACTCCAAGTTGTAGACTGGATAATTTCTCTCATGCACCTTCAGTTGGAAAGAGCAATAAGCTATAACCTTCCCTAACTACAGAAGAGCACAACCTAAGCCGCTCCCTTAGAAATCGTTATAGATCTCATAGCCTTCTACAACACATGGCGAGCACAAAATAGGCAATGTGGTAAAACGACTCTTCAACCCCTCAAAAGCTTGCTTGCACGCAGGCGTCCAAATGAACTTCTGATCCTTCCTTGTTAACGTAGTGAGAGGTAGAGCTACCCACAAAAAGTTTTCTATGAAGCGTCTATAGTAGCCAGTAAGTCTAAGAAAGTCCTGGCTTTCGCCACAGTAGACAACACATGCCACTCCCGTATCATAATTATCTTCATCGGATCCACTACAAAACTCTCTCGACTAACCACATAACCAAGAAAAGCCACTAATGATTGCCAAAACTCACACTTAAAGAACTTGGCATATAGTTGATTCCTCCTCAGGGTATGCAAAACCAACCTCAAATGATTCACATAATCCTCCTCTGACTGAGAGTATAACAATATGTCATCTATAAAGACGATCACAAATCTATCCAAATACTCCTGAAAGGTCTTGTGCATCAGATCCATGAATAACCATAATACATTTGTTTACCCAAATGGCATCACGGTGAACTCATAGTGTCCATAGCTTATACCAAATACATTCTTGGGTATATCACATTCCCTAATCCGCAACTGATAATAGCCAGACTTTCAATCCAACTTCAAATAGATAGTTATCCAACCAGCTGATCAAACAAATCATCGATTCTCAAAATTGTAAACTTGTTCTTCTCTTTTAGTTTGTTCAGTTCTCGGTAGTCATACATAGACGCAAGCTTCTATCCTTCTTCACAAAGAGGACCGGTTCACACCAAGGAAACATACTTGGACGTATATATCCTTGATCTAGAAACTCGTGTAACTAAACCTTCAGTTTTGCCATCTCCTTTGCTGCTACTCGGTACGGTGAGCATCACACAGTTTTAGCACCTAGCACCAACTCCAAAGTGAAGTCGATCTCTCACTGAGGTGGAATTCTAAGGAGATCTTTAGGAAATACATTCGCAAACTCTAACACAATAGGAACGTCACTCAAACTAGACTATTGCACTACATCCTACAATAGTGTTAAGATTAACTTCGCGCCCTTCCAAACCTCCTTGACCACTTGGAGTGCAGACATCAGTATCTTGCTCGATCCTCACATACCAAGAAAATTAGTCTCACATTCTGTGTTTTGTCCCAATATTACTTCCTTTGAGATGCAATCAATGCAGGCACGTTGTTCTGAGAGCCAGCCTATGCCAAAGATCACATCAAACTCAGATATATATAGTACAGATGCTTCCAATCCAAAGTCATGACTTCCTATCCGCACCTAAACACAACAAGTTCTATATGCACGCATCAAGCATCTGTTAGGCAGCAAAACATCCAATCTATTTGTCGATATAAAAGAAGGCACTCAGATACGCAACACAAAGTCCTCAGACAGAAAGGAATGAGAAGCGCCCGTATCAAATAATGCTCTCGCCGGATAGTCCAAGATTTGGAAAAAGCCTTATTCAAACAAGTTAAGCAATGCAAAAGGTAGCAAGTATATAAATCAGTAAAATCTGTATACTAAACCGTACTTATCACCAAATCACTTTGCTTTATGGCCTCCTGTTGGACAAGATTGTACACTCGGGGTTGTGCTGGAGCATAATGGGATGCAGTCGACTCCTTTGCCTTCCCCTTCTCCACATAAGTCGCACCTGCCTTCGAAGGAACACTCTGACAGTCTCGAGCAAAGTGTCCTGGCTTACCACAAGTATAGTAAGTGGGTGACCTCTCCTAGTAGTTTCTCTAGAAGCATTAGAAGAAACTAGACACAAAGACCTAGTCTTCTTCCTCCATCGATTTTGATTTTCATACTTTGCAAAATGTGGCACCTAAAACTATGGATTTTTCACAGGCAAGTCATTCTTACGTTATACGTGCTTTATATCCTGCTTCAGGGATCGGGCAATATTCACAAATATCAGAAATCTCTGAGTTAACAAACCTGAGGGGAGTAACCTCAGATCATTGTGCAGACCTTCATAGAACCTGTTTGTCTTGCGCTCCTCGTTAGTAAATGTAGAGCACACATATTTCCCTAATCTCGTGAACTCCTGCAAGTACTCATCAACAAGACTCTCATCTTGATTAAGCCTTTGGAACTGATTCTCCATTTCAATCCTTTGCACAGATGGGAGATACCTCGCCCGAAAAAGTCTCAAAATTTCCTCCATCGAGATCTCAGTCAATTGCCTTCTAGAAAACTGATGTAATTCCAGCTCATTTCACCATAGTCTTACCTTTCTTTCCAAAATAAAGGTAGCTACAGTCACCTTCTGTCTCTCCTTCGTCTCTTTTTCTATCAAGGTTCTTATTATTCTTGAGATCCAGTCTTCAGCCTGTGTAGGGGATCTAGTTCCCACAAATATTGGAGGATGGAAGCTTATAAAATGCGTCAATTACTTATTCATCACTTGCCTCGCTGCCAAAGGCTCATCGAACACTTGCCTAATAGCCACAGTCTCAACTACGCCAACCTGCTCCGGGTAAACCTCAAGGGTAGGAGGTTGTACTTTCCCTCCTAGTTGTGCATTGATTAGCACGAACACGGCTTCAACAACCAATCTTATTGTTTCAGCAGAAGGAAGAGGTATAGTCACCTTAGCTGGTATACTACTTTCCACCGAGCATTGTGGCTGAGACTGCCCCGCACCACTTCTAATCACCTATAATCATGAAATATAGAATTAAGTGAGTAATCATGTTGCAAAATAGAAATCACAGGAACACGTAGGTTTCAAAAACATGCATATTTTCATTCTAAAGTGAACATTCATGGGTTCTTTCATGTTATAACGTTAAAACACACACATGCTCACCACCTCTTAAAAAAATTCGACCACGAATTTGAATAAAAAAGACCGATACCATATGTTGATACAAAATTCTAACACCCCATCTGTTACGAAGAATATAACAGAAGGTCTGGTCGGGGCCTTATGTCATATTTCATGGACAGTCAGTGGAGTTACGTATTGAAACCAAACATTCACATATCCTAACTCAGAGTTCCATTCTAATGGAAGTATTAAAAGTACTTAAGAACCCAATACCAGGAATTTCCACTAACCGAACATAAGAATGACATAGAAATGCACAAACTATTCGGCCTTAAGGCCTTACAAACTGTTTTCTTCACATATGTGTTTTACATACATCGGCATACAGGCCGGCCATAGATAAAAATAGTAATAAACACTTCCCTTTGCCTTCGAGGGCCTGTATAGCACAAAGGGGCTTCAGCCCGCTACATCCCGCTCAGCTCTCCTACACTTTCACAAGGATAATCCACCAAGACATGACAAATAAGACAACGGTCAGCCTTAGCTGACCAAATAATAATGACCCCACCCCTTTCTTGGGGTCGTAGTACTCCTGACCTGCAGGCAAACAATATTTATTCCAAGCAAGAACATACAGTTTAAGCACCATTCATCACAGATATTAGCGTGCATGGCCACATGTCCCAAAAACTTAGGGCACATTAATAGTGTACTGGATTCCCAGTCCAACTGCCATCCTCAGTCCCAGACTGATGGTTCAACATTAAGCTTTTACCGTCAATGCCTTCTTCTCAATCAGCACCTAAATAGAGTTGACTTGAACTTGATGGAAGGTTCAGTGCTGATCTATTTGTATGAAGAAAATGCTTGATTTCTTCTTATTCTACAGCAGGAAGATTGACTTCTTATTGTATTGATGTGTGATCTAACCTGCAACACTTGCAATGTTCACGGAGTTCTTTTGTGTTATTTTGACTGCCTCTTGCTGCTTCAGTTAACTTATTAGCTATTGAGGGATATTAAGATTTGAAGAACCCCGCTCTTAACTTTTATACCTCTGTCTTTTCTAATAGTCGAAACATTAAAGATAACAAGACAAATCAGCCATCATAAAGGACTGATGTGACACTTGCTTTCGGTGCCTCTGTCATTTGAAATCCCGCCTTTCTAAAGAACAAGACGGTAATCTTCCAATCAAGACAATATGTTTTTTGTGATACTTCTCACAAAATTGTATTATACTTAGCACAAAAAATCTGCTTCTTCTGCTGCTTAAACAATGATAATGTTGTGTGACTCCTTCTATCACAACGATATCGTTGATTTTTCTTTACTCATCAAAATGGTATAGTCTTGAACTTAACATGACTGTACTTAGACCATTTCAGTGTTATGAATATGTTCATTTCTGGTCTTAACTTATCATCTTCCCTATTGAGATTAACTAGTAAAATGAACTATTGAACCTACATAAATCTCAACATATGACATCAAATACAAGATGTACTTATAATTACATGATGTACTTCTTTAAATATTGGAACATTGAGGGTAATTTCCCAACAAAAAACCTTTAACAACCTTGGAAACCTTGTATGGTAAGAGTCCTTGCATCAACAAACTATATCTACTGAAGAAGCTTGAAGACTTCAAGTATAGAGATGGCTCACCAATCTTGGATCATGTTGTTGAAGTTGGAAACCGGGCGGTCTGTCGGTCTGGCTTGGTGGGTTATTAACCGGGCGGTCTGGCGATTTGCCTTCAGCGGTTTGGTTGCTGTGTTGAGGTCTGAGGTCCAAGCGGTCTAGCGGTCTATTACTGGCGACTAGGAGACCGGGC
This sequence comes from Platanthera zijinensis, assembly GCA_039513925.1. NCBI lineage: Eukaryota > Viridiplantae > Streptophyta > Magnoliopsida > Asparagales > Orchidaceae > Platanthera > Platanthera zijinensis. The sequence goes on along the minus strand of CM077091.1, from coordinate 55,217,732 downwards.
GGTCTAACGGTCTCACATGGCGTCTTGTCTCTCTCTCTGGCAGTGGCCGAGCGGTTAGCCCTTCTGTCTAACCGCACGGCTTGTTCCGGTCTGTTGTTCTAGCCGCCCATATTTTTTTGTATAGTTTTAGTCCCACATCTCTTATTTGTATTCTCTCTTCTCTCCTCCATTCTATATAAGGGAGGCCATACCTTTGTAATAGACACCTTTTTCTGATAATAAAATTTCAGTTATACCATTTCCGGCTTGTTTTAGTTCGCTTCTCACATGGTATCAGAAGAATCGATCCTTTCCTCCTGATTCTGTGCCCCTCTCTGTCCGCGTGACTTGCTTCTCCAGCTTGCGCCCTGTCCGCGCGATCTCCTTGTCATTGCCCTCTGTGTGCGTGACCTGTAGCCTTGTTCGCTGCGATCTGTCGCCTTGTTCGCCGCGACCTATCGTCGTGTGCCTTGCCCTCTCTTGTGCTTCTGTTCGAGCGGACTCGACTTCTTTCCCTCTACTTGATACTGCGGCTTGGTCGTGGTCTTTCTGGCCGCTGGTGTTTGACATCCTGACCGCTGCAATTCCTCTTCTTCCTATCCGCGCGGCTTGTTTCCTAACCGCGCGGCTTCCTGTTGTTCGCACTTATGACTCTTTCTGATGCTTCCACTGCCACCACTCCTGCCGCCACCCCTGTAGCCAATCTGGCTCCGCCTCTACCTCCTACTCCTTCCGGGAACCTTGGCACCGTTTCTAAGCTTGTCGTCTCCAACTACCCGGATTGGAGCGTCTCTTTCACCTTTCTCCTTCGCTCGCAACGCAAATGCCACCATCTCATTGATGACCCTCCTCCTACCACTTCACCTCTCTTTGATGACTGGGATGCGAATGACGCTCTTGTGCGTACTTGGCTCGCTAACAGTCTATCTGATGAGTGCCTTCCCGTCATCCGTCATGATGAGACGGTGAAGGCCGCTTGGCTTCATCTTGTTGCTTTGTATTCCAAAGGGGCTCAGACGTCCCGCATCTATACGTTGTATGCGGACCTCTTTGCCCGGCCTACCTTGTCTCCTGTTGCTGTCTACCAACAAGTTCAAGCTCTTGGGGCTGAGATTCTTCAGAATCGCCCTTTTTCTGCGGATCTGGCTCAACAACACAAGCACTTCCAGGAGCTTCTGGTTGTGTGTTATCTGCTCCGTCTTCCTGACACTTATGACATGATCCGCCAACAAATTCTGGGTGAGGCAGAATCTCCTACTTTAGATGCCATCGCTGCTCGCATCGCCGCTGTCACCTCTCTCCTTCAGCGCCCGCTTCTGCCCGCTCCTTCTCCTCTGGATATCTATGCTCATCAAACTCAGCGGAGTGGCTCTGGTAGCCGCAGTCATCAGTCTGGCGGACGTCCTTCTTCCCGCTACCTCTGCTCTCACTGCGGCCACACCGGACACACTCTTGACCGCTGCTGGACAAAGCATCCCCATCTTCGCCCCTCGGGTGACTCTTCCGCCTCCTCTTCCAAGCCGTCTGCTTCCGTGGTCACATCATCAGGTAGTGCCCATGTGGTCACTCAAGGTAAATGACTTATCGACTCCGGTGCAACTAATCATATGACGGGCAATCCTCAGTGCTTCTCTCTCCTCGAACAGCATGATCGGTTGCCCCCGGTCCTCATTACAGACGGTTCTCCCTCCCCAGTTCATGGGTCGGGAGTGGTTCATGTTACTCCGTCCCTTCGGCTAGAGGACACTCTCTATGTGCCCAAGTTTTCGTGCAATCTGTTGTCGGTTACTTCTTTGTGCAAGCAACTTCAATGTTCTGTAACGTTTACTCCATCTTCTTGTTCTTTTCAGGATCCGAGCTCCCAGCGGATGATTGCTACTGGGATTGAGAGCGGCGGCCTCTACTTCCTCGACAACATTTTTGCTTTGTCCGCCTTCTCTTCTTCTTGTACGGATCTTCTCCAGTAGCATCTCCGTCTCGGTCATCCTCCACCACGGCTTCTACATCAGCTTCTGCCCCACCTCCCTCCCTCCAATACTCCTCTCAACTGTGAAGCCTGTCAACTTGGCAAGCATCATCGTTCCTCCTTCCCGCCAAAGCAAGGTCGGGGCTCTACCCGTCCGTTTGATCTAGTCCACTCCGATATCTGGGGACCTGCTCCTACCCTTACTATTGGTCGGGGTAGTTCTTATTTTGTAACCTTTATTGATGATTTTTCTAGATGTACTTGGGTGTATCTCTTACGAGATCGCTCTAAACTTTTTAATGTATGGACCTCCTATTATCATTTAATCAAAAATCAGTTTGGTATTGGTATTAAAACTTTTCGCTCTGATAATGCAAAAGAGTACTTAAGTCATGCTTTTACCTCTTTCTGTGTCCAACATGGCGTTATTCATCAGACAAGTTGTGTCTATACATCCCAACAAAATGGGGTGGTGGAACGCAAAAACCGTCACCTCCTCGATGTTGCTCGCACATTGATGACTCAAATGCATGTCCCTCGCTCATATTGGGGCTATGCTGTTCTTCTTGCCTGCTATCTCATCAATCGCATTCCCTCCTCCGTTCTCCAGGGAAAAACCCCTTTTTCCATCCTTTATCCAGGCAAGGAGCCTTTTCCTCTCCCTCTCTGAATCTTTGGGTGCACTGCTTTTGTGCATGCCCCATCTGCCACCCGTGATAATCTCTCCCCTCGCTCCACCAAATGTGTCTTTCTGGGGTACTCGGCCACTCAAAAAGGCTACTGCTGCTTTTATCCTGTTCTTCGTAAGCAGTTCATCTCCGCTGACGTAACCTTCTTCGAGAATGCCTCCTACTTCTCGGATGACTCCTCTTCTCTTCCCCACACCTCTGATTCTCCTGTTATTCCATTCATTCCCTCATCTCCTACTGCGATATCCGCCCCTCCTCCGTCTCCGCCCACTCCTCTTCCTCCGCCTCTCTCTCTGCCTCCATCTCCCTCATCTCCGCTACCGTCGCTCTCTCCTCCCGAGCCAGCTCTCTCTGCCACGGATGCTCTGGATGCCGAGGAGCCCGCCGACCTGGATCTTCCTGTAGCTCTTCGCAAAGGGGTGCGGACGTGTACCCTACACCCCCTTGCTGCTGTTGTTTCATATGATCGTCTTACCCCTTCTCGCAGGGCCTTTGCACTGGCTATCTCTGCTACTACCACACCTCGTTCCTACCAGGAGGCCCTTGCCATTCCTCACTGGAAGATGGCCATGGATGAGGAAATGGCGACCCTCACAGAGCGGGGTACCTGGACTCTTGTCCCTCCTCCCTTTGATACAGATGTTGTTGGTTGTCGCTGGGTCTTTGTGGTCAAATTTGGCCCAGATGGCACTGTGAACCGTTACAAAGCTCTCCTGGTGGCTAAGGGATTTACTCAAACCTATGGGGTTGATTACTTTGACACCTTCTCTCCCGTGGCTCGTCTCAGCACTATACGGGTCCTTCTCTCTGTGGCGGTCAACAAAGACTGGCCACTTTCTTAGCTGGATATCAAGAATGCCTTCCTTTATGGTGATCTTCAGGAGGCCGTCTACATGGAGCAACCTACAGGGTATGTTGCTCAGGGGGAGACACGAGTATGTCGGCTACAGAAGGCAATCTATGGCCTCAAGCAAAGCCCTCGAGCTTGGTTTGACAAGTTCAGCGGCATCGTGGCGGCTGTTGGTTTTGCTCGCAGCACTGCTGATCACTCTCTATTTATTCGCAAAACCTCTTCGGGACTGGTGGTTCTTGCAGTATATGTTGATGATATTCTTCTCACTGGTGATGACCAGGAAGGGGTAGCCTTGACAAAGCGGCATCTTCGCCAACATCTAGTCACGAAAGATATGGGTTCTCCGAAGTACTTTTTGGGGATCAAAATCTCTCGGAAGCCCAACTCTTTAGTCCTCTCTCAGCGTAAGTATACTCTTGATATTTTAAAAGAAGCAGGATTGACTGGGGCCAAACCTGCCCGATGTCCCATGGCTGTTGGAGAAGACAAAACCTGGACAGATGATTCGCCTCTTCTTTCAGATGCTTCGCGGTACAGGCGTCTGGTTGGTAAGCTCATATACCTCACCGTGACTAGGCCCGACATTTCCTATGTTGTGGGCAAGGTGAGTCAATTCATGCAAGCTCCCAGGGAGTGCCATCTACAGTCCGCCTTGCGGATCTTGGAGTACGTCAAAGCAGCCCCTGGAAAAGGATTGCTCTTTCAGAAGAATGATCATCTGAGGGTTGAAGCTTACTCAGATGCGAGTTACGCTGATGACAAAGGGGACCGCAAGTCTACCTCCGGTTTCTGTACCTTTGTTGGGGGAAATCTGGTAAGCTGTAAGAGCAAGAAGCAATCTATTGTCTCCAGGTCCAGTGCTGAAGCAGAGTATCGGAGTATGGCATCGACCACTTGTGAGCTAAAATGGCTACGGGCTCTCATGTTGGATTTAGGAGAGGTCTACAACCATCCTCTACCTATGTTCTGTGACAACAAGGCTGCTATATACATCTCCAAAAATCCAGTCTTCCATGAGAGAACCAAGCACATTGAGGTCGACTGTCATTTCATTCGTGAAGAGATTCTGAAGGAACAAATTTGCACCCCCTTCGTCATGTCTGAAAAAGAGCTGGCTGACATCTTCACCAAGCTAGTATCCGCCTCGTTTCTTCATATATGTGACAAGCTGGGCATGATCGACATATATGCTCCAGCTTGAGGGGGGGTGTTAAAGTTGGAGACCGGGCGGTCTGTCGGTCTGGCTTGGCGGGTTATTGACCGGGCGGTCTGGCAGTTTGCCTTCAGCGGTTTGGTTGTTGTGTTGAGGTCTGAGGTCCAAGCGGTCTAGCGATCTGTTACTGGCGACTAGGAGACCGGGCGGTCTAACGGTCTCACATGGCAGCTTGTCTCTCTCTCTCTCTCTGGCAGTGGCCGAGCGGTTAGCCCTTCTGTCTAACTGCGCGGCTTGTTCCGGTCTGTTGTTCTAGCCACCCAAATTTTTTTTGTATAGTTTTAGTCCCACATCTCTTATTTGTATTCTTTCTTCTCTCCTCCATTCTATATAAGGGAGGCCATACCTTTGTAATAGACACCTTTTTTTGATAATAAAATTTCAGTTATACCATTTCCGGCTTGTTTTAGTTCGCTTCTCACACATGTGAACGAGTTCCAAGATATTATTAATCAACTCACTACTATAAAGGTGACCTTTGAGGATGAGGTCAACGCATTATGGCTACTAAAGTCTCTTCCAAACCCTTGGAAGATGGTTAGAGTTTCTCTAATCAACTCCACTCTCAAAGGCATCATTACTATGGAGATTACCAAGAGTGGTATCCTGAATGAAGAGGTGAGAAGAAAGTCTCAAGGGATAACAGTGTAACACCCCCATCTGTTAGGTAGAATATAACAAAAGATCCGGTCGGGGCCCCATGCCATATTTAATGGACAGACAGTGGAGTTACGCATTGAAACCATAACATTTATGCATCTTAACTCAGAGTGCATTCTAGCAGAAGCATTTATGTTACTTAGAACCCAAACATAGGAATGTCCACTAACCATAATATAGGAATGATATTCAAAATACACAAAATGTTTCAGCCTTACAATTATTCTCTTCATAAATGTATATTACATACTTCGGCACACAGGTCGGCCACACATAAAAATAGTAAATGATTCGCCTTTGGACCTTCAAGGGTCAGCCAACACAGTAGAAAGGACTTCTTCCCGCTACTTTCTACTTGGCTCTCCAGTACTTGTACAAGCACGGCACACCAAGATGTGCCAAAATAAGGCAATGGTCAACATTACTGACAAAATTATAATGACCCCACCCCTCACTCGGGGCGGCGGTGCTCCTTCCCTGCAAACAGTTGTATATATCTCTTTTGGCAACAAAATGTGCAATTAAGCACCATTCTCCACAGACGTAGGCACATATGGCCTTATGCACCGTGCACTCAGGGCACATTATCGGTGTACCGAATTTACCAGGGTCCCACCATCATCCACAGTCCTAGAATTGATGGTCCAACATTGAGCATTTTTGGTCACGCATAAAGCGAACGACCCTCTCATATGCCATTGACCGCATCAGTAAATTTAGGCCATCTAGTCAAGTGACATAGAGCGGTTACAGATCAGCCCTTTCCCATTACTAGAATCACCATTGCCACACAGCGGTTGACAAGATGCGGGTCGGCTTCTACTTTCCCGTAATATATACATAACTAAGTTATGTCTAAGGATGGCTCTCACGGCTACTACAGCTAGGCTTATCAGGATCTCAGCTTCACTTGCTACCCACCTTATCTTGTGGACACAGGCTTAGCAAGCACAATCAGGCGGCCTCTCACGACCACCATAGATGGGCTCATCAGGCACTCAGCTTAATCATTTGGCCCCCAAGTCTCCAAGAGACAGGACCATAACAATAGCTCTTTGGGAGCTACCTCCAGTAGTATCTCTACTATCGCACGATCGGGGACAGAAGCTCATTTCATCCCCCAATTTAAGTGTTTTCCTATAGATCAACTCTAGTACTCTCAATATAGTATCCTACACACCCCATAACTCTGTAAACTACAAGTTTAACCACTGAATCTTCTCTGGCATGTAAATCAATCATCATCAATCTAGACCAACCTGTCCAGATGGGATTCACATAGTATGCATATTCCGTATTTTGATTCTTTATTTTATATGCAAGTTTCATAACGGGGATATCAACGATGAACCCGTTGGAATTCTCTCGTTCTTCACCAATTGGTGAGAATTTCCATGTACATGCAAAATAAGAACTTCACTTGTCAAACGAGAAAGGTTGTTACCCTTGTCAATCATTTAGGTTCCATGAGCTTGCACTTGATCTAGATGGAAATGATAACCACACCTTCCTTTCCACAGATCTGGCTTCGACTTTGGAATCCGATCACAAGAATGCTTTCACAGTAGCTTGCCTTCAGAGTTGGATTCAACCTTGCCCTTTCTCTTCTATCATTCCCCTTCTTGTACCTTAGGATCAAGGAGAGAGAGAGAGAAAATGAGAAAATAATCTCATCTCAACCTCTTATCAAAGGCTACCGCTGCGCGGTACCTTGCTACTGCCCCGCGGTATTATAAGTGGTGGTCGCTTGGCTTAATAAGCATCGTTATGCTACTCAAAGACCGCCTCAACCTTATCTGACATGTGGCACACTACTGCCGCCGTTACCACTACCGTCAGGCGGTACCATCCAGAGATGAAGGTTTATTTAATTCATTAGCTATTATCGTGCGATATCATAATATCGTCATGTGATACCAACCAGAGACGTTGGTCTATTAAAATCAACTGGATACTACCAGCGCTAGCTCTACCACCTGGCGGTAACCTCCAGTGACCATCTTCCCATTATTTTTAGGAAATTTGGGGCATTACAATTCCCCCCTCCTTTAAGATATTTCATCCTGAAATCAACATTTAATAGGAAATAACACATAAGTACAAAATATATCAAATGTACCTCAACGAAATAGTTCAGGGAAATTTTCTCGCAAGGTTTGCTCGTGCTCCCATGATAGCTCCTCACGACCACAATTATCCCAACGCACATTGACCATTTCAATCTCTTTGTTTTGCAGTCACTTGATCTCCATTTCCTCGATTCGAATGGGCTTGACTTTAATCGTCAACCCACTATCGACTGGAACTTGATCCACAGCAACCACTTGCGTAGCTCTTGCACAGCCTTTTGCAGCACCGATATATGAAACACGTCTTACTATCCACTTAGTTCAGCTGAAAGATTTAGTCGATAGGCAGCTTCACCAATCTGCTCAAAGATTTCAAACGGCCTAAGGTATCTTGGACTCAGCTTTTTAAAGTGTCGGATCCTCAATACGCCCTTGAATGGTTTTATCTTCAGATAAACTCAATCGCAAACTGCAAACTCCATGTTTTGGTTCTTGGCATTGTAGTATTTTTCCTAGCTATCCTGAGTAATCAGCAACTGTTCTCGAATAAAACGTATCGTTGAAGTCATATCTTCAACATCTTTCCGTTTATAAAGCTTCGATTCACCTATTTGTACCCAAGCTAACAGAGTACGGTACTTCCAACCATATAAGGCCTCAAAAGGTGACATTAGAATACTTACTTGGTAGTTATTATTGTAGGTGAATTCGATCATAAAGAGATGGTCCTCCCACCTCTTTCGGAAATCCAGGGCGCACATGCGAAGCATATTTTCAATCGTTCTATTTACCCTCTTGGTCTGACCATCTGTCTGAGGATGAAAGGTTGTGCTGAATTTTAGCTTGGTACCCAACAGTTAATAAATAAGCTTCCAATCATTCGACATGAAATGTCCATCTCGGACACTAACGATGCTACAGGGCACACTGTGCAATCGTACGATCTATTCAACATAAAGTTTAACTAAATTTTTCACAGAATTGTCCCTTTGATTCGGAATGAAGTGTGCTACTTTTTTCAACTGATAGACGATCACCCAAATGGAATCGTTCCCGCATTGCAATCTCGGCAAACCGTGCATGAAACCCATAGATATATCATCAAAATTCCATTCCGGCATTGGTAATGAATTCAGGAAACCATCGGGTTTTTGACATTTATCCTTCACTAGGGCGCAAGTTTGGCACTTTGCAATATAAAGTGATATGCCCTTTTTCAACCCTGGCCACCAGAACAACTTTTCATGTCCTTAAACATTTTTGTGCTCTCTGGGTGGATTGAGTACTTGGTAAAATGTGCCTCGTACATCAACTCCTCCCGTAATTTGTCAACACTTGGGACACACAACCGTTCATCCTTCCACAAAAGACCGTCGTTCAACGAGAACTGGTGATTTGACCCATCCATTATCTCCATCATATAGCATTTCATGTTCTCGTCAAGCTCCAATGCCTGTCAAATCCTATATATGAGGTCATATTTCACCTCCGTCCAGTTCAAACATGCATTCGTGCTCGTCCTCCCATCAACACAAGAGATGTATGAAGCCTCCAACTCACGAATCAGATGCTCATCATGCATCTGTAACCAATTTTCTTGTGTTGGAGCCTTGCGACTCAGCGCATCCGCGACTATATTTCCCTCCCCGGTAGTGTAATGAATCTCAAAGGTGTAGTCCCCAAGGAACTTCATCCACCTCCATTGTCGCATATTCAGATCCTTCTGATGTAATAAGTACTTCATACTCTTATGGTCTGTAAAGATGTCAACCTTCACGCCATGCACATAGTGTCGCCATAGCTTAAGAGCAAATATCACGGCCGCTAATTTTAAGTCGTGAACCGGATAATTCCTCTCGTGCACTTTTTAGTTTGCGAGAGCTATAAGCAATCACATGCCCAAATTACAGTAGAACGCGACCTAAGCCACTCCCCGAGGCATCACTATAGATTTCAAAGCCTTCTGTTACATATGGAGAACACAACATAGGCGTCATGGTCAGACGAGTCTTCAACTCCTTAAAAGATCACATTTTCTTCTGGCATCCAAATGAACTTCTTATTCTTCCTTGTCAATGTAGTGAGAGGTAAAGAAATTCTCAAAAAGTTCTCAACAAAGCGCCTATAATAGCCGGCAAGTCTAAGGAAACTCCGGAATTCCGCTACAAAAATAAGTACAAGCCACTCTTGTATCGCAACTATCTTTGCTGAATCTATAACAATACCTTCTCTACTTACTATATGCCCAAGAAAAGACACAGATGATAGCCAAAACTCACACTTAGAGAACTTGGCTAATAGTCGATTCCTCTTCATGGTATGTAGAACCAATCTTAAATGATTCGCATGATCCTCTTCTAACTGAGAGTATACCAGTATGTCATCAATAAAGACAATCACAAACAGGTCTAAATACTCTCAAAAGGTCATGTACATCAAGTCCATAAACACTGATGGTGCATTAGTGAGCCCAAAAGCATCACAGTAAATTCATAATGCCCATAGCATGTAACAAACACTGTCTTGGGAATATCACTTTCCTGGATTCTCAACTGCCAATAGCCGGCCTTCAAATACAACTTCAAAGAGATAGTCGATCCAACTAGCTGATCAAATAAATCATCGATTCGTAGAATCAGATACTAGTTCTTCTTTGTCAGCTTGTTCAGTTCACGATAGTCAATGCATAGACACAAGCCACCATCCTACTTTTTTACAAAGAGGATCAGTGCATTCCAAGGTGATATACTTAGATGTATATAGCCATGTTCTAGCAACTACTATAACTGAACCTTTATTTCTGCCATCTCCTATGGCGCCACGTGGTACGGAGTGCATGACACAGGTTTCACACCTAGTACCAGCTCAATAGTGAAGTCGATCTCTCGCTGAGGTGGAGTCCCAGAGAGATACTTCGAAAAAACATCCGCAAACTTTGATACAATAGGAACGTCACCCTAAACTGGGTTTCAGCTCTATAGCCTCTAACAACGTGAAAAATAATTCTGCGCCCTTCTAAACAGCCTTGACTACTTGGAGAGCAGACATCAATATCTTACTCAATCCTTGCATACCCACGAACTTAGTCTCGCATTCGTTATTTTTCCCCAATATAACTTCCTTTGAGTTTCAATCAATATAGGAACTCTGCTCTAAGAGCCAGTCCATGCCAAAGATCATATCAAACTCAGATATCGGTAGCACAGATGCTTCTAAGTCAAAATCATGACTTCTTATCCACACCTTAACACATCAGGATTTATCCGTGTGCATCAAGCACTCGTTAGGCAGCAACACATTCACTCTATCTGTCGATAGAAAAGAAGGCACTCTGATATGCACCATGAAGTCCTCAGATAGAAAGGAATGAGAGGCTCCAGTATAGAGCAGTGCTCTCGCCGATCAATCCAAAATCAGGATAAAACCTAATTCAAATACGTTTTGCAATACACAATATAGCAAGTATAGAAAGCGGTAAAAATTATAACTTAACTTATACATATCACTATATCACTTTGTTTAATGTCCTCTTATTGGCTAAGATTATAAACTCGGGGTTGTGCTTGGGATGCAGTTGACTCCACTATCTTTCCCTTTTAGCATATGACACACCCATCTTTTTCTCACTCGCCAACAATCTCGAGCAAAATGTCCCACCTTGACACACGTATAACAAGCGAGCGGACTTTGCCCAGTCGTCAGTTCAGAAATAGTAGAAGAAGCTGGTCCCACAATCTTAGCCTTTTTCCTCTACCTTCCTTGTCCAGACTTCATTAAACTCGGCACTTTAAACTCTGACATCTTTACCGCCAAGTCATTCTTACATTGTACGTGCTTCATATCTAGCTCCAGTAATCAGGCTGTATTGACCAATGTCAGAAAACCCTGCGTCATCGGACCTGAGAGAAGTAACCTCAAATCATCTCGCAGTCCTTCATAGAACTGATTGATCTTCTGTTCCACGTCTGTAAATGTAAAGCCTGCATACTGCCACAACCTTGTACACTCATACAAGTAGGCATCAACAGAACTCTCACCCTGAATTAACCTCTATAACTGATTTTCCATTGCAATCTGCTGTGCAGATGGAAGATATCTCTCCAGAAAGAGCCTTGAGAACTCCTCCATCGAGATCTCAATCATTGGTCTACTAGTAAACTGGTGAAACTCCAGTTTATCCCACCATAGCCTTTCCTCTTCGTCTAATAGGAAGGTCGCTACAGTGACTTTCTACAACTCTGTTTCTGTTATCGTCATAGTTTTCTTTAGTCTCGAGAGCAAATCTCAAGCTTGTGTTGGGGTTCTAGTACTCATAAATACAGGAGGTTTAAAACTCATCACGTGTTTTAATTGCTTTTCTACTACTCGCCTTGCGGCCACTGGCTCCATAGCCACTTGTCTCATTGTCACAATCTCAACTACGCCAATCGACTCCTAGGCCACCCCAAGGGTATGAGGTTGTACTTACCCTCCTGGTTGTGCATTGATTAATGTGAATACGGCTTCAACAACCAACCGTATCATATTAGTAGAAGGAGGAGGTGTAGGCACCTTAGTTTGGTGCATTACTCTCCACAGAGCGTTGGGGTTCAAATTGCCCCGCACCACTTCTAGTCGCATATAATCATAAAACACACAAATAAGCAACCAATCAATATTTCAAAAGCAATTTTAGGAACACATAGGTTCCTTAAACATGTGTATTTTAATTCCTAAGTGGACATTCATGGGTTCTTTTCATGCTATAATGGCAGCGTACATACATGTGCCCACCACCCCATAAAAGAATTAGACCACGAAATTGAATAAGAAAGACTGGCACCAGAAGCTTATACCTCCCTATGATACCAAATTATAACACCCTCATCCATTAGGTAAAATATAACAGAAGGTCCAGTCGGGGCCCCATACTATATTCCACGGACAGTCAGTGGAGTTACGCATTGAAACCATAATATTTACGCATCCTAACTCAGAGTGCATTCTAGCGGAAGCATTTATGTTACTTAGAACCCAAACACAGGAATGTCCACTAATCATAATATAGGAATGATATTCAAAATACACAAAATGTTTTGGACTTAAGGCCTTACATTTGTTCTCTTTATAAATGTATATTACATACATCGGTGCACAGGCAGCCACAAATGAAAATAGTAAATGATTCACCTTTATGCCTTTGAGGGCCAGCCAACATAGCAAAAGAGACTTCAGCCCACTACTTTCCACTTACCTCTCCAGTACCTGCACAAGCACGGCCATCCAAGATGTGGCAAAATAAGGAAACAGTCTGCAGTTATTTACCAAACTATAATGACCCCACCCCTCACTTGGGGCGACGATGCTCCTTCTTTACAAGAAGAAGTATATATCTCTTTTGGCAATAAAACGTGTAATTAAGCACCATTCGCTACAAATGTAGGCATATATGACCTCATGCCCCCTGCACTCAGGGCATATTATCAGTGTACCAGATTTCCCAAGGTCCCACCACCATCCAAGTCCCAGACTTGATGGTTTAACATTGAGCATTTTTGGTCACACATAAAGCGAATGACCCTCTCCTATGCCCCTGATCGCACCAGTTACTTTAGGTCATTTAGTCAAGCGACATAGAGTGAGTACAGATCAACCCTTTCCCGTTGCTCAAATCTCCATTGCCATACAAAGGTCGACAAGACGTGGGTCAGCTTCTCCTTTCCCGTAATATATACATAACCAAGTTATGTCCAAGGCTAGATCTCACGGCGACCACAATTGGGATCTTCAGGCTGTCAGCTTCACATGCTACCCACCTTATCTCGTAGACACAGGCTTCGCAACCATAATCAAGTTGGCTCTCACGACCACCACAAATGGGCTCTCCAGGCTCTTAGCTATATTATTTGGCCCCCAAGTCTCCAAGAGATAGGCCCACAACAATATCTCTCTAGGAGCTACCGTTAGGGGTATCTCTTCTGCCGTACAGTAGGGGATAGAATCTCATTCCCCCCCCCCAATTTGGGTGTTTTCATAGAGATCAACTCTAATACTCTCACTAAAGCATCCTGCACACCCTATAACTCCATAAACTACATGTTTAACCACTGAGTCTTCTCCTACATGCAAATCAATCATCACCAATCCATACCAATCTATCCAGATGGGCTTCAAACAGCATGTCTATTCTGTACTTTGATTCCAAATTCTATATGTAAGTTTTTTAACGAGTATATCAATGATCAACCCGTTAGAAATCTCTCGTTCTTGAAAAATTGGTGAGAATTTCTATGTACAAGCCAAAGAAGGACTTCACTTGTCAAAGGAGAAAGGTCGTTACCCTTGTTGATCATTTAGGAGTAATGATCTTGTTGGTACCCTAGTTTGGATTTGAGTTAAGTCTTTCCTTGTAGATCTTGACCCAAGATTTATCTATGGTCAAAGTCTTTTTTATTCTCTTTTCCAGTAAAATTCTGGCTAAGTCTTTTTCGGGTTCGACTATCGTCGAACGCCGATCGACTATCGTCGATCAGCCGGTCGACGATCGTCTGTCTCTAACCAGCTCGACGTTCTGCTAGATCGTCGAGCTCCGGTCGACTATCTCTTGATAGTTCGACGTTTTCTGTCTTGCCCGAGTCGGTCGACTATCTTCCTGATAGTTCGACTATCTCAGTGGGCCGTTCGACGATAGTCGATCGGCGTTCGACGATAGTAGGTCGACTATCTGACTGATAGCTCGACGATCTCAGTAGGTCGGTCGACGATCGTCGAGGATCGTTCGACTATCTTTTGGTCTGCATATATTATATTATATGTATTTTATTCTTTGTTTTATTTCCTACATTTCTAGCATATCTTTATTATAGATTATTTAATTGATCTTATGCATATATCTAAAAGATAAAGATGCTTATACCTTTATGCATAAGTCAATTCCTTTCTGACATATCTTTTGTCTTATTATCTGACTTTACTTTTGCAAGCTGTCCTTTATAGCCGTTGGCTTTAAAGAGTTATCTGATGTGACATTATCTTATATTATTTATCAGATTTAATATTACAGCTGTTGTAGCTTTATCTTTATATAGAAATATATATCTGCAAGACTTGTTTTGTCTTTGTGATAATTGCAGCCCAGATTCAAGATTCCAGATAAAGACAAAAGCTCATCTCAAATAATAGAGCCGTTGCTGCTGTTATTATATAAAGAGTTCTTTTGGAAGAACAAAGATAGGAATAAGAGTGAAGGAGTTCAACCTGTACAACATACAGAGAAAGAACCAGCTTACAGCACAGCTGCTCTCAGCAATCTTCATTCAACTAAGAAGTTATCTCTTCTGCTCTTCTTCAACCTGAGTGCTCCTGTTCCAGGAAGATTACACTCAGAGATATTGAAGAAGAAGAAGAAGAAGGAAGCTGCTGAAGAAGATCCTTTTATTTTATATTCTATTATCTTCTTCTAAGCTTTATTCCTTCAGAACTTCAAGACAGTATTCTGTCAGAAGTTCTGAAGAGACTCTTGTGCTTCTCTAATCTATTGTAAAATAGAGAAGATAATTTAACCCTCTCAACCCCTCTGTAAAAAGAGTTTGTTCACACCTCTTCAAAAGTGAACGTTGGTGACAGGGCACCTTATCAACAACCTGTGGTTGAGCATCCTTATCAAAAGCTCAAAGGGTCTGTTTGATCTACCTGAATCAGATCATTGGTGGCAGGGCACCTGATCAAAAACCTGTAGTGGATTCCTACCTTGTTGGTAGAAGAGTGGATGTACCCGGTGTTTGGGGAACCACTTTAATATCTTGTGTCGTCTGGTTTCCTTGTTTAATTAATTATGTTGTGCTGTGTATGAAAAATATCTAGAACAAGGTTTAGGTCTCACTTTCAATTGGTATTAGAGGAGGTCACGGGTTCAAGACCGGGGGGGCGCTATTAAATCCTGATTTTTCCCTTCTACCTGTGTGGGTCCGGTGGGTCAGGCAACCGTGGACATGTGGTAACTCCATCTCTGAGCCGTGTGGGCCATGTGGTAACCCCACCTCTGAGCTAACGGGTTGTGCTGGACGCTGGGGGGGGATTGTTGGGTCCGGCGTTCCTTCACTTGACCCGTGGCGCTCTGCTACTTATATATAAAAAATTAAGTAGCACCCTCTCCAACAGTCCGGGCTTTTGGTGCAGTTGGGTATGCGCTTGATCTTTCAATTAGTATCAGAGGGAGGTTGGTTAAAACCACAGGCTAACACCTGAACCAAAAAGATCCAACAGACCTTACTTCACTCTAGAATTTTTTTTACTCATGGCAGAACTTCCTATGTGCAACCTCAATACATTTGCACTATGGCAGTCAAAGATAAAATGTTATATGAAGTTATTTGATGAAAGCATTTTTAATGTTATAATGACAGGTCCTATAGCACCCACAGCATCAAACAAAGATGCACAAAAGTTACTTAAGGATGCTGATGCTAGAGCAATGAACATCTTGGCACAATCCATGCCAGATGACATCTTTGAAGATCTGATGCACTGCACCACAGCCAAGGAGCTATGGCAATCCCTCATCAAGATGGCTGCAGAATCAAGTGAAGAAGAATCAGCATCTGAATCTTCACCAAAATCAAACACAGATGAACCACAATATGACTCATCTTATTTAAGTGATGAAGAAGATGATGCTGATGAAGTAGCCTTCTGCTTAAAAGCCATAAATGCATCAAACAACAAGGAAAAGCCTGAATCAGAACTTAGAAAATATCAGGTGATATCCCATACTAACTACATTTCAAAATATCCTAAATCACTTTCTAACTTGGATGCAACTAAACCTAAAGAAAATATGAATTTCCTTAAAAGTATACTCCCATTCGTCATCAATCCACATACAGACCACACTCATTTTAAGGAAACAATAAGAAAAACTTCAAGAGAAATATTAAGAAAATTCAGCAACATTGATTTTGTTTTTCAAAAGTTTTCTCAAACTTTTCAAACATACATGAAATATTTCTTGAAAAATTTATTTAATAAACCAATAAAACCTCATTACATTTATGGTCTGAAAATTTTCCTTTTGATGAATCTTAGATCTCAAAGAGGCATAGTAAGATAATTCTACATCCTTACAGATTTTTCACAAAATTATCTACACTAAAACTCAACACAGACTTGATCCAGTGGATCATCACACTGTGTTGAAGTTTTTATTTGTGATAAAGTGATTCTATAGGAAGGGAATTATCAGACAGTGCCGTTCTGATTTTAAAGATTTTCTCCAAAATCTTTTTCAGATAATCCTAATGAGTGCTGTGCTCATTAAATTGCATTCCCCTGCCATCCTCTCTGCCCTCACTCTTTTCTTCTTCAAGATTTGCTTCATTCATTTGTTCATGCACAAAAGCAAAAACTGCATCTCTTCTTGTTCCCTTTGCACTTGATCTGTTCTCTGTCTTGCAGGATTATAGACTCAAAATTTCCAACATGAAGAGATGATCAAAAACAGGGCCAAACTCTACAAAACATTCATCAAATGGCTTCTGAACCCATGGATGCAATATCAGAAGGAAGCCACATCATCTCATCTGAAGGAGAAGAATCAACATCCCTAGATGTTGTCTGGGAAGTCTCAGATGATGACTCATCATTTGAAGATGAAGAGGAGGAAGCAAGGGCCAAAGAATTTTGCTTAAAGGCCATCAATGCCTCCTGCAGCAATAGAGAAGCTGAACTAACAGAAGGAAAATCAAAACCTGAAAAGGTTCAGGTATTATTATCTAATTCTGTTTTTAGTTCAGTTAAATTAGAAAAACAATATTGCTGCCAAGACTTAACAAAACCTGAGAAGGAACCAACACCCCTCAGAGAAATGTTTTCTTTATCTTTTAATAAGTTCAAATCTGAGAACTCAGTTTGTTTCTTCATAAATTTGTTTTATAAACAAAAGGATAAAATACTTAAAATATTTTTGAATCCTTCTGCCATCTGGAACAAAGTTATTAGGAAGCATTTCCTTTTTCTTAAGGCTGTTTATTATATCTGATTGATATTCTGTTCAAAAATTTTGTTTGGATTTCTGTATAAGAAATTCTCTGTCAGATAACTCTATTTCTTATAGATCCTTTTCTAATTTCATTTAGATTGAGTCCTCTACTCTAGTTGCATTGATCAGCTGAGTTTGAATCTTGTCTAATGAAAAGAAATTCTATAGGAAGGAAGATATCTGATTTTGTTTTTCAGATCCAGAATCTTAATCAAATTTGCTGGACAAAATATCATTTTTGCTGCTAACATACCCTTTTTTAAGGAGAGAGCAATCTCTACCATAGCTTTCTGCAGGTACTACTTACAAGAGTTAGCTGGATGACTCAATCAAAATTCAAAGTCATCTCAGCCTTCTTCAATCACATGTACTGCATCAACATAGGGGGAGATTGCAAATGCCAGCAAGCAGCCAGCTTAGCAAAGCTTTTCTTTATATATTTTATGCTTTGCATTTATTTATATTATTTTGCTAATAGGATCCTCACCCAAATAGGGGGAGATTGTTGGAACCCTAGTTCTGATTTGGGTTAGGATCACTATTAAGTTGTTTGAGTTTAGTTTATTTGTTTTTAGTAGTTTGTGAAAGACTTAACCCAAATAGGGGGAGATTGTTGGTACCCTAGTTTGGATTTGAGTTAAGTCTTTCCTTGTAGATCTTGACCCAAGATTTATCTATGGTCAAAGTCTTTTTTATTCTCTTTTCCAGTAAAATTCTGGCTAAGTCTTTTTCGGGTTCGACTATCGTCGAACGCCGATCGACTATCGTCGATCAGCCGGTCGACGATCGTCTGTCTCTAACCAGCTCGACGTTCTGCTAGATCGTCGAGCTCCGGTCGACTATCTCTTGATAGTTCGACGTTTTCTGTCTTGCCCGAGTCGGTCGACTATCTTCCTGATAGTTCGACTATCTCAGTGGGCCGTTCGACGATAGTCGATCGGCGTTCGACGATAGTAGGTCGACTATCTGACTGATAGCTCGACGATCTCAGTAGGTCGGTCGACGATCGTCGAGGATCGTTCGACTATCTTTTGGTCTGCATATATTATATTATATGTATTTTATTCTTTGTTTTATTTCCTACATTTCTAGCATATCTTTATTATAGATTATTTAATTGATCTTATGCATATATCTAAAAGATAAAGATGCTTATACCTTTATGCATAAGTCAATTCCTTTCTGACATATCTTTTGTCTTATTATCTGACTTTACTTTTGCAAGCTGTCCTTTATAGCCGTTGGCTTTAAAGAGTTATCTGATGTGACATTATCTTATATTATTTATCAGATTTAATATTACAGCTGCTGTAGCTTTATCTTTATATAGAAATATATATCTGCAAGACTTGTTTTGTCTTTGTGATAATTGCAGCCCAGATTCAAGATTCCAGATAAAGACAAAAGCTCATCTCAAATAATAGAGCCGTTGCTGCTGTTATTATATAAAGAGTTCTTTTGGAAGAACAAAGATAGGAATAAGAGTGAAGGAGTTCAACCTGTACAACATACAGAGAAAGAACCAGCTTACAGCACAGCTGCTCTCAGCAATCTTCATTCAACTGAGAAGTTATCTCTTCTGCTCTTCTTCAACCTGAGTGCTCCTGTTCCAGGAAGATTACACTCAGAGATATTGAAGAAGAAGAAGAAGAAGGAAGCTGCTGAAGAAGATCCTTTTATTTTATATTCTATTATCTTCTTCTAAGCTTTATTCCTTCAGAACTTCAAGACAGTATTCTGTCAGAAGTTCTGAAGAGACTCTTGTGCTTCTCTAATCTATTGTAAAATAGAGAAGATAATTTAACCCTCTCAACCCCTCTGTAAAAAGAGTTTGTTCACACCTCTTCAAAAGTGAACGTTGGTGACAGGGCACCTTATCAACAACCTGTGGTTGAGCATCCTTATCAAAAGCTCAAAGGGTCTGTTTGATCTACCTGAATCAGATCATTGGTGACAGGGCACCTGATCAAAAACCTGTAGTGGATTCCTACCTTGTTGGTAGAAGAGTGGATGTACCCGGTGTTTGGGGAACCACTTTAATATCTTGTGTCGTCTGGTTTCCTTGTTTAATTAATTATGTTGTGCTGTGTATGAAAAATATCTAGAACAAGGTTTAGGTCTCACTTTCAGATCTTGCACTTGATCCAGATGGAAATGATCACCACATCTTCCTCTCTATGGATCTGGCTTCGACTCGTGAATTGGATAACAAGAACACCTTCACAGCAGCTCTCCTTCAAGGCTGGATTCAACATTTCCCTTACTTTTCTATCTTTCCCCTTCTTCTAACTCAGGATCCAAGAGAGATAAAGAGAGAAAATGAGAAAATAAACTCATCTCAACCTATTATCAAAGGCTACCATCACGCGGTACCTTGCTACCGCCACAAGGTATCATAGGCGGTGGCCGCTTGGCCCTATTGGCATAGTTCTACCGCTTAAAGACCGCATCAAACTTATCTGACATGTGGCACACTACCACTGGCTTTATCGCTACCGTCGGGCAGAACTGTCCAGAGATGAAGTTTGATTTAATTCATTGGCTACTGCCGCGCGATATCATGCTACCACCACGTGATACCAACCAAAGATGTTGGTCCATTAAAATCAGCTAGCTACCGCCAATGCTTGCTCTACCGCCTGGCGATAACCTCCAGTGACCATCTTCGCGTTATTTTCAGGAAATTTGGGGTATTACAATCAGGTAGTTCTTTACGACCTAACATCCTTTTTATTAAGTCTAGGGGAGAGGCGGGAGCAAGATCAGGGGAAGAAATAGCAAGAGGAGCCAAAGTAAGGGAAAGTTTGGTTCACATTATCAAATTATGGAATTCCATTATTATCATAAGAAAAAACATATTTAGAAATTCTATTATTCTTTGAAGACTGATGAAAATAAGAAAAGTGTGGTTATTGAAGATAGAAAGGAGAGTCATATTGCAGCTATTGTATCTATAAAGGAGAACGATGTCATCATTGTTGGATATGATATAACAGTTACACTCTCATGCGATGATCGAAGCTGGATTGTTGATTCAAGGCCCATTGTACACCTCTCCCATAATAGGGAGTTTTTTTTCCACATATACAACTCATAATTGTAGGGTGCTTAGGATGGGCAATGGTGACACATCATTGGGAGGGGATACATGCACATAAAGACTAGTACATGAGGTTTGCAGATTTTTAAGGATGTGTGACACGTGCTAGAAATACATTTAAACCTTTTTTTAGTTGGGAGGCTAGGTAATGAGGGACACTTGCGTGTCTTTGGTGAAGATTTTTGGAAGTTAAGCAAGGGGTCGCTTGTAGTAGGTAGAAGTTATAGAAATACTAGTCTATACTACATGGAGGAGAGGCCTGAAGCTGCTCAGGATAATACTATTAGAGATGGTGTATCCACGTCCTTATGATATAGGAGACTATATCACATTAGATAGAAGGGCCTAGAATGTCTTTACCTAAAAAAGATGATCACTTATCTATCTGCAGATCAATTAGAGAGATGATATCATTGTATTGTTGCGAAGTAAAATAGAGTACCTTTTCAGAGACATACTTCTACCAGGAGATCTGAGCCACTAGAGCTCGTAAATACTAATTTTTGTAGACCACTGAAGGTCCGGACAAGAGAAGGGCATCTTACTTTGTGACGTTCATTGATGGTCATTAGAGGTAACTTTGGGTCTGCATTATTAAGACCTAATATGAGGTCTTCAACACCTTTCAAAGATTTCACGCTGAAGTGGAAAGATAATCTGGGAGAAAGTTAAAGTGCATCAGGTCGAACATTGGGGGAGAGTATATTGGTTCTCTTGATGAGTACTGTAAATAGCAATGTATCAGACATGAAAAGACTCTGCCTAAGAAACCGCAGCTAAATGGTGTGGCAGAAAGAATGAATAGGACTTTGATGGATAGGGTGAGGTACAAGCTGTCTGAGTCAAAGCTACCAGACATATTTTGGTGTGAGGCTTTATACACAGTTGCACATGTCATCAACCTCTTTCCCAGCTATGCATTATATGAGGATGTTCGTGATAGGGTACGGTATTGGAAGGACCCTTCCTACAATCACTTGAGGGTCTTTGGTTACAGAGCCATTGTGCACGTCCCTCGTGACGAAAAATCAAAGTTAGATTCCAAGACCAGACAATGTATTTTTCTAGAATATTGATGTAGCGATAAGTTTGGTTATAGGTTCTATGATTCTGTTGAGAAGAAACTTGTGCATAGTCACGACGCTATATTTTATGAGGATTAGACTATAAATGATCCAGATAAGACGGAGAAGGTTGACTAATAGTACGTTATTTATCTACATTTTACTATAGTATTTTAGTATTATAATCAACTTTTAATCTATTTTATCGTAATTATAATATAATTTCTTTCTTTTCATGTTTTCAAGTATAATTAGGCTTTAAATTGCTTATTTGAGCTCATTGCCATGATCGGGAGGCATTTGGTTGAAAATTAACATTTTGGCCAGCAGATAGCTGAAATTAAAACTGTCATAACTTCCAATCCAGGAAGAGTTACGAGACATACAACTAGTCATTAAAAAGAGGACGACGTCATCTATAATCTGGTGAAGTTTCTCAAGTACATGCCCCTATGTTACGGGCGTATCATGGGAATGAACACAGGCATGTATTGAGAAAGAATTATAATTTTATCCTGAATACTTCTCGGTGTAATTTTGGAAGTTTTTCTCAGTACATGCCCCATATCACGGGCGTGACCTAGGGTCATGACCTTAGCCACAGTTCGTGATTTCCCTAAAAGTGTCTAGATCTCCATTCCACATTATATTAAAGTTACATGGACCTATCACGGGCGTGACCTCTCGGTCAGGGGCGTGATAAGCATTAAAGAAGCCAGTTCACGTTGTCAATCTTTTTCAGCAGACACACCCTCATCATGAGCGTGACCAGGGGGTGTGGCCTATTCCGCAGCCATCAGATTAACTCCAGATCGCACTGTTTCCCGCCATTTTCTAACCCAGTCAAGACACGACCTAGGTCACTTGCGTGACCTAAGGGCATGACCCGCAAATTTACTGATTTTGATAATTTTTCCCCAATATTCCTGGGCTTTCAAGTCCGTGGTGTTGTGCTTTAAATGCCCTAGTTCACGGGTGTGACCAAGGGGCATGACTAAGGGGCATGACTTAGGGGTGTGACTTTCAAATTTTTTTGCTATAAATTTTAAGTTGCTGCATTATGATCCTCATCCAATCCCTACTTTAGATTGGGTCATTTCTACTTCAATTTTTGTAATTTCTTTTTTGTATTTTTACTTTATCTTGCACTGTAGATTTCTAGTGTAGTTTTACAATACAATCATTTGCACTTTCTTTTCCATATATATATATAATTGTCTTTCTTTTTATCATAAGAAGCAAATCTAATAGCATTTGATCGGTTAAATTCTTTAGTGACTTTATTTTATATACTCCTTCTCTTATAATTTGATTTAGAATTTTTATAATTCACGTTTGATTTTATCATATTGATTTAAAATTTTCGGTGTATGATAATCAAGTCTTGATCCGTATTCTAGTTGATCCAAAGACTATGAATACATGTAGATCGCTTATTGGTGGAAGGAGTTGCATGCACTTCTCGAGAGAGGATGACATAAATCTTCTGGATTTGAGTCAAATTTAATAGTAGGGTTCACCACCTATAGCAATCTTAGGGTTTTTGACTGGCCAAGGTTTCTTAATCGATAAACCTAAGGATAGTTGTTAGCGTATTCTCGAGAGAGACGCTTTCATATTTTGGGACTCCACGGTCGAATTATTCTCGATCATTTCTTATGAATTTATGATTTATAATTGATTTTATTTAAGAAGAATTTCCGATAAAATAATATTAATTTGCGAGAGTAGAAGTATTCAACAGACCCGTGGAATACGACGCTTGATATTTAATTCTTAAATATCATATACTATGAACGATATGTGCTCTTGCCTATAGTTCATAGAATTTGGATAATAATTTTCATCTGAATTTTGCTTATCAAGTTTTAGGCACCGTTGTCGGGGAGTTATCATTATTGATATTTTGAAAGCACAAATTTTATTAATTTTTTCAATCTCTTTTTCTCTCACTCCAATTCTCTTTTAAAACTTTCCTTTGAAATTCCATTATCTTAATAAAGGTTGTTTTATTTTCTTTCAAAATATGTTATCGCAATTGGCTGCTAAAGTCGTTGAGCTTCAAAACAAAGTTAATCTTTTTGAAGCCACACGGAAGCGCCAAATTATTTGCATTTTTGGATGATCCTCATCAAAGTGATGAATGTTATTCTAATTTTTATTCTCAAAATTTTTCTTTTGAAAATAATTTTGATTATACTTATGAAAATAATTATTCCCACTCTGATGAAAATAATTTTTCTAATCTTCATGCAAATGATTTTTTTGATCTAAATATTTTTTTTCTAACTCAGATGTGGATTATTTTTGGTGGCAAGGTCACCTGGATAGTTACCGGAGCAATGAAGATAATTCTTTAGATCCAAATTTTTATTCTTCTTTGTTTACGTTGCAATCCTCTTCACCTAATTTTGGGGAATTTTCTCAAATTCAATTAGATCTTAGCCCCCAAAATTTAGAAGAGGGTAATTTTTACTTTAGTGATATTTTTCCATCTTTCAGATAATTTAATTATGGAAGAACAAGATTTTTCATGTAATCCCATAGTTTCTTATTCTAAAGATCAAAAAAAATTATTTTACAGAGAATATTTTGAAATTATGGGCACACTGGACAAAATAGTGGAAGAACAAGTTTCTTCCCCTACTCCACCCAGCACTTCTTTTATATGTCTTGAATTTTAACATGATTCTCCAATTTATGTTGAAATGCAAATTCATTAAAATTTTGTGTCTGATGAATTTATTTCTCTTAGTCATTCACTAGAATTTTCCAATGAAAATTTTATTTTAAAAAATAAACAATCGGAGCATAATTATTTTCTTTCACACGAACCTCCTCAGTGTGAAATTGTTCTTGAATCACAAAATTGTGATTACTTTAATACTAACGATTTTCATTAAGGAGATGAGTCGTTGCATTCAAACTCCTTCAACGATACATTTGCCGCTCATCTACAAAAATCCAAATCACCTCAGGTATGTATCATTGATTTGGATTTGCATTTCCAAGCTAAAGGTCAAAAGAAGAATCATGAATTAAATGGAGTCGCCGGACGACCGACTTCAGCATATTCACATAAGCATGAATTAAGGGAGTTATATGTGAACCATTCTATTTTGCTTTCCTTATAGTTAACAATAATCGTCTAGCTTAAAGACGGGAAAAGGTAAGCGCTCTTAGGAGGAACCCCTTGGTTATCTTATTTTTTTACAATTTCATATTCCTTTGTTTTTCCCCTACTACTTGGCTTATAAATATTAGACATAATATTTATTTTAATGTATGTGGGTAAGATCTCTTATTGTTGTTTTTTTATAAAAAAATCAAAAAAAATATAAAAACCATTCAAAAATACAAAAAAAATTCTCTTCATTATTTTAGAAAAAAATTTACATCAAAAAATGTTTTTGTTGTTTTCTTTTATTTTAAAATTGAGTATTATTTTCCTTTTTATTTTAATCAAAAATACAAAAAAAATTAAAACTAAAATCTAAATTTCTAGCGGAAGGGTTGTGATGGGCTTTCATCCCACAAAATCACCTAGTACCTTTCGTGCACGTCATTGGGTAGCCTTTGAGAAGTCCAAGAATTTAAAAATATATTTATGTTTTTATTTTAATATAAAATGAAAAAAATGAAAAATATTAAAACTTATTCAAGAGAAGTTTTTAATAAAATAAATTTTGTGATATTAGATTTCTCCAAATTTTATTTTTACCTAACCAAACTAATTTTATTTATGAGTTTATATTTATTGGATTTTTAAAAAGTTTTTTATGTATTTCTTTATTTTATATGACTCTTCAAAATTTGTTAGTTTTAATTTTTTAAAATGAATTTAAGTTAATGAATTTTTCTTTATCTTGATTTGTTTAGAATATGATTAAGTTTTATTTTCTCTCTTTAAAATATTTGAATTATATTTTGTAGAAATTATGCTTAATATCTTTAGATTTTACTTATATTAATTTTAGCACATGGATGTTTAAGATTTCTTAAATTATTTCTATGCTCTCAAAATATTTGTCTTTAGAACATAATAGCCTTTAAACCTTACCCCTTCCCCTACCTAAAATCTAACCCTTTGTTTGGTATTTAAAAAAAAGTGAAAAGATCATATGTCATGGAATGAGATGATAAAATTCATCATTCTTAAACATATGCACCAAAATTTGTTAAAAGATTATATGGCATGGAGATGAAAGAATAAAATTCATCACTCCTAAACATATACATTTGGATTATTTAATGGAAGATGAAAATTAAAAAAAGATGTAAATATGAAGATAAAATTCATCATTTCCCAAATAAAGTAACTTCTAATATGCCAATTTTACCCCCTTTAGCCAATTTCATTTGCTTATCCAAGATTTATATATGAGAAAGCTTAGTAAATATTTTGTAGTTTTCTAAAATGTTTCTTATGAAGTTTAAAATTTCTATAATTTTAATCCTTGACTATTCAGCTTAATTTAATACAATTTTGATTATGAAGATTTAACAATAGAATCTTAAAACTAATATTTATTCTACTCATTTCAATTTATGAATTATAAGTTATTTCTTATGAGTCTAAATTTTATTGATTAACTTATTTTGATATGAGTCATATATTATTTAGAGTACATAATTATGAGTAAATCTTTTTGAAAATATCCTATGACTTTGTCACAACCCGCATTTTCTCCGAATTTAAGAAGTATCATAGTATGAGAAAAAACGCGTCGTGATGCCACGTCGAGCAGGGGATAACTGTCGACGCTCAGGGGAACACCATCTAACTAGACTATGAAAATTCATAAGTTTAATGATTAGAAAATCAGTTATATTTTAAAGGCCGTATCCCTCGTCTCAGTGGATCATCTAGTCCACAGTAAAAAAAACAATACTTATACGCAGCGGAAAATACTTTATTCACATTTGACATCCTAAAAGAGTGAATAAGTGTCCCAAGAGGACAACTTATACTATGCAAGACCCTACATTTAATTTATACTATATATAAGAAAACGATCTTTTTACGTTGTTTGGAAAGTAGTATATGAGTTTTATAAACATGATGATCATGATATATACTTATAATAGTGTTTTTAGGTTTAAAAGTAACTAGCAACCTAGCATAAATCATCCCAAGAGCAAGTAGACTAACTCCAAAAAAGGTAGCAGCAAAAAGATAACATATCTAGTATCAAGGTAAAACTACTAGTGGGCGCCAACAAACTGACACGAACCCACTGGCAAGTATATATGTCAATAAGAAAGAAAAGTAAAACTACCTCACAATACCAAGGAACTGATCTCTACAGTACAAGAGACCACCAGCAACAGCACAGCAAAACTAGTCGCGTAATCGGCTACTATCCTGAACCTGAGGCATTTAAAGAAGAAAAGAATACCTCAGCAAGAAAAAACAAATAAGTTGTACGAAAGTGTTAACTTAACTGGTAAGCAAAAAGAGTAAGCAAGACAGTAACAAGCACACATTGTCCAAGGCAAGACAAAAAGAAAAGCACTATGTGTGAGGAAACAACAACCCTGCCAAAATCCTGCAGAGTCTACAAGTCTACCATGAGTCAAAGAAAAATGTTGCAATCTACTAAGGAAGAAACATCTAACATCCTAAATTGTGTGAGATGGCAGTAGAAAAACAACATGGATCCGGGTTGGAGGAAAACTCTGTCCCCCAAACAACCATTTCCAAAAACAATGCCCAAGGGTCTATATGTGAAAGCACTAGGGACCTCCCACCAACTTGCCAGCCCGTACCTAGAACAAGATAAAAAGTGTGTCCACGGCTAAATCACACAACACTACCCCTATTAAGAGCTTTAAAACACCACTACTAACCATAACCCACGATTCGGCCTTCAGAAAAATAGCCGACAAGGGACCTCAAAATCATAGGATTTTCACTCCGAAGAGAAAATAGAGATAAGGGGAAAGCATTGAGATACTCCAACACCGCGTTGAGTGAGCAGCCCTCACTCAATGCCAGACTCGAGCAGTTTCAGGCATTGAGTGAGCACCACTCAGTCAACGCAAAACCCTTTGCCGCACACTCACCACAAGACAGCGTTGAGTGAGCTCTCCTCACTCAGCGCCGTCAAGACCTGCTGCCAAAAGCGTTGAGTGGCTTCAATTCTCTCAACAATTTTGGACTTAGCACCAAAATCCAGCAACGTTTAGTCTAACTCAGCGCTGTCAACGCCAATTGCCAGAAGCGTTGAGTGGCTTCAACACACTCAATGCTTTTGGACTTTGTACCAAAAGCCGGTAGCGTTGAGTCTAACTCAATGCTGTTAATGCCAACTGCCAGAAGCGTTGAGTGGCTTCAACGCACTCAATGCTTTTGGACTTAGCACCAAAAGCCGGCAGTGTTGAGTCTAACTCAGTGATGTCAACATCAACTGCCAGAAGCGTTGAGTGGCTTCAACACACCCAATGCTTTTGGACTTAGCACCAAAAGCCTGCAGCTTTGAGTCTAACTCAGTGTTGTCAATGCCAATTGCCAGAAGCATTGAGTGGCTTCAACACACTCAATGCTTTTGTACTTAGCACCAAAAGCCGGCAACGTTGAGTCTAACTCAGCGCTGTCAACGCCAACTACCAGAAGCGTTGAGTGGCTTCAACGCACTCAACGCTTTTGGACTTAGCACCAAAAGCCGGCAGCATTGAGTCTAACTCAGCGCTGTCAACGCCAACTGCCAGGAGCGTTGAGTGGCTTCAATGCACTCAACGCTTTTGGACTTAGCAACCGTAGACACTGGCAGCATTGAGTGCACCGAATGATGTCAACGCCTCAGTTAAGCTAGATGGCGTTGAGTGCCTAGAGTGCACTCAATGTTGTCAACGCTTTTATACTTAGAACCCGCAAAGCTTGATAGCGTTGAGTGAGTTGGCTTCACTCAACGCTCTCAACGCTTTTTACATAGAAAATTCAAAGAAACAGAAAGTTCTGACTCCCAATGCTGCTAAACAGAAAACCCAAATTTAATTCCTGATTTACTAATTATCATCCTAGACCATTGTATCTATTCCAGAATCATTCCAACTATTCAGTTAAATTAAAAGGAAACATTCTACAGCAATTATTACGTCTTTCCACCAAGAGTTGCACAGACTGAGACAAACATTTTTGAATTTAGCCCTGATTTCTCCATCAAATTGACAGGTGTAAATAAAAACTGTTGTAATAAATGAATTCTGACAGGCTATGCAACTTTCCTAGATGCTAGGAACAAAGTTTTGTAAAAGACTACAGTTAAAACCTTTTATCCTATCCGGCAACAGGTACAAAACAGGAAAAAAATTAACCTAAGTCCTCAATTCATTTCTCTCAGCCCGAAAACAGAGCAGCAATACAACAAGAGGGAAAAAAATAGAGAACATATACTTGGCAAGGGCAAGAATCCACTTGCCTCGATTTCCAGAAGGTCTCAACTGACTTCTCTACTTCCCCATGGATCTGACAGCAAACACCTAACCGAACAAGACTGGAAATTTTTCGGAGAGGGAGAGGGGTCAAACGAAAATCTACAACACCATAGAAAGACACGAAATGGAGAAAGCTTACCGTCGAAAATAAGATCAAGAGGAGAGCAGTCCAGATATACCCTCGGAACGAAAATCCGACTGCTAGAACTCCAGAAAACGATGGTGGAAGGCAAGGCTGTCTGCCGATTTTCTTCCGCTCACATACAGGACAGCGGTTTTCTCTCATGGAAGGAAACGATGAATTGTCTCGTTTTTGACTTAAGGCTATATATATACATAGACACGTCTTTTCAGCCTTAACTGCCACCTAAAAGCCGCAGGATTAAATCACCCAGCTTTGTTTTTTTTGACCGTTGGACTTCATTTAATAGCTTTATTAATTAATTAATTGCATTTATTATTATTAACACACAAAAATGACGTGAAAACTGAACCACCTTGGAATCCGACGAAATTCACACCGTAGCTAATTACCTATTCTACGAACGCAACGGCGAAGTTGAAATCAACTCTCGAAGAACAAAACTTGGGTTATCTCCACCCGAAGCCAAAACACAAGCATCCCCCGAGAGGCCTCACCGGGTCACCCAAAACAACCTGGCTTGCTAGGGAATCTTGCCAAAAGGCTACAAAATAGGCCACTCAGTCCTAAGGAGCTAAGAGCACACTCCACGGATGGCACAAGCCAATAAAACACGTCGACGTAACGCCAAACAAGAATTAAATAATCGCAGAAAAATCGGGGGCGTTACAGTCACTCCCCCTAAAAGAAAGTTTCATCCCGAAACTTTACATACACTACTTCTACTTATAGAAGGAAAGTAGCAAACAAGAGCTACTAGAAAGAAAATGTACCAATCAAATCAGGGGAGCAGTTGAGGGTGAGCCTCCCTCAAAGACGACTCTATCTCCCAAGTCGCGCTTTCCAAATCCTGATTCTTCTATAGAACTTTCACCATCGGGATAGACTTTGTCCGCAGCACCCGATCTTAAGTATCCAAGATGCGGACCGGCACATCAACATATGAAAGGTTAGGCTCCAACTGGGGCACAGCATCCAAGACTTGCCCACTACTTCACACACACTTCCGTAATTGGCTTACATGAAATAGATTATGAACACTTGGGAAGTTTGCTGGCAAATCTAGCCTATATGCTGACACGCCAATCCGTTCAACAATCTTGAACGGGCCACATACCTCTGGTCCAATTTCTGGTTCTTTCCAAACATCTTAACACCAACCATCGGGGAAACTTTTAGAAAAACAAGGTCCCCCACCACAAAATCCAAGTCAGATATACGCCAGTTGGCGTTCTTCTCATATCGTTCCTGAGCTATCCGAAGCTTCTCCCGAATAAGCTTCACTGTGACTTCCATTTCCTCGAGCGCATCCGAACCCAACATAGGCCTCTCACCGACCTCGGTCCAAAACAAGGGAGTTCTGCAGTGCCTCCCATACAAAGCTTCAAACGGAGCCATTTGCAAGCTCTTTTGGTAACTGTTATTGTATGCAAACTCCATAAGTCGTAGACGCTCATCCCATGCTCCACCATGGTCCAAGATGTAGCACCTGATCATATCCTCAACTATCTGGTTCACTCGCTCAATCTGAACATTGGTCTGCGGGTGGTAAGATGTAGAATACCTCAAATCTATACCCAAACCCTCTTGCAGACTCCTCCAAAAGTGAGATGTAAAATGGGAGTCTCGATCCGAAATGATGCTAACTGGCACACCGTGCAATCTGATGACCTCGTTCAAGTACAGCTCTGTTATCTTCTTCATCGGGTAACCTATCTTATAAGGTATGAAGTGCGCACACTTCGTCAATCAGTCCACGATCACCCAAACTGAATCAAATCCCCTTAGAGATCTCGGTAAGCCCGTAATGAAGTCCATAGAAATACTCTCCCACATCCAAGTCGGGATCTCTAACGGAGTCAACTTGCCACCAGGCCTTCCATGATCGGCCTTCACACGCTTGCGAGTGTGGCACTCAGCAACAAATCGGGCTATATCACCCTTCATCCCATACCACCAGGCAATCTGCTTCAAATCATGATACATCTTTGTAGATCCTGGATGGTATGCAACACTGGACCCATGAGCCTCTCTGCATAACATAACCCGGATGTCCATAACAGCCGGGATGCAAAACATGCCACGGTACTTTAAAGTACCTGCATCGTCAATGGAGAAATTTGGCAACTCCCCTTTTTCAATTCTGAGATATAAATGCAATAGATCCGGATCATCCTTCTGGTGCAACCTGGTAAGTGAAATCCAAGACGGCTCTGCCACTACCAAACTGCTCTGCAAGTCACAGCACCCCACGGAGATGTCCATCAGGAGGAACTCTTCCACTAAACGATCGGCGAAGAGATTAAAGATCTTCCCCATCTTCCGGCTCAGGGCGTCGGCCACCACATTGGCCTTGCCCGGATGATATTGGATCTCTACATCGTAATCGGCCACGTACTCTAGCCACCGCCACTGGAGCAAATTCAACTCCTTCTGAGTGAACACGTACTTTAAACTTTTATGATCTGTGAAGATCTTGCACTGAGCACCATAAATTAGATGCCTCCACAGCTTTAGCGCATAAATCACCGCTACAAACTCAAGGTCATGCTTAGGGTAATTTCTCTCATGAGTCTTTAATTGTCTTGACCCATACGCACTCACTTTTCCAGCCTGCATCAACACGCAACCCAGACTAACATGCGAAGCATCCACGTATACATCATACTCCGCACCCTCAGTAGGTAGGGTCAGAACAGGAGCAGTGCACAATCTGTTCTTTAGTTCCAGGAAAGCTTCTTCGCACTTCTCACTCCAAACAAAGGTCGTGTTCTTCGGAGTCAACATGGTCAAAGGTGCAGCCAGGTGGAGAAACCCTCCATGAACCTCCTGTAGTAGCCGGCCAACCCTAGGAAGCTTCTAATCTCCTTGGGCGTGCCCGGCCAGCTCCAATCCATCACTATTGTGATCTTTTCCGGGTCGACCGAGATCCCATCCTTATTCACCATGTGGCCCAAAAATGAGACTTGAGGAAACAAAAATTCGCACTTGCTCAGCTTGGCGAATAACTTGTGGTCCCTTAACTCTAATAGAACTAAGCGCAGATGCTGCTCATGCTCCTCAACACTGCGAGAGTAGATCAACACATCATTGATGAATACAACAATGAACTTGTCTAGAAAATCCTTGAACACCCGGTTCATCATATCCATGAAAGCTGATGGATCACTGGTCAAACCAAACAACATCACTAGAAACTCGAAGTGTCCATGCCTCGATCTAAATGCAGTCCGTGGAATATCTGCCTCACGGATCCTGAGCTGATGATAGCCAGAATGAAGATCGATCTTGGAAAACACCGTGCTACCACGCATCTGATCAAATAAGTCATCGATCCTAGGCAGAGGGTACCTGTTCTTAATGGTGACTTTGTTCAACTCCCTATAGTCGATTTAAAGCCTCATCGACCCATCCTTCTTCTTCACAAATAGAATAGGAGCACCCCAAGGCGACGAACTTGGCCTTATAAAGCCTTTTGCCAATAATTAATCTAGCTGGACACGCAACTCTTCCAACTCATGAGGGGCCATTCGGTGCGGCGCCTTAGCAATATGACGCGTACCCGGTTTCAAATCAATCACAAACTCAACATCCCGATCGGGAGGAAGACCAGGAAGGTCATCAGGAAAAACATCAGAGAAGCCACGTACAACAGGAATCTCCTCCAAGCACGGTACACTAACAGCAGTCCCAACCACCGAGACTAAACAAGCAAAACAATCAGAATGAAACAGCTTCTGAGCACATACCACAGAAATGATAGGAGAATCCTGGCACGGACCAGCATGCACACTTCCAGGCTGACCGTTCTCCTTGATGAAGTCCAAGTGCTTCCCTTTGTATTGAATAACTGCATCATACTTAGACAACAGGTCCATGCCCAGAATAACATTAAAGTCCTCTAGATCGATCATCTTCAAGTCTGCCTTCGCAAGAAAGTCCCCCAACAAAACAGGGCAATCCAGAAAGCCCACATCTGATAACACAGATTCACTAGAAGGGAACTTGACGCGGAAGGTATCACGAACATGATCTAGAATCAAACGATATCGCTCCATAAAGGCTCTAGCCACAAACGAGTGGGTAGCGCCGGAGTCGAACAGAACACGCGCCTAGCGATTCTTCACCTTAAATTTCCCTATAGGAGTATAAATGCAACTAAGGAACTACCAAAACAAAAACTATAACCATTCTAGTAAATAAAACTTTCAGGCTAGGAAAAACAACTAACCTGAGATGACCTGAGTCGAAGTTTGAGCCTCCTAAGAAGAGATTACGTTCAGCTTTCCATTGCCCTTATCCACACGTTGAGGTGGAGGTAAGGCCTGAAGTGGAACTTCTTGAAGAACAGGCTGGACCTGAGGACACCTTGTCTTGATATGGCCCTTTTGTCCACACTGATAGCAGACTTTATCCTTGGACCAGCACTGGACAACATCATGTCTGGGTCGCTTGCAAACAGAATAGGAAACATCCTTACTAGGTGCACCTTGGATAGCATGAACTTGCTCCTTCTTCTGAGCTCCCGCCTTTTTGAAACACCTCTCAACAGGGTGGCCTGACCGGCCAAAAAAGCTACACACTACCTTGCTCTTCTTTCCCGATGCAGCACCAGGTACCTGGGGGTTCTTCTCTTTAGCAGACTTCCTCTTGTCCTTCCACATTTGCTGGCCTCTGTTCTTTGCGGTCTCAATTGCCTCCACTTTCAGAGCAGCCTCCACTACTCCTGCATAAGTATCTGATCCATATGCACTGGTTAACTGCTTAACCTCGCTCCTTAAGCCACCCAGGAACCGCTTGACTCGATCAGCTTCAATACTCACCAACCCATGAGAAAACCGGCTCAACTTGATGAACTCTATCTCGTACTCACTGACAGTGAGTTGCCTCTATTTCAGGTGGAGGAAGTCATTCATTAGTCGGTCACGCTTGACTGAAGGTAAGAACTTCCTTAACAGCATCTCCTTGAATAATCCCCAAGAGCAACCGGCTACTAAGCTCCCCTTTTCTCTAAGCCACCCACTCTTAGCCAAACCCTTAAGCTGATAGGCGGCTATCATCACTCTCTGATCATCTGTAATACCGAAGTATGAGAACATTTTCTCCATGGAGATCAGCCAATCATCTATGACCATAAAATCTGCCTTCCCATCATATGTAGGAGGGCTAAGTCTCTGAAATTGTGAGTTAAAGGCCATCTCTACTGGCACCACTATTGGAGGTCTCAGGGGAGCAGGAGGAGGAGGAACAGCTAACCCCCTCTGCAGGGTCTTGCACTCCCTGAGTTTGTCCTACCACAACTGCCACCAGAGACTGGATCTGGGCCCGCATCTCCACCAACTCTCTGGTCAAGGAATCATTGTTCTGTCGCAGGCTCTCGATCACCGCATCACTCTGCACTCCAGATGACTCACCCTCAGACAGGGGAGTCGACCTCATCGAAGTACGTCTTGCGATCTTAAAATCATAATAATATTAGTCAGATCCAAGTATAACAGCTAGAACTAACTACAAGTACAGACAATACATACATAAATATGAACTTAAAGCTGCTAAACTTGCTCTGGGAGTTTATTTTTACAAGAATTGATGTTATACCTAACCAAGGATGGTTTACCACCACCTTTCTAACTCTTGTGCCTAGATAGGGAATGCATGAACTTTTTTTTTGACTCAAAACTTATGTGTGTACATATGTCATCCTGTCAGTCTTTAGCTTAGCACGTTGTGCTTATGCAATGTTATGCTATGCATGTTTGTGTTATGCATTCTAAGAAGGCCCTAATGCATGTTATGAGCGGCATACACATGAAAATGTTATGCATCCCATACTACATAACATTCTCACGCAACGAAAAGAAAATGAGCTTGTCGCAGCCATGTAGTGAGGTTATGCATCCCATACTACATAACCCTCATATGTTGCCTCTATGGTGGATCCATATACGAACACATATTATGCATCCCATACTACATAATATGCCTTGTATACTTCATGTTATGCAATGAGTGTAGTGTTCGTGCTTTTGCCAAGATGTTCTTATGACATATCAGTGTGTGAATGACATGATGTTAAACCCCTAACTCTACAAGGAAGGTCACCCGACCTTTTGCCAAGCAACCTCGCAATGATACCAACTGTCACAACGCGCATTTTCTCCGAATTTAAGAAATATCAGAGTATGAGAAAACATGCGTCGTGATGCCACGTCGAGCATGGTATAACTGTCGACGCTCATGCGAACACCATCTAACTAGACTATGAAAATTCATAAGTTTAATGATTAGAAAATAAGTTATATTTTTAAGGTTGTATCCCTCGGCTCAGTGGATCATCTAGTCCATAGTAAAAAAGAACTATACTTATACGCAGCGGAAAATACTTTATTCATATTTGACATCCTAAAAGAGTGCATAAGTGTCCCCAGAGGACAACTTATACTATGCAAGACCCTACATTTAATTTATACTATATATAAGAAAACAATCTTTTTACGTTGTTTGGAAAGCAGTATATGAGTTTTATAAACATGATGATCATGAGATATACTTATAATAGTGTTCTTAGGTTTAAAAGTAACTAGCAACCTAGCATAAATCATCCCAAGAGCAAGTAGACTAACTCCAGAAAAGGTAGCAGCAAAAAGATAACATATCTAGTATCAAGGTAAAACTACCAGTGGGCGCCAACAAACTGACACGAACCCACTGGCAAGTATATATGTCTGTAAGAAAGAAACATAAAACTACCTCACAAGACCAAAGAACTGATCTTTACAGTACAAGAGACCACCAGCAACAGCACAGCAAAACTAGCCGCATAATCGGCTACTATCCTGAACCTGAGGCATTCAAATAATAAAAGAATACCTCAGCAAGCAAAAAAAAATAAGCTGTACGAAAGTGTTAAATTAACTGGTAAGCAAAAAAGAGTAAGCAAGACAGTAACAAGCACACACTGTCCAAGGCAAGACAAAAATAAAAGCATTATGTGCGAGGAAACAGCAACAACCCTGCCAAAATCCTGCAGAGTCTACAAGGCTACCATGAGCCAAATAAAAATGTTGCAATCTACTAAGGAAGAAACATCAAACATCCTAAATTGTGTGAGATGGCAGTAGCAAAATAACATGGATCCGGGTTGGAGGAAAACTCTGTCCCCCAAACAACCATTTCCAAGACACAATGCCCAAGGGTCTACATATGAAAGCACTAGGGACCTCCCACCCACTTGCCAGCCCGTACCTGGAACAAGATAAAAAGTGTTGTCATGGCTAAATCACACAGCACCACCCCTATTAAGAGCTTCAAAACACCACTACTAACCATAACCCACGATTCGGCCTTCAGAAAAATAGCCGACAAGGGACCTCAAAATCATAGGATTTTCACTCGGGAGAGAAAATAGAGATAAGGGGAAAGCGTTGAGATACTTCAACGCCACGTTGAGTGAGCAGCCCTCACTCAATGCCAGACTCGAGCAGGTTCAGGCTTTGAGTGAGCACCACTCAATCAACGCAAAACCCTTAGCCGCACACTAACCACGAGACAGCGTTGAGTGAGCTCTCCTCACTCAGTGCCATCAAGACCTACTGCCAAAAGCATTGAGTTGCTTTAACACTCTCAACGCTTTTGGACTTAGCACCAAAAGTCGACAGCGTTGAGTCTAACTCAGTGCTGTCAACACAAACTGCGAGAAGCGTTGAGTGGCTTCAACGCACTCAATGCTTTTGGACTTAGCACCAAAAGCCGGCAGTGTTGAGTCTAACTCAGCACTATCAACGCCAACTTCCAGAAGCGTTGAGTGGCTTCAACGCACTCAACGCTTTTGGACTTAGCACCAAAAGCCGACAGCATTGAGTCTAACTCAGCGTTGTCAACGCCAACTGCCAGAAGCGTTGAGTGGCTTCAACGCACTCAACGCTTTTGGACTTAGCACCAAAAGCCGGAAGCATTGAGTCTAACTCAGTGATGTCAACGTCAACTGCTAGAAGCGTTGAGTGGCTTTAACACACTCAACGCTTTTGGACTTAGCACCAAAAGCCATCAGCATTGATTCTAACTCAGCGCTGTCAATGTCAACTGCCAGAAGTGTTGAGTGGCTTCAACGCACTCAACGCTTTTGGACTTAGCAACCGCAGACACTGGCAGCGTTGAGTGCACCCAACGATTTCAATGCCTCAGTTAAGCTAGACGGTGTTGAGTGCCTAGAGTGCACTCAACGCTGTCAACGCTTTTACACTTAGAACCTGCAAAGCTTGATAGAGTTAAGTGAGTTGGCACCACTCAATGCTCTCAACGCTTTTTACTTAGGAAATTCAAAGAAACAGAAAGTTCTTACTCCCAACGTTGCTAAACAGAAACCCCCAAATTTAATTCCTGATTTACTAATTATCATCCTAGACCATTGCATCTATTCCAGAACCATTCCAACCATTCAGTTAAATTAAAAGGAAACATTATACAGTAATTATTATGTCTTTCCACCAAGAGTTGCACAGACCGAGCCTAACATTTTGGAATTCAGCCCTGATTTCTCCATCAAATTGACAGGTGTAAATAAAAATTGTTGTAATAAATGAATTCTAACAGGCTATGCAACTTTCCTAGATGCTAGGAACAAAGTTTGGTAAAAGACTACAATTAAAAACTTTTATCCTACCCGGCTACAGCTACAAAACAGGAAAAAATTAACCTAATCCCTCAATTCATTTCTCTCAGCCCGAAAACAGAGCAGTCATACAGCAAGAGGAAAAAAAATAGAGAACATATACTTGGCAAGGGAAAGAACCCACTTGCCTCGATTTCCAGAAGGTCTCGACTGACTTCTCTACTTCCCCACTAATTTGGCAGCAAACACCTAACCGAGCAAGACTGGACATTTTTCGGAGAGGGAGAGGGGTCAAACGAAAATCTACAACACCACAGAAAGACACGAAATGGAGAAAGCTTACCATCGAAAAGAAGATCTAGAGGAGAGCAGTCTAGATCTACCCTCGGAATGAAAATCTGACTGGTAGAACTCCGGGAAATGACGGTGGAAGGCAAGGCTGTCCGTCGGTTTTCTTCCGCTCACGTACAAGACAACGGTTTTCTCTCACAGAAGGAGATGATAAATAGTCTCGGTTTTTTACTTAAGGCTATATATATACATAGACACGTCTTTTCAGCCTTAACTGCCACCTAAAAGTCACAGGATTAAATCACCCAGCTTTTTTTTTACCACTGGACTTCATTTAATAGCTTTATTAATTAATTGCATTTATTATTATTAACACACCAAAACGACGTGAAAACCAAACCACCTCGGAATCCGACGAAATTCGCACTGTAGCTAATTACCTATACTACGAACACAACGGCAAAGTCGAAATCAACACTCAACGAACAAAACTCGGGTTATCTCCACCCGAAGCCAAAACACAAGCATCTCCCGAGAGGCCTCACCGGGTCACCCAAAATGACTCGGCTTGCTAGGGAATCTTGCCAAAAGGCTACAAAATAGGTCACTCAGTCCTAAGGAGCTAAGACCACACTCCACGGATGGAACAAGCCAAGAAAATGCGTCGATGTAACGCCAAACGAGAATTAAATAATCGCAGAAAAATTTGGGGCGTTACAGAATTCTTCTCATACTTATAAATTAGTTTTACTCTGGAATAGCAATAGTAAGTATGAGGACATTTAATAGTACATTATGTATCTATATTTTACTATGGTATTTAATATCAAATAATCAACTTTTAATCTATTTTATCATAATTATAGTCAAATTCCTTTCTTTTTCATGTTTTCAGGTATAATTGGGCTTCAAGTAGCATACTAGTGCCCATGGCCATGATCAGGAGGAATTTGGTAGAAAATTAAAATTTTGGCCTGCGATAGCAGAAATTCAAATGGTCGTAACTTTTAATCCAGGAAGAGTTACGGGACATACAACTAGACATCGGGAAGAGGATGACCCCGTCTATAATTTGGTGAAGTTTCCCATATCACAAGCATGACATGAGCGTGAACACGGGCGTGTACTGAGAAAAAATTGTAATTTTCTCTAGAACGCTTCCCAGGGTAATTTGGGAGGTTTTTCTCAGTACACGCCCCCATACCACGGGCATGACCTGGGGCATGACCTTTGTCACAGGTCCTAATTTCCCCAAAAGTTTCCAAATCTCCATTCCACGTCAGATTAAAGTTACACGGCCCTGTCACGAGCATGACCGGGGGCGTGACCTCTAGGTCAGGAGCGTGATAAACATTAAAGAGGCCAGTTAATGCCAGCAATTTGTTTCAACAGACACGCCCTTGTCAAGGGCACTACCAGGGGCACGCGACCAATTCTACAACCGTTAGATTTACTCTAAATCACATCATTTCTCACTGTTTTCTGTCCCAGTCAAAAAATGCTCGAGCTGCATGACCTGCAAGTTTACAAATTTTGGCGGTTTTCCCCCAACGTTCCCAGGCTTTCAAGACAGTGATTTTGTTCCTTACAGACCTTAGGTCACGGGCATGACCTAGGGGCGTGACTTCCAGATTTTTCTTCTATAAATTTCTAATTGTTGCATTGTGATCCCCATCCAATCCCTACGATAGATTGGGCCATTTCTACTTCAATTTCAATAATTTCTTTTTTATATTTTCACTTTATGTCTTGCACTTTAGATTTCTAGTGTAGCTTTTACATTCCAAGCACTTGTACTTTCTTTTCCATATATAAAAAATTGTCTTTCTTTTTATTAAGAGTAGCGAATCTTTTAGCATTTGATTGGATAAATTCTTAAGTCATTTTATTTCGTATTCTCCTTCTCATAGCTTTTGATTTAGAATTCTTATGACTCACATTTGATTTTACCACATTGATTTCATATTTCTGGTATATGAAAATCAAGTCTTGATCTATATTCTAGTTGATCGAGAGATCCGTGAATACGTGTATATCGCTCATTGGTGGAAAGAGTTGTATGCACTCCTCGAGAGAGGACGACATAAATCTTTTTGGATTGGAGTCAAATCCAATAGCCCTCCATCTAAAGCAAGCTTAGGGTTTTCGACTGCCTAAGGGGTCTTAATTGATCAACCTAAGGTTAGTTGTTAGTGTATTCTAGAGAGTCGCGCAATCATATTTTGGGAACCTCCGTGGTCGAATTATACTCGATCATATTATGAATTTAAGATTTTTGATTTATTTTACTTAATAAGGATTTCCGATCGAATGCTCTTTTCTACTTTTTCTCTTTTATTATTTCAATCACCTTTTTATTTACCGATAAAATAATATTATTTTGCGTTAGTAGAAGTAATCAGCAAACCCGTAGAATACGACACTTGTTATTTAATTCTTAAATATTTTATACTATAAACGATAGGTGCTCTTGTTTATAGTTCGTAGAATTAGGATACTAATTTTCTTACAAAATTTTACCTATCATAGACTCTCACAGTAATGCAGAGTCTCTTATGATTGGGGTAATGATATTGAGGAGGCTGAACCTAAGCTAATACTGGGCATTAAGCCACTTTTAGATCAAGAGGACATTATTGATGGAGAACTTATAGAGGATATCTTTGATGATGGGCCTACACCGGCCACTAGGTTATCTAACTCCATGGAGGTCTAATGGAGTTATATACTCATCTTTGAGATAATTTACTACCAAGTATATTCTGTTGACTGATGTCAGGGAGCCTAAGTGCTTTGATGAAGTAGTGTAGAGCATAGAAAAGAAAGAATTGATGATTGTTATGAAGGGAGATACAGTCTTTGCGTGAGAATTACACTTAAAATTTGGTGAAATTGCCTAAGGGCAAGAAGACTTTGAATAATCAATGGATTTTTTGAGTAAAGTAGGGAGACCCCTCGACACCAGTCAAATACAAGGCCAGATTAGTGGTGAAGTGTTTTAGTCAAAAACATGGAGTTGATTTTGATGAGATATTCTCTCCTGTTGTGAAGATGTCATCTATTTGGGTTATTCTTAGCCTTGTTGTGAGACTAGATTTGGAGATCGAGCAAATGGATTTCAAGACTGCCTTTCCGTATGACGATCTTGAGGAGTTGTATATGGATCAACATAAGGATTCAGGGTAAAAGGGAAAGATAGTTTGTTATGTCTCTTAAAGAAAAGCTTATATAGGCTGAAGTAGGCCCCACGATAATGGTACAAAAAGTTCAATGCTTTTATAGGGGAGATCGACTTTAGGAGGACCACCTTTGATCGCCGTGTATTCGTGAAGCAATATGCTCCAGATTATTTCATCATCTTACTCCTCCAATATGTAGATGATACATTGATAATCAGAAGGAGCACTGCGTGTATTATTGAACTAAAGCGCCAATTGAGCTCTATATTTGTGATGAAGGACTTGGGAGCTGCAAAAACCATCCTAGAGATGCATATTCAAAGAGATAGAGGCTCCAAACTACTTTGGTTATCATAAGAGAAATATATCAATCAGGAAGGTGCTATAGAGATTTAGTATTGATTAAGCAAAGAAGGTGAGCATGACCCTCGTAGCTAACTTCAGACTTACTGATGATCAGTGCCCGAGCATACCAGAGGAAAAGGAGGAGATATAGAAGGTCATCTATGCTTCTATAGTTGGTATTCTTATGTATGTTATGTTTGCACCCATCCGGATATAACACAAGTTGTTAGGACAATTAACAGGTTTCTCTCTAAGCTGGGAAGAAAACATTGGGGCGCTGTGAAGTAGATTTTAAGGTACCAACATGAGACATTATACATGACATCAAAATTCAGAGATAGTGAGCCAGAGCTACTAGGCTACACTAATGTAGATATGGCTAGAGATTTAGACTCCAAAAGATTAACTTCGGGGTACCTAATCTTATTTACCGAGGAAGTTGTGTCATAAAACAAAAGTATGTTGCACTGTCGATTACAGAAGAGGAATTTATTACAGTCACTAAGGCAGGAAAACAAATTATTTAGATGAAGCATTTCATCAAAGAGTTGGGCTTTACTCAGGAGCAATAGACACTCTTATATGACAGTCAGAGTGCAATTCATTTTGGGAAGAACTTAAGCATATTGACATATGATATCATTGGACACGCGATACTTTAGAACAGAGATATGGATTTGCAGAATGTGTGCACAAATGATAATAGAGTAGATATGCTTTTAAAGACCGTGTCGGGAGGGATGTTTGAGCATTATGTGAGGATTACTGATATGACTGTTCCCTCCTCACAAAGGTAAAATGGGGAGAATAAGTGGCTGGGTACAGTTACGGTACTTTGTGGAGAAAATTATTGAGTTTGAGTCTCTTTAACTAGAATTTGGGGTTGCTGGCAAAATGTGTAGACATGCTGATGGATGACCTGGTAGGAGATAAACTGAAAATTCGAGGGAAGATTGTCAGAATGACATGTTTTTTCACATAGTTGAAAGGGGAAAGATTTGTTTAAATAATATTTTCTAAGTATGAAAGAGACTAGTCGTCTTTGACCATGCTTTTCAAGTATGTGTTTTATGGTAAGTGTGAAAAGGAGTAGCCGTCATTGACATTTAAACCAATATGTTCTCTTGAAGGAAGCTTATAGGAAAGTGGCTAAATGAAGCTTCATGATATGTGCTTTTGACTGAGGGAATCTTCATGAAAGCTTCATTCACATGTCATCTACCACCTCTTCCTCCTTCGTTTTGGCCCTATAAATAGGGATGAAGGAGGAGGGGTAAGACATCAACTTTTCTCCAAATTCATGCATTGAAAAGTTTCTAGAGAGATATTTGTGAAAATTATCTTAGTTTGAGAGAGCATTCAAACGTAATTCTACGACATTGATGAGCAATACTTCGGCTACACAGATTAGATCTAGAGCAGATTTGAGCAATGATTTGAAGATGTATCTTGGAGAGGATATATGTAATCCATCTCGTCCGCCACTGTTGATAAATTGCAAATTTTTTATTGTTGTTTATTATATAATATTGTGTGGTGCGAAGTTGGTGATGATCCTGTGTGGATCAATAAGGAAAAATCTTGTAATTGCATATTATGTTTATGATAGTTTAACTTTCAAGGCAGCCTAAATACTTAGAGGGGGGGTGAATAGGTACTGCTTTTCTTATAAAAACTTCTAGGCAGAATTCAATTTAATAGCTAACACTATAAGTACAGCAATCACAGAAAATAAAGCATCACAGATTGCACAATGATTTATAGTGGTTCCCCAAGGTCTGGGTACATCCACTTTCCCCCTTCACCTATCTAGCAGTATGCTAGATTCGGCCAAACTTCCACTTATCTCAGATCAACAGATCCTACAACTCAGAACCCAACTGGTTCCTACAACTCAGGCACAACTGCCCTACCTCAGCCTTGCCCCAAGGCCTACAACTCAGAGAATATCCTTCTCCTACACTCAGGCAAACAGCCCTACCACTCAGAGTTCAACACTCCTACACTCAGCCTTTATAACATAGGCTTACAACTCAGATCTGTGTAAACAGATCCTACAGAAATATAGAAAATATTATTAACCTGTCTTGCCTATGTTGAGAGAGAAAAGGCCAAGACAATTCTT
Source organism: Platanthera zijinensis (assembly GCA_039513925.1). Taxonomy (NCBI): domain Eukaryota; kingdom Viridiplantae; phylum Streptophyta; class Magnoliopsida; order Asparagales; family Orchidaceae; genus Platanthera; species Platanthera zijinensis. The sequence continues at coordinate 55,173,994 of CM077091.1, read as the reverse complement.
GATCAGCTGATGAAATCAACTGTTTCTGAGCTTTCTTCAAAGCTTCTTGAATAAGAACTTAGCTGAGTTGATTTCCAAACAGCTTCTTGAGAATCCACTGGTGGTTTCTTTCTTCTTCTTCAAATTCTGGCTTGATCTCTCTCTATCCAGCACTTTGAATGATTCTTCTGAATTCTGATTAGAACTCTTCTTTGATCTATCCTTAGATAGTCTTCTTAGATCTCCCGGAGAAGATCTTCTTAAGTGCCTAGCACTTTCTTGAAATGAATTGGATCGTAATCCTTCTCAACTTTTTGATTCTCAACAATGTTTTTCAACAGTTGCTTTCTCCTTCTGAATCTGTCTATTTATAGACTTTCTTCATGGTAACCGGCTGATCCGGTTTTTAACCGTTTTCTGACAAGTCTGACAGCTTCAGTTAACTGGTGGCAATCCTCAGCTGTCAAGTCTCCAAACAAGTCCTGTGCCTTAGTCTTGAACCATAAGTTGTCGAGACAGTCTGTCAGAAAGTGTCGAGACCATCTGTTTATTTGTGTCGACACAATTGACTTTGGTGTCGACACAGTCTTCAGTGATGTCGACTAAGTTGCCTTTGAGTCGACACAGCTCCTTCTGAAAATAACTTGGTCTTGACTCTTCAGTGTGTCGACACAAGTCCTGTGTGTCGACACAGTTGTTGTAGAATCATAACTTAGTAAGTGTCGACTTAGCCTTCAGGTGTCGACACATTCATTTTTTTTAACTCTGCTATAATATGTCGACTTAATCATAATGTGTCGACACATTCTGCTGGTGTCGACAAACTTGAGGTTGACTATTTTCTTCTGTGTCGACACTTTCAGCTGATGTCAACAATCTTGAGATCGATTATACTCTTCTGTGTCGACACATTCTCCCAATGTTGAGGTCGACGCTTTTCTTCTGTGTCGACTTACTTCTTCTGTGTCGACACTTTTTCCCAGTGTAGTTGTAGACTAACTACTATGTGTCGACACTGCTTCCCAGTGTTGTGTCGACTTACTTCTGCTGTGTCGACACTTTTTCCCAGTGTAGTTGTAGACTAACTGCTATGTGTCGACACTGCTTCCTAGTGTTGTGTCGACTTACTTCTGCTGTGTCGGCACTTTTTCCTAGTGTAGTTGTAGACTAACTGCTATGTGTCGACACTGCTTCCCAGTGTTGTGTCGACAATTTTCTTCTATGTGTCGACACAGCTTCCTCTATGTCGACACTTGGACTTAGAATTTTTCTGCATACTTTATCAATCCTTCACCTGCACATGTCAACTAAAAAGAAACATCAAATACACCTTGATGTATATCATTGAGCTAGTTTGGGCTTCTTCAAATCAGGTACACATTTTCCAATGTACCCAACAATCTCCCCCTATTTGGAGAAGTCATAACCCTTCTAGCCAATGATATACACCATTTATAAACAGTACTAAATGATGATATATGATATGACAGGAATACTTAATATAAACAAAACATAAACAAAATAATCCATCACAGAATGCACATTATAATATGCCAAACAACATTTTGTTTATAACTGGGTAATGTTTGATTACATTGTTTTTCATTTAATGATTACATCACAACATTACAAAACAATATGAAGGAATTAAAAAAAAATAATCAGGATTGATCAGGCTCTTTAATGATAATCCCTTTTCCAGATTGAATTGTAGCTGTCACAGGAGCTTCTGATGCTTCAGCTATCTTCTTTCCTTTTAGATCAGCTTTCTTCTGAGCTTCTTCCTTGATCCTTTGCCTTTCAAAGTAGTGAAAAGGCTTTGGAAAGTACTTGCTTGGCTCCTTAGCATCAGATGGCAGCCTCCCCAGCTTAGCTTTCCTTCTGAATTGGACTATTGCTTCTTGTCTTGCCTCATACTTCTGTCATTCTATTTCATTGTACCACTTCCCTCTCTCATGAACTTTATCTTGTATAGCTTTCCATGCAGTGAGTATTATGTTCCTTGAAGTAGGACTCCACTGCTCATAATCTGGCTTAAGTACAGCCTGCTCTCTGAATTTCTTCTTTGCTAATAGAGCATCTTGCTGTTCTTTCAGAGTAGCCTCAGGCTTATCAACTTTTCCAAAGACAATATTAGTAACCTCCTTTGGAGGACTATACATTCCTTGAACTTTCTGATCAATCATGTCAAAATCTGGAGGGGGGTAAATGACTTGGGCAACCTCAGGTTGATTGCCTTCAAGTAGATTTGATTGTATTCCTGACTCAGCCACCATAGCATCATCACACAATGGGGAATATCCCAAAGTGGCTCGAATGCTATTGGTCACCCATTTGGTGTGCTCTGAGCCTGCATGAATTAGCATCCTCTCCCCCTTTATGGCTTCTCTAGATACATGATCTCTTAGATCTTCCTTTTGAAATCGGATTTGGCCATCCAGATAATTCACACCCTCCTTGAAAAATGGTTTTAACTTTTGAAGCTTTTCAGATATTTCCTTTTGAGAGGTTGTGATGGCAGTCTTAACAGATGCAATGGCAGCTTGAAAATTCTTATCAAATTCTTCCCTTTCTTTGACTCTATCTGCAGGCAGACTTGGAACAATCTTCTGTACCTCCTCAATAATCTTATTATGAGATTCAGTTAGATTATCATTCATTCTTAGCTGGTTTTCCAACACATAGCTTTGCTTCAAAGCAATGTCATCCACCTTTGTAGTAATAGCCTCCTGTTGTTTAGCTAGATACACCACAGCATTGCCACCCTTGTGGAAGCAATCTGTCATTTCCTTTTTATGCATGTTGACTTGAAACTGGATGGACTTTATATCCTGAGCTAAGTCAAACTGAAGTGACTTGCTATTTTCATCAACATATTTTTCCAGAGCCATCCTTTGTTCATCCAATTTTACTTGTAGATCTACCATAAATTTGTTGTAATCAAAGGCTGGAGATACTTGTAGAGGTGTGGTCTGTAAAGCCTGCTTATAAGTCTTGCTTCTTCTCTTAAAGACAACCAATTTTCTTTTCTTTGCCACCCTGGCATCTTCAGTTTCTGTTTCAGATGAAGTATCTACATGAATTCTTTCTTGAGGATGATGAATTGTATCTGTTCCAGGGGCCTGTTGCTCAACTTCAACATTCACTGGCTCACCCTCAAACTGTGGATCAACTTCAGCTTCCTGATCAATGTCCATACCTATGGACTTCTCAATATCTGGTCCACCTCCTACTTTATCAGCAGTAGTATCAATATCATCAGGGAATAACTCCTCCAGAGTAAATTCCTGTTGAGCTGTAACCTCTGCAGCAGTTAAATCTTGAGATAAGTTTAACTGTGCTTCTTCTTGCACTTGTACTTCAGTATTTGTAGTTTCTAGAGGAGGAGTGGACACTAGCTCTTCCTGAACCTGTGCATTAATAAGAATATGAGCAAAGTCTTTTATAGTAAAATACATTAGCTCCCCCTACACATGTACCTGATCAGGTGCAGATACATTTTGAGCAGGAGTGGAAACTGGCTCCCCCTGCATCTGTGCAGGTGTTGATACTTGCTGGACTATAGATGAGGCAAGCTGTTCTTCAAGCTGTGTCCTCAGTGGGTCTTCTTGTAATTGTACAGATTCTTGATTTTGTGTAGGGGATTTCACAGGGGTGTCTGGCCTGCTCTCTTCAGGCATATCCTTGGACAGCACCCTATCCCACCTAGAGAACAATCTCATATCCATTCTTCTCATATGATTAATCTTACTCCCTTGCAGTTGCTGCATCACTTCAGGAATCACTCCAGTGAGGTACAGGCTCATGATCCTAGCCATGTTAGGCTTCTTGATTCCTTCTTTGATCTTGTCAAAGATCACTCCTGACCAATCAGTAGAAATAGTAAAAACAATCCTGGTCATCAGGCTGAACATATAGGCAGAAATCCTATCATGTCCACCTGTCTTGCAGAGGATTACTTTCCCAACTACTTCTGACAAGAACTTCCCTTGCTGATTCATACCCTTCCTGTTGAATGCAGCTCCAATCTTCAATCCTGAGTCCAGTCCACACCATTGAAGGGCTTCCCTTATCTTAGATATAGGAACTTCCTCTTCATTCTCAACTACTTGCAATTGAAAGATCTTTCTTAAACTTCTTTGATTAATCTTCACTTTAGTTCCTTGAACAGTCGACTTAATCTTGAGGCCAGTAGAGTGGACTGATGCAGAGATAAAGAACTCGTGCACCTCCTTCTTCTAGATTTTAGTAGGTTCTGAGATGAGAAATTCTAACCCTGACTCGGAGAGGAGGGTGATAACTCCTTGAACATCTGGTGGCGCCTCTGCAAAGGCCTGGCGCACCAACTCATACCCTTCATTGATGTTATCTTCAATCCTTGGTGCCATCGTTTTGTCAAGAAAGCTTGAGAGAAGAGAGAAAGATAGACTGTCGACACAGGGTTTTAGTCTCGAAAACCTTGGAAGCATGTCGATAGAATGCGTTTTTGACCTATTTATAGCCTCAGTTGAAAGAAGTTCAAAAGGCGCCAAAAACAGTCAAAATGTGTCGACACAGACGGAATGTGTCGACACAAACTTCTATTAACTCGACATTTCTTCAGCCTACTATGTGTCGACACCAATTTGTGGTTATGTCGACACCGTGGTTACATAGTAGAAAGACAGAAATTCTGTGTCGACTCTAAGGATAAGTGTCGACACCATTTTTCTGGTTGAGTCGACATTACATTTCTGGTTAAGTCGACAATATAACTCTCAAGTGTCGACACATATTCTCTGTGTCGACACAATATTTCTGACTTGTCGACATACTTTCTCTGAGTCGACACATTACCACTGAATGTGTCGACACATTCTTACTTAGCCAATTTTCTGTAACTTCAATGTGTCCTTTTTAACACTTGATTATGTTATTATTACCTTTACTTACTTATATACCACTTCAATTGCATTGTTAATGATTTTGTTAATACATTAATCAATGGTTAACATACCTAATTCAATTTTAAATTTATTGAATTTGGTTTCATCTAAAGGCTTAGTAAATACATCTGCTATTTGATAATCTGTTTTTACAAATTCCAATGAGATGTCTCCTCTTTCTACATGTTCTCTAAGAAAATGGTATTTGATTTCTATATGCTTAGTTCTACTATGAGAAACTGGATTATTAGCAATAGAAATAGCACTCTTTGAATCACATAAAAGGGGTGTTCTACTTACCTGAATACCATAATCCTTAAGCTGATGCTGCATCCACAATAGCTGTGCACAGCAGCTTCCAGCAGCAACATACTCTGACTCAGCTGTGGAAATTGCCACACTGGTCTGCTTCTTACTACTCCAAGATATTAGTCTTCCTCCCAGGAATTGACAAGGTACCTGTAGTACTCTTTCTATCCTCTCTACATCCTGCAAAATCTGCATCTGAATAGCCTGTTAGTAGAAAATCTCTATTCCTAGGGTACCAAAGACCTAGAGTAGGAGTGCCCTTTAGATATCTCAGAATCCTTTTGACTGCAGTATAATGAGATTCTTTAGGGCAGGCTTGGTACCTAGCACAGACACATGTTGCATACATAATGTCAGGTCTACTAGCAGTGAGATATAGTAGAGACCCAACTATTCCTCTATACAATGATTCATCAACAGGTTTACCTGTCTCATCTTTGCATATAGGCATACTAGTTCCCATAGGAGTTCTCATGGTGGAGGATGACTCCATACCATACTTCTTAATTAATTCTTTGGTGAACTTAGACTGGGATATGGACAATCCATCATCAGTCTGTCTTACTTGGAGTCCCAAGAAGAACTTAAGTTCTCCTCATACTGCTCATCTCAAACTTCCCTTGCATAAGTTTGGCAAACTTTTTACAAAGGTTGTTTTCAGTAGATCCAAAGATTATGTCATCAACATAGATCTGGACTAAGATGATCTTTCCTTTGGATTCCCTAAGGAATAGAGTTTTGTCTATCTTTCCTCTTGAGAATTTATTCTCAATGAGGAAGGTAGACAGGGTTTCATACCAAGCCCTTGGAGCTTGTTTTAACCCATACAAAGCTTTCCTAAGCTTATACACATAATCAGGTTTAAGAGGATCTATAAAACCTGATGGCTGCTCTACATATACTTCTTCTTTAAGATCACCATTCAGAAATGCTGACTTCACATCCATCTGGTATACTTTGAAGTCTTGGTAGGCTGCATAGGCAAGGAACATTCTGATTGCCTCCAGCCTTGCTACTGGAGCAAAGGTTTGATCAAAGTCAATCCCTTCTTCCTGCCTGTATCCTTTTGCAACCAATCTTGCTTTATTCTTCACTATTATCCCACTTTCATCCAGCTTGTTCCTATAGATCCACTTAGTGCCAATTATGTTGTGGCCTCTTGGTTTAGGAACAAGCTCCCAGACTTTGCATCTTCTAAATTGATTCAGCTCCTCTTGCATAGCATCAATCCAGTGCTGGTCTTGGATAGCTTCTTCAAACTTCTTAGGTTCCATCTGGGACAAGAAACTTGAATGCAAAACTGTGCTTTGATTTCTGCTTCTAGTTTGCACTCCTTGTCTTGGATCACCAATTATCTGATCAGTTGGATGATCTCTTAGATATCTTATAGCTGGAGGAAGATTCCCTTCAGGTTGAGCATCTCCAGCTTCTTCATTCTGCTGAGCCTCTTGGTTTTCATCAGTTTCCATTATCTCTTGTACCCCCCCTGGACAGCAGCCTTCATTTTCCAATGCTCCATCTTCCTTTGAAGCTTCAGCAATGGAGAGCTTGTCCATCCTCTTGCTTATACCTGTTGAGTCATTTGATCTACAAGACAACTCACTATTGATTAATCTTGTTTCATCAAATACAACATGCACAGATTCTTCAACAACTTGAGTAGTTAAGTTGAAGACTCTATAGGCCTTACTATTTGTGCTGTACCCAACAAATATTCCCATCCTGGGATTTGGCAGCAAACTTAGTCAAATATGACTTGCCATTGTTAAGTATATAGCACTTGCAACCAAAGATCCTAAAATAGGATAGATTTGGTTTTCTGCCTTTCACAATCTCATAGGGAGTCTTTTTGTGGCTTTTGGTGATAGAAGCCCTATTGATGACATGACAAGCAGTGTTAACTGCCTCAGCCCAAAAATATTCTGGGAGAGAGGTGTCACTCAATAGAGTTCTACCAGCTTCAATTAATGTTCTATTCTTTCTTTCAGCAATTCCATTTTGCTGAGGTGTTCTTGGTGAGGAGAACTCTTGGAAAATCCCAAAGTCTTTACACAAATTTGTTATGCTTTCAGAATGAAACTCAGTACCATGATCACTTCTGATTTTGACCACTGTACTATTCAGTTCATTCTGAATTTGCTTTACAAAATTAAGTAGTACACTTGGGGTTTCAGATTTTTGTCTTAGAAAGAACACCCATGTAAATCTAGAATAGTCATCTACAACCACAAAAGTGTAGACCTTCCTACCTAGACTATGAACTGGCATAGGACCAAAAAGATCCATATGCAAGAGGTATAAGCACCTCACAGAATCCTTGTTTTCAAGGCTTTGAAATGAGGATTTTGTCTGCTTGCCCTTTTGACAAGCTGAGCATACCCCTTCCTTTATACACTTAACTTGAGGCCCATTCCTCACTAGTTCTTTACTAATGAGTTGGCCAATTGTCTTGTAGTTTAGATGAGCCAATCTCTTGTGCCACTTAACACAATGGGAAGCATTGTCATCAGCTACAAGACAAATGGGGGAAGCCTTATTTTCACACTCAAAATTGAGGCAATATACATTTCTCTTCCTATACCCAGTCAAAATGATCTCTTGATCACTTGACCTTTTGATATGACATCCATCCTTACCAAATGAAATGTCATATCCTAGATCACTCAGCTGGCTTATGCTTATTAGATTATGTTTCAAACCTTTTACATAGGCCACTTGGGTGATAGTAATTAGGTTAGAAGAAATGTTACCAAACCCTTTGATGACTCCTTTTTCAGATCCACCAAAGATCACTTTATGTCCATCTTTGACAGATGAATACTCCTTCAGCAGCCCCTTTGTTCCAGTCATGTGCCTGGAACAGCCACTATCCAAGTACCATATAGGGGCATGGTTACTTGGATTCATCTGCAATACAGAATTACTTACCCTTAGAACCCAAGTAAGTCTTGGGTCCTTGGTTCAGGTTAGCATTAATAAAGTTATCATAACCTCTTCTAACAGGTAGACTCTTATTCTTTATAACACTTGTGTTATACCAGCAGTCCAATGCAAAATGGCCCCTCTTGCCACAGCACCAACATTCAAACTTATTGTATCTAGACCTAGATACATCCTTGTCAGAAGAATTTCTGTTCATTGCTGGTGCTGTTGCAACTTCACCTACTGATTTCTTAAAACCATTGGGTTTATGACCATAGGTAGGCCTGCTTGCCTTAACACCCTTGTTCTTCAGAACATTTGTCTTAATATGACCTTGAATGTCTTCATGATCATATATGTTAGAAGGCACTTTCTCCTTACTAAACTTTATGGGGACTGAAAGGTTTAGTGGCTGAATAGGGGCTTTGCCTTTCCTCTTGAATCTGCCAGCCCTGGAGTTACCTTTAAATCCTAATCCAGCCTTACCCTTCTGAGTGACAAATTCATCTATTCAAGGGTAAGACAGATTTTGGCTTAGAGTAACTAGCCACTAAATCCCTTTCAATTCTAAGTCTGGCCTCCAGACTCTTTACTTGATCATTAGTATAATTAATTGTGCCCATCTGAATAATAGTTATATTTTTCAGCTTGGCAATTTCATTTAATTTTTGATCAAGGACTTTTTCTAACTCAGTTGTTGCTACCCTTAGTTCAGCAATTTCCTGAGCCTGTGTTTTAACCAGGTTCTTGCTTTTCTTAAGGGCCTGCAACAAGTCCCCATACTTGTCTATCAATTGATAGACATCTCCTTCAGATCCAGATGCATCTTCATCACTTGATGCAGATGTGGCTGATTCTTCACTTGTACTACAAACAGATGTACAGGAAGGACAGTTTACCTCATTAAGACCAGACTGATTCTGGCATATGTCCTATTCTGATCTTGTCATCAAACCCATGCATTGATGTTCATTGATGGAGTCTAGCAACTGCATAAACTCCTCTTCCTCAGATGCAGCATATAGTCCAATATATGCTTCAGCTTCAGATCCTGATTCTGAAGTTTACTGGTCTGACAGACTTTTATCTTTCTTTGCTACAAAGGATTTCTCCTTCTTGCCTTTCTGATAAGTCTTCTTCTTTTCTGAAGATTCCTTCCTTTTGTCAGGACAATCAGCCACTACATGTCCAGTCCTATTGCAACAATAGCAGACAATCTTTGAAGTAGTGGCTTTGCTGGGCTTTGATCTGCTTTTCTCTTTCCTTGATGACCTTCTCTTCTGATAATAGTCATCAACTTGCTGTGATGAGGAAGGCCTAGACTTCCATTGCTTCTTTTTCAAGAACCTTTGGAATTGCCTTGTAAATGCAGCAAAGTCTGCATCTGAATCACAGCTTTCTGAACCCTTATTTGAATTTTCAGAACTATCTTCTTCAACTTCTTTAGGAGGAGATGGTGATTTCCTCCTACTCTTTCTAGTGGCTTCAGCATTAAATGCCACAGTCTTTTCTCTATGCTCTCCTCTTGAGTTTCTTTCCTCCTCCTTCCTTACCATAAGTTGCATTTCATAGGATAGCAACTTTCCAAACAGGGTTGGAGGAGATATCTCTGCCAATTTAGCCACTTCTCTTATGGCACAGATCTTTGTATCCCAATCCTTTGATAAGGATCTTAAGAATTTGTCATTCAGTTCATAGGTACTGAAGACTCTTCCATAGGATATTAGCTCATTCACAATTCTATAGAATTTCTTATAGCACTCAGTTATGCTATCAGATTTTCCTTGTCTAAAGCTTTCATACTCCTGATTTAGCATAGACTTTCTGTCCAGCCTTACTTCTTCAGATCCCTCCATGTAGACAATCAATGTGTCCCACATCTCCTTGGAGGTCTTGCAGTGAATCAGATTTTGAAATGTTGAATCATCTATGGCACTAACAATGATGTTCTGTGCCCTTTTGTCCATGGTTGCCAAGATGATTTCATCCTTGGTCATTTCTAAATAAGTCTTTGGTATTTGGATATTTGCATCAAGAACAGATATCTTCATTGGAATGAATGGCCCTTCCTGTACTGTAATGTAAATCCTTGGGTCAGATGCTTCCATAAACAATCTGACTCTTTCTTTCCAGATCCCAAAGATTTCCTTCTTGCATATGGGTAATTTCATAGACCCTAGCTCCTTATGATTCTCTCCAGAACCCATCTTCTTGAATCTTGAATCTGCCTTTCAGATCTACCTCAGACTGTTAGGTCCTTTTTGAGGAACCTCGCTCTGATACCACTTGATAGTTTAACTTTCAAGGCAGCCTAAACACCTAGAGGGGGGGTGAATAGGTACTGCTTTTCTTATAAAAACTTCTAGGCAGAATTCAATTTAATAGCTAACACTATAAGTACAGCAATCACAGAAAATAAAGCATCACAGATTGCATAATGATTTATAGTGGTTCCCCAAGGTCTGGGTACATCCACTTTCCCCCTTCGCCTATCTAGCAGTATGCTAGATTCGGCCAAACTTCCACTTATCTCAGATCAACAGATCCTACAACTCAGAACCCAACTGGTTCCTACAACTCAGGCACAACTGCCCTACCTCAGCCTTACCCCAAGGCCTACAACTCAGAGAATATCCTTCTCCTACACTCAGGCAAACAGCCCTACCACTCAGAGTTCAACACTCCTACACTCAGCCTTTATAACATAGGCTTACAACTCAGATCTGTGTAAACAGATCCTACAGAAATATAGAAAATATTATTAACCTGTCTTGCCTATGTTGAGAGAGAAAAGGCCAAGACAATTCTTGATCAGCTGATGAAATCAACTGTTTCTGAGCTTTCTTCAAAGCTTCTTGAATAAGAACTTAGCTGAGTTGATTTCCAAACAGCTTCTTGAGAATCCACTGGTGGTTTCTTTCTTCTTCTTCAAATTCTGGCTTGATCTCTCTCTATCCAGCACTTTGAATGATTCTTCTGAATTCTGATTAGAACTCTTCTTTGATCTATCCTTAGATAGTCTTCTTAGATCTCCCGGAGAAGATCTTCTTAAGTGCCTAGCACTTTCTTGAAATGAATTGGATCGTAATCCTTCTCAACTTTTTGATTCTCAACAATGTTTTTCAACAGTTGCTTTCTCCTTCTGAATCTGTCTATTTATAGACTTTCTTCATGGTAACCGGCTGATCCGGTTTTTAACCGTTTTCTGACAAGTCTGACAGCTTCAGTTAACTGGTGGCAATCCTCAGCTGTCAAGTCTCCAAACAAGTCTTGTGCCTTAGTCTTGAACCATAAGTTGTCGAGACAGTCTGTCAGAAAGTGTCGAGACCATCTGTTTATTTGTGTCGACACAATTGACTTTGGTGTCGACACAGTCTTCAGTGATGTCGACTAAGTTGCCTTTGAGTCGACACAGCTCCTTCTGAAAATAACTTGGTCTTGACACTTCAGTGTGTCGACACAAGTCCTGTGTGTCGACACAGTTGTTGTAGAATCATAACTTAGTAAGTGTGGACTTAGCCTTCAGGTGTCGACACATTCATTTTTTTTAACTCTGCTATAATATGTCGACTTAATCATAATGTGTCGACACATTCTGCTGGTGTCGACAAACTTGAGGTTGACTATTTTCTTCTGTGTCGACACTTTCAGCTGATGTCAACAATCTTGAGATCGACTATACTCTTCTGTGTCGACACATTCTCCCAATGTTGAGGTCGACGCTTTTCTTCTGTGTCGACTTACTTCTTCTGTGTCGACACTTTTTCCCAGTATAGTTGTAGACTAACTGCTATGTGTCGACACTGCTTCCCAGTGTTGTGTCGACTTACTTCTGCTGTGTCGACACTTTTTCCCAGTGTAGTTGTAGACTAACTGCTATGTGTCGACACTGCTTCCCAGTGTTGTGTCGACTTACTTCTGCTGTGTCGACACTTTTTCCCAGTGTAGTTGTAGACTAACTGCTATGTGTCGACACTGCTTCCCAGTGTTGTGTCGACAATTTTCTTCTATGTGTCGACACAGCTTCCTCTGTGTCGACACTTGGACTTAGAATTTTTCTGCATACTTTATCAATCCTTCACCTGCACATGTCAACTAAAAAGAAACATCAAATACACCTTGATGTATATCATTGAGCTAGTTTGGGCTTCTTCAAATTAGGTACACATTTTCCAATGTACCCAACAGTTTATATATTTTTAGTGATTGTTGGGTCCATTGATCCAAATGGCTCGGATTTGTAAGAAGTAAAACAAGTCAATGACACACACTAGTTGTATTTGATGTGTGTTTGAGTTTATGCATGTAGGTAAGTCCCTATTACACTTATTGGACAGGTGTAAACCAAGCAAGCTACTGATCAGGAAGAAATTACACGAAGTCCACAGGCATTGAGTGGAGCAAGCTCACTCAATGTCAATTGCCTTAAGAAAGAAAGCTGGACAGAAAAATTCTACTAAGTCCACAGGCGTTAAGTAGAGCAAGCTCACTCAATGCTAGAAGTCAAGAAAAGATGTTGGCAAGCAAGAAATTATATTAAGTCCACAGGCATTGAGTGAAGCCAGTTCACTCAACACCATGAGCCAAAAAGTACTGAGTTAGGTGTGGACAGTCAAAGCCTATGCATCAGCAAGCAGAAAAATCGACTAAGTCCACAAGCATTGAGTGATGTCAACTCACTCAATGCTATACTGCTTATTCGATGAGCAAAGCTCATTCTGTCAAAGCTATAGAGTTACTGCCAAAGAAAAATATTATAAGTCCAGAAGCATTGAGTGAAGCCAGTTCACTCAATGCCATACTAATTCTGTCGAGGCCAAAGGAGATAGACAGGAAAATATGTCAAAGTACAAAAGAGTTGAGTGAAGCCAGTTCACTCAACGCCAAATGACAGAAGTATAAATACAAGCTCCAGCAGTCAACGCTAGAAGGAAGGACAGAATTTGACTAAGTCCAGAAGCGTTGAGTGAAGCCAATTCACTCAATGCAAAGATCAAAAAGCTTTGAGTCAAGCTAATGTTGTCAGCATAAAAGGAAATAGAGAAATCGTCTAAGTCCAGAAGCGCTGAGTGAAGCCAATTCACTCAACACACTCAACGCTAGATTTCAAAAGCAAAGGCAGAAAGCGTTGAGTGAGGCCAACTCACTCAACGCCTTCAGACAAAAGGTGATTTAGTTATCCTTGAATTAAAGACTTTCAAGTGATATCAGAGGGAGGTTACTCAAAAAGGACTTAACAGTCTGAGTAGACCTCAAAGGATAGCTAAAAGGTTTGTGCTTGTGAGTCAAGTAGTGAACCATAAGGAGTGGTGCTCACTGGAGCTTCAAGTTTGAAGCAAGGAGAACTTTGGGACCAGGAAAGAGAAGTTCGGGCAGATCATGGAAGCCTCTTATCCTAGAATATTTGTAGCAGTTTTAGAAGTTAATGAGGAAGAAGCATTGGAAAAGCAAGCCTTCCTCCGCCTCACATCTCAGGAAGAAATCCTCCAAGGAGGACAGGTATGATTCCAAACCAAGTAAACATGTTTCAGCTAAGATCATTTACTACTATTACAGCAAGCCAGGGCATATAATAGTCGACTGTCCTATCAAAAGAAAAGTTGCTGGGGAGAAGAAGGGTCACTAGCACAAAGGTAAGAAGGAGAAATCCTACATTGTTAAGAAACAAAAGAGCTGGGCTGACTCTTGCTCATCTGATTCAAAAAGAGAAGAGTAAGATGAAGCCTACATTAGGCTAATTGCTACTATGTTGGAAGAAGAGGAAGAGTATTTTGCTGCTAGAATTGAAATCAGGGCCCTTTATCACAGTTAGACAGTGATTTAGAGGTGGCTGAAGAAGAAGAAGAAGACAGCTGTTGTCATGGACTGATGGATATGACTGATGAAGAATCCAGTCAAGAACTGCCTGGTCAACAAAAGGTACATTCTTTGTCCAAGTCTTCTTCTGAGTCAGGATATGAGACTAACCCAGATTCTTAAGCACATTCATCAAGAGATGAAGGAGATTCTGAATCTGGGGAAGATGTCAATTCTTTAATTGACTAATATGGTGTCCTTCTGAGTGCTTTCAGTAAAATCAAGTTGCTGGATAAGAAGCAAGCAAAGTAAATTTCCTCCCTTCAGCTTGCTGCTTCCCAGCATGCTAATTTAGCTTCACTGCTTGATAGAAAAATGAAAGAAATCGGTGAGCTAAAAACAATTTCCTTCATTCAGATAGGTACCATAGAGTACCAAGAAACCAGAATAAGGGACTTAGAAGTGTTGTTGGAGCAAGATAAGAGGATACTGGCTAGTTATTCTAAGCCAAGTGCAATGCTTCCCTTGATAGACACCTTCACTTCCCAGAAGTGTAAGAAGGGGTTGGGATTCAAGGGATCTACAAGATTTGCCAATCCCAAAGGAAAGGGCAAAGCTCCAGCACAACCACTATCCTCCAAGCCTCTAGTTCCATTTAAGAGATTACTGCTACCTTCAAATAGGTATGACTAAGAAAGTATCTTTGGTCACTGGATGAATGGTAGATCCACCCAAGGGAACAAGGATATTCACCACTATGATGGAAGATATAGTAAGGGTGCAAGTTCCTTTAAGGAAGCCCATGAGGATATTCAAATGGCCCATCATGGACCATTTATGTTTGGTGCACCTGCCCCAACACTCAAGAATAAGACAGTTGCATGTTCTCAAGATCTCCCAATCCAAAATCAGACCAGGGGCTAAGTCTGTCAGCAAGCTAGACTTGGGCATATTTGAGGCCATCAAGAGTATGTTTTCATAAAAGAAGACTACTCCTGGTATGGCTCAAGATATTCCAAGTACTTCTACTGCCAAACATATCCCAAGTGAGACTATAGCTGGAAGATATAAGAAAAAGGTTGTTATTATACCTTCTTGACTGAGAGCTGTTAACAGTACTGCTATAAGACCAGCTCTTAAAAGAAGGTACAATATTAATGAGTGTTGGTGATGTGGCAAAGTGGGCCACTATGTTATTGATTGCTGGCATAATACAAGTGTGCCAAGAGAAAGAGAGAGCTTACATGTCAGAAGAGCTGTAGGTATGCATGGTTATTATCAGACTAACATGCACCTAGGACCCAATAAGAATTGGGGTCCTAAGGTTAACTAACTTATGTCTTGCAGGTTTGTCCAAGTGGCAATACCCCTATATGGTACTTGGATAGTGGTTGTTCCAGGAACATGACTAGAACAAGGAGCATGCTGGAGGAGTACACTCCAGTAAAGAATGGACCCAAAGTCATCTTTGGTGGTTCAGATAGGGGAGTGACTAAAGGGTATGGAAAGATAACAAATGACATAATCACTATCACACATGTAGCTTATGTGAAAGGTTTGCAACACAACCTCATAAACATAAGCCAACTATGTGATCTTGGCTATAATATTTCATTCATCAAGGATGAGTGTCAAATTAGGAGGTCAAGTGACCAAGGGGGCATCTTGACAGGCACTAGGAGAGGAAATATCTATTGTCTTTATTTTGTATGTGAAAGTAAGGACTCTCCTATATGCTTAGATGCAAATGAGAAAGTCTCATATTGTGTCCAATGGCACAAGAGGCTGGCTCATCTGAACTACAAGACCATAGGCAAACTCTTTAGTGAAGAGTTAGTTAAAAATTTCCCCCAAGTTGAAATGCACTAAGGAGGGTATCTGTTTTGCATACAAGAAGGGCAAATAGACCAAGACCTCCTTTAAGAGCGTTGGGACCAAAGACTCAGTGAAGTGCTTGTACCTCCTGTATATGGACTTGTTTGGTTCTGTGCCAGTTCATAGTCTTGGTAGGAAATTCAATAACCTTGTGGTGGTTGATGACTATTCTAGGTTTGCTTAGGCGTTCTTTCTTAAAAGAAAGGATGAAACCCTTGAAGTCTTCAAGACTTTTGTCAAGTAGATACAGAATGAACTAGACAATACTATGTTCAAAATCAAAAGTGACCATGGGACTGAATTTCAGTCTGTAAGCATGACAAGGTTCTGTGAAGAGCAAGGGATTCACTAAGAATTCTCCTCACCTAGAACACCATAGTAAAATGGAATTACTGAGAGAAAAAATAGAACTCTCATAGAGGCTGGTAGGACCTTATTAAGTGACACATCTCTCCCATAATTTTTTTGGGTTGAGGAAGTAAACACTGCATGTCATGTCCTTAATAGGGCTTCTATCACCAAAAGCCACAAGAAAACTCCTTATTAGATCTTGAAAGGCAGAAAACCAAATGATAAATAATATTTATGTGTATTTTTACTATAATATTTAGTTTAATAATTAGTTTTAATTAATCATATTTTATTTATTCTGGTTAATGAATAATAATTTTTTATATATGTTTAATAATTTAAGTATTATTTATTTTTGTAGGATTGATACCTATTTTTAGTATTTATTTTATTTAAATAATTAATAATAAATTATGTATTTTTATTTATAAATAATTTATTTAATATTTTAGTTGACTAATTTAAATTATATTTATATTTGTAGGTTTATTCTTGTGGTCGCGCTCCTGACGTTTGCAAAAGAAATATTTACCCAAGTCATCATGTTGGCTGATCAATTCATGCACTCTACATGAAACCAAGTTACGTCTCGCTGCACTCATTCAAGCCGATCAAGTGTTTCACGTCGCAATCACCCATTTAGCTCGGTGTCATGCAAGTCTACGACATTTAACTATTTTCATTCACATCATTCGCATACACAACGCCATCGTCATCACCTTTTCATGTCAAATCCTCCACCTCATCATGCAGCCAACATCAACACCCCTTTCTCTCTCTCTAAAAACCTTCATCGTTAAATACATGCACTTTTCTATTATTATTATTATTAATATTATTATTATTATTAATATTATTATTATTATTACTATAACTCTTTACTTCCCTCTTCATTTCTCCATGAAACCGCTAGCTCCTTTTTATTCCATGAAACCACCACCTTTATATTCTTCTTCATTTATCTCCTCCCTCCATTTACCTCCTCTTAAATATTTGATTAATATTTGGTGTTTCAACTCCACCTTAATTTTAATAATTATGTACACATACATCTCCTCTTGACAAACTATGAAACTCCCACATTTAATTTTGTTGTCTTTTCATATATTTAATTAATATTTAATTAATATTACCACTTTTTCTCCTCTTACCCTTGGCCTTCCAACCTTTCATGTGTCTTTCATCCTTTCTTTTTTCCTATAAATAATGGCCAAGGGGGAATGATGAGGGGAGTCCACCATTGGGGTTCAAAATAATATTGGGTGGCTCATTTTTGGCATATCTTTGGAGTTAGTTTATTTTATGCAATTTTATTTTATTTGCAATATAGTTTAGATTTTTCTCTTCATGCAATTGTACGCTTTTTATTTCATAGTGATAGAATGTATTTTTCAATTATGATTAGCTAAATTTCATTAACACATGATTATGACAAGCTTTTAAATAAAATCAATTTATTCTTTCTTGCCAAGCTCTCTATTATTTGCGCTTAAATTTATCTTTGATTTCGATTTTAGATCTGTATTCTAGATTTACTAGAGGTTGTGGATATGAGTAGATCACTCAAAGGTAGAAGGATTTGCGCACACTCCTCAAGAGAGGATGACATGAATCTTCTAGATTGGAGTTAATTCCAATAGTGGGGTTCACCGCATAAAGCAAGCTAAGGGGTTTCGACTGGCCAAAAGGTCTTAATCGATCAACCTATGTTTAGTCGAGAGCGTATTCTCGAGAGAGGTGCTTTTGTAATTTGGGAACCTCCACGGCCGAAGTAGGTAATTTAGAGGTTTGCATTTCATGAAAGTTTATTTTATTTCAAAGGGAGTCTAGGTCAAGTGTTAATCTTAGTTCATAGTTTTAAATTAATCTTCTATTTTTATTTCCGATAAAATAATATTAATTTGCGTGAGTAGAAGTAATCAACAAGCCCCGAGTCTGATACGACACTTGATCCTATACTCTAGAATGATAGGTACACTTGCCTTATCGATTTAGAATCACTCTATAGCGTGAATTTTATCCATCACAAAACTTGTCATACTTCAAGATTTTGGGTAGCAAGCGTTATGTACTGAACAATGAAAAGTATTATGTGATTAAGTTTGCTTCCAAATCCTATGAAGGGATCTTTGTTGGGTATAAAAACAACAGTATGACATATAGAATCTACAACTTGACAAGTCAAGTTGTAGAAGAGTCATTTCATGTTTTCTTTGATGAATCAATCATGATTAATAGTAGGCTGCCTAGCTCCTCTTCTAGTTTTATAGGCATAGAGAAGGAGATGGAAAAGCTTACCATAAAGGAAAATGATCTAGTAGTCCAGGATAAGGATGAGAATGTGTGTTGTCCATAGGATGCATAGTACACAGAAGTTGTGGATGAAGTTCAGTCAGATGGAGCCACTAATGCTCAAAAAGGTGAAGCAAGGTTCTCTCCAACTGTAAGGCATCTGAGGGATCACCCAGTACACCAGATCATTGGTGACGTAAGCCAAGAAGTGACGATAAGGAGCAAAGTCTGAATACAGTCTTATACTCAAGCTTTCTGTCATAAGTAGAGCCCAAGAAGTTTGAAGAGGCAATCTAAGATCAATTCTAGATTAGAGCAATGCATGAAGAACTGAACCAGTTCAAGAGATGTAAAGTCTAGAAGCTGGTTCCCAGACCTAAGAGACATAATTTCATAGGAACTAAATGGATCTACAGGAACAAGTTAGATGAGAATGACATTATTGTCAAGAACTGGGCTAGACTGGTGGCTAATGGATACAAGCAAGAAGAAGGGATTGATTTTGATCAGACATTTGCCTCAGTAGCCAGATTAGAAGCTATACGACTCTTTCTTACATTTACTGTCTACCAAGGATTCAAAGTCTATCAGATGGATGTGAAGTCAGCCTTCCTGAATGGGGACTTAAAAGAGGAAGTCTATGTAGAACATACATCAGGTTTTGTTGACTCTAACTCTCTTGATTTTGTTTATAGGCTTAGGAATGCTCTATATGGGTTGAAGCAAGCCCCTAGAGCATGGTATGAGACTTTGTCTAGTTTCCTAATTGAGAATAAATTCTCAAGGGGAAAATAGACAAGACCATATTCCTAAGAGAATCTAAGGTCAAGATCATCCTAGTCCAGATATATGTTGATGACATTATCTTTGGATCTACTGATGGCAACCTTTGTAGGAGGTTTGTTAAACTTATGCAAGGGAAGTTTGAGATGAGCAGTATGGGTGAGCTCAAGTTCTTTTTGGAACTCCAAGTTAGACAGACTGATGATGGCTTGTCCATATCCCAGTCCAACTTCACCAGGGAGTTGATTAAGAAATATGGAATGAAGAATGCCTCCACCATGAAAACTCCCATTGGGTCAAGTATGCCTTTAAACAAAGATGAGGTAGGGAAACCTGTTGATGAAACTTTATATAGAGGGATAAGTGGATCCCTTCTATACCTCACTACTAGTAGGTCATACATCATATATGTTATATGTGTTTTTGCTAGGTATCAGGCCTGCCCTAAAGAATCTCACTACTCTGTTGTAAAGAGGATCTTGAGATATCTTAAGGGCATACCAGATCTTGGCCTATGGTACCCTAGAAATATGGATTTTGAACTAACAGGCTATTCAGATGCAGATTTTGCAGGATGCAAAGAGGACTGGAAAAGCACTTCTAGCACCTGTAAGTTCTTAGGAGGAAAACTAGTGTCTTAGAGCAGTAAGAAGCAAACAAGTGTTGTTATATCAACTGTAAAGTCAGAGTACATTTCAGCAGGTAGATGTTGTGCTCAGTTGCTGTGGATTCAACATCAGCTCTAGGATTATGACCACAAGGTAAGTAGAACCCCTCTATATTGTGATTCTACTAGTGTTATTTCTATTGCTAGGAATCCTATTTCACACAATAAGACTAAGCACATAGAAATTAGATATCATTTTATTAGGGAGAATGTGGAAAAGGAAGATATCAGTCATGAGTTTGTCCCCACAGACAAGCAAGTGGCTGACATATTTATTAAGCTACCAGATTAAGCAAAGTTCATTACCTTCAAGTTTGAGTTGGGTATGTTGAACCTAGTCTAGCTTCAGTTACTTCCTATAGTTTTAGTTTTGGTACAGGATGTGTTCTTCCTATAGGAGATGAAGACCTTAAGTGGTAAAAAGGCCAAAGTGACCATTAGTAAAATGATTGTAAAAGTGGCTCCTATTGAGGGGGAGCAAGTCCAGCAGCTGTAGGAGCAGAATCAGCCTCATATAAAAAGGTAGCTAGTAGCTGCACCAAGGGTATCAACTGCAATCAAATAGGGGGAGAAGTACATCAATACAAGCCATCTCTTCCCTGACTATTCTTTAGAAGTCAAAAAGGGGGAGAGAAAGAATGAATTGATCAAGTGGCAAAATTAATCAAGTGGCATATCAAGTCAAGTGGCATATCAAGTGTCTTCAAAGATTGATTAAGTGCGGTATCATCAAGTGTGGCATCAGAGGTTGATCAAGTGGTCTCAAATTCAATGGGAGAAAGAAATGCTCCCATGCAGCATTCAAGTGGTATCACACACCTTGCAGCAAAATAAGGGGAGCAGGTGATACTTACCAAACAGGCAGGAAATATGGTAACCTTCCTATATCTATTCTATTATAATAGTACATTTTATTGCTACATATGTTGTGTGTGTCATTGACTAAGAAATGTGAATTATTTGAATAAGGTTTTTGACTTCTTCAAATAGGGAGATATTGTTGGGTCCATTGATCCCAATGGCCTAGATTTGTAAGAAGTCAAACAAGTCAATGACATGCACTAGTTGTATTTGATGTGTGTTTGAGTTTATGCATATAGGTCAGTCCCTATTATACTGATTGGACAGGTGAACACCAAGTAAGCTAGTGATAAGGCAGAAATTACACTAATTCCACAGGCGTTGAGTGGAGCAAGCTCACTCAACGCCAGTTGCCTTAAGAAAGAAAGCTGGATAAAAAAATCTACTAAGTCCACAGGTATTGAGTGGAGCAAGCACTCGATGCCAGAAGTCAAGGAAAGATGTTGGCAAGTAAGAAATTCTACTAAGTCCAAAGGTGTTGAGTGAAGCCAGTTCACACAATGCCATGAGCCAAAAAGCACTGAGTTAGGTGTGGATAGTCAAAGCCTATCCATCAGCAAGCAAAAAAATCGACTAAGTCTACAAGCGTTGAGTGATGTCATCTCACTCAATGCCATACTGTTTATTTATTGAGCAAAGCTCATTCTTTCAAAGCCACAGAGTTTCTGCCAAAGAAAAATATTCTAACTCCAGAAGCGTTGAGTGAAGCAAGTTCACTCAACGTCATACTGATTCTGTCAAGGCCAAAGGAGATAGATAGGAAAATCTGTCCAAGTACAAAAGCGTTGAGTGAAGCCAGTTCACTCAACGCCAAATGACAGAAAGCGTTGAGATAAGCTCCAGCAGTCAACGCTAGAAGGAAGGATAGAATTTTACTAAGTCCAGAAGCGTTGAGTGAATACAGTTCACTCAATGCCAAGATCAAAAAGATTTGAGTCACGCTAATGCTGTCAGCATAAGAGGAAACAGAGAAATCAGCTAAGTCCAGAAGCGTTGAGTGAAGCCAGTTCACTTAACGCAAGATTTCAAAAGCAAAGGCAGAAAGCGTTGAGTGAGGCATTGAGTGAATCTTACTCACTCAACCCTCTCAATGTCAAGCACATAGAAAGGGCTGAAGATTAAGCTAAGGCAAAAGGCATTGAGTGAAGCTCATTCACTCAACGCTCTCAAAGCCTGGATGAACTGAAGAAATGACTAAGTCCAGAATCGTTGAGCGATGGTCATTCACTCAATGCTCTCAATGCCTAGAGTAATTCTATGAATTTGGCTAAGCCCATAATGGTTGACGTCAGCAAAAGTCAACAAAGTAAACGCAGTTCAAATTCTTTGTGGGAAAAATGGAGTATGTCATTGATGGCGTCGGCGGCCAGCTGTTGTCATATTATATAAATGGAAGGTGGTAAATTGGCAATTAAGGCTGGGCCCACAACGCAAAGAGTCGTTGATCGATGATCAATAAAAGGGAAAGATTGGCTGAGTCGACGACAAGCAATTAGGGTTTTCTGATTTCGCATTGCGGCTGAACATCTTCTTCTTCCTCGTCATTGCTGCCGAGCCTGAAGGTCTTATTCAGTTCTGTCAACCTGAAAGAAAAAAAGAGATAGCTGCTGTGATTTTCATCTATGACAATAAGGTTAGGACAAATTCTTGTAATAGAAGAGGCAGATGTTTCTGCAAGTTACTTCCAGAATAAGCCGTGATTCTTCTGAAGATATCTATTAACTTGTTGATGTGAAGAAAAGGTTGGGGAAAACTTATTTTCAGCCCAGGAAGACAGGCACAGAGAAATTTCTCTAGTGTCTGATTGTTTCAAATCACTTCTATTTTCTATAGGATCCAATCTTGGATCTGAGTGTAAGATTCGTGAGTGAATCTGAGTGTAGGCCTGTATTATAAAGGTTGAGGTAGGATCTATTGTTTATCTGAGAGTAGGATCTGTTGTTGATCTGAGTGTAGGATTCTTGTGTGAATCTAAGTGGTAGGCCTGTGTTATAAAGGCTGAGGTAGGATCCAGTTGAGATCTGAGAGGTAAGGCATAGTGTTTGAGTTGTAGGTCTTGAAGAAGACTGAGTGGTCCTGCGGGATTGTGTTGTAAGCTCCTTGGAGCCAAGATCCAAGGGTTTAGGGCTCCTTGAAATAATGTTTTATAAGTATGAAAGAGACTGGCTATCTTTGACCATGATTTTCAAGCATGTATTTCATGGCAAGTGTGAAAAGGAGTAGCCGTCATTGACATTTAAACCAATATGTTCTCTTGAATGAAGCTTCTAGGAAAGTGGCTAAATGAAACTTCATGATATGTGTTTTTGACTGAGGGAAGCTTCATGAAAGCTTCATTCACATATCATCTACCACCTCTTCCTCCTTAGTTTTGGCCCTATAAATAGGGATGAAAGAGGAGGGGTATGACATCAACTTTTCTCCAAATTCAAGCATGGAAAAATTTCTAGAGAGACATTTGTGAAAATTATCTTAGTTTATGAGAGCATTCAGACGTAATTCTATGACGTTGATGAGCAATACTCCAAGCATGTATTTCATAGCAAGTGTGAAAAGGAGTAGCCATCATTGACATTTAAAGCAATATGTTCTCTTGAAGGAAGCTTCTAGGAAAGTGGCTAAATGAAGCATCATGATATGCGATTTTGATTGAGGGAAGCTTTATGAAAGCTTCATTCACATGTCATCTACCACCTCTTCCTCCTTAGTTTTAGCCTTATAAATAGGGATGAAGGAGGAGGAGTAAGACATCAACTTTTCTCCAAATTCAAACATTGAAAAATTTCTAGAGAGACATTTGTGAAAATTATCTTATTTTGAGAGAGCATTCAGACATAATTCTATGACATTGATGAGCAATACTTTGGCTACACTGATTGGATCTAGAGTAGATTTGTGCAAAAATTTGAAGATGCATCTTGGAGAGGATATATATAATCCATCTCACCCGCCACTGTCGATAAATTGCAAATTTTCTATTGTTGTTTATTGTATAATATTGTGTGCTGTGAAGTTGGTGAAGATCCTGTGCAGATCAATGAGGAAAAATCTTGTAATTATCTATTATCTTTATATATTTTTAGTGACGGCTTTCTGAGTTGAAATATCATCATCTCTTGCTGTTATTTTGTGTTGTTTTTAATTGTGTATTGGCATACCACTAAGCGTGTTGCTCGAATTAATTTGCAGGTGTCCTGATCAGGCTTGCGTGCTCTCTAGCCCAACATGAAATACGTGTTCTAATTTTTGTTCAATGATGCAATATTTACTTTGACTCAGTTTGAGATATGATAAAATAGTATTTTTGAAAATATTCTGTTTGAATAATTTGTTTTGATGACAATTTAAATTATATTCAAAATTCCATAAAAATGAATTTTATTTATTCTTTTCTTGAACATCTATTACAATCAAAATAATGGTTTTGAAAGGGTGTTGTTATTAGCGAACCCAATTTGATTTATAGCAAATCATTACTATTAGCAAACCCTCATTTTTCAAAATGGCTATTTGAAAACAATTTTGTTACTAGCAAACAACATAAAAATTTAAAAATATTGTTTAAAACATTCATTCTTTCAAAATAACTCACTACATATAATGACATTACAAATGATTTCAAATGTATTCATTCAACCACTTATGTTAGCATTAGAAATGAGTCAAAATGGCACAAAATTTTGTTTAGTGTGTCTAAAACTCCTTTTTCAACAAAATATCATCATCTGTACCAAAATCTTTAAACAAAACATCATCATCATCTGCAAAAAAATAATAATAACGGTTAGCAATTTTATGTTGAGTGATGCTTCTCCAATGTAAATATAATTGACAATTATTTTTCTAGTTGAAGCCACCTAAAGACAAAAGTCAAGAAATGAAAATTCCA
Organism: Platanthera zijinensis; assembly: GCA_039513925.1. Classification (NCBI taxonomy): domain Eukaryota; kingdom Viridiplantae; phylum Streptophyta; class Magnoliopsida; order Asparagales; family Orchidaceae; genus Platanthera; species Platanthera zijinensis. Next base: position 55,149,345 of record CM077091.1, on the reverse strand, counting down.
ATTGCATTTTTATAGTAATTACGTCTAATGACCACACTTTCACCTGCATTCGAAATTAAATTATTTATATTGCATCGCAAAATAAGTTAATAAAAAGTATATAAACCATTTTCACTTACATTTAATTCCTTTTATTGAGGATGCATTCCCATGAACTTCCAACCTATGTGTTATATCTCCTCTAAGGAGAGTATAATGGTGAATGTTGATGAGTATAAAAATATACAATTTTGTATAGTATTAATTTTGAATATTTATAAATAAAACCTTAGTTTTTATATATATATAACTAATTATTTTTGTTATATTTTATTTTTTTATGTTTTGTATTTATTTTCTAAGTTTTTCTGAATTTTTATATTTTTTTTACATAGGTCACGCCCCTAGGTCACGCCCGTGACCTAGGGCATGGCAGCCCTGTTTAATTCCTTTTTATTTTCTGTTTTTGTTATTTAGGAAAATCGAAAAAACTGATGGACACATCCATGCCACGCCCGTTACCCAATCAGATACGCACGTGCCCGTACCGGTGTTAGCCCATTTCCAGCAAGATGTCGCACTATCGCCACTCCCTGTGCCGCTTGATGAACCGATTGCCAGACATGCCCGTGACCTAATTCTACACGCCCATGCTGATGAAGTTCTATCCAAAGTTCAGCCCAGCTCGACATGTATCCCGACACGCCCATGACCTTATCACGCCCACCCGACACGCCCGTGTCCAGGGGCGTGTCATTTCAAATTTTTTTCTATAAATTGAGGGACAGAGCTTTGTAAAATTATTCGAATACCGGTAGCTTCCTTAAGAACTTTTAGGACTCCCCAGCTCCTTGACAAAGAACTGCTAGTAGCTTTCAAGCATTCCAAGTTCTGTAAGTTGTAATTTTTTTTAGCTTTCTTTTCAGCTTTGTAGAAAGTTGTAATAACTTTTTGAATTTATAAAATAGAATGTTTTAATTTCAATTCTGAGTACTTTACAATTTTATTTTCTGTTTTACTTTACTTTATTTTCTCTTATGTCCTGAATTAAGATAGCGTGAAACTGCTTTCAAAACTATTTTTCAGAACCTTATTATTTCATACTATCCCGAATGAAAGGCGAGGCGAAAGCCTATGACCTGGATTAAGATAGTGTGAAAACTTTTCAATAGTTTAGATTTTACTACCCTATCCCGAATGAAATGTGAAGCGAAAGCTTAAGTCCTGGATTAAGATAGATAGGTAGATATTATTTTCTGCACTTTATACCGCCCCTATCCTTATAAGAGGCTAAGAACCCTTAGTACTTGGTCAAGATAAGCTCTGGGCTGGATATTATTTTCAACTATTTCAACTCTACGTTCTAGTTATTCTAACTACAGTTTACTGTTAAATGATCATATACTAGGTGAAGAGACACTACGTTTTACGTTAACCCATTTTAAATTCAAGCCTCCCGATTGTACTTTCGAGTCGGTGATGCTACCAAAGAGACCCTCTCGTTAAGTTAGGTAATCAAGAAATAGAGTTGTTTTTTAATAAGTGAATTAATATTCTCTCATAGTAATTCTGAAATCAAGGACTACCTTCTGAGTCCTTATCTTAATAAAACCACGTATTTATATTTTTGTCTTTTATTTTTAATATAAACTCCACTCCGTTCTTTCGATAAGATAATAGACCGTTATAAAAGTAGAATAATTAACACCGATCCTAGGAAAAATATGACCTTGATATTTTCTACAAAATACTATACTCCTATGTGATAGGTACTCTTGCCTTAATCCACAAGATATAAGTAAGTAAAAAAGAGATAGACTTATATACGTAAAAGATTATATAACACCAAATCTATCCTCTTTAAATCAAAATTTACTTATCAAGCTTTTTGGCGCCGTTGTCGGAGATTCGTTTATATGTGTTAATATTTGAAAATAAAATAACGCTATTAATTTTATCTTTTCTTTTCTTGTTATTTAAAAACTTTAGTTTTTATAAAAATAAAACAAACATAAAATTCACTGAATTTAGAACTTTTTTTTTATAAAACCTAACTTTTTATTAACAATTTTATTAACCACTAACGAATTCTAACAAAAACCCAACAAACTATTTTAACGTATTTTATATAAAACTTTTCTTATTATAAAACTAATTTATAATAAAACTGCTTTTTATTATAAAACATGTTTTATATAAAAACTTATTTTTAGTTATTTTCCTATTTTAAGCATTTTCGTGTGTTTGTATTTGTGTGTTTATATATATCTATTTTTAACTTAGTTATTTTTTTTAATTGTAACTTATTTTTGTTTTACTTAGTTTTTATATATTTGTTTTATTTATTTTTTTATCAAAAGTCTTTTTTAGTGTATGACCCGCAGAACTCAATCTGATTTAAATCTTAAATTTGATCCTGAAATCGATTGCTTTTTTTGCAGGTGCTTCCGATCTCTGAATCAAGAGCTAGTATTAAATCTGAAAGAGTCCGTAGGCACCGCACACGTACAAGAAATGGCAGTAGAACCACAACAAACTCCAGAGGTGGTCCCCCAAAGGACCATGTCTTATAATGCACGACCCAATTTAGATGACACCGGGTCTAGTATCGTTCGGCCAACAATTGCTAATAATAACTTCGAGATTAAATCGAGTATAATCCAAATGATCAAAAATTTCGTTCAATTCGATGGATTGCCCGACGAAGATCAAAACACACACTTATCCAACTTTTTAGAAATATGCGACACATTTAAGATAAATGGCATCACTGATGATGTCATCCGTCTTCGCTTATTTTCTTTTTTTGCTATGAATGAAAGCTAAACAGTGGCTAGCTTCTCTCCCTAGAGGATCTATCACCACTTGGGCTGACATGATCGAGAAATTCCTCACAAAGTATTTTCCACCTACAAAAATCGAACGTCTGCGTGCGGATATTTCTTCCTTTATGCAAGGCGAGTCTGAGTCTCTCTATGAGACTTGGGAACGTTTTAAGGAATACCTACATCGGTGTCCACATCATGTACTATCAGCTTGGCTCCAGGTACATACATTCTATAATGGTCTGAACACTCAGACCCAACAAGCCATTAATGTTACTGCTGGGGGCACGCTCAAAAATAAAACCCCTGAGGTCGCTCAAACCGTGTTTTAGGAGATGGCCATGAATGCGTACCAGTGGAACGTGTCGAGGTCACGCCCTAAATAAGCTGGGATCTATGTGCTCGACTCCTCTTCAAACTTATCTCTCCAAGTAGAGTATCTGACTAGGCAAGTGGCGGGGATGAGTGCTTCCTCCGCCTTCTTCATCTTGGAATCCGCCTAATTCAACTAATAATAATAATGAAGAAGTCGACTATATGGGGAACTCATATAGACCTTCCTATAATCCCAATAATAATAATAATAATTCCTTCAATCCAGGAAATAGAAATCATCCTAATTTTTCGTGGAGCAACCTCAATAATGCTCAACGCCCTCTGATTGCAAATCAAATTTGATTTGCACCGCAACCCCCACAACCACAGACACCACCACCACAACTGCACCAATTTAGGCCAACCCCGATAGAAGACATATTCACAAAATATGTCAGTATCAATGAGTTGAATATCCGGAACCTGATCGGATCAATTAAAAACTTAGAAACACAAATTGGACAACTATCAAAAATGCTATCAGAACGCCAACCTGGTAATTTGCCAGGAAATACGGAACCAAATCCGCGGGAAACTATCCATTCTAGTTACCCACCAAGTTGAAAAGCCGTCAAACTACGAAGTGGCAGGGAGCTACCACCACCCGTTAGGGTAGAAAAAGAAACTACGGTTAGCCCTCCTACACAACCTCCTGTTACGTCTCTGCCTCCTAAAACCCCACCAATTGTTCCACCTCATGTTGTTGTACCTTATCCTTCAAAATTAAAAGATGAGCGAGAAGATGAACAGTATAAAATTTTTTTAAAAAATGCTAAAACAAATTCAAATAAATATACCTTTCTGCGAGGCAATTGCACAGATGCCTAAATACGCAAAATATTTAAAAGCGTTACTTTCAAATAAAAAGAAACTCGAAGATATTTTGAGAGTTTTCCTTAACGCCGAATTTTCAGTCATTTTATTACATAAATTACCACCAAAATTAAACAATCCGGGACAATTTTCCATCCTGTGTCTCTTCGGTAATATATTAATAAAAGATGCGTTAGCAGACTTAGGTGCTAGTATAAATTTAATGCCCTACTCGCTCTTTCAGAAACTAGGATTAGGTAACCCCAACCCAACTAAAATGAGCATCTAGTTAGCAAATAGTTCTATTAAATATCCAATAGTGATAGTAGAGGATGTTCTGGTCAAAATAGACAAGTTTATCTTCCCGGTAGACTTTGTTATACTTGACATAGAGGAAGACGTCGATGTTCCATAATTCTCGGTCATCCTTTTCTCGCAACCTCTCGTGCGATAATAGACGTAAGTAATGGTAGACTTCTCTTACGAGTAGGGGATGACAAGGTTACTATAAATATAGATCCCTCTATGAAAAATTATTTAATAAACGATGATTCTTGCGATCTTGCGGAAGCCTCTTTTGAGGAAAATGGTTTTCCCTATTCTGATTTACTTTCAATAACTGTAGAAGAATCGGACTTGGCAGACTTATCCCTTTCACAAAAAATGCCTATTGATGACCCTTTAGAACCTTTTATATCCTTAACTTCTACAACTCTAAAAACCCCAACTTCGTATGAAAAACCACCAACCCTCGAGCTGAAAACACTTCCCGCACATTTAAAATACGTTTTCCTTGAAGCCGAATCTAAACTCCCTGTTATCATTTCTGCCGAATTAAATGATAAGAAAACGTTTGAATTAATAGAAGTGTTAAAACAACATCGCCATGCATTAGCATGCAAATTTCTGATATATAAAGACTCAACCCATCTTTTTGTACGCATAAAATATTTCTTGAAGATAACCCTCGTAGATCTATCCAGCCCCAACGACGTTTAAATCCTAATATGAAGGATGTCGTAAAAGCTGAAGTAATGAAATTATTAGACGCGACAATTATCTATCCAATCTCAGACAGCACATGAGTTAGTCCTGTACAAGTCGTCCCTAAGAAGGGCGGTATAACGGTAGTGCCAAACGCTAATAATGAACAAATTCCAATGCGTACTGTTACGGTTGGTGGATGTGCATCGACTATCGAAAATTAAATCATGTCACCCGTAAAGATCACTTTCCACTACCATTTATAGATCAAATATTAGAGTGACTCTCGGGTCACTCATATTATTGTTTTCTCGATGGTTATTTCGGGGTATTTACAAATCCCTATAGCCCCTGAAGACCAAGAGAAAACTACGTTCACTTGCCCCTTTGGTACTTTTGCCTATAGGCGAATGCCATTTGGACTTTGTAATGAGCCAGCTACATTTCAAAGATGTATGCTATCTATTTTCTGCAAGTTAGTAGAGGACGTTATGGAAGTGTTTATGGATGATTTCTCCGTATTTGGAGACACATTCCATACGTGTTTAGATAACCTCGCTCGTGTTCTTCAATGTTGTGAAGACACAAATTTAGTGTTGAACTGGGAGAAATGCCACTTTATGGTCCGCGAAGGATTAGTTCTCGGTCATAAAATTTCTTCCCAAGGAATCGAGGTCGATAAGGCCAAAATAGAAATAATTGAAAAACTTCCTCCTCCAATAAATGTAAAATCTATTCGAAGTTTCTTAGGCCATGCAGGTTTCTATATACGGTTCATTCAAAATTTCTCTAAAATAACAAAACTGTTAACTCATTTATTAGAAAAAGAAGCCTCATTTATATTCAATAGCAAATGCTTAGTAGCATTCAACATTATTATGGACAAACTTATCAACTCTCCTATTTTAGTAGCCACAGACTGGTCCTTTCCTTTTGAGGTCATGTGTGACGCGAGTGATTATGCGGTAGGAGCTGTCTTAGGACAGTGAGTAGATAAATATTTTCATCCTATCTATTATGTAAGTAAAACTCTCACATCCGCACAAACCAATTACACGACCACGGAAAAGGAACTACTGGCATTGTATTCGCATTTGATAAGTTTAGATCTTATATAACGCTATCGAAAGTTATAGTTTTTACGGATCATTCTGCTTTAAAATATTTACTAACTAAGGCAGACGCAAAACCCCATTTATTACGTTGGATTCTCTTATTACAAGAATTTGATTTAGAGATCCGAGATAAGAAAGGAGCAGAGAATTTAGCAGCCGATCATCTTTATCGACTAGAGAATGCTGCAATAGATACACTCGTGGAAGCCGACATCGAAGATAAATTCCCTGAAGATAGTCTCCTTGCCCTCGAAAAGGTAACAAACTCTTCTACTCCTTGGTTCGCAAACTTGGCTAACTATTTAGTAGCCCGAGTCCTTCCAAAAGCTTTTACAATTCAAGAAAAGAGGAAATTCTTTTCTGACTTGAAAAACTACTTTTGGGAAGACCCGTATTTATTCCGAGTCTGTGCCGACCAAGTAATTAGAAGATATATTTCGAACGAGGAAGGACTAAAAGTACTACGGCACTGCCACGAAGGACCAACCGGCGGACATTATCATGCCAACCGGACTACACGTAAAGCCCTTGAAGCAGGCTTCTTTTGTCCTACTTTATTCAAGGACATTCAACAATTGGTAAGCGTTTGCAACAGCTGCCAACGGTCAGGTAATATTTCCCGTCGGGACGAAATGCCCCAAAATATTTACTTAGAATGTGAAATTTTTGATTTGTGGGGTATAGATTTTGTAGGCCCTTTACCTCCTTCTTTTAAAAATCGTTATATCATAGTAGCGGTCGATTACGTTTCACGATGGGCTGAAGCGCAAGCTTTTCCCACCGCTGACACGAGAGTCGTAGTTAAATTTCTGAAATCCTTATTTTTCACGTTTTGGCACGCTTAGGGCCATAGTTAGCGACCGAGGTACTCATTTTTGTTACACCCAGATGGCTAAAGTGTTATCCAAATGAAAGATATAAGTTGTCTACCTAAATCACCTAGAGGGCGTGAATAGGTGAGATGTGCGTCTAATGCGGAATAAAAAATTTAGCAACTAGTACAAATAAGTAAGCAAACAATCACACAGACGACAAGAGATTTATAGTGGTTCCCCGATCTTGGGTACGTCCACTTTCCTCACCGATCTAGCAAATTACTAGACTCAGCTACTCCACTAGCTCGGATTGCAAACCAATTCTACACATCGGAACCACGTTCCTACAAAACTCGATTCCAAACGGATATACACTCGGAAGATAGAACTTCCTACCACTCGGAGATAAATCTCCTACAAAGAAAAATTATTTGAGTAAAAATACAAACAAAATAACATAGATTTGGATCTTTGGCTTTGTCTTCTTCGTTGAGAGCTTTCAGCTTGGACAGATAGATATTGAAGAAGTCCTTAAAGAAATCCACGGATCTTAGATCTGGAATCACCACGATCAAATAAAAATATCAGATATCGATGAAGCACGAAGTGATCGGATGATTCTTCTTGATTCAGGATCGCTTGAGACTTAGAGATCGGTAGCGGAGGCTGTGAGAAGGACGATCCAGAGCTCTTTCTGAAACCAGTAATGGCGGCTGAGAGAAATTAGGTTTTCGGAAAAAGTTTCTTTCTTAATATTCTTTGTATTCTTAAAAGAAAAATGTTGTTAATATGTCAAATCGGAAAGGACCTATTTATAGGCGAGCTGCAACGGTCATAATAGTCTTCAATGACGACACGTGGACCAATCAGAAAAGTGTAATTCAAAATACCCATTGAATCTGGACTTAGAAATATTCCAGGAAATCTGAACCAATATACTCGAGAGAAATGATATACTCGAGTATAAGAGGTCTGCTACTCGAGTAGATAAGAGAGGAATATACTCGAGTACAAGGAGAGAAACTACTCGAGTATCTTGGGAAGAACTACTCGAGTGACTAGAGAAACTACTCGAGTATAGCAGGAAGCAACTACTCGAGTAAGATAAGACCTACTCAAGTATGGGAAAATATACTCGAGTGTAAACACAAAAATACTTCTCAGAAAAGAAAACTTGAAGAACATACTCGAGTACAAGAATTGAAAATACTCGAGTATAGAGAAGACAACCTACTTGAATAGAAACAAAGAATCCACTCGAGTACCTGAGCAACTACTCGAGTATAAAATAAATCTACTCGAGTATAAAGACAATATCTGAGAGAATCCAGATCTACTTGAGTGCTAAATCACTTACTCGAGTATATCAGGGAAGTACTCGAGTATGTGGACTTGGAAAAGTTCAGACTGAATACAGAAAGCTCTACTCGAGTATAATACATAGCCTACTCGAGTGACTAACCATCTACTCGAGTATAAAATATCACCTACTTGAGTAAAAGAAATCTACTCGAGTATAAGCTCATATACTCGAGTATACAGAGTCTTCTCGAGTATTTCCAAGGATCTACTCGAGTACTAAGTCACTCACTCGAGTATGTGAAGGATACTACTCGAGTATGTGGACTTAGAAAAATTCCAGACTGAAATAATCTTGAATACTCCATAGTCCATAAGTCCAAATGCATGTAGATGAAGTGTATCCCAATAGAGAGGCTATACCTGAGTCAACACCTTGGATCACACAATGAGGGATTACATTGTATGGTCCTGTGTTTGGTGACCCACTATAGACTGACATTGGTATACACTTGGCAATAAGGTCCTGCATACATACAACTCAAACACAATATCAAATACAACTTAATTCATCTTAGTTCAAGGTCTGACTTCCTACAAATCTAAGGTGTTGTGGAGACAACTTCCAACAATCTCCCCCTATTTATAGAAGTCAGCACACTCTACACTAAGGTGAATTACTTAGAGTAAAAAGAACAATGATAGCATATATCAATGATAAATAAAGTAGTAAACTACTTAACAAAAAAATAATAATTAAGGATAACCATAATCAGAGTTATATATAATAGAGATTTCCATTTCCACATCATCATTCACTCAAGAATAAGCTTCTCTATGCAATTTTTCTCTTTTTAGCTTTTGCCTCTCCAAGTAGCTAAAAGGTTTAGGAAAGGAAGTTCTGGTCCTTGGAGGAGAGGCTGGATTATTGTATCCCCATCGCTTGTCATGCAATCTGATTTTTATCTGGGGTACGTCATAGGCTTTCCCTTTAGAGTTACTGTAGAACTGATCTTTATGTTCTCCAAAATTTGTCACCAGCTTCAAGGTATCAAAAATCAGAGACTTGGAGGTAGGACTCCAGACTTCAGCATGCACTACTTCAGGTCTTTCCTCTTGAACTGGGGTTGGCTCTTTCCTAGGTGCAGAATGGCTGGCAGAAGCGTCGTCACCATACTTTCTTTTCTTGTTGGGAGCACCCTGATTAGCAGGTCTTCTAGAAGAGGAAGCACCTTGATCAAAGTGTCCCTGAGAGCTACCAGGAATATCATCTTTCCAAACATCAGAATAAGATAGAGGAGGCTCAGACATCTCACCAGCAGGTCTGGGAGAGAAGACTGGCACAGCCTCTGAAATGTTAACATGAACCTTAGCATCTGAAGGAGGATTTTCCTCAAGAGGATCTAGACTTTTGGGAATGATGGTAGGATCAAGCTGGAAATCTGGGAAGTTCTGATTATTCACCCAGACTGCAGTATCATATATATAGAATTTCACTAACTAAAGTTTGGCTAGAATATCTGCTTTCATTTCTTTAACTTTTCGATCCAAAGTAGCTTGAGACTGGGCAGAGATTTTTTTCAACTTGTTCTTTCACTATTTTCTCCCCCCTTGCTGATTTCTACAGATAGCTGAGCAATAGCTTCATCTCTGAAGGTTCCAAATTCTTCACAAACCTTCATAACGTTTGCTTCAGCCCTTTTGTCCAACTAAATTTGATTTATGCCACTATTTCAGCTTGGTTCCTTACTTCGCCTATACTAGTGATAGTATGGTCTATTGCTTTTCCACCCAACTGAAACAGTTTTCTTAACTCATCAGTATTTGCTTGAATTTCTGCAAAGCCTCTACTCATCTCAGATTCAAGAGTAGAGACCTTTTCTTTTACTGATTTCAGAGAATCATCAAAGTAACTTCTCTGTTCTAGGAGCATCTGCTCAATCTTACTTATAATATCAAAAGAACTGGGGGAGCAGCGGATGAAACAGGGGATTGAGAAACAGGGGCTACCCATGGAGGAAATTCTTCAATCACAACTGAGCTTACAGCTCTCTTTGTAGGTACTATCTCAAAAGAATCTTCTGGATTTATGAAAGAAGGAAGAGAGAAATTCAGTGTCCTCAGAGGTGGATCAACATGCTCTGGGTACATGTCCTCGTCATCGGACAGGAGGAAACTCTCATGCTGATCTGGGTCTTCAGCAGGAGACTGAGCAGGGGAGGGAGAGGGAGATGGCTGCTTTGATAGTAATGGGTCCTTTGCAGGAAACTGATCTTCAAGTAGTTGATGCTCAGGAGAGACAATAACTGATACTTCTGGACGCAAGGGATCATCTGATCTTAGCTCTTCAATGAATCTGTCAATATCTATAGCAGTTGAGAGGATGTCCTCTTGAACTTGTACATCTGAGAGAATATCTGATGGAGAAGGGGATGGATCTCTTATCTGAGCTGGCTGAGATGGAGATACTGAATTCTGATGCTGAGGGCTTGATGAAGTAGACTCCCCCTCAACTATTGCACCCAAGGTGTCACTAGTTTGATGTAAAGGAGGATATGGAATCCTGTCATCTGAAACATTGGGTTATCTGGGGATATCTTCTTTGATAACATGAGCTTTGGATGCTTGAGCAGTGTTCTGAAGTTTTATCTCATATCTCTGGATAGAAGAAATGGATACTTTTTTCATGTGGTGGAGGGGAGTTCCTTTGGATAAATTGAAAACTTCGGGATTAATCTCATGGAGGAGTAGAGAAATAATTCTAGCAAAATTAGGGTGTTTTACACTGTCCTTGATCTTGTCCAGTAGCAACATTCCAAACTGGAACTTCTTTCGACAGACGATAGCTTGCATAATGTCAAACATATGCATGGATATCTCTCGGATTGAATAGGTTTTGCACAGAATTACTTTAGAAATTACATCCACCTGGAATTTACCTTCTGTATTGAAATCTGCTCTGTTAAAGGAATTGGCTTAAGGATCTACTCCACAGAATAAGCTTGTTCTATTGGAATCTTCAGGACCTAAGTCATCCTCTACATCTACCACGGGCACTCGTAACAGAGTAGCTATGGAGGTCTTGTCCAGATGGATTTTTACCCCTTTCACCTTGGATTTCAGTACTTTACCATTTCTCTTTATCTTCAGATTATTGTAGAATTCTTCAACATCGGGAAGAAGAACCTTGCATGAAGACTGCAGGAGGAAGGTGAGTTCAGCATATCGAACAGGATCAAGAGATTACGGAAGTCATCCGAGAGGTCTGTTATCCCTTCAGGAGCAAGCTCCGAGCCGATCCCAATCTTCGAGGAGGAGGCCATCACCGAATTTCTGTAAAACTGAAATGGGGAAGACGAAGCTCTGCGGGCTCTGGAAGATGAATCGTCGACGGCTTACTCGAGAGAATGGAAATCGTGGAAAGGATTTTCCAATTTTTCTATTTATATATAACCCTAATTAGTTTAAGGAGGTATTTAAAGTTTAAATCATACCTGCGAGGGAGCGGCAAGAGTCTCGGCGTGCGAATATAGAAAAATAAAATTTTCAAAGTTCTGGAATTTCCGTACACTCGAGTATATTTCGTCATACACGAGTATTTTTGGAACATACACGAGTGGGTCGAGGACATACATGAGTAGGTTTTAAGACTGATCGAATAGTTCCTGAAGTACTAGAGTATGTTTCCATGTACTCGAGTATGTAAAGTTGGTACTCGAGTATATTTTTACTTACACGAGTATATAAATCTGGTACTCGAGTATATTTTCATTTACTCGAGTATGTAAGTTCATCTACCCGGGTAAATTACCAAGTACTCGAGTATGTGAGTGCACTTACTCGAGTATATCACTTTGAAAATTATTTTTCTTGGAGAAAATTTTTACCTTCACCGATTTCTTCAACTCTGAGCCTTGAATGAAATCACCATAACTATTCTTCTTTGTTGAGCATCTCGAGTTCCGTTTTGAAGGACGAAAACTTGGTCTCATACAGCGGTTTAGTGAATATATCTGCAACTTACCTGTCTGTGGAGACATATTATAGATCTATGTCTCCATTCTCCACATGCTCCCGAAAGAAATGATATCGAAGCTCTATGTGCTTTGTCCGGCTGTGGGAGTCTGGGTTGTTGGGGATCGTTATTGCGTTGGACGAGTCGCAAAACAGAGGAATGTTCTGGAACTTCATGTTGTAGTCTTCAAATTGATTCTTGATCCATAGAAGATGTGCACAACAGCTGCTTGCAGAGATATACTCTGATTCAGCTGTTGAGATGGCTACACAGTTCTGCTTCTTACTACTCCAGGAAATAAGTCTCCTTCCTAGTAATTGGCAAGTCCCAGAAGTGCTTTTCCTGTCGTCTTTCCTTCCTGCAAAATCTGCATCTGAAAATCCAATCAGTTCACTATCATTACTTCTTGGGTACCATAAGCCAAGATTTGGTGTACCTTTAAGGTATCTCAAAATTCATTTTGCAGCAATATAGTGAGATTCCTTAGAGTTCACCTGGAATCTGGCATATACACATGTTGAAAACATTATATCTGGTCTACTTGTGGTAAGGTAGAGCAAGGACCCAATTATGCTTCTGTACTTTGTTTCATCAAAAGGTTTCCCTTTCTCATCCTTGTCCAGAGACATAGCTGATACCATTGGATTCCTCATCGAGGTTGCGTTCTCCATTCCGAATTTCTTAAGTAGCTCTTTGGTGAACTTGGTCTGTGAGATGAAAATTCCATCCTCAGATTGTTTCACCTGAAGCCCTAAGAAATACTTCAGCTCTCCCATACTGCTCATTTCAAACTTCCCTTGCATAAGTTTAGAAAAATTCTTGCAGAGGTTGTTATCCGTAGAGCCAAAAATAATGTCATCGACATAGATTTGCACTAGCAAAATCTTGCCATTTATTTCCCTAAGAAATAATGGCTTGTCTATCTTTCCTCTTGTGAACTTGTTCTCAAGAAGAAAGCTAGACAGCGTCTCATAATAAGCTCGAGGAGCTTGTTTAAGACCATATAATGCTTTCTGCAGTAAATAAACATGATTAGGAAAAGTTGAGTCAACAAAACCTGGCGGTTGCTCTACATACACTTCTTCCTTTATGTCACCATTCAGGAAGGCGGATTTTACATCCATCTGATAGACGGTAAAGCCCTTAAGTGCAGCATAAGCAAGGAATAACCTGATCGCCTCCAGTCTTGCCATTGGAGCATACGTTTGATCGAAGTCGATTCCTTCTTCTTGAAGATAGCCCTTGGCAACGAGTCTGGCTTTGTTCTTTATAATAGTTCCATCTTCATCCATCTTGTTCCGGTAGACCCATTTTGTCCCGATGACGTTCTTACTCTTGGGTTTAGGAACAAGTGTCCAAACTTTGCAACGTTTGAACTGATTTAACTCTTCTTCCATGGCTAGAATCCAGGATGCATCCGAGTTTGCTTCCTCGAACTTCTTAGGTTCAACCTGTGATAGAAAACATAAGAATAAATTCTCGTTAGTTGTACCTCGACAAGTTTTGACACCATCCCAGGGATCTCCTATGATCTGGTCCAAGGGATGATCCTTCAGGTGTCTGAGCTCTAGAGTCCTTGCATCTAGGATCTCTTCAGCCAATGGAGTTGCATCTTCAGCTGGGATGAATTCTTCATCTTGATCATCTACCTCTCCAATTGGGGTTGTAGAGGTGATCTTGATGAACTTTTCATCTTTATCTTCAGTAGGTTCATCTAGGCTGAGTTCCTTTATCTTTGTACCTGCATCTTCAATGAGCACACTAGAAGAGTTGCTTTGCAGCAAACTCGTCTCATCAAATACAATGTGTATCGATTCTTCTACCACCATAGTTTTTCTATTAAATACTCTATAGGCCTTACTATGGCTACTATAACCTATAAAAATACCTTCAAAGCTTTTCTCGCTAAACTTGGTAGTGTGATACTTGCTGTTGTTAAGTACGAAGCACTTACAGCCAAAGATTCTAAAATATGAAATGGTTGGTTTCCTGCCTTTTAGAAGTTCATAAGGAGTCTTAACATGGTTCTTGTTGATGAGAGCTCGATTTTTCACGTGACAAGCGGTGTTGACGGCTTCAGCCCAGAAGTACCCCTGAAGTGAGGCATCACTCAACATAGTCTGGCAAGCCTCCATGAGTGTTTTGTTACTTCTCTCAGCTACTCCATTTTGCTGTGGAGTGCGAGGAGAGGAAAACTCATGAAAGATACCTTGACTTTCACAGTATTCTGTCATGGCCCCAGACTTGAATTCCGTTCCATTGTCACTTCTGATTTGACTACGGAGCAGTTGTATTCATTCTGGACTTTCATAACAAAATTAGTGAAAATATTGAAGGTATCTGACTTGTGTTTCAGAAAAAAAACACCCACGCAAAGCGCGAGTAATCATACACAATAACCAACGTATATTCCTTACCTCCCAAACTCCTAACTTGCAGTGGACCGAACAAGTCCATATAAAGAAGCTGTAGGCTTCTATTAGAATCCTTGCCTATAATACTTTTAAAAGAACTCCTTGTTTGCTTGCCTTTTATACAGGCATGACAAGGGCTGTCCTTAATGCACTTGACATTTGGGGCATCACGTACTAAGTTCTGAGAGAATAGTTTATTAATAGTTTTGAAATTAATATGTTCTAGTCTCTTGTGCCATTGGTCAGCAAGAGATGCACTACTTTTTGCTAAAAGACATACTGGTGTAAAGGAGTCAATATAGATGAAATTTAAACAGAAGATATTTCTGTTTCGAGTGCCTGATAAAATAGTTTCCATATTGTCAACCGATTTTATCAAACACTTGTCAGCATGGAATTCAACCACGTATCCTTTGTCGCATAGTTGGCTTATGCTGATGAGTTTGTGTTCCAATCCTTCAACATAGGCTACATTCGAAAAGGATACGTTACCGTTAGTAATCATACCGTAGCCTTTGGTAATTCCTCGTTTTGAACCTCCAAAGATGACCTTTGGTCCATTCAACACCGGTAAAAAGTTCTAGAGTAGGCTCCTTGTCCCGGTCATATGCCGAGAACATCCACTGTCCAAATACAAGATTGGCGTTTTAATGGCCTTTGGACGTACCTGTAATTATAATCACTTAGCCTTAGGAACCCAAACACATTTGGGTCCTTGGTCTCGAGTTAGAATACTCCCCCTACGAGTATTAGCCTCATGAGTGGTCATTCTCACGTTGCTAACTTGAGGAGTTGCAGCATTTCTAGGATTGAACCAACAATCTATGGCAAAGTGACCAACTCTACCACAACACCAACAGTCGAATCTGTTGTATATTTTCCTTATAATCTCCTGCTTGACCTTCTTGAGAGGAGGTCCAGTAAGGGTAGCATTCTTGGAGGAAGAAGCTTCATGATGATGGCAACTACATGAAGTCTTCTCCTTCATAGGCTTTTCCACAACATGTTTTACTTTTGGTGCCATCTTGATGTTATGACCATGAACATAAGGTCCATAGCTCTGAAGTTGAATCTCTTCATAAGGTGCCTTGAAGACACTCTCGCCAAAGTTACAAGGGCGAGTCCAACCTTGGTACCTTGACTTAGGCTTCTCCGGGATCGGCCTAGTGAAGTTTTTGTAGGTGGACTCATAGTCGAATTCGTTTGCAGGAAAGATAACTTTCTTGAACGAGACTGGCTCCAAAGGCGCTTTCCCTTTTTCCTCGGCCAAGGCCTTCTTGGCATCCTTATTCTTTCTCCTGGCCTTGTTTCTCCTAGAGGATTTACTAGGAGCACCTTTGTGGCCTAGACCTGCACCCTTGGCCTTAGCTGATAATTCAGCAATCAGAGGAAGTACAGTCTTAGGCTTAGAGAAACCTTCAACAAGTTTCTTTTCAGCCGAGAGTTGTTCTTCCAACTCCTTGATGATTTTCTCCTTAAGGTCAAGGTGCTCAAGAGCCTTGTTATATTCTTTAATAGATTTATTGAAGTCTTCCTTGAGAGAGTCAGTCTTTGAGACTTCTTCTCTTAAGGTGCTCTCTGTAGCTTTTAGAGATTTTATCTCATTAGCTTGAGTTTTCACGACTCGACGACATTTATCGTAAGCCTTGAGTAACTCCTTATATTGTCCCATGAGTTCAGATTCATCCTCAGAGGGACAGCCCTCTTGCTCATCATCATCATCAGATTCTGAAAGAGGGGTGTGAGATTTTACCTCCCCAGTGAACTGGGGGACTTGTTCATCATCAGTTAGAGCCATTAGCCTAAAGTAGGCTTCTTCCTCTTCTGCACTCGACTCAGATGAGTCGGAGTCACTGAGGGTTTTGCCCTTCTTGGCTAACATGCTTTTTTCTGTCCTATTTTTATTATAGGACTTCTTCTCTTCTCTTTTGCCACCCTCTTTCTTCTTGTAGGGGCAATCCGCAATGACGTGACCTGCCTTATTACAGCAATAACAAACAATGTCAGTCGAATAATGTTTATTCAGTTTAGAACCATACCTGTCGTGGTTGCTTGGGGCTTTTCTATGGCGATCACCATCATTGCGTGATTTTCTATAGGAGGCATCCTTGCCTTTCCATTGCTTCTTCTTGTTCAAGAATTTCTTGAACTGCCTTGAGAGTAGAGAAAACTCTCCATCAGATAGCTCTGAGCCAGAGGAGCTTGGCTCAGATGATTCTTCTTCATCAGCTTCAGGAGCTGGGGCAGGAGAGCTAGCCTTTGTCTTCCTTGAGCTATCTGCCTTCAGAGCGACAGACATCTCCTTGGATGCAGACCTGCTCATCTCTTGTTCGGCTTTTCTTGAGTTAATTTGAAGCTCGTAAGACATAAGCTTTCCGAACAGATTCTGCGGGTCCATCTCGGCTAACCTTCCGAACTCCCGAATGGCGCATACCTTATTATCCCATTCTTTGGTCAGGGATCTTAAGAATTTGTCATTCAGTTCCCCATTTATGATGACTCGGCCATAAACTCTTAGGCCATTGACTATCTTGAAGAAGTTATCAAAGGTATCAGCTATGGCTTCCTTGTGACCTTGCCTGAAGGCTTCATACTTCTGATTTAGAAGGGATTTCCGATCATCCCTAACTTCTTCAGCGCCTTCCATCAGAGTCACCAGGGATTGCCACATCTCCTTGGCAGACTGGCAATGAATCAGATTTTGTAGCATCGTGTCATCGACTGCACTTGCTATAATATTTTTAGCTTTCTTATCCAGGGAGACAAGTGCAATCTCGTCCTTATCCAAGTCCATCAACTTCTTTGGGACTTGTCTGGTTGGATCTATTGTAGATGCAATCATAGGAACATACGGACCTTCTTCAACAATCATGAAGATCCGAGGGTCCACTGCTTCCATGAATAATTTAACTCTTTCCTTCCACATAGGAAAATTGTTCTTGGTACATATAGGGAACTTAGCAAAATCCTTGGTCTTACTCATGCTTGATACTTCTCTAAAGACAACTTGGGAAGGATCAGATCAAGGTGTTAACCTTTTAACGATCAACCTCCCTCTTATACCAATTGAAAGATATAAGTTGTCTACCTAAATCACCTAGAGGGGGGTGAATAAGTGAGATGTATGTCTAATGCGGAATAAAAAATTTAGCAACTAGCACAAATAAGTAAGCAAGCAATCACACAGACGATAAGAGATTTATAGTGGTTCCCCGATCTTGGGTACGTCCACTTTCCTCACCGATCTAACAAATCACTAGACTTAGCTACTCCACTATCTCGGATTGCAAACCAATCCTACACCTCAGAATCACGTTCCTACAAAACTCGATCCCAAACGGATCTACACTCGGAAGATAGAACTTCCTACCACTCGGAGATAAATCTCCTACAAAGAAAAATTGTTTGAGGAAAAATACAAACAAAATAACACAGGTCTGGATCTTTGGCTTTGTCTTCTTCGTTTAGAGCTTTCGGCTTGGACAGAAAGATGTTGAAGAAGTCTTGACAGAAATCCACAGATCTGAGATCTAGAATCACCACGATCAAATAAAAATATCAGAGATCGATGAAGAACGAAGTGATTGGATGATTCTTCTTGATTCTAGATCGCTTGAGACTTAGAGATCGGCAGCAGCGGCTGTAAGAAGGACGATCCAGAGCTCTTTCCGAAACCAGTAATGGCGGCTGAGAGAAATTAGGTTTTCGGAAAAAGTTTCGTTCTTAATATTCTCTGTATTCCTAAAAGAAAAATGTTGTTAATAGGTCAAATTGGAAAGGACTTATTTATA
Source organism: Platanthera zijinensis (assembly GCA_039513925.1). Taxonomy (NCBI): domain Eukaryota; kingdom Viridiplantae; phylum Streptophyta; class Magnoliopsida; order Asparagales; family Orchidaceae; genus Platanthera; species Platanthera zijinensis. The sequence continues at coordinate 55,130,920 of CM077091.1, read as the reverse complement.
GGGGAGCTACAACGGTCATAATAGTCTTCAATGACGACACGTGGACCAATCAGAAAAGTGTAATTCAAAATACCCGTTGAATCTGGACTTAGAAATATTCTAGGAAATCTGAACCAATATACCCGAGAGAAATGATATACTCGAGTATAAGAGGTCTGCTACTCGAGTATATAAGAGAGGAATATACTCGAGTACAAGGAGAGAAACTACTCGAGTATCTTTGGAAGAACTACTCGAGTGACTGGAGAAACTACTCGAGTATAGAAGGAAACAACTACTCGAGTAAGATAAGACCTACTCGAGTATGGGAAAATATACTCGAGTGTAAACACAAAAATACTTCTCAGAAAAGAAAACTTGAAGAACATACTCGAGTACAAGAATTGAAAATACTCGAGTACAGAGAAGACAACCTACTCGAATAGAAACAAAGGATCCACTCAAGTACCTGAGCAACTACTCAAGTATAAAATAAATCTACTCAAGTATAAAGACAATATCTGAGAGAGAATCCAGATCTACTTGAGTGTTAAGTCACTTACTCGAGTATATCAGGGAAGTACTCGAGTATGTGGACTTGGAAAAGTTCAGACTGAATACAGAAAGCTCTACTCGAGTATAATACATAGCCTACTCGAGTGACTAACCATCTACTCGAGTATAAAATATCACCTACTCGAGTAAAAGAAATCTACTCGAGTATAAGCTCATATACTCGAGTATACAGAGTCTTCTCGAGTATGTCCAAGGATCTACTCGAGTACTAAGTCACTCACTCGAGTATGTGAAGGATACTACTCGAGTATGTGGACTTATAAAAATTCCAGACTGAAATAATCTTCAATACTCCATAGTCCATAAGTCCAAATGCATGTAGATGAAATGTATCCCAATAGATAGGCTATACCTGAGTCAACACCTTAGATCACACAATGAGGGATTACATTATATGGTCCTGTGTTTGGTGACCCACTATAGACTGACATTGGTATACACTTGGAAATAAGGTCCTGCATACATACAACTCAAACACAATATCAAATATAACTTAATTCATCTTAGTTCAAGGTCTGACTTCCTATAAATCTGAGGTGTTGTGGAGACAATTTCCAACACCAAATATAGAGTTACTCATAAACTCGCTACTGCTTATCACCCTCAAATAAGCGGCCAAGTGGAGGTAGTCAATAGAGAACTAAAGCGCATATTAGAAAATACTGTAGATACTAATCGAAAAGATTGGTCCCTCAAATTAGATGATGCACTTTAGGCCTACCGTACAACATTCAAAACTAGGATCGGTTGTACACCCTATCGTTTAGTATATGGAAAGGCATGTCACCTACCTGTAGAATTAGAACATCGCACATACTGGGCACTAAAATTTCTTAACTTAGATACAAACTTAGCCGCCGAACAACGTAAATTTCAACTCAATGAACTTGAGGAATGGCGTGCAAACGCCTATGAAAATAATAAATTTTATAAAGAGCGATCAAAGTTTTATCATGATAGGAAAATTAAATTTCCAAAATCTTTTTCACTAGGTGATCTTGTCCTACTACATAACTCACGCCTTAAATAATTTCCATGAAAATTAAAATCCCGATGGACCGGACCCTTTACTATTAAACAAATCTAGCCATATGGGACCGTCCTTATTTCTAACCCTGAACTAGGAACTTTCAAAGTAAACGGACACCGTTTAAAACTATATTTTACTAGGGACCCTTTTCAAAAAGAACCTGAAACCCTAACACTACTCCATAACCTCGAAATATAAATTCACTTGTATATTTCCATCTTTTATGCTTTTGTATATTCTGTACATATGTTTTTTTTGTCTTTATTTGTCAATTCATACCTATGCTTAACATAAGTATGGGGGTGCTTTTAGCTGCAATTTTTATCACTTTTATGTTATATTTTTACTTTTTAATAAAAACTTTGTTTATTTTATTACTCATCCAAAACAAGTCAAAACTTTCAAAACCATACTATTTATATATATTCCAAAAATCTGCGTTGATAAAAATGTAAATTATTCAATTTTCAAATTTACTACTCCTTCTCATAACTAGATAGATATAAATATCCGGAATAAACTTATAAACCCTACCTTGTAAATTTCATTACAATCGGAGTTATTATTTTAGCAAGCCTGCTTTAATATATCAAAAATACATATATATACAATAGAAGCAAAATATATTATGTTCACCAAACAATTTTAGACTGTAATTATCCTTACTCTATTCTTAACGAAATATAGGAAATACAAACTATTATAGTTGCTCTCAAAAATTTTTATCCAACTCTTGAATATTTATTTATTTCTACTTGACATGTTTTCTTACGCAAGCAAGTATCTAGAAGTATGTGCTCCTACTAAAAGAAAAGATCTTATGTCAATGAGAATAAGATTTCATTCCGTACACATAGGCTTCCAATAAATATGAAAAGATTATATGGAAAGGAGTATGTGCTTCTCTAAATATACATTGGATTCAAATAAAAACTCAAGTATGCATTGTATTTTTTACCACTTTGGAATTATAATCCTTAGTAGTTATAACAACGCATAACTTAGATAAAAAGATGATAGAATACAAAAATCTATCACTTCTACAAAAGCCTATTGTATAGGTAAATTCCACCCTTCCATAGTTGATATTCTATTTTTGTTTAAAATTTTGAGAGAGCATAAATAATAGGATGTATATTTTCCAATATATCTCGTATAAGATATAGTAATCATAAAGCCAATCTATCCTTGTTATATCTGATTTTAATATGTGCTTACTATTTGTTTTCCAAAACTTTTTATGGCTATAAATTCTAACTCTGGTATCAATGATATATATATACGATGTCATTTAACTCTTTATTCACCGGATTTGTATACTTTTTTTATCTTGAAGAATTAAATTGATAGTAAATAGAAAATTTTCATAACTTGTAAATATACTCAACTCTATATTTGCTCTGGAATAGCAAAATCTAAGTATGGGGGTATTTGATGAGTATAAAAATATACAATTTTGTATAGTATTAATTTTGAATATTTATAAATAAAACCTTAGTTTTTATATATATAACTAATTATTTTTGTTATATTATTTTTTATGTTTTATATTTATTTTCTAAGTTTTTCTGAATTTTTGTATTTTTTTTACTTAGGTCACGCCCGTGACCTAGGGCCTGAAAGCCCTATTTAATTCCTTTTCATTTTCTGTTTTTGTTATTTAGGAAAATCAGAAAAGCTGATGGACACGTCCACGCCACGCCTGAGACTCAATCAGACACGCCCGTGCCCACACCGGCGTTAGCCTGTTTCCAACAAGATGTTGTGTTGTCACCATGCCCCGTGCCGCATGATGAACCGACTGCCAGATACGCTTGTGAACAAATTCTACACGCACATGACCTGATGAAGTTCTATCCAAAGTTCAGCCCAGCTCGACACGTATCCCGACACGCCGCCCGACACGCCCGTGACCTTGTCACGCCCACCCGACACGCCCGTGTTCAGGGGCGTGTCGTTTCAAATTTTTTTCTATAAATAGAGGGACAGAGCTTTGTAAAATTATTCGAACACTAGCAACTTCCTTAAGAACTATTAGGACTCCTCAACTCTCTGACAAAGAACTGGTAGTAGCTTTCAAGTATTCAAAGTTCTGTAAGTTGTAATTTTTTTTAACTTTCTTTCCAGCTTTATAGAAAGTTGTAATAACTTTTTGAATTTATAAAATAGAATGTTTCAATTTCAATTCTGAGTACTTTATAATTTTATTTTCTGTTTTACTTTACTTTATTTTCTCATACTATTCCGAATGAAAGGAGAAGCTCTACTTATGTCCTGGATTAAGATAGCGTGAAACTGCTTTCAAAACTATTTTTCAAAACCTTATTATTTCATACTATCCTGAATGAAAGGCGAGGCGAAAGCCTATGACCTGGATTAAGATAGTGTGAAAACTTTTCAATAGTTTAGATTTTACTGCCCTATCCCGAATGAAATGTGAAGCGAAAGCTTAAGTCATGGATTAAGATAGATAGGTAGATATTATTTTCTACACTTTGTACCGCCCCCATCCTGATAAGAGGCTAAGAACCCTTAGTACTTGGTCAAGATAAGCCCTGGGCTGGATATTATTTTCAACTATTTCAACTCTACGTTCTTGTTATTCTAACTAGGGTTTACTATTAAATGATCATATACCAGGTGAAGAGACACTACGTTTTATGTTAACCCATTTTAAACGCAAACCTCCCCGGCCGTACTTTCGAGTCGGTGATGCTACCAAAGGGACCCTCTCGTTAAGTTAGGTAATCAAGAAATAGACTTGTTCTTTAATAGGTGAATTAATATTCTCTCATATTAATTCTGAAATCAAGGACTACCTTCTGAGTCCTTATCTTAATAAAACCACGTATTTATATTTTTCTGTCTTTTATTTTTAATATAAACTCCACTCCGTTCTTTCGATAAGATAATAGTCCGTTCTAAAAAGTAGAATAATTAATACCGATCCTAGGAAAATACGACCTTGATATTTTCTACAAAATACTATACTCCTATGCGATAGGTACTCTTGTCTTAATCCACAGGATATAAGTAAGTAAAAAAAAGATAGACTTATATACGTAAAAGATTATATAACACCAAATCTATCCTCTTTAAATCAAAATTTACTTATCAAAAGTCGAGTTCCTTCTTTCATGCATGATTTGACGAAATGATTACCGTTGATGAATCCAATCCAAATAGTGTTTGGTACGTGTGGAATTGGTGCGTCCAATGGTAAGAATGTAGACTTTGATTTTTTTTGAAATCAGAGCCACGCATATATTGTAGCAACTTGAAATCACCAAACTCATATATGACATTGTCATCCACTTATCATATGGTGTCGGCGTGTTTTTACAATCAAGAGAGTCTAATAAGGCTTGCTTTCTTGTGCTTCTGAATATCAAATCATATAAAATAGGTCTCTTCTTCAATTCATTCATTAAATCTAGTTATACTTGTTGCCAATTATCTTTTATGTGTAGTGATTCACTAATAACTCGGAATCCACAGCGGCCATCGACGACGACATTACAAACACCAATAAAGTACTTTGTAACACAACTCGGTAGTTGTCGGCGAACATTATCATAGAGTCAATTTCTGCGCACACTTTGTTCTCTTGATGATTTTGATATTTTTTTTGTGTACTTTTGACTTCCTTCATGATATGTTCAAATAACGCTGAATTGTGTTTAGTACTTATGTAATCATTTTTGAACCTTTTTTTACTTCCTTTTGGCCTACCTTTTAGAGAAGTTGGCAAAATAGGTTTCTTTGTTTGACTACATGTTGGATCCATGATCTCACGCAATTTGTTTTTAATCTCCTTTTGTTGGTGCTCGTTGGTGTTTGCATACCTTTGTATGATCACTTCCAACTCAACGACTATATTAATTTTTGTCATGTTAATCAATTCCTGTCACTACTAGAAAACAGACTTTTGGCCAAGACAAATTTCCCTGGCAAAAAGTCCAAAATCGTGGCTAACAAGTTTTAGCCACGGTCTAGCCACGGGAAAAATCCGTGGCTAAAGTCAGTGTGGCTAAAACTTTTTAGCCACGAATTGGCCGTAGCAAATAGTATTAGCCATGGTAAAAAATACCGTGGCAAATAAGTTAACTATTAGCCACGGTATGAAACCCTTGCTAAAAGTGAACTCATCATTTTTTAAAAAAACTATTTGCCACAGTTATAAGTCGTGGCAAATACTAATTTTTGTTTTTTTTAAAAAAATACATTCAAAATAATACAGTTGCAAATTGTTACAACTGTAAATGAACGAGATACGCGCTAAATCGTGTAAGACCCAAATAATGAAGAAGAGAAAGTTGAAGTAGACTCATTTAAATCCCTCACTAGATATTTAATTTACCTTCCTCATTCATGAACAGACATTGACAACGTCGTAAATATAGTCAAACAGGAAAAGTGTACAGATTAGAAAAAAAAGAGAATAATTATAGGTTGTGTTCAATAGGAAAGTATTATAATTCCAGATCTGAGCATACTTATAATTAAAACAACAACAAAATATGACTCTAACATTATATTATTCTACAATTCTAATAAAGGGCAGCCCGGTGCACAGAGCATCCCCCATTGGCCCCATAGTAAGAGTCCTGCAAAGAGTCCCACCACAAGGGCGCAAAAAGAATCCCAGCTATTCTGATGAATGAACAAAATTGTATTATAAATCAAAATTTGTGCAACAATCTTATGCCCCACAAAGATCATATCCTTCTTCGCATTCTTTGATGTAGGAATTAACTGCTGGATCATGGGTCTACCTTTTGAACACGAGCGAGCAGATGAGTAAGGTTGCTTTTTAAGCCTCTAACACATTCCAAACTTTTGGTGTTACATTCCTGGCCAACTCATCTAATTCAGAATATGCATCTCTCTACAGATCACAAACATTAGAATCCAAATATGTGCACACAAATTTCAAGGCAACCTCAAGCACCTGAAACTCAAATGGGAGGTCGCGTTCAATTTCACCATTCTCATTTCGCAGCCATTGATCACCATTTGGGGACATTGTTTTACCCAGTGAATCAAAGTAGCCATTCTCACGAGCCCTAGATGGAGAGATGAGATTAATTTGTCTTCTAAGTTGATTCACGAAAGGGAGAACCTCATTACATAAAAGATCCAATAACAGCACTTCATCAGCAGTGATGATGGCCTTTATGAACTCCAAATTAACAACAATAGCCTTCTCCCTGGCTATAACATACCAAGAACATGGGAGAATATTTGGCCTGCGGGAAATTTGAGAAAATAGCAAAATAGAAATAAGATATAGACAGGATGTATAGGTACTTCAACTATAATAATCAGTGATAAAAGCATTAACAACTACTATTTATAAGTGATAAGCAAGATCTAAAATGGTCCTAGTCTAAGTTCAAGATAAGAAAAGAAATACATTGATGGATCCTTACCCTTCCCAGCATCAATTAATGTCTGCAACTGCGAGTGCATCAAAAGCAACTTCAATATTCACCAACACTCCTACTAATGAATAGCTGGCAACAACAAGACCAATAGCTCATTTATTGCATTCTCCATTCATCAATCCATAGTTCTTTCTCCTTGATGGATTGAATACCTCTTATGTTGTGTGTGTAACATCCCATTTCCGGCAAGACCCCTAGGAGTTGGTTGGTTGTGGTAGAACCCTGGGGAGCCCAGAAATCGAAATAAAGCGACCAAGAATTCGGGTCACGGGTTGGTCATGCCCATGACCGACCCGTCACGCCCGTGACCTGGGGGCGTGACTCCTTCGACGATCGTCGATTTCACTTAGACGATCGTCGGGCGCGGAATCTGCCTCATGGCCTGTCACGCCCGTGACCCGCAATGTCACGCCCGTGACGTAGGGCGTGACTACCTTCGACGATCGTCGATTTCAGTTCGACGGTCGTCGGCCAGGAATTGGCCACACGGGCATGTCACGCCCGTGACCCACAATGGCACGCCCGTGACATAGGGCGTGACCATGTTCGACGATCGTCGATTTCAGTTCGACGGTCGTCAACCCAGAATTAGTCACCAGGCACATCACGCCCGTGACCCTCAATGTCACGCCCGTGACATAGGGCGTGACCACGCTTGACGATCGTCGATCCCAATTCGATGATCGTCGACCCAGAATTTGGCCACACGGGCCAGTCACGCCCGTGACCCGGGTGTCATGCCCGTGACCACCCTTCGACGATCGTCGATCTCAGTTCGACGATCGTCGAACCTAGAATTGTCTAACCGGGCCTGTCACGCCCGTGACCTATGTGTCACGCCCGTGACCTATGTGTCACGCCCGTGACCAAGGCCGAAACGACAGCCAGACTGGAAATTTCCGTAACCGACGCCATAATAAATTCTGATTATGGGAATGAAAACCAAGGGTATTTATGGGCCGTTTCCTACTTTAATTATTTGAATAATTAAGGAAATGTTGGTCCAATAGGAAATCGCCACCTGGCGAGCACCTCTTCATCTCCAGCGTTTCAACTGCCATTCGTCATAACCGAAACGTCATTAAGGGAATTATTAATGGCCGCGGATGTTTCATCCTTTTCCCTCCCCACTTGCTGATCTATAAAAGACTCCTAAGAGCAAGAGGAAAAGGTTACACTCTCCCTCAAACTGTTTCAGATTTTCCCCCTTGCTGTTGAAGAACTTCCGGCGACGCCACCACCGCGCCAATGGCTTCCCGACGCTCTACACGCCTTCAGCCCGCGAACAAGGTCCTCCCCTCCCCCTTCTTCTGCGGATAGATCTTAGAAATCGTTAGGAGAGATATCGGGCTCAAAAGAGCCAGATCGGGTGAGCGTATTCGTGGTTTTCCGAAAATTTCATGGTGGCGGGTTTGCCGGAAACCGCCTCTCCAGCGGCCGTGCCGCCGCTAGATGATAGCCCTCACCTCAACAGAGGTGGTGGTGGTGGTGGCCGGCCAGGGAGATGGCTGGATGGCCGGGAAATAGCTTGGAAAAGCTACAGGAAATTAGGTTTTCAGGGCTCTGTTTCGGGCTGTAGAAGAAGATGAACAGTGCCATTTAATTAGATTTTTATTTGTGAAGCAATTTCTGAATGAAAATATCTGTCACTTTAAATAATTGGGAAAAATATCTAGAGGCTCCTACAGGAAGAGTGGTCAATATAGAAAATGTAGCCCTTGAAATCTAGTTTAATTTAAAATTGATTTCACTCGATTTAAAATCCTGGTTAGACCACAACACCCTTTTTGGTGAGGTCTATCCAGAGGGCCGTCTGGACCTTAGAAAAATTCCCCACTCTAAACCAGTCATCAAAATGACTTGAAATTTGGGGTGTGGCCTAATCTTACCAATATCTAGGTGCTATCCAAAAATGAGAATTTTCGGGAAATATTTTTCTATAGTTTTGAGAAAAATTCAATAATCCTAGTTTAATTTAATTAGATGGTTAAATAATTTCCAAACCCTCCCAAATTTTGGTGAGTGGTCCCTGGGTTCACCATAAGGTTCTGCATAATTTTTCATCTCATTTGGAGATGGTTTGGATTAGAAATGATCAACCCTAAGTTTTGCCCTAATAAGGGGTCTTAGGTTAAAAGTGCACTTTTGAGATTTGAGTGGTCAGATCACCTCAACAGAGGCTGAGATTTTTACCACTGGCTAGTAATATTCTCTAGCACCCCCTCATAGAGTTTGAGGCGGATCGGGGTAAGTTTGCCCTAAGAACCAAGGCCAAACCCTAAGGATGGATCTTGGTGGTTTGTGAAGGTCATGTGGTCAAATGACCTTGGATTGACCCGAAATTGGGTGAAGAGAACTATAGGGCCAATATAGTTCTCTGGATGAAATCTTAGTAGATTTGGAGACCGTTGGGATACCTAAAAATCTAACCCTAGTTTAGGGTGCAAAACTTGTAGAGATAGGAAATGACACTAAAACACATTGAAAAGTGTTGATATTTGGGTAGACTGAGTTATAGGGATGGTACAAGCTCTGAATATTTTTCTATGAATTTTAAGATCATTATTTTGGATACTTCATTAACGATGTAGTAGCTTGTATGATTTGCTTAGAAAATTTATTATGGAATATATACTTCTTGGAAATTGATGAGATTTAGGCAGAGAACGTTTATTATGAATTTAAATCTCTGTAAATTTTTATGGGATTTTTGGATGATTAATTCTAAGGCTTACTTCATTAAGTATGTTTTACCTTGAATATTTGATTAAATCAATAGTGGTGTTTAACAAGCTGGAAAAATTATGATTCTTTGCACAAAGATCTTTTTTATACCACGCTACTGATTAGTAATTTTTCTATAATTTTCCGATGAGTAATTTCAGTACTTCCTTCATTACATAGAATTAACGTGGTTATACTGGATAAATTATTTAGAGGCTAAATATTTTCTGTAAAATTTTGGAAATTTGAATTTGAGGTTATCTTGCTGTTATTTAGTGATCATAAATTTTGGGTGGCCACTACTTAATAATATCCTGTAGTTCATGTTTAAAATGACCCATGGCCCGTTCTTTGGGTAAATTAAATAAATATCAGATTAATTAGGAAAATTATAAGTTTCTGGATTTAGACAAATTATGATATGGTAGACCTCCAGTAAATATTATAGGAGATTTGGAATATAATTTGGTGTACCTCCCCTTGTGTACCTCATATAGCTTAGGATGGTCTGCATATAGTAAAGCCACGGAATTCTGGTAGATGATGGTTGGTAGGGCAAGTTAAGATTGAGTTCATCATTGGAAGTCAGGATAATTAGGATAAGGGAGTACGGGAACGACGAAAGATCGTCCAGCCCGGGAAGAAGAGGAAGAGTCTTAATACTCTAGGGTTAGAACTAAAGTAACTAAAAGTGGATCGGGTTAAAGGAGATCAACCAATAATAATAAATGTCTTGCGAAAGGGAACTTCGGGCCGTAATGCCGCCGTCTTGGTTCCTAGTGCCCCTTGAGAGCCCTTCACGGGGTATACCGGGGGCTGTCCTGGGCTAACGTAAACCGTAGGAATAATAAATTAAAAGAGTAACTAGTATAACTAGGGTTACACATGCACACTCCCCGATAGCTAGGAAAGTAGAATAATAGGACTGGTTGCCATTCAGACAGTAGCTCTGAAGGTAGATGCACGGACGGGACTGTCCGGGGGGCCGAGGGCTCGAGGGTTGGAATACAGAATAAAGGTGGTGGGTCTTCGGTATCTTATTGTCGTTCACACCGACATCGGTACGCTGACTCGGCGGTGTGGGACACTTAGCCAAAGAAAGTCTGGTGGGTACAGCCAGCAGTAGTACGCGGATACTCTAGGTTGTCTTCTAGGGGCGTACGGAAGGGCTAGGCCTGGTAGTGTGAATGCCCGCCTAGGAGTGGGGGGGCCGACCCACTGTCTCCGTTTGCCACTACGGAGGTTCCTGGGAGTGAAGCTAGCTGCCCGAACAGGGGGAACTAAAGGTCTGTGCACATAGAGTCGTGTGCGTGTGTTGCACTTGCATGAATCATGGCATAGCATATCACTACACTCATAATTGCATACAACCGTCACCCCAACGTATAAATCGGTATGGGACTTTTTATACGATGGGAGCCTTGCAGAAGATCCCTTAACTTATAAGTTTGTATGGGCATTCATATAAGTTAAGGTTACATACTTATTTACTTGTTTGTTTACTTACTGTTCTCTAGCTGTCTTTTTATACAATTTGCTACTTATTAATTGCTCTACCTATTACAACATTTACACTGTTCACCCGTTATAACTTGCTAGTTAGGTCCACCGTCACCTGCTTGATTATTCTCCACTTTTGTAGCTTCCCTTTCCTCCTCTTCGCCCGGTACTTAGGAGCCGTGGTGGGAGGGGTAGGGGATGATAGGGCTTAGTCTTTATGACTAATGGTTTTCGAACCAAACATTACAGGAGCTCCGGATGGGAGACAGGGACCAGCACCAGCGGAGTACGGTGCGCATGGAGGTGGGACAGTCTAGCACCGGTGCACCTGCGACCAGCTCCGTGAGTGATTAGTATTTTCTTAGCTTCCGCGATGAGTGAATTGTAGTGAGGACTCTGATGTACTGGGCTCGAGCCCATTTATCTATTTTCCTATTAGTACTATTGATGGACTGGTTATGATTTCACTTTTATTTACATATTTCTGTGGACTTGTTTACATTTTTGTATAAATGCTTCTCTCTCTTGTGATCGAAAAGGGCCGGCAGAATTGGCATTTTGTAGTGGTTGCCTTCCCGTGAGTCGGTGCCACCGCAAAGCGGCAATTCTGGGCTAAGACCCCGGTGGTTGAAAAAGAAAAAAAAAAGGGGTCTTACAAGTGGTATCAGAGCGGACCTCGATCGAAAGAGAAGTAGTCCACAAAAACCTTAGGCCACCCCCGTGCGAGCTTAGTTTGCCGACAAAATAGCAGCGGAAGCAGTGGTGTGCCCATGAGGGAAATCACATGTGAAAGTCCATCCTAACTCTTCTTAAATTCCATTCATTCGCTCTCTAACAAATGGAATTTTTACTTGTAGCCTGCGACGAACCCTACATCGCAGCAGGGGACACCTCAGGCTCCGAATGTGGTCCCGACTCCGCCAGCACCAGTTCCGTTCCAGCAGACGGAGATGGGGCAAAAACTGACGGCCATCCTGGAGGCCTTCAGAGCCCAGCAAGCCCCGGCCCCACAGCCAAACCCCGGGGCCAATTGGATGACTGTCTTCCGGGGACTTTCCCCTCCATCCTACCAGGGGACGGAGTCTGCAGTACGTACGGAGGAGTGGTTGGACACTATTTACGAGATGCTGGCAGGGATTCGATGCCCCACGGAGGAGGCAGTCGCTTTGGCAGTCTCCTGCTTAGAGTCACATGGAAAGAGATGGTGGAAATCTCAGCTGGACACCACCTTTGCAGGGATGGACTGTGCTGATATTACTTGGGAGGAGTTTAGAGCAGCGCTCTTGGGACATTTTGTACCTCAGTCGGCGAAAGATGACCTGGAGGATAGGTTCCTGCGGTTGAGGCAAGGGAACAGGACTGTGGTGGAGTACTATCAGGAGTTCACTCACCTGGCCCGTTATGCGGACACTTACCAGTTAGACGATGCTGGCTATGCCGGAGGTTTTATAAGGGGCTGCAAGATGACATGAGGCAGGCCCTCCTTTTTGTCTCAGAGGGGAGTCTGGCCAGGATTCTGGAGATGGCTAAGAAGAGGGAGGCGGATCAGCTTACAGTGAGGAGCCGGAAGAGACCGGCTGATGATTCAGTGATTGGAGGACGTAGAGACCGTCCTCGAGGCCAGGTTATTGGAGAGAGAAGGAACGGGGATCAGCCTCGTCAAGAGTTTGGGCAGGAGCAAAGGAGTCAGGGGGTATTGGCTCCCCAGCCTATACAGATGCTGGAAATGCCAAGGACGGCAGAGCAGCCACCGGTATGCTTTCAGTGCAACCAGCCGGGGCATATCAAGAGGAACTGCCCTGTGAGGCGAGCACCCCCACCAGCACATCAGGGCGCTCCACCTCCCCGACAGTTTGGCGGACGAGGACAGGACCGAGGATGAGGATTTCAGGATCGAGGTCGTAGGCCAGAGAGAGAGCAAGTGTATGCTCTAGACCTGACACAGCCCCGGAACCCAGAGCAGGTTATCACAGGTATGGCAGTACTTTTCAGATTTTCTTCATATAAACTACTATTTTAAACATAACCTGGTTAGAAATTAAGAGAAGATAAACTACAATAAGAATACTAAGACATTTAATTACCCCAGGCATAATATTCGTGAGCGGCAAGCCCGCTCACACCCTCTTCGACACTGGTGCGTCGCAATCATTCGTGTCGGAGGATTTCGTGAAAGGACTGGCAGGAGTGGAGCCATTCACCGGGAAGATGATGAGGGTGCGCCTACCCGACGGGTCAGAGATATTGACCTCTGCTCATTGTAATATGGAAGCAAGGATCGGCGGAAAGGCGTTTGAGGCACTAGCGACGGTTCTGAAGATGCCAGATTACGATCTGATCCTGGGCATGACTTGGCTGTATTGGAACCATGCCCAGATCGATTGCGTGGCGAAGAGGATCACCGTGAGGCACGGCGACTCCTTCATTGTTATCGAAGGTATTATACCAGCACCCCGTACCTTGTTATCGTCTATGCAGGCTGTTAAGGCCCACCTACAGGGGGAAGAGGTTTATCAGGTCCTCTTTGAGGCGGTCGTAGCCAAGGACTCCATTGCAGATATTCCAATAGTGCGGGACTTCACCGACGTGTTTCCGGAGAAGCTACCAGGGTTACCCCCGCACCGAGAGAAGGACTTTCAGATTCAGCTCGTACCGGGGGCTAAGCCGGTATCCAGAGCTCCCTATCGAATGGCCCCAAAGGAGTTGGTGGAATTCCGAAGCCAGCTTCAGGAGTTAGTGGAGGCCGGGTTCGTTCGGCCTAGCTCTTCACCATGGGGAGCTCCGGTGTTGTTCGTTAAGAAGAAGGACGGGACCCTTCGATTGTGCATAGATTACCGGGCTCTAAACAGGTTGACAGTCCGGAACATGTATCCCTTACCACGGATAGACGAGCTTTTTGACCAGCTGGAGGGATCCCATTGGTTCTCAAAGCTGGATCTGAGGTCAGGGTACTACCAGCTTCGTATTCGGGAGGAGGACATCCTGAAGACGGCCTTCAGCAGCAGATATGGCTTGTACGAGTTTACCGTGATGCCGTTCGGGCTCACGAATGCACCCTCCGCATTCATGACTTTGATGAATCGGGTGTTCGAGGAGTATCTGGACGTCTTTGTCATTATATTCATCGACGACATTCTCATCTATTCAAGGACGGAGGAGGAGCACGCGAGACATCTGGCCTTGACCTTGGGGAAGCTGCGTAAGCATGAGATGTATGCCAAGTACAGCAAGTGCCAGTTCTGGCTAAAGGAGGTGGCCTTTCTGGGCCATGTCATCAGTGGAGCAGGTCTGGCAGTGGATCCTGCAAAGATCCAGGCAGTACGGGATTGGCCATCACTAAAGTCGGCCACGGATGTTCGAAGTTTCTTGGGACTTGCCGGTTACTACCGGAAGTTCGTCGAGGGGTTCTCTCAGATTGCCCTCCCTCTTACGTCTCTGACGAAGAAGGAGTCCCCTTTTATATGGACGCCTCGATGCGAATCTGCCTTCCAGGAGCTGAAGGATTGTCTCACCTCGGCCCCCATCCTTGCTCTTCCATCAGGGAAGGAGGGATTCCAGGTATATACAGATGCTTCCTATCAGGGGATGGGTGCCGTCCTTATGCAGAATGGGCACGTAATAGCCTATGCCTCCCGTCAGTTGAAGCAGCACGAGCAGAACTACCCCGTGCACGATTTGGAGATGGGGGCAGTCATTTTTGCTCTTAAGATCTGGCGACACTATCTCTACGGAGTACATTGTGATATCTTCTCCGACCACAAGAATCTGAAGTACGTCGACACCCAGAAGGAGTTAAACATCAGACAGAGACGCTGGGTGGAGTTTCTGTCGGACTACCAGTATACCATGCACTACCATCCGGGGAAGGCGAACGTGGTCGCAGATGCTCTGAGCCGGAGAGCGAGTACGACAGGAGTAGGCCCGCAGCTGATGGCCTTGGAGTTGATTAGATCATTCGAGGAGATGCAGATTTCGCTAGTGTCTGAGGATGACCCGGAGCTGTACATGGAGTACCTGGGGTCGATGGCTACTACTGATGACATTCGGGACCGCATCAGAGATGGGCAGATGCTGGATGAGAGAGCTGAGCCGATATTCTGAGCCTTGGAGGAAGGCACGACGGGAGATTACTCTTTGAGGGATGGGCTCCTGTGTTTCCGAGGCAGAGTCTACATACCAGCAGGAGGACGGATCCGAGAGGATATTTTGACGGAAGCTCATTGCAGCCGATATTCGGTACACCCGGGGATCACCAAGATGGTAAAGGATTTAAAGAGGACGATGTACTGGTCGGGTATGAAGAAAGATATTACGTATTTTGTGACGCATTGCGAGGCCTGCCAGCTCGTGAAGGCGGAGTGTAGGAACCCGGCAGGTTTGCTGCAGCCGCTTCCGGTGCCGGAATGGAAGTTTGAGGATATAGCCATGGACTTCATACATGGGCTACCTCGATCCCGTGTGGGGAATGACTCGATCTGGGTGATAGTGGACAGGCTAACAAAGGTGGCCAGATTCATTCCAGTGGCAAAGGGCGCACCAGTCAGTGTATTATTACGGAGGTTCATTGAGCAGTTTGTGCGTTATCATGGGGTGCCCAAGACTATCGTTTCGGATCGGGATGGGCGGTTTACATCCAGGGAATGGAGGTCAGTCCAGGCCCATCTGGGTTCTCGATTGAAATTCAGCACAGCTTTTCACCCTCAGACCGACGGACAGACAGAGCGCACTAACCGTACACTGGAGGATCTGTTGCGACTATGTATTTTGGACCGTGGCGAGCCTTGGGAGAGATTGCTGCCACTGGTCGAGTTTTCATACAATAACGCTCATCAGTCCAGCGTAGGCATGGCTCCATACGAAGCGTTGTACGGAAGGAGATGCAGAACCCCACTATCATGGGTTCAGGATGAGGATCCGCAGGCACTAGGCTCGGAGTTTGTGGGAGATACAGATGCTCAGATTAGATTGATCCGAGACAGGATGTTGGAAGCCCAGAGCAGACAGGCGAAATACTACGATGCGAGGCATCGCCAAGTAGAGTTCCAGGTAGGAGACCGGGTTTTCTTGAAGATACGGCCGATGCACGGAGTCTCGCGGGTTCGTGGGCGGAAGAAGCTCAGTCCGAGATATATGGGGCTCTATAGGATCCTGGAGCGGATCGGCCCCTTAGCCTATAGACTGGAGCTACCGCCGGAGTTAGCGGGATTGCATGACGTCTTCCACGTCTCCTCACTTCGGAGGGCTCTACTACGCCCTGAGCAGCTGATTTCCTCGGCAGATGGCCCGGTGGCCTCGGATCGGTCAGTCAACTTGGAGCCTATCAGGATTGATGACACAGCAGTGCGTGTCTTGCGACGGAAGAAGGTTCCGTTGGTCAAGGTTCTGTGGAACAATCATGGGCAGGAGGAGCATACATGGGAGCCACAGGACTTGATGCGGCAAAAATACCCGGAACTTTTTCGTCAGGTATACCTCACAACCCCTCTGGACAATCAATTTGCCTTCCTGTTTTAAACCAATGGGACTGAAATTTCAAGAATAGGGGCTAATCTTTTGTTTATTGGGGTGAATGTACCTAGTTAGGTGGGCGAATTAATCTTAGACTTAGAAATCGCATAAAGCAAACATAACGTAGAGATGTAATTTCTTTAATTCTCATGGTATGTTACAAGCTTCTTATCCCGATTAGAGTCCCGTAGGCTTAACCTTGATTTCGGGGACGAAATCTTTGTTTTGTTTATTGGGATTTGTAACATCCCATTTCTGGCTAGACCCCTAGGAGTCGGTTGGTTGTGGTAGAACCCTGGGGAGCCCAGAAATTGAAATAAAGCGACCAAGAATTCGGGTCACGGGTTGGTCACGCCCGTGACCGACCCGTCACGCCCGTGACCTGGGGGCGTGACTCCTTCGACGATCGTCGATTTCACTTAGACGATCGTCAGGCGCGGAATCTGCCTCATGGCCTGTCACGCCCGTGACCCGCAATGTCACGCCCGTGACGTAGGGCGTGACTACCTTCGACGATCGTCGATTTCAGTTCGACGGTCGTCGGCCAGGAATTGGCCACACGGGCATGTCACGCCCGTGACCCACAATGGCACGCCCGTGACATAGGGCGTGACCATGTTCGACGATCGTCGATTTTAGTTCGACGGTCGTCGACCCAGAATTAGTCACCAGGCACATCACGCTCGTGACCCTCAATGTCACGCCCGTGACATAGGGCGTGACCACGCTTGACGATCGTCGATCCCAATTCGATGATCGTCGACCCAGAATTTGGCCACACGGGCCAGTCACGCCCGTGACCCGGGTGTCACGCCCGTGACCACCCTTCGACGATCGTCGATCTCAGTTCGACGATCGTCGAACCCAGAATTGGCTAACCGGGCCTGTCACGCCCGTGACCTATGTGTCACGCCCGTGACCAAGGCCGAAACGACAGCCAGACTAGAAATTTCCGTAACCGACGCCATAATAAATTCTGATTATGGGAATGAAAACCAAGGGTATTTATGGGCCGTTTCCTACTTTAATTATTTGAATAATTAAGGAAATGTTGGTCCAATAGGAAATCGCCACCTGGCGAGCACCTCTTCATCTCCAGCGTTTCAACTGCCATTCATCATAACCGAAACGTCATTAAGGGAATTATTAATGGCCGCGGACGTTTCATCCTTTTCCCTCCCCACTTGCTGATCTATAAAAGACTCCTAAGAGCAAGAGGAAAAGGTTACACTCTCCCTCAAACTGTTTTAGATTTTCCCCCTTGCTGTTGAAGAACTTCCAGCGACGCCACCACCGCGCCAATGGCTTCCCGACGCTCTGCACGCCTTCAGCCCGCGAACAAGGTCCTCCCCTCCCCCTTCTTTTGCGGATAGATCTTAGAAATCATTAGGAGAGATATCGGGCTCAAAAGAGCAAGATCGGGTGAGCGTATTTGTGGTTTTCCGAAAATTTCATGGTGGCGGGTTCGCCGGAAACCGCCTCTCCGGCGGCCGTGCCGCCGCTCGACGATAGCCCTCACCTCAACAGAGGTGGTGGTGGTGGTGGCCGGTCAGGGAGATGGCTGGATGGCCGGGAAATAGCTTGGAAAAGCTACAGGAAATTAGGTTTTCAGGGCTCTGTTTCGGGCTGTAGAAGAAGATGAACAGTGCCATTTAATTAGATTTTTATCTGTGAAGCAATTTCTGAATGAAAATATCTGTCACTTTAAATAATTGGGAAAAATATCTAGAGGCTCCTACAGGAAAAGTGGTCAATATAGAAAATGTAGCCCTTGAAATCTAGTTTAATTTAAAATTGATTTCACTCGATTTAGAATCCTGGTTAGACCACAGCACCCTTTTTGGTGAGGTCTATCCAGAGGGCCGTCTAGACCTTAGAAAAATTCCCCACTCTAAACCAGTCATCAAAATGACTTGAAATTTGGGGTGTGGCCTAATCTTACCAATATCTAGGTGCTATCCAAAAATGAGAATTTTTGGGAAATATTTTTTTATAGTTTTGAGAAAAATTCAATAATCGTAGTTTAATTTAATTAGATGGTTAAAAAATTTCCAAACCCTCCCAAATTTTGGTGAGTGGTGCCTGGGTTCACCATAAGGTTCTGCATAATTTTTCATCTCATTTGGAGATGGTTTGGATTAGAAATGATCAACCCTAAGTTTTGCCCTAATAAGGGGTCTTAGGTTAAAAGTGCACTTTTGAGATTTGAGTGGTCAGATCACCTTAACAGAGGATGAGATTTTTACCACTGGCTAGTAATATTCTCTAGCACCCCCTCATAGAGTTTGAGGCGGATCGGGGTAAGTTTGCCCTAAGAACCAAGACCAAACCCTAAGGATGGATCTTGGTGGTTTGTGAAGGTCATGTGGTCAAATGACCTTGGATTGACCCGAAATTGGATGAAGAGAACCATAGGGCCAATATAGTTCTCTGGATGAAATCTTAGTAGATTTGGAGACCGTTGGGATACCTAAAAATCTAACCCTAGTTTAGGGTGTAAAACTTGTAGAGATAGGAAATGACACTAAAACACATTGAAAAGTGTTGAGATTTGGGTAGACTGAGTTATAGGGATGGTACAAGCTCTGAATATTTTTCTATGAATTTTAAGATCATTATTTTGGATACTTCATTAACGATGTAGTAGCTTGTATGATTTGCTTAGAAAATTTATTATGGAATATATACTTCTTGGAAATTGATGATATTTAGGCAGAGAACGTTTATTATGAATTTAAATCTCTGTAAATTTTTATGGGATTTTTGGATGATTAATTCTAAGGCTTACTTCATTAAGTATGTTTTACCTTGAATATTTGATTAAATCAATAGTGGTGTTTAACAAGCTGGAAAAATTATGATTCTTTGCACAAAGATCT
This sequence comes from Platanthera zijinensis, assembly GCA_039513925.1. Taxonomy (NCBI): domain Eukaryota; kingdom Viridiplantae; phylum Streptophyta; class Magnoliopsida; order Asparagales; family Orchidaceae; genus Platanthera; species Platanthera zijinensis. Next base: position 55,111,277 of record CM077091.1, on the reverse strand, counting down.
TTTTTATACCATGCTACTGATTAGTAATTTTTCTATAATTTTCCGATGAGTAATTTTAGTACTTCCTTCATTACATAGAATTAACGTGGTTATACTCGATAAATTATTTAGAGGCTAAATATTTTTTGTAAAATTTTGGAAATTTGAATTTGAGGTTATCTTGCTGTTATTTAGTGATCATAAATTTTGGGTGGCCACTACTTAAGAATATCCTATAGTTCATGTTTAAAATGACCCATGGCCCGTTCTTTGGGCAAATTAAATAAATATCAGATTAATTAGGAAAATTATAAGTTTCTGGATTTAGACAAATTATGATATGGTAGACCTCCAGTAAATATTATAGGAGATTTGGAATATAATTTGGTGTACCTCCCCTTGTGTACCTCATATAGCTTAGGATGGTCTGCATATAGTAAAGCCACGGAATTCTGGTAGATGATGGTTGGTAGGGCAAGTTAAGATTGAGTTCATCATTGGAAGTCAAGATAATTAGGATAAGGGAGTACGGGAACGACGAAAGATCGTCCAGCCCGGGAAGAAGAGGAAGAGTTTTAATACTCTAGGGTTAGAACTAAAGTAACTAAAAGTGGATCGGGTTAAGGGAGATCAATCAATAATAATAAATGCCTTGCGAAAGGGAACTTCGGGCCGTAATGCCGCCGTCTTGGTTCCTAGTGCCCCTTGAGAGCCCTTCATGGGGTATACCGGGGGCAGTCTTGGGCTAACGTAAACCGTAGGAATAATAAATTAAAAGAGCAACTAGTATAACTAGGGTTACACATGCACACTCCCCGATAGCTAGGAAAGTAGAATAATAGGACTGGTTGTCATTCAGATAGTAGCTCTAAAGGTAGATGCATGGACGGGACTGTCCGGGGGGCCGAGGGCTCGAGGGTTGGAATACAGAATAAAGGTGGTGGGTCTTCGGTATCTGATTGTCGTTCACACCGACATCGGTACGCTGACTCGGCGGTGTGGGACACTTAGCCAAAGAAAGTCTGGTGGGTACAGCCAGCAGTAGTACGCGGATACTCTAGGTTGTGTTCTTCTAGGGGCGTACGGAAGGGCTAGGCCTGGTAGTGTGAATGCCCGCCTAGGAGTGGGGGGCCCGACCCACTGTCTCCGTTTGCCACTACGGAGGTTCCTGGGAGTGAAGCTAGCTGCCCGAACAGGGGGAACTAAAGGTCTGTGCGCATAGAGTCGTGTGCGTGTGTTGCACTTGCATGAATCATGGCATAACATATCACTACACTCATAATTGCATACAACCGTCACCCCAACGTATAAATCGGTATGGGACTTTTTACACAATGGGAGCCTTGCAGAAGATCCCTTAACTTATAAGTTTGTATGGGCATTCATATAAGTTAAGGTTACATACTTATTTACTTGTTTATTTACTTACTGTTCTCTAGCTGCCTTTTTATACAATTTGCTACTTATTAATTGCTCTACCTATTACAACATTTACACTGTTCACCCGTTATAACTTGCTAGTTAGGTCCACCGTCACCTGCTTGATTATTCTCCACTTTTGTAGCTTCCCTTTCCTCCTCTCCGCCCGGTACTTAGGAGCCGTGGTGGGAGGGGTAGGGGATGATAGTGCTTAGTCTTTATGACTAATGGTTTTCGAACCAAACATTATAGGAGCTCCGGATGGGAGACAGGGACCAGCACCAGCGGAGTACGGTGCGCATGGAGGTGGGACAGTCTAGCACCGGTGCACCTGCGACCAGCTCCGTGAGTGATTAGTATTTTCTTAGCTTCCGCGATGAGTGAATTGTAGTGAGGACTCTGATGTACTGGGCTCGAGCCCATTTATCTATTTTCCTATTAGTACTATTGATGGACTGGTTATGATTTCACTTTTATTTACATATTTCTGTGGACTTGTTTACATTTTTGTATAAATGCTTCTCTCTCTTGTGATCGAAAAGGGCCGGCAGAATTGGCGTTTTGTAGTGGTTGCCTTCCCGTGAGTCGGTGCCACCGCAAAGCGGCAATTCTGGGCTAAGACCCCGGTGGTTGAAAAAGAAAAAAAAAGGGGGGTCTTACAGTGTGACCATCCGTTCAGAAACTAATGTCCCACACAAGCACATACTATACAGCTGTAATTTTATCATCGATCCTTGAACAAAGGTCCACTCTTTAGAATAGTACGTTCAAAACACAAATTCTTTAAGCGGTTATCTTGCTGCGATGTACTTTTGAACCAATTCGGAGCCTAAATAAGAAAAACAAGAATCGCGAGTATTATACCTTGCCATAACAAATTGTTCTCGAACCATTCTCGAGCCCTCTTCGATGTACTTTTGAACCAATTCGGAGCCATAAACCTTAATAAAGGTGCAGTCGGTATGATGCACAACAGCCCTCGCCAGTAAAGTCTTTCCAGTCCCTAGTGGTCCATACAGCAGAACTCCCTAGAAAGGAAATATTCACTAGTTAGTCAATCAACATACCAAAAATAATAATGACTATGTAGATCATGTACAAACCCAATACCTTCGGTTGAGCTATTCTAAGGCTCTCAAACAACTCTGTATGTTTGATTGGAAGCTCAATAACCTGCATATAATATGTGTATTGTTAACCGAGCCGCCCATTTTTAGAACTGGCATGCTATCCCTTACGTGTATTGTTGCGGGCCACTGCAATTGGGCCATGTAGAGCTTGCTTTAAAACACGCTATGCAGAAATATATATATATACACATGGAATGGATTGTGCAGAAGTCTGCCGCCTAAACATTGCTTTGAGTAACATGGTTGTGAATGCCACTTGGAAGTACATATAAATGCAATTGAATGTTCCTGATGACCATAGAAGCCATCTCCTTATTCTCCTTCTAAATCTACTGAAACATCTTATTATCATAAGTAAAGTGTTCTAAATCTAGTGAAACATCTTATTATCATAAGTAAAGTGTTCTAAATAAGCTGAAGAGCTTGTTAACGACTATTTTTTAAAAAAATATCCTATGATTCTCTATCCTTGATCCTGTCCAACTTCCACATACTATAATCTGGTAGGAAGTAGTATTACTGAATATTAAACTTTAAAGATATAAGCAAATGACTATAATCTGGTAGGAAGTAGATTGGGATTCTTTCTTCCTTTTCTCTTCCTATATAAATGTGCAAATGCTTGTATGTAGGATGACCATGAGAGAACTATGACTAAGCCCATGTAAAGGAACTATGACTAATCCCACAATCATTATTACTTTTTCTCATATTTCAGCTTTACCGAGAACTTATCCAGCTAAAAAGAAAATAGTATGCTTTTATCAGTATCAAAGTTTTACACACTGAAACAAGGTGGAAATTTCATAAAAGGAATATCAACATGTAATATTAAAATTGCACAACATATAGATATGATGATTACTTATCATTATATACAGTCCAAGACCTTGGGTACAGTGCATGATAGGTTGTTGCATGAGATGGGACTTCCAGTGAAAGGTACTTCCATGTCTGCACCATAGTAATAACATGAATAAGCATCTCTCTAAGCTGTACAGTTGAACTTAATAGAATTCAGCATAGGATAATACATTTGCGTTCAGAAGGCATTATGCAAACTGGACATCTGTATCTATTATTTCTTGAGGTCTCGCTACAACAACTTCATATACATACAAAGTCAAATAATTAAAAAGTAATTAAGAAAAGTAAATGAAAATGCTAATGATAGAAAATGAAGACCTGCACAAAATATGGTCATAGGGAAGCAACATCGGTTTTATGGCACCCTAAATTTTAGTCATTTTTTAGAACACAGTACATCAACTAAGAACACTAAAGCTGTTTGCAATAAGAACACGTTCCCGAAATCTATCTCAAAACATCATGGAAATAAATATAAGTTCCCCAAAATCTATCTCGAAAAATCATGGAAATAAATAGAAAAAAAACATTTCAAGAAGGAAATTACAAATAGATCAAAACATCGAGTTGATATGATTTTTTTTCCATTTAGTAGATCAACACTAAAGCTTTTAATTTGGGTAGTGCATCATCCGTTGAAATTCTGCATCTTCCTGAGCGCTATTTTCATCACCAACCGAAAAAATATATACAAATTTATGAACATTATTTTTATCATAACCATACAAATCCCATACAAATCATGTGCAAAGATCAAATATGATAAATTAGTAGCAGTCATTCTACAAATTTATGAACAGCAAGCAAGAACCATCATCCACCTAAGCATTCTCATCTTCACAACTCCCATTTTTTGCTCATGTACACAACTCACACACTAATTATAATTTAATATTATTTCAAAAGGGCCTTATGTTCCAATGGAGTTATCATCATCATCAACATTATCAAGATTATCCCAACTATTTTGGGTTGGCTTTACAAATTTCTCTCAAATTATTGCTATCAAATGCAACATGGAGTTTTAAATATTACTTTTTTCCATCTATTTTTGCGATTTGTTTTCATCTATTTTTGCAATTTGTTTTCATATTTTCTGTAAGTTATTTTTCTATATTATTTCCAATGTCTTTCATTATTGGGGCATCTTTTACCCTTTTCATCTGTCCAAACAACCGTAGTCCATTTACATTATTTTTCCTTTAGTAGGTACCAAGTATCATAGCATATCAGATGATATCATGCAATTAACTATGTAAATCCTAGCACAGTTAACAAAGAATTATGAGTAGCCGGTAAAACATGAAGCCTTGGGTAATTCAACTACTGATTAAGATAGCCGGTAAAGGTAAAAAATAACAAACCTTCTTCTTTTAAGCTAATTACCTTATGTTAAACCCTTGTCAAACATTAGTAAGCCATAAAATGATATCTAAATGTGATATAGTAAAAGAAATATATATAGCTTAAGAGATAAAATTGAATGATTAAATTAGCACTATGCAACCAAAAAGATTATCATACAAACTTTAAAAAGAACATACCTCTAAATAAAAATGTGGAAATTAAACATATATAGCTTAAAAATGACATAAATAAAAGCTCCACATTCCCACCACCCCGTAGCAAAAAAAAACTGGCAACAAAAATCCTGAAAATTCCATTTTTTTTCTTCAAAATAGAACTGAGAACGAAGGTTGGACAAAAGAAGCATATAAAGAACCAAAGAAGACTATGAACACAAAAATTAAAATTATATATATATATCTTGATATATATATATGGAAAACGGGAAGAAGATCGAAGGAGGATGAATCTGTGCGGCTATTATACCTGCCGAGATGCGAGAGAGATCGTGGACGCTATCGCCGAGAGAGAACATGAACGCCGCCGATGAGATATGCGAGAAAACTTCGAAGGGTTGTACGCCGCCGTGGGGGGATTGGGATCGGGAGCGGCTTACAAAATAGGGCACGGGATGGGCGGAATGTCGAGGAGGAAGCAGAAGCATGATTTATATTAGGGCACGCACGAGTTTTAACTTTTTTTTTGGCAATAGAAATAGGGGAGTACGATTGATGGGGGGGGAATACATGAATGGTTGTGATTGCTTAGATGTTAGTTAATACTAAATATTGACCACGTTTTTTTGCTTTTTGTGGCTAATATAAAGGTATTAGCCATGCTTTTTTATAGCCCTGGCTAAAACCTAAATATTAGCCACAGTTTTGCGATCATGGCAAATACTAGTGTATTAGCCACGATTTTCTAACCCTGACAAAAAAACGTGTAGCTAATACTCATTTTTCTAGTAGTGTGTGTAGGTGGTGTTTTATCACTCTCCGAAAGAAATGATAGTTGCTTCCAATGTTTATGAACTAACCATATCAGACAAGCATTGTTTTGAGATATATAAGGTGCTAACTCATTAGCACATGGTAACCCAAGTGTGTAACGATTTGTATGTGGCCAATTTTTGCCTCCAACGAATTTTGAGTTATGACACTTATCTTCCTCTACTTTAATCAATTGCAATGCATGTAACGAGACTCGTTCAATAAGATCAGAGTACAATGATCCTTTAAACCCCTTACTTACTTGAATAGTGCTATGACTAAATGAGTGTTTTATTTCTATATGTTGGAGAAATAACATTTGATCGAATGCCTTCCAAATGGATGCCAAATTATCAATAGGTACTTCTAAAAATTTCTTCAACTTACTATGACCTCCTTGAACACGATTTGTGGTTGAGTTGCCGAGATTTAGGAATTTATCAATCTTAGCGCATATAAAATACTCTTTCAAAGGTTCAACCCATGTTGCACATATATAAGAGACAACATCGGGATATGTACTTGAGTATGAACTCAAAAAAGAATTATACCTCATGTTGAATTCATTTTCATTTCTTACACCAAGTAGGTGTTGAAAAACACCAAGAAAAATTTCAAACTCTTTTCCATCTTTAAAATATTTTTGCAGTTTGCCAAAATATTTCTATGGACGTGCACTTGACATAAAATATGTTTAACATTCAGAAAAGTATAATTTATGGCATTCATTAAAGCCAAATCTCTATCCGTGACAAGTACATTAGGTAAGGAGGTTTCCCCCAAAATCCCTTTGAAATGTTCCAACGCCCATCTAAAGCTTGTCTCTGATTCATTAGACAAAAAAGCAAATGCCGTGAAGAATAATAATTGAGTTGATGTAATACCAACCACCAACAATAAAGGTAACATGTATCTATTGGTTTTGTAGGTACAATCCATTAAGAAAACAGATGAAAACATTCTATTAAGTTTGATAGCAACTGGATGGGCAAAGAATAAGCTAACCAATATTTTTTGCCTTCCAAAATTTGATTATAACTCAAATATCTGCTATCCTTTAAATATTTATATAGATACTGTATAGGTGTGGCGCCCTCTAGTTCTTCTTTCTGCAACTTATGTCGTTCATTATAAATTGTCTGCATCACTGTGTGATTATCTGGATTTCTTTTCTTAATAGTTGATAGTATGCATTTTGTTTTCACATTTGAGAAGTACATGTCATGAACGATGTTCTTCTCTATGCAATCCAACCTATCCGCGGTGGCATGCGCTTCTAAATTTACCATTTCATGATTATGTGTCCCGCATTTAACTTCAAGTGTCCATTCAGGTGAATGAGCATTTTTTCCAAATCAAAGTGAATGGGCAACCACAACGTTTGCTAGTAGTTTTTCGTAAATTCTGTTTTACCCAATCTTTTTTACATTGCTTTTCACAGTAGTGTCCACCTCTATCACATCCAAGAAAAACCTGGAGTCATGCTCTAACATCATCTAATTTATCTGAACCTTTAACAGTCACTTAAAACTATGGGATTTGCCAACAGTGCGTGCCCAATCAATTAATACTTCCCGAGAAGGAAATTGAATACTGGTTTCAAAATGACTACCAACTTCCAAATTTATTTCAGATTCACTACAAAACAAAATGAAAAAAAAATCACAAGAAGAACACTATTAGACTATGAAGTACTCAAGGGTTTAAAATATCTTTGAACAGAAGACTTTCATAGGACAATATGCTATAACGATTCATTGTTTATAATATTTTCAGTCATAACGTATGATATTAAACCTGAAAAAAGAAGAATTCATCATGTGGATCAGAAATACGTGCTGGAGCAAAATCAAAAACAACTTTCTAGGCAACGACCACTTGCGCTATATCCTCAAATGAAGTGCGGGAAGTTCATGATAGTGAATTTCATTCAATTATAATGCAATCAGCTACTTGTATTGGCCGTGAAATTCTACCAGGCAAGTCATAAGAAGCTCTGAAATTATACCTGAATCAGAGCCACAAATGTCACCAGAGTCCCTTCCAGCCAAAGGGAGAGTCGCCGGAGTCGCCAAGGGGATAGTGACGAATGTCGTCGGGGAGAGGCACCATAATAGAACAGGAGAGGGAAGATGTCGCCGGATCGAGAAATGGGGAGAGGAAGATGTCGCTGGGAACGAGAGAGGAAGTTGTTGCCGACTCGCCGGAATGAAATGGGGAGAGCCACCAGAATCGAACTGGAGAGAGAAGATGTTTCTGGATCGATAAATGGGGAGAGGAAGATGTCGCCAAGAATGGGAGAGGAAGATGTCGCCGGAAACGGGAGAGGAAGATGTCGCCGGAAACGGGAGAGGAAGATGTCGCTGACTCGTCAGAAGATGTCGCCGACTCGCCGGGAACAGGAGAGGAAGATGCCACCAGAATCAAGAACAGGATCGGGAAGATGTCGCTGACTTGCCGGGGGGAGGGGGCAACGAATGAAATCACGAAATTGAAGTCGGAGGCGGCAGCTCGCAAACTGCGGGGTGGGGCGGGGGGATTAGGTTGGGTTTGCTAGTAGTATAAAGAAATGGTAAAATAAAATGAAAAAAAAAAAATAAAATTTCAAAGTTTTAGAATTTGCTAACAGCCAATTAGAATTTGGTAACAGCCAATTAGAATTTGGTAACAGCCAATTAGAATTTGCTAATAACAGAAGCTGTCAAACCCGAGATTCTTACGAAACATGATGTTAAGATCGGCCGATATAGGTTATTGCCACCTCTTATGATTACACACTCTCTCCCACATTCATTAGCGCGGGTGACAGTCGGCGAAAAGCTAAAGAAGAAAGAACAAAAGCAAAGAATAATAAAATCGAGAGCTTAGCTGTGTTGCTCCTCCCCTGCCTTTTCTCCGTCCTCATTTCCCTCCCTCTCCCTCACCCTCAGCTCACCATCATCACTCACACAAACTTCAGCGGGGAGAGTGTTACAGTGCCCAGGAGATCAAAAAGCAATTAAAAGAAGCAAATTTGCTCTAATGGGCACCAGGTGGCTCGCGGCGGCGGCGGCTGCCGCCGCGATGCTGACTTGTCTTCTTACTCCGGCGGCTGCCTCCGTTGCCTATGACCACAAGGCCATCATCATAAACGGGCAGCGCAGGCTACTTATCTCTGGATCCATTCACTACCCCCGAAGCACTCCCCAGGTGCGCGCAGCACCCTTCACAGAAATGTGGCTTCTTCTTTACCCCTTTCAGATCTTCTGTGATATTCTCCTCCCTTTCTTTTGTTTCTCTTCTGTTGCTCACCCTTTCACCCTTTTCCTTATGTCGATGATCTCTGGGATTGGGATTCAGATGTGGCCGGATCTGATTCAGAAAGCTAAAGACGGCGGCTTGGATGTCATACAAACCTACGTCTTCTGGAACGGACACGAGCCCTCTCCCGGCCAGGTGTTCTTCTTCACGGCCTTCATTTCATTCAAATGTCTCTCATTTATATATGAATCACCTTTTATATATATATCATTCCATTCATCTATTCGCAGTATTATTTCGAAGATAGATATGATCTTGTTCGCTTCATCAAACTAGTGCAGCAGGCTGGGCTCTACGTCCACCTTCGCATTGGACCCTATATTTGTGCTGAATGGAACTTTGGGTGATTTCTTCTCTATTTCAAGCTCAATAATCCTATTTCTATTATTTCCTTTTTATTAATTGTAGCTATGTTCTTCAACTCCGTGTTTGATTAACAGAGGATTCCCTGTTTGGCTAAAATATATTCCCGGGATTCAGTTCCGAACGGATAACGAGCCTTTCAAGGTTAGCAGTTAAAACCTTCACTCCATTTCTCTTTTCCCCATTCCTATTCTAAAAATTTTAGACCATTTATTTTAAATAGGTGGCAATGGAGAAATTTTCATCAAATATAGTTTCTATGATGAAGGCTGAAAATCTATTCGAGTGGCAAGGAGGTCCCATAATCCTTTCTCAGGTCTCTACTGACAAGTTTCATTCATAAAAAAAACTGTCCTTTGTTCATATATATACTTTGATTTATTATGGAATGATGTAGATTGAGAACGAGTTTGGGCCACCCGAGTATGACCAAGGAGAGCCGGCAAAGAAATACGCGGCATGGGCCGCGCAATTGGCAGTTGGACTCGACACAGGGGTCCCGTGGATCATGTGCAAGCAAGATGATGCTCCTGATCCTGTTGTAAGCAATCATTGTGCCAACTAGACCTCGTTGATGAAGACTTTTGTCCTTGAATCATTTAGGCCCCACTGCACATGAATTTGGTGCAATGTGGCTTGTATAATATAAAATGTTCCTTACTTTTTTTTAATTTTTGATATTTCCTTTTGTTGAACTTCAAAAAAAAATAAGAATCTCTGCTTGTTTTGGCAGATAAACACTTGCAATGGTTTTTATTGTGATTATTTCTCGCCAAACAAACCATACAAGCCTACCATGTGGACAGAAGTTTGGACTTCCTGGTAATGATTTGGTTAAGGTTTAGTTAGTCAACTTTAGGTCATCTCAAATTACCATAGTAGCTACATTATGTGCCCTTATCAATCTTGGCCACCCTGTCAACCATGGATTGCTGGGATCGATTCTTCAAATGGTGCAGTCACCATTGTAATTGAAGAGGGTCTGAATCTATCCTATGCACTCAAATTTCTTAAAGGTTCAATGTAATATACTATTTGTGATTTCAGGTTCACTGGATTTGGAGTTCCGGTGCCACATCGACCTGTTGAAGACTTGGCTTTCTCTGTTGCAAGGTTTATACAGAAGGGTGGATCTTTTGTTAACTACTATATGGTAAGAACTCGTGTTGTTCAGATTCAGTTTTGCAATCATGTTGGAATTGATGTGGGCGAACTTGTGTGCCATTGTGTTTTAGTATCATGGAGGAACGAATTTTGGCCGCACGGCTGGTGGTCCCTTCATTGCAACCAGCTATGATTATGATGCTCCAATTGATGAATTTGGTGAGTAATAAGTGCTTATTTATGCAATTTAGGCGCACTACAAGAACTGAAGCTCCTGTGAGAAATAGAGCTTCATCATTCCGTGAGAAATGAAGCTCAAAATGAAGTTTTGGCCTTCCCACCTCATTGGAGTTCAAAAATATAGGTTACCCAAACACTTTCATTTCTCCAGTGAGGTCATAAAAAGGTCAACAAACAAATATTGAGTACCAAACAAAGTCTTAAATACTCTTTTCCTTTGTTTTCTTTTGATGTTCATTTTTTTGGCAACCCCACATTGGATTATGTTGTTATGAAGTTCTTCTATTGATATTTATGCATGGAATTTGTCACTTTTGGTGTGGAGATTCTACTTTAGATCATCGTTCACAATTTTTACACCACGGGCGGCTGAGATATTGTACGCTATCTTGACCGTTGGAGCGGTCGGCCCCTGCACGATGCAACATAGATTTCTTCAGAGGAGCTTGAGAGACTCGCCCCGCGGCTACACAACGAGTACGACCACAGCCACCCACCGGAGTTGAGTGTTTTTAAGCCTGGGGGAGTTGACGGCGCGACGCGACCGACTCGCGTGTATTCCCGTAGGAGGCAGTGACCCGCGGCCCAGACGGATGATCGGAGTCCGTTGTCATGTCCAGATGTTCGATTCGAGTTACTTTTGTATTTTGTGTTTTTCATTTCGAGATGTATTTAGCCCCCAAGTGGACCAACTAGTATTGGCCGTCCGATCGGGGTGGTTTGATTTTTGGTTTGATGTTGCAGTTATTAGACGGTTTATTTTAGGGGGTTATTTATAGCATGTAGAGGATGGGGAAGAGGTATCGTGGGTTTGGAAATCACATAACCCGTCGGTCCCGCTACATGAGCGACTCCTGGAGCCTTTCTCGGTGCGACACCGACTTCCTCCCCTCCCGCTGGTGCGACACCGACTTCCTCCCCTCCCGCTGGTGCGACACCGGCCTCCGCATCTCCTTCCCCCATCCCGAGATCGCCGGGAGCCCGCCTCTCCCTCCCTCTCGTGCATCCCAACGCAAACCTCCCCTACCAAACTTATTAGGGTTGGGAAGAAATCCGGACTAGGGGGAGAGCCGGTGGCAAGAGGAGAAGAAGAAGGGAGTCAGTTTGAGAAGAAAGAAGAACAAGGGTGCAGCCCTTTGAATACACTTCTCAGATAAATTACAAGTACGTAATCAACCCCTTATATAGATGGGGGGTCCCGACATTACACGACAACATATCAAAATAACAAAATAACAACATAGCCAAAATAAGAAAATACTAAAACAACAAAACACACAATAAGAACTAAATATTAAGTTTCCTTATTGGCAGGTCCCGCTCATTCGGGCGATTCCTCCTCATCGGCGCCAGTCTCGTCCACCGTCTCCGCCACATGTTATGATCGCCGCTTGTAGACCCGCCATTGACGCGCCTCGTCGTGCATTGCCGCCATTTGGAAAATTTGCCTTGTCCTTAAGGCAGAAGTCTGGGAATTGGCGGCGGAAGTCATCTCGCAGAAGCCAAGTGGCCTCTCTCAGGGGGCGGTGGCGCCTTGCCACAAGGATCTCCTCCAGGGCCGCATCTCCGGGATGGTGGTGGCGACGGTCTAGAATGTCGTCCGGATATATGGGGGCGGCGTCGGAATAGTCAAGATCAGCCGGAATGCGGTCCAGTATCAAATGATCGCCCACGACGTGGAGAAGCTGAGAGACGTGGAAGACCGGGTGGATCCGGCTCCCCTAGGGCAGTTGTAGCTTATAGGCCACAACGCCAATCAGGGCCACGACTTCGAACGACCCAAAAAAGAAGGTGCAAGTTTCGGGCAAGGGCGTTTGGCGACCGTGAGGTGGCGGTAAGAATGGAGTTTGATAAAGACCTTCTTTCCGACTTGAAAAGAGAGATCGCGTCGTTTGCGGTTGGCGAAAGATGTCATTTTCGCCTGGGCCCGACAGAGGTGATGCTCAAGACTGTCCAGAATGATGTCCCAATCGTGGAGGTGGGCGGACAAACTCGGCATGAGGCACTCCCCGGTAAATGCTGCACGACATCTGGTGGTGGTCGGCCATTTACGGACTCAAACGTAGTCATTCCCGTTGCCTGGTGGTAGGCGGTGTTGTACGAGTACTCTGCCCAATCCAACCACTTGGCCTAAGTGCCCGGTCTCTCGCTGATGAAGCAACGAAGGTAAGTTTCCAAACATCGATTGAGGACTTCAGATTGGCCATCCGTCTGCGGGTGGTAGGTGGTGCTCATGCGGAGGTGTGTCCCTTGGAGGCTGGACATGGATGTCCAGAAACTTCTCAGAAAGCGGGATTGCGATCGCTCACGATCGACCGTGGAAACCCATGGAGGCGCACGACCCCGAAGATGAAACTGTCGGCAACCCCCGCGACCGTGTACGAGTGTCGGAGGGGAATGAAGTGTGCATATTTGGATAGCCGGTCCACGACGACGAGGATGCAGTAGAACCCGTTGGACCGGGAAAAGCGTGTAATGAAGTCCATCGCAATGCCCTCCTAAATGCGGTCTGGAATTGGTAGTGGTTGCAGTAGCCCGACGGGAAACATAACCTCGTACTTTGCCTTCTGACACGGAAGACAGGCGACCATGTGTGCTTTGACTTGCTTGAATATGTGCGGCTAGTATAACGAAGCCGCTAAAAGCCGATAGGTGCGGAAAGCCCCGGCGTAGCCCATGGTTGGAGTATCATTAAACTCAGCGATGAGGCGCGGAATGAGAGTTTAGGATGCGGACAACACTAAGCGGCCCCGGTAGAATAACCGACCGCCTACCAACGAGTAAGGGGGGTGGCCTTCCGGATCGGCGATGGGGGCCGTTCGAATGACAACAAGGAGTTGATTCATCATTATGTCATGTTGAATCTCTGGCTCTCTGCGATATCCTCCCAGACCGTGCGGGATGAAAGTTTGGGTTAGATCTGATATATTCTAGAGGGGGCGGGGGGGTGAATAGAGTATGTTGGTATATTTAAAATTTTTTCTGAACTATAAGTACTCCTAAACTTAGGTACTATATCACAGAATACCAAATGAAATAAATGAAATCACAGGAAGAACTAAATAACACAGCCACAGCAAGAACAAAAAGAGGGCAACCAGACAACACAAGATTTTATAGTGGTTCCCCAACCTGGGTACATCCACTCTTCTACCACTATGGTAGAAATCCACTCAGATTTTTGATTAGGTGACTGCCACCAATGAGCTTTTGATCAGGTGCTCGAAAAACCAAACCTCAACTCTTTGGTTAGGAGACTTGCAACCAGGAATCACTTTTGAAGGGAGTAGAGAATCCTTTTTACAGAGGGGGTGAGAGAGTGATGGTGTCTTCTCTTTCTCAAATACAACTGAGAAGACTAGTGTAATTGATGTTAACAAAAAGCTCCCCCTGAAATATTGAGTTTATTCAGGGAGGGATGAAACTTTTTCTTCAGGGTGATAGAGCTTCAAGCTTTCAATTTTGACAAGAAGAACTTCAGGAACTATTTTGACAGATGCAGTATTGTTGTCCTTCAGAGAGTTCCTGAGAGTATGACAGAAGAAGACACTTGATTTGGATGGATGTTCTTCTTCTTCAGAATTGTTCTTCTTCTTGTCTAGCCGCTGTTGATTCTTGACTGATCGATTTTCAATCTCAAGAATTCTGTATGTCTCTCAGAATGTTGTTCTCTGTATCTCATACACTTGAAAGGAATAATAATCTCTGTTTTTATATTTCCGACGTGAATGTCCATTTGAATTTTGAAATTCCTTCTGCAATTAATGCTGACGGCCTTGGAATATTTTTTGGCATTGATTTGTTTCCCCAACTGTCCCTTATAAAAACGGCAGGCAGTAATCCTGATGAAGACCATAATTAATGCTCTTGTCTAACGGTAATATTCAGAGAATATTAGAGCATTAATTACTCAGGAATCATTGCCACATAATAAGGACAAAAGAGGAAAACAACCAAGACTGGATTCGTCGACCTGAGTTCACAGTTCGTCGAGCTGAGAATAGCTGTTCGTCGAGCTGAGATCCAAGATCGTCGACCTCTGAATGCTGCTTGATAACTTTCTTCTTCTGTGCATCAAGTTCGTCGAGCTGAATCTAAGATCGTCGAGCTGAGCCCTGAGAACAGAGTTAGTCCAGTTGGGGTCCAAGATCATCAAGCTGAGTCTGCAGTCTGGACTTAGAATATTTTCTGATGTTGAGTGTTGAATCACCTTACCCAGAATTAGTCGACCAGAGAACAGAGTTCTTTTAGCTGATGTTCTTAGTTCGTCGACTGAGGTTTGACTTAGAGGAGCTATTACTTTGTCCAGAGTTCGTCGAGCTGAGAACTAAGTTCATCGAGCTGAGAACTAAGTTCGTCGAACTGAGCTCAAAGAATTGTCCCTAAGTTCGTCTAGCTGAGCTCGACTTTCGTCGAGCGGAGATCGACGAACGTTGAACTCCTTTTTCTAAGTCTTGAATTCTCTAAGTCTTGAGTCTTTGGCAGTGTTGGAGGCTGGTCCTTTGTGCTGTTAACTCAAAGGACTTGACCTAGACTTTAGGAAACAACCATGACCCTGATCTATACATGTTGGGTCATATCCTAACTTAGTGAAATTAGCCCAAATCCAACTAGGGATCCAACAATCTCCCCCTATTTGGGTGAGATCACTAATAACAGACTCAATACAAGAAAATGTACAAAGCAAAAACACAATATATATCTGGCAGAAAATTTAACAGTAAATGCAGCAGATATATTTACATAGTCAGCTTTGTAACAAGAAAACACAGTTTATCAAAAATATACCAAATAGCAGTTCAGTTTCTAGTTTTTCTATTTCTTCTCCTTTGGCTGAGCTTCTTTGCTCTTATCCCCAAGCTGAGTAAAAATGATTTTCCTGTCAGGATTAACAGCTTCTTTCTTTGATATGTACATATCTGCTGCTCCAATCACTGTCAGGGTGGAGATTCTGGGAACTACAGCCTCTGGGTGTCTAGTCATATAATCTGCTGGATTAAATACCTTCTTGCTCACCTGAAGTCTTTCAAGTTCTCTCTCTATATGAGGACATGGTAGTGAACTTGGTTGGATATTCTCATTCTTCTCTGGCCTTCTTTATCTGTGACAGACCAATCAATTCTTGAAGCCTAGCCATCCTGAAATTAGGATCAACATCCTGACTGACAAATGATTGATCATCTTGGGAGGGTAGCAGAGTAGCAGGTCTGAATTGAGTTGACTGTGCTTGAAAGTTTGTTGCTTTATGGCTTTCATCACTCTGAATGTATAGTGACTTTGGAGGTGCAGTTTCACTATATTTTCCTTTAGGTTTGTGTGATACTGAATGCCTTCTTTGTTCAGCTTGTTGTTGGGGAGGAGAGAACTCTGGCTTCTGATAGACTACTTATATCTGCTCTGCACAACCCATACTTCTTTGTTGGCTGCTTCCATGAGATTGATGTCTAGATGACCTTTCCTGCCTCTGATAAGTTCTGGTGAATGTAGGCTTGGAAGGTGCATCTGACCTTTGAGAAGTGGTTCCTGAAGCACCAGCAGCTGGAGGAGGAGGAGGAGGATCCTTCCTGTATTTATGAGCTGGGGGAGGAGAGTATCTTCTGCTTTTCTTTCTGGTCTTTTGTTCATTCTTTGAAAGCCACATCCAGGCTGGCATCCCTTTGTATGGGGTTATGTTTTCTAAAATATAGTAGGGAGTGTCATTTGTATTTCCAGGTTTGGGAGCAGGAGGAGGAGGAGCCTTCCTTTTCTTAGAGATTTTCTTCCTCTTTTGATCCTTATCAGAATCATCATCATCATCATCAGAAGGTTGAGGATTGTCATACATATCATCAATTTCTTTTAGTGTGTCCTCAGAAATTGTTTTCTTTTCTGTCTGAGATGGAACTAGAAAGGGGACTGAAGAACTGTGTACATCTGTACTTTGAGCAACTAACTTATTTTCTTCCTCTATGTCAGCCAAGATCAAGGCATCTAGATCTGGCACTGGAGAATCATCCATTATAAATACTGGAGCCATGGGAGAAGATACAATGGGAGAAACAATCTGTGGAGATGATGAAGTGGCAGGGATAGCAAAGCTGGCCTTGAGTTGTTTGACAACTTCAGGGCTTATTGGAGAAGAATAGGGGGTAATAGCCAATGATGGCTTAGTACACTCAGCTGGAGGGAGACGTAGATAAGCTGTATTAAAAGATCTTAACAGACTCATCAAGTCTACTGTGGGATTAATAAAAATATCACCAACAGTATTTATTTCCAGTATAACCGACTCATCTATTTCCATTTCAGTTTCAATAAAATTAATCAAATTAAATAAATCAGTATCATCTGCTTCAGCTTCTGCTACTGTATCCATTACTGCTGTATCTGCTGTATCTGAGACCTGTACAACTGGTTCTGCTGCTGCTGCAACTGCTGCTGCAACTGCTGCTACTTCATGAAGTATCTCCCCCTGTCTGGTTTCAGTAGATACTGAAGCCAGGCCCCCAAATGAAGAGGGAGCAGTAGTGAGGGCAGAGATCTGGGCAGCAAGAGAGGATATGGAGACAGCTAGAGAAGAAATGACCTCTGCTATAAGAGATTTGAGTAGAGGTGTGAGGAGGGTAATGAGTGGGGTGACAAGGGATGTATCCAGGTTTGGAGAAGTGGATGGTGGGGCAGTAGCTGGTTGAGTGGAGATTGCAGTTGCTGAGGGGGTGATAGGTGGAGGTGAAATGGGAGTGTCTAGGGGGGAGTCATGTTGAGGAGAGGGAGTGTGCAGTGGAGATTATAATAGGTTGAAGTATGTGAAGTGAAGAGAGGTTGATGTGGGGGATATCAGCAAGATGAGATGGAAGAGGGGATTGGGGTGGTGTAGGCATGGATGTATCAAGCTGAGGTGAAGGAGGGGATGGTATATGTATAGGGGAAGAGGGAATTGGAGAGGCTGGTGGTGTTGGGGTATGGATTAGGATGGTAGTGTAGGTTGGAGTTGGTTGGGCTTGTGATTGGGATGGAACTTGAGGGGCAGGAGATGGTGGAGGGGTGGAGAGGATCCCTTCAGTGGGGTGGGGAGAGGCTGGTGCAACCCTTGTACTCTCAGAAGTTTTAGTGGAGGAGGAGGTAGCCTTAGTTGGCTTAGTGATGGTCCTCTCCCACTTGCTAAATAGAGCACATGTGAGTCTCTTTGAAGCATTGATGGATATGGTCGAGGAGACCAGGGATCCTGCAGCCTTTTCCTTGAGGAAGATCCCCAGGATCCTTCCAAAACACACCTCTTTCTTATTATTCTTCTTTTTAATCAAATCAAACAGAATTTGACCCCAGTTCACAACTTTCTTATTTACTATGACGCACATAACCAGGAACTGATACCTGGTGATGTAATCATGTGCTGTGTGCTTCCCGAGCAACACCTTCCCAGCTATATCTGCGAGAAACTTATACTCGACAGATAAAAGTTTCTTAAGTAGTTTGTTTGGGGTGTCTCCAGAGTAACCCATTGTACTCAGCATCAAATCAAACTCTTCTGAATCTATTTCTAATTCGTCCTCACCATTTTTCAATCTAAAAATCTCAGTTAGAATGTCGGGGGTAAGAGAAATAGCGTTACCCGCGATGGTGCCAGTCATTGTGTTCTCGTCTGTAGTAGCTGTGTACACCCACTCCCTGATTTCTGTAGCAGATATCTTGATACGAGTCGAAAGCAGAGTCTTTAGTTGTTGATCTTCAAGCAGTTGAAGAATGTTCAGGAAAACTTGATCAGAGTACTGGAACGATTCAAAATCCAAGTCAAAACCAGTATCGAATTTCATAGCAGCAAGAGATCCAGCGGGAATCGCCATCTAGAGCACCTGCAAAGGAAAAACGACGATCAAGTGCAAAAGAATTGAAAGCGCGAGACGGAGGTCGAAGAAAACCTAGATATAGTGTTTTCTGGAATATGAATCGACAGACTCCGTTCCACGAAAAAATGAAAAGATCTTCGATATGAGGTCGACAAAATAGTTTGGAGTTAAACAGTTCGTCGATCTCAGTCTGAAGATTTGAAGACATTTCGTCGATCTCTGGTTGACGAAAGTTTTCTGAAGTAAGTTCGTCGATCTCAGTTCGACGAAACTAACTTCACTCACAGAGAGTTCGTCGATCTCTGGTCGACGAAAATCTCAAGAACTTTTCCTAGTTCATCGAGCTCCGTTCGACGAACTCTGAAAAATTCGTCGATTGCAGACATAGACTAAACTAAACCTTCTCCATTTATCATTCTAAGCTGATTTATAAAGAACAAGTGATTTCTTTCATCCAGGGGTTTGGTGAAAATATCAGCTCTTTGTAAATCAGTGTAGATATAGAGAAGATTGGTTTTGTTTTTGTCTACACATTCTCTAATGAAATGATGTCTTATGTCTATATGTTTAGTTCTGCTGTGATGAACTGGATTTTGTGCTATAGCTATAGCACTTGTGTTATCACATAGTAGAGTTGAATTATTTAAGTTTAATCCATAATCCAGGAGTTGGTTCTGAATCCACAACATCTGTGAACAACAACTGCCAGCTGCAATGTATTCTGCTTCAACAGTTGATGTGGACACAGATGATTGCTTCTTGTAAAACCAGGACACCAATCTCATACCAAGGAACTGACAGGTTCCTGAGGTACTTTTTCTGTCCACTCTACATCCAGCAAAGTCAGCATCTGAGTATCGAGTTAACTCAAACTCTGACTCAGTAGGATACTAGAGACCTAGACTAGGACAACCCTTTATATATCTTAAAATCCTTTTTAGAAAAACTAGATGAGATTCTTTGGGGTTCACTTGGAACCTAGTACAAAGGCATGTAACAAACATAATATCAGGTCTGCTAGCTGTAAGGTATAGTAGAGACCCAACAATGACCCTATATAATTTCTGATCCACAGGTTTCCCATGCACATCAGAATCTATTACAACATTTGTAGCCATGGGTGTTTTCTTTGCTGAGGCGTCAGCCATCCCAAATTTTTTAATAAGCTCTTTAGCATATTTAGCCTGAGAAATGAAGATACCATCAGGGAGCTGCTTCACTTGGAGACCAAAGAAGTAGGAGAGCTCACCCATGCTACTCATCTCAAATTTTGAATGCATTAGATCAGAAAATCTCTTGCATAATTTGGGGTTAGTAGAACCAAATCTTATGTCATCTACATATATTTGTACTAACAATATTTTATCATGATGCATTTTGGTAAATAAAGTCATATCTACTATGCCTCTTGAAAAACCATGCTCTAAGAGAAAACTGGCTAAAGTCTCATACCAAGCTCTTGGAGCTTGCTTTAAACCATAGAGAGCTTTATGCAATTTAAACACATAAGAGGGATGAGTTGGAGAAACAAAACCTGGAGGTTGTTCAACATAAACCTCTTCTTTAAGATCCCCCATTTAAGAAAGCACTCTTCGCATCCATTTGATAAACTTTGAACTTTTTGAATGCAGCATAGGCCAGAAATATTCTTATAGCTTCTAGCCTAGCAACTGGAGCAAAGGTTTGATCATAGTCAATCTCTTACTCTTGCCTATACCCTTGAGCAACAAGTCTAGCCTTGTTCCTCACAATCACACCTTGGGCATCAAGCTTATTTCTGTATACCCATTTGGTTCCAATGACTGGGTAGTCTTTTGGTCTTGGAACCAAAATCCAAACTCTGCATCTCTCAAACTGATTAAGCTCCTCTTGCATTGCAATGATCCTGTGGGGATCTTGTTTTGCATCAGTTATGGATTGAGACTCAATTTGAGAGAGGAAACAGACATGCATCAAATCTTGGTTGAGTTGATGCCTTGTCTGTACACCTACTGTTATGTCTCCAATCACTTGGGATCTGGGGTGATCCCTCAGTGTGAGAAAGTCAGTGGGTGGAGTTGGTTCTGCAAAATCATTTGGAGAGAATTCTTCTTGTGGAGTAGCTTCAGTTATTGTAGGGGAGTCAGCTTCTTCTACAGTTTCTTCATCACTTCCTTCATTGACTTGTTGAGAAGGATGAGGTACAACTTTTGGGGTGAGGTTTAAGTCATCCAATTTCTCACACAAGTTGTGTACCTGCAAGGAGTCTTTGGTAGAAATCTCTTTCTCCTTATAAAACATGTTAGCCTCATCAAATGTAACATGCATAGATTCCTTTATTTTCAATGTGGATTTATTAAATACCCTATAAGCTTTGCTGACTTGGGAATATCCTAGAAAAATTCCCACTGCAGCCTTTGTTTCAAACTTTCTAATGTGCTTTTTATCATTATTATGAATATAACATACACAACCAAAAACTTTAAAATAGTTGATTATTGGTTTCTTCCCTTTGAGCAATTCATAGGGAGTCTTATGTTTTAGTTTGTGTATCAAGCTTCTATTCAGGACATAATTTGCTGTGCTCACTGCCTCTGCCCAATAGGATAGGCGCATGTAAACATCTGCAAGTAATGTGCTTGCAGCTTCAATGAATGTTCTATTTTTCTTTTCAGCTACCCCATTTTGTTGAGGAGTTCTAGGAGTTGAGAAGCAGTGCCTGATACCTTCTTTCTCACAGAACTCATGCATAAGAAGAGACTCAAACTCTCTACCATGATCACTTCTGATCAATGTAATATGAGTAGAGTACTCAATCTGTATGGTCCTGAGAAAATCTGTAAGAACCTTGAATGTATCTGACTTAGATTTCAGAAAGAATACCTAAGAGAATCTGGAGAAGTCATCTACAACCACTAAGATATAAGATTTCCCTCCTAGACTTTGTACAGCCACAGGGCCAAAAAGGTCCATATGTAGTAAGTACAATATCCTAGGTGAATCACTCTTATTAATCGATTTGAAACTAGATTTAGTTTGTTTGCCTAGTTGACAAGCCCTGCAGAGTCCTTCCTTCTTGTAGGGGCCAGAAGGTTGTCCTCTAACAAGGTTGTCCTTACATAACTTAGCAATATTTTTCAGATTTACATGCCCTAATCTTTTATGTCACAAGTCATTTTGACTGCTAACTATGTTAAGTAAACATATGTCTGAAGTTACAGAATGAAAATTAACTAGGTATATGTTTCCTTGTTTATTGCCAATTAAAATAGGTTTGTTTTCTTTAGAGGTAATAGTACAGGAGCTAGAGTTGAATGATACCTGATAACCTTCATCACATAGTTGGTTTATAAAGATGAGGTTATGCTTTAGTCCAATTACATAAGCAACTCTCTTGAAAGTTACTGTTCCAATCCTGACTTTGCCATAACCCTCTGTTTGGCCATAGTTAAAGTCACCAAAGATGATCTTTGGTCCAAGCTTGGACTTGTAATCAATTAGGTTGTCCTTGCTTCCTGTCATGTGCTTGGAGCAGCTACTGTCCAGATACCAATGTTGATTGTATGCTGGACAGGTCTTTATCTGCAAATAAAACAGTTAGTTGTTCTTGACCCAGGTAACCTTGGGTCCTTGTTGATTTACATAGCTATAACTAGAAATGTAAGAACATTCAGGTTGATCTTTATACCCTTTAGGATAGTATCTCCTAGGTGGAATTATCCATTGAGTGAATGGATTAAAGTTGTTATTAGAATTTAAGTTCCTGTTATTTAGATCTGGGTTCGACGATCTCTGGTTGGATCGTCGACCTGAGCTCGACGATGTTGGATGAGATCATCGATCTTTGCTCGAAGAATGAAGGTATTCATTCTTGAAGTACTAAAGTCGTCGATCTTTGGCCGACGAACCATACTGGTATCGTCGATCATAGATCGAAGAATGATTATTACTGATGTTTGCGTTTAAAGATCGTCGTTCTGAGTTCGACGATCCGTTCATATATCGTCGATCTGAGTTCGACGATAACTGATGAACATTATTATTTCTGTTATTCTTTTAGTTATTGAGCTTATTTTTGGTTTCAATTTGTTCAAGAATCTTATTAACTTTATTTACCTATTCAGTGTTTCTCTTTCCCTTGTCAGATATAAATTTTACTGGTCTAGAAAGATTATTTTTCTTAATCAAAGGTGGATCACTAGAGGAGGCACCTAGTCCTAGTTTGCTATTGTTGGTCCTAGCATTTACAGTACTAGTGATATCTAATAATTGTAAACTTCTTCCATTCAGTGATTCTTCTAATAGTTTTGCCTTAGTTCAGTTTTCAGAAAAGATATTTGTTTATTAGCAGACATTAGTTCATTAGTTAATTTTGCATTTTCTGCAGTGATGTTGTCTAGGGTGTCTAACTTTTCTCTGAGAAGTTTGATTTCCTTCTCAGAGCTTATCAAGTCTAAGCATAAATTTTTAAATTCAGATTTAAATTCATCTGACTCAAAATCATAGGAAGCTATTACCTGATCTTCAGCTGATAGAGGTTCTTCATTATCAGACTCATCTGTATCTGATCTGCTACTGCCTGCCTCAATAGCCATGAGGCAGACTTCCTTTGCTTTCTGCTCTTCTTAATCCTCATTGGAGCTGGAGGATGTAGATTCTTCTTCAGTATCACTCCATGTCTCAGCAATAAAGCCCTTGTCTTTCCTCTTATGCTTGCTTGAGGAAGACTTGTTGTAGTGACTCTTTCTTGAGTCCTTCTCCTTTCTTCTGTCCTTCTTCTGAGCTTCTCGATACTCAGAAATGAAGTGCCCAGGTTTCCTGCACCCAAAACACACTACTTATTTAGAGGGTGTTTTGTCATACCTTGGCTTATGTTCATATTTAGAAGGTTTCCTTCTGAAGTCCTTTCTTGCCATCTTGAAGAATCTCTTGGCAAAGAGACTCATCAGCTCTTCATTTACTGGAATGACTTCAGAGTCTTCTGTAACTTTGAAAGCTATGTTGTGCTCTTTCCTAGTTGGTGTAGGAGTCTTCACTTCAGCTGCTGCTTCCCTTGCTTTGATCAGCTGCTCATAGGATTTTAATTTTCCTATAAGAGATTCTGTTGAAATCTCTGTCATGCTTCTGGCTTCTCTGATGGGTCAGATTCTTGAGTCCCATGTGCTGGGGAAGCACATAAGGATTTTGTCATTCACTTCAGTCAAAGTGAATTCTTTGTTTAGAGTCCTTAGCTCACTGATGATGGAGCTAAGTCTGTTGTACATTACTTCTACTGTCTCTGCTTCATCCTTCTTGAAGTTCTCATACTGAGTGATGAGATTTGACCTTCTGTCTTTCTTCTCATCTGCTGATCCAGCCACCATTTGGTTCAGGGAATCCCAAATCTCCGTAGCTGATTGTCACTCAGCAACCTTTTGAAATATTTCATCAGATATTGTTTGAGCCAATATGTTCATGGCTTTGACATCAGCTATCTTAGCCTTCTTCTGTGCATTTGTCCATCCAGGGGGTGAAACTGCACTCAGGTCAGTTGATGTAGTTGAGGTTGAAGCCACTGGAGCTGGTGGTCCTGTTAAGGTAGAATTAAATATATCTTCATCAATAGAGTTCATGTAAAGTCTAATTCTTGCCTTCCAGATTGTGAACTTGGACAAGTTACACACTGGAGGTCTGGTGCTTGCATATTCTTTGTTCTGTACCATGCTGTATAGATAAGTCTAGCAAAGTTAAAGAACAGATCTAACTTAGGATCTTTGGTTCAAGGTTTTAACTTGTACAACCAAAAGAACCTGCTCTGATACCAATTGAAAGTTAGGGTTAGATCTGATATACTCTAGGGGGGGGGGTGAATAGAGTATGGGGGTATATTTAAAATTTTTTCTGAACTATAAGAAGTACTCCTAAACTTAGGTACTATATCACAGAATACCAAATGAAATAAATAAAATCACAGGAAGAACTAAATAACACAGCCACAACAAGAACAAAAAGAGGGCAACCAGACAACACAAGATTTTATAGTAGTTCCCCAACCTGGGTACATCCACTCTTCTACCACCCTTATAAGAATCCACTCAGGTTTTTGATCAGGTGACTGCCACCAATGAGCTTTTGATCTGGTGCTCAAAAAACCAAACCTCAAGTCTTTTGGTTAGTAGACTTGCAACCAGGAATCACTTTTGAAGGGAGTAGAGAACCCTTTTTACAGAGGGGATGAGAGAGTGATGATGTCTTCTCTTTCTCAAATACAACTGAGAAGACTAGTGGAATTGATGTTAACAAAAAGCTCCCTCTGAAATATTGAGTTTATTCAGGGAGGGATGAAACTTTTTCTTCAGGGTGATAGAGCTTCAAGCTTTCAATTTTGACAAGAAGAACTTCAGGAACTATTTTGACAGATGCAGTATTGTTGTCCTTTAGAGAGTTCCTGAGAGTATGACAGAAGAAGACACTTGATTTAGATGGATGTTATTCTTCTTCAGAATTGTTCTTCTTGTCTAGCCGCTGTTGATTCTTGACTGATCGATTTTCAATCTCAAGAATTCTGCATGTCTCTCAGAATGTTGTTCTCTGTATCTCATACACTTGAAAGGAATAATAATCTCTGCTTTTTTATTTCCAACGTGAATGTCCATTTGAATTTTGAAATTCCTTCTGCAATTAATGCTGACGGCCTTGAAATATTTTTTGGCATTGATTTGTTTCCCCAACTGTCCCTTATAAAAATGGCCTGCAGTAATCCTGATGAAGACCATAATTAATGCTCTTGTCTAACGATAATATTCAGAGAATATTAGAGCATTAATTACTCAGGAATCATTGCCACATAATAAAGACAAAAGAGGAAAACAGCCAAGACTGGATTCGTCGACCTGAGTCCACAGTTCGTCGAGCTGAGAATAGCTGTTAGTCGAGCTGAGATCCAAGATCGTCGACCTCTGAATGCTGCTTGATAACTTTCTTCTTCTGTGCATCAAGTTCGTCGAGCTGAATCTAAGATCGTCGAGTTGAGCCCTGAGAACAGAGTTAGTCCAGTTGGGGTCCAAGATCGTCGAGCTGAGTCTGCAGTCTGAACTTAGAATATTGTCTGATGTTGAGTGTTGAATCACCTTACCCAGAATTAGTTGACCAGATAACAGAGTTCTTCTAGCTGATGTTCTTAGTTCGTCGACTTAGGTTTGACTTAGAGGAGCTATTACATTGCCCAAAGTTCGTCGAGCTGAGAACTAAGTTCGTCGAGCTGAGCTCAGAGAATTGTCCCTGAGTTCGTCTAGCTGAGCTCGACATTCGTCGACCGGAGATCGACGAACGTAGAACTCCTTTTTCTAAGTCTTGAATTCTGTAAGTCTTGAGTCTCTTGCAGTGTTGGAGGCTGGTCCTTTGTACTGTTGACTCAAAGGACTTGACCTAGACTCTAGGATACAACCATGATCCTGATCTATACATGTTGGGTCATATCCTAACTTAGTGAACCTAGCCCAAATCCAACTAGGGATCCAACACGGGAGATGGCTCAGAGTTTCGGGGAGTGCACCTGTCGGGAGAAAGCGTTCGCCGCTCGGTTGGTGCTCCCTGGGCGGAACTCGATGGAGAAGTTGTACCCCAGTTGCTTGGCCACCCAAAGCTGCTGTGCCGACGTGGCAATCTTCTGCTGAAGGAGATACCGCAAGCTATGATGGTCGGTGCGGACGATGTAGGGCCGACCCAAGATGTACGATCGCCAGTGCTGCATAGCCAGGACAAGCGCCATGAGCTCGTTCTCATACGCCGAGCGGCTTCAGACGGCGGTGGAAAATGCTCGGTTGTAGTAGGCGATGGGACTACCGCTTTGCATGAGCACCGTACCCACCCCGATGCCAAAGGCATCGCACTCCACGATGAAAGGTTGATTGAAGTTGGGCATGGACAAAACTGGGCCATTCACAAGAGCCGCCTTAAGGTCAGTGAAGACGAACATGACCGTTGGTGTCCACACAAAAGGCTCGTCCTCGGAAGATCTGAGTAGCTGTGTGAGGAGCCGTACTCCCGAATGAAACGACGGTAGTAACCTGTGAGGCCCAGAAAACCTCGGACGTCCCGAAGGGAGGTGAGAGTCGGCCAGTGTAGAACCGCCTGGATTTTGACGTCGTCCATGGCCACGCCCAGGGCCGAGATCGTGTGGCCCAAGTAGCTGACCGTGGTCACCCCAAATGACACTTCTTGCGGTGTAGAACAAGATGATGCCATCGAATCGTCTCGAGCGTGCGGCGAACATAACTTAAGTGCTTCTGCCAGGTTGAGCTATATAACAAAATATCATAAAAAAACAAGGATGTGTTGACGAAGTACCACTTAGAAGATGTTGTTCATGGTAGCTTGGAATGTGGCTGGTGCGCTGGTCAGCCTGAAAGACATGACCAGAAACTCATAGTGCCCATCATGCGTCTGAAACGCTGTCTTGGGTACATCCTCCGGTCGAACCCGGATTTGGTGGTACCCCACCCTGAGGTTGAGCTTCGTGAAGAAGGCGGCGCCGTGGAGCTCGTACAACAACTCTTGGATGACTGTGATGAGATATTTGTCTGGGACTGTGACCTTGTTCAACTCCCTATAGTCGACACAGAAACGCCAACTCCCGTCCTTCTTGCGCACAAGGAGGACTGGGCTAGAGAACGGGCTTGCAATGGGGCAGATGAGGCCGCCCATGAGCATCTCCCGCACTAAGCGTTCATTCTCATCCTTCTTGACATGCCCATAACGGTAAGGCCGGACTGATACGACCGAAGTGTGGGGCTGCAGTGGAATGACACGGTTCGTGGCCCGCATCCATGGCAGGCCTGAGGGGGACGTAAACACGTCGGAGAACTCCTAGAGGAGACAACGAAGGTCGGGATAAAGCATTGGGGAAATCGTCGGCTCGGTCTGAAGCTGCCAAAGCCACGCGGAGAAATCCACATCGGTCGTGCGTTGAATGCCACGAAAGAAACCAGTGTCCGAAGAAGGGCGGAGTCGCCGGCGAGGTGGCAGGGTGACCCCTCCCATAAGAACTGCATAGACATCTCAGTCCAGTTGACCCGAAGGTCTCCCAATGCCGCTAGCCATGCCATGCCCAGAATGATGCCAACGCCGCCCAACTCGAATACGTAGAAATATTCCATGACTGAACAAGGTCTCAAGGTCACCTGTACGGAGGTGCACGAACATGCGGTCGGACGTCGGCGACCGTCGCCCAAACAACAGTAAAGTCCGACGATGGTGTACATGGGATGGAGAGTTGCTGAACCAAATGCTGGAATATGAAATTGTGGCTGGCGCCGCAGTCGATCATAATGAGAACCGGTTGCCCGTGGACGAGGCCGACCAACTTCATCGTCCGAGGCCCGATGGGGCAGCCCATCGAGAAGCAGGGAAGATCCAAGCAGTTGAAGGTGGCTTCGTCGGCCTCCAGGGGTTGTGGTTCGTCAGAGATCTCAAGCGCCTCAGAGTCCTCCAAGGTGATTTCAGCCGCAAGGTCTCCGATGATTGCATGAAACTCTTTCATGGTGCACTCGTGATTGGGAGAATACGGTTGTCAACACCTGAAGCAGAGTCCCTTTTTCATGAGCTCGTTGCAGCCCCCGTTGGAAAAGCGGTGGGTGGTCGGGTGCTGTCCCGACCGAGGCCCGCCAGTGGGAGGTGGCTGCGGACTGATGTCCCGCGGTGGTGTTGATCGAGGAGGAGGGGGCCTTATGGTGGCCGACGGACGAGCAAAGAGGTCCGCCTCCATGGTACACGCTAGATCGAGAGCTTCAGATACTGCCCGTAGATGGTGTGTGAGCAGGTGAGGCCGGATCGACGGAAGGAGGCCTTGCATAAATAAACCCAAGTAGTGGTCCAACGGAAAGCCGATAACATTTGTCACCAGGGCGACGAACTCGTCGATGCAGGCATTAAGACCGGTCGTCTGACGGATGCTACAAAGGCGCTCGATGGCCGACCCAGCGTAGCGGGGTTCGTACTGCTTGACCATTTCCTGCTTCAGTTCGTCCGAGGAGATGTGGGGCTGGGATTGGCGGAGCCACTGCGCCCAATGCAGAGCAGATCCATCAAGACCGACCACGGAGGTGCCCACCTTATCTGCCTTGGGTGTGAGATGGAGGTCGAAGTATTGTTTCGCCTTGGCGATCCACCCCATGGGATCGGTGTCAGAGAAATGCGGAACGTAGAGGGCGAGAGACGAGCGCCCCGAGAGAGGGATGACCGTGGCTGGCGGGGGGGGGGGGTGGTCCAAGGATCGAGCCCCTGTCGGTGAGGAGGCTCAACTGCCGTTGGCGGTGAACGTTGGAGAGGCGGCCCGAGCATCTAAGCGCGCAAGAATGGCCTGCAGCATGGTTTGTATGGAGGTGAGCTGAGAGTCGTGGGCGTCGAGGCGGCGCTGGGTGCTGTCGTCAGGGTTCTTGGCGGTTGGGGAGTTCGCGTGAGCCCTTGTAGTTGGAGCCATGGAAGAGACGACGCAGGAAGGAGTCGCGGAGGGCCGACTGAAGCAGCCGATACCGACGGATCAGTGGTGATTGTGGATTGGCGGCCGAATCGCGGGAAGGAGTCGTGGAGATGACCGAAGTCGCGAGAAGGATTGGCGGGTGCTGTCGCGGGATCGAGCGGCAAGTCGCGCGCTCCTGACGCAGAAGCGAACGACGGAATCGCGGGCATGTACGCAAACAATGGACATCGAAATAGGGTTAGGGAGGAACAGCGGCAGCTATAACAGCGGGCATAGTGACAGGTCGTGTAACACCCCCATCCGTCACATAGGATATAACAGAAGGTCCGGTCGGGGCCCCACGCCATATTCTACGGACAGTTAGTGAAGTTACATATTGAAACCATAATCCATAAACGCGTATCCTAACTCAAAGTGCATTTTAGCGGAAGTAAATTAATTGCTTAGAACCCAGCCACATGAATGTCCACTATACCAAATTGGAATGATAACAACAATACACAGAAATGTTATGTCCTTAAGACCTTACAAAAGTTTCCTCAAATATAAGTGTTTTGCATATATCGGCTTGCAGGCCGACCACACATGAAATAGCAATGGTAAACACACTTCGCTTTGGATTTCAAGGGCCGACTTAGCAACCATGGGCTTCAGCCCGCTATTTCCCGCTCGGCTCAGTTGCACCTGCACGAAACCATTCCACCCCAACGGTGGCAAACAAAGTAACAGTCAGCATTAGCTGACCAAATTATAACAACCTCACCCCTTGCTCGGGATGACAGTGCTCCTTCCCTGCAGACATTTAACATAGATATATAAAGGTAATTTAACGTGTAATTTAAGCACCATTCATCACAGACGTTGACACAATCGGCCACACGCCCCGTGCACTCAGGGCACATTTACGGTGTGCTGAGATTCAAGCCCCACCTCCGCCCTCAAGACAACAACTTTGAACATTTCTAGTGTTTCCAGGCCGAAGCCAAAGACTCACCCTATGCTACGACAAAGTCGTGCTGAGTATCAAGCCGCCGACTCACTCCAAGATGAACGTCATAAGGTTAGGTACAGTT
The DNA here is from genome assembly GCA_039513925.1 of Platanthera zijinensis. Lineage (NCBI taxonomy): Eukaryota > Viridiplantae > Streptophyta > Magnoliopsida > Asparagales > Orchidaceae > Platanthera > Platanthera zijinensis. Next base: position 55,081,202 of record CM077091.1, on the reverse strand, counting down.
CAGCTCTTTCCCGTTGCTCAAATCGCCAGGCTCGCAAGCTAAGATACGGGTCAGCCTCCCCCTTCCCATTCACAACAATATATAACTCTGTTATGTTCCAAGGGTGGCTCTCACAGCCACCTTAGCCGGGCCCCTTGCGCTCTTGGCTCATCACCTTGTCCCACCGTTCTCCAAGTGACAGGCCTCACAATCATAATGCCCCCCAGGTCTCCAAGAGACAGGACCTTACAATCACAATGGCCCCTAGGTCTCCAAGAGACAGGCCTCACAATCACATTGGCCCCTAGGTCTCCACGAGACAAGCCTCACAGAACAAAGCTCACTGGGAGCTATCGCCGGCGGTAGCGCTACTGCCGCGCGGTAGAAGAAAGACTATGGTTTCTTCCCCTGAATGGGTGTTTTCCTGGAGACCTACTCCAGTACTCTCACTGCAACCATCTGCGCACCCCGTGACTCCGAAATTTATACACTACCACAGAGTCTTCTCCGGCATACAAATAATCATCACCAATCCAGATCAACCCGTCTGGATGAGCTTCACACAACATGCCTATTCTGTACTTCACTTCCGGATTCTAAATACAAAGCTAACGGGGATACATGGATCAACCCGTCGGGAGAATCGCTTCCACGAGTTTGTGGAGCGTATACCCTCACATGCCAAAAAAAGGACTTCACATGTCCAAGGAATATGATCGTTATCCTTGAAGTTCGTTTCGGCGCCATGAGAGAGATTCTAGCCGGATGGAAATGACCGCTACGACTTTGCCTCCGTAGATCCAAACTCGTTTCGCGAATCAAAGCTTCGAAACTCCAATGGCGGCGAGATCTCCTTCGTCCCACTCTCCTCCCCGCTCCAGCTGCTCAGAACTAAGCCTCAAAAGAAATGAAGTGAAAACGCCACTTTCTAGGCTATAAATCGAGCTACCACCACGCGGTAACTATCTACCGCCGCGCTATACCTGAATCGACGGCTTGTTCCGCAAGCCACCGCCCAAAACCTCCAATCTTAGGCCGACACGTGGCTACACCGTTACAGACCTGCTACCTCCGCTCGATAACAACCTACCGCAGCACGGTAGACGATGCGTCGTATCAATACGGCGCTCTCGACGCTCTCGATGCCCGACGCTACCGCGTAGCGGTATCTCTACCGCTACGCGGTACCCCTACCGCTACGCGGTACCCCTACCGCTACGCGGTACCCCTACCGCTACGCGGTACCCCTACCGCTACGCGGTACCCCTACCGCTACGCGGTACCCCTACCGCTACGCGGTACCCCTACCGCTACGCGGTACCCCTACCGCTACGCGGTACCCCTACCGCTACGCGGTACCCCTACCGCTACGCGGTACCCCTACCGCTACGCGGTACCCCTACCGCTACGCGGTACCCCTACCGCTACGCGGTACCTCACAGGGGGTATTCCGGCTTAAACAGCTTCGCTAATGCCGACGTTAACCCTATCGCCGGGCATCTCACAGAAACCATTTCCCGCTTCAGGAAACTTTGGGCGTTACAGGTCGGACCAAATATTAGGGTTGGGAAGAAATCCTGACTAGGGGGGAGAGCCGATGGTAAGAGGAGAAGAAGAAGGGAGTCGGGTTGAGAAGAAAGAAGAATAAGAGAGTAGCCCTTTGCATACACTTCTTAGATAAATTTCAAGTACATAATCAGACCCTTATATAGATGGGGGGTCCCGACATAACATGACAACATATCAAAATAACAAAATAACAACATACCAAAAATAAAAAAATACTAAAACAGCAAAACACGCAATATGAACTAAATTTTAAGTTTCCTTATTGGCCGATCCCGCACATTCAGGTGATTCCTCCTCATCGGCGCCAGTCCCGTCCGCTGTCTCCGCCGCATGTTGTGACCGCCGCTTATAGACCCGCCATGGATGCGCCTTGCCGTGAATGTCTGTAACAAAACCCGACGCCCATTTCCTGTAACTTTCCCCGCCTTCCACTTCCCAATTTCCCCTCTTCCGTTGGCCTCCACCTAGCCCTAAACCCACACCGGTAACCACTCTACCCTCCACCTCCCGTTCCCACCCCCTGTCTTTCTTTCCCAATCAAGTTGACTTATACCTAGCCCAATATCCTCTCCATCCCTCCAACAAACACCCGTTAAGTCCAGCCTCATCATAAACAGTCCCAATCCACATTCCCGTTACCTACTTTGCTTCGACAACCTTGGATGCCCGCCAACGCCGCCTGCATGTGTGAAATGTGGTAAAAGTCATTTCTTTTCTTGTTTTTTACTTTGACAACTTGTACTGTGGTGAGTTCTATGTTATTGGCTACTAGTTCGTTCATTGTGTTATTTACGGGATCTATTATGTGAACGTTTAAAATATTTGTGTCTATTTTGCTTGCAAAATTTAATATTCTGTTCTCCTTTAATTAATTAACTGTAATTGTTCGTACCCCTGCTTATAATACTATAATAATTATAAAAAGAGTTAAATAAAAGACAAATTTTCTTGCTCCAAAAAAATAAATAATACAAATGTATTCCCCTTTATTTATAGAAAATGAGGGAGAAAGTAGAATACAACAAACGATGTGAGACTAAACACAAGTCGCACAGACTATGCAGTTTGAATAGATCAAACCGCAAGGCTATACAACTGGAGATCTGCTACACGGCTAGCTGGAAACCGTTAAGTACCAATTTGGGTCGCCACTAGACCGCATCTGAGGGTTGCCATCAGACTGCAACTAGTAAAGACAAATCGTCCGGACAGCACAATAGGACGCTGGTCGACAACAGCGGTTTGCCAAACCGCCAAGACTGCATTGCGGATTTGTCAAACCGTCAGGACTTGCTAAACCGCCAGACCGCCAAGACAAGCCGCCAGATTGACCGTTACCTCTATTCGCCAAGCCAGACTGCCAAAACAACAGACCGCCGAAACCAGTCTGTCATGCCTGACCGCCAAACCGCCGGATCAACAAACCGCCGGATCAACAAACCGCCGAGACCACTCCGCCAAACCGCCAAGCTCTAACACTCCCCCTCAAGGTGGAGTATATATGTCAACCATGCCCAGCTTGCTACAAACGTCCGAAAGACAAGCGAAAACTGGTTTTGTGAAGTTGTTTGTCAGTTCTTTGTCGGAAGTGACGAATGGAGTGTAGATTTGATTCTTCAATATCTCTTCTCTAATGAAATGACAGTGAACTTCAATGTGCTTTGTTCTTTCATGAAAAACTGGATTCTTGAATATGCAACTGACGTCTTTGTTATCGCAGAACATAGGAAAATGATGATCATAGATTTCCCCCACGTCAAGCATAAGTGTTCGTAACCATTTTAACTCGCAAGTTGTTGAAGTCATGCTTCTGTACTCAGCTTCAGCACTTGACCTAAAACTATAGACAACTTTTTGCTTTTCTAGCTAACAAGATTTCCTTCTACAAATGTGCAAAAATCTGATGCAGACTTTCTATCTTCTTTGTTATCGGCATAGCTGACATCAGAATACGCTTCAATCTTCAAATGATTATGCTTTTGAAACAATAACCCATTTCCTGGAGACCCTTTTACATACTCCAGAATTTTCATAGCTGAATGAAGATGACACTCTCTGGGAGTTTGCATAAATTGACTGACCTTCTCTACTGCATAACAAATATCTGGTCTGGTAACAGTCAGATAAATGAGTTTTCCTACTAGTCGTCTGTACACAGTACTATCTGGAAGAAGTGGAGAATCCTCAGTCGAACCCTTGTCATCACTGGCCATCAGACAATGAGCATGACTAGTTTCTTTTAAGAGATGTAACACATACTTCCGATGTGAAAGCACTACAGAGATGCTTTTTCGCGAGATCTCAATTCCCAGAAAATACTTAGGAGTTCCTATATTCTTAGTAACAAAATGTTGCCGAAGATGTCTTTTTGCTAGATCAATTCCCTCCTTATCATCACCAGTAAGGAGGATGTCATCTGCGTAGATAGCAATAACTACCAGACCTTTAGTAGTATTGTGTATGAAAAGAAAATGGTCAGCAGAACTCCGAGTGAATCCAATAAGAGAGACAACTCCACTGAACTTGTCGAACCAAGCCCGTGGACTCTGCTTGAGGCCGTAAATTGTCTTCCGTAGCTTGCACACCTGAGACTCCCCCTAAGCTACATACCCAGGAGGTTGATCCATGTAAACCACTTTGTGCAGATCACAATACAAGAAGACATTCTTCACATCCAACTGAGACATCTCCCAACCTTTGTTAACCGCTACAGAGAAAAGAACACAGATTGTGCTGATGCGAGCAACTAGTATCAAAGAAGTTCACACCATACGTTTGAGTAAAGCCTTTGACAACAAGCCTATAGCCTTATAGCCGTCAACAGTACCATCCAGACGATACTTGATGACAAAGACCCACGACAACCAACCACATCTGCGCCGAGAGGTGTGAGAACAAGAGTCCAAGTACCCATCTCAGTTAAGATCTTCATTTCTTTATCCATACCATCTTTCCAATGAGGGATGACATGAGCTTCTTGGTATGTGGCCGGGGTGACATTTATAGATATAGCAAGAGCAAAATGCTTTCCAGATGGGGAAAGTTGAGCATATGAGATAACATTGTCAATGGAATGCTTAGTGCATGTCCGTACTCCCTTCCGCAGGGCAATAAGAAGATCAAGATTTTTCTTGTATTTAGTAGCAGATCCATCGTGAGGAGACGTGGTTGGCTCAGGAAATGACATGGATGGCTCCAAAGGCAAAGAAACAGTATCGAGAGAAAGAGACGGTGTGGCAGGAATATGTGTGGAAAGAAGTGGCTCAGGCAGAGGTGCCGAGATAATAGGTATAGAAGAGAAAATATCAGATGACAAGAGAGAAAAAGCAGGAAAAAAGTATGGCGTATCTTTGAAGAAGGTGACATCAGTTGAAACATACTGTTTGCAGAGAAGAGGATCAAAACAACGATATCCTTTCTGAGTCGGACAATAACCAAGAAATATGCATTTAATAGAATAAAGAGAAAGTTTGTCACAAGTAGGAGAAGATATGTGAACAAACGTCATACAACTAAAAACTCGTTGAGATAAAGGAAATGATATGGCTCTTGGATACAAAATGGAGAATGAGGTCTGGCCCTGAAGAACCGATGAGGGAATACGGTTGATGAGATAACAAGAGAGAAACATAACATGACCCCAATATGACCGAAGAACATTCATTTGTAGGAGAGCTGTGAGCAACATCCACGAGATGACGATTCTTGCGTTCAACAATGTCATTCTGTTGATAAGTATAAGGGCAAGTAGTTTGATGAAGTAAATCATGACTTGAGAAAAAAATCTGAAAACTGACGGTTGAGATATTCCTTGACATTATCAGTGCGAAAAACTTTATTAGGCACATTAAACTGTGTGTGAATCTCATTTTAAAAGGTGGTAAACACAGAGTAAAGTTCAAAGCGGTCTTTTAAGAGGTACGACCAAGTACAGCCGGAGAAATCATCAATGAAGGTAACAAAATACAAACTATCTCTACCAATAGTGCTAGTAGGAGTGGGACCCCAGATGTCAGAGTGAACTAGTTTAAAGGACGCGAAGAACTACGTCCTTGCCTTACTGGGAAAGATGAGCGGTGGTGTTTGCCAAGCTGGTGGGCTTTACAATTCAGAGAGGACTCCCCTTGAGGTAGATCAGGGAGAAGTTGGTAGATAAGGCGAGAAGGAGGATGACCAAGACAAAGATGCCATTACAGAAGAGAAGGAGAAGAAGAAAGAGCAACGTCATTGTCAAGAAAAAAGAGACCACCACTCTCAGTCTCAGTAACAACCGTGTCCTTGGAGACAATATCCTGAAAAGAACAAGTACTAGCAGTAAAAGTTACTGTTCACTTTAACTGTTTGCAGAGAGCATGAACAGACAGTAAATTGCGCGAAAAAGTGGAAACATAGATAGTGTCCTCAAGCCGAAGAGACGGAGTTATACAGTACCATTACCACACACAGGAGACGAAGTACCATCCACAACAATGACTGGAGATGCCCGATTATGCTTGTTCAACCAGGAGAATAAACGAGAATTTTCGGTCACGTGACAAGTGACTCTAGAGTCAATAAGCCACTTATCCTCGGTGTGGCCAAACTAGCACTCCTTGCTGAGGAGACAAAAGAAGTCGACCTCATGCAGAGAGAAAAGGCAGAAACCTCCAAAAAAACAGAGAAATTCTAACCCCACAGTTAGACAGTAAAACCGCAAAAGACGCGGAGAGAAAATCACGCACAAGAAGATAGGGAGACCGCACGAACAAAGAAACCGCGCGAACAAAGCGGTTAAGAGGAAACCGCAAAAGAAGACCAGAAGAGCGCTAGTCGCAGGAAGGGCGAATATCAAAGAGAGAAAAGACCGCAACAAAGGAAAGAAGGCTGACAGAAAGACTCAAACCGCACAGCTGAGCGTGAAGCCGAAAAAGAACTTATCGCAAAAAGAGAACAAAGCAAGAGAGCACACGATCAGAGCAAGACCACGCAAACAAAGGAAGCCGCAAAAAGCAAGATAGATTGCGCGAACACAACAGAGACCTCGCGAACAAAGAACAAGTCGCAAGAAGAGCGACTAGCAAAGGGAGGGCGGGAGGGAGACTACAAGAGGTTAGAAAAAGAGACCGCGAGCTCGAAGCAAGAGACCGAAAAACAAACCAGAGCAAAGGAGAAAAGACTGCGGTTAAGAGAAAAACCGCGGAGAGAAGAAAGAAGAGCCCGCTCGGACTGCCTGAAGCCTGAACAAAAATCAATCAGGAGCAAATGATCGATTAGCTCTGATATTATGTAAAAAGAACTAAATAAAAAGGCAAATTTTATTGCTCCAAAAAGATAAATAATACAAAGGTATGACTCCTTATTTATAGAAAATGGGGGAGAAAGGAGAATACAACAGACGATGTTGGACTAAATACAAGCCGTGCATGCAGACTATGTAGTTTGAATAGATCAAATCGCAAGGCTATACAACTGGAGATCTGCTGCACGGCTAGTTGGAAAACGTCAAGTACTAATCCGAGTTGCCACTAGACCATATCCGCGGGTTGCCATCAGACCGCAACTAGAAAAGACAAACCTCCCGGACAACACAACAGGACACTGGTCGACAACAGCAGCTTGCCAAACCGCCAAGACTGCACTGCGGATTTGTCAAACCGCCAGGACTTACTAAACCGCCAGACCGCTAAGACAAGCCGCCAGATAGAACGCTACCTTTGTTTGCCAAGGCAGACCGCCAAAACAACAGACCGCCGAAACCAATCCGCCAAGTCAGACCGCCAGATTAACAAACCATCGAGACTAGTCCGCCAAACCGCCAAGCTCTAACAATAATTAATTATTCGCTGCAATTTTGGAGCGGATAACTTTGCACCTGCATTACATCTCATTACATTTAAGGTTGCATTTAGAAAACCCTTTCCGAGTCGACCTACCACTGCATCAAATTTGGTATCAGAGCCCAAGGTTAGGGTCATTTGGATGTTACGTAATGGTAGGGATTATCGTCATTCCATGTCAAGTCACAATCATACCGACGATGGGACCGCTAGTTCACAGACAGACATGACACCCACTGAATTTCAATGGTTGGTTCTCGACCGATTTGATCGGATGGGAAACCAATTTGAAACTCGTAGGGGTGATATTGTGAGGGTTAGCACAAGGGTTGATCAGTTAGAGACACCTAGAGGTCGAGCGACTCCTCCCGATGATGATACCCATGAGGGCCCACAAGACGCTACACCTCCTCCGGAGAGGCGTGGTAGATATATCCCTCGCCTAGATCCCCCTCCCTTTGCGAGAGGGAATTATCGTCATGGATACGAGTATAAGCAAGGTCCAGGGAGTGATCACCGTCCACCTAATGAGCCTCTTCCTCCCCCACTTCGTCATAGAGATCGAGCACGATACGATTCTGATTATGAGGATGATTATGGTAATTACCGTGAGCCACGCCATGGGATAACTCCAGAGGAGGATGACATCACCCGATGCATTCGCATTGATGCGCCTTCCTTTGACGGTCAGCTAGACCCAAAGGCATTCAGTGATTGGCTCATGGACATGGATCACTATTTTGACTGGTTCTAGATGAGCGACGAGAGGTGAGTGCGATTCACCAAAATGTAGTTGATCGGTCAGACAGATTTTTTGGCCGAGTCTAGAGAGATCGCTTGAGCGGGATGATTACTACCCCATCACTCGATGGGATGAGATGAAGCAGCACTTACAAGATAATTACCTCCCCGCGTTGTATCAAAATCAACTTTTAGATCATCTCTATACGCTACGTCAGGGGACTCTCTCCGTTGCAGATTATATGTCTGATTTGACGAGCTAGTAGTTCGTAGTGATATTATGGAAGAGCATGTCGCCACTGTATCGTGCTTTAGTGCGGGACTTGGAGCAGACATTTAGAGGGAATTAATTCCCCACAGTATGGAGACGTTTGAGCAGGTCTTTCATCTCGCACTAGAGTATGAGCAGTATTTACGTATTGCTGGCTCAAGGTAGGGCACCACCTTACCCGGCGCCTCCACAGTTAGGATGCCCCATCCTGCCACGACTACTGACACCCCTCGCCCAGACCCGACGAGAAAGCTATCGTTCCTGGAGGCCCTAAGCCTGGTGGCATCCAATGTTATCGCCTATCGGTGTTCTGGTAGAGGGCGTTTTTCAGCGCAATGCCCTACTAGGGATTTATTGATTGATGATTTAGGCGTGCCCATCACTGAGACTGAGGGTGTAGCCCTTCAGGTGATTACTGCCGTCGTAGAGGATGGATGAGAGAGCGATGCAGAGAGATCGCTAGAGGTGGGAATCCTTCGACGCGTCCTCCACACCCCACGTGCTGAGGAGGATTGACGCCGCACCACTTTTTTCTTCACATATTTCCCGAGTGCAGGAGGTCCCTGCAAGCTCGCTATTGATAGTGGGAGCTGCGTAAACATAATTGCTAATAAAGTGTTGGAGAGGATGCAGCTTATGGCCAAACCAAATACACATCCTTACTGTGTCTTATGGGTGGACAAGTCCACCATTCATGTCACACATCGGTGTTTGGTACCGATCCGCTTAGTGACTGCTGAGGACCACGTTTGGTGCGATGTCATTTCTATGGATGTCGCTCACGTTCTACTTGGGAGACCCTGACTATATGATCGTGACGCCACGTGTTCTGACCGGTCCAATACGTGTGTATTATTCGACAAGGGTCGAAAGAGTATTCTCACCACGACCCAGCCCAGGGATCCTCCCATGGGCAAGGTTGACTCGTCCAACCGTGCAGGGTCGTCGAGACCCTTCATGTCTTGAGGAAAGGTGATTTTCTGAGAGAGAGAGAGCCTAGAGACAGGGGTCATGTTTATCGTGGCGGCCACATTGGCGACCGAAGCCCCTACCGAGACCGAAATTACTGATCTGAATGTCCGACAGTTGATGGATGATTTTGTAGACATTATGCCTGAGGAGCTTCCCGATGAGCTTCCCCCACTGAGGGACATCCGACATGCTATTGATCTAATCCCAGAGGCATCTTTGCCCAATCTTCCGCACTATCGCTTAAATTTGACTGAGCATGCCAAGCTAAAGAGGCAGGTTGATGATCTTCTGCGGAAGAAGTTTATACAAGAGAGTCTGAGTCCGTGCGCCATACCAGCCCTTCTGACCCCGAAGGACGGTAGCTGACACATGTGCATTGATAGCCATGCTATAAATAAGATCACGGTGAAGTATCGTTTTCCGATTTCAAGCCTCGTTCTCCTGGATTCGATGGCTGGTGCCCAGATCTTCTCGAAGATCGATCTTCGTAGTGTGTACCATCAAATTAGAGTTAGAGAGGGCGATGGGTGGAAGATGGCCTTTAAGGCAAAGGACGGTTTATATAAGTGGCTAGTGATGGCGTTCGGATTATCGAACGCGCCCAACACGTTCATGAGAGTGATGACACAAGTCCTACGGCCCTACATGGATAAATTCTTGGTACTATATTTTGATGATATATTGATATACAACCAGGGCCGCACTGATCACTTACGTCATATTCGCCTGGTGTTCGAGCTCCTCCTAAAGGAGCATCTTTACATCAACTTGAAGAAGTGCTCGTTCCTGCCCACATCTGTTCATTTCTTGGGTTATGTAGTATCAACGTCTAGTATTTCTGTCGATCCTGACAATGTCAGGGCGATCCAAGAGTGGACCACCCCGACGAACATTCATGAGGCTCGTAGTTTTCATGGACTTGCCACCTTCTATAGGAGGTTTGTCCGTGCCTTCAGTTTGATCATGACTCCCAGTACAAGCTGCATTCGTAAGGATGATTTCGTTTGGATGAAGGTTGCCACTCGAGCCTTCGAGAAGATCAAGGAGTGACTATCTATTGCTCCTGTTTTACGCTTACCAGATTTCTCTAAGCCCTTCGAAGTAGCCTGTGATGTGTCGGGAGTTGGCATCGGCGCAGTCCTTTGCAGGGAAGGCCACCCGGTGACCTACTTTAACGAGAAATTAAACGAGGCTCGAAAGAAATATTCGAATTATGATCGGGAGTTCTATGCCATTGTACAAGCCTTGCGTTACTGGCGACATTATCTCCTACACAAGGAGTTTATTTTATATTCAGACCATCAGGTGCTGAGATATCTCGACTCTCAAAAGAAATTGGGTCAGAGACATGCCAAATGGGTGGAGCATATGCAGGAGTTTCACTATGTTCTTAAGTATCGGGCGGGTGTTGAGAACAAACCAGCAGACGCCTTGAATCGCCGAGTCAGAGTCCTCCACACCATGAGCACCCGAGTTGTGGGATTCAAGCAGCTGGTTTACGCTTATCCAGAGTGCCCTGATTTTGGGGACATTTATGCAGCGCTTTCGAGGGACCCGCCCGATCTTCGGGAGGGTTATTCGATATCTGATGGGTATCTATTTCTGGGCTCTTGCCTGTGCATCCCTGCAACCTCCTTTCGAGATTTCCTTGTTTGGGAGCTTCATGCAGGCGGAGCTGCGGGACACTTTGGTAGGGATAGGACGATTGCGTTGGTTGAGGATCGTTTCTTCTGGCCCAACCTTAAGAAAGACGTCATCAGAGTATTTAGGCATTGTGGAGTCTGCCAGACGGCAAAGGGGACTCGCCAGCCCACGAGACTATACACTCCACTACCTGTCCCTGAGAGACCCTGGTCTGATATTAGTATGGATTTCATTCTCGGACTTCCTCGCACTCTGAGGAAGCTCGACTCGATCTATGTTGTGGTGGATCGATTTTCTAAGATCGCCCATTTTATCCCGTGCAAAAAGACCGCTGACGCCTCCCATGTAGCGACATTATTCTTTAGAGAAGTATTTAAGTATCATGGTCTCCCCACTTCCATAGTCTCTGATCGTGACGTACGATTCATAAGCTATTTTTGGAAGACCTTATGGAAGAAGGCGGGTATGACCCTGAAGTTTTCCTCCGCCTATCACCCGCAGACAGATGGGCAAACCGAGGTGGTTTACCGTAGTCTTGGGACACTTCTTTGTTGCCTCGTTGGGGATAGTCCGGCTACTTGGGATTCTGTTCTCCCTATAGCCGAGTTTGCGTATAATAGTTCTGTCAATAGGACTACGGGTTTGAGTCCGTTTCATATTATGTTAGGATACGAGCCTAGGAAGCCTATTGACTTAGTGGATATTCCCATAGGGGCCAGACCCAGTGAGTCAGCCGAGTCCTTTATACAGCATATGCATGCACTACACAAGTTGGTCCGGTCCGTAAAAAGATTGCAGCTAGTAATGATTATTATAAAGATCAAGTAGACCAACATAGACATGAACAATTTTTTGAGGCGGGAGAACATGTATTGATTCACATTCGATCTGAGAGGGTCCCGCAAGGTCCATCAAAGAAATTAAGCGCACGCAGAATGAGTCCCTATACAGTCGTACGACGGATTCGTACGAATGCATATGAGATAGACATCCCTCATGGTATGGGCATCAGCCGAGTATTCAACGTAGAAGATTTGAATCCTTACTACGAGGAGCATGTGTACGTGGACCCCTTTCCCACACCTCTACCCGAGCCTTCATCTCTCATAGCCCCTCTACCTAAGCCTTCAACTCCTATTGCCTCCACCAATCCCTCTCTATTGCCACCCGCGGAGTCGCACCATGCAGATCGCTCTGCACCGCCGATGGTTCCATCGACGCAGCTGCCAGACGGAGATACATCACTACCAGACAGAGATACATTACTTCCAGACCGATATATATTTGTGTCACCCTTTTCTACTGACGACGTGCTTCAGATCATCGGTCACGACTTCTACACCGCGGGCGGCCGAGATATTGTACACTATCTTGTCTGTTGGAGCGGTCGGCCCCTGCATGATGCTACATGGATTTCTTTAGAGGAGCATGAGAGCCTCGCCCCACGGCTACACAGCGAGTACGACCACCGCCACTCACCGGAGTTGAGTGCTTTTAAGCCTGGGGGAGTTGACGGCGCGCCGAGACCGACTCGCATGTATTCCCATAGGAGGCGGTGACCGGCGGTCAAGACGGACGATCAGAGTCCGTGGTCATGTACAAATGTTTGATTCGAGTCACTTTCGTATTTTGTGTTTTTCATTTCGAGATGTATTTAGCCCCGAGTGGACCAACTAGTATTAGCAGTCCGATCGTGGTATTTGGTTTCTGGTTTGATGTTGCAGTTATTAGACGGTTTATTTTAGGGGGTTATTTATAGCAGGCGGCGGATGGGGAAGAGGTATCGTGGGTTTGGAAATCACAGAACCCGTCGGTCCTGCTACAAGAGCGACTCCTGAAGCCTTGCTCGGTGCGACGCCGACTTCTTCCCCTCCTGCTGGTGCGACACCGGCCTCCGCCTCTCCTCCTTCCCCCATCCCGAGATCGCCAGAAGCCCTCCTCTCCCTACCTCCCGTGCATCCCAACGCAAACCTCCCCTACCAATCCCGACACCCATTTTCTGTAACTTTCCCCGCCTTTCACTTCCCGATTTCCCCTCTTCCGTTGGCCTCCACCTAGCAACCCCCACCGGTAACCACTGTACCCATCCCCTTCCCACTCCCTGTCTTTCTTTCCCAATCCAGTTGACTTATACCTAGCCCAATATCCTCTCCATCCCTCCAGCAAACACCCGTTAAGTCCAGCCTCATCGAAAATAGTCCCAATCCACATTCCCGTTACCTACTTTGCTTCGACAACCTTGGATGCCCGGCAATGCCGTCTGCATGTGTGAAATGTGGTAAAAGTCGCTTCTTTTCTTGTTGTTTACTTTGACAACTTGTACTGTGGTGGATTTTATGTTATTGGCTGCTAGTTTGTTCGTTGTGTTATTTACCGGATCTATTCTGCGAGTGCTTAAAATATTTGCGCCTATTTCGCTTGCAAAATTTAATATTTTGTTCTCCTTTAATTAATTAATTGTAACTGCTCGTACCCCTGCTGATAATACTATAATAATTAATTATTCGCTGCAATTTTGGAGCGGACCACTTTGCACCTGCATTACATCTCATTACATTTAAGGTTGCATTTAGAAAACCCCTTCCGAGTCGACCTATCACTGCATCATTAAGTGCATAATTAAATTTACAAGAAATATAATTAAGTTCCATCAATTGTCAACCAAGTATGTAAATTCTTGAACTCTATTCAATTATTTGCTAGGGTTGTTAAGGCAACCGAAATGGGGGCATTTGCGAGATTTACATAGAGCAATCAAACTGTGTGAGCTGGCTTTGGTTTCTGTTGACCCTTTAGTTACTTCTTTGGGAAATCTCCAAGAGGTATAGCTGTTTTATGGCCTTTTTCATTGCTTAAATTTTAATGAAAGACTAATAACATGTGTGAGCTAACTATTACATTCATTATCATGCCAGTCTCATGTTTTCAGGCCAAATCCTGGAGATTGTGCTGCATTTCTTTCCAACTATGATGTGAAATCTTATGCCAGGGTTTCTTTTAATGGAATTCATTATGATCTTCCTCCTTGGTCCATTAGCATCCTTCCAGACTGCAAAACCACCGTTTTCAACACTGCAAGGGTAAGAAGATAAATTCACTTATTGAAAATTGTCATCATCATGATTAGCCTTGTGCCAAGTATCTAAGGTTAGCTTTATGACTCCTAAATTTCCATTTTTCTCATGTTAAGCGATGTCTTGTGTGTTAAACCTATCCAGGTACAATAGGTATATCCATTCTTCTTCCTTTTTGGGATATACTGTTGTAAATAGGTCATTTTCATCCTTCATTTTACATGTTCAAGTCATTTTAGTTTTTTTTTATTGAATTGTCTTCAATAAACTGAAGTCCTGGCATCTCTTAGATATAATAATTCTTATATTTAACCTTCTTAGCTTTTCCCAACATCATTTTTTAACATTCCCAGTTATTTCCTATTCAACATTCTCTGTTTATAACCCGTAATTCGTCGAGATCAGAAATGCATAAAGATACGACGCAGGCCTCGCTAGGAGAGTACTCGACGGCCTCAAAGTGAGTACTCGGTGTCGTCAAAGAGAGTATTCGGCGACCTCAAGGGCAGTATCCGACGACCTCAAGGAGAGTATTCGGCGGCCTCAAGGGGAGTACTTGGCAGCCTCAAGGTGAGTACTCGGCGGACTCAAAGAGAGTACTCTTGACGACCTCATGGAGAGTACTCAGCAACTTCAAAGAGCGTATCCCCACCCCATGTGGGTTTGGGAATATCAATTGGTTAAGGAGGGAGCGGCTATATGCAGACCATACCCCCCCTAGATTTTCTTATAAATAGGGCCCCAAGGCACAAGTAGAAGAGACTTGACACCCCCCTCATGGTGGTCCAGTTCAGTGTGCCTCTCTTTTGCCGAGCTAAACATTGGCTTTATAAGGGGAAGTTCCTATTGACTTCCGAGTGTGTGGCGGGGCCTTCTTGCTGCAGCACGCGGTTTCTGTTTGTATGAAGCTTAGAGCTATTCTTTTTGCTCTCTAGCTTCTTCTAGCCGTGACTCCCGTGGGTCGACCGCTAAACCAGTAACCTTCAGTCACCCCCTTGGTCCAAACTTAGTTGAACCAGTTTCTGAATTTTAATATTTTTGTGCGGTGAGCGCGGACCATGATCAGAGGAATAAACTTTATTGCGAGACCTCACAACAAGCCATGATGAGAAGGATGTGAGGCGAGTTCCAGTTCAGGAGAGCTCCAGCTAGGCGAGTTCCTGCTCAAGCGAGCTCAAAATGGGTGACTTATTCATCTCGGCGACCTCAGTTTGCGAGTTCATTATGGAGATCTCAGTTGGCGAGTTCATTATGCAGACCTTAGTCGGCGAGTTCATTATGGAGGTCTTGGTCGGCGTGTTCATTTTGACATCCTCAAATTTGGCGAACTAATCTTAATCTACTTCTTGTCGTTGTTCAACTCGCCAGGTGAGCTTAATCAACTCGCAGGTGTTATACTCGTAGATATTATGCTCGCAGTTGTTCTACTCGCAGATATTCTACTTGCAGGTACCTACTCGCAGATATTTTGCTTGCAAGTGCCTACTTCCAGATATTCTGCTTGCAGGTACCTACTCGCAGATATTCTGCTTGCAGGTATTCTACTCGCAGATGTTCTACTCACATGTGATCTACTCACAAGATGTGAGGTGATCCTGTTTGGTTGACCTCATTTAGGGAAGCTCAAGGCTAGGTAAGATGAAATTAAGCTCGGCGAGAAGCGATTTCAAGGCCAGGCGAGCTTGAATCTGGGCGGGTTGGAGTGTCATAAGGTCAAAGGTGACATTTGCTTTGCCCTCGTTTTCACCCTTTTTAGTGTTTTGGTAAAAACCATGAGTGTTTTCATATTATTTGCAAATAGTGTTGACTTTTACGTTTCGACCATCCACCTAATAGGGCCATGGTGAAGCGTATATTCCACGAGTTCGTACTCGCGAGGTAGTGCCTTATATTCCGTGAGCTTATACTTGCGAGGTAATCTCTTCAACAACTGATACTCCATGACTTCATATTCACAAGGTATTCTCTTTAATTCCGCGAGTTCATATCCACGAGGTCATTACTTCAACAACTATGTTATTCAGTTCATCTCTTCAACAACTATATTAGCCCAGGACTTCACTTTCTACAAGGTGTCCTCTTTAAAACCGCAAATTCATGCTTTCAAGGTCATCACTTCAACATCTATGATGTTCTCTTTAATTTCGCGAGTTCATACTCGCGAGGTCATCGCTTCAACAACTATGGTGTTCTTTTTAATGTCGCAAGTTCTTACTTGCGAGGTCATCACTTCAACAACTATGGTGTTTTCTTTAATGCCGCGAGTTCATACTCAGAAGGTCTTTGCTTCAGCAACTATGATGTTCTCTTTAATGCCGCGAGTTCATACTCGTGAGGTCTTCGCTTCATCAACTATAGTGTTCTCTTTAAATTTGCGAGTTCATGCCCGCGAGGTCATTGCTTTAGCAACTATTGTCTTCGTTTCATCTCTTCAATCTGCATTAGTCCGTTACTTCATATTTACAAGGTGCTCTTTAATTCCGCAAGTTCATACTCGCGATGTCATTGCTTCAACAACCATGGTATTCGTTTCATCTCTTCAATCTACATTATTCCGTGACTTCATATTTATAAGGTGCTCTTTAATTTCGCGAGTTCATACTCATAAGGTCATCACTTTAACAATTATATTATTCATTTCATCTCTTCAATGATTCATACTAGCAAGGACATCTCCAACAATTCATCTCTACGAGATCTAGAAGAAATCCTTGTTCGGCGAGTGCTTATTTGCAACGAGTGTTCTTACTTGAGGTGATCTTATTCAGCAACTTATACTTCATGATGAAGATTCAAAAGACAATTATTAATAACTCACTTCAGTAAAGAAAAGTCGTCCTAAATCATATTTTGTAAAACATGTGAGTTCTTTTTTTTGTTACTTACTACATAAATCAATATTACTTTATATTGCAAAATTCGTAAGAACTGGAGCAAACATCCACTTAAAGGAGTTTGATGTCCCCAAAGGTGATCAAGGGTGTGTGATTAAGTCTCAAGCTGAGTTATTGCTGTAGTCTGGACCCCTGCTTGAGTTCCTCCCCTGCACACTGGCTACTTGCCTCCTCGAGTGGGTTAGAAATCCTCATGCTGAGTTGTTGCCATAGTCCGGGACCCTGCATTTGCTCCTCTTCTGTACGCCGGCTACTTGCCCCCTCGAGTGAGTTAGAAGTCTTCGAGCTGAGTTGTTGCTGTTCTTCAGGACTCTGCATTAGTTCCTCTCCTGCACGCTAACTACTTGCCCTCTTGAGTGAGTTAGAAGTCCTCGAGCTTAGTTGTTGCCATAGTTTGGTCCACTACACGAGCTCCTCTCCTGTACGCCGACTACTTGCCCCCTCGAGTGAGTTAGAAATCCTCGTGCTGAGTTATTAGCGTAGTCAGGGCCCCTGCACGACCTCCTCTCCTGCACAACAAATACTTTCCTTCTCGAGTGAGTTGGAAGTCCTTGAGTTGTGTTGTTGTAGTTCAGGCCACTGCACGAGCTTCTCTCCAGCATGCTGGCTACTTGCCCCCTTGAGTTGACTCCTCAAGTAGAGTGATGTTGTAGACCATACTCCTACGTCAGGCTCATTCCCTGCATGCTGGCTACTTGTCCCCTCGAGTGAAGTGAATTCTCTCGATCAGAGAGATTCCATGGACCAGACATTTGCACTAGGCTGCTCCCTTGCATGCTGACCACTTGCCCCCTCAAGTGGACTCCTCTAACAAAGACATGTTGTAGATCAGACCTCTATATCGGGCTCCTCCCCTGCATGCTGGCTACTTGCCCCCTTGAGTGTAGTGAATGTCCTCGAGAAGAGTGTTGTCGTAGGCAAGACATTTGCACTGGGCTCCTCCCCTGCATGTTGACCTACTTACCCCCTCGAATGAAGTGAATGTCCTCTAGCAGAGTGTTGTCGTAGACCAAACATTTGCACTAGGCTCCTGCCCTGCATGCTGACTACTTGCCCTCTCGAGCGAAGTGATTGTCCTTGAGCAGGATGCTGCCATAGACCTGATCTCTGTGCAAGCGGAAGAGCTCATTTCCCCTCCCGGATGTTGGGTACTTGTCCCCGTGAATTGAATTCTCTCGAGCAGAGAGATCTCGTGAGTTAAACCCCTGCACTGGGCTCCTCTCATGCATGCTGACCACTTGCCACCTCGAGTGGGCTCATCGAGCAGAGTGATGTCGTAGACCAAGCCACGACACTGGGCTCCTTCCCAACATGCTGGCTACTTGTCCCCTCGAGTGAAGTGAATGTCCTTGAGCAAAGTGTTGTCGTAGACCAGACATTTGCACTGGGCTCCTCCCCTGCATGTTGGCTACTTGGCCTATTGTGTAAAGTGAATGTCATCGAGCAGGATGTTGCTATAGACCAGACCTCTATGCAAGAGAAAGAGCTCAACTCCCCTCCCGTATTCTGGCTACATGCCCCCGGGAATTGAATTCCCTAGAGCAGAGAGATGTCGTGGATCGTACCCCTACACTGGGGTCCTCCCTTGCATACTGTCCACTTGCCCCTCAAGTGGACTCCTCTAGCAATGTGATGTCGTAGGCCAGGACCCTACATCAGGCTCATCCCCTGCATGCTAACTACTTTTCCCCTCAAGTGAGTTGGATGTCCTCGAGAGTGTTGTTGCCATAGTTCGGGCTCTGCATGAGCTCCTCTCTTGCATGCTGGTTACTTGTCCCCTCGAGTGAGTTGAATGTATGCTAGCAGAGAGATTCCGTAATCTGAGCCCATGCACGTGATCCTCTCCTGCGTGTTGGTTACTTTCCCTCTCGAGTGAGTAAAAGTCTTCGAGCAAAGTGTTGCCATAGTCTGGGCCTCTGCACGAGGGATGAGCTCAGTTCCCCTCCAGCCGATGTTTTAATTATCAGATGTCGACGACATATCAGATTGAGTTTCTAAATGTCGGATGTCGGAAGTCGGTGACATGTCGGGGATATTTTAAAATATCGAATTTCCATGTCTTATAAATAAAATTTTATTTTTATGTATACTAACTATAATTATATGTTATAAAAATAAAAAAATTATATAATAAATAGCAACGTTTTAAGAATCGGACCGGACCGACCGGTCGAACCGTTGACCGGTCTCCAGTCCGGCACGGTTAGCTTCTTAAAACCGGATTCGCCAAGAACCAGGATAAAACCGGCTGACCGGCCGGTCGAACCGGGAACCGGGAACCGGCCCGGTTTTCCCCTAACCGGCCGGTTATTAAAACAACCGTGGATTCCAAATCCAACGGTGCAGAACTGCAGATCGAGTTCTTTTCATTTATGCTTTAGGGTTTAATGGCCTTTTTGAAATTGGAAAGGAGAAAACGGCTGCTCATGTCCCGATATTCCTCCCTCTTCCTCACGCGATTTGGAGGCGACCGGTGAGGAGATCTGATGTAGGGTAGGCTATATATTATGCAACCTAGGTTGACTCGAGTGAGTGGAAACGTGAATGCTATGATGAGATGCACAAAAACCCGTTAGACAATTACTCCAAATGATGATTCACAACCATGCATAATTAAATTAGACAACAATAATTCTTTTAGGGCAATTAAGCAAGGCTTTCCTCCAAGCGGAGGGCCAAATTAAGCGCGCTGCGAGTAGCTCCTTCCTGCAATCAATATTTTCACGGGCAAAAGTCCACAACAAATATTTTACGCAAACACAAAATATCTCAAACAATATTCAAAAACTGAGAACTAGAAATCCATAAAACAAACAACTCACAAACATAAGGGATGTCCGAGGCGGGAGAGATCCGGCGGTTTAGGGAATAGATCCGGGTTGGTGAATCGAAACGGTGGTTGTTCACGGTGGAAGATGGGTGCAGAGGGTTGGAAACGGGTAGATCCGGTAATATTATGACGGATCCGGGTTACGGAGGGGAAATATGTAAGTGGAGGGTAGATCGGTGAAGGGTAGCGCTAGATCAAAGTAGATCTAGGGTTTTCGGAGCGGTTGGAAGTGGATCCACGAAGGGGGAGAAGAAGTGAGGGGGCGGGTGAACAGTAACGGCGGGTGAACAGTGCGGATGAACAGTGTCAGCGGATAAACAGTACGTATGAACAGTTCCGGCGAGTGAACAGTGCGTGTGAACAGTAATTTCAGGATTTCTGGACAGCGGTAGGGTTGGGATTTGGGGGCTATAGGGGTTGCGGATGAGGGTTTCGGAGGGGGAAAAAGAAGGTTATGGATGGATAGTACCTTGGGGATGAAGTTCCACCACTAGGAGTCAACACCTAGGGCTCCACGGCGTCGGCACCGTGGCGTGATCGCGGAGGTCCGGGAATCTCTTCTCCAAAACCAGCAATGACCCTCTCTAAGCCTCTAACACTCCTATTTATAATATTCTAACATTAGGGCAACCCGGATTCGACGGCTATGATTGGCCGACGAGTCCACGTGCCAAACATAAGCAAATGAAATTTAAAATAACAAAGTTATATATCAAAAAGATTCGCGGCACGCATCCGGACGCATCCGCGGGGTCGGATCGTCCCTCCGCTAAAGTCTTCCGGCGAGAATATACGAAAGTGGGCCCCGCCTTGTTACGGGCCGATGGTCCCCCATCAACTCCCCCCGACTGAATAGAATTCATCTCCGATGAATGGAGAGAATCATACTGTCGTCGAAGCCCAGGGGCGAGTCGGTCCAACTCTGTAGGTAGAATCCATGTTTCATCAGAGGCCGAGCGGCCTCTCCAACGAACCAAGTAGCGTCATGAAAGTCCCGTGGTGGAAGGGACGTACTCATGGGTGACGATATCTGTAATACTCTTAGTAGGGTGCTCTCGTGAAACGGATCCCGGTACGATCAAGGGTGCATGCGGTGTCACCATAGATGATGGACTCCCAAGGGTGTGGGTAGGAGGAGACAAGGTCAGAGGTGGAGGTGAGTGGGCCGAAGCTGTAGCTGGTGGCGGGGTGGAAGGGTGGTGATCATTCCAACTCGGGTCCGAATATTCACGAGGTTCATAATACGGAGTCAAGTCCTCAATATTGAATACCGGATGGATGCCCATACTTGCGGGGATATTAAGTTCGTAGGCATTTGTCCCGATCCGCTTAATGATCGAGTAGGGACCAATTCGCTTAGCGCTTAATTTTTTGGCAGGCCCCGGTGGAAGCCTCTCCGCCCGGATTTGGACCATTACTTGCTCTCCTTCGTTGAAAACCTGTTCTCGCTTGCTTAAATCTGCATGGGTTTTATAGCTGTCATTACTTGAAATAATTTGCCGACGGACTGACTCATGTAAATCATGCAAGTGACGTGCAAAAGACTCGGCGGATTCGCTAGGACGGGCCTCTAATGGGTAAGCAAGGAGGTCAATGGGCTTTTTGGGTTCATATCCTAATACTACGTGGAATGGGCTCAACCCGGTAGACCTATTGACCGAACTATTGTAGGCGAATTCCGCGACAGGAAGGACAGAGTCCCAACTCGCCACATGCTCGCCAACGAGACACCTAAGCAAGTTCCCTAGACTACGGTTCACCACCTCAGTCTGCCCGTCTGTCTGGGGGTGATAGGCAGATGAAAACTTCAAGATAGTACCCGTTTTGTACCAGAGGGTCTTCCAAAAGTAGCTCACGAACCTAACATCTCTGTCGGAGACTATGGATTTTGGTAGACCATGTAGCCTAAAGACATCCCGAATAAAAATGGAAGCAACACGTGAAGCGTCAGCGGTCCTAGAGCAAGCGATGAAGTGTGCCATCTTGGAGAAACGATCAACTATGACAAAAATGGAGTCGTGCTTTCGAATCGTGCGTGGCAGTCCGAGTACGAAGTCTATACTAATATCCTCCCAGGGTCTAAGTGGGACCGGCAAGGGTGTATATAGTCCCGTGTTTTGTTTAGTTCCCTTCGCCGTCTGACACGTACGACAATGTCGAACAACTCTTGCCACGTCCCTCTTTAGACCTGGCCAATAAAACCTATCCTCTACGATAGCTATGGACTTATCCTGGCCAAAATGCCCGGCGGCTCCGCCCGCATGAAGCTCCCAAATCAGATAGCCCCGGTATGAAGTTCTTGGGATGCACATGTGGGAACCGCGGTAAAGGTAACCTTCCCAAATTTGGAAGCCATCGACAGGTTCGGGTGGGTCTCGGGATAAGGCTGCGTATATCTCGCCGAAGTCAGGACATCCAGGATAGTCAAGAATAATCTGCTCAAGTCCGTCCACATGGGCTCTCAGGGTCTGCAAGAGGGTGACCCGCCGACTCAACGCATCAGCGGGCTTGTTCTCAACACCGGCGCGATGTTTGAGAACATAGTGGAAATCCTGAAGGTACTCAACCCACTTCGCATGCTTATGTCCCAAATTCTTCTGTGAGGTAAGTATCAGAGCGCCTGGTGGTCAGAGTAGAGAACGAACTCCCGGGGAAGGAGGTAGTGTCTCCAATATCGCAAGGACTGAACGATCGCATAGAACTCCCTATCGTAATTGGAATACTTCTGCTTGGCCTCATTTAACTTTTCGCTGAAGTAGGAGACTGGGTGTTCCTCCTGGCTCAGCACACCACCGATCCCAACTCCAGAAGCATCACACGCAACCTCAAAAGCCTTGCCAAAGTCAGAGAGTCGTAAGACGGGTGCCGTGGTCAATTTCTCCTTAATCTCTTCAAACGCTCGAGTGGCTGCGGGGGTCCACTGAAATTCGCCTTTCTTCAAACAGCTAGTGAACGGGGCCATAATCGAGCTAAAGCCACGAACAAATCGCCTATAGAAGGTAGCTAGCCCATGAAAGCTGCGAGCCTCGTGAAGGGTCGTAGGCAGGGGCCACTCACGGATGGACTTAACCTTCTCAGGGTCGACTGACACCCCTGTGGATGATACGATAAACCCCAAGAACTGTATCGACTCGGCGTAGAATGAACACTTCTTTAGATTCACAAAAAGTTTCTCCTGACGGAGGGTCTCAAAAAGTAGCCTCAAGTGCGCTAGGTGGTCACCATGGGTCTGACTGTAGATCAGAGTATCATCAAAATATACAACGAGGAATTTGCCCATGTAAGGCCGTAAGATCTGTGTCATAATCCTCATGAACGTGCTCGGGGCGTTGGACAGCCCAAACGGCATGACCAACCACTCATACAGGCCATCTTTAGTCTTAAAGGCCGTTTTCCACTCATCGCCCTCCCGTACTCGGATCTGGTGGTATCCACTCCGCAGATCGATCTTGGAAAAGAGTTGGGCACCAAACATGGTATCTAATAGGTCATCCAGACGAGGGATAGGGAACCGGTACTTCACCGTAATCTTATTGATGGCACGACTATCGATGCACATGCGCCAGCTACCATCCTTCTTAGGAGTAAGAAGGGCGGGAACGGCACAGGGACTCAGGCTCTCCCGAATGAACTGCTTCTGAAGAAGCTCGTCAACCTGCCGCTTGAGCTCGGCGTGCTCATCTGGATTCATACGATAGTGCGGCAGATTTGGGAGAGAAGCTCCTGGGGCTAGGTCGATAGCGTGCTGGATATCTCGCAAAGGTAGGAGTTCATCAGGTAACTCCTCCGGCATGATGTCGGTGAACTCGTCAAGTAGGGTCTGGATCTCCGGGAGAAGATGTGGGGTCACTATCGGACTCTCAGAAGCCATAGTGGCGGCAACAATGTAAAATATCCCGGCATCCCTACTCTCCCGCAAGAACTCACTACACCGCAGGAGATGTAGCGGTCGCGACGATATGGTGCTCGGGGAGGGCTCAATCGGGCCCTTAGATTTCTCCTTGGGTCGGGTTGGGGACAACGTGATCTTCTTGCCTTTATCGAAGAATGTGTAAGTATTCGACCGACCGTAGCTCATGACATCACGGTCGTATAACCAAGGTCGACCCAATAACACGTGGGCAACGTCCATAGGAATGATGTCACACCACACGTTATCCTCAAATGTAGCAAGCCGAATAGGAATGAGGCACCGCTGCGTCACCTTGATGGCGGTCTTGTCTACCCAAATGACTCGATACGGGTGGGGGTGGGGCTCCGCCTTAACTTGCATACGCTCTAAACCTCTATGGGCCACGATATTGACACAACTCCCACTATCAATGGCTAGTTTGCAGGGTCCGCCTGCACTAGGAAAATATGCGTAGAAGATAGTGGTACGGCGCCAATCCTCGTCCGTACGGGGGGTATGTAGGAAGCGTCGAACTACTCCCATCTCTAGGGATCTCTCAGCCTCGCTCTCCCATCCCTCCTCGATCGTAGCTTCGACCTCCTCGGTAACATCCTCGGCCCCTTCTAGGCCTAGCTCTTCCTCTCCCTCGACTAGCAGATTTCGTGTGGGGCAATGTGCCGCCACATGTCCTCTGCCAGCGCACCTAAAGCACTGGATACCCCCGGGCCTCTGACCCTCCGTGGCGATGGCCTTGCCCTTCATGTCAGTGGCGATCCGTGGGGGTGGGGTGATCGTGGTGGTCTGGAAAGGTGTGGGCTTCTAGAATGTCGAGGAATCAGTGCGCGAGGGGAACTGCCTCGTACTCGACGTACGGAGATACTGCTCGTACTCTAAGGCGAGCTGGAATATTTGATCAACCGTCTCGAGGCGATGGGGGATTAACTCTCTCCGGAGCTCTGAGCGAAGGCCAGCCTTAAATCGCGATGCAGTGGCAATGGGCTCTTCTGAAATATCACTCCTAACGACCAACTCATCGAATCGAGCCATGTACTCCGCCACCGAGAGCGTTCCCTGACATAGGTTCTGCAGCTGATCCAGCAACTGATCACGGCATGAGGCGGGGAGATATTTATCTTTCAGTCTCTCCTTCATCTCATCCCATCGGGAGATGGGATAATAGCCTTCCCTCTCGACAGCTCTCTCCACACTAATCCAAAATACTTTGGCTTGCCCAACCAACTTCATCTTCACGAAACGGACACAACGCTCATCTCTCATGTCGTACCAGTCAAAATAGTGATCCATGTCTAGGATCCAATCACTAAAGGCCTTCGAATCCAAGCGGTCGTCGAACGATGGGGCGTCGAGGCGAATCCGACGGGTGATGTCGA
This sequence comes from Platanthera zijinensis, assembly GCA_039513925.1. Classification (NCBI taxonomy): domain Eukaryota; kingdom Viridiplantae; phylum Streptophyta; class Magnoliopsida; order Asparagales; family Orchidaceae; genus Platanthera; species Platanthera zijinensis. The sequence continues at coordinate 55,056,129 of CM077091.1, read as the reverse complement.
AGGCATGGCCACCTCTCCGGGGGTCGGGGTAGTCCCCTGGATAGTCATCGTAGTCGTAGTCAAACCTTCGTCGATCTGGCGGGTAATACTCCTCCCGGTGCTGGTCGCGGCGACCAGGTAGAGGCACCCGGTCCCTAAGGTCCGGTTGCGGCTGACGGGGCACACGGTAATCCTCACGTGGCAGCGCGTGCCTATCACGTGCTGGCTCAGGGTTTCGCCTTGCCGGTGGGGCTGGGGCCCGGTAGGGAATGTCACGGCGACGGCGTTCCACTGGTGGTTGGCCCACTCTTGGGTGTTGGTCGAGACGTGGATAAACATCAAGGTCGTCCTCCAAAGGATCGTCACGATGTGTAGGCGTGTCCCTAGTGTTCTCTAAGTGGTCCAGTCGTACGTTTACATCGGCAAGGTCCTGTCGCACGTCGTTAAACTAGGCGCCTAATGCGTCAAAACGATCTAAGATAAGACGCTGGAACTCAGCAAACGCGGTGCCCGAGTTTGAGCTTCCCGCACGGTCGTCGGTTACTTGTGGTTCAGCCATGCTAATCCTAAATGTCCTACCACTACGGAGCATGCAAGTGGCCTAACCTTGACCTCTGATACCAATTGATGTAGGGTAGGCTATATATTATGCAACCTAGGTTGACTCGAGTGAGTGGAAACGTGAATGCTATGATGAGATGCACAAAAACCCGTTAGGCAATTACTCCAAATGATGATTCACAACCATGCATAATTAAATTAGACAACAACAATTCTTTTAGGGCAATTAAGCAAGGCTTTCCTCCAAGCGGAGGGCCAAATTAAGCGCGCTGCGAATAGCTCCTTCCTGCAATCAATATTTTCACGGGCAAAAGTCCACAACAAATATTTTACGCAAACACAAAATATCTCAAACAATATTCAAAAACTGAGAACTAGAAATCCATAAAACAAACAACTCACAAACATAAGGGATGTCCGAGGCGGGAGAGATCCGGCGGTTTCGGGAATAGATCCGGGTTGGTGAATCGAAACGGTGGTTGTCCACGGTGGAAGATGGGTGCGGAGGGTTGGAAACGGGTAGATCCGGTAATATTATGACGGATCCGGGTTACGGAGGGGAAATATGTAAGTGGAGGGTAGATCGGTGAAAGGTAGCGCTAGATCAAAGTAGATCTAGGGTTTTCAGAGCGGTTGGAAGTGGATCCACGAAGGGGGAGAAGAAGTGAGGGGGCGGTTGAACAGTAACGGCGGGTGAACAGTGCGGATGAACAGTGTCAGCGGATGAACAGTGCGTATGAACAGTTCCGGCGAGTGAACAGTGCGGGTGAACAGTAATTTCATGATTTCTGGACAGCGGTAGGGTTGGGATTTGGGGGCTATAGGGGTTGCGGATGAGGGTTTCGGAGGGGGAAAAAGAAGGTTATGGATGGATAGTACCTTGGGGATGAAGTTCCACCACTAGGAGTCAACACCTAGGGCTCCACGGCATCGACACCGTGGCGTGATCGCGGAGGTCCGGGAATCTCTTCTCCAAAACCAGCAATGACCCTCTCCAAGCCTCTAACACTCCTATTTATAATATTCTAACATTAGGGCAACCCGGATTCGACGGCTATGATTGGCCGACGAGTCCACGTGCTAAACATAAACAAATGAAATTAAAAATAACAAAGTTATATATCAAAAAGATTCGCGGCACGCATCCGGACGCATCCGCGGGGTCGGATCGTCCCTCCGCTCAAGTCTTCCGGCGAGAATATACGAAAGTGGGCCCCGCCTTGTTACGGGCCGATGGTCCCCCATCACAATGCCTCCAAGGCTCCAACATGCCAACGACTCTCCCCCTCGAGACCGATTATGCACATCAAGTATAATAGGGAAGTGACACATGAGAAATTGACCTTTAAAGGTGCTCAAAATAAGGTCATTCCTTAACTCGCCTAGGGATCCATGGCGAGGGGAAGGCGAATACTCCCACTGGCCTCGTGCTGTCCATGCACAATCCTCATCTCTTGCTAAGGGAAGGGGCGAAACAACATTCAACCTACTCGACTCTAAGATCCTAAAATGTTTGCCACTTTCAGTTGAGCTTGTCTTCTGGGAGGTGTCATCTCTTCTCCACCTCCTTCAAATGAGCTCCTCGCTTGCGAGATATCAACTCTTCTCCACCTCTTTCAGTTGAGCTTTTCTCCTGGGAGGTGTTGATATTTCTCCACTTCCTTCAGTTGAGCTCCGCTCCTGGGAGGTGTCGACTCCCTTCCACCTCCTCTAGTTGAGTTCACTCGTCTAGCGAATGGCCTGGGAGGTGTCGACTCTCCACCACCTACTCCAGTTGAGCCCGCTCGTCTAGTGAATGGCCTGGGAGGTGTCTACTCTTCTCCGCCTTCTTCAATTGAGCTCCGCTCCTTGGAGGTGTCGACTCTTTTTCACTTTCAGTTGAGCTCCACTTCTGTGAGGTGTCGACTCTTTCCCACTTCCTTCAGTTCCAATCCCGAGAGGTGTTGACCTTTTCCCACCTCCTTTAGTTGAGCTCCACTACTTGAAGGTGTCGACCTTTCTCCACCTCCAGTTGAGCTCCTCTCCTGAGAGGTGTTGATCTTTTTACACTTTCAGTTGAGATCCTCTCCTGGGAGGTGTCGACCTTTCTCCACTTGCTTATGTTGATCTCTGCTCCTGAGAGGTCGATCTTTTTTCTTCTCCTTTAGCTGAGCTTCACTCCTAGGAGGTGTCCACCTTTCTCCACCTTCAGTTTAGCTCCGTTTTTGGTAGGTGTCGACATTTCTCCACCTCCAGTTAAGCACCGCTTCTGGGAGGTGTCGATTCTTCTCCACTTCCTTCTATTGAGCTCCGCTCATGGGTGGTGTCGACCTTTCTTTCTCCTCCAGTTAAGCTCCACTCCTATGAGGTACATTGAGTGACATATTGTCTAGTGCCCATATCTCCTAACTACGGGTCCTACATTGTTTTTCCGAGCTCGTGTCGTGCCCGAAAAAAACGGGGATTGTGTATAACCCATAATTCGTTGAGCCTCAAGGTGAGTACTCGGCGAACTTAAGTAGAGTACTCGACGGCCTCAAGTAGAGTACTCGGAGACCTCAAGGAGAGTACTCAGCGGCCTCAAGTAGAACACTCAGCCGTTTCAAGGAGAGTACTCGACAACCTCAAGGAGAGTACTCCGCGGCCTCAAGGAGAGTGCTCGACGACCTCAAGGAGTGTACTCAACGACCTCAAGGAGAGTACTCGACAACCTCAATGGAGTATCCCCACCTCATCTGGGTCTGAGAATATCATTTTGGTTAAGGTGGGAGCGGCTGTTCACAGACTATACCCCCTCCCCTTTGAATTTGCCTATAAATAGCACCCCAAGGCATAAGTAGAAGATACCTGACCTCCATCCCCCTATGCCAAGCGAGTTCAGTACCCGCCTCTCTTGTGCCGAGCTCGACATTGACTTTAGGAGAGGATGTTCCTATAGACTTCCGTGTGTGTGGAGGGACCTCCTCGCTGCAACACGCAGGTCCTACTTGTAGGCAGCTCAGAGCTCTCTTTGTGCTCTCTAGCTTCTTCTTGCTGTCTCTCACGCGGGTCGACCATTAAACTAGTAATCTTTGGTCACCTCCTTGGTCTAAGCTCAGTTGAACCGATTTTCGTGTCTCAACACTATGAATGACTTATTTATCTCTCAAATCCGTATGCCCCTGATTGCAATTTTCTTAAATTTATCTTTTATGTATTATTTTCTCATATAACATAATACTTGGAGACAATTTTATATTTTGAACACCTGATCTTGACTATAGAGCTCATATTCTCATTCTTTTTTTCCCATTTTGACCACCTGATCTTAACTGTGAAGGTCATATTCTCATTCTTCTATGTAATAGATTCAAGATATTTAAACCTATCAAACAAAGGCATCACTTCATCTTTTAATTGTATTGATTGATATTTCTTATAACAACAACACTCATGCTTTGTCCCACCATAGTGGGGTCTGCTATATGGATCCTTTGTCGCAATTGCGCCCAATCTTCAGTTATAATCTCACTACTCTCACTACTGCCCAAGTACATCATGTCTTTCCTTATAGTTTCATTCCAAGTCTTTTTTGGTCCACCTCTCCTCCCTTTAATATGCCTAGTGGCTAAACTCTCGCAATGTCAAAGAGATGCCTCTAATGGTCTCCTTTGTACGTGTCCAAACCATTTTAATCGAGCTTCTCTACAATTTATGCCACATCTGTCTTTTCTCTGATACATTCATTCCTAATTTTATCTAGTCTCGTGTCCACACGTCCACGTAAGCATTCTCATCTCCGCAACTCTCATTTTTTGCTCATGTACATAATTCACTACCCAACATTCCAAACCATGGAGCATCGTTGGTCTAATTGCAGTACGGTAAAACTTGCCTTTATGTTTTAATGGTACTTTACGATCACACAAGATCCCTGACACGCCTCTCCACTTCAACCAACTTGCTTGGATTATATGTATCACATCTTTATCTGCACTTCCATCTTTTTGAACTATCAATCCCATATATTTATAGAACTCACTGCGAGAAATATCTTGGTCACCCGACATAATGACAGAGTCATCAATTCTTCATGCACTACTAAATTTAAGCTCTATATACTCCATCTTTATCTTGCTCAACCTAAAACTCTTCTTTTCTAAAGTGTCTCGCCAGAATTCAAGTTTTGGGTTCACAACCATGCACATCTCATCGACCCAAAAAAATTTCATCTGCAAATAATAAACACCAAGATATTGCTTGTTGTATATGTCCGGTGAGCTCATCTAAGATAAGGGTAAAGAGATAGGGGCTTAAAACTGACCCTTGATGTAAGCCAACAGTGATAGAGAATTCCTGTGTTAATCCTCCAGATATCCTCACCCCGTCACTTAATTTGTATACATATTTTTGATTATGTCAATGTACAATACATTTACACATTTCTTTTCTATAACACATGCTAAAATTAGATATTATATAGCTAGTCTTTGTTTTATAAATTCTAAGCTATCTATCTTCTGCAGGCTTTCTTTGTTCTAAATTTCTTTTATTCCAATTGATGTCTCGTATGTTAGAATTATGTCATTTGCCCAAAAAATACACTATAAGACATTTCATTTTTGAATTCATTTATAAGCATATTCATGAATTTTCCATTAACTTAATTTTCTTGTCAAAACTAATTGGATTCGTTGATGGCCTGTGAATTTTTTAAATTGAAATAAGGGCTAATTACTGGAATATGGGCTGCTTATGCATTAACATCTTTCTAATATCTCATTAATTTTCCCCCCACATTTCCTACTTCATTTAGCTTTTCATTTTATGTGGATTCACTTAGTGGCCTATTACATGTTAACAGGTAGGAGCTCAGACCTCTCTAATGGAAATGAGCTGGCTAGGAGGATTCTCTTGGCAATCATACAACGATGATACCCACTTCGACGATGATATGTCATTTACAACTATAGGATTATTGGAACAAATAAATGTCACCAGAGATAGGACTGATTATCTCTGGTATACGTCATAGTGAGTATACCAATAATGTTTGTATTGGGGACCGCAAAAACGGAGGATCTAATACTAACGCTTTAGCTTATTGAAATGGCAAATCACTTGTTTTTTTATACAAACTTATTTTTCACACTTCCAAGCTTCTTTGCACCTGCTTCGCCGAATTACCAACTTTGCTCCTCATCCTTAAACTAGTTTTCTATCCCATGTATCACCGGTATATAGGCACTAAATCATCTAATTTTACTTTTTTGCCCGTTCTAAACCTTAGGTGATATCTTTAAAACCGTAATATTTCACTATAGGCCCTCACATAACTACCATATATCTTTTGAATAACTTGGAACTCTGGGAAAATTCTAGAGTATAAGTAATGTAGGGTAGGCTCTGGGGGTGCACAAAACCAAGGCCACTAGGGGCGGGTGCAAATGCGACACACAAACCCTAATCTAAATGCAATGCAATCGTCGATGACGGCGACGAATAATTCAGAGCAATGAAAATATTAACACAATGCAAAATAATTAAAGAACAAGATTCAATTTAGCAATTACATAATGACTTTCCTTCGCTCTGAGGGCCAAAGCTAAGCGTGTGACGAATTGGTCCCACCTGCAAATTATAATCGGATCGCAACAAATTTTTACTAACAGTAATCTAAGAAAAATACGATAATCAATCAATAATAATGTCAAATCAAATGTTCCGATACAACAAGGGACTCACTAAGTAACGGGCTGACCGAGGCACTGAAAATTTAAAAGCCGGATGAGTTGATCGGCAATCGGAAAAGGAACCGATGGCGGAACGATGGTGACAGTGGCTGTCCTCGACGGAAAGTGGGGAGATCAGGCCAGAAATGGGTAGATCTGTCCATGAGGAGGGATATCCGGGCAGAGAAAGGTACATTCAATATTTTGGGGATCGGATCCGGGCTAGGGGATGACGCACGATGGTGTAAATAACGGATCGGGGTGCTAAAAACCAAAATATATAAAGTAATATATGTTCTCGGCTGAAAAGCCTTCATCTACGATGAATGGAGACGATTGTACTAAAGCCGAAGTCAAGGGGTGAGTCGTCGAGCTCTGCTGGTAGTATCCAAGCGTCGTCTCTGTCTGGATGGCCCTGCCAATGTACCAAGTAGCGACATTGCGACCCGTCTATAGCAGGAACAAACTGGTGGGATTTGATCTCTGTGATGATCTCATCTCTCAACTCTCGAGTGGTGGAACCCGGTGCGATCGGCGGTGCCATCGGTGAAACCAGAGAAGACGAATCCCCAGGTGGGTGGGTGTCGGCAGTAGACGGACTGTAGTGGCTATCAGACGTAGGTGGAGTATGAGAGTGGTAAGACATTGCTTGGGTCCACATACTTTAGTGACAACAAAAGTGGGGGTGGGGACGACTGGGTATCTCCATTGCTTGGGTCCACATACCCGCTAGGCTCTTAGTACGACGTCAAATCCTCGACATTAAATACTGGATGGATTCCCATACTTGCCGGAATATCGAGCTGGTAGGAATTTTTCCCAATACGACTTATAATAGAGTAGGGGCCCATTCGCCTGACACTTAACTTTTTGGCAGGCCCCAAGGGGAGCCTCTCAGGGTAGATTCGCACCATTAACTTCTCGCCTTCATTAAACACTTGTCCTCTCCTTCGCGTATCTGCATGGATTTTATAGTTTTCATTGTTCGTTATTATTCTTCGCCGAACCGACTCATGCAACTCATGCAAATACTGTGCAAATGACTCAGCAGACTCACTAGGGCGCGACTCTAAGAGACTTAGGATGTGGTCAATGGGCTTCCTAGGGTCTTATACTAATACTATATGAAATAGACTCAACTCGGTAGACCTATTAACTGAACTGTTATAAGCAAATTCCGCAACTGGAAGATCTAAGTCCCAACTACCTACATGCTCTCCTACTAGACACCTCAAAAGATTCCCTATAGTTTGATTCACTACTTCGGTCTGCTTGTCCGTCTGTGGATGATATGCCAAGGAGAACCTAAGTATGGTGCCAGTCTTGTGCAATAGGGTCTTCCAGAAGTAACTCATGAATCTCACGTTGGGGTCTGACACGATCGACTTGGGTAGGCCATGCAATCTAAAAACATCTCTCATGAAGATAGATGCTACGTGAGCCGCATCTGCCGTTTTACGACAAGCAATAAAGTACGCCATCTTCAAAAACTGATCTACCATCACGAAGATGGAGTCATGTTTCCGCAGAGTGCGGGGGAGTTTGGGAACAAAGTCCATGCTGATGTCCTCCCAAGGGCTGTGTGAAATGAATAAAGGTGTGTACAGACCCGTATTCTGCTTGGTACCTTTTGCTGTTTGGCAGATACGACATTGGAAGACAACGCGAGCCATGTCCTTCTTAAGGCTGGGCCAGTGGAGACGATCCTCAACAATGACTATGGACTTATCTTGCCCAAAGTGTCTTGCGGCCCCGTCCGCATGCAACTCTTAAATCAAGTAATCACGGTACGAAGTCTGAGGAATGCACAGGCAGGAGCCCCGGTACAGGTATCCCTCAAAGATCTGATAGCCCTCAAAAGGGTCTGGTGGGTATCGGGACAGGGAGGTGTAATTCTCGCCAATGTCGGGGAATGCCGGGTAATCCAGAATCAATCTCGCAAGCCCGTCTACACGTGCGGTCATTGTCTGCAGCAGGGAGACGCGACTCATTTCATCAGCCGGTTTGTTCTCAACACCAGCTCAGTGCTTGAGAACATAATGAAAGTCCTGAAGGTACTCGACCTACTTGGCATGCTAGTGTCCCAGCTTGTGCTGCGAGTCGAGATAACGTAAGGCCTGGTGGTCGGAATGCAACACAAACTCCCGGGAAAGGAGATGGTGCCTCCAGTAGCGCGGAGACTGGATAATAACATAAAATTCTCGATCATAGTTTGAGTATTTCTGCCTGATCTCGTTCAGTTTCTCACTAAAGTAAGAAACTGGGTGTCCCTCCTGGTTCAATACTCCACTGATACCAACACCATACGCATCACATGCGACTTCAAAAGCATGGCTAAAATCCGGATATCTCAGAACAAAAGCCGTTGTCAGGCCTCTCTTTAATTTCCTCAAAAGCTCTGATGGCGGTTGGGGTCCACTGAAATTCTCTCTTCTTAAGACAACTCGTGAAGGGGCCTATATTTGTACTAAATCCATGACAAACCTCCTATAGAATGTGACAAGTCCATGAAAATTGCGAGCCTCGTGGATGGTTGCAGGCACATGCCAGTCTTGAATGGATTTGACCTTCTCAGGCTCGACAGATACTCCCGTAGAAGACACGATGAATCCTAAGAAGTGAACAGACTCTGCAGGAATAAACACTTCTTCAAGTTCGCATATAGTTTCTCAAAGAGAAGTTTTAGATGATCTAGGTGTCCGGCCTGAGTCTTGCTATAGATCAATATGTTATCGAAATAAATCATCAGAAACTTGCCCATGTAGGGCCGCAACACCTGCATCATAACTCTCGTGAAGGTGTTAGGGGCGTTCGATAGCTCGAAAGGCATGACTAGCCACTCGTAGTGACTATCCTTGGTCTTGAATGCGGTCTTCCACTCATATCCCTCATGAATTCGTATTCGATGGTACCCACTACGGAGATCGATCTTGGAGATTATCTGAGCACCAAATAGTGTCTAGTAAGTCATCGATTCGTGGGATTGGGAAGCGATACTTGACTGTGATTTTGCTAATAACGCGACTATCGATGCACATACGCCAACTATCGTCCTTCTTAGGGGTAAGAAGAGCGAGATTCGCACACAGACTCATACTCTCACGAATAAATTGCTTCTGAAGAAGCTCGTTAACCTGTCTCTTAAGCTCATCGAGCTTATCCTGGTGCATACAATAATGGGACAGGTTTGGAAGTGAAGCCCCGGGACTAAGTCAATAACATGTTGAATGTCCCGTGGAGGGGGTGGCTCATAGGGGAGCTTATCAGACATGATAACTGCAAACTCATCTAGAATGGGACGCACCGCTAGGGGGTGGTCAACAGGGGTGTCCTCAGATGCCTGAGTGGCGGGCACAACGTAAATGATATTCGACTCAATACTATCTCGCAGGAACTCACCTCGCCTCAAGATATGTAGGGGCCTCGAGGCACTCATGCACACAGATGGCTCAACCATACCCTGGATCTCTCCTTGGGTTGGGTAGGTGTCAATGTAATCTTCCGCTCCTTATAGTAGAAGACACACGTGTTCGAATGGCCGAAACACGTGACATCACAATCAAATAGCCAGGGGAGGTCAAGTAACACATGGGCGACGTCCATGAGAATGACATCACATCAGACCCGATCCTGAAATGAGGCAATGTTAATCGGGACGAGGCAGCGCTGGGTGACCTGAATCGCAGTCTCATCTGCCTAGATGACACGATAGGGTGGGGGTGAGGCTCTGCCTTCACCTGCATACGGGCAAGCCCCTTTTGGGCCACGATGTTTACATAACTCCCGCTGTCGATGACCAACTTGCAGGGTCCGCCTGCACTAGGAAAGTACGTGTAAAATATGGTGGTGCGTCTCCAATTCTCATCTACATGAGGGGTGTGTAGGAGGTGCCTAATCACTCCCACCTCCAATGATCTCTCTGCGTCACTCTCCCAACCTTCCTCAATAGTGTCCTTATTTTCCTCCGTAACCTCCTCATCTTCCTCTAAACCCTGCTCCTCATCCTCAACTAGCAGGGACCGAGTGGGGAACTGCGCGCCACGTGCCCTCTGCCCGAACATCTATAACACAGAATATCCCCAGATCGCTAGCCATCAGTGGCGACGACCTTCCCCTTGGTGTCCGCGGGAACTCGTGAAGTTGCAACCATGGTGGTCTGGGGCGGAGCGGGTTTCCTAGAAGTTGAGGAATCAATCTGAGAGAGGAACTGGCTCATGCTAGATGATCAGAGGTACTGCTCGTACTCGAGAGCTAGCTGAAATATCTGATCGACGATCTTTAAGCGATGGGGAATCAGCTCTCTCCGAATTTCAGAACGTTGGTCCGCTTTGAAACGAGAGGCACTGACAATAGGCTCCTCCGAGACGTCACTCCTAACGACTAGCTCGTTGAAGCGAGCTATATACTCAGCGACAGTGAGTGTCACCTGCCGTAAGTTCTGTAACTGCTCAAATAACTGGTCTCGATAGTACGTGGGGAGGTACTTCTCGCTCAGTATTTGCTTCATCTCACCCCATCTTGCGATGAGGTAATAACCATCTCCCTCTAAGCTCTCTCTACGCTAATACAGAATACCTTAGCCCGTCCGACCAATTTCATTTTTGCGAAGCGAACACAATGCTTGTCACTCATATCATACCACTTGAAATAATAATCCATGTCCAGGAGCCAATCGCCGAAGGCTTTCGGATCCAGACGACCATCGAACGAAGGGGCGTCAAGTCGAATACGATGAGTGATGTCAAAGTGGTGGCCACCTCTCCGTGGGTCGAGATAATCCTCGGAGTAATCATCATGGGCGTAGTCGTGTCGAGCGGGTGGGGGACCTCGCTCTCTCCGACCCGGGAGGTAATACTCATCGTGGTGATGATCACGGCGACCGTGTGGGGGTACATGATTTCTTGGATCAGGCTGAGGCTGGTGCAACATATGGTACTCATCACGCTGATGAGGTCTATCATGCGCCAGATCAGGATTTCGCCTTCCCGATGGAGCTGGGGCTCGGTGAGGAATATCACGACGGTGGAGGTCTACTGGAGGTTGACCATCTATCGGACACTGGTAAGGACGTGGAGGAGCATCAGGGTCGTCCTCAAGCGAATCGTCATACTGGGTTGGAGTGTCCCTGACATTCTCTAAGTGGTCTAAACAAAGATTCACCTCGGCAAGATCATGACACACATCGTTGAACTGGACACCTAAGGTGTCAAAATGATCTAGGATAAGGCGCTGAAACTCAGCAAAAGAGGCACCCGAATTCGAGCTCGTTGTTCGGTCGTCGGTGACTTATGGATCTATCATGCTTCTTCTAAAAATCCTACCACTATAGAGCATGCAAATGACCCGACTTGGGATCTGATACCAATTGATATAGGGTAGGCTATGAGGGTGCACAAAACCAAGGCCACTAGGGGCGGAGTGCAAATGCGACACACAAACCCTAATCTAAATGCAATGCAACCGTCGATGACGGCGACGAATAATTCAGAGCAATGAAAATATTAACACCACGCAAAATAATTAAAGAACAAAGAACAACATTCAATTTAGCACTTACGTAATGACTTTCCTCTGCTCAGAGGGCCAAAGCTAAGCGTGTGGCGAATTCGTCCCTCCTGCAAATTATAATCGGATCACAACAAATTTCTACAAGCAGGAATCTAAAAAATGCACGATAATCAATCAATATTAATGTCAAATCAAATGTTCAAATACAACAAGGGACTCACTAAGTAGCGGGCTGACCGAGGCATTGAAGTTTTCTAAGTCGGATGCGTAGATCATCGATCAGAAGTGGAACCGGTGGCGGAACGATGGTGGCGGTGGCTGTTCTGGATGGAAAGTGGGGAGATCGGGCTAGAAATGGATAGATCCGGTCACGAGGAGGGAGATCCGGGCGGGGAAAGGTAGATCCGATATTTTGGGGATCAGATCCGGGCTAGGGGATGACGCACAGGGGGGGGGGATAACAGATCGGGGTGCTAAAACTCTAGATCTGGATTGATCTAGAATGTTAGGGCTGTTTGGGAGGTGGATCCACGAGTGGGGAGGGTGGCAGCCAAGGTTTGAGAGGCCATAGAAGGGGCGGTGCTTAGGGGGTGCATATCTGAAGGAGGAAGGGGTTGCAGGCCTGGTAGGGGGCGGCGGTGGTAGAGAAGTGACAGAGGGTACTCGGCTGGGGGAGGGCTTGGAGTGGGGAGGCCGGCGGGTGGTTCTGAAAGGGGAGGAGGGGCCGACGGTTGAAGTGGGTGCTGGAACCTCAAAACCAACGACTGGGAGGGAGTTTAGAGGCAGCGGCTAGGGGATTTTTGGGGGTGGGTGGGTGGGGGTGGGAAGAGGGCTTGGGGATAGGGTTTACCTTGGGGATGAAGAAAACACCTAGGAGTCGTCACCTAGGGTTCCACGGCGTCTGCACCGAGGGGTGATCGCTGGAATCCGGGAAGAAGACTCTCCAAAATTCTGCAATGCCTTGGATCAGCCTCTAACACCTCTTTTTATAATAACATAAAGAGTAGAGCATCCCAATTAACGACTATGATTGGCCGGGGGAAAACCACTTAAATATAACAATAATAAACCAAAATATATAAAGTAATATATGATCTCAACTTGCGACGCGGATCCGGACACATCCGCGGCGTTGGATCGTATCCGGTCAAGTCCTTCTGCGCGAATACATGAACGTGGGTCCTTCCTTGCGGTGAACCCCTCCTGGTGCACGATCTGATGGATCCCCATCAATAAGTCACTTATCAAGTAGAATTGTCCTCAGTGTATCAAAGTTTGAAGATCTTAAGGGATGAAGGAAAATTATTCATCTACTCATCATCATGCCTAATTGTACTGACCCAAGGTTTCTCAAATGGGATGGAGAAGATTCTATGATCATGCATTTAAGTCTTTTACTCCAAATAGGGATTTTAATTTCCAAAGAAAGATGTGCTAGACCTCGTACTAGAAAAAATATGAGCAAGGAAATAAGCACTTCATTTGCTCTCAAGTACATGACCGGTAGATGGAAGGAGATAGTACACTAGATAAAGAAGGTATCGGGGACTAGTTAACCTCTCCCACACTCTATTCGGTATAGCCTGCTCAATTTGAGTAGGAAGTTGGTTAATGCATAGTTTTAGAGAAGAACATATGTAAGAAGTTCAAATAATTTTTCATTATCAGAGGGCTACACCAGATAAGTGAATCTTATTCTAGAAAGAAAAAAGACCTTTGGAAAAAATTACAAGCACGAACTAAACATGTTCACAAATTGATAGAACATAGACTACAGGGCAATGAACCTTCCTAACTAAAAATCTTGTAATATGGAGAAGCATGAAGCTGAGTGTAACTATTAGATTGAGTGCTGAAGTTGAATTCAAGGTTTTGTTCATAAAGAAACTAGTTTTCCCTAACACATTTCTTCATAAAGCACCAAAGACTCATGGAAGTCAGGTGCATGAATCACTTGATCCATTCTAACACTCTCAAACTGCTTACTGAAGAGTTTGGAACAAAATTATAACTAAATTTATGCCGGATATATCAACTCTCAAAAATAATTTGAACCCCAAAAAACCTATGACAGAGGGACAGCCACCTGTTTTTCTGCACTGATATATTTTCCCACGATCAACAAGGGGTTAGTTGTCATGTTTTTTTTCCTAGCCCCGATGTAGTAAATGTTTCTGACCTTTTCATCAACTTTTCAGTGTTAACATAAATGAATCTGAAGGCTTTCTGAAGGGAGGAGATTATCCTGTTCTCTCAGTGATGTCTGCTGGCCACGCTTTGAATGTTTTTATAAATGGGCAGCTGTCAGGTTAGGAACTGATCCTTGGACAATAGATATGCGCATTTATCCGTGGAATCGCACTGACAGATTTATAGATCAAAAAGACATTTCATTAAAATCCCAGATCGTGTTTCAGGCATGTCTTATGGGGGAATTGAAGATCCCAGACTTAAATATTCTGGAAGTGCAAAGTTTCAGGCTGGAAGTAACACAATTTCTATCTTGAGTGCATCAGTCGGACTTCCTGTAATGCTTATTCTGGACTTTTTGCCTAACCCCTCTCATACCCCAAAACTTAAAGTTAGGGCCTGTTTGGGAGGGCTTTCTAGCTCCTTTTCATTTTCTAGAAAACGCCACCGCACATAATAAATCGTTTGGAATGTCTACCAGTGGGAAAAGCTACCACCAAAAACTCTTTTTTCTCCTCTATTTGAAAAGTCACTAGCCTCCTACTTTTCAACTTTTCGAAAAGTAATTTCTCATCCCGATACACAGTTGATGCTATGAAAACATTTTACTCCTCTGGATCCAGTTCGACAATACTGCGAAAACACTAGTCTTTCTCTAAATGAATATTTCGCTCGGGCGCGATTTTTTCGCACGGGTGATTTTTTCGCCCTAACGCGAATTTTTCGCCCGGACGCGAAATTTTTGGCCCGGGCGCGGAATTTTTCGCCCGTGCGCGAATTTTTCTCCCGGGCGTGAATTTTCTATCGGGGCGCGAATTTTTGGCCCGGTCACGAATTTTTCGCCCGGACGCGAATATTTCGCCCGGGGGCGAATTTTTCACCCGGGCGCAGAATTTTTCAGCCGGGCGTGAAATTTTTCGCCTGGGTGACATTCTTTCGCCCTTGCGCGAATTTTCCACCCGAGCGCAAATTTTTTCACCCGAACGCGAATTTTTTTTTCCGGCACGAATATTTTGCCCGGGCGCGAATATTTCGCCCGGGCGCGAATTTTTTGTCGGGGCGCGAATTTTTGGCCTGGTCGCTAATTTTTCGCCCGGACGCGAATATTTCGTCCGGGCGCGAATTTTTCGCACGGGCGACATTCTTTCGCCCGAGCGCGAATTTTTCGCCCGGGCGACATTCTTTCACCCGGGCGCGAATTTTTCGTCCGGGAGACATTCTTTTGCCCGGGCGCGAATTTTTCACCCGGCCGCAAATTTTTTCACCCGGGCGCGAATTTTTTCTCCCGGCGCGAATTTTTCGCCCGGGCGCGAATTTTTCGCCCAGGCTCTGTTTTTTCGCCAGATTGTGAATTTTTCGCCCGGGAGCAGTTTGTTCCCCGGGGGCTGTTTTTTTGCCCGGGAGCGGTTTTTTTCCTCCGGACGCAGTTTTTTCGCGCGATCGCAGTTTTTTCGCCCGATGACAATTTTTTCACCCGTGCACGATGTTTTCGCCCGAGAGCGAAATTATCGCCCGGGCGTGAAATTTTTGCCCGGGCGCGATTTTTTCGCCCGGGGCGATTTTTTCACCCGGACTCGATTTTTTCGCCCGGGCGCGATTTTTTCGCTCGGGCGCGGTTTTTTCGCCCGGGCGCGGTTTTTTCGCCCGGGCGCGATTTTTTCGCCCGGATGCGGTTTTTTCGCCCGGTCGCGATTTTTTTCTCCCGGGCGCGATTTTTTTTGATCGGGAGCGTTTTTTCGCCCGGGCACTATTTTTTTCGCCCGGGAGCGAATTTTTTGCCTCGACGTGATTTTTTGCCCGTTCGTGGTTTTTTTGCCCGGTCGTGTATTTTTTTCGCTTGTAAGCTATTTGTTCCACTCGAATGCAATTTTTTTCGCTTTCGAGCAGAAATATCGCGTCCGTGCGAAAAATTCTCGTCTGTGCAAAAAATTCGCGCCCGGGAGAAATTTTCCCGCCTTGTCGAAAAATTAGTGCCCGTCCGAAAAATTCGCGCCCATCCGAAAAATTTGCCGTCATCCGAAAAATTCGGGCTCGTCCGGAAATTTCGCGCCCGTTCAAAAATTTCGCGTCCGTCCGAAAAATTGGCACCCGTCCGAATAATTGGGGCCCGGCCGAAAATATAGGTCTCGGCCGAAAAATTGGCGTCCAGGCGAAAATATCGCGCCCGGGCGAAAAATTCACGCCCGGGTGAGAAAAACCGCCACCCGGCGAAAAATTCACTCCCGGGCGAAAAAAACCTACCCCGGCGAAATAATTGCGCATTTTCCCCCTGACGCGCAATTTTAATAAAAAATTTACCGCAACGAAGATTTGTCAAACGGTTTATAAAGTGTTTCTCCTTTTTGAAAAGCTCTGCAAAAGAAGTTCACCCAAACAGTTTTCCTTTTCTAATAGACATTTTCCAAAAGCTCCTTTTTCTACCATCCTTTTGTCACCACTCCTTTCCTTTCTGAAAAGCCTTCCCAAACAGGCCCTTAAGCTTTTCCATAATTGATGCATTTGAATCATGTACAGAATGTCGGCGAGCATTTTGAAACGTGGAATGCTGGAGTTCTCGGTCCAGTGGTATTGAGTGGTCTTGATGAAGGATGGCGAGACTTGACATGGCAGAACTGGACTTACCAAGTTGGTCATCCCAAGCTCATTTCTCTTTCACTTCTGATTTTAACACTAAAAGAAGTCGCGATTCTATTGCTTATAGGTTGGATTGAAAGGAGAGGCTCTGAATCTTCATGCTCTCACTGAGAGTTCTTCTGTTGAGTGGGGAGAATCATATCCAAAGCGGCCACTGACATGGTACAAGGTGGGTGTTTTTTTAATATTCTAAAAAGAATTACAAGAGTTATATGGTGTAAGTTTGAGGAATTGTTAGGGTAGAAGGGTTGGACACAATGAATGAGTGTAATCTCACACACAGTGACTATTTATGTGATTTGGTAAAAAAAAAAACCTTTATACATGGCAGACAGAGAGAGTTTCCAATAATCAGAGACCATAAATTGTCGCCATAGTAAAAAAAAGAATACTTGCAATAAACAAGAGGAACTATGAAAACCCTTTAGTTTTCACATGCGGGCAAATTCTATAATGATACAGATTATGTACCCAGCTTCCCGAAGACAATATATGAATTGTTGCCCTAGTAAAAGAAACTGCAATAAAAGAAGTGGAACTAAGAAATCCTTTATAGTTTTTGTTCGATGCGGGTGCATTTTATAAGGATTCTTATTATGCACCCAGACTAAAATACAAGATAGATTCCACAAGATTGATGTATGAATCATGGTATATGTTGTTTCAACCCCCCAAAGTTTTATGAATTCGCCTCCCTTTTCATTCCTTCAGGCTTTCTTCGATGCGCCGAGTGGGAATGATCCATTGGCATTGGATATGAGCAGCATGGGGAAGGGGCAAATATGGATTAATGGGCAAAGCGTTGGCAGATATTGGCCTGGATATACAGCAGCTGGTGATTGCGGCCCATGCGATTATCGTGGAGAATACAATGAGAAGAAGTGCCAAAGCAATTGCGGGGAGCCCACTCAAAGATGGTACATGCTTTTAAAACCTTAAACATGGATTTCTTAGCTCCAATTTATGTGTTCTATTCTATGCAACTAATAGTCTGTTTGGAAATGCTTTCCGCCGCTTGTGTCTTCATTCTTGAGCACCAGACTTAGTTCTAGTCTGTTTGGGCTGCTGGAATCTACATCCCTAGATCTGTGGATGTCGGGCCACCGCACACTTAAACTTTGTGGGTGTTCAATGGATTTCTTGAATGGACATCGGCGGAGCAACCATCCACAAGGCACCCAAATGGCCGGTGGGCAATTCACAACCCCAAATAGGTCCTTAAGCAGCTTTCTCAGGGCCTGTTTGGGTGGTTGGTTGCGGTTGGAGATGATAAAACATTGTTCTTGAATGGAGCTCCCTCTTTCCGGTTAAAATCAGCCATAAAAATGCGTTTTGGGGGATCTATGGTTCCAAATGGAGGCCAATCAAATGGGCAAAAATAGCATTTGTGAACAAATTCCCAAACAAACAGAGCCTTTATGCTCCGATAAAAAGAGTGGTAAGAGAGCAGTGCAGCATTTGGATAGCATTCCAAAACATCACCACAACTGTCTAAATATTGACAGGCTTTAGTGTCAGTAACGTACCAATCCCAAAAAACAGAGTTTAGTTGAGAAAACTAACACAAGTTTCAAATGCATATAAAATGCTTATATTGCATTTAATTCCATTGCTTCATGATGCGGGTTCGGCAAGTGTACCGGTCGTACAAGTAATATAAATGGGCGAATTTTCCCAAGTATCGATCTTGCATGGAACACAGTAAGGTGGAGTTATCTTTTGAGGACTTGAGATTTAAGTTCTCGAGGGCGGATTATGACGGGGCTTTAGAATTGCAGAAACAATAAAACAAACTAAATCAACTACTCCTATGTAGGCTGCTATGTACTACTTCGCTCGGCGGAATGAAAACTATGCAGACCGCTATGCACCGATTCGCGAGGCGGATGGATGAGATTGAAGTTCTCGAGTGGCGAGAAGGCTTGCGGAATGGAGGGCATGAGTGATGATGGTGGGTGGCACACCTCAAGCACAAAAAACAAGATACTTTCATAGATATGAAATATGAATTAAAGAACAAGGTTTAGAGTGCACATCATCAAATAAATAAAGGATCTACTCATATACATCATTCCAAGAGAAGAAAAAGGTGAGGGATGCGACCGAATCCGGAGTCTTGTTGTAGATTTGCGATAGGAATTCCCGGGTTGTCAATCCGTATCCTAGCTCGATCCGAACTATCGTCCGAGGTAGAGGAGGGCTGCCACTTTCTCCTAATGAACCCGTCTTCTCCGGTAAACTACAATCCAACCACGTCCAAAGCTAAGATCTCCTTGCTTGGTGATTATGATGAGTGAATCCTTCTCGTTGAGGATCTGGATGATGGAGGCGGCCTAGGGAAAGAGTTCTAATGCATGGATGGAGGGAGGAAGAGGGCGAAGTTCTTCCTGCGACAAAAACGGCGAACTTGTTCAGACAAAGATGAAGTGATTCAAACTTAGGGCAACCTGCAGCTATTTAAAGAGAATCGCGTTAGAAAAGGTCACACCCGGTCGAACGCACGACCGTGCGTGAATCGTGCAAAATTTAACACATATCGCCTAACCTGATTCAGAAAGAGACCGTGCGTTTTTGATCACGCACGGACAAAACAGCCCGTGCGAGAACAAATCACACGATCATTGACAGAACACTGAAAAATCAGGCCAATAGAGCAGGTTGTGTGATTTCCTTCGCGCAAAACAGAGTAATTGTGCATCACAACGGACCAAAATGCGCACTTCAAGTGAGATTTGTGAATAAATGAAATATAAATAATAATGACCTTAAAGTGAAGTGCAAATGCGTGAAAATGAGCACAGATGAGTCCGAAAAACCGTATAAATATCGGACTCATCACACCCCTATACTTAACCATTTGCTCGTCCCGAGCAAATCATCCCTCAAGCGAACAAGAAAAACGTAAGATGACATAACAACTAAGAATGCAGAGTACCATACGAAGTCTCATACTCCCGCGCATAAAAATCTAGATGTAGCTTTTAATTATGCGAAATAGATTATAAATTTCTACAATGCGTATCCACGTATTATTTTTACTCGCAACTACAATCGCAGAGAATCCTCCGGTCACACGCAAGGAGAAAGCAGACTCATCGCTGAGGTGAGCATTGCCAAAGACCGGGGCTCGGGATAACCTTCAAAGAAATTCATCAATGTCGGTGACCATAAGCTCGTCTGTTCGCACTCTCTCCACGAAACTGGTTTGACTCAATGCGCGAATCAGTAAGATTTCAGGTTAGATATAGGGCTTGCGTTAAGGTAGGGTAAACAAAGATAAACATGAGGGCTCAACGCACCTAACCCAAACGAGCTAATGCACAAAAATCAACTATCCATGCACCACAATACAAGCGGGTACTCCACACCCCCAGATTTGGACTTGACTACATGGGTGTGTGCACTGATTACTTTCAAATAAATCATCTCATAAAGATTTTCAATCAAACTTTTCTTTATTTTCACAATTTTTTTCACAATTTTCATTTTTTTTTTCAAAATATTCAACATATAATATCAAATAAGCACATCCACATATCCAAAACATAATCACCACATCAACACCCCAATCATGATAATATAAAACAACTAAAACTCGGATTTGGGTGTGCGAGTAGGATCGGCTTCTTGGATTGGTTAGATATTGGTGGAGCTAAACCAAAAGATGTGTAGGCACAACGGGGCTAGCGAGGATTGAACGATAGGAATGGGCACAAGGCTCAACCGGGCAAAATGATGGCCTACATCACACTCGTGCGCTTGACTAACCATTTACTCATGCTATGAGAGTAGCTTGAGGCAAGTTCTTAGCCACCGAGAAAGACTATCCTTCCTCCTCACTCGAGAAAGACACATCACTTACGCTACCGTTGGATTGCACTGGATTCATTAATTACAAATAAAATAAACCGTGTCTACGTAGTTTAAAAGACATAAAACTAATTGCATACGAAAAAGTTAAGTCTACAAGGATTCCTACGCAAGACGCGAGCACTTGACTATGAGCACTGCACGAGTCAACATTTTACTTCATAACTTAATCCTATGCCAGCAAAGTGAACTTCCAAATCGCATAAAAGAAATCAATTCAGCACGAGACGTGCAAACAGCTAAGCACACACTCATGTGGATGCTGTGGTGTGCAAAGAGAATGCACCAAAATTATATAAAACTGAATTAAAAATGCTTCTAGTATGCAAATGAGACGTGCAACCAAGTGGGTAATGATCAAAACTCTTCCCCCAGGCTTAATCAAAACAATACTAATCATGATATAACAAGTAAGATTAAGAAGAGGACTAGGGAAGAGATTACCCAATGCTCAGCAAGTGAGCATAGCAGAAGACGCGTGAAAAACTAAGGTAACCCGCCATACGAAGAATCACAACTACCGCCTTCACAAATGGAAAATACATGTGGGGGTGAGCTCCGCAAAATCAAGGGAAAAACAAACAGACTAATCTAATTTGCAGGGGAAAGTAGGATAATTACTGGGGTTATTGTCCTCCCAGCACGATTTATTCGACATTTTAAGAGTTCTAGCTAATGGGTCTATGGAAAGAAAAATGAACATGTAACTGTTCCATTATCCGTTCAGCTAACGGGTACCGATACAGTGACAGAACAGTTACCCATCTACCTGAATAATAATATCTGTAGCCTGCAGGTAGATGAAAGATGAAGTAAGAAGAGGAGGAATCCTCGATCATCCTACCAAAAATATCCTTGCCAGGCAAGGTGCCGCCAACAGGGAGAAGGTCAAAGTCCTCCTAGGATACCTGTGAAAGCTCAACCTACACAAGCTTGGATGGAGAAGGGTGATCAAGTAATAAAAAGGAAGAAAAACTAAAATAATCATCAAGCGAGGGAGTGGTCCAGGTCTCACTCCCAATAGGTTTAGGTAGTAAAATATTGCTGGCATCATCGACAATGCTACAAGGCTCAGTAGGATCAACAGTGGCCTCGCTCATGATTTGGACTTCCTCCACTGGTGCCGAGGAAGAATCTTCATCACCTAGAAGGTTGTCCTCCTTCATAGGGACAGACACAACACATGGATCACATGCCTCAACCTGCGGCGCATCGTCAACGATGTCGTTAGAATAGAATGTACTAGAATGCACAAAAGGGGGAGGAATAGTGCTCGGATAAAAGTCAAGTATTGGTTCCTCGCAAAGATTCGAATCCATGTACAGGGATATATGCATAAGGGAAAGAGGCTCAGCCACGTCAGAGCCTAGATAAACTACACATCTACTGGTCGTGTCCACATTATTCTCTTCAAAATATGAAGGTGACATGGACACGTAACCAGAGGTCAAAGGTGTGCCGCCAGAGTAGGAATCGGGATAATCCGAATATTCGGCTCATCACCCTCGTCTAATTGTCGAAGATACTCGGCACAATCCTTCAGGGCGTGATCTGTGCTACAACAAAACAAGTACTGTTTGGTATTACTCGTCAGTCCTTGCGGGGATGGAGAGGAATACAAAAACGGTAAATGCGGCAAGGACGAGTGACAATAAAACTTGGGTACAGAGTATGAAGGACCAGAAGAGACCGGTGCTCCATGCACTGAGCCACGAGAATTATGCCTACTATCTCCCGTAGGGCATTTATCACTAGCGTGGGAGGTAACTCCACACCAACGACAACGGATATTAAATGCAGCCCACATTGTGTGAAATTAGCCAAATTCAAAAAATAAAAGCTTTTGTGTAAAATACTATATCCAAAAAAAATTCACTGCAACTACCTATATTAAAAATCTAAAACAGGAATATGAAGAAATAAAACACAAAGGTAAGTTATACTCAACGAAAAAGATTTCTACCTCTTGACTTCCTTTCCAGAAACTCGTGTTCCCCGGCAACAATGCCAAAAACATGATGCGCGTTCGGCAAGTGTACCAGTCACACAAGTAATATAAATAGGAAAATTTTTCCCAAGTATTGATCTCACGTGGAACACAGTAAGGTGGAGTTATCTTTCGAGGAGGACAAGAGATTGAAGTCCTAGAGGGAGGATTATGATGGGGCTTTAGAATTGCAGAAATCAAATAAAACAAACTAAATCAACTACTCCTATGTAGGCGCTATGCACTGCTTCGCTCGACGGGATGGAAACTATGCAGGCCTCTATGCACTGCTTCGCGAGGCGGATGGACGAGAAGTCGAGCGAAGTGGGCGAGAAGGCTTGCAGAATGGAGGGGGTGAGTGATGATGGTGGGCGACGCACTTCAAACACACAATAAACAAGATACTTTCATAGAAATGAAATACGAATTAAAGAACAAGGTTTAGAGTGCACATAATCAAATAAATAAAGGATCTACTTATATACATCATTCCAAGAGAAGAAAAATGCGAGGGATACGATCGAATCCGGAGGATTTGTTGTAGATTCGCGGTAGGTTGTCGGGTTATCAATCTGCATCCTAGCTCGGTCCCAACTATCGTCTGGGGTAGATGAGGGCTGTCATTTCCTCCCAATGAACCCGTGTTCTTTGGTAAACTACAATCCAACCACTTCCAAAGCTAAGATCTCCTTGTTTGGTGATTAAGATGAGTGAATCCTTCTCCTTGAGGATCCGGATGATGGAGGCGGCCTAGGTGAAAGTCCACCTAGTGCCAACTAGCTTCACCTATGGGGGGGGATAGGTGTCTTGTGGGGTTTTTGCGGAATTAAAAACTGTACCTGCACAAGTAAATCAAACAACACAGCACAGAAAAGACTCAAACAATTTATAGTGGTTCCCCGATTGGGTACGTCCACTTTCCCCCTTCGACCTATCTCCCAACCAGGGACGACTCGGTCACTTCACCAACTGGATTGAAATCCAATCCTTGCACTAACGGAAGGAACCCTTCCACACGTAGGAGTCACCACTCCCACAACACGGGTTGCACCCAACCCTTACAACTAGAGATCAATCGGTCCTTTACAAATAAATTGAAAATAGATTGTATAAGAAATACAAACAACTTATGGAGATTAAGGTGCTCTTTGTTCGACGACGTGTTCTTGAAGTCAACGAAGAGTCTACAACCTTAGATCTCTCTTGGAATGAACCTTCCCGAAACCGGCGGCGGCTAGGTTCTCGGAATAAGCGGCGGCGACGGAGAGCTGCTGCAGTGCTATGGGGATTCAAACTTCGTAGCAAAGGAAGCAAGGTCTTCCAACGGTCACACTAGGATCGGTCGTCTCGATCGATTCGGAAGGGGAAGGTTTTTCCCGATCAACGAATCAAGAGACAAGGGATCTCTGGTTAGACGCGTGAGACGCTATGCTAGCCTAAGCTTCTGTCGCCGGAGATCTGGAAGAACTTGAGATCAACAGCGACGACAACTGCACGAACGACGGAGGCGTTCGGCGGAGCAAGATCGCGCGTTAGGGCTCGACGGCGGCTTGTCTTTTGAATTCGCGTATCTCGTTCTCGTTCCGCTCATACATACGGAGGTATATATACCTTAGGTCAAGCACATGACCGTTGTGGGCCCCACCCACAAAAAGACCTAAGTCCGGTTCGAAATACCGCAGGTAACATGGACCGGTCCAGAAAGAATCGGAAAATTTCCCAAGTCAAATTCGGCGAGAATCATAGGTGATTCTCGACGAATCGGCGAGAATCACCTACGATTCTCGCCGAATTCTACTTAGCCGAATTCTGGATGCACTGATATAGAAGCCGGGGAGAATCGGCGGGAGTCACACTTGATTCTCGCCGGATCGTCGAGAATGCAAAGTCATTCTCGACGAATCGGCGAGAATCACTTAGTGATTCTCGACGATTCTGCCTTAGAGAAATTTCTGGCGGCGTTGAGACTGCCGGCTCCAACCGGCGAGAATCAGCTAGTGATTCTCGACGATTTGGACTTAGACGATTTTTCGTCTTTCCACCCGTGAGCTGGTCTTTGGCCCATCCTTGCTCCTTGTCTGCTCTTGATCTTTCATGACCTCTGTGCTTGGAAATAAGTACACTCCAATAGAGAGAGTACACGTAAGACAACACACTGATCTGCTCAACGAGGGATTACGTTGTGCAGAACCATGTATATTGACCTACTGCACCCTGACATTGGTGTGTAATTAGCAATGAATAGCTGCAAGCACAACTAGAAGGATTTCATCAAATACATAGTCAATTCACCTTAGCTTGTTCAGGGGCTTCTTCAAATCAGGTACATTGTGGATACAATACCCAACACTAGGGAAAGAGCCCTAATGCATGATGGAGGGAGGAAGAGGGCAGAGCTCTTCTTGCAGCAAAAACGATGAACGTGTTCAGACAAAGATGAAGTGATTCAGACTTAGGGTAACCTGCGGCTATTTATAGAGAATCACATTAGAAAATGATCACACACTGTCGAAGCACGACTGTGCGTGAATCGTGCGAAATTTAACGCACAAAAATCGCCTAGCCTGATTCAGAAAGAGACCGTGCGTTTTTGATCACGCCCGGACAAAACGGTCCGTGCGAGAACAAATCACACGGTTGACAGAACACTGAAAAATCAGTCCAACAGTGCAGGTCGTGCTATTTCCTTCGCGCATGGTTAAATCCAACCATGCGTGAAGATAATACACGGGCAATAATAACATAAAAATTTAGACAAGAAAGACGAGGTTGTGTGATTTGGTCACGCACGGGCAAAACAACCCGTGCAAGAGCAAATCGCATGGCCCGGGGAAGATCGCCAGAAACCAGAGTTGTAGGCATCGCACGATCGCGCCGATCATGCGTGAAGAAAAACGCACGACCGTGCAATTCCTACAGGGAAGAACCTGGACAGCATTGAAGATCTGCCCACATGCACAACAAACAACAACTGGGAACACACCTTTAACACACACAAAATAGAAAGAAAAGAATAAAACAGGACTAGGGAGCACCATGTGCTTACCCCCAACAAAACAATGCGCAATTGTGCACCACAACGGGCCAAAAGGTGGACTTCAAGTGAGATTTGTGAATAAGTGAAATATAAGCAATAATGACCTGAAAGTGAAGTGCAAGTCCGTGAAAACGAGCCCAGATGAGTCCGAAAAACCCTATAAATATCGGACTCAACACTTCACACTACCACCTATAAATTATGTTTTATTAGCTTGTCATACTTGTTGCGTGTCACTCGAATCACTTGTGAACTGATCAAAAACGTGCCGTCCTAGCTCGTGAACGGATCGACCGCGCAAATAGTCACAAAAAATGCTGATGGTTGGCAAGAAAGTTTTTTACGTGGAAAACTCAGGAAAGGGGAAAAACACGGGGTCAGGACCGTGCTGGCCAAACTTCACTATATCTTGGTGTGTTACAAGTGAAAGTAGAAAACTCGAGGGCGACAGACTGCCTCTCGTTACAGTAGTAGTCGAATAACTTTCGAGGGTGACAGACCACTGTTCAAAAAGCTAAGTATTTTTCCAGACTGCTGGAGTCGGCAAGAAGTATAATGATGGAGGATGTGCTCGGAGTAATATGGAAACTGCGGCGGGTGCTCGGAGTTGGGAATAATGTGCTCGGTGTAATCTAAAAACTGTAGCTGTTGCTCAGAGTCGGAAGCAATGTGTTCAGTGCAATCTGGAAACTGCAGCTGGTGCTCGGAGTCGGGGGCAATGTGTTCGGTGCAAATATGGAAAGCAGGATCAATGATGGGAGCAATGTGCTCGGTGCAATCTGGAGTCCGCACTGGTGCTCGAAAGCATGATCAATGTGCTCGGTGCAATCTTAAATTTGCAGCTAGTTCTCTGATTGCGAGCGGCGGAGTATGAAGCGATGTGCTCGACGCAATGTGATCAGAGCAATGTGCTCGGTGCAATGTGCTCAGTGCTATGTGCTCCTAGCAATATGCTCGTAGCAATGTGGTCTGTGCAATGTGGTCGGTGCAATGTGGTCGGAGCAATACACAAGATATCTTCGAATGCTTGCGGGAAATCTTCAAGGGATCTTCAAAGACTTTCAATGATCTTCGAGGATTTCTTTGAGCGCACATGACGATTTTCGAAGGATTTTTCTAGAGCTCTCTTGGGCGTATAAGGCAATGTGAAATGAAATGAGGGCCTAGGGGAGCTTTTATAGGTTTTGAGGTTAACATTTCCATAATAAAGTCATTTTGGTGTTCTGCTATATACACAACATTACCATATAGTGTGTTTTGTGCATACCCATTATGGGTGGTTTTATGGCTATGCGCACACCCATGATGAGTTTCATTGTTATGCACAGACCCATGATGAATTATATGTTTATGCACACACCATAACCATATAATTTACCATACGCACACCGTCATGCAAATTTCTATTATATGCATACCCATCATGCGGATTTCCACTATTCGCACCCTGTCACCATATATTTTATTTGATGGGGCATGACCGAGGTAGTGGAGGCGGACCGGGCGGCGGCAGCCGCCACCCGGTCGTGGTGGTTTGTTACCGGCGGTTGCCGTCGTGCATCGTCGCATGCGGTCACGCGGTGTTCCTGGGCGGTTTGGATCGTGTAGTTAGTGGGCGGTTCTTCAGTCAACCTCTCTCCCTACTAAGTTGGAAGAAGTGGGTTCTCCCCTTGCTATTTGCTGCCCATTTTGCAATAAAAATCATCTATTTGTCCGAAACTTTTATTAAGGAACCCCATCAATATTATAGTAATAAAATAAAATCAATAAGATTTATTTCTATCGCTTAAACAGAGCCTAAAGAATCTAAAATTTTCAGGTACCATATTCCTCGCTCATGGCTAAACCCAACAGGAAACTTGCTGATTTTGTTTGAAGAGTGGGGCGGTGATCCATCTGGAATTTCGCTTGTGAAAAGAAGTATAGGGAATGTTTGCGCTTATGTTTCTGAATGGCAGCCATCGATTATTAGCTGGCGTACCAAAGTAAACGGAAAACCAAAGGTTCGACTTACTTGTGAGGAAGGAAAAATGATGTTGAGCATAAAATTCGCGAGCTTTGGTACTCCACAAGGTGTTTGTGGAGGCTACTCGGAAGGGAGCTGCCATGCTCACAAGTCCTATGACATATTTGAGAAGGTAAAATTCATTCCTTTTTGTCAGCTCTGAGCATTCGGGTTTTAAAGATTCAAAGTTGAGAATTTTTATTCTGCGCAGAGATGCATTGGAAAACATTCGTGTGCAGTAGCCGTTGTTCCCGAAGTTTTTGGCGGAGATCCGTGCCCAGGAGTAATGAAGTCAGCTGCAGTCGATGCCATTTGTGGGTAGAATCATGAACTTACACACAGGAGAGTTACCCGATTCTTAAGCATCAACTTATATGTACAACTTGGTTTCAGTAGATAATTAGATGTTGGAACTGAAAATTGTTTGATGAATTGTGGAGCTTGAAGATTAGAATCGAGATAGGGATTCTTCGTAGAATTTTAGATCACGGAGAATCTGTAGCAGAGTCTTCGTAGAGCTTTTAGATCATGTTGAATCTTAGTGGAATTTTCGTACGGAATTTTGACGCAGAAGATGAAGAAGAAGATTCTCAGTGCCATTGCTTGTCATTAGATTGAGGTTGGTATATACTGCTGTCCAAGTTACTGGAGCATCTTGATTCAAAGATGATGTCCTGGCAATTGTTTTGTCAGTTTGGAATAATATTAAATAACTATATTAATATCTAACAGAATAGCTTGTTACATAACTCTTTCACTTTTTCTATGTACGCATTTATGTATATAGTATATAAATATGTACGAATGTACGTACTAACAGCTGTATGAGCCCCCTCCCTCCAGGGGAAAATTTTTACGGACGGGTCTCGTTCCCAAATGTAGGAACGGGTTTAAAATACAGTTGAAAATCAATACTAAAATACAGTTGTACTCTAAAAATAAACAGGTTTAAAATACAGTTGAAAATCAATACTAAAATACAGTTGTACCCTAAAAATACAGTTGAAAAGTTCAATATTAAAATACAGTCGTACTTTAATATTGAACTTCAACTGTATTTTTTAAAGTACAACTGTATTTTTCTCTTGAAGTGCAACTGTATTTTAAACTCGTTCCTACATTTGGGAATGAGATCCGTCCCTAAAATTTTTTCCCCTCCGGGACTATGGCATTGAGGTTATTTTGATGGTCGTTTTCCTTTAAATAGTATGAATATAAAAGACGACATTTGTGATCCTCAAACATTGCCTTCAGTTTTTTTTGGAGTTATCACACAATCTCTTTATTTTTTTTAAAGGTGCAAAATGGAAGAGAGAGAAAGGGAGTGAGATTCTATGGTCTTTGATAAACATTTAACCGATCATTTTAGCTTGCACACAACATTGTTGAGGTTGCAGGTCACCTTCAATGCCTTGGAATGCTTCGTCTCCTCATCATTGAATCGTTCCTGAAGAGGAGGAAATTTGAAAGTTAAAGACCGGTCTTTTACACTTGGGCATAATGCGGAGGTGGATGAAAAACGACCGGTCCGGGACCTTTTAGGACCTGTCCACCGGTCCCAGCCGGTCATCAAAAGAAGGAAAATTGGTCCCGGATCGGGACCGGTTTGAGCGGGACCGGTCCGGGACTGATTGGTGGAGTCCGATATTTGTAGTGTTTTTCGGACTCGTCTGAGCTAGTTTTCACGCTTGTGTACTACACTTTATAGTGTTTATAGCTTTTATTTCATTCGATCAGTGATTGCACACTTAGTGCACGTTTTGGGTCCGTTGTGGTGCGCAATTGCGCTCCATTATTGTTGGGGGTAAGCACATGGTGCTCCCAAGATATTGTTTTGGTTTCTATTGTAGTTTTGAGCATGTTGGGGGTGTGCTTAAGTCAATTTGAGAATTCTAGGGAATCGCACGATCGTGTGTTTTTCCTTCATGCACGGGCGTTCTGCCAGTGCGTAACCTTTGTGCTGAAATGTGGGTTTAGCCACTACCTGTGCGTTTTAATCGCGCATGATTGATTTCAATCGTGTGAGAACAAAT
This sequence comes from Platanthera zijinensis, assembly GCA_039513925.1. Lineage (NCBI taxonomy): Eukaryota > Viridiplantae > Streptophyta > Magnoliopsida > Asparagales > Orchidaceae > Platanthera > Platanthera zijinensis. Next base: position 55,026,635 of record CM077091.1, on the reverse strand, counting down.
CGCACGGACGACCTGCTTGTCCAGACTTTTTGTGTTTTTTGTGCTCGTGTGTTTTCTTCATGCACGGTTGATTTCAATCGTGCGAGAGGAAAATTGCACGGGCTCGTGTTTGGTCTGAAAATCTCAGTTCTGTCTCTACCCGTGCGTTTTTGTTCGCGCACAGTTGATGTAACCGCGTGTGAAGGAAAATCGCACGGGCGGACCCTTGTCCCGATGTGTTTTATTTTTCGTAAGTATCGCACGGATCGAACGCACGATCGTGCGTTCGACCGTGCGGTACCTATTTTCTAATAGGTTCCTATTTAAGCGCAAAATTCCGTCGGGACAAGGATTCGCTCCATTCCGGCCCTAGAAGACCCGTTTTTCCCCATTCCGCTGCATCACCTCCGACCATCATCCCGAGGACCTTCGACTAAGCTTGTCTCACAAATCTCTTGCTAGAGCTTCTTCTCGGCCTCCTCCATGCAAACTTCCAAGTGCCATTTCTAGGGATTTCTCGCCGCACTCAGAGAGTTCTCCGGTAAAGGTCGTGATCGAAGGCTATTGACGAAGAAGACAGGTAAAATGGAAGAAGGTGACAACTCTTCTAGACCCCAAATGGTAGTCGAAGTCCGAGCTCAGACGAGGCTTGAAAACCCTCGATTTCGTCCATGAAACTTGGATGAGTCTTCGTGCTTCGGTTGTATTCTTCCCTCCTTTCCATTTGTAGTACATTTCTTTTTGAATTATTGGTTGTTTGTTTGTGGTTGTGTAAACCCTAATTTCTTATTAATACAATCTTCCATGTCTATGCGATTATCTTGTGGTTTATGCTTGCAAGGAGCGCCCCCATCTCATCTCGTCACCCCCACCATCGTGTGAGTGCCGCACTAGCATTTGCTAGTCACGTGCGTTGCAAAGAGGTGCTCTGTCGTGAACCATTCCATCCGCTAGCCTTCTTGGACATCCCTTGCAAAGCGGTGAAGGCAACCCGCACTAGTAATTTAGTTGTTCGTTTTCTTTGCTTAAACCAAAACCAAGCCTTATTTTCTTTTAACCCTTACAATTGATTTTTTACACAATCGAATCACGCACCCCAACCTGCGTTCCTTGAGAGATCGATACTTGGGGAGCTCCTCCCACACTTTATATTACTTAAGCGACCGATGCACTTGCCGTCAAGTTTTTCACGTCGTTGACAGGGAGTGCAGTTGGCATTGTGATTTTTTTCTGTTTGGGAAATTAGTTGTAAAGGTTTCTAGTTGTCTTAGTTTTTTGTTTCCTTCCTTTTATTCTTCTTGTTCAAAGTTTAGGTTGCTTCAGTTGGTTGTTGTTGGGTGTAGTGTCGCGCACAACATTGTTTTTCAGGGAATCCTTGCTTTCTTCGTGCCATGTAGGCTTGCTTTAATATCCGTTGCGATTGGTGATGAGATGTTTCTCATGCGAGTGATAGATGCCCATCGGGGGATGGTGGTTATAGATCGAAAGGCTCAGTGTCTCGAGCACCGACATCATACGGTACTTCATACATTGTGCCTAAGTTCTATGGCTATTCGTCCGCGCCGCGCACACCATTTTTGAATTCGACTCGGCCCCATTTGGACTAAAGAAGAATACATAACATTGCCTATTTTGTTGGAGCATGGATCACATTCTGAAGGATTGTGTTGAGTACCTCTGCTAGATGGACGAGGATGATGAGCTAGATATCTGAATTGTCTCAAGTCCTGCCTCGGTCTGCACACCTTCTACCTCCGGTTATGTTTCTATATCACCTTCGTGTTTCGAAGGAATGGTGTGGATGCTCCCGTTGGAGTTGTGGCTGATTTGTGCCCCGATATGGTTGCACATGTACCCTCTATTCATATATCATCTTGTATGGATTTGATTCTTTGTGAGGAGTCAGTGCTCGATTTTTCGCAGAGCACTATTTCCTCCTTTTTTGTGCATAATACTACATTTGTTTTTGACATTATTGTTGAGGATGCCTTGCAGCATGATGTAGGTGCCTACAGTGTTGTGCCCACTCCTATTGAGGATGACGTTCTCCAAGGTGTGGAGGTGATTACTTCAGTACCGGTTTAAGAAGTTCAAGTTATGGAGGAGGCCACTGTTGTTCCTGCCGACTGTTACGATATTCTTGATGATGCCGACAATTTACTTCTATCTCAACCTATTGGGAGTGATACCGGGATCGCTCTCGAAGTTGCTATTTTTTATGTCAATATTCTAATTTGTTTGTTGATCCTATTCTCGTGCATGATTCCTTACAGGATTCCACATTGGATCCGATTTAGGAAGTAGTCGAGCCTGTTGTGCTGCCCGATGAAGGAATGAACCACTTTCAAGTGGAAACATGTTGGGTATTGTATCCACAATTACCTGGATTTGAGGAAGCCTCCTGTCAAGCTAAGATGAAGTCACAATGTATTTGATGAAATCTTTCAAGTTGTGCTTGCAGTTATTCCTCGCTAAGTATACACCAATGTCAGGGTGCAGTAGGTCAATATACACGGGTCTGTGCAACGTAATCCCTCGTTGAGCAGATCAGTGTGTTGGCTTACGTGTACTCTCTCTATTAGAGTGTACTTACTTTCAAGCATAGGGTTTAGAAAGATCGAGAGCAGACAAGGAGAAAGGATGGGCCAAAGACCTGCTCACGGGAAGAAAAGATGAAAATCGTCTAAGTAGAAATCGTCGAGAATCACTAAGTGATTCTCGCCGATTCGACGAGAATCAATAGTGATTCTCGCTGAATCATCGAGAATCACTCGCTGGTTCTCGCCGAATGCTGCCGGCCGTCTCAACGCCGCCCTGAATTCTGCTAAGGCAGAATCTGCGAGAATCACTAAGTGATTCTCGCCGAATCGTCGAGAATGATCTTGCATTCTTGTCGATTCGGCGAGAATCAATTATGATTCCCGCCGATTCTCTCCGGCTTGCTATTTCTATGTAGCTAGAATTCAGCTAAGTGGAATTCGGCGAGAATCGTAGGTGATTCTCACCGATTCGTCGAGAATCACCTACGATTCTCGCCGAATTTGACTTAGGCAAATTTCTGCTACTCTCTGGACCGGTCCAAGTTAACATGCGCTGTTTGGAGCCGGTCTTAGGGCTTCTTTTTGGTGGGGCCCACAACGGTCATTTTGGATGACCTAATGTATAAATATATCGGTATTGTTGAGCAGCAGAAGAACGAACAGAAAAGAAGAAAAGCCGAGCCGCCGACATGACCTAGATCGCGAGGCTTGTTCCGTCGCCGTCGCCGCTCGTGTTAGTTGGTCGCCGCCGCTGATCGTGGTTACTTCCTGATCTCCCGACGACAGAAGCTCTATCTCGCAACGCGTCTCACGTGTCCTTCTTGAGAACCTTTGTCTCTTGATTTGTAGATCGGGAATACCTTCCCTATCCGAATCGATTGAGACGATTGATCCAAGAAAGACCGTTTGTAGACCTTGCCGGCTTAGCTACGAAGTTTGGATCTACATAGCATCGCCGCCTCATTCTTTGCCGCCGCCGATCTAGAGAAGATCCTTTCCAAGTGAGATCTAAGGTCGTGGACTCTTCATCGTCTTCAAGAACACGTCATTGAACGAAGAGAGACACCTTATTCTCCATAAGTAGCTTGTATTTCTTATACACTCCATTTTTAATTTTGTTGTAAAGGAACGTTGGTTCCTAGTTGTAAGGGTTGGGTGCAACCCGTGGTGTAGGAGTGGTGACTCCTTCGTTTGGAAGGGTTCCTTCCGTTAGTGTGAGGATTGGATTTCAATCCTGTTGGTGAAGTGACCGAGTCGTCCCTGGTTGGGAGATAGGTCGAAGGGGGAGAGTGGACGTACCCAAATCAGGGAACCACTATAATTTGCCTGTGTATTTCTGTGCTGTGTTGTTTGGTTTATTTGTGCAGGTACAATTTTAATTCTGCAAAAACGCTGCAAGACACCTATTCCCCCCCATAGATGAAGGTAGTTGGCACTAGGTGGACTTTCAAGTGGTATCAGAGGGAGGTTACTCATCAAAAAGGTTCACACCTTGAGTAGAATCCTGCCACCAGTGTCAACAAAAATGGAGCTGGATTATGATATCTCTCCGTTAAGACTCCCCACGTGCACAAAGGAGTATTATCCCATCTGGAAGATGAGAGTGTCTTTTCACTTGGAGGCTATCGATCCTCAGGCATCACTCATCTTGGAAGAGGGTCCATTCATTCCCATGAAGACCTCCAGCTCTGGAAAGGATATCCAAATCCCCAAGTGCATTACTGAGATGTCTGAGACTGAACTCTCATTGTACAATCTGGATAAGATGATTCGTCAGATCATCATTGATGTCTGGTCTGGACCTTCTCGATCTAGACTGGAAAAATGTAGGACGGCCAAGGCAATGTGGCAAACCATCTCAGACCTCATGGAGGGATCAGAGAAAGCAGGGACTAGTTGTCAACAAGAGGATGAAGCCTATGTGGGGGTCCTCGTCTCTGAAGACGAAGGTAATGACCAATCTGTCAGTATCAGGGCTCCAGTGTCCTTGTCGGAGACTGAAGAAGAAATTGAGGAAAGCAGTTCTGATGAAGCTGACTCAACGGTCTCTGCCGATCTTAACAGTAACTCTGAAGAGCTGAATCAGGAGCAGGTAACTTCCTTATCTTGCCCCTCTTCCCTTGATGTTCCTGAAGACAGGAATAACTCAGATGGCTGCCCATCTAATGATGCACGGTATATGGAGAATTTCAATCAAAAGATTGAAAATCTTGATTCCCTGGAGAGTGCCCTTCAGAAAAGCAACTTACTTGTTGAGGAGCAAGCTAAAGAGATTGCTCGACTGAAGACCTTGATGGATCTCCAATTGGCATCCATCAAGGTAAAGGACTCAAAAATCTCAGATCTAGAGAGTCGTCTAGAGAATGAGAAGAGGATAGTGTCTAACTTTTCCAAGGTAGATGCTATCAAGAGAAAAAGTGAGAATGGGTGGATCTCCCGAATTCTTAATTCATGGAGAAATGGGGAGACTGTGTTCAGACCTCCCACCACAAGTAGGAAGGGCACTCATCATGCCTTCAGGTATGACCACAAGAACAACCGTGGTCACTGCAAGGATGACCAGCCCTCATGTGGAAACAACCACAGTGCAAGGGCTGTCATGGCCACCCATGAGAGAATACCTAAGGCTCATCCTGAACAATTTGTATTCTCGGCCTCTGCCCCAACTCATCATGAATCTGCCGGAACCAGCTCTCACGGCAGTACTGTCCACCCTAGGACACAGGAAAGGGGGGTCTAGAAAAATGTGGTAAGCTCCCGTGGGGCCTTTGGGAGCGTGCTGACTGAAAGGAAGGCACCACCTCCCAGGCCTCATGACTCGCACCACATGCATTCTTTCCTCCCTCCAATGTGTCAAGGCGGAAAAGGCAAAGTTGTGAGCAGAACCGGCTCTATCCCGTTTAGACCTGAGATCATGACTACCTTAGTCAGTAGGTCAGGTCTGAAAAGGCGATACAACATTCACGAGTGTTGGTGCTGTGGCAAGGTGGGTCACTTTGCCATAGATTGTTAGCACAACCTTTCTGTGTCAAGGGCAGGGGCATATCCACCTCCTCTGGGCAGAGTTAGCCTTCCTGACAGGATTCCTGTGGGAAGGCATTCGAGTTTTTATGCTGACAAGAACCTAGGACCCAATACATATTGGGTTCCTAAGGTAAGGTAATTCTCTTTTGCAGGGTAGTCTTGGTTCCCGTAAACTTGATGGGAACCAGACAGGAGATGTTCCAAGAATGACTTGGAACAAGTATCTGGAATAGGAGCAGTGCCATCGACACAGGCATACTCAAATTGACCACCTGGTGTGCCTTAAACAGAAGATCTAAATGATAAATCTTATAATCCCAGGTACTTGCATTCAGTTTCAATATTTGAGTCATATTGTATCGATATTTACATATATATATATATATATATATATATATATATGTATATTTACATATCCACACAAATTTGTGAATTCCTTCTCTCGAAAGTAAATGGTTATGTGTATATATACACATATATGCTTGTACACCTAAGGAAAGATTAAAATTGTAAAATGACCTTTAGATACAATTTAAAGAATTCTTGGTAGATACACACTTATACATATGAAAATGAACCTCAACAGGCATAAGTCAGCCCACTAAAAATTAAGAAGGTACGTCAATGGGAGTTACAAAAGATTACAACTGATATCAGAATATTGTGTTCATCTCGATCGAGCAATAACTTAATAAATTTGCCTGCCTCGGTTATTGTCTAGGGTGCACCAGAATTAATTTGCATCCTTACAAAATTATTGAACTAGGGTATAACATAGTCCTTATGCCTCATAATGCTGTGTGAAAAATTCCGTCTAAACTCTCGGTACAAAACAGTTAGGAAAATCTATCGGAATCACGTCGAACCCGCCCGGTTCGCTACTGTATATATAGATCATGTAAATCCCGCCGATTTCTCCCTACGCCTTAATCCCGTCGATTCGCCTTCCTATTACACTAACATCCCACCGATTCGCTGGTTCGTGTTCTTCCCATCGATTCGCCTGGTTAGTGGATTCCCTTCGATCGCCCGAACCCAACAGAATCGCACAATACCGACACCATCCCATCGATCACAGCTGTGATCGCCAAGGATCTCTTCTGTGTCTCCGACGACTAAGAACAAAGGACGGAAGGGCTTCCACTCGACATTAGGGTAACTGTCTATTCCAGTTCTTCCTCCTTTTTAGTGGCTTGTCTAATGTGTAGCCTCCTACTAGGATCGCTGATAAGATATCGACTTGGGTATTTCCTCCCTAGGTCTATAATGGCTCCAAGAACCACCGCCGGCCTGGTCACTGGATGTGAACTAGTTCGAACCGGTTTTTCACATGCCTCAGATGAGTTCAGGAACATCATCCTCATGCTTGAAGAGGCTGGACTCACCTTTATACTGGAGCACCCCTGCAAGATATTGGATAAGGAGGTGATGGAGTTCTTTGCGACCGCAAAACTTCGGGATGAAGACACTGTCATCAAGTGTAAGATTGCCGGTGCTAGGATCAAGATGTCTGCAAGGAAACTGACTCGATACTTGCAGCTTTCCAGCTCTGATCACGAGGATTATCTGGAAGAACAAGATAGAGCCAGGACTCTTCTGTTCTGCGGCCTTCCCAGAGGAATCAAATCCATCAAAAGGAAGGAGATGAACGAGGAAGGCAAGCTTCTATCTGACATTGTTGGGAAAGTCCTGATATGTAAACCAGGCTCCCACGATCATATCTCAGGGGAGATGTTTAAGATCTTAATGGTCATCGTCTGTAGAAAGCAATTCAACTGGGGGGCCATGCTGTTTGAGAAAATTAAGGACACTCTGAGAACCCCCAGCTTTGGACGGATCATTAGTCTTTATCTAAACCAACTGGATGGAGATAAGTTTGATATGAGCAAAGGAGTTTCCATCCACTATCTGAAGAAGATGGACTCTAGTGTATTTGATAGATGGGAGAGACGGATAGGGAAAGCTGTCGTGGGAGAAGAATGAGATGAATCTCCGGCTGTGTCACATAGGGCTGAGGACAATAGAACTCCAGCAGATTCCGTGGCTGTCCCCGGTGAAGTTCCTGATGTACTGACTGCAGGAACTGAGGGGGAGCCTCTACCCGCTCCTGCTGATGTCATATCTGATATCTCTCAGATAGCTAGGGATGCAGTTGAGAACCTGCAAGAAGGAAGTTTGGATGTGAAGAAAGATGGGGCGGCCCTGAACAATACTGATATGGGAGATGGAGGTGCTATTCTGTAGGATGATGAACTGGATGTGTACGATGCTGCTGATGAGAATGAGAATATGGATGATGAGGAGGAGGAAGAAGGAAATGAGAGGGGTGAAGAGATGGATCATCGAGATGATGCTGAAGTTCCATCTGGGGAACGAGCTCCTGAGGAGTCTGGTGCTCAAATGGAGGGGGAGTTCTCCCAGCAACTATCGGTAAGCATTCCTGAAAAACCTACCGAGGCTGCCCAAATTCCCCTGTGTAAACAGTACTTGTGTCCAGCTCACCAAGTGCATCTGCTGAAGAGCCAGATCAAGGCTTGCCTGAAGATCATCCACTGCAAGCCAATCTGGCAAATCATACTGTCAATATAGTTCAAGGAATTCTAGATGAGCTAAAGGCCTCGTTTGAGAAAACACAAGCCAACGTGCTCAAAAGGGTTAAAGAATCTGAGGATCTAATGTTAAAGAACATTGTGGAAGTCAATCACAAGTTGGACGTTATGGAAAAGAAATTCGAGGCAAAGTATACTAAAGCCGGCACAGCTGTCTCTCTGCTGATGCAAGGTCTTAAGAAGAACACGGATGATCTGGCTGTCGTTAATCAGAACGCATATGTTGTGGCAGATAACATTCAAAAATTTGATGTCAACATGGTGACCCAAAACGCCAATCAAAAGACACTGCTCGCTGAATTTACAAAAACTGTGAAACACATCGATGAGTCCCTGCACGCTTGCGCAAACTCAATTGCAGTGGAAGCCAAAAAGGGGGAGGAAGAGTACAAAGCTAAGATGGCTGGGCTTCAACAGATAATCATCGAAAATTTCAATCAGTCTAATAGGTATGCTCTTAAACTCTAACAAAATCATAATTGACACCTTCAATCAATCAAATAGATAATAATTGACAAATTCGATCAATCGAATAGGTATGTGTTTGAAACGGCCCATTGGTTAGTACAACAAGCCTCGGGCATACACGTTCCCGTTGCTCCTCCGGAGCAAGAGGAGTATACTGCTGCTGCTGCTGAAGAAGAGGCAAGTATTGAAGAAGTTATACTGAGTGAGGATGAAGCCAAGAAGGCTGCTAGGGCTGTTGCAAGAGCAGAACGCAGTGGCTGGTTTGATCAAGAAGCCCTAGCAAAAGCTAAAGGCAAAAGAAAAATTCAAGAAGGAACCTCAAAGGAAACGCCAACTGAAAAGAGAATCAGACTGAAGGAGGATGAGGTGCAAAATGAAAGGTGGAGCCCAGTATCAAGAAGCATCATTTTGGACACATTTGTGTTATAACAGAGGGGGGAGATAAAAAGGAACGATGTCTAAAGTCAGTACGAGTGGGAGCTGCACAAGACCTTTGAAGCCAAAAGAAACATCTTCTTCAGGTCCAAGACTGTGGAAAATAAAGCTCCCCCTCCCAGATAATACCCTAAGCCAAAGGAATACTTTGAACGTCAAAGCAGCAAGCACTTGGCGCAGCAGCTAAAAGACGAAATAGCTAAGGATAAAAAGATTTAGGAATTTAGCTAATGTACTCCTTATGTTTTTATTATTATCATCATGTATACATATGAACAATTAGCGTGGATATCTATATATATATATATATATGTAAGTTGATGATTGTCTCTCATATTGCTCTGTTTACTTTTATTGTTCCTCTCTTGTTTTAATGCATGTATTATCTGGATTGGTGAAATTCATCTTAGCTAGTAGGATTTTGGCTTCTTCAAATAGGGGAAGATTGTTGGGTATTGTATCCACAATTACCTGGATTTGAGGAAGCCTCCTGTAAAGCTAAGATGAAGTCACAATGTATTTGATGAAATCTTTCAAGTTGTGCTTGCAGTTATTCCTCGCTAAGTATACACCAATGTCAGGGTGCAGTAGGTCAATATACACGGGTCTGTGCAACGTAATGCCTCGTTGAGCAGATCAGTGTGTTGGCTTACATGTACTCTCTCTATTGGAGTGTGCTTACTTTCAAGCACAGGGTTTAGAAAGATCGAGAGCAGACAAGGAGAAAGGATGGGCCAAAGACCTGCTCACGGGAAGAAAAGATGAAAATCGTCTAAGTAGAAATCGTCGAGAATCACTAAGTGATTCTCGCCGATTCGACGAGAATCAATAGTGATTCTCGCCGAATCGTCGAGAATCACTCGCTGGTTCTCGCCGAATGCTGTCGGCCGTCTCAACGCCGCCCTGAATTCTGCTAAGGCAGAATCAGCGAGAATCACTAAGTGATTCTCGCCGAATCGTCGAGAATGATCTTGCATTCTCGCCGATTCGGCGAGAATCAATTGTGATTCCCGCCGATTCTCTCCGGCTTGCTATTTCTATGTAGCTAGAATTCAGCTAAGTGGAATTCGGTGAGAATCGTAGGTGATTCTCGCCGATTCGTCGAGAATCACCTACGATTCTCGCCGAATTTGACTTAGGCAAATTTCTGCTACTCTCTGGACCGGTCCAAGTTAACATGCGATGTTTGGAGCCGGTCTTAGGGCTTCTTTTTGGTGGGGCCCACAATGGTCATTTTGGATGACCTAATGTATAAATACATCGGTATTGTTGAGCAGTAGAAGAATGAACAGAGAAGAAGAAAAGTCGAGCCGCCGACATGACCTAGATCGCGAGGCTTGTTCCGTCGCCGTCGCCGCTCGTGTTAGTTGGTCGCCGCCGCTGATCGTGGTTACTTCCTGATCTCCCGGCGACAGAAGCTCTGTCTCGCAACGCGTCTCACGTGTCCTTCTTGAGAACCTTTGTCTCTTGATTTGTAGATCGGGAATACCTTCCCTATCCGAATCGATTGAGACGATTGATCCAAGAAAGACCGTTGGTAGACCTTGCCAGCTTAGCTACGAAGTTTGGATCTACATAGCATCGCCGCCTCATTCTTTGCCGCCGCCGATCTAGAGAAGATCCTTTCCAAGTGAGATCTAAGGTCGTGGACTCTTCATCGTCTTCAAGAACACGTCATTGAACGAAGAGGGACACCTTATTCTCCATAAGTAGTTTGTATTTCTTATACACTCCATTTTCAATTTTGTTTTAAAGGAATATTGGTTCCTAGTTGTAAGGGTTGGGTGCAACCCATGGTATAGGAGTGGTGAATCCTTCATTTGGAAGGGTTCCTTCCGTTAGTGTGAGGATTGGATTTCAATCCTGTTGGTGAAGTGACTGAGTCGTCCCTGGTTGGGAGATAGGTCGAAGGGGGAGAGTGGACGTACCCAAATCGGGGAACCACTATAATTTGCCTGTGTCTTTCTGTGCTGTATTGTTTGGTTTATTTATGCAGGTACAATTTTAATTCCGCAAAAACGCTGCAAGACACCTATTCCCCCCCCATAGGTGAAGGTAGTTGGCACTAGGTGGACTTTCAAAACATACATTGAAAATTCTTCATCAGACTACCTACCCCTGGTTGACGCTTAATGTAGGTATTTATATTCAGGTATGTGGGTGGCTGTCCTATCACCGTATCAGTACTGTTGCCAAAACAGATATTGGCACAACTACCTATACATTTCAGTTTTCATAGAACAGTAAGTTAATATATTTTTGCTGTTGAATAAGTCATGCTGGGAAGACAAAAAACCTAGTACTTATCTAGGGGTAGGAGTAGTGTGAATCGCACGGGCAGATTCTACAAATTGCACGGACGGGCACTGTGCGTTCGCATTATTGCACGGTCGTGCAATATTTATACTTATTACCGATGATTCGCTCATGCCCGCACCCTACCATAATCACCATATTCTTCGTTGCGACTTGCAGCTTTCGCCCGACAACCTCGCCGCCGCCAGATTTCGCCTCTCCTTCCCCTCAATTCTTTCACTCCCGCCTCCAAATTCTCCGGATCTTCTTCATTATCCTTCCTCCATATCTACCCGTGCTCCGATGGAGCCCCGAAAGTTGGTTAGTCAGGCTTTGGGGATTTCTTCTTCATCGCAAGCAGCATCGTCTGTCGACACGATGCTTCACTTCTATCTTCCAGAGCACATTGAAATGTATAGTAGACTTAGTAGCAAAACCTTCTTGGATTATCATTATGTCTGGAAGAATGCCCTTATTGACGTCGACCTTGGTGATGCGGCGGGGGAATTGCTGGAAGTGGGTTGTTCGAACGATCTGTTCTTGATTCGCGTGGATGGCTTCCAAGAACTCACACTCGAGTTTCTCACCACCTTCTGTGTGCTTAATTCCATGTAGGTGGCAACTGGATCTAATGTCTGTGTCATTCCGAATGATGGGCCGCACACATACCTGCGGTGCTGGCATGTTGGTAGTTTACACGGGGAAATTATATCATTGGACGTCAAATCTTTACTACATGATTTCCCCGAGGGTGTGTCTCCTCATGAATTATGGAAAACCATCTCCTCGGACGGTCGGATATATTTGGCTCGTGCTGCTAAGGCTACGCGTATTGTATCCTGCGCTCTTAGTTATGTCCAACACTTGATTAGTCACAACATAAACTGCCGCACGATGAGTTAGAACGTCGTTGGGTGGAAGGATGTCCTCTACCTTTTCAGCATGCAACAACATGTCCCGCTCCACCTCGGGCAAGTTCTGGCCTGATACCTCTTACACCAAGCGACCTATCTTTCACTCAAATCCATTGGTGGGTCACATCACATTACTCGGATCACTAAGGGTGTGGGGATTTGGGAGACGTTGCCGCCCATGATGCAGATTGCTAGGGGCCAGGAGATAAACTTGGTTATGATGGTGTCCTTTCGGTTGATCTGGATAGAGCCGACGGGGAGAGCTGTCTATACGAGGTGTGTGAAGTGGGGTATGGAGGTCGGGCCTCCTCTGAGGCTGCAGATGCTGTCTCCTCCTCCGAAACTTCGGTTCCCTCTACTGTTGCACCAGTTTCTTCTGTTCCCATTGGTGCTTCTTCACCTCTTAGGCATGCTGCTACGCGCAGGTCCTTCGAGCTCCAATACCTAGACTTCTATGCAAGCCACGTCGAGCTGCGACGAGAGGTTTTCGATCAGCGTGACTTATTGGCATCCATCGGCCAGAGGCTTGGTGTGGTTCCCTTATCCGAAGCTCCGCCGCACACATCGACTTCTCGTGATCGTCGTACTCCTTCACCTCCTCTGTAGTCTCCTCCGCCGTCTCCATAAACTTGCTCAGCCGCGTTCTTCAGGGATTGATTTGTCAGTTTTAGTTTCTTTTTCATATTTTGTTTTGTTTTTATTTTGTTATGTAGACATTATTCGGTTGGGGATTCATCCCTAAGGTGAGTTTTTGTCATTGCTACTCTTATCTATCTAGTTCATGCTTGTATCTCTGTGATGTGGATCATGCTCTATATTTGTGTTTGTGTAGTTTTGTTTGGCCTTGCGTGTAGCTTTCTTTTAGATATTATATTTTGTTTGCTTGGAGGCTTTTGTACTCAGGTGGCGCGAATGTTTGGTTAGTGAAAATATTTATTGATGTTTTGGCGGTTATATTATGAATTCCTTGCAACCTTCTAGTATGCTCATTTCTGAGCATTAGTAACGTCTCTTTCTCAGCTCCGTCATTTATTTTTCATGCTCCACTTATAGTGGTTTGTCTAGATTAAGTTTGGGGGAGAGAGATCTATTGCATTGTTACCCATGCACATGTATATTGCATATCATGCTAGAAGTGCTTCTATTTTAGTTGTATTATCATGTTCCTATTCACCGTACACCACAACACCCACATGAGTGCGTGCTTAGCCATTAGCACGTCACGAGCTTGCTCATTCTTTGTTGCGTGATTTAAAAATCACAGTGCTCGCTTAGGATTGCGAGATGGAGTAAAATGTTGACTCTTGTAGTGCTCCTAGTCGAGTGCTCATGTCTCATTTAAAAATTTGTGTAAATTCAATTTATTTTCGTGCTTTTAGTTTATATTTTTCTATTAGCATAAATATTGTTTACTCTACTCAAAAATGGTGAATCTGGTGTGAATCAAATGGTAGCGTAGGAATGTGTGTAGACATTCGTTAGCCTCATATTGCTCGAGTCGGTAGGAAGGATATCCTTTCTCGGTGGCTAAGAACTTGCCCCAAGCTACTCTCAAAGCATGGGTATATGGTTAGTCAAGCACGCGAGTGTGATGTAGGCCATCATTTTTACCAGGTTGAGCTTCTATAGCGATCCTATCATCTATCCTTGCTAGCCCCGTTGTGCCTACCCATCCTTTGATTCAAATCCATTATTATCTCGCCAATGCCAAATATAGTCGCACACCCAAATTTGAGATTTAGTGTGTTTCATTTTTAGGATTGGGGTATTGATGTGGCGATTATGTTATGGATATGCGGATGTGCTCAATTGAATATGTGCTGAAAAAATTATGGAAGAAAAAAATAGAAATGAAAATGAAAAGAAAAAATGATATGTAAAAAAAGTGAAGAAAGAAAAGTTTTATTGAAAATCGTTATGAGAAATTTTTGTAAAGTAGGCGGTGCACACACCCATATCGTCAAGTGTAAGTCTGGGGGTTTGGTGCACTGACATTTTATTTCGTGGTGCTAAAGGATAGTTATTGTGCTAGCTTATTTGGGCTTAATGCATGAGCCATCATTTTTATCATTTGTTTTCCTCACCTAAACCCAATCCATGCTACAAACCTAAAGTCCTACTGATTCATACCTTGAGTCAAACTAGTGTTGTGGAGAGAGTGTGAATGGGTTAGCTTATGATCACCGATATTGATGGATTTCTTTGGAGGTTATCCCAAGCCCCGGTCTTTGGCAATGCTCAACTCATTGTTTAGTCTACTTTCTTCCGACGTGTGACCGGATGATTCACCGCGATTCAATATTTGAGTATAAGTAATATATAAATACACTCTTAGAAAGTTATAGAATAATATGTATAATTAGAAATTTCTTCTAATGCTTTTCTATGAGCGTGAGTATGCGACTTCACATGGTACTCCGCTTTGCAATTGCTTAGCCAACTAGTTATTTTTCTTTTCATCGAGAGGTGATTTGCTCGGGACGAGCAAATGGTTAGTCTGGGGGTGTGATGAGTCCAATATTTATAGTGCTTTTCGGATTAATCCGGGATAGTTTTCACGCTTGTGCACTACAATTTATAGTCTTTATAGCTTATATTTCATTCGATTAGTGATTGTACACTCAGTGCACGTTTTGGGCCCATTGTGGTGTATAATTTCACTCCATTATTGTTGGGGGTATATGGTGCTCCCTAGGTGTTGTTTTTGTTTCTATTGTAGTTTTTGGCAGGTTAGAGGGTGTATTTAATTGAATTTGAGAATTCTGGGGAATCACAGACCGTGTGTTTTTCCTTCGCGCATAGGCATTCTACCCGTGCGTAACCTTTGTACTGAAATGTGGATTTTGCCACTTGTATTTTGTTCGCTCATGACTGATTTCAACCGTGCGAGAACAAATCATATGGGAGACATGCTTTTCCAGAATTTTAGTGTTTTTCTGTGGCCGTACGTTTTCTTCATGCACGGTTGATTTCAACCGTGCGAGAGAAAAATCACACAGGCTCGTGTTTGGCTTGAAAATCTCAGTTCTGTCTCTACCCGTGCATTTTTGTTCGCACATGGTTGATGCAACATTGCGTGAAGGAAAATTGCACGGGTGGACCCTTGGCCTAGTGTGTTTCATTTTTTGTAAGTATTGCACGGTTCGAATGCACGACCGTGCATTCGACCGTACGTGACCTATTTTCTGACAGTTCCTATTTAAGTACAGAATTTCGTCGTGATAAGGATCTTTTGCTCCATTCTGGCCCTAAAAGACTTGTTTCTCCCCATTCCACCACACCACCTCCGACCATCGTCCTGAGGAACTTCGACCAAGCTTGTCTCGCAAATCTCTTGCTAGAGCTTCCTTTCGGCCTCCTCCACCATCCAAAAACTCCCAAGCACCATTTCTAGGGATTTCTTGCCGCACTTAGAGAGTTCTCCAGCGAAGGTCATGATTGAAGGCTATTAAAGAAGAAGATGGGTATAGTGGAAAAAGGTGACAACTCTTCTGGACCCCGGACGACAGTCAAAGTCCGAGCTCGGACGAGGCTTGACAACCCTCAATTCTAGCCGTGAAACTTGGATGAGTCTTTGTGCTTCGATTGTATTCTTCCCTCCTTTCCATTTGTAGTACATTTCTCTTTGAATTATTGGTTGTTTGTGTGTGGTTGTGTAAACCCTAATTTCTTAGTAATGCAATCTCTTATGTCTATGTGATTGTCTTGTGGTTTATGCTTGCGAGGAGCTCCTCCATCTCATCTCGTCACCCCACCATCGTGTGAGTGTCGCACTAGCATTTGCTAGTGGCGTGCGTTGCGAAGAGGTGCTTACCCTCATCCGTTGTGACCATTCCATCCACTAGCCTTCTGGCCATCCCTTGCGAAGCGGTGAAGGCAAACCGCACTAGTAATTTAGTTGTTCATTTTCTTTGCTCAAACCAAAACAGGCCTTGTTTTCTTTTAACCTTTATAATTGATTTTCTAAACAATCGAATCACACAACCCAACCTGCGTTCCTTGAGAGATCGATACTTGGGGAGTTCCTCCTGTTGGAACACCCTATTACTATTTGGACCAGGATGACTATATTTCTATAGGGATTGTATGCTGTGACCTCCATGTTGTTATAAAGGTCACATAGGCTAGTTAGAGTAGTCTTCAGCTCGACGCATAGTCGACTTCAGCTCGACGCAGAGTCGATCTCAGCTCGACGCAGAGTCGACCTCTGCTCGACGCAGAGTCGACCTCAGCTCGACGTGGAGTCGACCTCAGCTCGACGTTCCGTCGATCCCAGTTCTGCTTACAGAAAACACTCTCTGGCCGACGTGTGTCGTGCTCAGATCGACGTTTTTCTGTGAGCTCGACGCCTTCCAGTCTTCCGTCGATTTTGGATAGGAATTCAAATTCCTTCTGACAGACAATTAATGCTGAAGAATTATTGGCCGTTACAGCATATCTGGTGCATGGCTCAAGGAATTTTCTAAAGAATGGCTGCCTATCATTTCCTTTGAGGTATGGACAGTTAAGGAAAGCAATTAATGCTGACTTCCAACGGCTATCAAAGTAAAAGGAAGAAGAAGACTCATATATATAATTCTTTTTCTTTCATTCCAAAAAGAAGAAGAAGATACAGAGAATATACAGAACAAGAAGAGAACAACAATACAAGACTTCTCATCTTTTTCTCTGTGGAAAAATTGTTTTTGAAAGACTCTCTCACAGAAAATCTGATTGCTTCAGACACCTCCATCCAACTCTCTTGGATCATCCTTTGCTGGAGCAAATCAGATCTTTGAAGACCTGTCACCCTTGTGCAGAGCTCTCCTTCCTGAACCTCATCTTGATCTCGGGGGGAGCTTTGACAACAACTTCAGATCCACATCTGCTTCTCTTTGCTTGTTGAATAGAGAAGACAACAACATTTCTTTTTCCTTTTCTTTCTGTACAGGGTTTTAACTCCCTTCAAAAGTTACTTTTGGTTTTGCTGAAACCTGGTCAAAATCAGCTTCTGTTGGTTTGTGAGAACCTGATCAAAAACTCTCTGGTGCTCAAGACACCTGATCAACTCATCTTGAAGTGGATTCCTATCAAGGGTGATAGAAGAGTGGATGTACCCAGATTTGGGGAACCACTATAGCTCCTTGTGTCATCTGGATTGCTTGTCTCTTTTTGTGTTTTGCTTTGTGCTGTGAATTTATTTTTACTCTGATTATTTGCTATAGCACCTTACACTAAGTAAAGTAAAATTTTCTCTGCAAGTTTTTATTTGGAAAATTATTTTAAATAACTCTATTCACCCCCCCTCTAGAGTTAGGAGTGATCTTATCCTGCACTTTCAATTGGTATCAGAGGGAGGTTGATCATTCATACAGGCTAACACCTGGATCAAAAGATCTCTGATAAGATCATTTCTCTCAAAGGGTTATTTTTCTTAGTTTTACTTATCTTTTAAAACTCATGGCACAAAACAAGGACTTTACTAGCACCAGACCTCCTATGTGCAATCTATCTAAGTTTGCACTATGGAAGGCAAGGATTAGACTTTATATGAACTCTTTTGATGAAGACATCTTTAATTCTGTATTGACAGATTGTCCAAGACCTCCCACAGGAACAAGTACATCAGCTGTTCCTCCTCCTTCAGGGGTTGATGCTGACATAAAGAAGTGGAAGGCAGCAGATGCTAAAGCCATGAACATCTTGGCTCAAACCATGTCAGATGACATTTTCCAGAAGGTAGCAGATTGCAATACTGCCAAGGAGATCTGGGAAAAACTCTCAGAAATTGTATCAGGTTCTGCAGATGAAAGAAAGGATAGGAGATCCTACCTCATCACACAGTATGAGAACTTCAAAAAGGCAGAGTCTGAGTCAGTTGCTGACATGTACAACAGACTGAGCCTAATCATAAGTGAACTTAGATCACTAGAGAAGGACATATCTCTTACTGAGATAAATGATAAGATACTGACTTGTTTCCCTAGCTCTTGGGACTCAAGAATATGGTCAATTAAAGATGGAAGAAATGTCTGTGAGTTATCCACAGAAGCTCTTCTAGGAAAGCTCAAGAGCTATGAGCAATTTATTAAGAAGAGAGAAGAAGAGCAGAAGACATCCACACCAACAGAGAAGGCTGAGAAAACCATTGCCTTCAAAGAACAGGAAGAAGAACCTAAAGAAAAGGTGTTGGGAAATGAAGAGCTTATGAGCCTACTGGTCAAAAGGTTCAATAAGCTAAATAAAAGGAACTTCAGAAGATGGTCATCCAAAGACAAAGACAAGCCAAGGTATGACAGATCCAATAATAAAGATATTATCTGCTTTGGCTGCAGGAAACCAGGACACATCTTCCCAAACTGTCCAGAAAATCAAGACAAGGACAGAAGGGACAAGAAAGAAAGAAAGGATAAAAGGAAGGATAAGGAGTCAAGGAAATACCATGACAAGCCTTCCTCCAGCAACAACAAGTACACCAGAAAAGGATTTGTGGCTGAATCCTGGAGTGACTCTGATGAGTCTGATTCATCATCCAGTTCTAGTGATGATGAGGATGATGTAGAAGAAAAGGGATTCTGTATGATGGCCATCAGTGCATCTCAAAAGAACACTGATTCAGAGCCTGATGCTGACTACCCATCTGATCAGGAACTTACTGAGGATCAGGTAATAGATTCATTTGACTTTACTTCTGATGATTTCAAATCTGAGTTTAAATCTATGTGCATTGACTTAATTGAGTCTCAAAAGCTGATTAAAACTCTAAATGAACAATTAATTGAATGCAAATCCATTAACTCAGATAATCTTAGACTCTTAGAAGAGTTGAAGCAGTGTGGGGAGGAGATAGCTTCACTAAAAAGTGAGCTATCTAAGGCCAAACAATTTGAAGAAACCCTTAATGGGAGAAGTATCAAATTGATGGACATCACAAGTACAGTGAACTCAAGATTGAATGGTTCACTGGGCTTGGGTGCTTCATCCAGCCAACCCACAGTGCTGACAACTCCAATCAAATTTACCAGTGAGAAAGGTAAAGGAGTCTTGATAGTGGCCAGGAAGAATGCTGACTTAACCCAGGAAACTGGACAAAAAACGTCGAACGAAGCTCGACGGACGTCGACCAGAGCTCGACGTAATCACAAGAAAACGTCGAACTCAGGTCAACGCCCTCTACCCTCTGAACAAAGCAAGACCTTGCCGTCGAATGGAGCTCGACGCACTCACTTGAGTCCGTCGACCGAAGCTCGACGTGCGTCGAGCCGAGTTCAGAGCAAAACCCAGTTCTCAAGGGTTAATTCAAATTTCAATTCTAGCTCCACATCTCATTACTTTAACCCTTATGCTGAATGGATCATACCTCCTAGGAGATATCATCCTGTAGGCTATAAGAGTCAACCTGAGATGTCCTTCATTTCAGAATTTAAGGGATATCAACCTAGGCCCAAGGTTAACTGGGTCAAAAACAAATAAGCTGCTTTTGTGCAGGTAAAGACCTATCCAAGTGAGAACCATCAATGGTATCTGGATAGTGGGTGCTCAAAGCACATGACAGGAGACAAGGACAACCTCACTTCCTTCAAAACCAAGCTTGGACCCAAAGTAATTTTTGGAGACTCAAGCTTTGGAACTACAAAAGGATATGGGACAGTCCAAATTGGCTTAGTCACTTTCAAAAAGGTGGCATATGTTGAAGGACTCAAACACAACCTGATAAGTATCAGTCAATTGTGTGATGAAGGATACCAAGTAACCTTTAACAAAGCCATATGCAAAGTCCAGTCAGTGGACAACACAACTGTGTTGACAGGTAACAGAAGAGGTAACATTTACTTAATGGATTTTCATTCACCTGTAGTAGACATTTGCCTGTTTAACTCCATTTCAAAACCAAACATCTTGTGGCATAAAAGATTAGGACATGTGAACCTTAGAACCATTGCTAAGTTATCCCTAGACAACCTTGTTAGAGGACTACCTTCTGGTCCCTACAAGAAGGAAGGACTTTGCAAGGCCTGTCAATTAGGCAAGCAAACTAAAAACAGTTTCAAGTCACTTAATAAGAGTGACTCACCTAGAATCTTGTACTTATTGCACATGGACCTTTTTGGACCAATTAATGTACAAAGCCTAGGAGGGAAATCTTATGCTTTAGTAATTGTAGATGACTTCTCAAGATTCACTTGGGTGTTCTTTCTGAGGAAGAAGTCTGATAACTTCAAGATTTTGACAGATTTTCTCAAAGGCATACAGATTGAGTTCAATACTCACATTGCCCTGATCAGAAGTGATCATGGGACAGAGTTTGATTCTCTTCTTATGCTAGAGTTCTGCCAGAATGAAGGTATCAGGCATACTTTCTCAGCTCCTAGAACTCCTCAACAAAATGGGGTAGTTGAAAGGAAAAACAGAACCCTTATTGAATCTGCCACAACATTGTTGACAGATGCTCACCTTCCTCTAACCTTTTGGGCAGAGGCTGTGAACACCTCCAACTATGTTCTGAATAGAAGCCTGATACATAAGCTAAAGGGTAAGACTCCCTATGAGTTACTCAAAGGGAAGAAACCTAAAGTGAATTATTTCAAAATTTTTGGTTGCATTTGTTTCATTCACAATAATGACAAGAAATACCTAGCTAAATTTGAAGCCAAAGCTGATGAAGGAGTGTTTCTGGGATACTCCATGACTAGCAAGGCTTATAGGGTTTTTAACAAGTGCACAAATAAAATTGAAGAATCCATGCATGTTACTTTTGATGAAACTAACATGTTTTATAAGGAGAAGGAGACTTCTACCATAAGCAATTTGAAGGAACATTCAATTTCAGAAAATCTGAAGCAGCTTACCATCACAGACAAAGGGTCATCACCTTCACCAATTCAACAAGTCACTGAACTTAGTGACAATGAAGAGGAATTTCAAGTTCTGGAAAGTTCAAAGGGCCAACAGAGTGAAGAACCAGTTGTTGTTCCACAAGAGGAAACAACAACACAGGTTGGTGCTTCATCAACAACCCTTGTTGATCTAGCCACAACAAGAGATCACCCAATCTCACAAGTAATTGGAGATATCTCAGTGGGTGTGCAAACAAGGAATCAAGTTAATCAAAATATTATGCACACCTGCTTCCTTTCTCAAATTGAGCCTCAAACCATACAAGATGCAGAGCAAGATCCAAACTGGATCATTGCAATGCAAGAAGAGTTGAATCAATTTGAGAGAAATAAAGTTTGGGAATTAGTACCAAGACCAAGGAACCAGCAAATTGTTGGAACCAAATGGGTATTCAGGAACAAATTGGATGATCAAGGAATAATTGTGAGAAACAAGGCAAGACTTGTTGCACAAGGATATTGCCAAGAAGAAGGAATTGATTATGACCAAACCTTTGCACCAGTTGCAAGGTTGGAGGCCATAAGAATCTTCCTTGCATATGCAGCTCACAAGAGATTCAAGGTATATCAGATGAATGTCAAGAGTGCATTCCTCAATGGAGACATCAAGGAAGAAGTCTATGTAAAGCAACCTCCAGGTTTTATCTCTCCAACTTTTCCTGATCATGTATTTAAACTGCATAAAGCTTTATATGGTCTCAAGCAAGCTCCTAGAGCATGGTATGAGACCTTAGCTTGTTTTTTGTTGGAAAATGATTTTAAAAGGGGTAGTGTAGACCAAACTCTTTTTGTTAGAACCCATAGGTCCCATACCCTACTAGTACAAGTTTATGTAGACGACATCATATTTGGATCTACTGATTCAAACTTATGCAAAAAGTTCTCACAACTTATGCACTCAAAGTTTGAAATGAGTAGCATGGGTGAGCTTGCTTTCTTTCTTGGATTGCAAGTTAAACAACATGTGGATGGCATTTTCATTTCTCAAACCAAGTATGCAAGAGAACTGGTTAAGAAATTTGGAATGTCTGAAGCATCCTCCATGAAAACACCTATGCCTACAAATGCTGTTTTAGATGCTGATGAATCTGGAAAACCAGTTGATCAGACAAACTATAGAGCAATCATTGGCTCATTACTTTATCTAACAGCTACTAGACCAGATATAATGTTTGCCACATGTATTTGTGCTAGATTTCAAGTAAGCCCTAGAGAGTCCCACCTCACATTAGTTAAGAGGATTCTTAGGTATGTAAAAAGTTGTCCTAATCTAGGTCTCTGGTATCCACATGACTCAGGATTTGATCTAACTGGATTTTCAGATTCTGATTATGCTGGATGTAGAGTAGACAGGAAAAGCACCAGTGGAACTTGTCAATTTCTTGGTGATAGACTTGTCTCCTGGTTTTGTAAGAAACAAACCTCTGTGTCCACATCAACTGCTGAAGCTGAATACATGGCTGCAGGTAGTTGTTGCTCACAGATTTTGTGGATTCAAAACCAGCTCCTAGACTATGGGTACAACTTAGAGATGTCTAAAATCTTTTGTGATAATACCAGTGCAATATCTATTGCTCAAAATCCAGTTCTCCATAGCAGGACTAAGCACATAGAAATCAGACATCACTTCTTAAGGGATAATGTAGAAAAGAAGAAAATTGCACTAGAATACATTTCCACTGAACTACAGAGAGGAGATATCTTCACCAAACCCTTGGATGAAAAGAAGCACCTCTTTTTCCTCAATCAGTTGGGAATGCTAGATGGAGACAGCATAAATTAAAACTCCAAGATTTTGAAACCCATACTTAACAGGAATAGGAAAAATTTCATTTTAAAATTCCTCTGTCTGAGTGGTTGTTCTGAGCTCTGAACTAAGCTCGACGCTGCGTCGAACGGAGATCGACGGTCCGTCGCCCTCAAAAGCGTCGAACGTCGAACTCAGCTTCTAGCGTCGAACTGAGTTCACAGCTCCCTGGCTTCTTGAGTTTCTCTCTCCCCGGTCGACGTCTTCGTTCAACGTCGACCTGAGCTCGACGTATAGCTTCAGCCAAAGCATCGAACGTCGACCTAAGCTGGACGCTGTTGAGTCGTTTCAGTTCCTCTAGAGCCCAAGAGCGTCGAACTGAGCTCGACGTTCTTTCCTTTTCTGCGTCGAACCCTAAGTATAAAATCATTTTTTCTCCGTCGTTCGCAGTTGCGCCTTCATATTTCTCTGCTCAAGCTTTCTCCCACCAAATACTATACTTTTGATCTTGGAAGGTATTCTTTCTTTTGCAGGACAATGGCAATTACAGCAGGAGCTCTGGCGGCTATGAAGTTCGACTCTGGTTTCGACATTGATTTCGATTCTTTTGATGGATCTCCACAACATCTTCTGGATATACTGATTCTTTTCAAGGAGCAGCAACTAGTCCACTTTATGTCTACCAGGATACCCCTTCCAGAATCAGAAATTAAAGAATGGTGTCTTACAGCAATCGTTTCAGATAACAACATCTTGACTGGGAAGATTTCAGGAAATGAGGTAGTCATCTCACCTCAGGTTATTACAGAAGCCTTCAACTTTGCTGCTGGAGATGATGACATAGAACTATCAGTGGAAGAATATACCTTGATGCTGGATAGGATGGGGCATGCTGCTGGTAACCCCTCCAAACTCCTTAAAATTAACCTAGCAATTGAGTACAGGTTATTAGCAGATATAACTGGAAAGGTGATCTGTGCAAAGAGAACTGCACATGATGCAATAACAAGGCATCAGTTTTGCCTCATGGCTGCCCTAATGGATAAGAAACATCCCAACTGGGGATTAATTGTGTTTGATATGCTTAAGAAAAAGTTGGATAAAAACTCTGTCCATTTTGGAAGAGTTCTTGGGTTGATTCTCAACCACTGCTGCCCCCAACTGCTGGTGTCCTCAAAGAAGCACATAAATGCTTCCAAGAGGCTCACATGTGCTTTAATTGGCAAATGGGACAGGAGAATTGTGAATCCCAGGGCAGCAGCAGCCATGAAATCCTCTGCAGACACCAGGACTATAGAGGTCACTTCCCCTCAGTCCACTGGTCCAGAAGAAGGAATTATGCCATCTCTCTCCCTCACCCTTCCATCCACCTTCATCCCCTCAACCACAATTATCTCATCCTCTCTAACTCTCCCCTCCTCCATATCTACCATTGCCTCCTCCCTTCCTCCTCAAACTACTTTCCTTCCAATAAACTTGGATTCCACCCCTCATGAGGATCTCTTTTCTTTTGACATGCATGAAGACTCATTCATGGATGCTTCTACCTCCTCTCCTCATGACTTCCTCCATCCATCTACTTTTTCAGACTTACTCCTCTCCTCCATTCAGGAACAAGTTACACCTCCTCTGTCTGCTCCTCTCTCAACATCTTCTACATTCTCAGCTTCTACTACTCCCTCTACCTCTACTCAAGTTCCCCTTGAGCAAGTAGCCCTCCTGCCATTAGCCAATCAACTTTTTGATCTTCTGTCTCCTAGGCTCTCCTCCCTTTTGGATGCCAAGCTGGCTCCTCTCCTTCTTTCATTGAGAGCTCTTTCTGCCTCTGTCTCCTCCCTTTTGGCATGCCCTTCTTCTGGGGGCCTAGAGTCAGCTGCCACTGATTCTAGGCAGGGGGAGATGTCAGCAGAAGAAGAGCTGCCTCCTTCTTCAGTTCAGATTGCTCAGACTCCTTCAGAGACAGTATCAGTTGCTTGTTCAGAAACAGTGTCTGCTGCAGAAGATCAAATGGTATCTGAGGCCTCTCCTCCAGTTTCAGAGCAGCAAATCAGCAGTGCCTTAGACATTCAGTCTTTGGCAGCTTCTCTTCAGAGCTTCTCTCCTCCAGCTTCAATACAAGAAGACCTACCCATGGCTCCTGAGGCTCCTCCTCAAACAGAAGAACAGCTTCAAGAAGATATGTCCAGGGCTATTGTCCCCTTTCAGAAGGTCTTGACTTCTGATATAGCAGTGGTAGCAGTGGCTCCTGCTAGTGTTGGATTTGATTTGGTAGGTTCTGTTGAGACTTCAGGTGAAGTGACTGAGACACCTGATGCTGCAGAGGCCCATATCTCCCAAGCCCTTCAGGAACCAGCCTCTTCAGCCTCTATGGCTCCTGAGGCTGTGCCCTCTCCTGCAGTGGTTGCTTCCTCCTCCCCACTGACAGCAGAGCTTCCTTTAGTCTCCTCCTCAGCAGCTCCAGCCTCCATCAGCTTTCCCCTCTCCAAAAGAAAATATATAGATCCATATGAAGAATCACAAAGTTCTGAAGATGAGTTTGCCACAGATTCTGATGACTCCTCTGCAACTATTGCAAGGAAGAGGAAAGCCAGATCAAAAGCCATGAAAAGAGTACCTCCTGCCAGAGCTACAGATCATGACATCCCCTATTACATCAAATATAATTGTGAAATCACAGAGCCTTGGATGCAGTACTCTCAGAATCAGAGAAAATCAATGAAGAGGAAGAGAAAATTCAATGAAGGTCCATCTAAACCAGTTCATCAGCCTCCACCTCCACCTCCTCCTGATGCAGGTGCAGGTGCTAGTCTTTCTTCAAAACCAGCCCCTTCAGCTCTTCATGGAAAAACCTATCAAGCCAGAAGACATCAAGGAGGTAGCCAGCAAAGGGGAGGTCAACAAAGAGGAAATTATAAAGGCAGGCAGTCCAGGGGAAGAACCTTTGATCCAACCTCTAGCCCCTATCCCTATAGGCCTAGAGTTGACCTCACCCCAAGAACTTCTCAAGAATCATCATCTAACAAATTTGAACCAGCTGTTCCCTTTGAAGATCCTACCAAGACTCCTGCTTACTGGAAAGCAAGGATGACAGAAATGGCTGCCTTAAATGAGATCAACAAAGCCAGAGAAAGAGGACTGGACACATCTCATATCAGTACTATGTCAGAACAAAGAAGAGAGGAATTGGAAAAGTATGGCTCAAGGAAATTTTTTGATTCAGACAGATACATGGAACTCCACCCTGCAGCTGTACCACCCAGTGCTAGAGATCAAAAATCTTTAGGTGCAGCTGATGACTTCAGATCTAAAAAGGAAGCTTCCAATCCAAACAGAGAAATCATTTTCAAAAAGAGTGATCAAGACAAAGCATCAAAGGACAAGTAAAGTAAGGTATTCTGACACTTTCTATATTCTGGACTCAGGACATCTAAACAATTCTGCTGCTATATAGTGTTTTATATATGCTGCATATTATTCTGTCATGTCTGGTTGTATTATTTTGTGTTGTATCTGCTTTATTTCTTTTCTTTGATTCCCTAAAATTCATGTAAATAGTAATCCTAATCCAAATAGGGGGAGATTGTTGGAACACCCTATTACTATTTGGACCAGGATGACTATATTTCTATAGGGATTGTATGCTGTGACCTCCATGTTGTTATAAAGGTCACATAGGCTAGTTAGAGTAGTCTTCAGCTCGACGCATAGTCGACTTCAGCTCGACGCAGAGTCGATCTCAGCTCGACGCAGAGTCGACCTCTGCTCGATGCAGAGTCGATCTCAGCTCGACGCAGAGTCGACCTCAGCTCGACGTGGAGTCGACCTCAGCTCGACGTTCCGTCGATCCCAGTTCTGCTTACAGAAAACACTCTCTGGCCGACGTGTGTCGTGCTCAGATCGACGTTTTTCTGTGAGCTCGACGCCTTCCAGTCTTCCGTCGATTTTGGATAGGAATTCAAATTCCTTCTGACAGACAATTAATGCTGAAGAATTATTGGCCGTTACAGCATATCTGGTGCATGGCTCAAGGAATTTTCTAAAGAATGTCTGCCTGTCATTTCCTTTGAGGTATGGACAGTTAAGGAAAGCAATTAATGCTGACTTCCAACGGCTATCAAAGTAAAAGGAAGAAGAAGACTCATATATATAATTCTTTTTCTTTCATTCCAAAAAGAAGAAGAAGATACAGAGAATATACAGAACAAGAAGAGAACAACAATACAAGACTTCTCATCTTTTTCTCTGTGGAAAAATTGTTTTTGAAAGACTCTCTCACAGAAAATCTGATTGCTTCAGACACCTCCATCCAACTCTCTTGGATCATCCTTTGCTGGAGCAAATCAGATCTTTGAAGACCTGTCACCCTTGTGCAGAGCTCTCCTTCCTGAACCTCATCTTGATCTCAGGGGGAGCTTTGACAACAACTTCAGATCCACATCTGCTTCTCTTGCTTGTTGAATAGAGAAGACAACAACATTTCTTTTTCCTTTTCTTTCTGTACAGGGTTTTAACTCCCTTCAAAAGTTACTTTTGGTTTTGCTGAAACCTGGTCAAAATCAGCTTCTGTTGGTTTGTGAGAACCTGATCAAAAACTCTCTGGTGCTCAAGACACCTGATCAACTCATCTTGAAGTGGATTCCTATCAAGGGTGATAGAAGAGTGGATGTACCCAGATTTGGGGAACCACTATAGCTCCTTGTGTCATCTGGATTGCTTGTCTCTTTTTGTGTTTTGCTTTGTGCTGTGAATTTATTTTTACTCTGATTATTTGCTATAGCACCTTACACTAAGTAAAGTAAAATTTTCTCTGCAAGTTTTTATTTGGAAAATTATTTTAAATAACTCTATTCACCCCCCCTCTAGAGTTAGGAGTGATCTTATCCTGCACTTTCACCTCCCACACTTTATATTACTTGAGCGACCGGTGCACTTGCCAAACGCGCATCAGTAAGCCAAAAGATTGGTCTTTTAAAAGATCGGTCCCAAACCGACCCGATAGTCCTAATGTACACGACCACCTACAAGATTAAAAAATTAATAACTTCATAAGTTAACACTAGGGTACTTTGTCAGATCCTTCACAAGGACACCGATTTGAATGGCAAGATGCAGAATGTATGATCTTATTCTCTAATATCAAGAAGTTTAACATTCTATATACAACCGACATGTTTCTCCAACATAGATCTAATTACATGTTGATGTTTTTGCATAATATTGTTTAAATTTTGCAATTTACGGTCCGAATCTGAAGACGTAAAATCTAACAATAATCTTTTTTCAGTAGAAAAGATGATGCAAAAAACAAAGATCCCACTCTTAGGAATTCGGCACGGCCGAAGGGAATCTTATTTCCAGAGTAGCCGTCCTGCAATATTATTAGTACACAGACTAACCCTTATTATATGATGCCTATCCTATAAGTCAAAACATCATCACATCACAACTAACCTATAAAAAAAGTAACGGAAGAATGAAACATGAAGTCCACGTCTCAATATACCTAATGCAAAGTAAATATCCAAAAAAAATAAGAATCAGATATATATATATATATGTGCTAAAACATGCCCTACGGAACTATCAAATGACTATCAAGAAAAACCCTCACATCTCTCACAGTATCCTCTTGAGTAGGGATCTGTGTAGTACGAGTCAAAGTCATTGTCTCTGTATCAGGACTATCATGGTGCAGGGACTGTCATTGCTACTAGGGCTCCTAAAGTAATAACAACACATGATTTTTGTGATTTTTTGATTCCGATTTTTCTTAATTACAATGCAGTAAAGAAATTTAAAAAATACAAAAAGTTGCGCATTTATAATTTTTTGCATAAGAACCTTCATAGCCATTTAAATCATATTTTAAAGTAGCTCATTTACACTTTTCATATAATACACATTTCTTTTTAAGTTGAAAGAAACTTTTGAATAGTTAATTTAGATATTTGTGGATTTTAGCTTTTAGCCAAAGGAGTTCAAAAATGTTATTTATGTTTTAATAAGTATAAGATTTTAAAAACAAAGCAAGATGAATGTTTCACAATTATAACCATTCTTAAAATATAACACATATAATTTTTTGCAAAAATAAAATAAACACGCAAACACAAAAAAATGCATAAAGCAAAAAATAAAAATAAAAATAAAAATTGTTTTTATTTTTAATTTTAGCACATTATGAAGTAGATTTTTATGTATTTCATTTTAGTTTATTTCTACTTCAAAAATTTTATTGGATATTAACGAATAAGAGCTTTATGTATCCAATGGGGACCGAGCGTGATGGTTCCTTTGAGCACCCAAATATAGCGTGTTGATTTATTTTGAGATGATGTTGAAAGGCCATTTCAAATAGAGTTAATGCATCATTTTTAATTACGGGCCTCTATTTATATTATGGTTTTTTATCTTTCAAATTCATATAATGATTATATTTTAAATTTCCATAGTTATTCTTTTTATTTTCAGAGTAGTATTGATATTTGAAAATATTATTGCTAGGAAATTTGTGTGCATTTAATAATTGATTTTGTAAAAGATGGTGATAGTTTTTCCTAAGAATCAATTCATTGAGAGAGTGGACGATAATAGATATTACTTATTTGTTAAGTTCCACTCTTTCCTTTTGACATAATTTTATGTGCAAAAAAACTATTGAAGTTTTGATTGATGAGGGAATTTTTATTGTTGATTTTTTTTGCAAAATGGATTATAATGAATTTAGTATATGAGTTAAAGCATTATTTTCATTAATCAACTTTTTACTATGTTCTTTTTCAATTTGAAGCTCTTTCTCAAAAACCTTGGATTTTTCTTTTAGTTCATTGCAATCCATACAAAGTGCAACACTTTCAACTAAAGTGCCCAAGGGAGAAATAGACACATCAATATTAGATTCTATCTTAGCATTTGCTTTAAAATTTTATTTTCTAAACATAAATTTACATTAATATTTTTCAATTTTCTACGTTTAACAATTTCTAGCACACACAATGTAGAAGTATAAGTTATAACAAAAAGAAATTTTTACTTACAATGTTCTCAATGAGACAAGATTTGAACATAAAGTTCCTTTCACATCTTCTTCGCATTCCGCTTCCATAGATGAGTTTCCATCTTCCCTTTCGCTTGATGTGTTGTCATCTCCAATCCATTTGATGTGCACTCCATACTTATAGAAGGAAAATCATAAATAAGTGTTTTCAAGAAAATTCTAAATTTCATTCGCTGTAGGAAAAAGTATAAATAAGTTTGAAAATACTTTGGTCAAGTGCACAAAATAAACTATTCATTGATTTAGCATTTAAAGAACATTTGATTTTTTTACTTTGAACACTTTGGGCTCCCTAATGGTAATACTCCAAACTTCTATATATAAAGATTTAAGAAATTTTTCCTTCAAAAATTTCTACCCTTTATAATTTATACCTTGAAATAATGGTGGTGCTAATGATTTTTTATTAGATAAAATTTCATCTCCTCTAGTAGATGCGAGGTCATAAAGCACCATTATTCCCAGTGATGAAGCCATTTTAGAATAAATAGCTATGATGACACTGGTTGGATCAATATGCGCCCATAGGGGGGGAGTGAATAAGGGTTTTGTTGAATTTATTTTTAAATTATAATACAATTATAATTTAAAATATTTTAAGAAATATTCAGTTGAAAACTTTACTGTAACTTATTTGATAAGACGTTTTTTAGAGGGATAATTAAAAGAGAAGTAGGATCTCTAATAACTACCACCGATGGTAGGAGCTACCACGGGATGCTAACTTCCAGAGATTAAGCCTTCTGAAAAATTAAACTTAAAATATTTTGCTTTGATTATAAGAAATAAAAATTTATTAATAAAGCAGAGAATAAATCGATTTTATTTCAAAAAGGATGATTACAAAACTATGATTCTGGTGACACATGGAATCGAGATGATAAGAAAAACCCTGATTTTTTATGTAAGAACCCTTTTTTTGCTTCACAAACGGGTCTTATGCCCAGAACCACCGCCTTATGGTAACTCCAGCTACCAAGTTAGACGCCACCGCACGACGCCGATCCTACCGGCTAAAATGATCACATCATAGTGTACCAACAAAAGAGAAGTAGGTAACATAAGTCCACAAATCACAGATCACAACTCACTATCAATATATAAAAGTGCAATAGTCCACAATGAGTACAAAGTATGATAGAGAATAGAAAAATGGGCTTAAGCCCGGTACTTGTCTAATACAAATGATCTCTCTCACATCTCACAACAGCTAAGCGGAAGCAAACTGAAAACCATCCTCGACCTGTCACCATGTAGTAATGGTAGTGCGCATCAACTTCTCCTCATATCCTGCCTCCTTGTCCTATTAGTGCTGGTGCTCCTATTGCTCGATCCCCTAAAATGATGTGTTCCATCGACCGTCAGTGAAAAGACTAAGTCACTATCGTCCTCGCCTCACCCTCGCGACTCCTAGGCACCATGCGTGGAGGAGGAAAGCAGAGAACAATAAAGCAGAGTGGAACAAGCAGGTGACCACTACCCTAGCATCAGTATGTATAAAGAACTATAACAAGGAAGCAGCAATGTAAAAAGTAAAGTACGGTACAGTAAAAATAATAAAGTGAACAAGCTATATTGCAAGTAACCTTAATTTATTAGAATGCCCATACAAACTTATAAATTAAGGGGTCGGTTTGCAAGGCCTATCGTATAAAAAGTCCCATGCCAACTTATACGATAGGGGTAGGGGTTTAAATGCAATGATTACATGATATTCTATGTTATGCTGGTTTGATGCTATGTTCATACAAGCGCAACACGCGCACCCGACTCTATGCGTACAGATCTTCAGCTTCCCCAATTGGAGTTAGCTAAACTCTCAGGTACCTCCCGTAGTGGCAAATAGGGGCAGTGGCTTGGGCCTCCCCACCTCTAGGCCGGAATTCGCACTACCTAACCTAGACCTTTCATACGTCTCAATGCGAAGAACACAACTGCGAAGCCCCTGCATACTCTTGCTAGCTAGTCCACATGCCTTTTCCTTGGCTAAGTGAGAACCACACTTGCCGAGTCAATGTATCGACGTCGGTGTGAACGACCGTCTAATATCGAAGACCCACAACCTTAATGCACATGCAATTATGATAAATATGAATCTCCGAGAAATCGGCTCCCCAAACTAACCCGTTTGTCACAATTACCTTCCGAGCCACCAGCTCCCCGGACTAACCTATCCGTTACGAATTACCTTCCGAGCCATCGGATTACCGGGCTAACCCGCCCATTTCCACAACCATCGAGCCCACCACTCGTATGACTAAACCAGACTAACCTCCCATATCATCAGGGTGAGTGAAGGTGAATTACTTAGGATTAATCTTGCATTAACAATTTAGCTTACAGTTTAGGGTTAATCTTGGACTTCCCGAGGTCTATCCTATGAGGGGATCGCAGCGTTACTAGGAACTACGATGGGGTGAATCCCCAAATTCCCTTTCCAAGACACTTAATGTTATTGGTAACTACCCATATCCAAACCCTCTTAGTATTACACTTGAACTAACCTTAAGTGTATTTAGACTCTCTCCAAGGGAAAGACGATCCATCGTCGATCCCGAGCACAACCTTGCCATTAGTCAACCATGCTCTCACAACCTGACTCCCATTGGTGTCCTCCTTCATACTCAACCAGATTGGGTAAACCAACTTCCTCACCTTCCCGTACATGGATCTACATGTTACCTTATTTATATAATTTTACTATGTGCAGATCTATTGAGCTACATAAGGTACATGAATGGTGATACTCCAAATATTCATCCAAATGGCCTAAGATTATTATTGGGGGTCTATCATGACAATTTAAGAGTAAATCCAGAATATTATAATCTTCCTAATTTATTTGGCATTTATTATAATTTCTGCAAAATCAGGCCAACTAAACTTTTGAACACGAAGTATAAGTTTCTGACAAGATATGATCTCAACAAAATTATGACAGGTTTATAACATCAAAATAATAGTTATTACTAAAATTCCCAATTTTCCAAAAAGGTCTTGACCTCCAAACAAATTATTGAATAATTTATTATAATAATAGAGTATAAAAGGAAGTACTAAATTTAATCATCCAAAATTTATGATAAAATCACCAGAGGTTTAAAATGACCAGAAAAGACTTCTGACCAAGAATAATAATTTCTAAATCCATTTGGTCCCATAAATAATTTATTAAAAAATATTCAATATTAAGCACTTTGTGAATGATACTATATGAAAAATCTTCCAATAATTTTATAAAAATTCTCAGAACATCATAATGCCCTAAAAAGTCTTCTGTCCAAGTTTGACAACTTTCCAATAAATAACTAACCCTTAAATAATTATCTTATAATTAAGGCAAATATAGGGTTTGTGAATGAAGTACTATAAATATCAATCCAAAATTCATATCAAAATTTTCAAAGAACATTGACAGCAATATAAGATCACTATCAATGTTTCATGAACATCTAAGATACTTTAGGCATGTAATTTTATTTTGAAATAAAGTGCCCTAATTGATTCATAATTAATTCAAGGGGATATATGTTCCTAAAAATTCTAATGTTGGAGCATGGTGTCCGGGCAGTCTGGAGAATTCTCTCTAGCAGTCTGGTGACCATGCGGTCTAGGCAGTGTAACTCTGGTAGCTTGGTGACCGGGCAGTCTGGCGGCTTCCCTGTGGCAGTCTGATGTTCGGGCGGTCTGGCGGTTACAGTTATGGCAACCTACCTTTCCATGGTTATTTTTATCGGGGGGGGGGGGGGGGGGGGGGGGGGTGGGTGGGTGGGTTAGAATTCCTCTAACCACACGACCTCGGCGGTCTCACCTTTTCTATCCGCCCAGTCTATGTAATTTTGTGTATATGTTTATTCCCACATTGTTTATTCTTACTCTCTTCTCTCCACTCCATTCTATATAAGAGAGGTCATACCTTTGTAATAGATACAGTTTTTGGAAATAAAAATTTCTTATTGTCCATTTGCGGTCTCCTTTTTTCTATTCGCACATCTAATAACATTTCCTAAGGCTTATTTCCACCCTATGAACTTATCTACCAAGTTCCAAGACATTTAAAGGACATATGGTCACATGTCCTTTAATAGGGTCAATATTCAACCTTAGGGTTCACACTAGGGTCTTAGGGCATTTCAACCCCAAACCACCCAAATTCTCTTGTGGGGGTGTTTTTGTGACATTAAGTCAGCGGCCAAAGTTTCACCAACTTTGGATGAGGAATGCCCACTCAAACCATCAAGTGCACTTTTGACCTAATTTTCCTCTTAGGTGAGCAAACTTTGGACATTTGATTACCTAATCAAATCAACCCCAAATGGGATGAGATTTTTACCAGATTTATGACATGACCCTAATGGTCACCCAATATTTGGGGGATTTGAGGTCAATAGACCCTATAATTAAATCATACATGATTTATTAATTTTTTATAAAACTATAGAAAAATGTCCTCTAAAAATTCTCATTTTTGGATATAATCAGAATTTCAAAGCATTTGGATGAGTAGTTTAGTGGGTGCACATAAATTTGTGTCTGGTCAACCTTAGGTATAGCCTGCAACATATTGAGTGATGTGGTCAGACCAGTGGACCAAATTGGTTGAAATATCATTTAAATTAAATTAGACTCAAAGGGCTACCTTTTTATGTTGGGCACTTTTC
This sequence comes from Platanthera zijinensis, assembly GCA_039513925.1. Taxonomy (NCBI): domain Eukaryota; kingdom Viridiplantae; phylum Streptophyta; class Magnoliopsida; order Asparagales; family Orchidaceae; genus Platanthera; species Platanthera zijinensis. Next base: position 54,992,030 of record CM077091.1, on the reverse strand, counting down.
ATGATTCAGCCCCTATGAGCCTCATTTTTCTGATTCAAAATGGTGTACAGTAAAGGCTAAATAATATACTATTGAATATCTTATATAATAATATAATTAAAATCCTCTGATCCAACAGACAAGGCACCGTCTTCAACCTCCAGCCAAGGATCCTGATTGGCCGAACCTGGAATCATTTCCAGGGCCATTTGCCGGCGATCCAGCCCTCTCCCCGGCCGGCCACCACCTCTATTGAGGTGGGGGCTATCGCCGGGAGGCTCCATGGTCGTCGGAGGGGTGTTTTCCGGCGAACTCGAGTGGTATAAAAAACATGAAAATTTCAGAATTTTTCTCACCAAATCGGGCTCAATTGAGCCCAATTTCTCTCCTAAATGATCTAGGATACTAGCACAAGGGGAGAGGAGGAAAAATGGACCTTGATTGGGGGGGGGGGGTCCGACGACGGAGGTGGTGGCGGTTGGCCGTGGCTTTTCTCCTCTCCGGCAAGCTTGCCCAATTTCTCGATTATCCACCAAAACCATTGATCCAATACATCATTTTGACTCTCAAGGATGTTTTGAAGGTGATGGGTTGGTAAGAAGGGGAATGAGGGGTTGTATAGGGAGACTTTATAACTTTCATGGGATGGGAGGTGAAGGGGGTGGTCGACCATGGTGGTTGAGCTCCTGCCATTAGTGCTAGATGGCTGGAATTGATGGCATTCTAATCTCAAGAGGCAAGGGAGATGAATGAGGGTAGTGGAGAGATGAATGTGGTGGCCCATGGCCTTCCTCCATTAATCCTCCTCTCTTTTCCTCTTTCTCTCTCTCCATTAAGGGGGAAACTCCCATTTTCTCTCTTCTAGTCTCCCCCGTATAAAAATTGAGTGGTATTCCATATAATTTCAGTGGTGACTAATCATTTGGGCAATTGAAATTGGGTTTAGCCCAAAGGGATTGAGCTTTGGACTTGATTGACCCAATTTGGGCAATATTGACCAAGTTTTGACTTGGGGTTGACTATGGTCAACTTGATGAGTTGATTGGCCCAAGGGGTGTGTCTTGAGTCCCTTGACACCCTCCAATGTTGGTTGGGTCATGGTGGTGTCCCAATTGGACCAATTTATCCAAAAGGTGTAGGTTTGACCAATTTTGACTTAGGTTTGACCAATTTTGACCTAGGTTTGACATTTGTCAAATTGACCAATTTGGTTGACCCCAATGGGTGGTTAGTGACCCATTGGACTCCCTTAAGGGTTAGGAAGGTTTAGGTGGGGTCATTTTGGCAAGTTGGAGGCCCATTGGCCATATATATGCCACTTTGACCATTTTAGGGTTATGGTTGACTTTAGTCAACTCGACCACTTAGGTTGACCCCAATGGATTCTAGGTGTAACACCACCAACCTTTGGCCGGGTTGGGCTGGAGGGAGTACCACTCGCACAAGACGTCCATTCAGTGCTCCTAGGGATGACGGTCTACCCTGCCTAAGCACTAGATGGCTGCCTTACTCAACTAGAATCACAACATTCACAATACGTCAGAAATTTTGTGGAAACATTAACAAGAAAATATCGTCGAATATATATATAATATCGTATATACATTTATATGAGTACTAGGGTCGTAGCCTAAGTTCTTATATAAGCCCGTAGGCTGTCCAAGTTCTACAAATAGCTCCTCACACTCTCTCTCTCTATCCTGCTCACTGGTACTCACGTCTCGAGACTATGATGACAATAGGGGTGCTTCTGCTCAAATAGTCCTAACCACTGGCGCGTTCTCCTGCGGCAGGGGATTACTACGGTGCTCTGTTTCCCGTGAATGGACATTTAAATAACTGTTAGTCACATGACTAACTGGAAACAAATCTCCTCCCCGGATCCATATCTTGGGGACGAGCACACACGCACCCAGCAATATAAGATAGCCGAAGCATGAGAGGATTAACATAACATTTCATATTTCTAAACTAGGAGAAATAATAAAAGAAGGGTAGCAAAACTGAAATGACAGAACCATTAATATCAGTTATGATAAGGGCTCTACTAGCACACCAACACACCATATATTCACATCCTTTATCCTATCGCAGGCATTCACAGTCGCACACACACATCCTATGTCGATATAGTATGGACTGATTTCATTCTAGCAGGGTAGCGAGCCCCGCGGGCCTCACCGATGTGGTCGTCAGTGACAGTGGCCAGTCCTTCCTCTTCTGGGGATGGTCGTACTGCACAGCCCCAGGCCCCAACGTACAACCCTGTGTACTATTGGATGTGAGCGACATCTGACAATATAATATTTTGGCTAACTAGTGGAGGAAAACCCAACGGGGAAAGATAATGGCCAGTCACCCGTGGTACCCATCTCTCCTGTCGCCTTGAGTCGTCGACCTTCCCACACTGTTACGAACGGTCTGCGGGAGGGTCTGACTCGCCACAATTCACCGCAAGTAATTTACAAGCAATCAAACAGTCAATTTTTTTAGCATGTATCGGGTTTGTAGCGGCCTGCCCTACTATGCTTCGAACTTCGTGCAGCGGCGCTTTGCTCAACTTTCGACAAGGAGCGTGGGATCACTTTATTTGGGGCTAAACCTGGAGGAATACCTCAACTCCGGTTATCCCCATCTAAGGCTCAACCTTAATAGTCAACTACTCATCAGGGAAGAACCCGGGCTTATAATAGTAAATTGCAGAAATGAAAGGCGGTAATTAAAGCTGCTGATAATAAAAGCTACATAATTTAAGTGCTGGAATGATATGCGACCAGTACATAACTGGAGTAGTACTGAATTGAAAGTGCTGGATTGAACTTAACTAATACGAGACTGGAGTTGAATCAAAAGTACTTAATTGAACTTGACCAGTACGAGACTGGAGTCGAATTGAAAGTACTGAATCGAACTTGACCAGTATGAGTCTGGAGTTGAATTGAAAGTACTGAATTGAACTGGACCAGTACGAGACTGGAGTTGAATTGAAAGTACTGAATTAAACTTGACCAGTATGAGACTGGAGTTGAATTAAAAGTACTGAATTGAACTTGACCAGTACGAGACTGGAGTTGAATTGAAAGTACCGAATTTAACTTGACCAGTACAAGACTGTAATAATCATAAGGGAAAAAAGGTTAGTAGTCCAATTACTCCATTCAGGAGGCTTCAGTTCTATCTCCGTTCTCAGGAGGCACATTCAATTCTATTTCAGTTTTTAAAGGCTTCTGTGGATTAAATCTATTATTAAGATCCGATAGCAATTTTGCTGCGCATTGTTAATCACGGATTAATTAGACCAAGGGCTTATTAGGAGTTAACCTCTTTTATTCGTCGAGAATCATTTATAACTCACTACTCGAACTCTCACCTCCTGGGCGTGCCCAAAATACTCAAGAGTCGAGGAACTCACCGATTTTACGAAATCTCGGAACACCCGGTGTAGCACCTCCCCTGTAATGACCATATAATATGGGTCTGGTCGGGGCCCCACAACATACGGGCGCCACATCTTTAGCATTAAAAGATGATATTAACTACCCAACTCAAAACTCAGAATAAAGAAATAGCGGAAACATACCAAACAACTAGAATTTATCAACTACTAAACAAGAGTATCAGTATGGCCTTAAGGCCTTACACCAAATAAGTCCAAAACGGAAAGACCATAATGTCAAATATCAACGTGCAACAACACTCCTAGGCTACCTCAGCATGCAAGCCGGAATAAACCAAATCATGGAGAAATACAATCAAGCAGAAAACGAGCTAGTAAGCACAGCAAACACTTCATGAGGTATATGGCTTTTCGGCCGGCACACTTGCTCCTACTTGCGTTCCTTTCCCTATAAAAATTTATAGTAAAGTGGGTCAGCAAAGGCTGACCTCTACTGTGTAACCAACACATCTCCTCCCGGCCTCCCCTAACAGACCCTGGGGTACCCCTCCAACCTGCAAGTCAGCACTTCGTATGTCATATACATAAACATGTAAAGCTTTTAAAAACAGGTTTGGATGTCTCAAACAACAAACACGTTTTCTATGTTGAGCACAGAATAAAAGAGGCCTACTATGCAGTATGTATGTAGTCCCGGGCTTCGCCCAAGGCACCCTACTGCGTATACAACTAGCACATCATCATCACAGCTGGGTACTTCTAATTCCCCATTAGTGTAAAGCCGCAAACAAAAGGGAACCACAATGCCCCTAACGACCTAAAAGCCGCTACACGGAAATCTTGCCAAGGCCCCACCCGCTCATGGGTCTTAAACCCGAGATTGCCTGCAAACTCTGACTTCCCGTGTCAGGACTCCGTCTCACACACAAACTGATTCTAAGAACCCTTGGTGGACCCCACTCTCTCCTGGCTTCATTGCCTGGGCTTGCCCTAAGATTGGCTTTCTCGTCAGTCTCATAGAAGGGGAATAGTCTAGACGGGACAATCTCCCCACATGACTTGCATGTCAGGGGATAGCCAGCCGACCACGGAGACAAAGCCACACCTTAGCACATCACAATCCATAACCTTTCCCACCCTAATCTACCATTTTGTACTGCAACGTTCCCGCGCACCAAGGAAACCATCTACCGCCAGTGCGGAGCTAACCATGTCCGGTTCCGGCTACAAGTACTCACTCGAGAAAAGGGGGAAAATGCATACATCACAAACGACATCTTGCCACAACTGATTTATACCGAATCCTTAAGGCTCGCTATGCAACATCACCGAGCCGGACTAATGTTCACGACTACGGCTTCACCCACAATGCCTAATCCACTAACGGAGCAGATCTCTAATGCAATATTATGCCGGGGACGGACACAATCGACCCGGTGGTTCCTCTTGAACCATGGAGACCCAAACCCCTCTCACATGAGATATTTGGTGCCTAAAAGATTGAAAGGAAAAGATGCTATGCACACATCCTAGAAACCAAGAGGATAAGTGTCGTTAACTTACAACCCCTCTTCCTAGCCATGAAGAAACTTAGTCGGATGAAAAGCACCGCAACGACCTCGCCTTTGCAGATTCGGACTCGAATCGAGAATCGGGTCTCCGAAGCTCCACTGGCGGTCGGAGTTGACCTCCTCCTTCTTCCTTTCTCTCCCCTCTCTCTAAACCTCAGAAAGAGAAAGCTCCAAGTACAAATGAGGGTTTGAAAACCCTATTCCAGGCCAAATACTAGCAGGGACAAGCCTGGGCACTTAGATTCCAAAAGAAGGAAACGAATGGCCACGATTCGCACTAAAGTCAAATTATTGGGATGAATACGGCTTGCGACACGCCCGTGTCCAAGGCCATGTTCCACACTCGCCGTAAAAATTTGGATTACAGAATAGTACACGGCCGGTGACACGGCTTGGGACACACCCGTGTCAGCATTGACACGCCCGTATCATGGGCCGTGTGCCTCAATCGACGTTGAAACCATCGAATCCCGAACAGGACATGACCATGTGACACGCCCGTGTCACATGCCGTGTGCCAGACACTCTCTGGGACAAGCCCGTGTAACCATCTCAAAATAACCTAGCAAACAGCCCGAGCAGGACACGGCCTGGGACACGCCCGTGTCTCAGGCCGTGTGTCCGGCCCCAATCAAACGTCGATCTTAATTTCGTCGAACTCCCAAAAAATCGTCTATCTCAAGCACGACACGCCCTATGAAATGCCCGTGTCAACCTATTTAGAACCCAACTGGGCCTGAAAATGCCATCCGTTCCTCTTTTGAGTTTCAAGGCGTTACACCCGGAGCTTGGCTACTTGCCTCGACCACTCTCATTAATGGTACAAATTTTAATTTAATAATTAAATTAGGGGGGATGGTCGTGCGCTCCAATCTTCATTTCCATAGAAAATGAGTGAAATAAATTCCGGGCGCGAACCTAGGCTCTTAAAACTTGGATAGAGTATATTTCTTATCCCAATGTCCCCAAATTTTGATATAACCTTTGGAAGAGCTAAAAAAAGAGTCTAAAATTTTTGCATAATTTTTCCGGAAGTTTTTGGCTATTAAATTGGCCTAGTAAACATTATTTAGGCTTTTAGAAATACTAAAACATTTTCAAAAATTCTCAAAATTTTTGTGGAGGAAGCCCTCATTATGGGGAACATTTTTTATGTTGACTATTTTTCCCCCAGGGGCTTAGATTTGGCCCAAAAAATTTCACAAGGGTCTGATAGGGTTTGATCTGCATTTAGCAGATCAATCACGAGTCTGCGGCTGAGATTGAGATGGACGGGTCATTGCATCATCGTTTCCCCACAGCGGATCAGCCGCGGATCTGTTGTGGGGGCACAAAAATGGAGGCAGGGGAGGGAATTAAGATAATCCCCGCCGTCCATCTCATCACCGGAGATGGACGGCGACGATTTCATCCCTGATGATGGAAGAGGCAGCGGCCCTCTACCACCGCCGATCGGCTATTGTAGGGTGTTGGCGCTACCCTCGGTCGGTTCGCTGGGGACGGCGAGTACTTGAGTGGTGGCCTGACGGCCTGCCGTCGCCGGCCACCTCCTGATTTGGTCAACCCGAGAGCAGGGTGGCGGTGGCTCTGCTCCCAGTTCCACCACACCACCATGCCTCTCCGGCATTGAGCCCAGCCTCAAAACCACCCTCGACCGGTGCTCCAGGAGCAGGGATCTTCTATGGTGGTGACCCGACGACCAACCGCTGCTGGCCGCCGTTGGAGCTCAAACAAAGAAAAAGGTTGCTTCTTCGGGTGTCGCCGGAGCGGCGTTTTCCGGCGGCGCCCTGGCCTTCCACCACCGGGTAAAGTCATCCCAGCTGGTTTAGACCTTCTCTAACGCCACCACCGGCGCTGGGAGGGGCTAGTTTTCCAGCGGCCACAACCCAACCTAGTGCATGGGTCAGGTGGTGTCGGCGGCGCTCCGGCCGCCGGTAGGCCCATGTAGGTCGTCCAAAAGTTTAGAAAGGGGAAGGAGAGAAGGTTCCACCTATGCAGGAGGGGCTTGGGAGGGACTGGCTTGATCGACCATGCAAGGTGGCAGAGGAGCTTGGCTCGGGTTGGTCCTTTTCGTCGAGTTAGGGTTCCAGTTAGGGCTCCTTTGGCTCGGGTAGGTGTGTGTGGAGGGGAAGAGTCTAGGCAAGGCATTTAATAGGCTTGGGGAGGGTGGCCATCCCTCCACTAGCTAATGTGGGATTAATCCCCATGAGGGGAGTAGTGGTGGAGACGACGAACCACAGCTTGCTGAAGACCCTCCCTCGTCTCCAACAAAGGACTCGCGTCGCCATGGTGCCCACTCGGGGCGACGTTATGATCTCTGCCCTCGGCTGAAGCCCGTCTAATCCTTTTATTTATGTCATTTTATTTATCGTATTTATTGTGCCACTTGTTTAGGCATTTTATTAGTCTCTTTAAGATTAAAACAAAGCAAACACTATTAGCTTTATTTTTCATTTTGGGCTGCTAATAGCCGGATGTTGGTTGTAAGCCTATATATAGGCATAGGATGTTTCCTTTTGAAGTATTGAAGAAGAATTTTGAAAACCCTAACCCTATCTCTCTTTTTCTCCTCCTCTTAGCCGCCCCCTACTCTCTCCCTCTTCCCCCTCACTACTTCGGCCGCCCCCTCTCTCCATTCCCAAAAGCCGCCTCCTCCTCATCCCTTTCTCCCCTCTCCCTATCTACATCCTCAACACCACCCCCTCCTCACAAGCCGCTCCTTATCCGACTACCCTCCCACATCCCAATCGGCCGACCACCCTCTCCCACCCATCTTGGCCGACCACCCCCTTTGGGTGGAGGTGGAGTCTTCCTTGCTCCGAGGAACTTGGTGACGACGTGATGCAGCGACGGCGGAATCTCTTTCTCCATCTGGCACAACTCCGGCGGAACCGCGGGCGAGTGATCCCTTGGCAAAACAGTCGGAATAATCCATTCCGACTTGGGTAACGATTCTCTCCACTTCCGTGAGATTCCCTCTTGATTTTTCTAGCGGCTGGAAAGATTTTAGCGTTGCTTGCGAATCGTTATTTTTCGTGGGTTTTGCTTTAAGTGTTGCAACATCACTACACTTTATTTCCGAAAAGGGTTTGGCGAACCCCGCCTCTTTTTGTTGGGGGAGATCTACCGTTTCTCGATCGTGTTTTCGGGTAGATCTTCTTGGTACAACATCGCTCGTCCGGACCGGGTGGGTCCCTTTTGCTAGAAAGGATAACGGCCTTTAGCCGCTTGTCCGATCTTTCCGACGGTGTGGCTACCGTGTTGGTTACTTGTTTGTTTGCATAATAGTGCGCTGCGTTTTAGTTTTTGTGTGGTTGTCGTCGTGGGTGTTAGACGTCACGCGCGTTAGAACGCTTTAGTAGTCTCGTTGGCGGATAGTGGCCTACATCAATTTGGTATCAGAGGTGGTTCTTGTCAGTTTCTTAATTGATACCCCCCTGTTATTTTTGCACGTTAGCCCGCACTTTTGTTTACACATTTGGAGTCAAAAAAATATCACAAATTTTTTTTTCCCTGGTCTGCCAATAGCGGTGTAGATTTCTTATTTTTCAGCAAAAAAATACAATTTTTTTTAATAACCCTCATTTTATTTCCAGTAAGAAAATCAAAAAAAAATATTTTTGGTAAATTATCTAGCGGGATTAAATCCTTATGTGGTCTGTCTAAGTCTGTTTTCTTCACTTGTGCATGCGCACTAGGCTTGGTACGGAATATCCTCCGTCGTCTTCCAATATGGATGATGACCAGCCTGAGGGTCGTGCCCTCACGGAGATTGAGGAGCTCCGTCAGGATTTCACGGAGCAGATGACGGCTATTCGGGAGGCTATTCACGCAATGGGATTACAACAAGGAGCACCTGGTAATCCACCTCCGCACCAATGGGCGGGAGAAAATAACAATCCTTACCCCCACCCTCCTAATGAGCACGCTCCTCGAGCACCTTACAAGTTTGATCTTACTCGGGCTGTCCGAGTTAAGCCGCCATCCTATGATGGATTGGGAGACCCCCAAGTCTTCCAGGACTAGGTCATGGAAATCACGTGTGGCGAGAATGAAATTATTAGGGCGAGCCAAGATCTTTTGGCTGAACGAAGAGAGGCGCTTGTGAGTAGAGAATGGTGCAAGGCCCATCGGTTGGGAAGATATGAAGGCTAGGTTGACCGAGCAATACGTTCCCACGTACCATCGAACACAGATGTTCGATGATTTGGCTACCCTTAAGCAAGGGGCGAGGTCGGTTTCTGAGTACATGAGCTTGCTCAAGGATATGATGGTCCGTTGTGATGTGAAGGAGATGCCCGAGGTCACCCTATCCCGGTTCCGTAAGGGCCTCAACCCTGATATCCAAGGGAAGTTATTGCAATACGGCTACACGGACTTACACGTGACTTTCAACGTTGCGTTAGATATCGAAAAACACAATGTGCTTAAGGGAAAGTCACGTCCTTTCCAGAAGGGCAAATCCATTTTAGGACCGCCCCCTGCACCACGCTATAAGGATAAAGGAAAGTATCGGTCCTCCGATTCGTCATCCATTGTGGTGACGGCTAAAAACAATAGGAGTCCAACTGGGGAAAGAGTGCTGATAGGAAGAGTCAGCAGGACGAACGTCACCTGTTTTGCTTGCGGGGTTCAAGGACACTATGCTAGTGATTGTCCTACAAAACCCAAGCCCCTAGCCCTGTTAGATGCCGCGGGCAGGTCTGACGACCTTACTTACGAAGCAGGGGATTTTAGTGAGTCGGACGGTGTGCCGAGTGACATGGATGACGAATCCCACATGATGGTGATGAGATGTATTTTGGCCACCCCGCGACCGTTAGACGAATGGAATAGGACAAATATCTTCACATTAAATTTCAAGAGCGGTGAAAAATGGTGTAGGCTGATCATAGATAGCGGTAGTTGCATGAATGTCGTTTCTGAAGCCGCCGTGAAACGCATGTCCCTAGTTGTTGAGCCACACCCTCACCCGTATAAGGTGGCGTGGGTGAACAAGTCATCCCTCACCGTGGCGAAGCGTTGTCTAGTTCCCCTCACCATCAAGGCCTACACCGAACCGGTTTGGTGTGATGTCATCCCCATGGATGCGTGTCACGTCTTACTTGGGCGCCCTTGGTTGTTTGACCACGATGTCACCCACTATGGTCGGGCTAACACTTATGAATTCAAGTTTAATGGTCGCGTCATCGTTTTGAAGCCCTCTCCTCCGAAGGACCCTTCGACCCTGTCCAAGGACACCGTCATCCCAGTCGAGAAGAGAGCGTTGGGTCTTATTGGTAGGAAGGAACTTACCCGGGCTACCTTCATGGACGGGGTTCTTTATGCTTTAGTTTGCCTCCAAGTCAAGGATGATGCGGCGATATGTGAGCGCTTACCCCCGGCATTGAAGTCGCTCCTAGAAGAATTTGTGGATGTGTATCCGGATGAGCTACCGTCTGAGTTACCCCCCATGCGGGACATCCAACACGCCATCGATTTCATCCCTGGCTCCTCCCTGCCCAACCTTCCCCATTATTGCCTTAATCCGTCCGCGCATTTAGAACTACAAGCCCAGATCTCAGAATTATTACGAAAGGGATTTATCCGCCATAGCATGAGTCCATGCGCCGTGCCCGCCTTACTTGCCCCCAAGAAGGACGACTCGTGGAGGATGTGTGTGGATAGCCGGGCCATAAACAAAATCTCTGTCAAGTACCGATTCCCCATCCCCCGTCTCGACAATTTGTTAGATATGTTGGCCGGCGCCTCGATCTTCTCCAAGTTGGATCTTAGGAGTGGTTACCACCAGATCCGAATTAGAGAAGGGGATGAGTGGAAGACCGCCTTTAAATCTAAGGAGGGCCTTTATGAGTGGTTAGTGATGCCGTTTGGGCTATCCAACGCGCCCAGCACGTTTTCTAGGATGATGACCCCATGTTTTCCAACCTTACATGGGGAAATTCATTGTGGTGTACTTCGATGACATCCTGATTTTTAGCACCTCCACGAGTGAACATGAGACGCATTTAAGAATCATCCTAACCACGTTAAGATCAGAAAAATTATTCGTGAACATAAAAAAATGTACCTTCCACGTGACATCCGTCGAGTTCCTCGGTTACATCGTTAGTTCAAAGGGAATCCATGTAGACCCTAAGAAGGTGCAAGCCATAAAGGATTGGCCCGAGCCCGCCAACATTCGGGATGTGCGGAGTTTCCACGGACTCGCCACCTTCTACCGGCGGTTTATTAAGGATTTTAGTAGCATAATGTCCCCCATAACCGAGTGCATGAAGAAGGGTGAGTTCTCTTAGACGAAGTCGGCCGCCAAGGCTTTTCAATTAATTAAGGCGCGCATGTCCGAAGCCCCCCTCTTGCGTCTCCCAGATTTCTCCAAGGTCTTTGAATTATCGTGTGACGCTTCCGGACTGGGGATTGGGGGCGTATTGAGCCAAGAAGGTCACCTGGTGGGGTACTTCAGTGAGAAGCTTGCCGGCCCGAAATTGAACTATTCTAACTATGATCGGGAATTCTACGCGGTCATCCGATGCCTCCAACATTGGCGACACTACTTGCTTCCTAAAGAGTTCGTCATCTATCCGACTACGAGGCGCTACGATTTATCAATTCGCAGTCAAAGGTGAGCCCGCGACATGCTAAATGGGTCTCCTATCTTCAGGAGTACACATTCATCATCAAGCATCTGAAGGGTACCCTCAATCGCGTAGCGGACGCTCTTAGTCGTGTCACGTTATTACTATCCACATTAGAAATTAAGGTGGTGGGCTTTGATAGGATTAAGGACGAATATGTCCACTGCCCAGACTTCAAGGACATATATTTCACCACTCAGGATAACCTGCCCACAACCATTTCCACGTTTTACATTCGTGACGGGCATCTTTTCAACCACTCGAAGCTATGTATTCCCCGCTCATCCCTACGTCACTTCATTGTGTGGGAACTGCATAACGGCGGGTTAGGAGGCCATTTTGGCCATGACAAGACTATCGCGTTAGTTGAGGACAAATTTTATTGGCCCGGCCTTAAGACTATGGTTAGTAAAATCGTGGGAAGTTGTCGGGCGTGCCAGTTGGCAAAGGGGAACAAGACGAATGCGGGGCTTTATACCCCTCTCTCGATCCCTTCGACGCCTTGGGAAGACGTTAGTATGGACTTTATTCTAGGCCTTCCGATCACGTTTAGGCGTCACGATTCGATCTTAGTTGTCGTTGACCGTTTTTCCAAGATGGCTTATTTTATCGCTTGCAATAAAACTAACGACGCGTCACATGTCGCTCAACTTTATTTTAAGGAGGTAGTGGGTCACCGCGGCGTCCCAAAATCGATAGTTACTGATAGGGACATAAAGTTCACGAGCTATTTTTGGAAAACTTTGTGGAGGATAATGTGCACCAAGCTCCTATTTTCTTCGGCCTACCATCTGCAGACGGATGGGCAAACGGAGGTTGTAAATAGAAGTTTGGGTAGTCTGCTGCGCAGCCTTGTGGGAGACCACAAGGGTACATGGGATCTTATCCTTCCACATGCTCAGTTGGCATATAATAATTCCAAAAATAGGTCCACGGGTCTGTCCCCGAATGAAATTGTGCATGGCTATAAGGCCCCGGTGCCACTTGACTTGATTCCGCTACCCCCATCTTTTAAATCAAGCCAATTCGCACAAGATTTTGCCTCTCACATCCATGACCTGCATAAACACATTAATGAAACGCTTACCGCTCAATATGCGTCCTATCAAGTTCATGCCAACACACACAAACGAGCGTCTCCCATGAAAGTCGGCGATTTAGTCATGGTCCGTCTCATCCCTAAACGGTTGCCTACGGGCACCTTAAAAAAGTTAGCGGACCGGCGAGCGGGTCCTTTTCGGATCTTAAAGCAGTTAGGCGAAAATGCATTTCTTTTAGAATTACCCACTGATTGGGGTATTTCCCCTATTTTTAATGTTTCAGACTTAACGCCATATATTGCTCCGCCCCTAGAATTATCTTCCTCCCCGTTTACATCTACTAAAGATTCTCTTGGGCGTAAGACTGAGTGGGGTACGGGATCCCTCGTTCTGTCGGTCTCCAAAGGAGGTACGCCGTATGTTGATGAATTAGATTTTCCCCCGTTACTGCCTAAAGCTTTTCCCAGGTTTGCCAGGACAGCTTTCTTGCCCGACAGGATTCTACAGGATGATGTACTTCCCACTCCGGATGGAGACGTGCGATGTTTCTTGGTTCGTTGGAGTGGTCGCCCCGCCTCGGATGACTCTTGGCTCCCGTAATCTGAGGTCGCGCTCTTGGATGATGCTCTTCTACGATGATATCTGCAGGACAACTCCTCAGTGATGAGTCCTTTTAAGGGGGGAGGATTGGTGGAGACGACGAACCACAGCTTGCTGAAGACCCTCCCTCGTCTCCAACAAAGGACTCGCGTCGCCATGGTGCCCACTCGGGGCGACGTTATGATCTCCGCCCTCGGCTCAAGCCTGTCTAATCCTTTTATTTATGTCATTTTATTTATCGTATTTATTGTGCCACTTGTTTAAGCATTTTATTAGTCTCTTTAAGTTTAAAACAAAGCAAACACTATTAGCTTTATTTTTCATTTTGGGTAGCTAATAGCCGGATGTTGGTTGTAAGCCTATATATAGGCATAGGATGTTTCCTTTTGAAGTATTGAAGAAGAATTTTGAAAACCCTAACCCTATCTCTCTTTTTCTCCTCCTCTTAGCCGCCCCCTACTCTCTCCCTCTTCCCCCTCACTACTTCGGCCACCCCCTCTCTCCATTCCCAAAAGCCGCCTCCTCCTCATCCCTTTCTCCCCTCTCCCTATCTACATCCTCAACACCACCCCTCCTCACAAGCCGCTCCTTATCCGACTACCCTCCCACATCCCAATCGGCCAACCACCCTCTCCCACCCATCTTGGCCGACCACCCCCTTTGGGTGGAGGTGGAGTCTTCCTTGCTCCAAGGAACTTGGTGACGGCGTGACGCGGCGATGACAGAATCTCTTTCTCCATCCGGCACAACTCCGGCGGAACCGCGGGCGAGTGATCCCTTGGTAAAACAGTCGGAATCATCCATTCCGACTTGGGTAACGATTCTCTCCACTTCCATGAGATTCCCTCTTGATTTTTCTAGCAGCTGGAAAGATTTTAGTGTTGCTTGCGAATCGTTATTTTTCGTGGGTTTTGCTTCAAGTGTTGCAACATCACTACGCTTTATTTCCGAAAAGGGTTTGGCGAACCCCGCCTCTTTTTGTTGGGGGAGATCTACCGTTTCTCGATCGTGTTTTCGGGTAGATCTTCTTTGGTACAACATCGCTCGTCCGAACCGGGTGGGTCCCTTTTGCTAGAAAGGATAACGGCCTTTAGCCGCTTGTCCGATCTTTCCGACGGTGTGTCTACCGTGTTGGTTACTTGTTTGTTTGCATAATAGTGCGCTGCATTTTAGTTTTTGTGTGGTTGTCATCGTGGGTTTTAGACGTCACGCACGTTAGAACGCTTTAGTAGTCTCGTTGGCGGATAGTGGCCTACATCAAGGAGCTCTTCTCCTCCCCTCCACTTTAGCTGGCCAGGTGGCATATTTAGGGTGGCCCCAAGTGGCAGCATACCAAAGGGAGGAGGAGTGGGTTTGGGCCTTAGTCCTTAGGGAGAGAAGAAGGGGAGGGGGAAGAGAGAACTTGTGCCTACCTTGGCATATGGCCCATTCCCACCATATTTGCTGATTTGGGTGGCCCAAGTGGTGAAAGGTGTATAACCCTAATTAATTAATATGGAGGGGGGGGGGTGCATACCTCCTTGGAAAAAAAAATACAAAAATGGACTTTTAGGGGGGGGGGTGTTGACCAAAGACAACCCTAGGGTGGGTCCCCCTTGCTGGTCAAAGTCAAAGTAGGTCCAAGACACTGGGAGTCGGGTCAAAGTTTGGGTATTGCGTCATAATTGGTCCGTGCACGCTTTTCGGTGCACGGATATGCTTGATTTGACCTTGACTTGACCATTGGTCGTCAAAATTGTCCGGGACGACTTCTGTTGACTTTGTATTGATCATACGAGTTCAATGCCACTGAATGGGGTTAAATCAAAGTCCATTTGACAAAAGTCAAAAATCTACGCGCCGCGACGCGTTAAAACGGTCAACATGTCTATATTTGTCGTTAGGCCTCGAATTATGACGCAATGAGTTTCGTCGCGCTCATTTTTATTATATGAGGCCACAGGAACTGACAGAACTCGAATCAGAGCTTTTTAGCCCCATTCCCCCACCTCGGGTTACCTTCTACCGGGTCATGGGTAGGGGTTCATGTCACTTTTATTGGGACCACTAGGGCTCAGGTGGAAAAATAAAAGTCGGGATGTTGCAATCCAATAAAAATAAAACGATTTTCATCACCGAAAATTTTCTTGTAGTAGGGGGGATGGAGTGATATACCTGGGGAAAGAGCTCTGGGTGTTTTTTGCGGACGAGTGCCTCCGGTTCCCAAGTATACTCATCTTGTCTGTGATTTGACCACAATATCTTAACCATTGGGATGGCCATGTTACACAGATTCTTCACTTTATGATCTATGACTTTGATTGGTTCAAGCCAGACGAATCTATCTGACTGCAGTTGCACTGGCGGTGTAGGTAGATGCTGCTCTATTTGGCGGAGAACTCATCTTAAGGAAGAGACATGAAACATATCATGAAGATTTCCTAATTCTAGGGGCAGGGCTAATCAATAGGCTACAGGGCCAATGCACTCTATCACCTGATAGGGGCCCAAATAAAAGAGATTTAGCTTCTTCTGCTTTCTCAACCGTGAGACACCATGCATGGGTTTAATTTTTAGAAACACTATTTCCCCCACGCGGAACTCCACCGGTCGGTGCCACGCATCATAATACTTGGCTTGCCGGCTCTACGCGTCCCGCATCTTTTCCTGGATTAGCCGTATCACTGCCATAGTGTCGTCAATATAAGCCATTCCTAAGGCTTCTGGGTCCTCTTCCTGATCCCATGTCAATGAGGTTCGGCAACGCCTTCCGTACAATGCTTCGTACGGAGCCATCTTGATGCTAGCCTGGTAGCTATTATTATAAGAAAACTCAACTAGAGGTAACAGCTGCTCCCAAGGCTCATTGTGTTCCACTATGCAAAGTCGAAGTAGATCCTCCATCATCCGATTTTTCCTTTCTGTTTGTCCATCTATCTGTGGGTGGAAGGCAGTGCTAAAGGCCAACTTGGTTCCTAAGTATGCCTGCACCCATCTCCATTCCTTAGATGTGAACCGCCCATCACGATCTGACACAATGGACTTTGGCACTCCGTGGAAACGGACTACTTGCTCTATGAATATCCTAGCCAAAATATCAACTCCGTGTCCCTGTCGGTTTGGAATGAACCGCGCTACCTTGGTAAGTAGATCCACAACAACCCATATGGAGTTATTTCAAGCACGGGATCGAGGTAGGCCGTAGACAAAGTCCATAGAAATGTCCTCAAATTTCCATTCGGGTATAGGCAGGGGCTGCATCAGACCCCCCGGACTGCGATATTCAGCTTTAACCCTTTGATAGGTCTGACATTGGGCTACGAAGTTTGTGACGTCTCTTTTCATTCCAGGCAAGTAGATGGTCTTGTGCAGATCAACATACTTTTTTACAACACCAGGGTGGATGGTATACCTTGACAGGTGCGCTTCCTGCAAAATCACTTCACGAATACCCCGGTAGAGGGAATGAATATACGATGCCTGAATTGCAAGATCCCATCATGCAGGTTAAACTCCTCTTGTGCCCCGTTTTGTAGAGATCGGATTATCGGAACTACCTCTGGATCAATCTTCTAGACTTCTCGTATCCAATCCCGGATGTTGCATTGGATCTCCATCCAATACAGTTAGGCATGGTATTCCTCCGGATCTCTTCGGGCAACCAGGGTAATTTCCAAGTTTATCAAAGACTCAAATAGTCTTTTTGGGATTTTCTTCATCCAACTCCAAGCTACCGGAGGCTAGCGGCTTAAAGCATCGACAACTCTATTAGCCTTCCCGGGGTGATATTGGAGAGTGAAGTCATAATCGCACAAGAATTCTAACCATCGGCGTTGTTGGAGGTTCAACTCTTTCTGAGTGAATATATATTTGAGGCTTTTCGGAGAAGATCTCGCACTTTACCCCGTATAAGTAATACCTCCAAATTTTAAGGGCAAAGACGACAACGCCTAATTCCAGATTATGAGCTGCATAGTTCAACTCATGCGGCTTTAACTGGCGAGATGCGTAAGCCACCACCTTGCCATGTTGTATCAGAACAGCTCCTAATCCCTTCAGGGAGGCATCATTGTTGATCTGGAATCCCTCAGTCCCTGCGAGGATTGTAAGGACTGGCACAGAGGTCAGCCATTTATTTAACTCGACGAACGCAATTTCGCATTTTGGTGTCCATTAGAAGGTAACATCCTTTCTGGTAAGGGAGGTGAGGGGTAAAGCAATCTTGGAGAATCCTTCTACAAACTTCCGGTAATACCTGGCAAGACCAAGAAAACTTCGAATATCTGCCGCTGTTCTGAGTGGTGGCCAGTTTTGTACTGCCTAGATTTTGGCCTGATCCACTGCTACTCCTTTCTTTTTTATAGTGTGTCCCAGGAATCTGACTTCATCTAACTAGAATTTGCACTTACTGAATTTGGCGAAGAGGGAGTTCTCTCGAAGTTTCAGTAGCACCATCTGCAGGTGTCTGGTATGATCTGCCTTGGTTCTTGAATAAATCAAAATATCATCAATGAAGACGATCACGAAGCGATCTAGGAATGGCTCGAAGACTTTATTCATTATAGACATAAAGGAGGAGGGTGCGTTGGTGAGCCCAAAGGGCATCACCAAGAACTCATAGAGATCGTAACGGAAGCTGAAGGAGGTCTTGGGACTATCTTCCTCCCGGATTTGAAGCTGGTAGTAGCCTGATCTCAGGTCCATCTTGGAGAAAATGGATGCACCCTGTAACTGATCGAACAATTCGTCGATCCTAGGAAGGGGGCATGTGTTTCGTATCGTAAGGTTATTTAGTTTCCGGAAGTCTATGTACATACATAATGTCCCGTCTTTCTTTTTTATGAACAGTACTGCTGCTCCCCAGGGAGAGGAGCTGGGGAGAACGAATATAGCATCTATTAGCTCCTACAGTTGAATTTATAACTCAACTAGTTCTCTCGGGCCATCCGGTAGGGTGCTCGGGACACTGGTCAAGCCTCGATCACGAGCTCTATATGAAAGTGAACTTCTCGTTGGGGGTGTCATTCCTGGGAGGGACTCAGGGAAAATTTCCGGGAAGTCGCGTACTACTAGGACCTCGATGAGCACTTGAGTTTTGCCCTCCATATCAAAGTAGATAAGGTATACCTCATCCTTCTACCAGATCAATTTCATAATCTGTGCAGAAATCAAAATAATACAAGAGACAGAGGGCACACCTATCAATGTAATGCCCTGTTAGCTTGGGTTCTACAGCCGGACTTCTCGTGTTGAATAATTTATTTGCGCATTGTGATTGGCTAGCTAGTCTGTTGGTACCCTAGTGTGATTTGAGTTTAGTCTTGTCTTTTTAGTCCCTTGACCCAAGAAATATCTATGGTCATTGGTTAGTAGTCTAGCTGTAGAGTCCCCGCTTTTCCAGATGAAGAATTTGGTTAAGTAGGTTTTTCGTTCGACTATAGTCGAACGCCGCTCGACTATCGTCTATCGGCTGATCGACGATCGTCTATCAGTTGGTCGACGCTCTGTCTGCGTTGATAGTTCGACTATCTGGTGATAGATCGACTATCTGCTTGGCTTGGTAGTTCGACTATCTGTCCTGATAGTTCAACTATCTGGTAGCTCGACTATCTGTTGATAGATCGACTATCTGTTCCGCTTTGATAGGTCGACTATCTGTTGATAGGTCGACTATCTGTCGTCTTTGATAGTTCGACTATCTGTCCTGATAGTTCAACTATCTGATAGTTCGACTATCTGTTGATAGATCGACTATCTGTTTTGTTTTGATAGGTTGATTATCTGTTGATAGGTCGACTATCTGTTTTCTGTTATAGGTCGACTATCTGCTTGATAGGTCGACTATCTGTTTGTGTTTGATAGTTCGACTATCTATCCGGATAGATCGACTATCTGGTAGTTTGACTATCTGCTCTGATAGGTCGACTATCTGCCGAGGTAGTTCGACTATCTTCTTTGATAGGTCGACTATCTGGATCGTTCGACTATCTGCCCGATAGGTCGATGATCTCCGTGCGTCGGTCGACGATCTCCGAGGGTCGTTCGATGTTTTCTGTCTGCCTTTCTATTTTGTATTTATTTATTATATTTAATAAATTAATACTTTATCTGGCATGTTATTTCAGTTGTTTTATGATAATATTTCCAGGCAATATATGATCCATCTCTTTTGCCTGAGTAAAATCTTTTCAGATAAAGTTGTTTGTCTTATTAGCTGTCATTGTATTTTACTTTATCTACTGTTAGTCCTTTATAGCCGTTAGACTGAAAAGTCTTCCTTTTGCTATAAAGAGTTTATTTCTGATGTGATTTTATTTAGTACTTTATTATCAGATTGCTTCCTGCAGCTTCTTCGAAAGAGGTTTATTCCTTTTATAGAATGTTTTTGCTGTAGAGTTTGTTTGTCCTTGTGATATTTACAGCCCAGGTTTCAAGTTTCAGAAGAAGACAAACAGTTCAAATTGAAGAGAGCCGTTGCTTGTTGCTGTTATAAAAGGAATCCTTTGGTGAAGGATTTCAGCTAGCTAACCAGTTATTCATTTAAGCATTCAAGCCTTCATCAAGTTCAAGTTCATTGCTCTCAGCAATTTTGATTCAACTGAGAAGTGTTAAGCTCTTCTGCTCTTCTTCAACCTGAGTTCTCCTACTTCCAGGAAGATTCAAACTCAGAGTTCTTTTGAAGAAGAAGAAGAAGAAGACAGCTGCTTGAAGATTTCTATTTTATTATTTATTATCTTCTTGTAGTTTTTCCTTCAGATCTTTCTGAAGAGTTTTCTGCACTGAAGCAAGACTTCACCTGGACATCTTTGAGCCAGGGGGAGCCTTGATTCTTTAGAGCTTTCTAGCTCAGTGCAAGTCCTTGTGCTTCTCTAATCTTTGTAAAATAGAGAAGACATCTTAACCTTCCTTCCCCCTCCTATACAGGGTTATTACTCCCTTCAAAAGTATCCCTTGGTGGCAGGGCACCTGATCAAAAACCTGTGTTCGGTTTTTAGACACCTGATCAAAAGTCTAAAGGGTTTCTGGATCTACCTGAAGCAGATCCTGTTGGTGGCAGGGCACCTGATCAAAAACCTGTAGTGGATTCCTACCGTGTGGGTAGAAGAGTGGACGTACCCAAGTTGTTTGGGGAACCACTATAAACTCCTTGTGTCGTCTGGATTGCCTTATTTATTTCTTGCATTGTGGCTGTGAATAGATATAACTAGGTTGCTAGTTGCTTATTAGGTTTTCCAAGCCTTAACTGTAATTACAGTTAGCTTGAGTTTGTGCACAACACTTGTGTTAGGCTATAGGGTTAATTCTATATCTATAATCTTTTCATTCCGCATTTCACTCCAAGGGAGTTGGGTAGACCATTAAGTTTTGTCTAGTGCAAAATTTGATAACTCTATTCACCCCCCTCTAGAGTAGTATCTATCCCTTCACTTTCAATTGGTATCAGAGGGAGGTTGACTGACTGAATAGGCTAACACCTAAGTCACAAGATCCTGATAGATACCAAAAGTTTATAGATATTCACTATCACTATCATGGCCCAGTCCAAGGATTATTCTAGCACCAGACCTCCAGCATGCAACTTAGCTAAGTTTGGCATCTGGAAGGCATGGATAAAATTATATATGAATTCTATTGATGAAAGCATTTTTGCTTCTATTTTGTCAGGACCCCCAAGAGCACCTGCTGCTGCTTCTGCCTCATCATCTGATTTGAGTGCAGTGCCTCCTCCAGATTACAATGACGAGTACAAGAAGGAAAAGATAGCAGATGCCAAGGCGATGAACATTCTGGCTCAGACAATGTCTGATGAGGTATTCCAGAAGGTTGCTGACTGCTCCTCAGCAAAAGCAATGTGGGATACACTGAACCAGATTGTAGCTGGTTCAGCTGATGAAAGGAAGGACAGAAGGTCCAACCTGATCTCACAGTATGAGAACTTCAAGAAAACTGATGCTGAATCAGTTGAAGCCATGTACACCAGGCTCAGCTCAATCATCAATGAGCTGAGGACCCTTGATAAGGACATGTCATTGACAGAGGTCAATGATAAGATTCTTATGTGCTTCCCTAGCACATGGGATCTGAGGATCTGGCCCATCAAGGAAGCCAGAAGTAAAATGAGATTTCAACTAAAGCCCTTCTCGGCAAGCTCAAGTCTTTTGAGCAAGTGCTGAAGACAAGGGAAGCAGAAGCAGAAGCAAAGACCCCTACTCAAACAAGAAAAGAGCAATCTCTAGCTCTTAAGGCTGCTGATGCTTCTGAAGGCAGCCAATCAAATGAGGAACTAATGGCATTGTTTGCCAAGAGGTTTCTCAAGATGGGGAGAAAGGAATTCAGGAAGAAGTCTTCACGCTATGAAGACAAACCAAGGTATGACCGTTCACCTGCTAAAGAAATTATTTGTTATGGTTGCAGGAAACCTGGACACATTTTACCTGAGTGTCTAGAGGAGAAAAACAAAGAAAAGAGGAAAGAAAAGGAACAGCACAGGAAGCACTCCAAGCCATCCTCCTACAAGAACAAGAAGAAGGAGAGAGGTTTCGTCGCTAAAACCTGGAGTGATTCTGATGAAGAATCTTCATCCTCCAGCTCCAGTGAGGATGAGGAAGAGAAGAAGGCAAAGGAGGTTTGCCTGATGGCAATAGATGCCTGCAGCAATCATTCAGCTGCAGAGAGTTCAGATTCAGATGAAGAGATGCCAACAGAAGATGAGGTATTATCTTCTTATGACTTCACTTCTGAAGAATTTAAATTAGATTTTAAATCCTTATGCTTAGACTTAATTAGTTTAGAAAAGGAGATAAAAGAACTTAGAAATAAGTTAGCTGACTCAGAATTAATTGCTACAGAAAATATTAAGCTAAAGGAAGATCTCACTACTTGTAGTGAAGAAATTAAATTTCTTAAAATGGAGTTAGCTAAGTCTAAGAGGTTAGAAGAATCACTTAATTATAGAAGCCTTAAGTTATTAGAAATTACCAGCATGACTAACACTAGGTCAGGCAATAACAAACTAGGCTTAGGAGCTTCTCCCAGTGAACCCCCGGTTATTCTTAAAAATAATCTTTCAACTCCAGTGAACTTCATTTCAGCTAGTGGAATAAAGAACACTGAGCAAGTAAACCTAGTTAATAAAACTTTAAATAAAGCTAAGAGAGAAAAGAGAAAGAAATTTTTTAAAGAAATGCAAAGAGCGTCGAACGCCGCTCGACGATCGGAAGCTCAATGGTCGAACGAAGCTCGACGATCTGAGCGCCCATCGTCGAACATCGATCGATGTTTTCAACATGATTTTCAAAATCATAATCAGTACCATAGAAACCTAAATGAAAATAGAACCCCTAGGTTTGTTGACCCATCATCTGCATGGAGAATCCCACCTAGGAGATCTCACCCATTAGGTTATCACCCTCAGCCTGCATTTTCATTTATTTCTAGCTTTTCTTATGTGAAAAACAAGGGACCCAAGGTTACCTGGGTCCACAATGTCTAAATGAATGTCTTGCAGGTGAAGGCCTATCCTATCACTCAAAATAAGTGGTATTTGGATAGTGGATGCTCCAAGCATATGACAGGAAATAAAAATCATCTGTCAAAATTCAAAGCTAAGCTCGGCCCAAAGGTTATCTTTGGAGATTTCAGCTGTGGTCAGACAGAAGGCTATGGCAGGATTACAATTGGAGATGTTACTTTCAAGAGAGTTGCATATGTGATAGGACTGAAGCACAATTTGATCTCAGTCAGCCAGCTGTGTGATGCTGGCTACCAGGTTTCATTTTCTAACTCTTCTTGTAATATTACTTTAAATAATAATGTTGTTTTAGTAGGCATTAGAATAGGTAATATTTATTTAGTAGATTTCAATTCATCTCACTCTGAAATCTGTTTATTTAATGAAGTAACACTTAATAATAATTCTTTGTGGCATAAGAGGCTTAGTCATGTTAACCTTAAAAATATATCTAGGTTATCTAAACACAACCTTGTTAGAGGTTTACCTTCTTGCCCCTACAAGAAGGAGAGCCTATGCAAGGCTTGTCAGCTAGGCAAGCAAACCAAAAACTCTTTTAAATCAGTAAATAAGAGTGATTCTCCTAGAATCCTGTATCTATTACATTTGGACCTATTTGGCCCAATAAATGTACAGAGTTTAGGAGGGAAGTATTACACCTTAGTAATTGTAGATGACTTCTCTAGGTTCAGTTGAGTTTTCTTTTTGAGAACTAAGGCTGATAACTTCAAAGCCCTTACAGATTTTCTACTATGTGTGCAGACTGAGTACTCTACTCATGTGGCCTTGATCAGAAGTGATCATGGTACTGAGTTTGACTCTCTTCTCATGCAAGAATTTTGTGAGAGAGAAGGTATCAAACATAGCTTCTCAGCTCCTAGAACTCCCCAACAAAATGGGGTAGTTGAAAGGAAGAACAGAACACTCATTGAAGCTGCTAGTACATTGTTGGCAGATACTAATATGCCTCTCTCCTATTGGGCAGAAGCAGTTAGTACAGCCAATTATGTCTTGAATAGAAGTTTGATACACAAACTTAAGTGTAAAACTCCTTATGAGTTGCTTAAGGGAAAGAAACCTAAAATTAATTATTTTAGAGTATTTGGTTGTGTAGTTTATATTCATAATAATAATAAAGAATATCTTAGAAAATTTGAAGCAAAAGCTTCAATGGGAATCATGCTTGGATATTCCCAAGTAAGCAAAGCTTATAGGGTTTATAACAAATCAACCTATAAAATTGAAGAATCTGTGCATGTATCTTTGGATGAGTCTCAGATGTTTTACAAGGAGAAGGAAAGTTCTCCTTTCCCCAGTTCATTGCAGGTACCTGATGCTACTCAAGAGATCCTTCAACTATCAACTCTTCAGATCACTGAATCAGACAGTGATGAAGACATTGCTAAAGCTGTTATTGTACCACCAACAGTAGATCAAATTCCTCCTGAGGAATTAATCCCAACTGTTGCTGAAGATCACATCCCACCTGCTGATGTTGTCACACTTAGAGATCACCCTACATCTCAAGTGATTGGAGACATATCAGCTGGTGTGCAAACAAGACATCAATTAAGACAGGATGTGATGCACGCTTGTTTCCTCTCACAGGTTGAGCCCCTCACCTTTAAAGATGCAGAGCTAGATCCCCACTGGATCATTGCTATGCAAGAGGAACTCAATCAGTTTGAGAGATGTAAAGTTTGGACTTTGGTTCCAAGACCTAAAGGCCAACTGATCATAGGAACCAAGTAGGTGTATAGAAACAAGTTGGATGCAAATGGAATTATAGTAAGGAATAAAGCTAGGCTTGTAGCTCAGGGCTACAGACAGGAGGAAGGTATAGATTATGACCAAACCTTTGCTCCTGTTGCAAGGCTAGAAGCAATAAGGATCTTCTTGGCCTATGCAGCCTTCATGAAGTTTAAGGTCTTTCAGATGGATGTCAAAAGTGCATTCCTGAATGGTGAGCTTAAGGAAGAGGTGTTTGTTGAACAACCACCAGGGTTTGTTTCTTCAACTCAGCCCTCACATGTGTTTAAGTTGCAGAAAGCTCTTTATGGACTAAAGCAAGCCCCTAGAGCCTGGTATGAGACTCTAGCTAGTTTCCTTTTAGAGCACAACTTTACTAGGGGAGTAGTTGATAGAACCCTTTTCGTCAAGCACCACAAGGACACAATCCTGTTAGTTCAAGTGCATGTGGATGATATTATATTTGGCTCCACTGATCCCAAACTGTGCAAAAAGTTTTATAACTTGATGCATTCCAAGTTTGAGATGAGTAGTATGGGTGTGCTATCTTACTTTCTTGGTCTCCAAGTTAAGCAAGATGCTGATGGTATCTTCATTTCCCAATCCAAATATGCCAAGGAATTGGTAAAGAAATTTGGGATGGCTGATGCTTCAGCAATGCCTACACCCATGTCTACTAATGTAGTTATTGATTCTGATGATCACGGCAAGCCAGTTGATCAAAAGAATTATAGGGCCATTGTTGGTTCCCTATTGTATCTAACTGCAAGTAGGCCAGATATAATGTTTGCTACATGCCTTTATGCTAGATTCCAGGTCAACCCCAAGGAATCTCATCTGATTCTTCTCAAGAGAATCCTGAGATACCTGAAGGGATGCCCAAATCTAGGACTTTGGTACCCAGCAGAATCAGAATTTGAGTTAATTGGATACTCTGACTCTGATTATGCTAGTTGCAGAGTTGACAGGAAGAGCACCTCAGGAACTTGCCAGTTCCTGGGAGAGAGATTGGTCTCTTGGTTCTGTAAGAAGCAGGCTTCTGTCTCAACTTCAACTGCAGAAGCTGAATATATAGCAGCTGCCAGTTGTTGTTCACAGATCCTGTGGATTCAAAACCAGCTTGTGGATTATGGTTACTCACACAAGAACACCAAAATCATGTGTGATAGTACCAGTGCTATCTCAATTGCACAAAATCCAGTGCACCACACTAGAACGAAGCACATTGAGATTCAGCACCATTTCCTGAGAGATTGTGTGGAAAAGAACAAGATTTGTCTTGAGTTCATATCCACTGAGTTTCAGAGAGGTGATATATTCACCAAGCCCCTAGATGAACAGAAACATCTGTTCTTTTTAGTTCAACTAGGCATGATCAATGGACGAGACTAAGTGTGACTATATCTGCCAATGTTGAAACTTATTTGAAGATAGTCGAACGACGTTCGAAGATAGTCGATCGGGTCAAGCCCATCGTCGACCTATGGTTGATGAAAGTTTGTCTGATTGAAGATCGTCGACCGACGTTCGACCATAGTCAAACAAGTCGAGCTCATCGTCGATCTCTGGATGACGACAGCTTGTTGTTTGAGAAGCCAGAAATAGTCGAACGATTGCTCGACTACTCTGCTTCTGGACCGATCGTCGAACGGCCGTTCGACCATCGGGTCCAGTATCTTTTGAATAGATCGACTATCTCCGGTCTAATATAAAGCCGATAGTCGACCTAGGTTAAAAGATCTTTTGTTTTATCGTCGACGGAGCGTGACTTTTCGCATTCCGTCTTCCCGCTTGCTCCTCCCCTTGCGATTTTCTGCCGACTCGTCCTCTCCGTCTTTCTCGCGCATTCTCCAGCAATTCAATGGCGGTTTCTCCAGCAGTGCTAGCTGTCGTGAAGTTCGATGCAGGCTTCAGCGTCGATTTTGATGCATTCAGTTGCTGTGAAGCAGGAATTGTGGAAATTCTTCAGTTGTGCCGAGATCAAGGTCTAGAAAGATTAATGTCAACAAGGATAAAGTTAAATGTCCCTGAGATTAAGGAATGGGCTTTCACTTCATCATCCTCTGACGATTCGATGACTGGCACCATCGGCGGAGAAGAGGTTATTTTAACTCCCGCAGTTCTGACTGATGTATTTGGCTTAATAAATGGTGAAGAAGATTATGAGCAAGATGCTCAAGAGTTTGGAAGAATGCTTACTGAGCTGGGACATGCGGAGGGCATTCCCACGAAGCTGCTCAAGGTTAATTTCCCATTTAAGATTAAATTTCTTGCTGAGATAGTTGGAAAAGTGCTCCTTGGGAAGCACTCTGCTCATGACAACATTACAAGGCAACAATTTGCACTGATGTGTGCAATTGTTAATCAGAAAAAGATTGATTGGGCAGGAGTAATGTTCGATCTGATAAGGAAAAAGAATAGTAAGAAGGAAGTTACCCTCGGAAGGGTTATTGGGATTTTCCTGAAGGAAAAGTTTCCTCAGCTGCTGGTCTCCGTTGCAACAACCATAAATGCGAGTAAGAAGATGGACCCAAATCTGTTCTCCAAGTGGAAGAGGACTTTTGTGAAGCCCGCTCTCACAGTGGTTGCTCCAGCGACATCAGAGAGCACTAGGACTGATTCAGTCGCTCCTCAACCTCAAGAAGCTGGCTCAGCTCATCTTTCCCTTCCCTCATCTTCTTCTGCTATGCAGTCTGCTTCAGTTGAAGTTCCATCAACTTCAGCTGACGTATGACTTTCTCCTTCTCCTGTTCGAGAAACAACCACGGTTGTTCTTCCTTCTCCTCCAGCATCTCCTCTTCCTTCTCATCTGGCTAGGATATCTACTCCTAGTTTTGATCTGTTAGGATCTGAGAGGATTCTAACACCTCTTCAGTCCCCTATTCATTCTCCAGTTAACACTCCTGTTAACTCTCCAGCTCCATCTCCAATTCGATCTCCAGTTAACACTACAACCATCTCTGCTGCATCTCCATCCACTGCCATTCCATCATCTTTTGAGATAACTCCCGCTTTCATTTCCAGCATTTTGGAGTTGATTACCCCTTCAATCAAAATCATGATTGAAGAGGCAATTGCTCCACTTGCCTCCTCTATTGCTACCTTGACTGCCTCCATCCAATCACTCTCTAAATCTATTGAGCCCTCTTCTTCAAGGGGCCTGGTTTCAGTTTCCACTGAAATCAGGCAGGGGGAGATGTTCTGTGAAGATGTCTCAGAGCCTCCAGCCTCCCTTCCAGCAGTTCAAGAAGAGACTGCTCCAGCTCCAGCTCAAGATCAATCAGTTTCAGTGTTATCTGACAAAGAAATATCTGATGCTATTATGTTATCTGAATTTGCTGTGAAAGTATGTTTAGAAGATCTCACCACTCCCGTAGTTGCTCACTTTCTAGAAGGGATCATTACATCCTATCTAAATGAATCCAGGGAGTTGGTAAAATATGAAGGTAATTCACTCATCCGCTTTATTGACAAGTCAATTAATTTGCTAGCTTGTGAATACCTAGAAGGAATGATTTTAGTTTATTTAGCAGATTTGTGTTCATAAATCTACAGATTATATTAAAGAAGATATAGCTGCTCAGTTATAGTCATTGTTTCTGAAGCTGCTCAAGATGTTCCTAATGTTCAAATAGATCCAGAACTGGATTCTTTTTTAGATGATATAGAAGATGTCTCTGAAAATCAAGAAGAGAAAGCAAGAGAGGCTTGGAATCAAAGAGTTCTATCTTTGTTAAAAGAGAAAGAAAAAGATTTGCAAGTTGAAAAGTCGACTGTTTGGGATGATTCCCCAGGACTTGATTTGGATTTCCTTCTGGCTCAGGATGCCATAGAAGAGGAAAAAGAGAAAGCTGATCTGAAAATTAAAGGAAAAGGCTGTTTCTGAAGCCTATGATCCATATGACAATCCTCCATCATCTCACTCTGAAGATGAAGAGGATTCAGATTTGTCTGAGAATTCAAAGAAAAAGAAAGCTGCTCAGAAGAAAAGAAAAGCTGCTGCTCCTCCTCCTCCCAATAGAGAAAATGATACTCCATACTATATTTTGAAAGGAATTGACCCCAAATCAAAAGAATTTCAACATTGGATGTGGTTCTCCTAGAACCAGCAAAAAGAGAGAAAAAGATCTAAGAGGTATGATAGTCCTATTTCAAGATGGAATCCCAGAGGTCCTCCTCCTCCACCTCCCAGTGCAGGAGCCTCTGGCAACCTTTCTGCTAATCCTTCTGCTCCGTCAGCAAAATCTGCTCCTATCAGCCTCAGTCAAGAAAAAGCTCTCAAAGTTCCAAGGCAGATCTTATTCTGGTTCTCAAAGACATGTTACTGAAATTAAAGATCAAGTGAAGGAGGTTGTGTATCAAAGACCAACCTTTTCCCCTCCTCCTTCTCCAAAGAAAAGAGTTTCATTTCCAATGCCAGTGCATTCTGACAAAATTGTGTCAAAAGGTAAGTAGTTTATTTTGTTTAAATATTCTAGCAAGAACTTTGCTAAGTCTGCTCCCATGTCTTATCTAGTTAATCAAGATAAAGAACCAGAGGTTACTCTTCTGAGAATGTTTATGAAAGTCCTGAGCTTGATCCTAACTTTAGGATGGCTCGTTTTCACGAATTGGGTTGGAGCAGCTCAAATCAGAAAAGCAAAAGCTGAAGGAAAGGATACCACTGGATTAACCACAATGTCTTCATTCAGAAAGAAGGAATTCGAAAAAGTTCCAGGTTAGCCCTGATGTAATTTGACCCTTCAAAATATATTGGAAAAGCATCCAGAGGCAGTTGTTCCAAGGGCTGCATAATTAAAGATTATTGGTGTGCAGGACTTGAAGATGTCAAAGGAAGAGGCTATTGATCCTCTGAGGAAAATTTCTTTTGTTCCTAGTTCTTCTGACCCTAAACCAGATTCTGTAGACTCTTAATATTTTGATTGACTGCTGTTTTATATCTATCTGTTTGATAATTGCTAGTTAGTTGTTTATCTATTTTCCTGTATTGATTTTATTATAGCTATCTCTGTGTTTTAGTTTTTAAGAGACTTAACTCAAATAGGGGGAGATTGTTGGTACCCTAGTGTGATTTGAGTTTAGTCTTGTCTTTTTAGTCCCTTGACCCAAGAAATATCTATGGTCCATTGGTTAGTAGTCTAGCTGTAGAGTCCCCGCTTTTCCAGATGAAGAATTTGGTTAAGTAGGTTTTTTCGTTCGACTATAGTCGAACGCGCTCGACTATCGTCTATCGGCTGATCGACGATCGTCTATCAGTTGGTCGACGCTCTGTCTGCGTTGATAGTTCGACTATCTGGTGATAGATCGACTATCTGCTTGCTTGGTAGTTCGACTATCTGTCCTGATAGTTCAACTATCTGATAGCTCGACTATCTGTTGATAGATCGACTATCTGTTTCCGCTTTGATAGGTCGACTATCTGTTGATAGGTCGACTATCTGTCGTCTTTTGATAGTTCGACTATCTGTCCTGTGATAGTTCAACTATCTGATAGTTCGACTATCTGTTGATAGATCAACTATCTGTTTTGTTTTGATAGGTCGACTATCTGTTGATAGGTCGACTATCTGTTTTCTCTGTGATAGGTCGACTATCTGCTTGATAGGTCGACTATCTGTTTTGTGTTGATAGTTCGACTATCTGTCCGGATAGATCGACTATCTGCTCTGATAGGTCGACTATCTGCCGAGGTTAGTTCGACTATCTTCTTTGATAGGTCGACTATCTGGATCGTTCGACTATCTGCCCGATAGGTCGACGATCTCCGTGCGTCGGTCGACGATCTCCGAGGGTCATTCGACGTTTTCTGTCTGCCTTTTCTATTTTGTATTTATTTATTATATTTAATAAATTAATACATTATCTGGCATGTTATTTCAGTTGTTTTATGATAAATATTTCCAGGCAATATATGCTCCATCTCTTTTGCCTGAGTAAAATCTTTTTAGATAAAGTTGTTTGTCTTATTAGCTGTCATTGTATTTTACTTTATCTGCTGTCAATCCTTTATAGCCGTTAGACTGAAGAAGTCTTCCTTTTGCTATTAAAGAGTTTATTTCTGATGTGATTTTTATTTAGTACTTTATTATCAGATTGCTTCCTGCAGCTTCTTCGAAAGAGGTTTATTCCTTTTATAGAATGTTTTGCTGTCAGAGTTTTGTTTGTCCTTGTGATATTTGCAGCCCAGGTTTCAAGTTTCAGAAGAAGACAAACAGTTCAAATTGAAGAGAGCGTTGCTTGTTGCTGTTATAAAAAGGAATCCTTTGTTGAAGAGATTTCAGCTAGCTAACCAGTTATTCATTTAAGCATTCAAGCCTTCATCAAGTTCAAGTTTCATTGCTCTCAGCAATTTGATTCAACTGAGAAGTGTTAAGCTCTTCTGCTCTTCTTCAACCTGAGTTCTCCTTCTTCCAGGAAGATTCAAACTCAGAGTTCTTTTGAAGAAGAAGAAGAAGAAGACAGCTGTTTGAAGATTTCTATTTTATTATTTATTATCTTCTTGTAGTTTTTCCTTCAGATCTTTCTGAAGAGTTTTTTTCCTGCACTGAAGCAAGACTTCACCTGGACATCTTTGAGCCAGGGGGTAGCCTTGATTCTTTAGAGCTTTTCTAGCTCAGTGCAAGTCCTTGTGCTTCTCTAATCTTTTGTAAAATAGAGAAGACATCTTAACCTTCCTTCCCCCTCCTGTACAGGGTTATTACTCCCTTCAAAAGTATCCCTTGGTGGCAGGGCACCTGATCAAAAACCTGTGTTCGGTTTTTTAGACACCTGATCAAAGTCTAAAGGGTTTCTGGATCTACCTGAAGTAGATCCTGTTGTGTGCAGGGCACCTGATCAAAAACCTGTAGTGGATTCCTACCGTGTGGGTAGAAGAGTGGACGTACCCAAGTTGTTTGGGGACCACTATAAACTCCTTGTGTCGTCTGGATTGCCTTATTTATTTCTTGCATTGTGGGCTGTGAATAGATATATACTAGGTTTGCTAGTTGCTTATTAGGTTTTCCAAGCCTTAACTGTAATTACAGTTAGCTTGAGTTTGTGCACAACACTTGTGTTTAGGCTATAGGGTTAATTCTATATCTATAATCTTTTCATTCCGCATTTCACTCCAAGGGAGTTGGGTAGACCATTAAGTTTTGTCTAGTGCAAAATTTGATAACTCTATTCCACCCCCCTCTAGAGTAGTATCTATCCCTTCACTTTCATAGTCCATTCCCAGTATGATATCAAATCTGGTTATTACTAAGATTGTCGCATAGAACTTAAATTCCATATCTCCAAGAACTATCTAGAATTAGTATTTCTCTGTTGACGTCATGTCTGATCCATCTGGTAGACGGATCCGTATAGACAGTCCGGATGAACGGGAAACTTTCTCCTTGGTCATAATAAAATTGTGGGATACAAAGGAGTGCATCGCTCCTATGTCAAAGAGGGCATTGGCAGGGTGTCCTTCTACCAACAGTATTCCTAACAGATTAGGGAGCATATATGTATCATATTTTAATATACAAGATATAGGTATACATATATATCCTTGTACAACACAAGTAGCAGCATGTAATATATCTCTATTGCCTAATATATATACCTATCACTACATCGGGGGCTGGTCCGTCTTATAGGTCTAGTGCATGGGCCTCTAGGGGTGCTTCTCGGCCCCGTTGGCCTCTCCTGCCAGCTCTGCCTCAGCGGCCTCTCTGGCCCTGTCCCCATATTGGCTTCCTACCCTGTACAGCTCCCAGTCCTGTCCTTCCAACTTCCTGTGGGCAGAAGGACCTCATGTGCCTTGGCTGCTGACACAAGAAGTAGTTCCCTGTGAAGGGAACATCACCTCGGGCTACTGGACGGGCTATGGTGCTGGAGCTGGTCTGACGTCCTGCTGAGATGCTGAGGGTGCTAGGGGTGCTGGTGGGCGCCTATAAGGCTGTCTGCAGTTTCTCTGCTTGTGCACTCTATCCTGTTGGTTGGGAGTGGATCCTCTGTCTCGTCTTTGACCTTTAGGGTCCTTGGGCCGTCCTCTGTGCTGCTGGGCAACCATCCATTGGTCTAACTCCAACGCTGCTGTGTGAGTAGTTATGGTGCGGAAGGTTGACTGAGAGATCATAATCAAGGCCTGCCTTAGGTCATCTCATAATCCTCGGTAGAAACGGGAAGCTCTATCCCTGTCGGAGGCAGCCAAGTTCCCGAAAAAGCGTGCCAGGTGTATGAACTCTCTCTCATATTCTGACACCGTCTGGTCACCCTGTCGGATATGAAGGAACCTTTCCTACCAAACAGCTCGGTCCGTATCTGTAATAAAGAACTCCAGCAGAGCCTACGAGAACTCTCCCCATAGGATATCACTCAACGACCATCCCGTAAAAGTCGAGCGGCTGACCGCTCTCCACCAGCCCCTAGCGTATCCATCCAACAAGGTCACTACTAGTGAGACTGCAACAAATTGGTAGGTGCCATCATCTTTCGTGGAGGCTGTGCCAAGGTTGTCTGGAAGGTGGCAAGGATGGCTGTCAATGTCTGCCCTAAGTCATTCTCTGCAAATGGTACAGCCGCGGGGGAGACTGAGTCTTGAGGTGTGGTGGAGGGTGATGCGCGTAATATACGGCAAGCGTACCGGTCGCTCAAGTAATAAAGTTGGGAATGAATCTCCGGATGTCGGTCTCTTGAGAATGCAATTGGCGTCGAACGATTTTAGACTCTAAAACTATCGTTATGAGAGTTAATTGAAATAAATAGAAAAAAGAAAGGGCTTTGGTTGGTGGTCTTACGACCGATTACACTAATGTAAACTATGCAGGTCGCAATCACCGCTTCTCAAGGCGAGATGGATGTAGCGGCCGCGATGCCGTACTTCGATTGGCGAGTGGACGGAAATCTAGCGAGTGAGGTGATTAGTGCGAAGCAAGCTTGACGTGAAACGGAACGTGTGGAGTGGAGCGAGATGGAGCGAGGCGCATCAAAGAATACAAATCTCTAGAGCAAGATGAAATACAAACTAATAACAAATAAAGCTAGAAGTTGATGTCCATTACAAAGCACAAGCATTTCATACAACAGAGAAAAGAGAGAAAATGGCACAACCATGAAGATTGAAGATCCAATCGCGGTTATTGGGCCGGAGGTGCGGGTTGCTCAATCCGCTTCCAAGCGCAGTCCGAGGAGGGCTTTCCGGTACCACCGAGCTGTCCACCTCGAGGCCTGTAACTCGTTCTCTAGGGGTGCTTCGTCTTCTTCTTGGTGGAAAGCTCGGAGAAGAATGCTTCAATGGCGGAGGATCACCAGAGGATGCGGAATGCTTCGGAATCACCGAGAAGGTCCTCCCGTGGTATGGATGAAGGTGGAGGTGAATGGGACTTGCTGGAGGGCGAAACGGCGGACTGGCGAAGGCTCCGACCCGATCCTTTTTGCCCTAATTCGCGGAACAGCGTATTTATAGCTTGCAGAATAAATAGCGCGCACGACCACTGGCGCACGACCAGTGGTCGTGCGCGACCAAGGTCAGCGCCCGTGCGTGACAACCTGTAGACCTGCATCAAAAAATCAGAAGTCGTCGCACGATCATCAGCGCACGATCAGTGATCGTGCGAGGCAATGCTGATGATCGTGCGGAAATAGCCAGACAGACTTTTGCAAAATGGGTATGACTGCGCACAGATCGGCGGCGCACGAGCAGTGGTCGTGCGCGGTATGGCAAGTGATCGTGCGGAATGTTCAAGACAGAGTTTTCACAAATGAGACCGGGCTGCGCACGGTCAGTGATCGTGCGCCAGGAGGTCGATGGTCGTGCGTGGGTAAAAACGCACGACCACTGACTCCTTTGCCAAAAATAGTGAAACGCCTATCCCGAATGCCCTCACGATCCCCAAACCTGCAGGAAAACTGCACGGGGCATCGATCGCGGCAGCCACAGCAAACAGTAATGAACATAGCAAGAAAGTAAATGCACACAAGCACAGAAAATGGGCAACAAAGGTGCACAGGGCGTGGAAAACCGTAGCGAACCAAAAGGAGTGCAAATGACGCTAAACGGTGTGCAAAGACAAGGAAATAAGCCCAGATGAGTCCGAAAATAGGTATATAAAGAGGACTCATCACACCCCCAGACTTAACCGTTTGCGCGTCCCGAGCAAACAAAACCTAAGCAGACGGGGAAAAATGAACTAGCTAAAAAAGAAATTGCCAAACGGAGTACCATGCGAAGTCGCATGCTCGCGTGCATAAAAATAAAGTAGAGGGAATTCTTAAGTATACAAAATATTTTATATTTTTCACAATGCGTAACAAAAATTTATTATTACTCAAAAGTGGAATCACGGTGAATCAGCCGGTCCTACGCAGGGAGAAAGTAGACAGGCCACTAAGGTGAGCATTGCCGAAGACCGGGGCTCAAGATTACCCCCAAAGGAATCCACCAATGTCGGAAACCATAAGCTTGCCCGTTCGCACTCTCTCCACGGCACTAGTCAACTCAAGCGCAAGTCCGTAGGACTTCGGGTAATAATGGGGCTTGGGTTACGGCGAGGAAAACAAGGATAAACATGAAGGGTATGCACCTAACCCAAAGGAGCTAACGTACAAAACTAGTACCCGCTGCCCACAAAATAAACACGGGTGCACCACACCCCCAGACTTAACTTTTACTAAATGGGTGTGTGCACCGCCTACTCCAAATCCAAATCATCTCAAATAAATATTTTCAATCAAACTTTTTCTTTCTCTTTTTCTCTTTAAATCATTTCCTTTTCTTTTTCATCTTTTTATTTTCATAATTTCAGCAGATAAAACTTGGAAGCACTTCCACATTTTCACAGTAATAACACCACATCACAACCCAACATGAAAAATATAAAACACTAAGCTCGACTTGGTGTGCGCGACTAGGATCGGCTATAAGGCTTTGGCGAATATAGTGGAGCTGAATCAAAAGGAAGGGTAGGCACAAAGGGGCTAGCAAGGGCGATGTTAGGAATGGGTACAAAGCTCAACCGGGCCAAAGGGTGGCCTACATCACTCTCACACTAGACTAACTGTGTACCAATGCTTCAAGAATAGCTTAGGGCAAGTTCTTAGCAACCGAGAAGGATAATCCTTCCCCCGACTCAAGCAATACGAGTCTAGTGGCGGCTACACACATTCCTACGCTACCGTTTGATTCACACCGGATTCACCAAATTTTGAGTAGAATAAAAAGTATTTACGCAAATAGAAAATTATAAATCTATAAGCATACAGAAAAATTAAATCTACACAAATTTCTACACAAAACGAGAGCAATAGACTAGGAACACAGCAAGGCCAACATTTTACTCCGTCTCACAATCCTAAGCCAGCACCATAATTTTACCAAATCTATCAAAGACACAAGTTTAACTCGCGGCACGGTAACAGCTAAGCACGCGCTCAAGTGGGTGCAGTGGTGTGCAACAGGAATCCAACATAATGAAGCGAAAAAGGAAAACTACTGGCATGCGAAATTAAATGTGCTCGTGGAGTGCACAAGCGGCTCTTTCCCCCCAGACTTGAATGAAAACATAAGCAAGAAAAGTAAACATTCAACCAGAAAATGAAATCTGAAGCGAGAGAGAGAGTACCAATGCTCCAAAGAGGGGAGCATGCCAGAAGATTGCATGATGATTCGCGGGAAGTGCTGCATCGCACAAAAGATAAGCTGAACCTGCAAATTAGGCCGAACAATAGAAAATACAAAAAGATAGAAAGCATAAAATAAAATAAAACATAAACAAGGGGACCAAAAGGTCCAAGCTTGGGTTGTCTCCCGAATAGCCCTTTTGTTTACCATCCTTAAGGTGGACCAAATACCTGTATTAGCAGTTGTATATAATGTTTATGCAACAAAATAAAATAAAGCTCAAAATGTTCCAAAGCAGCAAGGAAAATAAGAGGAAACGCGAGGCAGAGCGGCAATCAGCTATATGCCGATTTGTGGTAAGTCTTCTCGGTGGAGAGCAAAGGAGAGGCAGAACTTTTCATAGGATCATGAGGAGGGGATTTCCCTTTGCTCAGATGGTGCACAAACGCTTGGAAGGAAGAATAACGCTTATCACGCAAGCGTTTGGCCTCCTTCAGCTTCTCAACCGATGGAGACCTCCAAGGAGTGGATTTCACAGTTTTCCCAAATTTTACACTCGATGGCATCATTTCCGGCACCGTGATGGCGATCGGATCAGCCCAAGCGACAGAACGCTTAATAGAGTCATGAATATTATTACACGAATAACAGTCTAGGGATTTCTCCCGCATGTAGCTAGAAGTGTCATGCTCCACAAACAGCATCGGTGGGAAGTGGCACGTTCGCCGTGTCTTTGGGGTGCTCAAACATCTTCGCGGTCGATAAGTTATTCTTCTCATCGGTCATCTCGGTCAATCTTCCCTTAGTTTTCTCATCCGCAAGGGTTGCCTTCAAAGCTGGGACTCCGAAATCTTCCTTGAGATCTGCACTACGTAGTGAAATGTCATTTCGAACAAGAGAGGAGTGTACGGAAGTATCATCGAGGGTGCAATCATCAGCCGGCCAGGTGACGTGTCCTTGGGAGAAATCCAGGGATGCGCCACTGGCCGTCAGAAATGGGACACCAAGTATCGGAATGGAGTCATTTTCTTCTGGTCCCATGACCTGAAAAGCCGTGGTAAAATGTTTGCCATTAACCTCGATATCAACTTCCCTCACACCACCATCAGTATCTACCACATTACCATTAGCTAGAATAAGTGATTTCCGGTCTTCGGTGTTTATTTGCAGTTGCATCTTTGCGACATCCTGCAGAGTGAGGATGTTGCTGGATGCCCCGGAATCACATAAAGCAGTAGTTTCAACGTTGTTAATCAAGCAGCTAATCACGAGTTCGTTGGCATTCCCTAGCCTTCCCTCCCCAAGGCTTTTCCCTTATTCATGGGGATTTTTTTCAGTGTTGCTTGGGAGGGTACCAAGCGTGCGCTCGGAGACCATTTGAGCCAATTGGCCCAACTGTGCCTCAAGCTTACGCATTGAAGCGGCTTGATTTGTCATGTTTGTTTGGGAAACTTCAACAAACTTTTCAAACATTTGAGCCAAAGAATTGGTTTTTTCGGCGGGGGGCCTTGAGGATAATTCGGGTGGGGTGGCCGCGGCTGGCTTCCAGAGGCGGAGGCATCATATTGATGCTGCCCCGGTTGCCATCGTTGGCCTGGTGCGTTTTGATTCCACGAGAAATTCGGGTGATTTCTCGCACCCGGATTATAAGCATTTCCATATGGCGCGCCCCTGTTTTGATTTGCGATAAAATTAACGGTTTCATTGGAGAAGGCGGGGTCATACATTACCTCCGCTCCAGGGCACTCAAAGCTATGATGATCGGTACCTCCGCATCCTTGACACGAGATGGCCAACACCGGAGCAGCAGCAGCGGGCCTTGATGCTTCCACAGCAAAGATTCCACTTGTCCCACGGGGGGTATTCCTTCCTGCGGTCCAAAAGGCGCTGTGCGTGGCGGTGTCCTGCAGAACTCTCAAAGCATCCTCAGGAGCAAGGTTCATAATTGTTCCACCAGAGGCGGCATCAATCATGGCGCGGTGTTGAGGTTCGATGGAGAAGTAGAAGCATTCCACGAGATTCCACGTTTGGAATCCGTGATTGGGGCATTTCCGCAGCAACTCATTGAAGCGCTCCCAGACTTCCGCCAAACTCTCTTGGGTTTGTTTGCCGGAAATTAGCGATGGCGCGTCTCAAACTCACAATACGGTCAACCGGATGGAATTTAGCTAGAAACTTTGTGGTAAGAGCCTCCCAAGTTGTGGCTGTTCCAGGAGGAAGGGAATGAAGCCATGACTTGGCCTTGTCACGTAGAGAGAAGGGGAAGAGACGGAGCTTGACCGTATCGTCAGGAATCCCAGCATAACGGAAAGTGGCACAGATTTCTGAGAAGTCTGCCAAGTGTAGGTGGGCATCCTCTGTAGCCAGTCCGGAGAACTGTGCGTTGTTCCGGATGATGTTAAGAATTGCCGGTTTGATCTCGAACTGTTGGTTTGCGATCGCCGGTCCAAACCCAGGGTAAATGCTCCCAACAGTGGGGGTAGTGTAATCTCTCATGGTTCGGACATGCGGCGGATGCACCTCATTCTCATCCCCGTTACGGTTATCATGGAGGTTCCCTCCAACACGAACTCCGTTGTCATTGTTCAACTGGTCTCCCATTGTGATTGGATCTATTGCAGCGGCACGCCTTTGCGCACGAAGAGTTCGCTCGATTTCGGGATCGTAAGCAACGAGATCTCTTGCAGCACGTCCCTGCATCCACTGAAGCAACAAATCAAAGAAACAAAAATAAAAAAAAACTCTAACTCTTATACCAATACTTCCAGAAATCGTGATCGTTCAACAGTTGCATTCCCCGGCAACGGCGCCAAAAACTTGATGCGCGTAATATACGACAAGCGTACCGGTCGCTCAAGTAATAAAGTTGGGAATGAATCCCCGGATGTCGGTCTCTTGAGGAATGCAATTGGCGTCGAACGATTTAGACTCTAAAACTATCGTTATGAGAGTTAATTGAAATAAATAGAAAAAGAAAGGGGCTTTGGTTGGTGGTCTTACGACCGATTACACTAATGTAAACTATGCGGGTCGCAATCACCGCTTCTCAAGGCGAGATGGATGTAGCGGTCGCGATGCCGTACTTCGATTGGCGAGTGGACGGAAATCTAGCGAGTGAGGTGATTAGTGCGGAGCAAGCTTGAGTGAAACGAACGTGTGGAGTGGAGCGAGATGGAGCGAGACGCATCAAAGAATAAATCTCTAGAGCAAGATGAAATACAACTAATAACAATAAAGCTAGAAGTTGATGTCCATTACAAGCACAAGCATTTCATACAATAAGAAAAAGAGAGAAAATGCACAACCATGAGATTGAAGATCCACCGCGGTTATTGGCCGGAGGTGCGGGTTGTCAATCCGCTTCCAAGCGCAGTCCGAGGAGGGCTTCCGGTACCACCGAGCTGTCACCTCGAGGGCCTGTAACTCCGTTCTCTAGGGGTGCTTCGTCTTCTTCCTTGGTGGAAAGCTCGGAGAAGAATGCTTCAATGGCCGGGAGGATCACCGAAGGATGCGGAATGCTTCGGAATCACCGGAGAAGGTCCTCCCGTTGGTATGGATGAAGGTGGAGGTGAATGGGACTTGCTGGAGGGCGAAACGGCGGACTGGCGAAGGCTCCGACCCGATCCTTTTTGCCCTAATTCGCGGAACAGCGTATTTATAGCTTGCAGAATAAATAGCGCGCACGTCCACTGACGCACGACCAGTGGTCGTACGCGACCAAGGTCAGCGCCCGTGCGTGAGCAACCTGCAGACCTGCATCAAAAAATCAGAAGTCGCGCACAATCATCAGCGCACGATCAGTGATCGTGCGAGGCAATGCTGATGATCGTGCAGAAATAGCCAGACAGACTTTTGCAAAATGGGTATGACTGCGCACGATCGGCGGCGCACGAGCAGTGGTCGTGCGCGGTATGGCAAGTGATCGTGCGGAATGTTCAAGACAGAGTTTTCACAAATGAGACCGGGCTGCGCACGGTCAGTGATCGTGCGCCAGGAGGTCGATGGTCGTGCGTGGGTAAAAACGCACGACCACTGACTCCTTTGCCAAAAATAGTGAAACGCCTATCCCGAATGCCCTCACGATCTCCAAACCTGCAGGAAAACTGCACGGGGCATCGATC
The DNA here is from genome assembly GCA_039513925.1 of Platanthera zijinensis. Classification (NCBI taxonomy): domain Eukaryota; kingdom Viridiplantae; phylum Streptophyta; class Magnoliopsida; order Asparagales; family Orchidaceae; genus Platanthera; species Platanthera zijinensis. The sequence goes on along the minus strand of CM077091.1, from coordinate 54,951,858 downwards.
GTGGCAGCCACAACAAACAGTAATGAACATAGCAAGAAAGTAAATGCACACAAGCACAGAAAATGGGCAACAAAGGTGCACAGGGCGTGGAAAACCGTAGCGAACCAAAAGGAGTGAAAATGACGCTAAACGGTGTGCAAAGACAAGGAAATAAGCCCAGATGAGTCCGAAAATAGGTATATAAAGAGGACTCATCAGAGGGAACATATCCTCTGGAAGCGGACCCCCCGTTACTGTACTCCGGTATTTGGAGAAGTAATAGGAAAGAGTGTTAGTACTTTGCAAAAGTAGGGAAAATTTGCAAAAAAAACTGACGAAGAGGAAACAACGGTGTATAGGCATACTAACGTACATTCTAGAATCCCTAAGCCTCTACACTAGGGTCCACCGGGCTTCTGCTACAAGGTTTGTCCCGAACTGAGGAACGAAGCGAAGGACGGGGGGATCCTGAGACTGCTCCACAAGGACGAATCGTGCTTGCTCTGATCCATTTGTAGCACCCTAACCTTTGGACGGGTCGGGCTGGAGGGGGTACTACTTGCGGAAGACGTCCACCCAGTGCTCCTAGGGATGGCGGTTGATGGAGAAAATTGTGGAGGTGTTTTATGAAAGTGAGAAGATAAATATGATGTTCTTTGAATCTATATTCGATAAAGGCAAGTGTACCTTATTGTTTATAGTATATGATATAATATCAAGGTCGTATAAGAACCAAGGCGCATTGGTTACTTCTACTTCAAAGAGATTTCCGTTATTTTATCAATTAGATACTTTGAGTTTGTTGCAAATAAGAGGTCAGTTATACAATAAAAGAAGATGATTAAGCAATAATTAAAAGGTTAGTACTTGATCTCGAATCACCTTGGAATGAAAATGACTAAAAATAGATAAAACCCTAATTATTTTTTATGAAGATGCTTGGACCGTGGAGGTTCTCAAAATATGAACGCACCTCTTTCAAGGCTACGCCCAACTGAGTTTAGGTTGATTAACCGAACTTTCATTCTATAATTGAAACTCCTAAAACTCGCTTTATGTGGTGAACCCCTCTATTGGATTTGACTCCAATCCGAGATATGTACTTCGTCCTCTTTCAAGGATTGCATTCAACTCCCTTTACCCATGAGCGATCAATCCATACGCATGATCCTTTCAGCTACTAGAGTATGGAAACAGAAGAGAAAATCATATATCGATGATATGAGCTCTCTATAAATTAATCATGGGTAAATCCTAAACATTTGTTCAAATAGAAAGAGAAGATATAGATTAAGAAAAGAGATCATTTCATTCCTCGGATCATTTCGATCAAGTACTAAACAAAGTTTAGTTGCTCATAATATAGGAAATGAAAATCATGTTAAGAATAAGCATAATAAGAAAGAGAGAGAGAGAGAGAGAAAGGGAATAGTGAACTATTTTATTTCTTATTGCACAACAGTCACAAAGAGGACATAGGGACATTACAAAAAGAGTTTCCAATCAAATCACAAGTGTGATAAAAGCGATTGCAAGAACGTTAAAACACGAAAACATTAAGCTAAAATACTATGAAATAAAATCCCAACAGCTCTCTAGAAGGCTCAAATGAAGGAGGAAGGATGATGTCTTCCCCCTCTTCCTTCATGCCTATTTATAGGGCCAAAACTAAGGAGGTAGAGGTGATAGATGGCATAAGGATGAAGCTTCCCTTGGTCAAAAAGCACATGTTGGTTTAAAGGTCAATGACGGCTACTTCTTTTCACACTTGTCATGAGACAAATGCTTGAAAAGCATGGTCAAAGTTGGCTAGCTTTCTCTCTTTCCAAGAAGCTTCCTTTAAGAACACATGTTGAATTCATAGTCAAAGGTTGCTAGCCTCTTTCATACTTGGGAGAAAATATCTCATCGGACCATCGTGGCTTCATTCTCTTCTTGAATATGGTTCAGTAACATGGTAGTATGTCTGCACTCGACATTTAATTTGGCATGCCTTAACTGAAGGTGTGTTCTGTAGAATTGATAATGCAACTTGTCTCGAGATCCTACAAAATAGTAAAATAAGCGTGGTTAGGATTGAATTATAAAAAGATACGGTTTAACAGATAAAATTAACAATATCTATATATTTATATTAGATTATTTAGATTTTTGTATTAATAACTTAGGTCAAATTATGAATCTTCAGCGGTCCACCCTACCTAAGCACTAGATGGCTTCCTTACTCAGCTAGAATCACAACATTCACAATACATCAGATATTTTGCGGAAGCATTAATAGGAAAACATCGTCGAATATATATAATATCGTATATACATTTATATGAGTACTAGGGCCGTAGCCTAAGTTCTTATATAAGCTCGTAGGCTGTACAAGTTCTACACATAGCTCCTCACACTCTCTCTATCCTGCTCACTATTACTCACGTCTCGAAACTCTGAAGACATCAGGGGTGCTTTTCCTCGAATAGTCCTAACCACTAACGCGTTCTCCTGCGGCAGGGGATCACTACGGTGCTCCATTTCCTGTGAATGGTCATTTAAATGACTATTAGTCACAGGGCTAAGTGGAAACAAATCTCCTACCCAGATCCTATATTCCTGGGGACGAGCACATACACACCTAACAGTATAAGATAGCCGAAGAATGAGAGGGTTAGCACAACATTTCGTATTTCTAAACTAGGAGCAATATTAAAAGAAGGGTAGCATAACTGAAATGGTAGCAACATTAATATAAGTTATGATAAGGGCTATACTAGTACACCAACACACCAGATATTCACATCCAATTTCCTATCATATTCATTAATAGCCACACACGCACATCCTTATGTCGACATAGTATGGAACGCTTCTGTTCCAGCAGGGACGCGAGTCCCGTAGGCCTCACCGATGTGGCCATCGGTGACAGAGGCCAGTCCTGCCACTTCTAAGGATGGTCGTACTGCATAGCCCCAGGCCCCAACGTACAACCCTATGTACTATTGGATGTGAGCGACATCCGACGATATGATATTTTGGCTAATTGGTGGAGGAAAACCCAACGGGGAAAGATAACGATCGGTCACCCATGGTACCTGAAATACTTTATTTCAAGAGCCTAAACAGCTAGCGGGGGGGGGGGGGGGTGAATATGTTCTAATCTTTTTGAGTCTTTTTGATCTTAAGGCAAACATATATTTGTAACTTCTTATAGCACAAAATAATTCTATCTATAGAAATTAATTACAACACAACAAACACCAGATCTATAGTGGTTCCCCAAGATATGGGTACATCCACTTTCCCCCTTTGCCTATCCAGCAGATAACTAGATTCAGCCAAACTTCCTTCCACTGGCTCTGATCCTCAGATCTTACAATCTCAGAACCAAAGATGGTTCCTACACCTCAGACTTAACACAAGTCCTACCTCAGATTCTTCCCTGAATTCTACCTCAGGCCTCAGCCCTACCTCAGCCTTTATAATTAGGCTTACAACTCAAACATTTCCACAAGTCCTACCTTAGGCACACTGCCCTACCTCAGCCTTTATAATTTTAGGCATACAATCTCAGATCTAACAATAGATCCTACAAGAATTTATGAGTAATAAGTATCAGAAAACTTCACCAGCTAGATTTCTTTGTTGATGTTGTCTTCTTGATCAGTTCTTGTATAGACTGATCCTTCTGATCCAACCTAACTTAGCTTTTCAAAGCTTCTTGATTAGGACAAACAAGGTGGATCTTCTCTTGAAGTTGAAGTTGATCTTCAGTCAGCTTCTTCCTTAGATTTAGATTGAACTCTGAATCTTTCTTGCAGACAGCCCTTGATCTGTCAGAATTCTTCTTATTGATGCCTCACATTGTTGTTCTTTGCTGTTTCTGATCTGTGTCTTATATAGAGCTTGCTTCATGGTTACCGGCTGATCCAGTTTATAACAAACTTCTGACAGTTCTAACAGTGGTGTCAGACCGGCTAGTTATGACAACTGTCAAGTCACCAGTCACGTCACCAGGTTCTTCAATGTCTTTTCAACTCAGCATACAACATTCAGTAGATTGCTTCACATGTGTCGACATATATAGACTAAGTGTCGACACAAGTCTTCATGGTGTCGACATAATTATTCCAAGTGTCGACACAGTCAAACTTCTGCTTCTCGACACTGCTTATGTTGTTTGTGTCGACACAAGTCCTGTGTGTCGACACAACATCTTATTGTCTCAACATTTATGTTGCAAACAGTTGGTGTTGAGTGTTTGTCAAATGGCGTTGAGTGTGTGTCGAACACAAGTCCTGTGTGTCGACATAATTACTTCTGAACTCGATAAACCAGTCTTTTGAGAGTTGGTGTGTCGACACTAGTCCCGTGTGTCGACACAATTGCTTCAGGTGTTGACATATCTCCTGAATGTCAACATAGCTTCAGTTTTAAGTGTCGACACTAGTCCTGCTTCAGATGTCGACACATTTCTGGATGTCGACACAACTGCTTCTTTAGGTGTCGACAAAGCTCTGAGTGTCGACACAACTTCTTTATAAGTGTCGACACAACTTCTTTATAAGTGTCGACACAAATTCTGGGTGTCGACACAACATCCCTGAGTGTCGTCACAATTTGCCTGTGTGTCGACACAGCTTTCCTGAGTGTCGACACAAGTTTCCTGAGTGTCGACACAATTTCTTCACAAGTGTCGACACTTGTACTTAGAAAATTTTCCTTCAAAATTTTAAACCTGCACAATGAAACTCAAACTTTTATCAAATACACATTGATGCATATCATTGACTAAGTTGTGGCTTCTCCAAATCTAGTACACATTTTCCAATGTACCCAATAATCTCCCCCTATTTGGAGAAGTAATAACCCTTAGTCAAAGATATACATATCTTAAGATAAAACAAAATTGTAATAGAAGAAAAAATATTTCAGAGCAGGTTATTACATAATCATTGTAAACAACAAACACTTAATACTGAACCAGATTTCATTAATCAGAAAAACTTTGGTTTACATGAATTTCTTATAGAACAAAAGAAACAAATTAGTACATTGTTCTATTACATAAACCTAGCAATCCTATTACTGACTAGGCTCCTTAATAACTATTCCTTTGCCAGACTTGATTTTAGCCTGCATAGAAGGTTCAGCTTCTTCAGCTGGCTTTTTCCCTTTGAGAGCTTTCTTCTTCAATTCTTCAGCCTTGATCTTATGTCTTTCAAAATAGTGGAAAGGTTTGGGGAAGTGCTTGCTTGGCTCTTTAGCATTAGCAGGTAGCTTCCCAGCCTTAGCACTTCTTCTATGCTGAAGAATTGCTTCTTGTACAGCTTGATATTTATTCCACTCTTGCTCAGAATACCACTTACCCCTGTCATGGATTTTATCCTTAACAGCTTTCCAGGCAGTAAGTATGATATTTCTAGAAGTTGGGTTCCACTGCTCAAAATATAGCTTCAGCTCAGCCTTCTCTCTAAATCTCTTTTTAGAAAGTTGAGCTTCCTTCTAAGCTTCTAATGTAGCTTCTGACATTTCAACCTTTTCCAGAATTACATTTTGTGTCCCTGGTGGAGGACTATATATTTTCAGCACTTCTTCTTGAACCATCTCAAAATCAGCTGGGGGGTAGATCACCTGAGCAACTTAAGGCTGATCTCCTTCAAAATATTCAGGTTGTATCCCAGACTCAACTACATTAGCATCATCACAAAGAGGAGGATATCCAAGAGTAGATCTGATGCTATTGGTAGTCCATTTAGCATGGTCAGAGCTGGCTTTGACTAGTAATCTCTTCCCCTTTATGACTTCTCTTGCAACATGATCTCTTAAATCTTCTTTCTGGAATCTTACTTGATAAGCTATATATTCAGTTCCCTCTTTAAAATAAGCTTTGAATTTTATCAGGAAAGTTTTAATTTTCTCCTGAGATTCTTGAAATGTGGCTTTGAAAGTAGATATATCTTCCTGGATTTGCTTGGAGATTTCAGCCTTCAGAGTAGTGCTAGAATCAGAGAGCTTTGTCAATATTTCGTGATGTAAATCCTTTAGATTTTCATTCTTCCTTTACTGATTCTCCAGTACATATCCCTGCTTCACTTCAATTATCTAATTTTATCTGCATCAGGACCAATAAAGAACTGAAGTCCATGCTTGATGTAGATGGTGCAGTTCCCAATTGTAAAGCTTTCTTATATCTAGAACTCTTCTTCTTTAACACATACAGCTTTCTTTTCTTAGCCAATGTGGCTTCTTCATCTTCAGAAGATTCTGATGTACTTTTAATATTAACAGTTTCCTTTTAAGCTGGGGTATCCTTGGATAACTCCCCCTCAGTCCTTGGAATTTCCTTTTCTTTTTCAATTTCCTCCCCCTCAGTCCTATCAGTAAGAGGATCAGGAAACAATTCTTCCATTGTAAATTCCTACTGTATCTGTTCAGAAGGAATATGATTAGTTTTTTTAAAAAAAAAACTTAAAAGACTAATATCACTTGAAAGACCTCTTTTGTTGTGTAAACAAAAGTGTCCCTTTGAACAATTTTTGAGGAGAATACTATAATACATCACTAGTCTGTGGAGAAGATACTTACTGGCTCATTTTGAGCATCATTCTTATCAGTTACTTCAGCTGCAGTGTTGATTTCAGATACAACATCCATTATTGTGTCTATAGCTAAGTCACTATCTAGGACAACATTATCAATAACTCCCCCTTGGGCAGGCAACTCAGTTTCTTTTTCTAGGTTTTCTCCCCTGGAGTAGAGTCAATTTGTTGCTCTTGGGGCTCATAGTCCTTTGCTTGAGCATGAACATCTTGTTGTTGCTGGTCTTCATCAGAACTGAAGACCACTTCCTCCTCATAATCATTGGAGGAGTTAGCCTGTACAACCACCTTCTTTTTCTTCTTTTCTTTGTTAGTTTGCTCCTTAGGAGCAGGGAATTCCTTGGTTAGAACTCTGTCCCACCTTGACAATATCCTTACATCCATTTTTCTCATATGATTTATCTTAGAGCCATTTGCTTATTTCAGGACATCTGTGAAAGTGAAGGGATAGATACGATTGCGGAATTAAAGATTATAGATATTGATATAACCCTAAAGCCTAACACAAGTGTTGTGCACAAAATAAAGCTAACTGTAATTACAGTTAAGCTTGGGTCCTAATCAGCAACTAGCAAACCTAGTTATAACTAATCACAGCCACAGTACAAATAATCAATTAAGCAACCAGACGACACAAGATATTATAGTGGTTCCCCAAACACTGGGTACATCCACTCTTCTACCCACACGGTAGGAATCCACTACAGGTTTTTGATCAGGTGCCCTGCCACCAACAAGATCTGCTGCAGGTAGATCTAGAGACCCTTTAGACTTTTGATCAGGTGTCTAAAAACCAAGCTTTACTTTTGAAGGGAGTAAACAACCCTTTACAGGAGGGGGAAGAGGGTTAGAATGTCTTCTCTATTTTAACATAGATTAGAGAAGCACAAGGCCTCTTCAGAATTCAAGACAGAATACTGTCTTGAAGTTCTGAAGGAAAAGCTTGAAGAAGACTAGAGATCTGGATGGATGTTCTTCTTCAGCTTCCTTCTTCTTCTTCTTCTTCTTCTAAATCTCTGAGTGTATCTTCCTGGAACAGGAGCACTCAGGTTGAAGAAGAGTGAAGAGATATCTTCTCAGGTGGATGGATGATTGCTGAGAGCAGCTGTATCTTCTCAGATGAGTCCTGAGAGCAGCTGTTTTATTTCTTCCTTCTACTGCTGTATATTGCTGGTAGTAGGCTTAGTTCTTTTTGCAAAAGAACTCTTTAAATAGGAGCAGCAGCAACGGCTCTAATATTTGAACTGGTCTTTGTCTTTTTCTCAGATCTTGAATCTGGGCTGCAATTAACATAAAGACAAAAACATATCTTGCAGATATATATTTCTATATAAAGAAATAAAGCTTCATAAGAAGCTGCAGTATAAAATCTGATAAAGAACGATATCAGAAATAACTCTTTACAGCCAACGGCTATAAAGGACAGCTGCATTAATAAAGCAGTCAGAGAGTCAACTAATAAGACAAAAACACTTTATCTGATAGGAAAGACTTAAGCATAAGAATAGCAGAATTGCTTTGAAGTATATGAAGTAAATCTATCAGATAATATCTATTAAATGAATCAGATAAAATAAGAAATAAAACACAGAATAAAACGCATATAAAATTATATATGCAGACAGCCGATCGTCGAACGACCTTCGACTATAGTCGAACGACCGGCTGAGATCGTCGACCTATCAATAGATAGTCGACCGACTCAGAAAGTCGAACTATCCAGGCAGATAGTCGACCGACTCAAGACTAGACAGAAAGCGTCGAACTATCAAGAGATAGTCGACCAGAGCTCGACGATCTAGCAGAACGTCGAGCTGACCAGAGACAGACGATCGTCGACCGGCTGATCAACGATAGTCGATCGGCGTTCGACGATAGTCGAACCCGAAAATCCCTTAGCCAGAATTTTACTGGAAAAGAGAAAACTCTACAACAAGACTTTGACCATAGATAAATCTTGGGTCAAGAGACTAAAAGGAAAGACTTAACTCAAATCCAAACTAGGGTACCAACAATCTCCCCCTATTTGGGTTAAGTCTTTCAAAAAACTAAAACTACTAAAAAATAAACTAAACAGCCTAATAGAGATCCTAGCCCAAATCAGAACAAGGGTTCCAACAATCTGGAATTACTGATGTTAAGCATAGGCTGAGGATCCTTCCCAGGTTAGGTTTCTTTATTCCTTCTTGTAGTTTATCAAACACTACTGCTGCCTAGTCAGTGTTTATCTTGAATATGATTCTCACCATCAGATTGAACATGTGGGCAGAAATCCGATCATGTCTACCTGTTTTGCAGATAATCACTTTGCCCACTACTTCTGAAAGAAATTTTCCTTGGGAATTCATCCCTTTTCTATTGATAGATGAACCAATCTTAATACTAGGATTCAGTCCACACCAGCTTAATACTTCAGTTATTTGGGATGGAGTAATTTCGTTTGTATCCTTAATCAATGGCAGATGTAGTGCTTTCCTGATTGATTTCAAAGTGAGCTTCACCTGGATATCTTGAATAGATGCCTTGATTTTCTTTCCTTTAGTGTCCAATGAAGCGGTTGTGTAGAACTCCATGACTTCCTTCTTCCAAATTTTGGTCGGTTCTGAGACCAAAAATTCTAGTCCATTTTCAGAAATTAGGGAAATAACTCCCTGAATTTCGTCAGAAGCAGTTGTGAAACCTTCGTGAACCAGTTCATAACCTTCATTAACCTTGTCTTATTGGTGTGGCGCCATTAATGTAAATACTAGAGGAGAAGAGAAGAGGTCTATGTCAACAGAAGGTGTAGAGTCAAAAATTCTGATAGCGTAGTCGACAAGATTTTGGATTCACCTTTTTATAGTACTTGTGTCAAGGGCAGGTCAAAAGATGGGCCTAAGTCGACAGGTCAGTTTTTGTGTCGACATTCAAATGACCTAGGTCTTGACAGAACTTAAGCTGAGTCGACACAACTATGTGTCGACATACTAATATTTAAGTCGACAAAATATATTTTAAGTCGACACGTTTATGTGTTGACATACTTGAGTCTGTGTTGACATACTTGCGTCTGTGTCGACACTGACAACTTAAGTCTCGACAGAGTTATGTCGACACCAACTTTTTGTGTCGACACAAATATCCTCACGACTTATAGTCTCGACAAGGTTGTGTCGACACCTATTCTCCTGTCGACACAGATACTGTTTCTATGTCGACACATCCTTTTCCTGCGTCGACACAACATACTGAGTGTGTCGACACAACTTGCTTGTGTCGACACAAACTTTGTACTTAGACAAATTTCAAGAGAAATTTGGTGCTTAATGATGCTAATCATGGAAACTTATGTTAACCATATTCTAGGTTCAACATACCTAATTCAATTTTGAAATTATTGAATTTAGTTTCATCCAGTGGTTTTGTGAAAATATCAGCTATTTGATTATCTGTTTTTACAAATTCTAGATTAATATTTTCCTTTTCAACATGTTCTCTGATAAAATGAAACTTTATTTCTATATGCTTGGTCCTACTGTGTGATACAGGATTCTTAGCAATAGAAATAACACTTGTAGAATCACAAAATAGTGGAATTCTACTTACCTGGATATCATAATCTTCTAGTTGATGCTTTATTCACATTAATTGTGCACAACAGCTACCTGCATCTATATATTCTGATTCAGCTGTTGATATAGCTACACTGGTTTGCTTCTTACTGCTCCACGACACCAACCTCCCACCAAGGAACTGACAGGTTCCTGTGGTACTTTTTCTGTCTTCTTTGCATCCAGCAAAATCTGCATCTGAGAAACCTGTTAATAGAAAATCTCTATTCTTAGGGCACCAAAGGCCTAGATTAGGTGTGCCCTTAAGATATCTCAAAATTCTTTTAGCTGCAGTATAATGAGATTCCTTAGGGCATGCTTGATACCTAGCACAGACACATGTTGCATACATGATGTCAGGTCTACTAGCAGTCAAGTATAGTAGGGAGCCAATTATCCCTCTATATAAAGACTCATAAACAGGTTTCCCTGCTTCATCTTTGCATATAGGCATACTTGTTCGCATTGGAGTTTTCATTGTAGAAGCTGAGTCCAAACCATACTTCTTAATAAACTCCTTGGTGAACTTAGACTGGGATATGGACAACCCACTCTCAGTCTGTCTAACTTGAAGTCCCAAGAAGAACTTCAGCTCACCCATACTGCTCATCTCAAACTTCCCTCGTATAAGTTTTGAAAACTTCCTACAAAGGTTATTTTCAGTAGAACCAAAGATAATGTCATCCACATATATCTGGACTAGTATTATCTTGCCTTTTGATTCCCTATAGAATAGAGTTTTGTCTATCTTTCCTCTAGAGAATTTATTCTCAATGAGGAAAGAAGACAAGGTTTCATACCAAGCCCTTGGATCTTGTTTCAAACCATATAGAGCTTTCCTAAGCCTGTATACATAATCAGAAAAGTGAGAGTCTACAAAACCTGAGGGTTGTTCTACATAGACTTCTTATTTTAAATCACCATTCAGAAATGCTGATTTCACATCCATTTGATATACTTTGAACCCTTGATAGGCAGCATAGGCTAAGAACAGCCTTATTGCCTCCAGCCTTGCCACTAGAGCAAAGGTTTGATTAAAATCAATACATTCCTCTTGCCTGTAGCCTTTTGCTACAAGTCTAGCCTTGTTCTTAACTATAGTGCCATTCTCATCAAGCTTGTTCCTGTAGATCCACTTAGTTCCTATTATGTTGTGATCCTTAGGTTTTGGCACCAGTTCCCAGACCTTACACCTTTTGAACTGACTGAGCTCTTCTTGCATTGCATCAATCTAGTTGGTGTCTTGCATGGCCTCTTCAATCTTCCCGGGTTCTATCTGAGACAGGAAGCTAGAACATAAAACTGTGTTCATGCTCCTGCTCCTTATTAGAATACCCTGACTTGCATCACCAATGATCTGGTGAGCTGGATGATCCTTCAAGTGTCTCCTTGCTGGAGGAATTCTGTCAGTATTATGGCTATCTCCAGTTTCCTCATCTTGATGCTCCACATTTTCTTATTCACCCAGAGGGACTTGATCTCCCCCTAGATAGCTGACATCTTTATCCTCATCCAGTTTAGCAGGAACATCTTCATTGATGGTCAGCTTGTCCAGCTTATCTGATAGACCTGTAGAACTAACTGAAGAACTAGAAAATTCACTGTTAATAAACATTGACTCATCAAATACAACATGCACAGATTCTTCTACAACTTGAGTAGTCAAGTTGTAGACCCTGTATGTTCTACTATGGTTGTTGTACCCAACAAATATCCCTTCTAGGGATTTGGCAGCAAACTTAGTTTGGTAGTGTTTACCATTGACTAGTACAAAACACTTACTACCAAAGATTCTGAAATAAGATATGTTTGGTTTTCTGCCTTTTAAAATCATGTAGGGAGTCATCTTGTGTTTCTTGTTGATGGAGGCCCTATTCAGCACATGACATGCAGTATTTACTGCCTCATCCCAGAAGTATTCGGGGAGATTAGTGTCATTTAGTAGAGTTCTACTGGCTTCAATTAGAGTCCTATTCTTTCTTTCAGCAACACCATTTTGCTGAGGAGTTCTAGGTGAAGAGAATTCTTGATGAATCCCAAGTTCTTCACAGAATTTTGTCATACATTCAGACTGAAATTTAGTTCCATGGTCACTTCTGATTTTGACAACTGAGCTGTTGTATTCATTCAATATTTGTTTAACAAAAGTCTGGAAAATAGTTGGGGTTTATGATTTCTGCCTCAAGAAGAAAACCCATATAAATCTAGAATAGTCATCCACAACAACAAGTGTGTATGCTTTCCTACCAAGACTATGGACTGGCATAGGACAAAACAAATCCATATGCATGAGATACAAACATCTCTTTGAATCTTTGATGTCAAGTGACTTAAAAGAGGACTTAGTCTGCTTGCCTTTTTGGCAAGCTGAGCACACACCCTCTTTTATGCACTGAACTTGAGGACCATTCCTCACTAATCCCATGCTGAACAGCAGTCCAATTGACTTATAGTTCATATGAGCTAGCCTCTTGTACCATTTGACACATAGAGAAGCTTTCTCTCTTACAACCAAAAAAATAGGTGAGTTGTTAGACTCACACTCTAGGTTATGGCAATACACATTTCCTTTCCTAGTGCCTAGTCAAAATGATCTCTTGATCACTTGACCTTTTTACTAGGCACTCCCCTTTGAGGAAAGAAATATCATAACCTAGATCACTAAGTTGACTTATGCTAATCAGGTTATGTTTTAAACCCTTTACATAAGCCACTTTAGTGATAGTAATTGAATCACAAGAGATGTTACCAAATCCTTTTATGATTCCCTTTTCTGATCCACCAAAGATAACTTTGGGTCCATTCTCTATGGGCACATAGTTCCTTAGCATTCTCAATGTTCCAGTCATGTGTCTGGAACAACCACTATCCAAGTGCCATTTAGGGGTATGATCACTTGGATTTACCTGTAATAAATAATTGAATCACTTACCCTTAGAACCCAAACTTGCTAGTGGGTCCTAAGTCCTTGTTAGTTTTAAACCCTATTACTGATCTAACAGGAATCCTACTTTTTGTTTTAACACTTAAGTTAAACCAGCAATCCATGGCAAAGTGGCTAACCTTGCCACAACACCAACACTCAAACCTATTATACCTATTCATAGGTACATGCCTTCTTACTTTGTTGTCAGTAGACTTATTAAGTGTTAGTGCTGGAAGAGCATTCTTCAAGAACTCCTCTTGAATATGATGGGCATGACTATAGATTGGTCTATTGATATTTGCAACCTTGCACATGAGATTTTCATGCTCACAGTGACCATGTGTAATGTCATGATCATACCTGTTAGTAGAATTAACTACCTTCTTAAAGAAAATAGGGGGATTAACAACTTGAGGCTTAACTGGGACTTTACCTTTTCTATGAGAATTGGTATCCCTAGTTCTTCCCTTGAAGCCTAGACCAGTCTTCCCTTTATGTGAAATAAAATTATCTATCAAGGGTAAAACTGATTTTGGCTTGGAGAATTTAGCCACCAACTCTCTCTCTTGCTAGAGTTTTACCTCCAGTTTCTTGATGTGATTCTCTTTGAATGAGATTGTACCCATCTAAATAACTGTAATGTTTTTCAATTTGGCAACCTCATTTAGTTTTTTATCCAGCAGTTTTGCTGAATCTGCTGCAGCCAGTTTGAGAGACTCAATCTCCTTGGCCTGCTCTTAAACAAGAAACTTGCTCTTCTTTAGAGCATGCAACAACCCACCATACTCATTAATGAGTTGGTGAACATCCCCCTCAGACTCAGATCCATCCTACTTCTTTTGAAGAAGATGCTTCTGATTCTGATCCAGTAAAGTAATCTGAGACTGGGGGTGAATTGTTTACCTTACTTGGTCCAGGCTGATCCTTGCACTTATCTTCTTCAGATTGAGCCATCAGCCCTTTATAACAATATTCTTCCACTCCATTTATGGAGTCCAGCATCTGTAGGAATTCTAGTTCCCTAGAATCATCTTCTGTTGAGAAGAGTCCAACATATGCTTCTGCCTCTTCTTCTTCAGATTCTGAAGATGAAGAGTCTGTCCAACTCTTCTCCTTCTGAGCCACTAGAGACTTCTCCTTCTTGCCTTTGACCAAGCTACTTCTTATTGTCCTTTGACTCTTTTCTTTTGTCAGGACAATCAGCTATGACATTCCCAGACCTGTTGCAGCAATAACACACAATCTTAGAATTAGATTGTTTACCAGGTTTAGAAGCATACCTGTCCTCCTTGGGTGTTTTCTTCTTCTTGTAGTATTCATCCTTGGAATAGGATGTAGATGAAGGCCTTGTTCTCCAATTCTTTTTCTTCATGAATCTTTGGAATTGTCTTGTGAAGGCAGCAAAGTCTTCATCAGATGTATGACTATCTGATGTACTTGTTTCAGGAACACCATTCTCTTCAGTACTCCTTCTAGGTGGAGAAGGAGATTTTCTCCTATCCTTCCTTGAGCCCTCAGCCTTGAAGGCTACTGACGTTTCTTTATGTTCAGACTTGCTGCCCTTCTCTTCCTCTTTCCTAGCAGTAAGCTGCATTTTATATGAAAGTAGCTTTCCAAAAAGTGTAGGTGGAGGTGTGTCAGCCAGTCTGGCCACTTCCCTGATTGCACATTTCTTAGTGTCCCAATCCTTTGTTAGGGACCTAAGAAACTTGTCATTCAGTTCATAAGTACTGAAGACTCTTTCATATGTCATCAGTTCATTCACTATTCTGAAAAACGTTTTATAGCATTCAGCTATGCTGTAAGTTTTAGTTTGCCTAAAGCTCTCATACTCCTGATTCAGCATAGACTTTTTGTCCTCTCTGACTTCTTCTGTTCCTTCCATATAGACAATCAGTGTATCCCACATTTCTTTGGATGTTTTACAGTGCACAAGATTCTGGAATGTTACATCATCTATGACACTTACAATTATATTCTGAGCTCTTTTATCTAATGTAGCCAATATGATCTCATCCTTAGTCATCTCTGAATAACTCTTTGGAGTTTGAATGTTTGCATCAAGAACTGAAACCTTCATTGGGATGAAGGGGCCTTCCTGTACTGTGATATAAATTCTTGGATCAGATGCTTCCATAAATAGCCTGACCCTTTCTTTTTCAAATGCCAAAAGATTCTTTCCTGCATATGGGCAATTTCATAGATCCAAATTCCTTTTGATTTTCACTTGAACCCATACTTGTTGTCTGTTATTAGCCTTGGAGAAATCCTTTGACTGTTAGGTCAAATTTTGAGGAACCTCCCTCTGATACCACTTAAAAGACTTTATTTCAAGAGCCTAAACACCTAGAGGGGGGGGGGGGGGTGAATAGATTTAATATTTTTGAGTCTTTTTGATTTTAAGGCAAACAGATATTTATAACTTCTTATAGCACAGAAATTAAATACAACACAGTAAACACCAGATCTATAGTGGTTCCCCAAGATATGTGTACATCCACTTTCCCCCTTCGCCTATCCAACAGATAACTGGATTTAGCCTAACTTCCTTCCACTGGCTTGGATCCTCAGATCTTACAATCTCAGAACCAAAGATGGTTCCTACACCTCAGACTTAACACAAGTCCTACCTAAGATTCTTCCCTGAATCCTACCTCAGGCCTCAGCCCTACCTCAGCCTTTATAATTAGGCTTATAACTCAGACTTTCCACAAGTCCTATCTTAGGCACACTGCCCTACCTCAGCCTTTATAATTTTAGGCTTACAATCTCAGATCTAACAATAGATCCTATAAGAATTTGTGAGTAATAAGTATCAGAAAACTTCACCAGCTAAATTTCTTTATTGATGTTGTCTTCTTGATCAGTTCTTGTATAGACTGATACTTCTGATCCAACCTAACTTAGCTTTTCAAAGCTTCTTGATTAGGACAAATAAGGTGGATCTTCTCTTGAAGTTGAAGTTGATCTTCAGTCAGCTTCTTCCTTAGATTCAGATTGAACTCAGAATCTTTCTTGCAGACAGCCCTTGATCTGTCAGAATTCTTCTTATTGATGCCTCAAATTGTTGTTCTTTGTCATTTACGATCTGTCTCTTATATAGAGCTTGCTTCATGGTCACCGGCTGATCCGGTTCATAACAAACTTCTGACAGTTCTGACAGTGGTGTCAGACCGGCAAGTTATGACAACTATCAAGTCACCAGTTACGTCACAAGGTTCTTTAATGTCTTTTCAACTCAACATACAACACTCAGCAGACTGCTTCACATGTGTCGACGCATATAGACTAAGTGTTGATACAAGTCTTCATGGTGTTCGACACAAATACTCCAAGTGTCGACACAGTCAAACTTCTGCTTCTCGACACTGCTTATGTTGTATGTGTCGACACAAGTCCTGTGTGTCGACACAACAGCTTCTTGTCTCGACATTTCTGTTGCAGACAGTTGGTGTTGAGTGTTTGTCAAATGGCGTTGAGTGTGTGTCGACACAAGTCCTGTGTGTCGACACAATTACTTCTGAACTCGACACAACCTTTTGAGAGTTGGTGTGTCGACACAAGTCCTGTGTGTCGACACAATTGCTTCAAGTGTCGACATATCTTCTGAATGTCGACATAGCTTCAGTTTTAAGTGTCGACACTAGTCCTACTTCAGATGTCGACACATTTCTGGATGTCGACACAACTGCTTCTTTAGGTGTCGACAAAGCTCTGAGTGTCGACACAACTTCTTTATAAGTGTCGACACAAATTCTGGGTGTCGACACAACTTTCCTGAGTGTCGACACAATTTGCTTGTGTGTCGACACAACTTGCCTTAGTGTCGACACAAGTTTTTTGAGTGTCGACACAGTTTCTTCACAAGTGTCGACACTTGTACTTAGAAAATTTTCCTTCAAATTTTTAAACCTGCACAATGAAACTCAAACTTCTATCAAATACACATTGATGCATATCATTGACTAAGTTGTGTCTTCTCCAAATCTAGTACATATTTTCCAATGTACCCAATAGTACCCATCTCCCCTATAGTCTTTAGTCGTCGACCTTCCTACACTGGTATGAACGGTCTGCGAGAGGGACTGATCCGCCATAATTCACATCAAGCAATTTACAATAAATCAAACAGTCAATTTTATTAGCATGTACCGGGTCTGTGGCGGCCTTCCCTACTATGCTTCAAACTTCAGGCGGTGGCACTCAGCTCAAATTTTGACAAGGAGCATGGGAGCACTTTATTTCGATCTAAACCTGGAGGAATACCTCAACTCCAGTTATCCCCATCTAAGGCTCGACCTTAATAGTCAACTGCTCGTCAGGGAAGGACCCGAGCTTATAATAGTAAATTGCAGAAATAAAAGGCGGTAATTAAAGCTACTGATAATAAAAGCTACATAATTTAAGTGCTGGAATGATATGCGACCAGTACGTAACTTGAGTAGTACTGAATTGAAAGTGCTGGATTAAACTTGACTAGTACGAGACTGGAGTTGAATCAAAAGTATTGAATTAAACTTGACTAGTACGAGACTGGAGTCGAATTGAAAGTACTGAATTCGAACTTGACCAGTACGAGACTGGAGTTGAATTGAAAGTACTGAATTGAACTGGACCAGTACGAGACTTGAGTTGAATTGAAAGTACTGAATTGATCCTGACCAGAACGAGACTGGAGTTGAATTAAAAGTTCTGAATTGAACTTGACCAGTATGAGACTGGAGCTGAATTGAAAGTACTGAATTGAACTTGACCAGTACGAGACTGGAATAATCATAAAGGAAAAAAGGTTAGTAGTCCAATCACTCCATCCAGGACGCTTCAGTTCCATCTCCATTCTCAGGAGGCATATTCAATTCTATTTCAGTTTTTAAAGGCTTCTTTGGGTTACATCCATTATTAAGATCTGATAGCAATTTAGTTATGCCTTGTTAATCATGGCTTAATCAGACCAAGAGCTTATTAGGAGTTAACCCCTTTTATTCGTCGAGAATTCATTTGTAACTCACTACCCCTACTCTCACCTCCCGGGCGTGCCCAAAATACTTAAGAGTCGAGGCACTCGCCGGTTTTACGAAATCTCGAAACACCCGGAGCTTGGCTACTTGCCTTAGTCACTCTCGTCGATGGTATAAATTTGAATTTAATAATAAAATTAGGCGGGATGGTCATGCGCTCCAATCTTCATTTATGGAGAAAATGAGCGAAAGAAATTCCGGGCGCGACCCTAGGCTCTTCAAAACTTGGATATAGTACATTTCTTATCCCCATGTCCCCAAATTTTGATATAACCTTTGGAAGAGCCAAAAAAGAGTCTAAAAGTTTTTCATAATTTTTCACCAAGTTTTGGGCTATTAAATTAGCCTAATAAACTTTATTTAGGCTTTTAAAAATACTAAAACATTTTCAAAAATTCTCAAATTTTTTTTGGAGAAATCCCTCATTATGGGGAACATTTTTCATGTTGACCATTTTGCCCCCAATTGCTTAGATTTGGCCCAGAATATTTCACAAGGGTCTTGTTGGGTTTGGTCTGCATTTAGCAAATCAAGCACGAGTCTGCGGGCGAGATTGAGCCAGATAGGTCATTGTGCCATCGTTTCTCCATAGCGGATCAACCGCGGATCCACTGTGGGGGGCACCGAAATGGAGGCAGAGGAGGGAATTGAGATAATCTCCGCCGTCCATCTCATCACCGAAGATGGACGACAATAATTTCAACCCTGATGATGGAAGAGGTAGTAGCCCTCTTCCACCGCCGGCCGACCGTAAAGGGTTCAGGGTTATCACCAGCTTGCTTGACGGGTGCCGGCGAGTCCTTGGGTGGTGGCCCGGCGGCCTTCCGCCTCCTGATTTGTTCAACCCGAGAGCAGGATGGCGGTGGATCTGCTCCCAGCGTCACCGAGCCACCCTGCCTATCTAGCGTTGTGCCCACCATTGAAACCACCCCCGGCCGGCGCACCGGGGGCAGGGCTCTTATCTGGGGGTGGCCCGACAACCAACCTCCACCGGTCGCCGCCAGAGCTCAAATAGAGAAAAAGGCTGCTTCTTCAGGTGCCGCCGGAGCGGCGTTTTTCGGCGGCACCCCAGCCTTTCACCACTGAGGAAAGTTATCCCTGTTTTAACCTCGCCTGTTTTTTGGTTAATTTAGGCTAGGTTCACTATTAAGATTGCAAAGATTGACCCTCAATGTATAGTCTAGGGTAATAGGTCTTTATTAGATCTTAGGGTAGGTCAACAAGTCAGTTTGATTGGACCAACCCCTCAGAAGACTGAAGATTTCAGAACAAGACAGATTTTTCTATGTTGAAGAAGTCATTCGATGAAATTTGAATGGAGTTCGACGATCTTCGTTCTCAGTTCGATGATCTTAATGTTTCTTCTCTAAAGCTGAGATCGACGGAAGCTTAACTGAGTTCGACGAACTATAATCTCCTATCAGTTGTTGAGTTCGACGAACAACTATCTCAGTTCGACGAACTTGGAGCAAAGAATGGAAAGAATTAATTCAGTTCAAAGTTCTGGGGGCTCAGCTCGACGAAAGAGAGGAATGAGTTTGATGATCTTGGATCTCCGGTCGACGAAATATGTCAGATCATTATTTTTTATTCTATGTAGTTTATTTCAAGATTGACCAAGGCTTATTTAATATATTATTGCCTATATTGTCACGACCCCCATTTTCTCACAAATAAGATTGTATCAGAGCAAGAGAAAATACGTTCCATGATGCCACATCGTGTAGGGGATAACTGCACACGTTCAGGCAAAACTCCAGGCTCTATATCTTTTAAGAAAATCGTAAATTATTATGAGAGGAATCAGTTAAATTAGACGGCCATATCCCTCGGCATAGTGGATCAGCGAGTCCACAATTAATATATATATATATATACACACAGCGGAAAATACTTTGGTTAGGTTGATTTGACATCCTAAAAGAGCATAAGTGTCCCCGAGGGACGACTCATGGTGTGCATGACTCTAGAGGTTAGTACAGTTTATATAAAAATATAGTCTTTACGCTAATAGGAAAAGTAGTGCCTTAGTTTTGTAAACATGATGTGCATTAGATACATGTAGTAATTCTTTAAGGTTTTAAAATACCTAACATGCAACCTAGCATAAAACCTTCCCAGAAACAAGTGAACAACCTCAAATTGGCAAAAGTAGCATTTTTAGTTCATACCCAAGCAACATATGTAAGCCACCAGTGGGCGTCAACAACCTGACACGAACCCACTGGTTAGTATGCATGTCTATAGAGAAAGGAAGAAAAAACTACCTCACCAGATGAGGAACAACATCCTCAGCCACCCAGGAGGCCACAAGCAAACTCCACCAGAGGACTAGCCGTCTAACTGGATATAACCTGAACCTGAGGCATTCAAAGAAAGAACACCTCAGCAACAAAAAAACAAAGGAAGTGGAACATTAGATTCTTAAGCAATGAAAGAAGGGGTACCAACCATGCAACAAAATGCTATCAGTAGAACAAAAGCATGACAGTAAGAGTAAAACACTGTCAAAAGAGTAGTAAAAGCACACCAAGTGTGAGCATACATAGCAACAAGCTCTACCAAAAAGACAGCAGCAACACCAAGGCAAAAATATGCCAAGAAAAATAGCCATGAGAAAGGAAAGGAACTAACAGTCCTAATCTTGGTGAATTATTGGTCATGGTGAAAACCTTGGGTCGGAGTGGGCGGCACAGCCCTCACCAATAACCAGACCCAAAAACACTCCAGGGTGAAAACAATTAGTGACAGCTACAGAGTCCACACACCAAACCATACCAGCCCAACACAGCTGATGGCGACGGCCATCATGACGGCCTTAGTAAAGATGACGACGAGGGCGCACGTGATGATCATGGTGATTGCGGGATGTTGGCGGAAGACGTAGACAATGACCCACCGGCCAAGGACTTGCGACGCCGCAGTGGCCATGGCTACAATCTTCGCCAACGCAAAAGGAATTAAAAATTAGTAGTACTTTTAATTTGATAAGTTGATGGACTATTTATTTATGTTGTCTTTTTATTTTCATGTTGGTGTGCATTTATCAGTTTTTGGGCTACCAATAGCCTTTGTGTTTGTAAGCCTTATAAAAGGCCTTGGACTATGTATTTTTCATCTAGATTGAATTGAAAATGAAAACTTTTTGCCCTAACCTAATCTCTCTTCCTTCCTCCCTCTAATTTCCGCCGCCCCCCTCTCTTATTCCCTCCTCCTACATTTTCGGCCTTCCCTCTCTCTACCTCCTCCTCCTCTTGGCCGCCTACCTAGTCCTCCCCTCCAATCTCTCCTATTCTCCGATTCTACACCACCTACGACACGACCTCATACTCCAAAGTCCGGCCGCCTTCAATCTTGAAGGCCAAGTGCAAGGAAGACGGTGCTCGTCGGCGAACCACCACGGCGGGAAGCAGAGAAGACGAATGAGTTCTTCATCCTTGGTGCAACTCCCGCCGCATCCGAGAAAAGCGATCATTTTTGTGTGGATCCCTAACATCCCGGATCTACCTTCACCGAGCGGGGTAACGAAACCATCTACTCAAGAGTTTTCATTCCTAGATAGTTCTTGTGGTGGACGGATTTTGTGTGATCTTTGAAACGAAAATTTCTTCGCGGTGCTCTTTAAAATAGTTTGTAATTTTCCGTTTGGTTTTCCGAAGAACTCCGAGAGGATTGGCGAACCTCGCTATTTTCTTTAGTTGGGATAGATCCTACCATTTTCTCGAATCGTGATTTTTCCTTGGTGGATCTATTTTGGTACAACTCCAATGCTCGCACGGGATCAATATTATCCCTTTTAGCCGGAAAGGATTTTGGCCTATAGCCATTCTCCGTTCCAAGCGCGGATCGGCTATCCGTATGTTAGTGCGAATGATAAATAAAATCATTGCATTTGCTGCGTTCCGTTAGTGTGTCTTTAGAAGATCGTTGAGTGTTGCGGGAGTCGTAGTCACGCCGTCCGTGTGTTAAAACCTCGTAGGACGGAGCCTACATCAATTTGGTATCAGAGCCAGGTTGTGTTGGTTTCCCAACCGACACCATCCTTTTTGCTCTTTCGTAGTAGGATTTGCGGCTCTCACTTGGTTGCGCACAGCCCGTCACAAACCTTAACAAAATCTGAAATTTTGCTGAATTTGGTCTGCAATTAGTAAAAACAAAAAAAAAATATTTTCAGAAAAATTAGAAAAAAATTCTGGGAACTCTTCATATTTTTCTAAGCGTAAAAGTCAAAAATATAATTTTTGTTTGCTCATCGAATTCGTGTCAAAAAAAATCTAACTTTATAAAATTAATCTGTCAAAACCTTTCTTAGTTAACAGTTGTTCATGCGCACAAGGCGTGGTACTGAATATTCCCCCTCCACTTCACAAATGGCTAACCACCATGATGATGACCACCCACCGGCCACCATCGCGGAGCTTCGGGAAGAGTTCAACACTAGGTTTGATGCTTTGACGCAATTAATACAAGGGTTGGCTATCAACCAAGCGGTGCCCCGTAATCCCGCTGCTGGGATACACAGGCCGGGTTTTCCTCCCCAGGCCGCTCACCAATGCGATGATAGGCACAACCAATATCACGAACAGGATGAAGAACACACGCCTCGAGCCCCTTATGAGTTCGATTTAGCTAGAGCCGTTAAGATTGACCCACCCTCATACGATGGTATGGGTGAACCCCAGACCTTTCTAGATTGGGTCATGGAGATCGAGTGTTACTTTGAGTGGCGTAACTTAACGGACGGCGAGAAGGTGCGGGTAGCACGAATGAAGCTTATGGGTAGGGCCAAAACATTATGGTTAAATGAAGAGAGACGACTATGTACCGCGAATGGATTACCCCCAATTGGGTGGAATGCCATGAAAGCACTTCTGAATGACCAATATGTCCCCGCGTATCACCGAACTCAAATGTTCGACGAGTTAGCCACCCTTCGTCAGGGGAACAAATCGGTAGCGGAGTACATGGGACTCCTTAAGGATATGATGGTACGTTGTGAGGTTAGAGAAATGCCTGAAGTTACGCTTTCCCGTTTCCGTAAGGGACTTAATCCGGACATCCAAGGCAAGCTACTGCGTTATGGTCACACGGACCTTAACACTACCTTCAATGCCGCTTTGGATATCGAAAAACATAACGCCTACAAAACCAAGGGGCGATCTTTTCAGAAAGGAAAATCTATTCTAGGTGCCCCACCCACGTCCTCCATGAGGGACAAAGGAAAATTCCGTTCGACTGATTCAAGCTCTATCGTTATTACTGCTAGGAATAACAAATATCCCAACGGCGAGAGAGTTCCGATAGGAAGAGTTAATAAGACTAATGTCACATGTTATACGTGCGGAATCCAAGGGCATTACTCTAGTGAGTGTCCCACTAGGACTAAACCACTGGCACTTTTAGACTCTACGTCTGAGCCTGCCGAGCTCGTCTATGAAGCTGGCGATGAAACGGATGCTGAGCCAAGTGACATAGAAGATGATTCAGTCATGATGGTTATGAGGTGTATCTTGGCCACACCACGTATTTCAGATGAATATAATAGAACGAATATCTTTTCCTTAAATTTCAAAAGCGGTGAAAAGTGGTGCAAATTAATAATAGATAGCGGAAGTTGCATGAATGTTATATCCGAAAATGCTGTCACTCGTATGCACTTAGTCCCCGAGCCACACCCACATCCGTACAAAATAGCATGGGTAAATAAAACGTCTATTGCGGTCTCTAAGCGGATGTCTAGTTCCACTTACGGTGAAGGGTTATATCGATAAGGTGTGGTGCGACGTTATCCTCATGGATGTTTGTCATGTGCTACTAGGGCGCCCATGGCTCTATGATTATGACGTGACCCATTTCGGACGAGTCAACACCTACGAGTTTAAATTCAACGGTAAGACCATCGTGCTTAAACCATCCCCGCCTAAGGACCCGTCGAGTGCCTCCAAAGACACAATTGTGCCTGCGGAAAAGAAAACTATTAGCCTAATAAGCAAGAAAGAGTTAGAGCGCGAGACTTTTCTGGATGGCGTCATCTACGCGCTAGTTTGTCTACAAGCTAAGGAAGATTCACCGTCGTTAGATAGTTTGCCGATATCTCTGCGGACGTTATTGGAAGAGTATAAGGACGTCTATCCGGAGGATTTACCATCTGAGTTGCCACCCATGAGGGATATTCAACACGAAATTGATTTCGTCCCCGGCTCCTCGTTGCCTAATCTTCCCCATTACCGACTCAATCCCTCCGCTCATGACGAACTACAAATCTTGATTTCAGATTTGTTGTCTAAAGGATTTATTCGCCACAGTAAGAGCCCGTGCGCCGTTCCTGCCCTTTTGGTTCCAAAAAAAGATAAATCTTGGAGATTATGTGTAGACTACCGGGCTATAAATAAAATCAATGTCAAGTATAGGTTTCCCATTCCTCGTTTGGACGACTTGTTAGACATGCTATCAGGAGCTGCCATATTCTCTAAATTGGACCTTAAGAGTGGCTACCATCAAATCAGGATACGAGAAGGGGACAAATGGAAAACGGCATTCAAGTCCAAGGATGGACTCTATGAGTGGCTAGTGCTTGGGGAGGGGCTTACCAACGGGCCAAGTACGTTTTCAAGATTGATGACCCAAGTATTTAAACCATATATGGGCAAATTTGTAGTGGTCTATTTTGACGATATCTTGGTATTTAGCTTTTCGCGGAAGGATCATGAAACTCATCTACAGACCATCCTCACAACACTACGCCAAGAGAAATTATTTATTAATCTTAAAAAGTGCGCGTTTGGTGTGAACTCCGTAGAATTCCTAGGCTATATAGTGAGTTCGGAAGGTATTCATGTTGACCCGAAAAAGGTCCAAGTAATAAAAGAATGGCCAGAACCTAAAAATATTCGGGAAGTTAGAAGTTTCCATGGATTGGCCACGTTTTATCGAAGATTCATTCGAAACTTTAGTAGTATAATGACACCGATTACCGAGTGCATGAAGAAGGGCGATTTCAGTTGGACGAAAGCGGCCACTAACGCTTTTCAAACGATTAAGGAACGGATGTCTGAAGCCCCATTACTCCGCCTACCGGATTTTAATAAGGTGTTCGAATTATCATGTGACGCATCGGGGATAGGAATCGGAGGTGTTTTAAGTCAGGACGGACATCCACTAGGGTATTTTAGCGAAAAACTAGCCGGCCCAAAATTAAATTATTCCAATTATGAACGCGAGTTCTATGCCGTAATACGCTGTCTCCAACATTGGCGACACTATTTAATTTCAAAAGAATTCGTAGTCTTATCCGACCATGAGGCCCTAAAATTCGTTAATTCACAAAGTAAAATCAGTCCCCGACACGCCAAGTGGGTTTCCTACCTTCAGGAGTACACTTTTGTTATCAAGCACCTTAAGGGTACTTTAAATCGCGTGGCGGACGCCCTTAGTCGGGTCTCCTTATTATTATCTACCATGGAATTAAAGGTTATAGGATTTGAGAGGATTAAAGATGAGTATGCGCAATGTCCGGACTTCAAGGATATTTACTTCGCCGCTCAGGACCACTCTACGACCACTATATCAGCTTTCTACCTCCGAGACGGGTATTTATTTAAGCATATGCAGCTATGTATTCCCCGTTCGTCATTACGACATTTTATTATTTGGGAGTTACATAGTGGCGGGTTAGGCGGACATTTCGGTCGAGATAAAACGATAGCACTGGTCGAAGATAAATTCTTTTGGCCGGGACTCAAACCTATGGTCAATAAAATAGTAGGAAGTTGCCGCGTCTGTCAACTAGCAAAAGGTAACAAGACCAACGCGGGTCTTTACACACCCCTTCCGATCCCGTCGATACCATGGATGGACGTGAGCATGGATTTCATATTGGGCCTACCTTTGACCTTTAGGCGACACGATTCTATTTTGGTTGTTGTGGACCGTTTCTCCAAGATGTCCTATTTTATTGCGTGTCATAACACTAACGATGCTTCGCACGTCGCTAAATTATATTTCAAAGAAGTCATGGCACACCGGGGCATCCCCAAAACGATAGTGAGTGATAGGGACGTTAAATTCACTAGTTATTTTTGGAAAACACTTTGGAAGCTTTTAGGTACAAAACTCATGTTTTCTTCGGCCTATCATCCTCAGACGGATGGGCAAACGGAAGTAGTTAACCGTAGCTTGGGAGGATTACTGCGTTGTTTAGTGGGTGATCATAAGGGAACGTGGGACCTTATTCTTCCGCATGCTCAACTAGCGTACAACAATTCTAAGAATAGGTCCACCGGTTTGTCTCCGAATGAGATAGTACATGGTTACAAGGCGCCTGTGCCTCTTGACTTGGTTCCGTTACCTCCATCCTTTAAATCCAGTCAATTCGCACAGGACTTCGCTTCGCACGTTCACTCTCTCCATGAGCACATTGGCAAGACGTTAGCTAAGCAATATGATATTTATCAATCGAATGCTAATGTACATAGGCGGGCAGTCCCCTTGAATATTGGAGATTTGGTAATGGTTCGACTTATCCCTGAACGGATGCCTTCGGGCACTATAAAGAAATTAGCGAATAAGAGAGCGGGTCCTTTTCGAGTTTTACAGAAGCTAGGCGAAAATGCATACTTATTAAAATTGCCCGCTGATTGGGGAATTTCTCCTGTCTTTAACGTTTCAGATTTAACGCTTTACGTCGCTCCACCACCTGAACTTTCTGTCTCTCCGTTTAATATTTCCACTATATTGTCTAATGGGGTGGGGGGTGAGAATGTTTCTGGATCGCTCTCTCCTTTGGATTCGCCGAGAGGTACGTTGCCTACTGATGATGCAATTTGTTTTTCTTCTTTGCCTAACGCATTTCCAAGGTTCCCCCGAACCGATTTCTTGCCTGACAGGATTTTACAGGACGTGGTGTTTCCCACTCCCGACGGTGATATTCACAGGTTTTTGATTTGATGGCGTGGCCGTCCTGCTACGGACGACTCTTGGCTCTCTGTTGCACAGGTGGATCTTTTAGATGTGGATCTCTTGAGCCGTTACCTTCCCGCCCACTCATCGGTGATGAGCCCTTTCGAGCGGGGGAGGATTGATGGCGACGGCCAACATGACGGCCTTAGTAAAGATGACGACGAGGGCGCACGTGATGATCATGGTGATTGCGGGATGTTGGCGGAAGACGTAGACAATGACCCACCGGCCAAGGACTTGCGACGCCGCAGTGGCCATGGCTACAATCTTCGCCAACGCAAAAGGAATTAAAAATTAGTAGTACTTTTAATTTGATAAGTTGATGGACAATTTATTTATGTTGTCTTTTTATTTTCATGTTGGTGTGCATTTATCAGTTTTTGGGCTACCAATAGCCTTTGTGTTTGTAAGCCTTATAAAAGGCCTTGGACTATGTATTTTTCATTTAGATTGAATTGAAATGAAAACTTTTTGCCCTAACCTAATCTCTCTTCCTTCCTCCCTCTAATTTCCGCCGCCCCCCTCTCTTATTCCCTCCTCCTACATTTTCGGCCTTCCCTCTCTCTACCTCCTCCTCCTCTTGGCCGCCTCCCTAGTCCTCCCCTCCAATATCTCCTATTCTCCGATTCTACACCACCTACGACGTGACCTCATACTCCAAAGTCCGGCCGCCTTCAATCTTGAAGGCCAAGTGCAAGGAAGACGGTGCTCGTCGGCGAACCACCACGGCGGGAAGCGGAGAAGACGAACGAGTTCTTCATCCTTGGTGCAACTCCCGCCGCATCCGAGGAAAGCGGTCATTTTTGTGTGGATCCCTAACATCCCGGATCTACCTTCACCGAGCGGGGTAATGAAACCATCTACTCAAGAGTTTTCTTTCCTAGATAGTTCTTGTGGTGGACGGATTTTGTGTGATCTTTGAAACGAAAATTTCTTCGCGGTGCTCTTTAAAATAGTTTGTAATTTTCCGTTTGGTTTTCCGAAGAACTCCGATAGGATTGGCGAACCTCGCTATTTTCTTTAGTTGGGATAGATCCTACCATTTTCTCGAATCGTGATTTTTCCTTGGTGGATCTATTTTGGTACAACTCCAATGCTCGCACGGGATCAATATTATCCCTTTTAGCCGGAAAGGATATTGGCCTATAGCCATTCTCCGTTCCAAGCGCGGATCGGCTATCCGTATGTTAGCGCGGACGATAAATAAAATCATTGCATTTTGCTGCGTTCCGTTAGTGTGTCTTTAGAAGATCGTTGAGTGTTGCGGGAGTCGTAGTCACGCCGTCCGTGTGTTGAAACCTCGTAGGACGGAGCCTACATCAACGGCCTTGGTGGTGGTGGCCACAGCTCAGCACACACAAATTGTAACACCTCCCCTGTAAAGACCATATAATATGGGTCTGGCCGGGGCCTCACAACATACGGACACCACAGCTTTAGTATTAAAAGATGATATGAAACTACCCAAACTTAAAACTCCAGACATACACAGCGGAAACAGAACAAACCAACAGAAGTTATCCACTAACGATAGAGTATCAAATGGCCTTAAGGCCTTACACAATAATAGTCCAAACAAAATATAAAAGTGCCAAGCACTCCTAGGCTACCTCGGCATGCAAGCCGGACATGATCAAACAACATCAGCAAAATAAGGAAAAGAAACTAGCCAAGCACAACAACACTTCATGAGGCTTAGGGCTTTTCGCCCGGCGCGCTAGCTCCTGCATGCGATCCTTGCCCTGTAAGGATTTGAAGTAACGTGGGTCAGCAAAGGCTGACCTCTACTGTGTAACAAACACATCTCCTCCCGGCCATCCCTAACGGACCCCGGGGTACCACTCCACCTGCAAGTTAACACTTCGTATACCAAAAGAGCATATATATTAAAGCGGTAAACAGGCTTGGATGTCTCATAAGCATACATGTTCTCTATGTTTTGTACAAAGTAAAAGGGGCCTACTATGCAACATGAATGCAACCCGGGTTTCACCCAAGGCACCCTAGCTCGTATGCATCTAGCACAACATCAAACATTGGGTACTTCCGTTTCCCCATTCGCTTAAAGCCGCAAACAAAAGGGAAACACCATGTCCCCAACGGCACACAGGCCGTCACACGGAACCTTGCAATGGCCCCACCCGCACATGGGTCTTAAACCCCGGGCTTGCCCGCATATTCTGACTTCGCACGTCAGGGTTCCGTCTCACACTAACCGATTCTAAGAAGCCTTGCTGGACCCCACCCGTTCATGGCCACATTGCCCGGGCTTGCCCTCCGCTCGGCATTCTCGTCAGTCTCACACAAGGGCTAGTCTCGCCGGGACAATTTCCCCACATAACTTGCGCGTCACGGGATAGCCAGCCGACCATGGAGACCTAGCCGCACCTTTGCACAGCACAAAACAAGGTTTCCCCACCCCAATTACCACTCGCACCGTGTCTTTCCCGTGCTCCAAGGAAACCACCTACCGGACAAAGCGGAGCTAACCTCGTCCGGTTCCGACTATGAGTACTCACTCAAATATAAGGGGGAAAACACATACATACAACGGCGTATTGCCGCAACGGATTTTCTACCGAAGCTCGCTATGCAACATCACCGGGTAGGACTATCGGTCGCGACCACGGCTTCACCCACAATGCCTAATCCGCTAACGGAGCGGATCTCTAATGCAAGCATGCCGGGATGAATACGATCAACCCGGAGGTTCCTTTTGAACCAAAGCTACACGAATCCCTCTCATTTGAGAGATCCGATGCTCAAAAAACGAAAGGAAGGGGATGCTATTCATGCATCCTAAATCCTAAAAACCGAGAGGAGAAGTGTCGTTACCTTCCGTCCCCTCTTCCTAGCCATGGAGAAGATTTGCTCGGTTGGAAACCACCGCAACGCTCCCACCTTCGCGGATCTAAACTCCGCTCGCGAAACGGACCTCCGAAGCTTCGCTGGCGGCCGGATCTTGGCCTTCTTCCTCCTCCTTGCTCTCCCTTCTCTCTAGAATCAAGAGAGATAAAGCCCAAAGGAAAATGAGGGTTTCAAACCCTATTCCCGAGCATAATCCCTCAGATCCAGCCCCCAGCCGTCGGATCTCAAACCAAAGAAACGAATGGCCACGATTCAGCCTAAAAATTCACAAAACTGGGCCAAACACGGGTTGCAACACGGCCGTGTGCCTGGCCGTGTTACCCATTCGCCATCTCGATCGATTCGAAAACCAGCACACGGCTCCTGACACGGCCTTTGACACAGCCATGTCTCGCTCCACACGGCCGTGTCGTGACCCGTGTCACGGCACCCGTTTTCAACATATTCAGTCAGAGAAGTACACGGCCTCTGACACGGCCCCTGACACGCCCGTGTCACCTGGGACACGGCCGTGTCCGGACCCGTGTCATGCCCCGTGTGCAATACCTCAAAAAAGTTTCGAAACGACCCGATGTTACACGGCCTGGGACACGGCCGTGTGCCTGCCGTGTTCCATACCCGACTATCGTCGACCTTAACATGGTCAACGACACGGCCAGCTCGACACGGCCGACACGGCCTCCGACACGGCCGTGTCGGGACCCGTATCACCTGCTCCAAAAAAACTGTCTTGGCCAAAAGCGATCCCCGTCGCTCCTACAACATTTTGGGGCGTTACAATTCTCCCCCCTTAAAAGAATTTCGTCCCGAAATTTAAAACATGGAAAGAACATAAATTCTAAACGATACCTGAGGAGAAAAGCTCGGGGTACTCCTCCAGCATGGCGTGCTCTCGCTCCCATGAGAGCTCCTCGCAGCCACAATTGTCCCAACGGACCTTTACGAGTCGGACCTCCTTGTTCCGCAGTTGCCGAACCTCCGAATCTTCTATCCCGACAGGACGTACTCGCGTCCTCAAGTCTTCCTCTACCGGCACCGCCGCCGGTTCAATCACCACGCTGGCCTCTAACAAGGCTTTCCTCAAGATGGAGACGTGAAAAACGTCATGCAAACTGCTTAGCTCCGTGGACAACGCCAACCGATATGCTGCCTCTCCCACTCGCTCGATGACCTTGAATGGTCCCAAAAATCTCGGACTCAGTTTCTTGAGTCGACGAACTCGTGAAACGCCTTTGAATGGCTTGATCTTGAGATAAACCCAATTGCCCACAGCGAACTCCACATGCCTGTGACGAGTATTGAAATACTTTGACTGCCGATCTTGAGCTACCTTCATGCGCTCTTGGATGGTTTGCACTAGCTCACTTGCGTCTGCTACCACCTCTTTCCCCAAAAGCTTGGTGTCTCCCGCCTCTATCCAAGACATTGGTGTTCGACACCGCCTCCCATACAGAGCTTCGTATGGCGCCATCTTGATACTTGCTTGGTAACTATTGTTATAAGCAAACTCCACCATGAAGAGGTGATCCTCCCACTTCTTGCCGAAGTCGAGAGTACACATCCTTAGCATATCCTCCATAGTACGGTTCGTTCTCTCAGTTTGCCCATCGGTCTGAGGATGAAAGGCCGTACTGAACCTGAGTTTTGTGCCCAAGATCTTCTGCACCAACCGCCAATCCTTCGACGTGAAACGCCCATCCCGGTCGCTGACTATACTCTTCGGAATCCCATGAAGTCGCACAATATTGCGGACGTACAACTCCACCAACTTTTCCACACCGTCCTCCTTCCGGTTTGGGATGAAATGTGCCACTTTGGTCAAGCGGTCTACAATCACCCAAATGGCATCATTGCCTTGCTGCGATTTAGGCAACCCATGCACAAAATCCATGGAGATGTCCTCAAATTTCCATTCGGGGATTGGAAGAGGCTTCCAGAACCCGCCCGGCTTCTGACACTCGGCCTTCACTAAGGCACAAGTTTGGCACCGACTCACACACAATGCTACATCCCGCTTCATCCCAGGCCACCAATAGGACTTCTTCAAATCCAAGTACATCTTTGTACCACCCGGGTGAACGGAGTACTTAGTGAAGTGGGCCTCATACATCAACTCCTCGCGGAGCTTGCCGAACTGCGGTACACAAATCCTTCCGCCCTTCCTCAAAACCCCATCAACCATCTCCCAGGCGCTACCCTCGCCCTTAAGAGCTTCCTCCACGAAGGGTTGGAACTCCTCATCCACACGGGTCGCTTCCCGAATACGATCGCATAAGTCATTCTGCATCTCAATCCAGTTTAGCCGAGCCACGCGAGACTCGCCTCTTGCCACACATTCCAAACCAAGGGACTCCCAGTCCCGCCTTAACCGCTCATCGTGAGCTTCAATCCAATTTCCTTGCCCCGAGTATTTCCTACTCAAAGCATCCGCCACTACATTGGCTTTTCCTGGCGTGTACTGAATCGCCACCTCGTAGTCCCCAAGGATCTCGACCCACCTACGCTGCCGCATATTTAGGTCCTTTTGATCCAGGAGATACTTCAGGCTCTTGTGGTCCGTGAAGATCTCCACCTTCGCACCGTAAACGTAGTGCCTCCACAGCTTCAAAGCAAAAATTACCGCCGCCAATTCCAGATCATGGACGGGGTAATTTCTCTTATGAGGCTTCAGCTGCCTCGACCCAAAAGTTATCACACTGCCATGCTGCACCAACACGCACCCTAAACCGCATCCGGATGCGTCGCTGAAATTCTGAAATCCTTCGGTCCCCTTTGGTAGACTTAGGATCGGTGCCATCATCAGCCTCTCCTTCAGGGTTTCAAACGCCTGACTGCACTCTTGAGTCCACACGAACTTCTGATCCTTGCGAGTTAGCGAAGTGAGGGGTAGAGCTATCCGCGAAAAGTTTTCCACAAACCTTCGGTAGTACCCGGCTAGTCCAAGAAAGCTCCGGACTTCCGCCACAGTCCTCAAAACTGGCCAATCTCTGATGGCTTCCACTTTCGTTGGATCTACCGCCACCCCATCCCCACTAATCACATGGCCTAAAAACGCCACCTTCTCCAACCAAAACTCGCACTTGGAGAACTTCGCATAGAGCTGGTTCTCTCTCAACACTTGCAACACTGTCCTCAAGTGCACCTCGTGCTCCGCTTCCGACTTAGAATACACCAAAAAGTCATCGATAAAAATGACGATGAACCTGTCCAAGTATTCACGAAACACTCGATTCATCAAGTCCATGAACATGGAAGGCGCGTTCGTCAACCCGAACGGCATCACCGAGAACTCGAAATGACCATATCTCGTACCAAACGCTGTCTTGGGTATGTCTTCGTCACGAATCCGCAACTGATAATATCCGGACTTCAAGTCCAACTTGGAGTACACCACCGACCACACCAACTGGTCGAAGAGATCGTCTATCCGAGGAATCGGATACTTATTCTTGATTGTCAATTTGTTCAACTCTCGGTAGTCTATGCACAAACGCATACTACCATCCTTTTTCTTTACGAATAACACCGGCGCACTCCACGGTGAAGAGCTGGGTCTGATATACCCTTGTTCCAAAAGCTCCTGCAACTGAACCTTGAGCTCGGCCAACTCCTTTGGTGCCATCCTAAATGGTGGACGTGACATCGGTCTAGCCTCGGGAACTAACTCGATGGAGAAATCAATCTCCCGCCGAGGAGGTGCTCCCGGTAGCTCCTCGGGAAAAACATCTCCAAACTCCACCACCACGGGCACTTCCCCAAGAGACAGCCTGGAAAGGCTAACCTCTAACAATGCTACTAGAGCTACACCTCCCTGGTTAATAGCTCGCACTAGTTGAAGTGCCGAAACTAGGGAACAGGCCACTCCATGCAGGCCCTCAAACTTGACTTCCGCTTGCCCCACGCCCCCTTGGGTACAAAATCTTGCTATGTGGCCTGGCTTGCCACAACTGTAACACGTCTGCGGTCCCTTAGAGCGTGACCCTCCGGACGTCCAATTAATTTTCTCACCCGACTTAAACGGGGGAGGCTTCTTCTTCCATCGGCTCCCTTCCACCTTTCCATGGGACTGAGCCGACTTCTTCTCTTCCCCCTGCTTGGGTGTGAAACCCTATCGGCGCTGGGATCGCTCCATATCGCTCTCCAAAATTCGGGCTGCCTCCATCAATTCGTTGAAGCCCACACGCTTCATCGATATGAGGGGTTGTCTTAGATTCTCCCTCAATCCATGGTAGAAGAGATTGTCCCTCTCTTCATCGTCCGCCATGGTCGTCCCCGCATAACGACCCAATCGAGTAAATTCCTGAACATACTCATCCACTGTCTTGTCTCGCTGCACAAGATGTAGAAACTGCCTCTGGAGGGCTAACCTTGTTGATGCGGGAATGTACTTCTTCAGAAAGGCATTCCCAAACTCCTCGATGGATGGTGTGCGTCCTGGAAACTGCCGACCACTGTGGCTCACCCACCATAACTTGGCATCTCCCTCCAACATAAAGGCTGCGAACTCTGCCTTTTTCTCATCTGGCGCCTCGGTCGCCCTCAAAAGCTCCTGAATCCTAGCCCACCAATCCTCTGCATCGGTGGGTGTACCGATTCCCTTGAAGGTTGGAGGGTGGAAACTCAGAAAGTACTTCATTTGCCGGTCCCCATGCCCGACAACCACTCTCTCAGCCTGCGGCTCCGCCTGCCTGGCCTCCTCAACCTGCACGGTCGCTGCCGTGACTGGGGTAGTAGGAGTTGCTACCTGAGCAACGGGAGCAGCTACCTGTGCTGTCGCTGCAGCCTGGGCCGCCACCATCGCTTCTGCAAGCATACGACAGAAGTCAGCCGGTGTGACCCCCATCCCTAGCGGACCTTGCGTGGTCGCACTACTTGCCGAGAGCTCTTCTCTTGGCCTCGAGGTCCCAGCCTCGTTGCTTGCACTCTAAACACAAGCAAGAAAATGCAAATCAGTCTCTAATTGCAAGACTCGAACACAAGGACACTCATGGTCCCGCGATACTCTTATGTGGATAACTTCTCATACGCGACTCGACTTATACTTTCGACCGCGAAACTTCTCATTGGAACGCAAACCTCCCTCTGATACCAAATTGTAACACCTCCCCTGTAAAGACCATATAATATGGGTCCAGCCGGGGCCCCATAACATACGGACACCACAGCTTTAGTATTAAAAGATGATATGAAACTACCCAAACTCAAAACTCCAGACATACACAGCGGAAACAGAACAAACCGACAGAAGTTATCCACTAACGATAGAGTATCAAATGGCCTTAAGGCCTTACACAATAATAGTCCAAACAAAATATAAAAGTGCCAAGCACTCCTAGGCTACCTCGGTATGCAAGCCGGACATGATCAAACAACATCAGCAAAATAAGGAAAAGAAACTAGCCAAGCACAGCAATACTTCATGAGGCTTAGGGCTTTTCGCCCGGCGCGCTAGCTCCTGCATGCGATCCTTGCCCTATAAGGATTTGAAGTAACGTGGGTCAGCAAAGGCTGACCTCTACTGTGTAACAAACACATCTCCTCCTGGCCGTCCCTAACAGACCCCGGGGTACCACTCCACCTGCAAGTTAACACTTCGTATACCAAAAGAGTATATATATTAAAGCGGTAAACAGGCATGGATGTCTCATACATCATACATGTTCTCTATGTTTTGTACAAAGTAAAAGGGGCCTACTATGCAACATGAATGCAACCCGGGTTTCACCCAAGGCACCCTAGCTCGTATGCATCTAGCACAACATCAAACATTGGGTACTTCCATTTCCCCATTGGCTTAAAGCCGCAAACAAAAGGGAAACACCATGTCCCCAACGGCACACAGGCCGTCACACGGAACCTTGCAATGGCCCCACCCGCACATGGGTCTTAAACCCCGAGCTTGCCCGCATATTCTGACTTCGCACGTCAGGGTTCCGTCTCACACTGACCGATTCTAAGAAGCCTTGCTGGACCCCACCCGCTCATGGCCACATTGCCCGGGCTTGACCTCCGCTCGGCATTCTCGTCAGTCTCACACAAGGGCTAGTCTCGCCGGGACACTTTCCCCACATGACTTGCGTGTCACGGGATAGTCAGCCGACCACGGAGACCTAGCCGCACCTTTGCATAGCACAAAACAAGGTTTCCCCACCCCAATTACCACTCGCACCGTGTCTTTCCCGTGCTCCAAGGAAACCATCTACCGCACAAAGCGGAGCTAACCTCGTCCGGTTCCGACTACGAGTACTCACTCAAATATAAGGGGGAAAACGCATACATACAACGACGTATTGCCGCAACGGATTTTCTACCGAAGCTCGCTATGCAACATCACCGGGTCGGACTATCGGTCGCGACCACGGCTTCACCCACAATGCCTAATCCGCTAATGGAGCGGATCTCTAATGCAAGCATGCCGGGATGAACACGATCAACCCGGAGGTTCCTTTTGAACCAAGGCTACACGAATCCCTCTCATTTGAGAGATCCGGTGCTCAAAACACGAAAGGAAGGGGATGCTATTCATGCATCCTAAATCCTAAAAACCGAGAGGAGAAGTGTCATTACCTTCCGTCCCCTCTTCCTAGCCATAGAGAAGATTTGCTCGGTTGGAAACCACTGCAACGCTCCCACCTTCGCGGATCTAAACTCCGCTCGCGAAACGGACCTCCGAAGCTTCGCCGGCGGCCGGATCTTGGCCTTCTTCCTCCTCCTTGCTCTCCCTTCTCTCTAGAATCAAGAGAGATAAAGCCCAAAGGAAAAGGAGGGTTTCAAACCCTATTCCCGAGCAGCATGCAAAAACTAGCCGATCACCCAACTCCCCCCTAAGGAAAAAGCCATACTAACAATCCTAAGTAAACACACATA
Source organism: Platanthera zijinensis (assembly GCA_039513925.1). Lineage (NCBI taxonomy): Eukaryota > Viridiplantae > Streptophyta > Magnoliopsida > Asparagales > Orchidaceae > Platanthera > Platanthera zijinensis. The sequence goes on along the minus strand of CM077091.1, from coordinate 54,915,065 downwards.
TCCCAAGGCAAAAGCATCAAGTTCACTCAACGTGGCGCTGAGTGGGTTCACCACACTCAACGCCAAACATCTTCGACGTTGAGTGAGGTCCACCCACTCAACGCCAAGCAACGTAACCGCAAAAACAAGTTTTGGCGTTGAGTGAGTTCACCACACTCAACGCTAAAACAGCCACGGCGTTGAGTGAGGTCGACTCACTCAACGCCAAAAGACTTAACCGTAAAAGCAGGATTTGGCGTTGAGTGAGTCCACCACACTCAACGCCAAAACAGCCATGGAATTGAGTGAGGTCGACTCACTCAATGCCAAAATACTTATCACAAAAACAGGCTATATCATTGAGTGAGTCCACCACACTCAACTCCAAAATAGCCATGGCGTTGAGTAAGGTCGGCTCACTCAACGCCAAATGACTTAGCCGCAAAAACAGGCACTGTCGTTGAGTGAGTCCACCCCACTCAATGCTAAATAATCCATGGCATTGAGTGAGGTCGACTCACCCAATGCCAAATGACTTAGCCGCTGGGAAAAGCTGTGGCGTTGAGTGAGTCCACCACACTCAATGCCAAACAGCCACGGAGTTGAGTGAGGTCGACTCACTCAACGCCAAAACACTTAGCCGCAAAAATAACCACGGCTTTAAGTGAGGGAACCACACTCAACGCCAGAAGCCTAACAGTCTAGGAGTTGAGTGAGGTACACTCACTCAATACTTTTGACTTAACCTAAACCTCAACTATCCCGACCCCAGCCCACTCAACGCCACTTATCCAGAGAGTTAGAAAATTAATTCCAACTCCCTCTCCTACCTCTTCTACCCAACCACAGCAATCTAAAAACTTAGACTAAACCTAATTAAGTCCACATCCTACCTCATGCTACCATCTGGACATAACCAAGAGTACATGGGGAGAGGAGAATAAATTAAAACTCTTACAACTTGAGCAAGCTCTAGCTAGAATGAAACCGTAGCTACCCTAGCTTCTACGAAGGGTAGAAAACTATTACAGCAGGTATAAAAGAGTAAAATCAAGCTTAGCAAGGGAAAAGAACGCCACTTGCCTCTACCTCTAGGAAAATAGCAGCTACCTCCAAGGCTTTGCACCGATGGCAAGATCGGCAACCTGGAAGACCAAAACCAAAGCTTAGAGGAAGAAGAAGAGAATTCTGAAAACCCTAACTCCTAATGATAGCCCTATATCAAGCAAAACTTACCTAGGAAGGAAGATCCCGACGAGAGCTGCTCAAATCTGCTGTTACCCGAGCGAAACAAGCCCTAAATCTACAGCTATCCGACGGCCAAAGCTGCAGCTCCTCCACCTCCCGCTTACTTCCTTCTGCTGGAAGCTAACAAGCTATTGATAGCTCGGGAAATGGGGAGAAATGGGGGAGGAGGAGAACAGCTGGAGCTTTTAATGCATACCCTCCCACTAACTCATCCTATAACTAATAAAGTATTCTAGCACAAAGAAACACTCGACCACTAGCTGAATCAAGGAATTCGGCCACCAGCTGACCAACTAGCTAATACACATATATCTTTATTATATAAGGAAACCCCTAATCTGCTAATGGTGTAACATTTTAATCCCATAATACCCTCATAAAATCTATTTTGATGAGTTAATTGTGGGATATTTTTGTCTTTTGGCCGGATTAGGACTTAATTAATGCACATTTCATCTCTCGGTGCACTGTTCATCCCTCGATGCACTGTTCATCCCCCTCAAAATACCGATACCTCCGTCATTGGCAAGCCCGTCACACTCCAATGCTGATACTTTTATCATTCGCAAGCTCGTCGCACTATTCTCCTCCTCTTTCTGCTCCGATCCTGTACACCTCCGTCATTCGCAAGCCCGTCGCAGTCGTGGGCGTCGCTGATCCCATTTCTGGCACTCAGTGTCATGCTCCTCTGCAAACCCTACTGCCCGTGCTCTCCTCCGTTCCTAGCGCTCTCCTCCATCCTAGCGCTCTCCACCGACCACGTTGCTCTCATCTCCGGCAGACATCGCCTCTGTCATGGACCACGTCGACCGCTAACCCTAACACGATGACACATACCACACATCATCACTTATTCTGACCATTGGTGGAGCTTCATATTGGTTTGCGCCGGCCATTTTCGCTCCAGAAACAGTTACTCTTAATGCCAATCTTCACCGAGCACCAAATCTGCAGCAACTATTCATTCGACTCCAGGTTTCCCCAAATCTTGCATCTCCCTTATATACCTCCTCCTACAGCAGGTTCTATACACTCTATTCTAGGTTTATAAGCATCTGAATTTCAGTCCCTTCTTTAAACTCTGATTGAGTTTATCATGGTTTCTTAGGAGCATTTTAAATCGAAGGGAAATATGGAGAGGGGTTTAGGAGGGCTCGACTCTTCAGGTATTTTCTATCGCTGGAGGGAAGTTCCTCTGCATCAGGCATCTCCTTACTCTTGCTGCCTACAACTATAAGCATTGTGTTTGCTTGACCGCATTCCAACTTAAACAATTCCTTTTCATCTTAATCATTTCCTTTGCATCTCCAATAGTTTAAATGCATCCACCTTTAGTAATTCCAACAGTTAGAAGCACGATCCAACAGTTAGAAGCACAATCCAACAGTTAGAAGCACGATCCAACAGTTAGAAGCACGATCCAACAGTTAGAAGCACGATCCAACACTATAAAGGGCATTTATTTACGCAGGGTTGCTCTGTTCTTGCAGGTCTTGCACTTGCATAGAGGATAGACTCAACATTTTACTTGTTTTAATTTTAACCATATTTGTGCGTGAAAGTAACATATTTGGGATCTACCAATTTCTCTTGCCTTCTTAATTTTCTTGCCTCTATAAATTTGAATACCTTTGAATTAAATTGGAATGCATATTACCCGTTTGATGAAATTTTTCAATGAAAAAAGGTTAGTTCTATACTTTCACATTCTTTTTAAATATGTGCTTACTTGAGAAGTGGTTTGGAATTTATATGTGAAAAATTAAACAACTCTTATCATTCAATTATGAAAATTTTTTGTGATGTTATTTATGCTCATCAAAGGTGAAGAGTTCAGAGAAGGAGGCGTTCGAGCCAAAGACCCTCATCCATAAGGTGCATAAGATTTCCCATTGATTTCACTATCTAGCACAGTATTTATGTTTATTGTCATCCAGAAGGAGGCGTTCGAGATCATCTAACCAAGTATTTCTGTTTATGTTTAAAATTACTTTCGTTATTCCAGTTTTGGTGTTTTAGAATTTTAGTTCCGTGCCTCTTTAAATTCCAGTTTTGGTGTTTTAGAATTCTTTTAAAGTTTGAGTTTTTGGAATAGCAAGTTGCTTATAACTTGTGCTTATAATCTCAGCTTTTTTGGAAAAGCAATGCTCTGGCAAGCTCCTCCTGATTATAAAGATGCAATTTCATGTTTTCACTTAGCTTGATCATTTATCTTTTAGTTTAGATATTCATCTCTTTTATGCCTATAAAAAAATCAAAACAAAAATTGAATTTTTAAATGAAAGTTTACTCAAACCACTTATATATATGGCTGGCTTGCTGTTCAATACATACAGAGTTTGGAATGTTCTTTTCCTATCATTACCATTTTAAATTTTGCACAACTTGATAGAATTATCAAATACATTTTCAATTCACCTTAGCTTGACTGGAGTTTTCTTCAAATCCAGGTAATTTTGGATATAATACCCAACAATCTCCCCCTATTTGAAGAAGCCTAAACCATACAAGCTAAGGTGAATAGAATAGATGAGAATCAAAAACAGAAACAGAAAATTCAGTTGAGAGTGAAATTCATTACCATTTTCCTGAGAGCATACTGAATATTGTCAGCCACCTTAGCCTTAGCCGAGAGGGTAATCTCCCCCTTTTTGGCTTCTGCAAATCGGGGATTTTACTTGGAGCAAAATGCTCCCCCTCAATTCTTGCATCCGTGCCAGATCTTGAGTTCCTCGCTGATGCTTCCCCTTGATCCACGAGCCTTGAGCCCTTCAGTCTTCAATCTTTATAGTTCAGCATGCCAAGTTCAGTTTTGAAAAGACTGAACTTGACCTCGTCTAGGGGCTTTGTTAAGATATCTGTAATCTGCTTATCCGTGGGGACATAACAGAGAGAGATATATTTGTTTTCCACATGCTCCCGAATGAAGTGGTAGCGTACTTCAATAAGCTTTGTTCTGCTGTGCGACACTGGATTGTTCGCAATTGCTATTGCACTCGAGGAGTTGTAATACATAGGAACTTCTCTGAACTGCAAGTCATAATCTTCGAGTTGATTTCTGATCCATAGAAGTTGTGCGCAACAGCTGCCTACTGAGATGTACTCAGATTCAGTCATAGAGGTTGCGACACAGTTCTACTTTTTACTGTTCAACAAAATAAGCCTTCTTCCGAGGAATTGGCACGTCCCGGAAGTGCTTTTCCTATCATCCCTGCTTCCTGCAAAGTCAGCATCTGAAAATCCTATCAGCTCGACATCATTATTTCTTGGGTACCACAAGCCAAGATTTGGTGTACCTTTAAGGTATCTAAGAATTCGCTTTGCAGCGACATAATGAGATTCCTTAGTGTTCACCTGATATCTAGCACAAACGCATGTGGAAAACATAATATCCGGTCTACTAGCAGAAAGGTAGAGCAGGTATTTAATTATGCTTCTGTATTTGGTTTCATCAAAAGGTTTCACTTTCTCATCCTTGTCCAGAGACACAGTGGATCCCATTGGAGTCCTCATAGAGGTTGCATTCTCCATTCCGAATTTCTTGAGGAGTTCATTTGTGAACTTCGGCTGAGAAATGAAAATTCCATCCTCAGACTGTTTCACTTGAAGTCCCAAGAAGTACTTCAGCTCACCCATGCTGCTCATTTCAAACTTCTCTTCCATAAGTTTAGAAAACTTCTTGCATAGGCTATTGTCCGTTGAGCCGAATATTATGTCATCGACATAGATTTGCACCAGCAAAAGCTTGCCTTTGACTTCCCTAAGAAATAATGTCTTATCTATTTTTATCTCGAGAACTTATTCTCAAGAAGAAAACTAGACAGAGTCTCATACCAAGCTCGAGAAGCTTGTTTTATGATGGAGACATTGCTGACACGGCCGCTAGTGATCCCCGTCTGAGAGAGTTCGTCGATTGGGACGATCGTTGCCGCAAGCTCGAGGATGGGATCGACGTCTGCCGCCATTATATAAAAATATATAATTATAAATTAAATAATTATAATTATATATTTTTAGTAATTTATTATTTTAGCAATTTTATTTTAAGTATTTATTTCATGTTTTAATTTTCATTTCATGTGTGATGATGGGTGCTTATAACCATCATATGTTGTTTTAATTATTTCATTTCATGTGTAATGATGGGTGCCTATAACCATCTTATTTTCAGTTTGAATTTTGATTGGAGGGAGATTGAGTGGTGTAGGCTATATATAGCCATGTTGAGGAAGGATTTTTTAGAGAGAAGAAGAATAAGAAAATACTTTCCTAAAGATCTTTTGAGATCCTCCTCCCCCCTTGGCAAAATTCGGCCATCCTTCTTTCCCCTCTTCCTTGGCAATTTCGGCCACCCTCCTACCTCTCCTCCTTGTGGAATTCGGCCACAAGACTCCTCCCCTCTTTACCTCCTCTTTTCTCACCTTAACAACCCTCTCCTACTACTTTTATCTCCTCAAAACCGACCTCCAACAAAGAAACCATTCAACCCACCTCCTTGAAGAAATCGGCCAAGGCAAAGATTTCCTTTGTGGATTCCAACTCCAGCGTGACGCGACGAAGGCGGACAAGTTTCTCTCCAACCGGCGTGACTCCGGCGGAGCCGTTGAAGAACGATCCAAGTAGAGAAATCGGAATCATCCCTTCCGATAGGGTAACGAATCCTTTCTACCGATTGTGTGTTTCTCTTCCTAGATTAATTCATGTGGTGGTAGATTCGTAGCGTTGTATTTTGATAGCATTAATTCATCGTGGATTTCTTTGATCATTTGTGTTTCTCTTGATTGACTTAATTTTCGAAAAGGGTTTGGCGAGCCCTCGTTTTCTTTTGTTGGGAGAGATTTACCTTTTTCCGAATCGTGTTTTATTCGGTAGATCTCTTTTGGTACAACACCGCTCGGTCGGATCCAATATTGGTCCTTTTAGCCAGAACGGATATCGGCCTATAGCCTCTATTCGGTCCCAAGCGGTTTGGCTACCCGTAGGCTAGCATATAATTGATTGGACATTATAACGTGATGCGGCGTAGAACGATTGTGTGAGCGTAGACTTTAGTTCGTGGAGAGATAGTCGTGCGCGTCCGTAATTTTATTTCGGTCCAAACGTGTACGCCTACATCAATTTGGTATCAGAGGGAGGTTCTCGTCAATTTCCTAATTGGCACTCCTCCCCCTCTCAAAATTTAAAATTTAAAATTCAAAATTCAAAATTCAAAATTCAAAATTCAAAATTCAAAATTCGAAATTTCAAATTTCAAATTTCAAATTTCAAAATTCAAAATTCAAAATTCAAAATTCAAATTTTGAATTTTAAACTTCAAAATAAAAAATTCAAATTTCAAATTTCAAATTTCAATTTCAAAATTTAAAATTCAAATTTCAAATTTCAAATTTCGAAATTTCGAAATTTCAAATTTCAAATTTTAAATTTCAAATTTCAAATTTCAAAGCTCGAAATTTCAAATTTCAAATTTCAAAATTCAAATTTAAAATTTCAAATTTCAAATTTCAAAATCAAAAAAATAAAATTCTGGAAGTTCTCTATCTTATTTTTAATAAGAAATTAAAAAAAAATTATTTTTCCATTAAGTCATTATTTTTATTAAGTTATTTTAAAATTTAATAGTTGGTCTGTCAATAGCGGCCTATATTTTTCTTTTTCAGCAAAATATCAAAAAAAAAAATTTATTAATAATCTTCATATTTTGTTTAGGAAGAAAATCTATTTTCTATAAGTATTACCCTAGTGGTTAAGCGGGAACATTCCGACAATCCTAATTTATTTGGGTCAGTTTACTTTTCTCTGCATGTACACAAGTATCGGATCGAGTTTTCTCTCCAGTTCTTATGATTATGGCCTATGACGTTCACGTTTCCCATTTAGACTATTGGTATGATAAATCCATGGTTAAGTCTCACCCTAGGCAAAGCCACATTAATCTTACCTATGACGGCTTAGGGTACCCTACAAATTTTAGGGATTGGCTTAAGGAGATAGAACTTCATTTTGACTGTCGCGAATGGGATGACCTCCAAAAGGTCCACTTCGCCCGAGAGCGGTTAATAGGTCGAGCCCAGTCATTCTGGATAAACGAAGAGAGTCGTGTTGGCAATTATACACACACGTGGTGGGCGATGCGTAGCCTCCTCTCGGATCAATTTGATCCCACCAATCTCCGTACTACTAACGCCAAACCTTTGAGTGAGTATCGTTATGGCGCTAGTTCCATACCAACCATTAGGACTGACTATAAACCTAATGCCCAGATCAAACGACACATTGTTGAGCGATCTCCGCCGATTATGCCTATAGACCCTTTTGAGTCTCTGATGAGTCCTCTTTATATACCTATTTTCGGACTCATCTAGGCTTATTTTCTTATCTTTGCACGCCGTTTAGCGTCATTTGCACTCCTTTTGGTTCGCTACGGTTATTCCACGTCTTGTGCACTTTTTTTAGCCTATTTCTGTGCGTGTGTGTATTTCCCTTTTGCTATGCATTATATTTATGTCTGTGACTGCCATGTCGACATCCCGTCCAGTTTTCCTGCAGGTTCTGGGATCGTGTGGGCGTCCGGGGTAGTACTTTCACCATTTTTGGCAAAGGAGTCAGTGGTCGTGCGTTGTTACCCACGCACGATCATCGACCTCTTTGGCGCACGATCACTGGTCGTGCGCAGTCATGACCTCTTCTGTGGAAGTTCTGTCCCGGCATATCGCACGATCATCAGCCATACCGCGCACGATCACTGCTCGTGCGTTGCCGGTCGTGCGCAGTCACACTTTCTTTTCCCACTTTTCTGCCTCCATTTCGCACGATCACTGACCATATCGCGCACGACCACTGGTCGTGCGCCGGTGATCGTGCGCGCTGTTTAATTTCTGCTTTCTATAAATACGCAGGTTCCGCCCTATTTTTGAGGGGGATCAATCTCTCGCGATTTTCCGCCGTTCTTCGTCCCCGACGAAGGGTTTCGCCGCCCTCCATCATCCTCCACCTTAGGGAGGTGCTCCGGGCAAGCTTTCAACGCCAAATCAACGCCGGAGCATCCTCTCGGCCTCCTCCTTCATCCTAGAGCTTCAAGCGGAGTTTTGACCTAGCTTTCTCCATCAAGCTAGGAGGGGCTGGAGCCGCAATCTACGGGTCATTTCAACGAAGAAGACGGGTCCATTGGGAGTGAGTGACAGCCTCCTCTACCCCGGACGCAGTTGAGGACCGAGCTTGGACTCGGATTGACAACCCGGAATTCCAACCGTGAACCCTCAATAAGGCTTCGGATTCGGTCGATTCGCACACCCCCTCCTCTTGTATTTGATAGCTTAGTTTAACTCTTTGTATTGATGAAGTATACTTTATTGTAGTTAATGATCTTGCACTTTGTCATGTCTATGTGATTTGTGTGATTTTGTTATTATTGCTTGAGGTGCGCCTTATTATTCCACCATCCATCTACCCTTGCCGCACTAGCAATTGCTAGTGGCGTGCGTTGCGAAGAGGTGCTTACGACCCTCATTCCGCCGTTCTCTCCACCTCATCCGCTAGCCTACTCGCCCATCCGCCTAGCGATTCGGTGCATAGCGGCCCGACTAGTCTTCCATCCCGCATGGCGAAGCATCGCATAGCGGCGTTGCATAGGAGTAGTTGTTAGATTTTTGCTTTATTTTCCACAACCATCAAAACCCCCCATCATTACCTTCGCCCCGAGGACTTCAATCTCAAGTCCTCCTCGACATTAACTCATCCCTTACTGTGTTCCTCAAGAGACCGACACTCGGGGATTTATTCCCAAACTTTATTACTTGTGCGACCGGTGCGCTTGCCGTAATCCACGCATCAAGTTTTTGGCGCCGTTGCCGGGGAACACGGTCGTTTGAGTTTTTGAAGAGGTAGATGCGAGATAGTCGCCCTTGTCCATTTGTTCATACCCTGTTTTATCTTTATTTTAGTTTTTGAAATTGTTTACTTTATTTTTCTTGTCCCTTCCTTGTTTTCCTTTTTTTTTTTTTTTTTTTTAATATTGCAGATCCTAGTTATTTTATTCTTGTGTGTAGTAATTTCCGGTAAATATTTTTGTTCGCGATGGATTCTGCTGCCGAGAGTCGTATTATTGACGCTTTGCGGAGATGCATCGATGCCATAGCTGTTTCTAATGCCGAGCACTGTTTTCGGTGTATTCTATGTCAAGGTGTGGGCCATATGTTGAAGGATTGCCCTCGCTTGTGCAAGCCTTCTACCTCTGTGGACGCATCCGTAGCAGTCCCCTGTTCGCGGGAGACTACTATGGATGGGCCTACTAGGGTGTTGCCTGGCCCATACATTGACATGGCGCACCTTGCTCGATCTTTGCCCGTTGAGATTACGGAAGAATCTCTCGCCGCATATAGTTCCTTCATGGGTTCCTCAACCCCTTTTTACGAGCTTCCTTTGAGTGATCATTCTCACTCGGATGTTAGCCCGCAAGGAGTGGATCGGGAACTCATGGACGATCCTGTATGGGACGAGGAGAGTGTTCCGGTCGTCGACGGGGTGGCATCTGCGGATGATGCTGCGATGGGGCCTGCGCATTCTATGCCTGATTTTGTGAGCAGCTTTGCCCCTACGCAGTATTTGCCGGAGTTTTCTACTCCTTTTTCTTGTGAGTCGGCTGATGAGGCCGTTATTGTGGATGATTCGGTGCCCGAGGTTGCGCCGAAGTGGGATGAGGATTCTAGTATCTCCGACGGAGAATGTGGATCTTCGGAACACTTCTTCGCACCCCGGTGGGACGAGGAGTATTACCTTTCGGATGAGGAGGTTTGCACCCCCCTATCTGACGAGGCGATCCCCCTTTCCACCGCGGACTTCGAGTTCTCGGATTCTCCCCAATACGACTCGTATGACACTGACGATGATCATTGTTTGGATCCTGCTGGGAGTGATACCGGGATCACTCCCCCGATTTCTGATTGTTTTTGTCCTTCTTCTCTTTTATTCCTTGATCCCCCTTCCATATCTGAGCCTGTGCAGGTGGAATCTCCACGGGTATGTGAGGTTGTCGATGCGCCTGGCATTTTTGCCGCTGCCGTCGCTTCCTACGAACCTGTGTGGGATGACCCCTTGCTCGGCAAGGATTCTTTTTGTGATGAGATGAGCGAGGACCAGGTCGCCTCCTCATCTTATTTCCTGCTTCCTCTACCTGAGCTTTTCAGGTATTATTATCTAGGTAGAGGGGTAACTGCTCTTTCCCCGTATCGGTACTTGCTACCGCAACGGATAATGGAACAGTTACCTGTTCATCTTCTCTTCCATAGGCCCATTAGCTAGAACTTTTCTTTTGCTGAATAAGTCGTGCTGGGATGACAATAACCCCAGTAGTTATCTTAAATTTCTGCATTTTACTTTTTATGTCTAGCTTAGTTTAGTATTTCTTTTTGTATATTTTTCTTTTGTTTTTGCGGAGCTCACCCCTGCAGGTATTCATGGAAACTACGCATTGGCGGGGTTGTGATTCTTCGTATGGCGGGCCTGCTTCTAATTTTCACGCGTCTTCTGGTATGCTCACTTGCTGAGCATTGGGTAACCTCTTCCCTTAGCTCTTTTTGATTTAAATTTCTATACCATTTGATGTGTTGTTTAGTTTAAGTCTGGGGGAGAGCATGTTTACCTTTTGCACGTGCACATTTCTTTTGCATACTAGAAGCTTTTACATTATTATTTTGTTTAAGTTCATTGCATCGCACACCACTGCACCCACATGAGCGCGAGCTTAGCTGTTAGCGTGCCGCGAGTTAAACTTGTGTCTTTGATAGACTTGGTAAAATTATGGTGCTGGCTTAGGATTGTGAGACGGAGTAAAATGTTGGCCTTGCTGTGTTTCTAGTCAACTGCTCTCGTTTTGTATAGAAATTTGTGTAGATTTAATTTTTCTGTATGCTTATAGTTTTATATTTTTCTATTTGCGTACATACTTTTTATTCTACTCAAAAGTTGGTGAATCCGGTGTGAATCAAACGGTAGCGTAGGAATGTGTGTAGCCGCCACTAGACTCGTATTGCTTGAGTCGGGAGGAAGGATTATCTTTCTCGGTTGCTAAGAACTTGCCCCAAGCTATTCTTGAAGCATTGGTACACGGTTAGTCTAGCGTGAGAGTGATGTAGGCCATCTTTTGGCCCGGTTGAGCTTTGTACCGTTCCTAACGTCATATCCTCGCTAAGCCCCGTTGTGCCTACCCTTCTTTTGATTCAGCTCCACCTATATTTCACCAAAGCCTTATAGCCTATCCTAGTTGCACACCCAAGTCGAGCTTAATGTTTTATATTTTCATGTTGGGTTGTGATGTGGTGTTATTATTTGTGAAAATGTGGAAGTGCTTCCAAGTTATATCTGCTGAAATTGTGAAAATAAAAAGATGAAAAAAAGAAAAGAAAAATATTTGAAAAAAAAGAAAAAGAGAAAAGAAAAAGAGAAAGAAAAAGTTTGATTGAAAATCTTTATTGGAGATGATTTGGATTTGGAGTAGGCGGTGCACACACCCATTTAGTAAAAGTTAAGTCTGGGAGTGTGGTGCACCTGGTTATTTTGTGGTTTGCTGAGCGATTCTTTTATGCTAGCTCAGTTGGGTTAGGTGCATAGCCGTCATGTTTATCTTTGCTTTCCTCACCTAATCCCAAGCCCCGTTATTATCCTAAAGTCCTACGGACTTGCGCTTGAGTTGACTAGTGCCGTGGAGAGAGTGCGAACGGGCAAGCTTATGGTTTCCGACATAGGTGGATTCCTTTGGGGGTAATCTTGAGCTCCAGTCTTCGGCAATACTCACCTTAGTGGCCTGTCTACTTTCTTCCTGCGTAGGACCGGATGATTCACCGTGATTCTACTTTTGAGTAGTAATAACTTTTTGATACGCATTGTGAAAAATATAAAATATTTTGTATACTTAAAAATTTCCTCTACTTTCTTTTTTATGCACGCGAGCATGCGACTTCGCATGGTACTCCGTTCTGCAATTTCTTTGTTAGCTAGTTCTTTTTCCCCGTCTGCTTAGGTTTTGTTTGCTCGGGACGCGCAAACGGTTAAGTCTGGGGGTGTGATGAGTCCTCTTTATATACCTATTTTCGGACTCATCTAGGCTTATTTTCTTATCTTTGCACGCCGTTTAGCGTCATTTGCACTCCTTTTGGTTCGCTACGGTTATTCCACGTCTTGTGCACTTTTTTTAGCCTATTTCTGTGCGTGTGTGTATTTCCCTTTTGCTATGCATTATATTTATGTCTGTGACTGCCATGTCGACATCCCGTCCAGTTTTCCTGCAGGTTCTGGGATCGTGTGGGCGTCCGGGGTAGTACTTTCACCATTTTTGGCAAAGGAGTCAGTGGTCGTGCGTTGTTACCCACGCACGATCATCGACCTCTTTGGCGCACGATCACTGGTCGTGCGCAGTCATGACCTCTTCTGTGGAAGTTCTGTCCCGGCATATCGCACGATCATCAGCCATACCGCGCACGATCACTGCTCGTGCGTTGCCGGTCGTGCGCAGTCACACTTTCTTTTCCCACTTTTCTGCCTCCATTTCGCACGATCACTGACCATATCGCGCACGACCACTGGTCGTGCGCCGGTGATCGTGCGCGCTGTTTAATTTCTGCTTTCTATAAATACGCAGGTTCCGCCCTATTTTTGAGGGGGATCAATCTCTCGCGATTTTCCGCCGTTCTTCGTCCCCGACGAAGGGTTTCGCCGCCCTCCATCATCCTCCACCTTAGGGAGGTGCTCCGGGCAAGCTTTCAACGCCAAATCAACGCCGGAGCATCCTCTCGGCCTCCTCCTTCATCCTAGAGCTTCAAGCGGAGTTTTGACCTAGCTTTCTCCATCAAGCTAGGAGGGGCTGGAGCCGCAATCTACGGGTCATTTCAACGAAGAAGACGGGTCCATTGGGAGTGAGTGACAGCCTCCTCTACCCCGGACGCAGTTGAGGACCGAGCTTGGACTCGGATTGACAACCCGGAATTCCAACCGTGAACCCTCAATAAGGCTTCGGATTCGGTCGATTCGCACACCCCCTCCTCTTGTATTTGATAGCTTAGTTTAACTCTTTGTATTGATGAAGTATACTTTATTGTAGTTAATGATCTTGCACTTTGTCATGTCTATGTGATTTGTGTGATTTTGTTATTATTGCTTGAGGTGCGCCTTATTATTCCACCATCCATCTACCCTTGCCGCACTAGCAATTGCTAGTGGCGTGCGTTGCGAAGAGGTGCTTACGACCCTCATTCCGCCGTTCTCTCCACCTCATCCGCTAGCCTACTCGCCCATCCGCCTAGCGATTCGGTGCATAGCGGCCCGACTAGTCTTCCATCCCGCCTGGCGAAGCATCGCATAGCGGCGTTGCATAGGAGTAGTTGTTAGATTTTTGCTTTATTTTCCACAACCATCAAAACCCCCCATCATTACCTTCGCCCCGAGGACTTCAATCTCAAGTCCTCCTCGACATTAACTCATCCCTTACTGTGTTCCTCAAGAGACCGACACTCGGGGATTTATTCCCAAACTTTATTACTTGTGCGACCGGTGCGCTTGCCGTAATCCACGCATCAGTCTCCCCCTGAGTTGTCTAGTCTAGTTGTTGACTCTCCTGTTGAGTCTAAGGTATTGTCTAGGATCATGCCCGTCACTGAGGACGAGGCTGTTATCTCTGATGATGATAGCGACGTTGAGGAGTTTGGTTACCCTAGTGACCTGGATGAGGATTCCACCACCGAGGAATCATCTCCACTCCCCGTCGATGACATTTTGGAGCCTACGGTTACTCCTGCTGAGATTACACCTGAGTCGGTAGGCATTTTACCTGATGATGAGAGTTTACTTAGTAGTGACATAGGAGATGATCTGTTCGGACTCGAGCTGGTTCCTCTTAGACCGAGATATTTTGAGGACTGTTCTGATGATCCTGATATATTGGACGTTCCGACTGATTGGGAAGACTTACCATTGGTGAGCGAGTTATGCTTGGATGATTTTAGTGCTATGAGCCCGAATGATATTTCTTTGATGCAAACACCTTTATCTGACGTTCCTAATTTAAAGCTTCCGTTGGGCTCAATTTTACCCTTGTCTGAGACCATAATTGATTCTAAATTAAATAACTTGGATAGTGTGTCAGAAGAACTTGTAAGCAAGGAAGTTGCATTAATTGACGACTTTTTGGATTGGACCCCGGGTTTGATTTTACCGACTCGTCCCCCTGACCCGTTGATTCGACGTACTGATCATTTAGGACATGAGTTTGGTACAATTGATTTCAGGAGTTCTACAGTGCCCCCTGAGTTCATTCTGCCAGTACCCCCAGATGAGGTCCCGTTAGTGCCTCCAGCTCACATATTATTGTTGCCGACCTATGACCCGATGACTGATTCTGATTTACATGATATATCTAATGAATTGGTAGACATGTTGGACGAATTTTCTGTAAGGGCAAATCCATTGTTTGAATTTTCATATGACTTTAATGGCTTGCAACCGGGTGATCTTTCTTGGACGTTAAACTCGTGTTTCGACGTTGAGAATGACTTAGCCCCTCCTTTAGACATGTCCCCTTTGACGGCCTATTACCCTGCAAAAACATCGTTGGTCACACCCTCGGATGTTTTAGATTTTATTTCTATGCCGACTATTTCCTTTGTCCTAATTTTATCCTCCATGAATTTTAAAGAAAATCATTTATCGAATTATACGTTTAGGATAGGGCCGCTTATAGTGCCTCCTGATGAGATTCCCTCGGCGCCACCAGATTTAGTTCCGTTGGTGCCGCCTTATGTCGTTCCGTTACCACCGAATGCACTAAGTACGTTTGCGCATGATGATGCTCGCAATGAATTTTATTTACGTAAGCACTTTAGTGAAGCGCTGTCTACGACACAAAATCCTTATCAATTTCTTGCTAGCTTACATAAAAGGGTGTCTTATGGTATAATTGACGATTTTGTTTTGGTGCGTCTCGTCCCTGAACGGTTGCTTTCGGGCACTATAGAAAGTTGGCGAGTTGGCGAGCTACACCTTTTGCGGACATTAATGATATTAGGAGAACACGCATTTTTTTTGAGGTTTTCCACTGATTGGGGTAATACCCCTATTTTTAATGTTTCTGATTTAACGCTGCATGTTTCTCCACCACTTGAATTATCTGCCTGTCCGTTTGGTTCCACTTTGTTTTCTTATGGTTTGGGTAGTGAGTTTGTGCCTGGATCGCTCTCTTCATCGGTCTTCACTGGAGGTACGTTGGTTGTTGATGTAGAAATTTGTTATCCTTTATTGCCTAATGCTTTTCCGAGGTTCTCTAGGACCATCTTTTTGCATGACAGGATACTCCAGGTTGGAGTGCTCTCTTCTCCAAGTGGTGTTGTTTGCCGCTACGTGTTTCTCTGGGATGATGCTCTCCTGCACCGGTACTTTCAGACCAACTCATCGGTGATGAGTACTTTTGAGTGGGGGAGGATTGATGGAGACATTGCTGACACGGCCGCTAGTGATCCCCGTCTGAGAGAGTTCGTCGATTGGGACGATCGTTGCCGCAAGCTCGAGGATGGGATCGACGTCTGCCGCCATTATATAAAAATATATAATTATAAATTAAATAATTATAATTATATATTTTTAGTAATTTATTATTTTAGCAATTTTATTTTAAGTATTTATTTCATGTTTTAATTTTCATTTCATGTGTGATGATGGGTGCTTATAACCATCATATGTTGTTTTAATTATTTCATTTCATGTGTAATGATGGGTGCCTATAACCATCTTATTTTCAGTTTGAATTTTGATTGGAGGGAGATTGAGTGGTGTAGGCTATATATAGCCATGTTGAGGAAGGATTTTTAGAGAGAAGAAGAATAAGAAAATACTTTCCTAAAGATCTTTTGAGATCCTCCTCCCCCCTTGGCAAAATTCGGCCATCCTTCTTTCCCCCTCTTCCTTGGCAATTTCGGCCACCCTCCTACCTCTCCTCATTGTGGAATTCGGCCACAAGACTCCTCCCCTCTTTACCTCCTCTTTTCTCACCTTAACAACCCTCTCCTACTACTTTTATCTCCTCAAAACCGACCTCCAACAAAGAAACCATTCAACCCACCTCCTTGAAGAAATCGGCCAAGGCAAAGATTTCCTTTGTGGATTCCAACTCCAGCGTGACGCGACGAAGGCGGACAAGTTTCTCTCCAACCGGCGTGACTCCGGCGGAGCCGTTGAAGAACGATCCAAGTAGAGAAATCGGAATCATCCCTTCCGATAGGGTAACGAATCCTTTCTACCGATTGTGTGTTTCTCTTCCTAGATTAATTCATGTGGTGGTAGATTCGTAGCGTTGTATTTTGATAGCATTAATTCATCGTGGATTTCTTTGATCATTTGTGTTTCTCTTGATTGACTTAATTTTCGAAAAGGGTTTGGCGAGCCCTCGTTTTCTTTTGTTGGGAGAGATTTACCTTTTTCCGAATCGTGTTTTATTCGGTAGATCTCTTTTGGTACAACACCGCTCGGTCGGATCCAATATTGGTCCTTTTAGCCAGAACGGATATCGGCCTATAGCCTCTATTCGGTCCCAAGCGGTTTGGCTACCCGTAGGCTAGCATATAATTGATTGGACATTATAACGTGATACGGCGTAGAACGATTGTGTGAGCGTAGACTTTAGTTCGTGGAGAGATAGTCGTGCGCGTCCGTAATTTTATTTCGGTCCAAACGTGTACGCCTACATCATTTTAAGCCATATAATGCTTTATAAAGAAAGTAAACATGATTAGGGAATGTTGGATTAAAAAAACCTGGAGGTTGCGCGACATATACTTCCTCTTTCAAATTTCCATTTAGGAACGCAAATTTCACATCCATCTCATAGACAGTGAATCCTTTGTGAGAGGCATATGCCAGGAACAATCTGATCGCCTCGAGCCATACAACTGGTGCAAAGGTTTGGTCGAAGTCAATCCCCTCCTCCTGTCTGTAACCTTGAGCCACCAGTCTGGCCTTGTTCTTGATGATGACACCGTGTTCATCCAGTTTGTTTCTGAAGATCTACTTAGTGCCGATCACATTCTGTTTCTTTGGTCTGGGAACAAGCGTCCAGACGTTTCATCGTTCGAATTGATGTAGTTCATCTTGCATGGCCAATATCCATGAAGCATCTTTGTTCGCTTCGTCGAACTTATTTGGCTCAACCTGTGATAGAAAACTTAGGTGCAGAATCTCGTTAATTATACCTCTGCAAGTTTTGACACCGTCCCGAGGATCTCCTATGATCTGATCTCTTGGGTGATCCCTCATGTGTCTGAGCTCTAAGATTCTGGCATCTGGAGCTCCAAAAGCTTCTCGGGCTCCTCCCTCTTATGGGAGAATTTCTTTATCCTGACCGTCATCTTCTCTAGGTGGCGTTGAGGTGGAGACCTTGACGTACTTGGGAGTTCCATCTTTAGCAATATCATCTAGACTTAGCTGTTCAAGCCTTACACCTGCATCTTCAAGAATGCAACTGGAAGAATTACTATGAAGCAGGCTTCCTTCATCAAATACAACATTAATGGACTCCTCTACCACTAGGGTTTTCTTATTAAAAACCCTATATGCCCGACTATGGCTACTATAGCCCATGAAGATTCCTTCGAAGCATTTTTCTCCGAATTTAGTACGTGGGTACTTCCCATTATTGAGTACATAGCATCTGCAACAAAAAATCCTTAGATAGGACAAGGTCGGTTTCCTACCTTTCAATAGATCATAAGGCGTCTTATGATGATTCTTGTTGATAAAGGCCCGGTTTTACAGGTGAAAGGTAGTATTGATAGACTCTGCCCAGAAGTACTCTGGGAGAGAAGCGTCATTTAACATTGTCGTACATGCCTCAATGAGCATTCTATTCCTCCTCTCCGCAACTCCGTTTTGCTGAGGAGTACGCGGGGAGGAAAACTCATGAAAGATACCACGTTTTTCACAGAATTCTGTCATAGCACCAGACTCGAATTCTGTTCCATGGTCACTTCTGATTTTGACCACGGAGAAGTTAAGTTCGTTCTGTATCTGCTTGATAAAATTAGTGAAGATGTCAAACGTATTTGACTTTCGTTTGAAGAAGAACACGCACGTAAACCGAGAGTGATCATCAACAATCACCAGTGTATACGATTTGCCTCCTAAGCTATGTACTTGCACTTGACCGAATAAGTCCATATGCATAAGATAAAGACATCTGGAAGAGTCTTTGTCTGCAATGCCCTTAAAGGTAGCCCTAGTCTGTTTGCCCTTCTGGCATGTAGGACAAGGGCTATCTTTGATGCACTTAATAGTAGGGGCATCCCTTACTAAATTCTTGGAAAACCACATTTTAATAGTCTTGAAATTAATTTGTGCTAATCTCTTGTGCAATTGACAAAGAGATGCACTGCCTTTTGCTACTAGGCATATGGGGGTAGAAGAGTCTAAGCTAAGAAAATCTAAGCAAAAGATATTTCTGCTCCTAATGCCAGTTAATACCGTCTCCGAAGAGGCACACAATATTATCAAGCACTTTTCCTTATAGAACTAAACATCGTATCCTTTATCACACAACTGGCTTACACTGATCAGGTTATGATTTAACCCTTCAACATAGGCCACATCTGTGATAGAGAATACATCGTTGGAAATCATACCATAACCCCTGGTGACTCCTTGATCAGATCCTCCAAAGATGACTTTGGGTCCATTTTTGACTGGGGAGTAATCACGCAACAGGCTTCTTGTCCCGGTCATATGCCGGGAACATCCACTGTCCAAGTACCAGATTGGCGTTTTGGTGGCCTTTGGACATACCTGCAAAACAGAATTAGTTTCCCTTAGGAACCCAATTGAACTTGGGTCCTAGATTCCTTGTTAGCATACTCCCCCTCAGGTGGTTAACCCTACGAGTGGTCAGCCTCACATTGCTAACATGAGGAGTCTCGTTGAATCTTGGATTAAACCAGCAATCCACGGCGAAGTGACCAACTTTGCCACAACACCAACAGTCAAACCTGTTGTACCATTTCCTAGGCTCCTGTTTCACCCTTGGAACGGTGGGTCCAGCCCGGGCCTTGGATTTGGAGGTGGAGGCTTTATGATGACAGCAGTCACATGACTTCTTCACTTCTTGTTCCTTCAGTATGACAGTCTTGGCCTTTGGTGCCTGCTTCCTATTATGGCCGGCCATAATTCTCCACTTGGATTTCCTCATAAGGTGCCTTGAAGACACTCTCACCGTAGTTGCGGGGGAAGTTCCAACCGTCATACCGGCTCTTGGGCTTTTAAACCGAGGGCCGAAAGAAGTCGCCATAGGTTGACTCAAAGTCCTGCTCATTGCAAGGAAAGCCAGGCTTTCTGAATGAAACAGGACCAAGTGGGGCCTTTCCCTTTTCTACAGCAGAGGCCTTCTTAGCAACCTTATTTTTCCTCTGATTTCTGTTTCTCCTGGATGATTTGCCAGGCACTCCCACATGCCCTAAGCCAGCCCCCTTAGCCTGAGCAGAAAATACATCAACTAGAGGAAGAACAGTCTTGGGCATTGAGAAGCTTTTGACAATCTTCCTTTCTACCACAAGTTATTCTTCCAGCTTGTTGATTTCTTCCTGTTTTTGGTCAAGGAGCCTTAGAGAATTTGAGTGCTCAGAAGTCAGGTCCAGGTGTTCCTGTCGGAGAGAAATTAAGCTAGTGATCTCTTCTCTTAGGGACACACACTCAGCCTTAAGGAATTTGACTTCCTTTTTCTGAGCGCTCAACCTCTTGCGGCATTCCTCAAAGGTATTAAGCAGAAGCTCATACTTTTCGAGGAGTTCAGCTTCACGAGCAGATGGGCTGTCCTCGAGATCATCTTCAGGAGACTCAGCGTCAGAGTCAGAGTCAGAGAGGGGGGGTGCGATCTTTTACCTTCCTAGTAAAAGGGGGACAGTCTCCATCTGAGTCGGAGCGACCCATTTGCCCGAAGTAGGCTTCCTCATCATCACTTGAGTCTGATGAATCAGATTCACTCAGTGTCATTGGCTTTTTAGCAATGTAGCTCCTCTCCTTATTTTTATCTCTAGAGAACTTGTGCTCCTCTCCTTTTCCCTTATCTCTCTTGCTTTGGTGGTACTCAAAACCGACGTGGCCTGGCTTATTGCATCCAATGCAGATAATGTCAGCAGAGTGATGTTTGTTCTGTTTAGACTCATACCTGCCAGAAGAGTAATTCTTCTTCTGATGTCTGGAGGAGGAGCCGTCTCTCTTTCTTTGATTCCTCATCTTAAGGAACTTCTTGAACTCTTGAGTGATTAAGGAGAATTCTTCCTCAGATAGATCTGAGCCAGATGAGCATGGCTCAGAGTCTTCTTCCTCAGCCTTTCTCCAAGAGCGGGACGAGGCTGCACCCTTGCCTTTCCGTGAGTGATTAGCTTTCAGGGCCACAGTCTTTTCTTTTGCTGCGGCCTTATCCGCTTCTTCTTCAGCTTTTCTGGTGTTCAGCTGAAGCTCATAGGACATTATCTTTCCAAACAGAATCTGGGGATTAGTTTCTACCAGCTTGCCAAATTCTCTGATGGCGCAGATCTTGGTGTCCCATTCCTTAGTAAGGGATCTAAGGAATTTGTCATTTAGTTCAACATCGGTGAACACTCTGCCATAACCCTTCAGGGAATTGATGATCTTCAGGAAGTTCTCGAATGTCACTCCGATTTCTTCCTTGGGACCTTGCCTGAAGGCCTCATACTTCTGGTTCAGAAGGGATCTTCGATCATCCCTTACTTCATCTGTGCCTTCCATTAGAATGATCAGGCAGTGCCATATGTCCTTGGCAGTCCTGCAGTTGTTGAAATTCTGCATCATGGAATCATCGACGGCGCTTACTAAGATGTTTTGAGTTTTCTTGTCTAGTCCGACAAGCACCATCTCATCCATATCCATTTCGGAGAGCTTCTTGGGCACCATCTTGGTCGGATCAATGGTGGAGGCCTTAGTGGGGATATAAGGTACCTCATCCACTATCATGAAGAGTCGGGGGTCGACTGCTTCCATGTTGAACCTGATCCTTCCTTTCCAGATAGGAAAGTTCAGCTTGGTGCATACTGGGATCTTTACTGAATACTTGAGTACATCCATTCCCGAGATCTTCTTTCTTCTTGACACTAGACACAGGATCTTGCTCAAGGTGTTAAACTTACTAATGAGTAACCTCCCTCTGATACCACTTGAAAGTATCTAGTGTCGACTAAATCCACCTATGGGGGGTGGGGGAATAGGTGTCGTGCAGTCTTTTGTGGAATTAAATTTACCTGCACAAATTAACAAACAGAGCACAGAAAACACACAAAGAATTATTGTGGTTCCCTGATTTTTGGTACGTCCACTTTCCCCCTTCGACCTATCTCCCACCAAGGGACGACTCGGTCACTTCTCCAAACGGATTGAAATTCAATCCTCACACTATGGAAGGATCCCTTCCAACAAAGGAGTCACAACTCCACCACCACAGATTGCACCCAACCCTTATAACAAGGAATGAAAATTCCTTTACAACAAACCAAAATTGAATGTTAAAGAAAATACAAACAAATCTTTTGGAGATTCCGATGTCCTTCTTCGTTCGTTGAAGCTTGCTTGAAAATAACGAACAATCCACAACCGGATTTCTCTCTTGGAATGGGTCTTCTCAAGATCAACGGCGGAAAGCGATTGCGGCGACGATACTTTGTTGATCCAAACTTCTTGACGAACCAAGCAAGGTCTACCAACGATCTCAGTCGGATCAATCGTCTCCACCGATTCAGAATGGAGAACTTGTCTCGTTCAACGAATCGAGAGACAAAAGATCTCAAGAGAGATGCGTGAGACGCTCGGCTTGCCTCGATACTATCGTCAAAAGATCAAAGAAGATCGGAGATTAGCGGCGACGACGAACTGCAAGCGGCGACAAGCGATCGGCGGTTTCCGCGATCGGCTAGGGCACGACGTCGGCTACTTTTGATTTCGCGTGAATGACTGTCTATCGAAGTTCAAAATATGCGAGTATAAATACTAGAGGCCAGCCCTAATGACCGTTGTGGGGCCCACAAGGAGAAACCCTAGTCTCGCCCGAAACAGCACACGACAAGTTGGTTCGGTCCAGCGAACGAGGAAAATTGCCTAAGGAAAAATCGGCGGGAATCGTTGGTGATTCCCGTCGAAGTTGGTGGGAATCACTCACGATTCCTGTCGATTATGCCTTGGTAGAATTCCTGTTGGAAAACTGTCAGCCAGAAGAAATCGGCAGGAATGCAGACTAATTCTCATCGAAGTCAGCGGGAATCACTCACGATTCCCGTCGATTCTGCCTTGACAGAATTCCTATTGGAAAATTGTCAGCCGGAAGAAGCCGACAGGAATGCAGACTGATTTTCGTCGAATCGGCGGGAATCACTAATGATTCTCGTCGAAGTCGGCGGGAATAACTTAGTGATTCCCGTCGATTTTGACTTAGAAGAATTTTCTCTTCCTTCCTTTGATGACTTGGTCCTTGACCCATCTTTGCTCTTTCTTCTGCTCTTGATCTACCTAGACCCTGTACTTGAAAATAAGTACACTCCAATAGAGAGAGCACACGTGAGTAAACACACTGATCTAGTCATTGAGGGATTACGTTGCGCAGACCCGTGTATATTGACCCACTGCACCCTGACATTGGTGTGTACTTAGCATGGAAGAGCTGCAAGCACAACTTGATAGAATTGTCAAATACATTTTCAATTAACCTTAGCTTGACTGGAGTCTTCTTCAAATCCAGGTAATTGTGGATACAATACCCAACAACAACAATTGTCTCCCCCACGATAACTGTTGCCCCCACGATAAATGTCGCACCCACGACAAATGTTGCCCGCACGGGATCCCCTGTGCACGACTGCTTATATATATATAGATACAACTCATAAAAAAGTTTATATACATAAAAAAAACTTAGCTATCTGCACATAGCCATAAAATAGCCAATCAAACAAGCCTAAAGCTCTACTAAGCTCGGCCACCTAGCCATGCACAGTAATAGCCAAAAATCTGGTAACACACTACCAGATAACAAAAAAACGTCGAAATGACGCGAAAAAGAAATGATCTCGGATTTCGACAAAACTCGCACCGTAGCTAAACACCCAAGCTACGAAAACAACGACGAAGTCGAAAAAAACATCCGATGATCACAACTCAGGCTATCACTACCCGAAGCCCAGGCACAAGCATTCCCCGAGAGCCTCAGCGAGTCACAAAACCATACCAAGCTTGCTAGGGAATCTTGCCAGCAGGCTACAAATAGGCCACTAAAGGAACCTAGAGAGCTAAGACCACGCTCTAACAATGGTAGGAGGCCGGAAATGCGTCATCATAACGCCAAACAATGATCAAACAAAACACAGAAAAATCGGGGGCGTTACAACCACCTCCCCTAAAAGAAAGTTTCGTCTCGAAACTTTACACATAACACTTCTATCAAGAAGGAAAAAGAAATATCTAAGCCAAAGCTATAAAAGAGAGCACAAATCATACCAGGCATAAGGTCAGGGAAACTGATGAGGGTAAGCCTTCCTCATCGCTGACTCTAGCTCACAAGTCACGCTTTCCACATCCTGGTTCCTCCACAAAAACTTAACCATAGGAATGATTTTCCTCCGCAACACGCGATCCTGAGAATCCAAAATGCGGACAGGCACCTCCACATAAGAAAGATTTGGCTCCAACTAAGGCACATAATCCAAAACCTGTCTGCCACTCTACACACATTTCTGCAGCTGACTGACGTGAAAGACATCATGCATGCCAGGAAAATTTGCGGGCAATTCCAACCTGTAAGCTGATACACCAACCCGCTCAACAATCATAAACGGCCCTACGTACCTCGGGTCTAACTTCCTGTTCTTGCCAAACCACTTGAATCCAATCACCGGGGAAACCTATAAGAACACCAAGTCCCCCACAACAAATTACAAGCTAGATCTACGACGGTTGGCGTTCTTCTCATATCTCTCTTGAGCTATCCGATGCTTCTCCCGAATAAGTTTCACAATAATTTCCATCTCTTCGAGCGCCTCTGGAACCAACAACAGTCCCTCGCCAACCTCGGCCCAAAACAAGGGAGTTCTGCAGCGCCTCCCATACAATGCTTCAAAAGGAGCCATTTGCAAGCTTTCTTGGTAACTGTTGTTATACGCAAACTCCATAAGCCGCAAACGCTCATCCCACGCTCCTCCGTTGTCTAGAATATAGCATCAGATCATGTCCTCCACTATCTGATTGACTCTCTCTGTCTGACCATTAGTCTGCGGGTGATAAGCAGTAGAATATCTCAAATCCCCAAACCCTCTTGCAGGCTCTTCCAGAAGCGAGATGTAAACCAGGAGTCTCGGTCTGAAATAATGCTGACGGGCACACAGTGCAACCGGATGACCTCATTCAAATACAGCTCAGCTATCTTCCTCATCAGATAGTCGATCTGAAATGGTACGAAGTGAGCACACTTCGTCAATCTATCCACGATCACCCAAACTTAATCATGCCCCCTAGGAGATCTCAGTAAGCCTGTAATGAAATCTATCGAGATGCTCTCCCATTTCCAAGTCAGAATCTCCAAGGGAGTCAGTTTGCCACCAGGCCTTCCATGATCGGCTTTCACACGCTTGTAAGTGTGGCACTCAGAAACAAATTTGGTTATGTCTGCCATCATCCCATACCACCAGGCAATCTGCTTTAAATCACGATACATCCTAGTAGATCCTGGATGGTAGGCAACACTAGATCCATGGGCTTCCCTACACACCATCACCCGGATATCTCCAACGACGGGGATGCAAAACCTACCGCGCTACCGCAAGGTACCCGCATCATCAATAAAAAATATGGTAATTCACCTTTCTCAGCTCGAAGATACAAATGCAGAAGATCGAGATCATCCTTCTGATGCAATCTCGTAAGCGCAATCCATGAAGGTTCTGCCACTGCCAAACTACTCTGCAAATCGCAGCTTCCCACAGAAATGCCCATCAAAAGAAACTCCTCTACTAAAAGCTCGGCGGAGAGACCAAAAATCTTCCCCGACTTCCGACTCAAGGCGTTGGCCACCACATTGGCCTTGCCCGGATGATACTGGATCTCAACATCGTAGTCGGTTACATACTCCAACCATCGCCGCTGGCACAGATTCAATTCCTTCTAGGTGAAGACGTACTTTAAGCTCTTGTGATCAATAAAAATCTTGCACTGCACGCCATAATGAAGATGTCTCCACAGCTTCAGCATATAGATCACGGCTGAAAACTCCAGGTCATGCGTAGGGTAGTTCCTCTCATGAGTCTTCAACTATATCGAACCGTACACAATCACTTTCTCGCCTTGCATCAACATGCAACCAAGAACAACATACAATGCGTCCATATAAACATCATAATCCACACCCTCAGTAGGCAGGGTCAAAACAGGGGTACTGTATAATCTGTCCTTGAGCTCCAGGAAGGCTTCCTCGCACTTCTCGCTCAAGACAAAAGCTGCGTTTTTCTGGGTCAATCTAGTCAAAGGTGCAGCCAGGGTGGAAAAAACCTACACGAATCTCCTATAATACCCGACTAATCCCAGAAAGCTCCTAATCTCCTTGGGTGTGCCCGGCCTACTCCAATCCATCACAGCAGTGATCTTTTCTGGGTCAACTGAAATCCCACCCTTATTCACCACGTGGCCCAGAAATGCAACCTGAGGCAACCAAAACTCATACTTGCTCAGCTTGGAGAAAGGCTTGTGGTCCCTCAAGGTAGATAAAACCAAACGTAGATGCTGGTCGTGCTCCTCCGCATTGTGGGAATAAATCAGAACATCATCGATAAACACGACCACGAACTTATCTAGGAAATCCTTGAACAGTCGGTTCATCAAATCCATAAAAGCTAAGGGCGCATTTGTCAAACCAAATGACATAACCAAAAACTCAAAATGCCCATGCCTGGATCGAAAAGCAGTCCGCAGAATGTAGGACTCACGGATCCTAAGCTGATTGTAGCAAGATCAAAGATCAATCTTGGAGAATACTGTGCTACCGCACAACTGATCAAACAAATCATCAATCGGAGGCAGAGGGTACCTGTTCTTGATAGTAACCTTGTTCAGCTCTCTATAGTCGATGCAAAGCCTCATCGACCCGTCTTTCTTCTTTACAAAGAGAACAGGGGCACCCCAGGGCGACGAACTCGGCCTGATAAAACCCTTTGACAACAGCTCATCCAGCTGGATACGCAACTCCTCCAGCTCTTGTGGGGCCATCCGATACGGCGCCTTCGCAATAGGACGCGTACCTGGCTCCAAATCTATACCAAATTCGACATCTCTATCGGGTGGAAGACCAGGAAGATCGTCAGGAAACACATTAGAGAAGTCACACACCACAAGAATCTCTTCCAAATGCGGCACACTAGCAACTATCCCTACTAGAGAGACCAAACAGGCAAAGCAGCCAGAATCAAGCAACTTCTTAACACGTACCGCAGAAATGACTGGAGAATCCTGGCGCAGATCAGCATAAACACTCACAGGCTGACCTTCGTCCTTAATGAAGTCCAAGTGCTTACCCTTGCACTGGATAACTGCATCATAACTGGACAACCAGTCCATGCCTAAGATAACATCGATGTCTTCAAGGTCGATCACCTTCAAAACTGCCTTTGCTAGAAAATCCCCCAATAAAATCGGACTATCCCGAATGCCCTGATCTGAAATCACGGAATCACCGGAAGGAAACTTGACGCAAAAAGCATTACTAACTCGCTCTAGACCCAAATGATAACGCTCCACAAAGGCTTTAGCCACAAAGGAGTGGGTAGCGCCAGAGTCAAAGAGAACACGCTCCCAGCGATTCCTCACCTTAAATCTTCCTATAAGATGACATACGCAACTAAGAAAAACAAAAGCTATAGCTATACTACAAAAAAAAACATTCAAGCTAGGGAGAAATCTAACCTGAAATGACCTGAGTCGAAGTCTGCGCTTCCTCTGAAGAAACCACATTCAGCTTTCCCTTGAACTTGTCCACCCGTTGAGGCGGTGGCAATGCCTGGAGTGGCACTTGTAGGAACACTAGCTAGAGCCAAGGTCACTGAGCCTTGATGTTCCCTTCTTTACCGCAAAGAAAACAACCTCTTACCTTGCTCCTATCCTTACCCCAGCAATGGGCAACATCATACCCTGGCCACTTACATGTAGAACAGAATAAATCTTTCCTGGGAGTGCCTTGAATCGCATGCACCTGCTCCTTCTTCTGAGCTGCCAACCTCTTGAAACATTTTTCCACGGGATGGCCCGACCGGCCACAGAAGCTGCAAACCTCCTTGCTCTTCTTTCTGGAAGAAGCACCGGGTACCTGAGGGCTCTTTCCTTCAACAGCTTTCCTTTTATCCTTTCTATCCTGCTGCCCTCTTAGCTTAGCAATATCAATGGCCTCCACTTTCAAAGAAGCTTCTACCGCACCAGCATAACTCACTACTCCATGAGCAACGGCTAACTGCTGAACCTCACTTCTCAAGCCTCAAAGAAATCGCTTAACTCTATCCGCTTCGGAACTCACCAAGCTAGGGGCAAACTGGGTCAGTTTGCTTAATTCTATTTCGTACTCCGCAACTGTGAGCTGCCTCTGCTTCAAATATAGGAAACCATTAATCAGGCGGTCGTGCTCGAACGAAGGCAAAAACTTCCTTAGCAATAGTTCCTTGAAGGTCTCCCAATAACATCCCTCTTTCAAGCTCTCCTTCTCTCTCAGCCACCAACTCTTCGCCAATCCCTTAAGATGATAGGAGGCGATCATCACCCTCTGATCGGGTGTAACTCCAGAATAGGAGAATATCTCCTCGATGGATATAAGCCAATCATCCAAAACCATAAAGTCCGCCTTCCCATTATAAGTAGGTGGTCCAAGTCGCTGGAAGTGTGATATAAATGTCATCTCAGGGGGCAGCATAACAGGAGGTACTAGGGGAGCAAGAGGAATAGGAACAACTATGCCTATAGCAGGGTCCGACACTCTCGTAGGCTATCCTGCTACAACTGCTAACAAAAACTGGATCTGAGTCTGCATACCCATCACTAGCCTAGATAAGGCTTCATTACTCTGTCGCAGACTTTCAATCAACTCCTCGCTTTGCGCTCTGATGAGTCCTCTTTATATACCTATTTTCGGACTCATCTAGGCTTATTTTCTTGTCTTTGCACACCGTTTAGCGTCATTTGCACTCCTTTTGGTTCGCTACGGTTTTCCACGTCTTGTGCACTCTTTTAGCCTATTTCTGTGCGTGTGTGTATTTCCCTTTTTGCTTTGCATAATATTTATGTCTGTGACTGCCATGATCGACATCCCGTCCAGTTTTCCTGCAGGTTCTGGGATCGTGTGGGCGTCCGGCATCGGACTTTCACCATTTTTGGCAAAGGAGTCAGTGGTCGTGCGTTTTTACCCACGCACGACCATCGACCTCTTTGGCGCACGATCATCGGTCGTGCGCAGTCATGACCTCTCCTGTGAAAGTTCTGTCCCGCCATATCGCACGATCACCAGCCATACCGCGCACGATCACTGCTCGTGCGCTGCCGGTCGTGCGCAGTCATTATATCTTTTTCCACTTTTCTGCCTCCATATCGCACGATCACTGACTATATCGCGCACGACCACTGGTCGTGCGCCAGTGATCGTGCGCGTTGTTTAAATTCTGTTTTCTATAAATAGCGCAGGTTTCGCCCTATTCCGCAGTTCGACATTCTTCCGCAGTTTTTCGTCCCAGACGAGGGTTTCCGCCGTCTTCCTCCATCTCCCACCTTAGGGAGGGTCTCCGGGCAAGCTTACAACGCCAAATCAACGCCGGAGCATCCTCTCGGCCTCCTCCTTCATCCTCAAGCTTCAAGCGGAGTTTTGACCGAGTTTTCTCCATCAAGCAAGGAAGGGCCGGAGCCGCAATCTACGGATCATTTCAACGAAGAAGACGGGTCCATTGGGAGTGAGTGACAACCTCCTCTACCCCGGACGCAGTTGAGGACCGAGCTTGGACTCGGATTGACAACCCGGGATTCCAACCGTGAACCCCCAACAAGGCTTCGGATTCGGTCGATTCGCACACCTCTTCCTCTTGTTGTTGTTAGCTTAGTTATTCTCTTTGTATTGATGAAGAATGTTTATTGTAATTAACGCTTGTGCTAAATCATGTCTTTGTGATTTGTATTTTCGTTATTTATTGTTTGAGGTGCGCCTTATTATTCCACCATCCATCCGCCCTTGCCGCACTAGCAATTGCTAGTGGCGTGCGTTGCGAAGAGGTGCTCACGACCCTCATTCCGCCATTCTCACCACCTCATCCGCTAGCCTACTCTTCCATCCGCCTAGCGATTCGGTGCATAGCGGCCCGTGTAGTTTCCATCCCGCCTGGCGAAGCAGTGCATAGCGGCCTGCATAGTAGGATTTCCGCCGTTCTCTCCACCTCATCCGCTAGCCTACTCGCCCATCCGCCTAGCGATTCGGTGCATAGCGGCCCGACTAGTCTTCCATCCCGCCTGGCGAAGCATCGCATAGCGGCGTTGCATAGGAGTAGTTGTTAGATTTTTACTTTCTGTTTCCACAACCACCAAATCCCCCATCGTTACCTTCGCCCCGAGGACTTCAATCTCAAGTCCTCCTCGACATTAACTCATCCCTTACTGTGTTCCTCAAGAGACCGACACTCGGGGATTTATTCCCAAACTTTATTACTTGTGCGACCGGTGCGCTTGCCGTTTTCCACGCATCAAGTTTTTGGCGCCGTTGCCGGGGAACACAGTCGTTTGAGTTTTTGAAGAGGTAGATTTGAGATAGAAGCCCTTTTCCATCTGTTCATTCCATGTTTTATTTTTCTTTACTTTAGTTTTTATAATTTGTTGCTTATTTTTCTTTATTCCTCTTCTAATTTTTTTTATATTCCAGTAGCAGGTATTCCTTTTTATTTATCTGCTTGTGTGTAGTTAATTTTTGCTTAGAAAATTCTTGTGGTGAATTCTTTCTTGCTGCACCATGTATTCTTATGCGAATATTCGTTGCCATTGGTGCGGGGATTATAGGCATAACAGTGATGAGTGCCCCACTGAAGAATGGGAGCATAATTCTCGTGGTTCAGTGTATGGAGCACCGTTGTCTTATGGTACTTCATACACCGCACCCCAGTCTTATGGTCACTACTCTTCTCCGCCTTCACCTTTTTCATATTCCTCCCCGGTCCCTTCTGGACCGAGGGGTAATGGAAAACGGTGTTTGTGTTGTCATAGCACCGACCATGTGTTGAAAGATTGCGCAGAATTTCAGCGCCAGTTGGAGGCGGATGATGAACCGGATATCCGGATTGTCTCATCCACCTCTCAAATGGCCGCTCCTTCTGATTCTGATGATGTATCCGCAGTACCACCTTGTCTATGGGGGACTGCTGTGGATACACCCATCAGACTTTCTACTGGTCAGTGCGACGACATTGCGGCGCCTTCTCTCCTTGTGCCTTCTTCCCCTATTTTTGATTCACCCCCGGAGGAACCTGCGCATATTATCTCTGATGATGTTGCTCCTCCGCTTTCTTTGCATGAATTACCTACTCCCCTTTCTAGTGAGTTGGTTGATGATGTTGTGCCCTTTGGGAATTGGGAATATGAGGATGCGCCGTGGTGTGACGAGGACATTATTCTCATCAATGGTGAGTACTATGTCTTGGAACACCGTGACGTACCGAGGTGTGATGAGGAAATCCTTGCCGGCGAGGAGGTTTCTACTTCCTTGTTGGATGAGGGGGTCCAAACCACCACCGAGGACCTCGTGGTCTCATTTTCCCCTCGCCATGACTCACATGACACCGACAGTGATCTATGTTTGGATCCTGCTGAGAGTGATTCCGGGATCACTCTCCCTATTTCCGCTTCTTTTAGTTTTTCTTCTCCTTTATTCCTTGACCCCCCTTCTCCTTCTGCGCCTGTGCGGGTTGACTCCCTGCAGGTGAGTTGGGTTGACATTGAGCCTTGTGCTCAGGTTGTCGGCGAGTGCCTCAGCTTGCGTGAGGAGTTTCCTACTCCTTTTGCAGTTGAAGCCTCTGCCTACACCTTCGCCCCCAACGAGCTTGTGGTGGACGATACCTTGCTAGGCAAGGATATTTTTTGTGGTGAGATGAGTGAGGACCAGTGCTTCTCCTCATCTTACTTCCTATTTCCTCTACCTGTGCGTCGCAGGTATTATTACTCAGGTAGAGGGGTAACTGCTCTCTCTCCGTATCGGTACTTGCTACCGCAACGGATAATGGAACAGTTACCTGTTCATCTTCTCTTTCATAGGCCCATTAGCTAGAACTTTTCTTTTGCTGAATAAGTCGTGCTGGGATGACAATAACCCCAGTACTTATCTTTCATTTTCTGCATTTTTATTTCTTTTTATATCAGCTTAGTTTAGTATTTCTTTTTGTATATTTTTCTTTTGTTTTTGCGGAGCTCACCCCTGCAGGTATTCATGGATACTACGCATTGGCGGGGTTGTGATTCTTCGTATGGCGGGCCTGCTCCTAGTTTTCACGCGTCTTCTGGTATGCTCACTAGCTGAGCATTGGGTAACCTCTTCCCTTAGCTCTTTTTGGATTAAATTTCTCTATCATTTGATGTGTTGTTTAGTCTAAGTCTGGGGGAGAGCATGTTTACCTTTTGCACGTGCACATTTCTTTTGCATACTAGAAGCTTTTCGTGTTTTATTTTGTTTATGTTCATTGCATCGCACACCACTGCACCCATATGAGCGCGAGCTTAGCGGTTTGCGTGTCATGAGTTGAACCTGTATCTTTGTTAGATTTGGAAAATTTATGTGCTAGTTTAGGATTGTGCGACGGAGTAAAATGTTGGCCTTGCTGTGTTTCTAGTCAACTGCTCTCGTCTCGTGTAGAAATTTGAGTAGATTTAATTTTTCTGTATGCTTATAGTTTTATATTTTTCTATTTGCGTACATATTTCTTATTCTACTCAAAAGTTTGTGAATCCGGTGTGAATCAAACGGTAACGTAGGAATGTGTGTAGCCGCCACTAGACTCGTATTGCTTGAGTCGGGAGGAAGGATTATCTTTCTCGGTTGCTAAGAACTTGCCCCAAGCTATTCTTGAAGCATTGGTACACGGTTAGTCTAGCGTGAGAGTGATGTAGGCCATCATTTTGGCCCGGTTGAGCTTTGTACCGTTCCTAACATCGCCCTTGCTAGCCCCTTTGTGCCTACCCTTCTTTTTGATTCAGCTCCACTATATTCGCCAAAGCCTCATAGCCGATCCTAGTCGCACACCCAAGTCGAGCTTAAAGTTTGTAGTTTCAAGTTGGGTTGTGATGTGGTGATTCGCATTTGTGATATGTGGTTGTGCCCAAAAGAAAAATGTGCTGATTTTGTAAAAAGAAAAAGAAAATATTGAAAAGAAAAATATTTGAAAAAGAGAAAAAGAGAAAGAGAAAGAAAAAGTTTGATTGAAAATCTTTATTTGAGATGATTTGGATTTCGAGTAGGCGGTGCACACACCCATTTAGTAAAAGTTAAGTCTGGGGGTGTGGTGCACCCGTGTTTATTTTGTGGGCAGCGGGTACTAGTTTTGTACGTTAGCTCATTTGGGTTAGGTGCATACCCTTCATGTTTATCATTGTTTATCTCACCGTAACCCAAGCCCCATTATTACCCGAAGTCCTACGGACTTGCGCTTGAGTTGACTAGTGCCGTGGAGAGAGTGCGATCGGGCAAGCTTATGGTTTCCGACATTGGTGGATTCCTTTGGGGGTAATCTTGAGCCCCGGTCTTCGGCAATGCTCACCTTAGTGGCCTGCCTACTTTCTCCCTGCGTAGGACCGGATGATTCACCGTGATTCTACTTTTGAGTAATAATAAATTTCTGTTACGCATTGTGAAAAAATATAAAATATTTCGTATACTTAAGAATTTCCTCTACTTTATTTTTATGCACGCGAGCATGCGACTTCGCATGGTACTCCGTTTTGCAATTTCTTTGTTAGCTAGTTCATTTTCCCTGTCTGCTTAGGTTTTGTTTGCTCGGGACGCGCAAACGGTTAAGTCTGGGGGTGTGATGAGTCCTCTTTATATACCTATTTTCGGACTCATCTAGGCTTATTTTCTTGTCTTTGCACACCGTTTAGCGTCATTTGCACTCCTTTTGGTTCGCTACGGTTTTCCACGTCTTGTGCACTCTTTTAGCCTATTTCTGTGCGTGTGTGTATTTCCCTTTTTGCTTTGCATAATATTTATGTCTGTGACTGCCATGATCGACATCCCGTCCAGTTTTCCTGCAGGTTCTGGGATCGTGTGGGCGTCCGGCATCGGACTTTCACCATTTTTGGCAAAGGAGTCAGTGGTCGTGCGTTTTTACCCACGCACGACCATCGACCTCTTTGGCGCACGATCATCGGTCGTGCGCAGTCATGACCTCTCCTGTGAAAGTTCTGTCCCGCCATATCGCACGATCACCAGCCATACCGCGCACGATCACTGCTCGTGCGCTGCCGGTCGTGCGCAGTCATTATATCTTTTTCCACTTTTCTGCCTCCATATCGCACGATCACTGACTATATCGCGCACGACCACTGGTCGTGCGCCAGTGATCGTGCGCGCTGTTTAAATTCTGTTTTCTATAAATAGCGCAGGTTTCGCCCTATTCCGCAGTTCGACATTCTTCCGCCGTTTTTCGTCCCAGACGAGGGTTTCCGCCGTCTTCCTCCATCTCCCACCTTAGGGAGGGTCTCCGGGCAAGCTTACAACGCCAAATCAACGCCGGAGCATCCTCTCGGCCTCCTCCTTCATCCTCAAGCTTCAAGCGGAGTTTTGACCGAGTTTTCTCCATCAAGCAAGGAAGGGCCGGAGCCGCAATCTACGGATCATTTCAACGAAGAAGACGGGTCCATTGGGAGTGAGTGACAGCCTCCTCTACCCCGGACGCAGTTGAGGACCGAGCTTGGACTCGGATTGACAACCCGGGATTCCAACCGTGAACCCCCAACAAGGCTTCGGATTCGGTCGATTCGCACACCTCTTCCTCTTGTTGTTGTTAGCTTAGTTATTCTCTTTGTATTGATGAAGAATGTTTATTGTAATTAACGCTTGTGCTAAATCATGTCTTTGTGATTTGTATTTTCGTTATTTATTGTTTGAGGTGCGCCTTATTATTCCACCATCCATCCGCCCTTGCCGCACTAGCAATTGCTAGTGGCGTGCGTTGCGAAGAGGTGCTCACGACCCTCATTCCGCCATTCTCACCACCTCATCCGCTAGCCTACTCTTCCATCCGCCTAGCGATTCGGTGCATAGCGGCCCGTGTAGTTTCCATCCCGCCTGGCGAAGCAGTGCATAGCGGCCTGCATAGTAGGATTTCCGCCGTTCTCTCCACCTCATCCGCTAGCCTACTCGCCCATCCGCCTAGCGATTCGGTGCATAGCGGCCCGACTAGTCTTCCATCCCGCCTGGCGAAGCATCGCATAGCGGCGTTGCATAGGAGTAGTTGTTAGATTTTTACTTTCTGTTTCCACAACCACCAAATCCCCCATCGTTACCTTCGCCCCGAGGACTTCAATCTCAAGTCCTCCTCGACATTAACTCATCCCTTACTGTGTTCCTCAAGAGACCGACACTCGGGGATTTATTCCCAAACTTTATTACTTGTGCGACCGGTGCGCTTGCCGTTTTCCACGCATCACGCTCCGGAAGACTCACCCTCCGATTGGGGCATCGATCTCGTCGAAGGATGCCTCGCCATCCTATAATCGTATCAGCATGACTTAGGACCTACCCCAACTGCTAGAACAAAACTACCCGGTACAGACAAACATACTTAAATATAAACTTCAACTGCTAACTTGCTCTGGGATTTGTTTTTACAATGATGATGTTCTGCTTAACCTAAGATGGTTCACCACCATCATACTAAATCATGTGCCTAGACCATGAATGTATGTATTTGTATTCTTTTTGACTCAAAACCATGTGTGTACATATGTCATCATGCAAATATTTAGCTTGGCACATTGTGCTTATGCAATGTTATGCTATGCATGTTGTGCAATGCATTCTAAAGAAAGGCCTTAATGCATGCCATGGGCGGCATACACATGAAAATGTTATGCATCCCATACTACATAACATTTTCATGCAACAAAAAAAAGAAAACGTGCTAGCCGCATTCATGTGGTAAGGTTATGCATCCCATACTACATAACCCTTACATGTTGCCTCCTATGGTGGATCCATATACAAACACATATTATGCATCCCATACTACATAATATGCCCTGTATACTTCTATTAATGCTTATGGGTATAGTGTTCGTGCTTTAGCCAAGACGTGTTGATGACACATCGGTGTGTGTATGATATGATGCTAAACTATCAATGCAAATAAGGGAAAGGTTGCACGACCAATTGTCAAGCAACCTCCCTTTGATACCATCTATCACGACCCACATTTTCTCACAAATAAGATTGTATCAGAGCAAGAGAAAATACGTGCCATGATGCCACGTCGTGCAGGAGATAACTGCACACGTTCAGGCAAAACTCCAGGCTCTACATCTTTAAAGAAAATCGTAAATTATTATGAGATGAATTAGTTAAATTAGACGGCCGTATCCCTCGGCATAGTGGATCAGCGAGTCCACAATATATATATATACACATCGGAAAATACCTTGGTTAGGTTGATTTGACATCCTAAAAGAGCATAAGTGTCCCCGAGGGACGACTCATGGTGTGCATGACTCTAGAGGTTAGTACAGTTTATATAAAAATATAGTCTTTACGCTAATAGGAAAAGTAGTGCCTTAGTTTTGTAAACATGATGTGCATGAGATACATGTAGTAATGCTTTAGGGTTTTAAAATACCTAACATGCAACCTACCATAAAACCTTCCCAAAAACAAGTGAAAAACCTCAAATAGGCAAACGTAGCAGTTTTAGTTCATACGTAGCAACATATGTAAGCCACCAGTGGGCGTCAACAACCTGACACGAACCCACTAGTTAGTATGCATGTCTATACAGAAAGGAAGAAAAAACTACCTCACCAGATGAGGAACAACAACTTCAGCCACCCAGGAGGCCACAAGCAAACTCCACCAGAGGATTAGCCGTCTAACTGGCTAACACATGAACCTAAGGCACATCTCAGCAATAAAAAAAACAAAGGAAGTGGAGCATTAGAATCATAAGTAATGAAAGAAGGGGTACCAACCCTGCAACAAAATGCTATCAGTAGAAAAAAAGCACGACGGTAAGAGTAAAACACTGTCAAAAGAGTAGTAAAAGCACACCAAGTGTGAGCATACATAACAACAAGCTCTGTGAAAAAGACAGCAGTAGCACCAAGGCAAACATATGCCAAGAGAAATAGCCATGAGAAAGGAAAGGAACTAACTGTCCTAATCTTGGTGAATTATTGGTTGTGGTGAAAACCTTGGGTCGGAGTGGGCGGCACAACCCTTACCAACAAACAGACCCAAAAACACTCCAGGGTGAAAATAACCTGTGACAGCTACAGAGTCCACACACCAAACCATACCAGCCTAACACGGCTTAGGTGGTGGTGGCCACAGCTCAGCACACACAATTCACCCCTTACAGAGCCCACAAAAAAGAACACACCACCTGCCCGCAAAAACTAGACGATCACCCAACTCCCCCCTAAGGAAAAAGCCATACTAACAATCCTAAGGAAACACACTAATCCGAAAGCAAAAGCGTCGAGTTCACTCGACACGGCATTGAGTGGGTTCACTACACTCAATGCCAAACAGCTTCGGCATTGAGTGAGGCCCACCCACTCAACTCTAAGCAACTTAACCGCAGCAATAAGCTTTGGCATTAAGTGAGTCCACCACACTCAATGCCAAAAAGCCACGACATTGAGTGAGGTCGACTCACTCAATGCCAAAAGACTTAACCGCAAAAGCAGGCTTTTACGTTGAGTGAGTTTACCACACTCAACACCAAAATAGCCACGACGTTGAGTGAGGTCGACTCACTCAATGCCAAAAGACTTACCGCAAAAATAGGCTATGACATTGAGTGAGTCCACCACACTCAACGCCAAAATAGCAATGACTTTGAGTGAGTTCGATTCACTCAAGGCCAAATGACTTAGCCGCAAAAACAGGTGCTGGCATTGAGTGAGTCCACCCCACTCAATGCCAAATAAGCCATGGGGTTAAGTGAGGTCGACTCACTCAATGCCAAATGACTTAGCCGCTGGGAAAAGATGCGGCGTTGAGTGAGTCCACCACACTCAACGACAAACAACCACGACGTTGAGTGAGGTCGACTCACTCAATGCCAAAACACTTAGCCGCAAAAATAACAACGGCGTTAAGTGAGGGCACCACACTCAACGTCAGAAGCCTAACAGTCTAGGCTTTGAATGAGGTACACTCACTCAACGCTTTTGACTTAGCCTAAACCTCAGCTATCCCGACCCCAGCCCACTCAACGCCACTTATCCAGAGAGTTGGAAAATTAATTCCAACTCCCTCTCCTACATCTTCTACCCAACCATAGCAATCTAAAAATTTAGACAAAACCTAATTAAGTCCACATCCTACTTCCTGCTATCATCTGGACATAACCGAGAGTACATGAGGAGAGGAGAATAAATTAAAACTCGGACAACTTGATCATGCTCTAGCTGGAATGAAACCGCAGTTACCCTAGCTTCTAGGAAGGGTAGAAAACTATTATAGCAAGTATAAAAGAGTAAAATCAAGCTTGGCAAGGGCAAAGAATGCCACTTGCCTCTACCTCCAGGAAAACAGCAGCTACCTCCAAGGCTTGGCACCGGCGGCAAGATCGGGCACCTGGAAGTCCAAAACCGAAGCTTAGAGGAAGAAGAAGAGAATTCTGAAAACCCTAACTCCTAATGAAAGCCCTATATCAAGCAAAACTTACCTAGGAAGGAATATCCCGGCGAGAGCAGCTCAAATTTGCTGTTACCCGAGAGAAACAAGCCCTAAATCTACAGCTATCCGCAGACAAAGCTGCAGCTCCTCCACCTCCCGCTTCCTTCCTTCCGCTAGAAGCTAACAAGCTGTAGATAGCTCGGGAAATGGGGACAAATCGGGGAGGAGGGGAATAGCTGGAGCTTTTAATATATACCCTCCCACTAACTCATCCTATAGATAATAAAATATTCTAGCACAAAGAAACACTCGGCCACTAGCTAAATCAAGGAATTCAGCCACCAGCTGAGCAACTAGCTAATACACACACACATATATATATATATACATCTCATAAAAAATTTGTATAAAAAAAAAAAAACTAGCTATCTGCACATAGCCATAAAACAACCAATCAAACAAGCCTCAAGCTCTACAAAGCTCGACCACCTAGCCATGCACAATAATAGCCAAAAATATGGTAACACACTACCGGCTAACAAAACAAACGTCGAAACGATGCGATAAATAAATGATCTCGGATTTCGACAAAACTCGCACCGTAGCTAAACACCCAAGCTTAGAAAACAACGACGAAGTCGAAAACAACATCCGACGATCACAACCCGGGCTATCACTACCCGAGGCCCAGGCACAAGCATTCCCCGAGAGCCTCACAGAGTCACAAAACCAGACCCGGCTTGTGAGAGAATCTTTCCAGCAATCTACAAACATGCCACTAAAGGAACCTTGAGAGATAATACCACGCTCTAACAATGGTAGGAGGCCGGAAATGCTTCATCGTAACGCCAAACAATGATCAAACAAAACACAGAAAAACCGGGGGCGTTACATATATTGCTCTGAGTAATTAAATGCATATATTCTTATGAATATAGCCATTTATTAGCAGCATTAATTACTTGATTTCACAGAGTAAATATTTGACTTAATTACTGGGACACTTGAGGAATCAATTTATTGCCCTTCTAGCCATTTGTCCAAGTTCCAAAATTTCAGCAGTCAATCAATGAGTAAAATTTAAATTCAAAACATATACAGAGAAGAATTTTTGCTATCAATATACACAGGATAAAAAACAACAAGTTGTAGAATCAACTAGTATACACAGGCAGACACAGAAAGACATTCAGTCTTCATCATCTGCATACTCATTCAGTCTTCATCATTTGCACACTCATACAGACTTCCCTCAGTCTTTCTCTGTCTGTTCCAATTGTGGACATCAAACTCCATATACTCCCTCTGCTCTAGAACCTCTATATCTCAATTTCTCTGATATTGCCAAAGATCTACTCAAATTCATCTCTCCTTCTCTAGAGCAACTTATAGAAAATGCTATTGCTCCTCTATCTTCCTCCATAAATTTTCTCTCCACTAAAATTGCTGCACTCTCTGCTGTCCCTTCTTCAAGGGGCCTGGGTTCAGGACCATCTAAAACTAGGCAGGGGGAGATATCCTGTGAAGAAGCTCCAGTTCCTCAAGTTTCTCCTCTAGCAGCAACAACATCAGATGTAAATATGGATACAGTAGATATAGAGTTTGTAAATATAGATATAGAGTTATCAGATTTTCTTTAGGCAGATCTTTCAGAATTTGATATTGAGCTTATTGATGTTGAGATTGCAGAACCTCTGGCTCCAACATTCCTTTTCCCAGTCCATTCTATGGACTTAGATAATTTATTAAGAGATTTTGATACTCTTTATTATTCTCTTCTTATTCCTGAGCAAATTCCCTCTAGGGCTATTGTTTGATATTCTGCTCCAATAAGTCCAGCAGTTTTGGACCAAATAAGAGCAAGTTTTGTGGCTCCAGTGCTTCCAGAAAGTTTAGTTGCCGAGATTTATGTACCAGCTTCTGTTTCTGAGCAAAAGGCTCTCTCCTATCCTACTTTTTCCCGGGCTAAGTCCCCTATGCTAGATTTGGATGATATTTTGTGTGCAGATATTGAAGACGAAGAAACTCAAATTGTTACTGAAAGTGTTGTAGAGCCAGAATATCAAGTACAACCTCAGGATGAGAAGCAGATCTCTAAGGAGGCTCTGAAAGAAATTGATGGTTTATATGATAATCCTCTTTGACCTTCAGATGATAATGATGTTGATGATTCTGATGAATTAAATTCTAAAAAGGCAAAATCTAAGAAGAGGAAAGCTCCTACTAAGGCTGTTCCTAAGCCTAACCCCACTGCTAACACTCCCTACTACATCCTACATAATATTACTCCATACTCTGGATTGCCCAAATGGATGTGGCAATCTAAAAATGAACAAAAGGAAAGAAAGAATAAGAAGAAGTTTGGATCTGCTCCTACAAAGAAATTCAGAAAGGATCCACCTCCTCCTCCTCCACCAGCAGCAGGTGCTTCAGGCAATATAGCCTCAGGAACCTCATCCTCTCAGCACTCTTCTACATCTGAACATAAGGAAATACCTTACTCTCCACCAGTTCCTTTTGTTGATCCAAAATAAGAAAATACTTCTAAGATGGCTAGATTTCAATAACTGGTTGGACTCTCTCTGATAAATAAAGGTAAAGAAGAAGGTAAAGATCCTTCTCAATATACTACAATTTTATTGTAGTATACTAAAGAAGAAGCCAAAGATCCTATAGAAAAGAAGAATTGAAAAGGTATGACAAAGCTAATCAATTTTTCAACATTGATACTTATATGAGTCTATACCCAGAAGCAGTTGTTCCAAGAGCAACCTCATGCAACATCATTAGAGCTGCTGATATGACTATGTATAAGAGAGAAGAAGAAAATCCCATCAGGGAAATCATCTTTAGGCAACCTTCAGAGAAAGACAAGTCAAAGAAAACTAAATGGCCTTCTGATTAGTTTATTTTTCCTCTGAACTATTTGTTTGGTTAATCTGTCACAAAGCACATGAAGTATATATATATATATATCTGCTAAACTTTTACTTTCTGCCAGATATTTGTTGTTATGCTTTGTGATTATATTTTATTGTTTTAAGACATTTTACATAGTGACCTTATCCAAATAGGGGGAGATTGTTGGAACACCACCTATTTTAGGGTTGATTTGGGCTAGGTTCACTATTAGGATTACATAGATTGACCCTCACTGTATAGTCTAGGGTCATAGGTCTTTATAAGATCTTAGGGTAGGTCAACAAGTTAGTTTGATTGGACCAACCCCTCAGAATACTTAGAAGACTGAAGATTTCAGAACAATACATATTTTTCTATGTTGAAGAAGTCATTTGACGAACTTTGAATGGAGTTCGACGATCTTCGTTCTCAGTTCGACGATCTTAAAGTTTATTCTCTGAAGATGAGATCGACGAATGCTTAACCGAGTTCGACGAACTCTGATCTCCTATCTGTTGTTGAGTTCGACGAACTTAGAGCCCAGAATGGAAAGCATTAATTCAGTTCAAAGTTCTTGGGGCTCAACTCGACGAAAGAGAGGATTGAGTTTGACGATCTTGGATCTCCGGTCGACGAAATCTGTCAGATCATTGTTTTCTATTATGTATAGTTTATTTCCAGATTGACCAAGGCTTATTTAATATCTTATTGCCTATATTGCTCTGAGTAATTAAATGCATATATTCTTATGAATATAGCCGTTCATTGGCATCATCAGTTATATGAAGGATTTGCAATATGTCTTATCTGAAATGAGAAGTGGTTGTGTTCTATTCAAATGAAAATATCAGCTAATCTCAAAAGATTTTTAAAAGCAAGTTTGGTGAAACCATGGTAAAGACTAGCTCCATAAAGCTGGCCAAGGTATTGCACCTGCCTCAAGTTGGTGTTATAGTAAGAGATGATGAAGTAATAGGACAGAACATCAATAATGCCCTGGAATAACATGGGTATTCCAAGAAGTCCGATGGATCTCTTGAAATAAGAAATGTTAATCAACAAGGAAAGGTCTTAGTTGACATGATTGGGTAAGCTCTCTTGTGTAGAGTTGGCCTTAATTGTAGAATTCAAAGAACAAGAAAATTCGCTCTCATGACAAATCAAAGAATATGCTTGAGCTGATGGCAAGGGTGAGTCTAATAAAGCAAAAATTCTCTTCAAGTCCATTATTGTTGTGTGTGAAACACTCACACAATGATATTATTGTGATGACACTTAAGAGAAAGTAGAAATTTGGTATAAGTAAAATATCATTGTGTGTGGAACACTCAAACAATGATATTGTTGTGATGATACTCAAAGGGAAGCAGAAAATCATTCTATGTAAAATACTGTTATATGTATGAACATAACACAATGATATTACTGTGTCTATTAAGAAAGGCGGGATTTCAAATTGACGGAGATGTCGAAAGTAAATGTGAAATCAATCTTTTCTTGAAAATAATTTGACACTATTTTTCTAAGGTTTTAAACGTTAGAATTGTCGGTAATATAAAAAGAGAAGAAAGAGTCATTAAACCCTAACTTTGTGAATTTTGAAAGTTCAGTTTGTCGACCATCTGTTGGGAACATTGACCACAATGTCCTCTA
This sequence comes from Platanthera zijinensis, assembly GCA_039513925.1. Taxonomy (NCBI): domain Eukaryota; kingdom Viridiplantae; phylum Streptophyta; class Magnoliopsida; order Asparagales; family Orchidaceae; genus Platanthera; species Platanthera zijinensis. Next base: position 54,872,377 of record CM077091.1, on the reverse strand, counting down.
TATGAAGAAGACTCATGAGTCAATAATATACATATCTGTGTTTTTGATAGTATATTTATTATGTTTATATCGGACAATTGGTATTGTTTCTAAAATAGGCATAGATTATAGATGGATTATACTACTGAGAAGGTATATCATAGGTCAACTGTATTGTTGACATACTGGTAAGAACAAAGCCTTGCCTCAGCATTACCGTAGAGAAGCAAATGAAAGCCGCAGAACTCAGCGCCAGGGTAGATACCACTGAGAACAAAGCATTGTCTCAGTGTTACAATAGAGAAGCAGCTGAAAGCCACTGAACTCTGTTACAAGGCAAACACTGCTGAGAATGAAGTTGCAACTCATCGGTACTGTAGAGAATATTTATAATGTTACCGTTGAAGCCAAAACTACCTTGCAGAAGTAAATTTTTTCTCTGCCGCCGAAAGAAAGGTTAAGATATTCTATTCTTGTCCATGATGTTGACAGGACGTTACTTGGTACCATTGTAGAATGTCAAAGAGTATAAAGAGAAACTTCTATTGCAATAGAATAGTGTCATTACACAAGAAGAAAATGAAAAGAAGTTTGACAGCAATCTGAGAAAAAGGAAAAGATAGTGATAGTTTTACTTTCAAGACAACCTAAACACCTAGAGGGGGGGGGGGGGTGAATAGGTTCTAATTTCTTGTCTATAAATCTAGGCAGAATTCAATTACAGATTAAATTATCTAGCATAGCATTCACAGAAAACTAAGCATCACAGATTGCACAATGTTTTATAGTGGTTCCCCAAGATCTGGGTACATCCACTTTCCCCCTTCACCTATCTAGCAATGTGCTAGATTCGGCCAAACTTCCACTATACTCAGATCCTCAGATCCTACAGCTCAGAACCAGGATAGGTTCCTACAACTCAGGCTCAACAGCCCTACCTCAGCCTTGCCTCAAGGCCTACCACTCAGAGAATAATCTTCTCCTACACTCAGGAAAATAGCCCTACCACTCAGAGATCACCTCTCCTACACTCAGCCTTTATAACAAAGGCTTACAACTCAGATTTGTGTAAACAGATCCTACAGAAATTTAGAAAAGATATTTTGATGTCTTGCCTTTGTTGAGAGAGAAGAGGACAAGACACTTCTTGATCAGCTGATGAAATCAACTGAATCTGAGCTTTCTTCAAAGCTTCTTGAATCTGAACTTAGCTGAGTTGATTTCCAAACAGCTTCTTGAGAAACCACTGATGGCTTCCTTCTTCTTCTTTAAGATGACTGGATCTCCCTCTATCCAACACCTTTACTGATACTTCAGACTTCTTCTTCTTAGACCTTCTGATGAAGATCTTCTTTTTCACTTTCTTGAATTGAAACTTCAACAGGATCGTAATCCTTCTGTTTCTTCTTCTTAGATCTTCTTCTATTATTTTTCTTAGCTTAGCTGCATATCTAATTCCTTCTGAATGTGTCTATTTATAGACTTTCTTCATGGTAACCGGCTGATCCGGTTTCTAACTGTTTTCTGACAGGTCTGACAGCTTCAGTTAAATGGTGGCAACCCACAGCTATCAAGTCTTCAAACAGTTCTTGTACCTTAGCCTTGGACAACAAAATGTCGAGACAGTCAGTTAGAAAGTGTCGAGAACAATCTGTCTATCTGTGTCGACACAAGTGACTTTGGTGTCGACACAGTCTTTGATGATGTCGACTAAGTTGCCTTTAAGTCGACACAGCTTCTTCAGAAAATAACTTGGTCTAGACTCTGCAGTGTGTCGACACAAGTCCTGTGTGTCGACACAGTTGTTGTAGATTCAGAACTTAGTATGTGTCGACTCAGCCTTCTGGTGTCGACACAGCAATCTTCAATTCTGCCAAAATGTGTCGACTCAGTCTTCTGGTGTCGACACATCCACCCAGTGTCGACACAGTTGTGGTCGACTATCTTTTTCTGTGAGTCGACTATCTTTCTCTGGTCGACTATCTTTCACTAGTCGACTAACTTTCTCTGGTCGACTATCTTTCACGGTGTCGACTAACTTTCTCTGGTCGACTATCTTTCACGGTGTCGACTAACTTTCTCTGGTCGACTATCTTTCACGATGTTGACACTGCTTCCCAGTGTTGAGATAGTTGAAGTCGACTATTTTCTTTATGTGTCGACACTGCTTCCCAGTGTCGACATAAATGTGGTCGACTATCTTTCACGGTGTCGACACTGCTTCCTAGTGTTGAGATAGTTGAAGTCGACTATTTTCTTTATGTGTCGACACTGCTTCCCAGTGTCGACATAAATGTGGTCGACTATCTTTCTCTGTGTCGACACTGATAATCTGAAGTGTCGACACAAATATTCTGAAGTGTCGACACAATTTCTTCAGGTGTCGACATGTGGACTTAGAATATTTTTCTGCATTATTTAATACTTCTTCACCTGCACATGTCAACTCAAAACAACATCAAATACACCTTGATGTATATCATTGAGCTAAGTTGCGCTTCTTCAAATCAGGTACACATTTTCCAATGTACCCAACAATCTCCCCCTATTTGGAGAAGTCATAACCCTATAGCCAATGATATACACCATTTATAAAAAGTATAAACTGATGATATATGACATAACAGGAATACTTAATATAAACAAAATAAAAACCATACATCACAGAATGAACATTATATGATTTCACACAACATTTTGTTTATAACTTGATAATGTTTGAATACAGAGATTTACATTTAATGATTTAATCAAAACATTACAAAATACTTTGAAAGAACTAAGAATTAAGACTGATCAGGCTCTTTAATGACAATCCCTTTGCCAGATAGAACTTGAGCCTTCACAGGAGCTTCAGAGTCTTCAGCTGGCTTCTTGCCTTTTAGATCAGCCTTCTTCTTTGCTTCTTCCTTGAGCCTTTGCCTTTCAAAATAATGAAAGGGCTTTGGGAAGTACTTGCTTGGCTCCTGAGCATCTGGAGGCAGCATCCCCAGCTTGGCTTTTCTTCTAAACTGTACAATGGCCTCTTGCCTGGCTTCATACTTCTGGCATTCCATCTCATTGTACCACTTGCCTCTTTCCTGCACTTGGTCTTTGACAGCCTTCCATGCAGTGAGTATTATATTTCTGGAAGTAGGACTCCACTGCTCAAAGTATGGCTTAAGTTCAGCCTGCTCTCTAAACCTTTTCTTAGATAGAAGAGCATCCTGCTGGTCTTTCAAAGTAGCCTCAGGCTTATCAACCTTCCCAATAACAATATTAGTAACCTCCTTTGGAGGACTATACATCCCTTGAACCTGCTGATCAATCATATCATAATCTGGAGGGGGGTAAATGACTTGGGCAACCTCAGGTTGATTGCCTTCAAGTAGACTTGTTTGTATTCCTGTCTCAGCCACCATAGCATCATCACACAATGGGGGATATCCCAATGTGGCTCGAATACTATTGGTCACCCATTTGGTGTGCTCTGAGCCTGCATGAACTAGCATCCTCTCCCCCTTTATGGCTTCTCTAGAAACATGATCTCTGAGATCTTCCTTTTGAAATCTGATTTGGCCATCCAGATAATTCACACCCTCTTTAAAAAATGGTTTTAACTTTAGAAGCTTGTCAGATATTTCCTTTTGAGAGGTAGTGATTGTAGTCTTAACAGAAGCAATAGCAGCTTGAAAGTTCTTATCAAATTCTTCCATTTCTTTTGCTCTATCTGCAGGCAGGCCTGGAACAATCTTCTTCAATTCCTTAATGATCTCATGATGAGATTCAGTTAAATTCTCATTCATCCTTATCTGATTTTCCAAGACATAGCTTTGCTTTAAAGCAATGTCATCCACCTTAGGGATGATAGTCTGCTGTTGTTTTGCCAGATATACCACAACATTACCTCCCTTATGGAAGCAATCTGTCATTTCCTTCTTATGCATATTGACCTCAAACCTAATTGATTTTATATCTTGAGCTAAGTCAAATTGCAGGGACTTGTTGTTCTCATCAACATATTTTTCTATAGCCACTCTGTGTTCATCCAATTTCACTTGTAAATCTACAAAGAACTTGTTATAATCAAAGTCAGAAGGAGTGTGATGTGCTGTAGACTGTAGAGCCTGCTTATAGCTCTTGCTCCTTCTCTGGAAGACCATAAGTTTTCTCTTTTTAGCCACCCTGGCTTCTTCAGTCTCTGAATCAGAAGTACTATCAATTTGAACTCTTTCTTTGGGAGGAGGAGAAACAGCTGCTTCATTGCCATGTTGCACAGTCTCAACATGCACTGGCTCCCCCTCAATTTCTTGCTCCACTTCCAGACTATCAGTAATTATTTCATCATTTGGAAATAACTCCTCCAGAGTATATTCCTTCTGGGCTTGATCATTTGCAGTATTCAAATTTGGAGATTGATCAATTTGAGCATCTTCTTGCACTTGCTCCCCCTGGACCTGTGCAGAAATAGAAATATAAGAAATCTCTTTTGTAGGAAAATACACCAGCTCCCCCTGCACCTGTACCTGGTCATGAGTAGATACAGTTTGTGTAGGTGAATAAACTTGCTGAGCTGGTATACTTACTTCTTCTTCTTGAACTGCAGGTATTGTGGCATCCTGAACTTGTGTAGATGCAGGATGATATTCAACCTCTAGTCTTACTTGATCTTCTTGTGGATGCCCAGTACTTGTAGCAGGACCTGGGGATTTCTCAGGTGAATCCTGCCTTTCCACTTCAGGCATCTCTTTGGTCAGCACCCTATCCCATCTGGAGAACAATCTCATGTCCATCCTTCTCATGTGATTAATTTTAGTTCCAGGTTATTGTTGCATAACCTCAGGAATCTCCTTACTTAGGTATATACTCATTATCCTAGCCAGATTTGGCTTCTTGATTCCTTCCTTAATCTTCTCAAAGATTACAGATGACCAATCCGTAGGAATTGTAAAAACAATCCTGGTCATTAGGCTGAACATATAGGCAGAAATCCTATCATGTCCACTGGCTTGCACAGAATAACTTTTCCAACTACTTCTGACAGAAACTTGCCTTGTTGATTCATTCCTTTCCGATTGAACGCAGCTCCAATTTTCATGGTGGATTCCAATCCACACCATTGAAGAGCCTCCCTTGATTTAGAAGTTGGGACATCCTCTTCATTCTCAATTGTAGGTAATTGCAGAATTGTTCTTAACTTTCTTGGTGTAATCTCCACAGGTGACCCATGAACTGTGGATTTTATCTCATGAATTTCAGAGTTTACAGATGCAGAGGTAAAGAACTCGTGCACCTCCTTCTTCCACATCTTTGATGGTTCGGAGACCAGAAATTCTAAACCTGAGTTGGAGAGGAGAGAGATAACCCCAAGAACATCTGGAGGGGCAGCTGCAAAGGCCTGACGCACCAACTCATATCCTTCATTCACATTATCTTCAATCTTTGGCGCCATTGATCAGTCGTGAAAGCTTGAAAGATGAGAGAAAGAGAGAGAGAGAGAGAATGTCGACACAGGGTTTCGAAAACCTTGTAAGCGTGTCGACAGAATGAGTTTTTGACCTATTTATACCTTCTGTTTAAAGAAGATCAAAAGACGCCAAAAACAGACTATAAGTGTCGACACAGATGGATTGTGTCGACACAAGCTTCTATTGTCTCGACTACAAGTTCGTCTACTATGTGTCGACACCAATTTGTGGTTATGTCGACACCAGAGATATATAGTAGAGCATCAGAAATTCTGTGTCGACTCTTAGTATAAGTGTCGACACAAAATCTGTAAGTGTCGACACCACTATCCTGGTGAAGTCGACACTACATTCCTGGATAAGTCGACAATAAGATTCTTAAGTGTCGACACATATTTTCTGTGTCGACACAATATCTCTGACTTGTCGACATTACTACCCTGAGTCGACACATTATTACTGAATGTGTCGACACCATCTTACTTAGCCAATTTCTGTTTGTTCATCACAACTTATAAGTACAACAAAGTACTTTATACTACTTCAATGTGTCTTAATATCACTTGAATGTCTTGTTACCACTTCAACTTTATTGTTGATGATTTTGTGATTACACTAATCAATGGTTAACATACCTAATTCAATTTTGAATTTATTGAATTTTGTCTCATCTAGGGGCTTAGTAAACACATCTGCTATTTGATTATCTGTTTTCACAAATTACAATGAGATGTCTTCTTTTTCTACATGTTCTCTAAGAAAATGGTATTTTATTTCTATATGCTTAGTTCTACTATGAGAAACAGGATTATTAGCAATAGAAATTGCACTCTTAGAATCACACAAAAGAGGTGTTCTACTTACTTGAATACCATAATCCTTTAGCTGATGCTGCATCCATAATAGCTGTACACAGCAGCTTCCAGCAGCAACATACTCTGACTCAGCTGTGGAAATTGCCACACTAGTCTGCTTCTTACTACTCCATGATATTAGTCTTCCTCCCAAGAATTGACAAGTACCTGTAGTACTCTTCCTATCCTCTCTACATCCTGCAAAATCTGCATCTGAATAGCCTGTTAGTTGAAAATCTCTATTCCTAGGGTACCAAAGGCCTAAATTAGGTGTGCCCTTAAGATATCTCAGAATCCTTTTAACTGCAGTATAATGAGATTCTTTAGGGCAGGCTTGGTACCTAGCACAGACACATGTAGCATACATAATATCTGGTCTACTAGAAGTGAGATATAGTAGTGAGCCAACTATTCCTCTATACAAAGTCTCATCAACAGGTTTACCTGCATCATCTTTGCATATAGGCATACTTGTTCCCATAGGAGTTCTCATGGTGGAGGATGACTCCATACCATATTTCTAAATCAATTCTTTGGTGAACTTAGACTGGGATATGGACAAGCCATCATCAGTCTGTCTTACTTGGAGTCCCAAGAAGAATTTCAGTTCCCCCATACTGCTCATCTCAAACTTCCCTTGCATAAGTTTGGCAAACTTTTTACAAAGGTTGTTTTCAGTAGACCCAAAGATTATGTCATCAACATAGATCTGAACTAAGATGATCTTGCCTTTGGATTCCCTAAGGAATAGAGTTTTGTCAATTTTTCCTCTTGAGAATTTATTCTCAATAAGGAAAGTAGACAGGGTTTCATACCAAGCCCTTGGAGCTTGCTTTAACCCATACAGAGCTTTTCTAAGCTTATAAACAAAATCAGGTTTAAGAGGATCTACAAAACCTAATGGTTGCTCTACATATACTTCTTCTTTAAGATCACCATTCAGAAATGCTGACTTCACATCCATCTGGTATACTTTGAAGTCTTGATAGGCTGCATAGGCAAGGAATATTCTGATTGCCTCCAGCCTTGCTACAGGAGCAAAGGTTTGATCAAAGTCAATCCCTTCTTCCTGCCTGTATCCTTTTGCAACCAATCTTGCTTTATTCTTTACTATTATTCCACTTTCATCTAGCTTGTTCCTATATATCCATTTTGTGCCAATTATGATGTGGCCTCTTGGTTTAGGAACAAGATCCCAGACATTGCACCTTCTGAATTGATTCAGCTCCTCTTGCATGGCATCAATCCAGTGCTGGTCTTGGATAGCTTCTTCAAACTTCTTAGGCTCCATTTGTGACTGGAAACTTGAATGTAGAACTGTGTTTTGATTTCTGCTTCTAGTTTGCACCCCCTGTCTTGGATCACCTATTATCTGATCAACTGGATGATCTCTCAAATGTCTTGTAGCTGGAGGAAGATTTCCTTCTGGTTGAACATCTCCAGCTCCTTCATTTAACTGATTCTCTTGATTTTCATCAGCTTCTATAGTGTCTTGTTCTCCCCCTAGACTGAAGCCTTCATTTTCCAATGCCCCATCTTCCTTTGATACTTCAGTAATGGAGAGCTTGTCCATACTTTTGCTTATACCTGTTGAGTCATTTGATCTACAAGACAACTCACAGTTGATTAATCTTGTTTCATCAAACACAACATGCACAGATTCTTCAACAACTTGAGTAGTCAAGTTGAAGACTCTATAGGCCTTACTATTTGTGTTGTACCCAACAAATATCCCATCCTGGGATTTGGCAGCAAACTTAGTCAAATATGACTTGCCATTGTTAAGTATATAACACTTGCAACCAAAGATCCTAAAGTAAGATAGATTTGGTTTTCTGCCTTTCACAATCTCATAGGGAGTCATTTTGTGGCTTTTGGTGATAGTAGCCCTATTGATTACATGACAAGCAGTGTTAAGTGCCTCAGCCCAAAAATATTCTGGGAGAGAGGTGTCACTCAATAGAGTTCTACCAGCTTCAATTAATGTTCTATTCTTTCTTTCAGCAATTCCATTTTGCTGAGGTGTTCTAGGTGAGGAGAACTCTTGGAAAATCCCAAAGTCTTTACACAATTTTGTTATGCTTTCAGATTAAAACTCAGTACCATGGTCACTTCTGATTTTGACCACTGTACTATTCAGTTCATTCTGAATTTGCTTTACAAAATTAAGTAATACACCTGTGGTTTTAGATTTTTGTCTCAGAAAGAACACCCATGTAAATCTAGAATAGTCATCTACAACCACAAAAGTGTAGACCTTCCTACCTAGACTATGAACTGGCATAGGACCAAAAAGATCCATATGCAAGAGGTATAAACAACTCACAGAATCCTTGTTTTCAAGGCTTTGAAAGGAGGATTTTGTCTGCTTGCCCTTTTGACAAGCTGAGCATATCCCTTCCTTTATACACTTAACTTGAGGTCCATTCCTCACTAACTCTTTGCTAAAGAGTTGACCAATTGTCTTGTAGTTTAGATGAGCCAATCTCTTGTGCCACTTGACACAATGAGAGGCATTGTCATCAGCTACAAGACAGATGGGAGAAGCCTTATTCTCACATTCAAAATTAAGACAATATACATTTCTCTTCCTATACCCAGTCAATATGATCTTTTGATCACTTGACCTTTTGATATGACATCCATCTTTAACAAATGAAATGTCATATCCTAAATCACTTAGCTGGCTTATGCTTATTAGATTATGTTTCAAACCTTTTACATAAGCCACTTGAGTGATAGTGATAAGGTTAGAAGAAATGTTACCAAACCCTTTGATGACTCCTTTTTCAGATCCACCAAAGATCACTTTAGGTCCATCTTTGACAGATGGATACTCCTTCAGCAGCCCCTTTGTTCCAGTCATGTGCCTGGAACAACCACTATCCAAGTACCATATAGGGGCATGGTTACTTGGATTCACCTGCAACACAGAATTACTTACCCTTAGAACCCAAGTAAATCTTGGGTCCTTGGTTCAGGTTAGCATTAATAAAGCTACCATAACCTCTTCTAATAGGTAGACTATTGTTCTTTATAGCACTTGGGTTATACCAACAGTCTAGTGCAAAATGGCCTCTCTTGCCACAGCACCAACATTCAAACTTATTGTATCTAGATCTAGATACATCCTTGTCAGAAGAATTTCTGTTCATTGCTGGTGCTACAGCAACTTCACCTACTGATTTCTTAAAACCATTGGGTTTATGACCATAGGTAGGCCTGCTTGCATTTACACCCTTGTTCTTCAGAACATTAGTCTTAATATAACCTTGAATATCTTCATGTTCACATTTGTTAGAAGGCACTTTCACCTTACTAAACTTTATGGGGACTGAAAGATTTAGTGGCTGAACAGGAGCTTTGCCTTTCCTATTAAATCTGCCAGCCCTGGAGTTACCTTTAAATCCTAATCCAGCCTTACCCTTTTGAGTGACAAATTCATCTATCAAGGGTAAGACAGATTTTGGCTTAGAGTAACTAGCCACTAAATCCCTTTCAATTCTAAGTCTGGCCTCCAGACTCTTCACTTGATCATTAGTATAATTAATTTTGCCCATCTGAATAATAGTTATATTCTTCAGCTTGGCAATTTCATTTAATTTTTGATCAATAACTTTCTCTAACTCAGTTGTAGCAACCCTTAGTTCAGCAATTTCCTGAGCCTGAGATTTAACCAGGTTCTTGCTTTTCTTAAGGGCCTGCAACAAATCCCCATACTTGTCTATCAATTGATAGACATCTCCTTCAGATTCAGATGCATCTACATCACTTGATGCAGATGTAGCTGATTCTTCACTTGTACAACAAATAGATGTAATAGAAGGACATTGTACCTTATTAGGACCAGACTGATTCTGGCATATGTCCTCTTCTGATCCTGCCATTAGCACCATACACTGATGATCCTTTTGTTCATTGATGGAGTCTAGCAACTGCAGAAACTCCTCTTCTTCAGACACAGCATATAGTCCAATATATGCTTCAGCTTCAGATTCTGACTCTGAAGTTGACTGGTCTGTTAGACTCCTATCTTTCTTTGCAACAAAAGATTTCTCCTTCTTGCCTTTCTGATGAGTCTTCTTCTTGTCTGATGACTCCTTTCTCTTATCAGGACAGTCAGCCACTACATGTCCAGGCCTATTGCAACAATAGCAGACAATCTTTGAAGTAGTGGCTTTGCTGGGCTTTAATCTGCTCTTCTCTTTCCTTGATGACCTTCTCTTCTGATAATAGTCATCATCTTGCTGTGATGTGGAAGGCCTAGACTTCCATTGCTTCTTTTTCAAGAACCTCTGGAATTGCCTTGTGAATGCAGCAAAGTCTGCATCTGAATCACAGCTTTCTGAACCCTTATCTGAATTTTCAGAACTATCTTCTGCAACTTCCTTAGGAGGAGATGGTGATTTCCTCCTATTCTTTCTGGTGGCTTCTGCATTGAATGCCACAGTCTTTTCTCTATGCTCTCCTCTTGAATTCTTTTCCTCCTCCTTCCTCACCATAAGTTGCATTTCATAGGATAACAACTTTCCAAACAAGGTGGGAGGAGATATCTCTGCCAATTTAGCCACTTCTCTTATGGCACAGATCTTTGTGTCCCAATCCTTTGTTAAGGATCTCAAGAATTTGTCATTCAGTTCATAAGTACTGAAGACTCTTCCATAGGACATAAGCTCATTCACTATTCTATAGAATTTCTTGTAGCACTCAGTTATGCTATCAGATTTTCCTTGTCTAAAACTTTCATACTCCTGATTGAGCATAGATTTCCTGTCCTGCCTTACTTCTTCAGATCCCTCCATGTAGACAATCAATGTGTCCCACATCTCTTTGGAGGTCTTGCAGTGAATCAGATTCTGAAATGTTGAATCATCTATGGCACTAACAATAATGTTCTGAGCTCTTTTATCCATGGTTGCCAAGATGATTTCATCCTTGGTCATTTCTGAATAACTCTTTGGAGTTTGGATATTTGCATCAAGAACTGATACCTTCATTGGAATGAAGGGGCCTTCCTGTACTGTGATGTAAATCCTTGGGTCAGATGCCTCCATGAACAGTCTGACTCTCTCTTTCCAAATTCCAAAAATTTCTTTCTTGCATATGGGTAATTTCATAGACCCTAGATCCTTATGATTCTCACCTGAACCCATCTTTTTGAATCTAAATTCTGCCTTTCAGATCTACCTCAGACTGTTAAGTCCTTTTTGAGGAACCTCCCTCTGATACCACTTGATAGTTTTACTTTCAAGATAACCTAAACACCTAGAGGGGGGGGTGAATAGGTTCTAATTTCTTGTCTATAAATCTAGGCAGAATTCAATTACAGATTAAATTATCTAGCATAGCATTCACAGAAAACTAAGCATCACAGATTGCACAATGTTTTATAGTGGTTCCCCAAGATCTGGGTACATCCACTTTCCCCCTTCACCTATCTAGCAATGTGCTAGATTCAGCCAAACTTCCACTATACTCAGATCCTCAGATCCTACAGCTCAGAACCAGGATAGGTTCCTACAACTCAGGCTCAACAGCCCTACCTCAGCCTTGCCTCAAGGCCTACCACTCAGAGAATAATCTTCTCCTACACTCAGGCAAATAGCCCTACCACTCAGAGATCACCTCTCCTACACTCAGCCTTTATAACACAGGCTTACAACTCAGATCTATGTAAACAGATCCTACAGAAATTTAGAAAAGATATTTTGATGTCTTGCCTTTGTTGAGAGAGAAGAGGACAAGACACTTCTTGATCAGCTGATGAAATCAACTGAATCTGAGCTTTCTTCAAAGCTTCTTGAATCTGAACTTAGCTGAGTTGATTTCCAAACAGCTTCTTGAGAAACCACTGATGGCTTCCTTCTTCTTCTTCAAGATGACTGGATCTCCCTCTATCCAACACCTTTACTGATACTTCAGACTTCTTCTTCTTAGACCTTCTGATGAAGATCTTCTTTTTCACTTTCTTGAATTGAAACTTCAACAGGATCGTAATCCTTCTGTTTCTTCTTCTTAGATCTTCTTCTATTATTTTTCTTAGCTTAGCTGCATATCTAATTCCTTCTAAAAGTGTCTATTTATAGACTTTCTTCATGGTAACCGGCTGATCCGGTTTCTAACTGTTTTCTGACAGGTCTGACAGCTTCAGTTAAACGGTGGCAACCCACAGCTGTCAAGTCTTCAAACAGTTCTTGTACCTTAGCCTTGGACAGCAAAATGTCGAGACAGTCAGTTAAAAAGTGTCGAGACCAATCTGTCTATATGTGTCGACACAAGTGACTTTGGTGTCGACACAGTCTTTGATGATGTCGACTAAGTTGCCTTTAAGTCGACACAGCTTCTTCAGAAAATAACTTGGTCTAGACTCTGCAGTGTGTCGACACAAGTCCTGTGTGTCGACACAGTTGTTGTAGATTCAGAACTTAGTATGTGTCGACTCAGTCTTCTGGTGTCGACACAGCAATCTTCAATTCTGCCAAAATGTGTCGACTCAGTCTTCTGGTGTCGACACATCCACCTAGTGTCGACACAGTTGTGGTCGACTATCTTCTTCTGTGAGTCGACTATCTTTCTCTGGTCGACTATCTTTCACTAGTCGACTAACTTTCTCTGGTCGACTATCTTTCACGGTGTCGACTAACTTTCTCTGGTCGACTATCTTTCACGGTGTCGACTAACTTTCTCTGGTCGACTATCTTTCACGGCGTCGACACTGCTTCCCAGTGTTGAGATAGTTGAAGTCAACTATTTTCTTTATGTGTCGACACTGCTTCCCAGTGTCGACATAAATGTGGTCGACTATCTTTCACGGTGTCGACACTGCTTCCTAGTGTTGAGATAGTTAAAGTCGACTATTTTCTTTATGTGTCGACACTGCTTCCCAGTGTCGACATAAATGTGGTCGACTATCTTTCTCTGTGTCGACACTGATAATCTGAAGTGTCGACACAAATATTCTGAAGTGTCGACACAATTTCTTCAGGTGTCGACATGTGGACTTAAAATATTTTTCTGCATTATTTTATAATTCTTCACCTGCACATGTCAACTCAAAACAACATCAAATACACCTTGATGTATATCATTAAGCTAAGTTGGGCTTCTTCAAATCATGTACACATTTTCCAATGTACCCAACAGATAGTTCTTGCTAAATACTTTCAGAAGAACAAGGGGGGTCTTTCATCAGGCTCAAGATAGTTCTTCCTCCATCTACTAGAGAAGAAGATAAAGGTGGAGATAGCCCTAACTTGTGTAACCTGAATATCCTTCAGTTTAGGGACCTTCTCCAGATCTTTCTATCAAGCAAGAATAATATAAGTTCTCAAATCTTCAAGGTCTATTTACATTTGGACTTCTGTTGTAATTTCTCTACTACATATTTGGTAGGGCCTTTATGCCTAAGCTGTAGAGCCATTGTGCATGAGTTATATGGCATTTTGCCTCAGTTGTAGGGCCTTTGTGCCTGAGTTGTAGGGCTGTACACCCAGCCTGAGTGGTAGGATTTCAGAGGAAATCTGAGGTTGGACTTAAGATAAGACTAAGGTATGAAACCTAGAGGGATTCCAAGATGTAGGAGTTGGAGCGCTCTGAGGTAGGACTTCTTGATAAGTCTGAGGTATGATCTCGGACATATCTGAGAGATCCTAAGGGATATGAGGTTTAAGATGAATTGAGCTGAGTTTTGGAGGAGTTTGCATAGTTTAGCTCATTGATTGATAGGTGTAGAGGGAAAATGGATGTACCCAGACCTTGGGGAACCACTATAAATAATTGTGTGCTTGTTGTGTGTGAGGTATAATCTTTACTTATATGTTGAAATTGAAAGGACTGAATTAGAAGTGCAAGGTACCAGTTCACCCCCCTCCCTTTAGGTGAAGTAGACTACCACTAACAAACAACTATCAATTGGTATCAAAGAGAGGTTGGTCAAAAAGTTCTTAATAGTCTGACCAGAGTCCTACAAGGGTATTCTAGCATTTCACCATGTCTTCAAGTGAGTCTCATAAGGAGATGAGCTCAATGATGCTGCCCATATCAAGAAAAGAGAAAGCCTATAGTGAGTTGTATGCAGCTACTGAAGATGAAGACTATCCTCCTGCCAGGATAAAAATAAGAGCTCCCTTGTCACACCCAGAGAGTGACAATGAGGAAGATGAAGAAGAAGAAGGATGTTGTGGCTTAATGGCTATAACTTATGATGATCAAGATGAATCTGATACTAATAAGGTAATCATTTCTAACATGCCTTCTTAAGATTCTGAGTATGAAACTGGCAAAGATTCAGAAGACTCCCCTTTATCTAATGATGAGGATGGATCAGAATATGAAGTGGATGTCAATCAATTGATTGATAGGAATGGTGTTCTCCTGGAATCTTTGAAGAAGAGAAAGAAGCTTGTCAAGTTGCAAGCTAAAAAGATTGCTTCTTTACAACAGGCCAAATCTGTGCAATATGATTTAGCTTATCAGCTAGCTCACATGAACAGATAAATAAGCTAGTTGAAAGCAATCACCATCATCCAAGTTAGCACCATAAGACAGAAGATAAAATTATTAAGGATCTAGAAGAGAAGCTTCTCAAGGAGAGGAAGCTAGTGGCACGATTATCTAAGCTAATATCAGTGCTGCCCATAATTAATTTCTTTTCCTCCCAAACAAATAGGAGGGGATTGGGATTCAATGGAAGATCAATAGGTGCCTGGAATATAAGAAAGGGAAAGGATCCAGTTAAGCCTCAGACCACATTTCAAAAGGTCTTGCTTCCTTCCAACAGGTATGACCAAGACACCATATATTGTCACCAGAAGAATGTAAGTTCCCATAGTAAGGGAAAAGATGCCACTAACTATAGAGGTAGAAAGGGTATGGGGTTGAGTGCTTTGAAAGATCAACATAAATAAATTCAATTGGGTCATTCTGCACCATTTGTATTTGGTACTCTAGCCCCTACACTCATGGGTAAGAAAGTAGCATCTTCCAAATCCCTTCCAGCAAAGAAGATGGCAGGTGGCATGTCTATAATAAACACTGACAAGGTCATATTTGATGCCATCAACACCCTATTAGCTACCAAGCTGACATTTACTGTTATCAAGCAGGTACCGTCAAGTAATGTTGTTTACCGTCCAATATTTAGCTAAATCTTAGCTGAGAGGAATAAAAAGAATTATGATGCCTTCTTAGTTGAACATGATAATTCAGATACTCCATCTACCTCAAGATATAATTAGAAGAGAGCACAATATCCACAAATGTTGGTGCTCTGGTAAAGTGGGACATTTTTCCATAGATTGTTGGCACAACCCTAATGCGCCTAATGCAAAGAGATGTTTTCTAACTAAGGCTGTAGTAGGCAGATGTATTTCTATTAATGCTAACAAGAACATAGGACCCAGAGTTAATTGGGCTCCTACGGTAAAATAAATTATTTCTTACAGGATAGTTCAAGTACTAATCTAAAGAAAATATGGTACTTGGACAGAGGGTGCACAAGGCACATGACAGGTATAAGGAGTCTCTCAAGGACTTTACTCTTGTTAAGAATGGACCAAAGGTCATCTTTGGAGGCTCAGATAGAGAAGTCACCAAAGGATATGGTATGATCTCCAATGGCATAATCTATATAATAAGGGTAGCTTATGTTGAAGGATTGCAACACAACCTAGTACGCATAAGTCAACTATGTGACTTAGGTTATGTCATTTAATTTCACAATGATATATATCTGATAAAAAAGTCAAATGACTTAGTATTTATCCTCTCAGGCAATAGGAGTGGAAATGAGTATTGCTTAGATTTCATTTGCAATTATTTTTCTACTCCAGTGTGTCTTGTAGATAATGAGAGAGAGTATCTTTGTGTTCAATTGTATATGAGACTTGCACATAGTAACTACAAGACGATCTGCAAATTATTTTAAGAAATCTTAGAGATTCTCCTAAGTTAAAATGTGTTAAAGAGGGTACATGTCATGCATGCCAAATGGGCAAGCAATCAAGGGTCTCATTTAAGAGCTTAGCTCCCAAAGACTCTATTAGATGTCTATATATATTGCATGTGGATCTGTTTGGTCCTTTTCCCATTCAGATCTTAGGAGGAAAGTTGTACACCTATATGATTATTGATGATCACATAAGGTTTACATGGGTATTCTTCTTAAGGAAGAAGTTAGATACCCTGAATGTCTTCATGATATTTTTCAAGGCTATTCATAATGAAATGGGATGTTATATGGTCAAAGTGAGAGGTGACCATGGTACAGAATTTTAGTCTGGAGCCATGACAAAATTCTATGAAGAACTTGGTATCACCCAGGAATTCTCCTCTCCCGGAACTCTACAACAAAATGGGGTGGTTAAGAAAAAGAATTGGACATTGATAAAGTCAGCCAGTACTATGTTAAGTGACTCCTCTCTACTAGAATATTTCTAGTTTGAGGGTGTTAACAGTACATGTCATGTCCCGAACAGGGCTTCTATCAGCAAAGTCCATAAAAAGACTCCCTATGAACTCATGAAAGGTAGAAAACCAACCATATCATATTTTAGAATCTTTGGTTGCAAATGCTTTATTTTAAATAATAGAAAGTCTTATTTAGTTAAATTTCATGAAAAATGCAATGTGGGGGCTCTTATTGGATACAACTCCCATAGTAGAGCATATAGGGTATTCAATAAGAAGACACAAGTTATAGATGAATCTATACATATTATTTTTGACGAGACTAGTTTGCTATATAAGGGCAGATCTAGTGTGCCTAATGTTGCAGGTTCAGATATTAACAAAGAATATTTGTCTATAGAAGAAATGCCTAGCACAAGCATGAGTTCTTCTCAAGTGGAAATGCTCAATGAGAAGATTTAGCCCGCTGACATAACTCAGGAAACTACTGAAGAGGAACAGCCAGCTGGAATCATTCAAATAGGACAATAAGGTGCTTCCAAGATACCTGCAGCAACTAGGCATATGAGAGACCATCCAAACACTCATTATTGGAGATGCAAGCCAGGGGGTCACCACTAGAAGTAGACTTCATAATAAAGATCTCATTTTGAGCTTCTTATCTTAGGTGGAGCCAAAGAGATTTAAAGATGCCAACCAAGCTCCATTCTTAATCAATGTTATGCAGGAAGAACTGCATCAGTTTAAGAGATGAAAAGTCTGGAAGTTGGTGCCAAAGCCATAAGGACACAATATTATTGGCACCAACTGGATCTTCAGAAAGAAGATGGACGAGAATGGAGTCATAGTGAAGAACAAAGTAATATTAGTAGCTAAGGTCTACAGGCAAGAGGAAGGGATTGACTTTGACCAGACCTTTACTCCTGTTATAAGGTTGTAAGCCATTAGGATGTTCTTGGCTTATGCAGTATTCAATGGGTTCAAGGTATAACAGATTGATGTCAAGTCTGGCTTCTTAAATGGTAATCGAAAATAAGAGGTGTATGTAGAGAAACCCTTAGGTAATGTTCATCCTACCCTTAAATATCATGTATATTTACTTATAAAAGCTTTGTATGGGTTAAAGCAAGCTCCTAAGACTTGGTAAGCAACCCTTTCTAGCTTCCTCATTAAGAACAAGTTCTAAAGGGGGAAGATAGATAGTACATTGTTCCTAAGGGAAACAAAGGGCAAGAGCATCTAAGTCCAATTTTTTATTGATGACATAATTTTTGGGTCTACTAATGACAACATTTGCAAAATATTTGCAAACTCTATGCAGGGAGAGTTTGAGATGAGTAGCATGGGAGAGCTCAAATACTTTCTAGGTGTCCAAGTGAAGCAATCAGATGAGGGGATATTCATCTCCTAGACCAAGTACACTATGGAACTTATTAATATGTTCGGGATGGAATCTACTTCGACCAAGAAAACTCCTATGGGGTCAAATATATCCGTGGACAAGGATGAAAAGGGAAAACCTTCTTATGAATCCATGTATAGGTATATCATTGTATCCTATTGTATTTGACTGCTAGTAGACTAGACATTAGGAATGTTATATGTTTTAATGTTATGTACCAAGAATGCCCTAAGGAATCTCATTAATCAGCTGTGAAGAGGATTTTGAGATACCTTAAGGGAAGCCAACATCATGGCCTGTGGTGCCCTAGGAATAATGATTTTGAACTAACTAGTTATTCAGATGCAGATTTTGCAGGATGCAAAGAAGACAACAAAGTACAAGTGGAACTTGTCAATTCCTAGAAAGAAGATTGATTTTATGGAGTAATAAGAAGCAAACCAGTGTGGCCATAACCGCAGCTGAGTCAGAATATATATCTGCAGGGAGATGTTGTGCATAATTGTTGTGGATTCAACATCAACTGGAGGACTACAACCTCAAGGTAAGTAAAAAACCTTTTTATTTTGATTCATCCAGTGTTATTACTATTGCTAAGAGCCCAGTATCATATAGTAGGACTAAGCACATAGAAATAAGATATCATTTTGTTAGAGAACATGTTAAGTGTAAAGATATCTGTCTTGAATTTGTTTCCACAGACAATCAAGTAGTTGATATCTTTACTAAGCCACTGGATGAAGCAAAGTTTAATTTCTTTAAAATTGATTTAAGAATGTTAAATGTTGAGTAGATTATCTCCATTATGTCATTCCAATTATTTGAATGTAATTTCATTACTTGCAATCATCTTGATCAGATATATCATGTGTGTTAGTTATATAAACTTAATTTTGTCAACATTCAATCCTGTTAGTGACTAAAAAAATATAAAGTTAGTGACATGTTAGGTAGATAACCATAGTGTATATCTATAACTAGCATGAGTCAATTGTGTAATGCCCCAATCTATCACGAATAATATAACATAAGGTCCGGTCCAAGCCCTACGCTATATGAAACGGACAGACGAAAGAGTGACCCAATGAAACCATAATTTTTCTTAATTTAAAAACACACCCTAATACAGAGTTTCATTCTAGTAAAATCTTAAAGAGTTAAAAGAATCACCCAACCAGGAATGTCCACTAATAGAAAACCTAGGAATGAAAAGCCATACATAAAAAGGGGTTGTCCTTAAGGCCTTACATTAACAATGTTTACCAAATAAAGTGATTTCCATACTTCGCCACGCATGATGGCAACACATGAAAACAATAAACATAATACTTGGGCCTTTAATGGCCAGCTCATCAATAGGGCTTTAGCCCACTATTTCCCGCTCGTCTCACTAGCTACTACATAAGAACATTCCACCAAAAGGTGGCGACCAAGGCAACGGTCAGCACTAGCTGAAAAAATTATAAGGACCCCACCCCTTTTCTCTGGGTGGCGGTGCTCCTCTCATGTAGGAAAATAGCATGTTAACATAAAGCCAGAACGTGTGCCTTAAGCACCAATCATCACAAACACTGGCACGACCGGCCAAACGTCTTGTTCACTCAGGGAACATTTTTGGTGTACCGGATTACCTAGGGTCCCACCTTTTCCATCACAAGCATTCACTGGTGCACAAAGCACCCAAACGGTGAACTCCATGAGTCTCACCACCATTCCCAGTCCCAGAACAAAAGGTTCTGCTTTAGTATTCAACTAGTCTGACACAAAGCCAATGACTCTCTCCTTTGCCAACGGTGAAATCCAGGTATGTTTGGCACTCTAGCTAGATAAGATAGTGCGGGTATAGTTCAGCTCTTTCCCGTTTCACAAATCATCGTGCCAATCAACGACAACGATGCGGGTCAGCCTACCCTTTCTGGAACATGACATAACCATCGTTATGTTCCATGGTTAGCAATCACAACCATAAAAGTTGGGCCATCTAGGCACACAACTCAACAAAATTCCACTGTTTACTTTGGCAAGCAAAGCAAAACATCACCAATCTAGACCAACATATCTAGATGGCCTTCAAATAGCATTCCTATGCTGAGCTTTTGCCTCTAGTTACTAAATGCAAACAATAATCAGAGATAAAACATATCAACCCTTTGGAGAGCGTCTTTTCTCCATCAATCCGTGAGGGCTTTCATGCAAACATGCTAAATAAGGACTTCATGTGTCCAAGAGGAGAATCGTTACCCTTGGCGTGCATTTCAGAGCCATTGCTTGATCACAATGACTTTTGTAGCGGCTATCCAAGCACTGATACGGTTTCTACATTCCGATTTGAGCTCCAAATCGACTATTCACCGCGGCAGCGGTCTTCCTCCTATAAATAGGCGGCAGCTCACGACAAAATAATAGCTTAATGCTCTAGGTTGGGTGATCAATCTTGGCAAGAGCCCTATTAGAGGTCACATGGGAGTTCGGGCTTCTCTTTCTCCTTTCAGGCAGCGTAAAAGGCATATAATGGAGATCGAGAAGGTTCTTTGTCACAACTCGCATTTTCTCCATATTAAATAATACGTCATAGTATGAGAAAATATACATCGTGATGCCACGCCGTGTAGGGTACAACTGAAGACGTTCAGGTAACCAAGTCCTCACATTTACTCTAATGAAAGAGCATTATGTTTTAAGTTAACAACATATTTATGTTCTTGAATTTTCTGACTGTGTCCCTCGGTCTGGTGGAACAACTAGTCCATAGGTGAGAAAATATAGATTTATACAGCGGAAAATACTAAGCTTGATTCGTTTATTAACCTATATGAGAATGAGCACATAACATAAAATACAATGAGATATGACTTCTTAATTTAGTATAAATAAAGGATATTTTTTATAGCGCTTCAAAGAAGTGTGTTTTATATTTTAAAAGTTATGTCATGCAAACATTTTAGTATGCAACTTTGTATACTTAAAAGTAACAACATGCATCCTAACATAAAACGTTCCCAGAGAGCAAATATAAACAAGCAATAAGTAACAGCAGTAAAAGTAATAAGTAAACTCTCATAAGAAGTATAAGACTATGGGCGTGAATAACTGACATAAACCCATAGAGAAACACTCATTTCTAACAAAACAACTACCTCAACACTCTGAGGTGGAAACAAATGGCCGTAGCAACTCGCATCACCAGATGCACAACTCTGTCAGCTAAACGTGCTACTACTCATAACCCTAGGCATTCAAAAGAAGAACACCTCAGAAGCAAGCTACAAGTGGTGCAAAATAGTAAAAGGAAGACCAACAAACCTCGAAGTGATCGAGGGACAACAAATTGACTGCAATAAAAGTCAGTAGCAAAGCAACAAAAACAAAATAGTAAATCTAGCTGAGCAAGAAAGGGTAATCACAACAACTGGACAGAATAGAGTGCCAAACATCAGAAGTTCATTTATTCAACCTTTTTTATTATTCATGTTATTCATCATTTTAAATGAGACTGATCAGCTTAACAAGAAAGAGTACTATGCCGGGAAAAAGGTCCATAACGAGCAAAAACCTAGCCAAAAAGGGCACTATGCTGAGGGAGAAACCTAAACGCGTACAGACCAATATCTAAAGTAAGGTGTCGGGGATGAAGGTCCACAATGCGCACAGACTCAACCATAAGGCACTGTTCCGAGGGAGAAACCCCAACGCGCACAGACCATCAGAGTTTCCTTTGGTTACATATTAATATATGCAAAGTTTCTTTTATTCAACAAAGTCTAACGAGACTAATGGTCAACAGACTATAAATTGACTCTTAAAGAAGCGGGAACTTCAAAGGGACACTTATAAACTGGGACTTACCTGACGAGATTTCAAAGAGGGTCGACAAATGATTTGGACTTCATAAGTACATTGCAAGGGTTAAGCAAGGCGAGGTACGATCAAAACAACGGGACGCATGAGGTGCCGCAACGATCAAAATGACTCGATAGTTAAATTAGCATGTCAACTACATTTTTTACCAAATCTACAGTATAAAATTTGTAAGAAATGGTTCTAGGTGAAACACACGTCATAATCCAAGACAATTAACTAGCATTTCGAGGATAAAGTTAACTTAAATATGTCAAATCTAAGAAAAATAGCTAAAATTGGAAGAAAAGAGCAAGAGGGAGAGAAAGAACACCACTGGACTCGGTTTCTATTCCAATTGGTCTTCCAATTTACACCATGCCACAAATCTAGCCAAAAGAAGGTGCGGGGAAGCAGAATCTACAAGGATTTGGCCAAAAGAGAGGTTAGGGCGAAAACCCTAACAAAAAACTTCCACGAAATGAGAAATACTTACCACGACCATGAAGATCTCGGCGAGAGC
Organism: Platanthera zijinensis; assembly: GCA_039513925.1. NCBI lineage: Eukaryota > Viridiplantae > Streptophyta > Magnoliopsida > Asparagales > Orchidaceae > Platanthera > Platanthera zijinensis. The sequence goes on along the minus strand of CM077091.1, from coordinate 54,849,928 downwards.
TTTCCGGATCTATGCTCGGTTTACAATTCAGAGCACCGTTGCTCTGACGGCGGGGATCCGAAGCTTCACGAACTTAGAACCCTCGCTGTCACTCTCGCTCTTTAGTTTGGTTTGGATTTAAGGAAGAAGATGAAGTTGAATGGAGGGTGGGAGCCTATTTATCTTTAAGTATATGAATATATATATATATATACATATATATATATTCTTTTGTCTAAACCGGAAGGAGGCGAGCAATTTTGGTGCGGGCGCACGACAAACAGAAATAGAGGCTAAAGATAGGTATGAATCGAAAATTGATCAACATAGAAGTTGTATATCTCGTCGAGACAAACAAAATCCATGTAAACATTTTTAATATGACGCTATTTTGACCCTCAAAACGGCACCCGAAAGCAGGATGAAACAGATTTCTCGGGAGCAGCACACAATTTCTCGAGAAGGGAAGGGGATTTCTTGAGAACAATCTTAGAGTTCTTGAGAACAAACTTCAGGATTTCCCGGGAGGGTTTTTTAGATCTCGAGAACAAGTGTCAGGCATTAACGAAGGAATGCAGATTACTCGAGAGGAAAGAACAACTACCCGAGAACTAATTTGCATGAACAATGATTTTTTGTCCTCGTGAATAGTGGATTTTGCAAATATACACTTGATAAAACTTTAGGGATGAATAGTTCTTTTCATTTTTGAAAAGTGCTTTAATATTATAATAATCATATTTATATGAGTTCAAAACGGAGGCCAAAATGCGTGCCGAACTAAACGAAATTCGCACCGTAGGAGAACACTGACGTTACGAATCCAACGGCAAAGACGAAACCAAAATCTGACAAGCCGTTCTCGAGATATAAATTCTCAAAGTCTACGGCGAACATAAATTCTACAAAACTTCGGAAATTCGCCGAAGCTCGAATATTGCTCGGATCATGACAAAACTTGACGAGCATGCCAAAAATTAATTAATTTAATTTCTTAATGTGAAATTTTCCATTTTCGACAAGGATTCACGAATTTGGCTGACTCGGCCGAATAGATGCGAAAACGCACTAACAACGACGCGTCGTCAACTCCACGATACCGTAACGCCCCTTACGTCATTATGACATCACCAAGAGGATTAATTAATTGTCGAAAAATCAGGGGCATTATAGTCACCCCTCCAAAAAGGAAGTTTTGTCCCGAAACTTGGAACATGAAACGAAACAAGAGGGCAGAGGGAGAGACATGGTAGTGGAATTCATCAAACAATAATTCTAACCAGGGAAGTCTAGGAGAACAGCGGAGGAAGAGATTCTCTCATTGCGGATTCCAATTCCCAAGTTGCACTTCTAGCGTCCTGATTGCATCAGAGAATCTTAACCATCGGAATATTCTTCTTTCTTATCAAACGATCCTAAGTTTCCAGAATACGGACAAGCTCTTCGACATATGAGAGATTAGGATACAACTGGGCTACTGAGTCAATGACATGCTGGACGCTACGAACACACTTTCGCAACTGGCTCACGTGAAACACGTCATTAAAACCAGGGAAAGAATCAGGCAATTAGAGTTTATACGCAGAAACTCTGATGCGCTCCAGAATCTGAAAAAGTCCCACATACTTGGGATCTAGCTTATGGTTCCTTCCAAACTTCTTAACACCTAGCATTGGAGAGACCTTCAGAAATACCATATCCCCAACTACAAATTCCAGATCAACTCTGCGCTGATTTGCATGCTTCTCGTATAGCTCCTTAGCCAACCTCAGCTTCACGAATATGTGTCACTGAAATGCTCATATCCTCCAGCTCTTCCGGACCGAGCAAAGGCCTCTCACCAACTACTACCCAAAATAGGGGAGTTCGACAACGCCTCATATATAAAGCTTCAAAGGGCGCCATCTATAAACTCTCCTGATAGCTGTTCTTGTATGCGAACTCCATCAGTCAGAGGTATTTATCCCAAGCCCCACCATGGTCCATAATATAGCATCTAATCATATCCTCTATGATCTGATTCACTCTCTCCATCTGACCATTCGTCTTAGGATGATAGGAAGTAGAATACCTAAGGTCAGTACCTAGAGCTCCTTGTAAGGTTTGCCAGAAACGAGACATGAATCGGGAGTCTCAGTCTGACACAATACTCGTAGGTACACCATGCAGTATGATAAATTCGTCCAAGTAAAGCTCAGTTATCCTTTCCATAGAATAATCAATTTTAAAAGGCATAAAGTGGGGACACTTGGTTAGTCTGTCCATGATAACCCACACTGCATCATGCCCTCGGGGAGATCTAAGAAAATAGGTTATGAAATCCATGGATAAACTCTCCCATTTCCAACTCGATATTTCTAAAGGCATTAACATACCACCCGACCTTCTATGATCAGTTTTGATACGCTGGCAGGTATAACATTCAGATAAAAATATTGCGACATCATTCTTCATACCTGACCACCAAACAATCTTCTTCAAATCTCTATACATTTTCGTGGAACAAGGTTGATAAGAAACACTTGAACCATGTGCTTCACTGCATATTCTTGCTCGGATGTCCCAAACAGTGGGAATACAATATCTGCTATAGTACTTTAGGGTACAAACGTCATCAATTGAAAATTCAGGTAATTCCCCTTTCTCAGTCCTACTGCGGAGGTGCTTCAAATCAGGATCATCTTTCTGATGTAGCCTAGAGAGAGTAATCAACGAAGTCTCTTCCACCTCTAAGCTACTCGGCCAAGCGCCATTCCCTACAGTTATGTCCATAAGCAAAAAAATCCTTTACAAGGGATTGCACCGAGAGGTTAAAGATATGTGCGGGCTTTTGGCTTAAGGCATTCGCTACTACATTAGCCTTGTCGGGATGATAAAGGATATCTACTTTGTTGTCCGCAACATATTATAACCATCTACGCTGGCGTAAATTCAACTCCTTATGAGTGAAGATATATTTCAAACTTTTGTGGTCCGTGTAGATATTGCATGACACTCCGTATAGAAGATGCCTCCATAACTTCAAGGAATAAATGATGGTAGCAAATTCTAAGTCTTGTGTAAGATAATTCTTTTCATGGACCTTTAGTTGTCTTGATCCATATGCAATTACTTTGTCGTCCTGCATCAACACGCAACCGAGTCCAAATCTTGAGGCGTCCACATAAACAACATACTCTACTCCTTCCAACGGCAATTCCAAAATTGGAGCAAAAAATAGTCATCTCTTGAGCTCTTGAAAGGCTTCCTCACAGCCATCACTCCAAACAAAAGATGCGCTCTTTTGTGTATGCTTGGTCAACGGTGCAGATAGCACTGTGAATCCCTCCACAAATCTTCTGTAGTGTCCAGCCAAACCTAATACGCTCCTTATCTCCTTAGGCGATGTAGGTCTCTTCCAATCCAAGACTGCGGCTATCTTCGTGGGATCTATTGAGATACCGTCCTTGGTTACAATATGTCCTAGGAATGACACCATAGACAACCAGAACTTGCACTTACTAAGCTTAGCATATAGCTTGTGCTCCCTCAGAATAGAAAAGACAAAACACAAGTGTAAGGCGTGCTCTTCTGCATTTCTGGAATATACCAGGACATAATCAATGAATTCAACCACGAACTTATCCAAAAAGTCCTTGAATACCCTTTTCATCATGTCCATAAAAGTTAATGGTGCGTTCGTTAATCCAAACGACATTACCAGAAATTCAAAGTGACCATATCGGGAACGAAAAGCAGTTCACCTTACGTCTGACTCACAGATTCTTTACTGATGGTAGCCAGAACAAAGGTCAATCTTTAAGAACATGAAACTACCCAACAACTGGTCAAACAAGTCATCGATCCTAGGCAACGGATATCTATTCTTATTGGTCACCTTATTTAGCTCTCTAAAATCTATGTACAACCTAATCGTTCCATCATTTTTCTTCATTAAGAGGACTGTGCACCCCAGGGGGAAGAACTGGGTATAGTAAACCATATTGCAATAACTCATCCAGTTAAGTACGCAGCTCCTCTAACTCGCGCGGCGCCTTGCAGTATGGTGCATTTGCAATAGGGCGAGTGCCTGGCTCAAGATCTATGACGAACTTCATCTCTCTCTCTAGAGGAAGTCAACGAAGACTAATAGGAAAGACATCCGAAAACTCACGCACCATAGAAATTTCCTCAACCCGAGGCACAACAGGTGCAGCTTCTAGAATAAAAATGGAAACATGGAAAGAATCTCAGCCAGACTCTAGAAATTTACGAGCACTTGCCGCAGAAATTATTGGAGATTCCTGACGCGTCAAACCATACACGCTCATTGGCTGGACTTTGTTGCCTTTAAAATCCAAGCGCTTGTGCTTGCACTGAATGACTGCATCATAGCAGATAGCCAGTCCATGCCCAAAATCATGTCGAAGTTGTCCAAGTCAAACACCTTCAGATCCACAAAGGGTAGAAAACCACCTAGGAAGATAGAGCATTTTTGGATACCCTAACATGACATCACCAGCTCTCCTGAAGAGAATTTGACGTTTAGGGAAGTGTCTAACTTGTCGAGAATCCAGCGATGTTGGTCTATAAAACTCCTTACCACAAATGAGTGAGTAGCACCCAAATCGAACAGAATGCGCGCCCACTTATTCATCACCTAAACACATTGCACGCGCAACAAAAATGTAGAAACTATAACTCTACCATAAAAGATTACTAGATGAGTCAGAGACTAACCTGAGATCACTTGAGCCGATGATTGGGCTCCCTCCTTGGTCAGCACATTCAACTTTCCTTTTCCCTTGTCCATGTGAGGCGAGGGCGGAGGTAAAGTTTTCAATGGAACTCATGTATTGTAGGCTAGCTCTGCGGGCAATTAGCCCTCATGTGCCCATTCTGGCTGAAGAGGAAACAAGCTCCAGCCTTCTTGTGACAACGAGCCGCATCGTGCCCACTCTTCTACTAATAAGTACAGACAGGGCCTCCCTTTGGTGCTTCCTGGATCGCGTGTATTGAGACTGCTTCTGCGCATCTAGTCTCTTAAAGCACATTTCAAAAGGGTGGCCTGGCTTACAACAGAAGCTACATACTTCCCCTCTATCCTTCTTCGTTGTTGGGCCAGATGCCCTAGTACTTCCACCATCAATAGATTTCCTCTTGTCCTTCTTTACATGCAATCCCCGATTCTTGACATTATCTATCGCCTCAACTGTCAAGGCGACTTCTACTACTTCTGTAAAGGTCTCAGATTTGTGCGCGCTAGCCAACTGCTGGATGTCATACCTCAGACCAGCTAGGAATCGTTTTACTCTGCCTTCTTCGAACGCTACCAGATCTGGGGTGAAATGACTGAGCTTGCTAAACTCGATCTCGTACTCATTAAGATTGAGTTTCCTTTGCTTTGAGTGTAAAAAGTTGTTCATCAGACGGTCTTGCTCGACAGATGGAAAAAACTACTTCTGTTATATACTCTTGAATGCATCCAAAGAGCATCCATCGGCAAGATTCTCCTTTTCTCTAATCCACCAACTCTTCGCAAGTCCTTTGAGCTAGTACGCCACAATCATCACCTTTTGATCAGAGGAAATGCAAGAATAATAAAAAATTTCTTCGACGACAATGATCCAGTCATCCAATGCCATGAAGTTTGCCCTACCATCATATATAGGGGGTCCTAGTTATTGCAAGTGAGAAATGAAATTCATCTCTTGTGGCAGTGCAACTAGGGGTACTATAGAAGTAGGAGGAGTAGGAATAGTTTGACCCATAGCAGGGTCCTGCGCTCTAGTCTGCTGCCCAGCGTTGACAGCCAACAACGATTGTATCTGAGATTGTATGTCGACCATCTGCCTTATCAGGGCCTCATTACTCTGTCATAGCGATTCAATCACTGCTTCACTCTTGGCACTAGAAGTCTCACCCTCCGACTGGGGAGTCGACCTCATCGCAACACGCTTAGCTAGCATTTCTACAGAACAAATGGATATCTAGTCAAAACCTTTCCTAAGACATAACAAACTGGGAAGATATTCCCTTAGCAAAACTATTTTGGGGTCATATTGTATAGATATGAACAAACAACTTATCAAGGACCTAGCTTAAGACACCTAAGCTAGTAAACTTGAATATCCTAACCAAGATCAGATCAGAAACAAATAGAGTCAAATCAGATCGGGAATGAACAGATACATGCTCTTTTTGTTACCTTGCTCTGGGAAACTAATGAAATGATTCTATGCTTCTAACTTGTGCTTATAATATGAATACGTGAATGTTAAGTTTCATTTAAAATCATGTGTGTACATATGTCATCATGCAGATCTTTAACTTGAGGCGTGTTCTTATGCGATGATATGTCATATATGCAGTGCTATGGATTCTAAAAAGGCCTTAGTGTATGTTATGAGTGGTGCACACATACAAAGTTTTGCATCCCATACTACATAATATTGTATGTAATGAAAAAGTATAACGTGCTAATGGGCATCCATGTGATGATGGTTATGCATCCCATACTACATAACCGTCACATGTTGCCACCTTTGGTAGATCCATATAAGAACACATATTATGCATGCCATACTACATAATATGCCTCGTATACTTCTTATCATGCTATGAGTGAAGTGTTCATGCTTTCATCAAGATTTACTGATAAAATATCAGTGTGTATATGCAATGAAATGATACGATTAGACTTTTGCTTAAGGGAAAGTTGTCCGACTAGCTTGCCAAACCAACAAACCATCTTGCAATACCTACCTCTGATACGAACTGTCACAACCAGCATTTTCTCTGTATTAAATAATACGTCAGAGTAAGAGAAAATATGCGTTGTGATGCCATGCCGTGCAGAGGACAACTACAGACGTTTAGGAAACCAAGTCCCCACATTTACTCTAATGGAAGAGCATTATGTTTTAACTTAAAAACATATTTATGTTCTTTAATTTTCTGACCGTGTCCCTCAGTCGGGTGGAACAACTAGTCCATAGGTGCAAAAATATAGATTTACGTAGCGAAAAATACTAAGCTTGATTCGTTTATTAACCTATATGAGAATGAGCACATAACAAAAAATACAATGAGAAATGACTTCTAAATTTTGTATAAATAAAAGATATTTTCTATAGCGCTTAAAAGTAGTGTGTTTTACAGTTTAAAAGTTATGTCATGCAAACATTTCAGTATGCAACTTTGTATACTTAAAAGTAACAACATGCATCCTAACATAAAACCTTCTCAGTAAGCAAATATAAACAAGCAATAAGTAACAGCAGTAAAAGTGACAAGTAAACTGTCATAAGAAGTCTAAGACTATGGGCGTCAATAGCTGACACGAACCCATAGAGAAACAATCATGTCTAACAAAACAACTACCTAAACACTCTGAGGTTGAAACAAATGGCCGCAGCAACTCGCAGCACCAGAAGCACAACTCTGTCAGCTAAACCTACTACTACTAAGGACCTGAGGCATTCAAAAGAAGAATAGCTTAGAAGCAAGCTACAAGTATTACAAAAGAGTAAAAAGAAGGCCAACAAACCTCGAAGTGAACGAGGGACAACAAATCGATTACAACAAAAGTCAGTAGCAAAGCAACAGAAACAAAACAGTAAATCTAGCTGAGCAAGAAAGGCTAATCACAACAACTAGATAGAACAGAGTGTCAAAAATCAGAAGTTCATATATTCATTCTTCTTTATTATTCATGTTATTCATCATTTTAAATGAAACTGATTAGCTCAACAGGAAAGAGTACTGTGCCGGGAAAAAAGGTCCACAACGCCCACAAACCTAGCCAAAAAGGGCACTATGCCGAGGGAGAAACCCCAATGCGCACAGACAAACAATTAAGGTATGGTGTCAGGGATGAAGGTCCACAACGTACATAGACTCAACCATAAGGCACATTGCCGAGGGAGAAACCCCAACGCGCATAGACCATCAGAGTTTCTTTGGTTTTATATTAATATATGTAGAGTTTCTTTTATTCAACACAGACTAACGATACTAATGGTCAATAGACTATAAATCGACTCTTAAAGAAGTCGACACTTCAAAAGGACACTTATCAACTGGGACTTACACGACGAGATTTCAATGAGGGTCGACAAAAGATTTGGACTACATAAGGACATTGCAAGTGTTAAGCAAGGTGAGGTACCATCAAAACAACAGATGCGCGAGGTGTTGAACCTATCAAAATGACTTGATAGTTAAAGTGGCAAGACAACTACATTTGTTTACCAAATCTACGAGATAAAATTTGGAAGAAATGGTTCTAGGTGAAACACACGTTATAATCCAAGATAATTAACTAGCAATTCAAGGAAAAGGTTAACTAAAACATGTCAAATTTAAGAAAAATAGCTAAAATTTGGAAGAAAAGAGCAAAAGGGAGAGAAAGAACATAATATGCCTCAGTTTCTACTCCAATCGGTCTTCCAATTTACTCCACGTCACGGATCTTGCAAAAAGAAGCCGCGGGGAAGTGGAATCTATAAGGATTTTTCCAAAACAGAGGTTAGGGCCGAAAACCCTAGCAAAAAACTTCCATGAAACGAGAAATACCTCTCACGATTGTGAAGATCTCGGCAAGATCTTTCTGTATCTATGCTCAGTTTGCGATTCCGAGCACTGTAGCTCTGACGGCGGCGATCCGAAGCTTCACGAACTTAGAATCCTCGCTGTCACTCTCGCTCACTGATTCGGTCTGGATTTAAGGAAGAAGATGAAGTTGAATGAGGGGTGGGGGTTGGTTCTATTTATCTTTAAGTATATGAATATATATATATACATATATATATATTCTTTTGTCTAAATAGGAAGGAGGCAGGCAATTTAAGTGCGGGCTCACGAAAAACAAAAATAGAGGCTAAAGATGGCTCTAAATTGAAAAATGATCAACACAGAAGTTGTAGATCTCATCGAGACAAACAAAATCCATGTTAACCTTTTTTCCATATGACATTGTTTTGACCCTCAAAACAACGCATGAAAGCAAGCTGAAACGGATTTCTCGGGAGCAGCACAGGATTTCTTGAGAAGGGAATGGGATTTCTCGAGAACAATCTTAGAGTTCTCGAGAACTAACATCAGGATTTCTTGGGAGGGTTTTTGAGATCTCGAGAATAAGTGTCAGGCATTAACGAAGGACTGCAGATTATTCGAGAGGAACGAGCAACTACCTGAGAACTAATTTGCATGAAGAGTGGTTTTTTGTCCTCGTGAATTGTGGATTTTTAAAATATACCCTTGATCAAACTTTAGGAATGAATAGTTCTTCTCATTTTTGAATAGTGCTTTAATATTATAACAATCATATTTATACGATTTCAAAACGGAGACCCAAACGCGTGCCGAATTAAATGAAATTCGCATCGTAGGTGAACACTGACACTAGGAATCCAACGACGAAGACGAAACCAAAATTTGACGAGCCGTTCTCGAGATATAAAATTTCAAAGCCTACGGCAAACATAAGTTCTACAAAACTTCAAAAATTTGCCGAAGCTCGAATATCTCTCGGATCGTGACGAAAGCTTGAGGAGCATGCCAAAAATTAATTAATTTAATTTCCTAATGTTAGGTTTTCCATTTTTGATAAGGATTCACGAATTTGGCCGACTCGGCCGAATAGACGCGAAAACACAATAACGATGATGCACTGTCTACTCCATGATACCATAATGCCCCTTACGTCATTATGACATCACCAAGAGGATTAAATAATTGTTGGAAAATCAGGGGCATTACATTCTACCTCCAGGCAATGCACGGTTTTCTCCGAATTGAACACGCTGGAAAGCTCGTACAGAGCTTTACTTCTTCATCCTCCTTCGGCCCGGGAAAAGAGAAAGAATGGTGTGGAGAAAACGTAAGAGTCTCTTAACAATCTTTGCTTTAAATTCTAGACGGGACGGAACCCTAGCCGTAATATCTAACGTAATTAGAATTGATAATCAAGATCAACCCTATCTCTTATTTTTAAGGTAAAAACAACTACAGCTGGGCCACATAAGGGCCGGAATACACGCATTCGTCCACACCAGTTGACAAATTGACGTGACCACTTGACAAATTCAGGTGACCACTCGTTGAATTTGTCCAGAACACTTGACGAATTTGTTCAGGCCACTCAACGTATTCTTTCAAACCACTCGACGAATTCTTTCAAACCTCTTGAAGAATTCATTTAGACTACTCGATGAATTCATTCAGTCCACTCGACGAATTAACGTGACCACTTGATGAATTCATTCAGACCACTCTACAAATTTATTAAGACTACTCGACGAATTCGTTCAAACCACTCGACGAATTCGTTCAGACCACTCTCGATTAATTCATCTTTAATGTTTTCAGCTACAGAAAACTCGGGGTGTTACAAAACTACCCACCTTTAAGAAATTTCGTCATGAAATTACTCATAAAGAAGTCAAATCAACGGAGTACAAAATATACAAAAATTTATACCTAACTGGAAGAGTTCGGGGAACTACTAAGCATGGTTTGCTCTCGCTCTTATGAAAGTTCCTCACGACCACAGTTGTCCCAACGAACTTTGACCATCATGATCATCTTATTCCGTAACATCTTGATCTCCGTTTCTTCGATAAGAACGGGCTTGATTTTCTTCTTTAACTCACTATCGACCTACACTTGATCCACAGTAATGACGAGTGTATCCTCTCGTATTACCTTCCTTAGCACTGATATGTGAAACACATCGTGCAAACAACTTAGCTCAGTTTAAAGAGATAACTGACAGGCAGCTTCATTGATTCGTTTAATAACCTCAAACGGTCCAAGTTATCTTGGACTGAGCTTTTTCAAGCGCTGAATCCCGGATACACCTTTGAATGGCTTGATTTTAAGATATACCCAATTGCAAATCGTAAACTCAAGATTTCAGTGTCCTGAGCAATCAACAGTCGCTCCCAAATCAAACGTATCATCGAATTTGCATCTTCGACTTCTTTACATTTATAATGTTTAGTTTAACATGTTTCTGCCCAAGCTAAGGGAGTATGACACTTCCTACCATAAAGAGCCTCGAAGGGAGCCATCATAATACCCGCTTGGTAACTGTTGTTGTAGGCGAGCTGAATCATAGAGAGATGACCCTCCTACCATTCCTGAAATCTAGGGCACACATACGAAGCATATCCTCCATCGTCCTGTTGTTCCTTTCGGTCTGAAGATCTGTTTGAGGATGAAAGGTAATGCTAAACTTTAGTTTTTTACCCAACAGTTTGTGGATTAGCCTCCAATCATTCAAAGTGAAACACCCATCTCGGTCAATTACGATGTTACGGAGCACACCGTACAATAGTACTATAATATCAACATAGAGCTTTGCTAGCTTTTCCATAGAATCATCTTTCCGGTTTGAAATGAAGTATGACACCTTCGTCAATAGGTCTACGATCACCCAAACGACATCGTTCCCATGTTGCGATCTCGACAATCCATGCAAAAAATCCATCGATATATTATAAAACTTCCTTTCTGGAATGGGCAAAGACTACAACCTCAAGTCCTGCCACCACATCCTGTTGGTCATGCTGGCGCTCTATCTCCTCGAGCTCCTACGATCATAATCAACCATTAGTCAAAAAGACTAAGTCATTTTGTCCTCGCCTCACCCCCGCAACTCCAAAGCACCGTGTGGGAGGAGAAAAGCAAAGTACAACTAGGCAGTATCAAAATATCAGGTGACTGTGGAACTATTCTATCATGAGTAAACATCTAACATTATTTATATCATTATACTAACAGTTGTATATGAGTAACAAAAGCGAAGAATAGTAAACATTAGAACTTTAAAAAAATGAGTAGTAATAAAAAGTACAATGTAGTAAAGTAAGCAACTACTACAAGGCTACCATCACAAGAGTACCTTAACTTATTTAAATGCTTATACAAACTTATAAGTTAAGGTTTCATGTATTTTAACTTAACATATATAAGAGCTCATACTAATTTATATGATAAGGATCTGTAATATGAATGAATAATACGTATGTATGTTATGATATGATATGCAGGTTATGATTCATACAAGTGCAACTCACTCACACGACTCTGTGATCACAGACCTTTAGTTCCGAATTTTTGGAGTTAGCTGAACTCTATGGTACCACCGTTATGGCTATGACAGCAGTGGAGTGGGCGTCTCCACTCCTAGGCGGGTATACATACTACCAGGCCTAGACCTCCCATATGCCTCTGTATACGTCCCAGGTGCACTCTACAATCTCTGCGTACTAATTGCTGGATATCCCACCATTCCTCATGGTCGGGTGTGCATCTTCGGGGATCGTCCTCTAGACCGCAGTATAAAACAACCAACTGGCCCCTCAAACCCTCACACCTCGCTAGAGTCAATGTACTGCCATTGTTGTGACAATTGGCTCAGTACTAATGACCCACCACTAATTTATTTTTATGCACATGCAAGTTATCTAACCTCGAGCCTCCAGCTCGTAGGGCTAACCCGTCATGATATAAAACTCTCGAGCCTTTAACTCGCAGGGAAAACTCATCCTGATATCCCTCCAACCATACAAGGGTGAGATTGATGTAATGTTCCTTCAATATAGCCTAATAAACTACTCTTGTCTAACTTTAGTTATACTTAGAGACTTAGGGTTAATTTTGGACTTCCCAAGGTCTACCCGGTGAAAGGCTCGCAACAGTACTAGGGAATACGATGGGCTGAAGCTGATGAGTAGTAATTTATACTCATCTATTTGTATAGTTTGAATATCATTTTGTACTTAAATAAGGAATTATTTATGTAAATTAATGAATAAATGGTTTATTTTAAATTTTTTTTTAAATAAAATAATATAGAAAGTAATATCTTATTATCGCAAAAATGAATATATTGAAGTTAAATAAAAATATATATAAGTTATGTATAAAATTAGAAGTAATATATTTAAGTTAACTACAATTTTTTATAATATTAATTATAAATATATAATAAGCCTTATATCTATATATATTAAATATATAAAAATAAATATATGTTTTATAAAATAATATAGAAAATAATTATAAATAATATTTATAAAGTGAATAAATTCTATATAGTTTATATTTAAATTGTGTTTGTGTTTTTGTGGAAATGATCAGCTGGACTAATTGAGTGGGAGCTTTGGTGAGTTTCTTGATTCGCTTGTTAGAATCCAAGCTGCAATAGTTTTTGCACCAATTTATCCAGCCAGCCTAGTCAGCAATCTAGTCATCTTCAAGCTTATCCAGCCAGCTCAGTCAGCAGTCCAGTCAGCTTCAAGCTTATCCAGCAAGCCCATTAAGCAGTCCAGTCAATAGTCGAGTCAGATTCAAGCTTATCCAGCTAGCCCAGTAAGCAGTCCAGTCAGCTTGTATCTTATCCAGCTTCCTAGTCAGCAGTCCAGTCAACAGTCCAGTCAGCTTCAAGCTTATCTAAACATCCCAATCAACAGTCTAGTTAGTAGTCTAGTCAACTTCAAGCTTATCCAGCCAGCCCATTCAGCAGACCAATCACCCATAAGATGATTTTTCAGCTTTTCAAAAAGCTATTTGGCAACTTTTCAAAAAGCTGTTTGGCAACTTTTCCAAAAGTGCTTTTCCAAAAGCACTTATTTTTTTCTCTATAGATAGATGGCCAAGGCTGATGGTTAGAAGAGAATTGGTAGAGTTCCGGAGCTAGTAAAGTTCCTTAAGAATAGCCTTTTAACTTTTGTACTTGTAATCTTTTCCCAGCTCTAGTTTTAGCTAACTTCTTTTTTGTAAAATTTCAACTTTTATAAAATGAGGGAGTTTTTCTAGCCAATCTTTTTTCTTGAGTGACACAAATGAGTGGGTGAGCGGAGAACTTTTTCATTTTCTAGTTCTCTTATTTTCATAACTTATCTTTTATTTTCTGTCGAGGCGTGATTTGTAGAGTTTTTCTTATTTCCTTTTTTCTACTACCACCCCCATCCCGGATGAGAGGCTAAGAAATTTTTAGCGCTTGATTAAGATGGTTGGGACGGATATTATTTCTGCACTTTATATGTCATTTCAATTTCTATTATCACCACTATCCCGATTGACAGGCTAAGTACTTTTTAGCATCAACCGAGATAAGTTGGGAAAGAAATATATTTTTGTAATTCCAACTGTATTTTGAAAATACGTCGTTGTAACGCTCGTTTGAAATAAACATTGGACAGAACATTATTTGAAACTTTAAATGTCTAAATAATAAATTAAAAACTTAAGAATTACCTAAGAATTAAGTTTAGTGGAACCATACAAATCGATATATGGTTTTCACTCATGTAGTTTGTAGCTAGTAGCCGAAAGGATCGTGTCTACGAATTGATCACTCTCGGGTAAAGAGAAACTACGCTTCGTAATCAAAAGAGAAGAACATAAGCCTCCCGAGTTGAACCTTGGAATATTAGTAGGAGTTTAATAGCGGGGTTCACAACGTAAAGCGTGTGTTAAGTTATTTTTGGAGGACAAAAGTTCGACCAATATATCTTAATCTCTGGTGGCTATATCCTCGATAGAGGTGCATTAATATTTAGGGAACCTCCACGGTCAAGTTTTTAATTAAATAAAAAAATTTAAATGTTTCTCAATTATATTCCAAAGTAAATTAAATCGAGGGCTCTCTCCTTCATCTATTTTCAAAACCTAAGAATAGAAATTTTATTTTCACTTTTAAAAACAAAACCCTCAACTATTTTCGATAAAATAATAGTTCCATTCCTTCAAGTAGAGTACTCGACACAGATTCGTGGAAAAATACAACATTGATATTTGAAAACTAATACTATATTATTACTCGATTGGTACGCTTACCTTAATCGCAGTATATAAGTAAAGAGATAAAACGCAACACATAAATTGAATTATCCAATCACTGTTAAAATAAAATAAGAAAAACAAACTTTTTACTCATCAAGTTTTTGGCACCGTTGTCGGGGATCATTTTGTGTTGATATTTGAAATAAAAAGGAATCACTATTACTTTTATCTTTCTTTTATTATTATTATTAAACCATCTATTTTTTATAAAAATAAACAAACCACAAATTCTCTATTGATTACAAAACCTTTGTTTTTATAAAAACAATTTTTAATAAAAAAATCTTTTTGTTTTGTTTTTAATTTTTTTTATATAATAGCTTTTTAGTGCATGACCCGAAGAAACTATCCACTAATCCTAATATTGACTTTGATCTTGAAATCGACCGCACCTACCACAGGCACCTTTGATCTCATGACTAAGAGCTAACATTAAATCTGGAAGAATCAATCAGAACAATGAACGTAGAAGCTATGGAAGACCAAAATCTAATTGCGGTACCGCAAAGAACTATGTCTTATTATGCGAGCCCGAACTTGGATGACACTGGATCAAGTATCGTTCGTCCCATAATTGTTAATAATAATTTTTAAATCAAATCTAGCATAATCCAAATGATTCAAAACTCAGCACAATTTCATGGGTTGCCAGATGAAGATCCTAATTCTCATTTGTCAAACTTCTTAGAAATATGCGCCATATTTAAAATAAATGGTGTTACTGATGATGCCATTCATTTGTATTTATTTCCATTTTCATTACAGATGAAAGCCAAGTAGTGGTTGAGTTCTCTACCATGAGGATCCATCATTACCTGGGCTGATATGACCGAAAAATTCTTAACAAAATATTTTTCGCATGCTAAAACCACTAAATTACGCGCGGATATTTCTTCATTTGTTCAAGGCGAGTCTGAGTCTCTCTATGAGACTTGGTAATATTTTAAAGAATTTTTACGCAGGTGTCCACATTACGCACTGCCAGCTTTGCTCCAGGTATAAACATTTTATAATAGTTTAAATTCTCAAACCAGATAAATGATTGATGCTGTTGTAGGGGGAATGTTGAATAATAAAACCTCGTAGGCCTCTCAAGCCTTGTTTGAGGGAATGGCCATGAATGCCTACCAATGGAATGTGCATAGGTCATGCCCTAATGAACCAGCTAGGCTTTATGAGCTCGATGCTTTTTTCTAATTTAGCACTCCAAGTCAAATATTTAACTAGGAAATTAGCGGGTTTGTCTGCTTCCTCAGCCAACCCTACGTGGAATCCAACTAATAATGTAATAGAAGCACAAGTAAATTATATGGGGAATCCATATCAACCACCTTCCTATGACCCAAATAATAATAAAAATAATAATAATAAATTTAATCCAGGGTTTAGAAATCATCATAATTTTTCGTGGAGTAACCCCAAAAATGCTCAGCGTCTGCCTACTGTAAATCTAATTGGATTTGCACAACAACCACCACCACAATCACAACCACTACCGCCCAACCTGATAGACGAAATCTTTACTAAATATATCATTACAAATGAGTCCAATATTCGGGATCTAACCAGATAAATTAATAAATATGGAAACTAAAATTGGACAGATTTCAAGGATGTTATCTGAACGACAACCTAGAACTTTACCAGGGAATACAGAGCAGAATCTGCGGGAGAATGCCCACTCCATCACACTTCGAAGTGGAAGGGAGGTACATTAACCTAACATAGTAGAATCGGAATCTGAGGTAAGAGTTTCTACCATTCCTCCTATTTCTACCACACCTCCACTTTTTTCTTCTTTTAAACCTTCACCATGTATTTTGCCACCATTTTTACCCTATCTTTCTAAAATAAAAGATGAGCATCAAGACGAGCATTATAAATTTTTTTTACAAATTTTAAAATAAGTACAAATTAACCTCCCTTTCTGCGAGGCAATTACAGAGATGCCAAAATATGCAAAATATCTTAAAGCTTTACTTTCTAATAAAAAGAAGCTCGAAGATATATTGCGAGTTTCCCTTAATGCTGATTGTGCAACAGTTTTATTAAATAAATTACCCGAAATACTAAATTATCAGGGATGATTTTCAATCCCGTGCCTTTTAGGTAATTTATTAATAAAAGACGCCTTAGCAGATTTGGGCGCTAGAATTAATTTAATGTCATACTCGTTTTTAAAAAAATTAGGATTGGGTATTCCAAGCCCAACAAAAATGAGCATCAGATTAGCAGATCATTTAATAAAATATCTGATAGGGATAGTAGAGGATGTGCTAGTAAAGGTTGACAAGTTTATCTTCCTAGAAGACTTTGTCATCCTCAACATCGAGGAGGATGCCGATGTACCTATTATACTCGGTCGCCCCTTTCTCACCACCTCCTACTCTTTAATAGATGTAAGTACCGATCGACTCCTCCATTAGGTCTGAGATGACGAGGTTACTATTAATATCAATCCATCGATGCGGAATTCACTTTCAAACGATGATTCCTGCTTTCGTATGGAAGCCTCTTTTGAAGAATCGGACTTGGCAAATTTACCTTTTTCAAAAAAATAACTTAAAATTTGCCTTTTGAACCCCTGGCATCTAAAGCTTTCAAACAAAACACGTCTTATGAAAAACCACCAACCTTTGAGCTTAAACCACTTCCCGACCATCTAAAATATATTTTTCTAGAAGAAAACTCAAAACTCCCTATTAGCATTTCTTCAAAGTTAAACGATTCAGAGACTTCTGATTTAGTGGAAGTGTTAAAAAACCATCGCCATGCACTTCCATAGCAGATTTCTGATATTCAAGGGATAAACCCCTCATTCTCTACACATAAAATTTTTCTCGAAAATAATCCTCGCAGATCCGTCCAGCCTCAATAATGACTTAATCCTAATATAAAGGATGTCGTTAAGACTGAGGTGATGAAACTTCTGGATGCAGGGATTATTTACCCGATATCAGACAGTACGTGGGTTATCCCCATACAAGTTGTCCCGAAAAAGGGCGGCATAACAGTAGTGCAAAACGCAAATAATGAATTAATTCTAACCTGTACTGTTATGGGTTGAAGGATGTGTATCGACTAATGAAAGTTAAATGATGCCTCCCAAAAGATCACTTTCCACTACCATTTATCGATCAAATTTTGGAGCTGCTTTCTGGCCACTCATATTATTGTTTTATTGATGGTCTATCTGGGTATTTACAAATACCTATTGCCCCCGAAGATTAGGAGAAAACAACGTTTACTTGCCCCTTCTGCACATTTGCCTATAGAAGAATGTTGATTGGCCTTTGTAATGCACCAGCTATATTTCAAAGAAGTATGCTGGCTATTTATGGCAAGTTAGTAGAAGTTGTTATGGAGGTATTTATAGACGATTTTTCGGTATTCGTAGACTAATCCATAAATGTTTAGATAACCTCAGCTCATTTTATTTAACGTCGTGAAGATACGAATTTAGTTTTAAACCGTGTGAAATGTCACTTTATGGTCCGAAAAGGTTTAGTTCTCGGTCATACAATTTCTATCCAGGGAATCGAGGTCGATAAGGCCAAAATCGAAAATATTGAAAAACTTCCCCACTTACTAACGAAAAGTCATACGAAGTTTTTTAGGCCATGCAGGTTTTTATAGACGGTTTATATAAAAATTTCAAAAATTTCAAAACCACTGACTCACCTCCTCGAAAAAGAATCTCCCTTTATTTTTGATAGCAAATGCTTATACGCATTCAATTTTTTAAAAGAAAAACTTATCAATTATCCTATTCTAGTAGCACCAGACTGGTCCTTTCTGTTTGAAATAATGTGTGATGCGAGTGATTATGCAGTATGATCTATATTAGGGCAGTGCGTAAATAAGTATTTTCATCCTATTTATTATGCAAGTAAAACAATTACATCTACATAAGCAAACTACACCACTATGGAAAAGGAAACTACTCGCGATTGTATTCGAGTTTCGATCATATATAACGCTATCTACATTTTAGTTTTTACTGATCATTCTGCTTTGAAATATTTATTAAGTAAAGTCGAAGCCAAACCCCGTTTACTACACTGGATTCTCCTCCTACAAGAATTTTACTTGGAGATCAGAGATAAAAAAGGCGTAGAGAACTTGGCAACTGATCATCTTTCTCGACTTCAGAATGTTGCTATAGATACGCTAGTGGAGGCCGACATTGAGGACAAATTCCCTAAAGAATGCCTCCTCCCCTTCCAAATGATAATGACTTCCTCTACTCGATTTGCAGACTTAGCCAATTATTTAGTTGCTCGAGTCCTTCCGAAAATTTTTTCAAGTCAACAAAAGGAGAAATTCTTTTTTGACCTTAAAAACTATTTTTGGAAAGACCCATTTTTATTCCGAGTCTGTGCGAAACAAGTAATTAGGAGATATATTTCGGGAGAGGAAGGCGTCAAAATATTACGGCACTGCCATGAAGGACAAACCAGCGGACATTATCAAGAAAATAGGACTGCGCGAAAAGTGCTCGAAGCGGGCTTCTTCTGGCCCACTTTATTCAAAGATGCTCGGAAATTGGTAAGCACTTGCAATAGCTGCCATCGGTCAGGTAATATATCTCGTCAGGATGAAATGCTCCAGAACTTATTTATCAAATGTGAAATATTTGATCTGTGGGGTATCGATTTTATAGGCCCTCTACCTCTATCTTTTAAAAATCATTATATTTTAGTAGCGGTTGACTATGTGTCAAGGTTGGCAGTAACGCAAGCTCTCCCCACCAATGTCACAAGAATTTCCATGAAATTTTTGAAAAACTTATTTTCTTGTTTTGGTACGCCTCGTGAAATCGTTAGTGATCACGGTACACATTTTTGTAATGCCTGGTTTGCTAAAGTTTTAGCTAAGTATGGAGTTACTCACAAACTAGCCACCGCTTATCACCCACAAATGAGCGGCCAAGTAGAGGTAGTCAATAGGGAACTGAAGCGTATTCTTGAAAAAGCTATAGCCATCAATCGAAAAGATTGGTCTCTTAAACTTGACGACGCACTTTGGGCTTATCGGACGGCATACAAGACCGATATCGGTTGTACGCCTTATCAGTTAGTCTGCGGAAAAGCGTGTCACCTTCCGGTAGAATTAGAACATCGTGCCTACTGGGCGCTAAAATTTGTAAACTTAGATATCAACTTAGTCGCCGAACAAAGAAAATTTCAACACAATGAACTTGATGAATTGCGTGCCAATGCCTATGAAAGCAATAAATTTTATAAAGAGCGTTCTAAGTATTATCATGATAGAAAAATAAAATTTCCAAAATCTTTTTCACCGGACGATCTCGTCCTTCTTTATAACTCATGCCTTAGACTTTTTTGGGGAAATTAAAATCCCGATGGTCCGGCCCCTTTACTGTTAAAGAGGTTTGGCCATATGAGACTGTTCTTATTTCTCACCCCGAGCTAGGCTCTTTTAAAGTAAATGAACACCGCTTAAAACTTTACCTTATGGGGGACTCTTCGAATAAACAAATGGAATCACACACCCTCCTTAACATATAAATAATTCAAGCTATGCGGCAGTAAGCAAAGCGCTTGTGGGAGGCACCCCATAGTTATCTATTTTTTATTCTTGGTTTTTTTTCTGCAGGTTTTTTTACAGCTTCCCCGACCGCCATAGGAAAGCCTCTTTACTCTTTTGAACTTTAATTTTTGTACATATTATCTTTTGCTTCATACTTATGTGCAACATAAGTATGGGGGTATATTTCCATTCTAAAAACTGTATTTTTACGTATAAGTATTTTCCAAAATATTTGTCTTGCTTTTATGTAGTCTTCTTTCATGTATATATTTCATCAAAAAATAATATATATATATATTCACCTAGGTTTGTAATTTTTTTGTTGTTTTCCTTCTGCACTCATCCAAAACGAAAACAAACTTGTGAAACCCCTACTTCATTTGTCTCTTTCCAAAAATAAATATATAAACTTAAGTTGAGGTATACACAGTTATCTGAAATCCAATCTACTAATCATTTCTCTATCATAAATAGATAAATTTATATATCTGGGGTTAAGTTTAAAAGAATATCTTGTGTAATTTATTTTCAAAAGTTCGATATTTTATTTTGAGTACTACTTCTGGTTAATGATAAATAGAGGCACGTGTATTATGTTAGCCAAACATCTGTAGACTGACAATTATATTTACCTCGCACTTATCAAAATATAGAAATGTTCAAGCTATTATAGTTGCTCTCAAAATATTTTATAATAATTATCTTTGAAACCCCCTATCTATATTGCTTGGCATGTTTTCCTACGCACACAAGCAATTAGGAATATGTGCTCCTAGAAAAGAAAAGATCTTATGTCAATGAGAATAATATTTCGTTCCGTAAACATAGATATCCAATATTGTTAAAAGACTATATGAAATGGAGTATGTGCTCCTATACATATACATTGGGTAAAAATAAAGGTCAAATTCTTCAAAGTTTTTTTTGCTACTGTGGAAAAGCTTTTCCTCAGCAGTTACAAACAAAGCAAGAATATGAAATAAGGTGAGAGGATAAAATCCATCACCTCCTACATCAAAGCCTATTATATAGGACAAAACCAAGTTCGTACCCTATCACACCACTACAAATTGATCTAATTTTGCATAAAATTTATAAAGAGCATAATTAATAGGTTGTCTATTTTCCATCATATCTCTTTCAAGGTACAATTATTATAATTCCAATCTAGGTTTAATACTAATGATTGCAATGTTTCTTGCTATTTCGTTTTCTCAAGAAGTCTTTTGGCTACGAACATTTATATCAGGCTAAATCATTTGCATAATGTAGGAATTAAATCTTTATACTCCTGATCTGTATATGTATCTTCCCTTTATTCAACAAAATGATTGTTGAATTAGAAAATGTATAACTGTTCGTATAGTCGACTCATGATTTTGCTCTGGAAAAGCAAAACATGAGTATGGGGGTATTTGATGAGTAGTAAATTATACTTATCTATTAGTATAGTTTGAATATCATTTTGTACTTAAATAAGGAATTATTTACGTAAATTAAGGAATAAATAATTTGTTTTAAATTTTCATCTTTAAATAAAATTATGTAGAAAGTAATACTATATTATCGCAAAAATGAATATATTGAGGTTAAATAAACATATATATAAGTTATATATAGAATTAGAAGTAATATATTTAAGTTAACTATAATTATTTATAATATTATTTATAAATATATAATAATACTTATTGAAAGATTTGGTTTATAGATCCTAAACAACTAGAGGGGGGTGAATAGGTTCAAATCCAATTTTAACTTAGGAAATTAAAATATTAATCACAACATAGCAAATTTGGCTACAACTATCACAGCACAGGATAAAATAAGCACTGGAAAACACAACACAACATACAGTGTTTTATAGTGGTTCCCCAATTCGTTGGTACGTCCACTCTCCCCCTTCACCTATCCTGCTGAGTGCTGGATTCAGACAAACTTCCTTCCACTAACTCAGATCCTAAGATCTTACAAATCAGAACCAAACTGGTTCCTACAGCTCAGACTTCTTCAAGTCCTACAACTCAGATTCTTCCTAAGAATCCTACCTCAAGCAAACAACCCTACCTCAGCCCTTATCACTAGGCCTATAACTCAGATCATAAAGGTCCTACCTCTAGCACTCAACCCTACCTCAGCCTTTATAAACTTAGGCTTACAACTCAGTGAGATAACTCTCTGACACTCAGATCTATAAAAGATCTTACAGAAAAATTGATTATAAAAGTGATAAATCCTTCACCCAGGTAGAGAGAGAAAGGGGTGAAGGATTCTTGATCAGTTCTTAATTAATCTGACTGCTTAAGATCCAACCTGTCTTAGCTTATTCAAAGCTTCTTGAATCTGAACAAAGTAAGTTTGATCTTCTTGTGAAGTTGGAGATGTTCCTCAATCCAGCTTCCTTCTTCTATTCAGAATTTAATCTTAATTCTTCTTGCAGACTTGTTCAGGATCTGCCTTCTCTTTATGACTTATAGATTTCAATTGTTAGAAAAATGTCAAGTCCTATCTTCTTATATCCTTTTTTATTAGATCTTTTTTTCATTTGATGATAGAACATGTCTTTATATATACCCATCTAAGGTTACCGGTTGATCCGGTTTATAACAGACTTCTGACAGCTCTGATAGATTCAACAACTTTGTTAGTTATGACAGCTATCAAGTCTTCATTCTTGACACCTGATACCTCATTGTACTCTATCTCAGCAGAAAAGCATCGAGACAATACTTCATATGTGTCAACACAAATAGACCATATTTCGACACAATTATTGATGATGTCGACACAGCTCACACAATGTCGACACATCCCTTATTTATCTTCTCGACATAGCTTCTGTAGAATGTGTTGACACAAGTTCTATGTGTCGACATAATAGCTTCTAGTCTCGATATAGTTGGTGTTGATAGAATTCTTGAGTGTATCGACACAAGTTTTGTGTGTCGACACAATTGCTGATGATGTTGACACAATTACTGCTGACAAAATTTCTGTGTGTTGATTCAAATCCTGTGTATTGACATAATTTGGCTTCTGGTGTCGACACATCTCTTTCTTAAGTGTAGACACTTGTACTTAGAATATTTTTCCTGCATTTCTTTAACCTGCACATTTAAACTAAACATCCCATCAAATACACATTGATGTATATCATTGAGTTAAGTGAGGCTTCTTTCAAATCAGGTACACAATTTCCAATATACCCAACAATCTCCCCCTATTTGGAGAAGTCATAACTCTTAGTCAATGATATACACCACTCATAATAAAACAAATATTATGATGTATAAAATCATTACTCTAACAGGGTAATTCATAAGCAGAAATAGCATGTAATATCATCACAAAATATGATAAAATACAGTAACCAAGATCAGTTTTAAATTATAAGGTTTTTAGAATAAAAGATTACATAGTTCTAAACCTAGTCAATCTACTTCTAGGATTGATCAGGCTCCTTGATGATAATTCCTTTGCCAGACTGAATCCTAGCTCGTACATTAGCTTCTGTGTCTTCAGCCAGCTTCTTTCCTTTTAGATCATTCTTCTTTAGCTCTTAAGCCTTGATCTTTTGCCTTTCAAAGTAATGAAAAGTCTTTGGTAAATACTTGCTAGGATCCAAAGAGTTAGCAGGTATCTTCCCAGCTCTAAGGTCTCTTTTGAACTGATATATGTCATCTTGACACTTATGATATTTGCTCCATTCCTGTTCAGAATATCACTTGCCTCTATCATGCATATTTTATTTAACAGCATTCCAAGCAGTAAGAATAATATTCCTGGAGGTTTGACTCCATTGTTCAATATCAAGCTTTAATTCAACCTATTCTCTGAACCTTTTCCTAGACAGCTGAGCTTCTGTCAAAGCATCCCTTGCTCTTTATGCTTCTATTTCTCTTTATAATGCAGCTGCAGGAATGTCAACTTTTTCAAGAATAGCATATGTGCCTCCTGTGGAGGGCTATACATTTGGTGTACTACCTGTTGGATTTCTTCAAAATCAGAAGGGGGATAAATGACTTGGGCTACTTCCTACTGTACCCCTTCAATGTAAGTAGGTTGAATTCCTGGTTCTGCAGTATTATCATCATCACAAAGGTTATCCATTTAGCATGATCTGAGCTTGCTTTGACTAATATTCTCTCCCCCTTTATGACATCTCTGGCCACATGGTCTCTCAGATCATCCTTTTGAAACCTTACTTGATCTGCCAAATAATCTTTCCTTTTTTAAGTAGGTCCCGAACTTCTTCATTTGATCTGAGATAACTTTTTGAGATGCCTGGATTGCTGTTTTGACAGCTGCTAAATCTTCTTTGATTTGCTTTGACACATCAGTCTTTACATCAGTGGCAACACTCCCAAGCTTTCTTAGAATAGCATGATGTGAGTCTTTGAGATTTACATTCATTATGAGTTGATTTTCCAGGACTTAACCTTGTTTTACTGCAATGTATGCTATTTAAATTTTGATCACCTGTTGTTGCTTGGCCAAGTAAACTACAGCATTACCTCCTTTATGGAAGCAATCTGTCATCTTTTTTTTTATTCTAATTGACTTCAAATCTGATGGATTTGATATCCTGGGCCAGCTAAAATTGAAAGTCCTTGTGGGTCTCATCCATATATTTTTCAAGAGTAGTTCTTTGCTCATCCATCTTCACTTGCAGTTGCACCAAAAGTGAATTATACTCTACTACAGGAGCTGGTGTTTGTGGGGCAGTCTTTAAGGCCTTTTTATAGCCTGAGCTCCTCTTCCTGAGCTCCACAAGTTTCCTTTTCTTTACCCTGGAGGCTTCTTAATCTTTAGAGGAATCAGATGAACTAGCTATGTCCACTATGTCTTTTGGACTAGAGGCAATGTTTGGCATCTCCCCCTCAGTTCTTTATCCTTATAAGTGAGGAAATAACTCCTCTAGAGTTACCACTTGTTGCATCTGAACTTGAGGAATAACTTTCTCCTTCTCAATAGATGGATCCCCTGGAAATCAAAGTCCTCTTCCTCTCTATATTAGGAGAGTTTTGTTGTTCAGATTGATTTGTATCAGACATATGCACATTCTATTCTTCTTTCTCAGTAGTAGTGGCTGCAGCATTATTGATTTCTGAAACTATGGTCATTACTTTGTCAGTTGCATTTTCACTATCCAGTTCAACTTCATTTATACCTCCCCCTAAGTCTGAATCTGTGGATTTTCTGGTTCATGGACAATTGTAGTTTCAGTGTTATCTCCCCCTGGAGTTGATACCACCTGGTTTTCTGGAACTTGGATGGTCTCCCCTTGATCCTGAACCTCTTTGTCAGGTGATAGTGTAGGTGATTTACTCTTCCTTGGTTGTTCTTCATCTATGCTGAAGTCAACTTGCTCTTCTGAATCACTAGAGGATTCAGGGAGCTTGGCTGGTGTGTTCTTTTCCTTAATTTTCGTCTGCTATTTTTTTGGTGTAGGAACATCTTTAGTCAATACTCTTTCCCATCTGGATAGGATTCTTAAGTCCATCTTCCTCATGTGATTAATCTTAGAACCAGTAGTCTGATTCATCACTACGGGAATATTGATAGCGAGATACAGGCTTAGTATTCTACTTAGATTAGGTTTCTTGAGACTTTCTTTGATCTTTTCAAATAAAATAGCAGACTAGTCAGTTTTCACCTTGAATATGACTCTGGTCATGAGATTGAAGATATAGGCTGAAATCCAATCATGTCCTCCTGATTTGCACAAAATTACCTTGCCGATAATCTCAGACAGGAATTTGCCCTGGGAATTCATTCCCTTCGTGTTCATTGATGATCCAATCTTGGTAGTGGGATCCAGTCCACACCATTGGAGAGCATCTTTTGTCATGAAAGATGCTATGCCATATTCTTCCTTAATCCTGGGAAGCTGAAGTTTCTTACTTAAACTCTTTTGTGTGAGTTTAACCTTAGTACCTTGGACAGATGATTTAATCTTCATGCCCTTCGAATCAAATGATGTCGATGAGTAGAATTCAAGAACCTCCTTCTTCCATATCCTGTTTGGTTCTGAGACTAGGTACTCTTATCCGTTATCAGTGATTAGGGTAATCACTGCTTTGATTTCTTGTGAGGCAGACTCAAACGCATTGCAAACCAAATCATATCCCTCATTTACTTTGTCATCCATCTGTGGCGCCATGGATGAAAGAGAGAGAAGAGAGTAGACTGTAGATTTTCTTGTCGACACAGGGTTTAGAGTCAAGAGTTCTGGATAGCACAGTCGACTAGATTTTGTTTTTCCTATTTATAGAATTCTTGTAAATGGTAGGTCAAAAGACGCGCCTAAATAATAATCTTATGAGTCTACATAATTTTGCATGTGTCGACATAGACTACTCAGGTCTCGACAAAGAATTGTAGCTGTCATCATGTCTATGTGTCGCCATAGTTGTTTGTGTGTCATCACAGAAATCTTCTAATACAAGGTATCGACAGAGTTGTGTCGACACAAACATTTTCTGTCGACATAGATTTTATTTCTGTGTCGATACATTTTATTCTTTTGTCGACACAACTCGCTGATAGTGTCGACACATTGAGCTTGTGTCGACACCAACTTTCTAATATAGCCAATTTTTGAGAAATTTTGTGCTGACCTAACATTTTACTCTAGGTTTAACATACCTATTTCAATCTTAAAATAATTGAATTTACTTTGATCCAGAGGTTTTGTAAATATGTCAGCAATTTGATTGTTAGTGTTAATAAATTCTAGACTTATGTCTTCTTTTTCAACATGTTCTTTAATGAAATGAAACCTGATTTCTATATACTTAGTTCTGCTATGTGAAACAGGATTTCTAACAATTGATATGGCACTAGTAGAATCACAATATAATGGAGTTCTACTTATCTTGATGTCATAGTCTTCAAGTTGATGTTGTATCCACAACAGCTGAGCACAGAAACTGCCTACAGCTATATATTCTGGCTCAGTAGTGGATATAGCCACACTTGTCTGCTTTTTACTGCTCCATGACACAAATCTTCCACCTAGGAACTGACATGTGCCTGTGATTCTTTTTCTGTCTTCTTTGCAGCCAGCAAAGTCAGCATCTGAATAACCTGTTAGCAGAAAATCTCTATTCTTAGGGTACCAAAGACCAAGATTTGGTGTGCCCTAAAGATATCTTAATATTCTCTTGACAGTAGAATAATGAGTTTTCTTTGGGCAAGCTTGGTACCTAGCACAGACACATGTGGCATAAATGATGTCAGGTATACTACCAGTAAAGTAAAGGAGGGAGTCAATTATCCCACTATACAAAGACTAATCAACAGGTTTTCCTTCCTCATCTTTGCCTATAGGCATACTTAGATCCCATTGGAGTTCTCATGGTGGAGGCTGACTCCATGCCATATTTCTTAATTAACTCCTTGGTGAACTTAGACTGGGATATGGACAAGCCATCATCAATCTGTCTAACTTGGTGTCCCAAGAAGAATTTCAGCTCACTAATGCTTCTCATCTCAAACTTCCCTTGCATAAGTTTGGCAAACATTCTACAAAGGTTTTTTTCAGTTAATTCAAAGATAATATCATCAACATATATCTGGACTAGGATGATCTTGCCTTTTGATTACCTAAAGAATAGAGTCTTGTCAATTTTCCCCCTTGAGAATTTATTCTCAATGAGGAAGGTAGACAGAGTTTCATACCAAGCCCTAAGGGCTTATTTCAATCCATATAGAGCTTTCTTAAGCCTATAAACATTGGTATAATAAAGAGGATCTACAAAACCTGAAGGTTGTTAGACATAAACCTCCTCTTTTAAGTCACCATTCAAAAATGCTGACTTTACATCCATCTGAAATACCTTGAACCCTTGGTAAGCTGAATAGGCAAGGAACAACCTTATTACTTCCAACCTTGCCACTGGGGTAAATGCCTGGTAAAAGTCTATTCCTTCTTCCTGCCTATAGCCTTTTGCTACTAGTATGGCTTTGTTCTTGAATACAATGCCATTTTTATCTTACTTGTTCCTGTAGATCCACTTAGTCCCTATGACATTGTGATTCTTTGGTTTAGGAACCAACTTACAGACTTTACATCTTCTGAATTGAATCAGCTCTTCCTTCATGACATCAATCCAATTTGGGTCTTGTATAACCTCTTCAAATTTCTTAGGTTCCATCTAGGACAGGAAGCTTGAACATAGAACTGTGTTCATGCTCTTGCTTCTGGTCAAAACTCCATGTCTTGCATCACCAATGATTTGGTGTGCAGGATGATCCCTCGGATCTCTTATTGCTGGAGGAAATATGTCCACCTCTTGATTTTCTTCATTGTCTTAACCAAGTTGTACTTCATTGTCTTCATCTTCAACTTCCCCTAGACAGCATCCATCATTTTCCCTAACTTATCTCATAGGTTGGTCTTCACTAATGATTAGCTTGTCCATATTATCTTATAACTATATAGATCTAGAAGAAGTGCTTGACAGCTCATAGTTAATTAACATAGATTCATCAAACACTACATGAACAGATTCTTATACAACTTGAGAAGTCAAGTTGTATACCCTGTATGCCTTACTACTATTTTTGTACCCAACAATTATCCCTTCTTGGGATCTGGCAGCAAACTTTTTTAAATAGTGCTTTCCATTATTAAGAATATAACACTTGCTACCAAAGATTCTAAAGTAGGCTAAATTTGGTTTTTTGCCTTTCATAATCTTATAGGGTGTCTTCTTGTGGCTTTTGCTGATGGAAGCTCTGTTGAGAACATTACAAGCAGTGTTTACTACCTTAGCCCAGAAATATTCTAGGAGAGAAGTATCACTTAGTAGTCTTCTACTAGCTTCAATAAGATTCCTATTATTTTTTTCAGAAATCCCATTTTGCTGGGGAGTTCTAGGTGAGGTGAACTCTTGATGAATCCCAAGTTCTTCACAGAACCTTATCATGCATTCAAATAGAAATTCTGTCCCATGGTCACTTCTGATTTTGACCACTAAGTTGTTAAGTTCATTCTGAATTTGCCTAACAAAATTCTAGAATATAGTAGGGGTTTCAGATTTCTGCCTCAGAAAGAAAACCCATGTAAATTTAGAATAGTCATCCACAACCACAAATGTATAAGCTTTCCTACCTATACTATGAACAGACATAGGACCAAATATATCCATATGCAAGAGGTATAAACATCTCACAGAATCTTTGGTATCATGGCCATGGAAAGAGGTCTTGGTCTGTTTGCCCTTTTGGCAAGCTGAACAAACACTCTCTTAATGCACTTTACCTGAGGAGCATTCCTCTCTAACTCCATACTAAAGAGTTAGCCTCGCTCAGATCTCGCCTGTTTCCCTTGGGAAGTTCCTCAAACTTCGCTCAGCTCGCCTATCTTTGACTCATAACTGAAACCATTACAAGGGCTGCCTCACCGCTCCGTGGGGGCTAGATTTTCGATAGCTTGAACGCGGTAGACTTTTCACCGCTCGACATACAAAAGAAAAAAGACGAAAGGTCCAAGTCTTCGAAGCTGGTAACCATGGAGATCGGATTCACGACTGACGACGCCCTGTGTACTGTAAGCAAGTTACTCCACCAAGAGAAGTGCGAATCCATCAAGCAAGGGCATCCCAGTAGCATTAGCTAGTTATATGCAAATGACAGCCAAGGAAGGAAAGAAAGAAGACTGGAACCGATGTTCCAGATCAGTACAAATCGCACTGAGTTCTCTCGTTTGGTGTGGGCATTTGTTGAAGTGTCATTGTTGTAAAAAGTCGATGAGAAATGAACTCCATCAACCTTTTGGTCTCCTTTCAGTCGACCCCTATGCTCCCTCCGTTAGTGGACAAGGGTTTTCAGCGGAGTTAACTAAGAGCGCGCGTACACAACATAACAAAGCTAGCCTCTTTTGCCATTGGACACAATGAGATGCTTTCTCACCTGCAACTAGATAAATAGGAGAGTTCTTACTCTCACATCCAAAATTAAGACAGTAGACATTTCCATTCCTAGTGCCTGTCAGAATGATCTCTTGATCATTTGACCTTCTTATTTGGCACACACCCTTGAGGAAAGAAGTGTCAAAACCAAGATAACTTAGTTGGCTTGTGCTTATTAGGTTATATTTCAGACCTTTCACATAAGCCACTTGGGTGATATATAGTGATAGAGCTATTGGAAATGTTAACAAACCCTTTGATGACCCCCTTTTCAGATCCACCAAAGATCACTTTGGGTCCATTTTCTATGGGAGAGTAATCATTCAGCATCCTTCTTGTTCCATTCATGTGCCTGGAACATCCACTGTTGGAGTACCATATTGGTGTATGGTCACTTAGACTCACCTCCATCAAATAAAATTACCTATCGTTAGAACCCCAATTGTTATTGGGTCCTAGGTTCAAGTTAGCTTGGAATTTGTCATGCTTGCCTATAGCCTTTTTGACAGGTATGCTAGCATTTTTCTGGACACTAGCATTGTGCCAACAATCATTGGCATAGTGTCCCACTTTGCCACAACACCAGCACTCATATCTGTTATACCTTCTTTTAAGTACAGGCGTAACAACATTACTGTTAGCAGTCTTTTTAAGTGCTGGGGTTTGTGCATCAAACACAGATGATTCCTTAAGGACATGGTGTTTGCTCATGGGCTGCCCTAATAGCAATTGCACCCTTGCCATCCTGATCACCATGCTTATAGTGACCATATGTAATGTCATGATCATACCTGTTTGTAGGCTGCATAACTTTCCTAAAATAAATAGGGGGTTTGGAGGCTAGTGGCTTAACTGGGGCTTTGCCTTTTCTTTTGGAATTAGATTCCCTTGTTCTTCCCTTGAAACCTAATCTTGTCTTACCCTTTTGGGAGATGAAGTTATCAATTAAGGGTAAGACTGACTTTGGCTTTGAGAATTTAGCCACATGATCCTTCTCTCTTTGAATTCTGACTTCTAGACTCTTGATGTGATAATTTTTGAAGGTAATTGTACTCTTCTGAATAACAGTTATGTTTTTCTGTTTAGCAACTTCATTAAACTTCAAATCAAGTATTTTTGCTGAATCTGATGCAGCAATTTAAGAGATGCAATTTCCTTAGCCTATTTTTTGACAAAGATTCTGTTTCTCTTAAGAGCTTGCAACTGACAACCATACTCTTCAATTAGTTGATGAACATACCCTTCAGATTCAGAACCATCCTCATCTCTTGATGTAGATG
The DNA here is from genome assembly GCA_039513925.1 of Platanthera zijinensis. Classification (NCBI taxonomy): domain Eukaryota; kingdom Viridiplantae; phylum Streptophyta; class Magnoliopsida; order Asparagales; family Orchidaceae; genus Platanthera; species Platanthera zijinensis. The sequence goes on along the minus strand of CM077091.1, from coordinate 54,818,364 downwards.
CTTCTGATTATGATCCAGTATAATAAGCAGAAACTGAAGATAGATTGTTTACCTTACTGGGACTAGGCTGATCCTGGCACTGATCTTCCTCAAACAAAGCCATCAGCCCTCTGCAATGATGATCTTCAATCCCATTTATAGAGTCCAGCATTTGCAAGAATTCAGATTCTACTGAATCCTCTTTAATAGTGAACAATCCAATATATGCTTCGACTTCAGCCTCTTCTCCAGATTCTGATGATGAGGAGTCAGTCCAACTCTTTTGCTTCTGGGAAACAAAGGATAACTCCTTCTTGCCCTTTTTTTGAAGCTTCTTCATATCATTAGATTCCTTTCTTTTATCAGGACAGTCAACTATGATATGTACTAGCCTGTTGCAACAATAACAAACAATTTTAGAAGAAGTTTGTTTACTAGGATTAGAGCCATACCTGTCATCCTTAGATGTTTTCTTCTTCTTGTAATTGTCATCCTTGGAGGAAGATGAAGATGGCTATGTACTCCATTTCTTATTCTTCAAGAACCTTTGAAACTGCCTTGTGAAGGCAGCGAAGTCTTCATTAGAGTTATGGCTGTATGAAGTGTTAATGTAAGTATTTTCTGATTTAACTTTAGCAACTCTCCTGGGAGGAGAAGGAGACTTTCTCCTGCCCTTTCTTGTGGCTTCAGCCTTGAAGGCTACTGACTTCTCTTTATATTCAGACTTATTGCTTTTCTCCTCCTCCTTTCTGGCAGTGAGCTGCATCTCATATGATAACAGTTTTCCAAATAAGGTTGGTGGAGGTGTATCAGCAAGCCTGAACACCTTTCTAATGACACATATTATAGTATCCAAGTCCTTAGTTAGTGATCTGAGAAACTTGTCATTTAGTTCATATGTGCTAAAGACTCTTTTATAGGTCATTAGCTCATTTACAATTCCAAAGAATTTCTTATAGCATTTAGCTATGCTATCTGTCTTGGCTTGTCTAAAACTCTCATATTATTGATTTAGCAAGGACTTTCTATCCTCTCTTACTTCTTATGTTCCCTCAATGTAGAAAATCAAAGTGTCCCACATCTCCTTGGAGGTTTTGCAATGGACCAGATTCTGGAATGTAGAATCATCTATAACACTCACAATAATGTTCTATGCCCTTTTGTCTAAGGTTGCTAGGATTATCTCCTCCTTAGTCATTTCAGAATAACCTTTTGGAGTCTTGAGGTTGTCATCAAGAACTGAAATGTTCATAAGAATAAATGACCCTTATAATTCTGTGATGTAAATTCTTGGATCAGATGCTTCCATGAACAATCTAACCCTCTCTTTCCATATGCCAAAATTGTCTTTCCTACAGATATGAAGTTTCATGGATCCAAGTTCCTTCTGATTTTCACTTGAACCCATTCTGGTTAACAGCTAACTACCTTGGAGGTCAACTCAGATTGTTAGGTCTATATTTGAGTTAACCTCCCTCTGATAGCACTTGAAAAAATTGGTTTATAGATCCTAAAAACCTAGAGGGGGGAGGTGAATATGTTCAAATCCAATTTTAACTTAGGCAATTAAAATGTTAATCACATCATAGCAAATTAGGCTACAACTATCACAGCATAGGATAAAACAAGCACAGGAAAACACACCACATCACACAATGTTTTATAGTGGTTCCCCAATTCGTGGGTACGTCCACTCTCCCCCTTCACCTTTCTAGCTGAGTGTTGTATTCGACCAAACTTCCTTCCACTAACTCAGATCCTCAGATCTTACAACTCAAAACCCAACTGCTTCCTACAGCTAAGACTTCTTCAAGTCCTACAACTCAGATTCTTACCAAGAATCCTACCTCAAGCAAACAGCCCTACCTCAGCCCTTATCACCATGCCTACAACTCAGATCACAAAAATCCTACCTCAGGCACTCAGCCCTACCTCAGCCATTATAAACTTAGGCTTAAAGCGCAGAGAGATAACTCTCCTACACTCGGATCAATAAAAGATCTTACCGAAAAATTGATTATAAAAGTGATAAGATCCAACCCCGGTAGAGAGAGAGAAAGGGGTGATAAGATCTTTACCTTCACCTAGGTCGAGAGAGAAAGGGGTGAAAGCTTCTTTATCAGTTCTTGATTGATCTGACTTCTTAAGATCCAACCTGTCTTAGCTTCTTCAAAGCTTCTTGAATCTGAACAAAGTAAGGTTTATCTTCTTGTGAAGTTTGAGATTATCCTGAATCCAGCTTCCTTCTTCTATTCAGAATTCGATCTGAATTCTTCTTGCAGACTTGTTCAGGATCTGCCTTCTCTTGATGACTTATAGATTTTAACTGTTAGAAAAATGTCAAGTCCTTTCTTCTTAGATCCTTTTTTCTTAGATCTTTTTTTTGGTTTGATGATAGAACATGTCTTTATATAGACCCATTTGAGGTTATCGGTTGATCCGGTTCATAACGGCCTTCTGACAGCTCTGACCAATGCAACAACTTTGTTAGTTATGACATCTGTCAAGTCTTCAGTCTTGACACCTGATACCTCATTGTACTCTATCTCAGCAAAAAAGCGTCGAGACAATACTTCATATGTGTCAACACAAATAGACCATGCGTCGACACAATTCTTGATGATGTCGACACAGCTCACACAATGTCGACACAACCCTTCTTTATCTTCTCGACATAGCTTCTGTAGAATGTGTCGACACAATAGCTTCTAGTCTCAGAATAGTTGGTGTTTATAGAATTCTTGAGTGTGTTGACACAAGTTCTGTGTGTCGATATAATTGTTGATGATGTCGACACAATTGCTGCTGATAAAATTTTTGTGTGTCGACACAAGTCCTGTGTGTCGACATAATCTGGCTTCTAGTGTCGATACATCTCCTTCTCAAGTGTCGGCACTTGTACTTAGAATATTTATCCTGCATATCTTTAACCTGTACATTTAAACTCAACATCCCCTCAAATACACATTGACGTATATCATTGAGTTAAGTGAGGCTTCTTCCAAATCCGGTACACCGTTTCTAATGTACCCCCAATTATATGTATATATTTTAAATATATAAAAATAAATATATGTTTATACAGAAATGATAAGCTGGCCTAGTGGAGTGGGAGCTTTTGTGATATTCTTGAGGTCATGGGTTTGAATCCAGGCTGCAACAGTTTTTGCACCAATTTATCCAGCAAGCCCAGTCAGCAGTTCAGTCAGCTTCAAGCTTATCCAGCCAGTCCAGTTAGCCTCAAGCTTATCCAGCCGCCTAGTCAGTAGTCTAGTCAGCTTCAAGCTTATCCAGTCAGTAGTCCAATCATCTTTAAGCTTATCCAGCTAGCCCAGTCAGCAGTCCAGTCACACATAAGTTGATTTTCAACTTTTCCAAAAGCTGTTTGGCAACGTTTCCAAAAGATGTTTGGAAACTTTTCCAAAAGTTCTTTTCCAAAAGCACTTATTTTTTTCTCTATAGATAGATGGACAATGCTGATGGTTAGAAGAGAACTGGTAGAGTTCCGGAGCTAGTAAAGTTCCTTAGGAATAACCTTTTAACTTTTGTACTTGTAATCTTTTACAAGCTCTAGTTTGAGCTAACTTCTTTTCTATAACATTTCAGCTTTTATAAAATGAGAGATTTTTTGTAGCCAAAATTCTTTTTTGAGTGACACAAATGAGTGGGTGAGCGAAGAACTTTTATATTTTCTAGTTTTCTTATTGTCATAACTTAGCTTTTATTTTCTGTCCAGGCGTGACTTGTATAGTTTTTCTTATTTCCGTTTTTCTACTACCACCCCCATCCCGGATGAGAGGCTAAGAACTTTTTAGCGCTTGATTAAGATAGTTAGGACGGATATTATTTCTGCACTTTTATATGTCATTTCAATTTCTACTACCGCTCCTAATCCGATTGATAGGCTAAGTACTTTTTAGCGGTCAACTGAGATACGTTGGGAAGGATAGATATTTTTGTAATTCCAACTGTATTTTGAAAATAGGTCATTGTAGCGCTCCCTTGAAATAAACGTTGGATAGAACAATATTTGAAACTCTAAATGTCTAAATAATAAATTAAAAACTTAAGAATTACCTAAGAATTAAGTTGAGTTGAACCATACAAATCGATATATGGTTTTCACTTATGTAGTTCGTAGCTAGTAGTCGAAAGGATCGTGTCGATGAATTGATCACTCTAAGGTAAAGAGAAACAACGCTTCGTACTCAAAAGAGATGAACGTTAGCCTCCCTAGTTGAACCTTCGAATATCAGTAGGAGGTCAATAGTGGGGTTCACAACGTAAAGTGCGTGTTAAGGTATTTTTGGCGGACGAAAGTTCAACCAATTTATCTTAATCTCAGGTGGGTGTATCCTCGATAGTGGTGCATTCATATTTAGGGAACCTCCGCGGTCAAGTATTTTAATTAAATAAAAAAAAATCCGAATGTTTTTTAATTATGTTCCAAAGTAAATTAAATTGAGGGCTCTCTCCTTCATCTAATTTCAAAACATAAGCATATATATTTTATTTTCACATTTAAAAACAAAACCCTCAACTCTTTTCGATAAAATAATAGCTACATTCCTTCATGTAGAGTACTCGACACAGATCCGTGGAAAAATATGACTTTTATATTTGAAAACAAATACAATATTATTACTCGATAGGTACGCTATACTTTATCGCAGTATATAAGTAAAGAGATAAAACACAACACATAAATTGAATTATCCAATCACCGTTAAAAGAAAATAAGAAAAATAAACTTTTTACTTATCAAAAGCCCAAATCCCCCTTTCTAGGACAGTTAATTTTATTGGTGACTACCCGTTATTGATAACCCACACTCGTTCTTACTCTTGAGTAAACCTAAAGACTTAAAGATCTTTTAGGAGTGACAATCTTTCGTCAGACTCCGGTTTAGCTAATTCTCTAAACTATCGTGCACACTAACACTTACACCATGTAGTGATATGCATGTATCTAAATCAATTAGATTCTACTACCTTGAATGTCATACCCAGCAAACCCTTATGCCTCCGTCTTATAGACGGTGCGAACTCAAAAACCATTAAGTGAGGTGTAAATCTACTCGTAATTCCTCATGAACCAAAAACACTTCCAATGATGCGCCTTGACCTTATTCATGACTTTAGGGGGTTGGGTAATATTTTCATGTGGTTTAGTTGACCTAAACACTGTATGTAAATTTTACAAAATGCAGCCCAAGGTTCTAACCTTAGTCGATATGAGGCAACTTCCAATTCTTTGGGCCAAAGGCGTCCAAATTTTTATCATGGGTTCATCATGTGATATTTAGTGAAAAGTCAGAAAATCCCAACTTTCCTATTTACTTTTGGCCATAATTAAAATTATTTAATTTTGTGACCTAAGTCACATTAAACATGAACTACTAAAACCAGTGGTCTTCTAAGTCTAAATATTTATCTATTATTCATCATGGCATAAAAAGTCAGTGTAAAAATTTTCACAATTATCTATAGAGATTTGACTTAAGATTTCAACCATTTAAGATATTTTCAAAAATGCCACTATTCATTTAAGTACCATATGTACTCATCCAAAAATTCTAAGAAACTTTACAGAGGTTCATAGTACTAAAATAATGGACGAATAAAAATTTAAGAATTTTCCAAGTCATATTTGTCACCATTTCCTATCATGACATAATGTGTGCTATATTTAAAATAAATTGAAACTATAGGATTTTATATTCCAAAAATATTAACTTCTTCATGGATGATGTATTTCATTTCTATAAACTCCTAGACTGAGTTTCATTGATATGCAATGAGTCAAATGGCTTAATTTCCCATTTTTACCCTTTTTGCTAATGGCACGCCAAATACAATTATACCTTCATCTTGCAAGTTGGATTCACCAACATGCAAAGGTCCGAATGACGTCAAATTTTTACCAGGGTCCTAATATGACTTAATGGACATGCCACCCAAATTTGGGGTCTTTAGTAGTTGTCAAACTCCCTAAATCACATTAATTAGATAAATCAAATTATGAACAAAACTATAGAGAAATATTTTCAATTTTTGGACACAAGCTACATCTAGTACATACACATGTATGGTCCAAATTTCATTACTTGTGGAGTTGTAATCTATCATATATACACATTTTAATTTCTGACCAAGGCTAGGAAAAGACCTAGGAAAATCAAAATATTGGGGGCTACAGTGCTTCAAATGACTTAATTAAGGTTCCAAATTAAAGGTAAGCCAAAGGGCTACATTTTCCATGTTGGAAACTGTTTCTGAATCTGGCCAAAAAGGGCCTAAATTTAACATGCAAGTCTCTATAATATTTTAACTAATTAAATAATGGTCTGCATATAGCTGATCAAGGATCAAAATGGACGGCATCGGGCCATCTTCTTCCTTGAGCTGGTGGCTCTAATTTCCCCGAACATGGCCACCTTGATCTCCAAATTCCATCTTCTTGGGCCACCACCACCGTCGTCTATCATGACCACCACCTTCATTGAGGTGGTGGCTTGCGTTTCCCGATGACATGGCCGCCGGAGGCAGCTCCTCTAGCGAACCCGAGCAAGAAGAAAAGCTCTGCATTTTCTCATTTTTCTCCATGGAATCAGGCTAAATTGAACGCGATATCTCTCCTAATCAATCTAGAAATCTAGCACAAGGGGAGGGGAGGAGAGACAAGCCTGTAGATTGGCTTGGCAGTGGGTGTGGTGGCGGTGTGCCATGGCCGACTACTCCTCCGGCGATCTAGCTCCTAAGCTTGTTTCTCCACATAAAGCCTTGATCCATACTTGATTTCCACTCCCCTGGGCTCACTAAAGCTAATGGGTGAGTCAAAATGGAGTGGGGAAGGATACATAATGAGATACCATGAAGGGGTGGCTGGCCATGAGCTTTGGATGCTCTTCCTTGGCTCCAAGTGGCCACCACCCCCTAAATCCTGCTGGAAATGAGTTGGGAAGCTCATTGGAGGTGTCTGGCAGATAGGAGGATGGACAAGTGGCCTCCATCCCTATCTCCTTAACTTGGGGAAATTTCCAGTTTACCCCTATATATGTCACTATCCTCCAAAACTAGAGGGTAGGGGTTGTAATTGAGCTAATGGGCAGTTGATGGGCCAACGTCTAAGGCCTTAGCCCAATAGAATTGGGCTTAGTGCCTTAATTCTTCATTTAGGCTTAATGTTTACCAAGGTTGACTTTTAGGATTGACTAGGTCAACATAATTAGTGGGCTGGCCCAAATGAGTGTCATGATCCCTATGATACCACACAACATTGGTTGGGCCAATGTTATGCCCCACATAGCTAATTTAACATATGTATGTGATATTTGACCAAATAAGAGTTTTGGTTGACTTTGGTCAAATTGGATTAATGGGTGACCATGTGATGGGGCTTCATTGTCCCATGCACTCCTATTAGGGTTTGGAGTTTAGTGGTGGGGTCAAATTGACCATGTGATGCCTAATTGAGCCACTTCGGGTTGAATTGATCCATGTTGATCCTAAGGGCAGTTTGATGAAATTGTCCAATTTGGTGACCCTATGATGGCGCTTTTAGGTCACTTGGGTTTCCTTTATGGTTAGGGACCCATTGGCAAGCTCAACATGAGGTGGTGAGTCCAATTTTAAGTGAATTGGCCTAGGTCTACTTGTTCACTTTTGGGGTGCTTATAACAAATTTTCTTATGTCCAAGCTAACCTAGGGTCAAACCTTGACCTCTACTCACCACTCAAGTCTAACCCTAACCCAAGGAGGTTTAGAAGGAAATGGGATGTTACAAATCCCAATAAACAAAAAAAATAATTTCTTCCCCGAAATTCAAGTTCGGGTCTACGGGGTTCTAAACATAAAGTAATTTAGAAACTTTCAAAGATTTTTAAGTTATACCTGAGGTGAATAGTTTCGGATATCATTGTTACATGAGGTCCATGGGCTCCCAAATGTGCTCCTCCTACCCATGATTTGACCACAAAACTTTGACCTAAGGAACACTCTTCTTTCGGAGACTCGGACCGCTGTATTGTCTATCTGGATCGGCTCCACACGAACTGATAAATCATATGCTATTGGGCCTACTGTAGCTGTGATTTGATGTTCTGGTAGAAGCAATGCTCTCTGAAGCAAGGAGATGTGGAAGACGTTGTGCAGGTTCTCTAGATCTGGAGGTAGCTCCAACTGGTAAGCCAAAGTACCTATCCACTCTAGGATCATTTATGGTCCAATAAACCGAGGGTTGAGCTTCTTATGCCTCTGCACCCTCAAAACTCTGTGCATCGAACATATATTCAAGAACAATATGTATCCCACCTTGAACTCAGCCTTCCGATGCCTCGCATCGTAATACTTTGCCTGCTTGCTCTGTGCTTCTATCATCCGGTACATGATCAGTCGTATGTGCACGTACGTATCCTCAATGTAATCGGATCTTAATTCCCTTGGATCCTCATCCTAGACCAAAGATAGTAGAGTCTGACACTTTATCCCATACAAGGCCTCATACGTTGTCATCCCAATGCTCTCCTGGAGGCTGTTATTATTGGGAAACTCTATCAGTAGCAAAAGCCTCTCCTAGGACTTCTTGGTATCTAGGATACATAAATGTAAGTTTAGAGGTGGAAAGCGGTGCTAAAAGAATGTTTAGAACTGAAGTATGTATGTACTGCTCTCAACTCCCTAGAAGTGAACTGACCATCATGATCCGAGACAATCGATCTGGGCACTCCATGGTATAAGACAAACTGCTACACAAATAATCTCACCAAAACTACAACCAGGGTATCCTTCCTGACCGGAATGAATCTTGCCACCTTGGTCAATCTATCAACGATCACCCAAATAGAATCATGCCCAGAGGGGGAGCGAGGCAACCCGTGTATAAAATCCATGGCTATGTCCTCAAATTTCCACTCAGGCACCGATAATGGATGTGGAAGTCCTCCTGGGCTCTTACACTCTGCCTTCACTCGCTGGCAGGCCTCGCAGTGTGTCACAAAATATATGATCTCCCTCTTCATCCTGGGCCAGTAAATGTCCTTTTGCAGGTCTGCTGACATCTTGGTGATCCAGGGGTTCACTGAGTACTGCGTGCAGTGTGCCTCCCTGAGTATGTCCTCCCGGATCCCCCCTCCTGCGGGTATATAGATGCGGCCACAAAAGTGAATGAGGCCATCACATAGTGTCTACTCCTCTAACTTTCCCCCTTCCAGGGCTCTAAATATAGGCTCCAAAGTTTTGTCCTATCTCTACTGCTCCCTAATACGGTCTCATATATCACATATAATGCTCAGAGAGGCCAGTATACTCTTAAGTCCTCTGGCTCTGCCATAGAAACCACGGTAATATTCATATCCTCCAGCATTTGTATCAACTCCATAGCCATAACTCGGGGCTCCGGTCCAGTAATGATGGCTCTCCTGCTTAAAGCATCTGCCACTGAGTTCGCCTTCCTCAGGTGATAGTGCATGGTATATTCGTAGTCGCATAAAAACTCTAGCCATCTCCTCTAGTGTAGGTTCAAATCTTTCTATATATCGATAAATTTGAGGTTCTTGTGATCCGAGAATATATCATAATGAATTCTGTACAGATAATGTCTCCATATCTTCAAGGAAAACACAACTTCCCTAAGCTCTGAATCATGTATCGGGTAGTTATGCTCGTGCTTCTTTAGTTGCCTCGAAGTGTATGCTATCACATGACTATGCTGCATCAGAACTGCACCCATGCCTTGGTATGATGCATTGGTGTAGATGTGGAATCCTTCCTTCCCAGATGGAGGTGCAAGGATGGGGGAAGAGGCCAGTCTGTCCTTCAACTCCTGAAATTTCGCCTCGCATTTCTCTGTCCTAGTGAATGTTGCATCCTTGTTCGTCAAGGACGTGAGGGAAAGCTTTATCCTTGATAATCCATCCACGAACTTACTATAGTTGCTTGCTAACCCCAAGAAACTACGGATATCTGAGGCCAACTTTGGCCGCGGCCAATTTTTCACAGCTTGCACCATGGCCAAGTCCACAGACAAACCGACTCCACTGATGGTGTGTCCTAAAAAGTCTACCTCCTATAGCCAGAAGTGACACTTAGAAAACTTGGCATACACCTGGTGCTCCCTCAACTTGCCCAACACAAGTGTCAAATGTTTGGTATGCTCCTCCTTCATCCTGGTGTAGAATAAGATATCATCAATGAAAACTATGATGAATATATCTAAGTATGGCTCGAACACACAATTCATTAGACTTATGAATGTGGAAGGAGCATTCGTGAGCCTGAAGGGCATCACTGTGAATTCGTGGAGTCTATATCGTGAACTGAAAGATGTATTCGGGATCTATTCCACCTGGATCCGCAGGTGGTAGTATCCAGATCTAAAATCAAGTTTGGAGAACCAATAGGACCCCTGAGCTGGTCAAAAAACTCATCCATCCGAGGAAGTGGATAAGTGTTCCGCAGTGTCAACCGATTCAGCACCCGATAGTCGATGCAGAGTCGTAGTGACCCATCCTTCTTCTTAACAAACAAAACTAGGGCTCCCCATGGTGATGAACTTTGCCGGACAAAACCTTACTCCACAAGCTCCTACAACTGGGTCCTTAACTCTACCAACTCCTCGGGCGCCATCCTGTAAGGTGCCAGAGACACAGGTCTCGCTCCTGGAACCAACTTGATTAGAAATCCATATCTCAAGTAAGATTTAATCTGGCAATTTCTTTGGGAATAGGTCGGAGAAGTCCCGCACTACCTGGATATTAGCAATGGAGGCTTCTGCTTCCGCCATCTCGAAGCAAATCAAGTACACCTCGTTTCCCTACTCATGGACTTTGACAGCTTGTATAGATGATAATAGAATACAGGAGATAAGTCTAATACCTTTGATGATGACCCCTGAATCTCCATGTCGCAGGGTGATCCTCCTTATCGGACAATCAATCTGATCATGATTCCAATATAACCATGTCATGCCTAAAATCATATCGAAATTTAACATCTTTAAGATTATTATTGGTGACTCGAATATCTTCCGTCCAATCTCTGCGTCCATACTGCACTTAGCAGAGGATAAAAGCTCTGAGACATCTGGTAGACGCACCATCTTGGTTATGCCGGTGAAGTGTTGTACACCTTCTAATCCCTCAAGGAAGTCTTCGGATATGAACGAGTGTCAGGCACCCGTATCAAACAAGGTATATGCAGGCTTGCCACTGATAAATACTATACCTGAGGTTTTTGTATGTTTATGTCATGTTGTTGTTCAACTAGAGGTTGTAAGGTACCATAAATGAATTTAAAATTTACAATAAGCTTAAGTACCTATGATGACCTCCTCAGGGTTCCTCAGCTCGGCAAGATCCAAAGCGTACATCTTCTCCGGCCTTCGACTTCTACCGTAAGGTCTTCGGCCCTGACCTCATCCTGGGCCTTGTCCCCTCTGTATTGGAGGTGGAGGAGGAGGTGGATGATAATGTTGAGGGCAGTCTGCTATAATATGTCCTGGCTGGTGGCACCCAAAACATATCACTTGTCAGTGACATCGATCATCTTGCCTCATCAGTTAATAGATTTACAAATGGTAGAGGAGATAATACCGTATATGGCCTCTACTCCTGCCTGAAGTTAGGACGATGACGTCCTCCACATCTCCCGTGGCTCATAACACTACAACAAATTGCACTTATAGTAAGGACCTAAATCGTTACAATAAGTACCAAAAATCGTTAAAAAAACTCTTTGGTAACGAAAAAAAATTTATGTAACGGTCGTCCTCTAAAGCTCGATGCTAATACTTCTTGTAACGAATGTATGTGTGTCATTACAATAATTTAGTGATAATAGTAAAAAAGATTCCGCCAGCCGGCGGCCCACTGCTGCCACTTGGTGGGCCCCGCCGCCTGCCACCAGCCGCCTGCCACCAGCCGCCCGCCTGCCACCCGCCACCCGCCGCCCACTACCTGCCCGTCAGCCGCCGCCCGCCCGCCCGCCGCCGCCCGCCCGACCGCCGCCCCGCGCGCCTGCCCGCGAAGCCGCCTTCGAGCACAGCATATTTCAAAAATTCATTGTGGAATGGGCAATATAAACCATAAATTGATGTTTTAACTGGCGGTGTGGGACTAAAAATGGCCAAACATATTGTGAGAAAAAATTACTATTTGTAACGTAACATTAGTGTTGTTACAAATACTTACATTTATAGTAACAAATTAATTTTTATTGTAACAAAATATAAAATATTCGTTACACAAAGTACTTTTTGGTAACAATAGAAAAAATTCTTTATTAAATATAACTATTAGTAACAAACTATTTTTTAGTTATATTTCATTCCTTACAATAGGTGCAGTTTGATGTAGTGTAACTTTGCCCGATGCATTCCCCTACTGCTCTCCCTAAAGTCTGGCTCATCTGCCAGTCTCTTCCCTCTCCTTTGTACCCTCAGCTAATCAACCTCTAATTTCTTCGCCATCTCTATGATCTAGGTCTAAGATCTATGGGATATGAATAGTAATGCCTTCCTCAGTGGATCCCTGAGTCCCTGATAGAACCTCTTCGCATACTTCCTATCATCCAAGTCATGTATCCTTGTAAATCTGGAAAGATGGGAGAACTCCCTCTAGTACTGTCACAGACCTAGTCCCCTATCAGAAGTTTAAGAACCTCTCCTCCAGCTCGTCCCTATCCGTGTTGGTCAGAAAGTGCTCCAAGAAAACCTCGCAGAACTCGTCCCATGAAATGTATGAAATCTCCCTGTCTGCATATGTGGAATCCATCAAGGACTTCCACCACCTCTTCGCATGAACATCTAACGCGAAAGTTACCAAGGACATTGCCTTGCTGACTGGGCAACTAATGCCTACGAGCATCTCCTGTATGGTCTCAAGCCATTCCTCTGTCTTCACTGCATTCTCTGTCCCACGATACATCAGAGAAGACAGACTCCTGAATGCATTCAACCAATTCGATCCCGGATTTGGCATCATGGTCGGTACCTATTGAGCCTTAAAGGACTCAAGGATTGCCTTCAAGGTCTGCCTCAACTGCGTCTGTTGAAAAGGAGTGGCATTCGGAGGGGGAGGGATGATATTCTGCAGTGTAGTGGCCTGTTGGGGCTACAAAAAGGTAAGTTTATATTAAGATTGGCCTTAAGTCATTGCTTAAATGGACTATTTTCTGTGACTTTTTGCACATTGATACACCACTGCTTCCACTGCATAGTTTGTCCTCAAACTAATGCCCAAACAGGGTGACCTAGTGTTGTGGACTTCTTCCTCATATGATCATTTATCAAGTGATACCAGTTTGTAAGACCCCTTGCCTTACAAAGTAGTTTACCCGATCTTATGCCCAGAATCATCGCCTTACAGTGCCACTAACACGTGGGTTAGTCACCACCGCATGATGCCGATCCTGCCGGCTAGTATGATCATTCAACCCTTAGGCTAATTTGAGAAAAGAAGTAAGAGTACAATAATACAAGTCCACAGAATCGCAGAATCATCATCATATAATGAAATATAAGTAGTCCACAATGAGTACAAAAAAGATAGTAAGGGATTATGACTGGTATATGTCAAATGAAATAAATCTCTCTCATACACAACTCTAATTCGAAGCTAAAAATAAACACTCATCATCACCTAATGCCGAGCCGTAGTAGTAGTGATGCGTGGTATCTGCTCCTCAAGGTCTGCCACCTCGTCCTGTTGGTCATGCTGGCGCTCCTTCTCCTCGAGCTCCTCCGATCACAACCGACCGTTAGTCATAAAGACTCAGTCATTTTTTCCTCGCCTCACCCCTGCGACCCTTAAGCACCGTGCGGGAGGACGAAAGCAAAGTACAATAAGGTTGTATCAAAATAGCAGGTGAAAGTGAAACTATTCTATCATGAGTAAACATCTAACATTATTTATATCATTATACTAACAGTTGTATATGAGTAACAAAAGTAAAGAGTAGTAAACATTAGAACTTTAATAAAATGATCAGTAATATAAAAGTATAGTGTAATAAAGTAAGCAACTACTATAAGGCTACCATCACAAGAGTACCTTAACAAATATGAATGCTCATACAAACTTATAATTTAAGGTTTTAAGAATTATAACTGAACATATAAAAGAGCCCATACAAATTTATATGATAAGGATCTGTAATATGAATGACTAATACGTATCTATGTTATGTTATGCTATGCAGGTTATGATTCATACAAGTGCAACTCACTCATACGATTGTGTGATATAGACCTTTAGTTCCCACTTTTTGGAGTTAGCTAAACTCTCTAGTACCACCATTGTGGCTACGACAATAGTGGAGCGGGCATCTCCACTCCTATACGGGTAAAAACACTACCAGAACGCCTCTATACACAAGTTAGAGTCTCTGTGTACTAATTACTGGCTATCCCACCAGTCTTTATGGTCGATATCGCCCTCCACACCGTACTATAAAATAACATACTGGCCTTATCAACGTACTACCATTGGTGTGACAATTGGCTCAGTACCGATGACCTGAAACTAATTTGTTTTTATGAACATGCAAGTAAACTTCGAACCATATCCTCCTTGGGCGACCGCAATTGCTTCAACACTCCACAGTGTTTGAAGTCGAGATGGAAAAAACACATTGAAATCCCAGCTTCCAGAACCCCCCAATTCAGCTAACATAGCTGAAGCAGTCTTCTTTTGACGAGCTCTCGGCGAGAGTGCTTAGGCCTCTTGGGTGTGCCTCTGCCCAAATGGGAAGACATTGCTGGAAAGGAGGATCAGTATCCGAAGAGGGGCAAGGCAGCGGAAAGGTGGAGAAATGACTCTCCCGAATGGGAAAAAAACACCTTCTTCACCGCCGCCCCGTGGGCGAAAAGAGAGCTCCTACTAAAGTAAAGGAAGGGAAGAAGAGAGATGAGACAACCTAACAACAATCTCTTTTTCACTACCATCGCCCGCCGTCCACCTAGCCAACTACCACTGGAACAGAGGTCGACCATAGGCAGAACTGGTTGTGATTCCCGCCTTCGGGATAGGAAGACTCCACCCTTCCTAATTATACAGACGGATGAGCTTACCTCATACAAGACATCCATCATAATTCTCCGAAAAAGATTGGATTCGCCGAGGAGAAAGAGGTGGAGCTATGCTATGGTATGCCTCTTTAAGCGCTAGTCTTGATGGGAGGAGTCGGTGCTATGGCAGTGGTTTGCCTCCTAAATATGATGATTCTCAGTGACGAATCCACATCGGTAGTTGTTGGCTGTTATGCGTCTTGTGCTGATCCGCTTTCCTAGGGGAATAGGAAAGTGGGCTCCTTTGCTTTGAGTGAAAAAGTGTTCCTTCCGTCTGATCCATCTGAAAAAGAAGTGAAGTTCTCAGTGGATGGAATCTCCGAAAAAGGGAATGTTGGAAAGGTAATAAGGGGGAGTTGGTTACCTGGGTCCTCAAACGTGTGAGCTCTTTAGTGAGGTTGGGCTTTGGAATCTCGTCTTCGGCTTGCAGGACTAACCCATCTTGATATAAAAATCTCGATCCTTTAGTTCGCAGAACAAACTCGTCTTGATATCTCTCCAACCCAACAAGGGTGAGATTGTTGTAATGTTCCTTCAATATAGCCATTAAACTACTATTGTCTAACTTTAGTTATACTTAGATACTTAGGGTTAATCTTAGACTTCCTGAGGTCTATCCGGTGAAGGGCTCGCAACGGTACTAGGGAATACGATGTGCTGAAGGCCAAATCTCCCTTCCCAGGACAATTACTTTTATTGGTGACTACCCGTTATTGATAACCCACAATCGTTGTTACACTTGAGTAAACCTAAAGACTTAAAGATCTTGTAGGAGTGATGATCGTTCGTAAGACACCAGTTTAGCTAATTCTCAAATCGATCGTGCACACTAACACTTACACCATGTAGTGATATACCCAAGGGTCCAACCAGGGTTTCTAGGACTTCCAAGCATGCATATAAATCAATTAGATTCCACTACCTTGAATGTCATACCCAGCCCACCCTTATGCCTCCGTCTTATAGACGGCGCGAACTAGAAAACCCATTAGTGAGGTGTAAACCTACTCGTAATTTCTTATGAACCAAAAACACTTCTAATGATGCACCTTGACCTTATTCATGACTTTATGTGGCTGAGTAATATTTTCATGTGGTTTAGGTGAACTAAACACTATATGTAAATTTTACTAAACGCAGCCCGAGGGTCTAACCTTAGTCCATATGAATTCCGAAGGCCCGCTTAATATTTTTCTTCAAAACTCTTGTTTATTCCCTTTCAAGCATATTTAATTCCGAAGGCGTTGATCTCTCAAAAAAATCGTCGATCTGAGCTCTACGATCGTTGAACTGAGCTCAGAGATTGGATTAACACAGCAGACAGAAAACGTCGAACTGAGCTCTACGATCATCAAACTGAGCTCAGCGATTGGGAAAAATAACCGAAGACAGATCGTCGATCTGATCTCGAAGATCGTCGACCGGAGTTCTACGACTCAGCAGAGTTGAGCTCAGAGAGCGTCGAACAGAGTTCGACGAAAATTGTCTTTGTCTTAGCTCTAAGTCTTGATCTTTAAATGGTCCTGGGGCAGCTTCAAACCTAAGTTCTAAGCCCTAGACTCATTCTAATTTGACCTGAGCAATTGAAAGTGAGAGAAAGATATACCTTGACTCTAGAGGGGGGGGGGGGTGAATAGAGTATTTTAAAATAATGTTTATAATTAAAAATTGTAAGGCAGTGGAAGATTTAATTTAATTATATGTGTAAGGTGCTTGTAGAAAAACAAAGTTAAATCAAGAAATAAGAATCACGCAGCACACAGCAATAACAAACAACCAACAACCAGAAGACACAAGGATCTATAGTGGTTCCCCAAAAACTTGGGTATATCCACTCTTCTACCACCCTTGGTAGGAATCCACTGCAGGATGAGTTGATCAGGTGTCCTGGGCACCAATGAGCTTTTGAGAAGGTTCTCAAAAACCAGATCTAGATTTTTTGATAAAGTGTCTTGCCACCACCGAGTTTTGATCAGGTCTCAGAAACCAAATTCAGAACTTTTCAAGGGAGTTTTGATAACCCTTTTACAGTAGGAAAAGAAAAAGAAGGAGATGATGATGTCTTCTCTATCTCAAATCACTGAGAGAAGACAAGTGGATTATTGATGTTGTCAAAGCTCCCCCTGAGATATAGAATGGTTTAGGAGTGAAAGCTTTGCTAGGGTGATAGGCCTTCAGAAGCTTCAGATCTCAAGTAGAAGATGATTCCAGTAGATGCTGAAATATTTGGTGTCTGGAGTCCTTGATGTTGAAGCCTTTGAACACTTGAAGATTTAGTAAGTTTGTAAATCACAGAAGTTGAAATCTTGATCAGAGAAATTGTGTCGTTCAATCTTCTGTGATGTAATCTAATTCTCCTATATCTCTTTGTATTGCCTGTGTTGATCACTGTATCTTCTGTATCTGTATTATGAGAATGAATACTGAAGGAGTATATCAGATATTCTCTTAGACGACCGTTTAATCAGTCATAAATGACTTCCATAATAGACAACTGTATCGGGGAAAGTCCTAAGCAATATTACATTTAGTCTTTCCTTGAAACTTGCATTAGATTGATTAAAACGGCTAGAAAATCCTTTGCAATCAATGCAGGAATTAATTCTGATTATAATCCATAACTATCCTTGAATTTGAATTCTGAAGGCGTCGATCTCTCACAAAAATCATCGATCTGAGCTCTATGATCGTTGAACTGAGCTCAGAGATTGGATTAACACAGCAGACAGAAAACGTCGAACTGAGCTCTACGATCATCGAACTGAGCTCAGCGACTGGGAAAAATAACTGAAGACAGATTGTCGATCTGAGCTCGAAGATCGTCGACTGGAGTTCGATGACTCAGCAGAGTTGAGCTCAGAGAGCATCGAACGGTGTTCGACGAAAATTGTCTTTGTCTCAGCTCTAAGTCTTGATCTTTGAATGGTCCTGGGGGCAGCTTCAAACCTAAGTTCTAAGCCCTAGACTCATTCTAATTTGACCTTTTCAACTATACATCTAGGTCAAACAAAATTCCTAAAAACATAGTGATCCTTGCCCAAATTAGTAATAGGGTGTTCCAACAATCTCCCCCTATTTGGGTTAGGATTACTATTTACAGGACTCAGTAAGAAATACAAAAGCATATACAGAAAAACAAAATTTAAAACAACAGAGTAGAATATATGACATAGCAGTATTCAGATAGAATATCAGCAAATGTTTAAAGATGAATGTACTGCCTGCTTACAAAATTAATCCGTCTCTTTGCTTTGCTTGAAGATGATATCTCTGTTAGAATTTAAAGCTTCCTTCTTCGATCTTCTATCATCATTTGCACCTAAGGTTGTCTGTTGCTTTGTTCTTGGAACTATAGCCTCAGGATGCAGTCTCATATAACTTTCTGAATCAAAGAACTTGCTTGAAGCATACCTTTCTAGTTCCTTCTTTCTTTGATCTGAGAGAGTTGTGAAGCTGGAAGTATCTCTAGCTTGTTCTCTTGCTTTCCTAATTTGTTCTAGTGCACCTGACTCTTTCATTCTGGCTGTCCAGGAATTAGGATTATTCTCTGGATCTTCAAATGGCACTGGAGCTTCATATCTGTTAGAAGTCACTTCAGCAGGGGTTCTGGTAGACACAATGTCTTTGAGTTTATAAGGAAAAGGGCCAGAAGAAGGATCTCTTGGGCCTTGTTCCCTTTGTCTTGAATAAACCCTTAAGTCTCTCTGATTACCTCTGAATTGACCTCTTTTTGGTTGGTAACCTCTGGAGTGGCCTCCCCTAGGCTGAGATCTGCCCTGGAACTGATAAGAGCCTTGGCCTCTTTGAGTAGATGAGAAGGCAGAGCTGCCACCTGCACCTGCATCAGGAGGAGGTGGAGAAGGGGGAAGATAAGACTTGGAAGATCCTTTGTCAAACTTTCTTTTCTTTTTCATTGCCTTAATTGTATTTCTGGAGTATTGCATCCAAGGTTCAGTGATTTCACAACTATTACAATATATAATAAGGTACATCATTTGCATCTGTAACTTTTTCTAGAGGAACTCTTTTCATGGCTTTGCTTCTAGCTTTTCTTTTCCTTGCTATGGTAGCTGAGGAGTCATCACTGTCTATTCTGAACTGGTCACTGTCAGAGCTCTGGGGATCATCATATAAAGCATCTATTCTCTTAATGTATTCTTGTTTAAGATTTTTGGCTTGAGAGAGTACTGGAGCAGCAACAATAGGAGCAACAACTTGAACAGGAGGAATAACACTTTTTTAGAAACAAAACTAGCAGAATCAGCAGGCTCATCAATACATGCCTCTGTCATCATAATATTTTTATAAACAATTACAGAACTAATAACAGAATCAACTGAAAAGTCATTAACATTATCATTAGCAGCAGTAGCAACAGCAGTAGTGGCCTTGTCCTCAGCTTGGACAAATTCTATAAAAGAAGCTAGCAAAATTGGCTCACATACTAGAACATGCATAATTGCCTTGGAGAGATCTTCACACTGTTGAGCTGTTAGATAGTTGAAGTAAACAACATCAAAAACTTAGAGCAGGCTCTGGAGATCCACTGCAAAAACTGGAGTAGCAACTGAAGCTTCAGCAGCAGCAGGCAATTCCAGAACTTCATTAGGCATCTCCCCCTGCCTGGACTCAGTATGAACTGGATCAAGGCACCCAGAGGAAGGGATTGCCTGAGAAGAGAGGAATGAAGATAGCCTGTCAGACAGCTCCTGAACATGTTTCAGAAGTGGGGCCATTATGGTCTCCAACAATGATGATAGCCTGGGGGCTATCAGCTCATACAGTCTGTCTGCCAGTGCAGGAAGATCTACAAGCTCAAGATGGGCTTGAGTAGAGGTAGGAGTTGATGTTGCTGGCATAATGTTTGATGGTGTGGTGGTAGGAGGTATAAGGATGGTTGGCTCAGGAGTAGAGATTGTGGAGATGGATGGAGTAAAGGATGGTTGTGAGAGTATATCATGAAGGAGTTGTTGGTAGGAGGAGGTAGATAAAATCTCAGGAGGAGAGGAAGGAGAATCATCCATGAAGGAGTCTTCCAGGAGGTGGAATGATGGAATGGTGAGAGGTGGATAATAATGGAGAGGGTGGAATGTTTCTGAAGTGGCTGGAGGAGATAAGGGTGATGAAATGGTAATGGGGGAAGAGATAGATATGGTTGAGGTGATTGTTTTGGTTGATGTTGTTTATGTGGAGATGGTTGTAGAAACAGGTGGAGAGGAAGTAGGAAAATCTTCTGCTGGGGCAGAGACCTGAGGGGAAGTGACTGTAGCATTCCTTGTGCCTGAATATGGAATTGATGTAGGTTTGCTGGGCTTGAAAATCAGTCTATCCCATTTTCCAAATAAGGCACAAGTCAGCCTCTTGGAAGCATTGATATGCATTCCACTTGAAACTAACAATTCAGGGCACTTAGCAC
The DNA here is from genome assembly GCA_039513925.1 of Platanthera zijinensis. Classification (NCBI taxonomy): domain Eukaryota; kingdom Viridiplantae; phylum Streptophyta; class Magnoliopsida; order Asparagales; family Orchidaceae; genus Platanthera; species Platanthera zijinensis. The sequence continues at coordinate 54,797,905 of CM077091.1, read as the reverse complement.
AAAGAAATAACCCAATTATTCTACCAAAATTAACAAAACTCTTGTTTATTTTCTTTTTGTTTAAATCAAAAAAGAGTTCTCACCAGTTTAGGTGCTTTTTATCCACAAGAGCTCCCATCAAACAGAGCTGATACCTAGAAATTGTATCATGAGCAGAGTGCTTAGCCAATAGCACTTTCCCAACCACATCTGCCAAAAATCTGTATTCCACTGACAGATTTTTCTTCAAAAGCTTGTTGGGGTTAGCTGCTGTATGCCCCATCCTTTCAAGCTTATTGGAGAATTAAATCAATGCAATCTTCTCCTGTACTCAACTGAAAACTTTTGATAAAACCTCAGGTGAAAGTGATACCTGATTTCCCGAGATCGTGTCGACGATGGTGTTGTTATTCAGATTCTTTGCTGTATATACCCATTCTTTAATTTCATCTGCTGCTATCTTGATTCTTGTTGTCATGATGTTCTCTAGTTCCTGTTCTTTGAAGAGCTCAAGTATGTCTTTGAATATTTGATCACTACTTTCAAAAGAATCCATATCGATGTCAAATCCGGTGTCGAATTTCATTGCCGACAGAGCTGCAACTGAAACGGCCATTTGATCCTGCAAATATGAACAAACAAAGAACAAGTGCAACAAAAGTTTGGAGGGAAAAAGAGTTTTTGCTGCAGAAACTATGAAAGCGCAAAGGAGAATGACGGCCGAAAAATGATTTTTATATTAGGGTTCGACACAGAAAAAGAAGGATCGTCGATCTCCGTTCGAAGATCGGGGCTCCTAAGGGAATCTTAAAGGTCTTCAATAACGTCGATCTCTGTTCGACGATACTAGAGAGCGTTGAACTCCGTTCGACGATCGTTGACCAGAGTAAGATAGCCTAGTGCTGCCTGGAAAACGATGAACTCCTGGTCGACGCTTGTTGGAAAGTGTCGATCTCCATTCTACGATTTTTGGAAAAACATCGAGCGCAGTTCAGAGACAAAACAGAACCTATAGACAAGAGAAAATATAAGTTTTTAGCCTAGTCTTGGTCTGTTTTTAGATTTTCAAAATCTTGGAATTTATTTTAGACAGCCTCCATCTAACATTCCTAACTGATTGAGGAAGAAGGTATGTTTTTTCTCATCAAAAGGCTTTGTAAAAATATCTCCCCTTTGCAAATCAGTTGGGATATATTGTAGTTCAATTTTATTCTTTTAAACATTATCTCTTAGAAAGTGATGCCTAATCTCTATATGTTTTGTCCTACTATGGAGGACTGGATTTTGTGCTATGGAGATAACACTAGTGTTATCACAAAAGATTTTTGACCCTTCTAAGTTGTAGACATAGTCTAGAAGCTGGTTTTGAATCCACAGAATTTTTGAGCAACAACTTCCTGCTGCCATGTATTCAGCTTTAGCAGTTGAAGTAGACACAGATGTCTGTTACTTACAGAACTAGGAGACAAGTCTGTCACCAAGGAACTGACAGGTTCCACTGGTGCTTTTCCTGTCTACTCTGCATCCAGCATAATCAGCATCTGAAAATCCAGTTAATTCAAATCCTGAGTCTTTTGGATACCAGATTCCTAGATTTAGACAACTTTTCACATACATGAGAATCCTCTTTACTAAGGTTAAGTGTGACTCTCTAGGGATTACTTGGAACCTAGCACATATGCATGTAGCAAACATAATATCAGGTCTACTAGCTGTAAGGTAGTATAGAGAGCCAATCATTGCTCTATATGTTGTCTGATCAACATGTTTTCCATGTTCATCAGCATCTAATACAACATTAGTAGGCATAGGTGTTTTCATACAAGATGCTTCAGACATACCAAATTTCTTAACCAGTTCCTTTGCATACTTGGTTTGAGAAATAAATATGCCTTAAGCATGTTATTTGACTTGCAATCTTAGAAAGAAGGAAAGCTCACCCATGCTACTCATTTAGAATTTAGAGTGCATCTGCTTTGAAAACTTTTTGCACAAATTTGAATCAGTAGAACCAAAGATAATATCATCTACATATATTTGTACTAGTAGGGTATGGGACTTATGGGTTCTAATAAAAAGAGTTTGGTCTACTCTACCCCTAATAAAATCATTTTCCAGAAGAAAGCATGTTAGGGTCTCATACCATGCTCTAGGAGCTTGCTTGAGACCATATAATGCTTTATGCAATTTTAACACATGATCAGGGTAAGTTGAAGAGATAAAACCTCGAGGTTGTTTAACATAGCCTTCCTCTTTGATGTCTCCATTGAGAAAAGTACTCTACACATCCATTTGGTAGACCTTGAATCCCTTGTGAGCAGCATAAGCTAGGAATATTCTGATGGCCTCTAACCTTGTAACTGGTGCAAAGGTAAGGTCATAGTCTATTCCTTCTTCTTGAGAGTAGCCTTGAGCAACTAGCCTTGCCTTGTTCCTTATAATGACTCCCTGATCATCCAACTTGTTCCTGAACACCCATTTTGTTCTAACAATGGAGTGATCCTTAGGCCTTGGCACTAGTTCCCAACCTTTATTCCTCTCAAATTGATGCAATTCCTCTTGCATAACAATGATCCAGTGGAGATCTTGTTCTGCATCTTGAATGGATTGAGGCTCAACTTGAGATAGAAAGCAAGTGTGCATCAGGTTTTGGTTGACCTGATTTCTGGTTTGCACACCAGCTGAGATGTCTCCAATTACTTGGGAAATTGGATGATCCTTGGTTGTTACTAGATCAACAGGGGGTGTTGATTGTTCACCAACCATTGTTGTTGTTTACTCTTGTGGAACAACAACTGGCTCTTTTAGATGTTGCACATCCTCTTCATCATCACTACTCTCATCCTTTTGCTGGATAGGTGGAAAAGTTGTATCCTTTTCTTTAACCTGTAATCTGTCCATACTTTCTGAAAGAGAGTGTACCTGCAATGGTTCTATGGTAGAAGCAGAATTCTCCTTATAAAACATGTTAGTCTCATAAAAAGAAACATGAACAGATTCTTCTATTTTAAGAGTGGATTTATTATATACCCTATAAGCCTTGCTGATCATGGAGTATCCCAGAAACACTCCTTCATCAGCTTTAGCTTGGAATTTTGCTAAATATTTCTTGTCATTATTGTGTATATAACAAATGCAGCCAAAAATTCTGAAATAGTCTACTTTAGGTTTCTTCCCTTTGAGCAATTTATAGGGAGTCTTGCCCTTCAGTTTATGTATTAGGCTTCTATTCAACACATAGTTGGAGGTGTTTACTTCCTCAACCCAAAAGGATAGAGGTAGGTGAGCATCTGTCAACAATGTAGTAACAGATTCAATTAGGGTTCTATTTTTCCTTTTAGCTACCCCATTTTGTTGAGGACTTCTAGGAGTTGAGAAAGTATACCTGATCCCTTCACTCTGACAGAACTCTTGCATAAGAAGAGAGTCAAACTCTGTCCCATGATAACTTCTGATCAGGGCAATGTGAGTATTGAACTCAATCTGTATACATTTGAGAAACTCTGTCAGACACTTAAAGTTATCAGACTTCTTCTTCAGAAAGAATACCCAAGTGAATCTAGAGAAGTCATCTACAATCACCAAAGTATAAGATTTCCCTCCTAAGCTTTGTACTGTAATGGGTCCAAAAAGAACCATGTGTAACAGATACAAAATCCTAGGTGAATCACTCTTATTAAGTGACTTAAAACTATTTTTAGTTTGCTTGCCTAATTGACAAGCCCTGCAGAGTCATTCCTTCTTGTAGGGGCCAGAAGGTAGTCCTCTAACAAGGTTGTCCTTGGATAGCCTAGCAATGGTTCTAAGGTTTAGGTTTCCTAGTCTCTTATGCCATAGATAATTAGGTTTGCATACTGAATTAAATAAGCAAATGTCTATATGGGTTGAAAGAAAATCTACAAGATAGATGTTACCTTTCCTTTTACCTGTTAACACAGTTGTGTTATCCTCTGACTTGATCTTGCACAGGGATTTGTTGAAAATCACCTTATATCCTTCATCACATAGTTGACTGATGATGATCAGGTTGTGCTTCAGTCCTTCCACATATGCCACCTTCTTGAAAGTGACTGAACCTATCTGAACAACACCATATCCTTTTGTTTGACAAAAATTTGAATCACCAAAAATTACTTTGGGTCCAAGTTTGGTTATGAAGGATGATAGATTCTCCTTGTTCCCTGTCATGTGCTTTGAGCACCCACTATCCAGATACCATTGTTAGGCAATCTCTTGATAGGTCTTCACCTGCACATAAACAGCTTATATGTTTTTGACCCAGTTTACCTTGGGTCTAGGTTGATAGCCTTTAAATTCAGAAATGAAAGACATCCCTGGCTGACTCTTATATCCTTCAGGATGGTATCTCCTAGGAGGTACTATCCATTCAGTATAAGGGTTGAAGCTTTGGGATGAGGGACTTTTAGGATTGACTTAAGATTTACCTCTGAAAGAAGGTTCAAAGCTCTGAGCTCCATTCGACGATCGTCGACCTGAGTTCGACGATCTTGGGTCAGATCGTCGAGCTCCGTTCGAAGATCAACTATACCAGAGTTCAGAGTTCAGAAGTCGTCGATCTGAGTTCGACAATCCAGCTTTGGATCGCCGAGCTATGTTCGACGATCGCCGATCTCTGTTTGACGTTTTCTATTGAACTTGATTTTCCTTAGGTAAATCTGGATTCTTCCTAGCTACCACCACAACACCCTTTCCTTTATCAGAAATAAATTTAATTAGGGTTGTTAATACTATAGGTTGGCATGATGAAGCACCCAAGCCCAGTGTACTGTTGAATCTTGAGTTCACTGTGCTTGTAATGTCCATCAGTCTGATGCTTCTCCCATTAAGGGATTCTTCAAACTGCTTGGCCTTGGATAGTTCACTTTTCAGTACTGCTATCTCCTCCCTATAGCACTCTAACTCCTCAGAGAGTTTGAGGTTATTTGATTTTAGGACACTGTAGTCAGATAATTGATTTCTGAGATAGATTATCTCTTTCTCAAACCTTAGCAAATCTAAACACAGTGTCTTAAATTCAATTTTAAAGTCCTCAGAAGTAAAATCAAAAGAGTTTATTACCTCATCCTCTTCAGATCCAGTTTCAGCTTCAGAATCAGACTCTTGTTCTGCATCAGAGTTTTGCTGGGAGGCATATTGCCATCATGCAGAATTCTTTTTCCTCAGCATCATCCTCATCATCACTTGAGATGGATGAGGCTTCTGATTCTTCTTCAGTGTCACTCCAGCTTTCTTCTACAAATCCCTTCCTTGTATGTTTATTTTTGTTGGATGAGGATCTGTTGCTGTTGTTCTTTCTGGAGTCCTTGTCTCTTCTTCTCTCATTTCTGTCCTTCTTGTCCTTGTTTTTATTCTCTGTATAGTCAGGCACAATGTGGCCTGGCTTCTTGCATCCAAAGCAGATGATTTCTTTACAGTTGGACTTGTCATATCTAGGCTTCTCATGCCCTTTGAATGACTTCTTTCTAAAGTCATTCCTGGCCATCTTATAGAATCTTTTGGCCAGTAGACTTAGGAGCTCATCATTTCCTATAGCTTTGTCTTCAGGCTTCTCTTCTATAGCTTTGAAGGCTATGGTCTTCTCCTTTCTAATGACTGGAAAAGTAGCCTTTTGTTCTTCTTCCCTATTCTTGATGAGCAGCTCATAAGATTTGAGCTTGCCCAGAAGAGCCTCTGTGGTAATTTTACTTAGGCTTCTGGCATCTTTAATTTGCCAGATCCTTGAATCCCAAGTGCTGGGGAAGCATATTAGGATCTTGTCATTGAGTTCAGTGAGTGTGATTTCCTTGTCCAATGACTTTAACTCACTGACTATAAAACTGAGCCTGGTGTACATGTCTGCAACTGATTCAGCTTCACATTTCTTGAAGTTCTCATATTGGAATATGAGATGGGATCTCCTATCCTTTCTTTCATCAGCAGATCCAGATACAATTTCTGAAAGCTTATCACATATATCTTTAGCTGAGCAGCATTCAGATACCTTTTGGAATATCTCATCAGACATAGTCTGAGCAAGAATATTCATGGCCTTTGCATCTGCAGTTTTCCACTTCTTTATTTCTGTATCTATTCCTGAGGGAGGTGGAACAGCACTTGTGCTTGTGGTCTCTGGAGGTCTTGGACACACTGTCAAAACATAATTGAAAATGTCCTCATCAATAGAATTCATGTATAATCTAATCCTTGCCTTCCAAAGTGCAAACTTGAAAAGATTGCACACTAGAGGTCTGGTGCTAACATAGTCTTTGTTTTGTGCCATGGTTTTTGAAAATAACTATAGTACAAAAAATAATATTCCTCTATATAAGATTGATCTTTTCAAAGATCTTTTGGTTCAGGTGTTAGCCTGTAAGAATAAACCTGCCTCTGATACCAATTGAAAGTGAGAGAAAGATCTACCTTGACTCTAGAGGGGGGGGGTGAATAGAGTATTTTAAAATAATGTTTACAATTAAAAAATATAAGGCAGTGGAAGATTTAATTTAATTATATGTGTAAGGTGCTTGTAAAAAAACAAAGTTAAAGCAAGAAATAAGAATCACACAGCACACAATAATAACAAACAACTAGCAACAAGAAGACACAAGGATCTATAGTGGTTCCCCATAAACTTGGGTACATCTACTCTTTTACCACCCTTGGTAGGAATTCATTGCAGGATGAGTTGATCAGGTGTCCTGGGCACCAATAAGCTTTTGATAAGGTGCTCAAAAACCAGATCTAGATTTTTTGATAAGGTGTCTTGCCACCACTGAGTTTTGATCAGGTCTCAGAAACCAAATTAAGAACTTTTGAAGGGAGTTTTGATAGCCCTTTTACAGCAGGAAAAGAAAAAGAAGTAGATGATGATGTCTTCTCTGTCTCAAATCACTAAGAGAAGACTAGTGGAATGTTGATGTTGTCAAAGCTCCCCCTGAGATGTAGAATGGTTCAGGAGTGAAAGCTTTGCTAGGGTGATATGCCTTCAGAAGCTTCAAATCTCCAGCAGAAGATGATTCCAGCAGATGCTGAAATATTTGGTGTCTGGAGTCCTTGATGTTGAAGACTTTAAACACTTTAAGATTCAGTAAGTTTGTAAATCACAGAAGTTGAAATCTTTATCAGAGAAATTGTGTTTTTCAATTTTCTGTGATGTAATCTAATTCTCCTGTATCTCTTTATATTGTTTGTGTTGATCACTGTATCTTCTGTATCTGTATTATGAGAATGAATACTGAAGGAGTATATCAGATATTCTCTTAGACGTCCATTTAATCAGTCATAAATGACTTCCATAATAGACAACTGTATCTGGGGAAAGTCCTAAGCAATATTCCATTTAGTCTTTCCTTGAAACTTGTATCAGATTGATTGAAACGGCTAGAAAATCCTTTGCAATCAATGCAGGAATTAATTCTAATTATAATCCATAACTGTCCTTGAATTTGAATTCTGAAGGCGTCGATCTCTCACAGAAATCGTCGATCTGAGCCTTACGATCGTTGAACTGAGATCAGAGATTGGATTAACACAGCAGAAAGAAAACGTCGAACTTAGCTCTACGATCGTCGAACTGAGCTCAGCGACTGGGAAAAATAACTGAAGACAGATCGTCGATCTGAGCTCGAAGATCGTCGACCGGAGTTTGACGACTCAGCAGAGTTGAGCTCCGAGAGAGTCGAACGGAGTTCGATGAAAATTGTCTTTGTCTCAGCTCTAAGTCTTGATCTTTGAATGGTCCTAGGGGCAGCTTCAAACCTAAGTTCTAAGCCCTAGACTCATTCTAATTTGAACTTTTCAACTATACATCTAGGTCAAACCAAATTCCTAAAAACATAGTGATCCTTGCCCAAATTAGTAATAGGGTTTTCCAACAAGGTGACTTCCAATTATTTGGGCCAAAGGCCTCCAAATTTTTATGATGGGTTCATCATGTGATAATTAGTGAAAAGTCAAAAAATCCCAATTTTTCTAATTATTTATGGCCATAATTAAAATTATTTAATTATGTGACCTAAGTCACATAAAACTTGAACTACTAAAAACAGTAGTCTTCTAGGTCTAAATAAATTATCTATTGCTTATCTTGGCATAAAAAGTCAGTGTACAAATTTCCACAATTATCCATAGAGGTTTGACTTAAGATTTCCACCATTTAAGATATGTACAAAAATGCCACTATTCATGTAAGTACATTATCTACTCATAAAAAAATTCTAATAAAATTTATAGAGGTTCATAGTACTGAAATAATGGACTAATAAAAATTTCAGAATTTTCCAAGTCATATTTGTCACCATTTCCTATCATGACATAATGTGTGCTATATTTAAAACAAATTGAAACTATAGGATTTTTTATTCCGAAAATCTTAAATTCTTCATGGATGATGTATTTCAGTTCCATAAACTTCTAGCCAGAGTTTCATTGACATGCAATGAGTCAAATGGTTTAATTTCCCATTTTTACTCTTTATGCTAATGGCACACCAAATACAATTATACCTTCATATTGCAAGTTGGATTAACCAACATGCAGTGGTCCAAATGAACTCGAATTTTTAACAGGGTCCTAAAATGACTTAATATACATGCCACCCAAATTTTTGTTTATTAGGAGTTGCCAAACTCCCTATATCACATTAATTAGATAAATCAAATTATGAACCAAACTATAGAGAAATATTCTCTAAAAATTCTCATTTTTGGACACAAGCTAGGTCTAGTATATACACATGCATGGTCCTAAATTTCATTACATGTGGAGTTGTAATCTATCATATATACATATTTTAATTTCTGACCTAGGCTAGGAGCAGTCCTAGGAAAATAGACCTATAGGGAGCTACATTGCTTTAAATGACTTGATTAAGTTGCCAACTTAAAGGTAAGCCAAAGGGCTACACTTTTCATGTTGGGAAATTTTTCTGCGTTTTCCCCTAAAGGGATTGATTTTAACATGCAATTCTCTGTAATATTTTATCTAATTATATAATGGTCTGCATATAGCTGATCAAGGATCAAAATAGATGGCATCGGGCCATCTTCTTCCTTTAGCTGACGGCTCTGATTGCCCTGACCTGGGCCACCTTGATCTCCAAATTCTTGCAACTTGGGCCACCACCAGTGCCGGCTATCATCACCACCACCTCCATTATGGTGGTGGCTTGCGTTTCCCGGCAACATGGCCACTGGAGGCAGCTCCTCCGGCGAACCCGAGCAATAAGAAAAGCTCGGCATTTTCATAATTTTCTCCCATGGCATCAGGATTAATTGTACACGTTATCTCTCCTAATCGATCCTTAAATCTAGCACAAGGGAAGGGGAGGAGAAATGGACCTGTAGATGGGCTTGGCGGCGGTTGTGGTGGCGGTGTGCCATGGCCGAATACTCCTCTGGCGTTCTAGCTCCTAAGCATGTTTTTCCACCTAAAGCCTTGATCCAGAACTCAATTTCCACTCCTCTAAGCTCACTGAAGCTAATTGGTGAGTCAAAATGGAGTGGGTAAGGCTACATAATGAGATACTATTGGATTGCCCACAATGTTCCATAGAGTTGATTTGAAGAGGCATCACCATCAACACTAAGAGCATAGTTGCATTTGATGTTGTTTAAGCTCATCATGTGAAGGATGTTCCATGGAATAAGTTTAGACAGATTGTCTAAGTTATGTGACACGTGGTCATAAGGCAAAAAATTGAACACCAAGAGAAGATGTTGGAAAGGCAGGAATTTGCCTAAGTCCACAGGAGTTGAGTGAGGTAAGCTCACTCAAAGCCAGAAGTCAAGGAGAAGTGGATAATATAACTAATTTCATAGGCATTGAGTGAAGCAAGCTCACTCAATGCCAGATATAAGAAATGAATGTTGGCAAGCTAGAAATATGGCTATATCCACAGGAGTTGAGTGAAGTCGACTCACTCAACGCCACACAGCTATAGGTAGATATATGGCTAAGTAGTTTGGCATTGAGTGATGAAGACACACTCAACACCATACAACAAAAAGCTATGAGTTGAACTCAGTTCAGAATTTGTCGAACTGAGTTAAGTGTTCGTTGAGGTTAGCTCACCGTTCATCAAACTAAGTTCAGAAATTTGGCTAAGGCAAAAAGCATTGAGTGAGGCGTTCTCACTCAACGCTCTCAATGCCTAAGATGCAGAAAGCTTTTCCAAGGAAAAAAGCATTGAGTGACGAAGACACACTCAACACTCTAAACGCCAGAGAAGCATTAAAATTTTTGCTAAGGCAAAATACGTTGAGTGAGGTGTGCTCACTCAACACTCTCAATGCCAGGCATGCAGAAAAGGCTGCAGAATTGGTTAAGGCAAAAAGCGTTGAGTTGAGCTTGCTTACTCAATGCTATCAATACCTAGTGAAGATAGAATTTTGTCTAAGGATTTTTGCGTCTAGTGATGCTCACTCACTCAACGCCAAGTAGTAGAAAGCTGATAAAGCAAGTTGGCATTGAGTGAAGCTGAATCACTCAACGTCTAGAAATAGATTTATATTTTAAGTAGTTTGGCGTTGAGTGAAGGTTACTCACTCAATGACAAGAGACAGTAAATCTATCTAAGTGATTTGGCGTTGAGTGAAGGACCCTCACTATACGCCTATACTAATGTTTCTTGATTTTTTGGCTAAGTCCACAGATGGTGATGTCAGCAAGTCAATAAGTCAACATATTTTAAATTAGTGGCGGGATGGCTACAGTACGCGACAAATGTTGTCGCAGACCTACTATTTGACTGTTGACATAAAAACAGGGATGCTGTCGGCCATTAATGGCATGGGGCCCACTGCTAAAAGAGTCGTTGGCGTCATAATCAATAAAAGAGAAAGACTTTATAGTGGAAGATAGCTTTTTTTGGAAAAATCAATCAAATACTTCTTCTTCTCCACCATTGTTGCTGTGTAAAAGAATAGGAAGCTCAAGTCAGAAAGATGAAAAGGAAGTTAGTTGTTGGTATCAACATCTTCAAAAGAAAGATAGTAGGTGTGATCTTCATCTACACCAGCAAGTTAGCTCAGAGGGATTCTCTGAGAAAAATTTAACAGCTTGGGTCGACCTTTGCTGCAGGTGCTTCATAGACCCAGCCAACAAATCCTAAAGAACATTCTCTTGGGGAGATGTGAAGAAGGAGATAGGGCTGAGCAGTTGGCTCAGATCAGAAAGGAGCAGAGAAGCTAAACTACAAGCTACTTCCAGCATAGGCCAAAGCAAGATCTTCATCCTTGTTGCCATGAAGAACGGAGTAGGGATGGGATTCACTCAGCTCAGGCTGTTGTAATATCTGATGTTGTTACTTCTCTAGTTCTAGATGGATAAAATCCCTGGACTATCCCTCAGGAGTCAAAGTTAGGCTGAATCACCTCAGCCTAGGAAAGGAAGTAGAGGTAGAGCTATCTAAGTCTGCAAAGTTAGAGCTGAGATTTCCTCAACTCAGGTAAAACCCATCAGCTTTAGTAACTTCACAATTCTAGCAGGAAAAATCCCTAGTGCTGTGTAGTAGTTGTTAAGGCTAAGCTTCAAGCACAAATCATAAAGAGGCAGAACATTATTCTGCAAGTCACTTCTAGCTCAAGTAAAATATATACTTGTTGTTGTGGAAGTAGTTAGGGCTGAGTATATCTCAGTTCAATTAAGGTATACTCAGGAAATACATTCCTGGAGTCAAATTTGGGTTGAGTCTAACTCAATCAAGGTAGATTGGCACAAAGAAATTTCTCCAGTGTCCAATAAGACTCACCAACTCACTTCTACCTTGTAGGATGAATTTTGGATCTGATTGGAAGGAGAAAAGTTGCTCTAAGGTATGATCCAAGTGTGGATCTGAGTTGTAGGGTTGTTTAGACTGAGCTTTAGGTGCTTGGAAGGGCACTGAGGTAGGTATTTGCTGGGTACTGAGTGTAGGAGTGTTGCAACACTCTGAGAGCAGGGCCTTGTTCCTGAAACTATAGGGCTGAGAAGCCTGAGCTGTAGGCCTTTGTGTAAGGATAAGGTAGGTAGCTTGAGGGTCACTGAGTGTAGGAGCACTGTACAGCTCTAAGGTAGGATCCCTGGTGGATATGAGGTAGGTCTGTCCCCCCATCCCGAGTGTAGGACTTAACATCCTGAGGTAGGTGGTCTGTTGACCACTGAGTTATAGGCTCTTGTGGCTGAGAAGTAAGTCTTAGAGGAGACTTAGAGATCCTGAGGGATCTAAGGTGTAAGCTCTTTGGAGAAAGTTTTGGAGAAGTGCATAGTCTAACAAGATAGTTGGATTGGTGGGAGGGAATGTGGATGTACCCTAGTTAGGGGAACCACTATAAATCATTGTGTGCTTTTTTGTGTTGTTTTCTTTGTGCAGGTTGTGTACATCTTGAAAGCATAAAACAACTTAAAGCCAAAGCTCTTAAAGAAGAAAGATAGAAGAACTCAAAAAGAGACCAATAACCTATTCACCCCCGCTCTAGGTGATTTAGTTATCCTTGAATTAAAGACTTTTAATACCATTAAGGGGTGATCGGCCATGAGCTTTGGATGCTCCTCCTTGGCTCCAAGTGTCCACCACCCCCTAAATCCTTCTGGAAATGTGTTGGGAAGCTCAGTGGAGGTGTTGGGCAGAGACGAGGAGGGCCAAGTGGCCTTCATCCCTCATTTCGTCTTTTCTCTCTCCTTAACTTGGGGAAATTTGCATTTTACCCCCATTCTTGTCACTATCCTCCAAAACTAGAGGGTAGTTGCTATAATTGATCTAATGGGCTACTGATGAGTCATTGTCTAAGACCTTAGCCCAATAGAATTGGGCTTGGTGCCTTAATTCTTTATTTAGGCTTAATGTTGACCAAGGTTGACTTTTAGAGTTGACTTGGTCAACCTGATGAGTGGGCTGGCCCCACATGATGGTCATGAGACCTATGACACCACCCAACATTGGTTGAGCCAATGTGATGCCCCACTTGGCTAATTGAACCTATGCATGCGATATTTTTCCAAGTTAGAGGTTAGGTTAACTTTGGTCAAATTGGATGAATGGGTGACCATGTGATGGGGCTTCGTGGTCCAATGCACTCCAATTAGAGTTTAGAGTTTAGTGGTGGGGTCAAATTGACAATGTGATGCCTAATTATGCCACTTAGGGTTGAATTGATCCATGTGTACCCTAATGGCAGTTTGGTCAAATTGGCCAATTTAGTAACCCTATGATGAGGCTTTTAGGTCAGTTGGGTTTCCTTTAGGGTTAGGGACCTATTAGCAACCTCAACTTGAGGTGGTAAGTCTAATTTGAAGTGAAATGGCCTAGGTTGACTTGTCCACTTTTGGGGTGTTTATAGCAAATTTTCCTAGGTCCAAGCTAACCTAGGGTCAAACCTTGACCTATACTCACCACTCAAGTCTTACCCTAACCCAAGGGGGTGTAGAAGGAAATGGGATGTTACACGTAATGCCCAAAACGCATACTAAAGGCTATTTTGGGAATGTCACATTCCTTAATTCACATTTGATAATAGCCGGACTTCAAGTCCAGCTTTGAGTACACAATGGAACCTACTAATTGATCAAACAAATCCTCGATTCTCGAAATAAGATACTTATTCTTTAGATTCAGCTTATTCAACTCTCGATAGTCTATACCCAACCGCAAGCTTCCATCCTTATTCTTCCCAAAAAGGAACGATACTCTCCAAGGTGATAAACTTAGACGCATATAACCTTGATCTAGCAAGTCTTATAATGGTACTTTTAGTTTCACCATATCCTTTGGCACTAAACAGTACGGAGATCATAACATAGGCTTGGCACCTGGCACTAGCTAATTAGTGAAATTGATCACTCGCTGAGGTGGATCTCCAGGGAGATCTTTAGGGAATACGTCAGCAAATTCTTATACTACAGGAATGCTACTCAAACTGGGCTTGGGCTTTGAAGCCTCCACTAGTGTAAAGAACAACTTCACGCTTTTCTGAACTGCCTTGACTACTTAGAGAGCAGATATCAGTATCTTGCTCGATCCCTTCATAACAGAGAAGATAGTCTCATATTAAGTATTCCTCCCAGCTTGACTTCCTTCCAATTGCAATCAATGCACGCACGCTGCTAGGAAATCCTATCCATTCCAAAGATCACATCAAACTCTGAAATCGGTAGTTTCAACGCTTCCAAGTCAAGCTCTTGATTTCATTTCCGCACCTTCACGCAACAACACCTATCCACGCTCATCATGCACCCATTGGACAACAACACATCCAATCTATCTTTTGACATGGAAGAAGGCACTCTAATATACAGAACAAAGTCCTTAGATAGAAACGAATGAGATGCTCCCGTGTCAAATAGTGTTCTTGCCGAAAAGATAAAAATTAGGTCAAAGCCTAATACAGAACAAAATCAAACAAATGTACGCAAGGTATGTAGTATATTAACCAATCAAGCTGTAAAAATATCAAACCTATTACCACGTCACATTGTTTAATAGCCTCCAGCTAGCCAAGATTGAACACTCTAAGTTGTGCTACGTATTGTGAGATGCAGACGACTCCACAACTTTCCCTTTCTCAGTATATGATGCACCAGCCTTTTTGTCTATCTTTTTAGGATGACTCCAACAGTCTCGAGCATACTGGACCACTTCTTCGCAATTATAGCACGTAAGTAGACCTTGCCCCGTAGTAGCTCTAGAAGTAACAGAAGGAGTTTGTCTGGAAGGCCTATCCTTCTTGCTCCACCTGTTGCGGAACACAAACTTTGAAGAGCTCGGTACTTTGAACTCTTGCTTTTTTACCAAGAGGTCCTTCTTACTTTAGACCCTCTTCATATCTTGCTCAAGGGATCATGCAGTATTCACCAACATGAGAAAACCCTGAGCCATTGGACATGAAAGGAGTAACCACAGATTATCCCACAAACCTTCATAGAATCGATTGGTTTTACTCTCCTTGTTCTCAAACGACAATCCAGCATATCTCCCAAGTCTAATAAACTCATGTAGGTAGTCATCGACCGAACGGTCACCTTGAGTCAACCTCAAAATTTGGTTTTCCAATGCAATCTGTTGTGCTGAAGGGACATATTGCGCCAGAAACAACCTTGAGAACTCAACTATTAAGACATCTGTCAGACATCTCCCAGTTAACTGATGAACCTCGATCTCATCCCACCAAAGACTTGCCTCTCCATCCAATAGGAAGGTATCATAGGTAACCTTCTGAGTTACCTCCATCTCCGTGGCTATTGAGGTTCTCTTTATCCTAGAGAGCCATTTCTCAGCTTGCGTTAGGGTTCCCACTCCCTCAAATGTTGGAGGATTAAAGCTCAGAAAGTGTTTTAATTATTGGTCTGAAGCCCTTCTTGCTGCTATCGACTCAACAACCGTAACCGACACTAGAGCAACTACAGGGGCAGGAGGCTACACTTATCTTCTAGGTTGGGTATTGATCATGGCAAACACGGATTCAGCTACCAACATTATTGTTTCTGCCGAAGGATGGGTTGTAAGCACATCATTTGGTGCATGATAGAACATTATTTATATTTATTTTAATATAGTTTTTATTTAATAAATAATCACTTTTCATTTAGTTTTATATTAATAAATGTCTAAATTGATTTCTTTTCTAATTTCAGGTATAATTGGGCTTCAAATTGTAATTTTGAGCTTATGGCCTTGATCAGGAGGTATTTCAACACTTTTGATCGCGGATAGCTCAACTTCAAATGGTCATAACTTTCAAACCAAGAAGAGTTACAAGACGTTCAACCGGTTAATAGAAAGAGAATAATATCCTCTACAAATCTGGAGAAGTTTCATAAGTACATGCCCTCATGTCACAGGCATGACATGGGCTTGAACACGGGCATATCTCGGGTAAAAATGCAATTTTCCCCAGAAAGCTTCTCTGTGTAATTCTGAGACTTTTTCGCAGTACACGCCCCCAAGTCACGGGTGTGATCAGGGCATGACCTACCTAAAAATTCCCAAATTTATGCTAGATCATGTCGTTTCCTGCTATTTACTGACTCGGTCACTACACGCCCCCAAGTTACGGGCATTACTCGGGGTGTGACCCGCAAATTAACGAATTTTGGCGATTTTTCTCCAACATTCCCGGACATTCAAGGCATCGGTTTCATACCTTACACGCCCCAGGTAACAGGTGTGACCTAGGGGCGTGACTCACTAGCAAATTTTACTATAAATTCTACACCTGACCAGGAGCTAGGGAGGGAGATTTTAGTAGAGAAATTCTGTAGTTTTGTATTGTCTTTTCTTATTTTTCATTTCTAGTGTAATCTTTTGTTTTAGTAATTTCTATTTCAAGTATTCTTTTCTTTTGTAATCATGTCTCTTTCTTTCATGTTATGTCATTTCTCCATCATGATGAGTAGCTAAATTTCTATTTAGTACTTGATCATAATGAACTTTGGAATGAAATAAACTTATTTTCTCAAAATTATCAAGCTTACTATTTTAATTCACTTCAATTTATCTTTGAATTATATTGCATCGAATTCATATATCGCGGATCTGTTTTTGATCTAAGATCTGTATCCTAGATTTACTGAGAGGTTGCAGATACGAGGAGATCACTCAAAGATAGAAGGAGTGCCATGTTCTCTTCGAGAGAGGATGACATAAATCTTTTGTATCAGAGTCAAATCCAAAAAAAGGGTTCACCGTCTAAAGCAAGCTTAGGGGTTTTGACTGGCCGAGGGGTCTTAATTGATCAACCTAATGTTAGAAAAGAGCGTATTCTCAAGAGAGACACTTTCGTATTTTGGGAACCTCCACGGTCGAAGTAAGTAATTTAGAAGCTTGCTTTTATTTTATTCTAAAGGGATTCTAGAGGTGCTAATTATTCAAATCATCAAGTTTAGCATTTAGTTAAATCACATTTTATCTTTTGTTTTCACAAAACCAATCTTTGTTTGATAAAATAATAGCTCTTCCTAGTGAGTACAAGTACTCGACAGAACCAAAAAAATACGACACTTGATCCTACACTCTATAATGATAGGTGTGCTTGCCTTATTGATTTGGAATCGTGCTTCAGCGTGAATTTTACCCATCAAGTTTTCTGCGATGTTGCTGGGGAATATATTTTGTCGATATTTTGAAAGCAAGGTTCTATTAATTTTATTGTTCTTTTCTCCTCCCCATTTCTCTAATTAAATTTTCTTTTTGAATTCAATTATATAAAGTAAAGGTTGTTTTATTTTCTTTCAAACAAAAGTTATCTCAATTGGCCGCTAAAGTTATCGAGCTTCAAAATAAAGTTAATCTTTTGGAAACCACGCAGAAGAGAAAAATTATTTGTCAATATTGTGGTACGCCTCATCAAAGTCATGAATGTTATTATTATTTTCCAAATTAAAATTATGGAAATAATTTTTCTCAATCTTATGCAAATAATATTGATTATTATTATAATCATAAATTTTCATCTTCTAATGAAAAGAATTATTCTAACTTTGATGGAAATAATTTTTTGAGCTTTAATGAGAATAATATTCATTATTTTAATAATTTTTCTTCTACCTCGGATGCTAATTTTTCTTTACGTCATGATCACCCAAAAAGATTCCCGAGCAATGAGGATAATTCTTTAGATCCGAATTTATGTTCTTCTTTTGCACCGCAAACTACGTCTTCTAATTTCAGGGAATTTTGGAATATTCAATTTTATTCTCCTCCCCAAAAATTAGATGCTATTAATTCTTATTCTAGTGATTTTTCTCAATCTTCATATAATTTAGCTATTGAGGAACATAATTTTTCATGTAATCAAATAGTTTCTTATACCGAAGAGCAAGAAAATTTATTGAACCATGAATATATGAATGTTATGGGCACACCGGGCAAAATAGAGGAAGAATATGTTTCTTCTCTTGCTCTGCCCGAATATTTTAATTTGTGTTATGAATTTTTGCAAAGTCTTTCTATTTTGGTTGAAAATGAAGTTCATGAAAATTTTGTGTTCGAAAATTTTATTTTGTTTGGTTCTTCACTAGAATTTTCTAATGAAAATTTTATTTAGAAAATGAACAACCGCCACTTAATCTTTTTCTTAAACACGACCCTCTTCCGTGTGAAATTGTTTCTGACTGTTTATTTATGATTTTTCTTATACTAAGGCCTTTTATGAAAGAGACGAGCCTTTGCACCCAGTCGACTTCAACGATCCATTTGGCACTCATCTAGAAATTTCCAAATCACCTTAGGTATGTATAGGTGATTTGGAGTTGTATGTTCAATCTCAAGGCCAAAAGAAGAATCATCAAATAAGCAGAGGAGTAGTCAGGCGACCGACTTCAGCACATTCATCAAAGCGTGAATTAAGGGAGTTGCTTGTGCACTTTAAATTTATTTTCCTTTCTCCCGACAATAACTGTCTAGCTTAAAGACGGGAAAAAGAAAAGCGCACTTAGAAGACACCCCTTATTTATCTTTTAATTTCTTGATCTTTTTTCTAATGCACTTTTCTTTTTATATATTTTTCTTTTCCCCTCTTACTTGTCTTATAAACATTAGGGACAATATTTATTTTTAAGTATGGTGGTGAGATCTCGTATTATTGTCTTAATTAAAAATCCAAAAAAATCTGATGAAAAATCTTTAAAAAAATATACAAAAAAAATAATAAAATTTAAAAAATTTATTTTTTTAGAAAGGGCCATGTCGAGCTTTCATCCCACAAAAACTGCCTAGTACATTGCGAACTCGTCATTGTGTAGTCCTCGTGAAGTCTAAGTAATAACAAAAAATTAAGATTATAATTTATGTTTATTAATTCATAATATTTTAAAAAAATCCAAAATATATATAATAAACCCATGTTTAGTTTCTTTGTATTTTCAAAAATTTGTTTGAGTTTATTTATAAGAATTTTTATAATTTTTGATTTTCTAGTCATTAATTTCATCATTGTTAGTTAAATTTATTTTTTTAGGTGATTTAATTTTAAAAAATATCTTGTGAATTCAATTTGTTTAGAGTAATTTTTTAGCACTTTTTCTCTTTTTCTAACTAGTTTCAATTTTGTGGTACTTTGCTTAACAATCTTTAAGATTGCACTTATATTCACTTCATGCTCTAAGATTCTTAGGAAACTTTAATTTACTATAGTTGCTCTCTAAGTTTTTAATTTAATCATAAATTGTCAAGCATTTCCCTAGTTTTTTTCTTGTTAGATCATATGTCATGGAAATAAGAGAATAAAATTCATTATCCCTTTGTAAATATATGCATTTTTTTATTATTAGATCATAGGTCATGAGAATCAAGTTTTCCTTAGTAAACATATATATGCAACCCCCAAAAGTAAAAGATGGAGTAAGAAGATAAAAATCATTACGCTCAAACATTTTTGTTTTATTTGAAGAGAGAAAAAATATATTTGTTCATATGTGATGGAAAATGAGAGGATAAAATTAATCATTTTTTTGGTAAACATATGCAAATATTGAAAAAAAGAGAAAAACAAATGTGTGGGGTGAGAGAATAAAATTCATCACCTCCAATCAAAAAAACTACCCCAAAATCCTAATAGCCAATAAAATTATTTTAGACTTAGATTAAAATACTAAGAAAGCATAAGTAGTAGTTTAAATTTTTCCTTTAAGTCTCTTTTTGGTTAAGGGTGTTAAAAATACTAATCTAATTTTGTTTGTTAATTACTCAATTTATAATGCTTGTTAATTTATTTGAGAATTTTCTGCTAAATATTTCTCTCTTCTCATTTTAATTTCATAATTTTGGATTTAATCTTTGAATCCAAAAATATTTTTTAAGCTTTCTTGTGATTTAATAAATTTTAGTATAGTTTCCGTCGAAGGAGGGGATGTAGGCACTTCATTGTGTGCATGATAGAACATTATTTATATTTATTTTAATATAATTTTTATTTAATAAATAAACACTTTTTATTTAGTTTTATATTAATAATTGTCTGAATTGCTTTCTTTTCTAACTTCAGGTATAATTGGGCTTCAAATAGTAATTTTGAGCCCATGACCATGATCTGGAGGTATTTTAACACTTTTTATCGCGGATACCTGAACTTCAAATCATCATAACTTTCAAATTAGGAAGAGTTACAGGGTTTTCAATAAGCTAACGGAAAGAGGACAACGCCCTCTACAAATCTGTAGAAGTTTCACAAGTACACGCCCTCAGGTCACAGGCGTGACATAGGCTTGAACATGGGTGTGTCTCATGAAAAAATGGAATTTTCTCCAGAAAGCTACCTGGTGTAATTCTGGAAATTTTCTGCAGTACATGCCCCCAAGTCAGGGGCGTGACCTACCCAAAAACTCCCAATTTGATGTCAGATTGTGCCATTTCTTGTCGTTTGCTGACTCGACCAGTACCCTCCCCCAATTTATGGGCGTGACTTGGGTGCGTGACCCGTAAATCAACAAATTTTGGCGGTTTTCCCCAACGTTCCCGGGCTTTCAAGACGTCGGTTCTATACCTTACAATCCCAAGGTAACGGGCGTGACCTATGGGCACAACTCACTAGCAAATTTTACTATAAATTCTAGACAATACCAGGAGCTGGGGAGGGAGATTTTAGTAGAGAAATTATGTAATTATGTATTTTCTTTTCTTATTTTTCATTTCTAGTGTAATCTTTGTTTTAGTAATTTCTATTTTAAGTACTCTTTTCTTTTGTAATCATGTCTCTTTCTTTTGTGTTATGTCATTTCTCTATCATGATGAGTAGCTAAATTTCTATTTAGTACTTGATCATGATGAACTTTGGAATGAAATAAACTTGTTTTTCTCAAAATTGTCAAGCTTACTATTTTAATTCACTTAGATTTATCTTTGAATTATATTGCGTCAAATTCAAATGTCGCAGATATATTTTTTGATCTAAGAATCTGTATCCTAGATTTACTGAGAGGTTGTGAATGCGAGGAGATCACTCAAAAATTTAAGGAGTTTCATGCACTCCTTCGAGAGAGAATGACATAAATCTTTCGTATTGGATTCAAATCCAATAATAGGGTTCACCGCCTAATGTAAGCTTAGGGGTTTTGACTGGTCGAGGGGTCTTAATTGATCAACCAAAGGTTAGTCAAGAGTGTATTCTCGAGAGAGGCACTTTAGTATTTTTGGAACCTCCATGGTCGAAGTAAGTAATTTAGAAGCTTGCGTTTATTTTATTCTAAGAAGGAAACGACACCAGAAACTGATACCAAATTATAACGCCCCCATCCATCACGAATAATATAACAGAAGATCTGGTCGGGGCCCTACGCCATATGAAACAAACAAACGAAAGAGTAATGCAGTGAAACCATATTTCTTCTTAATTTAAAAAAGCACCCTAACACAGGGTTGCATTCTAGCGGAAGCTTAAAGAGTTATAAGAATCACCCAACAAAAAATTTCTACTAATAGAAAATCCAGGAATGAAAAGCCATACATAAGGAGAGTTTGGCCTTAAGCCCTTACATTAATTAATGTTTACCAAATAAAGTGATTTAGATACTTCGGCACGCAGACCGGTAACACATGAAAACACTAAACATAACACTTGGGCCTTTAAGGGCGAGCTCAACAAGAGGGCTTCAGCCTACTACTTCCCGCTCTACTCACTAGCTCTTGCATAAGAACATTCAACCAAAAGGTGGCAAACAAACAAACGGTCATCATTAGCTGACCAAATTATAATGACCCCACAACATTTCTCGGGGTGGAGGCGCTCCTTCCCTACAAGCAAATAACATGTTAACATAAAGCCAGAATATGCAACTTAAGCATCAATCATCACAAAAGTTTGCACAACCGACCAAACGTCTTTTGCACTGAGGACACATTTTTGGTGTACTGGATTACCCAGGATCCCATCTTTGCCTTCACAGGCATTAACTGGTGCATAAAACACCCAAACTGTGAACTCCTTGAGTCTCATAACCATTATCAATCCCAGAATTGAATGTTCCGCTTGAGCATTCAACTACTCTGACACAAAGCCAAGGACTCTCTCCTATACAAACATCAAAATCCATGTACGTTAGGCACTCTAGTTGGACAATATAGTGTCGGTACAATTCAGCTCTTTCCCATTGCTCAAATTATCGTGTAAATCAACAACAATGATGCGGGTCAGCCTCCCCTTTCCCAAATACAACATAACCATCATTATGTTCTATTGTTGGCACTCACAGCCACAAAATTTAGGCCCTCCAAACTCACAACTCCACAAAATTCCACGGAGTTTACTCTGGCAAGCAAAGTAAAACATCACCAATCTTGACAACTTGTCAAGATGGACTTCAAACAGCATGCCTATACAATGCTTTTGCCTCCAGTTACTAAATGAAAATAATAATCGAGGAGAAAACATACCAACCCATTGGAGAGTGCCTTTTCTACACCAATCGGTGAGGGCTTCCATGCAAACATGCCAAATAAGGACTTCACTTGTCCAAGAGGATAATCATTACCCTTAGCGCGCATTTCAAAGCCATAGCTCAATCACAGCTTTTCGTAGCGGCTTTCCACGCATAAATTAGGTTTAAACATGCCGATTTGAGATCTAAATCGACTATCCATAGCGGCAGCAGTCTTCCTCCTACATATCGGCGGTAGCTAATGACAAAATAAGAGCTTAAAGAACTATGTCGACAGATCAAGCTTGGCAAGAGCCCTAATAGAGGTCCGCAAGGGAGTTAGGGATACTCTTCCTATTGGGTCCATTAATCCCAATGGCCCTAATTTGATGATGTCAAACAGGTCAATGATATAGACATAACTGTATTTGATTTGTGTGTAAGTTCATGTATGCAGGACAGTCCTTATGAAAATGATTGGACAAGTGGACTCAAGGAAGATGCTTGATAGGTAGAAGATTTGCCTATGTCCAAAGGCAATGAGTGGAGCAACCTCACTCAATGCCAGTTGCATACAAAAAAAATAGCTAGACAGAAGAATTTCGTTGTTTACAATCGTTGAGTAGAGCAAGCTCACTCAACGCTAGAGGTAAGGAATTTGTTGGCATACTAAGAAAATATTCTAAGTCCACAGTCATTGAGTGAAATTAACTCACTCAACATCATATAGCAAAAGGATGTGAGTCAGGCTAATGATGTAATAGTCTAAGTAGAAATGTGTAGAAAAGTGGCTAAGTCCACAGACATTGAGTGTAGCTCACTCACTCAACGCCATAGCTTCGTAATCGTTTAGTATAGCTCAGTCAGTCAACGCGACGGGAAAACTATGAATTTTTACTAAGTCTACAAGCATTGAGTGAGGCAAGCTCACTCAACGCCATGTGATATTGCGTTGATTAATTCTCAAAGGAAGTGTTCTTCTTGACACAGAAATTTGGCTAAGTCCAAATGCGTTGATTGCTTGTAATTTTGTCGAGCTGAGTTTTGAGTTTGTCAAACTGAGCTCTGAGTTTGTCGAACTAAGCTTTCACTTTTCGTCGAGCTGACCTATGAGTTTGTTGAACTGAGCTCTGAGTTCATCGAATTGTGCTTTCACTTTTGGTCGAGCTAAGCTTTGAGTTCGTCAAATTGAGTTCTGAGTTTGTCGAATTGAGGATTTCTGGAATACACCTTCTGAAAGTAAAATAAGGCATAAAACTTTTCCAAGTGGTTTGGCACTAAGTGAAGGTTGCTCACTCAATGCCTACTGGCTGTGATAATTTTCTAAGTGTTTTGGCGTTGAGTGGTGCTTACTCACTCAATGCATAGTGACAATTTATGTCTAAGTCATTTGGCGCTGAGTGATGGTCATTCACTCAATGCCTACGCTACTGATGCTTGATTTTGTCTAAGTCCAGAGATGGTGACGTCAGCAAAGTAAACAAAGTCAACACATGTTAAAATTATAGTAGGAATGCCGCAAAATTGCGTTAATGGCGTCGCGGCCAGCTAGTTGCCCTTTTGGGGAAAAGGAAAGAAATTTTCCAGCATTTATGGCGGTGCTCACACACGGAATATAATCGTTGATCAGCGTGATATAAAAAAGGATAGATTGGCTGATTCAAAAAAAAGATCAATCAAAAAATTGAGTAATCGAAAAAACTTTGAGAAGAGAAGCAATTAGGGTTTTTTTTGTATTCGCAATCTTACGGTTGGATGACGTCTTCTTTCTCGCTTTCTTGCCGAGCCAGAAAAAAAAAGTTCAGATCTGAGAACCTGAACGCTAAAAGAGTTAGTTGCTGCAATATTCATTGGCTACAGTAAGATCGAGATTGACTCCTGAAAAAGAAGAAGCAGAGTTTTCTGCAAGTTGCTTTCAGAACAATTCGTGCTTCAATTGAATATTTATTTCTCAACTTGTTGCTGTGAAGAAGAAGATAGGGCTAATATCTGATCAGTCTAGGAAGACAGACACGGAGAACTTTCCCTAGTGTCTGAGTATTTCATCTCTTTGACATTCTCTATAATATCCAATTTGGGATCTAAGGGTAGGATTCTTTAGGGAATCTGAGTGTAGGCCTGTGCTATAAAGGTCGAGGTAAGATCTGTTGTAGATCTGAGAGTAAGATCCATTCTGGGATCTAAGGGTAGGATTCTTAAGGGAATCGTAGTGTAGGCCTGGGCTATAAAGGCTGAGGTAAGATCTGTTGTAGATCTTAGAGTAGGATCTAGTTGGGATCTGAGTTGTAGGGCTTATGCCCGATTTATAGGTCTTGGAAAAGACTAAGGGGTCCTGCGGGATCATGCTGTAAGCTCTTAAGGAGCCGAGGAATTGGTGAAGAGCCTTGTATAACACACTATTAGAAAGGTGGAGAGGAACAGTGGACATACCCAAGATTGTGGAACCACTATAAAAATATCTGAGTCGTCTGTGATTGTTCTTGAAAGCACAAATCAATTAATCACTAAAAATAGGAAATCAGATATAGGATAGAGTATTTAAAAAGAAGGCCTAAAACCTATTTACACCCCCTATAGATATTTAGTTGTCCTTGAAAACAAGACTTTCAAGTGGTATTAAAGGAAGGTTACTCGTTAAAGACTCAATAGTCTGGGTAGATCTCCAAGATCAATAAGGAAAGACAACTCTTACGGGTTCAGGAGTGAACTACAAGGATCTAGGGGCCATGAAGCTTCCTATCTGTAGGAAGGAATGGTTTGACATATGGAAGGAGAGGGTTAGGTTGTTTATGGAGGCAGCTGACCCTAGAATTTTCATTACTGTCAAAGAGGGACCATTCATCCCTATGAAGGTCTCAACTCTGGATGCTCATGTCCAGACTCCAAAGATATACTCTAAAATGACTAAGGATGAAGTCATCCTTTCCACAATTGACAAGAGGGCACAAAATATAATAGTGAGTGTCATTGATTACTTCACCTTCCAAAACCTAGTTCATTGCAAGACATTTAAGGAGATGTGGGACACACTAATTGTCTACATGGAGGAGACAGAAGAAGTGAGGGATGACATGAAGTCAATTCTCAATCATGAGTATGAAAGCTTCTGGCAGAACAAGATAGATAGCATAGCAAAGTGCAATGAAAAGTTCTTTGGGATTGTGAATGAGCTGAGGACCTATGGAAGAGTTTTCAGCACATATGAATTAAATGACAAGTTTCTCAAGTCTCTAACTAAAGAATGGGACAAAAATATGTGCCATCAAAGAAGTGACAAGACTTGCAGACACACCACCACCAACTTTATTTGGAGATCTGTTGTCCTATAAAATATAGCTGACATCCATAAAGGAGGAGGAGAAAATCATCAAGTCTGCATTCAAGGACAAGTCAGTGGCCTTCAAAGCTTAAGCCGCAAGGAGAAGCAGGAGAAAGAAACCTTCTCCACCAAGGAGGGATGTTGAATATGATTCATAAAGTTCAGAAACTAGCACATAAGAATGCCATATGTCTGATGAAGACTTTGCTGCCTTCTCCAGGCAATTCTAGAAATTCATGAAGAAGAATCACTGAAGAAGCATGATCTCCTCCTCTTCTTATTCATAAAATACTACTACAAGGGCAGGAAGAAAACCTCTAAAGAGGACAGGTATGGCTATAAACTAAATAAACATGTTTCCTCTAAAATGGTCTATTATTATTGCAGCAAGCCAGGGCATGTTATAGTTGACTGCCCTTTTAAAAGGAAGGGTGCTAGTGGAAAGAAGGAACAACAGCAAAAGGGAAAGAAGGAGAAATCCTTCATTACTATGAAGCAAAAGAGCTGGACTGACTCCTCATCATAAGAATCAGAAGATGAAGATGAAGATGAAGCCTATATTGGGCAATTCACTGATGAAGAAGAAGCTATATAGGCAGATTTCTTAGAGATGCTGGCTGCTATTATTGGAGAAGTTAATGATGCTGTCAGGACTGAAGAAGGAGAAGAAGACAGCCTTTGCCTTAGGATGATGGCTTTTACTGATGAAGAACCCAGCCAGGAGCAGCCTGGTCCAAGAAAAGTACATTCTCCATCCTCTTAGTCATATTACGAGACAAGTCTAGGTTCAGAGGCATATGCATCAAGTGATGAAGATGGCTCTGAATATGAAGGAGACATCAATAAATTTATTGATGACTATGGTGAACTCCTACAGGCACTGAAGAGAAGCAGGCTCCTAGCAAAAAAGCAGGATCAGGATATTCCCTCTCTACAGGTTGCTACTTCAAAGTCAGCAAACAAGCTGGACCTGAAGCTGAAAGAAATCAGCAAGGTGAAAAACATCACTGTTATTTAGATGGGTACAATAGACTTTAAGAATGACCACATCAGGAATCTTGAAGGTAAACTCAAAAAGGAGAAGGAGCTAGTGGCTAAGTTTTCAAAGCCATATTCTGTGTTGCCTTTGATAGATATCTTCTCCTCCTAAAAGGATAGAAGGGGTAAGGCTTCAAAGAGAACACTAGAGCTACCAATTCCAAAAGGAAGAGCAAAGCTCCATTGCAGCCACTAGCCTCCAATCATTATATTCCTTTCAGGAGAGTGCTGCTACCATCTAACAGGTATGACCAAGAGAGCATCTATGGTAACTGGGAGAATGGTGGATCCACCAATTGAAACAAAGTTGTTCACCACCATGGTGGTAGGAATGACAAGGGTGCTAGTGCCTACAAAACAGTCCATGAGGATATCCAAATGGCCCATCCTTGAACATTTGTGTTTTGTGTACAAGCCCCAATACTCAAGAATGAGGCTACAACCCCTCTCAAAATCTGTCAGTCCATAATTAGACCAAAGGAAAGTCTGTTATCAAACAAGACTTGGGCATATCTGAATCCATCAGGAGTATGCTCTATGAAAAGAAGGCAGCTGCTGGTAGGGTTCAAGATACCCCAAGTACCTCTGCTGCCAGACATATCCCAAATCAGGTTATTACTGGAAGACATAAGAAAAAGGCTGATGCTATACCTTCTGGACTTAGAGCTGCTGACAGCACTACTATAAAACTAACCCTTAAAAGAAGGTACAACATCTATGAGAGCTGGTGCTATGGCAAAGTGGGCCACTATGCCATTTATTGTTGGAATAATCCATCTATTCCTAGGGCAAGAGTTAGCCTACATGTCAGAAATGTTATTAGTAGGCAAGTTAGATTTGAGACTAATCAAAACCTAGGACCCAATACCTATTGGGGTCCTAAGTTAGGATGAACTCTATTTTGCAGGTGAGTCCAACTGCCCATTCCCCTCATATGGTACTTGGACATAGAGTGTTCCATACTTTGGAATAGAACATGAAAGTCATCTTATGGATCATACTCCAGTAAGGGAAAGACCTAAGATCTACAGCCTTGAAGTTGGTGATGGAAATTGACCATCTAGGATACTCCTCTTACCCCCCAAGAGGAAGAGAAAGTTGAGTGAAATCCTAAAGATGGTCAAGTGCATAGTAATGGATGAAGAGCAGCTGAATCCATCAATTAGAGGTTAAGATACCTTAGTGATGGGACAAAGTGTAGCTACCTCCTAAGTAAACAAAGTGTTGCACAAGTCTTGTGTAAAGGCCAGCTGGATCCAACAATAGGACTATCTGGTTGAACAAAGGTTTGCTGCCACACAAGCAAATTTGTGAAGAAAAAGCAGACTGTACTCATCACTGAGGAAAGCATTAAAAGTAGCTTGAAAGTGAAGGGATAGATACTACTCTAGAGGGGGGTGAATAGAGTTATCAAATTTTGCACTAGACAAAACTTAATGGTCTACCCAACTCCCTTGGAGTGAAGTGCGGAATGAAAAGATTATAGATATAGAATTAACCCTATAGCCTAACACAAGTGATGTGCACACACTTAAGCTAACTCTAATTACAGTTAAGGCTTGGAAAACCTAATCAGCAACTAGCAATCCTAGTTAAATCTATTCACAGCCACAATGCAGGAATTAAACAAGGGAATCCAGACGACACAAGGAAATTTATAGTGGTTTCCCAAACAACTTGGGTACGTCCACTCTTCTACCCACACGGTAGGAATCCACTCAGGTTTTTGATCAGGTTCCCTGCCACCAACAGGATCTGCTTCAGGTAGATCCAGAAACCCTTTAGACTTTTGATCAGGTGTCTAAAAACCAAGCACAGGTTTTTGATCAGGTGCCCTGCCACCAAGGGATACTTTTGAAGGGAGTAATAACCCTGTACAGGAGGGGGAAGAAGGTTAAGATGTCTTCTCTATTTTACAAGGATTAGAGAAGCACAAAAACTTGCACTGAGCTAGAAAGCTCTAAAGACTCAAGGCTCCCCTGGCTCAAAGATTTCAGGTGAAGTCTTGCTTCAGTGCAGAAAACTCTTCAGAAAGCTCTGAAGGAAAAACTACAAGAAGATAATAAATAATAAAATTAAAGATCTTCAAGCAGCTATCTTCTTCTTCTTCTTCTTCAAAAGGACTCTGAGTTTGAACTTCCTGGAAGCAGGAGAACTCAGGTTGAAGATGAGTAGAAGAGCTTAACACTTCTCAGTTAGATGAGTATTGCTGAGAGCAGAAGACTTGATCTTGATGAAGGCTTGAATGCTTAAGTGAACAACTGGGTAACTAGTTAGCTAGCTTCAATCCTTCTTCAAAGGGTCCTTTATATAACAGCAGCAAGCAACGGCTCTCTTCAATTTGAATTACTTGTCTTCTTCTGAAACTTGAGACCTGGGCTGCACATAACACACAGCAAAACAAACTCTGCAGCAGAACATCCTATAAAAGGAATGAACCTTTTTCTAAGAAGCTGCAGGATCAAAGCAAATAACAGAAGGACTAAATAAAGTCACATCAGAGAAATACTCTTTATAGCAGAAGGAAGACATTTCATTTCAGTCTAACGGCTATAAAGGACTGTCAGCAGATAAAGTAAAATATAATGTCAGCTAATAAGACAAACAACTTTATCTAAAAAGATTTGACTCAGGCAAAAGGGATGGAGCAAATATTGCCTGGTAATTTTATCATAAAACAATTAAAACAACGTGCCAGAAAATGTATTAATTAATTAAATATAATAAATAAATACAAAATATAAAGGCAGACAGAAAGCGTCGAACGACCCTCGGAGATCGTCGACCGACGCACGGAGATCGTTGAACTATCGGGCAGATAGTCGAACGATCCAGATAGTCGACCTATCGAAGAAGATAGTCGAACTACCCTGGCAGATAGTCGACCTATCAGAGCAGATAGTCGAACTATCAGATAGTCGATCTATCTGGACAGATAGTCGAACTATCAAGCGCAAACAGATAGTCCACCTATCAAGCAGATAGTCGACCTACCTCAGAAAACAGATAGTCGACCTATCAACAGATAGTCGACCTATCAAAGCGGAACAGATAGTCGACCTATCAACAGATAGTCGAACTATCAAAGCGGAACAGATAGTCGACCTATCAACAGATAGTCGAACTATCAAAGCAGAACAGATAGTCGACCTATCAACAGATAGTCGAACTATCAAAGCGGAACAGATAGTCGACCTATCAACAGATAGTCGACCTATCAAAGCGGAACAGATAGTCGACCTATCAACAGATAGTCGACCTATCAGATAGTCGATCTATCAGGACAGATAGTCGAACTACCACGCCAAGCAGACAGTCAACCTATCAACAGATAGTCGAACTATCAATGCAGACAGAGCGTCGACCAACTGATAGACGATCGTCGATCAGCCGATAGACAATAGTCGAGCGGCGTTCGACTATAGTCGAACGAAAAACTACTTAACCAAATTCTCAATCTGGAAAAGTGAGGACTCTACAGCTAGACCACTAACCAATGACCATAGATAATTCTTGGGTCAATGGACTAAAAGGACAAGACTAAACTCAAATCAAACTAGGGTACCAACAATCTCCCCCTATTTGAGTTAAGTCTCTCAAAACAAAAATATACAGCTAGCTAAAGAGCAATAAAATTAATACAGGAAATAGTTAACAATTAACTAGCAGTTATCAAACAGATAGATAATAGACAAATATAACACAGCAGTCAATCAAACTATTAAGAGTCTACAGAATCAGGCAAAGAGTCAGAGGAACTGGGAACAAAAGAAATTTTCCTTAGAGGATCATCAGCTTCTTTCTTTGACAGCTTCAAGTCTTGCACACCAATGATCTTCAATTCTGCAGCCCTAGGAACGACTGCTTCAGGGTGTCTTTCCATATATTTTGAGGGGTCAAAAACATCAGGATTAACCTGGAACTTTTCAAACTCTTTCTTTCTGAAAGCAGACATGGTGGTTAAACCAGTAGTATCTTTTCCTTCTGCCTTTGCTTTTCTTATTTGAGCTGCTCCAACCAGTTCGTGAAAACGAGCCATCCTAAAATTAGGATCAAGCTCAGGACTTTCATAAACAGACTCAGGAGGAGCAGCAACTGATTCTTTATCTTGATTATCTAGATAAGATATGGAAGCAAACTTAGCAAAAAGGTCTTGCTAGATTTTTAAAATAGAATAAACTACTTACCTTTTGAAACAGCTTTCTCAGACTGTACTGGCATAGGAGATGGAATTCTTTTCTTTGGAGAAGGAGGAGGGGAAAAAGTTGGTCTTTGAAGCACAACCTCCTTCACTTGTCTTTGGGAACCAGAATACGATCTGCCTTGCGAACTTTGATAGCTTTTCCTTGGTTGAGGCTGAAAAGAAGCAGATTTATCAGAAGAGACAGAAGGATTCGCAGAGAGGTTGCCAGAGGCTCCTGCACTGGGAGGTGGAGGAGGACCTCTGGGTGTCCATCTGGGAGCAGGAGAGTCATATCTCTTAGTTCTCTTTCTCTCTTTCTGCTGGTTCTTGGAGAACCACATCCAATGCTGAAATTCTTTCGATTTGGGGTCAATTCCTTTAAGAATGTAGTATGGAGTATCATTGTCTCGGCTGGGAGGAGGAGGAGCAATTGCTTTCCTTTTCTTTTGAGCAGCTTTCCTTTTCTTTGAATTTTCAGACATATTAGAATCATCTTCATCATCAAAATGAGATGATGGAGGATTATCATAAGGATCATAGGCTTCAGAAACAGCCTTTTCTTTTAACTTCAGATCAGATTTCTCTCTTTCCTCTTCTATGGCATCCTGAGCCAGAAGGAGGTCTAAATCAAGACCTGGGGAATCATCCCAAATAGTTGACTTTTCAACTTGCAACTCTTTTTCTTTCTCTTTTAAAGAATCTTATACTCTTTGATTCCAGGCAGCTCTTGCTTTTTCTTCTTCCATACTCAGAACAGGAGTGTCAGCTTTGATTTCATCCTGGTTTTCAGACTCATCTTCTCTATCATCTAAAAATGAAACCAATTCTGGGTCTATTTGAATAACAGGAACAACAGGATCAGCTTCAGAAACAACAGCTATAATCTAAGCAGCTAAATCTTCTTTAACAACATCTGTAGAGATTATGAACACAGATCTGCTAAATAAGCAAAAATCATTCCTTCCAGGAATTCACAAGCTAGCAAATTAATTGACTCGTCAACAAAGCGAATGAATGAATTACCTTCATACTTGACCAACTCCCAAGACTCATCTAGGTAGGATGTAATAATCCCTTCTAGGAACTTGGCAATCACGGGAGTGGTGAGATCTTCTAGGCAAACTTTCACCGCAAATTCAGATAGCATGATATCATCAGATATTTCCTTTTCCGATAACACAGAGGCTGATTCTTTTTCAGCTGGAGCAGACACTACTTTAACTGTCATCACAGTATCTGTTACTACTGGAAGGGAGGCAGGAGGCTCTGAGGCATCTTCACAGAACATCTCCCCCTGCCTGATTTCAGTGGAAACTGAAACCAGGCCCCTTGAGGAAGAGGGCTCAGCAGATTTGGAAAGTGATTTTATGGTAGCGGTTAAGGTATCAATGGAGGAGGCAAGTGGAGCGATTGCCTCTTCAATCATAACTTTGATTGAAGGGGTAATCAACTCCAGAATGCTGGAGATGAGTGCTGGGGTGATCTCAAAGGATGATGGAAGTGTAGTGGATGGAGCTGCAGCAGAGATGGTTCTAGTGTTGGGATGAAGAGTGGTGTGAACTGGAGATTGAATAGGAGATGGAGCTGGAGAGTTAACGGGAGTGTTAACTGGAGAAAGAATGGGGGAATGAGAAGGTGTTGGAATCCTCTCAGATCCAAACAAATCAAAACTAGGAGCAGATATCCTAGCCTGATGAGAAGGAAGAGGAGATGCTGGAGGGGAAGGAAGAACAACCGTGGTTGTTTCTCTAACAAGAGAAGGGGAAAGTCGTACTTCAGCTGAAGTTGATGGAACTTCAACTGAGGCAGAGTGCAAAGCAGAAGAAGAAGGAAGGGAAGGAGCTGAGCCAGCTTCAACAGGGTGAGGAGCGACCGAATCAGTCCTGGTGCTCTCAGATGTCGCTGGAGCAACCCCTGAGAGAGCGGGTTTCACAAAGGTTCTCTTCCACTTGTAGAACAGGTTTGGGTCCATCTTCTTGCTTGCATTTATTGTTGTTGCAACGGAGACCAGCAGCTGAGGGTACTTTTCCTTCAGGAAAATTCCAATGACCCTTCCAAGGGTAACTTCCTTCTTACCATTCTTTTTTCTTATCAAATCAAACATTACTCCAGCCCAATCAATCCTTTTCCGATTAACAATTGCACACATTAGTGCAAATTGTTGCCTTGTTATATTGTCATGAGCAGAGTGCTTACCGAGGAGCACTTTTCCGACCAACTCAGTAAGAAACTTAATCTTGAAAGGAAAATTTACCTTGAGCAGCTTCGTGGGAATGCCCTCTGCATGTCCCAGCTCAACTAACATTCTTCCAAATTCTTGAGCATCTTGCTCATAATCTTCTTCACCATTAACTAATCCAAAAACATCAGTCAGAACGGCCGGAGTTAAAATTACCTCTTCTCCGCCGATGGTGCCTGTCATCAAATCGTCGGAGGAGGACGACGTGAACGCCCATTCCTTGATCTCGGGTATATTCAACTTAATCCTTGATGACATTAATCTCTCTAGACCTTGGTCCCGGCACAACTGAAGAACTTCCACGATTCCTGCTTCGCAGCTACTGAAGGCGTCAAAATCAACACTGAAGCCTGCATCGAACTTCACAACTGCTAGAACTGCTGGAGAGACCGCCATGGAATTGCTGGAGAAAACGCGAGAAGGACGGAGAGGACGAAAGAGACGAAGCGGCAGAAAATCGCAAGCGGGAAGATAGAATGCGAAAAGTCACGCTCCGTCGACGAAGGAACAAAAGATCTTTTAACCTAGGTCGACTATCGGCTTTATATTAGACCGGAGATAGTCGATCTATTAAAAAGATACTAGACCCGATGGTCAAACGGTCGTTTGACGATCGGTCCAGAAGCAGAGTAGTCGGACCATCGTTCGACTATTTCTGGCTTCTCAAACAGCAAGCTGTCGTCATCCAGAGATTGACGATGAGCTCGACTTGTTCGACTATGGTCGAACGCCGGTCGACGATCTTCAATCAGACAAACTTTCATCAACCATAGGTCGACGATGGGCTTGACCCGATCGACTATCTTCGAACGTCGTTCGACTATCTTCAAACAAGTTTCAACAATGGCCGATATAATCACACTTAGTCTCGTCCATTGATCATGCCTAGTTGAACTAAAAAGAACAGATGCTTCTGTTCATCTAAGGGCTTGGTGAATATATCACCTCTCTGAAACTCAGTGGATATGAACTCAAGACAAATCTTGTTCTTTTCCACACAATCTCTCAGGAAATGGTGCCGAATCTCAATGTGCTTCGTTCTAGAGTGGTGCACTAGATTTTGTGCAATTGAGATAGCATTGGTACTATCACACATGATTTTGGTGTTCTTGTGTGAGTAACCATAATCCACAATCTGGTTTTGAATCCACAGGATCTGTGAACAACAACTGGCAGCTGCTATATATTCAGCCTCTGCAGTTGAGGTTGAGACAGAAGCCTGCTTCTTACAGAACCAAGAGACCAATCTCTCTCCCAGGAACTGGCAAGTTCCTGAGGTGCTCTTCCTGTCAACTCTGCAACCAGCATAATCAGAATCAGAATATCCAATTAATTCAAACTCTGACTCAGCTGGGTACCAAAGTCCTAGATTTGGGCATCCCTTCAGGTATCTCAGGATTCTCTTTAGAAGAATCAGATGAGATTCCTTGTGGTTGACCTGGAATCTAGCACAAAGGCATGTAGCAAACATTATATCTGGCCTACTTGCAGTTAGATACAATAGGGAACCAACAATGACTCTATAATTCTTTTGATCAACTGGCTTGCCGTGATCATCAAAATTAATAACTACATTAGTAGCCATGGGTGTAGGCATTGCTGAAGCATCAGCCATCCCAAATTTCTTTACCAATTCCTTGGCATATTTGGATTGGGAGATGAAGATACCATCAGCATCTTGCTTAACTTGGAGACCAAGAAAGTAAGACAGCACACCCATACTACTCATCTCAAACTTGGAATGCATTAAGTTAGAAAACTTTTTGCACAGTTTGGGATCAGTGGAGCCAAAAATAATATCATCTACATACACCTGAACTAACAGGATTGTGTCCTTGTGATGCTTGACGAAAAGTGTTCTATCAACTACTCCCCTAGTAAAGTTGTGCTCTAACAGGAAACTAGCTAAGGTCTCATACTAGGCTCTAGGAGCTTGCTTTAGTCCATAAAGAGCTTTCTGCAACTTAAACACATGAGAAGGCTGAGTTGAAGAAACAAACCCTGGTGGTTGTTCAACAAACACTTCTTCCTTAAGCTCACCATTTAGGAATGCACTTTTGACATCCATTTGGAACACCTTAAACTTCATGAAGGCTGCATAGGCCAAGAAGATCCTTATTGCTTCTAGCCTTGCAACAGGAGCAAAGGTTTGGTCATAGTCTATACCTTCTCCTGTCTGTAGCCCTGAGCTACAAGCCTAGCTTTATTCCTTACTATAATTCCATTTGCATCCAACTTGTTTCTATACACCCACTTGGTGCCTATGATCAGTTGGCCTTTAGGTCTTGGAACCAAAGTCCAAACTTTACATCTCTCAAACTGATTGAGTTCCTCTTGCATTGCAATGATCCAGTGGGGATCTAGCTCTGCATCTTTAAAGGTGAGGGGCTCAACCTGTGAGAGGAAACAAGCGTGCATCACATCCTGTCTTAATTGATGTCTTGTTTGCATACCAGCTGATATGTCTCCAATCACTTGAGATGTCGGGTGATCTCTAAGTGTGACAATATCAGCAGGTGGGATGTGATCTTCAGCAACAATTGGGATTAATTCCTCAGGAGGAATTTGATCTACTGTTGGTGGTACAACAACAGCTTCAGCAATGTCTTCATCACTGTCTGATTCAGTGATCTGAAGAGTTGATAGTTGAAGAATTTCTTGAGGGCATCAGGTACTTGCAATGAACTTGAGGAAGGAGAATTTTCCTTCTCCTTGTAAAACATCTGAGACTCATCAAAAGACACATGACAGATTCTTCAATTTTACAGGTTGATTTGTTATAAACCCTATAAGCTTTGCTTACTTGGGAATATCCAAGCATGATTCCCATTGAAGCTTTTGCTTCAATTTTCTAATGTATTCTTTATTATTATTATGAATATAAACAATACAACCAAATTCTAAAATAATTAATTTTAGGTTTCTTTCCCTTAAGCAACTCATAAGGAGTTTTACACTTAAGCTTGTGTATCAAACTTCTATTCAATACATAATTGGCTGTACTAACAGCTTCTGCCCATAGGAGAGAGGCATGTTAGCATCTGCCAACAATGTACTAGCAGCTTCAATGAGTGTTCTATTTCTTCCTTTCAACTACCCCATTTTGTTGGGGGAGTTCTAGGAGCTGAGAAAGCTATGTTTGATACCTTCTCTCTCACAGAATTCTTGCATGAGAAGAGAGTCAAACTCAGTACCATGATCACTTCTGATCAAGGCCACATGAGTAGAGTACTCAGTCTGCACACATAGTAGAAAGTCTGTAAGGGCTTTGAAGTTATCAGACTTAGTTCTCAAAAAGAAAACAAAACTGAACCTAGAGAAGTCATCTAAAATTACTAAGGTGTAATACTTCCCTCCTAACTCTGTACATTTATTGGGCCAAAAAGGGTCCAAGTGTAATAGATACAGGATTCTAGGAGAATCACTTTTATTTACAGATTTTAAAGAATTTTTGGTTTGCTTGCCTAGCTGACAAGCCTTGCATAGGCTCTCCTTCTTGTAGGGGCAAGAAGGTAAACTCTAACAAGGTTGTGTTTAGATAACCTAGATATATTTTTTAATGGGTTAACATGACTAAGCCTCTTATGCCACAAAGAATTATTATTAAGGGTTACTTCATTAAACAGGCAGATTTCAGAATGAGATGAATTGAAATCTACTAAATAAATATTACCTATTCTAATGCCTACTAAAACAATATTATTATTTAAAGTAATATTGCAAGAGAAGTTAGAAAATGAAACCTGGTAGCCAGCATCACATAGCTGGCTGACTGAAAGTCAAATTGTGCTTCAGTCCTGTCACATATGCAAACTCTCTTGAAAGTGACATCTCCAATTGTGATCCTGCCATAGCCTTCTGTCTGACCACAGCTGGAATCTCCAAAGATAACATTTGGGCGTAGCTTAGCTTTGAATCTTGACAGATGATTTTTATTTCCTGTCATATGCTTGGAGCACTCCACTATCCAAATATCACTTATATGAGTGATTGGATAGGCCTTCACCTGCAAGACATTTATTTAGACAGTGTGGACCCAGGTAACCTTGGGTCCTTGTTTTTCACATAAGAAAAACTGGAAATATATGAAAATGCAGGCTGAGGGTGATAACCTAGTGGGTGAGATCTCCTAGGTGGGATTCTCCATGCAGATGATGGGTCAACAAACCTAGGGTTTCTATTTTCATTTAGGTTTCTATGGTTACTGATTATGATTTTGAAAATCATATTGAAAACGTCGATCGACGTTCGACGATGGGTGCTCAGATCGTCGACCTTCGTTCGACCATTGAGCTCCGATCGTCGAGTGGCGTTCGACGCTCTTTGCATTTCTTTTAAAAAATTTCTTTCTCTTTTCCTCTTAGCTTTATTTAAGTTTTATTAACTAGATTTACTTGCTCAGTGTTCTTCTTTCCACTAGCTGAAATGAAGTTCACTGGAGTTGAAAGATGTTTTTTAAGAAGAACTGGGGGTTCACTGGGAGAAGATCCTAACCTAGTTTGTTATTAGCTGACCTAGTGTTAGTCATGCTGGTAATTTCTAACAACTTAAGGCTTCTACCATTAAGTGATTCTTCTAACCTCTTAGACTTAGCTAATTCCATTTTAAGAATTTAATTTCTTCACTACAGTAGTGAGATCTTCCTTTAACCTAATATTTTCTGTAGAATTTACTTCTGAGTCAGCTAACTTATTTCTAAGTTCTTTTATCTCCTTTTCTGAGCTAATCAAATCTAAGCATAAGGATTTAAAATCTAATTTAAATTCTTCTGAAGTGAAGTCATAATAAGAGAGTACCTCATCTTCTGTTGGCATCTCTTCATCTGAGTCTGAACTCTCTGCAGCTGAGTGGTTGCTGCAGGCATCTATTGCCATGAGCAAACTTCTTTTGCCTTCTTCTCTTCCTCATCCTCACTGGAGCTTGAGGAGGAGGATTCTTCATCAGAATCACTCCAGGTTTCAGCAATGAAACCTCTCTCCTTTTTCTTGTTCTTGTAGGAAGATGGCTTGGAGTGCTTCCTGTGTTGTTCCTTTTCTTTCCTCTTGTCTTTGTTTTCCTCCTCTGGACATTCTGGCAAGATATGTCCAGGCTTCCTGCATCCTACAAATAATTTCTTTAGCAGGAGAATGATCATACCTTGGTTTGTCTCATTAGCGTGAAGACTTCTTTCTGAACTCCTTTCTCCCCATCTTGAGAAAACTCTTGGCAAATAATGCCATTAGTTCTCATTTGATTGGCTGCCTTCAGAAGCATCAGCAGCCTTAAGAGCTAGAGATTGCTCTTTTCTTGTTGAGAGGGGGGGTCTTTGCTTCAGCTTCTTCCCTTGTCTTCAGCACTTGCTAAAAAAGACTTGAGCTTGCCGAGAAGGGCCTCTGTTGAAATCTCATTTGTACTTCTGGCTTCCTTGATGGGCCAGATCCTTAGATCCCATGTGCTAGGGAAGCACATAAGAATCTTATCATTGACCTCTGTCAATGATATGTCCTTGTCCAGGGTCCTCAGCTCATTAATGATTGAGCTGAGCCTGGTGTACATGGCTTCAACTGATTCAGCATCAGTTTCTTGAAGTTCTCATACTGTGAGATCAGGTTGGACCTTCTGTCCTTCCTTTCATCAGCTGAACCAGCTACAATCTGGTTCAGTGTATCCCACATGGCTTTTGCTG
The DNA here is from genome assembly GCA_039513925.1 of Platanthera zijinensis. NCBI lineage: Eukaryota > Viridiplantae > Streptophyta > Magnoliopsida > Asparagales > Orchidaceae > Platanthera > Platanthera zijinensis. The sequence goes on along the minus strand of CM077091.1, from coordinate 54,759,159 downwards.
AGGAGCAGTCAGCAACCTTCTAGAATACCTCATCAGACATTGTTTGAGCCAGAATGTTCATCGCCTTGGCATCTGCAATCTTTGCCTTCTTGTACTCATCGTTTAATCTGGAGGAGGCACTGCACTCATATAGATGATGAGGCAGTAGCAGCAGCAGGTGCTCTGTGGGGGTCCTGACAAAATAGAAGCAAAGATGCTTTCATCAATAGAATTCATATATTAATTTATCCTTGCCTTCCAGATGCCAAACTTAGCTAGTTGCATGCTGGAGGTCTGGTGCTAGAATAATCTTGGACTGGGCCATGATAGTGAATATATATAAGCTTTAGTATCTATCAGGATCTTGTGACTTAGGTGTTAGCCTATTCAGTCAGTTAACCTCCCTCTGATACCAATTGAAAGTGAGGATAGATACTACTCTAGAGGGGGGTGAATAGAGTTATCAAATTTTGCACTAGACAAAACTTAATGGTCTACCCAACTCCCTTGGAGTGAAGTGCGGAATGAAAAGATTATAGATATAGAATTAACCCTATAGCCTAACACAAGTGATGTGCACACACTCAAGCTAACTGTAATTACAGTTAAGGCTTGAAACCTAATCAGCAACTAGCAATCCTAGTAAATTATTCACAGCGACAATGCAGGAATTAATAAGGGAATCCAGACGACACAAGGAAATTTATAGTGGTTCCCCAAACAACTTGGGTACGTCCACTCTTCTACCCACACGGTAGGAATCCACTCAGGTTTTGATCAGGTGCCCTGCCACCAACAAGGATCTGCTTCAGGTAGATCCAGAAACCCTTTAGACTTTTGATCAGGTGTCTAAAACCAAGCCAGGTTTTTGATCAGGTGCCCTGTCACCAAGGGATACTTTTGAAGGGAGTAATAACCCTGTACAGGAGGGAAGAAGGTTAAGATGTCTTCTCTATTTTTACAAGGATTAGAGAAGCACAAATAATTGCACTGAGCTAGAAAGCTCTAAAGACTCAAGGCTCCCCCTGGCTCAAAGATGTCAAGGTGAAGTCTTGCTTAGTGCAGAAAACTCTTCAGAAAGATCTGAAGTAAAAACTACAAGAGATAATAAATAATAAAATTAAAGATCTTCAAGCAGCTATCTTCTTCTTCTTCTTCAAAAGGACTCTGAGTTTGAACTTCTGGAAGCAGGAGAACTCAGGTTGAAGATGAGTAGAAGAGCTTAACACTTCTCAGTTAGATGAGTATTGTGAGAGCAGAAGACTTGATCTTGATGAAGGCTTGAATGCTTAAGGAACAACTGGGTAACTATTAGCTAGCTTCAATCCTTCTTCAAAGGGTCCTTTATATAACAGCAGCAAGCCACGGCTCTCTTCAATTTGAATTACTTGTCTTCTTCTGAAACTTGAGACCTGGGATGTCACAACATAACACAACAGCAAAACAAACTCTGCAGCAGAACATCCTATAAAAGGAATGAACCTTTTTCTAAGAAGCTGCAGGATCAAATCAAATAACAGAAGGACTAAATAAAGTCACATCAGAGAAATACTCTTTATAGCAGAAGGAAGACATTTCATTTCAGTCTAACGGCTATAAAGGACTGTCAGCAGATAAAGTAAAATATAATGTCAGCTAATAAGACAAACAACTTTATCTAAAAAGATTTGACTCAGGCAAAAGGGATGGAGCAAATATTGCCTGGTAATTTATCATAAAAACAACTAAAACAACATGCCAGAAAATGTATTAATTAATTAAATATAATAAATAAATACAAAATTAAGGCAGACAGAAAGCGTCGAACGACCCTCGGAGATCGTCGACCGACGCACGGAGATCGAGAACTATCGGGCAGATAGTCGAACGATCCAGATAGTCGACTATCGAAGAAGATAGTCACTACCCGGGCAGATAGTCGACTATCAGAGCAGATAGTCGAACTATCAGATAGTTGATCTATCTGGACAGATAGTCGAACTATCAAGCGCAAACAGATAGTCGACCTATCAAGCAGATAGTCGACCTACCTCAGAAAACAGATAGTCGACCTATCAACAGATAGTCGACCTATCAACAGATAGTTGACCTATCAAAGCGGAACAGATAGTCGACCTATCAACAGATAGTCGAACTATCAAAGCGGAACAGATAGTCGACCTATCAACAGATAGTCGAACTATCAAAGCGGAACAGATAGTCGAACTATCAACAGATAGTCGAACTATCAAAGCGGAACAGATAGTCGACCTATCAACAGATAGTCGACCTATCAAAGCGGAACAGATAGTCGACCTATCAATAGATAGTCGACCTATCAGATAGTCGATCTATCAGGACAGATAGTCGAACTACCACGCCAAGCAGACAGTCGACCTATCAACAGATAGTCGAACTATCAACGCAGACAGAGCGTCGACCAACTGATAGACGATCGTCGATCAGCTGATAGACGATAGTCGAGCGGCGTTCGACTATAGTCGAACGAAAAAAACTACTTAACCAAATCTCAATCTGGAAAAGTGAGGACTATACAGCTAGACCACTAACCAATGACCATAGATAATTCTTGGGTCAAGGGACTAAAAGGACAAGACTAAACTCAAATCAAACTAGGGTACCAACATAGCTCTTTTGAGAGCAGCAAGGATAGATCACATAATGCTTAGCTGAAAAGTTGCTCAAGTGGTATCCTCAGTTGTTAGACACTTTAGAGGAAACTTGAAGAGAAATGTATGCTCATGGTTTAATATCATCTAAACCTATAGCAAGGTATGCCCTAGTCAGTGAGCTGTATAGACAGGTTCAATGCAAATTCTATGGGAAAGATTGTCAAGCTAGATGCTCCTATTTGGGGAGCATGCTCAGTCAAGGTTGCTAGACAAGCTTGAGTCTTACCTAGAGTACCTCCAACTCTCATAAGATCAGCACTACTGCTTAAGTTTAGCAATATCTCTATGGATATTTCTAAGATTGAGGGGGAGATTTAAACAAATCACCCTGCTTAAGATCAAGAGAATGTTATTAAAATAACATTAGATGCTTCAAAGGATAATTATCCATCTTGATTAAGAGGTAGATCAGGCCAAGATATCCCTATCCTTTTGAAATAGAGACTATCAAGTTGTTTCAAGGGTTTAGGATAATTATTTGAAGTCTTAAAGTGAGAAGAGGAAATGTGAGATGGGACATGATCATGTGGGAGTAGGTTGTGCAAGAAAATATTGTACACAACCAACTCAAAAAGTCAAGTAGCTAGAGCCAGAGGCAACTCTGTTGTTGTAGAAGTGAAAGCAATGAAAGAACAATTCTTCCATCTCTTCACAGTACAAGGAAGAAAAGAACAAATCTGGGATGATGCTCTCCAAAGGAGACAGGTATGATCCTAAACCTTGAAAACATATTTCCCTAATATAATTTGTTGTTGTTGTAGCATGGCTAGACATGTCAGAGCTGACTTCCCAGTCAGATGAAAGGAGAACAAGTAAGAAGAAGCACCTCCACCATAGGGTGCAAGGTAGATAGGATCAGTAAAGATGAAACCCATAAAATCCTAAGAAGAAGACTGACTACTTTGAGAAGCAAGAAAGAAACCAGTCTTGCAATATCTGCTCCATGGTATCAGGACTATAAACTCCAAATAAGTAGAACTCCTTTATATTGATATTCTACAAATACCATTTCTATTCCTAGGAATCCTGTCTCATACAGCAGGACTAAGCACATAGAAATTATGTATCATTTTATTAGGGAGTATGTGGAGAAAGAAGACATAATCCTAGAGTTTTTCTCCACTGATAAGCAAGTTATTATATCTTCACTAAGCCACTAGATGAAGCCAAGTTCAACACCTTTACGATTGAATTGGGTATGTTGAACATAAAATAGCTTTAGATACTCCCTAAGGTATTTTTTTGGTATATGCTTGTTCTTCTTATAAGTGATGCAGATCTGGGTGAAATTAAGAACAAGATGAGAGCAGATGCTCTTATTGAGTGGGAGCAAGTCTAGCATCAGCAGGACTAAAATCATCCCTATATCAAGAGCAAGCTAGAAATTGTGTTATTGGCCTCATCTACATTAGCTAGGGGGAGAACATGTAACACCCCGAAACTCAAAAGTGAGACGGGTGGCATTTTTAAGCCAAGACGGGGTTTTGAAGCAGGTGACACGGGTCTCGACACGGGCGTGTCGGAGGCCGTGTCAGGGCGTGTTCGACCACGGGTCGTGCGGTCGACGCTTTGGCGGTTGATGATCATAGAAGGCTGTGGAACACGGCTAGGACACGGGGCGGTGTACCAGGGCGTGTCAGGCACACGGCATGTGACACGAGCGTGGTCACATGGTCGTGTCCTCCTCGGTTCATTTCTGCTCCTGTGCCATTTTGGCACACGGGTAGTCCACGGGTGTCAACATGGGTGTGTCATCCGACACGGGTAGTGACATGGGGTGTATCATCCGACACGGGTAGTGACACGGTGTCGACCGGGTGTGTCATCCGACACGGGGTGTAGTGACACGGGCGTGTCATCCGACACGGGAGTGACAGGGTGTCGACACGGGTTGTTCATCCGACACGGTAGTGACACGGGTGTCGACACGGGCGTTTCGGTGGCCGTGTACTTCTCGGGTTGGGAAAGCTAGCCGATTGCACACGGGGGGGGGGGGGGGGGGGGGGGGGGGGGGGGCATGACACGGGTCCGACACGGCGTGTCGGAGGGCGTGTCGAATGCCGTGTGCTGGTTTTTGAGTCGGTCGAGACGGCGAATGGGTGACACGGCCAGGCACACGGCCGTGTTGCAACCCGTGTTCGGCGCAGATTTGGTATTTTCAGGCCCGATCAAGGCCGTTCGTTTCTTTGATTTGAGATACGACCGCTGGGGGTTGTTTCCCTAGGGTTATACCCAGGAATAGGGTTTAGAAACCCTCATTTCTCTTGAGTGGTTCTCTTTCTAAAAAAGCTAGAAGAGAGGAGAGAGCAAGGAGGAGGAAGAAGGGCTAGATCCGGTCGCCGGAGGAGATTCGGAGCTCCAAATCGCGAACCGTCTTCGGATCCGCGGAGGCAAGGAGATTGCGGTGCTTTTCATCCGCATAGATTTTCATGGCGCCGCGGGAAGAATGCAAGGGTAACGATTCTCATCCCTAGGGCATGTGAAGCCCTCTTTTCCTTTGCATAGGAAGCCCTCTCTCGCGAGTGAGCGAAGAGTTGGAGCATTCCTTGGGTAGATATGTAAAGTCCCCCTTATATAGAGTCCGTATGCGAAAATGGATATAGGCATTGTGTGTGAAGCCTATTCGGACATGTTGGTCCGGATTGGTGATGTTGCATTGCATTTTGAACCGGGAAAGACTCCGGATGTTTGGGTGTTTGCGGGTTTTCTACGTGGTAGATTGCAATAGGGAGCCTTAGAGATTAACTCTAAGGGCACCGGAAAACTGGGCAAAAACGAGTTTTGCCAACCACGATGGCCGGGGAGCCAACGTGAACATAACCAGGTTATGTGATTGTTGTGGTGGAAGCGGGACTCGGTGAGTCTTGACTTGTGCATATGGCTTAAAATTGTCATTGCGTGTGTGAGCACGGGTCAGGCGGAACCGTACCCGTCTATGTCGTTCGGTAGGACCGTTTGCATGGATGAGGGTCTTCGGCGGTCTATGGCTTAAATTGCCGTGACCAAGGCCAGGAAGGCAAAATGCTCATATGGTTGGCCGTCCAAGAGGCGGGTGGTGGAACGGGAACGTCTATGGGCTTGAATTGACGGTGACGTTGGCTAGTTCGCCGTGAATGTGCCCTGTGTGCACGAGGTGTGTGGCCGTGCGAGCCTACGCCTGTGATGATGTGTGTTTATGCTAATAAATTGCCTATACTAATAAAGTGCAGGGAAAGAGCATCGCCGCCCGATTTTGGGCGGGATCGTTATAATTTGGTCAGCATAGCTGACCGTTGCTTTTGTTTGCCACCGGGCGGTAGTTTTGTGCTTGCAAGTGCTGCGGAGCCGAGCGGAAATAGCGGGCTAAAACCCAAGTTGCTGAGCTGGCCCTCGAAGGCCTAATTTTGAGTGTTTAATTGTGACCATGTGTGGCCGGCCTGCGAGCCGATGTATGAAAACACTTTTGTATCAAGCAACATAACTATGTACAGGCCTTAAGGGCCATTTCTGTTTTATGTGTATTGGAACATTCCTGCGGGTGTTTTTGTAGTGGACATTCATGCTGTTGGCAGGGTTCTTAATTGTGCAACTTAATAATGCTTCCGCTAGGTGTTGTGTAGGACGTTATGATTGGTTGATGGTTTCAACGCGTAACCAGCCGGTCTGTCCGTAGTTATATGGCGTCGGGCCCCGCCGGGGACCTACTGCTATATGCTATACGACGGATAGGGGTGTTACAAATTGGTATCAGACTACTAGTTTCGGTCAAACATAAATGAATTCGTGGGCGAATTCACTTTAAGGGGTGGTGAGCACATGTGTGCATCATCGTTATAACATGAAAAGAACCCATGAATGTCCACTTATGAATGAAAATACACATGTTTGAGGAACCTGCGTGTTCCTATAATTACTGTTTGTAATAGTATTTGGTCGCTTATCGGTGTTTTGCACGTTTATAGGTGACCAGAAGTGGTGCTGGGCCGTCAGAACGGCCAGGTTCTGAGGCAAGCAGTGTGCCAAGTGAGTCGCCTGCAACACCTCCGTCTGCTGAGACCATTAGGTTGGTGGCAGAAGCTGTCATGGCGATGATTAATGCGTAACCTGCAAGACAGGTGCAGCAGCCTGCTCCTGCGGAGGAGCAAGTTCCGCTCCAAGCGGCGGAGCCTAGAAGGGTTGAGCAGGTGGCGGTGGAGCCGGAGTTACCTCGAAGAGCAACTGAAAGATAGTTGAAGCATGTGATGGGCTTACACCCACCGGTGTTCTCGTGAACGGGAACCCCGACCCAGGCTGAAGATTGGCTCTCAAGAGTCAATAGGGTGATGACAGCTACTGAAACGGAAGTGTGGCAGAAGACCACGATAGTGACGTTCCTTTTGGATGGGGACGCAAGGTTATGGTGGGAAGGCCTAGAGCTACACCAGTTGAGGGGAAGGTCGTTGGCCGAAGTTCCTATGACGGAGTTTGCAAGATTGTTCATGGCTCGATACCTCCCCTCAGCGCAGAGGATCGCATTGGAGAACGAGTTCCAAAAGTTGGTGCAAGGAGATAGCACTGTAGACGAGTACCTCCACGAGTTTACTCGGTTGGGGAGATATGCTAGCGCTACCTTTGCCGACGAGGAGCGAAAGACTAACCGCTTCTACGAAGGGTTAAGAGATGAGCTGAGGTTGCTACTGTCAGGGCCCATGACGCAGGGTTTCCTAACCTTGGTCAACTCGGCCCGGTCCTTGGAGAAGGACATGAGAAATGTGCAAGCTAAGAAGGAATCTGGCGGGAAGAAATAGGAGTTCAAAGCGCCGACTACGTCGAAGTAGGGCTATCAAAAATTCTTCAAGAAGACTAGGACATCAGGTCCAGCTTCTTCTACAAGTGCCTCGGGGGGCAACTACCAACCGAACCCCGGGCGCTTGTTTCACGTGTGGAAAGACGGGGCACTTTGCCCGCGATTGCTGGAGCGGACACCCAAAATTCGAGAGGAAGCAAGGAACTACTTACGAAGAGAAGGGCAAGGCGGTGGAGTCAACCGCACCTCACTATGCTCCGACTCAGCCTAGAGTCTACAACTTAAGGCAGCAAGAGGCCATTAAACAAGCGGATGTGGTGACAGGTACGAGTTAATTTATAGCAAGTTAACTTAGATACTGTTGTTTATTGCTTGTTAGCCTAATATGGTTTGCATAGGCTTTGTTTTGATTAGCGATAGTCCGGCACGGGCACTGTTCGATCTGGGAGCTTCACACTCCTTGTCCGAAAATTTTATATCGCGCATCGGATTCCCTTCTTCGATGGCGAAGGACAAGTTGGATGTGTTGCTACCGAATGGGTGCTCGATGCGTGCGGATAGAGTGTGCGCCGTAAAGGTTCACATTGGGAGCCAAGAGTTTGACTTGCTAGCGTCATTGCTGCCGCTAGTAGAGTTCGACGTTATCTTTGGGATGGATTGGATTTCGGAGCAGAAAGCTTGGATTGACTGTGACCGGAAGGAGGTCAAGCTGGGTGTTGGGCTGGGGACAACATTCGAGGGACTCAAGGGGTCGAGCAAGTTGCTGATGTCTGCTCTTCAGGTGGTAAAGGCAGTTCGTGCTGGTGCAGAGCTGTTCTTCGCAATAGTGGTGGCTGTGGAGCCAAAGTCCACATTGGATAGCATCCCCGTGGTTTGTGAATACCCAGATGTGTTCCCGGATATTCTTCCCGGGGCCCCACCACGACGAGAGATTGATTTCACCATCGAGCTCGTACCGGGGGCCAAACCGGTGTCACGTGCTCCATATAGGTTGGCGCCTAAGGAGATGGCAGAGTTGAAAGTTCAGCTAGAGGAGCTGATGGAACAAGATTATGTGCGTCCAAGCTCGTCGTCTTGGAGCGCACCGGTCCTCTTCATTAAGAAGAAGGATGGTAGTATGCGGTTGTGTATCGACTACAGAGAGTTGAACAAGCTGACGGAAAATAATAAGTAACCGATCCCGAGGATTGATGATCTCTTTGATCAATTAGCCGGATCGTCGGTATATTCTAAGTTGGACTTGAAGTCGGGGTACTATCAGTTGAGGATAAGGGAATGCGATATCCCAAAGACGGCGTTCAACACAAGGTATGGGCATTTCGAGTTCACGGTCATGCCGTTTGGACTGACGAATGCGCCATCAGTGTTTATGGACTTGATGAACAGGACGTTCCGAGATTTCCTGGATCGCTTTGTGATCGTCTTTATTGACGATATATTGGTGTACTCGCAGTGCGAAGAAGATCACTTCAAGCACTTGCATCTGGTGTTGGAGACTTTGAGGAGGAATGAGCTTTATGTGAAATTCTCCAAGTGCGAGTTCTGGCTACCCTTAGTAGCGTTCCTTGGTCACATTGTTAGTGGGTAAGGTATAGCGGTGGATCCGGCGAAGATCGTTGCGATACGGGAGTGGCTTGCGTTGTCTTCTATCGCGGAAGTCCGTAGTTTTCTCGGGCTTGCCGTATATTACAGGCGCTTCGTAGAGAACTTCTCGCGGATAGCACTACCTCTCACGAAGTTGACAAGGAAAGATCAGAGATTCTTATGGATGCAGGAGTGCGTGCAAGCGTTTGAGGAGCTGAAGAGATGGTTGACCACAGCACCAGTGCTTAGTTCGCCGAGTGGGACCGAGGGCTTCGAGGTGTATAGTGACACCTCGGGTAGTGGTTTGGGCTACGTGTTGTTGCAGCATGGGAGCGTTATAGCTTATGGATCGCGTCAGCTGAAAGTGCATGAAAGGAACTATCCGGTCCACGACTTAGAGTTGGCGGCCGTGATATTTGCACTTAAGCTGTGGAGGCACTACCTATACGGCGTAAGGGTCGATATATAAACCGATCACAAGAGCCTGAAGTACCTATTGGATCAGAAGGATCTTAACATAAGGCAGAGGAGGTGGATGGAGTTCCTGGGGGACTACACCTTCAAGATTCATTATGTACCCGAGAAGGGCAATGCAGTTGCTGATGCGTTGAGTCGCAGGGCTCCCGCCCAAGCCAACTGGTTGTCGGTGCATGATGAGCGGCTGATACGGGAGTTGGAGGAGCTTGAGATCTGTTGCGTTGACAAGCAGACGAGTGCCAAAGCAATGTTGGACTGGACAGAGGTCCAGTATGACCTGGCTGATCGGGTTCGGCAGGCATTGGAGTTAGATTACTCCATGAAGGAGCTTATGGAGGCAGCGTTGGATGGGTCAAATTCCCAGTTTTTAGTGGAAGATGGGTTGCTAAGGAAGGATCATCGGTTGTGCGTCCCAAGCGGGGGTAACCTACGGGCGGAGTTGATGTACGAGGCTCATCATACCAAGTACTCGATCCACCCAGGGAGCACAAAGATGTACCGTGACCTCAAGAAGCTGTTTTGGTGGCCGGGGCTTAAGAAAGATGTGGCGTTGTTTGTGGCTAAGTGCCAAACATGCACCTTGGTGAAGGCGGAGTGCCAAAAGCCGGGAGGATTTTTGAAGTCCTTGCCTATACCGGAGTGGAAGTTCGACGACATATCTATTGACTTTGTGCATGGGTTGCCAAGGTCGTAGAAAGGGAACGACGCCATCTGGGTGATCGTAGATCGGTTAACTAAAGTGGCGCATTTCATTCCGCATAGGAAAGACGACTCGGTGGAGAAGTTGGCAAAGCTATATATGGACAATATAGTTAGACTGTGTATGGGTGTGCCTCGCAGCATTGTGAGTGATCGCGATGAGCGTTTCACGTCCAATGATTGGAGGTTGGTGCAGCAGATGCTGGGGACAAAGTTGAAGTTCAGCACAGCCTTCCATCCGCAGACGGATGGCCAGACCGAGAGAGTCAATAGAACGATGGAGGACATGCTCCGCATGTGTGTCCTAGACTTCGGGATGCATTGGGAGGACCACCTGTATTTGGTGGAGTTTGCGTACAACAATGGCTCCCAAGCGAGTATACAAATGGCACCCTTCGGGGCCCTGTATGGTAGGAAATGTCGCACGCCGTTATCTTGGCTTGAAACGGGTGAGGCAAGGTTGTACAAGAAGCAGGAGGTGGAAAATGCTACTTCTTTGGTGCGGGATCATTCGAGAGCGTTTGCTGATCGCTCAGGATAGGCAAGCTAAGTACTACAATACCAAGCATCGGAATGTGGAGTTCGCGGTGGGCGATTGGGTGTACTTGAAAGTAAAGCCGTTCAAGGGTGTTTCACGGGTGAGACGCTTGAAGAAGCTGTGCCTAAGATACCTTGGACCCTTTGAGATTCTGGAGTGGGTCGGCGAAGCGGCTTATCGTTTGATGTTATCGGTAGAGTTGAGTGGACTACACGATGTGTTCCACATCTCTGTATTGCGGAAGGCGGTGCAAGAGCCTTCGCAGGTGATCGCAGTTGATCAAGTACCGGTGGACGAAGGGTTGACGACTAGGGTCAAGCCCGTTCGTATTGAAGACTCTGAAGTTAAGCGACTTCGTAGCAAGGAGATCCGAATGGTCAAGGTCCGTTGGGACAATTGCGGTCGTGAGGAGCTCTCTTGGGAATGGGAGCAGACCATGCTGGAGGAGTACCCAGAGTTATTTCGCTCAAGTACCGCTCTTGGTTTTATGTTTACTTTCCTTTAGTAATTTCGTGGGCGAAATTCTTTTAAGGGGGAGAGAGTTGTAACACCCCGAAACTCAAAAGAGAGACGGGTGGCATTTTTAAGCCAAGACGGGGTTTTGAAGCAGGTGACACGGGTCTCGACACGGGCGTGTCGGAGGCCGTGTCAGGGCGTGTTTGACCACTGGTCGTGCGGTCGACGCTTTGGCGGTCGACGATCGTAGAAGGCTGGAACACGGCCTGGGACACGGGCGTGTCCCAGGGCATGTCAGGCACACGGCATTTGACACGGGCGTGTCACATAGTCGTGTCCTCCTCGGTACATTTCTGGTCCTGTGCCATTTTTGGTACACGGGTGTCGACACGAGTGTGTCATCCGACACGAGTAGTGACACGGGCGTGTCATCCGACACGGGTAGTGACACGGGTGTCGATACGGGTGTGTCGACACGGGTGTGTCATCCGACACGGGTAGTGACACGGGCGTGTCATCCGACACGGGTAGTGACACGGGTGTCGACACCGGGTGTGTCATCCGACACGGGTAGTGACATAGGTGTCGACACGGGCGTGTCGATGGCCGTGTCCTTCTCGGGTTGGGAAAGCTGGCCGATTGCACAGGGGGGGGGGGGGGGGGGGGGGGGGTGGGGGGGGGGGGGGGGGGGGTGGGGGTGGGGGGGCGTGATATGGGTCCCGACACAGGCGTGTCACAGGTGACACGGGCGTGTCGGAGGCTGTGTCGAATGCCGTGTGCTGGTTTTGAGTCGGTCGAGATGGCGAATGGGTGACACGGCCAGGCACACGGCTGTGTTGCAACCCGTGTTCGGCGCAGATTTGGTATTTTCAGGCCGATCAAGGCCGTTCGTTTTTTTGATTTGAGATCCGACGGCTGGGGTTGTTTCCCCAGGGTTATACCCGGGAATAGGTTAGAAACCCTCATTTCTCTTGAGTGGTTCTCTTTCTAAAAGCTAGAGAGAGGAGAGAGCAAGGAGGAGGAAGAAGGGCTAGATCCGGTCGCCGAAGGAGATTCGGAGCTCCAAATCGCGAACCGTCTTCGAATCCGTGGAGGCAAGGAGATTGCGGTGCTTTTCATCTGCATAGATTTTCATGGCGCCGCGGAAGAACGCAAGGGTAACGATTCTCATCCTAGGTGATGTAGGGATGTCTCTTCGAGTCACGTCGCGTGATCGCGACGACGCTTGACACGATCTACGACCTCTATCCCGCACACTAACGTAAACGCAGCCACTACAATTATTTTATTTATCGCACGCGCTAACAATACGGATCGCCGTTCCGCAATTAGATCGAGTGTCGGCTATAGGCCGAACTCTTTCCGGCTAAAAGGGATAATATTGATCCCGGACGAGCTTTGGGGTTGTACCAAAATAGATCCACCAAGAACAAACGATTCGAAAGGTGGTTGGATCTATCCCAACAAAAAGAAAGCGAGGAGTGCCAAATCCTTTTACGATTCCTTCGGAAAACCAAACGAAAATACTAATCTATTATTTGTTAGCTACGAAGAAATAACAATTTCGGAAATCAACGTAAAATTCGTCCACCACTAGATTTATCTAAGAAGAGAAATCTCTTGTGTAGAATTTCGTTACCCCTCTCGGAATGATAGATCCGAGATGCGTGGATCCACCGAATATGATCGCTTCTCCTTTGATGTCCACGGAAGAGCGTTATGGATGACGAATCTTGAAATCCTTTTCACGTCACGCCGGCGAGGATCCTCTAGAAGACCTCCTTCCTTGCTAGATCTTGATGTGGCCGAACTTCCTTTAGGAGAGGGTCACCTCTCGGTTTTGAGGTGGAGAGGCAAAGGGCCGTCGGCTTGGGTAGGGGATATAGGGAAGGTGGCGGCTAGGGGATGAGGGAGAAGGGGGTTGGCGGATCTCTTGAGGAGGAGAGGGGGTAGGCCGTCGGTTTGGAGAGGAGGGAAAGAGGGGGGCGGCGGCTAAGATGAGGGCAAGGGAGAGAGGGAGAGGGAGCAAGAAATTAGGTTTAGGAAATCTCAATTCTTATTCAATAATAATCTCCCTCAATATGAAAGAGTCTTAGCCTTATATAGGCTTACATCCCAAATGAAAAACTAGTGGCTAAATACACACCACATAAAATGAAATGCAGGAAATAAAATATTGTTTTAAAATAGCCACTCATGAAAAGGCTATTAGCACACCATAAAGAAAAATATTCAAACACGAGTTTTGTTGCGAGAGCGAAGCCCGTAGCCATGACCGCTACGTCGTCGCAAGTCTTTGCCGGTATATCTTCAACCTCCTCACTCCTCGATGGTCCATCTTCAAGTGCTCCAAGTGCTCCATGTGCTCCAAGTGCTCCATCATGATGGCCTTCGCCATCAATCCTCCTCCGCTCAAAAGGACTCATCACCGATGAGTGGTCAGAGAGATAGCGGTGTAGGAGGTCCGCGTCAAGACGATCCAACTGTGCAGTCGAGAGCCAAGAGTCGTCCGAAGCCGGACGACCACGCCAACGAACCAAGAACCTGTGAACATCGCCATCTGTAGTGGGAACAACATCATCCTGCAAAATCTTGTCAGGCAAGAAATCTGTCCGGGGAAACCTCGGAAAAGCGTTAGGTGAAGCAGAAAAACAATTTTCATCATCAATAAACTGCATACCTCCCATAGACTTCGCAGGAGAAAGCGATCCAGAATTTAACTCACCCCCCACCCCATTAGAATTTTTCGTAGAAATATGAAACGGAGAGATAGACAATTCAGGTGGTGGAGCAACAAAAAGCGTTAAATCGGAAATGTTAAACACAGGGGAGATTCCCCAATCAGTAGGTAACTCTAACAAATAAGCATTTTCGCCTAATTTCTTCAAGATTCGAAAAGGACCGGCTTTCTTGTTCGCTAATTTTTTTATGGTGCCCGAAGGCATCCGTTCAGGGATTAGACGAACCATAACCAAATCGCCTATGTTCAAAGAGACTACTCGCCGATGTACATTAGCATTCGATTGATATATAGAATATTGCTTAGCTAACGTCTTGCCAATGTGCTCGTGGAGAGTGTGAACATGTGAAGCGAAGTCTAGTGCAAATTGACTTGACTTAAAAGAAGGTGGTAAAGGAATCAAGTCAAGTGGCACTGGCGCTTTATAACCGTGCACTATCTCATTCGGGGACAATTCAGTGGACCGGTTCTTAGAGTTATTGTACGCTAGCTGAGCATGCGGGAGGATAAGATCCCATGTACCCTTATGTTCGCCTACTAGACAACGAAGTAACCCTCCCAAACTACGGTTGACGACTTCCGTTTGCCCATCCGTTTGAGGATGATAGGCCGACGAAAACATCAACTTAGTGCCCATTAATTTCCAGAGTGTCTTCCAAAAATAACTTGTAAATTTTACATCTCGATCACTCACTATCGTCTTGGGCACGCCTCGATGTGCTACAACCTCCTTGAAAAATAGTTTCGCTATATTTGAAGCATCATAGGTGTTGTTGCTTGCAATAAAATATGCCATTTTTGAGAATCGATCTACCACCACTAATATGGAATCGTGTCGCCTAAAGGTCATAGGTAAGCCCAATATAAAATCCATGCTAACATCTTGCCATGGTACCGACGGGATCGGAAGGGGTGTGTAAAGACCCGCATTGGTCTTGTTTCCCTTAGCTAGTTGACAAACACGACAACTTCCTACAACTTTGTTGACCATGGGTTTAAGGCCCGGCCAAAAGAACTTATCTTCCACAAGTGTGATCGTTTTGTCTCGCCCAAAATGTCCGCCTAATCCCCCGCTATGTAACTCCCATATAATAAAATGTCGTAAAGACGACCGGGGTATGCACAATTGCACATGTTTGAATAAATATCCATCCCGAATATAGAATGCCGAAATAGTAGTAGGGGAGTTATCCTTAGCGGCGAAATAAATGTCCTTAAAGTCTGGGCAATGGATATATTCGTCCTTTATCCTATCGAATCCTATGACCGACACTTCCATGGTATTTAATAACAGTGTGACTCTACTTAGTGCGTCCGCTACACGATTTAGTGTTCCCTTCAAATGCTTGATTATGAAGGTGTACTCCTGGAGATAGGATATCCATTTTGCGTGCCGTGGACTAATCTTATTTTGAGAATTCACAAATTTGAGGGCCTCGTGGTCCGATAATATTACAAATTCTTTTGATATAAGGTAATGTCGCCAATGTTGGAGACATCGGATCACCGCATAGAATTCACGATCATAATTGGAATAGTTTAATTTCGGCCCGGCTAGCTTCTCACTAAAGTATCCTAGCGGGTGTCCCTCTTGGCTTAGTACTCCTCCAATTCCTACCCCCGATGCGTCGCATGATAGTTCAAAAACTTTACTAAAATCTGGTAATCGGAGTAAAGGAGCTTCAGACATTCGTTCCTTAATCGTTTGGAAGGCACTAGTGGCCGATTTCGTCCATGTGAATTCTCCTTTTTCATACATTCAGTTATGGGTGCCATAATACTACTAAAATTCTGAATAAATCTTCGATAAAACGTGGCCAATCCGTGGAAACTTCTAACGTCCCTAATATTCTTGGGTTCCGGCCATTCCTTAATCGCTTGGACCTTCTTGGGATCAACATGAATGCCATCCGAACTCACGATGTATCCTAAGAACTCAACAGAAGGCACGCCGAATGCGCATTTTTTAAAGTTAATAAATAAGTTCTCTTTGCGCAATGTGGTAAGAATTGTTCTTAGATGATTCTCATGATCTCCCGGCGAAATGCTAAAAACCAAAATGTCGTCAAAATAGACCACTACAAATTTTCCCATAAAAGGCTTAAAAATTTGGGTCATCAATCGTGAAAAAGTACTGGGTCCATTGGTAAGTCCTTCTCCAAGCACTAGCCATTCGTAAAGTCCATCCTTAGATTTGAAAGCCGTCTTCCATTCGTCTCCCTCCCGTATTCGTATCTGATGATAACCGCTTTTAAGATCCAATTTAGAGAATATAGCGGCTCCTGAAAGCATATCTAGTAGATCGTCCAAACGGGGAATAGGAAATCTATATTTGATCGTTATTTTATTAATAGCCCGATAATCGACACATAATCGCCATGTCTTATCTTTCTTTGGGACTAATAATGCGGGGACGGCACAGGGACTTTTGCTATGTCGTATAAATCCTTTCGCTAGCAGGTCAGAAATTAATTTTTGTAATTCTTCATGGGAGGATGGATTGAGTCTATAATGGGGCTGATTTGGCAATGAAGATCCCGGGACAAAATCTATCTCATGTTGGATGTCACGTATCGGTGGTAACGTGGGTGGTAAATCCACCGGATAAACATCCTTATATTCTTCCAAGAGATTTTGTAGCGACAATGGGAGGCTCTCAATAGTTTGTGACTCTTCCTTCACTTGTAAACATACTAACGCGTATATAACGCCATCCATAAAAGTCTCACGTTCTAATTCCTTTCTACTAATCAAGCTTATCCTTTTCTTTTCCACTGGTACAACCGTGTCTTTGGAGATAGATGACGGATCCTTGGGCGCTGACGGCTTCAAAATAATGGTTTTACCATTAAATTTGAACTCATAGGTGTTTGCGCGACCGAAGTGGGTCACGTCATAATCGTACAACCATGGTCGTCCTAATAACACATGACACACGTCCATAGGAATGACGTCGCACCAAACTTTATCAACGTAGTTTTTCAAAGTTATCGGAACCAAGCATCGCTTAGAGACTGCTATGGATGTCTTGTTTACCCACGCAATTTTATAAGGATATGGGTGCGGCTCGGTTACTAAGTGCATGCGAGTGATGGCATTCTCCGAAACTACGTTCATACAACTGCCGCTATCGATAATTAACTTACACCATTTTTCACCGTCTTTAAAATTTAATGTAAATATATTTGTCCGGTTATATTCATCCAACGCTCGCGGTGTGGCTAAAATGCATCTCATCACCATCATGTATGAATCGTCCTCAATGTCACTTGGCTCGGCGTCAGATTCTTCGCTAGCTCCATAGACGATATCAGCAGGTTCAGACGAAGAGTCTAGTAAAGCTAAAGGCTTGCTTTTCGTGGGGCACTCACTAGAGTAGTGCCCTTGAATGCCGCACGAATAACACGTGGCATTTGTCTTGTTAACTCGTCCTATTGGTACTCGCTCACCGGTGGGATTCCTATTATTCCTAGCGGTAATGACAATGGACTCCGAGTCCGTTGATCGATACTTTCCTTTATCACGCGCGGATGAAGAAGGGTGCGGGCCTAAGATGGATTTCCCTTTCTGGAAATTACGCCCTTTGGACTTATAGGCGTTATGCTTTTCAATATCCAAGGCGGCATTGAAGGTGGTGTTAAGGTCTGTGTGACCATAACGCAAGAGTTTCCCTTGTATATCCGGGTTGAGTCCCTTACAAAATCGTTAGAGTGTAACTTCGGGCATCTCACGAACATCGCAACGCACCATCATATCCTTAAGGCATCCCATATAATCTGCTACCGAAGTATTCCCTTGCCGAAGGGTGGCTAAATCATCGAACATCTGAGTTCGGTGATATGTGGGTACGTATTGGTCGTGTAGTAGCGCTTTCATTGCAGTCCACCCAAGTGGGGGTGTTCCGTTTACAGTTCCTAGGCGCCTCTCTTCGTTTAACCAATATGTTTTGGCCCTTCCTAGCAGTTTCATACGTGCGACCTTCACTTTCTCAGCGTCAGTTAAATCGTGCCATTCAAAATAGCACTCGATGTCCATGACCCAGTCTAGGAAAAGTTGGGGCTCTCCCATCCCATCATAGGAGGGTGCGTTCATTTTTACGGCCCTTGTCACATCAAACTCATAGTGACCTCGGGGTGGGTACTCATCGTCTAGGTCACGTGGGTTATTTTGTCGTTCCTCTCGCTGATTGGCTGCCGGGGGTTGGGGGCCCAGTCGGTTTCTGCCAACGCCGTTGTTTCGAGGCGCCGCTTGATTTACAGCGAGCCCTTCAACTAACTGAGTCAGTGCGTCAAATCTAGCGTTAAACTCTTCTCGGAGCTCGGCGATCGTGGCCGGAGCAGGCTCGTCGCCTTGGGTGTTGGCCATGTGTGAGGTGGAGGGAAGATATTCTGTGCCCAGCCTAGTGCGCATGAACGAACGGTACAAGCAACAATTTTGACCTGACTTAAATTACGCGTTTGATTTTTTTGACGCAAAACTATTGAGCAACAGGAAAAATTTTTTTAGACTTTTTTTCTTAAAAAGTTGAGAAGAAAATTCAGAATTTTTTTTGTAATTTTCTGGAAAAAATGAAATTTGTGAGTTTTACTAAATGCAGCCCAAATTCAGATTTTGACACGGTTCGTAACGAAAGTGCACAACGTAAAAGAAAAGACAACCCTATGATAAAAGTGAGGATGGTGTCGATTGGGAAATCAACACAACCTCCCTCTGATACCAAATTGATGTAGGGATGTCTCTTCGAGTCACGTCGCGTGATCGCGACGACGCTTGACACGATCTACGACCTCTATCCCGCACACTAACGTAAACGCAGCCACTACAATTATTTTATTTATCGCACGCGCTAACAATACGGATCGCCGTTCCGCAATTAGATCGAGTGTCGGCTATAGGCCGAACTCTTTCCGGCTAAAAGGGATAATATTGATCCCGGACGAGCTTTGGGGTTGTACCAAAATAGATCCACCAAGAACAAACGATTCGAAAGGTGGTTGGATCTATCCCAACAAAAAGAAAGCGAGGAGTGCCAAATCCTTTTACGATTCCTTCGGAAAACCAAACGAAAATACTAATCTATTATTTGTTAGCTACGAAGAAATAACAATTTCGGAAATCAACGCAAAATTCGTCCACCACTAGATTTATCTAAGAAGAGAAATCTCTTGTGTAGAATTTCGTTACCCCTCTCGGAATGATAGATCCGAGATGCGTGGATCCACCGAATATGATCGCTTCTCCTTTGATGTCCACGGAAGAGCGTTATGGATGACGAATCTTGAAATCCTTTTCACGTCACGCCGGCGAGGATCCTCTAGAAGACCTCCTTCCTTGCTAGATCTTGATGTGGCCGAACTTCCTTTAGGAGAGGGTCACCTCTCGGTTTTGAGGTGGAGAGGCAAAGGGCCGTCGGCTTGGGTAGGGGATATAGGGAAGGTGGCGGCTAGGGGATGAGGGGAGAAGGGGGTTGGCCGATCTCTTGAGGAGGGAGAGGGGTAGGCCGTCGGTTTGGAGAGGAGGGAAAGAGGGGGGCGGCGGCTAAGATGAGGGCAAGGGAGAGAGGGAGAGGGAGCAAGAAAATTAGGTTTAGGAAATCTCAATTCTTATTCAATAATAATCTCCCTCAATATGAAAGAGTCTTAGCCTTATATAGGCTTACATCCCAAATGAAAAACTAGTGGCTAAATACACACCACATAAAATGAAATGCAGGAAATAAAATATTGTTTTAAAATAGCCACTCATGAAAAGGCTATTAGCACACCATAAAGAAAAATATTCAAACACGAGTTTTGTTGCGAGAGCGAAGCCCGTAGCCATGACCGCTACGTCGTCGCAAGTCTTTTGCCGGTATATCTTCAACCTCCTCACTCCTCGATGGTCCATCTTCAAGTGCTCCAAGTGCTCCATGTGCTCCAAGTGCTCCATCATGATGGCCTTCGCCATCACTAGGGCTTGTGAAGCCCTCTTTTCCTTTGCATAGGAAGCCCTCTCTCGCGAGTGAGCGAGGAGTTGGAGCATTCCTTGAGGTAGATATGTAAAGTCCCCCTTGTATAGAGTCCGTATGCGAAAACGGATATAGGTATTGTGTGTGAAGCCTATTCGGACATGTTGGTCCGTATCGGTGATGTTGCATTGCATTTGAACCGGGCAAGACTCCGGATGTTTGGGTGTTTGCGGGTTTTCTATGTAGTAGATTGCAACAGGGAGCCTTAGAGATTAACTCTAAGGTGCACCCGGAAAACTAGGCAAAAACGAGTTTTGCCAACACGATGGCCGGGGAGCCAATGTGAACATAACCGGGTTATGTGATTGTTGTGGTGGAAGCGGGACTCGGTGAGTCTTGACCTGTGTATATGGCTAAAATTGTCGTTGTGGTGTGAGCACGAGTCGGGCGGAACCGTACCCGGTCTATGTCGTTCGGTAGGACCGTTGGCATGGATGAGGGTCTTCGGCGGTCTGTTGGTACCCTAGTTTGATTTGAGTTTAGTCCTCTCCTTTGTGCTCCTTGACCCAAGAATTATCTATGGTCAATGGTTTGTAGTCTAGCTGTAGAGTCCTCACTTTTCCAGATTGAGAATTTGGTTAAGTAGTTTTTCGTTCGACTATAGTCGAACGTCGCTCGACTATCGTCTATCGTCTGATCGACGATCGTCTATCAGTTGGTCGACGCTCTGTCTGCGTTGATAGTTCGACTATCTGTTGATAGGTCGACTATCTGCTTGGCGTGATAGTTCGACTATCTGTCCTGATAGATCGACTATCTGATAGTTCGACTATCTGTTGATAGGTCGACTATCTGTTCCGCTTTGATAGGTCGACTATCTGTTGATAGGTCGACTATCTATCGTCTTTGATAGTTCGACTATCTGTCCTGATAGTTCAACTATCTGATAGTTCGACTATCTTTTGATAGGTCGACTATCTGGTCTGTTTTGATAGGTCGACTATCTGTTGATAGGTCGACTATCTGTTTTCTGAGGTAGGTCGACTATCTGCTTGATAGGTCGACTATCTGTTTGCGCTTGATAGTTCGACTATCTGTCCTGATAGATCGACTATCTGATGGTTCGACTATCTGTTCTGATAGGTCGACTATCTGCCGAGGTAGTTCGAATATCTTCTTCGATAGGTCGACTATCTGGATCGTTCGACTATCTGCCCGATAGTTCGACGATCTCCGTGCGTCGGTCGACGATCTCCGAAGGTCGTTCGACGCTTTCTGCCTGCCTTTATATTGTGTATTTATTTATTATATTTAATTAATTAATACATTTTTTGGCAAGTTGTTTCAGTTGTTTTATGATAATATTTCCAGGCAATATCTGCTCTATTCTTTTTTGCCTGAGTCAAATCTGTTTAGATAAAGTTGTTTGTCTTATTAGCTGTCTTTGTATATTACTTTATCTGCTGACGGCCCTTTATAGCCGTTAGACTGAAAAGTCTTCTCTTTGCTATAAAGAGTATTTCTTTGATGTGACTTTATTTAGTCCTTCTGTTATTTGATTTGGGCCTGCAGCTTCTTAGAAAGAGGTTCATTCCTTTTATAGAATATCCTGCTGCAGAGTTTGTTTTGCTGTGTGTTATTTGCAGCCCAGGTCTCAAGTTTCAGAAGAAGACAAGTAATTCAAAACTGAAGAGAGCCGTTGCTTGTATCTGCTATATAAAGGACCCTTTGAAGAAGGATTGAAGCTAATTAAAAAAGCTAACTAGTTACCCAGATATTTTCAAGCATTCAAGCCTTCAAGCTTTCTGCTCTCAGCAATTTCCATCTAACTGAGAAGTGTTAAGATCTTCGACTCTCCTTCAACCTGAGTTCTCCTGCTTTCAGGAAGTTCAAACTCAGAGTTCTCTTGAAGAAGAAGAAGAAGAAGATAGCTGCTTGAAGATCTTTGATTTTGTTATTTATTTTCTTCCTGTAGCTTTTCCTTCAGAACTTTCTGAAGAGTTTTTCTGCACTGAAGCAAGACTTCACCTGGACATCTTTGAGTCAGGGGGAGCCTTGATTCTTTAGAGCTTTCTAGCTCAGTGCAAGTTTTTGTGCTTCTCTAATCTATTGTAAAATAGAGAAGACATCTTAACCTTCTTCCCCCTCCTGTACAGGGTTATTACTCCCTTCAAAAGTATCCCTTGGTGGCAGGGCACCTGATCAAAAACCTGTGCTTGGTTTTTAGACACCTGATCAAAAGTCTAAAGGGTTTCTGGATCTACCTGAAGCAGATCCTGTTGGTGGCAGGGCACCTGATCAAAAACCTGAGTGGATTCCTACCGTGTGGGTAGAAGAGTGGACGTACCCAAGTTGTTTGGGGAACCACTATAAATTTCCTTGTTTCGTCTGGATTCCTTTGTTTAATTCCTGTATTGTGGCTGTGATTAGATATAACTAGGTTGCTAGTTGCTGATTAGGTTTTCCAAGCCTTAACTGTAATTACAGTTAGCTTGAGTTTGTGCACATCACTTGTGTTAGGATCAAGGGTTAAATCTATATCTATAATCTTTCATTACGCACTTCACTCCAAGGGAGTTAGGTAGACCATTAAGTTTTGTCTTGTGCAAAATTTGATAACTCTATTCACCCCCCCTCTAGAGTAATATATATCCCTTCACTTTCAATTGGTATCAGAGGGAGGTTGACTGACTGAATAGGCTAACACCTAAGTCACAAGATCCTGATAGATACCAAAGCTTATAGATATTCACTATCATGGCCCAGTCCAAGGATTATTCAAGCACCAGACCTCCAGCATGCAACTTAGCTAAGTTTGGCATCTGGAAGGCAAGGATAAAATTATATATGAATTCTATTGATGAAAGCATCTTTGCTTCTATTTTGTCAGGTCCCCCAAGAGCACCTGCTGCTGCTACTGCCTCATCATCTGATATGAGTGCAGTACCTCCTCCAGATTACAATGATGAGTACAAGAAGGCCAAAATTACAGATGCCAAGGCAATGAACATACTGGCTCAGACAATGTCTGATGAGGTATTCCAGAAGGTTGCTGACTGCTCTTCAGCAAAAGCCATGTGGGACACACTGAACTAGATTGTAGCTGGTTCAGCTGATGAAAGGAAGGACAGAAGGTCCAACCTGATCTCGTAGTATGAGAACTTCAAGAAAACTGATGCTGAATCAGTTGAAGCAATGTACACCAGGCTCAGCTCAATCATCAATGAGCTGAGGACCCTAGACAAGGACATATCATTGACAGAGGTCAATGATAAGATTCTTATGTGCTTCCCTAGCATATGGGATCTAAGGATCTGGCCCATCAAAGAAGCCAGAAGTACAAATGAGATCTCCACTGAAGCCCTTCTCGGCAAGCTCAAGTCTTTTGAGCAAGTGCTGAAGACAAGGGAAGCAGAAGCAGAAGCGAAGACCCCCACTCCAACAAGAAAAGAGCAATCTCTAGCTCTTAAGGCTGCTGATGCTCCTGAAGGCAGCCAATCTAATGAGGAACTAATGGCATTGTTTGCCAAGAGGTTTCTCAAGATGGGGAGAAAGGAGTTCAGAAAGAAGTCTTCACGCTATGAAGACAAACCAAGGTATGATCGCTCTCCTGCTAAAGAAATTATTTGTTATGGTTACAGGAAGCCTGGACACATCTTGCCAGAGTGTCCAGAGGAGAAGAACAAAGAAAAGAGAAAAGAAAAGGAACAACACAGGAAGCACTCCAAGCCATCCTCCTACAAAAACAAGAAGAAGGAGAGAGGTTTCATTACTGAAACCTGGAGTGATTCTGATGAAGAATCCTCCTCATCAAGCTCCAGTGAGGATGAGGAAGAGAAGAAAGCAAAAGAAGTTTGCCTAATGGCAATAGATGCCTGCAGCAACCACTCTGCTGCAGAGAGTTCTGATTCTGATGAAGAGATGCCTACAGAAGATGAGGTACTCTCTTCTTATGATTTTACTTCAGAAGAATTTAAATTAGACTTTAAATCTTTATGCTTAGATTTGATTAGCTCAGAAAAGGAAATAAAAGAACTTAGAAATAGGTTAGCTGACTCAGAATCAATAGCTACAGAAAACATTAGGTTAAAGGAAGATCTCACTACTTGTAGTGAAGAAATTAAATTTCTTAAAATAGAGTTAGCTAAGTCTAAGAGATTAGAGGAATCACTTAATGGTAGAAGCCTTAAGTTGTTAGAAATTACCAGCATGACCAACACTAGGTCAGGTAATGACAAACTAGGCTTAGGAGCTTCTCCCAGTGAACCCCCAGTCCTTCTTAAAAAAATCTTTCAACTCTAGTGAACTTCATTTCAGCTAGTGGAAAGAAGAACACTGAGCAAGTAAACCTTGTTAATAAAACCCTAAATAAAGCTAAGAGAGAAAAGAGAAAGAAATTCTTTAAAGAAATGCAAAGAGCGTCGAACGCAGCTCGACGATCGGAAGCTCAATGGTCGAACGAAGGTCGACGATCTGAGCACCCATCGTCGAACGTCGATCGACGTTTTCAACATGATTTTCAAAATCTTACTCAATTCCATAGAAACCTAAATGAGAATAGAAACCCTAGGTTTGTTGACCCATCATCTACATGGAGAATCCCACCTAGGAGATCTCACCCACTAGGTTATCACCATCAGCCTGCATTTTCATATATTTCCAGTTTTTCTTATGTGAAAAACAAGGGACCCAAGGTTACCTGGGTCCACACTGTCTAAATAATTGTCTTATAGGTGAAGGCCTATCCAATCACTCAAAATAAGTGGTATTTGGATAGTGGATGTTCCAAGCATATGACAGGAAATAAAGATCTTCTGTCAAAGTTCAAAGCTAAGCTCGGCCCAAAGGTTATCTTTGGAGACTCCAGCTGTGGTCAGACAGAAGGCTATGGCAAGATCACAATTGGAGCAGTTACTTTCAAGAGAGTTGCATATGTCAATGGACTGAAGCATAATTTGATTTCAGTCAGCCAGCTATGTGATGCTGGCTACCAGGTTTCATTTTCTAACTCCTCTTGCAATATTACTTTAAATAATAATGTTGTTTTAGTAGGTATTAGAATAGGTAATATTTACTTAGTAGATTTCAATTCATCTCATTCTGAAATCTGTCTGTTTAATGAAGTAACTCTTAATAATAATTCTTTGTGGCATAAGAGGCTTAGTCATGTTAACCTTAAAAATATATCTAGGTAATCTAAGCACAACCTTGTTAGAGGTTTACCTTCTTGCCCCTACAAGAAGGAGAGCCTATGCAAGGCTTGTCAGCTAGGCAAGCAAACCAAAAACTCTTTTAAATCTGTAAATAAGAGTGATTCTCCTAGAATCCTGTATCTATTACACTTGGACCTTTTTGGCCCAATAAATGTACAGAGTTTAGGAGGGAAGTATTACACTTTAGTAATTGTAGATGACTTCTCTAGGTTCAGTTGGGTTTTCTTTTTGAGAACTAAGTCTGATAACTTCAAAGCCCTTACAGACTTTCTACTATGTGTGCAGACTGAGTACTCTACAAATGTGGCCTTGATCAGAAGTGATCTTGGTACTGAGTTTGACTCTCTTCTCATGCAAGAATTCTGTGAGAGAGAAGGTATCAAACATAGCTTCTCAGCTCCTAGAACTCCTCAACAAAATGGGGTAGTTGAAAGGAAGAATAGAACACTCATTGAAGATGCTAGCACATTGTTGGCAGATGCTAACATGCCTCTCTCCTATTGGGCAGAAGCTGTTAGTACAGCCAATTATGTCTTGAATAGAAGTTTAATACACAAGCTTAAGTGTAAAACTCCTTATGAGTTGCTTAAGGGAAAGAAACCTAAAATTAATTACTTTAGAGTTTTTGGCTGTATTGTTTATATTCATAATAATAATAAAGAATATATTAGAAAATTTGAAGCAAAAGCTTCAATGGGAATCATGCTTGGATATTCCCAAGTAAGCAAAGCTTATAGGGTTTATAACAAATCAACCTGTAAAATTGAAGAATCTGTGCATGTGACTTTTGATGAGTCTCAGATGTGTTACAAGGAGAAGGAAAATTCTCCTTCCTCAAGTTCTTTGCAGGTACATGATGCCCCTCAAGAAATTCTTCAACTATCAACTCTTCAGATCACTGAATCAGACAGTGATGAAGACTTTGCTGAAGCTGTTGAAGCTGTTGTTGTACCACCAACAGTAGATCAAATTCCTCCTGAGGAATTAATCCCAACTGTTGCTGAAGATCACATCCCACCTGCTGATATTGTCACACTTAGAGATCACCCGACATCTCAAGTGATTGGAGACATATCAGCTGGTGTGCAAACAAGACACCAATTAAGACAGGATGTGATGCACGCTTGTTTCCTCTCACAGGTTGAGCCCCTCACCTTTAAAGATGCAGAGCTAGATCCCCACTGGATCATTGCAATGCATGAGGAACTCAATCAGTTTGAGAGATGTAAAGTTTGGACTTTGGTTCCAAGACCTAAAGGCCAACTGATCATAGGCACCAAGTGGGTGTATAGAAACAAGTTGGATGCAAATGGAATTATAGTAAGGAATAAAGCAAGGCTTGTAGCTCAGGGCTACAGACAGGAGGAAGGTATAGACTATGACCAAACCTTTGCTCCTGTTGCAAGGCTAGAAGCAATAAGGATCTTCTTGGCCTATGCAGCCTTCATGAAGTTTAAGGTGTTCCAAATGGATGTCAAAAGTGCATTCCTAAATGGTGAGCTTAAGGAAGAGGTGTTTGTTGAACAACCACCGGGGTTTGTTTCTTCAACTCAGCCTTCTCATGTGTTTAAGTTGCAGAAAGCTCTTTATGGACTAAAGCAAGCTCCTAGGGCCTGGAATGAGACCTTAGCTAGTTTCCTGTTAGAGCACAATTTTACTAGGGGAGTAGTTGATAGAACCCTTTTCGTCAAGCATCACAAGGACATAATCCTGTTAGTTCAGGTGTATGTAGATGATATTATTTTTGGCTCCACTGATCCCAAACTGTGCAAAAAGTTTTCCAACTTAATGCATTCCAAGTTTGAGATGAGTAGTATGGGTGTGCTGTCTTACTTTCTTGGTCTCCAAGTTAAGCAAGATGCTGATGGTATCTTCATCTCCCAATCCAAATATGCCAAGGAATTGGTTAAGAAATTTGGGATGGCTGATGCTTCAGCAATGCCTACACCCATGGCTACTAATGTAGTTATTGATTCTGATGATCACGGCAAGCCAGTTGATCAAAAGATTTATAGGGCCATTATTGGTTCCCTATTATATCTAACTGCAAGTAGGCCTAATATAATGTTTGCTACATGCCTTTGTGCTAGATTCCAGGTCAACCCCAAGGAATCTCATCTGATTCTTCTAAAGAGAATCCTGAGATACCTGAAGGGATGCGCAAATCTAGGACATTGGTACCCAGCTGAGTCAGAATTTGAATTAATTGGATATTCTGATTCTGATTATGCTGGTTGCAGAGTTGACAGGAAGAGCACCTCAGGAACTTGCCAGTTCCTGGGAGAGAGATTGGTCTCTTGGTTCTGTAAGAAGCAGGCTTCTGTCTCAACTTCAACTGCAGAGGCTGAATATATAGCAGCTGCCAGTTGTTGTTCACAGATCCCGTGGATTCAAAACCAGCTTGTGGATTATGGTTACTCACACAAGAACACCAAAATCATGTGTGATAGTACCAGTGCTATCTCAATTGCACAAAATCCAGTGCACCACTCTAGAACGAAGCACATTGAGATTCGGCACCATTTCCTGAGAGATTGTGTGGAAAAGAACAAGATTTGTCTTGAGTTCATATCCACTGAGTTTCAGAGAGGTGATATATTCACCAAGCCTTTAGATGAACAGAAGCATCTGTTCTTTTTAGTTCAACTAGGCATGATCAATGGACGAGACTAAGTGTGACCATATATGCCTTTGTTGAAACTTGTTTGAAGATAGTCGAACGACGTTCGAAGATAGTCGATCGGGTTAAGCCCATCGTCGACCTATGGTTGATGAAAGTTTGTCTGATTGAAGATCGTCGACCGGCGTTCGACCATCGTCGAACAAGTCGAGCTCATCGTCGATCTCTGGATGATGATAGCCTGTTGTTTGAGAAGCCAGAAATAGTCGAACGATTGTCCGACTACTCTGCTTCTGAGCCGATCGTCGAACGGCCGTTCGACCATCGGGTCTAGTATCTTTTTAATAGATCGACTATTTCCGGTCTAATATAAAGCCGATAGTCGACCTAGGTTAAAAGATCTTTTGCTTTATCGTCGACAGAGCGTGTCTTTTCGCATTCTGCCTTCCCGCTTGTGATTTTCTGCCGCTTCGTCCCCTTCGTCTTCTCCGTCCTTCTCGAGCTTTCTCCAGCGAATCCATGGCGATTTCTCCCGCAGTTCTAGCAGTTGTAAAGTTTGATGCAGGCTTTAGCGTGGATTTTGACGCGTTCAGTAGCTGCGATGTAGGGATTGTAGAAGTTCTACAGCTGTGCCGGGATCAGGGATTAGAGAGGTTAATGTCCTCAAGGATTAAGATAAACATCCCAGAGATCAAGGAATGGGCCTTCACGTCGTCCTCCACCGACGACTCGATGACTGGCACCATCGGCGGAGAAGAGGTAATCCTAACTCCGGCCGTTTTGTCTGAATTTTTTGGTTTAATAAATGGTGAAGAGGATTATGAGCAAGATGCTCAGGAATTTGGAAGAATGCTAGTTGAGCTGGGACATGCAGAGGGCATTCCCACCAAGCTGCTCAAAGTAAATTTCCCCTTCAAGATCAAGTTTCTTGCTGAGTTGGTAGGAAAAGTGCTCCTTGGTAAGCACTCTGCCCATGATAATATCACAAGGAAACAATTCGCACTAATGTGTGCGATTGTTAATCGGAAAAGGATAGATTGGGCAGGAGTTGTGTTTGATTTAATAAGGAAAAAGACTGGTAAGAAGGAAGTCACCCTAGGAAGGGTTATTGGAATCTTCCTGAAGGAAAAGTACCCCCAGCTGCTGAGTTCAACCGCAACAACAATTAACGCAAGCAAGAAGATGGATCCTAACCTGTTCTCTAAGTGGAAGAGAACTTTTGTGAAACCCGCTCTCACAGGGGTTGCTCCAGCAACATCTGAGGACACCAGGACTGAATCAGTCACTCCTCACCCTGTCGAAGCTGGCTCAGCCCTTCCCTCTTCTTCTGCTATGTTGTCTTCCTCAGTTGAAGTACCATCAACTTCAGTTGAAGTAAGACTTTCCCCTTCTTCTGCTCCAGAAACAACCACGGTTGTTCCTCTTTCCCCTCCAGCATCTCCTCTACCTGCTCATCTGGCTAGGATATCTGCTCCTAGCTTTGATTTGTTAGGATCTGAGAGGATTCCTTCTCCCCCTCTGTCTCCCATTCATTCCCCAGTTAATTCTCCAATTAACTCTCCAGCTCCATCTCCTGTTCAATCCCCTGTCCACACCATTCTTCATCCCAGCATTTCAACCATATCTGCTGCAGCTCCATCCACTTCACATCCATCATCTTTTGAGATTACTCCTGAACTCATCTCCCGCATTGTGGAGTTGATTACCCCCTCAATCAAAACCATGATTGAAGAGGCAATCGCTCCCCTTGCATCCTCCATTGATATCTTAACTGCCTCCATCAAATCTCTCTCAAAATCTGCTGAGCCATCTTCCTCAAGGGGCCTGGTTTCAGTCTCCACTGAAATCAGGCAGGGGGAGATGTTCTATGAAGATGCCTCAGAACCTCCTGCCTCCCTTCCAGCTATAACAGATACTGTAATGACAGCTCTGGAAAAGTCTGCTCCAGCTGAGAAAGAAGTAGTTCCAGTGTTATCTGATAAGGAAATAGCTGATGGAATCATGCTATCTGAAATTGCAGTAAAAGTCTGCCTAGAAGATCTCACCACTCCTGTGGTTGCTAGATTCCTAGAAGGAATTATAACTTCATATCTAGATGAATCATGGGAGATGGTCAAGTATGAAGGTAATTCTTTCATCCGCTTTGTTGATGAGTCGATTAATTTGCTTGCTAGTGAATACCTTGAAGGAATGATTATTGCTTATTTAGCAGATCTGTATTCATAAATTCTACAGATGTTATTAGAGAAGATTTATCTGCTCAGATAATAGTAATTATCTCAGAGGCTGCCCCAAGTGTTCCTAATATCCAAGTAGATCCTGAATTGGAATCTTTTTTAGATGATAGAGAAGATGAGTCTGAAAAGCAAGATGAAATCAAAGATGACACTCCTGCTCTGAGTGTGGAAGAAGAAAAAGCACGAGCTGCTTGGGATATAAGAGTACAGTCTTTGTTGGAAGATAAAGAAAAAGAGCTGCAAGTTGAAAATTCAACCATCTGGGATGATTCACCAGGGTTGGACTTAGATTCCCTTCTGGCTCTGGATGCCATTGAAGAGGAAAGAGAGAAATCAGATCTGAAGCTTAAAGAAAAGGCTGTTTCTGAAGCCTATGATCCGTATGATAATCCTCCCTCATCTCATTCAGATGATGAAGAGGATTCTGATGTATCTGAGAAATCAAGGAAAAAGAAAGCTGCCCAAAGGAAAAGGAAAGCTGTTGCTCCTCCTCCTCCCAGTAAAGACAATGATACTCCTTTTTATATTCTGAAGGGCATTGACCCTAAATCGAAGAAATTTCAGCACTGGATGTGGTTTTCAAAGAACCAGCAGAAAGAGAGGAAAAGATCTAAAAGATATGATAGTCCTGGTTCAAGATGGACTCCCAGAGGTCCTCCTCCTCCTCTAGGTGCAGGAGGTTCTGGTAATCTTTCTGCCAACCCTTCAGCATCTTCAGGAAAATCTGCTCCATCAGCAAGATCTGCTTCGTCTCAGCATCAATCAAGGAAAAGCTCTCACAGCTCTTATGGAAAGTCTCATTCTGGCAGTCAAATGCATGAAGCAGAAGTGAAAGAACAAGTTAAGGAGGTTGTGCATCTAAAGCCAACTTTTTCACCTCCTCCCTCTCCTAAGAGAAAGGTTTCAACTGCTGCACCAGTTCAGTCTGAGAAAATTGTTTCAAAAGGTAAATAGTTCACCTTTGTTTTAAAATTTCTAGCAAGATCCTTTTGCTAAGTTTGCTTCCAATGTCTTATCTAGTTATTCAAGATAAAGTATCTGATGCTGCTCCTCCTGAGCCTGTTTATGAAAATCCTGAGCTTGATCCTAATTTTAGGATGGCTCGTTTTCAAGAACTAGTTGGAGCAGCTCAAATAAGAAAAGCAAGAGCAGAAGGAAAAGAAACGACTGGTTTAACTACCATGTCTGCTTTCAGAAAGAAAGAGTTTGAAAAGTTCCAGGTTAATCCTGATGTTTTTGACCCTTCAAAATACATGGAAAAACATCCTGAAGCAGTAGTCCCAAGAGCTGTAGAATTAAAGATCATTGGGGTGCAGGACTTAAAGCTATCAAAGAAAGAATCTGATGATCCTTTAAGGAAAATCTCTTTTGTTCCTAGTTCCTCTGCTCCTTTGCCGGACTCTGTAGATTCTTAATAGTTTGATTAACTGCTGTGTTATATCTGTTATCTGTTTGATAATCTGCTAGTTATATGCTGTCCATTTCCTGTATTAATTTTAGTGTTCTATAGCTAGCTGTATGTTTTAGTTTTTGAAGGACTTAACTCAAATAGGGGGAGATTGTTGGTACCCTAGTTTGATTTGAGTTTAGTCCTCTCCTTTGTGCTCCTTGACCCAAGAATTATCTATGGTCAATGGTTTGTAGTCTAGCTGTAGAGTCCTCACTTTTCAGATTGAGAATTTGGTTAAGTAGTTTTTCGTTCGACTATAGTCGAACGCCGCTCGACTATCGTCTATCGGCTAATCGACGATCGTCTATCAGTTGGTCGATGCTCTGTCTACGTTGATAGTTCGACTATCTGTTGATAGGTCGACTATCTGCTTGGCGTGATAGTTCGACTATCTGTCCTGATAGATCGACTATCTGATAGTTCGACTATCTGTTGATAGGTCGACTATCTGTTTCGCTTTGATAGGTCGACTATCTGTTGATAGGTCGACTATCTGTCGTCTTTGATAGTTCGACTATCTGTCCTGATAGTTCAACTATCTGATAGTTCGACTATCTTTTGATAGGTCGACTATCTGGTCTGTTTTGATAGGTCGACTATCTGTTGATAGGTCGACTATCTGTTTTCTGAGGTAGGTCGACTATCTGCTTGATAGGTCGACTATCTGTTTGCGCTTGATAGTTCGACTATCTGTCCTGATAGATCGACTATCTGATGGTTCGACTATCTGTTCTGATAGGTCGACTGTACAACCCCGTGTCCGCCGAAGGGGCCCCAGCAAGCAGGCGGGCCGGGCCCCAGCCGCCTCTCTCAGGCGGGCCAGCCCCCGCTCGCCTCTCCTAGGCGGGCCGGGCCCCAGCCGCCTCTCTCAGGCGGGCCAGCCCCCGCTCGCCTCTCCTAGGCGGGCCGGGCCCCAGCCGCCTCTCTCAGGCGGGCCAGCCCCCGCTCGCCTCTCCTAGGCGGGCCGGGCCCCAGCCGCCTCTCTCAGGCGGGCCAGCCCCCGCTCGCCTCTCCTAGGCGGGCCGGGCCCCAGCCGCCTCTCTCAGGCGGGCCAGCCCCCGCTCGCCTCTCCTAGGCGGGCCGGGCCCCAGCCGCCTCTCTCAGGCGGGCCAGCCCCCCGCTCGCCTCTCCTAGGCGGGCCGGGCCCCAGCCGCCTCTCTCAGGTGGATCGGCTGCAGTCCACCTCCCTCCAGGTGACAGGGGGTGACTCAACGAGAGGTGCGTATAACCAACCAGAACAGCGGGGTTTGGCTGTTGGCAGGCCAATCCGAGGGACTCTTTAGTAAATTCAGACCGCCAGGGGCAGGTTATTTGCAGACCATCCAAGGTAATCTATAAATAGGACCCAAGGGGTACCTCAGAAGGCAGGCTTACTAGTTCATAAATCTTATAGCGCTTTCTGAGGTACCTTAGCCCGGCAACTGGTTAAGGAGGGGAAGCGCTCTAGGATCTTCCGGGTGTGTGGTGGGACCTCCGAGCCGGGCCCTTGGTCCTGTTCTCTGTCTCTCTCTCTCTTTTTCTTGTCATTTTCTTGCAGGAGCGAAGTAGGTGCGCGACCACCCCTTCCCCAAGGGTCGAATTCCACAGAAACCGGTTTTCCGGTTTCAACATTTTGGTGCGGTGAGCGTGGACAGTGGTCAGCAGAGAAAACCTCCTACAAGCTCGATGACTGGAGATGAAGGACAAGGATCAGGCAGGGGCAACTCGCCACCCCCTCCCCCACCCCCAGCGACGAGCGTGCCGGCGGAGCTTAGGGAGGAGATCCTCGGGCTCGTCAGGACCGCCCTCGGCATGCGAGCCGAGAGTGCGACACCGGCAGTCCCGGTGGTCGCCGCTCCCGCACTCGACGATGACGCGCCGCTCAGGCGCCCAGGGAAGGAGCCCGCCGAGAGAGGCGAGCGCGAGTTCCAGGGGCGAGTTCTGTTCCCCGGCTCGGCCGCCGAATATCACTTCGGCGAGACTGGAGGAAGGGAATTCCCGTCTCGCCCGGCTGAGGGAGGGAGCCCCTTCAGCGAGTTCGTTTCTTCAGCCCCAGTTCCCGAGGGGTTTCGCGAGCCAGAGATGACTTACTACTCCGGGAAAGGAGACCCGATCCACCATATCCAATGGTTCGAGGATATGGTCTCTATTCGACAGATGTCAGACGGCTTCAAGTGCCGGCTCTTCGCCATCACCCTCCGAGAGAAGGCGAGAGAATGGTTCCACCAACTCCCGACCGGGTCCATCTACTGCTTCGAGGACCTGCGTCGGGGTTTCATGTTGAGGTTTACCACTTCCAAGAAGAGGAAGAAGGAGGTGGAGTCCTTGTTCCGCGTCAAGCAGAGGGTAGGGGAGACCCTGGGGAGTTACCTGGACAGATTCCAAGAGGAGTTGTCTCAGGTGCAGGAGATGCCAGGACACACCATGATGGTAGCCTTCACCCTAGGTCTCCAATCCGGGTTCTTCGCAATGGAACTCAAGAGGTCCCCCCCAGTATCTTTTGAGGCGCTCCTAGAGAGGGCGGCTAGGGAGGCCGATATGGAGGCGGCACACCCGGAGTTTGCCCGAAGGTTGGCCAGGTGGGCCGTGGAGGAAGAGAGGCCAAGGGGTGGCCGAGGGCAGGAGGAGAGAAGGGTTGAGCCCCGGCAGAGGGAACAGCCGCCGCCGCCGCAGCATCAGCAGCAACCCAGGCAGGGGAGACAGGAGCCGAACTTTCGGCTGGGCTGGAGACCTGAGTGGCAGGAACCCGGGGCAAGGAGAGGGTTCCGCGGAGGGGACTACCGTCAAGGAGGACAGGGTCATTTCTACCCTCCAGGCGGGATGCAGGGCCAGAGGCCGGCCCTCCCCGACCAGGAGCAGGCTATGGCCATAGCACTGGGAGAAAGGAGAAGGGCAGCACGGAGAAGAAGAAGAGATGTGAGGGTGGAGTTGCCTTACTGCGACTTCCATCAGGAAGAGGGGCACGCCACAGCCACGTGCCCCGAGTTCCTCGAGATGAGGGACCGTCGGGAGCAGCAGCAGCAACAACGTCCGGAAGTGCGGATCGAGGAGATCCGGCCTCGGGCGGAGGAAGGCCGGTGCGAAGACCGGGTGGATGTGGGCTCCCGAGGAAGGATCGGAGCGATCCACGGGGGGGCTGGGATCGAGGCTTCCCGCAAGTCAAGCCTCCACACCATGTACCGCAGGAGCGTTGGCTCCACGTCCCAGTCCCCGCCCCCGGACGAGAAAATCACCTTTTCCAGGGAGGACATGCCGGGTCACGAGGACCCCTTCTGCGATGCGCTGGTCATCCAGACAGCCATCGAAGACTTCACCGTCCCCCGGATCCTCGTCGACAACGGGAGCTCGGTTAACGTCATCTTCAAGAAGGCGTTCGACGCAATGAAGGTGGAGGCCCGAAGGGTGTTGGCCTCGGACGGACCCCTGTTCGGCTTCTCAGGGGAGAGGAAGGAGGTTGAGGGAGGAGTGGGACTCCATGTCGTTCTGGGGGGACAGTCCCGTAATTGCAAGTTCGTCATCGTGGACGCCCCCAGCAGCTACAGTGCCATCTTCGGGAGGCCTCTCATCAGCGCCTTCCGCTGCGTCCCCTCATCCTTCCACCAATGCCTGAAATTTAACGTCGAGGGGGTCCAGGTCCGGGTCCGCGGAGACCCCAAGGAAGCGAGGGAGTGCTATGTCACAGCGGTGAACTCCATCTCTTGGCTGGAGGGAGCCGAGGAGATGGGGCGGAGGCTGAAGGAGGCGGAGCCGGAAGCTGCCGGGGGCGAGATGGAGGTGGAGGAGAGCCGCGCCCAGGGAAGGGTCGCGGAAGAGATTCAAGAGCCGGCCGAGGCGATGGCCGTGACAGAAGCTGAGGAGGTCCTCGCTTTCGATGAGGGGGAGGCTGAGGAGTGGGAGGCACAGTCCCGCCTTGAGGCAGCAGAGGAGGTGGCGGAGATGGAGGTTCTAACCACCGGAGGCAGGGTGGAGAGGATCCGCATCAGCGGAGGATTGACCCCGGAGGCTCAAGGCCGGATGCTGGAGTGCGTCCAGAAGAACGTGGACATCTTCGCATGGAGTGCCGCGGAGATGCCCGGGATCGACTCCGACATCGCCTGCCACCGCCTCAACCTGGACCCGGAGGCTCCCCCCATCCGACAAAAGAAGAGGCCCGTTGCGGACAAGCTCGCCGAGCCCATCAGGGAGGAAGTAGCAAAGCTCCTCAAGGCCGGCTTTGTATCCGAAATCCAATACCCCGGCTGGGTCTCCAATGTTGTAATGGTTAAAAAAGGAGACGGCCGGTGGAGGATGTGTATCGATTTTTCCCTTCTTAATAAATCATGCCCTAAAGATTGTTACCCCTTGCCTCGGATCGACGCGCTGGTTGACTCAGCCGTCGGTTTCCCTTTGATGAGTTTTCTAGATGCCTTTTCAGGTTATCACCAAATCAGGATGCACCCTCCGGACGTCAAAGACGTCTCATTCATCACAGGGGATGGATGCTATAGTTATAAAATGATGCCCTTCGGGCTGAAAAACGCAGGGGCGACCTACCAGAGAATGATGGACAGGGTCTTTCAAAGTCAAAAGGGAAGGAACCTGGAAGTATACGTAGACGATCTCATGGTCAAGAGTCCGGACCTCGACTCCCACCTCCGGGACCTGGAAGAGACCTTTGCCACTCTCCGCGGATGTAAGATGAGGCTGAACCCCCTCAAGTGCACCTTCGGGTCGGGCAGAGGAAAGTTCCTGGGGCATCTCCTCACCCCTGCCGGCGTAGAGCCCAACCCCGACAAGGTGAAGGCAATCTTGGAGTTGGAGTCTCCGCGGAATGCGAAGGAAGTGCAGCGGCTGACTGGGAGGCTGGCAGGATTGAGCAGGTTCCTCTCCCGGGCCGGGGAGAAGTGCTCTCCGTTTTTTAAGAGCTTGAGAGGAGGCCAGAAATTCGAGTGGACCTCGGAGTGCGAGGAGGCATTCCGGGCCCTAAAGAAGCAGCTGACTCAGGCCCCCTGCTCCAAGGGCCAAAGGAGGGGGAGGACTTATTCTTGTACTTAGGGGCTGGGGCCGAGGCCCTGAGCTCCGTTCTAGTTCGGGAAGAAGGGAAGAGACAACTCCCAGTTTACTATGTAAGTCGAGTCTTGAGGAAGGCCGAGCTCCGGTACCCCATCCTAGAGAAGCTGGCCTTCGCCCTCATCATCTCGGCCCGGAGGCTCCGGCCCTATTTCCAGGCACACTCGATCCGAGTGGTGACTGACCACCCTCTCCGCAACATCTTCAAGGGGGTGGAGCATTCTAGCAGGTTGGCCAAGTGGTCAGTGGAGCTGAGCGAGTTCGACATCTCCTTCGTACCTCGCCTCTCGATCAAGGCCCAAGCCATGGCCGATTTCCTGGCTGACTACGTGGTCGAGGTGGCGGAGGAAGAACTCACTCGCCCGGTTCCCTGGAAGGTCATGGTGGATGGTGCGTCAGGGAGGCACTCCCTGGGGGCTGGGGTCATCTTGGAAAGCCCCCAGGGGGTGAGGATCGAGCAAACGGTGGTGGTGCATTTCCCCATCACCAACAATCAGGCCGAGTATGAGGCCGTGATTGCGGGTCTACGCCTGGCCAGGGAGCTAGGGGTGCACGATGTGGAGGTCCTCACTGACTCCCTGGTGGTGGCCTCCCAGATCAACGGGGAATTCGAGGCAAGGGACCCCACCCTGCAGCGTTACTTGGCGAAGGTAAAGGGAGTCGTCGGCACCTTCCAGACTTTCTCCATCCGGCACGTGCCTCGGGAGGATAACGAGCAGGTGGACCAGCTGGCAAAGCACGGACCCCGGGCGGGGGGAACCATCACAGACCTCTTTCGCCCATCCATCGAGGAGGGAGAGCTGATGGAGGTGGAACAACACCCCTCCTGGATGGACCCATTCGTCACTTTCCTGACCACCGGGGAGTACCCCACGGGAATGGACGGAAGGAAACTCAAGTACAAATCGGCATACTACCTCGTGCGAGATGGCCAGTTATATCGGAAAACTCTCTCAGGGATGCTGGCGCGTTGTGTGGGCGAGAGGGAGGTCCCAAAGATTCTAGAAGAGGTCCACTCCGGAGAGTGTGGGAGTCACTCTGGAAGTCGAACCTTAGAAGGCCGGATCGTCAGGCAGGGATACTTTTGGCCGACTCTGGGTCTCGACGCGGCAAAATTCGCAAAGGAATGTCATAAGTGCCAGCTATTTGCTCCCCTCCAACTGCAACCGGCCCAGCGCCTCAGGAGTATCACAGCCCCCTGGCCATTCGCCATCTGGGGAATGGACTTGGTCGGGCCCTTCCCCCAAGCCAGCGGCCAGAGGAGGTTCCTGCTCGTGATGATTGATTACTTCTCCAAGTGGCTGGAAGTCAAGGCGCTGGCCAAGGTGACCTCCCAGGTCGTCAGAAACTTTGTGTGGGGGGAGATCATCTGTCGTCATGGGTTGCCCCAGGCCATCGTCACAGACAATGGCCCTCAATTCGCCAGTGCCGAGTTCACCAGCTTCTGCGAGCAGCTCGGGATCGACCTCAGGTTTGCCTCAGTTCATCACCCACGCAGCAATGGGCAGGTAGAAGCGGCAAACAAGATTATTGTAAACCTCCTCAAGAAAAAGGTGGAGAACTTGAGAGGAAGTTGGGTGGAGCAGCTCCCCTCGGTCCTTTGGGCCCTCCGAACCACACCCAACACAGCGACGGGGGAGACGCCTTTCAAACTCTCCCACGGGTGTGAGGCAGTACTTCCGGTGGAGTTTGAAGTCCGGACACCCCGGGTGGTCGGGGCTGGAGAGCACGAAGAGGAATGGAGAGCCAATAATGAAGAGGAGCTGCGACTCTCTCTCGACATGGTCGAGGAACTGCGGGACCTTGCAGCCGTGAGGCAGGAGGAGATAAAGAGAAGAATGGCCAAGTATTTTGACAAGCACGTCAGAGTCAAGCAGTTTGCTGAGGGAGACTTGGTCTTAAGGAAGGTGGACGCGGCGGGAAGGTCAGCCGCAGTGGGAAAGCTCCATCCCAATTGGGAGGGACCATTCATTGTGCAGGAGGCATTGAAGTCGGGAGGGTACCGCCTCCGAAATGTGGAGGGCGAGACCCTAAGTCTCACTTGGAG
The DNA here is from genome assembly GCA_039513925.1 of Platanthera zijinensis. Lineage (NCBI taxonomy): Eukaryota > Viridiplantae > Streptophyta > Magnoliopsida > Asparagales > Orchidaceae > Platanthera > Platanthera zijinensis. The sequence goes on along the minus strand of CM077091.1, from coordinate 54,720,707 downwards.
CGGGGACGACTTGAAGCGTTTTTTTCCTTGAAATTATGTAAACCATGTTCAATCTCTAATGGAATTTCTTGCGGTAGACTTGTTTTTCCCCCCGATGAGAGATGAATGTCACTGCCTCAGACCCCGAGCAGATCCCGCTGCCAGGCTCTCACCAAGCTGGCAGGGCTGGATGTCACTCGGAGGAGTCTGCCTCAGACCCCGAGCAGATCCCGCTGCCAGGCTCTCACCAAGCTGGCAGGGCTGGATGTCACTCGGAGGAGTCTGCCTCAGACCCCGAGCAGATCCCGCTGCCAGGCTCTCACCAAGCTGGCAGGGCTGGATGTCACTCGGAGGAGTCTGCCTCAGACCCCGAGCAGATCCCGCTGCCAGGCTCTCACCAAGCTGGCAGGGCTGGATGTCACTCGGAGGAGTCTGCCTCAGACCCCGAGCAGATCCCGCTGCCAGGCCCTCACCAAGCTGGCAGGGCTGGATGTCACTCGGAGGAGTCTGCCTCAGACCCCGAGCAGATCCCGCTGCCAGGCCCTCACCAAGCTGGCAGGGCTGGATGTCACTCGGAGGAGTCTCCCTCAGACCCCGAGCAGATCCCGCTGCCAGGCTCTCACCAAGCTGGCAGGGCTGGATGTCACTCGGAGGAGTCTGCCTCAGACCCCGAGCAGATCCCGCTGCCAGGCTCTCACCAAGCTGGCAGGGCTGGATGTCACTCGGAGGAGTCTGCCTCAGACCCCGAGCAGATCCCGCTGCCAGGCTCTCACCAAGCTGGCAGGGCTGGATGTCACTCGGAGGAGTCTGCCTCAGGCCCCGAGCAGATCCCGCTGCCAGGCTCTCACCAAGCTGGCAGGGCTGGATGTCACTCTGAGGAGCTTGCCTCAGGCCCCGAGCAGATCCAGCTGCCAGGCTCTCTCCGAGCGGGCAGGGCTGGATGTCACTCGGAGGAGTCTGCCTCAGACCCCGAGCAGATCCCGCTGCCAGGCTCTCACCAAGCTGGCAGGGCTGGATGTCACTCGGAGGAGTCTGCCTCAGACCCCGAGCAGATCCCGCTGCCAGGCTCTCACCAAGCTGGCAGGGCTGGATGTCACTCGGAGGAGTCTGCCTCAGACCCCGAGCAGATCCCGCTGCCAGGCCCTCACCAAGCTGGCAGGGCTGGATGTCACTCGGAGGAGCCTGCCTCAGACCCCGAGCAGATCCCGCTGCCAGGCTCTCACCAAGCTGGCAGGGCTGGATGTCACTCGGAGGAGTCTGCCTCAGACCCCGAGCAGATCCCGCTGCCAGGCCCTCACCAAGCTGGCAGGGCTGGATGTCACTCGGAGGAGTCTGCCTCAGACCCCGAGCAGATCCCGCTGCCAGGCCCTCACCAAGCTGGCAGGGCTGGATGTCACTCGGAGGAGTCTCCCTCAGACCCCGAGCAGATCCCGCTGCCAGGCTCTCACCAAGCTGGCAGGGCTGGATGTCACTCGGAGGAGTCTGCCTCAGACCCCGAGCAGATCCCGCTGCCAGGCTCTCACCAAGCTGGCAGGGCTGGATGTCACTCGGAGGAGTCTGCCTCAGACCCCGAGCAGATCCCGCTGCCAGGCTCTCACCAAGCTGGCAGGGCTGGATGTCACTCGGAGGAGTCTGCCTCAGGCCCCGAGCAGATCCCGCTGCCAGGCTCTCACCAAGCTGGCAGGGCTGGATGTCACTCTGAGGAGCTTGCCTCAGGCCCCGAGCAGATCCAGCTGCCAGGCTCTCTCCGAGCGGGCAGGGCTGGATGTCATTCGGAGTCGGTAATTCCCCGCCAAGCAACCGGGGAAGGGAGGCGAGCCAGGAAGGCGAGTCGGCGAGCCAAGAAGGGGAGTCGGCGAGCCAAGAAGGCCGGGCCCGGCGCATAAAGGAGCGAGCCCTAAGCACGGCGCGCGAGTGGAGAGTTTGGACTCACGCCGCCGGAGATCAGGTGAGCGGGCCGGTCAGGATGACCCTATGAGGCCGCAACGCCGGCCCCAACCTTCGGTTCGGCGGGTCCCCGGGGTGAATTGGAAGCAAAAGGTCGGACGCGCCAAGACCTCCCGGGAAGCCGGCCCGCGCGAAGTCATTACGCGCGGAAGCCGGGCCCAGTCCGCACCTAGACACGGTCAAAATAACAAGCCCGGGCGGAAGGCGCGACTCGCCACTCGCGTCGCGCCAGCGTTAGTGCCCCGCGAACCTAGATCTATGTCCCGAACCACAAACGGGCGGGTGGCCTCACTCGCTCACTCGCAGCAACGAAAATCAGAGTCAATCAACAAGCGGTGCACAGTAACAACCGCGAGGCGGGAAGTAATTGGCAATTGAGAAGTGAATGCAGTAAATATATTAACTTTTACAAAATTACAACTGTGGCCCGCGGCGCGACCACACAAAAATAAAAACAAAATACATGTCCCAAGAAGGGGGGGAGGGATAAAAGCCACAAGGCGGCGGGCCCTTCAGATGCGATGGAACCCGCCTGGCTTGGGTACTGGAAGGAACAGCTCCGGCACCACTTCGGTCACCCGCAAGCCAGAGCACTCGTCCTTGAGGAGCTTGGCCCGCTGCAACGTCTTGAAGAGGTACGTCACCGCGTCCGCCCCGTTCTCTTGCATCAGAACCGCCAGGTCATACTCGCTGTGGTGAACGAGTTGACAGCCGCTCGAGGAGGCCGGCGGGACGGCAGCAGCAGTCTCGAGCGCATCCACCCGCGCCCGCAGGGTCTGGTTCTCCAGCTGTAGGGTGGCGATCTCGGTACCAAGTCGGTTGGCGGTCGCCGCATCCTGCAAGGAAATTTATTTAGACGAGTCGCGGGATAAAGGCGGGTGCGAGTGAGATGGCTTACCGCGCCCCCTTGGTACTGCGCGAGGGCGGCGTCAGCCGCTTCGAGCCGCCTTCGCAGGTCCTCCGCCTCCTCCTGGGCGAGCTTGCGGGCCGCCTCCTTCTCATCGATCAACTTGTTGAGCGAAGGGGCATCTCTGTCCAGCCGGAGGCATCGCCGGCCGACCATGTGGGCCAGGGCGAGGCTCTGAAATTGCGCCCGCGCGCTCTCATAAATAAGCACCCGCGTGGCCTCCTCGCCGTAGGTAGAGGCGTCCTCCCGCCCGTACACGCCGAAGGAGAGATTGAAGGCGTCCCTGGAGGCGGTGTCCTGCTCCGACCAGCTAGGCAGCAGCGAGGATACCGAGATGCGGTTGCCCTCCTTGTCCCACTGAAGCAACGGGGCGCCGGTTCGGTCCGTGGGCCCTTCGCCGTAGCCGAAGTTGGGATGCCCTCGGGGAACCGGCTTCTCGGCGGGCCCAGTCGCCGCGAGCGGCCGCGACGACCCAGCCGCCCCGCCGGCGGGATCAGCGGTCAAGGGAACCGCAGGGGCAGGGGCAGAAGATGGTTGATCCGCGGGGGCCTTGCCCTTGTCGCCGACCGAGGGAGCCTGACCGCCCGTTTTACTCGGCTTCTTAAGGGGGGGAGGGCCCTGAGTTAGCTCACCCCCGGGTCGCTTCCGGCCGGCGGGAGCCGAGAGCTCGCGGTGAGCTAAGGCTGCCGCTTCGGCACGGCCAAGCTCGCCAATAGCGGTCCGCGCGCTCTCGTAAGGCGGGCGGAGAGGGACGTCGCGCTCGCCTGCAGAAGCCAGAGTTAGAAAAGCCAAGGTACGATTCAAGCAGAGGCGAGCGAGCCGCTTACCTTCCCCAGGCGGGACGGGGACGAGGTCGTCCAGATTCCGGCGGAGGAAGGCGACCTCGAAGTTCTTCCCGGCGAAGAACTCATATAGCCTCGCCTCATGGCCCCCCAGGCTAGGGGGCCGATAGCTCGCCTCGCCGAGTTGCACTGGCGAGAACGGAATGTTGCCGAAGTCGCCCTTGACGAAGACGAACTTCTTGAGCCAGTTGTGGCTCTTGTTGACCGTCTCCCGCACCTTGGCGTGCATGCTCGCGAAGCACGCGGTCCCGTCCTTATTCGCGCGGAAAGAGAACAGCTTGCGGAAGACCGCAAGGCTGAACTCGATCCTCTCCTCGCGCAGGTAGCAGGCGAACCCGACTACGACAGCGATGGAGTTCGGGGTCAGCTGCCCGGGACGACCCCGTAATACTTGAAGACCTGGCGGACTTCCGGCCAGAAGGGTAGCCGGAGCCCCGCCTCGAAGTGGGCCGTCGGGAGTGCCAGCTCATCGCCCGAAAGCTCATTGATCCGTTCATCCTTCCCGGGCCGCCTCGCCACGAAGCCAGGCGGGATGAAGTCGCTAACGGTGTCCAGAAACTCCTTCTCCGAGACCGAGGCGGGAGGGAAGCTGTGGTCGGCAAAGACCCAGGCACACCTGCCCCTCCCGTCCGCTTCGCCACTGCCGCCCGTCATCTCGCGGGATTAATAAGCAAGCCGAGCGAGAGGAAAGAGGAAAGAGAGGGTTCTCGCAGGGTGAAAAGGGAATGGTTCTTGAAGGCGGTAGGTAGAATAATAAATGAAGGGCCTATTTATAGGGCCGGGAAAAGGGCGGGAAAAATCGGGAAAGGCGGGAAAGTGAACTGACAGCAGAGCCAGCCCCGACGCTTCGATTCCCGAGCCCCGCCCGGGTCCGCGTCGAAATCACCGGTCGGCCGCGAGCCATCCCCCTCCCGCGCAGAGTAGATTTCGAGAGGAATGCCCAGTCGAGGGGGGGGGGCAAACGAACCGCTCGCCTCTTCTAGGCGGGCCGGCCCTCTCCCGCCTCTTCTAGGCGGGCCGGCCCTCTCCCGCCTCTTCTAGGCGGGCCGGCCTTCTCCCGCCTCTTCTAGGCGGGCCGGCCCTCTCTCGCCTCTTCTAGGCGGGCCGGCCCCGCTCGCCTCTTCTAGGCGGGCCGGCCCTCTCCCGCCTCTTCTAGGCGGGCCGGCCCTCTCTCGCCTCTTCTAGGCGGGCCGGCCCCCGCTCGCCTCTTCTAGGCGGGCCGGCCTTCGCTCGCCTCTTCTAGGCGGGCCGGCCCTTACCCGCCTCCACTAGACAGGCTCTCCATGGTTAAAGCTGAGAATCCAGCAAAAAAAAAAGAGGGGGAAATGAGAATGAATGATAAATATGAAAAAAAAAAGGGGGGGGGGGGGAAGAGAAAGGCATGCGCCCTGGAACGGGCGAAAAGCCCCCTGAATTATTACAAGCAATCGTTCTTGGATAATATCCGACACCGACACACTGGGATGGATCACATCGAGACGATTCAGGCCCTGCGAGCAACTGCGGGCACGGGCGGGCGAGGCAGGTGGCTTAGTACTCAATCCATTTCCACCTACCCCGCCTCTGCGAGCCGGTTCGAGGCGGCACGCGAGAGTCGTGATACTCCCGAACCGCCGCCAGCTCCCGCTTGGTCTGATCGGCCTGTTTCGAAATATTTGACAGCCGCTCCTCAGCTCGCGTAATATGCGCGCTCGGAGATGTCGGCTCATCCTCCTCAGCCGAGCCCCTTGCCCCCTCTAAAGCAGCGAGTCGCTCCTCCGCCCTGACTCTGTCTCTCTCCATCCCCACGAAGGCCTCTTTGAGCAGCATCGTGTGTTTCTGAAACATTCGCGCCACCTGCGCCTTCATCTTCTCGCTATCATGAGGGTCGCCCAAGAAGTCCGCGATGTCTTCCGGCTCCACGGGAGGCGAGTACCCCTCGCTCATCTCGACATCGGAAGAAGCGGCGCGATACCCTGCGGAAGCGAGGTCAGAGGCAGACGAGCGGCGAATGGGTTAACTTCAGGGGGGTTACCTGGCGTCGGTACGTCTACCGCGTCGGGAGCAGACCGAGAGGAACCCGGCCGACCTTGGAATGATTTCCCTCCCGGGGCGACGAGCGGCTTCCCCAGACCCTGGACTCTCAGCGGGGGAGGAGTCGCAGGAAGGCTGCGCGCTGGAGAGAATGGACTGACGCCCAGGTCGACCATCTCCACGGAGAGATCCGCAAGGTTCCCGGAGCCCCCTTCCAATGCATCTTCAGGGGGCGTCTCCTGCGAAGGAAAAAGTCAGTAGAAAGCATAGGTCACAGGGCGAAACCACACACCCAGATTCAACCTCGGAGCCGCCGGAACCCAGATCATCGCTAGGCGTGGAACGGCGGACAACCTTTCCCTTTGCCGGCTTAAACTGCGGGCCGGAGGATATGGGCGCCAACCACGGGGCGGCCGCGAGGGCCTCCTCCCGACCCTCCTCCCTAGAGCAGCCAACCGAGCACGTATCTCCTCAGACGCAGGCATCTCCTGACCTCAAACCACGCAGGAGGTAAGAGGAGAAGGCCAGTTATCGAAGGCCCGGTGGCTCATTTATAGCTAAAAGGCGGGTCCCACCAAAAGATTCCCTCCAGCTCAGCAAGGACGTCACCGGACACGAGGGTTGGACATTTCTTTCCGAGCTTCTGCGAAGCACGCAAAGATCGGGGATTGTGTACAACCCCGTGTCCGCCGAAGGGGCCCCAGCAAGCAGGCGGGCCGGGCCCCAGCCGCCTCTCTCAGGCGGGCCAGCCCCCGCTCGCCTCTCCTAGGCGGGCCGGGCCCCAGCCGCCTCTCTCAGGCGGGCCAGCCCCCGCTCGCCTCTCCTAGGCGGGCCGGGCCCCAGCCGCCTCTCTCAGGCGGGCCAGCCCCCGCTCGCCTCTCCTAGGCGGGCCGGGCCCCAGCCGCCTCTCTCAGGCGGGCCAGCCCCCGCTCGCCTCTCCTAGGCGGGCCGGGCCCCAGCCGCCTCTCTCAGGCGGGCCAGCCCCCGCTCGCCTCTCCTAGGCGGGCCGGGCCCCAGCCGCCTCTCTCAGGCGGGCCAGCCCCCCGCTCGCCTCTCCTAGGCGGGCCGGGCCCCAGCCGCCTCTCTCAGGTGGATCGGCTGCAGTCCACCTCCCTCCAGGTGACAGGGGGTGACTCAACGAGAGGTGCGTATAACCAACCAGAACAGCGGGGTTTGGCTGTTGGCAGGCCAATCCGAGGGACTCTTTAGTAAATTCAGACCGCCAAGGGCAGGTTATTTGCAGACCATCCAAGGTAATCTATAAATAGGACCCAAGGGGTACCTTAGAAGGCAGGCTTACTAGTTCATAAATCTTATAGCGCTTTCTGAGGTACCTTAGCCCGGCAACTGGTTAAGGAGGGGAAGCGCTCTAGGATCTTCCGGGTGTGTGGTGGGACCTCCGAGCCGGGCCCTTGGTCCTGTTCTCTGTCTCTCTCTCTCTTTTTCTTGTCATTTTCTTGCAGGAGCGAAGTAGGTGCGCGACCACCCCTTCCCCAAGGGTCGAATTCCACAGAAACCGGTTTTCCGGTTTCAACATCGACTATCTGCCGAGGTAGTTCGACTATCTTCTTCGATAGGTCGACTATCTGGATCGTTCGACTATCTGCCCGATAGTTCGACGATCTCCGTGCGTCGGTCGACGATCTCCGAAGGTCGTTCGACGCTTTCTGCCTGCCTTTATATTGTGTATTTATTTATTATATTTAATTAATTAATACATTTTCTGGCAAGTTGTTTCAGTTGTTTTATGATAATATTTCCAGGCAATATCTGCTCTATTCTTTTTTGCCTGAGTCAAATCTGTTTAGATAAAGTTGTTTGTCTTATTAGCTGTCTTTGTATATTACTTTATCTGCTGACAGCCCTTTATAGCCGTTAGACTGAAAAGTCTTCTCTTTGCTATAAAGAGTATTTCTTTGATGTGACTTTATTTAGTCCTTCTGTTATTTGATTTGGGCCTGCAGCTTCTTAGAAAGAGGTTCATTCCTTTTATAGAATATCCTGCTGCAGAGTTTGTTTTGCTGTGTGTTATTTGCAGCCCAGGTCTCAAGTTTCAGAAGAAGACAAGTAATTCAAAACTGAAGAGAGCCGTTGCTTGTATCTGCTATATAAAGGACCCTTTGAAGAAGGATTGAAGCTAGTTAAAAAAAGCTAACTAGTTACCCAAATATTTTCAAGCATTCAAGCCTTCAAGCTTTCTGCTCTCAGCAATTTCCATCTCACTGAGAAGTGTTAAGATCTTCGACTCTCCTTCAACCTGAGTTCTCCTGCTTTCAGGAAGTTCAAACTCAGAGTTCTCTTGAAGAAGAAGAAGAAGAAGATAGCTGCTTGAAGATCTTTGATTTTGTTATTTATTTTCTTCCTGTAGCTTTTCCTTCAGAACTTTCTGAAGAGTTTTTCTGCACTGAAGCAAGACTTCACCTGGACATCTTTGAGCCAGGGGGAGCCTTGATTCTTTAGAGCTTTCTAGCTCAATGCAAGTTTTTGTGCTTCTCTAATCTATTGTAAAATAGAGAAGACATCTTAACCTTCTTCCCCCTCCTGTACAGGGTTATTACTCCCTTCAAAAGTATCCCTTGGTGGCAGGGCACCTGATCAAAAACCTGTGCTTGGTTTTTAGACACCTGATCAAAAGTCTAAAGGGTTTCTGGATCTACCTGAAGCAGATCCTGTTGGTGGCAGGGCACCTGATCAAAAACCTGAGTGGATTCCTACCGTGTGGGTAGAAGAGTGGACGCACCCAAGTTGTTTGGGGAACCACTATAAATTTCCTTGTGTCGTCAGGATTCCTTTGTTTAATTCCTGTATTGTGGCTGTGATTAAATATAACTAGGTTGCTAGTTGCTGATTAGGTTTTCCAAGCCTTAACTGTAATTACAGTTAGCTTGAGTTTGTGCACATCACTTGTGTTAGGCTCTAGGGTTAAATCTATATCTATAATCTTTCATTCCGCACTTCACTCCAAGGGAGTTGGGTAGACCATTAAGTTTTGTCTTGTGCAAAATTTGATAACTCTATTCACCACCCCTCTAGAGTAATATCTATCCCTTCACTTTCACGGTCTATGGCTTAAATTGCCGTGACCAAGGACAGGAAGGCAAAATGATCATATGGTTTGCCGTCCAAGAGGCGGTGGTGGAACGGGAACGTCTATGGCTTGAATTGACGTGACGTTGGCCGGTTCGCCGTGAATGTGCCCTATGTGCACGAGGTGTGTGGCCGTGCGAGCCTACGCCTATGATGATATGTGTTTATGCTAATAAATTTCCTATACTAATAAAGTGCAGGGAAAGAGCATCGCCGCCCCGATTTTGGGGCGGGATCGTTATAATTTGGTCAGCATAGCTGACCGTTGCTTTTGTTTGCAACCGGGCGGTGGTTTGTGCTTGCAGGTGCTGCAGAGCCGAGCGGAAATTAGCGGGCTAAAGCCCAAGTTGCTGAGCCGGCCCTCGAAGGCCTAATTTTGAGTGTTTCATTGTGACCATGTGTGGCCGGCCTGCGAGCCGATGTATGAAAACACTTTTGTATCAAGCAAACTATGTAAGGCCTTAAGGCCATTTCTGTTTTATGTGTATTGGAACATTCCTGCGGGTGTTTTTGTAGTGGACATTCATGCTGTTGGCAGGGTTCTTAATTGTGCAACCTAATAATTGCTTCCGCTAGGTGTTGTGTAGGATGTTATGATTGGTTGATCGGTTTCAACGCGTAACCAACCGGTCTGTCCGTAGTATATGGCGTCGGGCCCCGGCCGGACCTACTGCTATATGCTATACGATGGATAGGGGTGCTACAGAACACAAGGGGAGAGAAAGAACTGATGCACCTCCCTGACTATCCGAAGAAGTCAAAAAGGGGGAGAGAAGAGATTGATTAAGTTCAAGTAGTATCCAAGGGGGAGAGACAAGCTCAAGTATGGGGGGGAGACAAGTTCACGAAAGGATCAAGGCCCAACATGGCAAAAAGAAAGGGGAGAAAGTCTTGGGGAGAATAAATTTATCAGGCTGAGAGGTAAACCTCTATGGTAATACACACCCTGCTGCAATTAAGGGGAAGTAGGTAAAACTTCATCTAGGAAAAAATTCATCTCACTGAATTTAACAAGTTTTTTTTACTACCTATGTCATGCGTATATCATTGACTAAGAACGTTCATCAATGGTTTTGACATCACCAAATAGGGGGAGATTGTTTGGTCCATTGATCCCAATGGCCCTGATTTGATGATGTCAAACAAGTCAATGAGATAGACATAGCTGTATATAATGCGCATGTAAGTTCATGTGTGCAGGACAGTCCTTGTGATAATGATTGGACAAGTGGAGTCAAGGAAGATGCTGGATGGGCATAAGATTTGCCTAAGTCCACAGGCGTTAAGTGGAGAAAGCTCACTCAATGCCATAGGTAAGGAATGTTTTGGCATGCTAAGAAAATATACGAAGTCCACAGGCATTGAGTGAAGTTAACTCACTCAACGTCATACATCAAAAGGCTGTGAGTCAGGCTAATGTTGTAATAGTCTAAGTAGAAATGAAAAGAAAAGTGGCTAAGTCCACAGGCATTGAGTGTAGCTCACTCACTCAATTTCATAGATTTATAATCGTTGAGTATAGCTCAGTCAGTCAATGCCAAAGGAAAACTGTGAATATTTACTAAGTCCACAGGCGTTGAGTGAGGCAAGCTCACTCAACGCCATGTGATATTGCGCTGACTAATTCTCAAAGGAAGTGTTCTTCTTGACACAGAAATTTTGCTAAGTCCAAATGCATTGATTACTTTTACTTTCGTCAAGCTGAGCTCTGAGTTTGTAGAACTGAGCTCGGAGTTGGTCGAACTGAGCTTTCACTTTTCATTGAGCTGAGATCTGAGTTTGTCGAAGTGAGCTTTGAGTTCGTCAAACTGAGCTTTCACTTTTCGTCGAGCTAAGCTCTGAGTTTGTCGAACTTAGTTCTAAGTTCATTGAACTGAGGATTTCTGGAATACAACTTCTGAAAGTAAAATAAGGCAGGAAACTTTTCAAAGTGGTTTGGCGCTGAGTGAAGAGTGCTCACCCAACCCCTACTGGCTGTGATAATTTTTTAAGTGTTTTGGCGTTGAGTGGTGCTTACTCACTCAACGCCTAGTGACAATTTTTGTGTAAGACTTTTGGCGCTGAGTGATGGTCATTCACTCAATGCCTACGCTTCTGATGCTTGATTTTGTCTAAGTCCAGAGATGGTGATGTCAGCAAAGTAAACAAAGTCAACACAGGTTTAAAATATTGTAGGAATGCCGCAAAATTGCGTTAATGGCGTCGCGGCCAGCTAGTTGCCCTTTTGGGGAAAAAGAAAGAAATTTTCCAGCATTTATGGCGGTGCTCACACACGGAATATAGTCGTTGATCAGCGTGATATAAAAAAGGATAGATTGGTTGATTCAAAAAAAAGATCAATCAAAAAATTGAGTAATCGAAAAAACTTTGAGAAGAGAAGCAATTAGGGTTTCTTCTGTATTCGCAATCTTGCAGCTAGACGACGTCTTCTTCATCACTTTCTTGCCGAGCCAGAAGAACAAGTTCAGATCAGAGAACTTGAATGCTAGAAGAGTTAGCTGCTGTAATATTCATTGGCGATAGCAAGATCATGATTGACTCCTGAAAAAGAAGAAGCAGAGTTTTCTGCAAGTTGCTTCCAAAATATGCTGTGCTTCAATTGAAGATTTCTTTCTCAACTTGTTGCTGTGAAGTAGAAGATAGGGCTGATATCTGCTCAATCCAGGAAGACAGACACAGAGAACTTTCACTAATGTTTGAGTATTTCATCTCTTTGACATTCTCTGTAATTCCAATTTGGGATCTGAGGGTAGGATTCTTTAGGGAATCTGAGTGTAGGCCTGTGCTATAAAGGTCATAGTAAGATCTGTTATAGATTTGAGAGTAAGATCCATTCTGGGATCTGAGGGTAGGATTCTTTAGGGAATCTGAGTGTAGTCCTGTGCTATAAAAGCTGAGGTAAGATCTGCTGTAGATCTGAGAGTAGGATCCAGTTGGGATCTGAGTGGTATGGCTTAGTTCCTGAGTTGCAGGTCTTGAATAAGACTGAAGGGTCCTGTGGGATCGTGTTGTAAGCTCTTAAGGTGCCAAGGAATTGGTGAAGTGCCTTGTCTAACACACTATTAGAAAGGCGGAGAGGGAGAGTGGACGTACCCAAGATTGGGGAACTACTATAAAAATATCTGAGTCATCTGTGATTGTTCTTGAAAGCACAAATAAATTAATCATTAAGCATAGTAAATCAGATATAGGTCAGAGTATTAAAAAATAAGGCCTAAAATCTATTCACCCCCTCTAGGTATTTAGTTGACCTCGAAAATAATACTTTCACTTCCTCTTTCAGGCAGCGTACAAGGAAGAAAATGGAGATCAAGAATGTTCTTCCTCCAAGCAGTGCACTGTTTGCTCCAACTTGAACCTACCAGAAAGCTCGTACAGAGATTTGCTTCTTCCTCCTTCGGCTCGGGAAGAAAGAAAGAATGGTGGGGGGAAAATGTACGAGTCTCTTGACAATCCTTGCTTAAAATCTTAGACGGGATGGAATCCTAGTCGTATGATCAAAACTAATTAGAATGGATGGCCAAGATCAACCATTTCCCTTATTTTAAAGGTAAGAACTACCGCAACTGAGCTTCAAAAGGGCCAGAAGACATGCGCTCTTCCAGACCACTCGACGAATTGATGTGATCACTCGACGAATTCACGTGACCACTCAACAAATTTATCTAGAACACTCGACAAATTCATTCAAACCACTCGACAAATTCATTCTAACCACTCGACGAATTCATTCAGACCACTCGATGAATTCATTGAGACAACTCGACGAGTTCGTTTAAGGCACTCGACGAATTGACATGACCACTCGACGAATTCGTTTCATAACACTCGACAAATTCATTCAGACCACTACACAAAATCGTTCAGTCCACTTGACAAATTTGTTAAGATCACTTGACGAATTCATATTTGATGTTTTCAGCTACAAAAAACTCAGGGTATTACAAATTGACTCATGTTCCCTTATTGTCTGCAAATTGATAGATAGGTAGTGTTCAGTTGAGAAGTTCCGCTGAGAAGTCTAGCTAGATGATTAGTTGAGTAGGCTAGCTGAGAAAATCTTAGCTATATCGCTGACAATTTAGTAAATGTTATAGAAAGTCTCAGCTATATCGTGACCACTCGACGAATTCGTTCAGAACACTCGACAAATTCATTCAGACCACTCGATAAATTCGTTCAGTCCACTTGATGAATTCGTTAAGATCACTTGACAAATTCATCATTGATGTTTTCAGCTACAGAAATCTCAGGGCATTATAAATTGACTCATGTTCCCTTATTGTCTGCAAATTGATAGATAGGTAGTTTTCAGCTGAGAAGTTCTGCTGAGAAGTCTAGCTGAGATGATTAGCTGAGTAGGCTAGCTGAGAAAGTATCAGCTATATCACTGATAATTTAGTAAATGCTCAACGGTGTGTCTCTCCATCTCAATGGTACCGCTTAGACAGGCTGCAATATTTATTTCAATCATTCTCAGTCGTTAGATCTATATCTTATAATTCAATCTATTGGATGGCGCTTTAGCTTCACCGTGAACTAATTAAAATAAACTTTGAAATCAATATATATATAGTGTCAAGGTTCAACTAAATCATAAATCCTACCCTTGAAAGCTATCGAAACCGTTTGGTAGAAACAGTTCCGTCTCAACTTCTGAACATCTAGGTTTTTGAAGAAATGGCGCCAATGTTTGATAAGATTCTGCATGAAGGATATGAAATAGTGCGAAAAGGATTCCGGGATTCCTTTGATGAAATTAAGGAAGTAATAATAAGGATGGAAATCATTGGTATGGAGTTTCTTCTGTCAGAACCTAACCCTATTTCGAAGGAAGAAGTGTTGGAATTTTACTCTTATGATAAGCTCTTATCTTCAAAGAAAACCATCAAGAGCAAGGTAGGGGATGTCAAGATCAAGATCAACCCAAAGAGGATAGCTGAGGTCTTAAAACTTCTTTAAATGGAAACTGAAAAGGATCAGGAAATCTCTATCCAAGAATTTGAAAATGCCCTGAAATGGTGTCAATTCAATGGTGAGGGATTTTGTTCACTAAAAAGGAAAATCTTCAACCAAAGAGGCAAACTCATTGCTGATATCATTGGGAAGACCATCCTGTGTAATGCAGTCTCCCATGACACAATCTCCCAACCGTTTGAACTGATTACAAAAGACATTCTATATAAAAGACAAGCAGGGCTCTTGTAGTATTTCAGAAGATGAATGACTGCCTAAAGGATCCAAACCTTGGCGAAATTCTATCCCTCTACCTCATTAATTCTTAACCTGAGCAGTTCAATAAGAATCAAGGGGTAATGATCCATTATATAAAGAGGATGGACTTCAAGACCCTTGATAGATTCACATGGGTTCATCCAAAAAGTCACCAAGATCAAGGGAAAGAAAACAATTGAGAATAGTGAATCTGAATCTGAATCAGAAAGTCATAGGGGTGGCAAAAGGACACCCATTCATGATCCTAACTTATCCCCTTCAAGAGAAGAAGAACATGATGTCCAGGACCTCTCTATGCAGGTAAATGTAATCTCAGACCATGAAATAGTTGAGAGAGAGCAAGATGCTCCAAAAATGGATGAAGTATACAATTTGATAGAATAAAGTATTCTAGAGAGGATTAGTGCTCTGAATTAGGGGGAGCAAGTGATAATCATTGAGGATAACATGGAAAATCCTCTTGATCAATTCTTGAACACAGATGAGCAGGTTGGGGGCTAGACTCACGTTGAGTCCCAATCTCAGTAGAGAAAGAAAATTAATAGGTGGACAAAGATGATGTTGTCATGTCTCATACTGAGCATCAAGAGAAGGAGTCCATCCATGATGATGAACAAGATGCATACTCTTCTGAGTATGAAGTGGCAGATTCTCAATTATTAGGAGATATAAGGAAGATAAATGAAGAGATCAACTATCCGGCATATGTTCGGATGGATATTGAAGTTCCACCCTCCTTTTTTTCTCAGCTGAGAGGTCTCTTCAATGTGCATAGAAGTAAATTAGAGATGTATGTGGATGAATCTATCAAAGATCTAAGAAAGGATTTGTGTACTTTGACTAATTCCATAAGATTTGAAGTCAACTTGTTGAAAGAGAAAACAGTTGCATTCTTCATGAGAGCTGCTCCTGCTGTAGACCACACTGCACAACAACTTGAACAGATTCAGAAGGTGAAAAATGATATCATCCAAAATAAATGCAGTACCTCTCATAATAAGGAAATAGTTTACAATGAAACATCAAAGAAGATGGAGGAGCACATGGAAATTGTTGAGAAAATAATGGATGCGTGCACTTAAATTTTAGATGATCACATGTTGGAGGTGAAGAATCACATCACATATGGTGTAAACTTCCTAAGAAACCTCATGTCTGAAGATGTCATAAAGTGGGAGAAGTCAATGATAAAATCAAGTCCAGATCATGCTTTTTGGACCTCAAATAAAATCAGAGAAGCATTAGAACTTCATGCCTTCAGTTATGATGCGCCTGACAAATTTGCATTCAACACTATCTTGGCTAATGAAGTAGATGCCCTCAGCCCCACCACTTTAAGTCAATCAAAGTGCAAAGAAGTTATTGTTGATGATGATAATGTGAGGTTGTGAAAGAAGAGACACAGAGAAGAGCTGGAGACAAGTCCTGACTATGTGCAAGGCCTGACCTCAGCTATTCATAGTTTTTTTTCTTGTTAGATCATATGTCATGGGAATAAGAGGATAAAATTCATTATCCCATTGTAAACATATGCATTTTTGTTTATTATTAGATCATAGGTCATGGGAATCAAGTATTCATTGGTAAACATATGAAACCCAGCCCCCAAAAGTAAAAGATGGAGTAAGAGGATAAATTTCATTACTCTCAATCATTTTTGTTTTATTTGGAGAGAGAAAAAATATATTTGTTCATATGTAATGGAAAACTAGAGGATAAAATTAATTATTTTCTTGGTAACATATGCAAATATTGGAAAAAAGGGAAAAACAAATGTGTGGTGTGAGAGAATAAAATTCATCACCTCTAATCAAAAAAACTCTTTATATCCTTTGTCCAAAATCCTATTAGCCAATAAAATTATTTTAGACTTAGATTAAAATACTAAGAAAGCATAAGTAGTAGTTGGAATTTTTCCTTTAAGTCTCTTTTTGGTTAGGGTGTTAAAAATTCTAATCTAATTTTGTTTGTTAATTACTCAGATTATAATGCTAGTTAATTTATTTGAGAAATTTTTGATAAATATTTCTCTCTTCTCATTTTAATTTCATAATTTAGGACTTAATCTTTGAATCCAAAAATATTTTTTTAGCTTTCTTGTGATTTAATAAATTTTAGTATAGTTTCCGTCGAAGGAGGGGTTGTTGGCACATCATTTGGTGCATGATAGAACATTATTAATATTTATTTTAATATAATTTTTATTTAATAAATAATCACTTTTTATTTAGTTCTAAATTAATAAATGTCTAAATTGCTTTCTTTTTTAACTTCAGGTATAATTGGGCTTCAAATAGTAATTTTGAGCCCATGACCATGATCTTGAGGTATTTTAACACTTTTGATCGTGGATAGCTGAACTTCAAATCGTCATAACTTTCAAATTTGGAAGTGTTACGGGGCGTTCAACCAGCCAACGGAAAGAGGAAGACGCCCTCTACAAATCTAGAGAAGTTTCGCCCACATGTCACGGGCGTGACATGGGCTTGAACATGGGCATATCTCAGGAAAAAATGCAATTTTCTCCAGAAAGCTACGCGGTGTAATTCTAGATATTTTCTGCAGTACACGCCCCAAAGTCTCGGATGTGACCTACCCAAAAACTCCCAAATTGATGTCAGATCATGCCATTTCCTATCGTTTGCTAACTCGGCCAGTACCCGCCCCCAGGTCACGGGCATGACTCGGGGGCGTGACCCGTAAATTAACAAATTTTGGCGATTTTTCCCCAACGTTCCTGGGATTTCAAGACGTCGGTTCTGTACCTTACATGCCCTAGGTCACGAGCCTGAACTAGGGGCATGACTCACTAGCAAATTTGACTATAAATTCAAGACAAGACCAAGAGCTGGGGAGGGAGATTTTAGTAGAGAAATTATGTAGTTTTTTATTGTCTTTTCTTATTTTTCATTTCTAGCGTAATCTTTTGTTTTAGTAATTTCTATTTCAAGTACTCTTTTCTTTTGTAATCATGTCTCTTTCTTTTGTGTTGTCATTTCTCCATCATGATGAGTAGCTAATTTTCCATTTAGTACTTGATCATGATGAATTTTGAAATGAAATAAACTTGTTCTTATCAAAATTTTCAAGCTTACTATTTTAATTCACTTCGGTTTATCTTTGAATTATATTGCGTCAAATTCATATGTAGTAGATATATTTTTTTATCTAAGATCTGTATCCTAGATTTACTGAGATTTTGCAGATGCGAGGAGATAACTCAAAGATACAAGGATTTGCATGCACTCCTCGAGAGAGGATGACATAAATCTTCCGTATTGGATTCAAATCCAATAATAGGGTTCACCGCCTAATGCAAGCTTAAGGATTTTGACTGGTCGAGGGGTCTTAATTGATCAACCTAAGGTTAGTCAAGAGCGTATTCTCGAGATAGGCACTTTCGTATTTTTGGAACCTCCACAGTCGAAGTAACTAATTTAGAAGCTTGCGTTCATTTTATTCTAAGAAGGAAACTACACTTGAATCTGATAGCAAATTACAACGCCCCCATCCATCACGAATAATATAAAAGAAGGTCCGGCTGCAGCCCTATGCCATATTAAACAGACAAACTAAAGAGTTATGCAATGAAACCATAATTCTTTTTAATTTAAAAATGCACCCTAACACAGAGTTGCATTCTAGCGGGAGCTTAAAGAGTTAAGAGAATTACCCAACCAAGAATTTCTACTAATAGAAAATCCAGGAATGAAAAGCCAAACACAAGGAGGGTTTGGCCTTAAGGCCTTACATTAACAATGTTTACCAAATAAAGTGATTTCCATACATCAACACGCAGGACGACAACACATGAAAACACTAAACATAACACTTGGGGCTTTATGGGCCAACTCAACAAGAGGGCTTCAGCCTGCTACTTCCCACTCGGCTCATTAACTCCTGCATAATAACATTCCACCAAAAGGTGGCAAACAAGGCAACGATCATCATTAGCTGACCAAATTATAACGACCCCACCCCATTTCTCGGGGTAGCGGAGCTCCTTCCCTACAGGAAAATAGCATGTTAACATAAAGACAAAACATGCAACTTAAACATCAATCATCACAAAATTTTGCATGACCAACCAAATTTCTTGTGCACTCAGGACACATTTTCGGTGTACCGGATTACCCAAGATCCCACTTTTGACTTCATAGGCATTCACTGGTGCATAAAACACCCAAAATGTGAACTCCATGAGTCTCATAACCATTCTCAGTCCCAGACTAGAAGGTTCCCCTTGAGCATTCACTACTCTGACAGAAAGCCAAGGACTCTATCCTATACCAACGGTAAAAGCCATGTACATTAAGCACTCTAGTTGGACGATATAGTGTTGGTACAGTTCAGCTCTTTCCCGTTGCTCAAATTATCGTGCCAATCAACAACAATGATGCGGGTCAGCCTCCCCTTTCTAAAATACAACATAACCATCGTTATGTTCCACGGTTGGCACTCGCGGCCATAGAAGTTAGGCCCTCCAAGCTCATAACTCAAAAAAATTCCACAGAATTTACTCCGACAGGCAAAGTAAAACATCACCATTCTTGACCAACTTGTATATATGGGCTTCAAACAGCATGCCTATACCAGGCTCTTGCCTCTAGTTACTAAATACAAACAATATTCAGGGAGAAAACATATCAACCTGTTGGAGAGCACCTTTTCTCCACCAATCGGTGAGGGCTTTAATGCAAACAAGCCAAATAAGGACATCACTTGTCCAAGAGGAGAATCATTACCCTTGACATGCATTTCGAAGCCAAAGCTCGATCACAATGGCTTTTCGTAGCGGCTTTCCATGCACGAATTTGGTTTCCACATGCCGATTTGATCTCTAAATCGACTATCCACAGCGGCAGCGGCCTTCCACCAACATATCGACGGTAGCTAATTACAAAATAAGAGCTTAAAGCACTAGGTTGACAAGTCAAGCTTGGCAAGAGCCCTAGCAGAGGTCGGCAAGGGAGTTTGGGATATTCTTCCTATTAGGTCCATTGATCTCAATGGCCATGATTTAATGATGTTAAACAGGTCAATGAGATAGACATAGTTGTATTTGACGTGTGTGTAAGTTCATGTGTGCAGGACAGTCCTTGTGACAATGATTGGAGAAGTGGACTCAAGGAAGATGTTTGATAGGCAGAAGATTTGCCAAAGTCCACAGGCATTGAGTGGAGAAAGCTCACTCAACGCCTACTAGCTGTGATAATTTTCTAAGTGTTTTGGCATTGAGTGGTGCTTACTCACAAAACGCCTAGTGATAATTTTTGTCTAAGTCTTTTGGCCCTGAGTGATGGTCATTCACTCAATGCCTATGCTACTGATGTTTGATTTTGTCTAAGTCCATAGATGGTGATGTCAGCAAAGTCAATAAAGTCAACACATGTTCAAAATATTGCAGGAATGCCGCAAAATTGCGTTAATGGCATCGCAGCCAGCTGGTTGCCCTTTTGGGGAAAAGGAAAGAAATTTTCCTGCATTTATGGCAGGGCTCAAACACGAAATATTGTCGTTGATCAGCGTGATATAAAAAAGGATAGATTGATTGATTCAAAAAAATGATCAATAAAAAAATTGAGTAATCAAAAAAACTTCGAGAAGAGAAGCAATTAGGGTTTCTTCTGTATTCGCAATCTTATGACTGGACGATGTCTTCTTCCTCGCTTTCTTGCCTAGCCAGAAGAACAAGTTCAGATAAGAGAACCTGAACGCTACAAGAGTTAGCTTTTACAATATTCATTGGCAACAGCAAGATCGGATTGACTCTTGAAAAAGAAGAAGCAGAGTTCTCTACAAGTCGCCCAAAACAAGTCGTGCTTTAATTGAAGATTTCTTTCTCAACTTGTTGCTGTTAAGAAGAAGATAGGGTTGATATCTACTCAGTCCACGAAGACAGACACGGATAACTTTCTCTAGTGTCTGGATATTTCAACTTTTTGACATTCTCTGTAAGATCCAATTTGGGATCTGAGGGTAAGATTCTTTCGGGAATCTGAGTGTAGGAATACACTATAAAGGCCGAGGTAAGATCTATTATAGATCTGAGTGTAAGATCCATTTTTGGATTTGAGGGTAGGATTCTTTAGGGAATCTGAGTTTAGGTCTGTGCTATAAAGTCTGAGGTAAGATCTTTTGTAGATCTGAGAGTAGGATCCAGTTGGGATCTGAGTGGTAGGGCATAATGCCCGAGTTGTAGGTCTTGGATAAGACTGCGGGGTCTCGCGGGATCATGTTGTAAGCTCTTAAGGAGCCGAGGAATTGGTAAAGAGCATTATCTAACACACTATTAGAATGGCAGAGAGGGATAGTGGACGTACCCAAGATTGGGGAACCACTATAAAAATATCTTTGTCGTCTGTGATTGTTCTTGAAAGCACAAATCAATTAATCACTAAGCACAGAAAATTTGATATAGGTCAGAGTATTTAAAAAGAAGACCTAAAACCTATTCATTCCCCTCTAGGTATTTAGTACACCTTGAAAACAAGACTTTCAAGTGGTATCAGAGGGAGGTTACTCATTAAAGACTCAACAGTCTAAAAAGATCTCCAAGATCAACAAGGAAAGACAACCCTTATGGGTTCAGGTGTGAACTATAAGGAGTAAGGGGCCATGAAGCTTCCTATCTATAGGAAGGAAGGGTTTGATATATGGAAGGAGAGGGTTAGGTTGTTTTTGGAGGCATCTGACCCTAGAATTTTCATTACTGTCAAAGATGGACCATTCATCCCTATGAAGGTCTCAACTCTGGATGCTAATGTCCAAACCCCAAAGATATACTATGAAATTACTATGGATGAAGTCATCCTTACGACAATGGACAAGAGGGCACAAAAAATAATAGTCAGTTCCATTGATCACTTCACCTTCTAAAACCTAGTTCACTGTAAGACATCTAAGGAGATGTGGGACACACTAATATTCTACATGGAGGGGACATAAGAAGTGAGGGTTGACAAGAAGTCTATGCTCAATCATGAGTATAAAAGCTTCAGGAAAAACAAGACAGATTACATAGTTGAGTGCCATGAAAAGTTCTTTTGGATTGTGAATGAGTTGAGGACCTATGGCAGAGTTTTCAGCACATATGAATTAAATGACAAGTTTCTTGGGTCTCTAACTAAAGACTGGGACACAAAAATCTGTGCCATCATAGAAGTGGCAAGACTTGCAGACACACCACCACCAACTCTATTTGGAAAGCTGTTGTCCTTTGAAATGCAACTGACATCAAGAAAGTAGGAGGAGAAAATCATCAAGTCTGTAGTCAAGGATAAGTTAGTGGCTTCAAAGCTGAAGCCATAATGAGAAGCAGGAGAAAGACACCTTCTCCACCAAGAAGAGATGCTGAATCTGATTCAGAAAGTTTAGAAACCAGCACATCAGACTGCCACATGTCTGATGAATACTTTGATGCCTTCTTTAGGGAGTTCCAGAAATTCATGAAGAAGAAGCACTGAAGAAGCAGACCCTCCTCCTCCTCTTATCCCAAAAAAGACTACTACAAGGGCAGGAAGAAAACCTTTAAAGAGAATAGGTATGGATTTAAACAAAATTAACATGTTTCCTCTAAAATGGTCTTTTATTATTGCAACAAGGCAGTGCATATTATAGCCATCTACCCTGTCAAAAGGAAGGGTGCTGGTGAAAAGAAGGAACAACAACAAAAGGGCAAGAGGGAAAAATCCTTCATTACTAAGAAATAAAAGAGCTGGACTGACTCCTCATCATCAGAATCAGAAGAGGAAGATGAAGATGAAGCCTGCATTGGGCAATTAACTGCTAAAGAAGAAGCTGTAGAGGCAGATTTCTTAGAGATGTTGGCTGCTATTGTTGGAGAAGCTGATGATGCTGCAAGGACTAAAGAAGGAGAAGAAGATCGTCATTGCCTTGGGCTGATGGATTTAACTGATGAAAAACCCATCCAAGAGCAGTCTGGTCCAAGCAAAGTACATTCGCTATCCTCTGGGTCAGATTATAAAATAGGTCTAGATTAAGAGGTGATGTGTAAAAAATCGTCTCACGGACTACAATCCGAATAGGCAAGTGTACCTATCTTTTTATAGTATAGTGATAAAAATATATCAAGGTCTTATAAAAACTCGGGGCAGACAAGTACTATTACTCACAATGATTCTATTATCCTTCCGAATGATTGATGGGTTTGAAAATTAAAATGAACTAAGCTTAATTAAAAGGGAAATACAATATTGAGAAAGAGTTCTCGATCGATGATTCACTTTGAAATAAAATAACGAAATAAATTAGTTTAGCATTTGCAATACTATTAAGACCGTGACGGATCCGATATTAGGAAGTAATCTCGCTAGAGCATTAAATCCCCTAACTTATAGATGTTTTGACCGAAATCTCTTTACAAGTCAAAACGGCCTAAAGTCGTATTACCGAAGTGACCCACACTATTGGATTTGACTCCAATCCGGAGGATATACGTCATCCTATCTCTAGGGTTGCGTTCAACTCCTTCCTTCTTTGAGTGATCTTTCAAATCAATTAGTCTCCCGAATTCTATGAAATGAGATCAATTGCCTACTACCGTATACTAGAATACAGAGTCGACACGATAAAAATCAAAGAAGGATTAAAAATAGGAAAAATTCAAATGCAAACAAAAAATTAAAGATGCGTTATTTTATCGCAAAGCTCATCGCGATCGGGCACAAATATAATTAGCTAAGCATAATAGAGGAAGAAAACAAAATAGAAGAAAGAGAAATCATTTGCATTGCTTAAGAAAAGGAAATACACAAAAATTAAAATAGGACAATGCTATTCTACTACAAAAAGGAAATTACAATAATAATAACTACAACAAGGAAAGAAAATCTCATAAACTAGCTCTCTAGTTCCTACCACAAAAACTTCACTCCCAAAGCATGAGGCAAGGGGTTCCTTTTATAGGAGAGGGAGAAGGTTCTAGAATGAAATGAAGAGGAGGAGATAAGGGGGTGGCCGACCATGTAAAGAGGAGAGGGTTCATGCAGGATATTTAATGAGGGAGAGAGAAGGGACTAAATGCATGCATTTCATTTTGGAAAATAAAAAGAAATAAAATAAATATAAGAGGGGGGATGGATGGGTTTAAATGAGAATAAAGGCGAAAAGAGGGATGAATGAGAAATAAAGAAGGGAGAGAGGAGTGGCCGGCCATGCAAGGGTGGCAAGGTGCATGCATGGAATTAAATGAGGAGGAGAGAATGAGGTGGGTGGCCGGCCATGTATGGACTTTATGGGTTGCTTGGTGGGCTCTGGTAGGGCTTGGATTGCATGTAGGGGCTGTTCCAATAGTGGTCGGGCTGCTCCATTATTGTGTTGAATTTGAGGGCTGCATGAACATGGTGGAGGGCTCAGGTAGCTTGATGAGAAGGGCTGATCCATGGGCTTGAACTACAAATAAAGCAAAACAAACATTAGTCAATTTTTTATGACATAACATAGTTAAACATAAGACATAGAACATAAAATAATAAAAGTGAAAATACATAAAACATATAAATAAAACTATGAATTTTTATGATTATAACATAACAAAGCATTAAAATAAAATAACAACATAACAAGCATAATAATACGTAAAATTATAATAAAACCTAAAAATTATGAATACTAAACTACCCCAAAAACCGATGACTAAAAGTAGTCATCAAATTCCCCCATGCATGAGCTTTTGTTATTCCAGAGCAAAAGTATGAGAAATATTTATAAAACATTTATAAAATTTTCAATTAAACAAAAAATTTATTTACACCAAAATCAAGCAAAAAATAAAATTTAGGGATTTACGAATTAAGTCTTAAATGTTGGAATTAAAGTGAAAAGAGAGAAATATTTAGCCAAAAAAATTTCTAATAAATTAACTAGCAATGAAATTGAGTAAATTGCAAATAAGGTTAGATTAAAATTATAAAAACCATAACTTAAAAGAAACTTAAGGAAGAATGCAACCTACTACTTATGCTCTCCTAATATTTTAAATTAAAGTCTAAGACAGTGATATTGGTTAAGGGGTTTGGGGAGGAAATCAACATGAAAAGGTCTTTGATTGGAGGTGATCATCATTATTTTTTTTCACACCCCACAATTTTTTTTTTAAAATAAAATATATATGTAATACCAGAAAATGATAGACTAACATCCTATCACTTCCCACGACATATATGAACTTTTAATTCCTCTCTTCATCAGGGTTACATATGTTTACCAGAGAATAAGGAACTAACATCTCCTTATTCCCATGACATATGAGCTTACAATAAAAAAAAAAGGAATGTGTTAAACAAAATTTTAGAAAATAAACTAAAATACAAGAGAGCCACTACTAGTAGATTGAGATTTCCTAAGAATCTAAAAGCATGAGGTAATAATAATTAGAATTCAAAATTGTTAAGCAAAATTACTACAAAATTGAAACTATTTAAAATAAAAGAGAAAAAGTGCTAAATAAATTACTCTAATCCAATTAAAACCATAAGATAACTCTCACAACTAAATCACTAAATATAGATTAACTAAATCTGATGAAACAAAAGATTATCAAATCAAAAATAGTAAAAATGCTTATAAAAACACTCAAACAAAATTTCTTAAAACAACAAAAAGACTAAGCAAGGGGTTCATTATATTTTTTGATCTTTCTAAGATTTTTCATTTATTTTTGAATTTTGAAATCTGATTTTTTTTGGAATTTTTGATTTTTCTTAGGTTTTGTTTTAGTTAAATAAAAAGTAATACTAAAGAAGCTTAATAAAACTATACTTTTTTTTGTTTTTGTAGAAATTTAAAACACATTTTTTTAAAAAAAAGAAAGAAGAAAGAAAATAACTAAACCCTCCCCCATGCTTAAATTTTTCATTTTCCTCAATGAAAAATAAAAAACAAGAAAGAAAAAGGAAGGAGAAAGGGGAGGGGGATGCAATAAAGTAAATAAATAAAAATAAAATGACTTCCCTAGATTTGTAAGGCCGAATGCAGATGTCGCTCCCCCATGCTTGAGTCGGACACCGGCCCAGGCCTAAGGAAGAGAGGAAAGGATGGAGCCAAACGAACTGTCGGGGGTATTATTCCTGCAAAACAAAAGAAGCAAACAAAAAGAAAAAGAAAGAACAAAAAGTGATAAGCAAGGGGTGCCTCCCAAGAGCGCTCTTTGTTTAATGTCGTTTGAGCCCGATGTTATTGGTTAGCTAAATGGATAATAAAAATAAAGTGAAGAGGTATCTCCCTAAGTATGCGCTTAGGAGAGTAAATCAAAAAAGAGAAAAATTGAAGAATCACACCGACATGCGGGGGAATCCTCAATAGAATGATGCCCAAAAATGAACGGACGGAGTTATAGAAGAACTCCGCCGTATGTAAATTTGGAAAGAAGGGGTCGTCAAAAGAAGAATAAAAAAAAGAAGAAGAAATAGAAAGAGGAATAAAAGAAGTAGAAAAATAAATTTCATCAATGGAAATTTCACAAGGAGAAGGAGATACTTATGAAATTTCGGGAGAAGAAGGGGTAGAGAGGACTAAAGAAGAATTATCTAAAACAAAAGAAGAAGAAGAAAAAGACTCACTAAAACTAGAAAAATTTGGAACAGTTAAAGTTTGAAGTGAAATGGAATCACAAACATCTTCAGAAAAAGAAAGAGAATTATGAGACGTCTTGTCTTCCTCAAAATGTAAGAAGCACACCTGAGTATCCATAGGGGTGTCATCCAAAGGAGGAAGGAAATAATCCGGAATATCTGAATAGTTATCCTCCTCGAGAGGAAAAAGACAAGCAGGGATATCTAGTGACTCATTACACGATGAAATTATAGGAGACGGAGAAGAAGATGAAGAAAACGAAGCGGCTTAACGAGAAAAATAATCGATAATGGTTTTGAAATGCAAATCAATATTATTAAGAGAAGTTTGCAATTCACGATACCCATTATCGATAGAATTGAAATTTGAAGGCGCGGCGCTTTGCGGGGCAAAATAATAAGAAAAATAAGACGGGTTCCCAATCTCCTAAGTAGGATAAAAATTTGAGTAAGGATCAAATTGGCTACTTTGACCTGCTCTAGAAAAATTGAAATCAAAAGAGGGAGGGGTTCCTGAAAGACATGCAAAATTAAAATGGTCGAGCGACCCGCAAAAAGTGCAAAAGACGATGATTCCATAAAACAAATAAACAGTTACCAAATAGAAAGAGAAAAGTAATTTTTTGATTGATTTATTTAGAAACTAGAAAAATTAAAAAATATATATATTTTTTGAATTTTAGTAGAAGTAATAAACTCGGTGCTTTCGTAATATTGCCAAAAATACTCCACAACAACGGCGCAAAAAACTTGATACGTAAAAAATCGTCTCACGGACTATAATCCGAATAGGCAAGTGTACCAATCGTTTTATAGTATAGTGATAAAAATATATCAAGGTCGTATAAAAACTCGGGGCAGGCAAGTACTATTACTCACAACGATTATATTATCCTACTGAACGATTGATGGGTTTGAAAATTAAAATGAACTAAGCTTAATTAAAAGAGAAATAAAATATTGCGAAAGAGTGCTCGATCGACTATTCACTTTGAAATAAAATAACGAAATAAATTAGTTTAGCATTTGCAATACTATTAAGACCGTGACGGATCCGATATTAGGAAGTAATCTAGCTAGAGCATTAAATCCCCTAACTTATGGACATTTTGACCGAAATCTCTTTACAAGTAAAAATGGCCTAAAGTCACATTAACGAAGTGACCCGCACTATTGGATTTGACTCCAATCCGTAGGATTTACGTCATCCTATCTCTAGGGTTGCGTTCAACTCCTTCCTTCTTTGAGTGATCTTTCAAATCAATGAGTCTCTCGACTTCTATGAAATGAGATCAATTGCCTACTACTGTATACCGGAATACAGAGTCGACACAATAAAAATCAAGGAAGGATAAAAAATAGGAAAAATACAAATGCAGACATAAAATTAAAGATGCATTATTTTATCGCAAAGCTCATCGCGATCGGGCAAAAAATATAATTAGCTAAGCATAATAGTGGAAGAAAACAAAATATAAGAAAGAGAAATCATTTGCATTGCTTAATAAAAGGAAATACAAAAAAATTAAAATTGGACAATGTTATTCTACTACAAAATGGAAATTACAATAATAAAAACTACAACAAGGAAAGAAATTCTCATGAACTAGCTCTCTACTTCCTACCACAAAAACTTCACTCCCAAAGCATGAGGCAAGGGGTTCCTTTTATAGGAGAGGGAGAAGATTCTAGAATGAAATGAAGAGGAGGAGACAAGGGGGTGGTCGGCCATGTAAAGAGGAGAGGGTTCATGTATTATATTTAATGAGGAAGAGAGAAGGGACTAAATGCATGCATTTCATTTTGGAAAATAAAAAGAAATAAAATAAATATAAGAGGGGGGATGGATGGATTTAAATGAGAATGAAAGAGGGGAAAAGGGGAATGAATTTGAAATAAAGAAGGGAGAGAGGAGTGGCCGGCCATGCAAGGGTGTCAAGGTGAAGGCATGGCATTAACTGAGGAGGAGAAAATGAGGTGGGTGGCCGGTCATGTATGGACTTTGTGGGCTGCTTGGTGTGCTCGGGTAGGGCTTGGATTCCATGTAGGGCTGCTCCAATAGTGGTCGGGCTGCTCCATTATTGTGTTGAATTTGAGGGTTGCATGAACATGGAGGAGGGCTCAAGTAGCTTGATGAGAAGGGCTGATCAATGGGCTTGAACTACAAATAAAGCAAAACAAACATTAGTCAATTTTTTATGACATAATATAGATAAACATAAGACAGAACATAAAATAAAAAAGTGAAAATACATAAAACATATAAATAAAACTATGAATTTTTATTATTATAACATAACAAAGAATTAAAATAAAATAACAACATAACGAGCATAATAATACGTAAAACTATAATAAAACCTAAGAAATATGAATACTAAACTACCCCAAAAATCGATGACTAAAAGTAGTCATCAAGAGGCATCTGCATCAAGTGATGAAGATGGCTATGAATCTGAAGGAGACATCAATCAATTGATTGATGACTTTGGTGAACTCCTGCAGGAACTGAAGATAAGCAGGCTCCCAGGCAAAAAGCAAGCTCAAGAGATTTCCTCTCTAAAGGTTATTGCTTCAAAGTAAGCAAACAAGCTGGACCTGAAGCTGAAATAAATCAGCAAGCTTAAAAACATCATTGTTATTCAGATGGGCAGAATAGCCTTCAAGAATGACCACATCAGGAATCTTGAAGGTAAACTTAAAAAGGAGAAGGAGGTAGTGGCTAAGTTTTCAAAGCCATGTACTGTGTTGCCTTTGATAGATTCCTTGTCCTCCCAAAAGGATAAAAGGGGTTAGGCTTCAAAGGGAACACTAGAGCTGCCAATTCCAAAAGGAGGGGCAAAGCTCCATTGCAACCACTAGCCTCCAAGCCTCCTATTCCTTTAATGATACTATTGCTACCATTTAACAGGTATGACCAAGAGAGCATCTATGGTCACTGGGAGAATGGTGGATCCACCAATGGGAACAAAGATGTTCACCACCATGGTGGTAGGACTGGCAAGGGTGCTGGTACCTACAAGGCAGTCAAAGAGGAGTTCCAAATGGCCCATCCTGTACCATTTGTATTTTGTGTACCAGCCCCAACACTCAAGAATGAGGTTGTAGCCCCTTCTCAAAATCTTTTAGTCCATAATCAGACCAAAGGAAAGTTTGTTAGCAAACCAGACTTGGGAATATCTTAATCCATCAGAAGTATGCTCTCTAAAAAGAAGTCAGCTGCTGGTAGGGTTCAAGATACCCCAAGTACCTCTACTGCCAAACATATCCCAATCAGGCTGTGGTTGGAAGACATAAGAAAAAGGTTATTGATATACTTGTTGGACCTAGGGTTGTTGACAGTATTGCTATAAAACCAGCCCTTAAAAGAAGGTACAACATCTATTAGTACTGGTGCTATGGCAAAGTGGGCCACTATGCCATTGGTTGTTGGCACAATCCATCTATGCCTAGAGCAAGAGTTTGTCTACCTGTCAGAAATGTTGCTGGTAGGCAAGTTATATTTCAGACTAATCAAAACCTAGGACCCAATACCGATTGGGGTCCTAAGGTAGGATGAACTCTTTTTTGTCGGTTAGTCCAAGTGCCCATTCCCCTCATGTGGTACTTGGACAGAGGATGTTCCAGACCTTGGACTGGAACAATAAAGTTATCTTATGGATCATAAGCCAGTGAGGGAAAGACCTAAGATCTACTGCTGGGAAGTTGGTGATGGAAATAGACCATCTAGGATACTCCTCTTACTTCCCAAGAGGAAAAGAAAGTTGAGTGAAATCCTTAAGATGGTCAAGTGCATAGTAATGGATGAAGACCAACTGAATCCATCCATTAAAGGTTATGATGCCTGAGTGATGAGACAAAGTGTGGATACCTCCTCAACAAACAAAGTATTGCACAACTCTTGTACAAAGGCCAGCTGGATCCACCAGCAGGACTATCTAGTTGAACAAAGGTTTGCTGTCACATAAGCAAATTAGTGAAGAAAAGGCAGACTGTACTCTTCACTGAGGAAAGCATTAAAAGTAGCTCTTCTGAGAGAAGTAAGGATGGAGCACATAATGCTCAGCTGAAAAATTTCTCAAGTGGTATCCTCAGCTGTTAGACTCTTTAGAGGAAATGTTGGTACCCTAGTTTGATTTGAGTTTAGTCTTGTCTTTTTAGTCCCTTGACCCAAGAAATATCTATGGTCATTGGTTAGTGGTCTAGCTGTAGAGTCCCCGCTTTTCCAGATGAAGAATTTGGTTAAGTAGTTTTTCGTTCGACTATAGTCGAACGCCGCTCGACTATCGTCTATCGGCTGATCAACGATCGTCTATCAGTTGGTCGACGTTCTGTCTGCGTTGATAGTTCGACTATCTGTTGATAGGTCGACTATCTGTGTTTTCTTTGATAGATCGACAATCTGTTGATAGGTTGACTATCTGCTTGGTTTGGTAGTTCGACTATCTGTCCTGATAGTTCAACTATCTGATAGCTCGACTATCTGTTGATAGGTCGACTATCTGTTCCGCTTTGATAGGTCGACTATCTGTTGATAGGTCGACTATCTGTCTTCTTTGATAGTTCGACTATCTGTCCTGATAGTTCAACTATCTGATAGCTCGACTATCTGTTGATAGATCGACTATCTGTTCTGTTTTGATTGGTCGACTATCTGTTGATAGGTCGACTATCTGTTTTCTGTGATAGGTCGACTATCTGCTTGATAGGTCGACTATCTGTTTGTGTTTGATAATTCGACTATCTGTCCGGATAGTTCGACTATCTGATAGTTCGACTATCTGCTCTGATAGGTCGACTATCTGCCATGGTAGTTCGACTATCTTCTTTGATAGGTCGACTATCTGGATCGTTCGACTATCTGCCCGATAGGTCGACGATCTTCGTGCGTCGGTCGACGATCTCCGAGGGTCATTCGACGCTTTCTGTTTGCCTTTTTTATTTTGTATTTATTTATTCTATTTAATAAATTAATACATTATCTGGCATTTTATTTCAGTTGTTTTATGATAATATTTCCAGGCAATATATGCTCCATCTTTTTTGCCTGAGTAAAATCTTTTCAGATAAAGTCGTTTGTCTTATTAGCTGTCATTATATTTTACTTTATCTGTTGTCAGTCCTTTGTAGCCGTTAGACTAAAAAGTCTTCCTTTTTGCTATAAAGAGTTTGTTTCTGATGTGATTTTATTTAGTACCTTTATTATCAGATTGCTGCCTGCAGTTTCTTTGAAAAAGGTTTATCCCTTTTATAGAATATTTTGCTGTAGAGTTTGTTTGTCCTTGTGATATTTGCAGCCCAGGTTTCAAGTTTCAGAAGAAGACAAACAATTCAAATTGAAAGAGCCGTTGCTTGTTGCTGTTATAAAAGGAATCCTTTGGAGAAGGATTTCAGCTAGTTAACCAGTTATTAAATTAGGATTCAAGCCTTCATCAAGTCCAAGTTCATTGCTCTCAGCAATATTCATTCAACTGAGAAGTGTTAAGCTCTTCTGCTCTTCTTCAACCTGAGTTCTCCTGCTTCCAGGAAGTTCAGACTCAGATTTCTTGTGAAGAAGAAGAAGAAGATAGCTGCTAGAAGATTTCCATTTTATATTTTATTTATCTTCTTTTAGTTTTTCCTTCAGTTTTTACTGAAGAGTTTCTGCACTGAAGCAAGACTTCACCTGGACATTCTTTGAGCCAGGGGGAGCCTTGATTCCTTGAGCTTTCTAGCTCAGTGCAAGTCTTTGTGCTTCTCTAATCTATTGTAAAATAGAGAAGACATCTTAACCTTCTTTCCCCCTCCTGTACAGGGTTATTACTCCCTTCAAAAGTATCCCTTGGTGGCAGGGCACCTGATCAAAAACCTTTGTTCGGTTTTTAGACACCTGATCAAAAGTCTAAAGGGTCTCTTGATCTACCTGAAGCAGATCTTGTGGTGGCAGGGCACCTGATCAAAAACCTGTAGTGATTCCTACCGTGTGGGTAGAAGAGTGGACATCCCCAAGTTGTTTGGGGAACCACTATAAATTCCTTGTGTCGTCTGGCTTGCTTAATTTATTTCTTGCATTGTGGTTGTGATTAGATATAACTAGGTTTGCTAGTTGCTGATTAGGATTTCCAAGCCTTAACTGTAATTACAGTTAGCTTGAGTTTGTGCACAACACTTGTGTTAGGCTTTAGGGTTATATCCTTATCTATAAGCTTTTCATTCCGCATTTCACTCCAAGGGAGTTGGGTAGACTATTAAGTTTTGTCTAGTGCAAAATTTGATAACTCTATTCACCCCCCCTCTAGAGTTGTATCTATCCCTTCACTTTCAATTGGTATCAGAGGGAGGTTGACTGACTGAATAGACTAACACCTAAGTCACAAGATCCTGATAGATACCAAAGCTTATAGATATTCACTATCATGGCCCAGTCCAAGGATTATTCAAGCACCAGACCTCCAGCATGCAACTTAGCTAAGTTTGGCATCTGGAAGACAAGGATAAAATTATATATGAATTCTATTGATGAAAGCATCTTTGCTTCTATTTTGTCAGGACCCCCAAGAGCACCTGCTGCTGCTTCTGCCTCATCATCTGATATGAGTGCAGTGCCTCCTCCAGACTACAATGACGAGTACAAGAAGGCAAAGATAGCAGATGCCAAGGCGATGAACATTCTGGCTCAGACAATGTCTGATGAGGTATTCCAGAAGGTTGCTGACTGCCCTTCAGCAAAAGCCATGTGGGATACACTGAACCAGATTGTAGCTGGTTCAGCTGATGAAAGGAAGGACAGAAGGTCCAACCTTATCTCACAATATGAGAACTTCAAGAAAACTGATGCTGAATCAGTTGAAGCCATGTACACCAGGCTCAGCTCAATCATCAATGAGCTGAGGACCCTTGACAAGGACATATCATTGACAGAGGTCAATGATAAGATTCTTATGTGCTTCCTTAGCACATGAGATCTGAGGATCTGGCCCATCAAGGAAGCTAGAAGTACAACAGAGATCTCAACTGAAGCCCTTCTCGGCAAGCTCAAGTCTTTTAAGCAAGTGCTGAAGACAAGGGAAGCAGAAGCTGAAGCAAAGACCCCTACTCCAACAAGAAAAGAGCAATCTCTAGCTCTTAAGGCTGCTGATGCTTCTGAAGGCAGCCAATCCAATGAGGAACTAATGGCATTATTTGCCAAGAGGTTTCTCAAGATGGGGAGAAAGGAATTCAGAAAGAAGTCTTCACGCTATAAAGACAAACCAAGGTATGACCGCTCACCTGCTAAAGAAATTATTTGTTATGGTTGCAGGAAACCTGGACACATTTTACCAGAGTGTCCAGAGGAGAAAAAACAAAGATAAGAGGAAAGAAAAGGAACAGCATAGGAAGCACTCCAAGCCATCCTCCTACAAAAAAAAAAGAAGGAGAGGGGTTTCGTCGCTGAAACCTGGAGTGATTCTGATGAAGAATCTTCCTCCTCTAGCTCCAGTGAGGATGAGGAAGAGAAGAAGGCAAAGGAAGTTTGCCTGATGGCAATAGATGCCTGCAGCAATCACTCAGCTGCAGAGAGTTCAGATTCAGAGGAAGAAATGCCAACAGAAGATGAGGAACTATCTTCTTATGACTTCACTTCTGAAGAATTTAAATTAGATTTTAATTAGTTCAGAAAAAGAGATTAAAGAACTTAGAAATAAGTTAGCTGACTCAGAATTAATTGCTACAGAAATATTAAGTTAAAGGAAGATCTCACTACTTGTAGTGAAGAAATTAAATTTCTTAAAATAGAGTTAGCTAAGTCTAAAAGGTTAGAGGAATCTCTAAATGGTAGAAGCCTTAAGCTGTTAGATATAACCAGCATGACTAACACTAGGTCAGGTAATAACAAACTAGGCTTAGGAGCTACTCCCAGTGAACCCCCAGTTATTCTCAAAAATAATCTTTTAACTCCAGTGAACTTTATCTCAGCTGATGGGATAAAGAACACTGAGCAAGTAAATCAAGTTAATAAAACTTTAAATAAAGCTAAGAGAGAAAAGAGGAAGAAATTTTTTAAAGAAATGCAAAGAGCGTCGAACGCCGCTCGACGATCGGAAGCTCAATGGTCGAACGAAGCTCGACGATCTGAGCACCCATCGTCGAACGTCGATCGACGTTTTCAACATGATTTTCAAAATCATCATCAAACCCGTAGAAACCTAAATGAAAATAGAAATCCTAGGCTTGTTGACCCATCATCTGCATGGAGAATCCCACCTAGGAGATCTCACCCATTAGGTTATCACCCTCAGCCTGCATTTTCATTTATTTCTAGCTTTTCTTATGTGAAAAACAAGGGACCCAGGTTACCTGGGTCCACAATGTCTAAATGAATGTCTTGCAGGTGAAGGCCTATCCTATCACTCAAAATAAGTGGTATTTGGATAGTGGATGCTCCAAGCATATGACAGGAAATAAAAATCATCTGTCAAAATTTAAAGCTAAGCTCGGCCCAAAGGTTATCTTTGTAGATTCAAGCTGTGGTCAGACAGAAGGCTATGGCAGGATCACAATTGGAGACATTACTTTCAAGAGAGTTGCATATGTGACAGGACTGAAGCACAATTTGATCTCAGTCAGCCAGCTATGTGATGCTGGCTACCAGGTTTCATTTTCTAACTCTTCTTGTAATATTACTTTAAATAATAATATTGTTTTAGTAGGTATTAGAATAGGTAATATTTATTTAGTAGATTTCAATTCAACTCATTCTGAAATCTGTTTATTTAATGAAGTAACACTTAATAATAATTCTTTGTGGCATAAGAGGCTTAGTCATGTTAACCTTAAAAATATATCTAGGTTATCTAAACACAACCTTGTTAGAGGTTTACCTTCTTGCCCCTACAAGAAGGAGAGCCTATGCAAGGCTTGTCAGCTAGGCAAGCAAACCAAGAATTCTTTTAAATCTGTAAATAAAAGTGATTCTCCTAGAATCCTGTATTTACTACATTTGGACCTTTTTGGCCCAATAAATGTACAGAGTTTAGGAGGGAAGTATTACACCTTAGTCATTGTAGATGACTTCTCTAGGTTCAGTTGGGTTTTCTTTTTGAGAACTAAGGCTGATAACTTCAAAGCCCTTACAGACTTTCTATTATGTGTGCAGACTGAGTACTCTACTCATGTGGCCTTGATCAGAAGTGATCATGGTACTGAGTTTGACTCTCTTCTCATGCAAGAATTCTGTGAGAGAGAAGGTATCAAACATAGCTTCTCAGCTCCTAGAACTCCCCAA
Organism: Platanthera zijinensis; assembly: GCA_039513925.1. Lineage (NCBI taxonomy): Eukaryota > Viridiplantae > Streptophyta > Magnoliopsida > Asparagales > Orchidaceae > Platanthera > Platanthera zijinensis. The sequence goes on along the minus strand of CM077091.1, from coordinate 54,685,859 downwards.
CAAAATGGGGTAGTTGAAAGGAAGAACAGAACACTCATTGAAGCTGCTAGTACATTATTGGCAGATGCTAATATGCCTCTCTCCTATTGGGCAGAAGCTGTTAGTACAGCCAATTATGTCTTGAATAGAAGTCTGATACACAAGCTTAAGTGTAAAACTCCTTATGAGTTGCTTAAAGGAAAGAAACCTAAAATTAATTATTTTAGAGTTTTTGGCTGTGTAGTTTATATTCAAAATAACAATAAAGAATATCTTAGAAAGTTTGAAGCAAAGGCTTCAATGGGAATTTTTCTAGGATATTCCCAAGTAAGCAAAGCTTATAGGGTTCATAACAAATCAACCTGTAAAATTGAAGAATCTATGCATGTATCTTTTGATGAGTCTCCGATGTTTTACAAGGAGAAGGAAAATTCTCCTTCCTCCAGTTCATTGCAGGTACCTGATGCTAATCAAGAAATTCTTCAACTATCAACTCTTCAGATCACTGAATCAAACAGTGATGAAGACATTGCTGAAGCTGTTGTTGTTCCACCAACAGTAGATCAAATTCCTCCTGAGGAATTAATCCCAACTGTTGCTGAAGATCACATCCCACCTGCTGATATTGTCACACTTAGAGATCACCCTACATCTCAAGTGATTGGAGACATATCAGCTGGTGTGCAAACAAGACATCAGTTAAGACAGGATGTGATGCACGCTTGTTTCCTCTCACAGGTTGAGCCCCTCACCTTTAAAGATGCAGAGCTAGATCCCCACTGGATCATTGCTATGCAAGAGGAACTCAATCAGTTTGAGAGATGTAAAGTTTGGACTTTGGTTCCAAGACCTAAAGGCCAACTGATCATAGGCACCAAGTGGGTGTATAGAAACAAGTTGGATGCAAATGGAATTATTGTAAGGAATAAAGCTAGGCTTGTAGCTCAGGGCTACAGACAGGAGGAAGGTATAGACTATGACCAAACCTTTGCTCCTGTTGCAAGGCTAGAAGCAATAAAGATCTTCTTGGCCTATGCAGCCTTCATGAAGTTTAAGGTCTTTCAGATGGATGTCAAAAGTGCATTCCTAAATGGTGAGCTTAAGGAAGAGGTGTTTGTTGAACAACCACCAGGGTTTGTTTCTTCAACTCAGCCCTCACATGTGTTCAAGTTGCAGAAAGCTCTTTATGGACTAAAGCAAGCCCCTAGAGCCTGGTATGAGACTCTAGCTAGTTTCCTGTTAGAGCACAACTTTACTAGGGGAGTAGTTGATAGAACCCTTTTCGTCAAGCACCACAAGGACACAATCCTGTTAGTTCAAGTGTATGTGGATGATATTATATTTGGCTCCACTGATCCCAAACTGTGTAAAAAGTTTTCCAACTTGATGCATTCCAAGTTTGAGATGAGTAGTATGGGTGTGCTGTCTTCCTTTCTTGGTCTCCAAGTTAAGCAAGATGTTGATGGTATCTTCATCTCCCAATCCAAATATGCCAAGGAATTGGTAAAGAAATTTGGGATGGCTGATGCTTCAGCAATGCCTACACCTATGGCTACTAATGTAGTTATTGATTCTGATGATCACGGCAAGCCAGTTGATCAAAAGAATTATAGGGCCATTGTTGGTTCCTTATTATATTTAACTGCAAGTAGGCCAGATATAATGTTTGCTACATGCCTTTGTGCTAGATTCCAGGTCAACCCCAAGGAATCTCATCTGATTCTTCTCAAGAGAATCCTGAGATACCTGAAAGGATGTCCAAATATAGGACTTTGGTACCCAACAGAATCAGAATTTGAGTTAATTGGATACTCTGACTCTGACTATGCTGGTTGCAGAGTTGACAGGAAGAGCACCTCTGGAACTTGTCAGTTCCTGGGAGAGAGATTGGTCTCATGGTTTTGTAAGAAGCAGGCTTCTGTCTCAACTTCAACTGCAGAAGCTGAATATATAGCAGCTGCCAGTTGTTGTTCACAGATCCTGTGGATTCAAAACCAGCTTGTGGATTATGGTTACTCACACAAGAACACCAAAATCATGTGTGATAGTACCAGTGCTATATCAATTGCACAAAATCCAGTGCACCACTCTAGAACGAAGCACATTGAGATCATGCACCATTTCCTGAGAGATTGTGTGGAAAAGAACAAGATTTGTCTTGAGTTCATATCCACTGAGTTTCAGAGAGGTGATATTTTCACCAAGCCCTTAGATGAATAGAAACATCTGTTCTTTTTGGTTCAACTAGGCATGATCAATGGAAGAGACTAAGTGTGACTATATCTGCCAATGTTGAAACTTATTTGAAGATAGTCGAACGACGTTCGAAGATAGTCGATCGGGTCAAGCCCATCGTCGACCTATGGTTGATGAAAGCTTGTCTGATTGAAGATCGTCGACCGGCGTTCGACCATCGTCGAACAAGTCGAGCTCATCGTCGATCCCTGGATGACGACAGCTTGTTGTTTGAGAAGCCAGAAATAGTCGAACGATTGATCGACTACTCTGCTTCTGGGCCGATCGTCGAACGACCGTTCGACCATCGGGTCCAGTATCTTTTAAATAGATCGACTATCTCCGGTCTAATATAAAGCCGATAGTCGACCTAGGTTAAAAGATCTTTTGTTTAATCGTCGACGGAGAGCGTCCTTTCGCATTCCATCTTCCCGCTTGCTCCTCCTCTTGCGATTTTCTGCCGATTCGTCCTCTCCGTCTCTCTCGCGCCCTCTCCAGCTTCTTCAATGGCGGTTTCTCCAGCAGTGCTAGCTGTCGTGAAGTTCGATGCAGGTTTCAGCGTCGATTTTGAGGCATTCAGTTGCTGTGAAGCAGGGATTGTGGAAATCCTTCAGTTATGTCGGGATCAAGGTCTAGAAAGATTAATGTCGACAAGGATTAAGATAAATGTTCCCGAGTTTAAGGAATGGGCTTTCACTTCGTCATCCACTGACGATTCGATGACTGGCACCATTGGCGGAGAAGAGGTTATTTTAACTCCTGCCATTCTGACTGATGTTTTTGGTTTGATAAATGGTAAAGAAGATTATGAGCAAGATGCTCAAGAGTTTGGAAGAATGCTTACTGAGCTGGGACATGCCGAAGGCATTCCCTCCAAGCTGCTCAAGGTTAATTTCCCATTTAAGATAAAATTTCTTGCTGAGATAGTTGGAAAAGTGCTCCTGGGAAAGCACTCTGCTCATGATAACATCACTAGGCAACAATTTGCACTAATATGTGCAATTTTTAATCAGAAAAAGATTGATTGGGCAGGAGTAATGTTCGATCTGATAAGGAAAAAGAATAGTAAGAAAGAGGTTACCCTAGGCAGGGTTATTGGAATTTTTCTGAAAGAGAAGTATCCCCAGCTGCTAGTTTCAGTTGCTACAACAATAAATGCCAGCAAGAAGATGGATCCCCACTTGTTCTCAAAGTGGAAGAGGACATTTGTGAAGCCCGCTCTCACAGGGGCTGCTCCAGCGACATCCGAGAGCACAAGGACTGATTCAGTCACTCCTCACTCTGAAGAAGCTGGCTCAGCTCATCCTTCTCTTCCATCATCTTCTTCTGCCTTACCATCAACTTCTACTGAAGTAGTTCCATCTTCTTCAGTTACGTCTACCTCAGTTGAAGTTCCATCAACTTCAGCTGAAGTACGACTTCCTGCTTCTCCTGTTCTAGATACAACCACGGTTGTTATTCCTTCTCCTCCTGCTTCTCCTATACCATCCCATCTGGCTGGGACATCTCAACCCAGTTTTGATTTATTGGTTTCTGAAATATCCTCTCCAGTTCACTCTCCTCCTCCATCTCCACATCATTCTCCATCTCCTGTTAGTTCTCTAGTTCAACAGGAATACATTCCTCCTGCTGATCTTCCATCATCTGCAGTTCCCCCACATTCTTTTGAAGTCACCCCAGCATTCATCTCCAGCATTTTGGAGTTGATTACCCCTTCAATCAAAATCATGATTGAAGAGGCAATTGCTCCACTTGCTTCCTCCATTGCTACCTTGACTGCTACCATCCAATCCCTATCTAATTCTGCTGAGCCCTCTTCTTCCAGGGGCCTGGTTTCAGTTCCCACTGAAATCAGGCAGGGGGAGATGTCCAATGAAGATGTCTCAGAGCTTCCATCCTCCCCTCCAACAGATCCTCCAGCGGTGACAGATATAGTGATGACTGCTCCAGCTCAAGAAGAACCAGTTTCAGTGTTATCTGAAAAAGAAATATCTAATGCAATTATGTTATCTGAATTTGCTGTAAAAGTTTGTTTAGAAGATCTCACCACTCCTTTGGTTGCCCGTTTCCTAGAAGGCATTATTACATCCTATCTAGATGAATCCTGGGAGTTGGTCAAGTCTGAAGGTATGTCACTCATTGAGTTTATAGACTATTCAATTAATCTGTCAGTATGTGAATACCTGGAAGGTATGATTAGTTGTTATTTAGCGGATTTGTGTTCTTGATTCTTCAGATGAAATCCTAGAAGATATAGCTGCTCAGGTTATAGTAGTTATTTCAGAAGCTGCTCCAGATGTTCCTGATGTTCAAGTAGATCCAGAATTGGATTCCTTCTTAGATGATATAGAAGATGTGTCTGAAAGTCAAGATGAAATCAAAAATGACACTCCAGTACTGAGTTTGGAAGAAGAAAAAGCTAGAGCTGCTTGGCAATTAAGAGTACAATCCATGTTGGAAGAAAAAGAAAAGGATTTACAAGTTGAAAAATCAACTGTTTGGGATGATTCTCCAGGACCTGACCTGGATGCTCTTCTGGCTCAGGATGCCATTGAAGAAGAAAAGGAAAAAGCTGCTTTAAAGGAAAAGGCTGTTTCTGAAGCCTATGACCCATATGACAATCCTCCATCATCTCACTCTGAAGATGAAGAGGATTCAGATTTATCTGAGAATTCAAAGAAAAAGAAAGCTGCACAGAAGAAAAGAAAAGCGGTTGCTCCTCCTCCTCTCAATCGTGATAATGACACTCCATATTATATTCTGAAAGGAATTGACCCCAAGTCAAAAGAGTTTCAACATTGGATGTGGTTCTCCAAGAACCAGCAAAAAGAAGAGAAAGAGATCTAAGAGGTAAGATAGTCCTGTTTCAAGATGGACTCCCAGAGGTCCTCCTCCTCCTCCTCCCAGTGCAGGAGCCTCTGGCAACCTTTCTGCTAATCCATCTGCCTCTTCTGGAAAATCTGCACCTTCTCAGTCTTCTTCAAGGAAAAGATCCCAAGGTTTTCAAGGTAAATCATATTCTGGCTATCAAAGAACTGATACAGTGAGAGAACAAGTTAAGGAGGTTGTGCATCTAAAGCCAACTTTTCACCTCCTCCTTCTCCAAAGAAAAGGTTTCAACTGCTGCACCAGTTCAGTCTGAGAAAGCTGTTTTAAAAGGTAAGTAGTTTACTTTGTTTTAGAAATTCCATCAAGATCCTTTTGCTAAGTCTGCTCCAATATCTTATCTAGATAAAGAATCCGATGCTGCTCCTCCTGAGCCTGTTTATGAAAATCCTGAGCTTGATCCTAATTTTAGGATGGCTCGTTTTCAAGAACTAGTTGGAGCAGCTCAAATAAGAAAAGCTAAAGCAGAAGGTAAAGATACAACTGGTTTAACCACATGTCTGCTTTCAGAAAGAAAGAATTTGAAAAGTTCCAGGTTAATCCTGAGGTTTTTGACCCCTCTAAATACATGGAAAAGCATCCTGAAGCAGTAGTCCCAAGAGCTGCAGAATTAAAGATCATTGGGGTGCAGGACTTGAAGTTATCAAAGAAAGAATCTGATGATCCTTTAAGAAAAATCTCTTTTGTTCCTAGTTCCTCTGATTCTTTGCCAGACTCTGTAGATTCTTAATAGTTTGATTAACTGCTATGATATATTTGTTTTTGATAATCTGCTAGTTATTTGCTATATATTTCCTGTATTGTTTTTAGTGTTCTATAGCTAGCTGTATGTTTTAGTCTTTGAGAGACTTAACTCAAATAGGGGGAGATTGTTGGTACCCTAGTTTGATTTGAGTTTAGTCCTCTCCTTTGTGCTCCTTGACCCAAGAATTATCTATGGTCAATGGTTAGTAGTCTAGCTGTAGAGTCCTCACTTTTCCAGATTGAGAATTTGGTTAAGTAGATTTTCGTTCGGCTATAGTCGAACGCCGCTCGACTATCGTCTATCGGCTTATCGACGATCGTCTATCAGTTGGTCGACGCTCTGTCTGCGTTGATAGTTCGACTATCTGTTGATAGGTCGACTATCTGCTTGGCGTGGTAGTTCGACTATCTGTCCTGATAGATCGACTATCTGATAGTTCGACTATCTGTTGATAGGTCGACTATCTGTTCCGCTTTGATAGGTCGACTATCTGTTGATAGGTCGACTATCTGTCGTCTTGACCCTGATAGTTCAACTATCTAATAGTTCGACTATCTGATGATAGATCGACTATCTGGTCTCTTTTGATAGGTCGACTATCTGTTGATAGGTCGACTATCTGTTTTCTGAGATAGGTCGACTATCTGCTTGATAGGTCGACTATCTGCTTGCGCTTGATAGTTCGCTTTTCCATTTGATATGACTAGAATTCTGGTTAATCTTCTTCGATAGTCGACTATCTGGATCGTTCGACTATCTTCCCGATAGTTCGACGATCTCCGTGCGTCGGTCGACGATCTCCGAAGGTCGTTCGACGCCTTCTGTCTGCCTTTATATTTTGTATTTATTTATTATATTTTAATTAATACATTTTCTGGCAAGTTGTTTCAGTTGAATTATGATAATATTTCCAGGCATATATGCTCTATTCTTTTTGCCTGAGTCAAATCTTTCTAGATAAAGTTGTTTGTCTTATTATCGTAAATTACTTTATCTGCTGACAGCCCTTTATATAGACTGAAAAGTCTTCTCTTTGCTATAAAGAGTATTTCTTTGATGTGACTTTATTTAGTCCTTCTGTTATTTGATTTAATCCTGCAGCTTCTTAGAAAGAGGTTCATTCCTTTTATAGTATTCCTGCTGCAGAGTTTGTTTTGCTGTATGTTATTTGCAGCCCAGGTCTCAAGTTCAGAAGAAGACAAGTAATTCAAACTGAAGAGAGCCATTCTTGATCTGCTATATAAAGGACCCTTTGAAGAAGGATTAAAGCTAGTTGAAAAGCTAATAGCTAACCAGTTCACTTAAGCTTTCAAGCCTTCATCAAGTTAGCTTTCTGCTCTCAGCAATTTTCTAATTGAGAAGTGTTAAGATCTTCGACTCTTCTTCAACCTGAGTTCTCCTGCTTTCAGGAAGTTCAAACTCAGAGTTCCTTTGAAGAAGAAGAAGAAGAAGATAGCTGCTTGAAGATCTTTGATTTTATTATTTACTTTCTTCCTGTAGCTTTTCCTCAGAACTTTTGAAGAGTTTTTCTGCACTGAAGCAAGACTTCACCTGGACATCTTTGAGCCAGGGGGAGCCTTGATTCTTTAGAGCTTTCTAGCTCAGTGCAAGTTTTTGTGCTTCTCTAATCTATTGTAAAATAGAGAAGACATCTTAACCTTCTTCCCCTCCTGTACAGGGTTATTATCCCTTCAAAAGTATCCCTTGGTGGCAGGGCACCTGATCAAAAACCTGTGCTTGGTTTTTAGACACCTATCAAAAGTTTAAAGGTTTCTGATCTACCTGAAGCAGATCCTGTGGTGGTAGGGCACCTAAATCAAAAACCTGAGTGGATTCCTCTGTGGGGTAGAAGAGTGGACGTACCAAGTTGTTTGGGGAACCACTATAAATTTCCTTGTGTCGTCTGGTACCCATTGTTTAATTCCTATATTGTCTGTATTGATATAATAGGTCGCTAGTTGCTGATTAGGTTTTCCAAGCCTTAACTGTAATTACAGTTAGCTTGAGTTTGTGCACATCACTTGTGTTAGGCTCTAGGGTTAAATCTATATCTATAATCTTTCATTCCGCACTTCACTCCAAGGGAGTTGGGTAGACCATTAAGTTTTGTCTTGTGCAAAATTTGATAACTCTATTCACCCCCCCCTCTAGAGTAGTATCTATCCCTTCACTTTCATATCTGATAGCTCGACTATCTGTTGATAGATCGACTATCTGTTCTGTTTTGATAGGTCGACTATCTGTTGATAGGTCGACTATCTGTTTTCTGTGATAGGTCGACTATCTGCTTGATAGGTCGACTATCTGTTTGTGTTTGATAGTTCGACTATCTGTCCGGATAGTTCGACTATCTGATAGTTCGACTATCTGCTCTGATAGGTCGACTATCTGCCGTGGTAGTTCGACTATCTTCTTTGATAGGTCGACTATCTGGATCGTTCGACTATCTGCCCGATAGGTCGACGATCTCCGTGCGTCGGTCGACGATCTCCGAGGGTCGTTCGACGCTTTCTGTTTGCCTTTTTTATTTTGTATTTATTTATTCTATTTAATAAATTAATACATTATCTGGCATTTTATTTCAGTTGTTTTATGATAATATTTCCAGGCAATATATGCTCCATCTCTTTTGCCTGAGTAAAATCTTTTCAGATAAAGTCGTTTGTCTTATTAGCTGTCATTATATTTTACTTTATCTGCTGTCAGTCCTTTGTAGCCGTTAGACTGAAAAGTCTTCCTTTTTGCTATAAAGAGTTTGTTTCTGATGTGATTTTATTTAGTACCTTTATTATCAGATTGCTGCCTGCAGTTTCTTTGAAAAAGGTTTATCCCTTTTATAGAATATTTTGCTGCAGAGTTTGTTTGTCCTTGTGATATTTGCAGCCCAGGTTTCAAGTTTCAAAAGAAGACAAACAATTCAAATTGAAAGAGCCGTTGCTTGTTGCTGTTATAAAAGGAATCCTTTGGAGAAGGATTTCAGCTAGCTAACCAGTTATTAAATTAGCATTCAAGCCTTCATCAAGTCCAAGTTCATTGCTCTCAGCAATATTCATTCAACTGAGAAGTGTTAAGCTCTTCTGCTCTTCTTCAACCTGAGTTCTCCTGCTTCCAGGAAGTTCAGACTCAGAGTTCTTGTGAAGAAGAAGAAGAAGAAGATAGCTGTTAGAAGATTTCCATTTTATATTTTATTTATCTTCTTTTAGTTTTTCCTTCAGTTTTTACTGAAGAGTTTCTGCACTGAATTAAGACTTCACCTGGACATTCTTTGAGCCAGGGGGAGCCTTGATTCCTTGAGCTTTCTAGCTCAGTGCAAGTCTTTGTGCTTCTCTAATCTATTATAAAATAGAGAAGACATCTTAACCTTCTTTCCCCCTCATGTACAGGGTTATTACTCCCTTCAAAAGTATCCCTTGGTGGCAGGGCACCTGATCAAAAACCTGTGTTTGGTTTTTAGACACCTGATCAAAAGTCTAAAGGGTCTCTTGATCTACCTGAAGCAGATCTTGTGGTGGCAGGGCACCTGATCAAAAACTGTAGTGGATTCCTACCGTGTGGGTAGAAGAGTGGACGTACCCAAGTTGTTTGGGGAACCACTATAAATTCCTTGTGTCGTCTGGCTTGCTTAATTTATTTCTTGCATTGTGGCTGTGATTAGATATAACTAGGTTTGCTAGTTGCTGATTAGGATTTCCAAGCCTTAACTGTAATTACAGTTAGCTTGAGTTTGTGCACAACACTTATGTTAGGCTTTAGGGTTATCTCCTTATCTATAAGCTTTTCATTCCGCATTTCACTCCAAGGGAGTTGGGTAGACTATTAAGTTTTGTCTAGTGCAAAATTTGATAACTCTATTCACCCCCCCTCTAGAGTTATATCTATCCCTTCACTTTCAGGAAACTTGAAGAGAAATGTATGCTCATGGTTGAATATCATCTGAACCTGCAGCATGGTATGCCCTAGTCACTGAGCTTCATGGTCAGGTTCAATGCAAATTCTAAGAGAAAGACTATCAAGCTAGATGATTCTATTTGGGGAGCATGCTCGGTCAAGTTTGCTAGACAAGCTTGATTATTACCTAGAGTACCTCCAGCTCTAAAAAGATCAGCACTACTACTGAAGTTCAGTAATATCTCTATGGATATTGCTAAGATTGAGGGTGGAGATTTCAACAAATCTCCCTGCTTAAGATCAAGAGAATGTTATTAAAATAATAATAGATGCTTCAAAGGATACTTATCCATCTGGATTAAGAGGTAGATCAGGACAAGATATCCCTGTCCTTTTGAAATAAAGACTATCAAGTTGTATCAAGGGTTTAGGATAATTATTTGAAGTCTTATAGTGAGAAATGGAAATGGTAGATGGGCCATGATCAAGTGGGAGTAGGTTGTGCAAGCAGAGATAGTACACAACAAAATCAAACAGTCAAGTAGCTAGAGCCAGAGGTAACTCTGTTGCTGTAGAATTGAAAGCAGTGAAAGAAAATTTCTTCCATCTCTTCAGAGTATAAGGAAGAAAACAACAAATATGGGATGATGCTCTCCAAAGGAGATAAGTATGATCCTAAACCCTGAAAACATATTTCCCTAACATAATATGTTGTTGTTATAGAATGGATGGACATGTTAGAGCTGACTGCCCAGTCAGATGAAAGGAGAACAAGTGAGAAGAAGCACATCCACCATAGGGTGCATGGTAGATAGGATCAGCAAAGATCGTACCCATCAAATCCTAAGAAGAAGACTGACTAGTTGGAGCAGCAAGAAAGAAACCAGTCTTGCAATATCTGCTCCATGGTATCCGGACCATAAACTCCAAATAAGTAGAACTCCTTCATATTGATATTCTACTAATGTCATTTCTATTCCTAGGAATCCTATTACAAACAGCAGGACAAAGCACATAAAAATTAAGTAATATTTTGTTAGGGAGCATGCGGAGAAAGTAGACATTAGCCTAGAGTTTGTCTCCACTAATAAGCAAGTGGCTGATTGTTGAAACCGAAAATCGGTCTCTTGTAGAGTTCACCCTTGGGGAAGGGATGGTTGCGCACCTACTTCACTCCTGCAAGAAAAACAACAAGGAAAAGAGAGAAAAGGTCTAGACCAAGGGCCCTGCGTGGAGGTCCCACCACACACCCGGAAGTTCACTAAGCGCTTCCCCTCAGCCAAATGTCGGGCTAAGGTACCTCAAAAAGCGCTAGAAGACTGGGAGACAAGTAAGAATGCCCTCTGAGGTACCCCTTGGGTCCTATTTATAGATTTCAGAAATTGGTCTACAAATAACTAACCTCTGCCGGCCTGAAATTACTAAACGCCCCTTGGGATTGCCTGCCAACAGCCAAACTTTGTTGTTCTGAATAGTTATGTGCAGCTCACTCGGGTCTGCCAATAGCAAGACTCCGCTGTTCCAACCGGCTATGGGCAGGCCAGCGGGGGAAAATGGTAAAAACACCTCATAGACTACTGGGCGAGTAGCCCTCAACAATCTCTGCTCGGCAAGGATGGCGAGTGCTCGATTAGGTTGGCACTCGCCAATTCTACTCGGCCTTTGGCGAGTACAGGCCCGGCTGGCCCTATCCACCCACTATTTGCCGAATGCGGGAGTGGAGAAGCATCACTCAACGCCAAGGCACGGGCTCGTCCTGCCCTAACCGCATGTCGCGAGTTTGCTAAAAGGTCAGATCTCGACGAACGGGGCATGGCGAGTACAAGCTTGCCCATCAAAACATCCCAACCCTCCTGGGCGAGTCAATGCTACTGCTGAGCTCTTTAGGTCGGGTTTAAGCCGGCCGATGAGCAAACTCACCTCACTCGACACCAAGACAAGGAATTTAGGGAGCTCGCCTCACTCGACGCCAAGACAGAAGGCATTGAGGGAGCTCGCCTCACTCGATGCCAAGATAGAAGGCGTTGAGTGAGCTCGCCTTACTCGACGCAACGGTAGAAGGCGTTAAGTGAGCTCGCCTCACTCTACGCCATTGTCCTGGCTTGCCTGGGTCTTGGGCTTGGCTTGGTCAGTCAGCTCATGTCGACCCCACTCGCCGGATATGGGGTTGTACACAATCCCCGCTCTTTGCGAGGTTGGCACAAGCTCGGAAAGAAACATCCAACCCCATGGGATTCAGCGAGTGTGGCAGGAGTAAGGGAATCTTTCAGTGGAGTCCACCAGTAGCTATAAATATGCGCCTGTGAACCTTGGTGACCTTTACCACTCCCCTCCACCCTAAACTTTTCGTGATGCCTTTTCTTGAGGAGCTCCAAGAGAGGCTTGTGAAGGCTTGCGAGATCTCCTACTCCCGCATCACCAGCTTAACCTCCATTTCCCTTATCATCCCGCGGAGCGCCCCCGCTGAATCCAATTCATCCAAGAGGTTGAAGCCAGATGTAGAGGTGTCTGAACGTGCTTACCAAGATTTGAAGAAGGCCATACAGCCTGAGACGGGCTCCTCCACCTTGCGTGCCCCTGGGAAGGAGGGAAATTTTATTGACCTCTGCGCCCACCAGGACTGCCGTGATGGGGGTGGCGGGATCACCTCTCTATGGGCTGATAGTCTTCCCGCTGACCTGCGGTTCGGGGCTTTAGAGGCTAGTCACCGCGACCCGTCCCCATCCTTTGGGACCCTGGGGCTGAACTCACAAAAACTGGACTCGCCGGTCTGCGTCCCCTCTTCTCAGCTCGCCGAGACTTCAAGGGATGGTGCCGGAATTCTCCAAGTTCCAGGCTTCAACCTTATTTCACCCCGAATGCACCCTACAGGTCGCGGTAAAGATCTGAAGATGCCTCCACCCAACTTTTCCCTCGATGCGCTGAGCTATTCAGGTAAGTCGTCCTTTACTAGGATGTCTATAGTTCCTCTTGATGCATTCATCTTTCATATTATTCAACCATTATTGCAGCCTTACACAGTTAGTCAGAGGCCAACGAATCCCTGGATCGAGCTCACTACTCGCCCCGCCTTTCCCCGAAGACCTTGGAGTCCTTTTTGGACATCGAGTTTGGGGGCCCTGAGCTGACGAAGCGAGGAATCGAGGTCCTCAAGAAGATTGTACGCGAGGTGCATTGGTTGCGGGAAGACAATGATGTGCTACAGCGGAAGTGTGCGTGGCTGGTAGGCGAGGTGAGAGAGGGTCTGGCAGGCGATACAGTGTCCCTTTCACCGTTGCTGGAAGAGTTGTATGAGAATCTTTTTGTAGCCCGGGGATGCTATAGGCGGATCCGCGAGCTCCACGACTTGCTCCGGCCTGCGAGGAAGGAGATGTGAGATCGAGGAAGGTAAAGAACGACCCCCTAGCGGGCCTACCGGTATTCGCCTCTTTCCCCCTCAGCTCGCGAGTATGCCGAGATGGCCGCTTGGCTTGCATCCAATTTCCTTGGGAAATATCCCTCTTGGGCATGTAATAACATCGAAAAGTTAGCAGACTTTATTGCTTGTTTATTTGATTATAATATTCTTGATTGGTGCGTGATGGGATGGGTCCTAGATGTAAGACCCCCCTCCCGGAACACATATCACGGCACGAGAGGGGTCTTATGCAAAGAATAGCCGCCTTGCGACATCACTAACACTCGGGTTAGCCTATACCATAAGACGCCTATTCTGTCGGCCACAACCAATATCACACATTGCCAACCCAACCAAAATATAACACAGAAGACATATCCACACCAAGCATATAGTCCATAAAATACATATGTTAAGAACCTACAATAAGCTTCTAATATCAGAGTACGTGAATAGTTTTCCCAAAAAGGGTACAACAAAAATATCTCACACTCACATCAGTAACCGACGGTAGCGATGGTACCGTCCCCTCAGGCTCTATCGTCCTAGCATGGCTGTTCGGCTGCATAACCTGCTGCTCCACATGCGGGGTTTCCTCCTAAAAAGGAAGACGTAGCAATCGTTAGTCATAAAGACTAAGTGGCTTCAAATCCGCTCCCCCGGCGACTCCTCGGCACCTGGCGAAGGTGTCGAAGGGACAAGTAAAGGTTGTTTTATCCTTTATGGCAGTGTCGTAATATTTGCAAGCCTTCCTCGCTCGATACACATCTTCTTACCACTTGATCTTCGCTGATAAGAAATAAGAAGGGGTCCTCCCAAAAGTAGTTCTTCGCATCGGAAAAGAATTTCTTCTTTTGTTGGTTAAAAAACCTTTTGGCAGGACCCGAGCCACTAGATAGTTGGCCAAATCTGCAAACTAAGGGGTAGAAGAATTCTTTAATTTTTCGATGGCGAGGAGGCTCTCTTCAGGGAATTTCTCATCAATGTCAGCTTCCGTCAGCGTATCCGTAGCAGGGTTTTCTAAGCGGGAGAGATGATCGGCCGCCAAGTTCTCCGCTCCTTTCTTGTCCCGGATCTCCAAGTCAAATTCTTGAAGTAGGAGGATCCATCTAAATAATCGGGGCTTGGCGTCTGCCTTGTTTAGTAGGTACCTAAGGGTAGAATGATCAGTAAACACAATGACTTTAGAGAGTGTAATATAAGACCTAAACTTATCAAACGCAAAAAACAAATGCGAGAAGTTCTTTCTCTGTAGTGGTGTAATTGGTCTGTGTGGATGTGAGTGTCTTGCTTTCATAATAAATTGGGTGAAAATACTTGTTCACCTGTTGGCCTAACACTGCACCTACAGCATTGTCACTTGCATCGCACATGATCTCGAATAGAAAGGACCAATCCGGTGCTACTAGAATTGGCGAGTTGATAAGCTTATCTTTAATAATATTAAAAGCTGTTAAACATTCGTTATCAAAAATGAAAGAAGATTCTTTTTCTAAAAAGTGCGTTAACGGCTTTGTATTTTTGGAAAAAATTTGTACAAACCGTCGATAAAAACCTACGTGACTAAGGAAACTTCTAATATATTTTATATTTGTGAGAGGGGGAAGTTTCTTAATCACCTCGATCTTGGCCTTATCAATCTCGATCCCTTTACCCAATATTTTATGACCGAGGACCAACCCCTCTCGGACCATGAAATGACATTTTTCCTAATTTAGGGCTAGATTCGTATCTTCGCAATGTTGAAGAACATGATCCAGATTAGTTAAGCATGATTTAAAAGAATTTCTGAATACAGAAAAGTCATCCACGAAGACTTCCATCACATCCTCAACAAATTCATCAAAGATGGCCAACATACATATTTGTAATGTAGCTGGTGCATTGCAAAGTCCAAAAGGGATTCTTCTATAAGCGAAGGTGTCGAAGGGACAAGTAAAGGTTGTTTTATCTTGGTACTCAGGTGAGATTGGGATTTGGAAATATCCCGATAAACCATCAAGAAAGCAGTAGTAGGAGTGACCAGAAAGACGTTCTAAAATTTGATCAATGAATGGTAAGGGAAAGTGATTTTTTCGGGTGGCATCATTTAAATTTCTATAGTCGATGCACATCCGCCAACCCGTAACAGTACAAGTTGGAATTAGTTCATTATTCTCATTAACCACTACTGTCATGCCGCCTTTATTTGGTACTACTTGCACGGGGATAACCCATGGGCTATCCGAAATCGGGTAGATAATTCCCGCATCTAACAGTTTAATTACTTCAGCCTTAACGACGTCTTTCATGTTGGGATTAAGTCGTCGCTAAGGCTGTACATTATCGCGAGAATTATCTTCGAGTAATATTTTGTGTGTGCAGAAGGAGGGGCTTATCCCTTTAATATCAGATAATTGCCAAGCTATGGCTCGGCGATGCCTATTTAATATTTGAATTAATTCGGAAATTTCCGAATCACACAAAGTAGAAGAAATGATGACCGACAATTTAGAGTCTTTTTCTAAAAAGACATATCTTAGGTGCTCTGGATGTCACTTAAGGTCAAGAGTGGGTGGTACTTCATAAGAGCTCGTAATTTTAATACTCTCTAAGCCAATTGGCTCAGGAGGAGAAGAACGAGATAATTCCTTAAAACAAAATAATTCAGATTGTTCTGCATCATTAGAAAATGAAGAAAAATATTCTACAAATGATGCATCTAGATGGTAAAAAGAATCATCATTTTAAAAAGAATTATGCATTGAGGGGTTGATATTGAAAGTAACTTCATCATCTCCAACACGAAGGAGGAGCTTTCTGTTACTCACAACTATTATTGCGCGGGAGGTGGCAAGGAAGGGACGACCGAGTATGAGTGGTACTTCAGCATCCTCTTTGATCTCAAGAATGAAAAAGTCCACTGGAAAGATGAACTTGTCAACCTTGACTAACACATCTTCCACTACCTCTACTGGATACTTAACAGAACGATCTGCTTGTTGTATACTTATTTTTGTTGGGATTGGATCTTTTAATCCCAAATTCTTAAATAAAGAGTAAGGCATTAGATTTATGCTAGCACCTAGGTCGGCGAGGGCATGCTTTACTAATAAATTGCCAAAGAGGCACGGGATAAAAAACCATCCCGGATCATTGAATTTTTGAGGCAATTTATTTAATAAAGCTGATGAGCATTCTGCATTGAGGGAAACACACGAGATATCTTCAAGTTTCTTTTTATTGGAGAGTAACTCCTTGAGATATTTCGCGTATTTAGTCATTTGAGAGATTGCCTCGCAGAAGGGAACATTTATATGAATTTGTTTTAAAATTTCTAAAAAATTTTTGTATTGCTCCTCTACTCGCTCATTTTTAATTTTAGATGGATAAGGGGGTGCAGAAGTAGAAATAAGAGGTGATTTTGAATTATTCGGAGAATTAGAAAATAAAACTGGAGGGGGTAAAATAGAAACAGTTACCTCGGGTTCAATCCTACTTGGAGAGGTTACCTCCTTTCCACTGCGATGGTTGATGGCATTTGCATTCTTCCTTGGATTCGTCTCATTGTTGCCCGGCAAAGCACCATGCGGGCGCTTGACAATCATTTTGGCAAGCTGGCCAATTTGATTCGCTAAGTTCTTTATAGATCCAGTGAGATTCCGAATATTGGATTCGTTCGAGGAAACATATTTAGAAAATACCTATTCAAGCGAAGAGGGATTTGGTTGTGGTGGACGAAAACTAGGTGGGTTCATATTAGGTGGGCGCTGGGCATTACCTTGGTTGCTCCATGAGAAATTCGGGCGATTCCTATAACTCGGATTGTAAGCATTGTTATACGGAGCGTTGTTCGGGTTAAAGGAAGGCCGATTAAGATTCCCCATGAAATCAACATGTTCTTCAATAAAAGTATTTCTATTATTATTAGCCCAAGAAGGAGTGGCAGAGGAAACAGACATCTCTGCCACTTGCTTGCTTAAACGTTCAAGTTGTAAAGCTAAATTAGCTGTCATATCAACTTCATAAAGTCCTGTCGGCTTGTTAGGGCGCGCTCAGGGCACATTCCACTGATAGGCATTCATGGAAATTTCCTCAAAAAGCTCTTGAGCGGCCTCTGGGGTTTTTTTAGTGAGAGTATCCCCAACGGCTGCATCAATCATCTGCCTTGTTTGGAAATTTATGTAATTATAAAAAATTTGTACTTGTTGCCAAGTAGGAAGTGCATGGTGAGGACATCTACACAAAATCTCCTTGAAGCGCTCCCATGTATCGTAAGGAGTCTCCGTGTCGATTTGCATAAATGAAGAGATATCAGTACGTAATTTGGCGATCTTTGCAGGAGGAAAATATTTAGTCATGAATTTTTTCCGCCATTTTGGCCCATATAGTGATAGATCCTCTAGGAAGAGAGCCTAACCACTGCTTGGCCTTTGACCGCAAAGAAAAGGGAAATAGTCATAATCGAATTGCGTCATCAGTAATGCCATTGATTTTGAAGGTATCACAGATTTCAAGAAAATTTGAAAGATTTTGATTTGGATCTTCATCTAGTAAACCATCAAAAGTAACCGATTATTGCACCATTTGGATGATGCAAGACTTGATCTCAAAATTATTATTAGCTATAGTAGGGCGAACAATACTAGATTGTGTCCCTTCCAAGTTTGCCCGTGCATAATAGGACATGGTCCATTGCTAGGCTTTATTAGGATTAGGGTCACCCATAGTTGCTATATTTGTATCTCCGGTAGATTCTTCGAAAATAATTGGTAAATCATGTCCGCGAGATTGAAGGTGTTGCCTAAAGGTGCGCTCAATTTCTGGATCAAAATGGGATTCAGGATTATTTGAAGAACTTGTTCGGGTCATATACTAGAATAAAAAAAAGACAAATGATTAAAGATGAGTTTAATAATTAATAATGGAAATTTTTTTCTTTTTTTATTCTTTTTAGGCAGTTTTAGGTATATTATTAAGAAATATATATATTTTAGAAAAAAAAAGGAAAAATGATAAAATTAACAATTATCTTTTTTTTTAAATATCGACACAAGTTCCCGAGAACGGCGCCAAAAACATGATGGAGAAAATCCCGGAGATGTTTTATGAAAGAGAGAAGATGAATATGAAGATGATGTTCTCTGAATCTATATTCAATAAAGGCAAGTGTACCTTATCGCTTATAGCATATGATATAATATCAAGGTCGTATTAGAACCAAGGCGCATCGATTACTTCCACTTAAAAGAGATTTCTATTATTTTATGAATTAGATACTTTGATTTGGTTTGCAAATAAGAGAACGATTATACAATAAAAGAGGATGATTAAGCAATAATTTAAAAGTTTAGTACTTGATCTTGAATCACCTTGGAATGAAAATGACCAAAAATAGATAAATCCCTAATTCTCTTTAACGAAGGTGCTTAGACAGTGGAGGTTCCCAGAATATGAACGCACCTCTTTCAAGGCTACGCCCAACTGAGTTTAGGTTGATCAACTGAACTTTCATTCAATAATTGAAACCCCTAAAACTCGCTTTATGTGGTGAACCCCTCTATTGGATTTGACTCCAATTCGGGAAATTTACGTCGTCCTCTTTCAAGGATTTCATTCAACTCCCTTTACCCGTGAGTGATCAATCCATACACATGATACTTTCAGGTACTAGAGTGTGGAAATAGAAAAGATAATCATATTTCGATGATATGACATCTCTAGAGATTAATTAAGGGTAAATCCTAAACATTTGTTAAAAGATAAAGAGAAGATATGGATTAAGAAAAAGAGATCATTTCATTCCTTGGATTATGTCGATCAAGTACTAAACAAAGTTTAGTTACTCATAATATAGGAAATGAAAATCATGTTTAGAATATGCATAAAAATAAAGAGAAAGAGGGAAAGGGAGTAACAAACTAATTTATTTCTTATTGAAAAGAAGTTACAAAAGATTTCAAAAAAGACATTATAAGGAGAGTTTGCAAGAAGATTACAAGTACGATAAAAGAAATTGCACGAACATTAAAGCATGAAAATATTAAACTAAAATACTCTACAAACAAACTCTAAAGGCTCTCTACAATGCTCAAAACGAAGTAGGAAGGATGATACTTTCCCCCCTTCCTTCATGCCTATTTATAGGGCCAAAACCAAGGGGATAGAGTTGGAATTTTGAATGAGGATGAAGTTTCCATGAAGCATCCCTTGGTCAAAAAGCACATGTTGGTTTAAAATTCAAAGGTGGCTAGCCTCTTTCACACTTGTCATGAAAAGCATGATAAAAGTTAGGTAGCTTTCTCTCTTTCCAAGAAACTTCCTTTAAGGACACATGTTGAATATATAGTCAAAGGTGGCTAGCCTCTTCCACACTTGTCATGAAAAGTATGATAAAAGTTGGCTAGCTTTCTCTCTTTCCAAGAAGCTTCTTTTAAGAACACATGTTTAATTCATTGTCAAAGGTTGCTAGCCTCTTTCATACTTAGGAGAAAATTTCTCATCGGACAATTGGGGCTTCATTCCCTTCTTGAATATAGTTCACAACATGGTGGCATGACTGCACTCGATATTTAGTTTGGCACAACATAACTGATGGCATGTTCTCTTAGAATTTATAATGCAATTTGTCCCGCGATCCTCGGTTCTTGCTCAAACCCGAGAATCATACATGTAGGAAATCTGCTGGATAGCAACTTCGACTGGGGATTCCCGAATCTACATGAATCCTATGAAGGCGTGTAACAATCCATTGGAAAGGTATTTTAGAGGGCTACACCTTTCGTGTTTAGCTAAAGATCTTAATCTGACTGTAACATTCCCGAATGCGGCCTCGAAGTTCGATGCAGGAAATCTGCTGGACAACAACTTCGACCAGGGATTCCTGAATCTACGTGAATCCGATGAAGGCGTGTAACCATCCGTTGGAAAGTTATTTCTGAGGGATACAACTTTCATGTTCAGCCCAAGATATGAATCTGGCTGTAACATGCCCGAAGTGGCCCCGAAATTTGCTACGCGTAGAAAACATAGTTAAATAGTCATGGTTAGGATAGAATTATAAAAAATATGATTTAGCGGATAAAATTAACAATATAAATATATTTATATTAGATTTTTTAGATTTTTATATTAATAACTTAGGTCAAATTATGCAGCATCAGTACGCCTCAATGCTAAGAACACAACAACGGAGCTCACATGCGTACTACGGCTTAGTGGGTGTCTTGGGTAGAGGTGCACCGAGATCCTAGCCTCGAACTTGCCTAAGGTGTGATATGGAAAGAGCCTCGGAAACAAGCATGAGGACCAAGCACCACCGTTCACTTGGCACGGAAGGAGACTAGGAACGTGAACACCAAGGACCAAGCCCAACAGCCCAAGGTCAGCTATCAACTCCCATTGGTGTGATGATTGGCGAGCCCGTAGACCTAGCACACTATCCTTAACCCGAGATTATGACACCGCATGTCGACTCACACCACATGAATAACAACCACATCATGATACAGAAGGAGACTCAGAAACGAGCACGAGGACCAAGCCCAGCCAACCACATGGCACAGAAAGAGCCTCGGGACATGAACACCGAGGACCAAGCCCAACCGACCACATGGCACGGAAGGAGCCTCGGGACATAAACACCGAGGACCAAGCACAACCGTCCATTTATGATTCTTCCCAACATTACCAACATGTACGATCAGATATCCGCACTCACTCCCTTCACAATCCGGTGCCATAGGCACCTCAAGGGTTTACCACAAATACAGGTGTCGAACCACCTCATACAATGGACCATTTTAAACTCCCTTATATGATAAGCCTCAAGACCATGATTACGTCTAATGTTATGGTCACATAACTTTAACATCACCACTTACTACTCCTTTATCAAAAATCAATCATTTGTGTACACATGAGTTAACCATCTATTTAACACCTCACATGTTCATACAACCAACACCGAATCAATTACCCAAGCTCTAGTGAATCTTGTTATTAAACAACAAATTACCCTTTGTCCATTAACCCCCACCAAGTCGTTTCGTTCAACCACATACCATTTCACCATTTGTTCACGTAGGGTCTATCCAGTAATTTCATCATGTGTTGAATATTCACAATTAGGCATACTATGAATCGCCTACAACTTAACGTCAGATTGTTACAAAATCTCTTCCGAGTCCAAACCAACCTTTACACTTACCCAGGAATTTAAGATGCAGAACACCTGCTGGACAGCAACTTCAGCCTGAGATTCTCGTGGCTACAGGAATCCGGTGAGTGTGTGTAACCACTCGATGGAAAGGCCTTTCCATGGGCTACAACCTTAATGTTCAGTATGCAATCCAGATCAGACTGTATCACACATGAAATTTGCTCCAAAGCCTGCTGCGTACAGAATACAATTTATGCATGCTTAGTCTTACAACCCTCTACTTCGATTAGACATTCCCGTGGCTACAGACTTCACCCAAAGGCATGTAACAACTCGTTGGAAAGGTAATTCCAAGGGATACGACTCTTGTGTTTAGTCAAAAGCCCAGATCTAGCCATATCTTGCCTGAAAATAGCCAAGAAGGTCGTTGCATGCAGAATGCAGATTTTTACATACATCTTGAGGCGAAATGGACGGCATCGGTTCATCTTCATCCTTAATCTGATCCTCCCAAATCACAACCAGAAGTTCCTCCACCCTTATTCACCCTCTTAAGGCCATTCCTCTTCACGAAAGCACCCCCATCATCACCTTGAAGGAAGGGGAAGTTGAAGATGACTAAACCTTAGAACACAAGTTCTAGCATGGCCCTCCTAGAAATCTTCATCTCACACATCAAGACTCTTTTGAGTCGATATCCGTAACATCCCATTTCCGACCAAACCCCTAGGAGAGATTTTGTCATGACCAAGTCATGACAAAACCCTAGGAAGCCCAAGAAGGCCAAGTGACCTGGGCTCAAGGTGGAAATAACCTTGGTCTGCAAATATTAGGTCAGAAATTTGTCTAAAACAGGATTTGGGCTTGGGCGTTGAGTGCGTCGAGTGCACTCAATGCCAAAGGCTGGTTGGCGTTGAGTGCGTCGAGTGCAGTCAACGCCATAAGCAGAATGGCGTTGAGTGCGCAAACTGCACTCAACACCATCTTTAAGGATGGATGACATTGAGTGCGTCGAGTGTACTCAACGCCATAAGCTGAATGGTGTTGAGTGCACTGACTGCACTCATCGCCATCCTGTGTAGACTGGATGGCATTGAGTGAGCTGTGCTCACTCAATGCCGTAGTCTGGATGGCGTTTAGTGAGCTGAGCTCACTCAATGCCGTAGTCTGGATGGCATTGAGTGAGCTGAGCTCACTCAACGCCGTAGGCTGGATGGCGTTGAGTGAGCTGAGCTCACTCAATGCTATTTTACTTAGAATTTTTCTGAATGTTTTAGCTTGGTTGCTGGTTCAGTTGAACCGGGCCGTTTCGAGAAGTGGGCCATGAGGTGTTTATTAGTCATTTCTTTTATTAAGACCTAATTAAGTCTTATTTTAAAATGTAGACTGGTCAAGTGGAGATATGTAACGTGGCCGTCATTTTTGAAAATGAAGAACGGTTTCGGCCATGTCCGAGAACTAGCTTTCACGCCCAGTAATGGCACTTGATGTCGTGGCCCCCTTCCCCTCCTCTTTTATGGCTGGATTCAACTCCTCTAGGGAAGAGGAGGAGCTTCCAGGCATTACTAGGCTGGTTTAAGCCAGGTTCACCCCACCTCCTCCATGGCCGTGCCAAGCTTTCAACGGCATTAATGGTCATTGAAGTTTTGGCCTCTTCCCTCCTTAATCGAGCCTTTAAACACCATCAGTGGCCCAAGAGGAACATTTCCCAGCCTTTACCTGAAGATTTGTAGCCCTCCCACCGTGCTATTGCAGAGGTCAAGTGACGAAACCATCGAAAATGGCTTTCCGTCGATCTGCACGCCTCTAGCCCGAGAACAAGGTCCTCCCCTCCTCTCTCTCTACGGGTAGATCTTAGCCATCTTTAGGATTAAGTATCAGGCTCAACTGAGCCCGATCGGGAAGAGCTTCTCTTCCTAGTTTCCCCGTAACAACATAACTCTCGGGTTCGCCGGAAAACACCTCTCTGGTGGCCGCGCCGCCGCCCGGCGATGGGCGCCACCTCAACGGAGGTGGTGGTGGCAGTGGCCGGCCAGGGAGGAGGATGGATGGCCAGGGAAAGCATCTGGAATGCACTCCAGGTCGGGCTCATCACGACCCTTGGTAGGTGGAAGAAGACGACCCAGCACTGTTGGATCTGCTTCAAGATCTGTGCTGATCATTTAAATCCTTTCCTTTAAAAATGATTTTATATACTAAGAAAACAGTCACTTTAGAAAATTAATGAAAAATACTTAGATGCAATATATGAGGAAATGGTCAACTTATTATTTTTATCTCTATGGGTCTACTTTATTTCAAAATTAATTTGGGTCAATTTGGTCAACTGGTTTGACCAGGGCCCCTCTTTTGGTGGGCTCTACTCCTAAAGCTAAGCAGAGATTAAAATGTGTGCCCACCCTTCACCCCTTGGCCAAATGACCTGACATTTGGGCAGGGGGTTACCCTTAGCTATACGTAGGGCCTGTCCAAAAATGATAATTTTTGGAGGTACTTTGTCTTTGGTTTTTTTTATTTAATAATACTAAGGTATTTTAATTAAGTGGTCTAACGACCTCCAAACCCTCTCAAATTTTTGTAAGTGGTCTTTGGGATCATCATAAGGCTCTGTATAGTTTATCATCAAATTTAGAGATGTTTGAGATTGGAAATGAATTATCCTAAGCTTTGCCCTATTAAGGGGTTTTAGGTCAAAAGTGCACTTTGTGATTTTAGTGGTAAAATCACCTCAACAGAGGCTGAGATTTTGACCACTGACTAGACATGATTTCTAGCACCCTCTCATGGATTTTGAAGTGGATTGGGGTAGACTTGCCCTAGGACCCAAGGCCAAACCCTAAGGATGGTTCTTGGTGGTTTGTGAAGGGCAGGTGGTCAAATGACCTTAATATGATTTGAAACTTGGTGGAGAGGATTCTAGGGCAGATATAATTCTCTGACTGAAATCTAAATGGATTTTAAAATGAATAAGTCCCTCAAAACCCTAAACCTAGTTAGGGCAAAAATCTTGTAGTGATAGAAAAAGTTATTAAAACTCACTGAACTGTGGTGAAACATTGGTAGTGTAATTTTAAAGTTAGTATGAACCCCTGGAAATTTAATTGAGAATTTTGGAACATTATTTTTAGTAATTCTTTTACAAGTATGAAAAAGGGCAATTTTGGTAAATAATTTATTCAGAGCTCATTTATTGCTGTAAAATTTTGAAACCTTGTCAGCAGATTTATAGGGTATAAATTGTCATACTAGAATTTTTTCTATAATTTTTGGAAGCTTAAATGCATTACTTGCCCCTTTAATTTATGATTTCTAAAATATTCCAAAGTTAAGGAATAATGATTTAAACCTTGCAAAAATTATATGAGATTTGGATTTGCTATTAATTTATTGTTTAGTATTTGTCATAATTTTGTGGAGCCTTATCATACCTGAAAAGTGTACTTCATGTTCAAAATCTCCATATTATAGTTTTGGAAGAAAATAATTAAATATAGGTTAAATTAGAAAAGTTATGAATCTCTGATTTTAGACTAAGTAGGACATAATAGACCTCCAGTAAATTTTATAGGAGTTTTGGAAGACAATTTGGAGTACCTCCCTTTGTGCATCTCGATAGCATAGAATGGTTTGCGTTTAGTCGAAACTGCATAAGTTATATTAAGGTGCAAAATGATCTTGGGGATTGGAGTATTAGGAAGATTACTAGGAATGAATAAGAATGTACCCTCAGTGGTCAAGATAGGGATAAGGTGGTAGGTTGTCTAGTCGTAAGAGGTGCTCGGGATCGACGAAAGATCGTCCTCCCCGGTAGGAGAAGAAGAGTCTTAACACACTAGGGTTAGATCCAAAGTAATTTAAAAGTGATCGGAAAATGGGTATTAACCAATAAAAGTAAGTACCTTACGAAATGGAACGATGGCTTCAGCTACCATCATAGTTCCTTGTGCCCTTTGAGAGCCCTTTACGGGATATGCCGGGGGCAGTCCTGTGCTAACGTAAACCGTAGGAATAATAAACTAAAAGAGCAACTAGTATAACTAGAGTTTCACATTTGTTGAAACCGGAAAAACCAGTCTCTGTGGATTTCGACCCTTGGGGAAGGGGTGGTCGCGCACCTACTTCGCTCCTATAAGAAAATGACGAGAAAGTGAAGAACCAAGGACTAGACCAAGGTCCCGGCGGGGAGGTCCCACCACACACCCGGATGATCTTAGAGCGCTTCCCCTCCTTAGCCGATTGCCGGGCTAAGGTACCTCAGAAAGCGCTAGGAGGCCTGAGAATTCCTAAGCATCCTCTCTGAGATACCCCTTGGGTCCTATTTATAGACAACTGAAAACGGCCTGCAAATTGCCTACCTCTGCTGGTCTGAAATTACTGAAAGCCCCCTTGGGCTGGTCTGCCAACAGCCAAACTCCATTGTTATGAGAGGCCAGGGGCAGACCACCTGGGGCGGGATGGCCGCTGGCGAGCAGCTCTGCTTCGGCGAGTGCAGGCTCGGCTGGCAAGCAGCTCTGCTTCGGCGAGTGCGAGCTCGGCTGGCGAGCAGCTCCGCTTCGGCGAGTGCGGGCTCGGCTGGCAAGACCCTGAGCTCGGCCCGACGATCCCCGAGCTCGGTACGACGATCTGCCGAGTCCGAGCTCGGCGGTGAACCCTGCCCGGCCGTGAGGCGGTTTGGACCGGTCCGGTCTGGCCTCCGTGGGCCCACTCGGCGGATACGGGGTTGTACAACATTCACACACCCCGATAGTTAGGGAGGTTGAATAGGTTGGTTTGATTATCTTTCAGTCAGTAGCTTCTAAAGGTAGATGCACGAACGGGACAGTCCGGGGAGTCGAGGGATCGAGGGTTTAAATACAGAATAAGGTGATGGGTCTTCGGTATTTGACTGTCGTTCACACCGACGTCGGTACATAGACTTGGCGGTATGGGACACTTAGCCAAAGAAAGTCTGGTGGATACAGCCAACACAAGTACGCGGATAGTCTAGGTTGTGTTCTTCTAGGGGCGTACAGAAGGGCTAGGCCCGGTAGTGTGGATACCCTCCTAGGAGTGGGGGGCCCGACCCACTATCTCTGTTTGCCACTACGAAGGTTCCTGTGAGTGAAGCTACCTGCCCAAATAGGGGGAACTAAAGGTCTGTGCGCATAGAGTCGTGTGCTTGAGTTGCACTTGCATGAATCATGACATAGCATATCACTACACTAATATTTGCATACAACTGACACCCCAATGTATAAATTGGTTTGAGACTTTTTATACGATGGGAGCCTTGTAGAAGACCCCTTAACTTATATGTTTGTATGGGCACTCATATAAGTTAAGGTTACTTACTTATTTTCTATTTGTCTTCTTATATTTATACTGCTTACTACATGTTTACCTTACTGCTCACTATCATAGAACTTCTAAATGTACTTTATTTTACTTAGCTTTTTTATACACAATGAATGACTATTAGACTAGTTCCACGGTCATCCGCTTGCTTATTCTCCACCTTTGTAGTTTCCCTTTCCTCCTCTCCGCTCGGTGCTTAGGAGCCGTGGGGGGAGGGGTAGGGGATGATAGGGCTTAGTCTTTATGACTAATGGTTTTCGAACCACAATATTACAAGAGATCCGGATGGGAGACAGGGACCAGCAGTCCAGGGAAAAGCACCAGTAGAGTACGGTGCGCATGGAGGTGGGTCAGTATAGTTCTGGAGTACCTGTGACCAGCTCCGTGAGTGATTAGTATTTCTTATAGCTTCTGCGATGAGTGAATTGTAGTGAGTACTCTGGTGTACCTGGCTTGAGCCCGTTTTTTTATATTTCATCTGTACTGATCTTTCGCAGTACTCTACTTTCTATATATTGATGGACTTACTGTGATTTTCTTTCATATATGATTATGTGGAAATGTTTGATTTATTTCTCTCTCTGTTGTGATTGAAAAAGGCCGACAGAATAAGCATTTTGTAGTGGTGGCCTTACAGAGTGTCTGTACCAGCACAAAGAGGCAATTCTGGGCATAAGATCCCGATGGTTGAAAAAGGAAAAAAAAATGGGGTCTTACAAGTTGTATTAGAGCATACCTCGATCAAAAGAGAAGTAGTCCACAAACCTTGGGCCACCCCCGTGCGAGCTTAGTTTCGGGACAAACTAGCAGCGGAAGCAGTGGTATGCCCATAAGTGAAATCACATGTGAAAGTCCATCCTATCCCTTTCTTATATTCCATTCATATGCTCTCTAATAAATGGAATTTTTCCTTGTAGCCTGCGACGAATCCTACACCCAACAGGGGGCACCTCAGGCTCCGAATGTGGTCCCGCCTCCATTGGCTCCAGCTCTATTCTAACAGACGGAGATGAGGAAACACTAACGGCCATTATGGAGGCCTTCAGAGCTCAGCAAGCCCCAGCCCCACAGCAAAACCCCGGGGCCAACTGGATGAGTGTCTTCTAGGGACTTTCCCCTTCATCCTATCTGGGGACGGAGTCGGCAGTATGCATGGAGGAATGGTTTGATACCATCTATGAGATGCTTGCGGGGATTTGATGCCCAACTGAGGAGGCAGTTTCTTTGGCAGTCTCCTACCTTGAGTCACATGGAAAGAGGTGGTGGAAGTCATAGTTGGACACGACTTTTACGGGTATGGATTGCGCAGATATTACTTGGGAGGAGTTCAGAGCAGCACTCCTAGGTCATTTCGTACCTCAGTCGGCGAGGGACGAGCTGGAGGATAGGTTCCTATGGTGTAGGCAGGGGAACAGGACGGTGCTAGAGTATTATCAGGAGTTTACTCACCTAGCCCGCTATGCGGACGATTATCAGTTTGATGACGCTGGCTATGTCAGGATTTTTTACAAGGGGCTGCAAGATGACATGAGACAGGCCCTCCTCTTCGTCATAGAGGGGAGTTTGGCAAGGATTCTAGAGATGGCTAAAAAGAGAGAAGCGGATCTGCTTTCAGTCAAGAGCCGGAAGAGACCGACTGACGATACATTGATTGGAGTTCGTAGAGACCATCCTCGAGGACAGGTTATTGGGGAGAGAAGGAACGAGGATCAACCTCGTCAGGAGATTGGGCATTAGCAGAGGAGTCAGGGGGTATTGGCTCCCCAGCCCTTATAAATGTTGGATATGCCAAGGACAGCAGAGCAGGCACCGGTGTGCTTTCAGTTCAATCAACCGGGGCATATCAAGAGGAACTGTCCTATTAGGCGAGCACCCCCACCAGCACTTCAGGGCGCCCCACCTCCCCGGTAGATTGGCGGCCGAGGACACGATCGAGAATGAGGATATCAGGGCCGAGGCCACAGGCCAGAGAGGGAGCAGGTGTATGCTCTAGACCTGGCACAGCCTCGGAACCTAGAGTAGGTTATCGCAGGTATGTAAGTACTTTTCAATTTTTCTTTCCCTTCCTAGGAACAAGTTTTCTAGACATAGCCTAGTTAGAAATTAAGAGAAGACAACTATAACCAGAATACTAAGACACTTAATTACCTCAGGCATAGTTTTCATCAGTGACAAGCCCGCTCACACGCTCTTCAACACCGGTGCTTCGCACTCGTTTGTGTCGGAAGATTTCTTGAAAGGACTGGCAGGCATAGAGTTGTTTACCAGAAAGATAATGAGGGTGCGCCTACCCGATGGATCTGAGCTAATGACCTCTGCACATTGCAATATGGAGGCAGGGATCGGCGGGAAGGCGTTTGAGACACCAGCGACGATTCTGACGATGCCAGATTACGATCTGATCCTGGGCATGACCTGGCTATACTGGAACCATGCCTAGATTGACTACGTGGCGAAGAGGATCACCGTGAGTCACGGGGACTCCTTCATTATTATCGAAGGTATTATACCAGCACCCCGCATATTATTTTCACCTCTATAGGCCATCAGGCCCATCAGCAGGGGGAGGAGGTTTATCAGGTTCTTTTTGAGGGAGTCATGACCAAGGACTCCATTTCAGATATTCCAGTAGTGCGAAACTTTGCTAAAGTTTTTCCGGAGAAGCTACAAGGGCTACCCCCGCACCGAGAGAGGGACTTCCAGATTCAGCTCATACCAGGGGCTAAGCTTGTATCCATAGCTCCCTATCGAATGGCCCCGAAGGAGTTGGTGGAATTTCGAAGCCAGCTTCTAGAGTAAGTGGAGGTCGGGTTCGTCCGGCCTAGCTCTTCACTATTGGGAGCTCCGGTGTTATTCGTCAAGAAGAAGGACGGAACTCTTCGACTGTGTATAGATTACCGGGCCCAGAACAGGTTGACGGTCCGGAATACTTATCCCTTGTCAAGGATAGACGAGCTATTTGACTAGCTGGAGGGATCCCATCGGTTCTCTAAGCTGGATCTGAGATCGGGGTACTACCAGCTTTGCATTCGGGAGGAGGACATCCCGAAGATGACCTTCAGCAACATATATGGATTGTACGAGTTTACCGTGATGCCTTCCGGGCCCACGAATGCACCCACCATATTCATGACTTGATGAACCGGGTGTTCGAAGAGTATTTGGATGTCTTCGTTATTATATTCATCGACGACATCATAATCTATTAGAGGTCAGAGGAGGAGCACGCGAGGCAACTTGCCTTGACCTTGGAGAAGCTACGGGATCATAAGATGTATGCCAAGTACAGCAAGTGCCAGTTCTTGCTAAAGGAGGTGGCCTTTTTGGGCCATGCCATTAGTGGAGCAGGTTTGGTAGTAGATCCGGCGAAGGTCTAGGTAGTACGGGATTGGCAACCACTAAAGACGGCCTCGGATGTTCGAAGTTTTTTAGGACTTGCCGGTTTTTACTGGAAGTTCGTAAAGGGGTTTTCTAGGATTGCCCTCCCTCTTACGTCTCTGATGAAGAAGGATTCTCCTTTTATTTGGACGCCGCGATGCAAATTTGCTTTTCAGGAGCTGAAGGATCATCTTACCTCGTCTCCCATCCTTGCTCTTCCTTCAGGGAAGGAAGGATTTCAGGTGTACACAGATGCTTCCTATCAGGGGATGGGTGTTGTTCTGATGCAGAATGGGCACGTAATAGCCTACGCCTCCCGTTAGCTGAAGTAACATGAGTAGAACTACCCCGTGCACGACTTGGAGATGGGGGCAATTGTTTTTTCTCTTAAGACCTGGCGACACTACCTCTATGGAGTTCACTGCGACATCTTCTTAGACCACAAGAATTTGAAATACGTAGACACACAGAAGAAGTTAAACATCAGGTAGAGATGCTTGGTTGAGTTTCTATTGGACTACTAGTATACCATGCACTACCATCTAGGGAAGGCAAACGTGGTCGCAGACGCTTTGAGCCGGAGAGCGAGTATGTCTGGAGTAGGCCTGTAGCTGATGGCCTTGGAGTTGGTTAAATCATTCGAGGAGATTCATATATCACAAGTGTTCGAGGATGACCCGGAGTTATACATGGAGTACCTGGGATCGATGGTTATCACTGATGATATTTGGGACCGCATAAGAGATAGGCAGAAGCTGGATGTGAGGGCTGAGCCGATATTCAGAGCCTTGGAGGAAGGCAGGACAGGAGATTACTCTTTGAGGTATGGTCTCATGTGTTTCATAGGCAGGGTCTACATACCGGCAGGAGGCCAGATCTG
Organism: Platanthera zijinensis; assembly: GCA_039513925.1. Lineage (NCBI taxonomy): Eukaryota > Viridiplantae > Streptophyta > Magnoliopsida > Asparagales > Orchidaceae > Platanthera > Platanthera zijinensis. The sequence goes on along the minus strand of CM077091.1, from coordinate 54,654,997 downwards.
GGAGGACATTATGATGGAAGCTCACTCCAGCCGATACTCGGTGCACCCGGGAATCACCAAGATGGTAAAAGATTCGAAGAGTACGATGTACTGGCCGGGTATGAAGAAGGACATTACGTACTTTGTGATGCATTGCGAGGCCTGCCAACTCGTAAAGGCAGAGTGTAGGAATCCGGCCGGCTTGCTACAGCCACTTCTAGTGCCGGAGTGGAAATTTGACGATATAGCCATGGATTTCATACATGGGCTACCTCGATCCTGTACAGGAAATGACTTGTCTGGGTGATAGTGGACAGGTTAACGAAGGTGGCTATATTCATTCTAGTGGGGAAAGACACCCCAGTTGGTGTATTAGTACGGAGGTTCATTGAGCAGTTTGTGTATTATCATAGGGTGCCCAAGACAATCGTATCGGATTAGGATGGGCGGTTTACATCTAGGGAGTGGAGGTCAGTTCAGGCCCATCTGGGTTCTCGGTTGACATTCAACATGGCTTTTCACCCTCAGACCGATGGGCAGACGGAGTGCACCAACCGTACACTGGAAGATCTTTTGCACCTGTGTATTTTGGATCGCGGAGAGCCTTGGGAGAGGTTGCTGCCACTAGTCGAGTTTTCGTATAACAATGCCCATCAGTCCAACATAGCCATTGCTCCAAACAAGGTATTTTATGGATAGAGGTGCAGGACCTAACTATCATGGGTTCAGGATGAGTATCCGTAGGCACTATGCTCAGAGTTTGCGGGGGATACGGATGCTCAGATTAGATTGATCCGGAACAGTATGTTGGAAGACCAGAGTAGGCAGACCAAATATTATGATGCGAGGCATCGTCAGGTGGAGTTCCAGGTGGGAGACTGAGTTTTCTTGAAGATACGGCCGATGCACGGAGTCTCGCGGGTTTGCGGGAGGAAGAAGCTTAGTCTGAGATATATGGGGCCTTAAGGGATCCTGGAGTGGATCAACCCCTTGGATTTTAGACTGGAGCTACCACCAGAGTTAGCGGGATTGCATGACGTCTTCCACGTCTCCTAACTATGGAGAGCTCTGCTACGCCCTGAGCAGCTGATTTCCACAGCAGACGGCCCGGTGGCATCAGATCGATCAGTCAACTTGGAGCCGATCAGGATCGATGACACGTCAGTGCAGGTCTTGCGATGTAAGAAGGTTCCGTTAGTCAAGGTTTTGTGGAGCAATCATGGGCAGGAGGAGCATACATGGGAGCCACAGGACTTGATGCAACAAAAATATCCGGAACTCTTCGAGTCAGGTATACCTTTAACCGTAGGGATGTTACAATTTCTTCTATTCCAATAGAAACCCCCGTAGTCTTAACCTTAATTTTGGGAACGAAATTTTTATTTTTGTATATTGGGATTTATAACATCCCATTTCCGACCAGACCCCTAGGAGAGGTTTCTTCATGACCAAGTCCTAACAAAACCCTAGGAAGCCCAAGAAGGCCAAGTGACCCGGGCTCAAGGTGGAAATCACCTTGGTCTGCAAATAGTAGGTAAGAAATTTTCCTAAAACAGGATTTGGACTTAGGCGTTGACTGCGTCGATTGCACTTAATGCCAAAGGCTGGCTGGCAATGAGTGCGTCGAGTTGACTCAACGCCATAAGCAGAATGGCGTTGAGTGCACTGACTACACTCAATGCCATCTTTCAGGCTGGATGGCATTGAGTGCGACGAGTGCACTCAACTCCATAAGCTGAACGGCGTTTAGTGCACTAACTGCACTCAACACCATCCTGTATAGACTTGATGGCAATGAGTGAGCTGAGCTCACTCAATGCCGTAGTATGGATGGCGTTGAGTGAGCTGAGCTCTGATAGTTTTAACTTCAAGACAACCTAAACACCTAGAGGGGGGGAATAGGTTCTTATCCTTGTTTTAACTTAAGGCAGAATTAACTTCAGTTCTTTAATATAAATCAGATATTTCTACAGCTAACACAGCACATACAATCACAGAAACTACAATAACTTAAATCACAGATTGCACACTGATTTATAGTGGTTCCCTAAGGTCTGGGTACATCCACATTCCCCCTTACCCTATCTAGCAGTGTGCTAGATTTGGCCTAACTTCTTCCTTCTTCTCAGATCCACAGATCTTACAGCTCAGAACCCTGAAAAGTTCCTACAACTCAAAACCCTATAAGGTTCCTACAACTCAGGCTAACAACCCTACCTCAGCCTTGCAACAAGGCCTACAACTCAGAGAACCAATTCTCCTACACTCAGGCTCAATCAGCCTTACCTCAGCCTTGCCACAAGGCCTACAACTCAGAGATCAAAATCTCCTACACTCAGCCTTTATAACATAGGCTTACAACTCAGATCTTTGAAAAGATCCTATAGAATTTGATAAGTAATTTGATGGGATCTTACCCTTGTTGAGAGAGAAAGGATAAGAGAATTCTTGATCAGCTTCTTGATGAAACTGAAGACTGAATGCAACCTGTGCTTAGCTTTCTTCAAAGCTTCTTGATTCTGAACTTAGTTGGGTTTATCTCCTTTGAAGTTGACTAACTACCAGCTTCCTTCTTGGATTCCAGATATGGATCTAGATCTTCTTAGTAGATTAGTTATGGATCTACTTCTTAGGAGACTTGTGATTGTCTCCTTCTTGACCTCAAAATAACTGGAGCTCTCTCTCCCCCAATCTTCTGAAGTTTCTTTTGAATTCTTGAATGAATTCTCCTTAGACAAAATCTGAGTTGATGAACACTATAGAATGTCTTCTTAGATCTTCTCACGAAGATCTTATTCTGTGACTTGCACTTTCTTGATCAGAGATAATTCTCACAATAGTTATGTTAGTTGTGTGTCAGTACATCATCTTTCTTCTTTTGAATCCATCTATATATAGAATTCATCCATGGTAACTGCCTGATCAAGTTTCTAACTAACTTCTGACAAGTCTGACAGCTTCAGTAAACCTGACTTAACTCATAGCTGCCAAGTCCTCAAACAGTTCTTGAGCCTTTGTCTCTGTCAGCAAAGCGTCGAGACTGACTGTCTTTAAGTGTCGAGACAATCTGTCAATATGTGTCGATACAAGTGACTTAAATGTCGACACAGACTTTGGTGATGTTGACATAGCTGCCTTGATGTCGACACAGCTTCTTGACACTGCATCTTAAGAATGTGTCGACACTGATTATTTGTGTCGACACAATCACTTCTTCACACTATAGCAATCAACAATATTGAAACTCTGCTGTGTTTCGACATAAGTCCAGTGTGTTGACACAGTTGTTGTAGACTAAGAATTCTGTGTGTCGACACTGCCTCCACGTGTCGACACAGTTGATGTCGACTCTGCTTCTGTGTGTCGACACTGCCTCCCGGTGTCGACACAGTTGATGTCGACTAACTATTTCTGTGTGTCTACACTACCTCCCGGTGTCGACACAGTTGATGTCGACTATATATTCTGTATATCGACACTGTCTCCCGGTGTCGACATAGTTGATGTCGACTAACATATTCTTTGTGTCGACACAATTGCTTCAAGTGTCGACACATAGACTTAGAAACTTTTTCTGCATTTTAGCCAATACTTAACCTGCACATATAAACTCAAAATAACATCAAATACACCTTGATGTATATCATTGAGCTAAGTGAGGCTTCTCCAATTAAGTTACACATTTTCCAATGTAACCAACAATCTCCCCCTATTTGGAGAAGTCAAAACCCTTTTGTCAATGATATACACCACTTATGATAAATAAACATGATGATGTGTATAAGCATTTTTAACAGGGTAACTTATAAACAAAACAAATATCAAAATCACATCACACAATAAGGATGCAAACTAAATGAACATGGAACATGGTTTTGTTTATTATATAAAAAAGTCTCTTAACACTGATTACATAGATTTCTTTAAAACTAAGAATTACATAGTTCTAGAAACATCTAGTAAAACTAAACTAAGGCTGGGCTTGCTCCTTGATGACTATTCCTTTTCCTGATTTAATATGAGCCTACACATAAGGTTTTGTATCTTCAATGAGCTTCTTGCCTTTCAAATCAGCCTTCTTTTGAGCTTCAGCCTTAATCCTTCGCCTTTCAAAGTAATGAAAAGGCTTAGGGAAGTACTTGCTAGGCTCCTGTACATCAGGAGGTAGCTTCCTAATCTTGGTCTTCCTTCTGTATTGAACTATTGCTTCTTGCCTAGCCTCATACTTCTGTCACTCCTACTAATTATACCATTTACCCCTTTCATGAAGTTGGTCTTTTACAGCTTTTCAGGCAGTTAATATGATATTTCTAGAAGTGGGGCTCCATTGCTCAAAATCAGGTTTTAACTTTGCCTGCTCTCTAAATCTTTTCTTTGATAATTGAGCATCTTGCTGAGCTTTCAGACAAGCTTCTTGCATATCTACCTTTTTAATAATAACATTAGTAACTGGTTGAGGAGGGTTGTATATAGACTGAACTTGTTGATGTATGATCTCAAGATCTACAGGGGGGTAAATAAATTGGGCAACCTCAGGTTGATCACCTTCAAGTTGAGCTTGTTGCACACCTGACACAACCACATTATCATCATCACATAAGGGTGGATATCCCAGAGTGGCTCTAATGCTATTTGTGACCCATTTGGCATGATCAGAGCCTTCATATACTAACACCCTCTCCCCCTTTATGACTTCTCTTGCCATATGTTCTCTCAAATTATCTTTCTTAAATCTAATTTGCCCATCCAAGTAAATGATTCCATCTTTAAACAATGTCTTTAACTTTTGAAGCTTATTAACCTTGAAATTGTTTGCTGAGAGGTAGTAATAGCTGTTTTAAAGGAATCCAAAGCTTCATGTAGATTCTTATCAAATTCTTCTTTCTCCTTATTTCTTGCCTCAGTCATTGCAATAATTATTTTCCTTACTTCAGTGAATATCTCATTGTGAGATTCAGTCAGATAGTCATTCATTCTTATTTAATTTTTAAGGACATAGCCTTATTTGACAGCAATATCATCCACTTGTTTCTTTATTTCTGCTTGTTGTTTTGGAAGAAATACCATAGCATTGCCCCCCTTGTGGAAGCAATCTGTCATATCTTTCTTATTTTGATTGACCTCAAATCTAATTGACTTTATATCTTGGGCTAGATCAAATTGAAGAGCCTTATGGCTTTCATCCACATATTTTTCAAGAGCTAATCTCTGCTCATCAAATTTCACTTGTAAATCAACCAAGTATTTGCTGTAATAAATCTCAGGAGCTGGTTGTGAAGTAACTTCTTGCAAAGCCTTCTTATAGTTCTGGCTTCTCCTCTTAAAAACCATTAGTTTTCTTTTCTTTACACTTGCTATCTCCTCATCCCCAGAATCAGAGGAACTATCAATATTTAATCTTTCTTTGGGACTAGGAGGCATTTCCTTTTCACTCCTAAGCTCCACCTTCTCAAGGTTAACTTGCTCCCCCTCAACTACTGCTCCCTCTATGTCAGGAAACAACTCTTCCAGAGTGAACTCTTGTTGATTGTGAACTGGTGATACAACTGTCTCAGGAGCATCAGCAACTACAGATGTATCCTCCATGATCACATCTAGTGCTGGACTGTTTACATGAGGGGACAGAAGAATAGATTGTGAATCTATTTCACTTGCCAAGTGAATTCTCTCTTCCCCTTGAACTTGTACAGTAACTGACTCCCCCTGCACTTATGCACTCTCAACATTGTTCTGTACTTGTACACTTTCTAGCTCCCCCTGCACTTGTGCACTAACTGTGTCCTTCTACACTTGTGTTATCTCTGTAATGTCATGTACTGGTTAATTTGCTGCAGTCTCTTGGGTATCAGGTGTGTCCTTGGAGAGAACCCTATCCCATCTGGATATGATCCTGATGTCCATCCTTCTTATATGATTTATTTTAGATCCTGGAAGCTGATGCATTACCTCTGGAATTTCTCCAACTAGGTATAAACTCATTAATCTTGCCAAAGTGGGCTTCTTGAAACCTTCTTTTATCTTCTCAAATAGAACTGCAGACCAATCTGTGTTAATCTTATAGATTATCCTTGTTATCAGACTGAACATATAGGCAGGGAGCCTATCATGTCCTCCTGGTTTACACAAAATCACCTTCCCTACCACTTCAGATAGAAATTTGCCTGGTTGATTCATCCCTTTTCTTTTTATGGCTACTCCAATCTTCATGGTTGGATCCAATCCACACCACTGAAGAGCCTCCCTTGTCTTTGTGGCTGGGACCTCTTCTTCATCCTGGATTATTGGAAGGTGAAGAATCTTTCTTAAACACTTCAGAGTAAGTTTGACTTTATTACCATGAATTATCGATTTAATCTTTAGTCCAGAGGAGTCCACTGTTGTAGCTTCATAGAATTCAAATACTTCTTTCTTCCAGATCTTTGTAAGTTCAGAAATAAGAAATTCTAACCCATTATCAGTAACAAGGGTAATGACCCCTTTAATCTCTGTCACCGCATCATAAAAAGCATTGCGCACCAGCTCGTAGCCTTCATTAATGTTATCTTCAATCTTTGGCGCCATTGGAAAGGAGAGAAATCTTGAATTGAGAGAAGAGAGTTTGTCAACACAAGGGTTTAGTCTCGAAAATCTGGTGAGTTTGTCGACAGAATACTTTCTCGACCTATATATACCTTTTTAAATAAAGAAGGTCAAAAGGTGGGCAAAAAACTATCTAAATGTGTCGACACTGTTGGTAAGTGTCGACAAATACTTCTGTTGTCTCATCCACGGCGATGACTACTATGTGTCGACACTAATTGATGATATGTCGACACAATACATACTTAGTAGACCATCTGAAATTCTGTGTCGACTCTTATTGCAAGTGTCGACACAATTTCTGGAGGTGTCGACACCATTACTCTGGTTGTGTCGACACTACTTTTCTTGATGTGTCGATATTTTGTCCCTTAGGTGTCGACACAATGATACTGTGTCGACACAATTTCCCTGAATTGTCGACACAACTCCTTTATGTCGACACATTATTTCTGAATGAGTCGACATAATTTTACATAGCAACTTATGTTAATCTAACATATGGTCAAAATTACTAATTCAATTTTAAATCTATTGAATTTATTTTCATCTAGAGGCTTAGTAAATACATCTATAATTTGATAATCTGTCTAAACAAATTCTAGTGAGATGACCTCTTTCTCTACATTTTCTCTAAGAAAATGGTATCTTATTTCTATATGCTTGGTCCTACTATGTGAAACAGGATTATTAGCAATAGAAATAGCACTAGTAGAATCACAAAATAAAGGTGTTCTACTTACCTGAATACCATAGTCTTGTAGCTGGTGTTGAATCCACAACAGCTGTGCACAACAAATTCCAGCTGCCACATATTAAGACTCAGCTGTGGAAATTACCACACTAGTCTGCTTCTTACTGCTCCAAGATATCAATATTCCTCCTAGAAATTGACATGTACCTGTAGTACTTTTTCTATCTTCTTTGCAACCTGCAAAGTCTGCTTCTGAATATCCTGTTAGTGAAAAATCTCCATTCCTAGGATACCAAAGGCCTAGATTAGGTGTGCCCTTTAGATATCTCAAAATTCTCTTTACAACAGTGTAATTAGATTCTTTTGGGCATGATTGGTACCTAGCATAGACACATGTTGCATACATAATGTCTGGTCTATTAGCAGTGAGATATAGTAGAGAGTCAATTATTCCTCTATACAAAGACTATTCTACAGGCTTACCTGCATCATCTTTGCATAAAGACATACTTGTTCCCATAGGAGTTCTCATGGTGGAGGATGATTCCATACCATACTTCTTAATTAACTCCTTGGTGAACTTAGACTGGGATATGGACAAGCCATCATCAGTCTGTCTTCCTTGGAGTCCCAAGAAGAACTTAAGTTCCCCCATACTGCTCATTTCAAACTTGCCTTTTATAAGTTTCGCAAACTTCTTGCAAAGGTTGTTTTCTGTACACCCAAATATTATGTCATCTACATAAATCTGGACTAAGATTATCTTTCCTTTGGACTCCCTTAGGAATAGAGTTTTGTCTATTTTCCCTCTTGAGAATTTGTTCTCAATAAGGAAAGTAGACAGGGTTTCATACCAAGCCCTTGGGGCTTGCTTTAACCCATACAAAGCTTTCCTAAGTCTATAAACATAATCAGGTTTGAGAGAATCTACAAAACCTGTAGGCTGCTCTACATAGACTTCTTCTTTTAGATTTCCATTTAGGAATGCTGATTTTACATCCATTTGGAATACCTTGAATCCTAGATGTGCTGCATAGGCAAGGAACATCCTAATTGCTTCCAGTCTTGCTACTGGGGCAAAGGTTTGATCAAAGTCAATACCCTCTTCCTGCCTGTATCCTTTTGCAACAAGTCTTGCTTTGTTCTTCACAATGATTCCATTCTCATCCATTTTGTTCCTAAAGATCCACTTTGTTCCAATAATGTTGTGGTCTTTTGGTTTAGGAACTAACTCCCAGACCTTGCACCTTCTGAACTGATTCAGCTCCTCTTGCATGACATCAATCCAATGTGGGTCTAGAATAGATTCTTCAAATTTCTTTGGCTCCAGTTGAGATAGGAAGCTTGAGCAAAGCACTGTGTTTAAGTTCTTACTTCTGGTTTGCACTCCATGTCTTAGATCACTAATTATCTGATTTGCTGGATGATCCTTTAAGTGTCTAATTGCTGGAGGTAGTCTCTCTTCAGGCTGAATACCTCCTGTTTCTTCAACGTGTTCCACCTCTTTGTTTTCTTCAGCTTCTAGAGAATCCTGTACTTCCCCTGGACAGCATCCACCATTTTCCATTTATTGATCTGCAGTTGAATCTTCTGCAATAGAAAGCTTGTCCATTCTCTCTTTTATACCTGTTGGACTGCATGAACTAAAAGGCAACTCACTGTTGATCAATCTAGTTTCATCAAATACAATATGTACAGATTCTTCTACAACTTGAGTTATCAAGTTATAGACTCTATAAGACTTACTATTGTTGTTGTACCCAACAAATATCCCATCTTGGGATTTAGCAACAAACTTAGTTAAAAAAGACATGCCATTGTTAAGGATATAACACTTGCAACCAAAGATCCTAAAATAGGATATATTTGGTTTTCTACCTTTCATGATCTCATAGGGAGTCTTTTTATGGCACTTGGTGATAGAAGCCCTGTTGATCAAATGACATGCAGTGTTTACTGCCTCAGCCAAGAATTACCATTTTGCAATACCATTTCTATTCTTCCTTTCAGCAATACCATTTTGCTGTGGTGTTTTTGGTGAGGAGAATTCTTGGAAAATCCCAAATTCTTTACATAGTCTTGTCATACTTTCAGATTGAAATTTAGTGCCATGGTCACTTCTGATTTTGACCACTGTGCTATCCAGTTCATTCTGAATTTGTTTGACAAAATTATGTAAAACACTTGGGGTTTCTGATTTATGTCTCAGAAAGAACACCCAAGAATATCTAGAATAGTCATCTACCACCACAAAAGTGTAGACCTTCCTACCTAGACTATGAACATGCATAGGACCAAAAAGATCTATATGTAAGAGGTATAGACACCTCACTGAATCCTTGTTTTCAAGGCTATGAAAGGAGGATTTTTTTCTGCTTGCCTTTTTGACAAGCTGAGCATATCCCATCCTTTATACACTTAACTTGAGGACCATTCCTCACTAACTCTTTGCTGAAGAGTTGGCCAATTGTTTTGTAGTTAAGATGGGCTAGCCTCTTGTGCCATTTGACACAATGAGAGGCTCTCTCATCAGCTACAAGACAAATAGGAGAACCTTTGTTCTCAGACTCAAAATTGAGACAATACACATTTCTCTTTCTATATCCTGTCAAAATGATCTTTTGATCACTTGACCTTTTGATATGACATCCATTCTTAACAAATGAAATGTCATATCCTAAGTCAATCAGCTGACTTATGCTTATAAGGTTGTGTTTCAAACCCTTCACATAGACCACTTGAGTGATAGCAATCTTATTACTAGAAATGTTACCAAACCTTTTGATGATTCCTTTTTTAGAGCCACCAAAGATTATTTTAGGCCCATTTAAGATAGGCAAGTACTCCTTCAGCAATCCCTTTGTTCAAGTCATGTGCCTGGAACATCCACTGTACAAGTACCATATAGGGGTATGGTGACTTGGACTCACCTGCAACAAAGAATTACTTTCCCTTAGAACCCAAGTAAGTCTTGGGTCCATAGTTCAGGTTAGCTTCATTCTTACCAAATCTACCTGTAGCTCTTCTAACAGGTAGACTGTTGTTCTTCCTTACACTAGTGTTGTGCCAGCAATCTATTGCATAATGACCTGTCGTGCCACAGGACCAGCATTCATACTTGTTATATCTATTTTTAGATACATCAACTCTTTTGTATTGTGCTGGTACTGCTGCAGCTACACCCACTATTTTATTAAAAACATGGGGTTTATGAACATGGGCTGCGTTATTGACATAACCACCCTTGTCATTCAGAACTTAAGTCTTACTATGACCTTAAGTATTCTCAAGATCATACTTGTTAGAAGGCTCATACAACTTTCTAAAAATACAGGGACTTAAAAATTCAGTGGTTGGACTGAGGCTTTTCCTTTTTTCTTGAATTGGACAGCCTTGGTGTTACCCTTAAAGCCTATTCCAGCCTTACCCTTTTGAGCCACAAACTCATCTACTAAAGGTTAAACTGATTTTGGCTTGGAATAACTAGCCACTAAATCTTTCTTCTTTTGAAGTTTGACTTCCAGACTTTTAATTAGATCATTTTTGTATATGATTGTGCCCATCTGAATAACAGTTATAGTTTTCAGTTTGGCAATCTCATTCAATTTTTTATCTTACTCTTTCTCTAAGTCAGATGCAGCCATCTTAAGATTTGCAATATCCTTAGCCTGAGTTTTGGCCAGGTTCTTTCTTTTCTTTAGTGCTTGCAACAAGTACCCATATTCATCTATCAGCTGATGAATATCTCCTTCAGATTCAGACCCATCCACATCACTTGATGCAGATGTAGCTGACTTTATACCAGTGCTACAATCAGAATTTCTAGAAATACATTGTACCTTACTAGGACCAGGCTGATCCTGACATTTGTCTTCTTCTGATACAACCATCAGTACAATACACTGATGGTCTTCTTGTTCATAGATGGAGTCCAGCAATTGCATAAACTCTTCTTCTTCATCAGCTGTATAAAGACCAATGTATGCCTCAGCTTCAGATTCAGACTCTTAAGTTGATTGGTCTGTCAAGCTTTTCTCCTTATTAGCAACAAAGGATTTCTCCTTCTTGCTCTTTTGTTGATTCTTTATTTTATCAGCAGACTCCTTTCTTTGGTAAGGACATTAAGCCACAACATGTCCAGGCTTATTACAGCAATTGAAAACTATCTTTGATACTATAGATTTGCTAGGCTTTGACCTGCTCCTGTCCTTCCTAGATGACTTTCTCTTTTGATAATAATCATCAACTTGCTGAGATGTGGAGGGCCTAGATTTCCATTGCTTCTTCTTCAAAAATCTCTGGAACTGTCTTGTAAAGGCAACAAAGTCTGTATCTGAATTACTGCTATCTGAATTTTGGTTGTCTGAATTATCTGAGGTAATTTCAGCAACTTCCCTAGGAGGTGATGGAGATATCCTCCTATTCTTTCTAGTGGCTTCAACCTTAAAGGCCACAGACTTTTCTCTATGCTCCCCTTTTGCATTTCTTTCTTCCTCTTTTCTAGTCATTAGTTGCATTTCATAAGACCGCAACTTTCCAAATAAAGTTAGAGGTGAAATATTTGCAAGCTTAGCCACTTCCCTAATGGCACAGATTTTGGTGTCCCAATCCTTTGTCAAGGATCTTAGGAATTTATCATTCAGTTCATATGTACTGAAGACCCTTCCATAAGACATCAGCTCATTTACAATTCTGTAAAACTTCTTATATCACTCAGATATGCTATCTTACTTCCCTTGTTTGAAGCTTTCATATTCCTGATTTAGCATAGACTTTCTATCTTGTCTAACTTCTTCAGAACCCTATATGTAGACAATCAAAGTGTCCCACATTTCCTTGGAGTTCTTGTAGTGAATCAAATTCTGAAAGGTTGAATCATCTATGAAACTTACTATGTTGTTCTGAGCTCTTTTATCCATAGTTGCTAGTATAATCTCATCCTTAGTCATCTCAGAAAAATCCTTGGGAGTTCTCTGGTTTGCATCTAGAACAGATACCTTCATTGGAACATAAGGACCTTCTTTTACTGTAATATAGATCCTTGGGTCAGAAGCCTCCATAAACAACCTAACACTTTCTTTCCATATTCCAAATATCTCTTTCTTGCAGATGGGTAATTTCATAGAACCTAGTTCCTTGTGATTTTCTCCAGAACCCATTTTCTTGATTCTTGATTCTGCCTTAGGGATCTAACTCAGACTGTTAAGTCCTTCTTTGAGTAACCTCCCTCTGATACCACTTGATAATTTTAACTTCAAGACAACCTAAACACCTAGAGGGGGGGGGGGTGAATAGGTTCTTATCCTTGTTTTAACTTAAGGCAGAATTTAACTACAGTTCTTTAATATAAATCAGATATTTCTATAGCTAACACAGCCCATACAATCACAGAAACTACAATAACTCAAATCACAGATTGCACACATATTTATAGTGGTTCCCCAAGGTCTAGGTACATCCACATTCCCACTTCACCTATCTAGCAGTGTGCTAGATTCGGCCTAACTTCTTCCTTCTTCTTAGATCCACAGATCTTACAGCTTAGAACCCTGAAAAGTTCCTACAACTCAGAACCCTATAAGGTTCCTACTACTCAGGCTAACAACCCTACCTCAGCCTTGCCACAAGGCCTACAACTCAGAGAACCAATTCTCCTACACTCAGGCTCAAACAGCCTTACCTCAGCCTTGCCACAAGGCCTACAACTCAGAGATCAAAATCTCTTACACTCATCCTTTATAACATAGGCTTACAACTCAGATCTTGGAAAAGATCCTATAGAATTTGATAAGTAATTTGATGGTCTCTTACCCTTGTTGAGAGAGAAAGGATAAGAGAATTCTTGATCAGCTTCTTGATGAAACTTAAGATTGAAATCAACCTGTGCTTAGCTTTCTTCAAAGCTTCTTGAATCTTAACTTAGTTGGGTTGATCTCCTTTGAAGTTGACTAACTGCCAGCTTCCTTCTTGGATTCCAGATATGGATCTAGATCTTCGTAGTAGATTAGTTTTTGATCTACTTCTTAGGAGACTTGTTATTGTCTCCTTCTTGACCTCAAAATAGCTGGAGCTCTCTCTCCCCAAATCTTCTAAAGTTTCTTCTGAATTCTGGATTGAATTCTCCTTAGACAAAATCTGAGTGGATGAACACTACTGAATGTCTTCTTAGATCTTCTCACGAAGATCTTCTTCTATGACTTGCCCTTTCTTGATCAGAGATAAATCTCACAATAGTTGTGTTAGTTGTGTTTTAATTCATCATCTTTCTTCTTCTGAATCCATCTATATATAGACTTCATCCATGGTAACCGGCTGATCCGGTTTCTAACTAACTTCTGACAAGCTTCACAGCTTCAGTAAACCTGTTATAACTCACAGCTGTCAAGTCCTCAAACAGTTCTTGAGCCTTTTTCTCTGTCAGCAAAGCGTCGAGACTGACTGTTTTAAAGTATCGAGACAATCTGTCAATATGTGTCAACACAAGTGACTTAAATGTCGACACAGACTTTGGTGATGTCGACATAGCTGCCTTGATGTTGACACAGCTTCTTGACACGCCATCTTGAGAATGTGTTGACACTGATTATTTTTGTTGACAGAATCACTTCTTAACTCTACAACAATCAACTATGTTAATACTCTGCTGTGTATCGACACAAGTCCTGTGTGTCGACACAGTTGTTGTAGACTAAGAATTCTGTGTGTCGACACTGCCTTCAGGTGTCGACACAGTTGATGTCGACTCTGCTTCTATATGTCGGCACTGCCTCCCGGTGTCGACATAGTTAATGTCGACTAACTATTTTGTGTGTCGACACTGCCTCCCGGTGTTGACATAGTTGATATCGACTATATATTCTGTGTGTCGACACTTTCTCCCGATGTCGACACAGTTGATGTCGACTAACATATTCTGTGTGTCGACACAATTGCTTCAGGTGTCAACGCATGGAATTAGAAACTTTTTCTGCATTTTATCCAATACTTAACCTGCACATATAAACTCAAAATAACATCAAATACACCTTGATGTATATCATTGAGATAAGTGAGGCTTCTCCAAATCAGGTACACATTTTCCAATGTACCCAACAAGCTCACTCAACGCCGTAGGCGGGATGGCGTTGAGTGAGCTGAGCTCACTCAATGCCATAGGCTGGATGACGTTGAGTTAGCTGAGCTCACTCAACGCCATTTTACTTAGAAATTTTCTGAAAGTTTTGGCTTGGTTGCTGGTTCAGTTGAACCGGGCCATTTCGAGAAGTGGGCTAGGAGGTGTTAATTAGCTATTTATTTTATTAAGAACTAATTAAGTCTTATTTTAAAATGTAGACTGGTCAAGTGGAGTTACGCCACGTGGCCGTCATTTTTGAAAATGAAGAACGGTTTCGGCCATGGCCGAAAACAAGCTTTCACGGCCAGTAATGGCACTTGATGTTGTGGCCCCCTTCCCCACCTCTTTAACGGCTGGATTCAACTCCACTACGGAAGAGGAGGAGTTTCCAACCATTACTTGGCTGGATTAAGCCATGTTCACCCCACCTCCTCAAGGTCCTAGCCAAGCTTTCAACTGCATTAATGGTCATTGAGGTTTTGACCTCTCCCCTCCTTAACCGAGCCTTTAAACACCATCAGTGGACCAAGAGGAACATTTCCCAGCCTTTACCTGATAATTTCGAGCCCTCCCACCGTACTGTTATAGAAGTCGAGCGGCGCCACAATCAAAAATGGCTTTCTGTCGATCTGCACGCCTCCATCCCGCGAACAAGGTCCTCCCCTCCTCTCTCTCTATTGGTAGATCTTAGCCTTCTTTAGGATAAATTATCGGGCCCCACTGAGCCCGATCGAGAAGTTCTTCTCTTCCTAGTTTCCCGCAACAACCTAGCTCTCGGGTTTGCCGGAAAACACCTCTCCGGCGACCGTGCCGACGCCTGGCGATGGCCGCCACCACAATGGAGGTGGTGGTGGCGGTGGCCGTCCAGGGTGGAGGCTGGATTGCCGTCGGAAGCGTCTAGAATGCGCTCCAGGTCGGGCTCATCACGGCCCTTGGTAGGAGGAAGAATGTTGGAACCCTAGGTTTTGATTTGAGTTCAGTCTTCTCTTTCTATCTCTTGACCCAAGATTTATCTATGGTCAAAGGTTTGTTGCTCTAGTTTTAGAGGTCACTTTTCCAGATGTAAATTTGTTTAAGTTGTTTTTCGTTCGACTATGGTCGAACGCCGCTCGATTATCGTCTATCAGCTGATCGACGATCGTCTATCAGTTGGTCGACGTTCTGTCTGCGTTGATAGGTCGACTATCTGTTGTCTTTAATAGTTCGACTATCTGCTTGGATAGTTCAACTATCTGATAGCTCGACTATCTATTGATAGGTCGACTATCTGTTGTCTTTTATAGTTCGACTATTTGCTTGGATAGTTCAACTATCTGATAGCTCGACTATCTGTTGATAGGTCGACTATCTGTCCGCTTTGATAGTTCGACTATCTGTTTGATAGGTCGACTATCTGTTTGCTTTGATAGTTCGACTATCTGTTGATAGGTCGACTATCTGTGTTGCTTTGATAGTTCAACTATCTGTTGATAGGTCGACTATCTGTGTTGCTTGATAGTTCGACTATCTGCTTGGATAGTTCAACTATCTGATAGTTCGACTATCTGTTGATAGGTCGACTATCTGTTTTGTTTGATAGCTCGACTATCTGTTGATAGGTCGACTATCTGTTTTTCTGTGATAGGTCGACTATCTGTTTTTCTGTGATAGGTTGACTATCTGTTTGATTGGTCGACTATCTATTTTGTTTGGTAGTTCGACTATTTGTCCTGATAGATCGACTATCTGATAGCTCGACTATCTGTTCTGATAGATCGACTATCTGTTGAGGTAGTTCGACTATCTTCTTTGATAGTTCAACTATCTGGATCGTTCGACTATCTGTCTGATAGGTCGACGATCTCCATGCTTCGGTCGACGATCTCTGAGGGTCGTTTGACGTTTTGCTGTATGTCTTGAGTAGTTTTGTCGTCTTCTATGATGTGATTAATTTCATATTTATTTTTCCATATTTTATAAAAGATTATCTGAATAAATTGTGATATTATTTCCATGCAATATCAGTTCCATTCCTTATGCATGAGCTAATCTTTTCTGACAAAGTTGTTTGTCTTATTAGCTGAGATATGATTTCTGCTTTATCTGCCAGGCTGTCCTTTATAGCCGTTAGACTCAAAAAGTCTTCCTTGGCTGTAAAGAGTCTTTTCTGATGTGACTTTCTCTAGTTTTATTTCATCAGAATTATTTGCAGCTTCTTAGAAAGCTTTATCCTCCTATAGGATATCTGTCTGCAGTATATTGTTTTGCTTTATACTTTTTGCAGCCCAGCTTGCAGAGTTCAGTAGACGACAAGATTCAAACTCAAGTAAGAGCCGTTGCTGCTGCTGCTATATAAAGAACTCCTTGAAGAAAGAAATTCACTAGTTCATATAACAAAAATCAAGTTCATTCAGGAAAAAGGAGTTCAAAAGCTAACAGCTACATTCAAGCTTAGAACTTACAGTTTCCAACTGCTCTCAGCTCATTCACATCTAACTGAGAAGAAGTTTTAGCTCTTCACTCTTCTTCAACCTGAGTTCTCCTGCCTCCAGGAAGATTTTCACTCAGAGCTTTTTGAAGAAGAAGAAGAAGATAGCTGCCTAAAGAAGAAATTTTATTTCATATTATTTATCTTCTTGTAGCTTTTTCCTTCAGATTTTCTGAAGTGTTTCTGCACTGAAGCAAGACTTCACCTGGACGTTCTATTAGCCAGGGGGAGCCTTGATTCTTAAAGAGCTTTCTAGCTCAGTGTAAGTTCTTGTGCTTCTCTAATCTATTGTAAAATACAGAAGACATCTTAACCTCGTTTCCCCCTCCTGTAAAGGGTTATTACTCCCTTCAAAAGTATCCCTTGGTGGCAGGGCACCTGATCAAAAACCTGTGTTGGTTTTTAGACACCTGATCAAAAGTCTAAAGGGTTTCTGGATCTACCTGAAGCAGATCTTGTTGGTGGCAGGGCACCTGATCAAAAACCTGAGTGGATTCCTACCTTGTTGGTAGAAGAGTGGACGTACCCAAGTTGTTTGGGGAACCACTATAAATTCCTTGTGTCGTCTAGATTGTTTATTTAATTCTCTGTGCTGATTGGCTGTGATTAGATTTTAACTAGGATTGTTAGTTGCTGTTTAGGATTCCAAGCCTTAACTGTAATTATAGTTGGCTGCCTTTTGTGCACAACACTTGTGTTAGGCTTTAAGGTTTAATCTCAAATATCTATAACCTTCATTCCGCAATTAACTCCAAGGGAGTTGAGTAGACAGTCAAGTTTGCTAGTGCAATTTTTGATTACTCTATTCACCCCCCCTCTAGAGTAGTATCTATCCCCTTTTCTTTCAATTGGTATCAGAGGGAGGTTGTCTGACTGAATAGGCTAACACCTAAGTCACAAGATCCTGATAGATACCAAAGTTTATAGATATTCACTTTTACTATCATGGCCCAGTCCAAGGATTACTCTAGCACCAGACCTCCAGCATGCAACTTGGCTAAGTTTAGCATCTGGAAGGCAAGGATTAAACTATATATGAACTCTATTGATGAAAGTATTTTTGCTTCTATTTTGACAGGACCACCAAGAGCACCTGTTGCAGCTACTGCCTCATCATCAACTGATATGAGTGCAGTGCCTCCTCCAGACTATAATGATGAATACAAAAAGGCAAAGATTGCAGATGCTAAGGCAATGAACATTCTGGCTCAGACAATGTCTGATGAAGTATTCCAGAAGGTTGCTGACTGCTCCTCAGCAAAAGCAATGTGGGATACACTGAACCAGATTGTAGCTGGTTCAGCTGATGAAAGGAAGGACAGGAGGTCCAACCTTATCTCACAGTATGAGAACTTCAAGAAAACTGATGCTGAATCAGTTGAAGCTATGTACACAAGGCTCAGCTCAATCATCAATGAGCTGAGGACTCTTGATAAGGATATTTCATTGACAGAGGTCAATGATAAGATTCTTATGTGCTTCCCTAGCACATGGGATCTGAGGATCTGGCCTATCAAGGAGGCCAGAAGCACAAATAAAATCTCAACAGAAGCCCTTCTCGGCAAGCTCAAGTCTTTTGAGCAAGTGCTGAAGTCCAGGGAAGCTGAGGCTGAAGCAAAGACCCCAACTCCTACAAGAAAAGAGCAAACCCTTGCTCTCAAAGCTGCTGAAGCTTCTGAAGGAAGCCAGTCAAATGAGGAACTGATGGCATTATTTCCCAAAAGGTTTCTCAAGATAGAAAGGAAGGAATTCAGAAAGAAATCTTCAAAGTATGAAGATAAACCAAGGTATGATCGTACTCCATCTAAAGAAATAATCTGCTATGGTTGCAGGAAGCCTGGACATATTCTTCCAGATTGTCCAGAGGAAAAGAACAAAGATAAAAGAAAAGACAAGGATCAGTACAAGAAGCATTCCAAGCCATCCTCCTACAAGAACAAAAAGAAGGAGAGAGGCTTTGTTGCTGAAACCTGGAGCGATTCTGATGAGGAATCTTCCTCCTCAAGCTCCAGTGAGGATGAAGAAGAAAAGAAGGCAAAGGAAGTTTGCCTGATGGCAATTGATGCCTGCAGCAATCACTCAGCTGCAGAGAATTCAGATTCTGATGAAGAAATGCCAACTGAAGATGAGGTATTGTCTTCTTATGACTTTATATCTGCTGAATTTAAATCTGATTTTAAATCTTTATGTTTAGATTTAATTAGTTCTGAAAAGGAAATAAAAGAGCTTAGAATTAAACTAGCTGAATCTGAATTGATTTCTAATGAAAACATTAGGTTAACAACAGAACTCACTAATGCTAGTGAAGAAATAAAATTCCTTAAGAATGAATTAGCTAAGTCCAAAAGATTAGAAGAGTATCTGAATGGTAGAAGCCTTAAGTTGCTTGAAATAACCAGCATGTCTAACACTAGGTTATGCAATAACAAATTAGGCTTAGGAGCATCTTCTAGTGAGCCTCCAATCATTCTTAAAAACCAACTTTCAACTCCAGTGAATTTTATTTCATCTAGTGGAATAAAAAACACTGAGCAAGTTAATCAAGTTAATAGAGCTTTAAATAAAGCTAAAAGAGAGAAAAGAAAACAAAAATTTAAGGAATTACAAAGAGCGTCGAACCCTGCTCGACGATCACAGGCCCAATGGTCGAACGGAGATCGATGATCTGGGTACCAATCGTCGAACGTCGATCGACGCTTTCAACAAGAATTTCAAAACTCCAACCAGAACTTTAGAAACCCGAATATGAATAGAAACCCTAGGTTCACTGACCCATCATCTGCATGGAGAATCCCACCTAGGAGATCTTACCCGT
The DNA here is from genome assembly GCA_039513925.1 of Platanthera zijinensis. Classification (NCBI taxonomy): domain Eukaryota; kingdom Viridiplantae; phylum Streptophyta; class Magnoliopsida; order Asparagales; family Orchidaceae; genus Platanthera; species Platanthera zijinensis. The sequence goes on along the minus strand of CM077091.1, from coordinate 54,635,349 downwards.
TAGGTTATCACCCTCAGCCTGCTTATTCATTTATTTCCAGTTTTTCTTATGTGAAAAACAAGGGACCCAAGGTTACCTGGGTCCACAATGTTTAATTGATTTATCTGCAGGTGAAGACCTATCCTATCACTCAAAATAAGTGGTATTTGGATAGTGGTTGCTCCAAGCATATGACAGGAAATAAAGAACATCTGTCAAAGTTCAAGGCAAAGCTTGGCCCAAAGGTAATCTTTGGAGATTCAAGCTGTGGTCAAACTGAAGGCTATGGCAGGATGACAATTGGAGCTGTAACATTCAAGAGAGTTGCTTATGTAACTGGACTGAAGCATAATCTAATTTCAGTAAGTCAGTTATGTGATGCTGGATACCAGGTATCATTCTCTAACTCCCTTTGTAATATTACTTTAAATAATAATGTTGTATTAGTAGGTATTAGACAAGATAACATTTATTTAGTAGATTTTAACTCAACTCACTCTGAAATCTGCTTGTTTAATGAAGTAACCAAAAACAATACTTTATGGCATAAAAGGCTTAGCTATGTTAACCTCAAGAATATATCTAGGTTATCTAAACACAACCGTGTTAGAGGTTTACCTTCTTGCCCCTACAAGAAGGAGAGCCTATGCAAGGCTTGTCAACTAGGCAAGCAAACCAAGAATTCTTTTAAATCAGTAAATAAAAGTGATTCTCCTAGAATCCTGTATTTATTACTTTTGGACCTATTTGGCCCAATAAATGTACAGAGTTTAGGAGGGAAGTATTACACCCTAGTCATTGTAGATGACTTCTCTAGGTCCAACTTGATGCATTCTAAGTTTGAGATGAGTAGTATGGGTGAGCTGTCTTACTTTCTTGGTCTCCAAGTAAAGCAAGATGCTGATGGCATCTTCATCTCCCAATCCAAATATGCCAAAGAATTGGTAAAGAAGTTTGGGATGGCAGATGCTTCAGCAATGCATACACCTATGGCTACTAATGTTGTTATTGATTCTAATGATCAGGGAAAGCCTGTTGATCAAAAGAATTATAGGGCCATTGTTGGTTTCCTATTGTATTTAACTACAAGTAGGCCAGACATAATGTTTGCTACATGCCTTTATGCTAGATTCCAGGTCAACCCCAAGGAATCTCATCTGATTCTTCTCAAGAGAATCTTGAGATACCTGAAGGGATGTCCAAATCTAGGACTTTGGTACCCAGCTGAGTCAGAATTTGAATTAATTGGATATTCTGATTCTGATTATGCTGGTTGTCGAGTTGACAAGAAAAGTACCTCAGGAACTTGTCAGTTCTTGGGAGAGAGATTGGTCTCTTGGTTCTGTAAGAAGCAGGCCTCTGTCTCAACTTCAACTGCAGAAGCTGAATATATAGCAGCTGCTAGTTGTTGTTCACAGATCCTGTGGATACAAAACCAACTTTTGGATTATGGGTACTCACAAAAGAACACTAAAATCATGTGTGATAGTACAAGTGCTATCTCCATTGCACAAAATCCAGTGCACCACTCTAGAACGAAACACATTGAGATCCGGCACTATTTCCTGAGAGATTGTGTGGAAAAGAATAAGATCAGCCTTGAGTTCATATCCACAGACCTTCAGAGAGGTGATATATTCACCAAGCCCTTAGATGAACAGAAGCATCTGTTCTTTTTGGTTCTACTAGGCATGATTAATGGAAGAGACTAAGTGTGACGTCGGCCTTGTTGAAACCGGTTCGAAGATAGTCGAACGACGTTCGAAGATAGTCGAACGACGTTCGAAGATAGTCGATCGAGTCAAGCCTATCGTTGACCTATGGTTGAAGATAGCTTATCTGCTTGAAGATCGTCGACCGACGTTCGAAGATAGTCGAACAGGTCGAGCCTATCATCGATCTATGGTTGACGACAGCTTGCTGTTTGTGAAGACAGAAATAGTCGAACGATTGATCGACTACTCTGCTTCAGGACCGATCGTCGAACGACCGTTCGACCATCGTCTCCAGTATCTTTTAAATAGATCGACGATCGTTGTTTTAATATAAAGCCGATGGTCGACCTAGGTTAAGAGATAGTTGCCTTTTATCATCGACGGAGAGCGTCTTTTCGCATTCCGTCTTCCCGCTTGCTCTTTGTCTTGCGTTTTCTGCCGCTCCGTCCTCGCCGTCTCTCCCTCGTCTTCTCCAGCTCTTTCAATGGCGATTGCTCCAGCGCTCCTAGCAGTAGTGAAGTTTGATGCAGGATTCAGTGTAGATTTCGACTCCTTCAGCTATTGCAAACCAGGGATTATGGAAATTCTTAATCTGTGCAAAGATCAAGGGTTAGAAAAGCTCATGTCCTCTAGAATAAAGATAAACACACAAGAGATCAAAAAGTGGGCATTCACTTCGTCTTCAACTGATTATTCGATGACTGGAACCATTGGCGGAGAAGAGGTAACATTGTCTCCCGCTATTTTGACTGAAATATTTGGATTGATTAATGGGGAAGAAGAGTATGAGCAAGATACTCCTGAGTTTGGAAGGATGTTAACAGAGCTGGGACATGCCGAAGGCATTCCCTCTAAGCTGCTCAAAGTAAATTTTCCGTTTAAGATTAAGTTTCTTGCTGAAATAGTTGGAAAAGTGCTACTGGGAAAGCACTCCGCCCACGATAATATTACAAGGCAGCAATTTGTATTGATGTGTGCAATTGTAAATAAGAAACAGATTAATTGGGCAGGCGTTATGTTTGATTTGATCAGGAAAAAGAATAGCAAGAAAGAGGTTACCCTGGGAAGGGTAGTTGGGATTTTTCTGAATGAGAAATATCCCCATCTGTTAGTGTCAGCTGCCACCTCCATAAACGCCAGCAAGAAGATGGATCCATCCCTGTTCGCAAAATGTAAAAGAATTTTTCTGAAGCCCGCTCCCGCAGGGGTTTCTCCAGTTACATCTGAGAGCACCAAGACTGTCTCAGTCACTCCCCCTACAAGCAGCTGGCTCAGCAAATCCATCCCTTCCATCTTCTTCATCTGCTTTGTCGTCTACTTCAGTTGAAGTTCCCTCAACTTCAATTGAAGTACGACCTTCTACATCTCCTCCTGCATCTCCTCTCCCGAATCATCTTGCTGGGATATCTCATCCCAATTTTGATTTGTTGGTGTCTGAAATTTCTACTCCTCTTCATTCTCCAATTCCTTCTTCTGATCACTTTGATCACCCTGCATCCACTCATCCATCTCCAGTTCCATCTCCAGTTCATTCTCTAGTCCATCATGAATACACCATCCCTGCTGATCTTCCATCCTCTGAGATTCCCCCCATCATCCTCATCATCATCCTTTGAAATAACTCCAGCATTTATCTCTAGCATCCTAGAGCTAATTACCCCCTCAATCAAAATTATGATTGAAGAGGCAATTGCTCCTCTTGTTTCCTCTATATTTTCTTTGACTGCTGCTATTCAGGCACTCTCAAAGTCTGCTGAGCCCTCTTCCTCTAGGGACCTGGTTTCAGTATCTACTGAAATCAGGCAGGGGGAGATGCTTGATGAAGATGTCTCTGAGCAGCCTTTGGCCTCCCATCCAGCATATCATCATGCAGTGGCAGAGAAAGCAATAGAAGACTCAGCTCCTCCTACTTTATCTGAAAAAGAAATTTCTGATGCATTGTTGAAATCTGAATTTATTGTTAAAGCTTGCTTAGAAGAATGTTCTACTCCCTTGGTCTCCCTGTACCTAGAAGGAATTATCACTTCCTTTCTAGATGATTTATGGGAGTTAGGACACGCAATGGTCGATTCTGAAGGTATTCCCTTTACTTACTTTTTAGACTTGATAACTGATATGATAGTTTGGGAATATCTGGAAGGGATGATTAGATGTCATTTAGCAAAATTTTATTCATAATACTACAGATAAAATGGAAGAAGTTCTAGATGTTCAAGAGCCTGTTATCCAACCAGTTCCAGAAGTTCAACCAGAACTAGCTGTTCAAGTTTCTGAGGTTGCTCAGCCAGAAGTGCAAGCAGAACTGGTCACAATGACAGTTTTTGATCTTCAAGAAAAAGCTGCAGATGTTCAAATTGAAAAATCTACTGTATAGGATGATTCCCCGGGTTTGGATTTAGATGCTCTCTTGGCACAGGATGCCATAGAAGAAGAACTAGAAAAAGCTGCTCTTAAGGAAAAGGAAAGAGCTATGCAAGATGCATTTGACCCATATGATCTGCCTATTTCTTCTAATTCTGAAGATGAAATTGATTCTGATGAGTCTGCTGAGTCAAAAAGAAAAAGAATTGCTAAAAAGAAAAAGAAAGCTGTAGCTCCTCCTCCTTCTAATCCAGATAATGATACTCCATATTATATACTGAAAGGAATTGATCCTAAGTCAAAAGACTTCCAGCACTGGATGGCCTTCTCTAAGAATCAGCAGAAGCAAAGGAAAAAGTCAAAGAGGTATGACTCTCCTGTCCCTAGATGGAATCCTAGAGGTCCTCCTCCTCCACCTCCCAGTGCAGGAGCCTTAGGAAACTTATCTACATAACCTACTGCTCAGTCCAAAAGATCAAATCCATCTCAGTCAGCTCAAAGGAGAAGTTACCAAGGATATCAAGGCAAAACTCATACTGGCTATCAAAGGCCTGATGCTGTTAAGGAACCGGTAAAGGAGGTAGTGTATCAAAGACCAATATTTTCTCCTCCTCAGTCCAAAGAACTTAAAAGCTCTACCTCTCCCAAGCCAGATCACTCTATGAAGGATGTTTAAAAAAGTAAGCAAATTATTTTATCTGAAAATTCTAGCAAGATATTTGCTAAGTCTGCTCCCCTTTCTTATCTAGTTACTCAGGATAAAGAACCAGTTGATACTTCTTCTGAGATTGTTTATGAAAGCCCAGAGCTTGATCCTAATTTTAGGATGGCTCGTTTTCTTGAACTCGTTGGAGCAGCTCAAATTAAGAAAGCAAAAGCAGAAGGAAAAGACACTGCAGGATTGACCACAATGTCAAAATTCAGAATGAAGGAGCTAGATAAATTCCAGGTTAGACCTGAGATATTTGATCCTTCAAAGTATATGGAAAAGCATCCTGAGGAAGTTGTCCCAAGAACAACAGAATTGAAATCATTGGAGAACAAGACCTAAAGCTATCAAGAAAAGAAGCTCTAGATCCCTCTAGATAGATTACTTTTGTTTCTAGCTCTTCTAATCCTAAACCTAACTCTGAAGCATCTTAAAATTTCATTGATTGACAGTTAATTGCTTATCTGTTTAATTGATGTTATCTGCTTAGTTATTTCTCTTTATGCATTTTATTTTACTTTCAGTAATTAGTTTTGTATGTTTTAATTGTTGAGAGACTTAACTCAAATAGGGGGAGATTGTTGGAACCCTAGGTTTTGATTTGAGTTCAGTCTTCTCTTTCTATCTCTTGCCCCAAGATTTATTTATGGTCAAAGGTTTGTTGCTCTAGTTTTAGAGGTCACTTTTCCAGATGTAAATTTGGTTAAGTTGTTTTTCGTTCGACTATGGTCGAACGCCGCTCGACTATCGTCTATCGGCTGATCGACGATTGTCTATCAGTTAGTCGACGTTCTGTCTGCGTTGATAGCTCGACTATCTGTTGATAGGTCGACTATCTGTTGTCTTTGATAGTTCGACTATCTGCTTGGATAGTTCAACTATCTGATAGCTCGATTATCTGTTGATAGGTCGACTATCTGTTGTCTTTGATAGTTCGACTATCTGCTTGGATAGTTCAACTATCTGATAGCTCGACTATCTGTTGATAGGTCGACTATTTGTCCGCTTTGATAGTTCGACTATCTGTTTGATAGGTCGACTATCTGTTTGCTTTGATAGTTCGACTATCTATTGATAGGTCGACTATCTGTGTTGCTTTGATAGTTCGACTATCTATTGATAGGTCGACTATCTGTGTTGCTTGATAGTTCGACTATCTGCTTGGATAGTTCAACTATCTGATAGTTCAACTATCTGTTGATAGGTCGACTATCTGTTTTGTTTGATAGCTCGACTATCTGTTGATAGGTCGACTATCTGTTTTTCTATGATAGGTCGACTATCTGTTTGATAGGTCGACTATCTGTTTTGTTTGGTAGTTTGACTATCTGTCTTGATAGATCGACTATCTGATAGCTCGACTATCTGTTCTGATAGATCGACTATCTGCTGAGGTAGCTCGACTATCTTCTTTGATAGTTCGACTATCTGGATCGTTCGACTATCTGTCTGATAGGTCGACGATCTCCGTGCTTCGGTCGACGATCTCTGAGGGTCGTTCGACGTTTTGCTGTATGTCTTGAGTAGTTTTGTCGTCTTCTATAATGTGATTAATTTCATATTTATTTTGGCATATTTTGTAAGACCCCCATTTTTTTTTCCTTTTTCGACACCGGGGTCTTAGGCCCAGAACCGCCGCCTTGCGGTGATACCTTCTCACCCGAGAAGGTCGTCACTACAAGACGCAGATTCTGCCGGCCGAATCGATCTCTACTGTAGCATAAGTATAAAAGTAAGTCCACAGGAATCACATATATAGAAATAAACTCCACGAAGGGAGTGTCCACAGATAGTACATATAATGAAAATCTCCGGCTTATGCCCGGTACATCAAATTCTCACTACAAATCACTCATCGCGGAAACAAACTAATACAACTACTGGTGTTCGGGACTCACAGTCCCTGCTGTCTGGACTCCAGTGCTAGACTGTCCGATCTCCAAGCGTGCCGACCTCCGGGGCTGCTCCTCCATGCTGGGCTCCGTGGTCCCCTAAATGATGTGGTTCGAAAACCGTTAGTCTAAAAGACTAAGTCCTATCGTCCCCCACCCCTTCCCCCATGGCTCCTAAGTACCGAGCGGGGAGAAGGAAAGGGAAGGACTTGAAGGTGGAGAATAGTCAAATTCCAGATGGCAGCGGAACTAAACTAACAGTGTACGCATGATAATGATTATACAAAATTAAATAAGTAACCTTAACTTATGTGGGTACACATAAGCTAAGGGATCTTTTGCAGGGCTCCTATCGTATAAAAAGTCCCATACCGATTTATACGATAGGGTGTCGGTTCTATTAGCAGGCTTATAATATTGGAAGAGAACCTTGACTTATAAGCACGCTCACACGAACTTATAGGCCAAGGGGTCGTTTTGCAAGGCCTAATGTATAGAGCGTCCCATACAGCTTATACATTAGGTGTCGGGTTTTATGCAACGGTTATGCTATGAAATACAATTATGCTATGATGTGAATATGCAAGTGCAACTCACCCACTCGACTCTGTGTACACAGACCTTTAGTTCCCCCTTTCAGAGCCGTTACCTCCCAGGATACCTCCGTAGTGGCAGACGGAAGTGGTGGGTTGGGCCTCGCCCACCTTTAAACCAGTAAAGCACTACCGGTTAGACCTATCATACGCCTCAACGCTTAGTGCACTAAGCGGACGCCTGCGTACTCTTGCCGGCTGGCGCACCGGACTTCTGTTGGCGAAGTGCTCACCACACTTGCCAAGCCAACGATATTGGTGTCGGTGCATCGAACTCCCTAATATCGAAGACCCACCACCTTAAACCTTTTATGCACATGCAATAGTTATGAGTCAAACAACCAACCGAGCCGAAGCTCACCGGACAATCCCGTCCATCATGATCTACAACCGAGCCAAAGCTCCCCGGACTATCCCGTCCGTCATAATCTACCACCGAGCCAAAGCTCCCCAGACTAACCCGTCCGTCATAACCTACAACCGAGCCGAAGCTCCCCGGGCTACCATGCCCATTACCTTAACCACTGGGCTTATTGCCCGAGTAACCCAAACTATCTCTCGGGACACAGGGGTGTGAGAGTGTGAAATCCTAAGTTTACTACCTACTCCTCAATTTACTTTATGCCTACAACTTAGGTGTTACCCATTTCATTTTCATATTATAGTAAACTATACCTAAGGTGATTTTGACTTTCTACTCTATGGGGAAGACGATCTTTCGTCGACCCCAAACACCACCTAACCTTTTAGTCAAACCAATCCCTAGCTCATCCAACCCTGAGTGATGAACTCATTCCTATAACCACTAATTTTTGACTTATGTGCCTAACTTGTACTCCAGATTATTTCCGTAGATTTACTATATGCAGACCACCAAGGTTTAAGGTTATGTAAAATGGGAAGTATATCAAGTAATCATCCGATACTCCTATAATAATTTATGGAGGTCCATTATGACCTTTATTGCCCAAATCCAGAGTTTTATAATTTTCCTATTTATCTAGGAATTTATTAAATATTTATAGTGGCCAAAGTCTCCAAGATTGAACTGAAGGTACCAAATTTTGACAAGATAGAATCTCCCCAGATTTATGCTATACTCAATATAAACAATTAACCTAATATCCAAGATCTCTTGATTTTTCAGCAAGGTTTTGGCCACTAATTCTATTTTTAAATTATCCCACAATATTTCATTAAAATAAATAAATAGGGTAATATTACTCCTAAAATTTCAAGTAAACTTCCAACATGATAACAAAGGCATATAAATGCTCGGGGATAAATATCATAAGTGAATTAAGGAGTGATAAACTTCAAACAAACTATATAAACAATTTTCCAAAATTGCTAAATGCAGACCACCAAGCCAAACTTCATGTAAAATGGGAAGTACATCAAATAATCATACAACACCCCTATAATATTTAATGGAGGTCCATTATGACCTTTATGTCCTACATCCAGAGTTCCAAAATTTCCCTTATTTATTTAATAATTTATTTAATTATTTTAATGTCTAAAATTTCCAATAATGAACATGAAGTTCTATTTTCAGACAAGACATCATTCTACAAAATTTATATTTTACTCAAAATAATGTTATAACTTATCTTCCAAAATATCTAATTCTTTTCAGTAAGGTTTTATCCTTAAATCAATATTACATTTAAACCCTTGAAAATTCATTTAAGAATTATAAAATACTATATTGCTTCCAAAAATTCAGAGAAATTTCAAGTATGAATCTAATGGCCTGAAAATGGTTTGGGCCAAATTTCATAATTTATTTATCAGTAAATGGACTTAAATAATTTATTGAATAATTCCATCATATAGCAAGCTTGTGAAGTAACTACTTCTAATAAGTGTCAAAGTATTTTTATAAAATTTATATAAGCTCATAATGATTCAAAACCTCCTCTGCCAAAATTTCATGACCTCTCAAGGGTCAGAGGTAGCATAATAATTTATTTACTAAAGTGAGGCATTTCTTGTGTTACAAATGAAGTGCTATAAATAATACTCCAAAATTTCTAAATAAATAACCAAAGCTTCTTAATATCATTATGACCATCCTACCAAAATTTCATATCATTTTAAGGGGTTTAGCTAACCCATTCCTATCCCACCACATTTGTGCCCTAAACTAGGGTTAGGGTTTTGAGGGTCCTAAACCTTCCAAAATACCCTAATATTTTTACCAGAGGGTTATAGTTACCAAAATACCACCCCTACAAAATTTCATAACCATACAAGGTGTTTTGGCCATATGTCCTTCACAAGGTACAAAAGCCCTTCCTTAGGGTTTGACCTAGGATCTTGGGCCAAATCAACTCCAATGCCCCCAAGTTTTCATTGAGAGGTGTATATTGTCATGCCAAACCAGTGTACCAAATTTGAACCTCTGTTGAGTTGAATTGGACACTATAAGCCAAAATTACATTTTGGACCAAAATGCCCTTCTTAGGGCAAGGCTAGGGTTTGCTTGATTCCCATTCAAATCAAGTCCAAACTTCATGAAAGTTTAAACAGAGGTCTATATTGACCTCATATACATCCCACCAAAATTTGGATAAATTTGGACTTCATTTGACCCATAATTTAATTTACCCTAGCATAATTAATTTTTTTACAAAACTATAGGAAAATTATTCCCAAAAATTCCCATTTTTGGGCAGGGTCTAGGTATAGGGTAGGGTGACTCCCTGCCAAAATTTCAGACTATTTCGACCAAGGATGAAGTGTGGGCAACTAGTTTAATGACTGCCTAGTCATTTGTATAGACCCCACCAAAATGAGTGCCCTGGTCAAACCAGTCATCCAAATTGGTTCAAACAAATTTTATTTGCAAGTAGACCCATAGGGCTACCTTTCATGTGTTGAACATTTTCTCTGAAAATGGTCTATCTATTTTTAATAATTAAAAGCAAATAATACAAAATCTGTGACATAATGAACTAAATTAAATATTCTTAGGCTATAGTTTAATTTCATTATCGCACGAATCTTGGCGCAATCCTGGACGGCATCCCGTCATCGTCCCCACGCGCCAACGGCCAGGATTAATCATGCCTGGGCCGATTTCCAGCGGCTGCCACCGTCGCTCCGGCCACCTCCCCGGCCTGCCACCGCCGCCGACACCTTCGTGGTGGTCGGGGCTATCTCCAGGCGGCGGCACGGCCGCCGGGGAGCACTATTCCGGCGATCCCGACGATCGCATTTTCCATGAAATTTCCATGGATTTAAAAATCCGATTGAGGTCTATTGAGCCCTAACCTCGGCCCTAATGATCCCTACGATCTACCCATGAGAGAAGGAGTGGAAGAGGACCTGTGGTGGCGACTGTAGTCGTGCTGATCGTCGGATTGGCATGGTGGTGGCCGGTGGTGGTCGGATTGTTCAAAAATGCAGGATAGGGCTCGGCTTCTTCAGGAAACTGGTGGGAAATGCTCCTTGGAGTCCAATGGAGCTTTTAAAGAGGGAGAGGAGGGTGTTAGGTGGCTGAATTGCCATGTGCCATTTTTGGCCATGGTCAATCATGGCGGCTAGGTTGGTAGGGGGGTGGAGCTTGCTCCAATCAGTCCACAATGGCTGCTGCACTCCCCCTTGTCCTCCTGAAATGAATGGGGAGGTTGGGGAGGGGGAAGGAGGAGCACAAAGTCCTCCTTCCTTCTTCTTTCTTCTCTTTCTCTCTCCTCCATGGGTGACTTTTTCTCTCCTAGTCACCATGCCTGAATTTTTGGCTCCTACATGTCCCATGTCAGCCCATAAATCCATTTGGCCACTTAAGTCAAGGTTAGCCCCAATGTAATGGGCTTGAGCTTGAGTTAGCCCATTTGGGCTAACTTGACCCAAAGTTGGACTAGGGCCCACCTAGGTTAATTTGATCCTTGAGATTTCCTTAATAGGTCCTTGGTGACCCATTAGCCTCTCCTAGGGTCAAGGTGGGGTTGGATTGGCCCTTGGAGGTCACTTGGCCCCTAACTAGGGCCTTTTGACCATTTTAGGTCAAGGGTTGACTTTGCTCAAAACTAGCCCTTTGATTGGTCCCAATGGGTTCTTGGTGACCTATTGGCCTCTCACTAGGCTTATGAGGGTAGGGGTGGGGTCCATTGGGCTAAGAGACTGCAATTGACCCTTGTGTAGGTCAATTTGACCCAATTAGGGTCATAGTTGACTTTGGTCAACTTAGCCCTATTGACTACTCTCTATGGGTCCTTAGTGACCCATTGACCTCTCACTAGGTCTAAGAAGTTATGGGTGGGGTCTACTGGGCCAAGGGACTGTAATTGTCCCTTGTGTAGGTCAATTTGACCCAATTAGGGCTATAGTTGACTTTGGTCAACTTAGGTCCTTTGATTGCTCTTCATGGGTCCTTAGTGACCCATTGATCTCTTTCTAGGGTTATAAGGCTATTGGTGGGGTCTTGGAGTCTTGGTGAAGCCCCATGATCACTTTTAACCAAGGTTTAGAGATCTGCTAAGTGTAGACCATAGTGGCCCTATCCACACTACCAGGTCCACTTGACTCTTTCTTGGGCTTCCTAGGGTTTTGTCATGACAGAACCACTCTTAGGGGTCTAGTTGGAAATGGGATGTGACATATTTTATAAAAGATTATCTGAATAAATTGTGATATTATTTCCATGCAATATCAGTTCCATTCCTTATGCATGAGCTAATCTTTTCTGACAAAGTTGTTTGTCTTATTAGCTGAGATATGATTTCTGCTTTATCTGCCAGGCTGTCCTTTATAGCCGTTAGACTCAAAAAGTCTTCCTTGGTTGTAAAGAGTCTTTTCTGATGTGACTTTCTCTAGTTTTATTTCATCAGAATTATTTGCAGCTTCTTAGAAAGCTTTGTCCTCCTATAGGATATCTGTCTGCAGTATTTTGTTTTGCTTTATGCTTTTTGCAGCCCAGCTTGTAGAGTTCAGTAGAAGATAAGATTCAAACTCAAGTAAGAGCCGTTGCTGCTGCTGCTATATAAAGAACTCCTTGAAGAATGAAATTAACTAGTTCATATAGCAAAAATCAAGTTCATTCAGGAAAAAGGAGTTCAAAAGCTAACAGCTACATTCAAGCTTAGAACTTATAGTTTCTAACTGCTCTCAGCTCATTCACATCTAACTGAGAAGAAGTTTTAGCTCTTCACACTTCTTCAACCTGAGTTCTCCTGCCTCCAGGAAGATTTTCACTCAGAGCTTTTTGAAGAAGAAGAAGAAGGTAGCTGCCTAAAGAAGAAATTTTATTTCATATTATTTATCTTCTTGTAGCTTTTTCCTTCAGATTTTTTGAAATGTTTCTGCACTGAAGCAAGACTTCACCTAGACGTTCTGTTAGCCAGGGGAGCCTTGATTCTTTAAGAGCTTTCAAGCTCAGTGCAAGTTCTTGTGCTTCTCTAATCTATTGTAAAATAGAGAAGACATCTTAACCTCCTTTCCCCCACCTGTAAAGGGTTATTACTCCCTTCAAAAGTATCCCTTGGTGGCAGGGCACCTGATCAAAAACCTGTGTTGGTTTTTAGACACCTGATCAAAAGTCTAAAGGGTTTCTGGATCTACCTGAAGAAGATCTTGTTGGTGGCAGGGCACCTGATCAAAAACCTGAGTGGATTCCTACCTTGTTGGTAGAAGAGTGGACGTACCCAAGTTATTTGGGGAACCACTATAAATTCCTTGTGTCGTCTGGATTGTTTATTTAATTCTTTGTGCTGATTGACTGTGATTAGATTTTAACTAGGATTGCTAGTTGCTGTTTAGGATTCCAAGCCTTAACTGTAATTACAGTTGGCTGCCTTTTGTGCACAGCACTTGTGTTAGGCTTTAAGGTTTAATCTCAAATATCTATAACCTTCATTCCGCAATTAACTCCAAGGGAGTTGAGTAGACAATCAAGTTTGCTAGTGCAATTTTTGATTACTCTATTCACCCCCCCCCCCTCTAGAGTAGTATCTATCCCCTTTTCTTTCAAAGAAGACGACCCAACACTGTTGGATCTGCTTCAAGATCTGTGCTGATCATTTAAATCCTTTCCTTTAAAAATGATTTTCTTTACTAAGATAACAGTCACTTTAGAAAATTAATGAAAAATACTTAGAGGCTCTATATGAGGAAATGGTCAACAAATAATTTGTAGCTCTATGGGTCTTCTTTATTTTAAAATTGATTTGGATCAATTTTGTCAACTAGTTTGACCAGGGCCCCTCTTTTTGTGGGATCTACATTTAAAGCTAGTCAGAGATTAAAATGTGTGCCCACCCTCCACCCCTTGGACAAATGACTTGAAATTTGGGCAAGGGGTTACCCTTAGTTATACTGAGGGCCTGTATAAAAATGAGAATTTTTGGAGGTAATTTGTCTATGTTTTTTATTTTTATTTAATAATACTAAGGTATTTTAATTAAGTGGTCTAACGACCTCCAAACCCTCCCAAATTTTGGTGAGTTGTCCCTGGGTTCATCATAAGGCTCTGTATAGTTTATCATCTTATTTGGAGATGTTTTAGATTGGAAATGAATAAACCTAAGCTTTGCCCTATTAAGCGGTTTTAGGTCAAAAGTGCACTTTGTGATTTGAATGGTCAAATCACCTCTACAGAGGCTGAGATTTTGACCACTGACTAGCCATGATTTCTAGCACCCTGTCATGGATTTTGAGGTGGATTGGGGTAGACTTGCCAAGGACCCAAGGCCAAACACTAAGGATGGTTCTTGGTGGTTTGTGAAGGGCAGGTGGTCAAATGACCTTGATATGATTTGAAACTTGGTGGAGAGGATTCTAGGGTTGCTAGAATCCTCTGGCAGAAATCTAAATGGATTTTAAAGTGAATAAGTCTCTCAAAACCCTAACCCTAGTTTTGGCACAAATCTTGTAGTGATAGAAAAAGTTATTAAAACTCACTGAACTGTGGTGAAACTTGGGTAGTGTAGTTTTAAAGTTAGTATGAACCACTAAAAATTTAATTGAGGATTTTGGAAAATTATTTTTAGTACTTCTTTTACAAGTATGAAAAAGAGAAATTTTGGGAAATAATTTATTCAGAGCTCAGTTATTGCTGTAAAATTATGAAACATTGTCAGGATATTTGTAGGGTATAAATTGTCATACTGGAATTTTTGTATAATTTTTGGAAGCTTAAATGCATTACTTGCCCCTTTAATTTATGATTTCTAAAATATTCCAAAAGTTATGGAATAATGATTTAAACCTTGCAAAAATTATATGAGATTTGGATTTGCTGTTAATTTGCTGTTTAGTATTTGTCATAATTTTGTGAACTTATACATACCTGAAATGTGTACTTCATGTTCAAAATCTTCATATTATAGTTTTGGAAGAAAATAATTAAATATAGGTTAAATTAGGAAAATTATGAATCTCTGATTTTAGACTAAGTAGGACATGATAGACCTCTAGTAAATTTTATAGGAGTTTTGGAAGATAATTTGGAGTACCTCCCTTTGTGCATCTCATATAGCTTAGAATGGTCTGCGTTTAGTCAAAACTGCATAAGTTATATTAAGGTGCAAAATGATCTTGGGGATTGGAGTATTAGCAAGATGACTAGGAATGAATAAGAATGTACCCTCAGTGGTCAAGACATGGATAGGGTGGTAGGTTGTCTAGTCATAAGAGGTGCTCTGGATCGACGAAAGATCGTCCTCCCCGGTAGGAGAAGAAGAGTCTTAACACACTAGGGTAAGATCCAAAGTAATTTAAAAGGGATCAGGTAATGGGTATTAACAAATAAAAGTAAGTGCCTTGCGAATGGGAATGATGAGCTTCAGCTACCATCATAGTTCCTAGTGCCCTTTTAAAGCCCTTCACGGGGTATGCCGGGAGTAGTCCTAGGCTAACGTAAACCGTAGGAATAACAAACTAAATGAGCAACTAGTATAACTAGAGTTTCACATTCACACACCCCGGTAATTAGGGAGGTTGAATAGGTTGGTTTGATTTTCTTTCAGTCGGTAGCTTGTGAAGGTAAATGCACGGACGGGATAGTCCGGGGAGCCAAGGGCTCGATGGTTTAAATACATAATAAGGTGGTGGGTCTTCAGTATTTGACTATCGTTCACACCGACGTCGGTACGTAGACTCGGCGGTGTGGGACAGTTAGCAAAAGAAAGTCTGGTGGATACAGCCAGCACTAGTATGAGGATAATCTAGGTTGTGTTCTTCTAGGGGCATACGGAAGGGCTAGGCCCGGTAGTGTGGATACCCGCCTAGGAGTGGGGGGCCCGACCCACTATCTCTGTTTGTCACTACGAAGGTTCCTAGGAGTGAAGCTAGCTTCCCGAATAGGGGGAACTAAAGGTCTGTGCGCATAGAGTCGCGTGCGTGAGTTACACTTGCATGAATCATGACATATAATATCACTACACTCATATTTGTATACAACCGACACCCCAACATATAAATCGGTATGGGACTTTTTATACGATGGGAGCCTTGCAAAAGACCCCTTAACTTATATGTTTGTATGGGCACTCATATAAGTCAAGGTTACTTACTTATTTTCTATTTGTTTTCTTATATTTATACTGCTTACTACATGTTTACCTTACTATTCACTATCATAGAACTGCTAGATGTACTTTATTTTACTTAGCTGTTTATACACCATGAATGACTATTCGACTAGTTCCACGGTCATCCACTTACTTATTCTCCACCTTTGTAGTTTCCCTTTCCTCCTCTCCGCTCGGTGCTTAGGAGCCGTGGGGGGAGGGGTAGGGGATTATAGGGCTTAGTCTTTATGACTAATGGTTTTCGAACCAAAACATTAAAGGAGCTTCGGATGGGAGACAGGGACCATCAGTCCAGGGACCAGCACCAGCGGAGTACGGTGCGCATGGAGGTGGGCCAGTCTAGTTCCGGAGTACCTGTGACCAGCTCCGTGAGTGATTAGTCTTTCTTATAGCTTCCACGATGAGTGAATTATAGTGAGGACTCTAGTGTACCGGGCTTGAGCCCGTTTTTTTTATATTTCATCTGTACTGATCGTTCGCTGTACTCTACTTTCTATATATTGATGGAGTTACTGTGATTTTATTTCATATATGATTATATGAACATGTTATATTTACTTCTCTCTTTGTTGTGATTGAAAAAGGCCGGCAGAATTGGCTTTTTTTAGTGGCGGCCTTACCGAGTGTCGGTGCCACCACAAAGCGGAATTCTAGGCATAAAACCCCGATGGATGAAAAAGGGAAAAAATGGGGTCTTACAATATCTCGCAAAGGAATAACTACAGATCTAGCACCAAGGGAGAGGGGAGGAAGCTCACCTCATTTCCAGCGGTTCTGCCATCTCCGGCCATGTATCTTGTCATTCTTCTCGTCGACATCCCTTTTACTTGGCGGCGGTGGCGATTCCACACTAAGTTTGGTTGGCTCCAGAAAGTTCTTCCCTCCTCCAGAAGTTTTCTCCAGGAAGATGTGGCTTGGAAGAGAATGAAAACGGCTAGGGTTTCATTTTGCCCTTTTTATTCAGAGGTGACACGGGTAGGGACACGCTTACCCGTATCTTGCTCAGGAAAAACGCCGTCAATGGTTCGACTGCTGCTTCGTGCACATATACGGGTACTGACAGGCACGTGTCTGTACCCGTGTCAAGGTGACACAACCGTGGTTCTTCCCGTGTCTATACCCGTGTCCTGCTCTGGACATATTTCGTCGAGCTTGACTTGATGCACACGGGTAGGGACACGCCCGTGTCTCTACCCTTGTCCTTCTTGGGGGCAATGACTGCTTAACTCTCAACATCATGCTACTCAATTCCTTGACACTCAATGCCATAGCACACGGGTAGGGACACGCCCCTTTCTCTACCCGTGCCATACACAAAACAGACACTCAATGCCATGACACTCAACACTACGGCACACAGGTAGTGACACGCTCGTGTCTCTACCCGTGTCCTTCTCGATACAAGCCACTCAATGCCATTTTCTTATCAATCAACACCCTGCCACTCAAAGCTACATCACACGGGTAGGGACATGCCCATGTATCTACCCGTGTCCAACACAGGGCCAACTTCATTTTTCCCTACGAGTATGTGCCTGATCGCTTGCACTCTATGAGCCTAAATCAGCTCTCCTGACTCAAAAGCGCCCACAAGGGGCCTAGCGCGAATCGGGACGTTACACTGGAAGTCGGCGAGCTGGATTAGGCGAGCCGGGCTAGGCGAGATGGATTAGGCGAGCCGGGATAGGCGAGCTTAACCGATCGGTCAGCTCGGCCCTTGACACCTTTTTCTATAAATAGGCACCCTTACCTACTCCGACTCACTGCTTTTATTGCTTCTGTACTTTCCTCCTCTGCTCGCCTCCTTTCGACCTGCACTCGCTCTCTACATTTTTCGTGATCATGGGAAAGTCCAACCTTGACTCCGATGGTCGCTCCAAGTGCGCTCAGCACTTTACTGACTACTGTGTCTTTGAGGGGAACACGATGGAGGAGGAGTTTACCGCGTACAGTGCCGACATCAAGGCCCCTGGCTTCGAGGTGCATCGGCCCAGGGAGGGCGAGGCCATCAACACTTTCTTCCCCGAGGAGCTTTCCTTCCCTATCTCGCATTTCGAGATGGGGCTGCGCCTTCCGCTCTGGACGGAAGTCTGCCAGATCCTCAAGTACTTAAGCGTGGTTCCCGTGTAGTTGAACCCGAACTCCATCGCCATGATGGTGGCGTTCGCGAGATTCCTCCGTCGGGAGCGAATAGAGTTCAACCTGACCGTGTTCAGGAAACACTTTACTTACAAGGAGACCCCCGAAGGCGTCTCCTACTTCACGGGTTCCTTTATCAAGGTTCGCGAGATCGCGAACAAACATTACAACTGGATGACCAAGATTGTATTCATTAAGGGCGATCTTCGCAACGTCCCCTTCTCGCCGCAGCAAAAAGGTGAGGAGGTATACTGACCCCCCACCATCTCCGGCAATGACGCCGAGCTTCACAAGTTTTTCCTCAACAAAGACTTCGAGGTCGCCTTCCTCCGAAAGGGCCTCGACTCGCTCCTGCTCATCCTTCCTGGAGAAGGTATATCTTTCAACTTTCCTCCTTGCCAGATCTCTCCAAATCCATTGGAATTTTTCTAAGTTATTTCTGTAAGAGAGCGGTTGATTCTCAAGAACCTTTCTTTCGCAGATCAGGGTCTACTCGCCGACCCATTCGCCCATGAAAAGGCAGCTGCAGCCGCCTGTCGAGACGAGTCGTTGTAGTCTAATCCTTCTGGTAGGAAGTGGGTTGATCCCGTGGGGTCCAGATCGCCTCATCGCAATCCACCACAGAAGAAGCTGAAAGCGATGGTGGGTCCTCGGGCAAAGAAACAACGACCACATCCCAAGTACATGAGCTCACCCGAGACCAGCCCGGATGGATCGCCAGGGAGCCCGCTAAAAGAGACAATGGGAAAAGAGCACGAGGGAGGCGATCCTTCTGCTCTTGTAGTCAAGAAGCCCCCGGCCCGCGAGCTGGGTCTGCAAGTGAGTAATCCCCTCTTCGTCCTTGGGGGGAGGTGGAAGGACTCAGCCGGCGAGCCCGTGGTTCAGTGGGATGAGTCCGCCTACCGGATCTCCGTCTCCACCCTCCAATCCTCTTGGGATGACCGCGAGCCCTCCTCAGGTCAAGCCTATACGCCCGGCTTCGGCCTCTACGGGCGCGAGGACACCGCGGTCTACAAGCGCATGACCCTGCGCCAAATCGGCCATGAGGGCCTACAGGCCCACATGCGAGCACTAGAGCTCCACCATATGGTGGTTTCAATCTCTGTCACCTCCTGAAGAAGGAAAAGCATAACCGCGACCTGGCCCAGGACAGGGTCGTTGACCTGGAGCGGAGGCTGGCATTGCCGAAGATCTGCTTTCCAAGGGCATCGATAGGCTGGTGAGCACCGATCATCCCAACCCCCCCCCCCCCTTTTCTTTTACTTAGGATTTTTCAGCTTCAGGTTTACCTATCCACTCTTACCTCAGGATGCCGAACCTTCCTGGGAGCTGCGGACTCGCGCCGTTGAGTTAGAGGATGAGAACCGCCAACTCCATGCTCTCTCCGACGGGCTGGAAACTCGCACCGCCGAGCTGGTAACCTGCACAACCGAGCTAGAAGGGAAGAATGCAAAGCTGTGCGAAAAGAACAAGGGGCTTCGCGGCGAGATCGCTTGTCAGGTCGAAGCTTTCCTCTATCCCAGTGGTAGCGAGCCTCCTTTCCCATATAAGAGCCCTAGGATCTTCGGCGAGGCGGAGGTTGCTGAGAGGTTGCGGGTCAACTCAATCGCATCCGCCGAATGTACACTTTAGATTATGAAGGATATGTAGGTGCTAGTGGGGGCCGTGAGGAGGCCACCGTCCAAGATCTGATGCCGAGTCTGTTCCCGCCCACGCCGTCGAGCGAGAAGGAGGATAGTCTTGACTATTTCTTCGGCAAGGATTTCAAGACCACCCTTCCGGCGGAGCAGACAGAGACCTCCAATCCGGGGGAGGAGGCGAAAGCTGACCCCCCTCCCCCTTTTTTTTCTTTCTTGCAATTCTTCCTCCGCCTTTGTAACCTCGCCGAGACAAGCTCCCCTTTTGTAATCATGTTTTTGTAATCATTTTATACTGAATGAAAAGTGAATTTTTCTATCTTCTTTGCTTTTGAACTTTACTTCTGCGATGCACTCGGCCACGAGCCCTCCCCTTCGTTGGATCTCGCTAGGATAGAATTCGCCTCTAGAGCGTGTGCCTAGGATCCGTACTCGTGAGCGCATTCCGAGATTTCACCCCCCCTCCCCCTCTTCAGGTCAGTAGGGGATGGACCACTTTTCGAGTTGGGCCCACAACCACCCAGCTCGCACGCGAGTTCTCCCTTTTATTGTTGATGTTGAGTCAAAACTATCCAAATATTTCCTAAGTAAAACTGAAGGGGGGGGGGGTGGAGTGCCTTGCTGGGGCTCGCCTTCCTCAACGGGGAGACCGATCATGGCTTACCTTTTCTCTACCGAGCTGGGCCTGCAATTTCAAGCTCGCCTATGGGGACCTTTTACCCTTACACCTTTAGGAAAGCGGTCTTCCTCAATAACTCCTGGAGAGGGAGGGACTCCCTCGAGTGATACCCAGCCATGCAAACTATGTGAGAGCCTGACAGCGGGGTCTGCTCGGGGTCCGAGGAAGACTCTTTCAAGTGACATCCAGCCCTATCAGCTAGAAGAGGGCCTGACAGCAGGATCTTATCGGTGTCCGGGGCAGACTCCCTCGAGTGACATCCAGCCCTGCCAGCTAGGAGAGAGCCTAACAGCGAGATCTGCTTGAGGTCTGGGGCAGACTCCTACGAGTTACATCCAGACCTGTCAGCTAGGAGAGAGCATAACAGTGGGATCTTCTTGAGTTTTGGGGAAGACTCCATCAAGTGACATCCATCCCTGCCAGCTAGGTGAGAGCCTAGCAGCGGGATCTGCTCGGGGTCTGGGGCAGACTCCTCCGAGTGACATCCAGCCCTGTCAACTAGGAGAGATCCTGACAGGGGGATATGCTCTGGGTCTTGGGCAGACTCCGAGTGACATCCAGCCCTATCAGCTAGGAGAGCTCGGCAATGGGGTATGCTCGGGGTCTAGGGAATACTCCCTCGAGTGACATCCAGTCCTACCAGCTAAGAGAGAGCCTTACAACGGGATCTGCTTGGGGTCTGGGGCAGACTCCTTCGAGTGACATCCAGCCCTGTCAGCTAGGTGAGAGCATGGCAGCGGGATCTGCTCGGGGTCTGGGGCAGACTCCCTTAAGTGACATCCAGCCCTGGCAGCTAGGTGAGAGCCTGGCAGCGGGATCTACTCGGGTTCTGGTGCAAACTCCTCTGAGTGACATCTATCCCTGTCAGCTAGGAGAGAGCCTGACAGCAGGATCTGCTTGGGGTCTGGGGCAGACTCCCTCAAGTTACATCCAGCTCTACCACCTAAGTGAGAGCCTGACAACAGAATCTGCTCGAGGTCTGGGGCAGACTCCCTCGAGTGACATCCAGCCCTGCCAGCTAGGTGAGATCCTGGCAGTGGGATCTGCTCGGGGTCAGGGGAAGACTCCTCCGAGTGACATCCTACCATGTCAGTTAGGAGAGAGACTGATAGCGAGTTCTGCTCGGGGTCTGGGGCAGAATCCCTTGAGTGACTTTAAGCCCTTCCAGCTAAGTGAGAGCCTGGCAGTAGGATCTGCTCGGGGTCTGGGGTAGACTCCTCCAAGTGTTATCCAGCCCCGTCAGCTAGGAGAGAACCTGACAGCGGGATCTGCTCAGAGTCTGGGGCAGACTCCGGGACATCCAACCCTGTCAGCTAGGAGAGAGCTTGATAGTGGGATCTTCTCGGGGTCTGGGGAAGACTACCTCGAGTGACATCCAGCCCTGCCAGCTAGGTGAGAACCTGGCAGTAGGATCTGCTCGGGGGTCTGGGGCTGAATCCTCCGAGTGACATTCAGCCCTGTTATCTAGGAGAGAGCCTGACAGCGGGATCTGCTCGGGGTCTGGGGCAAACTCACTCTTCCATTTACACAAGACATGTCATGAGCATAAGAATCTAGAGAAATTTTATTTTACAAAATAGAACTTACATGACTCAAGGGTAAAAGCGCTTTAGGTCATCACCACTCCAGGTGAGACCTAGGGTTCCGCCTTCCACATTCCGGAGGCGATACCCTCCTGAATTCAAGACCTCCTGCACTATGTATGGTCCTTCCCAATTGAGCTTGATTTTCCCCACTGAGGTTGACCTCCCTGGTGCATCCACCATTCTTAAGACCAAGTCCCCCTCAGCGAATTGTTTGACTCTGACGTGCTTGTCAAAGTACTTGGCCAATCTTCTCTTCACTTCATCTTGACTTATGGCAGAGAGGTCTCACAACTCCTCAATCGTGTCGAGTGAGAGCCGCAGCTCCTCCTCATTCTCGGCCCTCCATTCTTCTCTGCCCTCTCCTACCTCGACCACCCGAGGAGTTCGGACCTCAAACTTTACTGAAAGTACCGCCTCGCACCCATGGGAGAGTTTGAAAGGAGTCTCTCCTGTGGCCGTGTTGGGTGTGGTTCTAAGTTCCCATAGGACCGTAGGGAGTTGCTCTACCCAGCTTCCTCTCAGATTCTCTACCTTCTTCTTGAGGAGGTTAATAATGATCTTGTTCGCCGCCTCCACCTGCCCGTTGCTCCTGGAGTGATAAATCGAGGCGAACCTGAGAACGATCTTGAGTTGCCCGTAAAAGCAAATTAACTCGGCACTGTCAAACTGAGGGTCATTGTCCGTGACAATGGCCTGGGGCAACCCGTGATGGTAGATGATCTCCCCCCATACAATGTTCCTGATGACCTGGGAGGTTACTTTGGCCAGTGCCTTAACTTCCAGTTACTTAGAGAAATAATCGATCATCAGGAGCAGGAACCTTCTCTGGCCACTAGCCTTGGGGAAGGGCCCGACCAAGTCCATTCCCTAGATTGCAAATGGCTAGGGGGTTGTGATACTCCTGAGGCATTGGCAGGTTGCAGCTGGAGGGGAGCGAATAGCTGGCACTTATGACACTCCTTTGTGAATTTTGCCCCGTCTTGGCTTAAGGTCGGCCAAAAATATCCTTGCCTGATGATCCGGCCTTTTAAGGTCCGACTCCCGGAGTGGCTTCCACACTCCCTGGAGTGGATTTCCTCCAAGATCCTTGGGACCTCCCTCTCGGCCACGCAACGTGCCAACATCCCGGAGAGGGTCTTACCGTATAGCTGGCAGTCTCGCATGAGATAGTATGCCAATTTATGCTTGAGCTTCTTCCTATCCATCCCCTCTGGATACTCTCCCATGGAAAAGAAAGTTGTGAAAGGGTCCATCCACGAGGGGTGCTGCTCCACCTCCATCAGCTCTCCCTCCTCAATGGAGGGGTGGAACAAGTCTGTGATGGTAGCCCCCCAACCCGTGGACCATGCTTTCCTAGTTGATTTACCTGCTCGTTTTCCTCCCTTGGCACGTGCCGGATTGAGAAAGTTTGGAACGTGCCGATGATCCCCTTCACCTTTGCCAAGTACAGCTGCAGAGTTGGCTCCCTTTCCTTGAACTCTCCGTTAATCTGGGAGGCCACCACCATGGAGTCAGTGAGGACCTCCACATCGTATACCTCTAGCTCCCTGGCTAAACGAAGGACTGCAATCATAGCCTCATACTCTGCCTGATTATTGGTAATGAGAAAATGCATCACAACTGTTTGCTCAATCTTCGTACCATGTGTAATCTCCAAGATAACCACCACTCCCAAGGAATGTCTTCCTAACGCGCCTTCCACCATCACCTTCCAGGGGACTGGGCGAGGGAGTTCCGCCTCTGCCACTTACACCATATAGTCTGCCAGGAAGTCGGCCATCGCTTGTGCCTTGATTGAAAAATGAGGGACAAAGGAAATGTCGAATTTGCTTAACTCTACCGACCACTTGGCCAACCGGCCTGAGTGCTCCACCCCCTCGAAGATGTTGTGGAGGGGGTGGGCAGTCACCACTCGGATCAAGTGTGCCTGGAAGTAGGGTCGGAGCCTCTGAGCTGAAATGACAAGAGAAAAGGCCAGCTTCTCTAGGATAGGATAACGAAGCTTTGTCTTCCTCAAGACCCGACTCACATAGTAAATCGGGAGTTGTTTCTTCCCCTCTTCCCGAACAAAAACGGAGCTCAGGGCCTCCACTCCGACCCTTAGATACAATAACAAGTCCTCCCCCTTCTTCGGCCCATGGAGCAGGGGGCCTGAGTCAGCTGCCTCTTCAAGGCCTAAAATGCCTCCTCGCACTACGAGGTCCACTCGAACTTCCGACCTTTCTTCAGGGTCTTGAAGAAGGGAAAGCACTTCTCCCTGACCCGGGAGAGGAACCGGCTCAACCCTGCTAACTTCCCTGTCAACCTCTATACTTCCTTGGCATTTCGTGGTGACCCCAACTCCATAGTCTCCCTCACCATGTCAGAGTTGGGCTCTACACCGGCAGGGGTGAGGAGATGCCCCAGGAATTCCCACCTGCTCGCCCCGAAAATGCACTTCAAGGGGTTTAGTCTCATTTTATACTTGCGGAGAGTGGAAAAAGACTCTTCCAAGTCTCTGAGGTGAGATTCAACGTCTTAGCTCTTGATCATGAGGTTGTCTACCTAAACCTCCAGGTTATTTCCCTTCTTCTCTCGGAAGACCCTATCCATCATCTTTTGATAGATTGTCCCTGCATTTTTTAGAGTTAACGACATAATTTTATAACAATAGCATCCATCCCCTGTGATGAAGGAGACATCCTTAATGTCGGGGGGTGCATCCTGATCTGATGATAACCTGAAAAATTATATAGGAAACTAATTACAGGGAAACCGACGACTGAGTCAACCAGCGCATCGATTCGAGATAAGGGGTAACAATTCTTGGTGCATGATTTATTTAGTAAAGAAAAATCGATACACATTCTCCACCGACCGTCCCCTTTTTTAACCATAACAACGTTGGAGACCCAGCCGTGGTATTGGATCTCGGATACAAAACCATCCTTGAGGAGCTTGGCCACCTCCTTCCGAATTGGCTCGGCCAACTTGTCCTCCGTGAACTTCTTCTTCTACTGGATGGGGAGAGACTCCGGATCCAGGTTGAGGCGATGGCAGACCACGACTGCATCGATCCATGGAATCTACGCAGCACTCCAGGCGAAGACGTCCACATTTTTCCGGATGCACTCCAGCATCCTGCCCTGAGCCTCCGGGGTCAGCCCCCCGCTGATGTGGACCATCTCTAGCCTGCCTCCGAGGGTGAGAACCACCATCCCCACCACCTCTTCTGCCGCCTCCAGACGAGACTGCTCCCCCACTCTTCAGCATCCCCCCTGCGGGGTCGAAGACCTCTTCCTCGGCTTCCTCCGCGACCATTGCTTCGGCCGGCTCCTGAACTTCCTACATCTTCTCCTCCTGAGGTCGGGTCACCTCCAACTCCATCTACTCTCAGCCAGCCTCCTGCTCTGCCTCCTCCATCCTTCTCCCCATCTCCTCGGCACCCCCTTCTAAGAGATGGAGTTTACGGCGGTGACGTAGCACTCCCTTACTATCTTGGGGTCTCCGCAGACCCGGACCTGGACTCCCTCGATGTTGAACTTACAGTATTGGTGGAAGGATGAGGGGACGCATCGAAACGCGCTGATGAGGGTCCTCCCGAAAATGGTGGTGTAGCTGTTGGGGGCATCCACAATAACGAACTTGCAGGTGCTGGACAGCCCCCTAGTGTAACATGGAGTCCCACACCTCCCTCTTCCTCCTTCCTCTCCCCCGAGAACCCGAACAAGGGTCTGTCAGAGGCAATCACTGATAGTTTAACTTTCAAGGCAGCCTAAACACCTAGAGGGGGGGGGGGTGAATAGGTTCTGCTTCTCTTTCTAAAACTTCTAGGCAGAATTCAATTTAATAACTAATATAATAAACACAGCAATCACAGAAAACAAAACATCACAGATTGCACTATGTTTTATAGTGGTTCCCCAAGGTCTGGGTACATCCACTTTCCCCCTTCACCTATCTAGCAGTATGCTAGATTCGGCCAAACTTCCACTTATCTCAGATCAATAGATCTTACAACTCAGAACCCAACTGGTTCCTACAACTCAGGCACAACTGCCCTACCTCAGCCTTGCCCCAAGGCCTATAACTCAGAGAATATCCTTCTCCTACACTCAGGCAAACAGCCCTACCACTCAGAGTTCAACACTCTTACACTCAGCCTTTATAACATAGGCTTACAACTCAGATCTGTATAAACAGATCCTACAGAAATATAGAAAAGATTGTTTTAATTGTCTTGCCAAAGTTGAGAGAGAAAAGGCAATGACAATTCTTGATCAGCTGATGCAATCAACTGTTTCTTAGCCTTCTTCAAAGCTTCTTGAAAATGTACTTAGCTGAGTTGATTCCAAACAGCTTCTTGAGAATCCACTGGTGGATTCTTTCTTCTTCTTCAAATTCTGACTTGATCTCTCTCTATCCAGAACTTTGAATGATTCTTCTGAATTCTGATTAGAACTCTTCTTAGATCTATCCTTAGATAGTCTTCTTAGATCTCCCGGAGAAGATCTTCTTAAGTGCCTAGCACTTTCTTGAAATGAGTAGAATTGTAATCCTTCTCCACTTTCTGATCCAATGTATTTCAAAAGGTCAGTTCTATATGTTGTTGATTTTTTTCTCCTTCTGAATCTGTCTATTTATAGACATTCTTCATGGTAACCGGCTGATCCGGTTTCTAACCGTTTTCTGACAAGTCTGACAACTTCAGTTAACCGGTGACAACCCACAGCTGTCAAGTCTTCAAACAAGTCCTGTGCCTTAGTCTTGAATCACAAGTTGTTGAAACAGTCTGTCAGAAAGTGTCGAGACAATCTGTCTATTTGTGTCGACATAATTGACTTTGGTGTCGACACAGTCTTCAGTGATGTCGACTAAGTTGCCTTTGAGTCGACACAGCTTCTTCTGCAAATAACTTGATCTTGACTCTTCAGTGTGTCGACACAAGTCCTGTGTGTCGACACAATTGTTGTAGAATCATAACTTTAGTAAGTGTCGACTTAGCCTTCAGGTGTCGACACATTCATTTTTTAACTCTGCTATTATGTGTCGACTTAATCACAATGTGTCGACACATTCTGCTGGTGTCGACTAACTTGAGGTCGACTATTTTCTTCTGTGTCGACACATTCAGATGATGTCGACAATCTTGAGATCAACTATATTCTTCTGTGTCGACACATTCTCCCAATGTTTGAGGTCGACGCTTTTCTTCTGTGTCGACACAATTTCCCAGTATTGTGTCGACTCTTTTCTTCTGTGTCGACACAATTTCCCAGTGTTGTGTCGACTCTTTTTCTGTGTCGACACAAATTCCCAGTGTTGTGTCGACTTACTTCTTCTGTGTCGACACATTTTCCCAGTGTAGTTGTAGACTAACTGCTATGTGTCGACACTGCTTCCCAGTGTTGTGTCGACTATTTTCTTCTGTGTGTCGACACTGCTTCCTTTGTGTCGACACTTGGACTTAGAATTTTTCTGCATACTTTATCAATTCTCCACCTGCACATGTCAACTTAAAACAACATCAAATACACCTTGATGTATATCATTGAGCTAAGTTGGGCTTCTTCAAATCAGGTACACATTTTCCAATGTACCCAACAA
This sequence comes from Platanthera zijinensis, assembly GCA_039513925.1. Lineage (NCBI taxonomy): Eukaryota > Viridiplantae > Streptophyta > Magnoliopsida > Asparagales > Orchidaceae > Platanthera > Platanthera zijinensis. The sequence continues at coordinate 54,607,939 of CM077091.1, read as the reverse complement.
TCTCCCCCTATTTGGAGAAGTCATAACCCCTATAGCCAATGATATACACCATTTATAAACAGTACTAAATGATGATTAATGACATAGCAGGAATACTTTAATATAAACAGAACATAACATAGAATAATTCATCACAGAATGCACATTATAATATGCCAAACAACATTTTGTTTATAACAGGGTAATGTTTGATTACAAAGTTTTACATTTGATGAGTACATCACAACATTACAAAATATTTAAAACAAAATCAGGATTGATCAGGCTCTCTAATCATAATCCCTTTGCCAGACTGAATTGTAGCTGTCACAGGAGCTTCTGATTCTTCAGCTATCTTCTTTCCTTTAAGATCAGCCTTCTTCTGAGCTTCTTCATTGATCCTTTGCCTTTCAAAATAATGAAAAGGCTTTGGGAAGTATTTGCTTGGCTCCTTAGCATCTGATGGCAGTCTTCCCAGCTTGGCTTTCCTTCTGAATTGTACAATTGCCTCTTGCCTTGCCTCATACTTCTGCCATTCAATTTCATTGTACCACTTCCCTCTCTCATGAACTTTATCCTGTACAGCTTTCCATGCAGTGAGTATGATGTTCCTTGAAGTAGGACTCCACTGCTCATAATCTGGCTTCAGTACAGCCTGCTCTCTGAATTTCTTCTTTGCCAATAGAGCATCCTGCTGTTCTTTCAGAGTAGCCTCAGGCTTATCAACTTTTCCAAAGACAATATTAGTAACCTCCTTTGGAGGACTATACATTCCTTGAACTTTCTGATCAATCAAGTCAAAATCTGGAGGGGGGTATATGACTTGGGCAACCTCAGGTTGATTGCCTTCAAGTAGATTAGATTGTATTCCTGACTCTGCTACCATAGCATCATCACACAATGGGGGATATCCCAAAGTGGCTCGTATGCTATTGGTCACCCACTTGGTGTGCTCAGAGCCTGCATGAATTAGCATCCTCTCCCCCTTTATGGCTTCTCTTGAGACATGATCTCTAAGATCTTCTTTTTGAAATCGAATTTGGCCATCCAAATAATTCACTCCCTCTTTGAAAAATGGTCTTAATTTTTGAAGCTTTTCAGATATGTCCTTTTGAGAGGTTGTGATGGCAGTCTTAACAGATGCAATAGCAGCCTGAAAATTCTTATCAAATTCTTCCATTTCTTTGGCTCTATCTGCAGGCATCCCTGGAACAATCTTCTTCACCTCTTTAATGATCTCATTATGAGATTCAGTTAAATTGTCATTCATTCTGATTTGATTTTCCAGAACATAACTTTGCTTCAAAGCAATATCATCCACCTTTGTAGAGATAGCCTCCTGTTGTTTAGCCAGATAAACTACAGCATTGCCACCCTTGTGGAAGCAATCTGTCATTTCAGTTTTATGCAAGTTTACTTGAAATTGGATGGACTTGATATCCTGAGCTAAGTCAAACTGAACTGACTTGCTATTTTCATCAACATACTTCTCCAGAGCCATCCTTTGGTCATCCAATTTTACTTGAAGATCTACCATAAATTTATTGTAATCAAAGGCTGGAGAAACTTGTGGAGTTGTTGTCTGCAATGCCTGCTTATAGTTCTTGCTTCTTCTCTTAAAGACAACAAGTTTTCTTTTCTTTGCCACCCTGGCTTCTTCAGTTTCTGTTTCAGAGGAAGTATCTACATGAATTCTTTCTTGTGGATGATGAATTGTATCTGTTCCAGGGAGTTGTTGCTCAGCTTCAACATCCACTGGCTCATCCTCAACCTGTGTTTCCACAGCAGCTTCCTGATCAATGTCCATTCCTATGAACTTCTCAATATCTGGTCCACCTCCTTCTTTATCAGCAGCAGTATCAACATCTGGGAATAACTCCTCCATAGTAAATTCCAGTTGAGTTGTCACTTCTGCAGCAGTTAAATCTTGAGATATGTTTAACTGTGCTTCCTCTTGGACTTGCACCTCAATATTTGTAGTGGCAGGAGTAGGTGTGGACACTAGCTCCCCCTGAACCTGTGCAGTAATAAGAATATGAGCAATGTCTGTTATAGTAAAATACATTAGCTCCCCCTATACCTGAGCAGAAGTAGATACCTTTGGAGCAGGAGTGGAAACTGGCTCCCCCTGCATCTGTGCAGGTGTTGATACTTCCTGGACCACAGTTGAGTCAAGCTGTGTCCCTTCTTGTACTTGTTTAGATTCTTGATTTGGTGTAGGGGATTGCACAGGGGTGTCTGGCCTGCTCTCTTCAGGCACATCCTTGGACAGCACCCTATCCCACCTGGAGAATAGTCTCATATCCATTCTTCTCATATGGTTAATCTTACTCCCTTGCAGCTGCTGCATCACATCAGGAATCACTCCAGTGAAGTACAGGCTCATGATCCTAGCCATGTTAGGCTTCTTGATTCCCTCTTTGATCTTGTCAAAGAGCACTCCTGACCAATCAGTTGGAATAGTAAAAACTATCCTGGTCATCAGGCTGAACATATAGGCAGAAATCCTATCATGTCCACCTGTCTTGCAGAGGATTACCTTTCCAACTACTTCAGACAAGAACTTCCCTTGCTGATTCATTCCCTTTCTGTTGAATGCATCTCCAATCTTCAATCCTGAATCCAGGCCACACCATTGAAGGGCTTCCCTTGTCTTAGATATAGGAACTTCCTCTTCATTCTCAACCACTTGCAGTTGGAAGATCTTTCTTAAACTTCTTTGATTAATCTTTACCTTCGTCCCTTGAACAGTGGACTTAATCTTGAGGCCAGTAGAATGGACTGATGCAGAGATAAAGAACTCGTGCACCTCCTTCTTCCAGATCTTAGTTGGTTCTGAAATGAGAAATTCTAACCCTGATGCAGAGAGAAGGGTGATAACTCCTTGAACATCAGGCGGCGCCTCTGCAAAGGCCTGGAGCACTAACTCATATCCTTCATTGATGTTATCTTCAATCATTGGCGCCATCGTTGTGTCGAGAAAGCTTGAGAGAAGAGAGAAAGAAAGACTGTCGACACAGGGTTTGAGTCTCGAAAACCTTGAAAGCGTGTCGACACAAAGAGCTTTTGACCTATTTATAGCTTCTGTTGAAAGAAGTTCAAAAGGCGCCAAAAACAGTCTAAATGTGTCGACACAGACGGAATGTGTCGACACAGGCTTCTATTAACTCGACATTTCTTCAGCCTACTATGTGTCGACACCAATTTGTGGTTATGTCGATACCTTGGATACATAGTAGAAAGACAGAAATTCTGTGTCGACACTAAGGACAAGTGTCGACACATATTCTGTAAGTGTCGACACCATAATTCTGGTTGAGTCGACATTACATTTCTGGTTAAGTCGACAATAAAACTCTTAAGTGTCGACACATATTCTCTGTGTCGACACAATATTTCTGACTTGTCGACATAATTTCTCTGAGTCGACACATTATTACTGAATGTGTCGACACATTCTTACTTAGCCAATTTCTGTAACTTCAATGTGTCCTTTTTAACACTTGATTATGTTGTTACTACTTTTACTTACTTATAAACCATTTCAATAGCATTGTTAATGATTTTTTTTAATACATTAATCAATGGTTAACATACCTAATTCAATTTTGAATTTATTGAATTTGGTTTCATCTAAAGGCTTAGTAAATACATCTGCTATTTGATAATCTGTTTTTACAAATTCCAATGAGATGTCACCTTTTTCTACATGTTCTCTAAGAAAATGATATTTGATTTCTATATGCTTAGTTCTACTATGAGAAACTGGATTATTAGCAATAGAAATAGCACTCTTAGAATCACATAAAAGGGGTGTTCTACTTTCCTGAATACCATAATCTTTAAGCTGATGCTGCATCCATAATAGCTGTGCACAGCAGCTTCCAGCAGCAATATACTCTGACTCAGCTGTGGAAATTGCCACACTAGTCTATTTTTTACTACTCCAAGATATTAGTCTTCCTCCCAGGAATTGACAAGTACCTGTAGTACTCTTTCTATCCTCTCTACATCCTGCAAAATCTGCATCTGAATAGCCTGTTAGTTGAAAATCTCTATTCCTAGGGTACCAAAGACTTAGAGTAGGAGTGCCCTTTAGATATCTCAGAATCCTTTTGACTGCAGTATAATGAGATTCTTTAGGACAGGCTTGGTACCTAGCACAGACACATGTTGCATACATAATGTCAGGTCTACTAGCAGTGAGATATAGTAGAGACCCAACTATTCCTCTATACAATGATTCATCAACAGGTTTACCTGCCTCATCTTTGCATATTGGCATACTTGTCCCCATAGGAGTTCTCATGGAGGAGGATGACTCCATACCATATTTCTTAATTAATTCCTTGGTGAACTTAGACTGGGATATGGACAATCCATCATCAGTCTGTCTTACTTGGAGTCCCAAGAAGAACTTAAGTTCTCCCATACTGCTCATCTCAAACTTCCCTTGCATAAGTTTGGCAAACTTTTTACAAAGGTTGTTTTCAGTAGATCCAAAGATTATGTCATCAACATAGATCTGGACTAAGATGATCTTTCCTTTGGATTCCCTATGGAATAGAGTTTTGTCTATCTTTCCTCTTGAGAATTTATTCTCAATGAGGAAGGTAGACAGGGTTTCATACCAAGCCCTTGGAGCTTGTTTTAACCCATACAAAGCTTTCCTAAGCTTATACACAGAATCAGGTTTAAGAGGATCTACAAAACCTGATGGCTGCTCTACATATACTTCTTCTTTAAGATCACCATTCAGAAATGCTGACTTCACATCCATCTGGTATACTTTGAAGTCTTGGTAGGCTGCATAGGCAAGGAACATTCTGATTGCCTCCAGCCTTGCTACTGGAGCAAAGGTTTGATCAAAGTCAATCCTTTCTTCCTGCCTGTATCCTTTTGCAACCAATCTTGCTTTATTCTTTACTATTATTCCACTTTCATCTAGCTTGTTCCTATAGATCCACTTAGTTCCAATTATGTTGTGGCCTCTTGGTTTAGGAACAAGCTCCCAGACTTTGCACCTTCTAAATTGATTCAGCTCCTCTTGCATAGCATCAATCCAGTGCTGGTCTTGGATAGCTTCTTCAAACTTCTTAGGTTCCATTTGAGACAAGAAACTAGAATGCAAAACTGTGCTTTGATTTCTGCTTCTAGTTTGCACTCCTTGTCTTGGATCACCAATTATCTGATCAGTAGGATGATCTCTTAGATATCTTATAGCTGGAGGTAGATTCCCTTCAGTTTGTGCATCTCCAGCTTCTTCATTCTGCTGTTCCTCTTGGTTTTCATCAGCTTCCATTATCTCTTGTACTCCCCCTGGACAGCAGCCTTCATTTTCCAATGCTCCCTCTTCCTTTGAAGCTTCAGCAATGGAGAGCTTGTCCATCTTCTTGCTTATACCTGTTGAGTCATTTGATCTACAAGACAACTCACAATTGATTAATCTTGTTTCATCAAATACAACATGCACAGATTCTTCAACAACTTGAGTAGTTAAGTTGAAGACTCTATAGGCCTTACTATTTGTGCTGTACCCAACAAATATCCCATCCTGGGATTTGGCAGCAAACTTAGTCAAATATGACTTGCCATTGTTAAGTATATAGCATTTGCAACCAAAGATCCTAAAATAGGATAGGTTTGGTTTTCTGCCTTTCACAATCTCATAGGGAGTCTTTCTGTGGCCTTTGGTGATAGAAGCCCTATTGATGACATGACAAGCAGTGTTAACTGCCTCAGCCCAAAAATATTCTGGGAGAGAGGTGTCACTCAATAGAGTTCTACCAGCTTCAATTAATGTTCTATTCTTTCTTTCAGCAATACCATTTTGCTGAGGTGTTCTAGGTGAGGAGAACTCTTGGAAAATCCCAAAGTCTATACACAAGTTTGTTATGCTTTCAGATTGAAACTCAGTACCATGGTCACTTCTAATTTTGACCACTGTACTATTCAGTTCATTCTGAATTTGCTTTACAAAATTAAATAATACACTTGGGGTTTCAGATTTTTGTCTCAGAAAGAACACCCATGTAAATCTAGAATAGTCATCTACAACCACCAGAGTGTAGACCTTCCTACCTAGACTGTGAACTGGCATAGGACCAAAAAGATCCATATGCAAGAGGTATAAGCACCTCACAGAATCCTTGTTTTCAAGGCTTTGAAATGAGGTTTTTGTCTGCTTGCCCTTTTGACAAGCTGAGCATACCCCTTCCTTTATACACTTAACTTGAGGCCCATTCCTCACTAGTTCTTTACTAAAGAGTTGGCCAATTGTCTTGTAGTTTAGATGAGCCAATCTCTTGTGCCACTTAACACAATGAGAAGCATTGTCATCAGCTACAAGACAAATGGGGGATGCCTTATTCTCACATTCAAAATTAAGGCAATACACATTTCTCTTCCTATACCCAGTCAATATGATCTCTTGATCACTTGACCTTTTGATATGACATCCATCCTTACCAAATGAAATGTCATATCCTAGATCACTCAGCTGGCTTATGCTTATTAGATTATGTTTCAAACCTTTTACATAGGCCACTTGGGTGATAGTAATTAGGTTTGAAGAGATGTTACCAAATCCTTTGATGACTCCTTTTTCAGATCCACCAAAGATCACTTTATGTCCATCTTTGACAGATGAATACTCCTTCAGCAGCCCCTTTGTTCCAGTCATGTGCCTGGAACAACCACTATCCAAGTACCATATAGGGGCATGGTAACTTGGATTCACCTGCAATACAGAATTACTTACCCTTAGAACCCAAGTAAGTCTTGGGTCCTTGGTTCAGGTTAGCCTTAATAAAGTTATCATAACCTCTTCTAACAGGTAGACTCTTATTCTTTATAACACTTGTGTTATACCAGCAGTCCAATGCAAAATGACCCCTCTTGCCACAGCACCAACATTCAAACTTATTGTATCTAGATCTAGATACATCCTTGTCAGAAGCATTTCTGTTCATTGCTGGTGCTGTTGCAACTTCACCTACTGATTTCTTAAAACCATAGGGTTTATGACCATAGGTAGGCCTGCTTGCCTTAACACCCTTGTTCTTCAGAACATTTGTCTTAATATGATCCTGAATGTCTTCATGATCATATATGTTAGAAGGCACTTTCTCCTTACCAAACCTTATGGGGACTGAAAGGTTTAGTGGCTGAATAGGGGCTTTGCCTTTCCTCTTGAATCTGCCAGCCCTGGAGTTACCCTTAAATCCTAATCCAGCCTTACCCTTCTGAGTGACAAATTCATCTATCAAGGGTAAGACAGATTTTGGCTTAGAGTAACTAGCCACTAAATCCCTTTCAATTCTAAGTCTGTCCTCCAGACTCTTTACTTGATCATTAGTATAATTAATTGTGCCCATCTGAATAATAGTTATATTCTTCAGCTTGGCAATTTCAGCTAACTTTTGATCAAGGACTTTTTCTAACTCAGTTGTTGCAACCCTTAGATCAGCAATTTCCTGAGCCTGTGATTTAACCAGGTTCTTGCTTTTCTTAAGGGCCTGCAACAGGTCCCCATACTTGTCTATCAATTGATAGACATCTCCTTCAGATCCAGATACATCTTCATCACTTGATGCAGATGTAGCTGATTCTTCACTTGTATTACAAACAGATGTACAAGAAGGACAGTTTACCTCATTAGAACCAGACTGATTCTGGCATAGGTCCTCTTCTGATCTAGTCATCAAACCCATGCATTGATGTTCATTGATGGAGTCTAGCAACTGCATAAACTCCTCTTCCTCAGATGCAGCATATAATCCAATATATGCTTCAGCTTCAGATCCTGATTCTGAAGTTGACTGGTCTGACAGACTTTTATCTTTCTTTGCTACAAAGGATTTCTCCTTCTTGCCTTTCTGATAAGTCTTCTTCTTTTCTGAAGATTCCTTCCTTTTGTCAGGACAATCAGCCACTACATGTCCAGGCCTATTGCAACAATAGCAGACAATCTTTGAAGTAGTGGCTTTGCTGGGCTTTGACCTGCTTTTCTCTTTCCTTGATGACCTTCTCTTCTGATAATAGTCATCTACTTGCTGTGATGAGGAAGGCCTAGACTTCCATTGCTTCTTTTTCAAGAACCTTTGAAATTGTCTAGTGAATGCAGCAAAGTCTGCATCTGAATCACAGCTGACTGAACCCTTATCTGAATTTTCAGAACTACCTTCTTCAACTTCCTTAGGAGGAGATGGTGATTTCCTCCTATTCTTTCTAGTGGCTTCAGCATTAAATGCCACAGTCTTTTCTCTATGCTCTCCTCTTGAGTTTCTTTCCTCCTCCTTCCTTACCATAAGTTGCATTTCATAGGATAGCAACTTTCCAAACAGAGTTGGAGGAGATATCTCTGCCAATTTTGCCACTTCGCTTATGGCACAGATCTTTGTATCCCAATCCTTTGATAAGGATCTTAAGAATTTGTCATTCAGTTCATAGGTACTGAAGACTCTTCCATAGGAAATTAGCTCATTCACAATTCTATAGAATTTCTTATAGCACTCAGTTATGCTATCAGATTTTCCTTGTCTAAAACTTTCATACTCCTGATTTAGCATAGATTTTCTGTCCAGCCTTACTTCTTCTGATCCCTCCATGTAGACAATCAATGTGTCCCACATCTCCTTGGAGGTCTTGCAGTGAATCAGATTCTGAAATGTTGAATCATCTATGGCACTGACAATGATGTTCTGTGCCCTTTTGTCCATGGTTGCCAAGATGATTTCATCCTTGGTCATTTCAGAATAAGTCTTTGGTGTTTGGATATTTGCATCAAGAACAGATATCTTCATTGGTATGAAGGGGCCTTCCTGTACTGTGATGTAAATCCTTGGGTCAGATGCTTCCATAAACAATCTGACTCTTTCTTTCCAGATCCCAAAGATTTCCTTCTTGCATATGGGTAATTTCATTGACCCTAGCTCCTTATGATTCTCTCCAGAACCCATCTTCTTGATTCTTGAATCTGCCTATCAGATCTACCTCAGACTGTTAAGTCCTTTTTGAGGAACCTCCCTCTGATACCACTTGATAGTTTAACTTTCAAGGCAGCCTAAACACCTAGAGGGGGGGGGGGGTGAATAGGTTCTGCTTCTCTTTCTAAAACTTCTAGGCAGAATTCAATTTAATAACTAATATAATAAACACAGCAATCACAAAAAACAAAACATCACAGATTGCACTATGTTTTATAGTGGTTCCCCAAGGTCTGGGTACATCCACTTTCCCCCTTCACCTATCTAGCAGTATGCTAGATTCGGCCAAACTTCCACTTATCTCAGATCAATAGATCTTACAACTCAGAACCCAACTGGTTCCTACAACTCAGGCACAACTGCCTTACCTCAGCCTTGCCCCAAGGCCTACAACTCAGAGAATATCCTTCTCCTACACTCAGGCAAACAGCCCTACCACTCAGAGTTCAACACTCTTACACTCAGCCTTTATAACATAGGCTTACAACTCAGATCTGTATAAACAGATCCTACAGAAATATAGAAAAGATTGTTTTAATTGTCTTGCCAAAGTTGAGAGAGAAAAGGCAATGACAATTCTTGATCAGCTGATGCAATCAACTGTTTCTTAGCCTTCTTCAAAGCTTCTTGAAAATGTACTTAGCTGAGTTGATTCCAAACAGCTTCTTGAGAATCCACTGGTGGATTCTTTCTTCTTCTTCAAATTCTGACTTGATCTCTCTCTATCCAGAACTTTGAATGATTCTTCTGAATTCTGATTAGAACTCTTCTTAGATCTATCCTTAGATAGTCTTCTTAGATCTCCCGGAGAAGATCTTCTTAAGTGCCTAGCACTTTCTTGAAATGAGTAGAATTGTAATCCTTCTCCACTTTCTGATCCAATGTATTTCAAAAGGTCAGTTCTATATGTTGTTGATTTTTTTCTCCTTCTGAATCTGTCTATTTATAGACATTCTTCATGGTAACCGGCTGATCCGGTTTCTAACCGTTTTCTGACAAGTCTGACAACTTCAGTTAACCGGTGACAACCCACAGCTGTCAAGTCTTCAAACAAGTCCTGTGCCTTAGTCTTGAATCACAAGTTGTTGAAACAGTCTGTCAGAAAGTGTCGAGACAATCTGTCTATTTGTGTCGACATAGTTGACTTTGGTGTCGACACAGTCTTCAGTGATGTCGACTAAGTTGCCTTTGAGTTGACACAGCTTCTTCTGCAAATAACTTGATCTTGACTCTTCAGTGTGTCGACACAAGTCCTGTGTGTCGACACAATTGTTGTAGAATCATAACTTTAGTAAGTGTCGACTTAGCCTTCAGGTGTCGACACATTCATTTTTTAACTCTGCTATTATGTGCCGACTTAATCACAATGTGTCGACACATTCTGCTGGTGTCGACTAACTTGAGGTCGACTATTTTCTTCTGTGTCGACACATTCAGATGATGTCGACAATCTTGAGATCAACTATATTCTTCTGTGTCGACACATTCTCCCAATGTTTGAGGTCGACGCTTTTCTTCTGTGTCGACACAATTTCCCAGTATTGTGTCGACTCTTTTCTTCTGTGTCGAAACAATTTCCCAGTGTTGTGTCGACTCTTTTTCTGTGTCGACACAAATTCCCAGTGTTGTGTCGACTTACTTCTTCTGTGTCGACACATTTTCCCAGTGTAGTTGTAGACTAACTGCTATGTGTCGACACTGCTTCCCAGTGTTGTGTCGACTATTTTCTTCTGTGTGTCGACACTGCTTCCTTTGTGTCGACACTTGGACTTAGAATTTTTCTGCATACTTTATCAATTCTCCACCTGCACATGTCAACTTAAAACAACATCAAATACACCTTGATGTATATCATTGAGCTAAGTTGAGCTTCTTCAAATCAGGTACACATTTTCCAATGTACCCAACAATCACCCTCTTCACCTCCACCTTCATCACATCGAACGCGTTCTTAAAGATGACGTTGACCGAGATTCCATTGTCGATGAGGATTCGGGCGATGGTAAAGTTCTCGATGGCTATCTATATGACCAACGCATCACAAAACGGATCCTCGTGATCCGACATATCCTTCCTTGAGAAGGTGATCTTCTCCTCCTGGAGTGGGGTCTGGGACATGGAGGAGACGCTCCTTTGGTACATGGTATGGAGGCTCGCCTTGCGGGAAGCCTCGACACCTTCCCCTTCATGGATCATCTAGATCCTTCCCTGGGTCCCCATATCTGCCCGATCCTCGCACTGATCCTCCTCCGGGCGCGACATGACCTCTTCGATCCGTACCTCCTAATGCTTTTGCTGCCGTTGTTTCTCCCTGTTTCCTCGCAATTCGAGGAATTCTAGGCACATGGTCGTTGTGGTCCCTTCCTCCTGGTGGAAGTCGCAATAGGGAAGCTCCGCCCTGAATTCCCTTCTCTTTATCCTTACCGCCCACCTTCTCTCCCCCATGGCTATTTCCATAGCCTACTCCTGGTCGAGAAGAGGCGGCATCTGGGCCTGCAATCCTCCCAGAGGATAGAATGTGTCTTGGCCTCCTTGGCGACAGTCCCCTCCATGGAACCCTATTCTCGCCCCCTGATCTTACCATTCTGGCCTCCACACTAACCGTTGTTGGGCCTGCTGCACCCACCTAACCTGTTGTTGTGGCTGTTGCTGCTCCCTATGCCGGGGTTCAACTCTCCTTTCCTTCTAACCTCTTCCCCCTCTGGGCTTCTCATCCTCCGTAGCCCACCTGGCTAGCCTCCGGGAAAACTCCGGGATCGACACCTCCCCGTCGACTTCTCTCTCTGCCCTCTCCATCAACTCCTCGTAGGAGAGGGTTGGGATCCTCTAAAAACTCCATCTAGAAGAAATCCTGCTACAGACCCAAAGTCAAGGCCATCATCAGGGTGTGCCCTGGCATCTCCTGAACCTGGGTGACCTCCTCTTGGAAGCGATCGACGTAGCTCCCCAGGGTCTTATTCACCCCCTGCTTGATGTAGAATAGGGAATCTGATTCCCTCTTCCTCCTCTTCAAGGTTATGAACCTCAACATGAACCCCCGGTGTAGGTCCTCAAAGCAGTAGATGGAACTGGCCGGTAGCTGGTGGAACCACTCCCTTGCCTTCTCCTTCAGGGTGATGGCAAAGATTATACACTTAAAGCTATCCTACATCTGTCGGATCGAGACCAAGTCCTCAAACCACTGGACGTGCTGGACCGGGTCCCCCTTCTCGGTGTAGTAGGACATTTCGGGCTCCCTGAACCCATCTGGGCCTGGTACAGAAGAGACCAACTCGCTAAAAAGGCTATCTCCACCCACCGGGCGAGCTGGAGGGTCTCGCGCCACCAACTCGCCGAACTTGCCACTGCTCCTTGATCTTGGGAAGAGTACTCGCCCGCAGAGCACGACACCCCGACCTTCCTCGGTGACCTCCTTCCTGGCTCGCCTGGCGGGAGCACCCTCGCCATGTGTTGGATCCGCGAGGACCGGAATCGCTTGAGTCGAGCTCTCGGCACGCACACCGAGCACGAATCGGACCATACCGAGCACCTCCTACCTATAATCCTCGAGCATCCCAAGGGTGGCGAGATGGGGAGGGGGTGGCGAGTCAGTCTTGTCATATCCTTGTCTATCTCCTCCATTCATTGAGCTCGCTGTAGGTTTTTTGTGCTGACCACTCTCCACGCTCACCGCACAAAAATGTTGAAACTGAAAATCAGTCTCTTGTGGAGTTCACCCTTGGGGAAGGGGTGGTCGCGCACCTACTTCACTCCTGCAAGAAAAACAATAAGGAAAAGAGAGCAAAGAACTAGACCAAGGGCCCGACGTGGAGGTCCCACCACACACCCGGAATATCACTGAGCGCTTTCCCTCCTTAGCCAAATGCCAAGCAAAGGTACCTCAGAAAGCGCTAGAAGACTGGGAGACAAGTAAGCATGCCCTCTGAGGTACCCCTAGGGTCCTATTTATAGATTTCTGAAAACGGTCGGCAAATAACTATCCTCTGCCATCCTGAAATTACTAAAAGCCCCTTGGGCTGGCCTGCCAACAGCCAAACTCTGCTGTTCTGAATAGCTATGTGCAACCCACCTGGGTATGCCAACAGTAAGACTTCGCTATTCCAACCGGCTATCGGCAGGCCAGCGAGGGAAAAATGGTAAAAACACCTCACAGACTATTAGGCGAGTAGCCCTCAATAGTCTTTGCTTGGAAGGGATGGTGAGTGCTCGACGAGGTTGGCACTCGCCGATTCTACTCGGCCTTTGGCGAGTACGGGCCTGACTAGCCCTATCCACCAACTATTTGCCGAATGGGGGAGTGGAGAAGCATCACTCAACGCCAAGGCACGGGCTTGGCCTGCCCTGACCGTATGTCACGAGTTCTCTAAAAGGTCAGATCTCAATGAACGGTGCTTGGCGAGTACAAGCTCGCACCTCAAAAACATCCCAACCCGACTGAGCAAGTTAGTGGTACTGCAGAGCTCTTTAGGTCGGGTGTAAGCCGGCCGATGAGCAAACTCGCCTCACTCGATGCCAAGACTAGGCGTTGATGGATCTGGCCTCACTCGATGCCAAGACAAAAGGCGTTGAGGGAGTTCGCCTTACTTGACGCCAAGACAGAAGGCATTGATTGGGCTCTCCTCACTCGATAACTCACTCCACGCCATGGTAGAAGGCATGGAGTGAGCTCGCCTCACTTGATGCTACGGGCCTTGCTCTCATGGGTCTTGGGCTGGGCTTGGCCAGTCTGGCTCATGCCAACCCCACTCGCCGGATATGGGGTTGTACACTGATATCTTCACTAAGCCACTAGATGAAGCCAAGTTCAACACCTTCAAGATTGAATTAGGTATGTTGAACTTAGAATAGCTTCAGATACTCCCCAAGGTATTTTTTTGTATAGGCTTGTTCTTCTTACAGGTGATGCAGATCTAGTGGAAATCAAGAACAAGATGAGAGTTGATGCTCTTATTGAGTGGGAGCAAGTCCAGCATCTGCGGGACTAAAGTCAGCCCTGTATAAAGAGTAAGCTGGCAGTTGCACTACTGGCCTCATCTAATTTGCTAGGGGGAGAACACAAGGGGAGGGAAAGAACTGATGCACCTCCCCTACTATCTGAAGAAGTCTTAAATGGGGAGAGAAGAGAATGATCAAGTTCAAGTAGTATCCAAGGGGAAGAGACAAGCTCAATTATGGGGGAGAGACAAGCTCACAAAAGGATCAAACTCCAACATGGTAGAAAGACAGGTGGAGAAAGTCATTGGGAGAATAAAATGATCAAGATGAGAAGTAAACCTCTCTGGTAACAAACACCCTGCAGTTATCAAGGGGAAGTAGGTAAAATTTCATCTAGGTAAAAATTCATCTCACTAAATTTAATAAGAATTTTTTTACTGCCTATGTGAAGCGTATCTGATTGACTAAGGAAGTTGATCAATAGTTTTGACATCTTCAAAAAGAGGGAGATTGTTGGGTCTATGGATCCCAATGGCCCTGCTTTGATGATGTCAAACAGGTCAATGAGATAGACATAGCTGTATTTGATGTGTGTGTAAGTTCATGTGTGCAGAGAGTCCTTGTGATAATGATTGGACAAGTGGACTCAAGGAAGATGCTTGATAGGCAGAATATTTGCCTAAGTCTACAGGCGTTAAGTGGAGCAATCTCACTCAATGCCAGCTGCATACAGAAAGATAGCTGGACAGAAGAATTTCACAATCCACAGGCATTGAGTGGAGCATGCTCAATCAATGCCAGAGGTAAGGAATTTGTTGGCATGCTAAGAAAATATGCTAAGTCCATAGGCATTAACTTAAGTTAACTAACTCAATGCCATACATCAAAAGGTTGTGAGTCAGGCTAATGTTATAATAGTCTAAGTAGAAAAGAGCAGAAAAGTGGCTAAGTACACATGCATTGAGTGTAGCTCACTCACTCAACGCGATTGCTTCATAATCATTGAGTATAGCTCAGTTAGTCAACGCCACAGGAAAACTGTGAATATTTACTAATTCCACAGGCGCTGAGTGAGGCAAGCTCACTCAATGCCATGTGATATTGCGTTTACTAATTCTCAAAGGAAGTGTTCTTCTTGACACAAAATTTTGGCTAAGTTCAAATGCATTGATTACTTTTACTTTCATCGAGCTGAGCTCTGAGTTCGTCGAGCTGAGCTCTTAGTTCGTCGAACTGAGCCCTGAGTTGGTCGAACTGAGCTTTCACTTTTCATCGAGCTTAGCTCTGAGTTCATCGAATTGAGTTCTAAATTCGTTAAACTGAGCTTTCACTTTTCGTCGAACTTAGTTCTAAGTTCGTCGAACTGAGGATTTCTAGAATACACCTTCTGAAAGTGAAATAAGGCAGAAAACTTTTCCAAGTGGTTTGGCGCTGAGTGAAGGTTGCTCACTCAATGCCTACTAGTTGTAATAATTTTCTAAGTGTTTTGGCGTTGAGTGGTACTTACTCACTGAACGCCTAGGGATAATTTTTGTCTAAGTCTTTTGGCACTGAGTGATGGTCATTCTCTCAATGACTACGCTACTGATGCTTAATTTTGTCTAAGTCCAGATATGGTGATGTCAGCAAAGTCAACAAAGTAAACTTACGTTAAAAATATTGCAGGAATGCTACAGAATTGCGTTAATGGCGTTGCGGCCAGCTTGTTGACCTTTTGGGGAAAAGGAAAGAAATTTTCCACCATTTATGGCGGGGCTCACACACAGAATATAGCCGTTGATCAGCGTGATATAAAAAAGGATAGATTGGTTGATTCAAAAAAAAAGTTCAATTAAAAAATTTAGTAATCGAAAAAACTTCGAGAAGAGAAGAAATTAGGGTTTCTTTTGTATTCGCAATCTTGCGGCTGGACGACATCTTCTTCCTCACTTTCTTACCGAGCCAGAAGAACAAGTTCAAGTCAGAGAACCTAAACGCTAGAAGAGTTAGCTGCTGCAATATTCATTGGCGATAGCAAGATCGGGATTGACTCCTGAAAAAGAAGAAGCAGAGTTTTCTGCAAGTTGCTTCTAGAACAAGTCGTGCTTCAATTGAAGATTTCTTTCTCAACTTGTTATTGTGAAGAAGAAGATAGGGCTGATATTTGCTCAGACAAGAAAGATAGACACAGAGAACTTTCTCTAATGTCTGAGTATTTCATCTATTTTGCATTCTCTGTAAGATCCAATTTGGGATTTGAGGGTAGGATTCTTTAGGGAATCTGAGTGTAGGTATGTGCTATAAAGGCCGTAGTAAGATCTATTGTAGATCTTAGAGTAAGATCCATTCTGGGAATTGAGGGTAGGATTCTTTATGGAATCTGAGTGTAGGACTGTGCTATAAAAGCTGAGGTAAGATCTGTTGTAGATTTGAGAGTAGGATCTAGTTGGAATCTGATTGGTAGGGTTTAGTTCCCGAGTTGCAGGTCTTGGATAAGACTGAGGGGTCCTACGGGATCTTGTTGTAAGCTCTTAATGAGCCGAGGAATTGGTGAAGAGCGTTGTATAACACACTATTAGAAAGGCGGAGAGGGATAGTGGACGTACCCAAGATTGGGGAACCAATATAAAAATATCTGAGTCATCTGTGATTGTTCTTAAAAACACAAATCAATTAATCACTAAGCACATGAAATCAGATATAGGTAAGAGTATTTAAAAAGAAGGCCTAAAATCTATTCACAACCCTCCCCTATAGATATTTAGTTGTAACATCTTATTTCCAGCTAGATCCCTAAGAGTGGTTTTGTCATGACTAAGTCATGACAATACCCTAGGAAGTCCAAAAAGACTAGGTGAACTTAGGTAGGAACGTGAAGGCCACCATGTTCTACAAATAATAAAATTCTAAACATTAGGTTGGGATGATTTTGAAGCTTCACCATGACTCCATGACCCCACCACAACATCCCTAACCCATTAGAGAGTCCATTAGAGCCATATGAATCTATTGGGGTATACCCAAAGTGGTCAAATTGACCTAACTCCACCATAGCCCTAAATTGGGCAAGGTTCCCTAACTAAGGGAAATTATCCTCTAACATGTCCAATTGACCATACCTAGACCTTCTCAAGCCCTAAGGGATTCCAATGGGTCACCAAGGACCCATTGGGGTCAACCAAAGTGGCTAAGTTGACCCAAGTCAACCTTAGCCCTAAAAAGGTCAAAGTGCCCAAACTAAGGGGCAAGTGACCTCCAAGGTTCAAATCCAACCCTACCCATGTCTTCCTAGACATTAAGGGAGTCCAATGGGTCACCAAGGACCCATTGGGGTCCACCCAAAAGGCCATTTTGACCAAAGTCAACTCTAGCCCTAAAGTGGTCAAAGTGACCTAACTAAGGGGCAAGTGACCTCCAAGGTGCCAAGTCAACCCTACCCAACACTACCTAGACATTAAGTGAGCCCAATGGGTCACCAAGGACTCATTGGGGTCAACCAAAAAGGTCAAATTGGCCAAGGTTAACTTTACCTAAGTGTTAGTTCAAGTTGGTTCAAATGAGTTAACTCAAGCTCAAACACAAACCCACTTGGGCTAACCTCATTTTTATTGTACATATGGGTTAGATGGGCTGCCAATAGGCTAGGGAGATGAAAAAATTCATTCATGATGACTAGGAGAGAGAAATCTCCATTTTCCTTTTAATGGAGGAGAGAGAAAGTGAGAAAGAGAAGGCTTTTCATGGTGGGGAAGGTGAATCACACCTCCATTCTTCACCAATTAATTAGTATTCATCTCCCCTATCAGTTTTGAGGAGTTTCCAAATGAATTGGGACCAAAGGGAGGTGAATTTCAAGGGATTTTCTCCATGGCCGAAATTCCCTTTCATGGTCATAAATGGCTTTGAAACCTAGGCTCTTCCCCTCCCCCCATTTGATGACCTTAAAATCTTCCCTATGCAAAGAGCAGAAGTTTCCACCTTTTTGATGGAGAAGTAGAGCCCTCCCACTACACGGTTGTTGCATACACGATGCTCCAAAATACGGCCATGACGCACCACCACCAAACCCGTCGTCAAGCACGGTTGAAGGTCCTCCTCTACTCCTTCTATGGATAGATCTTAGGAATCTTTTAGGATGAGAATCAGGTTCAAATGATCCAGATCGGGTGATGATTTTTCCATTTTTTTCCCAAAAAATGGAGTGGTCGGGTTCGCTGGAAACCACCCCTCCAGCGGCCGTGCCGCTGTCCGGCGATAGCCCCCACCTCAACGAAGGTGGTGGCGGTGGTGGCCGGCCAGGGTGGTGGCCGGCCAGGGAGGTGGCCGGTAAAATGGCTTGGAGAAGCTCCAGGTCGGGTTGATCACATCCCTTGGCTGGAGGAAGAAGATGGCCTGAATGCGTTGGATTTACTTTAAGATCCGTGTTGGATCATTTCTTTTATTTAGTTTTGATTTCTTAATTCTCTGTCCTGTTTACTGGGTTTTCTTAAATTAAATATTAAAAATACCTAGGCCCATCTACAGAAAAGTGGCCAACATAAAAATTGTAGCCCTTGAAGTGTTGTTTAATTTAAAATTTGTTTAAAGCCATTTCGGTAATTTGTTTGACCACAACACCCATTTTGGGGAGGTCTATACATAGGCTTGTTCAGAGATTGGTTTGAGTGCTCCTACCAATCCAGACATCCAAATTATCTAAAATTTTGACTAGGGGTTACTCTCACCTTTACAAACAACATATCCAAAAATGATATTTTTTTGATATTGTTTTCCTATCATTTTTGTAATTATTTAATAAATCATGATTACATTTTTTAAGGGACCTAATGAACTCCAAATGAACCCAAATTTTGGTGAGAGGCTCTTCGGTTCAGTGTAGGCCTCCGTATATATTTTCATCCCATTTAGTATTGTTTACGCTAGGCTTTTAGCAAACCCTAGCCTTGCCCTAAGAAGGGTATTTAGGTCAAAAGCCCCCTTGTGTGTTTAAGTGGCCAAATCACCTCAACAGAGGCTGAAACTTGGGCCACTGATTTGTTATGACATTAGACCCCCTCATATGGATTATTGCGTGGATTAGGGTGGATTTGCACTAGGACCCTAGTTCTAACCAAAAGGTTGAACTTTAGGTGCTTGTGAAGGACATAGGGGTCATGTTCTTTGATGGACTTGGGGAGTAGTCCAAGTTATCCTAGGGTAGTGAAATGCCCTAAGAGAGTTTATGGTGGTATTTAGTCATATGCACCACACATAAATCCCTTAATAAGTATTTAGGACTTTAAACCCTAGAAATTATCTTATGGGTCAAATGACCTTGAATCTTGATGATATTTTTGTATGATTAATTTCATAGTACTCTTAAATTCTCGTATTTATCTTAGGGTGTTTAGAGTTCAGTAGATTATCCTTATAGTAGTAGCTTCCATATTGCCCTTTTTGATGTTAATGTTGAAAATATGATGTATATGTGTTAGAATGGTTTGAAATTCTGGAATAGCTAATCAAATGTCATTTAGTTGCACTAGTAGTTTATTTGGAGTGGTTGAAGCTTTAATTGTAGTACTTCCTTTGTAAAGTAAATTAATGCACCTTACCTTGATAAATAGGAAATAAATATTATAGCTTGCTGAAAAATTGTGATACTTAGTCAAGGAACATGTTAGGGCATATAGAAGCATGGAAAAATTGTTAAATGTTGTTTAATTGAGATTATAAGGGTGTGTCTTCATAAAGTGCTTTATGATTATTTTACTTAGGATAATATTTTACCTAGTTTACTGACTTGGGAGTTTCATAAAACTTAGGGAGTGAAGTTTTATGATCATAATGTAGATCTGTTAATTTTTGAGGAATATTTGGACTAGTATTTTTTGTACTTCCTTCAATACCCCTATTTATATGAATTATTTTTGTTTAAATATTTAGAGATTAACTGATTTATGAAAGTTTATGATATTTCGTATTCACTGATATCTTGTTATTTTACAGTGTTCATAATTTTTTTATGGTCATAACCTAAGTAAATCTAGTACTTCATGTTCAAATCACCCATGTATTAATTTAAAGAAAAATTAATGAATTATCAAGTTTAATTAGAAAATAATAAATTTCTAGATCTAGACTGAATATATCATGGTATACACTCAATAAATATTTTAGGGCTTTTGGATGAAGATTTGGAGTACCTCCCATGATGTATTTCATATAGCTTAGGGTGGTATGCATATATAAAAACTGTAGAAACTGAGATAGGGTGAAGAATGAACTAGGATGTGAGTTTTTCAGGTTGCTGGTTATGATAAAGTATAATGAGTTCATCATCGGGATTTATATTGAAGAATAAAAAGAGGTTGACTAGTGTAGGTGGTGCTCGGGGTCGACGAAACATCGTCTTCCCTATAGAGAGAGGAAGAGTCTTAATACGCTAGGGTTAGATCCAAAGTAATATAAAAGGGATCGGGTAATGAGTAATAACCAATAAAAGTAAGTTCCTTACGAAAGGGAATGATGGGCTTCAGCTACAATCATAGTTCCTAGTGCCCTTTGAGAACCCTTCACCAGGTATGCTGGGGGAAGTCCTGGGCTAACTTAAATCGTAAGAATAAAAAATATTAAGGAGTAACTAGTATAATTAGGATTACACTCACACTCACACTCCACGGTGTTATGGGAGTTAGGTTGGGTCTCCCGAGTGGTAGGCTCGGTGGTTGTGGAAATGGGAAGGATAGCCCGACGAGCCAAAGGCTCGGATGATCATTGTCACAGACATGATAGTCCGGGGAGTTTTGGCTCGGTTTTTGGTTGTGACGGACGAGATAGTCCGGGGGCTCGGTGGATAATACATTAATATTGTATGTGCATAAGATATAAGGTTTTGGGTCTTCGGTATTGGAGAGTCTTTGCACCGATACCAGTACATTGACTCAACGGGTGTGGTTTTACACTTAGCAAAATTAAGTCCGGTGCGCCAGCCGGCAAAAGTACGCAGGAGCACCGCTTAGTGCACAAGCATTGAGGTGTACAATAGGTCTGATTGGTAGTGCTGATAATGGTTTAGAGGTGGGCGAGGCCCAACCCACCACTTCCATTTGCCACTACGGAGGTATCCTGGGAGGTTAGGCTCCAGAAAGGGGGAACTAAAGGTCTGTGTGCACAGAGTCGGGTGGGTGTGTTGCATTTGCGTGACTTACATCATAGCATACTTGAATTGTATAGCATAATCATTGTACATAACCCTTGAAACCTATTATATAAATTGGTATGAGACTTTTTATACAATAGGCCCTACAAAACGACCCCTTAGTTTATAGGCTTGCGTGAGCATGATTATAAGTTATGGTTATTTTCCTATGATAAATATTGCTTGCTTATAAATCGACACCCCATCGTATAAATTGGTATGAGACTTTTTATACGATGAGAGCCTTGCAAAAGATCTTTTAGCTTATAAGTCTATATGGGCATTCATATAAGTAAAGGTTACAAGTTTCATATTTTGCCTTCGTATACTTATGCTTACTCTACATGCTTTTGTTTCTACTACATGTTTAAAAAGAACTGTTATATTAGTTCCGCCGCCACCAGCTATCTTTATTATTCTCCACCTTCATTACCTTTCCTCTCCTTCTCCCTGCTCGGTGCCAAGGAGCCATGGGGGAGGGGTGGGGGATGATAGGACTTAGTATCTTAGACTAAGAGTTTTTGGACCAAATCATTTTAGGGGATCATGAAGCCGAACTTGGAGATGCAGCCCCAAAGGTCAGTGCACGTTGAGATGGGACATTCTAGTACCGGAGTTCAGATAACTGGGACAGTGAGTCCCGTTCGCTAGTAGTTTTTTTAGTTTTGCTTCCGCGATGAGTGATATGTAGTGAGGGCTCTTATGTATCGGGCATGAGCCCTATTTTTTATACTTCTATTATTATTGCTGTGGACTCTCCCTTCGTGGAGATTTATTATATACATATGATTCTGGTGGACTAGTTTTGAGTTCATCCTTACTCTTATACTTTATTCTACACTTCTGCGATCGATATGGCCGGCAGAATCGGCGTTTTGTAATGACAACCATCCCGGGCGTGTTGGTGTCACCGCAAAGCGGCGGTTCTATGCCTAAGACCCCGGTGGATTAAAAAGGAAAAATGGGGTCTTACAAGTGGTATTAGAGGAAACCTCGATCGAAAAATTAGATGTCCACTAACCTTGGGTCACCCCCGCGTGAGCTTATTTTGAGAACAAACTAGCAGCGAAAGCAGTGGTGTACCCATAAGGGAAATCACATGTAAAGGTCCACTTCTTCATTAATTGGAATTCTTCTTTGTAGCCTACGACAAACCCTGCCCCAGTAGGAAGCACCTCCGGCTCGAAGATCTCATTTTATAGTTCTCTAGCCAATGAGTTAGACTCAACCCATTAGGACTCATGACTAACCATGATAACTTATAGTATGCCCTAGACATAAATAGACCTTCGGTATGAACTTGGTTAAGGTAAGGAGATATGCAAAGAGAATAAAGGAGGAGTTTAACACGATAATGGAAACCTATGACATAAACTTAAGTGACCTTACGGTCCATTACTCAAACTGGTAGGACTGCTTTAAGGAGAATTGAGACCAATAATCCATTAGAAAAATGGTAGAAGACATATAGTCTCAACCCTTATACCAGTAATAAGATTACCTAGAGACAACCACCGAGACAAACACCGAGGGTCGGATAGGAATTCAAGTTTGTAAGATACCCATTTCGGACTGGAATATTTTTACCCCGATAAAGTTGTCGTAAATGTGACTCATAAGGTTTAAAGTATGGAGTATATCGACGAGTTTTATGGTGGAACCCTAAGGAGAAGATTGATGCCCTAGGGATTGTGCACCCAGCTAGGATGGATATAATAGGGTAATATCAAAGATACTTAGCCCGAGTTAGGTAGGGTCTTATCTTTTATTTATTGGGGGCTTACCTTTTGTTTATTGGGGACTTGTCCTTTGATTATTGGGGAAATTAGTATTAACTTGGGTTTCCCTAGAACTAATTTAGAGAATGCGGCATAACGAAAATAGTGAGATTGAAGTCGATATAATTCGACGTTATTCGGGCGAAGATAAGATTTTGTAAAAATATGTTTGGAATAATGACCTGTAGCATTACCAAGACAATGACTTGGTGATAAGACGTAATAACAATGAGGATTAACTATGATCACAAAATATTAGATGATGGGTAACAAGATTAAGGATATCTGAGAAGGTAAAATATTTAATCGCTATAATGTATCACCAGAAGTATGGTGTATCTCAAAACATGTATCTCCCCAGAGTGAAGAAAGAGGCACAATTACCATACACTGCCCGAGTTAGAGTAGAAGTTTGAGGGTATAATTAGGGATTTTCATAAACAGGATTCCTCATCCCCATTCCAAGCATAATTATAGAGGGAACATCGAGGATAGACTGGCCGAGGTAGCTGGGGTCACCCCGACTCGGAAGAAAACTCCCGTGGGTATTTTATGAAGTTTGGTAGTAGAAGTCCGTTATCATGGTGTGCTTAAGCTGATCGTGTCGAATCAGGATGGATAGTGTATGTCCAAGGAGAGAAGGTTAGTCCAGGCTTATCTGGACTATCGGCCGACATTCAACAAAGCTCACCACCCTCGTACGGCGGTACATGATTCCACTGTCATGGATCTAGGATGAGTATCCAAAGGCACTCGAGTCAGAATTTATGAAGAACCCAGATACCTGGTTGTGACTAATTCAAGATAGGATGCTGGAGACCCAAAGCAGACTGGCCAAATATTACGATGCGCGTCATTACCAAGTAGAGTCTCAAGATGGAGACTATGATTCCTGAAGATACGTCTGGTGCATGGAGTCTCGTGGGTATGAGGGCGGAAGAGACTCAGTCCATGGAATATGGGGTGTTATAGGATCTGGGAGCGGATCAGCCCATTGGCTTATAGGCTGGAGCTACCGCCAAGGTTAGCAGGTTTTCAAGACGTCTTCCATTTCTCCTCTCTTAGGAAGGCTCTACTATGGCCGGAACAATAGGTTCTTGGTATAGATGGCTCGACAGATTTTGATCAATCGGTAACAAGATGAGCCGGGTAGGATAGATGACACAGCGGTGCGGGTCTTGCTGTGCAAGAAGGTCCCACTAGTCAAGGTCCTGTAGACGAACCGCGAGTAGGAGGAGCATACCTCGGAGCCAACAGATCAAATGCAAAAGAGGTACCCGGATCCCTCCGGGTAAAGTATACATTCAATTTCATGTGGAATGTTACAAGCAGTTTCCCTTAATAGAAACCCCGCAGGCCTAACTTGAATTTCGAGGATGAAATTATAATTTTTGTTTATTTGGATTTGTTACATCCCATTTCTATCTAGACCCCGAAGAGTGGTTTTGTCATGACTAAGTCATGAAAATACCCTAGAAAGTCCAAAAAGACTAGGTGAACATAGGTAGGAAGGTGTAGGTCACCATGGTCTGCAAATAGTAAAATTCTAAACATTAGGTTGGGATGATTTTGGGGCTTCACCATGACTCCATGACCCCACCACAACATCCCTAACCCATTAGAGAGTCCATTAGAGCCATAGGAATCCATTGGGGTCAACCCAAAGTGGTCAAATTGACCTAAGTCCACCATAGCCCTAAATTGGGCAAGGTGCCCTAACTAAGGGCAATTGTCCTCTAACATGCCCAATTGACCATTCCTTGACCTTCCCAAGCCCTAAGGGAGTCCAATGGGTCACCAAGGACCCATTGGGGTCAACCAAAGACGCTAAGTTGACCCAAGTCAACCTTAGCCCTAAAAAGGTCAAAGTGCCCTAACTAAGGGGCAAGTGACCTCCAAGGTGTCAAGCCAACCCTACCCAAGTCTTCCTACACCTTAGGGGAGGCCAATGGGTCACCAAGGACCCATAGGGGTCCACCCAAAAGGTCATTTTTACCAAAGTCAACCCTAACCCTAAAGTGGTAAAAGTGCCCTCACTAAGGGGCAAGTGACCTCCAAGGTGCAAACTCAACCCTACCCAACCCTACATAGACCTTAGGGTAGCCCAATGGGTCACCAAGGACCCATTGGGGTCAACCCAAAAGGTCAAATTGACCTAGGTTAGCTTTACCTGAGTGTCAGTTCAAGTTGGTTCAAATGGGCTAACTCAAGATCAAACCCAAACCCACTTGGGCTAACCTCATTTTTATTGTTCATGTGGGTTATATGGGCTTCCAATAGGTTAGGGAGATGAGAAAATTCGTTCATGATGACTAGGAGAGAGAAAGCTCCATTTGCCCTTTAATGGAAGAGAGAGAAAGTGAGAAAGAGAAGGTCGTTCATGGTGGGGAAGGTGAATCACCCCTCCATTCTTCACCAATTAATTAGTATTCATCTCCCCTATCAGTTTTTAGGAGTTTCCAAATGAATTGGGGCCAAGAGGAGGTGAATTTCAAGGGATTTTCTCCATGGCCGAAATTCCCTTTCATGGCATTAAATGGCTTTGTAGCCTAGGCCCTTCCCCTCACCCCCATTTGATGACCTTAAAAACTTCCCTAGGCAAAGAGCATAAGTTTTGACCTTTTTTATGGAGAAATCGAGCCTTCCCACTGCATGATTGTAACATACACGAAGCTCCAAAATCTGGCCATGGCGCACCACCACCAAACCCGTCGACAAGCACGGTTAAAGGTCCTCCTCTACTCCTTCTTCTATGGATAGATCTTAGGAATCTTTCACGATGAGAATCTGGCTCAAATGAGCCAGATCAGGTGATGATTTTTCCATGGTTTTCTGAAAAAATGGAGTGGTCAGGTTCGCCGGAAACCACCCCTCTGGCAGTCGTGCCGCCGCCCGGCGAGAGCCCCCACCTCAACGAAGGTGGTGGCGGTTGTGGCCGGCCAAGGAGGTGGCTGGGTGGCCAAGAAAATGTCTTTGAAGAAGCTCCAGGTCGGGCTGATCACATCCCTTGGCTGGAGGAAGAAGATGACCAGGATGCGTTGGATTTGCTTTAAGATCCGTGGTTGATCATTCCTTTTATTTAGTTTTGATTTCTGAATTTACTATCCTGTTTACTAGGCTGTGTTATATTAAATATTAAAAATACCTAGGCCCATCTATAGAAAATGTGGCTAACATTAAAATTGTAGCCCTTGAAGTTTAATTTAAGTTAAAATTTGTTTGAACCCATTTGGGTAAGTGGTTTAACCAAAACATCCATTTTAGGGAGGTCTATACATAGGCTTGATTATAGCTTGGTTTGAGTTCTCCAACCAATCCAACAATCCAAATGATATCAAATTTGGACTGGAGGTCACTCTCACCTATGCCAATAACATATCCAAAAATGAGAATTTTTTGATATTGTTTTCCTTTAGTTTTTGTAATTATATAATAAACCATGATTAAATTAATTAAGGGACCTAATGAACTCCAACTGATCCGAAATTGTGGTGAGAGATTCTGGGGTTTAGTGTATGCCTATGTATAAATTTTTATCCCATTTGGTAATGTTTACGCTAGGCCTTTAGCAAACCCTAGCCTTGCCCTAAGAAGGGTATTTAGGTCAAAAGCGCCCTTGTGGGTTTAAGTGGGCAAATCACCTTAACAGAGGCTGAAACTTGGGCCACTGATTTGTTATGACATTAGACCCCCCTCATATGGATTATGGGGTGGATTAGGTTAGATTTTCCCTAGTACCCTAGTTCTAACCCTAAGGTTGAACTTTGGGTGCTTGTGAAGGACATAGGGGTCATGTGCTTAGATGGACTTGGGGAGTAGTCCATGAGATCATAGGGTGGTGAAAAGCCCTTGGAGTGTTTATGGTGGTATTTAGTCATATGCACCCCACATAAACCACTTAATAAGTATTTAGGACTTTAAACCCTAAAAATTATCTTATGGGTCAAATGACCTTGAATCTTGATGACATTTTGGTATGGTTAATTTCATTGTACTATTAACCTCTGGTATTTATCTTAGGGTGTTAGAGATCAGTAGATCATTCTTGTAGTAGTAGCTTCCATATTTCCCTTTTTGATGTTAAAGTTGAAAATATGATATATATGTGTTAGAATGGTTTGAAATTCTGGAATAGCTAATCAAATATCATTTAGTTGCACTAGTAGTTTATTTGGAGTGGTTGAAGCTTTATTTGTAGTACTTCCTTTGTAAAGTAAATTAATGCACCTTGCCTTGATAAATAGGAAATAAATATTATAGCTTGCTGGAAAATTGTCATACTTAGTCAAGGAACATGTTAGGGCATATAGAAGCATGCGAAAATCTTTATATGTTGTTTAATTGAGATTACACGGGTGTGTCTTCATAAAGTGCCTTATAATGATTTTCCTTAGGATAATATTTTACCTGCTTTACCTACTTGGGAGTTTCATGAAACTTAGGTAGTGAAGTTTTATGATCATAATGTAGCTCTGTTAATTTTTGAGGAATTTTTGGACTAGTTGTTTTGGTACTTCCTTCAATACCCCTATTTATATGAATTATTTTGGTTTAAATATTTAGAGGTTAACTGATATATGAAAGTTTATGATATTTAGTATTCACTGATATCATGTTATACTACAGTGTTCATAATTTTTGTATGGTCATACCCTAAGTAAATCTAGTACTTCTTGTTCAAATCACCCATGGATTAATTTCAGGAAAAATTAATTAAGTATCAAGTTTAATTAGAAAATTATAAATTTCTGGATTTAGACTGAATATATTATGGTAGACCCTCAATAAATATTTTAGGGCTTTTGGATGAAGATTTGGAGTACCTCCCATGATGTATATCATATAGCTTAGGGTGGTCTGCATATAGTAAAATTACAAAAACTGAGATATGGTGAAGAATGAACTAGGATGTGAGGGTTTCAGGTTGCTGGTTATGATAAAGTATAATGAGTTCATCATCAGGAATTATAATTAGGAATAAAGAGAGGTTGAATAGTGTAGGTGGTGCTCGGGGTCGACGAAACATTGTCTTTCTAGTAGAGAGAGGAATAGTCTTAATACGCTAAGGTTTGATCCAAAGTAATATAAAAGAGATCGGGTAATGGGTAATAACCATTAAAATTAAGTGGCTTGCGAAAGGGACCGATGGAATTCAACTAGCGTCATAGTTCATTGTGCACTTTGACAACCCTTCATCGGGTATGCCGGGGGAAGTCCTCGGCTAACCTAAACCGTAAGAATAATAAATGATAAAGAGTAACAAGTATAATTAGGATTACACTCACACTCACACTCCCCGGTGTTGTGTGAGTTAGGTTGGGTCTCCCGAGCGGTAGGCTCGGTGGTTGTGTAAATGTGCAGGATAGCCCGCCAAGCCAAAGGCTCGGTTGATAATTGTGACAGACAGGATAGTCCGGGGAGTTTTGGCTCGGTTGTTGGTTGTGACGGACGGGATAGTCCGGGGAGCTTTGAATTGGTGGATAATACATTAATATTGCATGTTCATAAGATATAAGGTGGTTGGTCTTTGGTATTGGAGAGTCGTTGCAACGACACCAGTACGTTGACTCGATGGGTGTAGTTTTACACTTAGCCAAATTAAGTCTGGTGCGCTAGCTGGAAAAAGTACGCAGGAGCTTCGCTTAGTGCAGCAGCGTTGAGGCGTAAAATAGGCCTGACTGGTAGTGTTGATACCAGTTTAGAGGTGAGCGAGTCCCAACCCACCGCTTCCATTTGCCACTACGGAGGTATCATGGGAGGTTAGGCTCCAGAAAGGGGGAACAAAAGGTCTGTGTGCTCAGAGTCGGGTGGGTGTGTTGTATTTGCGTTACTCACATCATAGCATACTTAAATGATATAGTATAATCATTTCATATAACCCTTAACACCTATTATATAAATTGGTATGAGACTTTTTATACAATAGGCCCTAAAAATGACCCCTTAGTTTATAGGCTTGTTTGAGCATGCTTATAAGTTATAGTTATTTTCCTATTATAAATATTGCTTGCCTGTAAACCGACACCCCATCGTATAAATTGGTATGAGACTTTTTATACGATGGGAGCCTTGCACGAGATCCCTTAGCTTATAAGTCTGTATGGGCATTCTTATTATTTATGGTTACATGTTTCATATTTTGCCTTTGTATACTTATGCTTACTCTACATGCTTTTGGTACTACTACATGTTTACAAAGAACTGCTAGATTAGTTCCGCCGCCACCTTCTACCTTTATTATTCTCCACCTTCATTACCTTTCCTCTCCTTCTCCCCGCTCGGTTCCTAGGAGCCATGGGGGAGGGTGAGGTATGATAGGACTTAATCTTTTAGATTAACGGTTTTCGAACCAAATCATTTTAGGCGATCGTGAAGTCGAACTTGGAGATGCAGCCCCGGAGGTCAGTGCACGTGGAGACGGGACATTATAGTACTGGAGTTCAGACAATTGGGAAAGTGAGTCCCCTTCACTAGTAGTTGTTTTAGTTTTGCTTCCGTGATGAGTGATATTGTTGGGTACATTAAAAAATATGTACCATATTTGGAGAAGCCTCATCTTAGTCAATGATATACATCAATTAGTTTTTGATAGATGTTTGAGTTACATTATGCAGGTTCAAGAATTTGAAGAAAATTTTTTAAGTACAAGTGTCGACATATGTGAAGAAGTTGTGCCGACACCCAAGCTAAGTTGACACTTATGAAGAAGTTGTGTCGACACTCAAACTAAGTCGACACCTAAAGAAGAAGCTTTGTTGACACCCAAAATTTGTGTCGACATCTAATATAGGAGCTGTGTCGACACCAAGGAGCTATGTCGACACTAGAAGCAGTTGTGTCGACACACTGGACTTGTGTCGACACACTGGACTTGTGTCGACACATAAACTCTTAAAGTGCTGAGTTGAGATAAAAAAGCAATTGTGTCGACACACAGGACTTGTGTCGACACACACTCAACGCCATCTAGACACACACTCAACGCCATCTATCTGCAGCAGTTATATCGAGACCAGAAGGACTTGTGTCGACACAATGGACTTGTGTCGACACACACTCAAAGCCGTATGACATACACTCAACGCCATCTGTCTGCAACAGTTATGTCGAGAACATGAAGACTTGTGTCGACATACTGGACTTGTGTTGACACTTACAATAGAAGAAATGTCGAGTAGCAGAAGATTGGCTGAGTGACACATTGAATGCTGTGTCGACATCATGAAGACCTGTGTCGACACTTAGCCTATATGTGTCGACACATTTGAAGCAGTTTGTAGAATGGATTGTGCTGAGTTGGAAAGTCTTTGACGAATCAAGTGACTTGACTGATGACTCGATAGCTATCATAACCAACCGGTCTGACACCTCTATCAGAACTGTCAGAAGGTTGTAACAAATCGGAACAACCGGTAATAATTTGGAAACTCTATATAAGATTCAGATCTGTGCCAACAAAGAGGTGATGAACACAACAGAATAAGAAGAATAACAACACTAGAGAATTCTTCAACAAGAACAGGGAAAACCCTTACGAAGGCAGATCTAGAGCTGTCTGCAAGAAAGATTAAGAATTCAATCTAAATTTAAGGAAGAAGCCGACTAAAGATCATCTTCTACATCAAGTGAAGATTTGTTCTATCAAGAAGCTTTGAAAAGCTTAGTCAGGTTGGATCAGAAGGGTCAGTTCATTCAAGAACTGATCAAGAAGGCTACACCAATAGAGAAATCTAGCTGGTGAATTTTCTGTATCTTTATATCATTCAATTTCCTGTAGGATCTATTTTTAGATCTGAGTTGTAAGCTTGAAATTATAAGGGCTGGGGTAGGGCTGAGAGCCTAAGGTGTAGGACTTGTGAAAAGTCTGAGTTGTAAGCCTAGTGATAAAGGCTGAGGTAGGGCTGAGGCCTGAGGTAGGATTCTTGGGAAGAATCTGAGGTAGGACTTGTTTAAGTCTGAGCTGTAAGAACCATTCTGGTTCTGAGTTTTAAGATCTGCGGATCCGAGCCAGTGGAAGGAAGTTAGGCTGAATCAAGTTATCTACTGGATAGGCAAAGGGGGGGAAAGTGGATGTACCCATACCTTGGGGAACTACTATAAATCTGGTGTATGCTGTGCTGTGAATTATGGACTGTGTTTTAAATTATCTGTGTAGAATTTAATCTAGTTGTTTACTAATAAAACTTGTTTAAAAAGTTTAGAACCTATTCACCCCCCCAGGTGTTTAGGCTCTTGAAATCAAGTCTTTCAAGTGGTATCAGAGGGAGGTTCCTCAAAGATTGACCTAACAGTCTGAGTGAATCTCCAAGGCAAATAACAGATATCAAGAATGGTTTCAAATGAGAATCAAAAGAAGTTTGGATTTATGAAACTACCAATCTGTAGGAAAGAATCCTTTGGCATATGGAAGGAAAGGGTCAGGTTGTTTATGGAAGCATCTAATACAAGAATCTATATTACAGTACAGGAAGGCCCCTTCATTCCAATGAAGATATCAGTCCTTGATGCAAATGTTAAAACTAATAAAAGTTATTCTGAGATGACAAAGGATGAAATCATCCTGGCAACTTTAGAAAAAAGGGCACAAAATATCATTGTAAGTGTAATAGATGATGTCACCTTTCAGAATCTGGTACATTATAAAACCCTTAAGGAAATGTGGGACACCCTTATTGTCTACATGGAGGGCACAGAAGAACTCAGAGAGGACAGGAAGCTTATGCTGAATCAGGAGTATGAGAGCTTTAGACAAGCAAAGAAAGACAACATAACTGAATGCTACAAGAAATTCTTTACAATTGTAAATGAGTTGATGACTTATGGAAGAGTCTTCAGCACTTATGAACTGAATGACAAGTTTTTGAGATCTCGGACAAAGGATTGGGACACCAAGATTTGTGCCATCAGAGAGGTGGCAAGGCTGGCAAATACATCTCCTCCCACACTATTTGGAAAGCTTCTTTCATATGAAATGCAGCTTATAGCTAGGAAGTAGGAAGAGAAGAGCAACAGATCTGAACACAAGGAAAAGTCAGTATCCTTCAAGGCTGAAGGCACAATAAAGGGCAAGAGAAAATCCCTTCTCCTCCCAGAACGAGAGCTGAGGCAGAAGAAGGTATTCCTAACAACACCTCATCAGACAGCCACACCCATGATGAGGATTTTGAAGCCTTCACAAGGCAATTCCAAAGATTCATGAAGAAGAAGTGGAGAACCAGACCTTCTACATCCTTTTTCAAGGATGAGTAATACAAGAAAAGGAAGACTCCCAAGGAGGACAGGTATGCTTCTAAATCTAGTAAACAATCTAATTCTAAGATTGTGTACTATTGTTGCAAAAGGCAAGGACATGTCATAGCTGACTGTCCTGACAAAGGAAGGAGTCAAATGACAAGAAGAAACAGTAAGTAAAAGGCAAGAAGGAAAAATCCCTTGTTTCCCAGAAGTAGAAGTGCTGGACAGATTCTTCATCATCTGAATCAGGAGAAGAAGAAGATGCTAAAGCATATGTTGGGCTATTCTCAACTGAAAAAGATTCTAAGGAGTTAGAATTCCTACAAATACTATACTCCATAAATGGAGTGGAAGAATATTACTGTAGAGGGCTGATGGCTCTATCAGATAATGATCAATGCCAGCATCAGGCTGGTCCTAGTAAGGTATACATTTCTCCCTTAGATTCTGATTATTTTACTCGATCAGAATCAGTAGCATCAACTTCCAGAGAAGGGGATGGTTATGATTCTGAGGGGGATGTACATCAACTCATTAGTGAGTATGGTGGGTTGTTGCATGCTCTGAAGAAGAGCAAGTTTCTTATAAAAGAGAAGTCCAAGGATATTGAGTCTCTTAAGCTGGCTGCAGCAGATTCAGCAAAGATGTTCGATCTAAAATTGAATAAGGTTGTCAAACTTAAAAACATTACTGATATTCAGATGGGCACAATCTCTTTCAAGGAGAATCATATCAAGAAACTGGAGGCAAAACTTCAGTAAGAAAGAGAGCTAGTGGCTAAATTCTCCAAGCCAAAATCTATCTTACCCTTAATAGACAATTTCATTTCAAAAAAAAGGGAAGATTGGTGATAGAACTGATTTTAAGATAACCCAAACACCTAGAGGGGGGGTGAATAGGTCCTTTTCTTTTTTATTACTTAAGGCAGAATAATTATTTAGATCTTATATAGAAT
Source organism: Platanthera zijinensis (assembly GCA_039513925.1). Taxonomy (NCBI): domain Eukaryota; kingdom Viridiplantae; phylum Streptophyta; class Magnoliopsida; order Asparagales; family Orchidaceae; genus Platanthera; species Platanthera zijinensis. The sequence continues at coordinate 54,574,912 of CM077091.1, read as the reverse complement.
CTAATTATTCTATAGCAATCACATCAAAGAATCCACAATCACACATACATCACATATTACACACAGGTTTATAGTGGTTCCCCAAGTTCTGGGTACATCCACTTTCCCCCTTCACCTATCAAGAAGTGTGCTAGATTCGGCCTAACTTCTTCCTTCTTCTAAGATCCACAGATCTTACAGCTCAGAACCCTGAAAGGTTCCTACAATATCAAAACCCTAAAAGGTTCCTACAACTCAGAGTTTAACCACACTACTACAGCTAAGGCTAACAGCCCTACCGTCAGCCTTCACACAAGGCCTACAACTCAGAGAAAAAATTCTCCTACACTCGGGCTAAAAAACACTACCACTCAGAGATCTATATCTCCTACACTCAGCCTTTATAATATAGGCTTACAACTCAGATCTATAAAAAGATTCTAAAAAATTTGATAGGTGTTTAGATGGACTCTTACCCTTATTGAGAGAGAAGTGATAAGAGGTTTCTTGATCAGCTTCTCGATAAAACTGATGACTGAAATCAACTTGTTCGAAGCTTTCTTCAAAGCTTCTTGAATCTGAACTCAGTAGGGTTGATCTCCTTTGAAGTTGACTAGCTTCCAGCTTCCTTCTTAGAATCCAGAAATAGGTCTGAATCCTTCTTAGCAGATTAGTTCAAGATCTGCTTCTTAAGAGACTTGTAAATGTCTCTTTCTTTACTTCAACAGTTCGAGATCTCTCTCTCTCTCCAGAACTTCTGAAGTTTCTTCAGAATTCTTGCTTGAATTCTCCTTAGATCTTCTCACGAAAATCTTCTTCAGTGTGTCGAGCACTTTCTTGACCAATGATTAATAGTTGTGATTGTTGTTCACCTTCCACCCGTTGATTTGACAGAATCCATCTATATATATACTTCATCCATGGTAACCGGTTGATCTGGTTTCTAACCAACTTCTGACAAGTCTGACAGCTTCAGTAAACTTGTTGGAATACACAGCTTTCAAGTCTCCAGTAAGTTCTTGAACCTTTGTCTTTGTCAGCAAAGCGTCGAGACTGATTGTCCTCATGTGTCGACACAAGTAGTTTAAGTGTCGATACAAGCTTTGGTGATGTCGACATAACTCCTTTAGTGTCGACACTGCTTCTTGACACGGCATCTGTAGAATGTGTCGATACTGCTTCTTTATGTCGACACAGACACTTCTTTACTTCACAGCAATCAACATTGTTAAAACTCTGCTGAGTGTCGACACAAGTCCTGTGTGTCAACACAGTTGATATAGTCTCAGAATTTATGTGTCGACACTGCCTCCAGGTGTCGACACAGTTGATGTCGACTAATACTTCTGTGTGTCGACACTGCCTCCCGGTGTCGACACAGTCGATGCCGACTAATACTTCTGTGTATCGACAATGCCTCTCGGTGTCGACACAGTTAATGTCGAATACTATTTCTGTGTGTCGACACTGCCTCCCGGTGTCGACACAGTTGATGTCGACTAATATATTCTGTGTGTCGACACAGTTACTTTAGGTGTCGACACAGCTTTTCCAAGGGTCGACAAAGACTTCCTTAAGTGTCGACACATGGACTTAGAAACATTTTCTGCATTTTGGCAAATACTTAACCTGCTAATATAAACTCAAAATAACATCAAATACACCTTGATGTATATCATTAAGCTAAGTGAGGCTTCTTCAAATCAGGTACACATTTTCCCATGTACCCAACAATCGCCCCCTTTTTGGAGAAGTCATAACCCTTTAGTCAATGATATACACCACTTATAATAAACAAATATGATGATGTATATAAATGATAAATGACAGGGAAACGTATAAACAAAACATATAACCAAATCACATCACAGAATAAGAATGCAACTTGAATGAACATGAAACATTGTTTTGTTTAAATTATCCAAAAGTTTCTTAACAACTATTTACATAAATTTCTTTTAAAACTAAAAATTACATTGTTCTTATAAAATTTAGTAAATCTATCCTAAGGCTGATCAGGCTCCCTAATGACTATGCCTTTTCCTTGCTTAATCTAAGCTTGCACAGGAGGTTCTGCATCATCAATAGGCTTCTTCCCTTTCAACTCTGTCGTTTTCTGAACTTCAACCTTAATCCTTTGCCTTTCAAAATAATGAAAAGGCTTAGGAAAGTGCTTGCTAGGCTCCTGAGCATTAGGAGGTAACTTCCCAATCTTAGCCTTTCTTTTATGTTGCACAATGGATTCTTGTCTTGCCTCATACTTCTGACATTCCTGTTCATTATACCACTTTCCTCTTTCATGAACTTTATCTTTCACAGCTTTCTAGGCAGTCAAAAATATATTTCTTGAAGTGGGGCTCCACTGCTCAAAATCAGGCTTTAACTCAGCTTGTTCTCTGAATCTTTTCTTTCAAAGTTGAGCTTCCTGCTGAGCTTTCAAGGCAGCTTCTGACATTTCAACTTTCTCTATTATAACATTTTCATCATCCTGTGGAGGACTGTACATTGTCTGCACCTGTTGTTGAATCATATCAAAATCTGCTGGAGGGTAGATGATCAGAGCAACTTCAGGTTGATCACCTCCAGCATAAGCAGGTTGCACACCAGATTCAACAACATTGTCATCATCACAAAGGGGTGGATATCCCAGAGTGGCTCTTATGCTATTAGATATCCATTTTGCATGATCTGTGCCTGCATTGACTAACACTCACTCCCCCTTTATGGCTTCTCTTACAATGTGATCTCTTAAGTCATCTTTTTTAAATCTTATTTGGCCATAAGAAAATTAACACCATCTTTAAAAAATGATTTTAGCTTAAGAAGCTGGTCAGATATTGTTTTCTGAGAAGAAGTAAGGGCTGTCTTAAATAAATCCAAGGCCTCTTGTAGCTTTTGATTAAATTCCTTTTTCTCCTTAGCCCTTGTTTCAGTCATTGCAGTAATTGTTTTCTTTACTTCAGTGACTATCTCATTATGAGATTCAGTTAGATTATCATTCATCCTAATCTGATTTTCAAGGACATAGCCTTGTTTGACAGCAATATAATCCACTTGAGCTTTGACTGCTGCTTGTTGCTCAGCAAGAAATACTACAACATTGCCCCCTTTATGGAAGCAATCTGTCGTCTCTTTCTTATGAAGATTGACTTCAAATCTAATGGATTTGATATCCTGAGCCAGTTCAGATTGAAGTGACTTATGGCTTTCATCTACATACTTTTTTAGAGCCATTCTCTGCTCATCCAATTTAACTTGCAAAACCACCATTAATGAGCTGTAATCAGCCTCTAGGGCAGGTTGTGAAGTAGTAGTTTGCAAAGTCTTCTTATTGCTTTGGCTTCTTCTCTTAAAAACCATCAATTTTCTTTTCTTGGCACTTGCAATTTCTTCATCCTCTGAAGCAGAGGTACTGGCAATATCTACTCTTTCCTTAGGACAAGGAGGCAGCTCCTTCTCAGTCCTATGCAGCACCCCCTCAATGTTAGCCTGCTCCTTCTTATCTGCTGCTCCCTCTATGTAAGGAAACAATTCTTTCAAAGTGAACTCTTGTTGAGTGTGAACTGGTGATACTGCTTTCTCAGGAGCATCAACAGCTCAAGATGTATCCTCCATGATAGCATCTTGGGCTGGGCTATTGACATGAGATGTCTCAAGGACTGTTTGTGAATTTATTTCCTCTGCCAAGTGAATTGGCTCTTCCCCCTACACCTGTGCAGTAACTATCTCCCCCTGCACTTGTGCAGTCATAGTCAGGTCCTGAGCTTGTACACTAACTAGCTCCCCCTGCACTTGTTCACTAACTGTTTCCTTCTGCACTTATGTAGTCTTAGTAAGGTCCTGTATAGGAGATTTCTCAGTATCCTCTTGTCTCTCTATCTCAGGTATGTCCTTTGATAGGACCCTATCCTATCTAGAAATAATCCTGATGTTTATTCTTCTCATATGATTGATTTTAGAACCAGGAATCTGGTTCATTACTTATGAAATTGCTCCAGCCAAGAATAAGCTCATTATTCTAACTAAATAAGGCTTCTTTATACCTTCCTTGATCTTCTCAAACAGTACTACAGACCAATCTGTGTTGAGTGTAATGATTATCCTTGTCATGAGGCTGAACATATATGCTGAAATCCTATCATGTCCCCCTAGCTTACACAGAATCACCTTTCTAACCACTTCAGATAGAAATTTACCTTGCTGATTCATCCCTTTCCTTGTTATAGTTGTTCCAATCTTCATGGTGGGATCCAATCCACACCATTGTAGTGCTCCCTTGTTCTTGATACTGGTACTTCTTCTTCATCCTGAGTTCTTGGAAGATAAAGAATTTTTCTTAAACTTTTCATGGTCACTTTTACTCTTGCTCCATGAACTGTTGATCTAATCTTAAGTCCTGTTGAGCCTATTGCAGCCGCGCCATAAAACTCAAGAATCTCCTTCTTTCATATCTTAGTTGGTTCGGATACTAGAAACTCCAAACCACTATCAGTAATTAGGGAATTTACTCCTTTAATCTCTAAGTCAGCATCATCAAAGGCATGGAGAACCAATTCATATCCTTCGTTAATGTTATCTTCAACCTTTGGAGCCATTGGGATGGTGAGAAAACTTGGATTGAGAGAAGAGAGTTTGTCGACACAAAGGTTTAGTCTCGAAAATCTAGAGAGCGTGTCGACAGAATATGTTCTTGACCTATTTATACCCTTCTAAACAAAGAAGGTCAAAAGGCTGGCAAAAATTGTCTAAAAGTGTTGACACTGTTGAAATGTGTCGACACATACTTCTATTGTCTCAACAACGGCGTTGACTACTATGTGTCGACACCAATTGATGATATTTCGACACTAGACATACTTAGTAGTTCATCAGAAATTCTGTGTCGACTCTTACTGCAAGTGTCGACACAATTTCTGGATGTGTCGACACCATTACTTTTGTTGTGTCGACACCACTAACTGAAGTGTCAACACCACTTCTCTGGATGTGTTGACACAGATATACTGAAGTGTCCACAATACTTCTCTGAATGTGTCGACACAGATTTAATTAGCCAAATTTGTTAGTCTAATCTATGTTCAACATTCCTAATTTAATTTTAAATTTATTGAATTTAGTTTCATCAAAAGGCTTAGTAAATACATCTGCAATTTGATAATCTGTTTTGACAAATTCTAGTGAGATGTACTCTTTCTCTACATGTTCTCTAAGAAAATGGTATCTTATTTCTATATGCTTAGTCCTACTATGTGAAACAGGATTATTAGCAATAGAGATAGCACTAGTAGAATCACAAAACAAAGGTGTTCTACTTACCTGAATACCATAGTATTCTAGCTGGTGCTTAATCCATAACAACTGTGCACAGCAACTTCCTGCTGCCATATATTCAGACTCAGCTGTGGAAATTGCCACACTAGTCTATTTCTTACTTATCCAAGACACCAATCTTCCTCCTAGAAATTGATAGGTGCCTGTTGTGCTTTTTCTTTCTTCTTTGCAACCTGCAAAGTCTGCATTTGAATAGCCTGTCAGTAGAAAATCTCCATTCCTAGGGTACCAAAGGCCAAGATTAGGTATGCCCTTTAAATATCTCAAAATCCTTTTTACTGCAGTGTAATGAGATTCTTTAGGTCTTGATTGGTACCTAGCACAGACACATGTTGCATACATAATGTCTGGTCTACTAGTAGAAAGATATAGAAGAGAGCCAATTATTCCTCTATACAAAGACTCATCTACAGGTTTACCTGCATCATCTTTGCATATAGGCATACTTGTTCCCATAGGAGTTCTCATGGTGGAGGATGATTCCATACCATATTTCTTAATTAACTCCTTGGAGAACTTAGACTGGAATATGGACAAGCCATCATCAGTCTGTCGTACTTGAAGGCCCAAGAAGAACTTAAGTTCCCCCATGCTGCTCATCTCAAACTTCCCTTGCATAAGTTTAGCAAACTTCTTGCAAAGGTTGTTTTCTGTAGACTCAAATATTATGTCATCTACATAAATCTGGACTAAGATTATCTTACCTTTGGATTCCCTTAGGAATAGAGTTTTGTCTATTTTCCCCCTTGAGAATTTGTTCTCAAAAAGGAAAGTAGACAGGGTTTCATACCAAGCCCTTGGGGCTTGCTTTAACCCATATAAAGCTTTCCTAAGTCTATAAACATAATCAATTTTAAGAGAATCAACAAAACCTAAGGGCTGCTCTACATAGACTTCTTCTTTTATATTTTGATTTAAGAATGCTGATTTTACATCCATTTGGAATACCTTGAAGCCTTGATATGCTGCATAGGCAAAGAACATCCTAATTGCTTCAAGTCTTGCTACTGGGGCAAAAGTTTGATCAAAGTTAATACCCTCTTCCTGTCTGTATCCTTTTGCAACAAGTCTTGCTTTGTTCTTTACAATGATCACATTCTCATCCAGTTTGTTCCTAATGATCCACTTTATTCCAATGATGTTGTGGTCTTTTGGTTTAGGAACTAACTTCTAGACCTTGCACCTTCTGAACTGATTCAGCTCCTCTTGCATGACATCAATCCAATGTGGGTCTAGAATAACTTCTTCAAATTTCTTTGGCTCCAGTTGAGATAGGAAGCTTGAGCAAAGCACTATGTTCAAGTTCCTACTTCTGGTTTGCACTCCATGTCTTATATCACAAATTATCTGATTTGCTGGATGATCCTTTAATTATCTAACAGCTACAGGTAGACTATCTTTTGGTTGAACACCTCCAGTCTCTTCAATATGATGCACCTCTTGGTGTACATCTGCATCTAGAGAGTCATGTACTCCCCCTGGATAGTAGCCACCATTTTCAACTCCCTGATCTTCAGTAGTTTCTTGTGTAATGGTAAGCTTGTCCATTTTCTCATTAATACCTGTAGAACTGCATGAGCTACAAAGCAACTCACTATTAATCAGTCTTGTTTTATCAAAGACAATATGTACAGACTCTTCTACAACTTGAGTAATCAAGTTGTAGACTCTATAAGTCTTACTATTGTTGTTGTACCCAACAAATATCCCATCTTGGGATTTGGCAGCAAACTTAGTTAGATAAGACTTGCCATTGTTAAGGACATAGCATTTGCAACCAAAGATCCTAAAATAGGATAAGTTTGGTTTTATACCCTTCATGATCTCATAGGGAGTCTTTTTGTTGATTTTGGTGATAGATGCCCAATTGATCACATGACAAGCAGTGTTTACTGCCTCAACCCAGAAATATTCTAGGAGAGAAGTGTCACTCAATAGAGTTCTACCAGCCTCAATCAATGTTGTATTCTTCCTTTCAGCAATACCATTTTGCTGTGGTGTTCTAGGTGAGGAGAATTCTTGAGAAATCCCAAATTCTTCACACACTCTTGTCATACTTTCAGATTGAAATTTAGTGCCATGGTCACTTCTGATTTTGACCACTGTACTGTCAAATTAATTCTGAATTTGTTTGACAAAACTATATAAAACACTTGGGGTTTCTTATTTTTGTCTCAGAAAGAACACCTAGGAATATCTAGAATAGTCATCTACCACAACAAAAGTGTAGACCTTCCTACCTAGACTATGAACTGACATAGGACCAAAAATATCCATATGTAAGAGGTATAGACACCTCACTGAATCCTTGTTTTCAAGGCTATGAAAGGAGGATTTTTTCTGCTTGCCTTTTTGACAAGCTGAGCATATCCCATCCTTTATACACTTAACTTTTGGACCATTCCTTACTAACTCTTTGCTAAAGAGTTGGCCAATTGTTTTGTAGTTATGATGGGCCAGCCTCTTGTGCCATTTGACATAATGAGAGGCTCAAGAATCAGCTATAAGACAAATAGGAGAAACATTGTTCTCACACTCAAAATTAAGACAGTACACATTTCTTTTTCCATATCCTGTCAAAATGATCTTTTGATCACTTGATCTTTTGATATGATATCCATTCTTAATAAATGAAATGTCATATCCTAAATCACTCAGCTGACTTATGCTTATAAGGTTGTGTTTCAAACCCTTCACATAGGCCACTTGAGTGATATTAATCTTGTTATTAGAAATTTTACCAAACCCTTTGATGATTCCCTTTTCAGGACCACCAAAGATTACTTTAGACCCATTTATGATAGGTAAGTACTCCTTCAGCAACCCCTTTGTTCCAGTCATGTGCCTGGAACATCCACTGTCCAAGTACCATATAGGGGCATGGTAACTTGGACTCACCTTCACTAAAGAATTACCTCTCCTTAGAACCCAAGTAAGTCTTGGGTCCTTGGTTCAAGTTTGCTTCAAACTTCACAAATCTACCTACAGCTCTTCTAACAGGTAGACTGTTGTTCTTCCTAACCCTAGTATTGTTCCAGCAATCTATGGCATAATGACCTGTCTTGCCACAGCACCAGCATTCATACTTGTTGTATCTATTTTTAGATACATTTTTGACAGTCTGGTTGAAAGCAAACCTTTTGTATTGTGCTGGTACTGCTGCCGCTACACCCACTATTTTCTTAGGAACATGAGGTTTATGGACATGGGCTGCCTTATTGACATAACCACCCTTGTCATTCAGAACTTCAGTCTTACTATGACCATGAGTATTCTCAAAGTCATACTTTTTAGAAGACACTTGTACCTTTCTAAAAACTATATGGACTTTAAAATTCAGTGGCTGGACTGAGGCTTTGCCCTTTCTCTTGAATTGGACAGCCCTGGTGTTACCTTTAAAGCCTATTCCATCCTTACCCTTTTGAGCCACAAACTCATCTATTAAGGGTAAAACTTATTTTGGCTTGGAATAACTAGCCACCAAATCTTTTTCATTTTGATGTATGGCTTCCAGACTTTAATCAGATCATTTTTATATGTGATTGTGCCCATCTGAATAACAGTTATAGTTTTCAGTTTGGCAATCTCATTCAATTTTTGATCCAATTCTTTCTCAAAGTCAGATGCAGTCATCTAAAGATCTATAATTTCCTTAGCCTGAGTTTTGGCCAGGTTCTTGCTTTTCTTTAGTGCCTGCAACAAGTCCACATATTCATCTATCAGCTAATGAATATCACCTTCAGACTCAGACCCTTCCACATCACTTGATGCAGATGTAGCTGACTCTGTGCCAGTACTACAATCTAAATTTCTAGAAAAACACTGTACCTTACTAGGACCAGGCTGATCCTAGCACTTGTCTTCTTCGAATACAGCCATCAGTCCCATGCACTGATGGTCTTCTTGTTCATAGATAGATTTTAGCAGTTGCATAAACTCATCTTCTTCATCTGCTACATATAGACCAATGTATGCCTCAGCTTCAGATTCAGACTCTGAAGATGATTGGTCTGTCAAGCTCTTTTCCTTCTTATCAACAAAGGATTTCTCCTTCTTGCTCTTTTGTTGAGTCTTCCTTTTATCAGCAGACTCCTTTCTTTTGTTTGGACACTAAGCCACAACATGTCCAAGCCTATTACAGTAGTAGGAAACTATCTTTGATGTTGTAGATTTGCTAGGCTTAGACCTGCTCCTGTCCTTCCTTGATGACTTCCTCTTCTGATAAAAGTCATCCATAGGCTGAGATGTGGAGGGCCTTGACTTCCACTGCTTCTTCTTCAGGAATCTCTAAAACTGCCTTGTAAAGGCAGCAAAGTCTTTGGGTCTGTTTGGGACAGCTCTGGCGGATTGAAAAGCTGCTGTTCGGATAGAGCTGTTTTAAAATAGATCTCTGGGGAGCAGTTTTGAAAAGCTGCAGACTGTTTGGGTGTTCTGTGCAAAAGTGCGCTTGGAATCGCCGGAGGAAGGACGCAGGGGGCTCGTAATCGCCGGAGGAAAGCCGTCTGGGGCTCGGAATCGCCGGAGGAAGGCCGTCCGACCTCTGAGCATGTTCCAACTGAAGAAACCATTAGATTTCCAAAACATGTGAGAGAGAAAGCTATTTTGCGGGAGCAGAAGCTGGGGGCGGAGAGATTTCTGAAAAGCTGCAAAATAGCTCCAGATTTTTGAAAATCTCTTCACAGAGAGCTGTCCCAAACAGACTGAAAGCAGCTCTGGCGGCTGGAATAGAGATTTTCCAGCCGCCAGAGCTGCGCCAAACAGACCCTTTTTCTAAATCACTACTGTCTGAACATTGGTTATCTGAATTATCTGAAGTAATTTCAGCAACTATCTCAGGAGGTTATGGAGACATCCTCCTATTCTTCCTAGTGGCTTCCACCTTGAGTGCCACAGACTTTTCTCTATGCTCCCCTTTTGCACTTTTCTCTTCCTCTTTCCTAGCCATCAGCTGCATCTCATATGACAGCAGTTTTCTAAACAAAGTTGGAGGAGAGATATCTTCAAGTTTTGCCACTTTCGTAATGGTACAGATCTTAGTGTCCCAATCCTTTGTCAAGGATCTTAGAAATTTATCATTCAGTTCATATGTACTGAAGATCCTTCCATAGGACATCAGCTCATTTACTATTCTATAAAACTTCTTATAACACTCAGTTATACCATCTGACTTTCCTTATCTGAAACTCTCATATTCCTGGTTCAACATAGATTTTCTATCTTGTCTGACTTCTTCAGAACCCTCCATGTAGACTATCAAAGTGTCCCACATTTCCTTGGAGGTCTTGCAGTGAATCAAATTTGGAAAGGTTGAATCATCTATGGCACTTACTATGATATTTTGGGCTAATTTATCCATAGTTGCCATGATGATCTCATCCTTAGTCATCTCAGTAAAATCTTTGGGAGTTCTTTGATTTGCATCTAGAACTGACACCTTCATTGGAACATAAGGACCTTCCATTACTGTAATGTAGATCCTTGGATCAGAAGCCTCCATGAAAAGCCTGACCCTTTCTTTCAATATTCCAAATATCTCTTTCCTGCATATGGGTAATTTCATAGAACCTTGTTCCTTATGATTTTCTCCTGAACCCATTTTCTTGATCTTGATTCTGCCTTATGGATCTTACTCAGACTTCTAAGTCCTTCTTTGAGTAACCTCTCTCTGATACCACTTGATAGAATTGATTTCAAGATAACCCAAACACTAAGAGGGGGTGAATAGGTTCTTTTCTTTTTTATTACTTAAGGCAGAATAATTATTCAGATCTTATATAGAATCTAATAATTCTATAGCAATCACAGCACAGAATCCACAATCACACATACATCATAGATTTCACACAGGTTTATAGTGGTTCCCCAAGGTCTGGGTACATCCACTTTCCTCCTTCACCTATCTAGCAGTGAGCTGGATTCGGCCTAACTTCTTCCTTCTTCTCAGATCCACAGATCTTACAGCTCAAAACCCTGAAAGGTTCCTACAATCTCAGAACCCTATAAGGTTCCTACAACTAAGAGTGTAATAACTCTCCTACAGCTCAGGCTAACAGCCCTACCTCAGCCTTCACACAAGGCCTACAACTCAGAGAAAAAATTCTCCTACACTCAGGCTCAAAAGCACTACCACTCAGAGATCTATATCTCCTACACTCATCCTTTATAATATAGGCTTACAACTCAGATCTATAAAAATATCCTACAAAATTTGATATGTGTTTAGATGGACTCTTACCCTTGTTGAGAGAGAAGGGATAAGAGGTTTATTGATCAGCTTCTTGTTAAAACTGATGACTGAAATCAACTTGTTCTTAGGTTTCTTCAAAGCTTCTTGAATCTGAACTCAGTAGGGGTTATCTCCTTTGAAGTTGACTAGCTTCCAACTTCCTTCTTAGAATCCAGAAATATGTCTGAATCCTTCTTAGCAGATTAGTTCAAGATCTGCTTCTTAAGAGACTTGTAAATGTCTCCTTCTTTACTTCAAAAGTTGGAGATCTCTCTCTCTCCAGAACTTCTGAAGTTTCTTCAGAATTCTTGCTTGAATTCTCCTTAGATCTTCTCACGAAAATCTTCTTCAGTGTGACGAGCACTTTCTTGATCAATGATCAATAGTTTGATTATTGTTCACCTTCCACCCGTTGATTTGATAGAATTCATTTATATATAGACTTCATCCATGGTAACCGGCTGACCCGGTTTCTAACCAAGTTCTGACAAGTCTGACAGCTTCAGTAAACTTGTTGGAATACACAACTATCAAGTCTCCAGTAAGTTCTTGAACCTTTATCTTTGTAAGCAAAGCGTCGAGACTGATTTTCATCATGTGTCGACATAAGTAGTTTAAGTGTCGACACAAGCTTTGGTGATGTCGATATAACTCCTTTGGTGTTGACACTGCTTCTTGACACTGCATCTGTAGAATATGTCGACACTGCTTCTTTATGTCGACATAGACACTTCTTTACTTCACAACAATCAGCATTGTTGAAACTCTGCTGAGTGTCGACACAAGTCTTGTGTGTCGACACAATTGATATAGTCTCAGAATTTGTGTGTCTACACTGCCTCAAGGTGTTGACACAGTTGATGTCGAATAATACTTCTATGTGTCGACAATGCCTCCCGGTATCGACACAGTCGATGTCAACTAATACTTCTGTGTGTCGACACTGCCTCCCGGTGTCGACACAGTTGATGTCGACTACTATTTCTATGTGTCGACATTGCCTCCCGGTGTCGACACAGTTGATGTTGACTATCAAATAATGTGTATCGACACATTTGCTTCAGGTGTCGACACAGCTTTTCTAAGTGCCGACACAGACTTCCTTAAGTGTCGACACATGGACTTAGAATCTTTTTCTGCATTTTGGCAAATACTTAGCCTGCACATATAAACTCAAAATAACATCAAATACACCTTGATGTATATTATTGAGCTAAGTGAGGCTTCTTCAAATCAGGTACACATTTTCCCATGTACCCAACAACTGGTCTTGGTTTTAAGGGAAGAACTAGGGCCACCAATTCACATAGAAAAGGTAAGGCCCCAGTTCAGCCTCTTGCTACAAAACCCCCTATCTTGTTTAAGAAGGTGATGAATCCTACAAACAGGTATGATCATGAAACTACTCATGGTCACTGTGAGTATGGAAATCTCATGGGATAAGGTGCAAATGCCAATAGGCAACTCTATAGGCATGCCCATCATGTACAAGTAAAATTCTTGAAGTTTGCTGCTCCAACACCACCACTTAACAAGACACCTGACAACAAAGTAGCAAAGTCTGTACCTAAGAGAAGGTATAATTGATTTGATTGTTGGTGTTATGCTAAGGTGGGCCACTTTGCCATGGATTGCTGGTTTAACATAAGTGTTAAAATCAAGAGTAGTTTTCCTGTTAGAACAGTTGTATGATTATAAACTAACGAAGACCTAGGATCCAATAGCTAATTGGGTTCTAAGGGTAAGCGATTCTTTATTTTATGTAGGTGAATTCAAGTGACCATACCCCTATATTGTACTTGGATAGTGGTTGTTCCTGACACATGACTGGAGCAAGAAGAATGTTGAGGGACTATGTACCCATAGAAAAAGGAGTCATCAAAGGATTTGGTAACATCTCTTGTGACTCAATTACTATCACTAAAGTGTCTTATGTGAAGGGTCTGAAACATAACCTGATTAGCATAAGTCAGCTTAGTGATCTTGGTTATCACATCTCCTTTCACAAAGGGGAGTGCCAAATTAAGAGGTCAAGTGATCAAGAGATAATTTTGACTGGCACTAGGAAAGGAAATGTCTATTGTCTTAACCAAGATTGTGAGTTGAACAACTCACCTATTTGCCTAGTTGCAGATGAGAAAGCTTCACTATGTGTCAAATGGCACAAAAGGCTAGCTCATCTGAACTATAAGTCCATAGGATTGCTGTTTAGCATGGGTTTGGTGAGGAATGGTCCTCAAGTCAAGTGCATTAAAGAGGGAGTTTGTTCAGCTTGCCAAAAGGGCAAACAGACCAAGTCCTCTTTTCCTAAACTAGATATCAAAGATTTATTGAGATGATTATATCTCTCGCATATGGATTTGTTTGGTCCTGTGCTAGTTCACAGTCTTGGTAGGAAAGTAAATACACTAGTGGTTGTGGATGACTATTCTAGATACACTTGGGTGTTCTTCTTGAGGAAGAAATCTGAAACTCCTAGTGTTTTCCAGACTTTTGTTAGACAAGTTCAGAATGAATTTAACAATTTAGTGGTCAAAATTAGAAGTGACCATGGAACTGAATTTCAGTCTGAATGTATGACAAAACTCTGTGAAGAACTTGGGATACATCAGGAGTTCTCCTCACCTAGAACACCTCTAGAAAATGGAATTACTGAAAGAAAGAAAAGAACTCTCATTAAGGCTGGTAGAACTGTACTCAGTGATACTACTCTTCCAGAATATTTCTGGGCTGAGGCAGTAAACAATGCTTGTCATGTTCTCAATAGAGCATCCATAAATAAGAAACTTAAGTTGACTCCCTATCATATTTTGAAGGGCAGAAAACCAAACATTTCTTATTTCAGAATCTTAGGTAGCAAGTGTTATGTCCTAGTTAATAGTAAACACTACCAAACAAAGTTTGCTGACAAATCTCTAGAAGGATTATTTTTTGGGTACAATAATAATAGTAGGGCATACAGTGCCTACAACTTAACTACTCAAGTTACAGAATAGACAGTCCATGTTGTTTTTGATGAGTCTAGATTGATTAACAATGAATTGTCTAGTTCTTTAGTTAGTTCTACATGTATAAAAGACAGGCTGGACAAGTTGACCATCAATGAAGAAGTTCCTGCCAGGCTAGATGCAGAAAAAGATGTCAGCTATCCAGCGGGAGAACAAGTCCCACTGGATGAAGAAGACAATGTGGGGCATCAAGTTGAGGAAACTAAAGAAAGCCATGATGCTGCCAGATTTCCTCCAGCTAGAAGACATCTTAAGGATCATCCAGCTCACCAAATCATTGGTGATGCAAGTCAAGGGGTTCTAACTAGGAGCAAGAGTATGAACACAGTTCTATGTTCTAGCTTCCTGTCTCAAATAAAACCCAGGAAGATTGAAGAAGCAATGCAAGACTCCAACTGGATTGATGATATACAAGAAGAGCTCAGTAAGTTCAGAAGATGTAAAGTCTGGGAACTGGTGCCTAAACCTAAGGATCAAAACATAACAGGAACTAAGTTGATCTATAGGAACAAGCTTGATGAGAATGGCACCATAGTCATGAACATGGCCAGACTGGTAGCTAAAGGCTACAAGCAAGAGGAAGGTATTGACTTTGATAGAACCTTTGCTCCAGTGGCAAGGCTGGAGGCTATAAGGCTATTTTTAGCCTATGGAGCCTATCAAGGGTTCAAGGTATACCAGATGGATGTGAAATCAGCATTTCTGAATGGGGATTTAAAAGAGGAAGTCTATGTTGAACAACCCTCAGGTTTTATAGATTCTCACTTTCCTGATTATGTATATAGACTTAGGAAAGCTCTATATGGTTTGAAACAAGCTCCAAGGGCTTGGTATGAGACCTTGTCTGCTTTTCTTATTGAGAATAAATTCTCTAGAGGAAAAAATCAACAAAACTCTATTCTATAGGGAATCTAAAGGCAAGATAATACTAGTCCATATATATGTGGATGACATTATCTTTGGTTCTACTGAACACAACCTTTGTAGAAAGTTTGCCAAACTTATGCGAGGGAAGTTTGAGATGAGCAGTATGGGTGAGCTGAAGTTCTTCATGGGAATTCAAGTTAGACAGACTGAAAGTGGTTTGTCCATATCTCAGTCTAAGTTCACCAAGGAGTTGATTAAGAAGTATGGTATGGACTCAGCTTCTACCATGAAAACTCCAATGGGAACAAGTATGCCTATAGGCAAAGATGAGGCAGGGAAACCTGTTGATTAGTCTTTATATAGAGGGATAATTGGATCTCTACTTTACTTGACGGCTACTAGACCTGACATCATGTATACAATATGTGTCTGTGCTAGGTACAAAGCTTGCCCAAAGGAATCTCATTATACTGCAGTTAAGAGAATATTGAGATATCTAAAGGGCACACCTAATCTAGGCCTTTGCAACCCTAAGAATAGAGATTTCATTCTAACTGGTTTCTCAGATGCAGACTTTGCTGGATGCAAAGAAGACATGAAGAGTACTACAGGAACTTGTCAATTCCTTGGTGGGAGGCTGGTGTCATGGAGCAGCAAGAAGCAAACCAGTGTAGCTATATCAACAGCTGAATCAGAATATATAGCTGCAGGTAGTTGCTGTGCACAATTGATGTTAAAAAAACATCAACTTGAAGACTATGACATCCAGGTAAGTAGAATTCCACTATTTTGTGATTCTACTAGTGCTATTTCTATTGCTAATAATCCTGTATAACACAGTAGAACAAAGCATATTGAACTTAAGTTTCATTTCATCAGAGAACATGTAGAGAAGGGAAATATTAGCCTAGAGTTTGTGAGAACAGTTAATCAAATAGCTTATATTTTTACAAAATATCTGGATGAAACTAAAATAGATTATTTTAAAATTGAATTACGTATGTTAAACCTAGAATAAGTTAGGACAAGCTTCCTTAAGTAGCATATGTAAGAACAAAATTTCTCTGGAAATTTGTCTAAGTACAAAGTTTGTGTCGACACAAGCAAGTTAGAGTGCTATAGGGAGGAGATAGCTGCACTGAAAAGTGAACTATCCAAGGCCAAGCAGTTTGAAGAATCCCTTAATGGGAGAAGAATCAGACTGATGGACATTACAAGCACAGTGAACTCAAGATTCAACAGTACACTTGGCTTGGGTGCTTCATCCAGCCAACCTATAGTACTAACAACCCCAATTAAATTTATTTCTGATACTTATCGAGTCAACGTATCGACGTCAGTGCGAACGACCGTCTAATACTTAAGACCCACCCCCTTTATGCAAATGCATTTATGATAGTTATAAATCTCTGAGCCATCGGCTCCCCTGGCTAACCCGTCCATCACTATAACCTTCCGAGCCACCGCTCATGAGTCTAAACCAAACCAGCCTCCTTTGGATACGGGGTGAGTGAAAATTAAGTACTTATAATTAATCTTGCACTATCATTTTAGCCTTATAGTTTAGGGTTAACCTTGGACTGCCTAGGGCATTCCCTGTGGAGGGCTCTCGAGGGCACTAGGAACTACGATGGGATGAAGCCCAAAGCTCCCTTTCACAAGGTACTTATTATTGTTGGTATCTAACCATGTCCTAAACTCTCTTAGCATTACACTTGAACTAACTCTAACTATATTTAGCCTCTTTCTCCTGGGAAAGACGATCCACCGTTAGTCCCGAGCACAGCCGTTCCCCTAGTCAACCAGGCTCTCACAACCTGCCTTCCCTTGGCAACCTTATTCATTCTCACCCAGATCAGGTACACCAACTACCCCATACTAAGGTTCACATATTTCCCTAATTCTACGATTTTGCTGCGTGTATACCTAATGGACTATATGGTGTGCAAGGATGGTGACCCCTCCAAATACTCATCCAAAATACCTAAGATTATTACTGGGTGTCAATAATGGTATTTTAAAATTAAATCCATAAGATAATATTTTTCCTAACTTAATTGGCATTTATTTAATTTTCTACAAAATCAGGTCAACTGTGCTTTTGAACACCAAGTACAATTTTCTGATATGATATGGTATTAACAAAACTATGACAAGTGTATATCATCAAAATAACAGTAAATACTGGAATTCATAATTTTCCAAAAAGGCTTTGACCTCCAAACAAATTATTAATTAATTATCCACAAGCATAGGATAAAGTAGGAAGTATTAGAATTAATCATCCAAAAATTATGACAAAATTACCAAATGTTAAAAGTGACATGAAAAGTATTCTAAACAAAAAGAATAATTTTCTAAGTCCATTTGGTCACATAAACAAATTAATTAAAGATATTCAACATAGGGCACTTTGTGAATGATCCTAAATGAAATATCTTCCAATAATTTTATAAAAATTCACAGAACATTATAATGCCTAAGATATCCTCTGACCAAGTTTAATAATTTTTCAGTGGATATTTAACTCATAATTAATTTTCTTACAATTAGGGTAAACATTGAGGTTGTGAATAAAGTACCAAATATATCAATCCAAAATTCATAACAAAATTATCAGAGATCAATAAGATCAATATAAGCTCACAGTCAAGGTTTCATGAGCATCCAAGATTATATATACATGAAATATCGTCTTGAAATAAAGTGCCCTAATTAATATTTAAATTGTTCAGAGTGGATAAATGTTCCTAAAAATTACAGTAAAATTATCTAGGGCTTATTACCACCCTATGAAGTAGTCTACCAATATTCAAGTAAATCCAAGGACATATGACCCCATGTGCTTCTCAATACTCAAAGGGTAACCCTAGGGATTGTACTAGGGTTTATTGGCATATCCATCCCAAACCACCCAAAACCACTTGTGAGGGGGTTATATGTGACTACAAGTTAGTGGCCAAAGTTTTACCACATTTGGATGAGGAATGGTCACTCACTCCACCTAGTGCACTTTTGACCTAATTTTCCCCTCATGAGACTAGACTTTGGTCACACAAATACCTATTCAAATCAACCCCAAATGGGATAAGATTTTTATTAGTGTCATATCATGACACTAAGAACCATCCACCAATATTTTTCGGGATTATGAGGTCATTAGGCCCACTAATTAAATCATACATGGTTAATTAAATTTTTACAAAAACTATAGAAAAATGTTTTCCAAAAATTCCCAGTTTTGAATATATTACAGGTATGGTAAGACTGACACCCAGTCCAAATTTCAAGTCATTTGGACAAGTGCTTTAGTGGGGGCACTCAATTTATTCTCTGACTAGCCCTATGTATAGACTGCACCATTTTGAGTGTTGTTGTAAGACCACTGACCCAAATGAGTTAAAATCAATTTTAAAATAAAGTAGAGCTCAAGGGATACAACTTTTATGTTGATCGTTTTGCCAGAAAACGCTTCTAGGTTTATAAACAATTAAATCTATCTGCTGCACAATATGTGACATAATCACTATATCAAATTAGTATTTAATCTATAGTATCGAATCTTATTTAGCACGAATCTTAAAGCCCAATGGATGAAATCCATTCATCTTCCTTCTCTAGCCGACAGCCCCGATCAGCCCGACCTGGAACAACTTCCAACTCATTTTGCCGGCAATCCAGTCCCCTCCCCGGCCGACCACCACTAACACCACCTCCATTGAGGTAGTGGCTATCGCCGGAGGGCAGTACGACCGTCGGAGTGGTGATTTCCGAAAAACCCACAAGGTGTAAAAAACCATGAAAATTCAGAAATTTTGCTCACCCAATCAGACTCAATGGAACCCGATTTCTCTCTTAATTGATCTAGGATTCTAGCACAAGGGGAGAGGAGGAGAAGCAGACCTTCTATGGTGGCTGAAACCTTTCCGATCACCGTGTAGCCATTTACGGTGGTGGAGCTATCGGGTGCTCTACAACAACAGAACCAAATGCTTCGATTTCTTAAGGGGAAGGTTGGAAACGTCTCCTCTCAGGCTGGTGAAGCTTTTAAAATAGCTAAATGGGGGGGAGGGGAGTGGCCATGACATCAATGCCATTAATGGCCTTGAAAGGGGATTTCAGCCATGGTGGAGTTCACTGTACACAATCACTAAATGGCCTGGAAAACCCTTGATCTTCTCAGAACTGATGGGGGAGATGAATCTCGCCATTGGAGATGAAGAGAGGAGGCCCTTTTGCCTTCCTTGCCATGAATGACCCTCTCTTCATCTCTCCTCCATTAAAGGGGAGATTGAGCTTTCTCTCTCCTAGTCATTATCTCGAGGAAAAGAATGGTTGATTATGTCACTACAAACCTCATGAGGCTAATGGGCCACCTCAATTGGGCTTAGCCCAAGTTGATTGGGCATGATTAGGTCAAAATAGGCCATTTTGACCTAAAATTGAGGTGGAGTTGATTTGGTCAATTTGACCTTTTGGGTTGACCCCAATGAGTCCTTGGTGACCCATTGGCCTCCCTTAAGGTATAGGGAGACTTGGATGTGGTTGGTTTGTCACATTGGGTGTCACTTGACCCTTAATTTTGGTACTTTGACCACTTTGGAGCTAGGGTTGACTTTGATCAACTTGACCTCTTTAATTGACCCCAATGGGTCCTTAGTGACCCAATGAGCCCCTTGTTGGGCTAGGGAGGTTAAGGTGGGGTCAAATTAGCTAAGGGAAGGTCCTCTGGCCCTAGATAGGGCACTTTGACCATTTTAGGGTTAAGGTTGACTTTGATACTTGACCTTTTTAATTGACCCCTGAGAGGTCTAAGTTGTTAGCCTAAATCACCTAGAGGGGGGTGAATAGGTGAGATGCGTGTCAAATGCGGAATTAAAAACTAACACAGCAAATATCAAGCAATCACAGAAGACAAGAGATTTATAGTGGTTCCCCAATCTTGGGTACGTCCACTTTCCTCACCGATCTAGCAAATTACTAGACTCGGCTACTCCACTATCTCGGATTGAAAACAATCCTACACCTCGGAACCACGTTCCTACAAATCTCGATCCCAAAACGGATCTACAAAAACTCGGAAGACAAAACTTCCTACAAGTCTCGGAGAAGAATCTCCTACAATGAAATTTGGTTTGAAAATAAAAATCAAAACAACAATCTCAGATCTGGATCTGTCTTCTTCTTTAGGAACTTCGGCTTGATCAGAAAATGTAGAAGACGACTAGAGAAATATCCACGAATCTGAGATCTAGAACCACCTCGATCAAGAAAGTAGATCTGGAATCTTCAAGGCTTGGCAAGATCGAGTGATTCTCTTTCTTCTGGATCGCTGGAGAAAAGATCGATGAAAACGAAGGTGGCGATCCAAACTTTTCTTCTTCTTCCGTGAACGGCAATGGCGGCGGCGTGAGATTAGGGTTCACGGAATTTCTCTTTCTTAAAAAGAATATTTCTGTAATTACGCTTGAAAAGTCATTTCTGAAAAGACCTATTTATAGGTGGGTTCCAACGGTCAAAATATTGATTATTGATGACACGTGGACCAATCAGAATTGACAGATTCAAAATATTCATGATGAAAATGGACTTAGAATAATTCTGGAGAAGTTAACTGCGATACTCGAGTAATGAAGGATATACACGAGTATGGAGAGATGGATTACTCGAGTAGCAAGAAGCAGTATACTCGAGTATAGAAAGAGAATTACAGGAGAGAAGAATGAATTACTCGAGTATCAAAATGGTATACTCGAGTATCAGAATTGTATACTCGAGTAATAGAAAGTATACTCGAGTATCAAGACGATATACTCGAGTATAAAAAGGCTAAACTCGAGTATCAGAAAATATACCTGAGAAACGTTAACATACACGAGTATCAGAGGATATACTCGAGTATGGAAGAATTTACTCGAGTATCAAAGATCAATTACTCGAGTATGAACATACTTACTCGAGTATCAGAAGATATACTCGAGTATCAGAAAACACTTACTCGAGTATAAACATACTTACTCGAGTATCAGAAGATATACTCGAGTATCAGAAAACACTTACTCGAGTATAAACATACTTACTCGAGTATCAGAAGATATACTCGAGTATCAGAAAACACTTACTCGAGTATAAACATACTTACTCGAGTATCAGAATATATACTCGAGTATCAGGAAACACTTACTCGAGTATAAACATACCTACTCGAGTATCAGAATATATACTCGAGTATCAGAATATATACTCGAGTATCAGAAAACACTTACTCGTGTAATACAAGGAAATACTCGAGTATAAAGGACTTAGGAAAATTCTAAGAGGAAATTTGCTCCAATGCTTCTGTCCATCAATCCAAGTGCATGAAGGAAGTGTATCCCAATAGAGAGGCTATACATGGGCCAACACTTTGGATCACACAATGAGGGATTACATTGTATGGTCCTGTGTTTGGTGACCCATTATAGACTGACATTGGTCTACACTTGGCAATTAGAACCTGCATACATACAACTTAAACACAGCATCAAATACACCTTAATTCATCTTAGTTCAAGGTCTGACCTCCTACAAATCTGAGGTATTGTGGAGACAAATCCCAACAATCTCCCCCTATTTGTAGATGTCAGCACTCTCTATACTAAGGTGAATTGCTTAAGAGTAAAAGAACAGCAAGCATATAACAGGAGAATAAGCTTAACTAAAGCAGAGTAAACAAAATATGGCCATAATCAGAATTAAATATATATATATATGAGGAAATGTTTTTAAAGCACATAAACAAAATAGTCCAATTCCACTTTCTCAGATCCACTCAAGATGGAGCATCCTTGTGCATTCTTTCCCTTTTGAGCTGTTGCCTCTCCAGGTAGCTGTAAGGCTTTGGGAAATAGGTTCTGGGCCTGGGAGGAGCAGCAGGGTTGTTGTGTCCCCAGTTTCTGTCATGGAGTCTGATTTTAATCTGTGAAGCTTCATATGCTTTCCACTCTGAGTAGCTGTAATGATTGTCTCTGTTTTCCCCATGATCTGTCACTAATTTCAGGGTATCAAGAATAAGGGATTTTGAGGTTGGACTCCAAATCTCTGAATGAACAATTGCTGGATCTCTTCTGGGTTCAGAACGACTTGCAGAAGCACCTTCACCATACTTTCTTTTCCTTTTAGATGGACCTTGAGAACTGGAAACAAAATCATCTTGCCACAAGTCAGAGTAGTTGAGAGGAGGCTCAGTCAGATCACCCTCAGGTCTAGGAGAGAAGACTGGCACACCACTTTCTGGAATGGTAGCTTGGACAGGGGCATCTGCAGAGGGTTGCTCTTCAAGAGGATTGAGGTGCTGAGGAATGATGGCTGGGTTTAGCTGAGCATTGGGGAAGTTCATGTTATGCAGCCACACAGCAGTATCATATGTATAAAACTTTACAGATTGAAGTTGAGAGAGAATGTCTGCTTTCATTTCCTTTACAATTTCATCCACTGTAGTTTGAGCCTGTTTAGAGAGAGTTTCAACTTGTTCTTTTGCAACTGCTTGGGCTTGCTCATAAAGTTTTTCCACTTGTTCTTTTACAACTTTCTCCCCCTTGCTGATATCTATGTTTAGCTTTGCAATGGCTTCATCTTTGAAGGTGCTCACTTCATTACACACTTTTACAACATTCAGTTCAGCTCTCTCATCTAGCTTGAGCTGGTTGTGAGCTACTGTCTCAGCCTGATTTCTTAGTTCACCAATGCTTGTAATGGTGTGGTCTATGGCTTTGCCTCCAAGTTGGAACAACCTTTTTAGTTCATCAGTATTTGCTTGGATTTCTGCAAAGCCTCTGCTCATCTCTGTTTCAAGTGCAGAGACCTTGGATGTTACTGATTGCAGAGAGGCATCAAAGTATTCTCTCTGTTCTTTTAGCATAAGCTCTATCTTGCTGATAAAATCTGAGGATGAAGAGGAGGGAGCTGAGGTTGGTTCAGGAGCTGAAGCAGCAGGAGCAAGAGCAGAAGTAGAAGCAGAAGCAGTCCAAGGAGGGATTTCTGAGATCACCACAGAGCTGACTGCTCTCTTGAATGGAACTGTTTCAACATCTTCTTCTGAGGGTAGGAGAGAGGGCATGGAGAAATCCAAATTCTTCAGAGGTGCCTCCACAGGATCTGGAGACATCTCATCATCAGACAGGAGAAGATGAGCTGATTTATTAGGCTCATTCTCAGGAGAATGGACTGGAGATCTTGCAGGAGATGGAGCTGGGGTTCTAACAGGAGACTGAACTGGAGTATGGACTTCAGACTGAACTGGAGACTTAGCAGCTGAGTCATTCTGGAAGAGAGGGGCATCTGAGCTGAGCTCATCAATAAGTTTGTTGATATCTTCAGATGTAGACAGAAGGGCTGCTGAGTCTGGAATCTCTGAGTCTGGATTTGCTGATTGAATATCTGCTGGATGAGGAGAGATTGGAGGAGTAGGAATTCTTACTTCTTCTGTTTCTGGAATTGCTGATTCTGAAGAGACCTGATTCTGAGGAAGAGAAGAGGCAGGCTCCCCCTCAATTGCTGCACCCAGAGTGTCAGCAATTTGATGTTGAGGAGGAGATGGGGTCCTGATGACAGCTTGCTGTCTGGAGGTTTGGGCAGGGTTCATGATCTTGAGGTCATACCTCTGAATGGATGATATTGAGACTTTCTTCATGTGGTGAAGAGGAGTCCCTTTAGAGAAGTCAAACACTGTAGGATTTATCTCATGGAGGAGGAGGGAGATAATCCTGGCAAAGCTGGGATGTTTGACACTTTCTTTGATCTTATCCAGAATCATCATTCCAAACTGAAACTTCTTCCTACAGACAATAGCTTGCATAACATCAAAAAGATTTTGTGATACATCTCGAATGGAGTAAGTCTTGCACCAGAGGATTTTGGCAATGATGTCAACTAGAAACTTCCCTTCCGGATTGAACAAAGAGCGGTTCAGGGTTTCACCTCCACCTTCTGGATCTCGACCACAGAATAAGGAGGTGCGGTCGGCATCTGCCTTGTCTAAATCATCTTCTTCATCGACCACTGGCATGCGAAGCAGAGTGGCGACAGAGGTTTTATCTAACCGAATATCAACTCCCCTTACCTTTGATTTCAGAACTGTACCATTGTGTCTAATCTTCAAGTTTTTGTAGAACTCTTCAACATCAGAAAGCAAAAGGCGGCAAGGTTCTTGAAGAACGAAGGTTAATCCGGCCGTGTCGAGGAGAATCAGAAGGTTCTTGAAATCATCGGAGATATCTTCAATGCCATCAGTCACTAATTCCGAGCCGATTCCAAACTTGGAGGAGGGAGGAGCCATCAGCGATTCTGCAATGAGGAAGACGGAAATCTGCGGCGACCGAAGACGAAGAAGAACAGGGTTTCGGGAATACGAACAGCCGACGGCTACTCGAGTGAATGAGAAGTGGAAAGGACTTTGTCGTTTTGAATATATATATATAAATAATCCTAATTAGGTTTAAAACGAATTAAGTATAAAAACATACCTGAAGAGGCGACAAATTAGTTGTGCGAATAGAGAGTTTGAAAGATTCCAGAGAAATCCGATTACACGAGAGAAGTTTACGGCATACACGAGTAATCCTTAACATATACTCGAGTATGGACTGAGTATACACGAGTATTAAGTCCAGACGGATTTTTCCATACTCGAGTATAAGAAATTCATACTCGAGTATCAATCTGATTACTCGAGTATATGAAGTTCAATACACGAGTATTAAATTCTGAAGACTTTTCATACTCGAGTATAGGGAGTGCATACACGAGTATTGATTTGATTACTCGAGTATGTTGGACTTGTTACTCGAGTATTCACTATTTCACTCGTGTAAATGTAACTATTCTCGAGTCTCAAATTTCTTGAAGGAATTTTCACTAAACAAAAAATGTACCTCAGAGTATCCAACATTTCTGACCTCTTCTAAATTTCTGAGTCCATCATTGGTCTTCTATGTTAAGCAGTCCAAGCTCAGTTTTGAAGAATGAAAACTTGGATTCATCCAGCGGCTTGGTGAAGATGTCTGCAACTTGCCTGTCTGTGGAGACATACTGTAGATCTATATCTCCATTTTCCACATGCTCCCGGATGAAATGGTAGCGAAGCTCTATGTGCTTGGTCCTGCTGTGGGAGACTGGGTTGTTGGCTATTGCAATTGCGCTGGAAGAGTCACAGAACAATGGAATGTTCTGGAACTTCATGTTGTAATCTTCAAACTGATTCTTGATCCACAAAAGCTGTGCACAACAGCTCCCTGCAGAGATGTACTCTGATTCAGCCGTTGAGATGGCTACACAGTTTTGCTTCTTACTGCTCCAGGAAATGAGTCTCCTTCCGAGGAATTGGCAAGTCCCGGAGGTGCTTTTCCTGTCGTCTTTGCTTCCTGCAAAATCTGCATCTGAAAAACCAATTAGTTCACTATCATTACTTCTTGGGTACCATAAGCCAAGATTTGGTGTTCCTTTGAGGTATCTCAAGATTCGCTTTGCAGCGATGTAGTGAGATTCCTTAGAGTTCACCTGAAATCTAGCACATACACATGTCGAGAACATTATATCTGGTCTACTCGCAGTAAGGTAGAGCAAGGACCCAATTATGCTTCTGTACTTGGTTTCATCAAAAGGTTTCCCTTTCTCGTCCTTGTCCAGAGACATAGCTGAGGCCATTGGAGTCCTCATAGAGGTTGCATTCTCCATTCCGAATTTCTTAAGCAGCTCTTTGGTGAACTTGGTCTGAGAGATGAAAATTCCATCCTCAGATTGTTTCACTTGTAGCCCTAAGAAATACTTCAGCTCTCCCATACTGCTCATTTCAAACTTCCCTTGCATAAGTTTAGAGAACTTCTTGCAGAGGTTGTTATCTGTAGATCCAAAAATGATGTCGTCGACATAGATTTGCACTAGCAAAATCTTGCCTTTTATTTCCCTAAGAAATAATGTCTTATCTATCTTTCCTCTCGTGAACTTGTTCTCAAGAAGAAAGGTAGATAGCGTCTCATACCAAGCTCGAGGAGCTTGCTTAAGACCATATAGTGCTTTTTGCAATAAGTAAACATAGTTAGGAAAGGTTGAGTCAACAAAACCTGGCGGTTGCTCTACATACACTTCTTCCTTTATGTCACCATTCAGGAAGGCGGACTTTACGTCCATCTGATAGACGGTAAAGCCCTTAAGTGCAGCGTAGGCAAGAAATAACCTGATTGCCTCCAGTCTTGCTACTGGAGCATAAGTTTGGTCGAAGTCGATCCCTTCCTCTTGACGATATCCCTTGGCGACAAGTCTGGCTTTATTCTTTATAATTGTTCCGTCTTCATCCATCTTGTTCCGGTAGACCCATTTTGTCCCGATGACGTTCTTATGCTTGGGTCTGGGAACAAGTGTCCAGACTTTGCATCTTTTAAACTGGTTTAATTCTTCTCCATGGCTAGAATCCAGGATGCGTCGGAGTTGGCTTCCTCAAATTTCTTTGGTTCAACCTGTGAGAGAAAGCTTAAGTGTAAATTCTCGTTAGTTGTACCTCGACGAGTTCTGACACCATCCCGAGGATCTCCTATGATTTGGTCAACAGGATGATCCTTCAAGTGTCTGAACTCTAAAGTCCTTGCATCTGGGATCTCTTCAGCCACTGGAGTTATATCTTCAGCTGGGATGTCTTCTTCATCTTGATCATCTCCCTCTCCAAAGGTGGTTGTAGAGGGGATCTTGATGAACGTCTCATCTTTATCTTTAATAGGTTCATCCAAGCTGAGTTCTTTCAACTTTGTACCTGCATCTACAATAGGCACACTAGACGAGTTGCTTTGCAACAGACTCGTCTCATCAAATACAAGATGTATCGACTCTTCCACAACCAGAGTTTTTCTATTGAAAACTCTATAGGCCTTACTATGGCTGCTATAACCTACGAAAATACCTTCAAAGCTTTTCTCGCTAAACTTTGTAGTGTGATACTTGCCATTGTTAAGTACGAAGCACTTACAACCAAAGATTCTAAAGTATGAAATGGTTGGTTGCCTGCCTTTTAGAAGTTCGTAAGGAGTCTTATCATGGTTTTTGTTGATGAGTGCTCGATTTTGCACATGACAAGCGGTGTTGACGGCTTCAGCCCAGAAATACTCCGGAAGTGAGGCATCACTCAACATGGTCCGACAAGCCTCTATGAGTGTTCTGTTCCTTCTCTCAGCCACTCCATTTTGCTGTGGTGTGCGGGGAGAGGAAAACTCATGAAAGATACCTTGACTTTCACAAAATTCAGTCATGGCTCCAGACTTGAATTCCGTTCCATTGTCACTTCTGATTTTGACTACGGAACAGTTGTATTCATTCTGGATTTGCCTGACAAAATTAGTGAAAATACCGAAGGTATCTGACTTGTGTTTCAGAAAGAACACCCACGCAAAGCGCGAGTAATCATCCACAATAACCAACGTATATTCCTTACCTCCCAAACTTCTAACCTGCAGTGGACCAAACAAGTCCATATGAAGAAGCTGTAAACTTCTATTGGAATCCTTGCCTATTATGCTTTTAAACGAACTTCTTGTTTGCTTGCCTTTGATGCAAGCGTGACAGGGACTGTCCGTAACGCACTTGACCTTGGGTGCATCACGCACTAAGTTTTGAGAGAATAATTTATTAATAGTTTTGAAATTAATATGTGATAGTCTCTTGTGCCATTGGTCAGCAAGGGATGCACTACTTTTTGCCAAAAGACACACTGGTGTCGAAGAGTCTATACAAATAAAATTCAAACAGAAAATATTTCTGCTTCGAGTGCCTGATAAGATAGTTTCCATATTGTTAACCGATTTTATCAAACACTTGTCTGCATGAAATTCAACTACGTATCCTTTGTCGCATAGTTGGCTTATGCTGATGAGATTGTGTTCCAATCCTTCAACATAGGCTACATTCGAGAAGGATACGCTACCGTTAGAAATCATACCATAGCCTTTAGTGATTCCTCGATCTGAACCTCCAAAGATGACCTTTGGTCCGTCGCAGACTGAGGAGTAGTTCAGTAGTAGGCTCCTTGTCCCGGTCATATGCCGAGAACATCCACTGTCCAAGTACCAGATTGGCATTTTGGTGGCCTTTGGACATACCTGCAATTACAATCATTTAGCCTTAGGAACCCAAACAAGTTTGGGTCCTTGGTCTCGAGTTAGAATACTCCCCCTACGAGTATTAGCCTTATGAGTGGTCACTCTCACGTTGCTAACCTTAGGGGTTGCAGCATTTTCAGGATTGAACCAACAATCACTGGCAAAATGACCAATTCTGCCACAGCACCAACAGTTGAACCTGTTGTATCTTTGCCTGGTGTAGTCCTGCTTGACTTTCTGGAATGATGGTCTGGCAGAAGCTTTACTCTTGGAGGAGGAGACTTCATGATGATGGCAGTTACATGAGGTCTTCTCCTTCATAGGCTTTTCTACAATGGGTTTTACTTTTGGTGTCTTTTTGAAATTATGACCATGAGCATAAGGTCCATAGCTTTGAAGCTGAATCTCCTCATAAGGTGCCTTGAAGACACTCTCGCCAAAGTTACGAGGACGAGTCCAACCTTGGTATCTTGACTTAGGCTTCTCAGGGATCGGCCTAGAAAAGTGTCCATAGGTGGACTCATAATCGAGTTCGTTCGTGGGAAAGATAACTTTCTTGAACACAACAGGTTCCAAGGGAGCTTTCCCTTTTTCCTCAGCTAGAGCCTTCCGGGCAGCCTTATTCTTCCTCTTGGCCTTGTTTCTCCTAGAGGATTTACTAGAAGATCCAATGTGGCCTAAACCAGCACCCTTGGCCTTAGCAGAGAATTCAGCAACGATTGGAAGAACTGTCTTAGGCTTAGAGAAGCTCTCAACAAGCTTCTTTTCAGCCTCGAGCTGTTTTTCCAGTTCTTTGATGATTTCCTCTTTAAGGTCGAGGTGCTTGAGAGCTTTATTGTATTCCTCCATAGCTTCATTTAGGTTCTCTTGAAGAGAGTTAGTCCTATTGACTTCTTCTCTCAAGTTGCTCTCACTAGCCTGTAGAGAATTGATCTCTTTGGCTTGGCTTCTCACCATTCTACGACATTTCTCGTAAGCGGTGAGTAATTCCTTATACTGTCCCATGAGTTCAGATTCATCTTCAGAGGAATATCCCTCTTGCTCATTGTCATTGTCAGAATCAGAGAGAGGAGTGTGAGATTTTACCTCCCCAGTAAACTGGGGGACTTGTTCATCATCCGAATGAGCCATGAGCCCAAAGTAAGCTTCCTCTTCTTCACTCGACTCAGATGAGTCAGAGTCGCTGAGAGTTTTGCTCTTCTTGGCTACTAGGCTTCTCTCTGTCCTCTTCTTGGGGTTTGAGGATTTCTTTTCCTCTCTTCTTCCACCCTCTTTCTTTTTGTGAGGGCAATCGGCGATGACGTGACCTGGCTTATTGCAGCAATAACAAATGATGTCAGTAGAAATCTGTTTGTTCGGTTTAGGATTATACCTGTCATGGCTACTTGAGCCTTTCTTCCGATGATCACTGTCATGTCGTGATCTTCTATATGAGGCATCCTTGCCTCTCCATTGCTTCTTCTTGTTCAAAAATTTCTTGAACTGCCTTGAGAGTAGGGAGAACTCTCCATCAGATAGTTCTGAGCCAGATGAGCTAGGCTCAGATGATTCTTCTTCATCAGCCTCAGGAACT
Organism: Platanthera zijinensis; assembly: GCA_039513925.1. Taxonomy (NCBI): domain Eukaryota; kingdom Viridiplantae; phylum Streptophyta; class Magnoliopsida; order Asparagales; family Orchidaceae; genus Platanthera; species Platanthera zijinensis. Next base: position 54,544,807 of record CM077091.1, on the reverse strand, counting down.
GGGGCAGGAGAGCTAGCTTTTATCTTCCTTGAGCTATCTGCCTTTAGAGCGACAGATTTCTCCTTGGATGCAGACCTGCTTGTCTCTTCTTCAGCTTTTCTTGAGTTGATTTGCAGCTCGTAAGACATAAGCTTTCCGAACAGATTCTGCGGGTCCGTCTCAGCTAACCTTCCAAACTCCCGAATGGCACATACCTTATTATCCCATTCCTTGGTTAGGGATCTTAAGAATTTGTCATTGAGTTCCCCGTTGGTGAAGACACGGCCATACACTCTTAGGCCATTTACTATCTTGAAGAAGTTCTCAAAGGTGTCAGCTATGGCCTCCTTGTGACCTTGCCGGAAGGCTTCATACTTTTGATTCAGAAGGGATCTCCGATCATCCCTCACTTCCTCAGTGCCTTCCATCAGAGTCACCAGGGATTGCCACATCTCCTTGGCAGACTGGCAATGAATTAGATTCTGCAGCATTGAGTCGTCGACTGCACTTGCTATAATATTTTTAGCCTTCTTGTCCAGAGAGACAAGTGCAATCTCATCCTTGTCTAGATCCATCAACTTCTTGGGAACTTGCTTGGTGGGATCTATGGTGGATGCAGTCATAGGAATGTGGGGACCTTCTTCAACAATCATGAAGATCCGGGGATCTACTGCTTCCATGAAGAACTTTACTCTTTCCTTCCACATAGGAAAGTTGTTCTTGGTGCAGATAGGGAGTTTAGCAAAATCCTTGGTCTTACTCATGCTTGATACTTTTCAGAAAACAACTTAGAAGGATAAGATCAAGGTGTTAACCTTTTAACGATCAACCTCCCTCTGATACCAATTGAGAGGTCTAAGTTGTTAGCCTAAATCACCTAGAGGGGGGTGAATAGGTGAGATGCGTGTCAAATGCGGAATTAAAAACTAACACAGCAAATATCAAGCAATCACAGAAGACAAGAGATTTATAGTGGTTCCCCAATCTTGGGTACGTCCACTTTCCTCACCGATCTAGCAAATTACTAGACTCGGCTACTCCACTATCTCGGATTGAAAACAATCCTACACCTCGGAACCACGTTCCTACAAATCTCGATCCCAAAACGGATCTACAAAAACTCGGAAGACAAAACTTCCTACAAGTCTCGGAGAAGAATCTCCTACAATGAAATTTGGTTTGAAAATAAAAATCAAAACAACAATCTCAGATCTGGATCTGTCTTCTTCTTTAGGAACTTCGGCTTGATCAGAAAATGTAGAAGACGACTAGAGAAATATCCACGAATCTGAGATCTAGAACCACCTCGATCAAGAAAGTAGATCTGGAATCTTCAAGGCTTGGCAAGATCGAGTGATTCTCTTTCTTCTGGATCGCTGGAGAAAAGATCGATGAAAACGAAGGTGGCGATCCAAACTTTTCTTCTTCTTCCGTGAACGGCAATGGCGGCGGCGTGAGATTAGGGTTCACGGAATTTCTCTTTCTTAAAAAGAATATTTCTGTAATTACGCTTGAAAAGTCATTTCTGAAAAGACCTATTTATAGGTGGGTTCCAACGGTCAAAATATTGATTATTGATGACACGTGGACCAATCAGAATTGACAGATTCAAAATATTCATGATGAAAATGGACTTAGAATAATTCTGGAGAAGTTGACTGCGATACTCGAGTAATGAAGGATATACACGAGTATGGAGAGATGGATTACTCGAGTAGCAAGAAGCAGTATACTCGAGTATAGAAAGAGAATTACAGGAGAGAAGAATGAATTACTCGAGTATCAAAATGGTATACTCGAGTATCAGAATTGTATACTCGAGTAATAGAAAGTATACTCGAGTATCAAGACGATATACTCGAGTATAAAAAGGCTAAACTCGAGTATCAGAAAATATACCTGAGAAACGTTAACATACACGAGTATCAGAGGATATACTCGAGTATGGAAGAATTTACTCGAGTATCAAAGATCAATTACTCGAGTATGAACATACTTACTCGAGTATCAGAAGATATACTCGAGTATCAGAAAACACTTACTCGAGTATAAACATACTTACTCGAGTATCAGAAGATATACTCGAGTATCAGAAAACACTTACTCGAGTATAAACATACTTACTCGAGTATCAGAAGATATACTCGAGTATCAGAAAACACTTACTCGAGTATAAACATACTTACTCGAGTATCAGAATATATACTCGAGTATCAGGAAACACTTACTCGAGTATAAACATACCTACTCGAGTATCAGAATATATACTCGAGTATCAGAATATATACTCGAGTATCAGAAAACACTTACTCGTGTAATACAAGGAAATACTCGAGTATAAAGGACTTAGGAAAATTCTAAGAGGAAATTTGCTCCAATGCTTCTGTCCATCAATCCAAGTGCATGAAGGAAGTGTATCCCAATAGAGAGGCTATACATGGGCCAACACTTTGGATCACACAATGAGGGATTACATTGTATGGTCCTGTGTTTGGTGACCCATTATAGACTGACATTGGTCTACACTTGGCAATTAGAACCTGCATACATACAACTTAAACACAGCATCAAATACACCTTAATTCATCTTAGTTCAAGGTCTGACCTCCTACAAATCTGAGGTATTGTGGAGACAAATCCCAACAACCCCAATGGGTCCTAGGTGACCCAATGAACCTTCTAAAGGACTAGGGATGTTATGGTGGGGTCAAAGAGTCAAGGTGAGGCCCTAAAGTCAAACCCTAGGTTAGATAATTGGAAAGTGTTATTTTCAGATCATGGTGATCTCATCTTCATTCCTAGGTTCACTTGGTCTTCTTGGGCTTCCTAGGGTTTTGTCATAACCTAGTCATGAAAAAACCACTCCTAGGGGTCTTGTTGTTTGAGGGATGTTACAACACTCTTGATGATTTTTCTTGAGCGAGCAGTGCTTTGGCCCCCGGAGAACACCTGGGGCACACTCGGCCTTGATGATCATCTTCGGTTGTAGACCTCTTTTGTGTAAGCTGCCTTTTTTCAGGTTAACATGAAAAATCTGACCTATCCGAAGGATTTAAGACGTCATATTTCTTGCTTATACTCTCCTTATATACTTAGCTTATACAGAACTCCATCCACTGGCAGTTAACCATGCCTCTACTATGCTTATTAAATATTTTTTGGCACTAATTATTTAATTGAAGAATCTGGTTCTCTTGTCTACAAACCGCGCGATCTAATAAAAATGGTTTTTTCTGGCTTGTCTGGATTTCATATTGAGGATATCATATCTGACCGCACAAGAATATTATTGTTGTGGCTTGATCTCCACTCGATTCTGCTCATTCTTTTGTTTGGTTAATAAATGGGTTTGATGGATATTCTTTATGCTATCCAATAAAATCTGCCTTACTGCATTAACAATTGCGAGTTTCCTTCGGGTACTCGCATACTAGTTTTCTTTCATATCTTCTTTTTTATCTTCTTTTGTAGAGATTAGCAGGTATTTGTGAGTTCCCTTCAGGTACTCGCATTCTATTTTTCTTTCATATCTGCTTTGCACTCTTCTTTTGCAGAGATTAGCAGGTATCTGCGAGTTCCCTTCAGGTACTCACATTCTATTTTTCTTTCATATCTGCTTCTTACTCTTCATTTACAGAGGTTAGCAAGTATTTGCGAGTTCCCTTCAAGTACTCCCATTCTATTTTTCCTTCATATCTGCTTCTTACTGTTCTTTTGCAGTGATTAGCAGGTATTTGCGAGTTCCCTTAAGGTACTCGCATTCTATTTTTCTTTCATATATGCTTCTTACTCTTATTTTTAAGAGATTAGCAGGTATTTGCAAGTTCCCTTCAGGTACTCACACTCTATTTTTTTCATATCTGCTTCTTATTAATCTTATGCAGAGAGTAGCAGATACTTGCGAGTTCCCATCAGGTACATGCAAGTTGTTTTTTCTTCTATACCTCCTCCCATCTTTGTTTGGCAGAGTTTTGCGAAAGACGTTTACACATCTTCATCGCCTTGCGGGAACAATTCAGGTACTCACAAAATATACATTTTTTACTTACTCTAACTCTTCTCCTTTGCTGAAGAAAAAGTAAGAGCATATAGACTCTTTAGGGAGAGACGTCAGGTTCTATATCTCTCCATCTCTGTATTTTGTTTTCCTACTTGTTCCCTGAGGTGCAGACCGCGATTTCCGGGGTTATCTCTACTTTTTAGAAGTTTTCGCAAACTTAAAAAGTGCGGGGATAATGTTAACCCAAAAATCCAGGATCCTCTCCAAGATGGCTAGCTTGCAAACCACGGACTGCTCCATCTCATCCGGGGGGGGGGGGGGGGGTTGTGACCTATTTTTCTGCTAACTGCACAGATAGATTTTTTTGTCTGTGCGGCTAGGCTTATATTCACCCGGTAGTCTCCAGCTTTGTGATGTCGCAGACGGCTTCCCAGTCCGCGCAATCAGGTCAAGTGGCTAGCCGGGCGGGTAGCGGTCTCTTCTCCAGCCCACCGCTAGTGGGCAGACTCTCCTCCTAAGAACTCATCTAGACCAAGCATCTCTCCAGTCTGCCTGCAATAGGTGGCCTTACTTTTCAGTCAACAACGACTTCATCCTTAGTCCGCACGACATGGTGCATGAACAACTTCAGTCTGCACAGCATGGGGAGGACTCGCATCAAATAGCAGCAGTAGGCGACCAGCCTCCGGGTGACCCAGAAGTTGACGACATGTATCTAGTTCTCCCAAAAGCAGTGGCTGACTTACTATCCGCCAGCAGATGGCAGACTCATTCTCAGGTTTCCTAAAGAAGGCGGACATGCTATGCCCAGCAGCAGGCGAGCTCTTCTTCAGTCTGCCAGCAGTGGCGTACTCGCTTCTTCCAAATAGCATGCGAGCTCCTCAGCTCGCATTGTAGAGGGCGATCTCCTTCTCAGTCTGCTAGTAGGTGGCAGATTCGCTTGCAGCTCGCCTAAACCATCGGGGGTGACTTCATCAGGCCCAGTTCCGAGAGTCTCCTCATTGAGCCTATAAATATGACCCCATACCTCTCATTAAGGGAGGGAGATGATCAGGGAGCAAAACTGGAAGCAAACCATGCGGATATAGTTTCTTATCCGCTAGCAACATTCACGGACTGGATTCCATGTCAGTCCGCGTAGCCTCAGCGTCCAACCCTTGTGATCTGGAGCCTGGACTTGGCTTTTACAGCAAGTCCTTCAATAACCTTGTCCGGGCGGGCTCAATGGTTAACCTGTGCGGACAGGCCTCTTTTCCTTACTCTGCAATAGCAGTCTCAGTGACCTTCCCCGTCAGCCTGCCTAGTCAGGCAACCTGAGGCAGCTAGCCGCAGAATAGGCAGCTCGCGCGGTATGAGTTCAACCCGCACGGCCTCTTGCGACTTCATTTTCTAGCCACCAGCTTCTCTTTTGTTTCTTGTTTTTCCATGTAAAGGAGCAAACTCAAGCTATAACACTTATTTTTAATTAAAAGAAAGCCCGTCGCAGGAGTGGCATTTTAGCCGTGGTGGGAAAATTCTATTGTTACCACTGCCAGCAATCCCCCCTCTCTCTCTTTCTCTTCTCCACCTCTCTCTCTCAACCCTCAACCGCTCATCCTAACCATCAAATAAACCGGTTATTCGACTGTCCTTATCACCTCCCTTACCCCCGCATCTCGGATCGAACGTGTACACCTCTCGAGCTCACAGGGAGGCATCTTTTTGGCATTAACAATGGAAATGGCTCCCGTTTTGAGCCTATCGACACTCGTTCCTTGACCCCCTACAGTCCTTTCACGTCTTTCAATAATTTTTCTTCCCCTCCCCCTATTTTATTTTTGTCTGGGGACAATCACGGAACTATACTTTGTAATAATTGTAATATATGCAATATTTAATGCTTGTTGATCTCGGGCGAGTGCAGAGTTTCAACTTGAATTAAAATTTCTCGAAGGTAGAATAGGTCGCGGTAGGTCGATGCCGAGGTTAATGAGTCAGCTTGAGGGAGAGACCCACCTTACCCTAGCTCTTTCTATAAATAGGCCTCCTACCTACCCATACCCATCACATTTATTGTAGTCACACCTTCTTGACCCCGGACTTCTCGCCCCTAGCAATTACAAGAGCCACTTTATTAGGATGGTAAAGACAAGAATCTATGCTGATGGGAGATCAAAGTGCGCAAAGTCGTTTGCTGAGTACCCCTTCTTCTACAGGAATCCCTCAGAGGAAGAATATCTCGCCATCGTGGCCAACTTCAACACTCCGGGGTACACTACACGCCAACCGAGGAGGGGTGAGGAAATAAACACCTTTTCATTGACAAACTCACCTTCCCCATCTCGCACTTTGAGGTGAGGTTGTGCCTTCCCCTTTGGTCGGAAGTTCGCTAGGTCCTAAAATACTTTGGGGTCGTCCCTGCGCAGCTTAACCCCAATGCGATTGTCATACTAGTGGCCTTCACGAGCTTCTTCTAGAAGGAGCAGATCAAGTTCAACCTCACCATTTTTCGAAAGCTCTTCATCTACTGCACCACCAACGACGGCATCGGCTTCTTCGATGGCTCATAGTTCAAGGTACTTGATGGTTAAAACTCGCGGCGCCCCGGGTGGGTTATTTAAGAAATGAATGGTTTAGGTTATAAAAGTGGTTTATTTAGAAAAGCGGGGCACACAAATTTATTTAATATAAAAAAGGTTGAAATCGAGTTTTAACGAAAGGAGGCAAACACACCTATCACGTGTAGTACAGGATATTCCGTTGGGGAATATCAGGGTCGTATTGTTCTCGGGGATGAGTTGACTATTTCTACTCTTTACCTAGAGGGACAATTATTTGACCGATAATATTTTGTTGTGTGATTATTTAATTATGTAAGGCAGATATATAAAAAATTACAGAAAATAAAAGCAGAAAAAGCCGATGAAGAAATAGCGCATCGGTACTGAAGGAATTTTAACTAAAATAACTTTTAATAACTAAAGATCCTAAATTTCAAATCAATTAAAGGACGACTTGGCCATGGAGGCTCCAAAAGATTGAGCTCACCTATCTCTAGGACTATCGCTCACCTGAACATTAAGACTATTCGACCGAACTCTCGTTCGACGAAGGATTCCTCTTAATGCCCGCATTAGGCTAAGAACCCCGCTATTGGGTGGGGAACCCAATTCGGTAGAATTACTCTTCTCCTTTCACGAGATTATGCACGCAATTCTCTTTACCCAAGGGTGATCAGTCCATACGCACGGCCTCTCGGCAAGTTAGGGTACGGACAACGGAAATAAAGCCCACACATCGATATGTGGTCCTACGTGTCGTATACCAGTGGAAAATCTTAAGTGCTTTAATTAACGAGAAAAAGAAGACCTTTAATTATTTAAAGCGATTTTATCTATCCCAATATTATCGATACTGAGGGCTAAGAGCGATTAGCCACTCATTGGAATGGGGACGGTTATTGAAAAGAAAATTGCATAATTGAAATGCAAGTCCTACTCAAACGAGTAGGCTGGAAATGAAAGCAGTAAAGAAAGCTGAAAATTGCGAGTCCTACTCAAACGAGTAGGCGGGAAATTAAAGCAGTAAAGAAAGCAGTAAAGTGCGAATCCTACTCAATCGATTAGGCGGGAAATGAAAGCGATAAAATGACAAGTCCTACTCAAACGAGTATACGGGAAATTATGAGTCCTATACAAACGAGTAGGTGAGAAATGAAAAGCTGAAAATGCTATCTCATACACGCACGCACTCTACTTGAAAGAAAAAGCAATAAAAATCTAACTCATACACTCACCCACATAAATGAAAATAAGAAAAACAAAGTGACTGAAAATTAAAACAACTATATTTCTACAGCTAGAACTTGATAAAAACTCATAAAAAGGCAAAATAAAAATAAAAAGAGGAAAAGTTTATGAAAATTAAAGTAAAAACAAAGTGTTACCAAAATTAAAATAACAATATTTTCATTCATATAAATTTATAATAGAGCCTAAGAAGTGGAAATAAAGTAAAAAAGAACGAAAAGTTTTACAAACACAAAAAAAACTAAGTTAAAAAGGAGAAAAATCACTTTGAAAACACTTATATAAATTCATAAGAATGAAAATAATAAGCACTAAAAAAGGATAAGGCTAAACTATGAAAACTATGAAAACATAAAAACATAAAACTAAACTCATACACACAAACCCATTTAGAAAAATAAAGAAAAATAAGAGATAAATAAGATTGCTTAAGGAAGGGCACTCAGATGCATTCCAAGGCAATATAAGGAGAAGAAAAACACAAATATTATTTAGACAAAAGAGAGTTACAAAAAGTTAAAGCAAAAACTAAAGAGAGGAGGAGAACAATTCTCCTTACATAGAATGGAAAGCATCCTAGCAGCACCTACACTAAGCAAAATGGTTCAAAAAAGGGAACATTGGACCTTACACATGGTTCTATTTATAGGCAAAAAAATAAGTCGACACGCCCTTGTCACGGGTGTGACAGGGGGCGTGTCGGGTCTGGCATGCTGGAGAAGTCAAAGTCCTGGTGAGCTGGCTTGGTTCTGGAAGCATCTGGAACGGGACATGTGTTGGTCACGAGGGTGTCAACGAGCACTACAACAAATATGGACATCAACCACGTTTTTTTTGCGACGTTTGTTTAAACGTCGCCATTGTTTTTTGTTTTTGCAATGTTTTTCATACAAAAACGTGTCTAATAATTTTCCCTCCAATTTTATTAATTATGAGCGGCAAAATATGACGCTAAAATTTTTGTCACATTAATATCTAACCTAAAACCCGTTAATATTAATTTTGGTCAGGCTAATTTTATTAATTGTTTTTATTTTCCCTCCTTAATCCAAACCCGTTAATATCATCTATCCTAAAACCACCCCCACATGCTCCCTCTTCATATATATCTAACCAAAAACCATGACAACCCCTCATCCTGATTTTCATTCTAACATAACCTTCTCTTCCTTATTCCACACATGCAAAGCCTCCCCTGTCATCGTACGATTCTGTCGTCGATGGATCCTCGCCATTAATCGAGCCATCAACGTTCCCTGCCTCCCAGACAATAACCCTAACCGACGGCGAAGTCACACTACGCGCTTCTTCTTCCACCTCGCCCGAAGCCACCGGTTCTTGCCGACGCTTCGATCTGTCGCTGCTTTGCCGACTTCGATTTGTCACTGCTTCGTTGAATTCGACTTCAACATCCATCATAGTGATGCTTCGATCTATTTTGATATTGACGACATTTTGTTGAAAATCGTAGCTATTGATTTATTTTTTACAAAAAATTATTTTAATTTGTGTGGGAAACACTTGGGATCGCGGCAGGAATGAGTCTGGCAGAGAAAAAATTATTTGGATGGCAGTTTTATTAAGATGATTATTTAATTTGTACGGTTGAAAATAGTAGCTATCCATCTGTTTTTAAAATTTTATTTGGATGACAGTTTTATTAAAATGACTATTTAATTAGGCGGCATTTTTTTAAGATGATAATTCAATTAGGCGGTAGTTTAATTAACTAGGCATTTAATTAGGCGGCAGTTTTATTAAGATGATTTGTCACTGCTTCGCTGTCTCTGCCTGTAATTAACTTCCCCGCTTCTAATCTACCTAAAACCCTCGATATATCGAGAATTGAATAAGCTGACGAAGAAGAACAAGTACCCGATACCATAGATTGATGACTTGTTCAATCAGCTAGTGAGATCAACTGTCTACTCTAAGCTAGACTTAAAGTCTGGCTATTATCAGTTAAGGATTTGAGAATGTGATATTCCCAAGACAGCATTTGGTATATGTTATGGTCATTACGAGTTCACTATAATGTCGTTTGGGCTAACAAATGCGGCATCAGTATTCATGGACCTTGAAAGTTATTACTTTAAGGTTAGCTAGCCACCTAGAGGGGAGGTTAATAGGTCTTTTAAGTTTCTTAAGTCTTTTTGGTGTTTTTTAGCTAAGTGATCTAGAGCTTGTCTTTAGTACCTGCAATATAAAAGAAGAACAAACACACAACAAATCACACAGATGTTTATAATGGTTCCCCAATTGGGTACATACACATTCACTCCAACCTTTCTAACTTATGATAAACAAGGCACAAACTCCTCCAAAATGCTCCTCAGAGCTTATACCTCAGGCCCTCAGCCTTACACTCAGGTTCTCTTCAGAACCCTACCTCAGAACCATAAAGGTTCCTACCTCAGAGCCTTGTAGAGCTCCTACAGCTTAGTGGTCCTCAAACCACCTACCTCAGCCTTATCTCTATAGCCTATAGATCAGGCTTCTTAGCCCTACAACTTTAGGCATAAGGCCCTACTCTCATAGTGCTGCAACACTCCTACAGCTCAATACCTTTCCACGTACCTACCTCAGTGCCCTTCAAGGCACCTACAGCTCAGTGACACACTTGTCACCTACCTCAGGCCAAAAGGCCCTACACTCATTCTCCTCCAAGCCTACACTCAGTGACACACTTGTCACCTACAGCTCAGTGACATAAAAGTCACCTACCTCAGGCATTAGGCCTACTACTCAGGCTAGGAGGACAACCCTACTCTCAGATCCATACTTGGATCCTACCTTAGTACCCCAGCAGGGCACCTACCTCAGTGACTAATTAGTAACCTATAACTCAGGCACAAAATGCCTTACAGCTCAGATTCAGACAACCTGAATCCTACAGGAAAATAAACAAGAAATTGAAATACTGACTCCAAGATAAATCTCTGATTCCACCTTGCTTGACTGAGCAGATATCAGTCCAGCCCTCTTGCTGTAGAGGAATTAGTCTTCTTCTACAACTAACTATATCTCTGTTGCACTTAAGAACAACTATCTGCTGTTGAAGGCTAACGGCCCTTCACACAGCTATCATCTATTGCTGATTAGATGAATCAGCCACCTTGTTCTGGAAAGAACAAGCTTGCTGAACTAGTAAAACCTTCAGCTATCTTTCTCTTCCTGTTGGTTTGCACTACTGGACTTGGCTTTCAAGCTCGTTAGAGAAGATGAAGTCCAACGACCTTTGTTTTTCGTTTTTCTATTTTTTTTAACCCTAATCCCCTTTTCTCTTTTCTTTTTATATCTATTGATTTGAATCAACAACATAATTTGAATGTGGGCCCAACCAAGGATGGTGAGTGCCACCTCCCTCAGAAGAGGACAAATAGTACTTTCTGGTGCTACTGTAGCTTTCCCGCAATGACATGAAATACTCTGACTACGCTCGACGAATGGTGAGCTGGGATTGACGAATTCTGAAATTAGTTCGACAAATTCTGAACTGGGCTCGACGAACTCAGAATCTCAATCTTTAACTTTAGCTCGACAAAAGGTGAGCTGAGATTGATGAATTCTGAAATCAGTTGTATGAATTCTGAAATCAGTTGTATGAATTCTGAACTGAGCTCGATGAACTCAGAATCTCAAACTTTAACTTTAGCTCGACGAAAGGTGAGCTGAGATTGATGAATTCTGAAATCTGTTCGACGAATTCTAAATTGAGCTCGACGAACCCAGAATCTCAAACTTTAACTTTAGAGGCGTTGAGTGAGCCTGCTTCACTAAACGCTTTTGGACTTAGATAATTTTCGCTAGCTTTGTCTCAGTGGTTCCTTCTCAACTATCTCTGCGGTTTCTTCTTTCACAGTTGAGACTATCTCCTGTCTCAACGGTTTCTTCTTCACAGCTCAGACTATCTCCTGTCTCAGCTATTTCTTCTCAATGGTCTCAACGCTTCCTTCTATACAGCTTAAACTATCTCCTGTCTCAGCGGTTTGGCTGAGACCAACACTTCACTCAATGTGTTGGGTACATTGGAAAATGTGTACCTGATTTGAAGAAGCCCAACTTAGCTCAATGATATACATCAAGGTGTATTTGATGTTGTTTTGAGTTGACATGTGCAGGTGAAGAAGTATTAAATAATGCAGAAAAATATTTTAAGTCCACATGTCGACACCTGAAGAAATTGTGTCGACACTTCAGAATATTTGTGTCGACACTTCAGAATATCAGTGTCGACACAGAGAAAGATAGTCGACCACATTTATGTCGACACTGGGAAGCAGTGTCGACACATAAAGAAAATAGTCGACTTCAACTATCTCGACACTGGGAAGCAGTGTCGACACATAAAGAAAATCGTCGACCTCAACACTGGGAAGCAGTGTCGACACCGTGGAAGATAGTCGACCAGAGAAAGTTAGTCGACACCGTGAAAGATAGTCGACCAGAGAAAGTTAGTCGACTAGTGAAAGATAGTCGACCAGAGAAAGATAGTCGACTCACAGAAGAAGATAGTCGACCACAACTGTGTCGACACTAGGTGGATGTGTTGACACCAGAAGACTGAGTCGACACATATTGGCAGAAGTCGACTATGCTTGTGTCGACACCAGAAGACTGAGTCGACACATTTTAATAGAAGAAGATTGCTGTGTCGACACCAGAAGGCTGAGTTGACACATACTAAGTTCTGAATCTACAACAACTGTGTCGACACACAGGACTTGTGTCGACACACTGCAGAGTCTAGACCAAGTTATTTTCTGAAGAAGCTGTGTCGACTTAAAGGCAACTTAGTCGACATCATCAAAGACTGTGTCGACACCAAAGTCACTTGTGTCGACACAGATAGACAGATTGGTCTCGACACTTTCTAACTGACTGTCTCGACATTTTGCTGTCCAAGGCTAAGGTACAAGAACTGTTTGAAGACTTGACAGCTGTGGGTTGCCACCGTTTAACTGAAGCTGTCAGACCTGTCAAAAAACAGTTAGAAACTGGATCAGCCGGTTACCATGAAGAAAGTCTATAAATAGACACATTCAGAAGGAATTATATATGCAGCTAAGCTAAGAAAAATAATAGAAGAAGATCTAAGAAGAAGAAACAGAAGGATTACGATCCTGTTGAAGTTTCAATTCAAGAAAGTGAAAAAGAAGATCTTCATCAGAAGGTCTAAGAAGAAGAAGTCTGAAGTATCAGTAAAGGTGTTGGATAGAGGGAGATCCAGTCATCTTGAAGAAGAAGAAGGAAGCCATCAGTGGTTTCTCAAGAAGCTGTTTGGAAATCAACTCAGCTAAGTTCAGATTCAAGAAGCTTTGAAGAAAGCTCAGATTCAGTTGATTTCATCAGCTGATCAAGAAGTGTCTTGTCCTCTTCTCTCTCAACAAAGGCAAGACATCAAAATATCTTTTTCTAAATTTCTGTAGGATCTGTTTACACAGATTTGAGTTGTAAGCCTGTGTTATAAAGGCTGAGTGTAGGAGAGGTGATCTCTGAGTGGTAGGGCTATTTGCCTGAGTGTAGGAGAAGATTATTCTCTGAGTGGTAGGCCTTGAGGCAAGGGTGAGGTAGGGCTGTTGAGCCTGAGTTGTAGGAACCTATCCTGGTTCTGAGCTGTAGGATCTGAGGATCTGAGTATAGTGGAAGTTTGGCCGAATCTAGCATATTGCTAGATAGGTGAAGGGGAAAGTGGATGTACCCAGACCTTGGGGAACCACTATAAAACATTGTGCTATCTGTGATGCTAAGTTGTCTGTGAATGCTGTGCTAGATGTTTTAAATTGTAATTGAATTCTGCCTAGATTTATAGACAAGAAATTAGAACCTATTCACCCCCCCTCTAGGTGTTTAGGTTGTCTTGAAAGTAAAACTATCAAGTGGTATTAGAGGGAGGTTCCTCAAAAAGGACTTAACAGTCTGAGGTAGATCTGATAGGCAGAATCAAGATTCAAAAAGATGGGTTCTGGTGAGAATCATAAGGAGCTAGGGTCTATGAAATTACCCATATGCAAGAAAGAAATTTTTGGAATTTGGAAAGAAAGAGTCAGATTGTTTATGGAGGCATCTGACCAAGGATTTACATCACAGTACAGGAAGGCCCCTTCATACCAATGAAGGTATCAGTTCTTGATGCAAATATCCAAACTCCAAAGAGTTATTCAGAGATGACCAAGGATGAAATCATCTTGGCAACCATGGATAAAAGAGCTCAGAACATTATTGTTAGTGCCATAGATGATTCAACATTTCAGAATCTGATTCACTGCAAGTCCTCCAAAGAGATGTGGGACACATTGATTGTCTACATGGAGGGATCTGAAGAAGTAAGGCAGGACAGGAAGTTTATGCTCAATCAGGAGTATGAAAGTTTTAGACAAGGAAAATCTGATAGCATAACTGAGTGCTACAAGAAATTCTATAGAATTGTGAATGAGCTTATGTCCTATGGAAGAGTCTTCAGTACTTATGAACTGAATGACAAATTCTTGAGATCCTTTAACAAAGGATTGGGACACAAAGATCTGTGCCATAAGAGAAGTGGCTAAATTGGCAGAGATATCTCCTCCCACCTTGTTTGGAAAGTTGCTATCCTATAAAATGCAACTTATGGTGAGGAAGGAGGAGGAAAAGAATTCAAGAGGAGAGCATAGAGAAAAGACTGTGGCATTCAATGTAGAAGCCACTAGAAAGAATAGGAGGAAATCACCATCTCCTCCTAAGGAAGTTGCAGAAGATAGTTCTGAAAATTCAGATAAGGGTTCAGAAAGCTGTGATTCAGATGCAGACTTTGCTGCATTCACAAGGCAATTCCAGAGGTTCTTGAAAAAGAAGCAATGGAAGTCTAGGCCTTCCACATCACAACAAGTTGATCACTATTATCAGAAGAAAAGGTCATCAAGGAAAGAGAAGAGCAGATCAAAGCCCAGCAAAGCAACTACTTCAAAGATTGTCTGCTATTGTTGCAATAGGCCTGAACATGTAATGGCTGACTGTCCTGATAAGAGAAAGGAATCTTCAGACAAAAAGAAGACTTATCAGAAAGGCAAGAAGGAGAAATCCTTTGTTGCAAAGAAAGATAAGAGTCTAACAGACCAGTCAACTTCAGAGTCAGAATCTGAAGCTGAAGCATATATTGGACTATATGCTGCATCGGAAGAAGAGGAGTTTCTGTAGTTGCTAGAATCCATCAATGAACAAAAGGATCATCAGTGTATAGGGCTGATGGCAGGATCAGAAGAGGATATATGCCAGAATCAGTCTGGTCATAATAAGGTACAATGTCCTTCTATTACATCTGTTTGTTGTACAAGTGAAGAATCAGCTATATCTGCATCAAGAGATGTAGATGCATCTGAATCTGAAGGTGATGTCTATCAATTGATAGACAAGTATGGGGACCTGTTGCAGGCTCTTAAGAAAAGCAAGAACCTGGTTAAATCTCAGGCTCAGGAAATTGCTGAACTAAGGGTTGCTACAACTGAGTTAGAGAAAGTTATTGATCAAAACTTAAATGAAATGCCAAGCTGAAGAATATAACTATTATTCAGATGGGCACAATTAATTATACTAATGATCAAGTGAAGAGTCTGGAGGCCAGACTTAGAATTGAAAGGGATTTAGTGGCTAGTTACTCTAAGCCAAAATCTGTCTTACCCTTGATAGATGAATTTGTCACTCAAAAGGGTAAGGCTGGATTAGAATTTAAAGGTAACTCTAGGGCTGGTAGATTCAATAGGAAAGGCAAAGCTTCTGTTCAGCCACTAAACCTTTCAGTCCCCATAAAGTTTAGTAAGGTGGAAGTGCCTTCTAACAAATATGATCATGAAAATATTTAAGGTCATAATAAGACTAATGTTCTGAAGAACAAGGGTGTAAATGCAAGCAGGCCTACCTATGATCATAAACCCAATGGTTTTAAGAAATCAGCAGGTGAAGTTGCTGCAGCACCAGCAATGAACAGAAATTCTTCTGACAAGGATGTATCTAGATCTAGATACAATAAGTTTGAATGTTGGTGCTGTGGCAAGAGAGGCCATTTTGCATTAGACTGCTGGTATAACACAAGTGTTATAAAGAACAAAAGTCTACCTGTTAGAAGAGGTTATGGTAGCTTTATTAATGCTAACCTGAACCAAGGACCCAAGACTTACTTGGGTTCTAAGGGTAAGTAATTCTGTGTTGCAGGTGAATCCAAGTAACCATGCCCCTATATGGTACTTGGATAGTGGTTGTTCCAGGAACATGACTGGAACAAAGGGGCTGCTGAAGGAGTATTCATCTGTCAAAGATGGACCTAAAGTGATCTTTGGTGGATCTGAAAAAGGAGTCATCAAAGGGTTTGGTAACATTTCTTCTAACCTAATTACTATCACTCAAGTGGCTTATGTAAAAGGTTTGAAACATAATCTAATAAGCATAAGCCATCTAAGTGATTTAGGATATGACATTTCATTTGTTAAAGATGGATGTCATATCAAGAGGTCAAGTGATCAAAAGATCATATTGACTGGGTATAGGAAGAGAAATATATATATTGTCTTAATTTTGAATGTGAGAATAAGGCTTCTCCCATCTGTCTTGTAGCTGATGACAATGCTTCTCATTGTGTTATGTGGCATAAGAGATTGGCTCATCTAAACTACAAGACAATTGGCCAACTCTTTAGCAAAGAGTTAGTGAGGAATGGACCTCAAATTAATTGTATAAAGGAAGGGATATGCTCAGCTTGTCAAAAGGGCAAGCAGACAAAATCATCCTTTCAAAGCCTTGAAAACAAGGATTCTGTGAGGTGCTTATACCTCTTGCATATGGATCTTTTTGGTCCTATGCCAGATCATAGTCTAGGTAGGAAGGTCTACACTTTTGTGGTTGTAGATGACTATTCTAGATTTACATGGGTGTTCTTTCTGAGACAAAAATCTGAAACCCCAAGTGTATTACTTAATTTTGTAAAGCAAATTCAGAATGAACTGAATAGTAAAGTGGTCAAAATCAGAAGTGACCATAGTACTGAGTTTCAATCTGAAAGCATAACAAACTTGTGTAAAGACTTTGGGATTTTCCAAGAGTTCTCCTCACCTAGAACACCTCAGCAAAATGGAATTGCTGAAAGAAAGAATAGAACATTAATTGAAGCTGGTAGAACTCTATTGAGTGACACCTCTCTCCCAGAATATTTTTGGGCTGAGGCAGTTAACACTGCTTGTCATGTAATCAATAGGGCTACTATCACCAAAAGCCACAAAATGACTCCCTATGAGATTGTGAAAGGCAGAAAACCAAATCTATCTTACTTTAGGATCTTTGGTTGCAAGTGTTATATACTTAACAATGGCAAGTCATATTTGACTAAGTTTGCTGCCAAATCCCAGGATGGGATATTTGTTGGGTACAACACAAATAGTAAGGCCTATAGAGTCTTCAACTTGACTACTCAAGTTGTTGAAGAATCTGTGCATGTTGTGTTTGATGAAACAAGATTAATCAACTGTGAGTTGTCTTGTAGATCAAATGACTCAACAGGTATAAGCAAAAGTATGGACAAGCTTTCCATTACTGAAGTATCAAAGGAAGATGGGGCATTGGAAAATGAAGGCTTCAGTCAGGGGGAGAACAAGACACTATAGAAGCTGATGAAAATCAAGAGAATCAGTTAAATGAAGGAGCTGGAGATGTTCAACCAGAAGGAAATCTTCCTCCAGCTACAAGACATTTAAGAGATCATCCAGCTGATCAGATAATAGGTGATCCAAGACAAGGGGTGCAAACTAGAAGCAGAAATCAAAACACAGTTCTACATTCAAGTTTCCTGTCACAAATGGAGCCTAAGAAGTTTGAAGAAGCTATCCAAGACCAGCACTGGATTGATGCTATGCAAGAGGAGCTGAATCAATTCAGAAGGTGCAATGTCTGGGAGCTTGTTCCTAAACCAAGAGGCCACAACATAATTGGCACAAAATGGATCTATAGGAACAAGCTAGATGAAAGTGGAATAATAGTAAAGAATAAAGCAAGATTGGTTGCAAAAGGATACAGGCAGGAAGAAGGGATTGACTTTGAGCAAACCTTTGCTCCAGTAGCAAGGCTGGAGGCAATCAGAATATTCCTTGCCTATGCAGCCTATCAAGACTTCAAAGTATACCAGATGGATGTGAAGTTAGCGTTTTTGAATGGTGATCTTAAAGAATAAGTATATGTAGAGCAGCCATCAGGTTTTGTAGATCCTCTTAAACCTAATTTTGTTTATAAGCTTAGAAAAGCTCTGTATGGAGTTAAAGCAAGCCCCAAGGGCTTAGGTATGAAACCTCTGTCTACTTTCCTTATTGAGAATAAATTCTCAAGAGGAAAAATTGACAAAACTCTATTACTTAGGGAATCCAAAGGCAAGATCATCTTAGTTCAGATCTATGTTGATGACATAATCTTTGGATCTACTGAAAACAACCTTTGTAAAAAGTTTGCCAAACTTATGCAAGGGAAGTTTGAGATGAGCAGTATGGGGGAACTGAAATTCTTCTTGGGACTCCAAGTAAGACAGACTGATGATGGCTTGTCCATATCCCAGTCTAAGTTCACCAAAGAATTGATTAAGAAATATGGTATGGAGTCATCCTCCACCATGAGAACTCTTATGGGAACAAGTATGCCTATATGCAAAGATGATGCAGGTAAACCTGTTGATGAGACTTTGTATAGAGGAATAGTTGGCTCACTACTATATCTCACTGCTAGTAGACCAGATATTATGTATGCTACATGTGTCTGTGCTAGGTACCAAGCCTGCCCTAAAGAATCTCATTATACTGCAGTTAAAAGGATTCTGAGATATCTTAAGGGCACACCTAATCTAGGCCTTTGATACCCTAGGAATAGAGATTTTCAACTAACAGGCTATTCAGATGTAGATTTTGCAGGATGTAGAGAGGATAGGAAGAGTACTACAGGTACTTGTCAATTCCTGGGAGGAAGACTAATATCATGGAGTAGTAAGAAGCAGACTAGTGTGGCAATTTCCACAGCTAAGTCAGAGTATGTTGCTGCTGGAAGCTGCTGTGCACAGCTATTATGGATGCAGCATCAGCTAAAGGATTATGGTATTCAAGTAAGTAGAACACCTCTTTTGTGTGATTCTAAGAGTGCAATTTCTATTACTAATAATCCTGTTTCTCATAGTAGAACTAAGCATATAGAAATAAAATACCATTTTCTTAGAGAACATGTAGAAAAAGAAGACATCTCATTGGAATTTGTGAAAACAGTTTATCAAATAGCAGATGTGTTTACTAAGCCCCTAGATGAGACAAAATTCAATAAATTCAAAATTGAATTAGGTATGTTAACCATTGATTAGTGTAATCACAAAATCATCAGCAATAAAGTTGAAGTGGTAACAAGACATTCAAGTGATATTAAGACACATTGAAGTAGTATAAAGTACTTTGTTGTACTTATAAGTTGTGATGAACAAACAGAAATTGGCTAAGTAAGATGGTGTCGACACATTCAGTAATAATGTGTCGACTCAGGGTAGTAATGTCGACAAGTCAGAGATATTGTGTCGACACAGAAAATATGTGTCGACACTTAAGAATCTTATTGTCGACTTATCCAGGAATGTAGTGTCGACTTCACCAGGATAGTGGTGTCGACACTTACAGATTTTGTGTCGAAACTTATACTAAGAGTCGACACAGAATTTCTGATGCTCTACTATATATCTCTGGTGTCGACATAACCGCAAATTGGTGTCAACACATAGTAGACAAACTTGTAGTCGAGACAATAGAAGCTTGTGTCGACACAATCCATCTGTGTCGACACTTATAGTCTGTTTTTGGCGACTTTTGATCTTCTTTAAACAGAAGGTATAAATAGGTCAAAAACTCATTCTGTCGACACGCTTACAAGGTTTTCGAAACCCTGTGTCGACATTCTCCCTCTCTCTCTCTTTCTCTCATCTTTCAAGCTTTCTCGACTGATCAATGGCGCCGAAGATTGAAGACAATGTGAATGAAGGATATGAGTTGGTGCGCCAGGCCTTTGCAGCTGCCCCTCCAGATGTTCTTGGGGTTATCTCTCTCCTCTCCGACTCAGGTTTAGAATTTCTGGTCTCCGAACCATCAAAGATATGGAAGAAGGAGGTGCACGAGTTCTTTACCTCTGCATCTGTAAACTCTGAAAGTCATGAGATAAAATCCACAGTTCATGGGTCACCTGTGGAGATTACACCAAGAAAGTTAAGAACAATTCTGCAATTACCTACAATTGAGAATGAAGAGGATGTCCCTGCTTCTAAATCTAGGGAGGCTCTTCAATGGTGTGGATTGGAATCCACCATGAAAATTGGAGCTGCGTTCAATCGGAAAGGAATGAATCAACAAGGCAAGTTTCTGTCAGAAGTAGTTTGGAAAAGTTATTCTGTGCAAGCCAGGTGGACATGATAGGATTTCTTGCCTATATGTTCAGCCTAATGACCAGGATTGTTTTTTACAATTCCATACGGATTGGTCATCTGTAATCTTTTGAAGAAGATTAAGGAAGGAATCAAGAAGCCAAATCTGGCTAGGATAATGAGTATATACCTAAGTAAGGAGATTCCTGAGGTTATGCAACAACAACCTTGGAACTAAAATTAATCACATGAGAAGGATGGACATGAGATTGTTCTCCAGATGGGATAGGGTGCTGACCAAAGAGATGCCTGAAGTGGAAAGGCAGGATTCACCTGAGAAATCCCCAGGTCATGCTACCAGTACTGGGCATCCACAAGAAGAGCAAGTAAGATAGAGGTTGAAGATCAGCCTGCATCTACACAAGTTCAGGATGCCACAATACCTGCAGTTCAAGAAGAAGAAGTAAGTATACCAGCTCAGCAAGTTTATTCACCTACACAAACTGTATCTACTCATGACCAGGTACAGGTGCAGGGGGAGCTGGTGTATTTTCCTACAAAAGAGATTTCTAATATTTCTATTTCTGCACAGGTCCAGGGGGAGCAAGTGCAAGAAGATGCTCAAATTGATCAATCTCCAAATTTGAATACTGCAAATGATCAAGCCCAGAAGGAATATACTCTGGAGGAGTTATTTCCAAATGATGAAATAATTACTGATAGTCTGGAAGTGGAGCAAGAAATTGAGGGGGAGCAGTGCATGTTGAGACTGTAACATGGCACTGAAGCAGCTGTTTCTCCTCCTCCCAAAGAAAGAGTTCAAATTGATAGTACTTCTGATTCAGAGACTGAAGAAGCCAGGGTGGCTAAAAAGAGAAAACTTATGGTCTTCCAGAGAAGGAGCAAGAGCTATAAGCAGGCTCTACAGTCTACAGCACATCACACTCCTTCTGACTTTGATTATAACAAGTTCTTGGTAGATTTACAAGTGAAATTGGATGAACACAGAGTGGCTATAGAAAAATATGTTGATGAGAACAACAAGTCCCTGCAATTTGACTTAGCTCAAGATATAAAATCAATTAGGTTTGAGGTCAATATGCATAAGAAGGAAATGACAGATTGCTTCCATAAGGGAGGTAATGCTGTGGTATATCTGGCAAAACACAGCAGACTATCATCCCTAAGGTGGATGACATTGCTTTAAAGCAAAGCTATGTCTTGGAAAATCAGATAAGGATGAATGAGAATTTAACTGAATCTCATCATGAGATCATTGAGGAATTGAAAAATATTGTTCCAGGCCTGCCTGCAGATAGAGCAAAAGAAATGGAAGAATTTGATAAGAACTTTCAAGCTGCTATTGCTTCTGTTAAGACTGCAATCACTACCTCTCAAAAGGAAATATCTGACAAGCTTCTAAAGTTAAAACCATTTTTTAAAGAGGGTGTGAATTATCTGGATGGCCAAATCAGATTTCAAAAGGAAGATCTCAGAGATCATGTTTCTAGAGAAGCCATAAAGGGGGAGAGGATGCTAGTTCATGCAGGCTCAGAGCACACCAAATGGGTGACCAATAGTATTCGAGCCACATTGGGATATCCCCCATTGTGTGATGATGCTATGGTGGCTGAGTCAGGAATACAAACAAGTCTACTTGAAGGCAATCAACCTGAGGTTGCCCAAGTCATTTACCCCCCTCCAGATTATGATATGATTGATCAGCAGGTTCAAGGGATGTATAGTCCTCCAAAGGAGGTTACTATATATTGTTATTGGGAAGGTTGATAAGCCTGAGGCTACTTTGAAAGACCAGCAAGATGCTCTTCTATCTAAGAAAAGGTTTAGAGAGCAGGCTGAACTTAAGCCAGACTTTGAGCAGTGGAGTCCTACTTCCAGAAATATAATACTCACTGCATGGAAGGCTGTCAAAGACCAAGTGCAGGAAAGAGGCAAGTGGTACAATGAGATGGAATGGCAGAA
The DNA here is from genome assembly GCA_039513925.1 of Platanthera zijinensis. Classification (NCBI taxonomy): domain Eukaryota; kingdom Viridiplantae; phylum Streptophyta; class Magnoliopsida; order Asparagales; family Orchidaceae; genus Platanthera; species Platanthera zijinensis. The sequence goes on along the minus strand of CM077091.1, from coordinate 54,522,663 downwards.
GTATGAAGCCAGGCAAGAGGCCATAGTACAGTTTAGAAGAAAAGCCAAGCTGGGTAGGCTGCCTCCAGATGCTCAGGAGCCAAGCAAGTACTTCCCAAAGCCCTTTCATTATTTTGAAAGGCAAAGGCTCAAGGAAGAAGCAAAGAAGAAGGCTGATCTAAAAGGCAAGAAGCCAGCTGAAGATTCTGAAGCTCCTGTGAAGGCTCAAGTTCTATCTGGCAAAGGGATTGTCATTAAAGAGCCTGATCAGTCTTAATTTTTAGTTCTTTCAAAGTACTTTGTATGTGTTTGATTAAATCATTAAATGTAAATCTCTGTATTCAAACATTATCAAGTTATAAACAAAATGTTGGTTGGTATCATATAATGTTCATTCTGTGATGGATTGTTTTTATGTTTTGTTTATATTAAGTATTCCTGTTATGTCATATATCATCAGTTATACTTTTTATAAATGGTGTATATCATTGGCTATAGGGTTATGACTTCTCCAAATAGGGGGAGATTGTTGGGTACATTGGAAATGTGTACCTGATTTGAAGAAGCCCAACTTAGCTCAATGATATACATCAAGGTGTATTTGATGTTGTTTTGAGTTGACATGTGCAGGTGAAGAAGTATTAAATAATGTAGAAAAATATTCTAAGTCCACATGTCGACACCTGAAGAAATTGTGTCGACACTTCAGAATATTTGTGTCGACACTTCAGAATATCAGTGTCGACACAGAGAAAGATAGTCGACCACATTTATGTCGACACTGGGAAGCAGTGTCGACATATAAAGAAAATAGTCGACTTCAACTATCTTGACACTGGGAAGCAGTGTGACACATAAAGAAAATCGTCGACCTCAACACTGGGAAGCAGTGTCGACACCGTGAAAGATAGTCGACCAGAGAAAGTTAGTCGACACCGTGAAAGATAGTCGACCAGAGAAAGTTAGTCGACTAGTGAAAGATAGTCGACCAGAGAAAGATAGTCGACTCACAGAAGAAGATAGTCGACCACAACTGTGTCGACACTGGGTGGATGTGTCGACACCAGAAGACTGAGTCGACACATATTGGCAGAAGTCGACTATGCTTGTGTCGACACCAGAAGACTGAGTCGACACATTTTAATAGAAGAAGATTGCTGTGTCGACACAGAAGGCTGAGTCGACACATACTAAGTTCTGAATCTACAACAACTGTGTCGACACACAGGACTTGTGTCGACACACTGCAGAGTCTAGACCAAGTTATTTTCTGAAGAAGCTGTGTCGACTTAAAGGCAACTTAGTCGACATCATCAAAGACTGTGTCGACACCAAAGTCACTTGTGTCGACACAGATAGACAGATTGGTCTCGACACTTTCTAACTGACTGTCTCGACATTTTGCTGTCCAAGGCTAAGGTACAAGAACTGTTTGAAGACTTGACAGCTGTGGGTTGCCACCGTTTAACTGAAGCTGTCAGACCTGTCAGAAAACAGTTAGAAACCGGATCAGCCGGTTACCATGAAGAAAGTCTATAAATAGACACATTCAGAAGGAATTATATATGCAGCTAAGCTAAGAAAAATAATAGAAGAAGATCTAAGAAGAAGAAACAGAAGGATTACGATCCTGTTGAAGTTTCAATTCAAGAAAGTGAAAAGAAGATCTTCATCAGAAGGTCTAAGAAGAAGAAGTCTGAAGTATCAGTAAAGGTGTTGGATAGAGGGAGATCCAGTCATCTTGAAGAAGAAGAAGGAAGCCATCAGTGGTTTCTCAAGAAGATGTTTGGAAATCAACTCAGCTAAGTTCGGATTCAAGAAGCTTTGAAGAAAGCTCAGATTCAGTTGATTTCATCAGCTGATCAAGAAGTGTCTTGTCCTCTTCTCTCTCAACAAAGGCAAGACATCAAAATATCTTTTTCTAAATTTCTGTAGGATCTGTTTACACAGATCTGAGTTGTAAGCCTGTGTTATAAAGGCTGAGTGTAGGAGAGGTGATCTCTGAGTGGCAGGGCTATTTGCCTGAGTGTAGGAGAAGATTATTCTCTGAGTGGTAGGCCTTGAGGCAAGGCTGAGGTAGGGCTGTTGAGCCTGAGTTGTAGGAACCTATCCTGGTTCTGAGCTGTAGGATCTGAGGATCTGAGTATATTGGAAGTTTGGCCGAATCTAGCATATTGCTAGATAGGTGAAGGGGGAAAGTGGATGTACCAGACCTTGGGGAACCACTATAAAACATTGTGCAATCTTGTGATGCTAAGTGTCTGTGAATGCTGTGCTAGATGGTTTTAAATTGTAATTGAATTCTGCCTAGATTTATAGACAAGAAATTAGAACCTATTCACCCCCCCTCTTGGTGTTTAGGTTGTCTTGAAAGTAAAACTATCACAATGTTTTGCATCGAGCTTCTCTGTTGTCTCAGCGGTTATGCTGAGACATTCTTCTCAGCTGTCTCAGCTGTCTCGATGCTTTTGCCTTAGTCAAATTATCTGACTTCCAGCTTACTCTTTTTGTTCACCTGTCCAATCAAGGGCAATCTGTATGCATGAACTCAAGCACACATCAAATACATTATGCCCCTTAACATGATTCGTGATACCTCTTCAAATTCTGAGGAACATTGTAGGGCATAATTCCCAACAATATCCCCCTATTTGAAGAAGGCAGAACACCCTTCCATGCTAAGGTGCATCAACACAAAAAGTATCATGATAGGCTGGAAGAGACATTATTATGACAACTATCCATCCCAGTATAGAATAACTCCCCCTAGATGAGATGGCTTAACACTATGATTGAATAATTAATAGTACTGGTGAATTAACAATCATTAACAATGTAAAAGTATGATTAACATCAAAAGCTTTATTAATCATTGCCAAGGTAAACATTATGATTAAGATCTACCTATTTATTAACTAATTTAGAAAGCCTTAGCAAAACAACAGTAACAAAACTTTTGATTATAAGATATATATGAAAGAGCAGCATATTCATTAATCATAGATATATAAAAGAGAATTTCATACACATTTATCACATCAATATAGTGAGGGCCAACTCATATTAATTTCATTGATAGAGATTTGATATTTTTACACTGTTGATATTCATTACAAGATATTGATTTTAATATTTAAAGACCCCTAAGTCTTGCAGCCACATATCAGCTCTTCTTTGATGAACTTGACTCAGCATCATTGGTAGCAGTAGTCTTCTTCAAGTTTTCAGCTTTGTTCTCCTGTCGTTTGAAGTAAAGGAATGTCTTTGGAATATATCTGGGAGGCATATTCTTAAGGCATTTTCTTAAGGTTGCTCTTCCTTACCAGTTTTTCTTTGAATAATCTTTCCCTTAGAAGATTTCTTACCAAATGCTTTATCCATTCCTTAGAAAGATATACACTATTAATAATCTTTAAGATTTATCCATGGCTTACCCAAGCATTGATAAAGATGGATTCAGAGGCATCACTTAGCTGTTCATAATCTGGATCATCTCTGTTCTCAGCTCTCCTCTTTATTATGAAATCTTCAACCATCTGAGTTCTTTCCCTCTTTCTTCTGGCAGCAAGTTGTGCATCCTGTGCAACTCTGGCTTGTGCTGGGAAGTCTAAGTCCTCTGGCCTCTTTTTATCCAGGAGGGGTAGGTATAGTGCCACCCTGGTTCCTTGAATTACATTGAAGGCTTGATCTTCAATGAGTGCTGCGGTCTTACCATGACTGTTCTCCCCATTTCCGCCTTCTTCAATGATGGTCTTTTGCAGTAGGGTGGTGTTCGACTCATTTTTGCTTGATACAAATTGGAATATTCTCCCATTGTCAGCAAACAGCTCATTTTTCAGAAGTATTGCCTCCTTCATAGAGTGGAGAGCAACATTGGTGACATACTGATTTACATGATCTGCTACACCCCTGATCACCTCATCAGTTACACTCACATAATTCTTGACATATCATATGTCATCTGTAGAGAGTTTTTGGCTTGTGTCCAAGGATTTCATGAGGGTGGTTAGCTTTATGCCAACAGTTCCAGCCTAATCAAACTAGGTGGTGACCTGTATGTTTAAGTGAGAGTTTTCTTCTTTATTTTCCTTGAATTTAGTTAATAATTCATCCCTCAACTTGGCAACTAATTTTTCAACATATTCCTTGAGGGTTGTGGTCTGAGAAAACAAAGAGTGCATTGATTTGGTTTAGGAGTAACTCATTAGAGATTTGGGCAGTGGGTGGTTGGTTTAATGTAGGAGGGACATCTTCCTTAGTAGGGATCTGTGAAGACTCCTCCTCAAATACAACACCTATAGAGCGAAACATTTTCTTAGTTGAAGCTGTATTAACACAACTAATTAAGAGGGAATGGGTATTACCTGTAGTGGGTGTAAACTCAACAATTATGGTGACAACTTGGTCCAAGGTTGTCAAATCCATCTGATTATGCTCCCCCTCAGACTGAGCATCCTTTTTTTGGCTTGACCCATCAGATAGGTATCTAATACCTAAGGAGTCTCATGGTTATCTTTTATAGCCGGATATCTTCAGCTGCAGCTACATCATCATTATCAGCCATATCTGCCTCATCTTCTGCAGCAACCTCTTCTTCAGTAGCATTCTTTGAAACTTGTCCTGACATAGGGCTGGCATGGATTTTATCAACATGCACAACAGTGTCCTGGAGTTGAATGTTTGTTGAGGAAAGACTCAGGGATAGGTCTGTTTGTAGACCAACATCAGCAGGGGGGGAAATTCCTAGCTAGGGTTCAGAGTAGGAGGAACTGTCTACTTTAGTAACTTGTTGTTCCTTATCCCTTGAGGCGTCCTTTGTTGTTGAAGGTTGTCTCTTGGGTAGGATCCTAGTTAATCTATCCAATGTCTTTATATCCATCCTTTTCAGTTAGTGAATCTTCACTCCATGCTCCTACTTGAATGTATTAGGGTAGGTGTTCACTAGGTACAAAGAAAGAATTCTGCCCATGTTTGGTGTGTGTAGACAGTCTACTATTCTCTGGTAGATGAGAGAAGACTAAGAGGTCTTCCTATTAAAGATTATCCTTGTCATGACATCAAACATTGACTTGGAGATTGTGTCATGTGATCTAAGTTTGTAGATAAGGGCTTTCCCTACAATATCTGCCAGCAGTTTACCTCTCTGATTGAAAAATTTCCTCTTAAGAGACCCAGGTTTGGTATCACTATATCCACGCCACCCGAGTGCTCTGTCTCTGTCCATGATAGTGTGTTCTTCTTCCTCGCTAGGGTTGACGGAGGGTAGATGAAGGGCATTGTAACGCCCCTGATTTTCTGGCAATTATTTAATCCTCTTGTTGACGTCATAATGACGTAAGGGGCGTTACATTAACGTGGAGTTGACGATGCGTCGCCGTTAGTGTGTTTTCACGTCTGTTCGGTCAAGTCGGCAAAATTCGTGAATCCTTGTCGAAAATGGAAAATTTCACGTTAGGAAATTAAATTAATTAATTTTTGACATGCTCACAAAGTTTCGTCGCGATCCGAGCTATATTCGAGCCTCAGCGAATTTCCGAGTTTTGTAAAATTTATGTTCGCCGTATACTTGAAAAATTAATATCTCAAGAACGGCTTGTCAGATTTTGGTTTTGACTTTGCCGTTGTGTTCGTAGCGTCAGTGTTCGCCTACGGTGTGAGTTTCACTTAATTCGGTGTGTGTTTGGTCCTCCGTTTTGATCTCGTATTTCCTTGTTCAAAAATGTAAAAAAATATGATTATTTTAATATTAAAGCACTATTCAAAAATGTCATTTCCTATTCATTTATATAGTTTAATTTCTTTGGATAAATTTGCAAAAAACCATTCTTCATGCAATTAGGTAAATTGTTTTCTCGGGTGATCAGGTGTTCTTCTCGAGTTGTTAGGCTTTTGTTCTCAGGAGGGTTTATTATGTGTCGAGTAATCTGGAGTGGTACTCGAGTAGTACTCGAGTATTTTTATGTTTGTTATCGAGTACTAAATTTTAGTACTCGAGTAACCGGTTTTCTACTTCTCGAGTACTTCTAATCTTGTTCTCGAGTAGTCGACCGTCCTTCCCGAGTAATCCGTTCCAGTCTGCATTCGGGCGCCATTTTGAGGGTCAAAACGGTGTCGTATGAAATAATAGTTAACATAAAATTTGTTCGTCTCGCCGAGATATACAAATTTCATGTTGAGCACTTTTCGATTTGAAGGCATCTTAAACCTCTAATTTTTTTTTCCGCGCACCGGCACTTAAATAGTCTGTTTCTCTTTCCTGTTTAGACAAAAGATATATATATATATATATATATATATATATATATATATATATATATATATACTAACATCTCCACCCGTTCTCGATGCATCGCTGCGGGCTTCGCCCGCAACCAAGCGGGCTTTGCCCGCTTGACAATGACATTGGTCGTGGGCGGTAACATGTGTCGTGGATGGCGATATTGGTGAGTGTGACATTTGTGGTGGGTGGCAACATTGGTCGTGGACGGCGATAATGTTCGTCGACGATATTGTTTGTGGGCAGAGATATTGTTCGGGGGCTCAACAATGTTCGGGTGCGGCGACAATGTTCGGAGACGGCAACATTGTGCATGGGTGACAACATTGTTCGGGGGAGGCGACATTCGTCGGGAGTGCCCATTCTCGATGTAGTATTGCGGGTTGCGTCCACATCCAAACGGGCTTTGTTCGCAAACCAACGACATTGGTCATGGGCACAACATGTGTCATGGGCGGCGATATTTGTCGTTGGTACGACATTTGTCGTGGGTGGTGACATTGGTCGTAGGCGGATTTATTGTTCGTGGGTTAGGACATTGTCTGTAGGCATCGACACTATTCGTGGGAGGCGACATTGTTCAAACGTGCTCCGCCCATCTCAATGCGCCACTGCTGTGCTCTTCGCCTGCGACACCACTGACGGACATGTTGGTCGTGAGCGGCAACATTGTGGTTGTGGGCGGCAATATTGATCGTGGTGCCGACATTGATCGTGGGTGGCAACATTACACACAGGACGACATTGTTCGTGGTTAGTCACATATGAAAAAATAAGATTAAATTGTGTTGTAGCTTAGCTATTGTACATGCATGCAGTTGAGTTCCCCCCCACCCCCGCCAAACGGGCTTCGCCCACTCCCAAATGTACTACTTTCAAAAGAAGAAAGAAATTATCACAAATTTAATGAAATTATCACAAACCTCATTAAGGTTGCTAAGGTGCCCTATCCTGAAGACCTTCCTAGTCACTTTACTCAATCCCAAGATCAAACTATATATCTTCCATGCCCTTCACACGATTTCAGAACTGTCAATGTAGGGTGGAACTACAACGACATTGACAGACTTGCAATGTTAATAAAACACTCCTTGTGGGTGAAGTTCTTCAGGTCCCATGCGAGCGAATGGCATGTCAGAAGTGCACAAAGCATATTACAAAAATAAATACAAGGGATAATGCATGTGAAAGCAATGGAGTAACTGGAGGATTAAATCAAGTTATATTATCTTTTTTTTGAGATTTTAGGGGATATTCACCGGGCTGAATAATTTAGTTGAAAGTTTATTAAAGAAGAAGAAGAGCCAAGTATTATACAGAGGTAGTGGCATTCTATAATTTAATGATTTAGGATCCCAAACATCTGATATACTGATATACAGATATGAGTTATATCAGTTTATTTGTGTTTTTCAATCAGGTTTAATAAAAGATAATGCAGCAAAGGTAATAATGCAGCAGAAGTAATTCTATTAGCTATTCTGATATTTTTTAAAAAATATATGTACCTTCTGAGCATTTTATCAAACACCTTATGAGCACTCTTTGAAGGTGAAAATCAAATTAAAAAAACACAAATATATAGACCTCCCAAAAAAGTAAAATAATTCCACTACCTCCAAATTGTCGAGCTCCAGAACCCAGAAAATCAGAGGAGAAGATCCACTTGTTGATTGAAATAGTTTTCCCTCAAGCCATCCTCAGTGCACTGAAACGCTTCCATCAAAGAAGCGGTGGGCAAGAATAGTTCATGGCAGTGCTAAACTGGATGGACTGTGGAGGAGGGCTTTGGTGGGCAGGAATAGTTTGCAGGAGGCGGCTTCTGAAATCTATAGCAGGAATCGAAAGGTTCAATGGTGATTCAGAGATAGGAATAGTCGTGTTTATCGAAGCAGTGAATAATGATGAGAATCAGAAGCACAGTAGAGCTTTGAAGGGGCACGATGAGGAGCAGCGAGTTCTGCCGTCGATTTCTTCCCTAGTAGAGACAACAAAGCTTTGAAGAGGTGTGATGAAGCACAGTAGAATACCTAGAGAGGCGGACGATGAAGAGGGGCGAAGAGGCGCAGGACGGAGCGGCGAGTTCTGCCCTATCAGAGAGCTTTTATCGGGCTTGATCAGGGTTGAGAGACGGGAAAGCAGCAACAAATCCAACGGAAAGCACTGATATATTAGAGAGCAACAGATCCAACGGTCCAAAACTAATATTTTAGAGATCCAATAGCTGCAAATGAAAATGTGGTGTGCTTCAAGAATGTTATATTGTTTTATATAATAAAAATATATATAAATATTCTTCTATTTTGGATAAATAGATCAACTTCATCTTCTTCCTTACGTCTTGACCGAACCAGAGTGCGAGAGTGACGGCAGAGTTCTAAGTTCGGGATCTCCGCCGTCGGAGCTACGGTGCTCGGAATCGCAAACCGGCATAGATCTGGAAAGCTCTCACCGAGATCTTCACGATCGTGGTAAGTATTTCTTTTTTCGTGGAAATTTTTCGTTAGGGTTTTTGGCCCTAACCTCTCTTTTGGACAAATCCTTGTAGATTCCGCTTCCCCGCACCTTATTTTTGCTAGATCCACGACGTGGAGTAAATTTGGAGACCGATTGAAGTAGAAACCGAGGCAAGTGGTGTTCTTGCCCTCTCTTTTGATCCCTTCCTCTTTATTTTTCCAGTTTTCTTTGAGTTTATCATGTTTATTTTTATTTGAAACTTATCTCCAAATTTTATTGTGACTTGTCTTTAAATTTCTAAGTTATTTCATTGAACCTTTACCCCCCCCCCCCCAATTCTTGTTTTGTAAATTTGGTAATCAAATTTGGTTGCCCTACCACTTTATATATCGACTCATCTAGATCGTTGCAACGCCTTGTGCGTCTCATTGTTTTGTTTATAATACACTTTGTTTGACCCTTGAAATGTTCTTATGCAGTCCACTTTGTTAGTTAACCTCGAGTCTGTGATGAATAAAAGGAACTCTGCTTGTATAATTATGTAACTAAAGAAACACAGATGGACTGTGCACGTTGGGGTTTCTCCGTCGGCATAATGTCGTATGGTTGAGTCTGTGCGAGGTGTTCACTTTCATCCCCGGCACATTACCCTAGCTTAGTTTGTGCGCGTTGGGGTTTCTCCCTCGGCATGGTGCCTGTTGGCTTGGTTTGTGCACGTTGTGGAACTTTTTTCCCCAGCATAGTTCTCTTTATTGATGAGCTGATCAGTCTCATTTTTATTGATGAATAACATGAATATTAATGAAAGATGAAAGTTTGAACTTTCGATGTTGGTACTCTGTTCTATCCAGTTGAGTGATTAGCCATTCTTTCTCGGCTAGATTTACTATTTTACTTTTACTCTGCTGCTGACCTTTTGTTGCAGACATTTTATAGATTTCCTTCACTCTGAGGTTTGTTTGGTCTGCCTTTTCTCTTTGCACCATTTGTAACTTGCTTCTGAGGTATTCTTCTTTTGAAAGCCTTAGGATTAGAGTGTTAGCAGGTATAGTTGACCGTGTTGTGCTTCTGGTGCTGTGGGTTGCTACAGCCATTTATTTCCACCTCAGAGCTTTGAGGTAGTTGTCTTTGTTTAGACTTGTTAGTTTTAACTATGGGTTCGTATCAGTTGTTGACGTCCATAGTCTTTGACTTTTTCAGTGATAGATTACTTGCTGCTTTTACTGGTGTTACTTTTTGCCTATTTATACTCTCTCTCTGGGAAGGATTTATGTTAGGATGCATTTAATTATTTTAAAGTATATAAAAACTGCATTCTGGAATATTGGCAAGGCATAATTTTTAACTGCAAAAAATCTACTACTTTCGAGCGCTATAAAAGTTATATATATAAAATGTAGAAGTCACATCATCATTATAATATACTAGACCTTCATTCTCATATAGGATAACAAATGATTCAACTCAGTATTTTTCGCCGCGTAAAACTTATATATCTTCTCACTTATGGACTAGTGATCCACCCGACCGAGGACACAGTCAGTAAACTCAAAGAACTTGTAGGTATTTTTAAGCTTAATTTCAAAAGTCTTTTACATAATGTAATGTGAGGACGAGTTGCCTGAGCGTCTATTGTTGTCCCCTGCACGGCGTGACATCACGGCGCATATTTTCTCTTACTCTGACGTATTATTTAATACGGAGAAAATGCGGGTTGTGACATGCATTGCCAAGTCTTTCATGGTTTACCTTGATCTTGGTTTCTTCAATCTTAGATTTAAGTGAGGTTTGAGAAGACAACACTTTAACATTGGAGAAGAATTCAACTATCTCTTCTCTAAGAATGGAGGAGGGTTCAGAAAGGGTGTACTCAAAACCTGTGGTCTCAATCATCCTTAACACTTCTTTAATCTCTGACGAGGCATGAATGAATCCATTCCTCAATTTCATAGCCCTCCTGGAGCTACTTGGTGATTTTTGGCGCCATTGAACCAGTGCAACAAGGCGCTGGGAAGGTTTCGGTCTCGACAGCTAGGATTAGGGCTTTTAGAGTGGAGTGGCTTTTTGTTTCTTGTCGCCTATATATATATATAATGAAAAAGTTTGAGTACCTTATCATTAGATTAACCAATTAAACATTTTTATACTTAAGTTAATACTTTTAGACTTTACGACTTGCTCTATGCTTCCTGTTATGATACAGGGCACATAGTGCTTCTATTATACCTCTCAGCTCTTCTTTTATTCACTTAATGCCTGAATAATTTGTAGCTTCCCTCACTGTCTGGATGTACATTCTATTTGTCACACCATTATATAAATATTTTATCTATTCTAAGAATAATGGAGACCTAACATGGTAATAAACCAGTTTTATTAAAAACCTTATTACGCACTGATTTACATGTTATTTGGGCTTGAGAGAAAAGGCTACATAAGTTAACAATGCAAATAATTATAAAGGATAATTGAATCATTGTTATCTTACTGGTGTGCTTGATTAGGTTCATCCTAAGCATATCTAACTTGATTCATGAATTTACAAACTTAGTCTCTATACAAGAGAGAGAGAGACTTACCTTGAGGCTTGCTGCCTCTAGCTTTTGAGGATTTCATACTTAACAGGCTCAACCTTTGTTTATTGATTTAGATAGAGCATATTCCTTAAGCAATCATCCTGTCCCAGACATTTGACTGAAACACCGATTGTCCAAATACCGAGTCCTATCTACACAGTTATTTGGACTATCCTGCAAAAAGAAATTCATTTTCCTTTAGGTACCCAACAATAGTTTGGTCCTAGGTTCTTGTTAGTATTATAAAACTTTTGCCCAACTCTCTGCCAAGGCTGAGCACCTTTTTGTCCACTAACCACATTTAAGTTGTGCCAACAATCAATGACAAAGTGTCCCACCTTCCCACAATACCAACATTTATGAATGTTGTACCTTCTCTTCAGGATAGCACAGAATTGTTGTCCATGAGAGATGTGAGCAGCTCCAGATTTTGCTGGATAAGCTTTGCATGATGCTGCTTCATTCTCTCTGAATGAAGGCACTAAAGAACTAAATACATCTGGTTCAGGATGGGCCAATTGTATTTTTGGAGCCTGCCATCTAGTGGTCTCTCTCATCTCTTTAGATACAGGATATTTGGATCCAAAACTAAAGAACTTATCCTGAGCTTTTTGGCTAGAGTGAACAACATCACTCATTCTGAGATCATGTGTCTTTACCCCACTGGTAGAGCACACATTAGATTGACCCTTATGGGGAGGTGCAAACTTGACAGCTTTAGAAGGTAACTTCACCTTTTGAAATACTGTCAACTTATCAGGGATGTTTTATTTGACTTGATAATTTGTGTGATTAATACCCAGCTTCTCAGAGGTTTGATAAGTTGCAGCTTTCGAAAACATACCAAGAGATTAAGAAGGGTTAATCACAATCCCTAATCTCTCAGTTAATTTCTATTCTAGATATCTAATATATTTATATTTTTCTTCTAGAAGCTTGGTCTGACACTCAAGACTTTTCTTGAGTTCTGACACCTCATGACTTTTCTTATAAAACTCAATAGATTTATTGTTATATAGAGTTTTATAGGGCTTGAGGACTTCGATCTCCATTGCTTGCCTTTTGGTAAGATTTCTGCTCTTCTTTAGAGCATCTAGGAGAAGTCCATACTTGTCAATCAATTGATTGACATCAGTCTCAGATTCTGAGAAATCTTTATCACAGGATGAGGATTCACCAGTATCTGGATTGGTTTCATAGTCAGAGGAAGATGAATAATTGAAGAGAGAATGTACCTTGCTTATTTCTTCTTTAGTTATTGCTATAAACCCTTGGCATCTATAGTCTTCTTCATCCTCCTAATTGTCACTGCCAGAATATGACAGAGGGCCCTTATTCCTTTCCTGGCAGTAGGATATTCCTCTTCTTCTTCTGGTTCTGCACCAATAGAGATCAGTCCTATGTAGGCTTCTTCTTCATCATCTTCTGATTCTGAGGAGGAAGAATCTGTCCAGCTTTTCTCCTTCTTAGCCACAAAGGACTTCTCCTTCTTCATGTCCTTATGGTGATGGTGATGCTTCTTCTTCTTCTTCATCTCATCTTCTTCCTTGTTCCTGACTGGGCATTTAGCAACGATATGTCCAGCCTTGCTGCAAAAATAACAGATAACATTAGATGAAATCTGTTTGCTAGATTTAGGGCCATACCTGTCCTTCTTGGGGGACATCCTATGATGAGATGATGAAGAGGGCCTGCTCTCCCATTGCTTCTTCTTCATGAACTTCTAAAATTTTCTAGAGAAGGTTGCAAACTCTTCATTCGACATGTGGTTGTCTGAGGAATTTGTCCCAGACAATTCTGAGCTGGACTCAGCTTCTCTCCTAGGTAGAGAAGGAGTCTTTCTTCTGCTCCTTCTTAGGGCTTCTGCCCTGAGGGCCACTGACTTATCCTTGGTCTTGGATTGACTCCCCTTCTCCTCTTATTGTCTAGCAGCCAGCTATATTTCATAGGATAACAACTTTCCGAAGAGAGTTGGTGGAGGAGTGTCTGCCAGCTTAGCCATTTCCCTAATGAAACAAATCTTGGTGTCCCAATCTATAGTGAGAGATCTAAGGAACTTGTCATTAAGCTCATAGTTGCTGAAGACCCTACCATAGGTTCTTAGTTCATTCACTATCCTAAAGAACCTCTCAAAGAAGTCAGCTACTTTTTCAGATTTGCTTTGTTTGAAAGCCTCATTACCTTGGTTGAGCATGGACTTCCTATCATCTCTAACTTCCTCAGAGCCTTCCTTGTAGATCACAAGATTATCCCACATTTCCTTGGAGGTCTAGTAGTGTACAAGATTTTGGAAGGTTGAGTCATCAATGGCATTAACTATAATATTTTGTTCCCTTTGGTCCATGGTGGACAGAATTACCTTATCTCTGTCCATATCTATATATGCCTTGAGCATTCTCAGAGTTGGATCTATGGTGGAACACTTTGTGGGGACAAAAGGACCTTCTACTAATTTTCCATAGATCCAAGGGTCAGATGCTTCCATGAACAGTCTGACCCTTTGCTTCAAGAGGACAAATCCTTCCTTCTTGCAGATTGGTAGTTTCATGGCCCCTAGCTCCTTATAGTTCATTCCCGACCCCATAATTATATCTTATAGCTAACTTTTGAGGTATACTCAGATTGTTAGATCCTTTTTGAGTAACCTCCCTCTGACACCACTTGAAAGTTATTACTTCAAGGTTAGCTAGTCACCTAGAGGGGGGGGGGGGTGAATAGGTCTTTGAAGTTTCTTAAGTCTTTTTTGTGTTTTCTTGCTAAGTGATCTAGAGCTTGTACTTAGTACCTACAATATAAAAGAAGAACAAGCACACAGCAAAGCACACATATGTTTATAGTGGTTCCCAACATGGTACATCCACTTTCCATCCCACCTTTCTAACTTCTGTTAGACAAGGCACAAACTCCTCCAAAATGCTCCTCAGAGCTAAAACCTCAGGCCCTCTTCCTTATACTCAGGTATTCTTCAGAACCCTCCTTCAGAACCACAAAGGTTCCTATCTCAGAGCCCTACAATGCTCCTACAGCTCAGTAGTCCTCAAACCACCTACCTCAGCCTTATCTCTAAGGCCTACAGCTTAGGCTTCTCAGCCCTACAACTTCATTCACAAGGCCATACTCTTATATTGCAGCAACACTCCTACAGCTCAGTAACTTTCCAGGTACCTACCTCAGTGCCCTTTCAGGCACCTACAGATCAGTGACATACTTTTCCCCTACCTCAGGCCAAAATGCCTTACACTTAGTCTCCTCTAAGACCTACACTCAGTGACACACTTGTCACCTACAACTCAGTGGCTCAACAGTCACCTACCTCAGGCACTAGGCCCTATTACTCAGGCTGGGAGGACAGTCCTACTCTCAGATCCACACTTGGATCCTACCTAAGTACCCTAGTAGGTCACCTACCTCAGTGACTAATTAGTCACCTAATACTCAGGCACATAATGCCCTACAGCTCAGATTCAGACAACCTGAATCCTATAGGAATACAATCAAGAAATTGAAATACTGACTCAGAGATAAATCTCTGAGTCTACCTTGCTGGACTGAGATGATATTAGTCTAGCCCTCTTGTTGTTGAAGGAATTAATCTTCTTCTACAACTAACTATTTCTCTATAACACTTAAGAACAACTATCTACAGTTGAAGGATGACGGCCCTTCACACAGCTATCATCCCTTATTGATTAGATGAATCATCCACCTTGTTCTAGAATGAACAAACTTACCTAACTGGTAAAAGCTTCAGCTATCTTTATCTGACAGCTGGCTTAAACTGCTGGACTTGGCTTTCAAGCTCGTCGGAGAAGATGAAGTCCAGCCGCCTTTATTTTTCGTTTTTCTATTTTTATTAACCCTAATCCACTTTTCTCTCTTCTTTTTATATCTATTGATTTGAATCAACGGAATAATTTGAATATGGGTCCAGCAAAGGATGGTGACCGCCACCTACCTCAGAATAGGACACATTGTACTTCCCGGCGCTGTTGTAGCTTTCCCGTAATGGCATGAAATTCTTTGACTGCGCTCGACGAATAGTGAGCTGGGATCAATGAATTCTGAAATCAGTTTGACTAATTCTGAACTAGGCCCGACGAACTAAAAATCTCAAACTTAAACTTTAGCTCGACAAAAGGTGAGCTAAGATCGACGAATTCTGAAATCATTTGACGAATTCTGAACTTGGCTCAGCGAACTTAGAATCTCAAACTTTAACTTTAGCTCGACAAAAGGTGAGCGTAGATCGACAAATTCTGAAATCTGTTTGACGAATTCTGAACTGAGCTTGATGAACTCAGAATCTCAAACTTTAACTTTAGAGGCATTGAGTGAGCCTTCTTCACTAAATGCTTCAGGACTATCTCCTGCTTAGTGGTTTCTTCTCAAAGGTCTCAATGTCTTTCTTCTTCATAGCTTAGACTATCTCAAGTCTCAGCAGTTGGATTGATACCAACACTTCTCTTAATGCTTTGCATTGAGCTTCTTAACGGTCTCAGCAGTTATGCTAAGACCTTCTTCTCAGCTGTCTTAGCTGTCTCGATGCTTTTGCCTTAGTCAAATTATCTTACTTCAAGCTTACTCTTTTTGTTCACCAATCCATTAAGGATAACTTGCATGCATGAACTCAAGAATACATCAAATACATTATGCCCTTAGCATAATTGGTGCTGCCTCTCAAATTCTGAGGAACACTGTAGGGCACAATTCCCACCAGACCGAATGCACCGAACATTTCTAGAGTACTTGGACTTATTTGTCATCATCTTTATTGACGAGATTTTAGTGTACTCTCAGTCTGAAGAAGACCATGCGAACCATTTATAGCTGGTATTGCATACCTTGAGGAGAAACAAGCTCTACGCCAAGTTCTGGAAGTGCGAGTTCTGGCTTTCGTTAGTGGTCTTTCTTGTCCATGTGGTTAGTGGATAGGGCATTGCGATGGATCCTGCAAAGATAGTTGCGATACGGGAATGGCTGGTGTTGTCTTCTGTGGCTGAAGTTCAGAGTTTCCTTGGACTTGCGGGCTTCTATAAACACTTCGTACATAACTTCTTGCGGATAGCCTTACCTCTCACCACACTGATGAGGAAAGATTAAAAGTCCTTTTGGATGCCGAAGTGCGCGCGAGCTTTTGAAGAGCTAAAGAGTTGTTTGACCACGACGCCTATTTTGACGTCGCCATATGGTACGGACAATTATGAGATTTATAGTGACGCGTCAGGGAGCGGCTTAGGCTACGTTCTTATTCAGTTTTGCAAAGTGATAGCGAATGGATCATGCCAGTTGATGGTGCATGAACGGAACTACCCCGTCCATGACCTTGAGTTTGCGGAGGTGATATTTGCACTTAAATTGTGGCATCATTACATATATGGTGTGAAAGTTGAAATCTTCACGGACCATAAGAGCCGTATGTATCTTCTGGATCAAAAAGATCTAAATATGCGACAGCAGAGGTGGATGGAGTTCCTTGGGGACTACACCTTCCAGATTCACTGTACTCCTAGGAAGGGAAATATGGTCGTAGATGCCTTGAGTCGTAGGACTCCAGCAAGGGCAAGTTGGTTGTGGAAGCATGATGAGCGTCTGATCCAAGAATTGGAGAACTTAGACATTTCTTGTGTTGATAAAAATACCACTTCAAATGCGTGCCTGAACTGGATAAAGATTCAATATGACCTTGTGGATAGGGTTTGGTGAGCAACAAAACTCGATAAGAGTTTATAATGCTATGCAGGAGTTGCGTCAAATGCCCAATTCTCCTTAGATGATGGACTTTTGCGAAAAGTTGGTCGTTTATGCATCCCGAATGTGGGTAAACTTCGTGAGGAATTGATGTACAAAGCATATTTTACAAAGTACTCAATTCACCCAGGGAGCACAAAGATGTTTAAGGACATGAAAAAGGTATTCTGGTTGCCAGTTTTGAAGAAGGACATAGCCAATTACGTGGCAAAATGTCAAACATGTGCCTTAATGAAGGCTGAATGCTAGAAACCTGCTGGTTTTCTGAAGTCATTACCAATCCCGGTATGGAAGCTTGACGATATTTCAATGGATTTCGTTCATGGTCTGCCGAGATCTCAGTGCGGAAATGATGCCGTGTAGGTGATCGTTGACCGATGAATTAAAGTATCGCACTTCATACCAAACAGGAAGGACGATTCAGTGGAAAAATTAGCCAAGCTATATGTGGATAATATTGTATGATGGCACATCGTGCCCCGTAGCATCGTATATGATCGAGATGGGCGCTTCACTTCAAATGATTGGAGGCTAATCCATCAAATGTTGGGGACTAAACTAACGTGCAGTACGACCTTCCATCCACACACGGATGGCCAAACTAAGAGGACCAACAGAACAATGGAGGATATGCTCAGTATGTGGGCCCTGGATTTTGGGAAAAGGTGGGAAGATCACCTCTATATGGTTGAATTCGCTAACAATAATAGCTATCACGCTAGTATATAAATGGCTCCTTTCGAATCGTTGTTTGGTAAGAAGTGCCGTACACCGTTAGCTTGGGTAGAGTCCGGCAAAACTAAGTTTTATAAGCATAAGGAAGTTGAAGAAGCTAATTGAACAATACGAACTATCTGAAAGAGGATACTGATAGCTCAGGATAGGCAGGCGAAGTACTACAATGCCAAACACCGAAACATGGAGTTTGCGGTGGGCGATTGGGTATACTTAAAGATCAAACCATTCAAAGGCGTGTCCAGGATTCGGCGCTTGAAAAAGTTAAGTCTGAGGTATCTTGATCCGTTCGAGGTGGTGGAGCGAGTTGGAGAAGTTTTCTATCAGCTAGCTCTTTTAGCAGGATTGAGTGGCTTACATGATGTGTTCCACATATCAGTGCTTTGAAAAGCTGTGAAAGAGCCAACTCTCGTGGTTGAGGATGATCGAGTACCGATCGATAGTGGGCTAACAACGAAATTTAGTCCCATTTGGATCAAGGAAACGACGATCAAGCAGCTAAGAAACAATACATCTGGATAGTCAAGGTAAGGTCGGACAACTGTGGTCGTGAAGAGCTGACATGGGAGCGAGAGCAAGCCATGCATATTGAATACCCCGAGTTATTTGTGTAACATTGTTATAACAAATTTTTTTATGAATAAAAAGTTGTTGCAACATTTAAGTTATTGTCTTTCTTATAGCTGTATATAAATTTCAGGATGAAATTTCTGTAAGGAGGGGAGGATTGTAACATCCCAAAAAGGAGTAGTGGTCATTGGAGGCTATCGCGCAATGATAGTCTTATCGTAGGCGGTAGCTCAGTCAATTAAACGGATATGTGCTTGTGTTTTTATCGCCTGACGATAGTAAGCTATCACGCCGCGCTAGCCGCTCGACGAATATTAAAGCCACTCAACGCTTTCGAGGAATCGTCAAGAGCGCTACCGCGAGGCGATAGGCGTTACCGAACCATGCTAGCCTCTCGATGAGTGTCGATCAGATTTCTCAAGTAACCAATCTACTACCAGGCGATAAAGAGTTATCGCGGGGCTCAAACTCTGGATAGTAGTGCTGGCTTGTTAAAGCAATTACTGCCTATATTACCGTGCAGCGGTAGCTTTCAGCTAAAGGCTAGACATGAGAATTCACTCTCATTTTCTCTCTCACACACTCTCTTACTTAGATCTGGAGAGGGAAGAGGAGGAAAAGTCTAGGAGCTCTTGTGGAGATCAATCCAAGGTGTGCTTATGCTTGGAATCAAGATATGATACTAGATCCGTGAAGAGGAAAGCAACGTGCTCGTTTCCAACCGGATAAAATGCTAATGCCATGGCTCCAAAATGAACTACAAGGGTAACAATCTTCCTTCTTGGACAAGTGAAGTCCTTCTTTTGGTATATGCTTGGAATCACCCACAAAAAGGTGGAGAATCGAGGGAATTCCTTTGGGTTGATTCATGAAATCCCAAGTGAGTCTTGCATATAGATCCAAAAATGTGTAGAATGGAATATGCATGATGTGTGAATCCCATCTGGACAAGTTGATCTGGATTGGTGATGTTTATTTTGCATGTCGGAGAATACTCCGATTATAAACGAGTAATATATGGGGTATGAGGGGTACTGGAGTTGCATTCTAGGAAAATACCCTAGAAATCCACGGTTTAAGACTAGTTGGATATCGCCAGGAAATAGTGAGTATTGCCAAAGGTGAAAGCTCTTGGTGAGCTAATTGTGTTGTATGTTATAGAAAGACTAGTGTTTCTTTCACTGCAGGATGCTGCAGGGTTTGGGTTGAGTTTGGGCACATAAAGAGAGCTTATGTTGGTTCCGCCAAGCGATCGTGACGAATGCTGGCACTAACTCCCATTTAGATCATAAGCCTGTCTCTAAGATATAGTGAGGCTAATCTTTGAGCAGCGAGCTCTTAAAGGCCAATGAGCCGAACGGGTAAGGGGAAAGCTGACCAGTTTCATTTTGACGATTTGAGCAACGGTAAACGCTAAACTTTACCCGCGTTATGTTTGACCGACTGGTAGGCCGACGTTATTGGTCTCGTTGGAGTGCATAATGAGAGTCTTAGGCTTGCAAGTCATTAAGACTAGAATGCTCAAACTTGCTATTATGTCTGGGACCTCTAAACGGTGGTGGGACCTTGGTTTTCCGATACACAAATAATGTGCCCTGAGTGCACGAAGCATCGGGCAGTGCGGCCGACGCTTGTGATATATTGAACAAGGCGTGAGTGCACGTTTTGGTGATATATCTGCTTGTGAATATACTATGCCTGCAGGGAAGGAATACCACTACCCCGGGAAAGGGGTTGGGTCGTTTTAAATTGGTTAGCTAAATGCTGATCGTTGCTTTATTTGCCGCCCTCGTGGTGGATTCTCTCTGTGCAGGTGTTGGAGAGCCAAGCGGGGAATAGCGGGCTGAAGCCCATGCTGCTATGCTGGCCCTCAAATGGCGAATGGAAAAGTTTTACTATTTTCATGTGTGGCCGACCAGCGTGCTGATTATTTTAATCCACACCTGTGAATTTTAACTATAAGGCCTTAAGGCCATAACTTTTGTGTATTTCTGTATACATTCCTGTGATATATATAAATGTGGTTATTTATATATAGTGGTCATTAATGATTGTTGAGTTAAGTAATACCCCCTAAAGCTTCTGCTAGAATGCTCTGAGTTAGGATGCGTGTACTGGTTTTTGATATTCATAATTAACATCGTTGAATGTCTGCGGAATATGGCGTGGGACCCCGGCTGGACCCTTTGTTATATTTCATGTGACGGACGGAGGTGTTACATGTGGCCTGAGGTAGGGCTTGGAAGAAGCCTGAGAAATTCTGAGGGATCTGTATTGTAAGCTCTTTGAGCTTAGTTTGAAGTGGATTGCCTTTTCTAAGATACTGTTAGAAAGGTGGGAGGGAAAGTGGATGTACCCATACTTTGGGGAATCAGTATAAACACTGGTGTGCCAATTTTTGTTCTTGAAAGCTAATCCAATAATCTAACTCTCATCATACCAAAGCAAAAATTAGTCATAAAGACTTGAAAAACTATTCTGGGAGGTTGTTCAAAAAGGACCTAATAGTGTAAACAAATCTCTAAGAGTAGCTGAAGATTATCCCTATGGGTTCAGGTGAGAACTATAAGGAGTTGAGTTAAATGAAGCTTCCTATATGTAGGAAAGAGAACTTTAGATTCAAGAAGGAAAGGGTGAGGCTATTCTTGGAAGCCTCAAAACCAAGGATATTCATTACAGTTCAAGAGGGACCCTTCATTCCCATGAAGGTCTCTATCATAGATTCCATTATCCAGGCTCCAAATTTGTACACAGAAATGACCAAGGATGAAGTCATCTTGGCAACCATGGATAAAAGGGCTCAAAACATCATTGTCATTGCCATAGATGAATCAAACTTCCAGAACCTTGTCCACTGCAAAATAACTAAATAGATGTGGGATTCTCTCATTTTTTTATATGGAAGGGATAGAGGAGGTCTGGGATGATATGAAATCCCTCCTGAATGAGCAATATGAAGCCTTCAAACAAGGCAAGAAAGATTCCATAACTTAATGATATGAGAATTTCTTCTTAATAGTTAATAGTCTGATCACCTATGGCAGACAGTTCACAAAATATGAACTAAATGACAAGTTCTTGATATCTCTCAATAGAGAATGGGATATCAAGATCTATGCCAAAAGAGTGGTTGACAACTTGGCCAACACTTTACCTCAGAATCTGTTTGGGAAGTTGTTATCCCAGGAGATACAGCTGAGCTCTATAAGGGATGAAGAGGATGTTGTTAGATCTCTCAGAAAAGAGAAGGTTGTGGCCTCCAGCACTGAAGCCACTAGAAGGAGCAGGGAAAAGACTCCTTCTCCCTCAAAGAGAGCTACAACGTCTAAAAGTTCTTATCCATGTACCTCAGGAAATGAACTATCTAATGGAGAACTAACACTGTTCTCCAAACAATTCAAGTAAATACTGAGCAGAAGGAGACAGGGGAAGAACAAAGGCTCTTCAAGCTCCACCTCAAGTAAGTCTTATTCCAGCAAGGACAAGTCCAGAAATTACCTCTCTAGAGAAAGGTATGACTCCAAGAAGAACAAATATGCTAATACTAATGTTGTTTGCTACTTTTGTAAGAGGAGTGGACATATCATTGCTGGCTATCTAGTTAAGAGGAAGGAGCACATGATGACTTAAGGCAAAAAGAAGTACAAGGAAAAGAAGGCTGAAAAAGAGATTCTTGGCCAAGAAGAAAGTCAGCCGATCAGACAGTGAATCTTAATCTTCAAAATCAGATTAAGAAGATGCCTACATTGGTCTCATATCTATTGAAGTAGAGGCTGATCATCCAGCTGCCTCATCTGGCATAAAGGCCCCACTATCATTTGTTGACAGCGACTTTGAAGAGGATGAGGAGTTCAATCTCATGGCTCTAACTGAAGACAATCATGACAATTTTATTTCTTAGGAGGTACACTCTATCCCTAACTCTCTCTTTGTCTATAATTCTGGATTAGACTCTAAAGTATCCACTTCCTACAGTAGGGATGATGGATCAGAATTTTAAGATTATGTCAATCAATTGATTGACAAATATGGTGCAATTCTTGATTCTCTAAAGAAGAACAAAATGCATGTCAAGAGGCAAGTTGAGGAGATTGCCTCTCTTTAACAAGCTTATTCTCAGCAGTCTGAGTCAGCGCCTTCGCTAGCTTAGTTGAGGATAGAAGTCAGCCAACCAAAGACAATCTCAATTATCAAAATTGGCACCATTAGCCAAAAGAACAATATCATCACAGATATTTAAGAGAAGCTCCTAAAGGAGGGAAATCTTGTGGCTGAATTCTCTAATACTAGAACTGTTTTACCACTGATTTACTCCTTCACCTCTCAAAAGGATAAGAGAGGTTTAGGATTCAAGTGGAACTCTAAAGTTTCCCATTCCAAAGGGAAAGGCAAGGCTCCTGTTGTGCCTCAGACCACCTTTCAAAAGGTTATACTCCCTTCCAATAGGTATGACCAGGACAACATGTAGAGTCATTTGAAGAATGGGAACTCTTTTTGCATGGACACAAGTTTATCCAATAATGGAAGGAGAAATGACATGGGAATGAGTGCACTGAAGGCTCCCTATGAAGAAATCTAAATGGCCCATTATAGACCATTTGTGTTTGGTGCTCAAGCCTCCATACTCAAGGATCAGACTGTGGCTCATTCTCAAGTTCCTTTAGCAAAGACCTTGACTCCGTAAGTTAGTAGTAATCCTCACCTAGCTATCCCTGATTCCATCAATAGTATGTCAACTACAAAGATGACATTTGTTGGTACTTCCTATAATAAGCCAAGTGCATATACTAGCAGACTAACCTTCAATCAAATACTTGCTGAAATGAATAGGAAAAAGGCTGATGTACCCTCCTCTAAACATATAAAGATAGATAGTCTGTATGCCTCAAAGGTTGTTCAGAAGAGGAGATACAATATTCTTAAGTGTTGGTGATATGGCATGGTGGGTCTCTTTGCTATAGATTGTTAGAACAACCCAAGTATGCTAAGGGCTATGATGAGTCTTCCTGTCAGGGGTGCTACAAGTAGGCATGTTCATTTTCAGGCTAATATGAACCAAGGACCCAATTCCTTTTGGTTTCCTAAGGTAAAATAATTTGTGTATGTAGGATAGTCCATGTAACCATATAATGCCAATATGGTACTTGCACAATGGATATTCCAAACATATGACTAGAACAAGGAGCCATCTTAAGGATTGTACTCAAAAGAGGAATGGACCTAAAGCGATCTTTGGAGGTTCAGACAGAGGAGTTACCAAGGGCTATGGTGTGATCACCAATGGTATAGTCTCCATCACAAAGTTAGCTTATGTTGAAGGATTTCAACACAACCTAATTAGCATAAGCTAACTATGTGATATTAGCTATGTCATTATCTTCCATAAGGATGAGTGTTTGATCAGAAGGTCAAGTGACCAAAAGGTCATTTTGACAGGCACTAGGAGTGAAAATATTTATTATTTAAACTTCTCATGCTTAAGTATAGACTCACCAATATATCTGGTAGCAAATGAGAAAGTCTCTTATTGTGTGCAATGATACAAGAGCCTTGCTCACTTTAACTTCAAGACAATTATCAAGCTCTTTAATAAAGGGCTAGTTAGAAATGGACCTAATCTGAGATGCACCAAGGAGGGTATTTGCTCAGCATGTCAAAAGGGCAAGAAGACCAAAGCATCCCTTAAGGGCATTGGGTCTAAATATTCGAAGAGGTGCTTGTACCACTTGAATTTGGACTTGTTTGGTCCTATGCCAGTTCATAGTCTAGGTAGGAAAGTTTACACAGTTGTGATAGTTAATTACTACTCCAGATTTCTTTGGGTTTTCTTTCTAAAGAAAAACTCTAAAACCCTTGACATCTTTGTGAACTTTGTCCGACAAGTTCAAAAGGAAAATGACAGTTCTATGGTGAAAATCAGAAGTGACCATAGTAATGAATTTTAGTTTGAAGGCATGGCAATGTTTGTGAAGAATAAGGGATTCATCAGGAGTTATCTTCTCCAAGAACACCCCAACCAAATGGGATTGTTGAGAGGAAGAATAAGACACTCATAGAGGCTGGCTGGACATTACTCAGTGACACTTCTCTCCCATAATATTTTTGGGTTAAGGAAGTAAACACTTCATGTAATGTCCTGAATAGAGCCTTCATCAACAAGTATCACAAGAAGACTCCCTATGAGATTATGAAAGGTAGGAAACCAAATCTTGCCTATCTTAGGATCTTTGGAAGCAATTACTTTGTTCTCAATAGTCCTACATGACTAAGTTTTTTGCCAAATCCTATGAAGGATTTTTTGTTTGGTACATCAACTATAGCAAAACATATAGAGTCAACAACTTGAAAAATCAAGTTTTAGAAGAGTCTGTCAATGTTGTGTTCGACAAGTCTTCCATGATTAACAGTAAGGTGTCTAGATCCACTTGATCAGCAGGTATAGAATTGAAGATGGATAAACTAACCATCAAGGATACTCCTCCTACTTCCAAAGAGGAAGATGATGGTGCGTTCATTCCTGAAGAAGGCCAAATCACCCAGGATATAAGAGAAGACCAACAGGATCCAAACATTAATATTCAAGTGGCTGAAAACAGAATGCTAGCGGCTGTTAGGCACTTGAGAGATCATCTCAAAGATAAAATTATAGGAGATACAAGCCAAGGTGTTATAACAAGAAGCAAAAGACTCAATATTGCAATGTATTAAATCTTCCTGTCTTAGGTTGAACCAAAAAGGTATGAAGATGCCAACAAAGACCTATTTTGGATTGTTGCAATGCAAGGAGAACTAAACCAGTACAGGAGATACAAGGTCTGGAAGCTGGTTTCCAGACCACATGGACATAACATCATTGAGATGAAGTGTATCTATAGGAATAACCTTGATGAGAATGGTGTTATCATCAAAAGTAAGGCTAGACAAGTTGCCAAGGGATATAGATAAGAGGAAGGTATTGACTTTGATAAAACCTTTGCACCAGTTTCTAGACTAGAGGCTATAAGATTGTTCTTTATATATTCTACACATAAATAATTAAAGATCTTCCAAATGGATGTGAAGTCAACTTTCCTAAATGGTAATCTAAAAGAGGAGGTCTATGTTGAGCAACCCTTAGGTTTTGTTAATCCTAACTTTTTTAATTTTGTATTCAAAATTAGAAAAGCTTTGTATGGGTTGAAACAAGCCCCTAGGGCATGGTATGAAACCCTATCTAGATTTCTCACTGAGAATAAATTCTCAAGGGGAAAAATAGACAAGATATTATTCCTTAGGGTAGTCAAGGGTAAGATCATTCTAGTCCAAATTTATATAGATGACATAATTTTTGAATCTACTTATGATGGCTCTACAAGAAGTTTGCTAAACTTATGCAAGGGAAGTTTGAGATGTGTAGGTGAACTCAAGTACTTCTTGGGTCTCCAAGTTAGACATTCAGAGGATGGTTTATTCATCTCTCAATCTAAGTTCACCAAGGAGCTAATTAAGAAGTTTGGAATGGAGAGTGCCTCCATTATGAACACTCAAATGGGGTCAATGTGTCAATAAACAAGGATGAGACTGGGAAACCTGTTGATGAAACCTTATATAGAGGCATAATTGGCTCCCTCCTCTAACAAACCGTTGGTAGGCAAGACATCATGTATACTACATGTTTTAGTGGTAGACACTAGGCAAGCCCTAAAGAGCCTCATTATTTTGCTGCAAAAAGAATTTTATGATATCTCAAGGGCACACCTGATCTTGGCCTATAGTTCCATAGGAATATTGATTTTGAACTAATTCAATATTCAAATGTAGATTTTACAGGGTGTAAAGAAGAAAGAAAAAGCATATCAGGAACCTATCAATTTCTAGGGAGAAGATTAGTCTCTTAGAGCAGCAAGAAGAAAACAAGTGTGGCCATCTCCACAGCTAAATCGTAATATATCTCAGCTGGTAGTTACTGTGCACATCAATTATGGATTCAACATCAACTCCAAGACTATAATCTCCAGATAAGTAGAACTCTTATGTTTTGTGATTCTTCTAGTGCAATCTCTAATGCTAGGAATCATGTATCTAATAGTAAGACTAATCACATAGAGATAAGATATCACTTCATTAGGGAGTATATAGAAAAAGAAGACATTTGTCTTGAGTTTGTCCCCATAGACAAACAAGTGGATGACATTTTCACTAAACCACTAGATGAAGCCAAGTTAAACACCTTCAAAATTGAGTTGGGCATGTTAAACTTAGTATAGCTTTAGTGTTTTTTCATGCATATGTGTTGCAATCAGAATTGACCCTTGCAGGATATCAAGGTAGATATGGACATAGTTTTTAGGAGTCAAGTGCAGTGAGACCAAATGTCTAAGCGTCAAATGAGTCGAGACAACTTTAGGCAATGAAAGCGCTGAGACTAAGTGTATGAGCATCGAGTGCACTGAGAAAACTTCAGGCATTGAGTGCGTCGAGACCACTTAACGATCTTGCTAAAACAGTTCGGATTATGATAATCTTACAGGATAAATCCCAGTCGTTGATTATCTTGTGTCAAATACGACAGGTACATGCCTCTTCACATTCTCAAATAGGGGAAAGTATAAATAGATGTGTGTGCTTAAATTAAAATACACTATTCCTAGCCTTTTCAACTTTCTATCTCCCTACACCAAAAGCTCGTGCAAAATTCTAGAAATTCAAAGGCTCAATGGAGTCGAAAGTAATGGATTTCCTGTTCGAAGGTTTTGAATTAGTGAGAAATGGATTCAAGGATGCTCTAGAGGAAATAAAAAGTGTTCTCCATTTACTACTGGTCGCTGAACAAGAATTCGTCTTGTCTAAGCCGAGCTCGATTTGGAAGAGTTAAGCGCTTGAACTTTATTCAAATGCTACTGTCAACTCATCCTCCAATAAAATCAAATCATCCATCAGTGGGAATAAGACCAAGATCAATCCCAGAAGATTGAGCAAAGCCCTGAATCTTCCTAAGTTTCAATCATCTGATGAAGAAGAAGAAGAAGAACTGTATCAGAATGATTTAAAATTAGTCCTTAAGTGGTGTGGGCTTTAAAAGCATACAATTGGGCCTATTCTGAGAAAGTTATGAATCTAGAAGGAAAATTTCTAGAAAATGTTATTGGGAAAGCTCTGATTTGCAAGAAATGGTCCCATGATAAGATCTCCAAAAAAGTGTTTGAGCTGATGACAAGGATAATTCTATCTAAGAAAACTGTCTGGAGGAAGGTGCTATTTAAAATAATAGTACAATGTGTCCCAGAGCCAAACCTGGGAAGAATCTTGTATTTGTACTTTAATAATTTTGTTTCAGGGATCCTCAACATGAGTCTCGGAACCAAGATCCATCATATATGGAGGATGGACTTAAAGATGTTTGATAGGTGGGACAAAGTCTTGCTTCCACATTAGAAATCTACAGATAAGAAAAAGAAAGTAGTTATGATCACCGAGGAAAGCACTAGAAGCAGCTCTTTTTAGAGCTGTGAAGTAGAGCCTCATAATCCTCAACTGTCTGATTCTTATGATGAAACTAGAAGAGATATGAGTTCTTTGGTTTCCATATCCTCTGAACTGGCTGCAAGGATTCAACTTGTTGGTTCTCTGTATGAAGAGACTCCAGCATAAATAGTTGAAAGACTGACTGGGGATATGGTAGAAAAGATCGGTGCAGACATTGAGTGGGAGACTACCAAGTCAATTTCTCTAATTAAGGGGGAGCAAGTTCAATCAATGAAAGACAAGCTTGACTACCTCCTAAAGAATTTGTAGAGCAGGATTATTCAGATTCCTGATGAGCCTCAAGGGCTGGACTCCACTACTCCTACTGAATGTGAATAGGTTCCTGCAACTGTGGGATTAGTTATTCAACCAATAATTGTTGAACACCAACAACTTCATGATATAGTGATTGAATATTCTCCAGCCATAATTGATATAGACCAGCAAATTCCTTTGGGGAATATAGAGGTGGAGGGGGAGATTCCAATAAAGTTCCCTGCTCAGAAAAATGAAAAAGTTATTGAAATATCTGAGGATAGTGAACCCGAGATTGATGAACCAAGGATTGATGCTGCTGATCATTCCTCTGAATACATGACAGCTGACTCAGAGATAAGAGAAGAAACAAGGAAAGAGGATGATGATGCCTTCTTCCAAGGGGAATCTCATCAGGCTGATCTAATGTCCTCAACATTTTCGGCATAACTTAAAGGTCTAGTGGATGATCAAAGAAAACATCTAGAGCACTATGTTGATGATTCCATCAAAAAGCTAAGAATGGATTTGTCTACAATGATTAAGTACATTAGATTTGAAGTGAACCTGTTGAAGGAAAATATAGTTGCATTCTTTACAAGGGTTTCTCCTACTATGAAATTCACTGAAAGCAAACTTCAGGAGATTGGACATAGGCAGAATGACATTATACAGAATGAGAACACCATATTAGGCAACATAGAAATGGTTCATAATGCTCAAATGAGACAAATGGATGCATGCACATATATTTTGGATGATCACATACTGGAAGTCAAAAATCATGTCACTAAAGGAATAAATTTTGTTGATGAAAAGCTATCTAAGCCAAGAACTCCATGACTACAACGATATCTGAAGAAGTCATAAAGGAGGAGAAGGTAATGATCAAAGCAAACACTGAGAATGTTGTTTGGGTCACCAATGTAATTAGGGGATCATGGGGATCAGACTTATGATAATCAGTATGACAATCAATATGATGATCAGTATGGAGATCTATATTGTGCTTAGTAGGGTGAACCCTCTACTATTGCTACTGATATTCCTACCTTCAGCCCCACTGCTAAATAGATACTGAAAGCTAAAGACAAGTCAGTTACTGAAGATAATGAAACCAGGCTCAGCAAAATAAGGTATAGAGAAGAGATAAAGACCAAGCCAGACTTTGTAAAATAGAGTCATCAATCTAGGACTATCATTATGTCTGCTTGGGAATAAATCAAAGATCACAAGATTGATAGGGGAAAGCTGTATAACTCCCTAGAATTTGCTAAGCTAAAAAGGAATGAAGATGCTAGGAGGAAGTTCAAGAGAGACAAGAAAACAGGTGCAACGCCACGAGATACTATTGAGCCCATCAAATACTTCCCAAAGTCTTACAGTTATTCTGAAAGACAAAAGCAGAAGAAGAGTGATGCTGATGAAAAGGCTGCAAAGAAACACAGCATGGGCATAATAATCAGGGAACCTGAAACATGAAATGTCTATGTATTGCTTAAAAGGGCTGTAATAATATGGATTTTATCATATACACGCTGTTTATTAGTAATTATCTATTTAAATGGAAATCACAGTTTTGATTATGCAAAAATTATTATTATCTGCTGTGAATGTTTTTATTTTATAGAGCTGTGTATATCTTAGTGACTAGGGTTCTGTCTTTTTCAAATAGGGGGAGATTGATGGGTACATTGATCATAATGTCCTAGATTGGAAGAAGGCCCACAGGTCAATGGTATAGACATGTTTGTATCTGATATTCATATTCAAGTACATGGTATGCTGGTTGTATACTATTACTTTGATTAGATAGGTTGTTAGGGTCAAAATGATAGATGAACTCAAGACAAGTTGCTGGATAAGCAGAAAACAAGCTAAGTCCATAAGCTTTGAGTGAACTCACTTCACTCAATGCCAGAAATTCAAAACCATTGACAGTACACCAAGAAGTCAAAGCCTCAGTGTTGTAAAGTTTAAATCTATTTAAGGACAGAAGCGTTGAGTGAAGGAAGTTAACTCAATGCCTATTCAAAAGAATTTCTAATTAAGTACAAAAGCGTTGAGTGAAGAAAGACCACTAAATGCAACATAGAGAATTTCAACAAAGTAAGAAAGCATTGAGTGTGGAAGCTTCATTCAACGCCTTCATACAGGAAAATTCTACCAAGTCCAAAAGCGATGAGTGATGAAGGCTCACTCAATGCCTAATCAGTAAGGCTGAACAAGTCAAATGCATTGAGTGATGAAGGTTCACTCAATGCCTCAAGAAGCTAAATTTCTACTAAGTGTTTTAGTGCTAATTCACTTGACTGTACTCAATTCCTATAAAAATTGACTGAAAATCACTAAGTCCACAAATACTGGATCATGCTAGCGTCATCAATAATTTAAATATTACGGGAATTGCGCGTAAGATGATAAAAGGCACCGTATGCCTTTTGTATAGCAATTAATTCAAAAGAAATGTTGCAGTTACCAATTCCGGCCGGTCCATACTACACATAAAGCTATTGGTCGACAAGCAATAAAAGACACTTTCTGAGAAATGAAAAGAGTGATTTTTGGGGTCATCTTATTCCTCTCCATCAAGTGAGAATGTGGTTCTTCACTCAGATTTACAGAAGCTCTGGAAGAAAAGAAAAACTGAGACGGAGGTTAGTTGTTGAAGAAATAAAGAACTGTAGAATCAATCTGCCTTCAATAGTATGATTAGAAATCTCATTTTTTGAATAAGTAGAAGAAGAATAGCAAACTAAAGTAGATGTTCATCTTCAAGGCCACTAAACTCAACACTATACATAAAAGGCTTGAAGAAGCAGTGCACTGTAGTTGTCTTTTCAGCATAAGAAGAAACTTCCCGAAGATCTACTATCTTGGTACTGTAAAGAAGTTAGACTGAATTTACTCTGTTTAGAAAGAAGACTCAGAGGACATTCTCTCTGGAGTAAATCATCATCAAACCTCTACTCTTTCTATAGGATCATTATTGATCTGAGTTGTAAGCCTAACATATAAAGGCTGAGTGGTAGGATTTTGTTGAGAATCTGAGGTAGGTCCTGTGTGCTTGAGGTACGACCTGAGTCAGATTTGAGGTAGGAGATTTATTATCTCTGAGTGTAGGGATATCCTTCTAGTGTGAGTTGTTGGGCTTCTTGTTAAGCCTGAGGTAAGTGATCTGTAGTTCACTGAGCTATAAGAGTATAGTTTACTCTGAGTGTGTAGGGTTTTGGCCTGATGTAGGGCTTGGATGAAGCCTGAGAGATCCCGAGGGATACTTGTTGTAAGCTCTTTGAGCCGAGTTTGAAGTGGATTGCCTTGTCTAACAAACTATTATAAAGGTGGGAGGGAAATTGGATGTACCCATACCTTGGGAAACCACTATAAATATCGGTGTGCTGATTTTTGTTCTTGAAAGTTAACACAACAATCTATCTCTCATCATACCAAAGTAAAAAGTAGTCATAAAGACTTGAAAACCTATTCACCCCCCTCTAGGTGTATAGCTACCCATGAAATAAAGACTTTCACTTTCTTCTTAGTTTATTTGTTATTATCATGCCCTTCCTTATTTCTATCACTTTCACCATCCTGATAAGTAGCTAACTTTCATTTGTACTCAATAAAGATGATCCAATAACGAGATAATCATGTTATAATCGTTATTTTCTTTTTTATTTTTGATTAAATATTTAGGTTTCTCCTTGATTTTTATTAAATGAGGCCATATCTTAAGTTTTCATACATTAGTTAGCTGAAAGGCTCGGGTGTGAATTTATCACTCAAGGGTAAAAAGAATTGTATGCTACCCTCGAGAGAGGACGTTGTAATTCTCTCGGATTCAAGTCAAATCCAATAATGGGGTTCTAAATGTAAAAAGAGTTTTAGTTGTTTGATTTGAGAATGAGAGTTTGGTCAACTAAGATAAACTTAGTAGTGCAGTCCTTAAGAGAAGAGTGTTCTATTTTTGGGAACCCCGTAGTCAAAGTGATCTTTTTTTAAGAGAATTGGAGTTTCATCTTCTTTCAATTATTTTCATGCCAAGGTGATACAAGATCAAGTTCTAGTCCCTTATCATAATCTAAATCCTATTAAAATTTTTAGTGATAAGGTGATAGTGAATCCTCGAAGTAAAAGTGATCAATGCACCCAAAAAAATATGACCATGTTATTTCAAAATATCTTATACTATAATCAATAAGGTACACTTCCTTCATTAGATATAGGAGTAGAGATAATCTCTACATAAATCTTTTAAATATAAATTAATTATTAAGTTTTAGCGCCATTGTAGGGAATTTTTGTTGTTATTTCAAAAAGATAAATAAAAATTAATTTTATCTTATTTTTTTTCTTTCAGAAAAATCTTTAAGGTGAAACTATATTCTTGGAAATGGTGGTTTGAGAAGTCATCTCATCATATCTTCTTGTATGAGTGCAAGCCCTTCATCGGGTAGACCTTGGGAAGTCCAAGACTAATCTTAATTGCTATAAATAAAAAAAACTATTTATAATTTTAGTATTCCTTTAATTTTCCTTTATCATTCTCTTTTATTCCTCCTCTTCTTTTTCTTCCCTTCAAGTGCATGACCCGAGCATACTCTTTGAATAATTTTTATATTCATGTTGATAGAGAGATAGAGCGTACCATTTGGCATTGCCTCAAAACTCGTGATCAGGATTTATACTTGAACTTCGAAGATTCGCTCAGAGACACTGATATAGAAAATATGGGTGAGCTTAATTCGGCCCATCCCAACCCACACAATCTGAATGAGGCCCTGCAATGGACCATGTCCAATTATGCGAATCCAAGCTTTGAGAGTACACAATAAAGTATTGTTCACCTTGTAGTGGTAAATAATTATTTTGAGATTAAATATAGCATCTTCCAAATGGTACAACCATTGGTAAAATTTGATGGATTGCCGGATGAAGATCCTAATTTTCATCTTTCAAGTTTTTTTTGAAGTGTGTAATACTTTTAAAATATGGCTTTACTGTTGATGAAATTCGATTGTAAATTTTCTTTTTCTTTACGGACTAAGGCTAAGTAGTTGTGGGGTTCTCTTCATAGACCATCCATCACTACATGAGACAAAATGATGGAGAAGATTCTATATAAATATTTTCCTCTTGACAGGAACACTAAATTACATATCGACATGCCCTCTTTTATGTAAATTATTTTGAAGAGTGTCTATGACACATGAGAGCGCTTCAAATAACTTTTGCATAGATGTTCCCACCACCCACTATTAACTACGATACAAGTGCAAATGTTTTATAATGGCTTGAAATTCCAAATGAGGCTGATAATTAATGTGGTCGTCAGGGGTACTTTAAATAATGAGTCCCTGTAGACCACTCAAGGGATTTTTTAGGGAATGGCCATGAACGCCTACCTATGGAATGTTCTTTGGTTGTGCCCAAATAAGCCCGTTGGACTTTAGGAAGTAGTTGTTACACGTAGTCTAACATTACAAGTTGAGTGTTTAAGTAAGCAAGTGGTGAAGATGACTGCTTCCCCTGCCACTCTAATTTTGGTAAATAATAATACCAATGAATAACAAGTTGATTATGTGGGAAATTCTCATCGTCCTTCCTTCAACCTGAATAGCAATTTATATAATAACACTTACAATCCAAGTTTAAGGAGCCATCCAAATTTCTTATAAATAAACCCAAATAATGCCCAATGCCCCTTAATGTGAATCCACTTTGATTCCTGCCACAATATTCGAAGCTCTCTTCAATTGAATTGGTCTTCTCTAAACGTGTTTCTTCGAATGAGTCCAACATCAGGATTCTCACCAAAGCAATTAAAATTCAAAAAATCAAATAGGACAGTTTGCCAATATTTTTTCTGATTACCAGCATGGAGCATTGCGGCAATACCAAGCCCAATCCACGAGAAAATGGAAACATAATCACCCTCTGAAGTGGAAAGGAGGTAAGTTTTTAAAAATTGTCGAGCCCGAGGTAAACATGTCTCATTCACCAGCTCCCATTTTATCTTTTGCCTTATCACTATGTACTTCCTAATCTTTTGTTATGTATTCATCAAGAGTTAAAAATGATCTTAATAAAGAGAAATATTAAATTATTTGGACAATCTAAAACACATTCACATTAATATGCCTTCCTATAAGGAAATCTCTAAAATGCCTAAATACACAAAATATCTCAAGGAATAACTTTGAAATAAAAAGAAACTTGAGGATATTTTGTGTGTTTCTCTTAATGCAGAATGCTCTGCGGTTTTACTTAATAAAGTACACTAAAAATTTGATGATCCAGGATGACTCTTTATCACATGTTTATTTGGCAATTTGTTCGTAAAACACAGATTGGTTGATTTAATTGCAAGCGTAAATGTAATGCAATTTTTGTTGTTGAAGAAATTAGGATTGGGTGTTCCAAGCCCAAATAGAATGTGTATCTACTAGAAGATTGTTCAAAGAAGTACCAAATAGAGGTTATGGAGGATGTGCTCGTTAAGGTGGTTAAGTTTATCTTTCTAGTAGAAGTAATCCTTATTGACATCGAAGAGGAAGCCAAAGTACCCCTCATACTCTGCCTCCCTTTTTGCATCCTCCTACACAATAATTAATGTGAGTAACGAAAAGCTCCTCCATTGGGTTGGCAATGGGGAAGTTACTTTCTACGTTAACCCCTCGATGGAAAACTCTGTCTCGAATGACAATCCTTCTTTAATTTAGAAGCCTCCTTTGAAGATGATTTCTCTTCACTTTCTGATTAATTTCTTCAACTTTTAATGATTTAGAGATGGTTAAATTGTTTTGTTTAAAATAAATGACTCATTTTGAACCTTTTGAACCCTTCAATCTAAATTATTTTTATGTGAAAACATCAAATGAAGAACTACTCACTCTCAAATTAAAACATCTCGACCACCGAATATATGCATTTTTTAAAAAATCAACACTACAAGTTATTATTTCTTTGTCTTTAAATGATTCAAAAAGTTTTGTGTTGATTGTCACAACCAACATTTTCTCCGAATTTAAAGAGTATATAAGAGTAAGAGAAAACACGTGTCGTGATGCCACGCCGTGTAGGGGATAACTGCAGACATTCAGGAAAACACCAACTCTAACCCTGTTTATGAAAATACCAAGTTTTGATGTGAGGAAAACATATTTTATGTTAAGTTTCGGTGGTCGTATCCCTCGGCTAAGTGGATCAACTAGTCCACAAGTGAAAATTTAAGTATACGATGCGAAACATACCTTGTTCATATTAATTGACATCCTACATGAGCAAAAACATACATATAGGACTCATGGTATGCATGAATCTAGATTTTGTATAAGTATGAAAATAGCTTTTATGTTCGTCAAACATAGTGATTTCAGTTTGAAAGATGGAATGGGTGAGGTGATAGAAGTAGTACTTTTATAATTTAAAATATCTAACATGCAACATAGCATAAAACCTTTCCAGAGAGAAAGTAAATCCAGTAAGTCATATATAAAAAAGCTTAGCATCTAGCAAGTACTATAACATTATACAAAAAATCAGTGGGCGTCAACAACCTGACACACACCCACTAAAAGAAATGCATATCTGAACAAGAATAAAACCACACACACTACCTCAAAATCGGTGAGGAAAGAGAAAATTGTAGCCACTGCAAAACACAAGCTAGCACCAAAACCTAGTCGCTCAACCAGCTACTTATCCAAACTCGAGGCATTAAAAGGAAGACAGCTCAGCACGAATAAAAATACAAGTGGTGATGAAGTCAATAAGGTTAGCAATAAACTAGAAGAAACAAAGGGTTACAAACCCTAATCCAAGAGTAGTGAGAAAAATACTAACTTACAAGTTCAAAAGTAAGGAGTTTGCACCAAGTGCTATAAAGACCTAAGCTTTATATAAACATTCATATAAGTAAGTGTATAATCATAAGAGATTAGCCTGCTCATCATTTAGCAGGCCTAACAAAACACCGACATCAAATCTTGCACCTACGGTGGTGGTCACCTCCTTCACACACCGACATCAAAAACTTCACAAGGGCCCAAGGAAAAAGGCCGTCTTATTTCTTGACATACCCACAACTGGGGAAAAACCGCCACATGGAATGGTGGTCTACTTCTCCACACACCCAGTCACAAACAAGGCACTGTGGCGGTGGTACATCCCTCTAACACCCACAACATCAAATAAGACACAGCATATACGGCAAATAACATACATAATAGCCTCATGGAAAGTAAGTCTCCATGACTACACACCCCAAACAAAAACACGGGATTACTTCATTAAATAGAGGGAGAATATCCTCATAAATCCCCCCTAAGGCTGAACCTCGAAAAATTCCACTCAATTCGATCACAAAATACTGAGTCCATACTGATTCGTCGAGTATACTCGACGAATACAACAGGCACTAGATGATTTTTACTTAGCACAACTTGACCACTAGAGATATACGACGAATCGGCGAAATATACAATGTCTGTGGAAAAGCGTCGAGTTCACTTGACGCCGCGTTGAGTGCATTCAATGCACTCGATGCCAAAAAGTTACTCAATGATATTGCCTTCACTTAATGTCACGTTGAGTACACTAAATGCTTTTGACTTAGTCTAGGAACTACTCAATGCCCAGACTTCAGTCAACTCTATAACACTCAATGCCAAGGCTTCACTCAACGCCGCATTGAGTACACTCAATGCTTTTGCCTTTGTGCCAAAACATCACTCGATGTAGTCAAAGCCAAAATAGCGTTACTCGATGATTCAGACTTAAACTCAAAGATCACTTAAAGCTTTCAGCGCCAAGTCTAATCCAATCAACGCCGAATAATATACTCAACGAACTAGACGCCTATTACTCGACGAATATAACAACACTCAACACCAAGTCCTATACTCGATGAATTGGACTTAACTCAATGCCAAAGCATTACCCGCCGAATTTCAACGAATACTCGACAAATTTTACTTAGGCTAAAACTGATATTCGACGATTTTGACTTCTGTCATAATCGATCAATTTTACTAGACTAACCAGCCATATAAGACGAAATTAACTTAAGCTAACTGTAAAATCCAAGGAATCTAGTCACTGCTATACACGGCGAATTAGACTAGGGCTTACTAACCTATACTCGACGGATATACACACAGACCAACAGTTTAAATATGGCGAATATACACAACATCGGAATAAAAAATCTACCCTATGTAGTAGGTAGAACTTGGCCGAACCCTACCCTATTCCTAAATCAAAAAATTGGAAACGAATGTAACAGAGAATATAAGGAATGAAAGCTTGGCAAGGTGAAGAAATCCCCACTTGCCTCGATCTTGCAAAAATCCGGCTGCACAACTGCTTCCCCTCACCGATCTGGCCGCAAGAACACCAAAGCAACAACTCTTGAAACTTTCAGGGCGAAAAGGGGGTCAAAAAAGGTTTCCTAACACCTAAAATTTCAATACACGGGAAAAACCCACCGCACAAACGTAGCTGTTGGTGAGAGCTATCCGGATCTACTCTCCGACGATGATTTCGTGCACCAGAGCTCCTACAATCGACGCTCGAAGGCTCTGCATGGACCGCTGCTTTCTTTCTTCCACAACTCAGTCTGACATTTTGGGAAAGATGAAGAATAGGGTTTCTGTCTTTTTGAAAGGCTATTTATATAGTATAAATAATATAATATATTATTATAACTAAAATGTCCAAATGACCAAAATTCGCACTAACTCGAATTTCTACGAAAATCGCACCATAGCTAAATATTGATGCTACGAATCCAACGGCGTAGTCAAAATCGAAATCCAACAAGCCAAACTTGGGTAAAATCTCCCCAAAGTCTAACCACAAAATATCCTAAGAACGCTCCACCGTGTTCTAAAACGAACCCCCATCTCGCAAGGGAATATCAAAACATAGGAGATATTAGCCAAGCTAATACTCCCAAAAAAAAACTCGGATTCCAACGAGCAAAAGCCATGCTCCGACAGCGGTACCAACCAACTATACATTAACGCAATGCCTTGATGTCAAAATACATCATTAAAGGGATTTTAAATAAACCTTGGAAAATTAGGAGAGTTACAGCCACCCCTCATAAAAAAAAGTTTCATCCCAAAACTTTACGCACAAAGATTCCATTATAGTGGAAAATTACCACGGATTATAGAATAGAAATACATACCAAAAGAACTTGGAGAACAGATGAGGATGAGCCTCCCTCATAGCTGACTCCAATCCCAAGTCACGCTTTCCACGTCTTGGTTTCGGCACAGAACTTTCACTATGGGTATGGTCTTCTTTCGTAACACCAGATCCTGAATATCCAGAATGCGAATAGGCATATCGACATAAGAAATATTAGGCACCAACCAGGGCACAGAATCAAGAACCTGCCGGTCATAATTCCGCAACTGGCTTATGTGAAACACATCGTGCACGCTATGAAAACATACGGGCAAATCCAATCGATAAGCTGACATTCCAATACGTTCAATAATCTTGAAGGGTCCTATGTACCTAGGATCCATCTTATGGTTCTTACCAAACCGATTAACACTAGACATTGGGGAAAATTTAAGAAACACCATGTCCCCAACAGCAAATTCTAAATCAGTGCTTCGCCGATTGTCGTTCTTTTCATAATGCTCCTAATCTATACGAAGCTTTTCTCTAATATGCGCTACAGAAGTATTCATCCCTTATAAAGCTTCCGGACCCAACAATGGCCCTTCACCAACCTCGGCTAAAAATAAGGGATTTCTACAATGTATCCTATACAAAGCCTCAAACGGGGCCATCTGCAAACTCTCTTGATAACTGTTATTGTAAGCAAATTCCATCAGTCTCAAATGCTCGACCCACGCTCCTCCGTGGTCCAAGATGTAACATCTTATCATGCCCTCCAAAATCTGATTAACTATTTCTGTTTGACCATTTGTATGCAGATGATAAGCATTGGAATACCTCAGATCGGTACCCAAACCTTTATTCAAACTTTTCCAAAAATGAGACATAAACCTGGAGTCTCGATCTGACACACTATTAACAGGCACTCCATGTAACCTGATAACCTAATCCAAGTATAACTATGTTATCTTCTTCAAGGAGTAATCAATCTTGAACGGCTTGAAGTGAGTACACATCGTCAGTCTATCCATTATAACCCATACAGAATCATGACCTTTGGGAGATCTCAGCAAACCAGTAATGAAGTCCATAGAAATACTTTCTCACTTCCATCTTGGAATCTCCAAATGCATCAAATTGCCACCAGGCCTTCCATGATCGGCATTAACTTGCTTACAAGTGAAGCACTCAGACATGAACTTGGCTATATCATTCTTTATTCCATACCACCAGAGAAACTACTTCAGATCTCTATATATATTCGTAGAACCAGGGTGGTAGGCATGTAACACCCCAAAATGTTGTAGGAGCGACGGGGATAGAATTTGGCCAAGACAGGGTTTTAGTGCAGGTGACACGGGCCCCGACACGGGCATGTCGGAGGCCGTGTCGGGCGTATCGAGCTCGGGCCGTCGAGCTGGCCGTGTAGTCGACCAGTTCAGGTCGACGATGGTCATGTGGTGGAACACGGCCTAGGACACGGGCATGTCCCAGGCCGTGTCACACCTGGGCTGTACGGTGGGATACACGGGCAGTGACACGGGCACGAACACGGGCGTGTCTAGTTTGACACGGGCGTGTCTAAGGCCGTATCACCAAGCCGTGTACCTCTCTGACTGCGAATTGTTGGCCGATTGCACACGGGGGGTGTGACACGGGTCCCGATACGGGCGTATCGCAGGTGACACGGGCGTGTCGGAGGCCGTGTGCTGGTTTTCAATTTTGGTCGAGACGGCGAATGAGCTACACGGCCAGGCACACGGCCGTGTGTGAACCC
This sequence comes from Platanthera zijinensis, assembly GCA_039513925.1. Lineage (NCBI taxonomy): Eukaryota > Viridiplantae > Streptophyta > Magnoliopsida > Asparagales > Orchidaceae > Platanthera > Platanthera zijinensis. The sequence goes on along the minus strand of CM077091.1, from coordinate 54,482,645 downwards.
GTGTTCGGCCCAGATTTTATGATTTCAGATCTAATCTTGACCGTTCGTTTCCTTGGCTTTGGATCCGACGGTGGGGGGCTGTTCCTGAGAGGTTTTAGCTGGGTTTTAGGGTTAGAATCCCTCATTCCATCCAAGCAAATCTCTCTCTAAGTTTTAGAGAGAGGGGAGAGCAAGTTTGGAGGAGGAGACTAAGATCCGGTCACCGGAGGAGCTTCGGAGCTCCGAATCGCGATCCGAGTCCAGATCCGCGGAGGTGACGCCGTTGCGGTGCTTTTCAACCACATAGTTTTCGATGGCGCCGCGGAAGAACGCAAGGGTAACGATTTCTCATCCTTGGGCATGTGAAGCCCTCTTTTCCTTTGCATAGGAATCCCTCTCTCACGAGTGAGCGAAGAGTTGGAGCGTTCCTTGGGGTAGATATGTGAAGTCCCCCTATTGTAGAGTCCGTATACGTAAATGGACATATGCATTGTGTGTGAAGCCTATTCGGACATGTTGGTCCGGATCGGTGATGTTGCATTGCATTTGAACCGGGCAAGAATCCAGATGTTTGGGTGTTTTCGGGTTTTCTACATGGTAGATTGCATCAGGAAGCCTTGGAGATTAACTCCAAGGTGCACCCGGAAAACTGGGCAAAAGCGTGTTTTGCCAACACGGTGGCCGGGGAGCCAACGTGAACATAACCGAGTTATGTGATTATTGTGGTGGGAACGGGACTCGGTGAGTCTTGACCTGCGCATATGGCTTAAATTGCCGTTACGGTGTGAGCACGGGTCAGGCGGAACCGTACCCGGTCTATGTCGTTCGGTAGGACCGTTGGCATGGATGAGGGTCTTCGGCGGTCTATGGCTTAAATTGCCGTGACCAAGGCCAGGAAGACAAAATGCTCATATGGATGACCGTCCAAGAGACGGTGGTGGATTGGGAACGTCTATGGCTTGAATTGACGTGACGTTGGCCAGTTCGCCAAGAATGTGCCCTGAGTGCACGGGGTGTGTGGCCGTGCGAGCCCATGCCTGTGGTGAAGTGCAAATACTTTATATAATTGCCTATGCTAATAAAGTGTAGGGAAAGAGCATTGCCGCCCCGAATGTGGGGGCGGGATCGTTATAATTTGGTCAGCATTGCTGACCGTTGCTATTGTTTTCCACCGGGCGGTGGTTTGTGGCTTGTAGGTACTGCGGAGCAGAGCGGGAAATAGCGGGCTAAAGCCCTTGTTGCCGTGCTGGCCCTCGAAGGCCTAATTGCTTATGTTTCTTTCCCGTTTTCATGTATGGCCGGCCTGCGTGCCGAAGTTTGGAAAACACTTCTTTTGTTAAGTGAACAGTGTAAGGCCTTAAGGCCATTTCTCTTTTGATGTATGTATACATTCCTGGGTTTGTAGTGGACATTCATGCTGTTGTGGCTGGGTTCTTATTTCTTTTGCAACCTAATAAATTGCTTCCGCTAGGTGTTGTGTAGGACGACTTGATTGGTTGAATGGTTTCAACGCGTAACCAACCGGTCTGTCCGTAGTATATGGCGTCGGGCCCTAGCCGGACCTACTGCTATATGCTATGCGACGGATAGGGGTGTTACAAATTGGTATCAGACTTCTGGTTTCGGTCAAGCTTAAATGAATTCGTGGACGAATTCACTTTAAGGGGTGGTGAGCACATGTGTGCGTCAACGTTATAACATGAAAAGAACCCATGAATGTCCACTTAGGAATGGAAATATACATGTTTGAGGAATCTGCGTGTTCCTATAATTGCTGTTTGCAGTAATTTTTGGTCGCTTATCAGTGTTTTGCACGATTATAGGTGACCAGAAGTGGTGCTGGGCCGTCTGAACGGCCAGGTTCTGAGGCGAGCAGTGCGCCATGCGATGCACCTGCAACACCTCCGTCTGCCGAGACCATTAGGTTGGTGGCAGAAGCGGTCATGGCAATGATCAATGCGCAGCCTGCAAGGCAGGTGCAGCAGCCTGCTCCTGCTGTGGAGCAAGTACCGCTTCAGACGGCAGAGCAAAGGAGGGTTGAGCAAGTAGTTTTGGAGCCAGAGTTGCCTCGGAGAGCAACTGAAATACAACTGAAGCACGTGATGGGCTTTCATCCACCGGTATTCACGGGGGTAGAAACCCCGACCCAAGCAGAGGATTGGCTCTCAAGGGTCAACAGGGTGATGACTGCGACGGAAACGAAAGAGTGGCAGAAGACCACAATAGCGACGTTCCTGTTGGATGGGGACGCAAGACTATGGTGGGAAGGCCTAGAGCTACATCAGTTGCGGGGAAGGCCGTTGGCCGAAGTTTCGATGAAGGAGTTTGCGAGACTATTCATGGCTCGATACCTCCCCTCGGCGCAGAGAATTGTGCTAGAAAGCGAATTTCAGAAGTTGGTTCAAGGGGATTGCACCGTTGATGAGTACCTCCACGAGTTTACTCGGTTGGGGAGATATGCCGGCGCTACCTTCGTAGACGAGGAGCGCAAGACGAGCCGCTTCTACGAAGGGCTAAGAGATGATTTACGGTTGCTACTGTCGGGGCCCAAGGCGCAGGGTTTCATGACCCTGGTCAATTCGGCCCGGTCCTTGGAGAAGGACATGAAGAATGTCCAAGCGAAGAAGGAATCCGGTTGTAAGAAAGCGGAGTTCAAGGCACCGACTACGTCGAAGTCGGGCTACCGCAGATTCTATAAAAAAGCTAAGACGTCGGGTCCAGCCTCTTCAGGTGCCTCGGGGGCAACTACCAATCGAACCCCGGGCGCTTATTTATCGTGTGGAAAGACGGGGCACTTTGCCCGTGATTGTTGGAGTGGATGCTCAAAGTCCAAAAGGAAACAAGGAGCTACCTATGAGGAGAAGGGCAAAGCGGTGGAGTCGACCGCATCCCACTATGCTCCGACTCAGCCTAGAGTCTATAACTTGGGCCAGCAGGAGGCCATCAAGCAAGCGGATGTGGTGACAGGAATGAGTTAACTTATAGCAAGTTAGCTTTAATACCGTTATCTATTGCTTGTTAGCCTAATATTGTTTGTATAGGCTTTGTTGTGATTAGTGATAGTCCGGCACGGGCACTGTTCGACACGGGAGCTTCACATTCCTTCTTGTCCGAAAGTTTCATATCGCGCATCGGAGTCCCTTCTTCGATGGCGAAGGACAAGTTGGATGTGCTGCTACCAAATGGATGCTCAATGCGTGCGGACAGGGTGTGCGCCGTAAAGGTTCACATTGGGAGCCAAGAGTTCGACTTGCTAGCGTTATTGCTGCCGCTAGTAGAGTTCGACGTGATCTTTGGGATGGATTAGCTATCAGAGCAGAAAGCTTGGATTGACTGTGACCGGAAGGAGGTCAAGCTGGGTGTAGGGCGGGAGACTACATTCGAGGGGCTAAAGGGGTCGAGCAAGACACTGATGTCTGCTCTTCAGGTGGTGAAGGCGGTTCGTGCTGGTGCAGAGCTGTTCTTCGTAATAGTGGGGGCTGTAGAGCCAAAGTCCACGTTGGATATCATTCCCGTGGTTTGCGAATACCCCGATGTGTTCCCGGATAGTCTTCCCGGAGCCCCGCCGCAGCGGGAGATTGATTTCACCACCGAGCTCGTGCCGGGGGCCAAACCGGTGTCACGTGCTCCGTATAGGTTGGCGCCTAAGGAGATGGCAGAGTTGAAAGTTTAGCTAGAGGAGCTGATGGAGCAAGGGTATGTGCGTCCAAGCTCATCGCCTTGGAGCGCACCGGTCCTCTTCGTTAAGAAGAAGGATGGTAGTATGCGGTTGTGTATCGACTATAGAGAATTGAACAAGCTGACGGAGAAAAATAAGTACCTGATCCCGAGGATTGATGATCTCTTTGATTAGTTAGTCGGATCGTCGGTATACTCCAAGTTGGACTTGAAGTCGGGGTACTATCAGCTGAGGATCAGGGAATGTGATATCCCGAAGACGGCGTTCAGTACGAGGTTTGGGCATTTCGAGTTCACAGTCATGCCGTTTGGACTGACGAATACGCCATCGGTGTTTATGGATCTGATGAACAGGATGTTCAGAGATTACCTGGACCGCTTTGTGATCGTCTTTATTGATGATATTCTAGTGTACTCGCAGTGTGAGGAAGACCACTTCAAGCATTTGCACCTGGTGTTGGAGACTCTGAGAAGGAATGAGTTATACGCAAAGTTCTCCAAGTGCGAGTTCTGGCTACCCTCAGTAGCGTTCCTTGGTCATATAGTGAGTGGGGAAGGTATAGCGGTGGATCCGGCGAAGATTGTTGTGATACGGGAGTGGCCTGCATTGTCTTCTGTCGCGGAAGTCCGTAGTTTTCTCGGGCTTGCCGGATATTACAGGCGCTTCGTAGAGAACTTCTCGCGGTTAGCGTTACCTCTCATGAAGTTGACAAGGAAGGATCAGAAATTCTTGTGGACGCGAGAGTGCGTGCAAGCTTTTGAGGAGCTGAAGAGACGGTTGACCACGGCGCCAGTGCTTAGTTCGCCGAGTGGGACCGAGGGCTTCGAGGTGTATAGCGACGCTTCGGGTAGTGGCTTGGGCTGCGTGTTGTTGTAGCATGGGAGCGTGATATCATATGGATCGCGTCAGTTGAAGGTGCATGAAATAAATTATCCGGTGCACGACTTGGAGTTGGCGGCCATGATAATTGCACTCAAGTTGTGGAGGCACTACCTTTACGACGTAAGGGTCGATATATACACCGATCACAAGAGCCTAAAATACTTGTTGGTTCAAAAGGACCTTAATATGAGGCAGAGGAGGTGGATGGAGTTCCTAGGGGACTACACCTTCAAAATACATTATGTACCCGGGAAGGGCAACACAGTTGCGGATGCGCTGAGCCGCAGGGCTCCCGCCCAAGCCAACTGGTTGTCGGTGCATGATGAGCGGCTAGTACGGGAGTTGGAGGAGCTTGAGATCTGTTGCGTTGACAGGCAGACGAGCGCCAAAGCAATGTTAAACTGGACAGAAGTTCAGTATGACCTGGCTGACCGGGTTCGGCAGGCATTGGAGTTAGTTGACTCCATGAAGGAGCTTATGGAGGCCGCTCTAGATGGGTCAAATTCCCAGTTCTCGGTGGAAGATGGTTTATTAAGGAAGGATCATCGGTTGTGTGTCCCGAGTGGGGGTAACCTCCGGGCAGAGTTGATGTACGAGGCTCATCATACCAAGTACTCAATCCACCCAGGGAGCACGAAGATGTATCGTGATCTCAAAAAGTTGTTTTGGTGGCCGGGGCTCAAGAAAGATGTGGCGTTGTACGTAGCTAAATGCCAAAAGTGCGCCTTGGTGAAGGCGGAATGCCAAAAGCCGGGAGGATTTCTGAAGTCCTTGCCTATACCGGAGTGGAAATTCGACGATATATCTATGGACTTTGTGCACGGGTTGCCAAGGTCGCAGAAGGGGAATGACGCCATCTAGGTGATCGTAGATCGACTAACCAAGGTGTCGCATTTCATTCTGCATAGGAAGGATGACTCGGTGGAGAAGTTGGCGAAGCTATACGTGGACAATATTGTTAGGCTGCATGGTGTGCCCCGTAGCATTGTGAGTGATCGCGATGGGCGATTCACATTAAATGATTGGACGTTGGTGCAGCAGATGCTGGGAACAAAGTTAAAGTTCAGCACAGCTTTCCATCTGCAGACGGATGGGCAAACCGAGAGGGTCAATAGAACGATGGAGGACATGCTACGCATGTGTGTTCTGGATTTCGGTAATCATTGGGAAGACCACCTGTATTTGGTGGAGTTCGCGTACTACAACAGCTACCAAGAAAGTATACAAATGGCGCCCTTCGAGGCCCTGTATGGTAGGAAGTGTCGCACGCCGTTATCGTGGCTTGAAGCGGGTGAGGCATGGTTGTACAAGAAGCAGGAGGTGGAGAGTGCTACCTCGTTAGTGCGGATCATTCGGGAGCGCTTGTTGATCGCTCAGGACCGGCAGGCGAAGTATTACAATGCCAAGCACCGGAACGTGGAGTTCACGGTAGGCGATTGGGTATATCTCAAAGTGAAGCCGTTCAAGGGGGTTTCGCGGGTGAGACGCTTGAAGAAGCTAAGCCCAAGATACCTTGGACCTTTTGAGGTTCTGGAGAAAGTCGGCGAAGCTGCATACCGTTTGAAGCTATCGGTGGAGTTGAGTGGGTTACACGATGTGTTGCACATTTCTGTGTTGCGGAAGGCGGTGCAGGAGCCTATGCAGGTGATCGCGGCTGATCAAGTGCCGGTGGACGAGGGGTTGACGACTAGGGTCAAGCCCATTCGTATCGAAGATGCTGAGGTCAAGAGACTCCGTAATAAGGAGATCCGGATGGTTAAGGCCCGGTGGGATAATTGCAGGCGTGAGGAGCTCTCTTGGGAACGGGAGCAGACTATGCTCGAGGAGTACCCAGAATTGTTCCGCTCAGGTACTGTTTTACGTTAAGTCCTGTTTTTCCTTTATTAATTTCGTGGACGAAATTCTTTAAGGGGGGTAGAATTGTAACACCCCAAAATGTTGTAGGAGTGACTGGAATCGAATTTGGCCAAGACAGGGTTTTGGTGCAGGTGACACGGGCCCCGACACGGGCGTGTCGGAGGCCGTGTCGGGCGTGTCGAGCTCGGGCCGTCGAGCTGGCCGTGTAGTCGACCAGTTCAGGTCGACGATGGTCGTGTGGTGGGATACGGCCTAGGACACGGGCGTGTCCCAGGCCGTATCACACCTGGGCTGTACGGTGGGATACACGGGCAGTGACACGGGCACGAACACGGGCGTGTCTAGTTTGACATGGGAGTGTCTAAGGCCGTGTCACCAAGCCGTGTACCTCTCTGACTGTGAATTGTTGGCCGATTGCACACGGGGGGCGTGACACGGGTCCCGACACGGGCGTGTCGCAGGTGACACGGGCGTGTCGGAGGCCGTGTCAAAGGCCGTGTGCTGGTTTTCAATTTTGGTCGAGACGGCGAATGAGCTACACGGCCAGGCACACGGCCGTGTGTGAACCCGTGTTCGGCCCAGATTTTATGATTTCAGATCTAATCTTGACCGTTCGTTTCCTTGGCTTTGGATCCGACGGTGGGGGGCTGTTCCTGAGAGGTTTTAGCTGGGTTTTAGGGTTAGAATCCCTCATTCCATCCAAGCAAATCTCTCTCTAAGTTTTAGAGAGAGAAGAGAGCAAGTTTGGAGGAGGAGACCAAGATCCGGTCGCCGGAGGAGCTTCGGAGCTCCGAATCGCGATCCGAGTCCAGATCCACGGAGGTGACGCCGTTGCGGTGTTTTTCAACCACATAGTTTTCGATGGCGCCGCGGAAGAACGCAAGGGTAACGATTTCTCATCCTTGGGCATGTGAAGCCCTCTTTTCCTTTGCATAGGAAGCCCTCTCTCGCGAGTGAGCGAAGAGTTGGACCGTTCCTTGGGATAGATATGTGAAGTCCCCCTTGTGTAGAGTCCGTATGCGTAAACGGACATAGGCATTGTGTGTGAAGCCTATTCGGACATGTTGGTCCGGATCGGTGATGTTGCATTGCATTTGAACCGGGCAAGAATCCGGATGTTTGGGTGTTTTCGGGTTTTCTACATGGTAGATTGCATCAGGGAGCCTTGGAGATTAACTCCAAGGTGCACCCAGAAAACTGGGCAAAAGCGTGTTTTGCCAACACGGTGGCCGGGGAGCCAACGTGAACATAATCGGGTTATGTGATTATTGTGGTGGGAACGGGACTCGGTGAGTCTTGACCTGCGCATATGGCTTAAATTGCCGTTGCGGTGTGAGCACGGGTCAGGAGGAACTATACCCGGTCTATGTCGTTCGGTAGGACCGTTGACATGGATGAGGGTCTTCGGCGGTCTATGGCTTAAATTGTCGTGACCAAGGCTAGGAAGACAAAATGCTCATATGGATGACCGTCCAAGAGACGGTGGTGGATTGGGAACGTCTATGGCTTGAATTGACGTGACGTTGGCCGGTTCGCCGAGAATGTGCCCTGAGTGCACGGGGTGTGTGGTCGTGCGAGCCCACGCCTGTGGTGAAGTGCAAATACTTTATATAATTGCCTATGTTAATAAAGTGCAGGGAAAGAGCATTGCCGCCCCGAATGTGGGGGCGGGATCGTTATAATTTGGTCAGCATTGCTGACCGTTGCTATTGTTTGCCACCGGGCGGTGGTTTGTGGCTTGCAGGTGCTGCGGAGCAGAGCGGGAAATAGCGGGCTAAAGCCCTTGTTGCGGTGCCGGCCCTCGAAGGCCTAATTGCTTATGTTTCTTTCCCGTTTTCATGTATGGCCGGCCTGCGTGCCGAAGTTTGGAAAACACTTCTTTTGTTAAGTGAACAGTGTAAGGCCTTAAGGCCATTTCTCTTTTGATGTATGTATACATTCCTTGGTTTGTAGTGGACATTCATGCTATTGTGGCTGGGTTTTTATTTCTTTTGCAACCTAATAAATTGCTTCCGCTAGGTGTTGTGTAGGACGACTTGATTGGTTGAATGGTTTCAACGCGTAACCAACCGGTCTGTCCGTAGTATATGGCGTCGGGCCCCGGCCGGACCTACTGCTATATGCTATGCGACGGATAGGGGTGTTACAAGGCATCATTGGATTCATGCACCTCACTGCATAGCTTAACTCGAATATCCTCAACAATGAGGATATAATATCTACCGCGGTACCTCAAAGTACCCTCATCATCGATTGAAAAGCATGGTAACTCCCCTTTCTCAGTTCTTTTACAAAAGTGCTGCAAATCTGGATTATCTTTCCAATACAGCCTTGTGAGTGTAATTCAAGAGGACTCTAACACTTCCAAAACACTTGGCGAGTCGCTACTCCCAACCGTTATATCCTTTAACAAAAATTCCTCCACCAGGGATTCAATAGAAAGTCCAATGATCTGCGCTGTCTTCCTATTAAAGGCATCGACTACCACATTAGCTTTGGCTGGATGATATAAGATCTAAACATCATAATCCACGACATACTATAACAACCTCCGCTGGCGTAAATTTAACTCCTTTTGAGTGATGAGATACTTCAAACTCTTATGATCCTTGTAAATCTAGCCCAATGCGCCATATAATAGGTGTCTCCATAGCTTCAAGGCATAAATCACTGCTGTGAATTCCAAATCATGCGTAGGGTAGTTCCTTTCATAAATCTTTAACTGCCTCGACCCATACACAATCACTTTGCCTTCTTGCATCAACACGCAACCAAGTCCAACATGTGATGCATCTACTTAAACAGTATATTCCAATTCTTCGGTAGGCAAAGACGAAATTGGAGCAGTACATAATCTCCTTTTCAATTCCTGAAAAGCTTCTTCACACTTATCACTCAACACGAACATTGCATTCTTCTGTGTAAGCTTAGTTAATGGCATAGATATCGAAGAAAATCTTTCCGCAAACCTCCTATAATATACTGCCAACCCTAGGAAACTTCTTATCTCTTTAGGTATAGTTGGTCTATTCCAATCCATTAAGACAACTATCTTCTCTAGGCCAACAGAAATTCTGTCCTTATTAACCACATGACCCAGAAAGGAAATCTGAGGAAGCCAAAACTCACACTTGCTTAACTTGGCAAATAACTTATTCTCCCTCAAAAACAAACGCAAGTACTGGGCATGCTCTTCAGCACTGTGGGAATAAACCAAAACATCATCAATAAACACAACCACAAAACGGTCCAGAAAATCTTTGAACACTTTGTTCATCATATCCATGAAGATTGATGATGCATTCGTCAAACCAAAGGACATTACCAAGAACTCAAAATGTCCATACCGAGAACGGAAAGCATTCAGTAGAATATCCGTCTCACCAGTTCTCAACTGATGGTAGCCTGAACAAAGGTCAATCTTTGAAAACACCATACTACCACGCAACTGATCAAACAAGTCATCAATTCGTGGCAATGGATACCTATTCTTGATAGTTATCTTGTTCAATTCCCTATAATCATTTCACAAACTCATGGACCCATTATTTTTCTTCAGGAACAACATGGGAGCACCCCAAGGTGAAGAACTTTGTCTAATAAATCCATTCTGCAACAACTCATCTAGCTGGGTACGCAACTCATCCAGCTTATACAGGTAAATACAGTATGGTGCATTAGCTATAGGACGAGTACCTGGCTCCAAATCTATAATGAAATCCACATCCCTCTCAAGTGGAAGAAAAGAAAGACTTTATGGAAAAACATCAGAAAACTTGCACACCACATAAATCTCCTCTACACGTGGCGAACTACAAACGGTCTCCGAAACTAAAACCAAGTAGACAAAATAACCGGAATCTAAAAGCTTCCGAGCACATACCACATAAATAATCGGGGAATCCTGGTTCGGAAAACCATAAATACTCCTTGGGTGACCGTTGTCCATTTTGAAGTCTAATAGCTTGACCTTGTATTGGATAACCGCATCATATCTGGACAACCAGTCAATGCCCGATATCACATCAAAGTCATCAAGGTCTATCACATTCAAATCAGCCACAGCTAGGAAATCTCCTAGAAGAATCAGACGACCCAGGATACCCTGGTCCAACACCACAGAGTCACCAAAGGCAAACTTAACGCGAATTGAATCGCCAATTTGATCGAGAGTCAAAGGATGGCGCTCTACAACGATCCTAGCCCAAATGAGTGGGTAGAACCAGAATAAAAAAGAACGTGTGCTCAATGATTCTTTACCTTAAATCTCCATGTAAAATCGCATACGTAACTAAACGAACAAACATCAACACTATAGCTACGTGCTAAAGGCTAGAACTAGGTTAGAATCGAACCTAAGATCACTTTGGTGGACGTCTGTGCTTCCTCCATGGTCCCTACGTTTAACTTGGCCTTCCCTTTTTCCAATTGCTATCGTCGCGACAAAGCCTGAAGTGGAACCGGCTGCAGCGTGGGATGAGACTGCGAGCACTTTGACTTGAAATGTCCTTTTTTTCCACACTGGAAGTAGACCCTTTCCATACTCCAATAATGAGCAGCATCATGCCCATTTCATTTGCAAGTAGCACAAACCAGCTCTCCTTTGGGAGCGCTCTAAATCACAAGTACCTGCCACTGCTTTTAAGCTCCCAATCTCTTATAACATTTCTAAAATAGATGGCCGGATTGGCCACAGAAACTGCATATCTCTTTGCTTCTTTTCCTTGAAGAAGAATCGGACACATGAGAACTCTTACCCTCATCAGACTTCCTTTTATCTTTCCTCATCTACTGGCCTCAATTTTTCGCATTTTCGATTGCTTCGACCTTTAAGGCGGGTCTACTACCTCAGCATAACTTTCAAATATATAAGCACTGGCTAGCTATTGGATGTCATTCCTAAGACCGCCTAGAAAGCGCTTAACTCTACTAGATTCCGAGGATACCAGATCCGGGGCAAACGACTGAATTTACTGAACTCCATCTCATACTCACTAACCGTGAGTTTCCTTTGCTTCAAATACAAAAAATTATTCATCAAAAGGTCTTGCTCGATTGATGGAAGGAACTTCCTCGTCAATAACTCCTTGAAGGCCTCCCACGAACATCCATCCTGAAGGTTCTCCTTCTCTCTCAACCACTAACCCTTTGCAAGGCCTTTCAGTTGGTACATAGCAACCATTACTCTATGGTATGCAGATATTAGTGAGTACAAAACCATCACCTCGATTGCGACAATCCAATCGTCCAAATCCATGAAATCAGATCTACCAATATAGGTAGGAGCTCCTAGTCACTAAAAGTGCGAGATAAAGTTCATCTCTGGTGGAAGTAGAATTGGAGGCATAAAAGGAGCGGGAGGAACAGGAATGGCCTGAACCACAACAGGGTCTTGCGCTCTAAGCGGCTGCCCGAAAACAATAGACAATAACGCCTGGATCTGCAATTGTATCTCCAATATTGGCCTTGACTGAGCCTCATTGCTCTATCGCAGTCCTTCGATCATGGACTCACTCTATGCCCCAGATGACTCGCCCTTAAACTGGGGAGTTGACCTTATTGTAGGACGCTTCGGTGGCACTCTTATAACACAACAAACAACTAATCAAAACCTAGCTTAACCGCTAGAACTACCCAACTTAGTTCAGACAATACATGTACAAATACTTGCTCAAGCTGCTAACTTGCTCTGGGATTTTATTAATGATGTCATGCTTAAACTTAGGATGATATACCGTCATCCTATTTACTCATTTGCATAAACCATGAATGAATGAATTCAAAGTCTTTTTATTTTAAATCCATGTGTGTACGTAGGTCATTATGTAGATCTTTAGCTTTGCATGTGTGCTAATGCTTTGTTATGTCATGCATGTTATGCAATGAAATCTAATAAAGACCATAATGCATGTTATGAGCGGCATGCAAATGAAATATTATGCATCCTATACTACATAATATTGTATGTAATGAAAAGAAAAATCTAATGTGCATTCATGTGATGATTGTTATGCATCCCATACTACATAACAGTCACATGTTGCCTCCTATGAGCATACATATACAAACACATATTATGCATCTCATACTACATAATATGCCTCGTATACTTCTTATTATGCTTATGAGTGTAGTGATCATGCTTCAATCAAGACGTATTGATGACACATCAGTGTGTGTATGCAATGGAACATGACAACTAAAACTAACTATAGAGAGTCATTCGACCAATTGTCAAACAACCTACACCTCTGATACGAACTGTCACAACCTGAATTTTCTCTGAATTTAAAGAGTAAATCAGAGTAAGATAAGAGTCGTGTCATGATGCCACGCCGTGCAGGGGATAACTGCAAATGTTCAGGCAAACACCAACTCTAACCCTGTTTATGAAAATACCAAGTTTTGATGTGAGGAAAACATGTTTTATGTTAAGTTTAGGTGGTCGTATCTCTCATCTCAATGGATCAATAGGTCCACAACTAGCCCATGCATATCTTTTTTTTTGCTATTTTACTTTAACTTTTGCAGGATTTCTAACGAGCCTCCCCGAATGCATTTCAGGGAAGTTTCCTCGCTCCTGTCCTTTTTTTGTATATATCTGCATTTTATTTCATATTGTTCCGCATACTTATATTGCAATATTATGGACAATGTTGGAATTAAGTATGGGGGTATTTTCTTATTTTCTGCACTTTTTTTTCTGCACTTTAGTATATTGCAATCATTAAAAATTTCAAAAAAATATACAAAAATGAAAAATCAATTATTTTTTTTGTTTTACCATCAAAAAAATGTTAATAAACAAAAAAAATTATAAAACAAAAATACCAAAAACAATTTTTTACTTTGTAAATACTCTTTGCAAATATTTTTGGTAAATATTATCTTTCCCCTCTTCTTTTTCTCTTCCCTGTCTTTGTAAATATTTTTTTATTATTCTCTTTCCCCTCTTACTTTCTCTCTCATCTTTGTATATAATTTCTCTCTCTTCTCTCTCTTGTAAATAGTTGTTAAAAAACTCAAAAATACAAAAGAAACATTTTTTTAAGAAAAAAACAGAAAATTCCAAAAAAATAATAAATTCCAAAAAAATTATATAAAAAAGAGAATAACTCTAAAAAAAAACAAGATAATAATCCTAAAAAACCAAAAAAAAAAATGTTTATTATGAAACAAATAAATCGAATATCTCATTCTTAACCCTTTTCGCTCTCCAAAAATCTTGTTATAAGTTTATTTATAAGCGAATTTCATTAATCCTTTATTTATTATTTGTTTATTAATTAGAGATCAATAGATTTAAATATCTGGGGTTAAGTTTTAAATTTTTTCTTATGCTTTATGTTTTTATATTTAGATAAAGGACTTGTTTTTTCAGCACCACTTCTACTTTATCTAAATAATTGCACGTGTATTTTGTTAAAACATAACAACCTTAGACTTCAAAAATGTTTACTCCAAGCTTTTTTTTGAAATATAGGAATGTTCAATTTATAAAGGTTGCTCTCAAAAATCTTTTATTAAAATCAAGTTTTCTTCTTGAAAAAAAATAAACCCATCTTCCTTTTTTTCATGTCTTATTTGGCATGATTTAATCCTCTTTTATCCTTAAAAAAACCTATGTCAATGGGAATAAGATTTCGTTCTGTAAACACAGACATCCAATATTTTAAAAAAAGATTATATGTTACGGAGTAAGAGAATTAAATTCATTACTCATTTATATATAAATTGGGTTATATAAAGTTGATTCAAAAAAAAATTATGTTAGGAAAATAAGATTTCATTTTCCTTAACATTCAAAAAAAAATTCATTAGAGGAAATATATATATATATATATACCTCACCTCTAAATCAAAGCCCTCTTCATAAACCACATCATCCCCCTTAGCCAATTTCAATGATTATAGACTAAATTTAAAAATCTTTTTGAGAGCATAATTTTTAAATTGCATTATTTCCTTTAATTCTTACAAGCTAAAGTTTCTATAATTCCAATCTGTTTTTGTTAACCTAACAAATAAAAAATTTGCTTTCTATTTGATATATCGAGAAGTTTTTAGCCGAAACACTTCCTCTATTTAAATTTTTGTCATAATTTAGGACTTAACTCTTATACCCCGGATATTTGTTTTGATCTTTCTTTTTATTAATTTAAGCGGCAGCTAAATTTAAAATTTTTTTAATTCCTTATAAGTTCATCTTAAACTTATCTCTGGAATAATAAAAGCTTAAATATGGGAGTATTTGATAAGTTGTAAATATTCGTATTTTAACATATTTATTTATGTAGTTTTAGTTTATTTTTTGTTATTTTTAGTTATTTTTGTTCAATAAATTATTTCTTTTTTTGTATATATCTTCTAACTTAGCTTCTTTTTATTTTTCTGGAATTTTTATAAAAATTGTAAAAATTTCAAAGTACACGCTCGTGTCAAATTGGTCACGCCCGTAACCTGGGCGTGTTACTTTGATTCCAGTAGAAAAGTGATGCCTGTAAAGAAATGATCCAGACACGCCCGTCTCAAATCTGACATGCCCATATTCAGACCTGACATGCCCCGTGCCGCGCCACTCGATGCTCGATGCATTCACTCGACGCCTCAACACTCGACGCTTTGCATGTCATGCCCATGAAAAATCTGACACGTCCGTGTCAATCTCGATCGACGTTCGTCGATCCCAGTTCGACGTTCATCGAACCCAACTCAACACCTCCACCAGGCATACCTTCCTTACATGCCTGTGACATCCCTGTCATGCCCGTGACCAATCCACCTATCCCAGACAAGATGTTGCCGGCATGGCAATAACTCGACGCCTTCACCAGTCATACCTCCACTATAACAAATATGGACATCGGCCACGTTTTTAAGAATCTTTGGCGACATTTTTCAAACGTCGATAAAGTTTTCGCGGCGCTTTTTGAAACGTCGCATAAGCGTCACGAATACACGCGTCGCCAAAAGTACTTGTGACATTTTCATTGCCCGCATCACCAATACAGCAATGGCATTAGAGATGTTTACAATTATAAACGTGGCCAAATCGTGGCGGTATTTTGCCATGTTTTGGAATGTAAAACATGGAAAGCTTTAGCAACGTTTTCCTATAAAAACGTTGCAAGCTTTAAAATTGTTTTGGCCACTTTTTTTATAAAATGCTGCCAATATTATTTAATATAAAAAAAATTATATCGTAATACAGTTGAACAAATTAAGCAATGCAAACTGAAAATAGACATTTTTTGAGGAAAAATATCTATACTTAGTTCGAAATATATCAAGAGTATCAATCAATATGAAAATATACATTTCATAATAATCTTGTTTCATTTTACAATAAAAAAACAAAATTATCCATGAATTACAAAATTTTAACAAGAAGATTTATGTTCTCATAAAGAGTACACAAGCTTATGAAGCATGGCCATGACCATCACGAGAACCAAAATGCAGATTTCACCTCCCAAAAGTCTTGTTGTGACTTGCGATCATGATCATATATTCCATATTTTAGTAATTAGATATATCCTGTAATAAAATAATTTAATCATTATAAATACTGTATCAAATAAATTGGACAGTAGCAACAATCCTTTTTTTATGTATTTCTACTGTCATCATAAAACAAAAGTTAAATAACCTATCTTTGTAAAACTATCTCTACTCTTTGCATAAATGAATTTTCTATAAAATGCGGAATTGTTTTTTGTCTTAGGGTATGACTGCTGAATTGGGTTGTACAAGAAAGGCAATTTCTGGAGAAGTAATTCACTTTTCAAGGCACTTTGGATGATATGTAGCGGGCTATACGGATGTAGAGGGCGGTTTTTGGGTTTCCTGAAGAATTAATTCATTTCTTTCTCATTACAAACCTATGTCTCCTCTAGTTCTCACTGCCCATTTTTTTGTTGAATTATCCATAATGTTGATCTAAACTCGATATCCTTATCTTTCAAAAAAAATCATAACATTGGCTCATCCTTAAGGAAAATAAGCATCAATAATGGCCTATATCATAACAATAAAAATAAGAATTATAGGGGTGCTAGTGATGTGTAAGAAGGATTGCCAAAAAATAATTGCATGCTTATGCTTATAGGGGTGATAGTGATGTGTAAGAAGGAATCTATCTTAGGAACCATCCCAAGTTATCCTCCAATGTAGTTATTGGCCAAAACCTGAATTGAAAGTGGCACCTGCATTTCATGAACTAAATTTGAACTGATTACTAAGTCAATATTGAGGATAAGTATTCTATAGCCAAGGTTCACAAATTTATACGTCAAATTTGTTAGCATAGCCCCACTATATAGAAGTGTATTGTTCTATAATGAAGAAAGAACTGAGCAAAAGTAGAGCGAGATCTATCAAAGATAGGATAACATTAAAATAAATTTACCAAGGTTGATGTATTGATAAAATTTATGTAGGTGTATTAGTAAGTAAAAAAACACTTCGCAAAATTGAAGATTGAGATACTCAAATTGAAATATTTTGGACAAAAATGCAAGAATAAATAGTCAATTTGCATAAAATATTCCTAAGAACCTGAGATGAATAAGTAAATAGGTCAGTGAAACTAATGATTTGGTGATGCATTAAGAATACATCATAATCATTAGGTTTGGCAGATTAAGGTAAAAAAAATCTATACCTCCCATGCACCCTCCCAATGGACAATGTTGTGTATATCACCATATAAATCTTTAATAAACACTAAAATTATAATGATAAATCATTAATACTAACAAAACAAAAACATAATTGCAAAACAGTGAGTCAACTATAGTTAAAGATGAACCAACGTAAGAATTTCACTAAAAAAAATTATTTGGATAACAAAGAAGTCCCTTCTCAAAGGTATACATAATATATTACAACATTAAATTTGGTCATGATCGAGAAGCTGAAGCGTCCCGGGGAGAAAGAAGAATATATTGTAAAACAAAAAAATAAAGAGCTAATCTATGAAATATTATCTAAACCCAAGATTGAATAAAAAAGAGACCATTTCAGATCCCTATCACAAAGAAGAGATCAATTTACTTATGAATGACTGGATCAGCGCCTAGGAAAGGAACTTGCATGCCGTAGAAGGGAGAAAAAATATTCAAAACCCAAATCAGAAGAGGGGTTGGGCTGGCGACGAAGTTACAGGCCGAGGAACTTGCACGCCGAGGCCGAGCGATCGTGAGGGAGAGGGCCGGTGGTTGGAAGAATGGAGAGTTGCGAGGGGGTTGTCGGTGAGTGGAAAGGTAGCAGCGGAAAGGGCGAGTCGCAAGGGGCAGTCGGTCGGTGATCGGCAGAAAGGTCGATTCGCGGTTGATGGAAATTGGGGAGAATGACGTCCTTCTTTTTCACAAACAGGACTGGAGCGCTCCAAGGTGACATACTTGGGTGTATATATCTTTGCTCTAGTAATTCTTGTAGTTGAACCTTCAGTTCCGCCATTTCCTTTGGTGCTACACGGTATAGTGAGCGGGCCACAGGTTTTGCACCTAGCACCAACTCAATAAAGAAGTCAATCTCCCACTGAGATGGTAACCCCGGATGATCCTTTGAAAACACATCGGCGTACTCCGATACAACAAAAACATCATGCAAACTGGTCTTCGGCTCAACAGCCTCAATGCGCCTAAAGAACAACTCCACACCCTTCCGAACAGACATGACTACTTGGAGAGCAGACATCAATATCTTGCATGATCCTCGCATACAAGCGAATGTAGTCTCTAGCTTAGTATTCTGACCCAGTGTGACTTCTTTTGAGTTGCAATCAATACAGACACGCTACTCCGAGAGCGTCCATGCCAAAGATCACATCGAGCTAAGATATCGGCAATACGGACGCTTCCAATCTGAAATCCCTACTTCCTAACTACACCTCAACAAAGAAAGACCTAACCGCATGCATCATGCATCTGTTAGACAATAACACCTTCACACTATCTGTCGTCATATGAGAAGGCACTCATATCCGTGACATGAAGTCCTCAGATAGAAACGAATGTGAAGCACCTGTATTGAACAGTGCTCTCACCAGATAGTCCCGAATAAGGACAAAGCCTATAACACTCAAGTTACAAACATGCAAATCAAAAGATATACAGTATATAAAGCATCAATCTATACTATTTATACCTATGACCACATCAGCCTGTTTGATGACCTCTTGTTGTCCAAGGTTGTACACCCTCGGTTGGGCTGGAGCATACTGGGATGCAGTGGACTCCACCACCTTTCCCTTTTCAGCATATATAGCTACTGCCTTCTTCTCAAACTTTGGCGGACCAACCCGACAGTCACGGGCTAGATGACCCACCTTTCCACATGTATAACATGCACGATGGTCTTGCATAGAAGTTTCCCCAGATGCAACTGTAGAAGGAGCTTGTCAAGAAAACTTGGACCTCTTACCCCATCTCTTGCGGTAACCCGACTTTTTAGGACGCGACGCTTTGAACTCGGACTTTGTCACCGTTAAGTCCCTCTTCCCCTATACCCTATTCATATCTTTTTCCAATACACGGGATGTATCTACGAACGCTTGAAACCCTTGGTTCAGCAAACTCGAAAGCAGGAATCTCAGCTCATCCCAGAGTCCTTAGTAGAACCTATTTGTTTTACGCTCTTCTTCCGCAAAAATATGCCCCGCATAGCATCCCAATCTTGTAAACTCATGCAAGTAGGTATCAACGCTACTTTCTCCCTAAGTTAGATGCTGGAACTCATTTTCCATGGTTATGCGCTGCGCCAACGACAGATGCTTCGCCAAGAACAGTCTCAAAAACTCCCCTATCGAGACCTTCATTAGTTGTCTGCCTGCTAAGTGGTGTAGCTCCACTTCGTCCCACCAAAGCCGAACCTCTCCTTCTAACAGGAAAGTGGCCAAGGTGACTTTTTGTTCCTCTTCAGTTTGTAATGTCGTCAAAATTCTTTTGACTCGGGCAAGCTAGTCCTCTGCCTGTATTGGGGATCCTGCCCCCGCGAATGTAGGAAGACTGAAACTCATGAACTGCTTTGGTTGTCGTTTCGCTTCTTATATGTCTACCACAGCCTCCAAAGGTTCTGGCCTCACACCAACCTGTTCTGGAACTATTGCAGGCGATGCCTGTCTAGTAGGATGCGCATGTATCATTGCAAATAATGCCTCAGTAACTAAACACATTGTCTCCATAGAAAGAGGAGGTGTGGCATCTTAGTTGGTACCGCACTTTCAATAGAACACTGGGGCTCAGTCTTCCCCGCACCACTTCAAGTCACCTATAAGAGTATAAGACACGCTTTACCGACTTTGCAAAAAGCAACAACGACGATTAGGAATGCACAGGTTCCGCAAAAAAGTGTATTTTCATTTCTAAGTGGACATTCTTGAGTTAATTTATGTTATCACGGTAGGAACATACACGTGCTCGCCACCCCTCAAAAGAATTTGACCACGAATTCAAAGGAGGAAGACCAAGACAAGCTGATACAAAATTATAACACCTCCATCTGTTACATGAAATATAATAGAGGGTCCGGCTGGGGCCCCACTCCATATTCCACAGACAGTCAGCGACGTTACTTATGAATATCAAAAACCAGTACACTCTTCCTAACTCAGAGAATTCTAGCGGAAGCTTTAGGGGGTAATATTGAACTCAACAATCATGAATGTTCACTATATATAAATAACCATATTTATATATATCACAGGAATCTATACAAAAATACACAAAAGTTATGGCCTTAAGGCCTTACAGTTAAACTTCACAGGTGTGGATTACAAACATTAGCACACAGGCCGACCACACATGAAAACAGTAAAACGTTTCCATTCAGCCTTTGAGGGCCAGTATATCAGCATGGGCTTCAGCCCGATATTTTCCTCTCGGCTCTCCAACACCTACACAGAGAGAATCCACCATAAGGTGGCAAATAAGGAAACAATTAGTATTCAGCTGACCAATTTATAATGACCCTACCCCTTTCCTGGGGTAGTGGTATTCCTTCCATGTAGGCATAGTATTTTCACAAGAAAATATATCACTAAAATGTGCACTTACACACAGTTCAATATATCATAAGCGTCGGCCGCATGGCCCGATGCTCCGTGCACTCAGGGCACATTATCGGTGTACCAGAAAATAAGGGTCCAACAACCGTTTAGAGGTCACAAGCATAACGACAAATTTGAGGATTCTAGTCTTAATGGCGCATAAGCTTAAGACTCTCATTATGCGCTCCAACGAGAGCAATAACTTCGGTCTACCAGTCGGTCAGACATAATACGGGTACAGTTCAGCCTTGTCCGTTGCTCAAATCATCAAAATGATGCGGGTCAGCTTTACCCTTACCCGTTCAGCTCACTGACCTTTAAGAGCTCGCAGCTCACAGATTAGTCTCATAGTCTCCTAGAGACAGGCTTACAATCAAAAAGGAGTTAGTGCCAGCGCTCATCACGATCGCTTGGCAGGACCAATAGAAGCTCTTTTTCAATGCCCATACTCAACCCAAACCCTGCATCATCCGGTAGTGCCAGAAACACTGGTCTTTCCATAGCATACGACACAAATAGCTCACCAAGAGCCATCATCTTTGGCGATACTCACTGTCGCTTGGCGATATCCAACTGGTCTTATACCATAGATATCTAGGCTATTTTCCTAAAATGCAACTCTAGTACCTCGTAGATCCCATATATTACTCATTTATACTCGGAGTCTTCTCTGACACAAAAAATAAACATCACCAATCCAGACAAACTTATCCAGATGGGCTTCACGCATCATGTCTATTCCGTACTACAGATTTTTGGATCTATATGCAAGACTCACTAGGAATTTCATGAATCCACCCAAAGGAATTCCCTCGATTCTCCACCTTTTGGTGGGGGATTCCATACATATACCAAAAGAAGGACTCTTCTTGTCCAAGAAGGAAGATCGTTACCCTTGTAGTTCCTTTTGGAGCCATGGCACAAGCGTTCTATCCGGTTGGAAACGAGCACGTCGCTTTCCTCTTCACGGATCTAGTATCAGATCTTGATTCCAAGCACAAGCACACCTTCGATCGATCTCCACAAGTGCTTCAGTACTTTTCCTCCTCTTCCCTCTCTAGAACAAAGCAAGAGAGTGTGTGAGAGAAAATGAGAGTAAATTCTCATGTGCAGCCATTATCTGAAAGCTACCGCCACATGATAACTCCTCTCATTATATGGTAACATAGGATATAACCGCTTTTACCAGCCGGTGCCACTATCCAGAGTTAGCGCCCCACGATAACTCTTTAACGCCTGGCGGTAGACTTTTTACTCGAGAAATTGGTTCGACATTCATCGTGAGGCTATCACGGTGCGGTAACGCCTATCGCCTGACAGTAACGCTCTCGACGATTCCTCGAAAGCGTTGAGTGGCTTCGACGTTCGTCGAGCGGCTAGCATGGCGCGATAGCTTACTATCGCCAAGCGGTAAAAACTAGAGTGCTTAGCCTTTTAATTCATTGAGCTACCGCCTGCGATAAGACTATCGCCGCACGGTAGCCTTCAATGACCACTACTCTTTTTGGGGTGTTACACCACAACCCTACACACTCAGAGTAAACTATACTCATACTGCTCAGTGATCCATAGATCACCTACATCATACATAATACGAAGCCCTACAACTCATGCTATAAGGATAGCCCTACACTCAGAGATAATAAATCTCCTACCTTAGATCTGACTCAGATCGTACCTCAGGCACGCAAGCCCTACCTCAGATTCTCAATGGAATCCTACCACTCAGCCTTCATATGTTAGGCATATAACTAAGATCAATAATGATCCTATAGAAAGAGTAGATGTTTGATGATTTTTTTACTCCAGAGAGAATGTCCTCTGAGTCTTCTTTTTGAAATGAGTAAACTCATTCCAACTTCTTAACAGAACTAAGATAGTAGATCTTCTGGAAGTTTCTGCTTATGCTAAGAAGACAAGTGCAGAGAACTGCTTCTTCAAGCCTTTGATGTTGTAGCGCTGAGTGTAGTGGCCTTGAAGATGAATAGCTACTTGAGCTTGCTCTGCTTCTTCTACTTATTTATAAAATGAGATTTCTGATCTTGTTGCTGAAGGCAGATTGATTCTACAGTTCTTTATTTCTTCAACTGCTGACCTCTATCTAAGTATTTCTTTTCTTCCAGAGCTTCTATAAATCCAAGTGAAGAACAACTTTCTCACTTGATCAAGAGGAAGAAGATGACCAGAAAGCTCTCTTTCAATTTCTCGGAATGTACCTTTTATTGCTCGCTATCCAACAGCTCTATGTGTAGTATGGATAAGATAAAATAGGTAACTGCAACATATCTTTTGAATTAATTGCTATACAAAAGGCATACGATGCCTTTTGTAATCTAGCGCGTAATTCCTGCAACATTCAAATTATCGATGATGTCAGCATGATCTGGCATTTGTAAACTTATTGATTTTCAGTCAATTTTCAGATGTGTTGAGTGCAGTAGAGTGACTCAGTGCTAAAACAGTTAGCAAAAATTCTGCTTCTTAAGGCGTTGAGTGAACCTTCATCACTCAATACATTTGAGTTGTTCAGCCTTACTAATGAGGCGTTGAGTGAGCCTTCATCAATGCCCGTGACTAGGGCATGTAACTTTAAAATGACTTGTAATTGGAATCTGGAACTCTTTCGGTCGGAGCATACCCATGACTCTGGTCATGCCCCATGTCACGCCCATGATATGGGGGCGTGTATATTTAAATGATGTGGAATTGGGTTTTGGAACATCTGGTAGGAGGCATGATTGTGAAAATGGCCACGCCCCCCATGTCATGCCCGTGACTGGGGGGCGTATACTTGGAATTTTCCAGATTTTCTCAACATCTTCTCCTAATCAGTCTTGTCAGCTTCAATTTGATATTTACAGCCCAGATTAACCTGAAATATAAAAAGGAAGTAATTTAGGTAAATATTATTATAAAACTAAATAAAATTAAATATTAATTTAATAAAAACTACGTTAAAATAACTTTAAGTATTGCTTTATCAAAGAAGAAGAAAGAATCAACAGTAATATTCTTGTGCCTAACTCTCCAGATGGATATTAAGATGACTCAATTTTAAATTTTGCTCGGCATTGAGCTAAAGAGGAAAAGAAAGTTGTAGTACTAAGATCATATTGTCAACAACTCATGAAGTGCCATCTGGTTCAATTATTGACCAAATGAGGTAATTTCTTTTTGAACAAAGATGGTATTTTGAGAGCTCTATGGAAAAGGCAATGAAGAAAAAGTAAAAATAGAGATGTCTTGGAAGATGAATATGTTAAAAGAAGATATGGTAAATGTTAATGCTCATCTGAATAACTAGTTCACAGGGGTCGGTGGTTTTTTGGAGCAAAATGTCAAAGTGCTAAAGATCTTAGATGTAAAAATGTAGGATTCAACTCTCAACACTAATTAGGTAAAGTAGTTCTTGAGGACCATAAATAAAGAAATGGAAAGTGAAGTGGTCTGGATACAAACTATATTATCAGGCAGCAAAGCTAAAATTCTCCAAAAATGTACTAAAAATCTGGAGCTTTTGAATCTATATCTTACCATGAAAGTGGAGGAGTGCAGTGAGGAGATTTGAAGAATATATTTTAAGAAGCGGGAAATAGGGGGAATATTGGAGATGTCCATGTCTACTAGCTACTGAATGAACATCATAAACTCCTTAGTCGTGAGCCCTTTCTGAATCCTAAATAACAAAATCCTAAATAGATGCAGCCCTAGTTTATCCCAGCACATCATTATCAAGAATAAATTCTTATATACCTTTAGAGTAGTTTAATGCTTATTATGTTACGATTGTCTACTCTAGAAGGTAAAGCACCAAAAACTAAAACTGAGGAAATTATGGCATGAAAAGAAAGTATAAATAGGAGATGGAGAAAAATCCAAACTTTTAAAAGTAGAGCCCTTATTCCAAAAGAAATAATTCTATCTAATTGGGAAAATTTATATAATGAAGATCAACATAAATAAAAATTCTAAAGTGGAGCTATCAGTTCAAAACAATGTAAGAAGCATCAAAAATCCAAAAGAAATGGAGATTTTACTATAAGAAACTTAATAAAAAAATGGACAAATCCCAGCTGATGCTTATTCAGCCCCTCTCAGATACATTTCAAAGCCTTATAGCTTCTTTGAAATTTAGAGGCAGAATGAAGAAAAGGATGAGTCTTAAGCAGCTAATACAATAAAGGGGAGAAGGGGTGTTGTAATAAGGGAAAGGGAATAGTGGAGCATAACTTGTTCTAACCATTTTAATCTATCAATATATGACATTTTGGAATGGATACTCTATTTGTGATCTTAATTTGTTTATATTGTCTATATATAGTTCATCTATATTTAAGGTTCTGACTTCTTAAATAGGGAGATATTGTTCAAAAACTTGCCTATAATGTGCCTAATTTGAAGAAGTACTCAGAATATAGATGAACACACAATGTATTTAATGAATATTTTTAGTTGTGGTGGTTTCAAGTATTAGATTATGCATGTCCAACATAGGTCTAGACTTTGTGTCACAAGATACAGTTTTGCAAATATAACCCATAATTATGCAAAACACCATGTTGACCTAAGATCTAGATGTAAGACCCCCCTCCCGGAACACAACACACGGCACGAGGGGAGTCTTATGCCCGAAATAGCCGCCTTGCGGTAGCACTAACACACGGGTTAGCCTTTACCATAAGGCGCCTATTCCGCCGGCTACAATCCATATCACATAAACTATGCCAACCCAACCATAACAGAAAAGTAAAGCAGTTCAATTCACAGCTAAGTTTAAGTCCAAAAGAGCGGAAGATAACAAGCACAACAGGCTTGTACAAAAGAACAAGAATCTAGAAATGTTTTGCCAAACGGCTACATGAAAACACTCACGACTGTCACTGACGGTGCCGATGGCACCACCACTTCAGGTCCTATCGTCCGGGCCTGGCTGTACTGCTGCATAGTCCGTTGCTGCTCTACCTGCGGGGTTTCCTCCTAAAAAGGAAGACGTAGCAACCGTTAGTCATAAGACTAAGTGGCTTCACATCCGCTCCCCCAGCGACTCCTCGGCACCGGGCGGAGAAAGGAACAAAGGTACAATATATATATATAAGCAAGTAAACAAGCAGGTGACTGTAAATATGGTGGAGTATAAACTACGCTACACAACTAGCAGTTCTACAAATATCTATAATATATGACAGCAGGTATAATTAATCAGGATAGTAACTTAACTTATAAGAGTGCCCATACAAACTTATAAGTTAAGGATCGGCTTAACAGTAAAGTAACTCATCGTATAAGAGTGCCCATACAAACTTATACGATGAGGATCTTGTGTATGCAATGAATGACATGATATGAATGTTATGCTATGACCGAATCATGCGCACGCACATGCAAGTTGCTATATCGACACAGACTTGAAGTTCCCATTTTTCGAGCAGGTAGCTAACCTCTCAGGCGTCGTCCGTCGTGGCCAGACGGCGACAGTGGAGCGGGCGTCTCCACTACTAGGTGGTATCACACTACCTATCCTAGGCCCCCGTACGCCTCAACGCTAAAAACACAACAGCGGAGCTCACATGCGTACTACGGCTCAGAAGGGGTCTTGGGTAGATGTGCACCAAGAACACAGCCCAACCTGGCCTTTGATTTCGAACCGGATGGAACCTCGGAAACGCACGAGGTGCAAGCCCAACCGTTCTCATGGCGCGGAGGAGATCTCGGGTTATGGACACCAAGTATCTAACCCTACCGCCCAAGGTCTACCCATTAGCTCCCATCGGTGTGACGAATGGCGAACCCGTAGACCTGCCACAGTCATTATCTCAATATCGCGACACGATGAATCGTCGCACATCACATGCCCCAAAACAACTCACTCGATGCTACCCGTAGGGAGGCTACAACTCTAAGCATTGGTTGTTAATAAACCCCTTGGGCTCGGATTACGGTTACAAAATACTCTTCACATAGTGTCCATCATATTCACGCCCACCTATTCAATGAATTCACCTCAACACTACGCATAATAGATATGTTCAACACCCAACTATATAAATATATTCTACACCAATCTCAACCCTTAATTTCTAGCCTTCTCATCCACTCCATTTCTCCACCAATACATGGTTATTACTTATTACACAACCAAATGAGTAACCATGCTAAATTATAGTAACAACAACATTATAGATATATGGGAGCAAGATAACAAATGAGCAAATCGCAACCATTGCAAGAGTGCTAACATTGTAAATTAACAAGTGCATTAACATAGGATAGCCCGATACTAAAACTGGGATTCCCGGAGCTATAGGAATCCGATCACAGTGCTCAACCCCTCGTTGGAAAGGTATTCGCGAGGGCTACGACTTTCGTGTTGAGTCGATCGCCCAGATCTGGTCGCAACATACCAGAAATTCAACTCGAATACGCACAGGAAACAGTTTCCTGTACAGGATTTTCCCGAACGCAGCGGACTCGAACCAGCTTTCCTGTGGCTACAGGTATCGCATGGAAACGTGCAACCACTCGTTGGAAAGGTAATTTCAAGGGCTACGACTTTCGTGTTGAGTCGTTCACCCAGATCTGGCCAGAACACCTCTGCAATTGGCCACGAAGGTCGCTGCGTGCAGAAATCAGATTTCTGCACGCATCTTAAGGCGAGATGAACGGCATCCGTTCATCTTCTTCCTTGCAACGACCTCGCATAAACTTCTCCAGAAATCACACCCAACCTTATTTCTCCTTTCAAGCCAAACCCTCAACGAAAACCCCTCTCATCTCCACTTTGAATGATGAGAAGGTTGAGGGAGACTAAGCCTAGAAAACCTAGGCATGGCTTATCCTAAGAACTCTCCTCCTCACCATCAAGACTCTATGGAGTCGATGTCTCTCCTAAAATAACTACAGATCTAGCACCAAGGGAGAGGGGAGAAAGCTCACCTCAAGTCCAGCGGTACCACCATGGCCGGCCATGAGCCTCGCACTCCTTCGTAGCGGCATTTCGTTTCCGCCAAGGATGGCCCGGCAATCTTCTTCCAAGGATGGCTCCGGCAAGCCTCTTCCTCCTCCAGCCAAGAGAACTCTCTCAGAAATTTCGGGGCAGAAGAAAGGGGATGAAATGCTAGGGTTTCACATCTTTTTCGTTTTTATACACCGCAGACACGGGTAGGCACACGGCCGTGTTCCTACCCGTGTTCAGGTGACACGGCCGTGTCGCCTGCCGTGTTTAGGGCCGTGTTCATCCCAGAATATCTTTTTGCCATGTCGGGGTTGCGGCACACGGGTAGAGACACGGCCGTGTCTCGACCCGTGTCCTCAGCACACGGGTAGGGACACGCCCGTGTCCCAATACCCGTGTACCTCTCTGACTGGAAGCCTAATATTGGCATGAGGCACACGGGTATGGACACGGCCGTGTCCATACCCGTATCGGCCAAAATAACCGTTTTGTCTTGTTTTCCTCATTTCCCATACGTTCGCACCTGTTCACCCACACCCCCATTGGGCTCACCACAGCCTCCTAGACATAAATACGCAATCAAGGGGCCTAGCGTGAATTGAGACGTTACAAATCCTATAAACAAAATAAAAGATTTCGTCCCCAAAATCAGAGTAAGGCTATGGGAGTGAAACACATAAAAGGGGACTATGCTTTCAAATAAAATTCTTACCTGGAGTAAATAATTCCTGGTAGCGCCCTCGCATTAAATCCTTTGGCTCCCATGTGAACTCCTCCTTCCCATGATTAGACCATAGTACTTTCACTAAGGGAACACTTTTGCGGCGCAAGGTTCTTGTCTCGTTATCAACGATCCGCACCGGCTCCAGTCGCACAGACCTATTAGACGCCACAGCACCATCCGCCGTGGGGATATACTGTTCAGGCCGCAACAAAGCCTTCCGAAGCGACGATACATGGAACACGTCGTGAAGGTTCTCCAGCTCCGGTGGTAACTCCAATCGATAGGCCAGAGGGCCAATCCTTTCCACTACGACATAGGGCCCGACATACCTTGGGCTGAGCTTCTTGACTCCACGTACCCGCGACACTCCGTGCATCGGTCGAATCTTCAGGAACACCTTATCACCCACTTGAAACTCCACCATACGGTGCCTTGCGTTGTAATATTTCGCCTGTTGGCTTTGAGCCTCTAGCATTCGATCCCGGATCAACCTAACCACCGCATCCGTGTCATCAATATACTCATTTCCCAATGCCTTCGGATCTTCATCTTGCACCCAGGACAAGGGTGTTCTACACCTCCTTCCATACAAAGCTTCATGAGGTGCCATTCCAATACTGGCTTGATGACTGTTATTATAAGAGAACTCCACGAGAGGTAAGAGTCTCTCCCATGGTTCTCCTTTATCTAGCACACATAACCTCAGAAGGTCCTCCAATGTTCGGATGGTTCGTTCAGATTGCCCGTCCGTTTGTGGGTGAAAGGCTGTGCTAAAGGCGAGGCGCGAGCCCAAATAAGCCAGTACAGCCCTCCATTCTCTTGAAGTAAACCGACCATCCCGGTCGGAGACGATCGTCTTCGGCACACCATGGTACCGCACAAATTGCTCCACAAAGAGACGCACTAGGACGCCCACCTGCGCCTCCTTCTTCATTGGGATAAATCGGGCTACCTTGGTCAACCGGTCAACTATCACCCACACAGAATCATTCCCCGAGCGCGAGCGAGGTAACCCGTGGACGAAGTCCATAGAAATGTCCTCAAATTTCCATTCGGGGATGGGCAACGACTGTAGCATTCCACCGGGGCTTCTGCACTCCGCCTTCACCATTTGGCAGGCCACACAATGAGTAACAAAGTACTTGACATCCCTCTTCATGCCCGGCCAACACATTGTCTTTCTCAAATCGGTGTACATCTTCGCGATCCCCGGGTGCACCGAGTACTTGGAGCAATGGGCCTCCTTTAGAATATCCTCCCGAATGTTGTCACCTTCGGGGATGTAAAGCCGGCCACGAAAATGGACGAGGCCGTCTTTTAGGGAGTATTCTTCCGTAGTCCCATCCTCCATTGACTTGAAAGCCGGGGTTAAAGCCGCATCCTTCTTTTGTTCTGTCCGGATCCGGTCTCGTATGTTGCAAACTACACTCATCGCGGCCAAATATTCTGTATACTCTTCCGATTGATTCTTAAAGACCAAAGTGATTTCCATCTCTTGCAGTGTCTGGATTAACTCCATCCTCATCAAGCGGGATTCTGTGCTCGTTCCCGGTGCCTTTCGGCTCAAGGCATCAGCTACGGAATTAACCTTCCCGGGGTGGTAGTTCAAGGTGAATTCATAGTCGCACAAGAACTCCAACCACCGCCGCTGTCTCAAGTTTAACTCCTTTTGGGTGTGAACGTACTTCAGGTTTTTGTGATCCGAGTAGATCTCGCAGTGGACGCCATATAAATAATGCCTCCACATCTTCAAGGCGAATACCACCGCTCCCAACTCTAGATCATGCACCGGGTAGCTGGCTTCATGCTTCTTCAACTGTCTTGAAGCATAAGAGATCACATGCCCATTCTGCATCAACACAGCTCCCATCCCTTGATACGACGCATCCGTGTAAACTTGAAAGCCCTCCTTCCCAGATGGAAGAGCTAGGATGGGTGCAGTCGTCAATCTGTCCTTCAACTCTTGGAATGCAGCTTCGCACTGGGGTGTCCATTCAAACGGCACACCCTTCTTGGTCAGCGTAGTAAGGGGAAGGGCGATCTTCGAGAAGCCTTTCACGAACTTGCGATAGTACCCGGCAAGTCCAAGAAAGCTCCGTATGTCGGCCGCTGACTTCAATGGCGACCACTCCTTCACGGCCCGCACCTTGGCCGGATCTACTGCTAGCCCCGCCCCACTAATCACATGGCCCAAGAACGCGACCTCTTGCAGCCAAAACTCGCATTTGCTGAACTTGGCAAACAAAGTGTGCTCCTTTAGCTTCCTCAGCACTAAAGTTAGATGTTCGGCGTGTTCTGCTTCAGTCTTGGAGTAGACTAGGATATCATCGATGAACACGATGACAAAGATGTCCAAATAAGGGCTGAACACCTTGTTCATCAAGCTCATAAAGGCGGAAGGGGTGTTTGTGAGCCCAAACGGCATCACGGTGAATTCGTACAAACCATATCTCGAACTGAACGTCGTCTTCTGAATGTCATCTTCTTGTATCCTCAGCTGATAATATCCCGAACGCAGATCTAACTTGGAGAACCAATACGATCCCACCAATTGATCAAATAATTCATCAATGTGCGGTAGGGGATAGGTGTTCCGCACCGTTAACCGGTTCAACTCTCGATAATCAATACATAACCGCAGGGTGCCATCCTTCTTTTTGACGAACAAAACGGGCGCTCCCCAAGGCGACGAGCTTGGGCGAACGAACCCTACTTCCACCAATTCCTGAAGCTGGACTCTAAACTCTGCAAGTTCCTTCGGAGCCATTCGGTATGGAGCTCGCGAGACGGGCTTGGCACCCGGAATTAGCTTGATTTGGAAGTCCACTTCCCTATGCGGGGGTAGTCCCGGCAATTTCTCGGGAAATACCTCGGGAAATTCTCGCACCACCCGCACATCCTTGACCTCTAATGTCAATTTCTTCAACTCGAAGCAAATTACATAGACCTCGTCCCCTTCCATATGAGATTTCATAACTTGGATTGAAGATAATAATTTACGGGGTGCGAATTTAATACCTTGGAAGATGACTTCCGAGTCTCCATGCCTCAACATAACTTGCTTCTCCGCACAATTGATCCTGGCTTGGTGCCAGTCCAACCACTTCATGCCCAGGATGAGGTCGAACTCCGGGATTCTTAACACTGTAGCCGGAGTTTCAAAGAACTTTCCTCCAATAAGGGTGTCGAAGTCGCAACTTGCTGACGACGTCATCTCAGAGCCGTCCGGAAGGCGCACCCTTTGAGTAATGCCCGGGAAGTGTTGCACTCCCTCCAAGTCCTTCACGAAGTCCGCCGAAATGAACGAGTGAGACGCACTCGTGTCAAATAACGTATAGGCGGGTCTCCCGCTAACCATGACAGTGCCTAGGTTCCAAAAGGGTAATCACTATCCAGAATTGCGCGTATCATTTGTATCGTAAATCTAACAAGTCATATAATATTAATAAATTTTGCACGTACCGGTGATGACTTCCTGCGGATTTCTCTCCTGAGTCGTATCCAATGCGAATACATGCTCCCGTGCATGTCCTTGATTTCTCCCTGGTGGTCCTCTTCCTCGGCCATGCATGTGCCCTCGCCCCCGTGGAGCTACTGGAGGGAGAGCAATAGGAGCATCCACGATCAGTCGCGGGCAAACTCGTCGGACATGCCCCGGTTGGTTGCACTCAAAACATATCACCTCACGTCGGCCCCCAGGTTGTTGATAATGTTGCTGCTGCGGTGGTGGAGGTAAAGCTAGTGGTTGCGGAATTGGGTACTCCACCCGATAGTTCCGTTTGACCCACCGACCGCCTCTGTGGTTTCCCCTTCCTCTGCCATGATCATTCCGCCTTCTATTACTAGGACCGACTTCAATTACTCCTTCCGCAGGTCTCTTGCAACATCCCATGTGGTCCGCCTCCAGTCTCTTTGCCATGTCGATGATTTCTGCCAGGCTTGCATCGGCTATAAACAAAAGGGCCTGCCTCAGGGGGTCCCTCAACCCTTTGTAGAAGCGCTTCGCGTAGCCTCTATCGTCCAAATCATAGGAATAGGCAAACCTAGTGAGGTGTTGGAACTCCCTCTGGTACTCCGTTACCGATTTCGATCCCTTCTTCAGCTGCAGAAATCTTTATTCAAGTCCATCCCGAGCAGAAGAAGGGATGAAGTGATCCAGAAAAGCCTCGGTGAACTCGTTCCAACTGATGTCCGTGTACAACCGCCCTTGGAAGGTGGAGCCCATGAGGGACTTCCACCACCTTTTGGCGTGCAGCTCTAGCAGCGTCACTACCAATGTCACCGCCATGCTATTCGGACATCTTATGCCAGCCATCAATTCCTGCACGGTATCAAGCCATTCCTCGGTGCGCACCGGCGATTCTGTCCCAAGATAGGCATGAGGGGACAGGGCACGGAAGGTGCTCAACCAGTTGGAGCCTGGCGCTTGTTGTTGCACCGGAGCTTGCTGGGCTTTAAATGCATCCAATATGGCTGACAGCGTTTGTCCCAGTTCCGACTGCTGGAATTGTGAAGGGACGGAAGGGGTAGGAGTGCCCCCAACCGGCTCCACCTGCGCTGGGACCTATACGCAAGGTACAAACTAGGGTCAGGTTGGCTAAAACTAATGTCAAAGTTGGACAACTTAGTGTGATTTACATATGGGCACACCACTGCTTCCGCTAAGTCAGTTTGTCCCCAAACCGACTAATCGAACGGGAGTGGCCCATTGTTACCTGACTGCTCTAGTTGAAGATCGGCTAAGTCTGATACCATTTGTAAGACCCCCCTCCCGGAACACAACACACGGCACGAGGGGAGTCTTATGCCCGAAATAGACGCCTTGCGGTAGCACTAACACACGGGTTAGCCTTTACCATAAGGCGCCTATTCCGCCGGCTACAATCCATATCACATAAACTATGCCAACCCAACCATAACAGAAAAGTAAAGCAGTTCAATTCACAGCTAAGTTTAAGTCCAAAAGAGCGGAAGATAACAAGCACAACAGGCTTGTACAAAAGAACAAGAATCTAGAAATGTTTTGCCAAACGGCTACATGAAAACACTCACGACTGTCACTGACGGTGCCGATGGCACCACCACTTCAGGTCCTATCGTCCGGGCCTGGCTGTACTGCTGCATAGTCCGTTGCTGCTCTACCTGCGGGGTTTCCTCCTAAAAAGGAAGACGTAGCAACCGTTAGTCATAAGACTAAGTGGCTTCACATCCGCTCCCCCGGCGACTCCTCGGCACCGGGCGGAGAAAGGAACAAAGGTACAATATATATATATAAGCAAGTAAACAAGCAGGTGACTGTAAATATGGTGGAGTATAAACTACGCTACACAACTAGCAGTTCTACAAATATCTATAATATATGACAGCAGGTATAATTAATCAGGATAGTAACTTAACTTATAAGAGTGCCCATACAAACTTATAAGTTAAGGATCGGCTTAACAGTAAAGTAACTCATCGTATAAGAGTGCCCATACAAACTTATACGATGAGGATCTTGTGTATGCAATGAATGACATGATATGAATGTTATGCTATGACCGAATCATGCGCACGCACATGCAAGTTGCTATGTCGACACAGACTTGAAGTTCCCATTTTTCGAGCAGGTAGCTAACCTCTCAGGCGTCGTCCGTCGTGGCCAGACGGCGATAGTGGAGCGGGCGTCTCCACTACTAGGTGGTATCACACTACCTATCCTAGGCCCCCGTACGCCTCAACGCTAAAAACACAACAGCGGAGCTCACATGTGTACTACGGCTCAGAAGGGGTCTTGGGTAGATGTGCACCAAGAACACAGCCCAACCTGGCCTTAGATTTCGAACCGGATGGAACCTCGGAAACGCACGAGGTGCAAGCCCAACCGTTCTCATGGCGCGGAGGAGATCTCGGGTTATGGACACCAAGTATCTAACCCTACCGCCCAAGATCTACCCATTGGCTCCCATCGGTGTGACGACTGGCGAACCCGTAGACCTGCCACAGTCATTATCTCAATATCACGACACGATGAATCGTCGTACATCACATGCCCCAAAACAACTCACTCGATGCTACCCGTAGGGAGGCTACAACTCTAAGCATCGGTTGTTAATAAACCCCTTGGGCTCAGATTACGGTTACAAAATACTCTTCACATAGTGTCCATCATATTCACGCCCACCTATTCAATGAATTCACCTCAACACTACGCATAATAGATATGTTCAACACCCAACTATATAAATATATTCTACACCAATCTCAACCCTTAATTTCTAACCTTCTCATCCACTCCATTTCTCCACCAATACATGGTTATTACTTATTACACAACCAAATGAGTAACCATGCTAAATTATAGTAACAACAACATTATAGATATATGGGAGCAAGATAACAAATGAGCAAATCGCAACCATTGCAAGAGTGCTAACATTGTAAATTAACAAGTGCATTAACATAGTATAGCCCGATACTAAAACTGGGATTCCCGGAGCTACAGGAATCCGATCACAGTGCTCAACCCCTCGTTGGAAAGGTATTCGCGAGGGCTACGACTTTCGTGTTGAGTCAATCGCCCAGATCTGGTCTCAACATACCAGAAATTCAACTCGAATACGTACAGGAAACAGTTTCCTGTACAGGATTTTCCCGAACGCAGCGGACTCGAACCAGCTTTCCCGTGGCTACAGGTATCGCATGGAAACGTGCAACCACTCGTTGGAAAGGTAATTTCAAGGGCTACGACTTTCATGTTGAGTCGTTCACCTAGATCTGGCCAGAACACCTCTGAAATTGGCCACAAAGGTCGCCGCGTGCAGAAATCAGATTTCTGCACGCATCTTAAGGCGAGATGAACGGCATCCGTTCATCTTCTTCCTTGCAACGACCTCGCATAAACTTCTCCAGAAATCACACCCAACCTTATTTCTCCTTTCAAGCCAAACCCTCAACGAAAACCCCTCTCATCTCCACTTTGAATGATGAGAAGGTTGAGGGAGACTAAGCCTAGAAAACCTAGGCATGGCTTATCCTAAGAACTCTCCTCCTCACCATCAAGACTCTATGGAGTCGATGTCTCTCCTAAAATAACTACAGATCTAGCACCAAGGGAGAGGGGAGAAAGCTCACCTCAAGTCCAGCGGTACCACCATGGCCGGCCATGAGCCTCGCACTCCTTCGTAGCGGCATTTCGTTTCCGCCAAGGATGGCCCGGCAATCTTCTTCCAAGGATGGCTCCGGCAACCCTCTTCCTCCTCCATCCAAGAGAACTCTCTCAGAAATTTCGGGGCAGAAGAAAGGGGATGAAATGCTAGGGTTTCACATCTTTTTCGTTTTTATACACCGCAGACACGGGTAGGCACACGGCCGTGTTCCTACCCGTGTTCAGGTGACACGGCCGTGTCGCCTGCCGTGTTTAGGGCCGTGTTCATCCCAGAATATCTTTCTGCCGTGTCGGGGTTGCGGCACACGGGTAGAGACACGGCCGTGTCTCGACCCGTGTCCTCAGCACACGGGTAGGGACACGCCCGTGTCCCAATACCCGTGTACCTCTCTGACTGGAAGCCTAATATTGGCATGAGGCACACGGGTATGGACACGGCCGTGTCCATACCCGTGTCGGCCAAAATAACCGTTTTGTCTTGTTTTCCTCATTTCCCATACGTTCGCACTTGTTCACCCACACCCCCATTGGGCTCACCACAGGCCCCTAGACATAAATACGCAATCAAGGGGCCTAGCGCGAATTGGGACGTTACACTAGACTATATTAGACTTGTCACTAACTTATAAACACCAGTAAATAAGGTCTAGAAGGATGGTTGAAGCAATGTAATGGAATCTAGAAATATCAAAATATTTGAAAGTAAAATGTCTGTTAGACATCCAGTAAATCGACTAGAAATCAAGTTGATCAAGTAGAAGGATCGTGATGATTCAGCTAGATGTCCTGGAAAAGTAAAAATCTATCTAAGTAAAGAATCTCCTAGCAAGTTAGGAATTTGTGGAGAAACATCAACACAATTTGATTGGATGTTTCTTAAATATCAAGACTCCAAGTAAAGATTTGCCTAAAAATCTAAACGAGCATAGAGATGTATCAAGGCAATTCTCCTTGAAATCCCTTAAAGATTCAGTAGACTAGAAGTTATGTCAAAAGAGAAAAGTTTGCCTAAGTTAATAAGCATTCAAAACTTCAAGACGATTGGCTAGAACCAATCCACTAGAAGCGCTACTAAAGGAGAATAAAGATGAAGCATCTATGGATTAAAATAACCTAAGTATTTTTTTCATGCAAAAAAGCTTAAGAATGTTTGAGTCTTGCATACATCAGCTATATAGTTTTGAGTGAAGCTGTATCATGTAGACAACAATTGTATCGTTTAGACAGAAGCTGTCTCTTGTAGAGAAGATCCATATCATACAAATAAATACTAAATCATACAAAGAAGGCTATATCATGCATACCACAGCACTATCGTGTAAACAAAGGCTGAATCGTGCAGAGAAAGCTATATTGTGTAGACTACAGTTATATCATGCAAAATAGGTTAAATAAAGCATAGAAGAGCTATATCATATAGATAACTTCTATGTAACATGAACAGCTTTCATAACGCCAAGACACGTAGTTTAAATTTGAATTAGTATTTGAAAACAATCAATGTCATACTTTATGCTGACATCTTCAACTATTTTTGACACATATCTGCATCTTGGAATAGGTCATATATAGCCATTGAAAAGATATGTTTAATATAAAAAGGAAGTTGAAATGATTGCTAACCCTAATCAAATTGATCAGTTCAAATCAAATATTTGTCCCCCTTTTTTTACTATGTTCTTCTAACTAAAAGCTAAAAAAGGAGAAGATTATTTCTAAAAGAATATTTTCTAAAATCTTCACATTCGAGATAGATTCAAGGATGCTGATATTTTCTAGGAGACCGATATTCAACAGCGACCCAGTTTATCTTTTAATGATCAAAGAAGTGCTTTCACTAAAATCAACATTCAAGAACTCTTTTAGAAGGATAAGTATAATTTATTATTCGTCATGCTTCAAGAAGACTCTGGACCTCAAGATTTAACTTTCAGTGTCGAATAAATGTTTTGTAATAATACTTATATTCCTTTTTATGTAGGACTTCTCTGAAATCCTAGTGTATGCCCCTTGTGACCTGAGTGTAGGATCTTGAGCTAGGGGATCTGAGGTAGGGTTCTAACCTAAACCTGAGGTAAGTTATTTATGACCTCACTGTAGGGTCCTTATGACTTGAGTGTAGGATCCTGAGCTAGGAGATCTGAGGTAGTGGATCATTTTGCATCTATAAGGTAGGAGTGTTAACTCCGAGTTATAAGATTTGTAGATCTGAGAATTTAGTTAAAGTTTACTGAGGCTATCATACTGTAAGAAAGGTGAAGGGGAAAAGTTGGTGTTCCCAACTCAGGTAACTAATTAAAATTTATGTGTTTTGTTTATTTGTGTGGTTTTCTCTCTCACTTTTTATCATTCCATCAATAAATTCGAAAAGTAGACATTATCTATTGTCCCTCCCCCACCTCTAGTTATTATTAACATCTCAAAACATACAAGTGGTATCAGAAGGAGGTTGTTTAAAAATAGCTTAAAATCTTGAACAAATCTTCCCTTAGGGTAATAAATATACTCACCTTTTCTTAAGGAGAGAATTATAAAGATCTTAGTTCAATGAAGCTGCCAATTTGCAACAAAGAGAATATTACTATTTGGAAGAAGAGGGTTAAGCTTTTCATGGAAGCCTTTTACCCAAGGATCTTTATCATTATAAAAGAAGGTCCATTTTCACCTTTGAATGCATCAAACATTGATTCAAACAGACAAGTACCCAAGTGATATAATGAAAAGGATACGGCTGAAATCACCTTATTAATCTTTGACAAAAGAGCTTAAAACTTTCTGGTCAGTTAAGTTAATGATTAAACATTTCAAATTTTTATTCACTACAGGATTGTTAAAGAGACGTGCGATTCACTACAGGACTGTTAAAGAGACATGTGATTCACTTATAGTGTACATGGATGGTAATAACGAAGTAATGGATGACATAAATTTATAGAGGAATCAAGTATATGAGGCCTTCAAGCATGACATGAAAGACTCAATCTTTGAGTGATTTTAAAAAAAATCCTTCAAGATAGTAAATTGCTTGAGAACCTATTGGAGATAGTTCTCAAATTACGATTTAAATGACAAGTTTCTAAGGTCCTTGAAAAAGGAATGGGAATTAAAATCTATATCAATATAGAAATGGGTAAACTTGTTAGAATATTTTCCCAAAACTTGTTTGGAAATAAATTATCCCATGAGGTATAGCTAAACATATGGAAGGCTGAAGAGGAATGCAGTAATTCCTACTCTAAGGACAAGTCAGTGGATTTAAAGGCTGAGAGCTCAAGAAGGAGCATAGAGGAATCTCATATTCCTCATGAAATATATGATTAATAAGATGACTCTGAAACCATCATATTTGGTTCAAAGTTGAGTAATTATGAATTATCCATATTCTCCAAATAGTTTAAGAGATAATGATTAAAAGAAGACAAAGGAAGAATAGAACTTCCTCTTCCATCTCGAGTAAATTAAACTAATATAATAATAAAGTAACACCTTGTCCTTGCAGACTATATAATAGTATGTCTAGCTAGGACCCCATACCATTTTGAGCACACAAGAAAAAAGTTACAAAATGAAAATTAGATACTACAACTACCCATATCTAAGACTAAATGCTTGCGGAAACTTATTTTAATTTATAACAACGGGAATGTCCACCATAACATCTAGGAATATAATAAACAACAAGTAGTCTTAGCTTTATTGCTTCATATGCTTGTAAATATAACTATATTGTATATAATCTTAGGCATGTTAGTTGGTAATACAAGAAAGTTATATACTAAACTTTGGTCTTTGAGGCCCAGCACAGCTTTAGGATCATTGCAATCTACTTTCTGCTTGACTCCCTAGTACCTGTGCCATCCACAAATGAGCATTAAATTTCGGCCAACTATAGGCTGACTATAGATATTGTAATAACCCCGCAGCCCGGGCCATCCTAGCTGACTGTAGGCTAGTGCTACCATTCTCCTGCAAGCAAGTTGTACAATCAATACAAATATTACAATAAAATAGAGATATTTTAAGCAAAGTGTGGTTTCAAGCACAATTAATTTGTAAGACCCAATTTTTTCTCTTTTAAACCACCGGGGTCTTATGCCCAGAACCACCACTTTACGGTTACACCAACACGCCCGGTAAGGTTGTCACTACAAAACGTCGATCATGATGTCCATACCGATCGCATAAGAGAAGAGTAAAAGTATAAAAGTACACGAGTAAAATGAAACTCAAAACTAATCCACCAGAATCACATGTAAATAAATAATTCTCCATGAAGGGAGCGTCCACAGAAATGATAAAGCAAAGTACTAAAGAGGGCTCCTGCCCGATACATCAAAATCCTCACTATAAATCACTCAATTGTGGAAGCAAATCTATAATATCTACTAATGATCGGGACTCACTGTCCCTGATAGCTAAACTCCCATGCTAGACTATCCCGTCTCCAAGCACACCGACCTATGGGGATACATCTCCTGGTTCGGCTCCACGATCCCCTAAAATTATTTGGTTAATGACCATTAGTCTAAAAGACAAAGTCCTATCATCCCCAGCCCTCCCCCATGGCTCCTAGGCACTGACCAGGGAGAAGGAAAGGGAAGGTAATGAAGGTGGAGAGTATCAAAGGTAAGCAGGTGGTGGCAGAACTAGTCTATCATGAGTTCATAAACAGAGCAAGTATATATAAGTAATAGTAGGTAAGCAGCTTAAATATGCACAATAACAGTTGAGCAAGTAAAGTAGGAGAAACTAAATTAAGTAAGTAACCATGATGTATAGGAATCCCCAAACAAACCTATAGACCAAGGGGTCGCTTTGCAAGGCCTATTGTATAAAGTGTCCTATACCATTTTATATAATAGGTGTCAGGGGTTATATGCAATGATGCTGCTATGACATATAAGTATGTTATGATGTGAACATGCAAGTGTAACACACACACTCGACTCAGTGTACACAGACCTATAGTTCCCCTTTTCTTGAGCCTAACCTCCGAGGATACCTCCGTAGTGGAAAACGGAAGCGGTGGGTTGGATCTCGCCCACCTCTAAACCGGTATTAACACTACCAGTCAGACTTATCGTATGCCTTGATTATGGTGCACTAAGCGGAGCTCCTACGTACTCTTGCTGGCAGCGCACCAGGCTTTATTTGGCCAAGTGCAAAACTACACCTACCGAGTCAACGAATTGGTGTCGGTGTGACGACTCTGCCATACCG
This sequence comes from Platanthera zijinensis, assembly GCA_039513925.1. Classification (NCBI taxonomy): domain Eukaryota; kingdom Viridiplantae; phylum Streptophyta; class Magnoliopsida; order Asparagales; family Orchidaceae; genus Platanthera; species Platanthera zijinensis. The sequence continues at coordinate 54,442,155 of CM077091.1, read as the reverse complement.
AAGAACCACCACCTTTTATCTTATGTACATGCAATATTACTATGTTTTCCCACCGGGCCAAAGCTCCCCGGACTATCCCGTCCATCACAAATATCTACCGAGCCATCAGCTCGTCGGGCTAACCTGCCCATCACAAAAACCACTGAGCCTACCGCTCGTGAGACCCAACCTAACTCCCACAACATCGGGGAGTGTGAGTGTAAGTGTAATCCTAGTTATATTAGTTACTCTTAAACATTGATTATTCTTATGGTTTAGGTTAGCCCAGGATTGCCCCCGGCATACCCGGTGAAGTGTTCTCAAAGGGCACTATGAACTATGATGGTAGCTGAAGCCCATCATTTACTTTCACAAGGCACTTCCTATTATTAGTTATTACCCAGTTTCCCGATCCCTTTTAATATTATACTGGATCTAACCCTAGTGTATTTTGACTTTCTTTCTCTCCACAGGAAAGACGACCATTCGTCGATCCAAAGCACCACTAAACACTAGTCAACCCCAACACTCTCATTATCATAGCTCCCAATGATGAACTCAAATTCACTTTACCAAATTAGTATATCATTAACTCAACTCCCTATGCTCCACCCCCATATTATCACCATTTTCACAATTTTACTAAATGCAGACCAACCTAAGCTATTTGATGTACATGATAGCAGATACTCCAAATTTTCATCCAAATACCCTAAGATAATTATTGTGGGTCTATCATGACACATTTAGCCTAAATCAAGAAACTTGTAATTTTCCTAATTAATTTATCATTTATTAGATTTTCCCAAAAGTTAGGTCATGGGAAATTTTGAACATGAAGTACTAGATTTCCTTAAGTTATGGCCAGAACATGATAACAAAACATAAGTGAATTCCAAATTTCACAGATTTTCATAAATGTAATGTCCTCTAAATAATTAATTCAAGTTAATTCATAAAATTTAGATAATGAAGGGAGTACCATAAATCATAGTCCAAAAATTATATAAAAACTACTAGAGCCTTATAATGATCATAAAACACTACTGACTAAGTTTTATGCAATTCCAAGGTCAGTGAGCCATGTATAAAACTACTTAAAATAATTCCATTAAAGTGCACTTTGTGAAACAACATTCTTATAAACTCATCAAATAACATGTAATAATTTTTCTAGGCTTTATTATGCCCTAAAATATTCTCTGGCCAAGTAACATAATTTTACAGCAAGGTATACTATTTATTATCCTTTTATCAAAATATGGTGCACTAGTTTACTTTACACATGAATTACTAAGAGGAAATGCTCAAATGATCCAAATTATTTACTAGTACCTCTAAATGGTATTTAATTAACCTTGCCAGAGTTTCATATCATTCTAAGTTAATCTAACCATGGTTACTTCAAAATCATCAAAAATGGCAAGGTGGAGATTATACCTACAAGTATGAGCTACTGTATTCTAAACATCCTATAATAAATTTCAGTGGTCAATAGAACTATAAAATTACTTCTACCAAAATTCCATGAAGATCCAAGATTTTATGACCCTCCTATATTTTCATACAAGGTATAAGCCTAAAATATCCCTAATTGGTTTAAGTTGTGTACCTAAGTCTAAACGTCACCAAATTCATTCCTAGGGCATTTCACCACCCTAAGATCACATGGACTAAACACCAAGTCCATACAAGGAAATATCACCCCATGGCCTTCACAAACCCCCAAAGTTCAACCTTAGGGTTTGAATTAGGGTCCTAGGAAAAATCCACCCTAATCCACACCAAACTCCACATGAGGGTGTTTAAACTATCCATGGGGCTCTAGCAAAAGTCCCAACCCCTTTGGGTGAGAATTGGCACCTCCATGCCCCAAGCTCACTCTGGCCCTAATTAACCCTTAAAGGGCCACACTTTGGTCTCACCAAAACCTATTTAAATCTAACTCAATTGGGCTGAGATTTTTATCATAGTCATACCATGACTCTAAGAGTCAGACACCAAAAGGTTGGTGGGTTTAGAGGTCATTAGAACCTTTAGATAATCCATACACGGGTTATTAAATTTCTACAAAAGCTTTCGAAAAATGTTTTCCAAAAATTCCCATTTTTGGATATGTTTTAGGTATAGGTAAGAATCACCCCACAATCAAAATCTCAAGTCATTTGGATGGCTGGATTGATGGGGGCACTCAAAACAATCTCTGATCAAGTCTATGTATAGACTTCACCAAAAAGTGTGTTGTGGTCTGACCTGAAATCCAAATTGGTTCAAACCAAATTTAAATTAAACTTAACTCATAGGGCTACCATTTTTATATTGGCTACTTTTTATGAATAGGCCCCTAGGTACTTTTAATGATTAATTTAAAATAACCCTATAACGGTGACAGAAAATTCATAAATCAACATCTAGTATAATAGATCTAGCACAGATCTTAAAGTAGAATCTAACGGCTTCTGGGTTTCTTCTTCCGCCATCCAAGGGCTGTGATTATCCGAACCTAGAGCTTATTCCAAGACCATTTCCAAGCCACCCGACCACCTCCCTAGCCGGCCACCACCACTTCCACCTCTGTTGTGGTGGGGGCTATGGTCGGGCGGTGGTATAGCCGCCGGAGGGGCAATTTCTGGCGAACCCGCAAGTTCCTTTTTCATGGAAAGTTTGATGCAAATCTCCATATGATTGGGCTCAATTGAGCCAGATTATCATCCCTAAAGATTCCTAAGATCTATCCATAGCAGAAGGAGTAGAGGAGGACCTGATTTGCGGCATGAAGATGTGCGCTTTGCCACTTCACCATTTAAGCCACCGAGCTTCTGTCTCTTCTGCAAATTCTACACGAACTTAAACGGAATTGAAAAATAATCGGGGGAAATACTTGCCCTTTCAATGGTTAAGGTCCTTAAAGAGGGAATTTGGGAGAGGAACCTTGGAACTCCCAAATTTCATTAAACTCCATTAATGGCCATTAACTTCACCCCTTCGATTTCAACCAAATTAATGGGGTTGAACCAAATTAATGGCCGGCCACCTCCAGAAACTCCTCCTATCCCTCAGAGGAATAAAAGCCAAATAAAAGTGGGAGTTATTGATCCTCCATGGCTATCCCATTCGTCAAACTCCGCTCAGCTCTACTCGACGATTCGTCGAGCTCTTATCGACGATTTCATCGAGCTCAGCTCGACGATTTCATGGAGCTCAACTCGATGATTTCGTCGAGCTCATCTCGACGATTTTGTCGATCTCTTCTCGACGATTTCCATCCAACTCAGATTTCCATCAAGCTCAGATTTCTGTCCATCTCAGATTTTCATCCATCTCGGTCCTCTTAGCCTGTACTTTTTGGGGTGTTACATTGGGTATCATTAGACCCTTTAGTGCTTCCAAGGGATTTGTCATGACTTAGTCATGAAAAAACCATCCTAGGGTTCTAGAATTCTGAGGGATATTACATAATATATCTAGGCTATGCATCAAATGAAGTGAAACTATATATGCATATGATGTTGGTTTGTCTACCCAAAGGTTTCATAAACCCTCGCAAAAATAATCACCATACAAATGTTGGCAGGAACAATCACACGTTTTATGCTCTCAAGGCATGCATTTATTGTACCCTTTCTTGAGTCCCACAATTATACTATGTATTACAAATTCAGATGGTAATTGAGATTCTACGGTTAAAGGCTATTATGCCTCCTAAACTTAAATTACACGATATTACATGAGGGGCAAACTCTCACCGAATAGAATATAACATGTTCGGATCAGCTATGACAGTTCTAAAGCAACGGATATCCACCATCATAGTGTGGGTAAGGCTTCACCTCGGCTTGTAAACATGATAACCAACATTTTCTCATAGCAAGCTAGGAGATCATTGCCTTGATATCTCATTATCAACATGGAGGTCCATGTGCACTCCACTATGGATTTGTGGAGAAGGTTTACATTCTACCACTATAACAACAAGGTTTTAACTAAGTTCTTCATAGTCTTCCTTAGTCCATCCTCTTGCAATGCAATAAAGTATTCTTTGAGTTTTCTCCGTCATGAGAATCAAGCATCACCAATTCGGACAAACATGTTGGAAATGGGTTTCACACAACATGCTGGAATTTGCAAACCAATCAGATTTCTATATGTAATCGATGTCAAAGATGAACACAATCAACCTGAAGGAGGTCATACTTTTTGTTAATCAGCATAAGAGACTCTTCATTGCAAGTAAATTAACATAAAATAAGACAACCGCATCCTAAGACTGACAATAAGAATCATTACACTTTACAATCACTTCGATGCCATAAATTCAAAATCTAAAAGAATGGAAAGAACTACACCGGGATGCTTTCCGTGTATCTGGAAACGGCTTGCCAATTGAAGATTTGGAGGTCCATTAACGACCGAATTTAGACTCTTCTTCTTCCTTTTTCTCTTCAACTCTACTTATCCCATGTTTTTTTAAAAAGATAAGAAATGGAGAATAAGGTTGCTGCCAACCACTTTAAGATAAAAGGGTGGCCTCATCTGGATAGCTTGATCATTTTTCATGAAGGATCATATGACAATGATGCAGATTTTAAGATTCTATTTCTGCCAACTACCGCCTGGCGGTAGCACTACCACTCCACAGTAGTCCAAGAGATGGTGGTGGTGATCTTATCCAACATTGCTTAACATTTAAGTTAGATAAACTACTACTGGCCATTGCACTACCACGTGAAACTAGCCATTTCACCAATCATTGACACGTCTAGAAGATCGCATCAATCATCTTAACATTCTAAAGATTCATCTTGAATGACATCACCCAACACAATAACAATAATGTGGACATAACTTCTTGTTGAATATCTTGATCACATATTAACTTGTCATGATCTCACACTGATTCATCCTCAATGGTCATATACACGAAGGCTATCGCTAGTGGTAGTACTTTCCGCCCAGTCCTAGCTATTTTAGCTAACTAGCATTAACACTATCACTTGATGTTAGTTTTAGCTACCAGTTTGCATTGTTTACTTAGTGTTGGGAAAAATGGGGTGTTTTAATTCACCTCCCCTAAAAGAAATTTCATCCAGAAATTCCCTAACAAAGAAAATAACATAAAATTCAAAATATAAATTGTACCGTAATGAATCAACTCAGGGAACTCCTTAAGCATGATCTGTTCTCGCGCCCATGAAAACTCCTCACGACTTCAATTATCCCAGCAAACATTGCCCATTTTGATTGTTTCGTACCACAAATTCTTAACTTTAGCATCTTTAGTTTGAATAGGTTTGACTGCAATTGTCCTCATCTCTTTGTTTTAGAATAACAAATCCAGATTGTATTTGCTCATGTGTGTTATGTGTTTATTATGTACAAGAACCGCATGTTCAATTCTCCTTGGAATACAATTCATAATAATGAAGATGGTGCTCCAAATTGTGTGCTACCACGAGCGTTAATACTACTGCTGGCGCTAGCATCGAGCACATAAAATGCAAGAACATTGTGAAGGAAATGATCGGCGAGAAAGGAAGTTCGCGTTGAGCCATACATAGTAACTACTAGTGCAACACATTAACACTAATCCCCGATAGAAGAATATTGAAGGCCCACCAATCTTCTCCTTTTGAGGATCAAGAGTAGAAGGAGATTCAATGATGTGGAAGAGATAAAGCTAATACAGAGCGTTAATATTATTTTCGAGTGTTAAGAGGCATGGTCTTAATTTGGTACAGGAGGTTTCCAATATTGCCTCGATCCATATGACACCTACTTTCCTTAAGCAACTACCGCCCAATAGTAACACTAGAACTTAAACAAGCCTCCAAGTCTATTTAAAGAGTGGATCTCCTCCTTGTTAACCCAAATCCCACAATGATGAAGGAGAGCATCCAGAGAAGACGGATAATCCATGCAAAATAGCTGTTCCTAGAATCCGCAGGCCTCTTGGGTTGACATTCGTTAGTGATTGCGGACACCCCTTGGGAGTATGACTATGTTCAAAGAGGATAGCAAACAAACAACTTTCAGGCAGTTTCTTAGAGCACAATTTGGGACCTCTGGTCTAGAGTACGTACGGCTACCCAAGCCATGTCCGTGCATACTCTTCCTCTTCTGATCCAACACAAGTAGTGCCATGCGGTTTCCTGCATTATCCTCTTTAGTCTCTTTTCCATACACTTCGTATACCTCGAGCGGCTGTGCATTTAATGTCTTTGTTAATAAGGCATTAAAAGCCCGTCGATTTATGAACGGTCTGTGCAGCCTACCCTTTAGTATAAAAGGGGGACCATGGGTTCTTGGAGGATACATGTGGACTTATCCCAGAACCTACCACATTTTAGGTACAGAGACTAACCTCCATCCATTTCTTATTAGTCATTGTACATGTTCCTACAGTGGCGGTATCTTGACTTTTAATCTTTCTCAAGATAGTAAAGAGAAGCCCATCACAAGAGAGTCATTCGATGTGGTAGGTCCAATCTTGTGTTCATCATTTCTAGCGGTATTTCCTTTTTTGCATTCTACCATTTACAAGAGGCTAGTACCCAATAACTTGCGATCCACATATTTCTCTGCCGCCCGCCCTGCTCAGGGATAGCGTGTGGAGAGTTGGGGACATATTTTGGCTCCAACAGATTTTGCTGTGGTGAGAGTGGAGGTAAGTGGTTGGAGAAATTTTCCTTGCCATCAATAACAGTACTGCTCATCCTGCAACTTTCAAGTCCATCCATTTAGTGATGTATTCCAATGCTTGCGTGAACCTAGAAGAGATCGCAGGAGGCATTCAAGAGGAACGTCTTCGACCTTTCTTCCCAACGAGATTGGGGCGAACGCCCTTCATTAGTTTGTAGCTCTTGAGGGTGGAGTGCATCTCAACCCTTCACGTGAGGTTTAAGAGGTACCCATCCAAAGAGGATGAAAGCAGGACCATCTCCATCAACGCCGAGTTAGAAAAGAAAAGTAAGGCACTCCTTATTCAGGGTTTCTTGACAACCTCATGTTGGATATAGTGGCCAAAATTAGAGTGCGTGGGGGGGGTGTGGGGGGGGGGGGGGGGGGGGGGGGGGGGGGGGGGGGGGGGGGGGGGTGGGGGGAGAGGTAGAATAAGGTTTAGGATATTTATTAGAAATTCGAATTATTTCGATCCATAGAAAACTAGTTCTATAAGTTACCGCGAGGCATTAGGTAGCTAACGTGCGGTGGATTGCCACAGAACTCGTTTTCCTGGATAGATTCCTCCATGGAGTTTTATGCACGCTTCAGAAAATCACAAGTTAACAATCACAACATTATACGTAGGAAATAAACAAAAAATGACATACAAACTAAATAAACCACTATTTTAAAGATCACAAAAACTTGATCTCCGTGATGCTGAAGATTGGAGGCGGTGAATAAAGAAATAATTTTGGTTTTTTATAATGACCCACTCCCCGAAATGGTTGGCTCTCTCCCTTTCCCTCCAAGAAAGGTCTTCGAGCCGGCTCTTCACCTTCACACAAGGAAGTGTCATAGAGCCCCACTAGATCACTCGATCTAGACGTCCCTTCTCGTGATGATTTCTCATAGAATCCTCCCCAGGATTCCAACGACCTTCTCTGGTCGATTTCCCTCACCACATGAATACAGAGAAAATAAAAGAATATAATCAAAGGTATACAAGATTTATGATTGAATCTCCCTCAAGATGATTCTTCCGCTGAGCGATCCGTGACCGGTGCTGAAATCTTTGTGTGTTTGTAACCGATCAACTCTTTATAGTCATTATTGTCTTTGTCTCGCCAGAGTTCTTCATGTGCAAATGGGAGGGAGGCAGTTTTCTTTTCCTTCGACGAAGATGGAGGAACGGAGCATATTGACGGCTACTGAACCCTAGGAATAAAAAAACTGAGTCTCTCTTCATCTTGGTCAGGAATACAAAAAACTAGATGCCTTTTATACATCTTTGTAAAAACAGGCTACCACCAGCTGTAAGATAGCGCCCGGCGATAATTCACTATGCTATCGCGAGAGGAATAAGTTTACAAATCACGCCACGTTGCTATCTATGTTATACCAAGACTAGAACTAAGGGCACTATGGTTAAGGTACTAGTCCGTGCACAAGATCGAAATGATGTTTTGGACCAAGGTGCTAGTCCTCTCAATGCTCATAAAGACTTATCACAAGGAGTGAGTATTGCTTGGGAGGTATCCTTGACATAAGGCTTGATAGCTTTCATTTTTTTTATTTATACGCATTGAGCTATCAATTTTATAGTTTGGATTCAAAGGACCACAAATCAATCGAAATCTTCTCACATAGATAGATACACTTTAACTTGTATACACAGGACTTAACCACTAGAGGTTTTGCCCAAAGTTCTACCCTTTATAGAAGCGCATATGTATCGTGACATTGATTATTCAAGTTATTTCTAACGTGGTAGACACAGTATCACGAGTTATAGTATGTAAGTATATAATTTCTACAAGTTTGCTCTTTCTAATGATGAGTGAACAGTGTAAAGTCATTCCATTACCTAAATCCTCACACATACCTAGAGTCATATTCAACGAACACAAACATGTCATGTCACACTCAGTAGTTAAGCACCTATTGATTTGACACATCAGGTCATAGGTAGACATGGTCGCAGGGATTAACACGCCTAAGTCCAACATTATATGTAATCATTACTCTCTATGTTCTAGCCAAGTGTGTCCTAAGATTTAACAGTCCATATATTTTTTTTTGAATTTTATATATTTTTTATATTTTTTGATATAACAAAATGGAACAAAGGGAACAACATAAGAGAAAAAACAAGACTAAAGACAAGTTTTTTGTGTGTGTTTTTTTGGATTTATGATTTTTTTATTTTTCTTGGAAAATAGAACGAGTGAAGGAACAAAAACAGCTATAAGTGGACGAAAGAAGGAGAAAAGATCAAAACTCAAAACAATCAAAAACAAAACGCCCCTATGACACTAAGTGATGCAGCATGACTAGACAAAGAGATCCAAAATGCCCACCTCGAGTTGAAGTGACGGGAAATAAGCATCTTAGAGGGGTTTTGTGGCTAATTGGTCGTTGGTTCCAATGAAGCATACTCTCACGTTCTCTTTCTTAATGTGATACTGAATGAAATGATGACGAATATCTATATGTTTGGAGCGAGAGTGATTTACTGGATTCTTTGTCAAGTCTATGGCACTCTTATTATCGTACCTAAGAGTAACGTTCCTACAAATTAAGCCAAAGTCTTCTAACGTTTGAGGAATCCAAAGTGCTTGTGTGCTGTGCGAATAGAACCAAAACAGTCCGGAAACTGGAGTAATGGAAATTTTATTATCCAAAAAAAACTATCCTTTACAAAGGTATAACCTCCCTTATATAGAATGGAGGAGATGAGATAGAGTAGAAATACCCAATGTGGGACTAAATACAGAAATACAGCATATACAAAGCTAACCGCCTAACCACCTAACTGCGCGGTTAGTAAGAAACACTAATCGCTCGTAACCCACCAGGAGACGAGCCGCCGACCATCGATATCCAAGAGTTACCGGCTAACTGCCCGGTTACCAAACCGCCATGCCAACCGCTATCGTTGCTCAGATATCAACCGCCGGAGACAACCCGTCAACCCGCGCGGCTACCAAACCGCCGGTCTTTAACCGCCTGTCCACCCAGGCCTATACAACAACACTCCCCCTCAAGCTGGAGCATATATGTCGATCATGCCCAGCTTGCTGCAAATGTGGAAAAAGGAAGCGGATATAGGCTTTGTGAAGATATCTGCTAACTCTTTCTCTGACGTAACAAACGGAGTGCAAATCTGGTTCTTCAACACTTCTTCCCGAATGAAGTGACAGTCAACCTCTATGTGTTTTGTCCGCTCATGAAAGACCGGTTCTTGGAAATGTAGATGGCTGCCTTGTTGTCGCAAAACATGGGAAGCGAATAGTTGTAGACCTCTCCTAAATCCAGCATGAGAGCCGCAACCATTTCAACTCGCACGTGGTTGACGCCATACTTCGATATTCTGCTTCGTACTAGATCTGGAGACAACGGATTGCTTCTTGCTCTTCCAGCTAACCAGATTTCCTCCAACAAAAGTGCAAAAGCCAGATGTCGACTTGCGATCCTTTGTCGTCCGCATAGCTAGCATCGGAGTATGCTTCCTCTCTCAAATGGCCATTCTTCTGAAAGAGGAGACCTTTCCCAGGAGATGACTTTACATACTCCAGAATTCTTAGAGCGGATTGAAGATGGCATTCCCTAGGAGATCTGCATAAACTGGCTGACCTTTCCTACTGCATAAGAGATGTCTGGTCTGGTCACCATGAGGTAAATGATTTGCCAACAAGACCCGATACCTCGTAGTGTCCGATAGAGGAGGTGATTCGTCAGTCCATGTTTTGTCTTCTCCAGGAGCCATGGGACACCGAGCAGGTTTAGCGCCCGTCAATCCTGCCTCTTTTCAATAAGTCAAGAGCATACTTGCGTTGGGAGAGAACCAAGGAGCACGGTTTCCGAGAGATTTCAATTCCCAAGAAGTATTTTGGAGAACCCATATCCTTCGTGACAAGGTGTTGGCGGAGATGGGCCTTCGTCAGGGCTACACCAGCTTGGTCGTCGCCAGTAAGAAGTATGTCATCCACATAAGCGGCTAGCACAACCAGACTCGATGATGTCTTGCGAATGAACAAGGAGTGATCCGCTAAACTCCTTGTGAAACGATTCCCCAACTATGCCACTGAACTTGTCGAACCATGCCGAAGGACTTGCTTTAGACCATGATGGCCTTTTCAACCGGCATACTCGAGTCTCCCCCTGAGTAACATACCCAGGAGGTTGCTCTATGTAGACATCCTCATGAAGATCACCATAGAGGAAGGCATTCTTGACATCCAACTGGGAAATAGGCCAATCCTTGTTGACCGCCACCGATAGAAGAACTCGAATAGTGCTGAGACGAGCAACTGGAGAGAACGTGTCGAAGTAATCAACACCGTAAGTCTGGGTAAATCCATTGGCCACAAGACGGGCCTTGTACCGGTCAACACTGGCAACGGAACTTGACGACAAAGACCCAGCAACATCCAACCACATCCATGCCAAAAGGAGGAGGCACAAGAGTCCAAGTGCCCCGCTCAGATAGAGTGACAATTTCTTCATCCATGGCCGCCTTCTAGTGAGGAACATCAAGGGCTTCCTGGTAGTTGCGAGGAGTGTAAGTCGCCGAGATGGCTAGGGCGAAGTCGCTGCGAGAAGTTGTTAGCCGATCATAAGAAACAACAACGACCAACGAGTGCTGGGTGTACTTCCGAACCCCTTTGCGAAGAGCAATGGGCAGTTCCAGGTCATCTAGTTCCTCAGTCACCGGTGCATCCATGGCGGAGAAGGCTGGCCTGGGAGAGGAGAGAGATGGCCGAGGAGAGGAGGAAGATGGCAGGGGATCAACAGACGGAGTGTGCGGTGGAGTTGGTGATGGAGGAATCTCAAGAGGAGTGGATGGGATGGAGGGAATGGTTGGAGAGGGCAAGTCAGCCGAGAAAGAGTAAGGTCAGAGGAGAAGTATGAGGCATTTTCAAAGAACGTCACATCCGCCGAAACGAACTATTTGCGATGAACAGGGTCAAAGCAACAGTAACCTTTTTTAGTAGTAGAATAACCCAAAAAGATACATTTGGTGGAACGTGGGGATAACTTGTCGCGAGTTACGGAAGGGTTGTGAACAAAGGCGGTGCAGCCAAAAATGCGTAGAGGTAAGGGAAAGGCATTCTTGGCCGGATAGAGAATGGAAAAAGGTGTTTTGCCTTTAAGAACTGTCGAGGGAAGACGATTGATGAGGAAGCAGGAGATGAGAACTGCTTAGCCCCAGTAGCTACGAGGAACCTGCATCTGTGCCATGAGAGTGCGAGCGACATCGAGGAGGTGACGGTTTTTACGTTCCGCCACCCATTTTGCTGGGAGGTATATACGCAACTAGTTTGATGAATGATGCCGTGTTGCATACAAAAAGAAGAAAATTCATTACTCAGGTATTCTTTAGCATTATCTGAACGAAAAACTTTCACAGAAGCACCAAACTGATTTTTAATCATAAAATAGAAGGATTGCCATACAGAAAATAGTTCAGAGCGTTCTTTTAAAAGATACACCCATGTACATCGAGAGAAATCATCAATAAAGGTTACAAAATAGGAACTACCCCCGCCCTACGGTAAGGGTGGGGGCAGGACCCCATACATCAGAGTGAACAAGGTCGAACGGCTTAGAAGAGCCACGACCTTGCTTAGGAGGAAAGGGGGAGCGGTGATGCTTGCCTAGCTGACAGGCATCACAGTTGATAGGAGAAGCATGCTAAGGTAGGTGGGGTAACAGTTGGTGGATGAGACGTGATGGAGGATGCCCAAGACGAAGGTGCCACTGAAGAAGATCTGTAGAAGCGATGAGAATGCTGAAAGAGCGGATACATCATCAAGGAAGTAAAGGCCGCCTCTCTCAGTCCCAGTAGCAATCGTCCGCTTGGAGTCCGGGTCCTGAAAAGAATAAGAAACAGGAGTAAACGTGACTGAGCACTGAAGTTGCTTGCAAAGGGAAGTAACCGACAATAAATTGCACGAGAACTTGGGCACATAGAGAGTATCCGCTAGGCGAAGGGACGGAGTAACTTGAACCATGCCAGTCCCATGCATCGGAGAGGGAGAGCCATCCGCAACGAGAACCGGGGGCAATCGATCATGTGTTTCTAGGAGAGAAAAACACTGAGGATTGCCCGTCATATGATTAGTGGCGCCAGAGTCGATTAGCCATTTACCTTGAGTCACCACATGGGCGCTACCTGAAGTCGTGGCCACCGAGGCAGATGAGTTGGATGAGTGGGGGGCATCACCAGAGGGACGAAGGTGCGGATGCTTTGTCCAGCAGCGGTCAATCAAGTGGCCTGTGCGGCCACAGTGAGAACCGAGATAGCGAGAAGGGCCGCGCCCGCCGGACTGGTGACCACATCAACCCGAGCCACCACGATGTGCTTGGTGGGCATAGGCATCCGGAGCAGGAGGAGCGGCAAGCAAAGGACGATTGAGCAGAGAGGTAACAATGGCAATGCGGGCAGCGGTAGCATCCAGTGTGGGAGATTCAGCTTCTCCAAGAATTTGCTGCTGGATCATATCATAGGAATCCGGGAGCCTCAGAAGGTAACAAATAACCAGGAGTTCCTGGAAGTGCTTCAGTTGGGTGGCCACGTCCGCAGAGAGGGGACGATGTTGAAGAATCTCCGCTCTAAGGGCTTGGACCTGTTGGTAAGCTGCAGCAGGAGACATGGATTGGCGAGCAAAGAGATCCGCATACAGAGTATAGATGCGAGATGTTTGACCCCCTTTGGAGTAGAGGGTGGCTAAGTGAAGCCAAGCTTGCTTGACCGTCTCATCATGACGGATGACCGGAAGACATTCATCGGATAAGCTGTTTGCCAGCCATGTACGAACAAGAGCGTCATTCGCATCCCAGTCATTAAACTGGTCAGAGTCCGCAGGAGGAGGGTCATCGGTAAGATGATGACGCTTGCCCTGAGAGCGGAGAATAAAGGTAAACGAGACACTCCAGTCGGGATAATTGGGGCCGAGAAGCTTAGAAACTGTTCCAAGGTTCCCGGACGCAGCAAGAGGAGGAGGAGGGTGGGTAACGACAGTAGTCGAGGTTGAGACATCAGAAGTAGTCATTTTGGAAGAGAGGTCGCGCGGTTAAGAAAGTAAATCGGGCGAGCAGCAGAAGGAGAAGATCGCAGCAGTTAAAGGAGAGAGCAGCGGCTAGAAAAAGCCACGACCAACTGCGGACAACCAATGGGGAAGAAGGTCGTACGACAAGACAGGTCGCACGAGACAAGCAGATCGCACGAATAGATTGTTTGGGCGAGAAGAGGAGATCGCGAGAGAAGCAGAGGGGAAGGCAAACAAGAGAGATCGCGAGAGATCGCGCGACAAGCAGATCGCACGAGCAGAAGGCAAACGCAAACAGGGGGACTAGATCGCTGTCTCTGATACCATGTGCGAATAGAACCAAAACAGTCCGGAAACTGGAGTAATGGAAATTTTATTATCCAAAAAACTATCTATTACAAAGGTATAGCCTCCCTTATATAGAATGGAGGAGATGAGATAGAGTAGAAATACCCAATGTGGGACTAAATACAGAAATACAGCATATACAAAGCTAACCGCCTAACCGCGTGGTTAGTAAGAACACTAACCGCTCGGTAACCACCAGGAGACTAGCCGCCAACCATCGATATCCCAGAGAGTAACCGGCTAACCGCCCGGTTACCAAACCGCCATGCCAACCCGCTATCGTTGCTCAGATATCAGACCGCCGGAGACAACCCGTCAACCCGCGCGGCTACCAAACCGCCCGGTCTTTAACCGCCTGTCCGCCCAGGCCTATACAGCAACATGTGCAATAACTCCTTAAGGCAATATACTCGAATTTAGTAGTAGAGAGGGCAACTGAGTTTTATTTCCTACTTGACCATGAGACTAGTGCTGAACCGAGGAAGTGATAGGTACCACTCGTTTTCTTGCGATCAAGTGAGCATCCAGCATAATCAAAGTCGGAGTACCCGTGGAGTGTGAAATCAGTGATGTAGGGGGTACCAAATACAAAGATTTTGGGTTCCTATAAGATACCTAAAGATATGTTTAACGACCTTCAAGTGTGATTCTTTAGGATCAGCTTGATACCTAGCACATAGACACACCGCAAATGTAATATCAGTCGTTGACGCACTTAAGTAGAGTAGTGATCCGATCATTCCTATAAAAATAGTTTGATCCACCGAAATGCCACTTTCATACTTTCCTAATTTTAGAGAGGCACTCATTAGAGTTTTCACTTGTTTCAGATTCTCAAAACCGAATTGCACAAGCATATATTTTATGTATTTTTATTGACTTATAAAAATTCTATCATTACGTTGAGAAATTTAAAATCCTAAGAAATAAGTTAACTCTCCAACTAAACTCATTTCAAATTAAGTCTTCATTAGAGTTACAACTTCTTTGCATAATTTATCATTTGTGTCCCCAAAAATAATATCATCCTCATAAGTTTGTAAGAGAATTAAATCAAGATTCTCGTGCTTCACAAATAGAGTGGTGTCCGCCCTACCCATCCTAAAGCCATGTCCTAGGAGAAAATTCGTGAGCCTATCATACCAAGCACGGGGTGCCTGCTTCAATCTGTACAAGGCTTTAACTAACTTGTATACGTGATTTGGGTAGTTAGCATTCTTGAATCCAGGTGGTTGCTTGACATACACCTCTTCCTTAATATATCCATTCAAGCATGCGCTCTTAACATCCATTTTATATAATTTAATTTGTTTGTAACTCACAATTCCTAAGAACATATAATTGGATTCAAGATGTGCAACTAGTGCAAATGATTCCTCAAAATCCATACCCTATAACTGTTAGTAACCTTGTGCCACTAACCTCGCTTTATTTCTAGTTATCCTAGAGTCACCATCAAGTTTATTTTTTGTAAATTCATTTCAAACTTATAACTGGATGGCTATCAAGACGCTCCACTAACACCCAGACCTTACTTCTCTCGAATTGGTTTAACTCTTCAGTCATATCCAAGAACCACAATTCATCCTTTAAGGCTTCTGAGATGTTCTTGGGTTCAATTTTAGATAGGAAACACAAGTTCGAAAAAGATTCATGTAACGCCGACCAAGTTCTAACTCCATGTGTGGGCTCTCCTATTACTAGTTCTCGTGGATGTTTCTTTAAGAAATTTAGAGTACTTGGAGGCTTATATTCGTCTACATGAGTTGGAACATCAACCGACACTTCTTTCTCCTCACCCTTAGCTTCTAAATACATTGTCATAAATTTCCTCTTCGTTTGGCCTAGGTTCTTTGGTTGGTGTATTATCGTTAGAGTGGACATGAGATAATTCTTCAACAAGTAAGGTTCGTTTGTTATAGACCCTATAGGCATGACTCGTACTAGAGTATCCTAACAGGAAGCCATGGTCTTATTTTTCATCATGTTTTCCAAAGTGATCCTTAGTGTTTCGAATAAAATACGGGCAACCAAAGACTCTAAAATAGGAAACTGATGGCTTCTTATTGAAGTAGAGCTCATACAAAGTTAGCTTTGGAATGGGGCAAAGAATGATTTGGTTCATCACATAACATGCTGTGTTAACCATTTCTGCCCAAAAATATCGAGGCAAGCCGAACTCGGCGAGCATTGTGCGTGCTAACTCTTGAAGCGTGCAGTTCTTTCTCTCTACTACCCCGTTCTGTTGAGGAGTGAATGGGAATGAAAATTCGTGCCTAATTCCTAAACTATTACAATAGTTCGTTACATTTTTATTCTCAAATTCCCCCCATGATCTGGCCTTATGCATTTTATTTTTAGTTCCTTATCATTTTGAAGTCTAGTGCATAGATTAGTGAACTCAAGGACCGTGTTAGATTTATTCGTAAGGAAGATCGTCCAACAATAACAGGAGTAGTCATCAAAAAGAACAAAAGTGTATCGTTTTCCACCTAGACTACATATACTAAGAGGACCAAACATATCCATGTGAATGAGTTCAAGTTGTCTAGTCGTGGAAGTATCATTTTTGCTTTTGAATGAGGTTTTAACAAATTTTCCTTTTTGACACAGAGCGTATAAAGAGTTTAAACTACCGCTTATTTTTGGAAGTCCATGAACAAGTTTATTTTTCGATAGTTTTATAGTTAGTTTACTTCCTGAAGTACTTGTCTCCTATGCCAAAGATCTCATTCCTCATTCTTGGTAACTAAGCATTTCAAATCAGAGGAAGATATTTCTTCAAAGCTAACAAGGTAAACATTATGAGTTCTATAAGAAGTAAGTAAAATACTATTAGTTTTAGCATCTATAATCTTGCAAGTGTTTGTAGAGGATTCAAATATAACATTTAGGCCTTTATCGCATAATTGACTAATTTATATTAAATTATGCTTAAGTCCATCTACAAACAATACATTTTAAATAAAAAATGCTTTGTTACCTATGGTACTGATTCAAAGAATGCGTCCTTTACTGTTGTCCCCAAACGTCACCATGCCTCTTTTCTTCTTCTCCAGACTAAGGAACTTGTCTTTATCTCCTACATGTGCTTGGAACACCCAGAGTCCATGTACCACACGTTCTCTTTGTCCTTTGCTTGCAAACACAGCTAAAAAGAAGGTGAGGGAAAAGATCTGGTTACCCTTGTTGTTCCACCCATATAATAGGTAGAAGACTTTGGTAGCCAGAGTTGCATAGTTTTCTTGTTACCTTTCCTCAGACAAAACCCGGATGTGTGACCAAACCTTTTATAGTTTTCACATAATGTATAGGCAGTGGATGCTTCCTTTATATGTTCATAGAGCTCGTGCTTGACGATGGGGATAACCTTTCTATATTATTGATCTTATTGGGTGATTTCTTATAGTTAGTTTTAGTCTTAGCTAGACTATGATATCCGCTTA
Source organism: Platanthera zijinensis (assembly GCA_039513925.1). Taxonomy (NCBI): domain Eukaryota; kingdom Viridiplantae; phylum Streptophyta; class Magnoliopsida; order Asparagales; family Orchidaceae; genus Platanthera; species Platanthera zijinensis. The sequence continues at coordinate 54,424,667 of CM077091.1, read as the reverse complement.
GTGGTAGTGTTGAACTTACATATTCTAGTCCAAATTTTCTAGATCTATAACACTATGCACCAAGCAACATATTCAAAGATTTTTGCCCTATTCTAATTTTTGGATAGCAGACTTAAGGTCATGGATTCTCTCCTTTTGGGCAGTGTTTTCAGTGACTAGCATTATGTACCAATTGGCGAATTGTTGTTTACCTTCTTCTATCTTGGCAAGAGACATTTGATGTCTTTTATCCAAGATATTATTTTTATTTATGAGATTGTTCGTTTTCAACAATGCCTTGGAGTGACTTGCTTTTAGCTCTTTGATCTTTGCCATCGAGTGAGGACACTCTAGGCACATGATCTTCTCTTTGCCACATTTTGTTAATTCATTTTTAAAATTTCTAACTCCTTTTTAATTCTCTTGTTTTCATGTCTAATGGATTTTTTCTCACGTATAACACTATCTAACATATCATATAGGTGTTCGTAAATCTCAAGAAGTTCATTATAAGAGGGTGGAGTTACCTCAGTGTTGCTATGGACACTGAACTCCTCTTCAGATTCTTCTTGATTTCTCCCCATTTGGCACATATTCGCCTCATCTTCACTACTAGAGTCTGAGGTGCTTGACTCGTCTGATCCATCCTTGTCACAAGTTAGCACCTTTAACACCTTCTTCTTTCCTTTGTGTTAGCTTTGCTTCTCCTCCTTCTGGAGTCTTGGACATTCCATCTTTATGTACTCAGGCATGTGACTGAGATAGCACTCAGGTTGGGTCTTCTCATCATCGCTCTCCATCTCCTTTGACCATTTGTTCCACCTTCTGGTTTCTTCAGCTCCTTTCTTCAGGAATTTCCTAAATTTTCCCTGCCTTTTGGGATTCTTCATGAACCTTTTGAACTCTCGGACATAAAGGCTTTCTTCATCGTCTTCCTTAGATTTTTCAGTAATCTTTCTCTCCCTTGCGGCCTTCAGTGCCAGCCCCTTCTTCTTTATCTCCCTGGGATATTGCTCAGCTTGATTCTCTAATTCAAGTTCATGTGTCTTTAGGTTTCTAATGAGGTTCTCTATCTCTAAGTTGCTAATATCATGTGATTCAGCTATAGCAGTCACCTTCGGGTTGAGCGTGGAGGCAAAGATCGCAGAATCTTCCTTACCAGATCTCTATTTTAGTAGCTCTTCCCGAGGGATCTTAAGGCATTGACTATCTTGGTGAAGCATCTATAAATGTTGTCTACTTCCTCGTAGATCTCCATCTGGAATTGTTCGTATTCATATTCAAGTCAGAATAGCTTCGAATCCTTCACCTACGAGGTACCTTTGTGAGTAAGCTCAAGTAGACGACATATATCATATGCAATTTTACAGTTGCAGATTCTGTTAAATTCAGTTTTATCCAATGCGCAGAATAAATAGTTCATAGCTTTGGCATTGTTCTTAAATATTAGTTTATCAGCATCGTCCCATTCATCGTGTGGTTTAACTAAGACGGAATCACCTATAGTAGTAGTGGGTGTATTGTATTTCATCTCGATCATAGCCTATGCCTCCATGCTTTGTATCATCAGAAAAAATTTCATTTGCATTCTCCAATGACTATAGTCACTCCCCATGAATAGTAAGGTTCTACTCACGCCCTGTCCCTCAAGAAATGCGTGAACCGCATTGGCCATCTTACTTCAGGTTTTAAACCTTTAGTCAAATTAACTTACTATGATACCACTTGTTGGATCTAGTGGCCAACCTTAGAGGGGGGTGGGGTGGGGCTGAATAAGGTTTCAGACGTTTATTAGAAATTCGAATTATTTTGATCGAGAAAAAAACTAGTTCTGGAAGGGGGTGTTAGGTAGCTAATGCACGACAGTATGTCACAGAACTCTTTTTCCTGGGCAGATTCCTCCTTGGAGTTCTATGCACTCTTCAAAAATCATATGCTAACAATCACAATGTTATACGCATGAACAAAAATAGAAAATGAATTTCATTACAAACTTAATCAACCACTATTTTAACGATTAGAAAAACTTGATCTCCATGACGCCAGAGATCGGAGGTGGTGAATGAAGAAATACTTTTTGGTTTTCTATATCGACCCAATACCTGGACCAATTGGCTCTCTCCCTTTCCCTCCAAGAAAGGTATTCGAGCCAGTTCTTCACCTTCATGCAACGAAGTGTCTTAGAGATGTGCTAGATCACCCGATCTAGACGTCCCTTGCCTGGGATGACTTCTCACGGAATCCTCCTCGGATTTTGATGACCATCTCCAGTCGATTTCCCTCACTATAAGAATATAGAGAAAAGAAAAGAATACAATCAAAGGTATAAAAGATTTAAGATTGAATCTCCCTCTAGTAGATACCTCTACTAAGCGATCCATGACCGGTGCTTGAAATCTTCATGTGCTTGCAAATGATCAACTCTTCGTAGTTATTGTTGTCTTTGGCCGCCGGAGTTATTCATGCATGAACGGAAGGGAGGTGGATTTCCTTTTCTTTGACAAAGATGGCGAAATGAAGCATGGAGATGACTATCGAACCCTAGGAATAAAAAAACTGAGTCATTTTTTGTCTTGGTCAGGAATATAGAAAACGAGATGCCTTTTATACATCTTTGTAAAAACAGGCTACTGCCAACGGTAAGACTAGTGCCCTGCGGTAGGTTCACATGTTTGATGCTTAAAGCTAACCTGCAAATTTTGAAAAATATTCAAAACGAATATTTTCCTTTTTTTCCATGCTAGAACGGCACGGTAGGAAGGTATCACCTTGTGGTAGTCAAGGCATCTCGACGAATCTGTCTCAACAATCATTGAGTGGGTGAATGCGGCATGGTATAAAGGTATCGCCTAGCGGTAGGATGGTATCTCCTGGAGGTGGTTCATTCATCTCATGAACTAGCATAGAACGATAAAAAGCTAATGCATGCGCGGTTGCTTCCAAAGTGGCTGGCTAAAATTAATCCTTGAGCTTGCGTGAGCTATAGTACTAGCACAGCGTGGTAGTATCCCGAGTGCCATGTCAATTAAATTCAGGCTATTGCCTGGCAGTAACAACTACCGCTCGATGACATATTCCAGAGTAGAGCTTCTTCCATCGCTTGGACCTATAAACCTGCACACTCTACCAAACACAAGATATGATCAAATATAACATGGGAATTGATATTATTAAACTGAGGATATGTGAACCGTTGGCTCAAAAACCTCAATGTCTTCGTATGGTCAACCTCCAACATGCCTAAAATTTATTCAAAGGTCGCATTTCATCATCTTAACATCGACCCAAACTTTTGGTTGGTTAAGCAAATGAATGGAATGATAGCTTTTACCTCCGCCAGTCCTAGCTGTGAGGAAGTGGCAAGGTTGTTGAAGGTAGGGTTTGTTCAGGAAGTTAAATATTTAGACAGGATATCCAATATAGTGATGGTACGAGAGCCCAACGGGAAATGGAGAATGTGTGTTGACATCACGTGCCTCAACAAGAAATGTCCTATGGACTGCTACCCACTGCCCCGGATAGACACATTAGTTGGCTTGACAGTAGTGTTTTAAGTATTAAATTTTTTGATGCCTTCTCTAGATCTCACAAAATAAAGATGTACGAGCCCGATGTTCCTCATACCGCATTCATCACAGACGAAGGATGCTACTATTATAAGGTCACGCCATTTTTATTAATGAATTTCAGAGTAATGTACCAGAGGATGATGGATTATATTTTCAAGAATCAGAAGGACAGTAACCTCGAAGTTTACATGGATGACCTTCTCCTCAAAATGATAATATGTATGATAATCTAAGGGATCTAATAGAGACATTCGACACACTCTGCAAGTTTAACATGAGACTTAATCCCGCTAAATGCACTTTTGGAGCAAGTAGAGGAAAGTTCTTTTGTCACCTGCTCACTCGCAGGGTCTGGAGCCCAATGAAGACAAGGTGAATGTCATCTTAAAAATTAAACCCCTAAAGAGTCTGAAGGAAGTTAAACAATTGGCAGGAAGAGTAATAGGGCTCAGCCATTTCATCTCAAAATCAAGAGATAAGTGTTCCCATTTCTTGCAGACCCTCCCAGGAAAAAAGGAGTTCAAGTGGACTAAAAAATGCGATCATGATTTTGAGGAGCTTAAGCATCAGTTAACTACAACACCCTCTCTTCAGAGTCACTGCACACTAGAAGACCTATTCTTATACTTAGGAGTTGGGAAGGATGCCATCAGTTCAGTTTTGGTGCGAGAAGAAGTAAAGAATCAATTCCTCGTGCACTATTTATGCCATATGTTAAAGAATACAAAAACTCGCTACCCATTCCTAGAAAAGCTGGCACTATCCCTGATTGTTTTAGTACAATGACTTTAACCATACATCCAAGCTTGTTCAATTCAAGTTATGACCAATCATCCCCTGAGAGAATATCCTTCATTGTCCTGTTGGTTCTTTCGGCCAGACCATCCGTTTGCGGATGAAAGTCCTTACTGAACTTCAGTTTAGTACCCAACAACTGGTGGATTAGCCTCCAATCATTCGAAGTAAAGCGCCCATCTCGATCACTGATGATGCTACGGGGCACACCGTGCAAACGTACTATGTTGTAAACTTACAACTTATCAAAATTTTCAACTGAATCGTCCTTCTTGTTGGGTATGAAGTGCGATACCTTTGCCAATTGGTCAATGATCACCCACACGACATCATTCCCGCTCTATGATCTCGACAACCCATGCAAAAAATCCATAGAGATATCATCGAACTTCCACACCGAAATTTGTAATGACTTCAAGAAACCTCTAGGCTTCTGACATTCAGCTTTTACGCATAAGTTTGGCACTTTGCCACGTAAAGAGCTATGTCCTTCTTCAAACCCGGGCACCAGAACATCTTTTTCATGTTCTTGTACATTTTTGTGCTCCCTGGGTGGACTGAGTATTTAGTAAAGTGTGCCTCATAAATCAACTCCTTGCACCTGACCCACATTTGGGATGCACAAACGACCATTCTTTCTCAAAAGACCGTCATCTAAGGAGAAATGGGAATTTGACCCATCCTTTGCATAGCGCTTCATACTCTCACCGAGTTCTATTTCTCGTCGAACTCTGTCTGCAAGGTCATATTGCACCTCTATCCAGTTCAAGCACCCAATTACAGTGGCATTCTTGTCAACATAAGAAATGTCTAATACCTCTAACTCCTTGATCAGATGCTCATCATATATCTATAGCCAACTTGCCTGTATTGGAGTCCTACGACTCAATGCATCTGCAACCACATTTCCCTTCATAGTGGTGTAATGTATCTGGAAAGTGTAATCCCCAAGGGAATCCATCCAGCTTCATTGTCGCATGTTCAGATCCTTCTGATCTATTACATACTTAAGGCTTTTATGATCCGTGAAAATATCAACTTTCACTCCATACATATAGTGACGCCATAACTTAAGTTCAAAAATCACAGTCGCTAATTCCATGTTATGGACTGGATAATTTCTCTCATGCACTTTCAACTTGAGTGATCCATAAGATATAACATTTCTGAATTGCAGAAGAACGCAGCCTAAGCCGCTCCCTAAAACATCATTGTCTATCTCATAGCCGTCTGTACCACATGGAGAACTACAGATAGGCGTCGTAGTCAAACAACTCTTTAACTCCTCAAAAGCTCGTGCGCACTCAAGTGTCCAAACGAACTTATGATCTTTCCTCATAAGTGTAGTGAGAGGTAAAGCTATCCATGAAAAGTTCTTTACGAAGAGCTTATAGTAGCTAGCAAGCCCACGGAAACTCCTGACTTCCGTTACAATAGCCAATACAGGCCATTCTTGTATCACAACAATCTTCGCCGGATCCACCGCAATACCGTCTCCACTAACCACATGCCCCAGAAAAACCACTGACGATAGCCAAAACTCACACTTTGAGAACACGGCACAGAGTTTATTCCTTCTTAGGGTATGCAAAACCATCCTCATGTGATTTGCATGATCTTCTTCTGATTAAGAGTACAACAGTATGTCATAAATAAATACGATCACAAACTGATCTAAGTACTCCTGAAAAGTTCGGTACATCAAGTTTATGAATATCGATGGCGTGTTTGTTAGCCCAAACAACATTACAATGAACTCATCGTGACCATAGCGTGTACCGAACACTATCTTAAGAATGTCACATTCCCTAATCTGCAACTTGTAATAGCCAGACTTTAAATCTAGCTTTGAATACACAATTGATCCCACTAGTGAATCAAACAAGTCATCAATCCGTTGAATAAAATACTTGTTTATCTCCGTTAGCTTGTTCAATTCTCGATAATCTATCCATAGACCCAAGCTTCCGTTCTTCTTCTTCACAAAGAGGACTGGTGCACTCCTAGGTGACATACTTGGACGTATATAGCCTTGATCTAGCAATTCTTGTAATTGAACTTTCAGTTCCACAATTTCTTTTGGCGCTACATGGTACGCTGAGCGGTCCACTTATTTTGCACCTGACACTAACTCAATAGAGAAGTCAATCTCTCGCTTGGGCGGTAACCCATGGAGATGTTTAGGAAAAACATCTGCATAATACGATACAATAGGAACGTCAATCAAACTAAACTTTGCCTCAACAGCCTCTAACAGCGTGAAGAACAACTCCGAGCCCTTCCAACAGCCTTGACTACTTGGAGAGCAGACATCAATATCTTGCTCGATCCTCGCATACCAATGATTTCAGTCTCTCGTTCAGTGTTCTATCCCAGTTTGACTTCCTTAGAGTTACAATCTATACAGGCATGCTGCTCTGAGAGACAATCCTTGCCAAATATTACTTCGAACTCAGATAATAATAGCAACGATGCCTCCAGCCCGAAATCCCGACTTCCTATCCACACCTCAACACAGTTAGACCTATCCGTACGCATTATGCATCTGTTAGGTAACAACACCTTAAATCTATCTGTCGACATAAGAGTAGGCACTCTAATACGCGATACGATGTCCTTAGATAGAAACGAAAGAGAAGCACCTATATGAATAAGTGCTCTTGCTGGATAGTGTTGAATAAGGATGAAGTCTACATTCATGAAGTTATACACAAGCAATTCATAAGGTAAAAAGTATATAAAGCATGAAACCTATATACTACTCATACCTATGACGACATCAGCCTGTTTGATTGCCTCCTCTTGGCCAAGATTGTAAACCCTTGGCTGAGCTGGAGCATATTGGGATCCAGTGGACTCCACCACCTTTCCCTTATCAACGAAAGATGCTCTTGCCTTTTTATCCACCTTTTGAGGACCACTTCGACAATCTCGGGCTATATGTCCAGCTTGCCACAAGTATAACATATACGCATGCTTTGCCCAAAAGTTGCTCTAGAAATAATAGTACATGGAGCCTGCCCAGAAGACTTGGACTTCTTATTCCATCTCCGATACTGCGATTTTGAAGAACTCGGCACTTTGAACTTTGGCTTTATCACAGCCAAGTCCCTCTTGCCCTGCACCCTCTTTATGTCCTTTTCCAACGAACAAGCCATATTAACCAATACTTAAAACCCTTGTTTCATTGGATCGGAGAGCAATATCCTCATCTCATCTCGCAGTACCTCATAAAACCTATTAGTCTTACACTCCTAATCCGCAAACATCGACTCCCCATTGTTAAACCCAGAAATCGGCGATCCCTCCCAAGATAGCCAGCTTGCAGGTCGCGGCCTGCCCCAGGTTCCCCCTAGAGGTCACGACCTGTCATCCCTCTCTTTTCTAAGGATGGGCGGATAAACTTCTCTATCCGCTCAGGCCGCACGGCTAGGGAGGTCTCGCCAGCCTGACTGCCTAAGTTGCGCAGCTGCCGCTTATTCTGCAGGGGCTACAGACTACTTCCTCAGTCCGCCCCTGTAGGTCGCGCTGTTAGATCAGCTAACCGTGCATTGGTTCTCTATTCCAACAGGTGCATGCCATAACTAAGTCGCAACCTCACATTGCCATCCACACAGACTGCTAGGTAGCCGCATATTCAATAGGAGTCACGATCTTCTTCTTCAGCCCACTCCTCTAGGTTGCCCAAAAATACGCGACAAGACAATCCATCCAAAAGGACTTCTACAATAAGGATGACCTGCGCGACCTACGTCTTCACTCCGCAAGGTCACCTAGTGGGCGGCTAACCCTTAAGTCCACCTGCAGTAGACTGATGATTCATATTTATATAGTGATTTTCGGACTCATCTGGGCTAGTTTTCTTACGCAAGCACTTCACTTTTAGTTCGTTATTGTATATATTTCATCTTATCTTTATTTCCAAAGGAAGTGCACACTTAGGCCCGTGGTTGTGTATTTTTGTAATTTTATTTATTGTACTCTTTATTGCGATTGTATGGAATGTCGATACATATCAGTGATTTGTTTTTCCTATTGGTACATGGGTCGTGTGCGTGTTCCAGGAGTGTTTGGAAATAGGAATACTGCGCACACTCATCGTATCTATTGCACATGACCACTTGTCGTGCGCCATTGATCGTGTGCACTAGTCTTCAGTTTTACAAGTTCTGTTGGGGCTAACACACGAACACTAGACATAGTGCGCACGACCACCAGTCGTGCACCACTGATCGTGTGTATTGATTCCATTTTTCCTAGAGTTCTGTCTGGGGTAATTGCATGACCATTAGACATATTGTGCATGACTACCGGTCATGCGCTTCTGCTCGTGCACATTATCCCAGTTTTCCTTTGAGTTCTGCCATACAAATACGCACGATCACTGGACATAGTGCGCATGACCACTGGTCGTGTGCCCGTGATCGAGCGCATTATTTTTTCTACTGTCTATATATACGCAGGTTCCTCCCTAATTCGAGAGATCGATATTTTTTCCGCCGTTTTCGTCTCCGAGGTGGGATTCATCCATTCCCCTTCATCTCCCACCATAGGGGGGGGTGCTCCGGGCAAGCTTTCACCGCCAAATCTAAGCTGGAGCTTCCTCTCGGCCTCCTCCTTCATCATTTAGCTTCAAGAAAGGTTTTGACATTGTATCCAACAAGCAAAGGGAAGCTTGCAACTTTCTTCCGCATCGTGACACGAAGAAGACGGGTCAATTGGAAGGTAGTGACAGCCTTTCTCTACCATGAACGCAGTTTAGGAACGTGCTAAGATGCGGATTGACAACCCAACGATTCCTTTCGTGAACCCTCAACAAGACTTCGGATTCGGTCGATCTCTTGACTTGTTCTTGCTTTCTTGTTGTATATGTATGTTAAAACTTCATTTGTAGATGTTGTTGCTCTTTAGTATTATGCTTTATTAGATTCATGTCTATGTGATTCTGTATTGCTTTACTTCTTTAGTTGCTTGAGGTGCGCCATTTTCCATCCTCCGCCACCACATCCCGTTTTGCCATTCTAGCAATTGCTAGAAGCATGCGTAGAGAAGAGGTGCTCTCGACCCTCATTCCACCGTTCTCACCACCTCATTTGCAAGCCTACTCGTCCATCCGCCCAGTGATTCGGTGCATAGCGGCCCGACTAGTCTTCCATCCCGCCTAGCAAAGCATTGCATAGCGACATTGCATTGGAGTAGTTTGTAGAATTTTACTTTCTTTTCCACAACAACCAAACCTTCCTTTGTTAACCCCGACCTAAGGACTTCACTCTCAAGTCCTCCTCGAAATTAACTCCACCTTGCTGTGTTGGCTCTAAATCGATACTTGGCAAAATTCGCCCATTTGATATTACTTGTGGGACCGGTATACTTGCCGTTCAACCGCATCATAGACGGACCACTCCTCCAGCAGGAGGGCGACATGTTATATTCAGTCTGACAGGTCCCCTACCTCTGACCCAGCGACAAGCCTCCAACAGTAGTGGCAACCTGCCTCCAGGATGCCAGTTAGTAATGGCGACCTACCTCAAGGAAACCAGCCAGTAGTGGCGACCTACCTCGAGGACGCCAGTCAGCAGTGACGACCTTCCTCCAGGTCGCCAGTCAGCAGTGGCGACCTGCCTCCTGGCCGCTAGTCAGCAGTGAGTGACCTACCTCCTCAGCACGCCAGGTTTCCAAGCCCTTGTCGGCTAGTAAGTGGGCAAGCCTCCAGCAGGAGGCGGCCTACTCAACCCGTCCGCCGCGAGCCGAACGGACTAGTTGTGCAGTCCGCCAGTCTTACCCCAGCTCAGCAGTTGGCGATCTGCCTCATCCTTTCGGAAGCGGGCTATACAGACTCATTATGCAGTCCTCCAGCTAGACCTCTAATTTCCCAGCTGTGGCCACTTCACAGCAAGAGGCAGACTACTCCTTAGCTCGCACAACTCGACGTGGGCTATCTCAGTACAGTAGAAGCAGACTTGTCCCAGTCGGTCAATAGCAGATCAACTCAAGTGAACAAGTCCCTAACCACACAACTTGGCGCGGACTCGGTAGACTCCTTGTTCTATACGCACAACTTACCTCTCTATCAGGGGTGACGTTAACAAGACCGTTAACTCCTCAGGCCTATAAATAGGACCCCATACCTCTCATTCAGCAGACACAGAGGGGAGGACAAGGACAAGGCATTAATTACTGAAGACACAACCTTCTCAGTCCGCGCGACCTACACAACCCTATCTTTTTGGCCTGATCACGCAGTCTGCTCGGCTTGCTCAAGCGAGTTGCGGGATCAGCTAACCGCACGGTGTGCCAACCTCTCTAGTCAAACCACACGGCCTTCGACATCTCCTTCCTTAGCCGCCAGCTTCCCCCTTTGTACCCTTTTTTTGGCTTTCCATGTAAAGGTGCAATCTCAAGCTGTAACCTTAATTCATAATAAAAGGAAAGCCCGTCGTAAGAGTGGCTTTCAGGCTATGGCGGGCGATGTCTGCTATTGCCGTTGCAAGCGACCCTCTCTTCTTTTTTCTCTCTTTCTTCATGCGCGACTCAGACTAACCAGCTACTCGAAAGTCTCTCTTCCCTTCTCCTCATCCCCCGTTTTATTTGAGCATCTGTTAACTCGGTGGTGCCGTTTTCGCGCATCAACACCCATATCATCCCAAACTGGTAATCTCATGCAAGTAATGATCCATACTACCCTCGCCCTGATTCAAATGCTTGAAGTCATTTTTCATGGCAATCCGCTGCAACGAAGGCAGATGCTTTGCCAAGAACATTCTCGAAAACTCCTCCGTCGAGATCTCAGATAGTCATCTTCCTGTAAAGTAGTGTAACCCCAACTCATCCCACCAAAGTCTATCCTCTCCTTCTAACAGGAAAGTGACAAAGGTTACCTTCCGCCCCTCCTTTGTTTCAATCGCCGTCAACACTCTCTTTACATGCAAAAGACAGTCCACTGCCTGCATTGGGGATCCTGCACCCGTGAACGTAGGAGGATTAAAACTCATGAAGTGCTTCAGTTGCCTTTCAGTTGCTCGCATATCAACCAATGCCTCAGCAGGCACCTGCTTAATAGTTATAGGCTCAGCTACACAAACCCGCACTGGTACCATCACAGGCTGCTCCTACACATTCGGCTGTGCATTTATCATCGCAAACACTACCTCAACAACTAAGAGTATCATTTCTGTAGAAGGGGGTGTCACAACACGCATTTTCTCTGAATTTAAAGAGTATATCAGATTAAGAGAAAACACATGTTGTGATGCCACGCCGTGTAGGGGATCGCAATAGACATTCAGGCAAACACTAACTCTAACCCTGTTTATGAAAATACCAAGTTTTGATGTGAGGAAAACATGTTTAATGTAAAGTTTAGGTGGTTTTATCCCTCGGCTCAGTGGATCAACTAGTCCATAACTGAAAATTTAAGTATATGCTGCGGAAAATACCTTGTTCATATTAATTGACATCCTACATGAGCAAAAAAATCCATATAGGACAACTCTTGATATGAATGACTCTAGATTTAATATAAGTTTGAAAATAGCTTTTACGTTCGTGAAACATAGTGTTTTCAGTTTGAAAGATGGCATGTATGAGGTGATAGAAGTAGTACTCTTATAATTTAAAATATCTAACATGCAAACTAGCAAAAAATCTTCCCAGAGAGCAAGTAAATCCAGTAAGTCATTTAGAAAAAGGCTTAGCAGCTAGCAAGTACTATAACATTATACAAAAATATAGTGGGCGTCAACAACCTGACACAAACCCACTAAAATAAATTTATGTCTGAACAAGAATAAAAGCACACACACTACCTCACAATCAGTGAGGAAAGAGATAACTACAACCACTACAAAACACAAGCTAGCACAAAACCTAGCCGTTTAACCAGCTATTTCTCCAAACCCTAGGAATTCAAAGACAGAACACCTCAGCAAGAATAAAAATAAAATTGGTGACGAAGTCATAAAGGTTAGCAATAAACTAGAAGAAACAAAGGGTTACCAACCCTAATTCAAGAGTAGTAAGAAAAAGACTAACTTATAAGTTTAAAAGTAAGGAGTTTGCACCAAGTGCTATAAAGATCTATGCTTTATGTAAACATTCATATAAGTAAGTGTATAATCATAAGAGATTAGCCTGCTCATCATTTAGCGGGCCTAACAAAAAACTAGCAACAAATCCAGCACCTGCGGTGGTGGTCACCTCGTTCGCACACTAACATCAAAAACTTCATAAGGGCCCAAATAAAAGGCGGACTTATTTCTTGACAGCCACAACAATTTAAAAACCGGCTCCTGGAATGGTGGTCTCCTTCTCCACACAACCAGTCACAAACAAGGCACTGTAGTGGTAGTACATACCACTAACACCCACAGCCTCAAATAAGACATAGCATATACTGCAAATAGCATGCATAATAGCCTCATGGAAAGGAAGACTCCATGATAACACACCCTAAAAGAAAACACGGGATTACTTCATTAAATAGAGGGAGAATATCCTCAAAAAAATTCCCCCTAAGGCTGAAACTCGATGAATTCCACTCAATTTAATCACAAAATACCGAGTCCATACTTATTCGTCGAGTATACTCGACAAATAAGGCAGGCACTAGACAATTTTTTACTTAGCAAAACTTGACTACTAGGGATATACGACGAGTCGATGAAATATCCTTAGTCTGAGGAAAAGCATCGAGTACACTCGACGCCGCATTAAGTGCATCCAACAAACTTGACGCAAAACAGTTAACTCAACGATATTGCTTTCACTCAACGCTGCGTTGAGTACACTCAATGCTTTTGACTTAGTCTCAGAACTACTCAATGCTAAGACTTCAGTAAATGTTATAACACTCAATGCCAAGGATTCACTCAACGCCGCATTGAGTACACTCAACGCTTTTGCCTTAGCGCCAAAACTTCACTCGACGCACTCAATGCCAAACTAGCGTTACCCGACGATTAAGACTTAGACTCCAAGATCACTCAACACTTTTAGCTCCAAGTCTAATCCACTCAATGCCGAATCTTATACTCAATGAACTCGACGCCTATTACTCGACGAATACATCAACACTCAATGCCAAGTATTATACTAGACGGATTGGACTTAACTCAACGCCAAAGCATTACCCGCCGAATTTCAATGGATTCTCAACAAATTTAACTTAGGCCAAAACTGATATTTGACGATTTTGACTTTTGTCATAATCGACTAATTTTACTAGACAAATCAGCCAAATAAGACGAGATTAACTTAAGCTAATTGTCAAACCCGAGGAATCCACTCACTATCATATGGGGTGAATTAGACTAGGGCTTACTAACCTATTCACGATGGATTATACACAGACCAACTATTAAAATACGGCGAATATACACAGCACCGGAAAAAAAAAACTACCGTATGCAGCAGGTAGAAATTGGCCGAACCCTACCCTATTCCTAAATCCTAAGACAAGAAAGGAAAGTAATAGAGAATATAAGTAATAAAAGCTTGGCAAGGGGAAGAAATCACCACTCTCCTCGATCTTGCCAAAATCCAGCCGCACAACCGCTCCTCCTCACAGATCTGGCAGCAAGAACACCTAAGAAACAACTCCTAAAACTTTACAGGATGAAAATGGGAGGTCAAAACGAGTTTCCTAATACCTAGAATTTCAAGAAACGGGAAAAACTTACCACACAAATGTTGATCTTGGCAAGAGCTATCTGGATCTACTCTTTGACGATGATTTTGTGCACCGGAGCTCCTAAAATCGACAACCAAAGGCTCTGCAAGGAACACCGCTTTCTTTTTTACGCTACTCAGTATGACGATTTTGGGAAAGATGATGAATAGGGTTTTCGTCTTATCACAAGACTATTTATATAATATAAATAATATAATATAGTATTATTATAACTAAAATTTCCAAATGACCAAAACTCGCGCTAACTTGGATTTATACGAAAATCACACCGTAGCTAAATATTGAAGCTACAAATCCAACGATAAAGTCGAAATCAAAACATGACAAACCAAATACGGGTAAACACTCCCCGAAGTCTAAACACAAAATCTCTAAAAAACACTCCACCGTGTTCCAAAACGAACCTTGGCTCGTAAGGAAAAATCATAATATAGGAGAAATTAGCCAAGCTAATACTCCTAAACCAAAACCTCGGATACCAACGTGCAAAAGCCACGCTCTGACAGTGATATCCACCAGCAACGCATCAACGTAATTCCCTGACGTCAAAATACATCACTAAAGGGATTTAAATAAATCTCGGAAAATCAGGGGCATTATAGCCACCCCTCCTAAAAGAATGTTTCATCCTGAAACTTTACACACAAAAGATCCCACTATAGAGGAAAGTAACCAAGGATTATAGAATAGAAATATATACCAAAAGAACTTGGAGAACAGATGTGGATAAGCCTCCCTCATAGCTGACTCCAACTCCTAAGTATCTCTCTCCACGTCTTGGTTTTTCTACAAAACTCTAACCATGGGTATGGTTTTCCTTCGCAACACCCTATCCTGAGTATCAAGAATTCGAACAGGCATCTCGACATAAGAAAGATTAGGCTCCAACTAGGGCATAGAATCAAGAACTTGCGGGTCGCTAAGCACAAACTTCCAAAACTGGCTTACGTGAAACACATTGCGCACACAAGGAAAACTTGCGGGCAAATCCAAAAGATAAGCTGACATTCCAATACATTCAATAATCTTGAAGGGTCTCACATACCTAGGATCCAACTTATGGTTCTTACCAAACCTCTTAACACTAGATATTGGGGAAACTTTAAGAAACACCATGTCCCCAACAACAAATTACAAATAAGTCATTCGCCGTGTAAAACCCCCGTCCCAGAACACAAAACACGACACGAGGGGAGTCTTATGCCCAGAACAGCCACCTTAAAGTAGCGCTAGCACTCGGGCTAAACTATACCACAAGATGCCTATCCTGCCAACTATAACCAATATCAACAAATATCAAGCCAACAAAGAATATAAAACTGAAGTCAATACACACATAAGTAATAATAGTCCAAAAGTACAATAAATAAAAGAAGCTACAACAAGCTTCTAAAATATAAGAGTACGGGTAAAACTTTCCCAAAGGGGTTACATCATTAGTTTCTCAAACTCACATCAGTCACTAATGGTAGCGAGGGCACCGTCCCTTTAGGCCCTGTCGTCCTAGCATGGCTGTCCTGCTGTAATACTTGTTGTTGTTCAGTCTGTGGAGTTTCCTCCTAAAAAGGAAGACGTAGCAACCGTTAGTCATAAAATCTAAGTGGCCTTCACATCCGCTCCCCCTGCGACTCCTTAGCACCGGGAGGAGAAAGGAACAAGGGTACAATATATTTATATAAGAAGTAGTACAAATAGGTGGTATAATGTGAGCAATATCAAGTATATCAGCAGTATAATGAACGAGTATATATTCTACTCTAGCAGTTCTAATATCAACAGCAGAATATGAAAATGTAATGCTACCAAAGAAAGTAACTCAACTTATATGATTGCCCATACAAAAATATTTTGAGGATCAGCTCTATAGTAAAGTAACTCATCGTATAAGAGTGCTCATACATACTTATACGATGAGGATCTTGTGTATGCAATGTAATGTATGCCATGGATTCAATGCAATGACTCACCCATGATCAGGCACATGTAATTTCCATGTCGACACAGACTCGCAATTCTCACTTTACGGGCAGCTAGCTTACCTCTCAGGCGTCAACCGTAATGGCCAGACGATGACAGTAGAGCGGGCATCTCCACTAGTAGGATGACATACACACTGACAAACATAGGCCTCTGTATGCCTCAATGCTAAGAACACAACTGTGGAGCACATATGCGTACTACAGCTCAGCAGGAGTCTCGGGTAGATGTGCACTGAGAACCAAGCCCCGAACTGGCCTATGTTGTGACGTGGAAGGAGCCTCGGAAAAATCATGAGGACAAAGCCCAATCGTCCACTTAGCACGGAAGGAGCCCCAGGAATGAGCACAGAGGACCAAGCCCAACCGTCCAAAGTCTATATGTCAACTCCCATCGGTGTGATGACAGGCGAGCCCGTAGACCTGCCACACTATCATTAACTTAGGATTACGAAACCAAATGTCGAATAACACCGCATGCAATTTCACATCATCATGGCACGGAAGGAGCCTCAGGAATGAACACTGAGGACCAAGCCCAACCATCCACTTCGTACGGAAGGAGCCCCAAAAATCAGCACCGAGGACCAAGCCCAACCGTCCACTTACGTCTCTTCTCAACATTATCAACCTAGTGAAGTCAAACCCCGCACTTACACCCTTTCACAATCTAGTGCCACAGGCACTTAGAGGTTAATAATCGACATAAAGGTACCTCACATATTCATCAACCATATAACCATTTGTTCATAATAGTCGTTACCAATTATGTACAGCATCTTCAAGCCAAACTCATCGTTATTCAATGCATTACCCTTGCCAAGTACATCCTTATTAATTCACATATTTAAACCATTCCAACCATCCCAACTCATCAATATATTCATTCTCCAACCTTCACAAAATCACATGGATCAAGTACATTTTACCACATCATTTGTTCATTAAGGATCTATACAATAAAAGTCATTATCATAATTTTATCACTATTACTTATAATATGAACTCAACAAGACATCAACATTACTGTACCACAATCTCTCCACGAGCACAAGCTGATACAAAAAAAACATGAGAATTACATGTGCAGGAATAATTACTGTACAACAACATTAAACGGGGATTCCTGAGGCTACAGGAATCCGGTGAAGACATTTAACATTTCGTTGGAAATGTATTTTCAAGGGATACGACTTTAGTGTTTAGTCGAAAGCCTAGATCTGGTCGTATTATGATTGAAAACAGCCTCGAAGACTGCTGCGTGCAAAAAATAGATTTCTGCACGCATCTTAAAGCAAGATGAACGACATTGGCTCATCTTCATCATCAAACCATATGTTCAAACCATGTCCAGAAATTCCTCCACCCTTATTAACCCTCATGATACCATTTCCTCTTCATGAACCAAGTCCACCATCTACTCAAGGAGAGGGGAAAGGTTGAAGACATCAATATCCTTAGGGCACATGCCCTAAAATGGTCTTTTCCTAGGAAATCTTCATCTCGCAAGTGAAAACTCTCTTGAGTCGACATCTTTCCTAGAAATAACTACAGATCTTAAAACCAAGGCAGAGGGGAGGAAGCTCATCTCATTTCTGGCGTTCCCACCATTTCCAGCCATTGAACTTGTCATCCTTCTTTGCAGAATCATCTTCTCCTTGGTCGGTGTTAGTTCTTTATAGGAAGAAGATCGACTCCAGCACCTTCTTCCTCTCTAGCAGTTTTCTACAATAATGGCTTGGAAGGAAGAGTAGAAACCGCTAGGGTTTTATCCCCTTTTTATGTGGGAAGTGGGTAACTGCATAGACACGTGTCGACCTCTCATTGGATCGCCAATCACTCAGTAAATGAGTCCCTTCAATACGATGTGGCCAGAAAAATTTGCTAAAACCCAAAATTGAATTACACGGGTAGGGACACGCCCGTGACACTACCCTTTTCCTGCTCAGGAGAACGTGGTCGATGATCGTCGAGCTCTGCTCGATGAATCCTCGAACTTTTGTGGACATACACGGGTAGGGACACGCCCGTGTCTCTACCCGTGTCCTAATCAGGAGGAACACGGTTGACGATCGTCGAGCTCAGCTCGACGAAATATCAAACTGCTTCTTGGGCACACACGGGTAGAGACACGCCCGTGTCACTACCCGTGTCCTGCTCAGGAAACACAGTCGACGATGTTAGTTTAGCTCTGCTCGATGGACACACACACACACAAACGGGCAGGCACATGCCCGTGTA
The DNA here is from genome assembly GCA_039513925.1 of Platanthera zijinensis. Lineage (NCBI taxonomy): Eukaryota > Viridiplantae > Streptophyta > Magnoliopsida > Asparagales > Orchidaceae > Platanthera > Platanthera zijinensis. Next base: position 54,406,419 of record CM077091.1, on the reverse strand, counting down.
ACTACCCGTGTTCTGCTCGGGAAACACAACAAGGAATTCGCAACATTGCCAGAGAGCCACACGGGTATGGACACGCCCGTGTTATACACACATGGGTAGTGACATGCCCGTGTCATTACCCGTGTACTTCTTTTGAAATTTCACAAAGAAGACACAAAGACACCAAAGCACCACATGGGTATGGACATGCCCGTGTCACTACCCGTGTCCTACTCTGGACCAACTTCTCCTCCCTTACACAAGTGTAAGCCTAACTGCCAACACTCCCTAAGCCCAAGTAAGCTCCCTTGACTTAAAAGTGTGCACGAGGGGCGTAGCGCGAATTGGTACGTTACAAATCCTATAAATAAAATAAAAGATTTCGTCCCCAAAATCAAGCTAAGGCTATGGGGAGAGAAAAGCATGAAATAAAATAAATTATGCTTTTAAAATTACCTCGAGGAAACAACTCCGAGTAGTGCTTTTGCATCAAGTCCACCGGCTCCAATATCTACTCCTCCTTCCCATGGTTAGACCAAAACACCTTTACAAAAGGAACACTCTTGCGGCGCAAAGTCCTTGTCTCGTATTCTACTATCCGCACAGGCTCTAGTCGTACAGATGATGAGTATAAAAGTATACAATTTTGTATAGTATTAATTTTTAATATTTATAAATAAAACCTTAGTTTTTATATATAAAACTAATTATTTTTGTTATATTTTTTTTTTATGTTTTATATTTATTTTCTATGTTTTTCTTAAATTTTGTATTTTTTTCTTAGGTCACGCCCGTGACCTAAGGCGTGACAACCCTATTTAATTCCTTTTTATTTTCTATTTTTATTACTTAGGAAAATCGGAAAAATCTGATGGACACGTCCTCTACACGCCCATTACCCGCACTGGTGTTAGCCCGTTTCCAACAAGATGTCGCACTGTCGCCACGCCCTGTGCCGCCTGATGAACCGACTACCAGACACGCTCGTGACCCAATTCGATACGCCCGTGGCCTGATGAAGTTCTATCCATAGTTCAACCCAACTCGACATATGTCCCGACACGCCTCCTTTACACGCCCGTGCCAAAGTCACGCCCGCCCGACACTCCCATGTCCGGGGCGTGTCGTTTCAAATTTTTTTTTCTATAAATAGAGGGCCACAGCTTTGTAAAATTATTCGAACAAAAAGAAATTCCTTAAGAACTGTTAGGATTCCCCAGCTCTCTAACAAAGATTTTGTAGTAGCTTTCAAGTATTCAAAGTTCTGTAAGTTGTAATTTTTTTCAGCTTTCTTTACAACTTTGTAGGAAGTTGTAATAACTTTTGAATTTATAAAATAGAATGTTTCAATTTCATTTATGAGTACTTTACAGATTTTTTTTTTGTTTTACTTGCTTTATTTTCTCATACTATCCTGAATGAAAGGCGAAGCTCTGCTTATGTCTATGATTAAGATAGCGTTAAACTGCTATCAAAACTATTTTTCAAAACCTTATTATTTCATACTATCCTGAATGAAAGGCTAGGAGAAAGCCTATGACCTTGATTAAGATAGTGTGAAAGCTTTTCAATAGTTTAGATTTTACTATCCTATCCCGAATGAAAGGCGAAGAGAAAGCTTAAGTTTCGATTAAGATAGATAGGTAGATATTATTTTTTGTACTTTATATCACCCCCATCCTAATGGGAGGCTAAGAAACCTTAGCACTTGGTCAAGATGAGCTCTGGGCTCGAAATTATTTTCAACTATTTCAACTCTACGTTCTAGTTATTCTAACTACGGTTTACTGTTAATTGATCATATATCAGGTGAAGAGACACTACGTTTAATGTAAACCCGTTTTAAATGCAAGCCTCCCCGGTCGTACTTTCGAGTTAGTGATGCTACCAAAGGGACCCTCTCGTTAAGTTAGGTAATCAAGAAATAGAGTTGTTCATTAATAAGTGAATTAATATTCTCTCATAGTAATTCTGAAATCAAGGACTACCTTTTGAGTCCTTATCTTGATAAAACAATGTATTTATATTTTTCTGTCTTTTTTATTTTTTTTTCTGTTTTTAATATAGACTCCACTCCATTCTTTCGATAAGATAATAGTCTGTTCTAAAAAGTAGAATAATTAACATCGATCCTAGGAAAAATACGACCTTGATATTTTCTACAAAATACTATACTCCTATGCGATAGGTACTCTTGCCTTAATCCACAAGATATAAGTAAGTAAAAAAGAGGTAGACTTATATACGTAAAAGATTATATAACACCAAATATATCCTCTTTAAATCAAAATTTACTTATTAAGCTTTTTGGCGTCGTTGCCGGGGATTCGTTTATATGTGTTAATATTTGAAAATAAAAGAACGCTATTAATTTTATCTTTTCTTTTCTTGTTATTTAAAAACCTTAGTTTTTATAAAAATAAAACAAACATAAAATTCACTGAATTTAATACTTTGTTTTTATAAAACCTAACTTTTTATTAACAATTTTATTAACCACTAACGAATTCTAACAAAAACCTAACATACAATTTTAACATATTTTATATAAAACACTTCTTATTATAAAACTAGTTTATAATAAAACTGCTTTTTATTATAAAACCTATTTTATATAAACCCTTATTTTTAGTTATTTTTGTGTTTTAAGTCTTTTTGTGTGTTTGTATTTGTGTGTATTTTCATTTTTTTTAAAAAAAAACATAAGTGAAGTTTTATCTATATATAAAATGCTATCACCTAAATTCTCTCAAAAAGGACAAGGTTGGCTTAAATACCACCTTTTTGTCTAGTACCGGTGAGAACCCTTCCCAAGGAATACCTCGGGAAGTTTGAGATTTAATCCATTTTTATATATATTGGTTTTATTTTTAACATAGTTGTTTTTTTAAGTTGTAACTTATTTTTGTTTTACTTAGTTTTTATATATTTATTTAATTTTTTGTTTTTATCAAAAGACTTTTTAGTGTATGGCCTGCAGAACTCCATCTGATTTAAATCATGAATTTGATCCTGAAATCGATCGCACCTTTCGCTGGCGGCTCCGATCTCTGAATCAAGAGCTGGTATTAAATCTGGAAGAGTCTGTAAGCACCACACACGTACAAGAAATGACAGTAGAGCCACAACAAACGCCAGAGGTGGTCCCCCAAAGGACCATGTCTTATATTGCACGACCCAATTTAGATGACACCGGGTCTAGAATCGTTCGGCCGATAATTGCTAATAATAACTTTGAGATTAAATCGAGTATAATCCAAATGATCCAAAATTCCGTTCAAATCGATGGATTGCCCGACAAAGATCCAAACACGAAATTGTCCAACTTTTTAGAAATATACGACATATTTAAGATAAATGGCATCACTGATGATGTCATCCATCTTCGCTTATTTCTTTTTTTGCTACAAACAAAAGCCAAATAGTGGATAGCTTCTCTCCCCAGAGGATCTATCACCACTTGGGCTGATATGACTGATAAATTCCTCACAAAGTACTTTCCACTTGCAAAAACCGCACGTCTGTGTGCAGATATTTCTTCCTTTGTGCAAGGCGAGTCCGAGTCTCTCTATAAGACTAGGAAACGTTTTAAGGAATACCTACATCGGTGTCCACATCATGCGCTGCCAGCTTGGCTCCAGGTACATACATTCTATAATGGTCTGAACACTCTGATTTGACAAGCCATTGATGCTGCCGCTGGGGGCATGCTCAATAACAAAACCCTCGAGGCCGCTCAAACCCTGTTTGAGGAGATGTCCATGAATGCTATCAGTGGAACGTGCCGCGGTCATTCCCTAAACAAGTTGGGATCTATGAGCTCGACTCCTCTTAAAACTTTGCTCTCCAAGTAGAGCATCATACTAGGCAAGTGGCGGGGATGAGTGCTTCCTCCGCCTCTACATCTTTGAATCCTCCTAATTCAACTAATAATAATAATGAAGAAGTCGACTATATGGGGAACTCAAATAGACCTTCCTATAATCCGAATAATAATAATAATAATTCTTACAATCCAGGATATAGGAATCATCCTAATTTTTCGTGGAGCAACCCCAATAATGCTCAACGCCCTCTGATTGCAAATCCAATTGGATTTACACCGCAACCCCCATAACCAAAGACACTACCACCACAACCACACCAATTTAGGTCAACCCCGATAGAAGACATATTCACGAAATATGTCAGTATCAATGAGTCCAATATTCGGAACCTAACCAGATCAATTAAAAACTTAGAAACAAAAATTGGACAACTATCAAAAATGATATCGGAACGCCAACCTAGTAATTTGACAGGAAATACGAAACCAAATCTGCGGGAAACTGTCCATTCCAGTAACCCACAGAGTTGACAAGCCGTCAAACTACAAAGTGGCAGGGAGCTACCACCACCCGTTAGGGTAGAAAAAGAAACTACCGTTAGCCCTCCTACACCACCTCCTGTTACGTCTCTGCCTCCTAAACCCCCGCGAATTATTCCACCTCATGTTGTTTTACCTTATCCTTAAAAATTAAAAGATGAGCGAGAAGATGAACAGTATAAAATTTTTCTAAAAATGCTAAAACAAATTCAAACAAATATACCTTTCTGCGAGGCAATTGCACAGATGTCTAAATACGCAAAATATTTAAAAGCGTTACTTTCAAATAAAAAGAAACTCGAAGATATTCTGAGAGTTTTCCTTAATGCCGAATGTTCAGCCATTTTATTACATAAATTACCCACAAAATTAAACGATCCGGGACGATTTTACATCTCGTGTCTCTTTGGTAATCTATTAATAAAAGTTGTGTTAGCAGACTTAGGTTTTAGCATAAATTTAATGCCCTACTCGCTCTTTCAGAAACTAGGATTAGGTAACCCCAACCCAACTAAAATGAGCATCAAGTTAGCAGATCGTTCTCTTAAATATCCAATAGGGATAGTAGAGGATGTTCTGGTCAAAATAGACAAGTTTATCTTCCCAATAAACTTTGTTAAACTTGACATAGAGGAAGACGCCGATGTTCCCATAATTCTCGGTCGTCCTTTTCTCGCAACCTCTCACGTGATAAAAGACATAAGTAACTGTAGACTTCTCTTACGAGTAGGAGATGACGAGGTTACTATCGATATAGATCCCTCTATGAAAAACGACAATTCCTGCTATCTTGCGGAAGACTCTTTTGAGGAAAATGGTTTTCCCTATTCTGATTTACTTTGAATAACTGTAGAAGAATCGGACTTGGCACACTTACCCCTTTCACAAGAAATTCCTACCGATGACCCTTTAGAACCTTCTATATCCTTAACTTCTACAACTCTAAAACCCCCAACTTCATATGAAAAACCACCAACCCTCGAGCTGAAAACACTTCCCGCACATTTAAAATATGTTTTCCTTGAAGTCGAATCTAAACTCCTTGTTATCATTTTTGCCGAATTAAATGATAAGAAAGCGTCTGAATTAATAGAAGTGTTAAAACAACATCGCCATGCATTAGCATGGAAAATTTCTGATATACAAGGACTCAACCCTTCTTTTTGTACGCATAAAATATTTCTTAAAGATAACCCTCATAGATCTATCTAGCCCCAACGACGTTTAAATGCTAATATGAAGGATGTCATAAAAGCTGAAGTAATGAAATTATTAGATGCAGGAATTATCTATCCAATCTCAGATAGCACATGGGTTAGTCCCGTACAAGTCATCCCTAAGAAGGGAGGTATAAAGGTAGTGTAAAACGCTAATAATGAACTAATTCCAACACGTACTGTTATGGGTTGGATGATGTGCATCGATTATCGAAAATTAAATAATGCCACCCGTAAAGATCACTTTCCACTACCGTTTATAGATCAAATATTAGAGCGACTCTCGGGTCACTCATATTATTGTTTTCTCGATGGTTATTCAGGGTATTTACAAATCCTTATAGCCCCTGAAGACCAAGAGAAAACAACGTTCACTTGCCCCTTTGGTACTTTCGCCTGTAGGAGAATGCCGTTGGGACTTTGTAATGCTCCAGCTACATTTCAAAGATGTATGCTAGCTATTTTTGGCAAGTTAGTAGAGGACGTTATGGAAGTGTTTATGGATGATTTCTCCGTATTTGGAGACTCGTTCCATACATGTTTAGATAACCTCGCTCGTATTCTTCAACGCTGTGAAGACACGAATTTAGTGTTGAATTGGGAGAAAAGCCACTTTATGGTCCGCAAAGGTTTAGTTCTCGGTCATAAAATTTCTTCATAGGGAATCGAGGTCGATAAGGCCAAAATAGAAATAATTGAAAAACTTCCTCCTCCAACAAATGTAAAATCTATTTGAAGTTTCTTAGGCCATGCAGGTTTCTATAGACGGTTCATTCAAAATTTCTCTAAAATAACAATACCGTTAACTCATTTATTAGAAAAAGAAGCCCCATTTATATTCGATAGCGAATGCTTAGTAGCATTCAACATTATTAAGGACAAACTTATCAACTCTCCTATTTTAGTAGCCCTAAACTGGTCCTTTCCTTTTGAGATCATGTGTGATGTGAGTGATTATGCGGTAGGAGCTGTTTTAGGACAACGAGTAGACAAATATTTTCATCCTATCTATTATGCAAGTAAAACACTCACATCCACACAAACCAATTACATGAAAACGAAAAAGGAACTACTGGCGATTGTATTCGCATTTGATAAGTTTAGATCTTATATAACACTATCGAAAGTTATAGTTTTTACAAATCATTTGGCTTTAAAATATTTACTAACTAAGGCAGACGCAAAACCCCATTTATTACGTTGGATTCTCTTATTACAAGAATTTGATTTAGAGATCCGAGATAAGAAAGGAGCAGAGAATTTAGCAGTCGATCATCTTTCTCGACTAGAGAATGCTGCAACAGATACACTCGTGGAAGCTGACATCGATGATAAATTCCCTGAATAAAGTCTCCTCGCCCTCAAAAAGGTAACAAACTCTTCTACTCATTGGTTCGCAGACTTGGCTAACTCTTTAGTAGCCTGAATCCTTCCAAAAGCTTTTACAATTAAAGAAAAGAGGAAATTCTTTTCTGACTTAAAAAACTACTTTTGAGAAGACCCGTATTTATTCCGAGTCTATGCCGACCAAGTAATTAGAAGATGTATTTCGAACGAGGAAGGACTAAAAGTACTACGACACTGCCACGAAGGACCAACCGGCGGACATTATCAAGCCAACCGGACTGCACATAAAGCCCTTGAAGCAGGCTTCTTTTGGCCTACTTTATTCAAGGACGCTCAACAATTGGTAAGCGTTTGCAACCGCTGTCAACGGTCAGGTAACATTTCCCGTCGGGACGAAATGCCCCAAAAGTTTTACTTAGAATGTGAAATTTTTGATCTGTGGGGCAAAGATTTTGTAGACCCTTTACCTCCTTCTTTTAAAAATCATTATATCTTAGTAGGGGTCGATTATGTTTCCCGATGGGCTGAAGCGCAAGCTTTTCCCACCGCTGACACAAGAGTCGTCGTTAAATTTCTGAAATCCTTATTTTCACATTTTGGCATGCCTAGGGCTATAGTTAGCGATCGAGGTACTCATTTTTGTAATACCCAGATGGCTAAAGTGTTAGCCAAATATGGAGTTACTTATAAACTCACTTCCGCTTATCACCCCCAAACAAGCGGCCAAGTGGAGGTAGTCAATAGAGAACTAAAGCGCATATGAGAAAAGACTGTAAATACCAATCTAAAAGATTGGTCCCTCAAATTAGATGATTCACTTTGGGCCTACCGTACAACATTCAAAACTGCGATCGGTTGTACACCTTATCGTGTAGTATATGGAAAGGCATGCCACCTATCTGTAGAATTAGAACATCACGCATACTGGGCGCTAAAATTTCTTAACTTAGATACAAACTTAGCCGCCGAACAACGTAAATTTCAACTCAATAAACTTGAGGAATGGCGTGCAAACGCCTATGAAAATAATAAATTTTATAAAGAGCGATCTAAGTTTTATCATGATAGGAAAATTAAATTTCCTAAATATTCTTCACCAGGTGATCTTGTCCTACTATATAACTCACGCCTTAAATTATTTCCAGGAAAATTAAAATCCCGATGGACCGGACCCTTTACTGTTAAACAAATCTTGCCATATGGGACCGTTCTTATTTCTAACCCTTCACTAGGAACTCTCAAAGTAAATGAGAACCGTTTAAAACTATATTTTACATGGGGCCCTTTTCAAAAAGAACATGAAACCCTAACACTACTCCATAACATCGAAATATAAATTCACTTGTATATTTCCATCTTTTATGCTTTTGTATATTCTGTACATATGCTTTTTCTGTCTTTATTTGTCACTTCATACCTCTGCCTAACATAAGTTGGGGGGTGCTTTTAGCTGCATTTTTTTATCACTTTTATGTTATATTTTTCCTTTTAAATAAAAACATTGTTTATTTTATTACTCACCCAAAATAAGTCAAAACTTTCAAAACAATACTATTTATATACATTCCAAAAATCTGAGTTGATAAAAATGCAAATTATTTAATTTTCAAATTTACTACTCCTTCTCATAACTAGATAGATATAAATATCTGGAATAAACTTGTAAACCCTACCTTGTAAATTTCATTACAATCAGAGTTATTATTTTAGCAAGCCTGCTTTAATATATCAAAAATACATATATATACAATGGAAGCAAAACATATTATGTTCACCAAACAATTTTAGACTGTAATTATCCTTACTCCATTCTTATCGAAATATTGGAAATACAAACTATTATAGTTGCTCTCAAATTTTTTTATCCAACTCTTGAATATTTCTTTATTTCAACTTGGCATGCTCTCTTACGCAAGCAAGTATCTAGGAGTATGTTCTCTTAGTAAAAGAAAAGATCTTATGTCAATGGGAATAAGATTTCATTCTGTACACATAGGTATCTAATAAATATGAAATGATTATATGGAAAGAAGTATGTGCTCCTCTAAATATACATTGGATTCAAATAAAAACTCAAGTATGCATTGTATTTTTTGCCACTTTTGAATTACATTCCTTAGTAGTTATAATAACGCATAAATTAGATAAAAAGATGATAGAATACAAAAATCTATCACTTCTACAAAAACCTATTGTGTAGTTAAATTCCACCCTTCCAAAGTTGATATTCTATTTTTGTTTAAAATTTTGAGAGAGCATAAATAATAGGATGTATTTTTTCCAACATATCTCGTATAAGATATAGTAATCATAAAGCCAATCTACCCTTGCTATATCTGATTTTAATATGTGCTTACTATTTTTTTTCCAAAACTTTTTATGCCTATAAATTCTAACTTTAGTATCAATGATATATATATGATAGCATTTAACTCTTTATTCACCGGATTTTTTTACCTGTTTTATCTTGAAGAATTAAATTGATAGTAAATAGAAAATTTCATAACTTGTAAATATACTCAACTCTACATTTGCTCTGGAATAGCAAAATCTAAGTATGGGGGTATTTGATGAGTATAAAAATATATAATTTTATATAGTATTAATTTTGAAAATATATAAATAAAACCTTAGTTTTTATATATATAACTAATTATTTTTGTTATATTTTATTTTTTTATGTTTTATATTTATTTTCTAAGTTTTTCTGAAATTTTGTATTTTTTACTTAGGTCTTGCCCCTAGGTCACGCCCGTGACCTAGGGTGTGATAGCCCTATTTTATTCCTTTTATTTTCTGTTTTTGTTACTTAGGAAAATCGGAAAAATCTGATGGACACGTCCTCTACACACCCGTCACCCGCACCGGTGTTAGCCCGTTTCCAGCAAGATGTTGCTCTGTCGCTACGACCAGTGCCGCCTGATGAACCGACTGCCAGACACACCCGTGACACAATTCGACACGCCCGTGACCTGATGAGGTTTTATTCAGAGTTCAACCCAACTCGTCAATTGTCCCGACACTCCTCCTCTACACGTCTGTGCCCAAGTCACGCCCGCCCGACACGCCCATGTATGGGGCGTGTCGTTTATAATTTTATTTTCTCTATAATTAGAGGGCCAGAGCCTTGTAAAATTATTCGAACACCTGCAGATTCCTTAAGAACTATTAGGATTCCCCAGCTCTCTAGAAAAGAACTGGTAGTAGCTTTCAAGTATTCAAAGTTCTGTAAGTTGTAATTTTTTTCAGCTTTCTTTTCAGCTTTGTAGGAAGTTGTAATAACTTTTGAAATTATAAAATAGAATATTTCAATTTCAATTCTGAGTACTTTAAAGTTTTATTTTCTGTTTTACTTTACTTTATTTTCTCATACTATCCCAAATGAAAGGCGAAGCTCTGCTTATGTCCTTGATTAAGATAGCGTGAAACTGTTTTCAAAACTATTTTTCAAAACCTTATTATTTCATACTATCCCGAATGAAAGGCGAGGTGAAAGCCTATGACATGGATTAAGATAGGGAGAAAGCTTTTTCAATATTTTAGATTTGACTACCCTATCCCGAATAAAAGGCGAAGCGAAAGCTTAAGTTCTGGATTAAGATAGGTAGGTAAATAATATTTTCTGCACTTTATACCGCCCCCATCCTGATGAGAGGCTAAGAACCCTTAGCACTTGGTCAAGATGAGCTCTGGGCTGGATATTATTTTCAACTATATCAACTCTATGTTCTAGTTATTCTAACTATGGTTTACTGTTAATTGATCATATACCAGGTGAAAAGACACTACGTTTAACGTTAACCCGTTTTAAATGCAAGCCTCCCCGGTCTTACTTTCGAGTCAGTGATGCTACCAAAGGGACCCTCTCGTTAAGTTAGGTAATCAAGAAATAGAGTTGTTCTTTAATAGGTGAATGAATATTCTCCTATAGTAATTATGAAATCAAGGACTACCTTCTGAGTCCTTATCTTGATAAAACCACCTATTTATATTTTTCTGTCTTTTATATTTTTTTTTCTGTTTTTAATATAATCTCAACTCCATTCTTTCGATAAGATAATAGTCTATTCTAAAAAGTAGAATAATTAACATCGATCCTAGGAAAAATACGACCTTGATATTTTCTACAAAATACTATACTCCTATTTGATAGGTACTCTTGCCTTAATCCACATGATATAAGTAAGTAAAAAAGAGATAGACTTATATATGTAAAAGATTATATAACACCAAATCTATCCTGTTTAAATCAAAATTTACTTATCAAAAGATCTATAGGTTGCTACTGCTCCATCAATGGTGGGAATATGTTGATCGGGCCGCAACAGCACCTTCTAGAGAGACGACACATGAAATACGTCATGAAGGTTCTCTAGCTATGGCGGTAACTCAAACTAGTAGGACAAAGGGCCAATACTTTCCAATATAGTGTAAGGCCCAACGTACCTTGGGCTGAGCTTCTTCATACCTACGTACCTGTGACACTCCATGAATCGGTCGGATTTTCAGAAACGCTTTGTCACCCACCTGAAATTCTACCACCCGGTGCTTTGTATTATAATATTTAGCCTGCCGACTTTGAGCCTTAAGCATGCAGTACCATATTAGTCTAACAACCACATCATTATCATCGATGTACTCAATTCCTAAGACCTTTGGGTCTTCATCTTGTACCCATGACAAGGGGGTTCTACACCTTCTTCCATAAAGGGATTCATGCAGTGCCATCCCGATGCTGGCATGGTGACTGTTCTTATAGGAGAATTCCATGAGGGGTAAGAGCCATTCCCACGGCTCTCCTCTATCCAACACACACAGTCTCAATAGGTCCTCCAATATTCCGATGGTCCTCTCAGACTGCCCGTCCATCTGAGGATAAAATGTTGTGCTAAAGGTAAGGAGTGAACCTAAGTATGCTTGTACGACCTTCCATTCCTTAGAGGTAAACTGACCATCCCAGTCAAAAACAATTGTCCTCGGCACGCCATGATACCGTACAAATTGCTCCATAAAGAGGCGTACCAAAACATTTACATGAGCTTCTTTCTTCATTGGAATAAACCTGGCTACCTTTGTCAGGCGGTCAATAATTACCCATACCGAATCATTCCCTGAGCATGAGCAAGGTAGTCCATGGACGAAGTCCATGGAGACATCCTCAAACTTCCACTCGGGGATGGGCAATGACTGTAATAATCCACCGGGGCTCTTGCATTCCGCCTTCACCCTTTGACAGGCCTCGCAGTGCGTAACAAAATATCTGATGTCCCTCTTCATTCTCGGCCAACACATGGTCTTCAATAAGTCGGCGTACATCTTGGCAGTCCTAGGATACACATAATACTGAGTGCAATGTGCCTCTCTCAGGATATCATCCCGAATTTTACCTCCTTTGGGAATGTAAAGCCGTCCACGGAGATGAACGAGGCCGTCTTTTAGGGAATACTCGCTTGTAGTCCCATCTTCAATTGACTTGATTGCTGGGGCCATAGCCGCATCCTTTCCTTGTTCCGCTCGGATTCGGTCTCGAATATCCTAGACTATGCTCATCGCAGTTAAGTACTCTGTATACACTTCTGATTGGTCTTTATATACCAGGGTAATCTCCATCTCTTCGAGCATCCGAGCTAACTTCATACTCATCAATCGGGACTCAGGGTTTGGTTTTGGTACCTTCCTGTTCAAAGCATTAGCTACGGAATTTGCTTTTCCGGGTGGTAGTTCAAAGTAAATTCATAATCACATTAAAACTCTTACCACCGACGCTGTCTCAAGTTTAATTCCTTCTAGGTATGGATGTATTTTAGATTCTTGTGGTCCGAAAAGATTTCGCAGTGGACGCCATATAGATAGTGTCTCCAAACCTTCAAGGCCAACACCACTGCTCCCAATCCAAATCATGTACTAGATAGTTGACTTCATGCTTCTTCAACTGTCTTGAAGCATAAACAATCACATGCCCGTGTTGCATCAATACCGCTCCCATCCCTTGATACGATGCATCAGTGTAAACTTGAAATCCTTCCTTTTCGGATGGAAGGGCTAGGATGGGTATGGATTTAAGTCTGTCCTTCAGTTCCTAGAGCGGAGCTTCACACTGGGGTGTCCACTCATATGACACACCTTTCTTTGTCAGAGTTGTAAGAGGAAGGGAAATTTTTGAGAACCCTTTTACAAACTTGTGATAGTACCCGACAAGTCCAAGGAAGCTCCGCACATTGGCCACTGACTTCATGGGCGACCACTCCTTCACGACATGTACTTTGGCCAGATCCACAGCTAGTCCAGCCCCACTGATCATATGGCCCAAGAAGGCAACCTCTTGGATCCAGAATTCGCAATTGCTGAACTTGGCAAACAAGGTGTGCTCTTTTAGCTTCCTCAGTACCAAGGTCAGATGTTTGACATGCTCTTCCTCTATCTTTAAGTAGACCAAAATGTCATCGCTGAAAACGATGACGAATATATTTAGATAAGGCTCGAATACTTTGTTCATCAAACTCAGGAAAGTTGAAGGCTCATTTGTGAGCCCAAACGACATCACGGTGAACTCGTACAAACCGTACCTTAAGTTAAAAAGCCATTTTCTAAATGTCCTCCTCTTGTATCCTTAACTAATAATACCTCGAGCGCAAATACAACTTGGAAAACCAATGCGCTCCTACCAATTGTTCGAATAACTCGTCGATCTGGGGTAGCAGATAGGTGTTCCGTACCGTCAGTCGGTTGAGCTCCGGATAGTCTATGCATAATCGTAAGGTTCCATCCTTCTTCTTAACGAACAGAACATAGGCTCCCAAAGGTGATAAGCTGGGGCGAACAAACCCTGATTCCACCAGTTCTTGCAACTGAACTCTAAACTCTGCGAATTCCTTCGAGGCCATTCGAAAATGGGTCCTGGAGACGGGCTTGGCACCCGGTACTAACTTAATTTGAAAATGCACCTCTCTATGTGGGGGTAATCCTGGAAATTTCTCAAGAAATACCTCGAGGAAAACCCGTACCACTCACACATCCTTCATATCTATTGTCCTCCATTTCAATTCGAAACATATCATGAAAACTTCATCCCCTCTCATGTGAGCTTTCAAGGCTTGAATCGAAGACAATAACAAACGAGGTGCGAATTTTATACCTTGGAAAATGACATAAGTATCCCCATATCTCAAATAAATTTGCTTCTCCGCACAGTCAATTCTTGTGTAGTGCCAATCCAGCCATGCCATGCCCAGAATGAGATCGAATTCTAGATTCTCAACACTGTGGCAGAGGTATCAAAGGTCTTCCCCCAATGAGTATCTCCAATTCGTACTTGGCGGTTGCGGTCATCTCAGAGCCATCTAGAAGGCGTACTCTTCAAGCAATACCAATGAAGTATTGCACTCCTTTTAGGTCTTTAATGAAGTCCGCAGATACAAATGAGTGCAGGGCACCAGTATCGAATAACGTATAGGTCAGTTTCCTGCCGACCACCATGGTGCCTAAGTACCAATAACAATACTCAAAGCTAGATATCTAGTACATCTTAAGCAACTTAAGGTTAATAATGAAGATGTGATAACTAACTGTAACATACCTGCAATCACCTCCTGAGGGTTCCGCTCCTGTTTTATGTTCAGCGAGAACACCTAATTTCGAGTAGGTCCGGGGTTTCCTCCTCATGGCCCTCGTCCTCGACCATGCATATGTCCCCGCCCTCGTAGAGTTGCCGGAGGGAGAGCGAGAGGAGCATTACCAAATAGCTGCGGGCAGTAACGTCGGATGTGGCCCGGTTGGTTACATGTGAAGCACACTCGCTCATTCCTCCACTCGGGTTGCTGAAACTGTGGAAGCTGTGGAGGTGGAGGCAATGCTGGAGACTGTGGAACCGGGTGCTCCATTCTAAAATTCTAGTGGAAACGCCTGCAACCTCTCTGATGTCCTCTTCCACCTCTGTAGTCGTGTCTCCTTCTATTGCTTGGGCAAGCTTCCATCAGACCCTTATCAGGTCTCTTACAACTTCCCAAGTGGTCTGCTTCTAGCCTCTTTACCATGTCAATTATGTCCGCCAAGCTGGAGTCCGGTATAAACAAAAGGGCCTGCCTTAGGGGGTCCTGCAGCCCTTTGTAGAAGCGCTTAGCGTATCCTCTTTCATCCAAGTCATATGAGTCAGCAAATCTCGTGAGATGTTGGAACTCTCATTGATACTCTGTAACCGACTTCGATCCTTGCTTCAGCTGTAAAAATCTCTCTTCGAGTTCATCTCGAGAAGACAAGGGAATGAAGTGCTCTAAAAAGGCTACTAAGAACTTGATCAAGCTAATATCCGTATAAACTCACCCTTGAAAGGTGGAGCCCATGAGGGACTTCCACCACATCTTCGCATGCAGTTCCAAGAGTGTCACTACCAGGGTCACAACCATATTGTTCGGACTTCTAATTCCCGCCAGCAGTTCTTGCACTATGTCGGTCCATTCTAACGTATGCACTGCCGACTCAGTCCCAAGGAGGCAGGAGGAGAGAGGGCTCGGAAAGTCCTCACCTAATTGGAGCCCAGAGCTTATTATTGTACGGGGGCTTGTTGGGATCTAAAGGCATCCAGGATAGCTGTGAGCATCTCCCCTAGCTCTGATTGCTAAAACTGTGTGGGTACGGACGGGGCGGGGGTTCCCCCCACTGGATCAACGTGCACTGGGATCTATACATAGAGTACAAACCTAAGGTCAGGTTGGCGAATCTTAAGGTCAAAGTTGGACATACTTAGTTTGAATTAAATATTGGAACACCACTGCTTCTGCTAAGTAAGTTTGTCCCCAAACTGACTAATCGAACGGGGGTGGCACCATTGTTGAATGACTTCCATAGTTCAGGATCGTAGCAAGCTGATACCATTTGTAAAACCCCCCTCCCGGAACACAAAACACGGCACGAGGAGAGTCTTATGCCCAGAACAGCCGCCTTGCAGTAGTGCTAGCTCTCGGGCTAACCTTTACCACAAGACGCCTATCCTGCCGGCTATAACCAATATCAACCATTGCCAAGCCAACCAAGAATATAAAACAGAAGTCAATCCACACATAAGTAATAATAGTCCAAAAGTACAACAAATAAAAGAATCCACAACAAGCTTTTAAAATATCAGAGTACGGGTAAAACTTGCCAAAAGGGGCTACATCATGAGTTTCTAAAACTCACATCATTCACTGACGGTAGCGAGGGCACCGTCCCTTCAGGCCCTGTAATCTTGGCCTGGATGTCCTACTACAAAACTTGCTGTTGTTCTATCAGCGGGGTTACCTCCTAAAAAGGAAGACGTAGCAACCGTTAGTCATAAAGACTAAGTGGCATTCACATCCACTTCCAGGGCGATTCCTCGGCACCAGGCGGAGAAAGGAATAAGGGTACAATATATTTACATAAGCAGTAGTACAAACAGGTGGTATAAAGTGAGAAAAATCAAGTATATAAGCAGTATAATGAACGAGTAAGCATTCTACTCTAGTAGTTCTATTATCAATAGTAGAATATGAAAATGTAAAGCTACAATAGAAAGTAACTCAACTTATAAGAATGCCCATACAGACATATATGTTGAGGATCGGCTCGGCAGTAAAGTAACTCATCGTATTAAAGTGCCCATACAAACTTATACGATGAGAATCTTGTGTATGCAATGTAATGTATGCCATGAATGCAATGCAATGACTCACCCA
Organism: Platanthera zijinensis; assembly: GCA_039513925.1. NCBI lineage: Eukaryota > Viridiplantae > Streptophyta > Magnoliopsida > Asparagales > Orchidaceae > Platanthera > Platanthera zijinensis. The sequence goes on along the minus strand of CM077091.1, from coordinate 54,389,818 downwards.
TGATCACACACATGCAATTGCCATGTCGACACAGAGTTGCATTTCCCACTTTTCGAGCAGGTATCTAACCTCACATGCACCATCCGTCATAGCCAGATGGTGATAGTAGAGCGGGAATCTCAACTAATAGGATGGCATCCACACTACCAAATCTAGGCCTCCGTACGCCGCAATTCTAAGAACACAATAGCGGAGCTCATATGGGTACTACGGCTCAGCGGGAGTCTCGGCTAGATGTGCACCGAGAACCATGCCCCGAACTGGCCTATGTTGTGACCCAGAAGGAGCCTCATAAAAAGCACGAGGACCAAGCCCAACCATCCATTTGATATAGAAGGAGCCCCGAGAATGAGCACCGAGGACCAAGCCCAACTGTCCAAAGTCTATCTGTCAACTCCCATCTGTGTGATGACTGGCGAGCCCGTAGACCTGCCACAATATCCTTAACTCAGGATTATGACACCGCGTGTCGACTCAAACTGCATGCAATTTCACATCATCGTGGCACAAAAGGAGCCTCAGGAATGAACACTGAGGACCAAGCCCAACCGTCCACTTCGTATGGAAGGAGCCTCGGAAATGAGCACCGATAACCAAGCCCAACCGTGCACTTACTTCTCTTCTCAACATTACAAACCTAGTGCGGTCAAACCCCGCACTTACACCCTTTCACAATCTAGTGCCACAGGCACTTAGAGGTTCATCGTCGACATAAAGGTACCTCACATATTCATCAACCATACATCCATTTGTTCATAATATTCGTTACCAATTATGTACAGTCTGTTCAAGTCAAACTCATCTTTATTCAACGCATTACCCTTGCCAAGTACATCCTTATTAATTCACATATTTAAAACATTCCAACCATCCTAACTCGTCAATCCATTCGTTCTCCAACCTTCACAAAATCACATTGATCAAGTACATTTTACCACATCATTTGTTCATTAAGGATCTATCCAACAAAAGTAATTATCATAATTTTATCACGATTACTTATAATTTGAACTCAATGAGACATCAATGTTACTGTACCACAATCTCTCCACGAACCCAAGCCGATACAAAACAAACACGAGAATTATATGTGCAGGAATAATTACTTACAACAACTTCAAATAGGGATTCCCGAGGCTACAGGAATCAAGTGAAGACGTTTAACAATTCGTTGGAAAGGTATTTCCAAGGTCTATGACTTTTGTGTTTAGTCGAAAGCCTAGATCTGGCTGAATCATGCCTGAAAATAGCCTCGAAGACTGCTGCATGCAGAAAATTGATTTATACACGCATCTTAAAGCAAGATGAACGACATCGACTCATCTTCATCATCAAACCATATGTTCAAACCATGTCCAAAAATTCCTCCACCCTTATTCACCATCATAAGACCATTTTATCTTCATGAACCAAGTCCACCATCTACTTAAGGAGAGGGGAAAGGTTGAAGACATCAATATCCTTAGGTCACAAGCCATAGAATGGTCTTTTCCTAGGAAATCTTCATCTCGCAAGTCAAACTCTCTTGAGTCAACATCTCTCCTAGAAATAACTACAGATCTAGCACCAAGGGAAAGGGGAGGAAGCTCACCTCGTTTACGGAATTTCCACCATTTCCAGCCATAGATCTTGTCATCCTTTTTGGCGACATCTTCTCCTCGATCGGTGTTAGTTCTTTACAGGAAGAAGATCGGCACCAACACCTTCTTACTCTCCAGCAGTTTTCTACCGCAATTGCTTGGAAGGATGAGTATAAACAACTAGGGTTTTCTCCCCTTTTTATGTGGGAAGTGGGTAACTGCATAGCCACGCGTCGACCTCTCATTGGACTGCCAATCTCTCAGTAAATGTGTCCCTTCAAAATGATGTGGCCGAAAAATTTTGCCAAAACCCAAAATTGAACGACACGGGTAGGGACACGCCCGTGTAACTGCCCGTGTCCTGATCGGGAGAACATGGTCAACGATCATCGAGCTCCTCTTGACGAATCTTCGAACTACTGTGGACATACAAGGGTAGGGACACGCACGTCTCTCTACCCATTTCCTACTCGGGAGGAATACAGTCGATGATAGTCGAGGTCCGCTTGACGAAACGTTGAACTGCTGCTTGGGTACACACAGGTAGGGACACGCCCATATCACTACCGTGTTCTTCTCGGGAAATACAGTCGACGATGTTAGTCGAGCTATGCTCGATGGAAATACACACACACACACACGGGTAGGCACATGCCCGTGTCACTACCCGTGTCCTGCTCGGGAAACACAATAAGGAATCCATAATGTAGCTTGAGAGCCACACGTCTATGGATAAGCCTATGTCATACAAATACAGGTAGTGGCACGCCAGTGTCACTACCCGTGTCCTTCTTTGGAAATTTCACAAAGAAGATGCAAAGTGTAACATCCCTTAGACAACTAGACCCCAAGGAGTGGTTTTGTCATGACTAGGTCATGACAAAACACTAGAAAGCCCAAACAGACCAAGTGAACAAGGCTCAAGGTGAAAATCACCTCGGTCTACAAGTAGTATAACCCCAAGAACAATCCTAGGCATGACTTTAGGGTTTTAACTTGGTTCCATGATCCCATAATGGTACCTCTAATCCCTAAGGGAGGCCAATATGTCGCTACGGACCCATTGGGGTCAACCAAAAAGAGGCCAAGATGAAACAAGTATGGGAAGCGTCGAGTGAGTCGACAAGACTCTACGAGTAGATCAGGTATCTACTTAGACATGTTTTTGGGCTCGGGCGTTGAGTGCATCAATGCCATAGGCTGAATGGAGTTGAGTGCGTTGAGTACACTCAATTCCTTATTACTTGGGCTGGATGGCATTGAGTGCGTCGAGTGCACTCAACGCCATAGGCAAAATGGCGTTGAGTGCGTTGAGTGCACTCAATGCCATCTTGCTTGGGCTGAATGGCGTTGAGTATATCGAGTGCACTCAACGCCATAAGCCGAATTGCATTGAGTGCGCTGACTGCACTAAATGCCATCTTACTTGGGCTGAATGGCATTGAGTGTGTCGAGTGCACTCAACGCCATAGGCTGAATGGCGTTGAGTGCGTTGACTGCACTCAACGCCATCTTGCACGGGCTGAATGGCGTTGAGTGCGTTGAGTGCACTCAACGCTATCCTACTTGGAATATTTGCTAGGATTATGGCATTAAGTGAGCTGAGCTCACTCAACGCCATAGACTGAATGGCGTTGAGTGAACTGATCTCACTCAACGCAATAGACTGAATGGCGTCGAGTGAGCTTACTCAACGCCATTGTACTTAGAAAATTCCTAGCAAATTTTGGCCTTTTTGTTGGTTCGGCTGAACCAGATCTCTTCAGAAATTATGCTAGGATGAGTTTATTTGCCATTTCCTTTATTAAGACTAATTTTAAACAATAACATACGGTCAAATGATAGAACACTATGTGGCAGAAGCTTTAAACAAGAAATTCGCGTTAATGGAGAAAGAGAAAGAGGGTGTGTAACTGCCATACATGGCCTGGAAGGCCACGAGCCCACTCTTAATGCTGAAAACACCTCCCCCAGTACGTTAGGAGAAGGCCAAGGTCTTTCCCGACCATAACCGCAACCATGGGAGGAGATTTGCTGTTACAGCAAAGCTCTTCAAGGAGCATTAATGGCCATCGCCAGCTAACCCCTCCCCTCCCCCATTTTTATCCTTTTAAAAGACTTACTGGACTTAGAAGAGCTTTTCCACACACAAACCTGAAGGAGCCGGGAGCCAAGGAAGTAAGTTGAGCCATTATAGAAACCGAGCACCGCCACCACAACCAATGGCTTCCCGGCAATCGACACGTCTCCAGGCCGCAAGCAAGTTCCTCCCCTTCCTCTTTCCTTATGGGTAGATCTTAGGAGTCTTTTAGGTTGAGAATCGGGCTCAGTTGAGTTTGATCAGGAGAATCTTTTCCATGAATTTTCCATGAAAATGGTGTTTAGGTTAGCCAGAAACCGCCCCTCCGGCGGTAGTGCCGCCTCCCGGCGATATCCCCCACCTCAACGGAGGTGGTGGCGGTGGTGGCTGGTAAGGGAGGGGGATTGTTGGCAAGGAAATTGGTTTGGAAATGGTTCCAGGTCGGGCAAATCGTGACCTTAGGCTCAAGGAGGAAGACGATCCACCAGCCTTTAGATCTTGCATCAAGATCTGTGCTGGTCATTTAAACCTTTTCTTTTAAATGAATTTTCTATACTATGATAACAGTCACATTAGAAAATTAATGAAAAATACTTAGAGGCTCTATATAAGGAATTGGGCAACAGATAATTTGAATCCCTATGGTCTACTTTATTTTAAAATTGGTTAGGGTCAATTTGGCCAACTGGTTTGACAAGGGCACCCATTTTGGTGGGGTCTTTACCTAGAGATAGGCAAAGATTAAAATGAGTGCTTCCACACCATCCCTTGTCGAAATAACCTGAAATTTAAATAGTGAATCCTCCTAACCTATATCTAGGTCCTGTCCAAAAATGGGAATTTTTGGAGACACCTTTCCTATAGTTTTTGTAATTATTTAATAATCTTAGGGTAAATAAATTAGGTGTTCTAATGACCTCCAAACCCTCCCAAATTTTGTTGAGTGGTCCCTGGGTTAAACAGGAGGCTCTGTATAACTTTTCATCTCATTTGGAGATGATTTGGTTTTAAATTTTGCAAGCTTTAGCCTTGCCATAATAAGGGTGTTTAGGTCAAAAGTGCACTTGGTGATTCAGATGGTCAACTTACCTCAATAGAGCCTGAAATTTTGAGCACTTACTTGGCATAACTTTTAACACCCTTCCATAGAAGATGGGGTTGATTGGGCTAGATTTACCCTAGGATCTAAGACCAAACCCTAAGGATGATTTTGGGTTTCTTGAGTAGGGCATGTGGTCAAATGACCTTGAATTGATTTGAAATTTGGTGGAGAGGACTCTAGGGTAGTTAGAGTCCTTTGGTAGAAATCTTAATGGATTTAGAAGATGTTAACCCCCTCAAAACCCTAATCCTAGTCTAGGGCACAACACTTGTATGTGTAGGATAAGCCACCAAAACTTAATGAAAAGTCATGAAACTAAGGTAGCATGGACTCGGGGATAGTTAGAACCTCTGATGAATTTATTGGTAATTTAGGAGCAAAACTATTAGCAATTCCTTTGTTGTACATGAAATTGCCCTTAATGGTTTTCTATTTATTCTGATCACACTATTCAATAGGAATCTATGAAATTTGGGCAGAAGATATTTTAGGTCAATTTACTTATACTTAAATTTTATTATAAATTTCAGTGGTATAATTTCAGTACTTCCTTGACAAGCTTGAAAAAGTGCAATTATGATCAATAAATTATTCAGAGCTAATTACATGTTGGAAAATTATGAAACATGATTTGTAGTGGTATTAGAGTAATATCTGTGAGAAGTAGCGAACAAAATACTAAAGTAGCGAACAAACGACTAGAAAACAAGCCGGAACTTTGAATAATTGAAATTTTATTATCCAAAAAGATATCATTTACAAAGGTATGACCTCCCTTTTATAGAATGGAGGAGAGAGGATAGAATACAAACTAACAATGTGGGACTAAAGCTATACATCAGATCCGGGCGGCTAGAACAACAGACCGGAACAGGCCGCGCAGTTAGACAATGTTCTAACCGCTCAGCAATACCAGAAGCAAGAGAGAGATGCGGTAGGAGACCGCTAGACCGCCCGGTTTCCAAGCCGCCGGCGATAAACCGTCAGGCCGCCGGACACCACACAGCAACAGTCTGGATATCAACCTGCCGGACACAAACCGCCAGACCGCCCGGTCTACAACCCACCAGGCTCAAACCGCCAGACTGCCCGGTCTCATGCTTCGACACTCCCCCTCAAGCTGGAGCATAGATATCAATCATGCCCAGGTTGTCACAGATATGGAAGAAGGAAGAAGAAACCGGCTTGGTGAAGATATCTGCCAACTCTTTGTCGGAGGTAATGCACGGAGTGCAAATCTGTCTCTTCAAGACCTCTTCTCGGATGAAATGGCAGTCGACCTCTATATGTTTCGTTCTCTCATGGAAGACCGGATTTTTTGATATGTATATAGCGGCCTTGTTGTCACAGAACATAGGCAGAGGATAGTCGTAGACCTCTCCTAGGTCAAGCATGAGAGCCCGCAACAATTTTAACTCACACGTGGTTGACGCCATACTCCGGTATTTGGCTCCTGCACTGGACCTTGAGATAACTGACTGCTTCTTGCTCTTCCAGCTCACAAGATTACCTCCAACAAATGTGCAAAAACCCGTTGTAGATTTACGGTCACCTTTATCATCCGCATAGCTTGAGTCTGAGTAGGCTTCAACTCTCAGATGACCATGCTTCTGAAAGAGTAGCCCTTTTCCTGGTGCTGCTTTGACATACTCTAGTATCTTCAAGGCAGACTGAAGATGACATTCCCTGGGAGCTTGCATGAACTGACTGACCTTGCCTACAGCATAGGCGATGTCGGGTCTGGTCACCGTGAGATAAATGAGTTTGCCCACCAAACGTCTATACCTCGTGGCATCGGATATAAGAGGTGAGTCATCTGTCCATTTGTCCTCTCTAGTGGCCATGGGATACCGGGCCGATTTGGCACCGGTCAATCCTGCCTCTTGTAGAAGATCAAGAGCATACTTCCGTTGGGAGAGAACCAACGAGTCGGGCTTCCGAGAGATTTCTATCCCCAAAAAATATTTCGGGGAGCCCATATCCTTCGTGACTAGGTGTTGACGGAGGTGTTTCTTTGTCAAGTCCACCCCAGCCTGGTCATCGCCGGTAAGAAGAATATCATCCACATACACTGCCAAAACTACAAGGCCCGATACGATTTTATGAATAAACAATGAGTGATCGGCTGAACTTCTAGTAAAGCAAATGGCAGCCATAATGCCACTAAACTTGTCGAACCATGCCTGAGGGCTCTGTTTTAGGCCGTAGATGACCTTCTTCAACTAGCATACTCGTGTCTCCCCCTGAGCAACATAACCAGGAGGTTGCTCCATATAGACGTCCTCCTGAAGATCTCCATACAGAAAAGCATTCTTAACATCAAGCTGGGAAATAGCCCACTCCCTGTTGACAGCCACAGAAAGAAGAACCCAGATGGTGCTGAGGCGAGCAACCAGGGAGAAAGTATCAAAATAGTCAACTCCATAAGTCTGAGTAAAGCCTTTGGCCACCAGTCGGGCTTTGTAACGATCCACAGTGCCGTCTGTGCCAAACTTCACAACGAACACCCAGTGGCAGCCAACCACATCAATACCTACCGGTGGAGGAACAAGGGTCCAGGTACCCCTTTCAGTAAGAGTGGTGATTTCCTCATCCATGGCAGATTTCCAATGAGGAATAACAAGAGCCTCCTAGTAAGTGCGGGGAGTGGTAGTAGCCGAGATAGCCAAAGCAAAGCACCTGCGAGAGGGAGTAAGCCGATCATAGGAAACAACAGCCGCAAGCGGGTGTTGGGTACACCCCCGCACCCCTTTGCGAAGGGCAATGGGAAGATCCAGGTCGTCTTGTGCCTCAGGGACCGGAACGTCCGTGGCGGAGAAAGCTGGCCCGGGACTAGAGAGAGACGGCTGCGGAGAAGAAGGAGGGGAGATAATAGGGAGAGGAGGAGATGGAGGAGGAGATGATGTAGGAGGGGACACGTCGATATGCGTGGAAGGATCACAGAGAGATGGTGGAGAGTCAGAGACAGCAGGAGGAAGCGGGGATGGAGAAGAAAAGTAGGATGCATTTTCGAAGAAGGTGAAGTCCGCGGAAACAAACTGTTTGCGCAGAACGGGGTCAAAGCAACAATAGCCTTTTTGAGTGGTCGAGTATCCCAAAAGACACATTTTGTGGAACGGGGAGAAAGCTTGTCACGGGTAGCAGATGGAGCATGCAAAAAAGCCGTACACCCAAAGATACGGAGAGGAAGAGGAAAGGGTTCCTTGCCCGTGTAGAGAATGGAGAAGGGGGTCTTGCCGTGAAGAGCCGAAGAGGGAATGCGATTAATGAGATAGCAGGCAAGAAGAACAGCATAGCCCCAGTAGGAGCGAGGTACCTGCATCTGCGTCATTAGAGTGCGAGCGATATCGAGGAGATGACGGTTTTTACGCTCCGCCACCCCATTTTGCTGGGAGGTGTAAACACAGCTGGTCTGATGAATAAGACCATGTTGCATACAAAAAGATAAAAACTCATGACTGAGGTATTCTTTAGCATTATCAGAGCGCAGTACTTTAATAGAAATATCAAACTGAGTTTTAATCATATTATAAAAAGATTGCCAAACAGATAAGAGTTCAGAGCGATCTTTTAAAAGATACACCCAGGTACATCTAGAGAAATCATCAATAAAAGTTACAAAATAAGAACTACCCCGACCAACGGTGAGAGTAGGAGCAGGACCCCAGACATCGGAATGACTAAGATCAAAAGGGCGGGAGGAACCACGGCCTTGCTTTGGCGGGAAGGAGGAGCGGTGATGTTTGCCAAGCTGACACGCATCACAGTTGAGCGGAGGACTGGTCTGAGGTAAGTGGGGAAGAAGCTGACGAAGAATCCGAGGAGGAGGATGTCCAAGGAGAAGATGCCATTGAAGCAGATCAGTAGACGAGGAAGAGAAGGCGGACAGAGCGGAAACATTGTCGAGGAAGTAGAGACCGCCGCTCTCAGTCCCAGTAGCAATCGTCCGTTGGGTCCTCGGGTCCTGAAAACAACAAGAAGTAGGAGTAAATAAGACAGAACACTGAAGTTGCTTGCATAAGTAGTAACTGAGAGCAAATTGCAAGGGAACTTCGGGACATAGAGAGTGTCCGCTAAGCAAAGCGACGAGGTGACTTGAACCATGCCCGTTCCGTGAACTAGGGAAGGCAAACCATCCGCAACAAGAACCGGGGGTAACCGATCATGCGTCTCTAGGAGAGAGAAGCAGTGAGGGTTTCCGGTCATGTGATTTGTAATACTAGAGTCAATCAGCCATTTACCTTGGGTAACAATGTGTGCACTACATGAGGTTGTGGCCACAGAAGCAGATGGCCGAGAGGAGGCAGAGGTTAAGGAAGAAGTATCACCGGAGGGACGAAGATTAGGATGTTTCTGCCAGCAGCAGTCAACAGAGTGGCCGGTATGACCACAGTGAGAGCAGAGGAATCTTGACGGACCACGCGTGCCAGAGTGGCTGCGACCACTATTGCCACCCCGCTGAACTTGGTGAGCATAGGTGTCCTGTGGAGGAGGGGAGGACAATAGAGGACGGTGGAGTAATGAAGTAACAGCGGCGATGCGAGCCGCGGTGGAATCCAAGGTGGGAGACTCGGCTTCGCCCAAGATCTGCTGGCGGATCATATCAAAAGACTCAGGGAGCCGTAGAAGATAACAAACAACCAGGAGTTCCTGGAAGTGTTTGTGCTGCTCGGCCAAGTCCGCGGAGAAAGGGCGATTCTGGAGGATTTCAGCACCAAGAGCCTAAACTTGCTGATAAGCCGCAGTAGGAGACATGGAAGGGTGAGCGAAGATATCCGCGTAGAGAGTATAAATACGGGATGTCTGTGCCCCCTTCGAGTAGAGAGCAACAACGTGAAGCCACGCGGTCTTGACCGTCTCATCATGGCGTATGACAGGAAGACATTCATCGGAGAGGCTGTTAGCCAGCCACGTTCGGACAAGCGCATCACTGGCATCCCAGTCATCAAATTCAGCAGAGTCTAGAGGAGGAGGGTCATCGGTGAGGTGATGACGTTTGCGCTGAGAGCGAAGAAGAAAGGTGAAAGAAACGCTCCAATCCGGATAGTTGGAGCCAACAAGTTTAGAAACCGTGCCAAGGTTGCTGGAGGGAGTAGGAAGCGGCGTCAGGGTGTCGATGGGAGTGGTGGTAGTGGAGGTTTCAGAAAGGGCCATAGGGAAATCTGTGAGATGCCGCGCGGTTAGAATACAAGCTGCGCGGATAGGAAGAAGAAGAGCTGCGGCGGTCACGATGAAATACACCAGCGGCCAGAGAAACCACGACCAAGCCGCAGATCCAAGCAGGGAAAGAATTCGAGCGGCTAGAAGATAGACCGTGCGAACAGAAGGGATGAACAAGGCAAAAAAGGCAGCAGGTCGCGGCGAGCAAAGATACAGGTTGCTGCGACTGAAAGGCAGGAAAAGACTGTCGCGCGGACATGGCACAAGCAGGCGGAAGAGACAACCCGTGAGAACAGGTCGCGAGAGGAAGGGGAAAGCCGCGAGGACAGGGCGCAAGCAAGCGGAAGAGAAACCGCGAGAATAGGTCGCGAGAGAAAAAGAGGTAAGCCGCGCGGATAGGGCGCACAGAATCAGGAGGAGAAGATCGAGTCCTCTGATACCATGTGAGAAGTAGCGAACAAAAGACTAAAGTAGCGAACAAACGACTAGAAAATAAGCCGGAACTTTGAATAATTGAAATTTTATTATCCAAAAAGATATCATTTACAAAGGTATGGCCTCCCTTTTATAGAATGGAGGAGAGAGGATAGAATACAAACTAACAATATGGGACTAAAGCTATACATCAGATCCGGGCGGCTAGAACAACAGACCGGAACAGGCCGCGCGGTTAGACAATGTTCTAACCGCTCAGCAATACCAGAAGCAAGAGAGAGATGCGGTAGGAGACCGCTAGACCGCCCGATTTCCAAGCCGCCGGAGATAAACCGTCATAGCGTCGGACACCACACAGCAACAGTCTGGATATCAACCCGCCGGACACAAACCGCCAGACCGCCCGGTCTACAACCCGCCAGGCTCAAACCGCCAGACCGCCCGGTCTCATACTTCGGCAATATCTTTCTGAAGAAATTAATTCATAATTTTTAGATGCTTGTTTGCAGTACTTGCTTTACAAATCTAAGAATTTGAGAACTTTATCAATAAATTATTTAGAACTCATTATAAGTTGGAAAATTGTGAAACTAGGTCAATAGTATGGTTAGCTCAGTTCTTACATAGGGAAATTAATTCATAATTTATGGTTGAAAATTTTCTGTACTTACTTCATTAACGCATCAAAATGGGACATGTTTAAAATAAACTTTAGAGTTCTTATTTACTGGAAAGAAATTGATAGACCTTGGATTTACAGTAATAACGATGCCTAGTATTTATCATGATTTTGTGAAGCATTTTGTTTGACTGATTTGGGTACATCCTGTTCAAACTTGGGTCTTGGATTACTTAGGAAAAATTAGTTAAATAACTAATTAGGTTAGGAAAATTATGAAATTCTTAATTTAGGCTAATTATGGCATGGTAGACCCCCAATAGTTATTATAGGGATATTGTGTAACGCCTCGAAACTTAAAAGTGAAACGGGCTGTGTTCGAACAAAGTTCGGGTCTTGGTAGGGTGAACACGGTCTGTGACACGGGCGTGTCACATGGTCGTGTCATGCTCGGGTAGTCGAGTTGAGGTCGACGAGCGTTGAGTGCTCGAACATGGCCTGTGACACGGGCGTGTCACAGGGCTTGTTAGGCACATGGCATGTGACACGGGCATGTCACATGGACATATACTCCTCTGGAAGTTTGTTCCTGTGTCTACTAAGGGACACGACCCGGAACATGGGCGTGTACTGTATGAAATGGGCATGTCAGATTCGACACAGGCGTGTGGCGACCTGTGTCTACCAAGGGATGTGGCGGTTGGCGTGGCGGTTATTCGTGAATAGAGGATTAATTCCTCATTTCCTCTTAAGTTTTCTCTTTCTAAGGAGTTTGAGAGAGGAGAGAGCAAGGAAGAAGGAACGGGAGGAATCCAGCCACCGGCGGAGCGTCGGAGCACCAAATTGAGAACCGAGACAAGATCCGCGGAGAGAATTTCCTTGCAAAGCCTTTCATCCGGCTAGTTTTTCATGGCGCCAAAGCATACTTCAAGGGTAACGATTCTCAACTTGAGCGTGTGAAGCTCTTCTTCCTTTGCATAGGAAAACCCTCTCGCACGAGTGTGCGGTGAGTTTGTGGTGTTCCTTGGGATAGATATGTGAAGTCCCCCTTATTTAGAGTCCGGAATCGATGTACGGGCATAGACATTGCGTGTGAAGCCTACCCAGACGTGTTTGTCTTGATCGGTGATGTTGCATTGCATGAATAGCCGGAGAAGACTCCGTGCGTTGTTTTCGAGTTTCTACGTTGTAGATTGCAGCAGGGATCCTTGGGGATTAACTCCATGGCGCACCCAGAAAATTGGGCGGAATCGTAGTTCTTCTTACTTGGCGGCCGAGGAGCCAGCCTTTAACATAACTGGGTTATGTGATGTTTTGAAATGAATTAGGATCCGTGTGAAGCTTGGCCCACGCTTACGTCTTAAAGTGACTAGACGGTGTGAGCAACGAGCGGGTGGAAATGGTCCTGGGCTTTGCGGTTCCGTGCTAGAGGCCCTAAAGTTGAACTGGCTGTTGGTATAGTCGAAAGTCTTGGACTACGGTCAAAAAGACTCAAAAATTCTCACAATGTTTGCCATCTCAAGGATGGAAGTGATGCCATGGAATTGACCAGATTCACTGAGAATGTGCCCTGAGTGCACGGGGAGTTTGGCCGAGCGATCCTACACCTGTGGCAAAATATACTTATGCACTTAAATGTTTAGTTGGGCTAATGAAATGCAGGGAAGGAGCAACGCTGTCCCAAGTAAGGTGTGGGGTCATTATAATTTGGTTAGCTTTAGCTGACCGTTGCTTTGTTTGCCACCGTGCGGTGGAATGTTGCTTGCAGGTGCTGCGGAACCAAGCGCCAAGTAGCGGTCTGAAGCCCAAGTTGCTGAGCTGGCCCTCGAAGGCCAAACCGAACTATTGTTTTACTTTTTTCATATGTAGCCGGCCTGTGAGCCGATGTATGTAAAACATTATATTGTCAAGTGAACATTTGTAAGGCCTTAAGACCAAGTACTCTTTTGTATATTTGTTGTATTTCATTCCTGTGGTGTATAGTGGACATTTATGTCGTTGTTGTGCAAATTATGGGTTCTCTTAAACTATTTAAAAGCTTCCGCTAGAATGCTCTGTGTTTGGGCGAGTAGTTGAGTATTTTTGATATTCTTATGTAACCCTTCCAACTGTCTGTGGTATATGGTGTCGGGTTCCAGTTGGACCTTCTGTTATATGCCATACGATGGATGGGGGTGTTCAATTTGGTATTAGATTAGGGTGTCAGTCATCTGTATTTGAATTTGTGGGCGAATTCTTTTAAGGGGTGGTGAGCACATGTATGTGCGTCATCGTTATAAAATAAAAGAACCCATGAATGTCCACGTAGGAATGAAAAAATACACTTGTTTTGAGGAACCTGAGTATTTCAGTGATTGCTTTTAGCAATTTGTGTGTCGCCTAATCAAGGGTTTATGCTATTTTAGGCTCCTAGGAGCGATGCTGGGCAATCGGAATGTCCGCAATCGGCGAAAAGTAGTGCACCGAGTGACGTGCCTACAACACCTCCTTCAGTAGAAACCATCAGATTAGTGGCTGAAGAAGTCTTTGCTATGATCAATACCCAACAAGTGCAGCCCACACCACCTACTAATGAGCAAGAACTGATTAGAGTGGTAGAGCCGGGAGTGGTAGAGCATGGGGCAGTTGATCCGGTAATTCCAAGGAGAGCCACGGAGAAACAACTCAAGCATGTGATGAGCTTTAATCCTCCGGTATTCGACGGGATGGGAAGGCCAACTCAAGCTGAGGATTGGCTCTCTATGATTAAGAGGGTCATGACCGCCACAGAAACTGCAGTGGCAGAAGACCACAATAGCGACCTTCTTATTGGCTGGTGAGGCAAGGATGTTGTGGGACAAATTGGAGGTTCATCTCTTAGTGGGAAGGCAACTTGCTGATGTACCGATGGAGAAATTCTCAAGGTTGTTCTTGGCCAAATACCTACCTTCTGCCCAGAAGCTTGAGATGGATAATAAGTACCTTGGTTTGACTCAGCGAGAGAGTAGCGTGGATGAGTATCTCCATGAGTTTACTTGGTTGGGTCGTATTGCTGGTGTTATGTTTACTGAAGAGGAGCGGAAGACCAACCGATTTTATGAGGGCCTATGGGGCGACCTACAGCTACTCCTCGCTGGGCCTAAGGCGCAAGGATTCGTTGCCTTGGTAAATGCGGCTCGGTCACTGGAAAGGGTCGCGAAGAAAGTTCAAGGGAAGAAGGACCCATGGGAAAAGTGGTAAGAGTTCAATGTACCAAATTCAAATTCTGGTTTCCGCAGATGGAACAAGAAGCAGAAGACTTTAAGTTCAGCCCCTTTGTTTGGTATGATGGTGGCAAACACAAGTCGAGTTCCAGGAGCGTGCAACAACTATGGAAAGGTGGGGCATTTTGCACGTGAGTGTTGGAGCGGACGTGCAAAGTTCGAGAAGAGGACTGGTGCAACTTATGAGGAAAAAGGGAAGGCGGCAGAGTCGATCGCATCCCACCATGCTCCAGCCTAGCCTAGAGTATACAACCTTGGTCTGCAAGAGGCCATTAAGCAAGCTGACGTGGTGATAGGTATAAGTTAAATCATTACTGTTTAGTTTTGTAGTAGTTACCTTTTTACATGTTAGCTTATAAATTTTAATGCTAGGCTTTGTGTTAGTTTTCGATAGTCCGGTGAGAACCCTATTTGATACGGGAGCTTCACATTCCTTCTTGTCCGAAAGATTCGTATCATGCATCAGAGTTCATTCCTCGATGGAAAATGATAAGTTGGATGTGTTGTTGCCCAATGGGTGCTCAATGCGCGCGGATAGAGTCTGTGTGGTAAAGATTCAGACCGGGGATCAGGAGTTTGTTTTGCAAGCATCGGTGCAGCCGTTAGTGGAGTTCGAAGTAATCTTTGGAATGGACTGGCTCTCGGAGTAGCGAGCATGCATCGATTGCAACCAAAAGGAGGTGAAGTTGGGACTAAATACTGATCAAGAGACTACGTTTGCGGGCATGAAAGGGTCGAGCAAGATTATAATGTCGGCTCTTCAGGTGATTAAGGCAGTTCGGTCTGGGGCTGAGTTGTTTTTCATTTCAGTACAGGCTTCAATGCCTAATACTGGTCTGGACAGTATTATAGTGGTGTCCGAGTATCCTGATGTATTCCCAGACGATCTCCCAGGAGCCCCTCCTCAACGGGAGATTGATTTTACAATTGAGCTGGTGCTGGGTGCCAAACTGGTGTCATGCTCTCCGTATCGGATAACGCCTAAGGAGATAGCGGAGTTGAATGTACAACTGCATGATTTGTTAGAGCAAGGGTATGTGCGTCCAAGCTCGTTGCCTTGGAGCGCACCGGTCCTATTTGTTAAGAAGAAAGATGGGAGCTTGCGACTCTATATTGACTATCGGGAGTTGAACAAGCTTACGGAAGAGAATAAGTATCTGATCCCAAGGATTGACGATCTATTTTATCAGTTGGTTGGGTCAACGGTATATTCGAAGCTAGATCTGAAATCCGGATTCTACCAGCTAAGGATAAGGGAAAGTGACATCACAAATAAAGCGTTCAACGCGCAGTTTGGGCATTACGAGTTTACGGTCATGCCGTTTGGGCTGACAAATGCGCCATCCGTGTTTATGGATCTAATGAATAGGATGTTCAGAGAGTACCTGGACCATTTCGTGATAGTATTTAACGACGACATCTTGCTATACTCACGGTGTGAGGATGATCACTACAAGCATTTGCATATAGTATTGGAGACGTTTAGGAAGAATCAATTGTATGGTAAGTTCTCCAAGTTTGAGTGGTGGTTATCCTCAATCGCGTTCCTTGGTCATATTGTTAGTGCTGAAGGCATAACAGTTGATCCGACGAAGATAGCGGTGATTCAGGAGTGGCTAGTGTTGACTACGGTGGCGGAACTCCGGAGTTTTCTAGGGCTTGCAGGCTATTATAGGTGCTTCGCAGAGAACTTCTCATGGATAGCGCTACCGCTCACGACGCTGATAAGGAAGGATCAAAAGTTTGTGTGGACGCTAGAGTGTGCACAGGCTTTTGAAGAAATGAAGAGGCGGTTGGTCATGGCGCCTATTTTGCGTTCTCCGAGTGGGTCCGAAGGGTTTGAAATTTATAGTGATGCTTTGGGAAGTCGTTTGGGCTGTGTTCTACTGCAGCATGGGAGTGTGATAGCCTATTGATCACGACAGTTGAAGGTTCATGAGAGAAATTATCCGGCCCATGACTTGGAGTTAGCGGTCGTGATATTTGACCTAAAACTATGGAGGCACTATCTGTACGGTTTGAAGGTCAATATCTACACTGATCATAAGAGTCTGAAGTATTTGCTAGATCAAAAGGACCTGAACATGAGGCATCGGAGGTGGATGGAGTTCCTAGGGGACTACACTTTCGAAATTCATTATGTGCCCGGGAAAGGAAATGCAGTGGCGGATGCGTTGAGTCGTAGGGCACCTGCGCAAGCCAACTGGTTGGCGGGGCATGATGAGAGTTTGGTCCGTGATTTGGAGGCATTGGGGATCTCCTGCATTGACAAGCAGGCTAGTGCCGAGGCAATATTTTGTTGGACGGAGGTGCAGTATGACCTAGCTGATAGGATTTGGCATGCTTTGATTCAGGATAGATATATGAAGCAGATCTTGGATGAATCGTTGGATGGGTCAAATTCCCAATTTGTAGTTGAAGATGGACTGCTAAGGAAGGATGGTCGCTTATGCATCCCTGGTGCGGATAATCTTTGGGAGGAGTTGATGTACGAGGATCATCATACCAATACTCAATCCACCCGGGGAGCACAAAGATGTATAGGGACATGAAGAAGTTGTTTTGGTAGCCAGGGCTGAAGAAGGATATAGCACTTTATGTGGCGAAGTGCCACACTTGTGCCTTGGTGAAGGCGGAATGCCAGAAGCCCGGAGGTTTCTTGAAGTCCTTGCCTATCCCGGAATGGAAGTTCGATGACATTTCCATGGATTTTGTGCATGGTTTTCCAAGGTAGCAAAGGGGAAACGACGCCATCTAGGTGGTCATAGATAGATTGACAAAGGCGTCGCACTTCATACCGAATAGGAAGGAAGATCCGGTTGAAAATTTGGCCAAGTTGTATGTGGATAATATTGTACGGTTGCATGGTGTGCCACACATTATTATTAGTGACCGAGATGGACGATTCACGTCAAATGACTGGAGGCTGGTGCATAAGTTGTTGGGAACTAAGCTGAGTTTTAGCACAACCTTTAATTCACAGACGGATAGTCAGACTGAAAGGGTCAACAGGACGATGGAGGACATGCTTCGCATGTGCATCTTGGATTTCGGAAAATAGTGGGAAGATCACCTGTACATGGTAGAGTTTGCATAAAATAACAGTTTTCAAGCGAGTATCGGAATGGCGCCTTTCGAGGCCCTGTATGGGAGAAAGTGTCGCACGCCATTGTCTTGGTTGGAGACAGGCGAGTCAAAGTTATACAAATGTCAGGAAGTGGAAGACGTCACTTCAATTGTACGTACCATTCAGGAACGGTTAAAGACCGCTCAAGACAGGAAGGCCAAATACTATAATGCCAAGCATAGGAATGTGGAGTTAAGTGTTGGCGATAGGGTGTACTTGAAAATCAAGCCATTTAAGGGTGTCTCGCGGATTCGACGCTTAAAGAAGCTGAGTCCGAGATACCTTAGACCATTTGAGATACTGGAGCGGATTGGCGAAGCAGCGTATCAATTGAAATTGTCGGTGGAGTCGGGTGGGCTACACGATGTATTCCACGTTTCGGTATTGCGAAAGGTGGTACAAGAGCCGTCTCAGGTTGTTGCGGTCGATCAAGTGCCGATTGATAATGGGTTGATGACCAAGGTCAAGCCAGTTCGCATTGAAGACTTTGAAGTCAAATGACTCCACAATAAGGAAATCTGAATGGTTTAAGTCCGTTGGGATCACTGCGGACGAGAGGAGCTTTCTTAGGATCGAGAGAAGACTATGTTGGAAGCATACCCCGAATTATTCCACGCAGGTAATCTTTAAGTTGTTTTGTGTACCTTTGCATAATTCCGTGGACAAAATTCTTTAAGGGGGGAGATTTGTAATGCCCCGAAACTTAAAAGTGAAACGGGCGGTGTTCAAACCAAGTTCGGGTCTTGGTAGGGTGAACACGACCTGTGACACGGGCGTGTAACATGGTTGTGTCGTGCTCGGGTATTCGAGTCGAGGTCGATGAGTGTTGAGTGCTCGAATACGGCCTGTGATATGGGCGTGTCAGGCACAGGACATGTGACACGGGCATATCACATGGCCGTGTACTCCTCTGGAAGTTTGGTCCTATGTCGACTGAGGGACACGGCCCGGAACACGGGTGTGTACTATATGATATGAGCGTGTTAGATTCGACACGGTAGTGTAGTGACCCATATCCATGAAGGGACGTGGTGGTTGGCGTGGCGTATATTCGTGACATGCCACTGGTCACGGGCGTGTCGATTACCCGACAAGGGCGTGTCAAGTTGGGACACAGACATGTACTAACCCATGTGCTTTTCTGTACTCGACAATCGTGTCTGGATCGAGGCACACGGCCAGGGACACGGCCGTGTGCAAAGACGTGTTCGGCCCAGGATTAAGAGATTTTAGTCGGATATGAGTTGTTCGTTTTCTTTAAGCAAGATCTGACGGCCCAGATGAGTTCCTGCTTTCTTAAGTTCGGGAATAGAGGATTAATTCTTCATTTGTTGGGTCCGGCGTTCCTTCATTTGACCCGTGGCACTTTTCTACTTATATAAAAAATTAAGTAGCGCCCTCTCCAATAGTCCGGGCTATTGGTGCAGTTGGGTATGCCCTTGATCCTTTAATTGGTATCAGAGGAGGTCACGGGTTCAAGACCGGGGGGGGCGCTATTAAATCCTGATTTTTCCCTTCTACCTGTGTGGGTCCGGTGGGTCAGGCAACCGTGGACATGTGGTAACCCCACCTCTGAGCCATGTGGGCTATGTGGTAACCCCACCTCTGAGCTGACGGGATATGCTGGATGCCTGGGGTGGGATTGTTGGGTCCGGCGTTCCTTCACTTGACCCGTGGCGCTTTGCTACTTATATAAAAAATTAAGTAGTGCCCTCTCCAACAGTCCTGGCTTTTGGTGCAATTGGGTATGCGCTTGATCCTTCATCATTTCCTCTTAAGTTTCTCTTTTTAAGGAGTTAGAGAGAGGATAGAGCAAGGAAGAAGGAAGGGGAGGAATCCGGCCACCTGCTGAGCGTCGGAGCACCAAATTGAGAACCGAGACACGATCCGCGGAGAGAATTCCCTTGCGAAGCCTTTCATCCAGCTAGTTTTTCATGGCTCCAAAGCAGACTTCAAGGGTAACAATTCTCAACTTGAGCATGAGAATCTCTTCTTCCTTTGCATAAGAAAACACTCTCCCGCGAGTGTGCGGTGAGCTTGCAGTGTTCCTTGGGGTAGATATGTGAAGTCCCCCTTGTTTAGAGTCCGGAATCGAAGTCCGGGCATAGGCATTGTGTGTGAAGCCTACCCGGACGTGTTTGTCTAGATCGGTGATGTTACATTGCATGAATAGCCAGAGAAGACTCCGTGCGTTGTTTTTGGGTTTCTATGCGGTAGATTTCAGCAGGGATCCTTGGGGATTAACTCCAAGGAGCACCCGGAAAACTGGGCGGAATTGTTGTTCTGCTAACTTGGCGGCCGGGGAGCCAGCCTTGAACATAACTGGGTTATGTTATGTTTTGAAATGAATTAGGATCCGGGTGAAGCTTCGCCCGCGCATACGTCTTAAAATCACTAGGCAGTGTGAGCAACGTGCTGGTGGAAATGGACCTGGGCTTTGTGGTTCGGTGCTAGAGGCCCTAAAGTGGAACTGGCCGTTGGCATAGTTGAGAGTCTTGGACTGCAGTCGGAAAGACTCAAAAATGCTCACAATGTTTGTCATCCTTAGGATGGTAGTGAAGCCACGAAATTGACCGGATTCACAGAGAATGTGCCTTAAGTGCACGGGGTGTTTGGCCGAGCGAACCTACACCTGTGGAGAAATATACTTATGCACTTTAATGTTTAGCTGGGCTAATGAAATGCAGGGAAGGAGCACCATCGTCCCGAGTAAGGGGCGGGGTCGTAATAATTTTGTCAGTTTTAGCTGACCATTGCTTTGTTTTCCACCATGCGGTGGAATGTTGCTTGCAGGTGCTGCGGAACCAAGCGCAAAGTAGCGAGCTGAAGCCCAAGTTGCTGAGCTGGCCCTCGAAGGCCAAAGCGAACTATTGTTTTACTTTTGTCATGTGTGGCCGGCCTGTGAGCCGATATATGTAAAACATTATATTGTCAAGTGAACATTTTAAGGCCTTAAAGCCAAGTACTCTTTTGTGTATTTGTTGTATTTCATTCTTGTGGTGTATAGTGTACATTCATGCCGTTGTTGTGCAAATTCGTGGTTCTATTAAAATGTTTATACATTCCGCTAGAATGCTCTGTGTTAGGGCGAGTAGTTGAGTATTTTTGATATTCTTATGTAACCCTTCCGATTGTCCGTTGTATATGGCGTCGGGTTCCAGCTGGACCTTCTGTTATATGCCATACGACGGATGGGGGTGTTACATATTGGATGATAATTTAGAGTACCTCCTATCATGCACATCATGTAGGGTAGGATGGTATATTTTTAGCAAAATTACTGAAAGCCTTATAGTATAGAATTCGGGCTTATGGGATGGAGTTAGTTGATTGATGTTGGATAAACAAGTTGGAGTTCACCTTTGGAGGAAAGGAGGGGTAGAGTGTTGGATTGGCTAGTGTTAGGTGGTGTCCGGGATCGACGAAAGATTATCCTTCCCGTGAAGAGGAAGAGTCAAATCACTCTAGGTTATATTCAGAATAATATTAAAAAGGGATCGGGTATCAAGTATTAACCAATAACAATAAGTGCCTTGCGAAAAGGAGCTTTGGGCTTCAGCCCATCGTAGTTCCTAGTTCCCTTTGAGAACCCTTCACGTGGTATGCTGGGTGAAGTCCTGGGCTAATCTAAACTATAGGTAAAACTGAATTGCAAGAGTAACTAGCATAATTAGGGGTTCACTTTCACTCACCTTGATGTCTCGGGATGTTAGGATGGATCACCCGTGCTGTTGGCCCAGGGGGGATTTTGGTGATAGACGGGATAGTCCGAGGATCTTAGGCTCGGTTGGTGATTGAGATGGACGAGATAGTCCGAGGAACTTGGGCTCGGTGGTTTGATTCATAACTATTGCATGTGAATAAAAGTATAAGGTGGTGGGTCTTCAGTATTGGAGGGTCGATGCACCGACGATACATTGACTCGGAAAGTGTGGTTTAGCACTTGGCCAAATAAAGTCTGGTGCGCTAGCCGGAGAGAGTACGTAGGAGTCCGCTTTGTGCACCAACATTGAGGCATACGATAGGTATGACCGGTAGTGCAATTACTGGTTTAGAGGTGGGAGAGGCCCAACCCACCGCTTCCGTTTGCCACTATGGAGGTATTCTGGGAGGTTCGGCTCCAGAAAGGGGGAACTAAAGGTCTGTGTACACAGAGTCGAATGGGTGTGTTGCACTTGCGTGTTCACATTATGGCATAATTGCATATCGTAGCATAGCCATTGCATATAACCATGACACCTATTGTATAAAGTTGTATGGGATGCTTTATACAATAGGCTCTGTAAGACGACCCCTTGGTTTATATGTTCTCGCGAGCATGGTTATAATTTAAGGTTTTTATTCAGTAGGTTTTTATTCAGTAGGTTTTTATTATGGCTGCTAGAAAACCGACACCCTAATGTATAAATTGGTATTAGACTTTTTATACGCAAGGTGCCTTGCAAAAGATCCCTTGACTTATGTGCTTTCATATAAGTTAAGGTTACATATTTCTTAGTTTACCTTTTATATATTTCTTGCCTTTCTTTACCTGTTTATATAGAATTGCTAGTCTAGTTACGGCGTCATCTGCTTTTGTTATTCTCCACTATCATGTCCTCTCCTTTCCTTCTCCCCGTTTGGTGCCTAGGAGCCATGGGGGAAGGGGCGGGGGATGATACGGCTTAGTCTTTTGGACTAACGGTTTTCGAACCACATCATTTTTGGGGACCGTGGAGCCCAACATGGAGGAGCAGGCTCGGAGGTCAAAATGCTTGGAGATGGGGCAGTCTTGCACCGGAGTTCAGACAGTTGGAACTGTGAGTCCCAACTACTAGTAGTTTATTAGTTTTTCTTCCGCTTGAGAGACTCTTGTAGTGACGATTTGATGTATTGGGCATGAGCCCTATTTTCAGTACTTTATTATTCTGTGGACTCTCCTTCGTGGAGATATTTACTATGATATGTAATTCCTGTGGACTTGCTCTCTTCTATATTTGGCTACAGTTGTGATCAAATCGGCCGACAGGATCGGCATTTTGTAGTGGCGACCTTCCCGGGTGTTCAGGTGTCACAGCAAAGTGGCGATTCTGGGCCTAAGACCTGGTTTGAAAAGGGAAAAAAGGGGTCTTACAAAACGCCGATCCTTTTTTTCTTTTCAAACCCCCTTTTTTTTCTGGGCCCACCACACTTGTAAGACCCCCCTTTTTTTCTTTTCAAACCCCGGGGTCTTAAGCCTTCACACCCGGGAAGGTCGCCACTAAAAACCGCCAATCCTATCGGCCGATTTGATCACAATAGTAGCAAAATATAGAAGAGAGCAAATCCACAGGAATCATATATCATAGTAAATATCTCCATGAAGGGAGAGTCCACAGAATAATAAAGTACTGAAAACAGGGCTCATGCCCAATACATCAAATCCTCACTACAAGATTCCTTCAAGCAGAAGTAAAACTAATAAACTACTAGCGGTTGGGACTCACAGTCCCAACTGTCTGAACTCCGGTACTAGACTTCCCCATCTACAAGCGTGTCGACCTCCGGGGCTGCTCCTCCATGTTAGGCTCCACGGTCCCCTAAAATAATGTTGTTCGAAAACGTTAGTCTAAAAGAATAAGCCCTATTATCCCCCGCCACTTCCCCCATGACTTATAGGCACCGAGAGGGGAGGAAGAAAGGAGAGGACATGATAGTGGAGAATAGCAAAAGCAGATGACGACAGAACAAGACTAGCAATTCTATATAAACAGGTAAAGAAAGGCAGGAAATATATAAAAGGTAAACTAAGAAATATGTAACCTTAACTTATATGAAAGCACATAAGTCAAGGGATCTTTTGCAAGGCTCCTAGCGTATAAAAAGTCCCAAACCAATTTATACGTTAGGGTGTCTGTTTTCTAGCAGGCATAATATATAAATCTACTGAATAAAAACTTAAACTTATAAGCATGCTCGTGCGAACCTATAAACCAAGGGGTCGTCTTGCAGAGCCTATTATATAAAGCGTCCCATACCACTTTATACAATAGGTGTCATGGTTATATGCAATGGTTATGCTATGACATGAAATTATGCCATAATGTGAACATGCAAGTGCAACACACCTACTCGACTCTGTGTACACAGACCTTTAGTTCCCCCTTTCTAGAGCCGAACCTCCCAGGATACCTCCATAGTGGAAAACAGAAGCGGTGGGTTTGGCCCGTCCCACCTCTAAACCACTAATTGCACTACCGGTCAGACCTATCGTACGCCTCAATGCTGGTGCACAAAGCGGACTCATGCGTACTCTTGCTGGCTGGCGCACTGGACTTTATTTGGCCAAGTGCTAAACCATACTTGCCAAGTCAATGTATTGGCGTCAGTGCATCGACCCTCCAATACTGAAGACCCACCACCTTATACTTTTATGCACATGCAATAGTTATGAATCCAACCACCGAGCCCAAGCTCCTCATACTATCCCGTCCATCTCAATCACCAACCGAGCCTAAGCTCCCCGGACTATCCCATCTGTCACAAAAATCCCCCGCGGGCCAACAGCCCGGGTGATCCATCCTAACATCCCGAGACATCGAGATGAGTGAAAGTGAACCCCTAATTATGCTAGTAACTCTTGCAATTCAGTTTTACCTACAATTTAGATTAGCCCAGGACTTCCCCCGATATACCCCGTGAAGGGCTCTCAAAGGGCACTACGAACTACGATGGGCTGAAGCCCAAAGCTACCTTTCGTAAGGCACTTATTGTTATTGGTTAATACCCGATACCAGATCCCTTTTTTAATATTATTCTGAATCTAACCTAGAGTGATTTGACTCTTCCTCTTCACGGGAAAGACGATCTTTCGTCGATCCTGGACACCACCTAACACTAGCCAATCCAACACTCTACCCCTCCTTTCCTCCAAAGGTGAACTCCAACTTGTTTATCCAACATCAACCAACTAACTCCATCCCATAAGCCCGAATTCTATACTAGCAGGCTTTCAGTAATTTTGCTAAAGACAAACCATCCTACGCTACATGATGTACATGATAGGAGGTACTCCAAATTATCATCCAATATCCCTATAATAATTATTGGGGGTCTACCATGCCATGATTAGCCTAAATCAAGAATTTCATAATTTTCCTAACCTAATTAGTAATTTAACTAATTTTTTCTAAGTAATCCAAGACCCAAGTTTGAACAGGATGTACCCTATTCAGTCATACAAAATGCTTCACAAAATCATGATAAATACTAGACATCATTATTACTATAAATCCAAGGTCTATCAATTTCTTTCAAGTAAATAAGAACTCTAAAGTTTATTTTAAAACATGTCCCATTTTGATGTGTTAATGAAGTAAGTACAGAAAATCTTCAACCATAAATTGTGAATTAATTTCCCTATGTAAGAACTGAGCTAACCATACTGTTGACCTAGTTTCAAAATTTTCCAACTTATAATGAGCTCTAAATAATTTTTTGATCAAATTCTCAAATTCATGGATTTGTAAATAAAGTACTGCAAACAAGCATCTAAAAATTATGAATTAATTTCTTCTAGAAGATATTAATCTAATACCACTACAAATCAAGTTTAATAATTTTCCAATAAGTAATGAGCTCTGAATAATTTATTGATCATAATTGCACTTTTTCAAGTTAGTGAAGAAAGTACTGAAATTATACCACTTAAATTTATAATAAAATTCAAGTATAAGTAAATTGACCTAAAATATCCTCTGCCAAAATTTCATTGATTCCTATTGAACAGTGTGATCAGAATAAATAGAAAACCATTAAGGGCAATTTCATGTACAATAAAGGAAGTGCTAAAAGTTTTGCGCCTAAATTACCAATAAATTCATCAGATGTTCTAACTATCTCCGAGTCCATGCTACCCAAGTTTCATGACTTTTCATTAAGTTTTGGTGGCTTATCCTACCCATACAAGGTTTGTTCCCTAGACTAGAGTTAGGGTTTTGAGGGGGTTAACATCTTCTAAATCCATTAAGATTTCTACCAGAGGACTCTAACTACCCTAGAGTCCTCTCCACCAAATTTCAAATCAATTCAAGGTCATTTGACCACATGCCCTACTCAATACACCCAAAATCCTCCTTAGGGTTTGGTATTGGATCCTAGGGAAAATCTAGCCCAATCCACCCCATCTTCCATGGAAGGGTTTTAAAAGTTATGCCATGTTAGTGGTCAAAATCTCAGGCTCTGTTGAGGTAAGTTGACCATTCGAATCACAAAGTGCACTTTTGACCTAAACACCCTTATTATGGCAAGGCTAAGGCTTGCAAAATTTCAAACCAAATCATCTCCAAATGAGATGAAAAGTTATACAGAACCTCCTGATGAACACAAGGACCACTCAACAAAATTTTGGAGAGTTTGGAGGTCATTAGACTACCTAATTTATTTACCCAAAGATTATTAAATAATTACAAAAACTATAGGAACAGTGTCTCCAAAAATTCCAATTTTTGGACAAGACATAGATATAAGTTAGGGGGATTCCCTGTCCAAATTTCAGGTTATTTGGACAAGGGATGGAGTGGGGGCACTCATTTTAATCTCTGCCTAGCTCTAGGTATAGACCCCACCAAAAACGGTGCCCTGGTCAAACCAGTTGGCCAAATTGACCCAAACCAATTTTAAAATAAAGTAGACCCATAGGGTAACAAATTATCTATTGCCCAATTCCTCATATAGAGCCTCTATGTATTTTTCATTAATTTTCTAATGTGACTGTTATCATAGTACAGAAAATTCATTTAAAAGAAAAGGTTTAAATGACCAGCAAAGATCTTGATGCAAGATCCGAAGGCTGCTGGATCATCTTCTTCCTTGAGCCTAAGTTCACGATTTTCTCGACCTAGAACCATTTCCAGACCTATTTCCTGGCCAACCATCCCCCTCACCGGCCGGCCACCACCGCCACCAACTCCGTTGAGGTGGGGGCTATCGCCGGGCGGCGGCACGGCCGCCGGAGGGGCGGTTTCTGGCTAACCTGAACACCATTTTCACGGAAAATTCATGGAAAAGCTTCTCCTGATCGGACTAAACTTAGCCCGATTCTCAACCTAAAAGACTCCTAAGATCTACCCATAAGGAAAGAGGAAGGGGAGGACCTTGCTTGCGGCCTGGAGACGTGTCGATCGCCGGGAAGCCATTGGTGGTTGTGGCGGCGCTCCATTTCTGTAACGACTAAGCTTGCTTCCTCAGCTCCCGGCTCCTTCCGATTTGTGTGTGGAAAAGCTCTTCTAAGTCCAGTAAGTCTTTTAAAAAGATAAAAATGGGGGAGGGGAGGGGTTAGCTGGCGATGGCCATTAATGCTCCTTGAAGAGCTTTGCTGTAATAGTAAATCTCCTCCCCTTGTTGCGGTTATGGCCGGGAAAGACCCTTGCCTTCTCCTAACTGACCGAGGGAGGTGTTTTCAGCATTAAGAGTGGGCCCTTGGCCTTCCAGACAATGCATGTAAGTTACGCACCCTCTTTCTCCATTAATGCAGAATTCAAGTTTAAAGCTTCTGCCACGTGGCATTCTATCATTTGACCATTTTTTATTGTTTAAAATGAGTCTTAATAAAGGAAACGGCCAATTAACTCATTTTTACGCAATTTCCGAAGAGGTTCGGTTCAGCCGAACTAGCAAACAGGCCGAAATTCACCAGGAATTCTCTAAGTACAATGGCATTGAGTGAGCAGCTCACTCGACGCCATTCAGTCTATGGCGTTGAGTGAGCTTAGCTCACTCAACGCCATAATCCCAGCAAATATTCCAAGTAGGATGGTGTTGAGTGCACTCAATGCACTCAACGCCATTCAACCCGAGCAAGATGGTGTTGAGTGTAGTCAACACACTCAATGCCATTCAGCCTATGGTGTTGAGTGCACTTGACACACTCAATTCCATTCAGCCCAAGTAAGATGGCGTTGAGTGCAGTCAGCGCACTCAACGCCATTCAGCTTATGGCTTTGAGTGCACTCAACGTACTCATCACCATTCAGCCCAAGCAATATGGCGTTGAGTGCAGTCAACGTACTCAACGTCATTCAGCCTATGGCGTTGAGTGAACTCGACGCACTCAATACCATCCAGCCAAAATAAGATCGTGTTGAGTGCACTCAACGCACTCAACACAATTCAGCCTATGACGTTGAGTGCACTCCATGCCCTTAACACCCGAGCCCAAAAAACTGTCTATGTTGATACCTGATCTACTCGTCGAGTCTTGTCGACTCACTCGATGCTTCCCGGACTTGAGTCATCTTGGCCTCTTTTTGGTTGACCCCAATGGGTCCGTATCGACATATTGGCCTCCCTTAGGGATTAGAGGTGCCATGATGGGATCATAGAACCAAGTTAAAACCCTAAAGTCATTCCTAGGATTGTTCTTGGGGTTCTACTGCTTGCAGACCGACGTGATTTTCACCTTGAGCCTTGTTCACTTGGTCTCTTTGGGATTTCTAGGGTTTTGTCATGACCTAGTAATGACAAAACCACTCCTAGGGGTCTAGTTGTCTGAGGGATGTTACAAATCCCAATATATAAACAAAAAATTTCGTCCCCGAAATTCTAGTTAGGACTATGGGGTTTCAAGTATGAAGGTAAATTATAACATCCCGAGAGGTTGTGAGTAATACCTGACCGAAAAGCTCCGGGTACTTTTGTCGCATCAAGTCCTGGGGCTCCAATATGTGCTCCTCTCGCCCACGATTCCTCCACAGGACCTTGACCAATGGAACCTTCTTGCGGCACAAGCCTTGTATCCCCTTGTCGTCAATCCGAACCGGTTCCAGATGAACTGACCGATACGATGCTACCGGCCCATCCGTTACTGTAATTTGGTGCTACGGGCGTAGTAGAGCCCTCCTAAGAGAGGATACGTGGAAGATGTTATGCAGACCTGCCAGCTCCGATGGCAACTCCAGCCTGTATGCTAAAGGACTGATCTGCTCCAGGATTCCGTAAGTCCCCATATACCTTGGCCTGAGCTTCTTCTTCCGACCACGCACCCATGAGACTCCATGGATTGGTCGGATCTTCAAGAATACTCGGTCCCCCACCTAAAACTCCACCTGATTATGTCGAGTGTCATAATATTTAGCCTGTCTACTTTGTGCCTCTAATATCCTTTCCCGTATCAGCCTCACCTGAGCCTTGGTGTCCTCAACAAATTTCGAGCACAAAACCTTCGGATCCTCATCCTGTACCCATGACAGCGGAGTCCTGCACCTTCATCCGTATAGGGCCTCATAAGGTGCTATCTTTATGCTGGACTGGTAGCTGTTATTATTTTAGAACTCGATCAGTGGTAACAGCTTCTCCCAAGGCTCCTCAACAAATTTCGGCAACCTAATAATGAAGTCCATAGAAATACTTTCCCACTTCCAACTTGGAATCTCCAAAGGAATCAACTTGCCACCAGGCCTTCAATGTTTGGCCTTAACTCGCTTACAAGTGAAGCACTCAGACACGAACTTGGCTATATAATTCTTCATTCTATACCACCAGATGATCTGCTTTAGATCTCTATACATCTTCGTATAACCTGGGTGGTAGGCAATACTAGATTCATGTGCCTCACTAAATAGCTTAACACGAATATCCTCACAAGCGAGGATACAATATCTACCGCCATACCTCAATATACCCTCATCATTGATTGAAAAGTCTAGTAACTCCCCTTTCTCAGTTCTATTACGAAGGTGCTATAAATCAGGATCATCCTTCATGATACAACCTTGTGAGGGTAATCTAATAGGGCTCTAACACTTCCAAACTACTTGGCGAGTCGCTACTCCCAATTGATATATCTATTAACAAAAATTCCTCCACCAGGTATTCCATAGAAAGTCAAAAGATCCTCGCGGTCTTCCTACACAAGGCATCGACTACCACAATAGCTTTGCACGAATGATATAACATCCCAACATCATAATCCGTAACATATTCTAACCACCTCCACTGGCGCAAATTCAACTCCTTTTGAGTGAAGACATACATAAAACTCTTATGATCCGTGTAAATCTTGCACAACACACCATAGAATAAGTGTCTCCATAGCTTCAAGGCATAAATCACTGCTGCAAATTCCAAATTATGCGTAGGGTAGTTCCATTCGTGAATCTTTAATTGCCTCAACCCATACACAATTACCTTGCTTTCTTGCATTAACATGCAACCAAGTCCAACATGTGATACATCAACATAAATAGCATAATCCAATCCTTCGGTATGCAAAGAAAAAATTTGAGCAGTACATAATCTCCTTTTCAATTTCTGAAAAGCTTCTTTGCACTTATCGCTCCACACGAACGCTGCATTCTTCTTCGCAAGCTTAGTCAGCGGCGCATATATCGTAGAAAATCCTTCCATAAACCTCCTATAATATCCTGCCAACCCTAGGAAACTTCTTATCTCTTTGGGCGTGGTTGTTCTGTTCCAATCCATAATGACAGTAATCTTCTCTTGGTCAACAGAAATTCCATCCTTATAAACCACATGACCTAGAAAGAAAATTTGAGGAAGCCAAAACTCAAACTTTCTTAACTTGGCAAACAACTTATGCTCCCCCAAAGCAGCCAAAACCAAACGCAAGTGTTGGTCATGCTCTTCAGCACTACGGGAATAAACCAAAACATCATCAATAAACATAACCACAAAACGGTCCAGAAAATTGAAAGATTTGGTTTAAAGATCCTAAACACCTAGAGGGGGGGGGGTGAATAGGTTCAAATCCAATTTTAACTTAGGCAATTAAAAGGTTAATCTCAGCAAAGCTAATTAAGCTACAAATATCACAGCACAGGATAAAAAAAGCACAGAAAAACACGACAAAACAAACAATGTTTTATAGTGGTTCCCCAATTTGTGGCTACGTCCACTCTCCCCCTTCACCTATCCAGCTGAGAGCTGGATTCGGCCAAACATCCTTCCACTAACTCAGATCCTCAGATCTTATAACTCAGAACAAAACTGGTTCCTACAGCTCAAACTTCTTCAAGTCCTACAACTCATATTCTTCCCAAGAATCCAACCACTGGTAAACAGCCCTACCTCAGCCCTTATCACCAGGCATATAACTCAGATCACAAAGATCCTACCTCAGGCACTCGGCCCTACCTTAGCTATTATAAATTTAGGCTTATAACTCAAAGAGATAACTCTCCTACACTCAGATCTATAAAAGATCTTTCAGAAAAATTGATTATTAAGATGATAAATCCTTCACCCATGTAGAGAGAGAAAGGGGTGAAGGCTTCTTGATCAGATCTTGATTGATTTGACTTCTTAAGATCCAACCTGTCTTAGCTTTTTCAAAGCTTCTTGAATCTTAACAAAGTAAGGTTGATCTTCTTATGAAGTTGGAGATGATCCTAAATCTAGCTTCCTTCTTCTATTCAGAATTAGATCTTAATTCTTCTTGCATACTTGTTCAGGATCCGCCTTCTCTTGATTACTTGTAGATTCAACTGTTGGAAAAATGTCAAGTCCTTCCTTCTTCAATCTCTCTCTTTTTACGATAGAACATGCCTTTATATAGATCCCATCTGAGGTTACCGGTTGATACAGTTCATAACCGCCTTCTGTCAACTCTGACAGATGCGACAAATTTGTTAATTATGATAGCTATCAAGTCTTCAGTCTTGACACCTGATACCTCATTGTACTCTATCTCAGCAGAAAAGCATCGAGATAATACTTCATATGTGTCAACACAAATAGACCATGTGTCGACACAATTCTTGATGATGTCTACATAGCTCACACAATGTTGACACAACCTTTCTTTATCTTCTTGACATAGCTTCTGTAGAATGTGTCGACACAAGTCCTGTGTATCGACACAATAGCTTCTAGTCTCGACATAGTTGGTATTGATAGAATTCTTGTGTGTGTTGACACTAATCCTTTGTGTCGACACAATTGCTGCCGAGAGAATTTCTTTGTGTCGACACAAGTCCTGTGTGTCGACATAATCTGGCTTCTGGTGTCGACACATTTCCTTCACAAGTGTCGACACTTGTTCTTAGATTATTTTTCTGCATTTCTTTAACCTACACATTGAAACTCAATATCCCATCAAATACACATTGATGTATATCATTGAGTTAAGTGAGGCTTCTTCCAAATCAGGTACACAGTTTCCAATGTACCCAACAATCTCTCCCTATTTGGAGAAGTCATAACCCTTAGTCAATGATATACACCACTTATAATAAAATAAAGATTATGATGTATAAATTCATTACTCAGACAGGGTAACTCATAAGTAGAAATAGCATGTAATATCATCACAAAATATGATAAAATACAGTAAACAAGATTCAGTTTTGAATTACAAGGATTTTAGAACAAAAGATTACATAGTTCTAAACCTAGTCAATCTAACCCTAGGATTGATCAGGCTCCTTGATGATAATTCCTTTGCTAGACTGAATCCTAGCTTGTACATTAGCTCCTGTGTCATCAGCCAGCTTCTTTCCTTTCAAATACTTCTTCTTGAGCTCTTTACCTTGATCTTTTTCCTTTCAAGGTAATGAAAATGCTTTGGGAAATACTTGCTAGGCACCATAGAGTTAGCAGGTATCTTCCCAGCTCTAAGATCTCTTCTGAACTGGTAGATGGCATCTTGCTGCTCCTAATATTTGTCCAATCAAATTCAGAATACCACTTGCCTCTATCATGCATATTCTCTTTAACAACATGCCAAGCAATAAGAATAAAATTCCTGGTGGTTGGACTCCATTGTTCAAAATCAGGCTTTAATTCTGCCTGTTCTCTAAACCTTTTCCTAGACAGCTGAGCTTCTTTCTGAGCATCCCTTGCTCTTTGTGCTTCTTTTTCTCTTTGTAATGCAGCTGTAGGCATTTCAACTTTTTCGAGAATAAAATTATGTGCCTCCTGTGGAGGGCTATACATTTGGTGTACTGCCTGCTAGATTTCTTCAAAGTATTGAGGTGGATAAATGACCTGGGCTACTTCCTGCTGAACCCCTTCAATGTAAGCAGGTTGAATTCCTGATTCGGCATTGTTGTCATAATCACAAAGGGGTGGATAACCAAGAGTTGCTCTGATGCTATTGGTTATCCTTTTAGCATGATCTGAGCTTGCTTTGACTAATACTCTTTCCCCCTTTATGACTTCTCTTTCCACATGGTCTCTCAGATCATCCTTTTGAAACCTTACTTGATCAGCCAGATAATTTGTTCCTTCTTTGTAGTAGATCCTGAACTTCTTCATTTGATCAGAGATAGCTTTTTGAGATGCCTGCATTGCTGTTTGGATAACTGCTAAATCCTCTTTGAGTTGTTTGTCAAACTCAGACTTTACTGTAACCATTTGTTCAGTGATAATAGTTGCTTTACTCCGGAGATCTTTTAGAATAGTATTATGAGAGTCTACTAGATTATCATTCATTCTGACTTGATTTTCCAGGACATAACCTTGTTTGACTGCAATGCCCTCTATTGTAGTCTTAACCTCCTGTTGTTGCTTGGCCAAGTAGACTACAACATTACCTCCCTTTTGGAAGAAATCTGTCATTTCCTTCTTGTTCAAGTTTACGTCAAACCTAATGGATTTGATATCCTGGGCCATGTGGAATTGCAGATCTTTATTGTTCTCATCCACATATTTTTCAAAAGCAACTCTTTGCGCATCCAATTTCAATTACAGTTGGACCATAAGTGAACTGAAGTCTACTAAAGGAGTTGTTGTTGAAGGGGCAGTCTTCAAGGCTTTCTTATAGCCTGAGCTCCTCCTCCTGAGCTCCACAAGTTTCCTTTTCTTTGCCCTAGAGGCTTCTTCATCTTCAGAGGAATCAGATGAACTAGCTATGTTCATTATTTCTTTTGGACTAGAGGCAATGATTGGTATCTCCCCCTCAGTTCTTAGCATCTCCCCCTCAGTTCTTGCTCCTTGTAAGTCAAGAAATAACTCTTCTAGTGTTACCTCTTGTTGCATCTGAATTGGATGAATAAATTTCTCATTCTCAATAGATGGATCCCCCTGTAAATCAAAGTCCTCTTCCAGGATTTTCTCTATATTAGAAGATTTTTATTGCTCAGATTTATCAGGATCATGCATATGCACATTCTGTGCTTCTTTCTCAGTAGTTTATGCTTCTTTCTCCCCTTGGGCCTGAACCTCATTGTTAGGTGATGGTGTAGTTGATTTCCTTTTCCTTGGTTGTTCTTCATCTGTGCTGAAGTCAACTTGCTCTTGTGAATCACTAGAGGATTCAAGGAGCTTGGCTGGTGTGTTCTTTTCCTTAATTTTCTTCTGCTGTTTTTGAGGTGTAGGAACATCTTTAGTCAATACTCATTCCCATCTTGACAGGATTCGTAAGTCCATCTTCCTCATGTGATTAATCTTAGAACCAGTAGTCTGATTCATCACTTCTAGAACATTGATAGCAAGATACAGGCTTAGTATTCTGCCCAGATTAGGTTTCTTGAGACTTTCTTTGATCTTTTCAAACAAACAAGAAGACCAGTCAGTTTTCACCTTGAATATGACTCTGGTCATGAGATTGAACATATATGGTGAAATTCTATCATGTCCTCCTGATTTGCAAAAAATAACCTTGCTGAGAATCTCAGACAGGAATTTGCCCTGGGAATTCATTCCCTTCTTGTTCATTGATGATCCAATCTTGGTAGTGGGATCAAGTCCACACCATTGGAGAGCATCTTTTGTCATGGAAGATGTTATGTCATCTTCTTCTTTAATCCTGGGAAGCTGATGTGTTTTACTTAAACTCTTAAGTGTGAGTTTAACCTTAGTACCATGGACAGATGATTTAATCTTCATGCCCTTCAAATACATTGATGCTGATGAGTATAATTCAAGAACCTCCTTCTTCCATATCCTGGTAGGTTCTAAGACTAGGTACTCCAATCCATTGTCGGTGATTAGGGTAATCACAACTTTGATTTCTTATGTGGTAGTCTCAAACGCGTTGCAAACCAATTCATATCCCTTAATACTTTGTCTTCAATCTGTGGCGCCATGGATGATATAGACCAAAGAAGATAGACTGAAGAATTTCTTGTCGACATAGGGTTTAGAGTCGAGAGTTTTGGATAGCACAGTCGACTAGATTTTATTTTCTCCTATTTATAAAATTCTTGTGAAGGGTAGGTCAAAAGACGCACCTAATTAAGAATCTTATGAGTCAACATAATATTGCATGTGTCGACATAGACTACTTAGGTCTCGATAGAGAATTGTAAGTGTGATCAAGTCTATGTGTCGACATAGATTTTTGTGTGTCGACACAGAAATCTTCTAATACAAGGTCTCGACAGAGTTGTGTCGACACAAACCTTTTTTGTCGACAAAGATTTTATTTCTGTGTCGACACAGTTTATTCCTTTGTCGACACAACTCGCTGATAGTGTCGACACAGTGATCTTGTGTCGACACAAACTTTCTAACTTAGCCAATTTTTTTGAGAAATTTTGTGCTGACCTAACATTTTATTTTAGGTTTAACATACCTAATTTAATCTTAAAATAATTGAATTTACTTTCATCCAGAGGTTTTGTAAATATGTCAGCAATTTGATTGTTAGTGTTGACAAATTCTAGACTTATGTCTTTTTTTCAACATGTTCTCTAATGAAATGAAACCTAATTTATATATGCTTAGTTCTGCTATGTGAAACAAGATTTCTAGCAATAGATATGGCACTAGTAGAATCACAATATAATGGAGTTCTACTTACCTTGATGACATAGTCTTCAAGTTGATGTTGTATCCACAACAACAGAGCACAACAACTGCCTGCAGCTACATATTCTGACTCAGTAGTGGATATAGCCACACTTGTCTGCTTTTTGATACTCCATGACACCAATCTTCCAACTAGGAACTGATATGTGCCTGTGATTCTTTTCCTATCTTCTTTGTAGCCTGCAAATTTTGCATCTGAATAACTTGTTTGCAGAAAATCTCTATTCTAAGAGTACCAAAGACCAAGATTTGGTGTGCCCTTAAGATATCTTAAAATTCTCTTGACATCAGAATAATTAGATTCCTTTGGGTAAGCTTGGTATCTAGCACAGACACATGTGGCATACATGATGTCAGGTCTACTAGCAGTCAGTAAAGAAGGGAGCCAATTATCCCTCTATATAAAGACTCATCAACAGGTTTTCTCGCCTCATCTTTGCGTATAGGAATACTTGACCCCATTGGAGTTCTCATAGTGGAGGCTGACTCCATGCCATATTTCTTAATTAAATCCATGGTGAATTTAGACTGGGATATGGACAAACCATCATCAGTCTGTCTAACTTGGAGTCCCAAGAAGAATTTTAGCTTACCCATGCTGCTCATCTCAAACTTCCCTTACATAAGTTTGGCAAACTTTCTACAAAGGTTGTTTTCAGTTGATCTAAAGATATTGTCATCAACATATATCTGGACTAGGATGATCTTGGATTTTGATTCCCTAAAGAATAGATTCTTTTCAATTTTCCACCTTGAGAATTTATTCTCAAAGAGGAAGGTAGACAGAGTTTCATACCAAGCCCAAGGGGATTGTTTCAATCAATATAGAGCTTTCTTAAGCCTATAAACATAGTTAGAATAAAGTGGATCTACAAAACCTTAAGGTTGTTCAACATAAACTTCCTCTTTTAAGTCACCATTCAAAAATGCTGACTTTACATCCATCTGGAATACCTCGATCCCTTGGTAAGCTGCATAGGCAAGGAAAAGCCTTATTGTATCCAACCTTGCCACTGGGGCAAATGTCTGGTCAAAGTCTATTCCTTCTTCCTGCCTATAGCCTTTTGCTACCAGTCTGGCTTTTTTCATGACTATAATGCCATTTTCATCTAACTTGTTCTTGTAGATCCACTTAGTCCCTATGATATTGTGATTCTTTGGTTTAGGAACCAACTTCCAGACTTTACATCTTTTGAACTGATTCAGCTCTTCCTGCATTGCATCAACCCAATTTGGGTCTTTTATAGCATCTTCAAATATCTTAGGTTCCATCTGGGATGGGAATCTTGAACATAGAAGTGTGTTCATGCTCTTGCTTCTGGTCAGAACTCTATGTCTTGCATCACCAATGATTTGGTGTGCAGGATGATCCCTCATATGTCTTATTACTGGAGGAAAACTGCCCACCTCTTGATTTTCTTCATTTTCCTCACCAAGCTGTACTTCATTGTCTTCATCATTAGCTTGTGGGTCTTGTACTCCCCCAGTACAGTATCAATCATTTTCCTCATCCTGTCTCATAGGTTGGTCTTCACTGATGATTAGCTTGTCCATCTTATCTTTCAACCCGGTAGAGCTAGAAGAAGTGTTTGATAACTCACAGTTAATTAACTTAGATTCATCAAAGACTATATGGACAGATTCTTCTATAACTTGAGTAGTCAAGTTGTAGACCTTGTATGCCTTACTATTATTATTGTACCCAACAAATATCCCTTCTTGGGATTTGGCAACAAACTTAGTTAAATAGTACTTGCCATTATTAAGAACATAACACTTGCTACCAAAGATTTTAAAGTAGGATAAATTTGGTTTTCTGCCTTTCATAATCTCATGGGGTGTCTTCTTGTAGCTTTTGGTGATGGAAGCTCTGTTGAGAACAAGATAAGCAGTGTTTACTTCCTCAGCCCAGAAATATTCTAGGAGAGAATTGTCACTTAGTAGTGTTCTACCAGCCTCAATAAGAGTCTTATTCTTTCTTTCAGCAATCCCATTTTACTAGGGAGTTCTAGGTGAGGAGAATTCTTGATGAATCCCAATTTCTTCACAGAACCTTGTCATGCATTCATACTGAAATTCTGTCCTATGGTCACTTCTAATTTTGACCACTGAATTGTTAAGTTCATTCTGAATTTGCCTAACAAAATTCTGGAAGACAGTTGGGGTTTCAGATTTCTGCCTCAGGAAGAAAACCCATGTAAATCTAGAATTGTTATCCATAACCACAAATGTGTAAGCTTTCCTACCTAGACTATGAACTGGCATAAGACCAAATAGATCCAAATATAGGAGGTATAAACATCTCACTGAATCTTTGGTATCATGGCCATGGAAAGAGGTCTTGGTCTGTTTGCCCTTTTGGAAAACTGAACATACACACTCTTTAATGCACTTGACCTGAGGACCATTCCTCTCTAACTCAATACTAAAAAGTTGGCCTATTAACTTGTAGTTCAAGTGAGCTAGTCTCTTGTGCCATTGGACACAGTGAGATTCTTTCTCATCTGTAACTAGACAAATAGGAGAGTTCTTACTCTCACAACTTAAATTAAGACAGTAGACATTTCCTTTCCTAGTGCCTATCAGGATGATCTCTTGATCACTTGACCTTCTTATTTGGCACACACCCTTGAGGAAAGAAGTGTCATAACCAAGATCACTTAGTTGGCTTATGCTTATTAGGTTATGTTTCAGAACTTTCACATAAGCCACTTGGGTGATAGTGATAGAGCTATTGGAAATATTACCAAACCCTTTGATGACCCCCTTTTCAGATCCACCAAAGATCACTTTGGGTCCATTTTATGTGGGAGTGTAATCCTTCAAGATTCTTCTTGTTCCAGTCATGTTCCGGGAATATCCATTGTCCAAGTAACATATTGGGGTATGGTCACTTAGAATCACATGCATCAAATAAAATTACCTATCCTTAGAACTCCAATTATTATAGGGTCCTAGGTTCAGGTTTGCTTGAAATTTGGCATGCTTGCCTACAGACTTTCTGACAGGTAAGCTGACATTTTTCTTGGACACTAGCATTGCGCCAACAATCAATGGCATAGTGGCCCACTCTTCCCCAACACCAACACTTATATCTGTTATACCTTCTTTTAAGTACAAGCTTAACAATATTGTTTTCAGCAGTCCTCAAGTCTGTAGGAACAATAGTCTTTTTAAGTGTTGGGGCTGGTACATCAAACACTGATGATTCCTGATAAACATGGTGTGTTTGCTTATGGGTTGCCCTATTAGAATTTGCACCCTTGCCATCCTAATCACCATGCTTACAGTGACCATGTGTGATATCATGATCATACATGTTAGTAAGCTGTATCACTTTCCTGAAAGAAATAGGGGGTTTGGAAGCTAGTGGCTGAACTAGGGCTTTTCCTTTTCCTTTGGAATTAGTTGCCCTTGTTCTTCCCTTGAAGCCTAATCCTATCTTTACCTTTTGGGAAATGAAGTTATCAATTAAGGGTAAGACTGACTTTGGCTTTGAGAATTTAGCCACAAGATCCTTCTCTCTTTGAATTCTTACTTCCAGACTCTTGATGTGATCATTTTTGATGGTAATTGTACCCATCTGAATAAAAGTTATGTTTTTCAGTTTGGCAACTTCATTCAACATCAAATCCAACACTTTTGCTGAATCTGATGTAGCCAATTTGAGAGATGCAATTTCCTTAGCCTGCTTTTTTACAAGGATTCTGCTTCTCTTAAGAACTTGCAATAGACCACCATACTCATGAATAAGTTGATGAACATCCCCTTCAGATTCAAAACCATCCACATCTCTTGATGCATATGCTTCTGATTCTGATCAAGAATAATAATCAGAAACTGAAGATAGATTGTATACCTTATTGGGACTAGGCTGATCCTGACACTGATCTTCCTCAGACAAGGCCATCAGCCCTCTACAATGATGATCTTCAATCCCATTTATACAGTCCAGCATTTACAAAAATTCAGTCTCTACAGAATCCTCTTCAGTAGTGAACAATCCAATATAGGCTTCAACTTCAACCACTTCTCCAGATTCTAATGATGAGGAGTCAGTCCAACTCTTCTGCTTCAGGGAAACAAAGGATCTCTCCTTCTTTCCATTATTTTGATGCTTCTTCATATCATTAGATTCCTTTCTTTTATCAGGACAGTCAGCTATGACATGTCCTGACCTGTTGCAACAATAACAAACAATTTTAGAAGAAGTTTGTTTACTGGGATTAGAGCCATACCTGTCATCCTTATAAGTTTTTTTCTTCTTGTAGTAGGCATCCTTGGAGGAAGATGAAGATGGCTTTGTCCTCTATTGCTTCTTCTTCATGAACCTTTGAAACTGCCTGGTGAAGGCAGCAAAGTCTTCATCAGAGTTATGGCTGTCTGAAGTGTTGAAGTAAGTATTTTTTTAATTCAACTTCAGCAATTCTCTTGGGAGGAGAAGGAGACTTTCTCCTGCTCTTTCTGGTGGATTCAGCCTTGAAAGCTACTGACTTTTCTTTATATTCAGACCTATTGCTTTTCTCCTCCTCCTTTTTGGCAGTGAGCTGCATCACAAATGATAACAGTTTTCCAAATAAGGTTGGTTGAGGTGTATAAACAAGCCTGGCCACCTCTCTGATGACAAATATTTTAGTATCCCATTCCTTGGTTAGTGATCTGATAAACTTGTCATTTTTTCATATGTGCTAAAGACTCTTCCATAGGTCATTAGCTCAATTACAATTCTAAAGAATTTCTTATAGCATTCAGCTATGTTATCTGTCTTGGCTTGTCTAAAACTCTCATATTCTTGATTTAGCATAGACTTTCTATCCTCTCTTACTTCTTCTGTTCCCTCCATGTAGACAATCAAAGTGTCCCACATCTCCATGGAGGTTTTGCAATGGACCAGATTCTGGAATATAGAATCATCTATGGCACTCGCAATTATGTTTTGTGTCATCTTGTCTATGGTTGCTAGGATGATCTCTTCCTTAGTCATTTAAGAATAACTTTTTGGAGTCTTGAGGTTGGCATCCAGAACTGAAATGTTCATAGGAATAAATTGACCTTCTAAAACTGTGATGTAAATTCTTGTATCAGATGCTTCCATGAATAATCTGACCCTCTCTTTCCATATGCCAAAATTTTCTTTCCTACAGATAGGAAGTTTTATGGATCCAAGTTCCTTCTGATTTTCACCTAAACCCATTTTGGCTAACATATAACTGCCTTGGAGATCAACTCAGACTGTTAGGTCTATGTTTGAGTGAACCTCTCTCTGATACCCCTTGAAAAATTTGGTTTAAAGATCCAAAACACCTAGAGGGGGGGGGGGGTGAATAGGTTCAAATCCAATTTTAACTTAGGCAATTAAAGGGTTAATCTCAGCATAGATAATTAAGCTACAAATATCACAGCACAGGATAAAAGAAGCACAGAAAAACACAGCACAACACAAAGTGTTTTATAGTGGTTCCCCAATTCGTGGGTACGTCCACTCTCCCCCTTCACCTATCTAATTGAGAGCTAGATTCGGCCAAACTTCCTTCCACTAACTCAGATCCCCAAATCTTACAACTCAGATCCCAACTGGTTCCTACAACTCAGACTTCTTCAAGTCCTACAACTCAGATTCTTCCTAAGAATCCTACCTCAGGCAAACAACCCTACCTCAGCCCTTATCACCAGGCCTACAACTTAGATTACAAAGAACCTACCTCAGGCACTCAGCCCTACCTCAAACTTTATAAATTTAGGCATGCAACTACGAGAGATAACTCTCCTACTCTTGGATCTATAAAGATCTTACAGAAAAATTGATTATTAAGATGATAAATCCTTCACCCAAGTAGAGAGAGAAATGGGTGAAGTCTTCTTGATCAGATCTTTATTGATCTAACTTATTAACATCCAATCTGTCTTAGCTTTTTCAAAGTTTCTTGAATCTGAACAAAGTAAGGTTTATCTTCTTATAAAGTTGGAGATGATCCTCAATCCAGCTTCCTTCTTCTATTAAGAATTAGATCTGAATTCTTCTTGCAGACTTGTTCAGGATCTGCCTTCTATTGATGACTTGTAGATTTCAACTGTTAGAAAAATGTTAAGTCCTTCCTTCTTCGATCTCTCTCTTTTTACGATAGAACAGGTCTTTATATAGATCCCATCTGAGGTTACCGGTTGATCCGGTTCATAACCGCCTTCTAACAGCTCTGATAGATGCGATGGCTTTATTAGTTATGACAGCTGTCAAGTCTTCAGTCTTGACACCTTATACCTCATTGTACTCTATCTCAGTAGAAAAGCGTAAAGAAAATACTTCATATGTGTGAACATAAATAGACCATGTGTCGATACAATTTTTGATGATGTCGACAAAGTTCACACAATGTCGACACATCCCTTCTTTATCTTCTCGACATAGAATGTGTTAACACAAGTCCTGTGTGTCGACACAATAGCTTCTAGTCTCGAAATAGTTGGTGTTGATAGAATTCTTGTGTGTGTCGACACAAGTCTTGTATGTCGACACAATTGTTGACGACATAATTTTTGTGTGTCGACACAAGTCCTGTTTGTCGATACAATCTGGCTTCTAGTGTCGACATATTTCCTTCACAAGTGTCGACACTTATACTTAGAATATTTTTCTGCATTTCTTTAACCTGCACATTGAAACTCAACATCCCATCAAATACACATTGATGTATATCATTGAGTTAAGTGAGGCTTCTTCCAAATCAGGTACACCATTTCCAATGTACCCAACAAAAATCTTTTAACACTTTGTTCATCATATCCATGAAGGCTGAGGGTGCATTCATCAATCCAAAGGACATTACCAAGAACACAAAATGTCAATGCTGAGAATGGAAAGTAGTTTATGGAACATCCGACTCACAGATTATGAACTGATAGTAGACATAATGAAGATCAATCTTCGAAAACATTGAACTACCACTCAACTGGTCAAACAAGTCATCAATTCACAGCAAGGGATACCTATTCTTGATGGTTTCCTTGCTCAAATTCCCTTTAATCGATGCATAGCCTCATGGACCCGTCCTTTTTCCTCACGAACAGCATGGGAACACCATAAGGTGAAGAACTTGGTATAATAAATCCACTCAACCAACTCATCCAGCTGGGTACGCAACTCTTCCAACTCACGCAGGGCCATACAATACGGTGCCTTAGCAATATGATGAGTATGTAACGCCCCTCGGCTTTTTGATAATTATTTGATTTGGTAATGCCATATTTATGACGCCAGGGCATTACTTTTTAACATCATGTTGACGGCGTGACACCGTTAGTGCGTCTTCGCGTCCGTTAGGTCTATTTGACCAAATTTTGGCATTTTTGATGAGATTGAATGTTTTCATGTTGGAGGAATTGAGTTTTGTGGTTTAGGACTGGTTGTCCAGTTTCGTTGCGGTCCAGACATTCTTGGAGTCTCGGCCCATATTTGAAGTTTTGTGATATTTATTCTTGATGTAAGCATGTGATGAAAGTGTGTCGAGAATAGTGCGTCAGATTCTAGTGTAGTCTTTGTCGTTAGATTCGTAGCGTCAACATTCGCCTTCGGTGCGAATTTCATTCGGATCAGGGTGCGTTTAGCCCCCGTATCGTCTCATTGTCATAGTATTTAAGACAAAACAGACTTCTCGAAAATCCTTAGTTATTCCCGAGAAGTTCTGCCAGTTCTCAAGAAGTCCTATGATGTACTCGGGAAATCTTGCCTTATTCTTGGGAAATCATATGTTGTCCTCGAGAAATATGAGATTTCTTCTCGAGAAGTCCAATTTTGCTATCGAGAAATCAGAAACTCTTCTCGAGAAATCCATAATTCCTCCTCGAGAAATCCATCATTTGTTCTCTAGAAACCCAAGTTCCTTTTTGAGAAATCCATCATTGTTCTCGAGAAACCCAAGTCCATTTTCGAGAAATCTAGGTCCCTCTCGAGAAATTAGTAGTCCATCTTGAGAAATCCATTTCAGCCTGCTTTCGGGTACTGGTTTGAGGGTCAAAACGGCGTTGAAGAAAATAAATGGTAAACATAAAATTTGTTTGTCTCGATGAGATCTACAACTTTCATGTTGAGGACTTTCGATTTAAAGCCATCTTAAGTCTCTATCCTTGTTCCCGTGCGCCTGCGCT
Organism: Platanthera zijinensis; assembly: GCA_039513925.1. NCBI lineage: Eukaryota > Viridiplantae > Streptophyta > Magnoliopsida > Asparagales > Orchidaceae > Platanthera > Platanthera zijinensis. The sequence continues at coordinate 54,346,604 of CM077091.1, read as the reverse complement.
TAAGAAAATGACATGTGTAATTTAATTATATATATACTTCTTCTTCGTCTATAAGTCGAACTCCTCTTCTTTAAACGAACCAGAGAAGCGAGAGCGAGAGATAGAACGTCCGTTCGTGAATCTTTCGGTGGCTGCCGACGGTGCTCTGACGCTCGAAATCTTCAACGGAACATAGATCCGGAAAGCTCTCATCGAGAGCTACGCAATCGTGGTAAAACTTTTCCCATTTAATGAATTTTTATCATTAGGGTTTTTGGACCTAACCTCTATTTCGTCCATTTTTGTTAGATTTCAACTCCACCCGCCTTCTTTAGCCCTGATCTATGATGAGGAGTGATTTGGAGAGTTTTCTGGCAAAACCAAGGCAAATGGTGGTTTTTCCCTCCTCCCTCATTTTTCGATCTCGGTGATAACTGTTAATCTTCTTTATTTAATCTTTCTACCTTTTGTCATTCCAATTTACAGATATGTTTGATCTTCCCTTTGAAAATCCACTTATAGCATTATTCTCGTTATGCTAAACTAGCAATGTAGCTTTGTTTATGAATAGTGGTGCTATGTTCCCTCGCACGACTTACTTTTGACGGACATTTACCATCCCTTCACCGCTATGTAGATTGTGATAGAGTTTATTTAGGATCGTGCAATTTTCCTAAAGGTTGATCAACTGCTCCTTAAATCTAGTGATGTTTTGTAGAATCTTATATGCCAAGTCTTGAGATATATCATGGTTTTTTTCTTGGTTATGGGAGTTATGGACGAAACCACCTCCGCAATGTTTATTTCCATTATTAGTACCTTATGGAACTCTACCGGGTGTTGTTTGGGCGTCTGTTGGTGTTTGGTGGAGTGAATGATTCTCCCACCGCAGTTAGATATATATTTATCCGTGAGGGTGTGTCCACCTCGCCCGTGTTTTTTAGGTAGAGTTGACCACATGTGGCGAAGAAAGTTGTGCAAATTCTTTCTTATGATTTAATCATGTTTTTCACCTTATAGACTTTTGCATCTGGTGTATTTTTATTTACTTGACGATTCACGTAAGTGTTCCTTTTTTATTTTTGGTACTTTATTTCTGTACTTTACTTCAGTACTTTTGGTCTTGGGTTGGCACCCCTTATGAAAAGTGCTTGCTTTTGTTTAAGTTTTATGCCATCACTTGTACCTTCTTGCTGAGGTGTTCTGTCTTTGGAATGCCTCAGGTTCAGAGCAGTAGAAGGTAGTGGAGCTTGCATTAGAGTTTCAGTGCAGTAGTGTTGGCTGTGGCTTTCACCTCGTCGTCGCAAGGTAGTTTGTCATTTTTAAATTTTCTTTAACTAGTTCAGATATACCTTTGGTTCTGTGGGTTCGTGTCAGGTTGTTGACGCCCATAGGGTTGTTGATTTTCTTTTGACACTTGGCTAGCTGCTAGTTGTTTTCTTACTGGTTGTATAGTTTACTTGCTCTCTGGGAAGTTTTATGCTAGGGTTGCATGTTAGGTATTTTAAGTACAATAATAAAAGAACTTATGCCATCATTTCATAACATCTTTCAAAAGAATAATACTATATTTTAAAAGTTATAAGAGTTCTTTTTATACTTATATTAAACCTAGAGGTCTGCGTACAATATTATATCATTGAATTCTCATGTTCATATAGGGTAAAAAGGGTTAATGAAACTAAGTATTTTTCGCTGCATGTTTCTACTTACACTATTACTCGTGGATTGGTAAATCCACTAAACCGAGGGACAGGTTAATTTACCTAACTTAAATCATGTTTTAATACTTCAAATCATGTATTTTCATGATAAGCCATAAGAGTTGTCATTTCCTGAGCGCATGTAGTTGTCCCGTGCACGGCGTGGCATAACGACACGTATTTTCTCTTGCTCTGACGTATTATTTAATACGGGGAAATGTGGGTCGTTACAGTTGGTATCATAGGGTGGTTGGTTTGATAAGTTGGTCGAACCAGCAAATCTGATATAGTTTTGTATTCCTCCATTCATTTGCATACACACACCGATGTGTCATCAGTACGTCTTAGCTAAAGCATAATCACTACACTCATAGCATTATATGAAGAATATGGGGGCATATTATGTGTTGGATCCCTAGTTGGATTTTTGCTAGGTTCACTAAGTTAGGATATGACCCAACATGTATAGACTAGGGTCATGGTTGTGTCTTAGAGTTTAGGTCAAGTCCTTTGAGTCAACCGTATAAAGGACCAGCCTCCAACACTGCCAGAGACTCAAGACTTAGAGAATTCAAGACTTTAAAAAAAGGAGTTCTGCGTTCGTCGATCTCCGGTCGATGAAAGTCGAGCTCAGCTAGACGAACTCAGGGACAATTCTCTGAGCTCAGCACGATGAACTCTGGACAAAGTAATAACTCTTCTAAGTCAAACCTCAGTCGACGAACTAAGAACATCAACAAGAAGAACTCTGTTCTCTGGTCGACTAATTTTGGATAAGGTATTTCAACACTCAACATTAGAAAATATTCTAAGTCCAGACTGTACACTCAGCTCGACGATCTTGGACTCCAACTAGACTAACTCTATTCTCATGGCTCAGCTCAACGATCTTAGATTCAGCTCGACGAACTTAATGCACAGAATAAGAAAGTTATCAAGCAACATTCAGAGGTTGACGATCTTGGATCTAAGCACGACGAACAGCTATTCTCTGCTCGACGAACTGTGGACTCAGGTCGATGAATCCAGTCTTGGAAATTTCCAACTTTTGTCCTTATTACGTGGCAGTAATTAGTGCTCTAATATTCTTTGAATATTACCGTTAGACAAGGGCATTAATTATGGTCTTCATCAAAATTGTTGCCTGCTGTTTTTATAAGGGACAGTTGGGAAACAAATCAATGCCAAAAATATTCCAAGGCCATCAATATTAATTACAGAAGGATTTCAAAATTAAAATGGACTTTCTCACGGAAAATATATAAAACATATAGATTTTCCCTTCCTGAAAATACAAGAGATACAATACAGACAATAATCAATAGACATACAGAATTCTGGAGATTTGAAAATTGATCAGTCAAGAATAAATAGCAGCTAGACAAGAAGAAGAACAATTCTGAAGAAGAAGAACAACTATCCAAATCAAGTGTCTTCTTCTGTCATACTCTTAGGAACTCTATGAAGGACAACAATACTACATCTGTCAAAATAGTTCCTGAAGTTCTTCTTGTCAAAATTGAAAGCTTCAAGGCCTATAACCCTACAGTAAAGCTTCCATCATCCTGAACAAACAACATCTCAGGGGGAGCTTTTGCTACCATCAAATCCACAAGTCTTCTCAGTTTTTGTAATTGAGAAAGAGAAGACACAATCATTCTCTCACCCCCCCACTGTAAAAAGGGTTGTCATCTCCCATCAAAAGTGATTCCTAGTTGCAAGTATCCTGATCAAAACACTTGAGGTTTGGTTGTTGAGCACCTGATCAAAAGCTCATTGGTTTCAGGCACCTGATCAAAACTCTGAGTGGATTCCTACCAGTGTGGTAGAAGAGTGGACGTACCCTGGTTGGGGAACCACTATAAATTCATGTGTCTGCTGGTTGCCCCTTTTTATTTTTTGTTCTTACTGTTGCTGTGATATTTAGGTCTTTCTGTGTTTACACTTATTTCTCTTTGGTTTCTGTGATATAGTATCTAAGGTTAGGAGTATGAAAGTGAGGATAGATATAACTCTAGAGGGGGTGAATAGAGTATTCAAAAATTATGACACCCTACTCAACTCCCTTAGAGTTAATTTGCGGAATGAGTTTATAGATATTTGAAACCCTAGAGCCTAACACAATGTGAAGTGCACTAGAAAATGCTAACTGTAATTATAGTTGAGCTTTGGTCCTATCACAGCAACTAGCAATCCTAGTTATTTCTACTCACAACCACAGAGCAATAAATTAAATGTGCAACACAGACGACACAAGAAGTTTATAGTGGTTCCCTCTAAATAGGTACGTCCACTCTTCTACCACCCTGGTAGGAATCCACTACAGGTTTTTGTTCAGGTGCCCTGCCACCAACTGATCTGCTTCAGGTAGATCAAGTAGACCCTTCGAGCTTTTGATCAGGAGCTCAAAATCCAACACAGGTTTTTGATCAGGTGCCCTGCCACCAAGGTTCACTTTTGAAGGGAGTAATAACCCTTTATACAGGAGGTTGACAGAGTTAAAGTTTCTTCTCTATTGTTAAAACGGATTAGAGAAGCTAGTGGATTTTACAGAGCTAGAAAGCTCTAAAGAATCAAGGCTCCCCCTGGCTTAGAGAATATCTAGGAAGAAGTCTTGCTTCAGGGTGCAGGATCTCTTCTGAACTTGAGACAAAGAACTGTCTAGAAGTTCTGAAGGAGAAGCTTGAAGAAGACTCTTGATTTGTAATAGGTTGTTCTTCTTTAATCTGCTTCATTTCTTCTTCTTCTTCTTCTTCTTCTAGGCACTGAGTAAATGATCCTATAAGCAGGATGGACTAAGGGTTGAAGAAGAATGTTGAAGAGGGATGATCTTCTCAATTGAATGTATCAATGACTGAGAGCTGTAACTCTTCTTGCTTTGAATCTGTATATCTTGTGTCTCTTATTATTATGCATGCTTTCTTCTTTCAAAAGAAGCTCTTTATATATGGGCCTTTGCAACGGCTCTAAACTTAGTTTGAATTTTGTCTTCTTCTGAGATCTGCAAACTGGGCTACAAAAAGCATAAAGCAAAAAACATATCCTGCAAGCAGACATGCTATAAGGGGATAAAGCTTTCTAAGAAGCTGCAAATCCAATCTGATAAAAGGAGTACTAAAGAAAGTCACATCAGACTAAACTCTTTATGGCCAAAGAAGACTTTTTGAGTCTAACGGCTATAAATGACAGCATGGCAGATAAAGCAAAAAGATATTTCAACTAATAAGACAAAGAACTTTGTCAGATAAAGCTTGACTTATGCACAAAGGATGGGGCAAAGATTGCCTTGAGATGTATGCATAAAATCAATGAAATAATCTTTTATAAAATATGCCAGATAAATAGGAATTAAATCATAGAATAGAAGGAGTACAAAATTACTAAAGACAGACAGAAGAACGTCGAACGAACCTCGGAGATCGTCGACCGGAGTACAGAGATCGTCGACCTATCAGAACAAATAGTTGAATGACACAGATAGTCGAACTATCAAAGAAGATAGTCGAACTACCTCAGCAGATAGTCTACCTATCAGAATAGATAGTCGAGCTATCAGATAGTCGAACTATCAAGGCAGATAGTCGAACTATCAAGCAAAACAGATAGTCGACGTATCAAGCAGATAGTCGAACTATCAAAGAAGACAGATAGTCGACCTATCAAATAGATAGTCGAGCTATCAAATAGTTGAACTATCCTAGCAGATAGTTGAACTATCAAGAAAAACAGATAGTCGATCTATCAAACAGATAGTCGAACTATCAAACACAACAGATAGTCGACCTATCAAACAGATAGTCGAACTATCAAAGAAGACAGATAGTCGACCTATCAAAAAGATAGTCGAGCTATCAGATAGTTGAACTATCCAAGCAGATAGTTGAACTATCAAGAAATCTGTCTGGTCAAAAGAAGTCGAGCGGGGGTTCGACGATCGACGAGGCAGATTACACAGAACATCGAGCTAATAAGAGTTGAACTAACTCAGAGATAGACGATCTGCTGACTGACGATAGTCGACCAACTGATAGACGATCGTCGAACAGTTGATCGACGATATTTGAGCGGCGTTCGACCATAGTCGAACCAAAAACAACTTAACCAAATTTTCATCTGGATAAGTGACAACTCTACAACTAGAGCAATCTAACTAAATAACTAACCTTTGACCATAGATAAATCTTGGGTCAAGAGACTAAAAGAGAAGACTAAACTCAAATCACAACTAGGGTACCAATAATCTCCACCTATTTGGGTTAACTCTCTCAAAAGAAAACAAAACAAACAAACTACTGGAAATAAATATAATACAGGAAAGGAAATATCTAAGCAGCAGATAACATCAATCAAACAGACAAATAAATAACTGTCAATCAATGAAATTAAGAAGTATCAGAATCTGGTTTAGATATAGAGGAACCAGGAAGAAAAGAAATTTTTCTAAAAGGTTCTAAAGCTTCTTTCTTTGATAACTTTAGATCTTGCTCTCCAATAATTCTAGATTCTTCTGTTCTTGGAACTACTACTTCAGGATGCTTTTCCATATATTTTAAAGGATCAAAGACCTCAGGACTAACCTGGAATTTATCTAGATCCTTCTTTCTGAATTTAGACATAGTCGTTAATCCTGTGATATCTTTTCCTTCTGCTTTGGCTTTTCTGATCTAGGCTGATCCAACTAGTTTAAGAAATCTAGCCATCCTGAAATCAGGATTAAGCTCTTGACTTTCATATTCATTTTCACAAGTTGGATCTAAAGGTTTTAAAACTTTAAATTTAATAGAGAGTTCTAACAAGCTAGCAGCTGGCTCTCTATTTTCTTGAATAACTAATGAAGAAGGAGGAGCAAACTCAGCATATTTCTTAGTAGATTTTTCAGAGAAAATAATCCTTTTACCTTTTGAATCAGTTTTCTTTGCATGAGCTGGATTTGAGGAAGATATGCTCTTGGTTTCTTTGGAAGGAGATGCTCTTCTTTTGGGAGAAGGAGGAGGAGAAAAAGTTGGTTTCTAATAAACTACCTCCTTTACTTGTTCTCTTGAATCAGCATCTTGCCTTTGATATCCAGATTGGCTTTTCCTTTGATGAGATTGAGATGGAGTGAATCTGGCAGACGGGGCTGAAGGATTTGCAGAAATATTACTAGGCGCTCCTATACTGGGAGGTGGAGGAGGAGGACCTCTAGGAGTCCATTTAGGTGCTGGACTATCATATCTTTTGGATTTCTTCCTTTGCTTTTGCTGATTCTTGGAGAATCCCATCCAGTGCTGATATTCCTTGGACTTGGGATCTATTCCTTTCAAGATATAATAAGGAATATCATGGTCAGGGTTAGGTGGATGAGGAGCAACAACTTTCCTTTTCCTTTTAGCAGATTTCTTTTTCTTAGATTCTTCTGAGTCATCAGAGTCATCCTCATCCTCAGAATTAGATGATGGAGGATGATCATAAGGTTCAACAGCTTCTTGCACAGCTTTTTTCTCTATCTTTTTAAAGCATCTTTTTCTATCTCTTTTTCCAAGGCATCCTGTGCCAGAAGAGTATCTAGATCTAGTCTTGGGATGTCATCCCATACTGTAGACTTTTCTTATTGAATATCTGAAACTTTTTCTATCTCAGCTGCAACTGTCATGAGGACCAGTTCATCATTCACAGCTACCTGAGCTGGAGGGGAAGATACAGACTCTTGATTAGCAGATTCTTGCACTATTTCTTGAGCTGGTTGTTGAATAGGTTCTTGGACAGCTAGAACTTCTTCCACTATATCTGTAGTATTGATGCGTGGAATTACGGCAAGCGCACCGGTCGCACAAGTAATAAAGTTTGGGATAAATCCCTGAGTGTCGGTCTCTTGAGGAACACAGTAAGGATGAGTTAATGTCGAGGCGGACTTGAGATTGAAGTCCTCGGGTCGGATCTAAAAGGGGGTTTTAGATGGTTGCGGAAACAGAAAGTAAATGCTACAAACTACTCCTATGCAATGCCGCTATGCAAAGCTCACCAGGCGGGATGGAAGACTAGTCGGGCCGCAAGCACCGAATCGCTAGGCGGATGGGCGAGTAGGCAAGCGTATGAGGTGGAGAGAACGGCGGAAATCCTACTATGCAGGCCGCTATGCACTGCTCCGCCAGGCGGGATGGAAACTACACGGGCCGCTATGCACCGAATCGCTTGGCGGATGGAAGAGTAGGCTAGCGGATGAGGTGGTGATGAATGGCGGAATGAGGGTCGTGAGCACCTCTTCGCAACGCACGCCACTAGCAATTGCTAGTGCGGCAAGGGTGGATGGATGGTGGAGTAATAAGGCGCACCTCAAGCAATAAATAACGAAAATACAAATCACATAGACATGATTTAGCACAAGCGTTAATTACAATAAGTACTTCATCAATACAAGGAAAATAACTAAGCTAACACACAACAAGGGAAGAAGGTGTGCGAATCGACCGAATCCGAAGCCTTATTGAGGGTTCACGGTTGGAATCCCGGGTTGTCAATCCGAGTTCAAGCTCGGTCCTCAACTGCGTCGGGGTAGAGGAGGCTGTCACTCACTCCCAATGGACCCGTCTTCTTCGTTGAAATGACCCGTAGATTGCGGCTCCAGCTCCTCCTAACTTGATGGAGAAAGCTAGGTCAAAACTCCGCTTGAAGCTCTAGGATGAAGGAGGAGGCCGAGAGGATGCTCCGGCGTTGATTTGGCGTTGAAAGCTTGCCCGGAGACCCTCCCTAAGGTGGACGATGAAGGGGGACGGAGGAAACCCTCGTCCGAGACGAAGAACGGCGGAAAAATCGCGGATCTCGATCGATCTCTCGAATAGGGCGAAACCTGCGCTATTTATAGAAAACAGAATAAACAGCGCGCACGATCACTGGCGCACGACCAGTGGTCGTGCGCGATATGGTCAGTGATCGTGTGATATGGAGGCAGAAAAGTGGAAAAAGATGTAATGACTGCGCACGACCGGCAGCGCACGAGCAGTGATCGTGCGAGGTATGGCTGGTGATCGTGCGATATGCCGGGACAGAACTTTCATAGGAGAGGTCATGACTGCGCACGACCGATGATCGTGCGCCAAAGAGGTCGATGGTCGTGCGTGGGTAAAAACGCACGACCACTGACTCCTTTGCCAAAAATGGTGAAAGTCCTACCCCGGACGCCCACACGATCCCAGAACCTGCAGGAAAACTGGACGTGATGTCGAACATGGCAGTCACAGACATTAATAAAATGCAAGCAAAAAAGGGAAAATACACACACGCACAGAAATAGGCTAAAAAGGTGCACAAAACGTGGAAAACTGTAGCGAACCAAAAGAAGTGCTAATGGCGCTAAACGGTGTGCAAAGACAAGAAAATAAGCCTAGATGAGTCCGAAAATAGGTATATAAAGAGGACTCATCACACCCCCAGACTTAACCATTTGCGCGTCCCGAGCAAACAAAACCTAAAGCAGACGGGGAAAATGAACTGGCTAACAAAGAAATTGCAAAACGGAGTACCATGCGAAGTCGCATGCTCGCGTGCATAAAAATAAAGTAGAGGAAATTTTTAAGTATACAAAATATTTTATATTTTTCACAATGCGTATCAAAAATTTATTATTACTCAAAAGTGGAATCACGGTGAATCATCCGGTCCTACGCAGGAAGAAAGTAGACAGGCCACTAAGGTGAGCATTGCCGAAGACCGGGGCTCAAGATTACCCCCAAAGGAATCCACCAATATCGGAGACCATAAGCTTGCCCGTTCGCACTCTCTCCACGGCACTAGTCAACTCAAGCGCAAGTCCGTAGGACTTCGGGTAATAATGGGGCTTGGGTTACGGTGAGGAAAACAAGGATAAACATGAAGGGTATGCACCTAACCCAAATGAGCTAACGTACAAAACTTGCACCCGCTGCCCACAAAATACACATGGGTGCACCACACCCCCAGACTTAACTTTTGCAACATGGGTGTGTGCACCGCCTACTCCAAATCCAGATCTTCTCAAATAAATATTTCAATTCAACTTTTACTTTTCACTTTTCTTTTTCACATATTTTTTTTTCTTTTCTTTTAAATCATTTCTTTATTTTCACAATCTCAGCAGATATAAATCTTGGAGCACATCCACATATTCACAAATAATAACACCACATCACATCCCAACATGAAAATATAAAACACTAAGCTCGACTTGGGTGTGCGACTAGGATCGACTATGAGGCTTTGGCGAATATAGTGGAGCTGAATCAAAAGGAAGGGTAGGCACAAAGGGGCTAGCAAGGGCGATGTTAGGAATGGGTACAAAGCTCAACCGGGCCAAAAGGTGGCCTACATCACTCTTACGCTAGACTAACCGTGTACCAATGCTTCAAGAATAGCTTGGGGCAAGTTCTTAGCAACCGAGAAAGATAATCCTTCCTCCCGACTCAAGCAATACGAGTCTAGTGGCGGCTACACACATTCCTACGCTACCGTTTGATTCACACCGGATTCACCAACTTTTGAGTAGAATAAAAAGAATTTACGCAGATAGAAAAATATAAAATTATAAGCATACAGAAAATTAAATCTACTCAAATTTCTACACGAGATGAGAGCAGTTGACTAGAAACACAGCAAGGCCAACATTTTACTCCGTCGTACAATCCTAAACTAGCACATAAATTTTTCAAATCTAACAAAGACACAAGTTCAACTCGCGGTACGCTAACAGCTAAGCTCGCGCTCAAGTGGGTGTAGTGGTGTGCAAGAAATGAACTAAACAAAATAATAACTATAAAAGCTTCTAGTATGCACATGAAGGGTGCGCGTGCAAAAGGTAAACTGACTCTCCCCCAGACTTAAACTAAACAACACATCAAATGGTATAGAAATTTAAATCAAAAAGAGCTAAGGGAAGAGGTTACCCAATGCTCAGCTAGTGAGCATACCAGAAGACGCGTGAAAACTAGAAGCAGGCCCGCCATACGAAGAATCACAACCCTGCCAATGCGTAGTTTCCATGAATACCTGCAGGGGTGAGCTCCGCAAAAACAAAAGAAAAATATACAAAAAGAAATACTAAAACTAAAACGAGACATGAAAAATAAAATGCAGAAAAAAAAAATAAGATAACTACTGGGGTTACTGTCATCCCAGCACGACTTATTCAGCAAAAGAAAAGTTCTAGCTAATGGGCCTATGAAAAGAAAAGTGCACAGGAAACTGTCCTAATATCCGTGTCGGTAATGGGTACCGATACGGTGATAGAACAGTTACCCCTCTGCCAAAATAATCATACCTGCTCCCCGCAGGCAGAGGAAATAGGATGTAAGATGAGGAGGAGCACTGGTCCTCACTCATCTCACCACAAAACAAATCCTTGCCTAGCAAGGGGTCATCCCACACAGGTGCGTAGGAGTCAACGGCTTGAGCACAAGGCTCATCGTCATCCCAGCACACTAGCGGAGAATCAACCGCACAGGCTCAGATATGGAAGGGGGATCAAGGAATAAAAAAGATGAAGAACTAAAATAATCAGAAAATGGGAGAGTGACTCCGGCTTCACTCTCAGCAGGATCCAAACAAAGATCATCGTCGGTATCATACGAGTCGTATCGGGGGAATCCGACAACTCGAGATCCACGATGGTAAGAAGAACGACCTCGTCCAACAAAGAGGTGCAAACCTCCGCATCGGAAAGAGGATATTCCTCGTCCCACCGGGGTGCGTAGAAGTGTTCCGAAGATCCACATTCTCTGTCGGAGATAGTAGAATCCTCATCCCACTTCGGCGCAACCTCGGGCACCGAATCATCCACAATAATGGCATCATCAGCCGACTCACAAGAAAAAGGAGTAGAAAACTCCGGCAAATACTGCGTAGGGGCAAGGCTGCTCACAAAATCAGGCATAGAATGCGCAGGCCCCTTCGCAACATCATCCGCAGATGCCACCCCGTCGACGACCGGAACACTCTCCTCGTCCCATACAGGATCATCCATGAGTTCCCGATCCACTCCTTGCGGGCTAACATCCGAGTGAGAGTGATCACTCAATGGGAGCTCGTAAAAAGGGGTTGAGGAACCCATGAAGGAACTATATGCGGCGAGAGATTCTTCCGTAATCTCAACGGGCAAAGATCGAGCAAGGTGCGCCATGTCAGTGTATGGGCCAGGCAACACCCTGGTAGGCCCATCCACAGTAGTCTCCCGCGAACAGGGGACTGCTGCGGATGCGTCCACAGAGGTAGAAGGCTTGCACAAGCGAGGGCAATCCTTCAACATATGGCCCACACCTTGACATAGAATACACCGAAAACAGTGCTCGGCATTAGAAACAGCGATGGCATCGATGCATCTCCGCAAAGCGTCAAAAAATACGGCACTCGCAGCAAAATCCATCGCGAACAGAAATATTTAACCGGAAATTACTACACACAAGAAAAAAACAACTCGGATCTGCAATATAAAAAAAAGAAAACAAGGAAGGGACAGGAAAAATAAAGTAAACAATTTCAAAAACTAAAATAAAGATAAAACAGGTATGAACAAATGGACAAGGGCGACTATATCGCATCTACCTCTTCAAAAACTCAAAACTGTGTTCCCCGGCAACGGCGCCAAAAACTTGATGCGTGGAATTACGGCAAGCGCACGTCCGGTCGCACAAGTAATAAAGTTTGGGATTAAATCCCTGAGTGTCGGTCTCTTGAGGAACACAGTAAGGGATGAGTTAATGTCGAGGCGGACTTGAGATTGAAGTCCTCGGGTCGGATATCTAAAGGGGTTTAGATGGTTGCGGAAACAGAAGTAAATGCTACAAACTACTCCTATGCAATGCCGCTATGCAAAGCTTCGCCAGGCGGATGGAAGACTAGTCGGGCCGCAATGCACCGAATCGCTAGGCGGATGGGCGAGTAGGCAAGCGTATAGGTGGAGAGAACGGCGAAATCCTACTATGCAGCCGCTATGCACTGCTCCGCCAGGCGGGATGGAAACTAACACGGGCCGCTATGGCACCGAATCGCTTGGCGGATGGAAGAGTAGGCTAGCGGATGAGGTGGTGAGAACGGCGGAATGAGGGTCGTGAGCACCTCTTCGCAATGCAGCCACTAGCAATTGCTAGTGCGGCAAGGGGATGGATGGTGGAGTAATAAGGCGCACCTCAAGCAAAAATAACGAAAATACAAATCACATAGACATGATTTAGCACAAGCGTTAATACAATAAGCGTACTTCATCAATACAAGGAAAATAACTAAGCTAACAACAACAAGAGGAAGAGGTGTGCGAATCGACCGAATCCGAAGCCTTATTGAGGGTTCACGGTTGGAATCTCGGGTTGTCAATCCGAGTTCAAGCTCGGTCCCTCAACTGCGTCCGGGGTAGAGGAGGTTGTCACTCACTCCCAATGGACCCGTCTTCTTCGTTGAAATGACCCGTAGATTGCGGCTCCAGCTCCTCCTAACTGATGGAGAAAGCTAGGTCAAAACTCCGCTTGAAGCTCTAGGATGAAGGAGGAGGCCGAGAGGATGCTCCGGCGTTGATTTGGCGTTGAAAGCTGTGCCCAGAGACCCTCCTAAGGTGGAGGATGAAGGGGGACGGAGGAAACCCTCGTCCGAGACGAAGAACGGCGGAAAAATCGCGGATCTCGATCGAAACTCTCGAATAGGTGAAACCTGCGCTATTTATAGAAAACAGAATAAACAGCGCGCACGATCACTGGCGCACGACCAGTGGTCGTGCACGATATGGTCAGTGATCGTGCGATATGGAGGCAGAAAAGTGGAAAAAAGTGTAATGACTGCGCACGACCGGCAGCGCACGAGCAGTGATCGTGCGAGGTATGGCTGGTGATCGTGCGATATGCCGGGACAGAACTTTCACAGAGAGGTCATGACTGCGCACGACCGATGATCGTGCGCCAAAGAGGTCGATGGTCGTGCGTGGGTAAAAACGCACGACCACTGACTCCTTTGCCAAAAATGGTGAAAGTCCTACCCCGGACGCCCACACGATCCCAGAACCTGCAGGAAAACTGGACGTGATGTCGAACATGGCAGTCACAAACATTAATAAAATGCAAGCAAAAAGGGAAAATACACACACGCACAAGAAATAGGCTAAATAGGTGCACAAAACGTGGAAAACTGTAGCGAACCAAAAGAAGTGCTAATGGCGCTAAACGGTGTGCAAAGACAAGAAAATAAGCCTAGATGAGTCCGAAAATAGGTATATAAAGAGGACTCATCAAGTATCAGGAACACAGATTTGCTAAATGAAATTGAAACATCCCTCTAAGTATTCAAAGACTAGCATGTCAGTTAATATGTCAAGAAAATGAGTAAATGAATTACCTTCAGGATTTTCCTCAGAATTTCCTAACTCCCATAAGTCATTTAGAAAGGAGGTAATGACTCCTTCTAAGAACAAAGCAACTAAGGGAGTAGAGGCTTCTTCGAGGCATACTTTAACAGCAAATTTCCGCATGCAATATAACATTAATGCCATGGGATCTAGAGCTGGGGTTGCTATATCTCTTTAGGAACAGTTTCTGTCTCTGCTTGAGTAATTTTTGCTGGAGGAGAGGTCAGGGGCAGTTAGAGGCATCTTCATGAAACATCTCCCCCTGCCTGATTTCAGTGGATACTGAAACCAGGCCCCTAGATGAAGAGGGCTCAGCAGATTTTGAGAGAGCTAGGATGGAAGATGACAAGGTAGAGATGGAAGAAAGGAGAGGAGCAATTGCTTCTTCAATCATGATTTTGATTGAAGGAGTAATTAGCTCCAATATGCTTGCAATGAAGGTTGGGGTTATTTCAAATGAAGGTGGGGGAATCACAGTAGATGGATGATCATCAGGGATGGTGTTCTCCTGATGAGATGGAGAGTGAACTGGTGATTGATGGGTGGATGCAAGAAGATCAATAAGATCTGAATGAGGAATTGGTGACTGAGGAGGAGTGGATAGCTCAAAACCAATAAATCAAAACAAGGAGGAGAAAATCCTTGCAAGATGAGAAGGGAGAGGAGATGCTGGTAATGATGCATGGAGAATTATGGAGGAATGGTCAATAAGAAGAGAGGCAAAAGATGGTACTTCAATTGAAGTAGATGGAACTTCAGTTGAAGTAGATGGTAATGCAGATGAAGTGGATGGAATGGAGAGAATGGATGAGCCTGCTTCAGGTAGGTAGGGAGTGACTGAAATAGTCCTTGTGCTCTCAGACACAACTAGAGCTACCCCTGCTGGAGGAGGCTTCTGAAAACTCCTTTTCCACTTAACAAACAAAGTTGGATCCATCTTCTTGCTGGCATTGATGGATGTAGAGTCTGTAACCAACAGCTGGGGGTATTTCTTTCTTAGAAATATCCCAAGTACCCTACCCAGGCATACTTCCTTCTTGCTATTCTTCTTTCTTATCAAATCAAACATAACTCCTGCCCAATTTATCTGTTTCTTGTTTACTATTGCACACAATCAGGGCAAACTGTTGCCTGGTTATGTTATCATGAGCAGAGTGCTTCCCCAGAAGCACTTTTCCGACTAGTTCAGCCAAGAACTTTATCCTCAACGAAAAATTAACCTTTAGCAGCTTAGAAGGAATGCCTTCGGCATGTCCTAATTCAATAAACATCCTCCCAAACTCTGGAGTATCTTGTTCATATCTCTTCACCATTCGGTAAATCAAAATATCAGTTAAAACGGCGGGAGTCAGAATTACCTCTTCGCCGCCAATCGTTCCAGTCCTAGATTCGTCATTGGAAGACGAAGTGAAGGCCCACTCTTTAATCTCTGGGACATTTATCTTGATCCTGTGGCATTAGCCATTCCAATCCTTGTTCCTTACAGAGCTGGAGGATTTCTACTATCTCAGAATCACATGCGTTGAAAGAGTCAAAATCTACGCTGAAGCCGGCGTCGAACTTCATTAGTGACAGAAGGGCTGGAGCAATCGCCATTGATTGGGTTGGAGAAGACGAGAGAGACGACGAAAGTGAAACAACAAAGAGCGCGAGGCAGGGCTCAAGCAGAAAGACAGAATGCGAAAAGATGATCTCCGTCGACGATAAAAGGAACGTTCTCTTAACCATGGTCGACCATCGATTTTATATTAAAACAGCAATCGTCGATCTATTTAATAGATACTGGAGAAGATAGTCGAATGGTCGTTCGACGATCATTTCCTGAAGCAGAGTAGTCGATCAATCGTTCGACTATTTCTGTCTTCACAAACAAATAAGCTGTCGTCGCCCGTAGGTCGACGATAGGCTCAACTTATTTCGACTATCGTCGAACGTCGTTCGACGGTCTTCAAACAGATTTCAACAAGGGCATAAGTCACACATAGTCTTTTCCATTAATCATGCCTATTTGAACCAAAAAGAACAGATGCTTCTATTCATCTAAGGCTTGGTGAAAATATCACCTCTCTGAAGGTCAGTGATATGAACTCAAGGCTTATCTTGTTCTTTTCCACACAATCTCTCAGGAAATGGTGTCTAATCTCAATGTGCCTTGTTCTAGAGTGTGCACAGGATTTTGTGCAATGGAGATAGCACTGTACTATCACACATGATTTTTGTGTTCTTGTGTGTGTACCCATAATCCAAAAGCTAGTTTTGAATCCACATGATCTTTGAACAACAACTAGCAGCTGCTGTAACACCCCAAAAATCTAAAAAAATGGATTTGAGGTGCAGGTTGTTTTACACGGCCTGGGACACGGGCGTGTCCCAGGGTGTGTCGGGGGTACACGGCCTGGGACACGGGCGTGTCCCAGGGCGTGTCCACTCAAATAATAGGCGGATTGAGTCAGAAGATTACACTGCCTGGAACCAAGCCTTGAATACGGCCGTGTCAGATTTGACACGGGCGTGTCCGATGCCGTGTGCCTACCCGTGTACTGCTGGTTGAGTTTGGAGCTTGATGAGGCAGGGGTGACACGGGCGTGTCTCATGACTGACAAGGGCATGTCAGGTTCGACACGGGCGTTCAATGCCCGTGTTCTGGTAAAGTTCAGTCGGTACGAGTACCGCGTGTGCCGCTTAAGGGTACACAGCCTGTGACACGGGCGTGTCACAGGTCGTGTCAGCCAAAAAAAGTATGATTTTGGGAAAATCGTGGCCGTTCATTTTCTCTTTTTGGATCCAAGGGCTCAGGTGATTCCTGGCTAGATTAAGTCAGCAGAGGCTTGATGAAGAAATCATCTTCATTTGGTTAAGGAAGAGAGAAAGAGAGAGGAGGAAGAAGAAGAGGAGAGATCAAGCCACCGTGGAGCTCCCGTGGTCCGATTCGTGATCCGAGGCCAGCGTTGTGAAGGCAAAGCTGCTGCGGTTCTTTCTCACCGCTAGTTTTCGATGGCTCCCAAGAGATCGTCAAGGTAACGATCTCCCTTCTTGGACATGTGAAGTCCTTCTTTTCTGCATTGCATAGGGAAAACCCTTCCCCGCGAGTGTGCGGTGGGCTTGTGGTGTCCCTTGGGGTAGATATGTGAAGTCCCCCTTGTTAGAGTCTGGAATTGGAGTAAGGATCTAAGCATGCTGTGTGAAGCCCATCTGGACATGCTGTCTGGATTGGTGATGCTTGTTTGCATATCGGAGAAGACTCCGTGATTATGGCTTGTTTGCCTTGTGCCTACCTGTTGCTTGGTGCAGCAGGAAGTACTTGATGAAGTCCAGGATATGAAGAGGGTTGGATGCAACTCTTGTGGCTGTGCGTTGCCACTTTTGTGTGCGGTTGAGCCGTTGGGCTGCAACTCGATAAAAGGCAGATTGCCGAACAGGAAAGGTGAAACCAACCCGCGCCTATAAATTGCCATGGATACTTCTGTATTCGAGGTGGCACGACGACTTGAGCAACGGGGGGTGGCTGATCCGTACCTGCGTTAGGTCCGTCGGACTTGGAAGCCTGGTTGGGTTTGTTGGAGCGCCTAATGAGAGTCTTAGGCCCGCGCGCCGAAAAGACTAGAATGCTCAAATACCGTGTAGACGGTGGTGTTGACCCTGGTTTTCCGGTGCACCAAGAATGTGCCCTGAGTGCACGGACTGTCGGGCCGTGTGGCCGATGGTTGTGATGGCTTGAATGTGCCTGCACGCACATAGTTGCTATTATTGATACCATGCTGTGCAGGGAAAGAATGCTACTGCCCCGAGAAAGGGGTAGGATTGTTATAATTAGGTCAGTTGAATGCTGACCGTTGCCTTGTTTGCCACCGTTTGGGTGGTTTGTCCCTATGCAGGTACTGGAGAGCCAAGTGGTAAATGAAGGCTGAAACCCTTGCTACTGTTGCAGCTGCTGCTGCTGCTGCGCTGCCTTTGAAGGCTAAGCGAATGTTTTGCTTGTTTTCTTTTACTCATGTATGGCCAGCCTGTACGCCGAGGTTTGTAAACCATACGGTGTGGAAAGAGGAACTGTAAGGCCTTAAGGCCAAACTCTATGTATTTGTTGTACATTCCGTGGCTGTATATAAACTGTGGTTATATATTTGGACATTCCTGGTTAGAGTTCAAATTAACAACTTAAAGCTTCCGCTAGCATGCTCTGAGTTAGGATGCATGTATGGTTTGGTATTATCCTGTGATCTCACCGTCTGTTTTGTGGCATATAGTGTGGGGCCACGCCGGACCTTCTACTATACGTCATTAACGGATGGGTCGTTACATTTTGGTATCAGCTTTGTTCGGTCTTTCCTCTATCGAATTCGTGGTCGAATTCTTTTATGGGGTGGCGCGCGCGTGTTTGTGCGCCCTGCTGTAACGCTAATGAACTCTGGAATGTCCAGTAAGGAATGTACATAATCTTGTTTGAGGAATTGCGCGTTCCTTTTTGTGTTGTTTGCTTGCATACGATCGCTAATGTGTGTCCTTGTCCACCTATAGGTGACGCGTAGTGGTGCTGGGCAGTCTGAGCCCCAGCGCTCTGATGAGAGTGCGGCACAAGCTGAGGTGCCAACACCTTCTCCATCTGCGGAAACTGTTCGCTTAGTTGCTGAGGCTCTATTTTCCATGATTCAGCCGACCGGGCAAGCGCAGCCAGCAGTAGTGCCAGTTTGTGTTGATGTAAGACCCGAGCCGGTTGAGGCAGTCGATCCACGAGCAGCTGACCGACAGTTGAAGCAATTCATGAGCTTCAGTCCGCCTACGTTTACGGGACTGGGATCCCCAACGCAGGCAGAGATTGGTTATTGCGTGTCAATCGGATAATGACAGCGTTCAGGCGGAGGAAACTCTAAAGACACCTTGGCCACCTTCATGCTTGAAGGAGAGGCGCGATTGTGTGGGACGAGGTTGAGGTACACCATTTGGCGGGCAGGCAATTAACGCAAGTGTCGATTGAGGAGTTCTCTCGAATATTTCTGGCGAAGCATGTCCCAGCGGCGCAACGCATTGCCATGGAAAATGAGTTCCAACGGTTAAAGAAAGGAGAAGATAGCGTGGATACCTACCTGCATGAGTTTACCAGGTTGGGGCGGTATGCGGGAACAATCTTCGCGGATGACCAAAGGAAAACGAATAGGTTCTATGAAGGATTGCGGGATGAGTTGAGGTTCCTACTTTCAAGTTCAGTGAACCAAGGGTTTCAGGCGTTGGTTGATACTCCATGTGCGTTGGAAAAGGACATGCGGCCGGGTGCAAGGGACAAAGGGCTTGGTTGTGTCAAGCCGAGGGTTCAAGCACATCGCTTGAGCAATTCGTTCTACCAGAAAAGAAAGGGTGTCAAGAGGTCCAAGCGTCTGGGCAAGTGACTACGACCGTTGTGTCGGGGGCGACATCAAGACCAGATTCTCGTACATGCTATTAGCTGTGGCGTGGGGGTGGGGCATATAGCCCGTGACTGTCGGGTTGTTCAGCCCAAAGGGGAAAAGAAGACGGGTGCGTCTTATGCTAAGAAGGGCAAAGCGGTGGTTGATTCCTCTACGTCCCAGGCACAGCCCCGAATCTATCAGCTTGGCCAGCAGGAGGCGATTAAACAAAGTGACGTCATCACAGGTACGAGTGAATATAGCTTATTTGCTTAAGTGCTATTGCTTGTGGTTATGTATTGCTTGTACATGAGGTGTGTGTGCTGCAGGCTTTGTCCTGATTCGGAATAATCTCGCGAGAGCCCTGTTTGATACGGGTGCTTCGCATTCGTTTCTATCTGAGGACTTCGTATCTCGAATTGGGGTGCCGAGTCATGTGACGGTTGATAGTACAAGGGTGTTATTGCCGAATGGATGTGTGATGCTTGCGGATAGGGCTTGCGATGTGGATGTTCAAATAGGAAGTCGGGATTTCGATTTGAGTGCAGCTGTGCTACCGTTATCGGAGTTTGATGTGATCTTTGGCATGGACTGGCTCTCGGCGCAGCGTGCCTTTATTGATTGCAACTCCAAGGAGATCACGCTGGGCCAGAATACCGGACTTGTGATGAAGTTCGCTGGTATGCGAGGAGTTGGCCAGACTCTGTTGTCTGCGCTCCAAGTCGTCAATGCTGTTCGGAAGGGCGCGGAGTTATTCTTCACGCTAATTCAGGCTGTTGAGCCAAAGGCCAGTGTCGGTGAAGTTCTGGTTGTGTCAGAGTTTACCGATGTGTTTCCTAAAGATCTTCCTGGGTTACCACCCCAGCGCGGGAGATTGACTTCTCTATTGAGTTGGTGCCAGGTGCGAAACCTGTGGCCGCTCACCATATCGCGTCGCGCCAAAAGAGATGGCTGAGTTGAAAGTCCAATTGCAAGAGTTATTGGAGCAGGGATACATACGCCCAAGTATGTCACCTTGGAGCGCGCCTGTTCTATTTGTGAAAAAGAAAGACGGTAGTTTTACGGTTATGTATTGACTACCGCGAATTGAATAAGCTGACGGAGAAAAACAAATATCCGATCCCACGGATTGATGACCTATTTGATCAATTGGTAGGATCAACGGTCTATTCCAAGTTGGATTTGAAATCGGGATATTATCAGTTGAGGATTCGGGAAGGTGACATTCCAAAGACGGCGTTTGGAACACGCTACGGTCATTATGAGTTCACGGTAACTGCTGTTTGGCCTATGTAATGCGCCTTCGGTATTTATGGACCTAATGCATCGCACGTCCGAGAGTACTTGGATTTGTTCGTGATTGTGTTTATCGATGACATCTTAGTTTACTCTCAGTCGGAAGAGGATCATGCAAACCATTTGCGGTTGGTCTTGCATACCCTGTGGAGGAATAAGCTTTATGCCAAGTTCTCAAAGTGTGAGTTCTGGCTCTCTTCAGTAGCCTTTTTAGGCCATGTGGTAAGTGGAGAAGGTATCGCGGTGGATCCGTTGAAGATAAGTGCCATTCGAGATTGGCCAGTGATGTCTTCGGTGGCCGAGGTCAGGAGCTTCCTTGGGCTTACGGGCTACTATAGACGGTTTGTGAAAACTTCTCACGGATTGCTTTACCTCTGACCACGCTGACGAGAAAAGACAAAAGTTCATTTGGACGCCGGAGTGTACGCGAGCTTTTGAAGACTTGAAGAGTCGTTTGACCCACATCGCCTGTGTTGACGTCGCCATGTGGTACAGATGGCTATGAGATCTATAGTGATGCTTCCGGGAGCGGCTTAGGCTGCGTTCTTCTGCAGTTTGGTAAAGTGATTGCTTATGGCTCGTGCCAGTTGAAAGTGCATGAGCGGAATTACCCCGTCCATGATTTGAGTTGAGTTGGCGGCGAAATCTTTGCGCTCAAGTTGTGGCGGCACTATCTTTATGGCGTTAAAGTGGACATCTATACAGATCACAAAAGCCTAAAGTACTTGTTGGATCAGAAGGATCTGAATATGCGACAACGAAGATGGATGGAGTTCCTTGGGGACTACACCTTTGAGATTCACTATACTCCGGAAGGGAAATGTGGTCGCTGATGCTTTGAGTCGAAAGACTCCGGTACGGCAAGCTGGTTGCAGAGGCATGATCAGCGTTTAATCCAGGAATTGGAAGCATTGGAGATATCTTGTGTTGACAAGGTTCGTCGACCGATGCATGATTGAACTGGACGGAGGTTCAATATGACCTTACGGACAGAGTTCGGCGAGCAACGGAGCTTGATGAAAGTCTCCAGTGCTATGCTAAAGATGGGCCGGATGACCAGTTCTCTTGGGATAACGGTTTGTTACGAAGAAATGGTCGAGTGTGCGTCCCGAGTGTGGGTAATTTGAGGGAAGAGTTGATGTACGAAGCTCACTTTGCAAAGTACTCAGTTCACCCAGGGAGCACAAAGATGTACAGAGATCTGAAAAAGCTGTTCTGGTGGCCCGGACTAAAGAAAGATGTAGCACTTATGGGCGGAATGCAATGTCCTGGCGGGTGGGAAAGCGGAATGCCAGACTGGCGGGTTCCCTTCGTTACCCATTCCGGAGTGGAAGTTCGATGACATTTCGATGATTTCGTGCACGGGTTCCGAGATCGCAACGCGGTCATGATTCAATCTGGGTGATTGTAGACCGGTTGACAAAAGTGGCGCACTTCCTTCCAAACAGAAGAGACGATTTAGTGGAAACCTTGGCCAAGCTCTATATAGAGCAGATTGTTCGACTGCACGTGTTCCTCGGAGCATCGTAGTGACCGTGATGGGCGATTCACATCGAATGATTGGCGGCTAGTTCATCAAATGTTGGGTATAAAATAGCGTTTAGTACGGCCTTTCATCCCCAAATGGATGGCCAGACTGAACGAACCAACAGGACGATGGAAGACATGCTCCGCATGTGTGCCCTAGACTTTGGTAAGAGATGGGAAGAGTATATCTTTCTAGAATTTGCCTATAATAATTGCTACCAAGCGTGCATCGGTATGGCACCATTTGAGGCTTTGTATGGTCGTAAATGCCGTACACCGTTAGCTTGGGGCAGAAGCAGGCGAATCTAAGCTACGTGGGAAAAAGGAAGTCAAAGAAGCTACCTCGCTTATACGCTCTATTCGGGAGAGGCTATTGATAGCCCAAGATCGTCAAGCAAGTACTACAATGCCAAACATCGGAACGTGGAGTTCGCGTGGGTGATTGGGTATATTTAAAAGATCAAACCCTTCAAAGGCGTGTCCAGGATTCGACTTTTGAAAAAGCTAAGTCCGAGGTATCTGGTCCATTTGAAGTGTGGAGCGAGTTGGGGAAGCTGCTTATCGACTAGCACTTTCAGCAGACTTGGGTGGATTACATGATGTATTTCACATCTCAGTACTTCGTAAGGCTGTTAAGGATCCAGCTCAAGTAATAGAGCATGAGCGGGTACCGGTCGAGTATGGGCTAACGATGAGGGTTCAACCCATTCGGATCGAGGATCGAGCCGAGAAACAGTTGCGGAACAAAGTGATCGGGATGGTCAAAGTCCGATGGGACAATTGTGGGTCGTGAAGAGCTAACATGGGAGCGAGAGCAGACCATGCGAGCTAAATTTCCGAGCTGTTTGTATAAACTGTAGACCGTGTACCTTTTGGTATAACAGAGTTATCAGGTTATAGCATTGTTTTTCCTTGTTTCCTTACCGTGCAAATTTCGGGATGAAATTTTGTTAAGGGGGGAGGATTGTATGTAACGCCCCCATTCGTCACATGGAATATAACAGAGGGTCCGGCCGGGGCCCCACGCCATATTTCACAGACAAACGAGAGAGCCACTTGAGAGTATCAAAAACCTTATACACGCATCCTAACTCAGAGTATTCTAGCGGAAGATTTTAAGTTATAGAACTCATAACAATGAATGTCCACTACAACCATATAAATCACACATTTATATACGACCAGGAATGTTTACACGAATACACCGCACACGGACTTAAGGCCTTACAGGTTTCTCTTTACAAATATATAAGTTCATACATCGGCACGCAGGCCGGCCACACATGAAATTCAACACTTCGCACGGCCTTCAAGGGCCTACCAGCAGCATGGGCTTCTGCCCGCTCAATCCAATTAGCCCGCAACACCTGCATATGGACGTCCACCCCATGGGTGATAAACAAAGCAACGGTCAGCATTCAGCTGACCAATTATAATGACCCTACCCCTTACCCAGGGCAGTGGTTCCTTCCCTGCATGTAAAGCAACCACAACATATATATATATCACACACACAACATCACAAACGCCGGCGTCAATGACAGGCGCTCCGTGCACTCAGGGCACATTTATGGTTTGTACTTGGTAGGCGGTCATAAGGCTCCAAACCCCTGTTGAATACCTCACGCACCTGTCTCACTCAGAGGTACGCACCTCACCAAAACCCGTGAGCACTACCAGTCGACCTACCCACGTAGTGTAACAAGCCTAGGGAATTCGCCCTACTGCTTTGCTACCAATCGACCGCTCATCTGATCTTAACATCGCCACTTGGTGGAATGGGCATAAGCCTCCAAACCCCTGTTGAAGACCTCACACGCCCACCCACTCAGAGGTGTCCGCACTCCAACAACCCGCTCTTAACAAGCATGCAACCAAAGGAGCTATGCAAAGCATCCTTTACACCAAGCACATCGTCCTCACCATCTCCGCAGGCTAAATGATGAATACATGGAGTCTTCTCTGGTTCGCAATATAAACATCACCAATCCCGACATACGTCTGGATGGGCTTCACACAGCATGCCTATGCCGTACTACATACTTTCGGCTCTAGATGCAGACTCAACTGCTGGAATCGCTTACGCTTTTCCATCTCTTGATGGAGGATCCCATGCACATGCATAAACAAAGGGCTTCACCTGCCCAAGGAAGAAAGACCGTTACCCTTGACGATCGCTTCGGGGCCATGGAAGAACTAGCCGGATGGAAATCACCGCAGCGGCCTTGCCTCCGCAACGCTGAACTCGGTTCTCGATTCAGACCAACGAAGCTCCACCGGCAGCCGAAAAGCTCCTCCTCCTCCTCCTCCAAGCTCTCCTCTCTTTCTTCTCCTTAGAAAGAGAATGGCTAAATGAGAATGAGATTTCATCTCAATCCACGGCCATATAGAAGCTGGAAAGGCTTTGGAACACAAGATCCAAATAGAAGGAAACGAACGGCCGAGATCTGCTCTGAAAAAACATTTCAACAGGCCTGACACGCCCTGTGATACGCCCGTTCACAGGCCGTGTACCCCCAGTCGGTTAGCAACCGACTCAAAAGATACCAGAACACGGGCTTGGGCCCGTGTCAGACCTGACACGCCCGTGTCAGGCAATCGACACGCCCATGTCACCCCTGTAACACGGCCTTACACAATTGCCAAAACGACCAGAGAAGTACACGGCCAAGGCACACGCCCGTGTCCATGGCCGTATCCCTCAAGCTCGACTATCGTCGACATCGACCGCTGCCCACGCTCGTCGACCAAGCCTGGAACATGCCCTGGAATACGCCCGTATTCCAGGCCGTGTCGCCGCTTGACGACCGCCAACCGCCAGGTCGACACCTCGACACGCCTAGGATGGACACGTGTCGGACACGCCCCGGACACGCCCTGGACACGCCCGTGTCCCAGGCCGTGTCAAGCGACACGCCGCCCGACCTTGCCACCTGCAAGTCGCGCAAACACACACGATACCTGGCTGACACGCCCCCACCCCCCCCCCCCCCCCCCCCCCCCCGACACGCCCGTGTCGCCGAGCGTGTCAGCCTACAAAAACTCCATTTTGTCTTGGAGATATTTGGGGTGTTACAATCCTCCCCTCCTTAAAGAAATTTCATCCCGAAATTTAGCGCAACACACATGTATTAACACAACCACGTTGTTGCGATACAAACCAAAATGATCCAGGTTTAGAGCTCAGAGGCCGCAGCTTGTCTCGCCCCATGAAATCGTACCACCACAACTGTTTGTCACAAACATAGATACATACATACAATATAACAAAAGAGAATAAAGTGCAACTTCACTTTATTTTGGCTTCTTCGCACCTCGCAGAATCCGTTCGCGACTTCCATTAAGTCCAAAGCACGGATTTGCTGTTCTGCTTGGTTTGCACTTTGCGGCTCCTGCAACTCAAGAGTGTAAATTCGAGGTTGCGCCCGCGATGCTGACGATTCTGCCATGGCTTTGCCCTTTTCGTCATAGGACGCACCTGCCTTTTTCTCACCACTACTCGCAGCAAAAATCGGGCGATATGCCCTTGCTTTCCCACAAATGAAACATGTATCGCGGCCCATTCCGTCCTTACTCAAACGTAGCTCCTGACGCCAACATCCGAAGTTTGTTCAGCAGGCCTGGAACAGCTTCTTATCTACGTTTCCTCAAATCTGATTGCTCTGATTGCGGAACTTTGAATTCGGACTTTTCCACTGCCGCATTCTTCTTCTCCCGCACCCGCTTCAAATCCTTCTCCAGCGCACTAGCGGTATGTACCAACGCTTGAAATCCTTGGTTCACTGAACTCGGGAGAGCCAACCTCAGCTCATCACGCAGTCCTTCATAGAACCTATTCGTCTTTCGCGCCTCTTCTGCAAACGTCGACCCCGCATACCGACCAAGTCTGGTAAACTCATGCAAGTAATCGTCTACGGTCTTATCACCCTGCACCAGACACTGAAATTCATTTTCCATTGCAATTCTCTGCGATATGGGCAAGTATTTCACCCAGAATAATCTGGAGAATTCGTCCATCGATATGTCGCCCAGGTCTCTACCTCTCAACTGGTACAACTCGATCTCATCCCACCAAAGCCTTGCCTCTCCTTCCAGTAGGAAAGTGGCTAACGGGACTTTCTGCTCCTCACTAATCCTGAGCGCAGCCAGGATTCGTTTCACTCTAGAGATCCAATCCTCTGCCTCTGTTGGAGACGTCGTCCCGACAAACGTAGGCGGATTAAACTCCATAAATTGCTTCAGTTGCTCGTCCGCTGCTTGCACAGCAATCGGAACCTCAACATGCTCTTGCCTCGCACCAACCTGTACTGGCGCCACAGCAGGCCTCGCTTGCCCGAATGGTTGTGCTTGAAGCATGGCAAAGATCACCTCCGCAACTAAGAGCACCGTTTTCGCAGAAGGGGGAGGTGTAGGCACCTCAGCTGGTGCCGAACTCTCGTCCGAACGCTGGGGCTCAGACTGCCCAGCTCCACTCCTTATCACCTATAGGTGAACAAGAAAGCATTACTCTCCATGCTAAAACCGAATAGACACAGACACATTCCTAGTGGACATTCTTGAGTTCAATTATACGCTCCCAACTCAACCCTAACCTCTGATACCAAAGTTGTAATGCCCCCATTCGTCACATGGAATATAACAGAGGGTCCGGCCGGGCCCCACGCCATATTTCACAGACAGACGAGAGAGCCACTTGAGAAGAGTATCAAAAACCTTATACACGCATCCTAACTCAGAGCATTCTAGCGGAAGATTTTAAGTTACAGAACTCATAACAATGAATGTCCACTACAACCATATAAATCACACATTTATATACGACCAGGAATGTTTACACGAATACACCGCACACGGTCTTAAGGCCTTACAGGTTTCTCTTTACAAATATATAAGTTCATACATCGGCACGTAGGCCGGCCACACATGAAATTTAGCACTTCGCACGGCCTTCAAGGGCCTACCAGCAGCATGGGCTTCTGCCCGCTCAATCCAATTAGCCCGCAACACCTGCATATGGACGTCCACCCCATGGGTGATAAACAAAGCAACGGTCAGCATTCAGGTGACCAATTATAATGACCCTACCCCTTACCCGGGGCAGTGGTTCCTTCCCTGCATGTAAAGCAACCACAACATATATATATATATATCACACACACAACATCACAAACGCTGGCCTCAATGCCAGGCGCTCCGTTCACTCAGGGCACATTTATGGTTTGTTCTTGGTAGGCGGGCATAAGCCTCCAAACCCCTGTTGAAGACCTCATACACCCGTCTCACTCAGAGGTACGCACCTCACCAAAACCCGTGAGCACTACCAGTCGACCTACCCACGTAGTGTAACAAGCCTAGGGAATTCGCCCTGCTGCTTTGCTACCAATCGACCGCTCATCCGATCTTAACATCGCCACTTGGTGGAATGGGCATAAGCCTCCAAACCCCTGTTGAAGACCTCACACGCCCACCCACTCAGAGGTTCCCGCACTCCAACAACCAGCTCTTAACAAGCATGCAACCAAAGGAGCTATGCAAAGCATCCTTCACACCAAGCACATCGTCCTCACCATCTCCGCAGGCTAAATGATGAATACACGGAGTCTTCTCTGGTTCGCAATATAAACATCACCAATCCCGACATAGGTCTGGATGGGCTTCACACAGCATGCCTATGCCGTACTACATACTTCCGGCTCTATATGCAGACTCAACTGCTGGAATCGCTTACGCTTTTCCATCTCTTGATGGAGGATCCCATGCACATGCATAAACAAAGGGCTTCACCTGCCCAAGGAAGAAAGACCGTTACCCTTGACGATCGCTTCGGCGCCATGGAAGAACTAGCCGGATGGAAATCACCGCAGCGGCCTTGCCTCCGCAACGCTGAACTCGGCTCTCGATTCGGACCAACGAAGCTCCACCGGCGGCCGGAAAGCTCCTCCTCCTCCTCCTCCAAGCTCTCCTCTCTTTCTTCTCCTTAGAAAGAGAATGGATAAGTGAGAATGAGATTTCATCTCAATCTATGGCCATATAGAAGCTGGAAAGGCTTTGGACCATAAGATCAAAATAGAAGGAAACGAACGGCCGAGATCTGCTCTGAAAAACATTTCAACAGGCCTGACACGCCCTGTGACACGCCCGTGTCACAGGCCGTGTACCCCCAGTCGGTTAGCAACCAACTCAAAAGATACCAGAACACGGGCTTGGACACGCCCGTGTCGGACCTGACACGCCCGTGTCAGGCAATCGACACGCCCGTGTCACCCCTGTAACACGGCCTTACACAATTGCCAAAACGACCAGAGAAGTACACGGCCAAGGCACACGCCCGTGTCCATGGCCGTGTCCCTCAAGCTCGACTATCTTCGATGTCGACCGCTGCCCCACGCTCGTCGACCAAGCCTGGACACATCCTGGAACACGCCCGTGTTCCAGGCCGTATCGCCGCTTGACGACCGCCAACCGCCAGGTCGACACCTCGACACGCCCAGGATGGACACGTGTCGGACATGCCCCGGACACGCCCTGGGACACGCCCGTGTCCCAGGCCGTGTCAAGCGACATGCCGCCCGACCTTGCTGCCTGCAAGTCGCGCCAACACACACGACACCTGGCTGGACACGCCCCCCGACACGCCCGTGTCGTCGGGCGTGTCAGCCTACAAAAACTCCATTTTGTCTTAGAGATATTTGGGGTGTTACATTGTAACACCCCAAAAATCTCAAAAAATGGATTTGAGGTGCAGGTGTTTTACACGGCCTGGGACACGGGCGTGTCCCAGGGCGTGTCGGGGGTACACGGCCTGGGAAACGGGCGTGTCCCAGGGCGTGTCACTCAAATAATAGGCGGATTGAGTCAGAAGATTACACGGCCTGGAATCAAGCCTTGAACATGGCCGTGTCAGATTTGACACGGGCGTGTCCGATGCCGTGTGCCTACCCGTGTACTGCTGGTTGAGTTTGGAGCTCGATGAGGCAGGGGTGACACGGGCGTGTCTCATGACTGACACGGGCGTGTCAGGTTCGACACGAGCGTGTCAATGCCCGTGTTCTGGTAAAGTTCAGTCGGTACGAGTACCGCGTGTGCCGCTTAAGGGTACACGACCTGTGACACGGGCGTGTCACAGGCCGTGTCAGCCAAAAAAGTAAGAATTTTGGGAAAATCATGGCCGTTCATTTTCTCTCTTTGGATCCAAGGGCTCAGGTGATTCCTGGCTGGATTAAGTCAGCAGAGGCTTGATGAAGAAATCATTCTTCATTTGGTTAAGGAAGAGAGAAAGAGAGAGGAGGAAGAAGAAGGAGGAGGAGATCAAGCCACCGGTGTAGCTCCGTGGTCCGATTCGTGATCCGAGGCCAGCGTTGTGAAGGCAAAGCTGCTGGGTTCTTTCTCACCGACTAGTTTTCGATGGCTCCCAAGAGATCGTCAAGGGTAACGATCTCCCTTCTTAGACATGTGAAGTCCTTCTTTTCTGCATTGCATAGGGAAAACCCTTCCCCGCGAGTGTGCGGTGGGCTGTGGTGTCCCTTGGGGTAGATATGTGAAGTCCCCCTTGTTAGAGTCCGGAATTGGAGTACGGATCTAGGCATGCTGTGTGAAGCCTATCTGGACATGCTGGTCTGGATTGGTGATGCTTGTTTGCATATCGGAGAAGACTCCGTGATTATGGCTTGTTTGCCTTGTGCCTACCTGTTGCTTGGTGCAGCAGGAAGTACTGG
Source organism: Platanthera zijinensis (assembly GCA_039513925.1). NCBI lineage: Eukaryota > Viridiplantae > Streptophyta > Magnoliopsida > Asparagales > Orchidaceae > Platanthera > Platanthera zijinensis. The sequence continues at coordinate 54,316,672 of CM077091.1, read as the reverse complement.
ATGAAGTCTAGGAAATGAAGAGGGTTGGATGCAACTCTTGTGGCTGTGCATTGCCACTTTGTGTGCGGTTGAGCCGTTGGGTTGCAACTCGATGAAAAGGCAGATTGCCGAATAGGAAAGGTGAAACCGACCCGCGCCTATAAATTGCCATGGATACTTCCGTATTCGAGGTGGCACGACGACTTGAGCAACGGGGGGTGGCTGATCCGTACCTGCGTTAGGTCAGTCCGACATGGAAGCCTGGTTATGGGTTTGTTGGAGCGCCTAATGAGAGTCTTAGGACCGCGCACCGAAAAGACTAGAATGCTCAAATACCGTGTAGACGGTGGTGTTGACCCTGGTTTTCCGGTGCACCAAGAATGTGCCCTGAGTGCACGGACTGTCGGGCCGTGTGGCCGACGGTTGTGATGGCTTGAATGTGCCTGCGCGCACATAGTTGCTATTATTGATACCATGCTGTGCAGGGAAAGAATGCTACTGCCCCGAGAAAGGGGTAGGATTGTTATAATTGGGTTAGCTGAATGCTGACCGTTGCCTTGTTTGCCACCGTTTGGGTGGATTGTCCCTATGCAGGTGCTGGAGAGCCAAGTGGTAAATGAAGGGCTGAAGCCCTTGCTACTGTTGCTGCTGCTGCTGCGGCTGGCCCTTGAAGGCTAAGCGAATGTTTTGCTTGTTTTCTTTTACTCATGTATGGCCGGCCTGCACCCCGAGGTTTGTAAACCATAAGGTGTGGAAAGAGGAACTGTAAGGCCTTAAGGACAAACTCTATGTATTTGTTGTACATTCCTTGGCTGTATATATAACTGTGGTATATATTGGACATTCCTGGTTAGAGTTCAAATTACAACTTAAAGCTTCCGCTAGCATGCTCTGAGTTAGGATGCGTGTATGGTTTGGTATTATCCTGTGACCTCACCGTCTGTTTGTGGCATATAGTGTGGGGCCCCGGCCGGACCTTCTACTATACGTCATGTAACGGATGGGGTCGTTACAGCTGCTATATATTCAGCCTCTGCAGTTGAAGTTGAGACAGAAGCATGCTTCTTACAGAACCAAGAGAATAATCTCTCTCCCAGGAACTGACAAGTTCCTGAGGTATTTTTCCTGTCAACTCTACAACCAGCATAGTCAGAGTCAAAGTATCAATTTAACTCAAATTCTGATTCTACTGGGTACCATAGTCCTAGATTTGGACATCCCTTCAGGTATCTCAAAATTCTCTTGAGAAGAATCAAATGAGATTCCTTGGGGTTGACCTGGAATCTAGCACATAGGCATGTAGCAAACATTATATCTGGTCTACTTGCAGTTAAATACAATAGGGAACCAACAATGGCCCTATAGTTTTTCTGATCAACTGGCTTACCCTGATCATCAGAATCTATAACTACATTAGTAGCCATAGGTGTATGCATTGCTGAAGCATCAGCCATCCCAAACTTATTTACCAATTCCTTGACATATTTGGATTAGGAGATGAAGATGCCATTAGCATCTTGCTTTACTTGGAGACCAAGAAAGTAAGACAGCTCACCCATACTACTCATCTCAAACTTAGAATGTATCAAGTCAGAGAACTTTTTGCACAGTTTTGGATCAGTGGAGCCAAAAATAATATCATCCACATACACTTGAACTAACAGGATTGTGTCCTTGTGGTGCTTAACGAAAAGGGTTCTATCAACTACTCCCCTAATAAAGTTGCGCTCTTATAGGAAACTAGCTAGAGTCTCATACCAGGCTCTGGGTGCTTGTTTAAATCCATAAAGAAATTTTTGCAACTTGTACACAAATGAGGGCTGAGTTGAAGAGACAAACCCAGGAGGTTGTTAAACAAATACCTCTTCCTTCAGCTCACCATTTAGGAAGGCACTCTTGACATCCATCTGAAAGACCTTAAACTTCATATAGGCTGCATAGGCTAGAAAGATCCTTATTGCCTCTAGCCTTGCAACAAGAGCAAAGGTTTGGTCATAATCTATACCTTCCTCCTGTCTGTAGCCCTGAGCTACAAGCCTAGCTTTGTTCCTTACAATAATTCCATTTGCATCCAACTTGTTTCTAAACACCCACTTGGTGCCTATGATCAGTTGGCCTTTTGGTCTAGGAACCAAAGTCCATACTTTACATCTTTCAAACTGATTGAGTTCCTCTTGCATAGCAATGATCCAGTGGGGATCTAGCTCAGCATCTTTTATGGTGAGGGGCTCAACCTGTGAAAGGAAACATGCATGCATCACATCCTGTCTTAATTGATGTCTTGTTTGTACACCAGCTGATATGTCTCCAATCACTTGAGATGTAGGATGATCTCTAAGTGTGACAAGATCAGCAGGTGGGATGTGATCTTCAGCAACAGTTGGGATTAATTCCTCAGGTGGAATTGGATCAACTATTGGTGGTACAGCAACAGCTTTTGCAAAGTCTTCATCACTATTTGAATCAGTGATATGAAGAGTTGATAGATGGAGAATCTCTTGAGTGACATCTTTATTAGATTCTGGTACCTGTACTAAACTTGAGGAAGGGGAAGTTTCCTTCTCCTTGTAAAACATCTGAGATTCATCAAAAGAAACATGTACAGATTCCTCAATTTTAGAAGATGATTTATTAAATACCCTATAAGGTTTGCTTACTTGGGAATATCCAAGAAAAATTCCCATTGAAACTTTTGCTTCAAACTTTCTAAGGTATTCTTTGTTATTATTATGAATGTATACTACACAACCAAATACTCTAAAATAATTAATTTTAGGTTTCTTTCCTTTAAGCAACTCATAAGGAGTTTTACTCTTAAGCTTGTGTATAAGACATCTGTTCAAGACATAATTAGCTGTGCTAACAGCTTCTGCCCAATAAGAAGCAAGCATGTTAGCATCTTCCAATAATATACCAGCAGCTTCAATCAGGGTTCAATTCTTCCTTTCCACTACCCCATTTTGTTGGGGAGTTCTAGGAGCAGAGAAACTATGTTCTATACCTTCTTTCTCATAGAATTCTTGCATGAGAAGAGAATCAAACTCAGTACCATGATCTCTTCTGATCAAGGCAACATGAGTAGAATACTCAGTCTGCACACATAGTAGAAAGTCTGTAAGAACTTTGAAGTTATCAGCCTTAGTTCTCAAGAAGAACATCAAAGTGAACCTAGAGAAGTCGTCTACAATTAATAAAGTGTAATACTTCCCTCCTAGACTCTGTACATTTATTGGGCCAAAAAGGTCCAAATGTAATCAATATAGGATTCTCGGTGAATTACTTTTATTTACCGATTTAAAGGAGTTTTTGGTTTGCTTGCCTAATTGAAAAGACTTGCATAGGCTCTTCTTCTTGTAGGGGCAAGAATGTAAACCTCTAACAAGGTTGTATTTAGATAACCTAGATATGTTCTTGAGGTTAACATGGCTAAGCCTCCTGTGCCATAATGTATTGTTATTTGTTACTTCATTAAATAAGCAGATTTCAGAATGGGTTGAATTAAAATCTACTAAATAAATATTACCTTGTCTAATGCCTACTAACACAACAGTACTATTTAAAGTAATATTACATAGAGTGTTAGTGAAAGATACCTGATATCCTGCATCACATAACTGACTTACTGAGATAAGGTTGTGCTTCAGTCCAGTTACATATGCAATCCTCTTGAAGGTTACTGCTCCAATGGTAATCCTACCATATCCTTCAGTTTGACCACAACTAGAATCCCAAAAGATCACCTTTGGTCCAAGCATGGCCTTGAATCTTGACAAATTGTCTTTATTTCCTGTCATGTGTTTGGAATAGCCACTATCCAAATACCATTTGTCTTTAGTATATGGATAGGTCTTCAGCTGCAGAATAGATAATTAGACATTGTGGACCCAGGTAACCTTGGGTCCATTATTCTTCACATAATGAAAACTTGAAATAAAGAATAAGCAGGTTGAGGTTTATATCCTAAAGGGTAAGATCTCCTAGGTGGGATACTCCAAGCAGTTAATGGGTCCACAAACCTAGGGTTTCTATTTATATTATTGTTTCTAAGGTTCTCGTTATAATTTTGAAAATCAAATTGAAATCGTCGATCAGCGTTCGACGATGGATGCTCAGATCATCGAGCTTCGTTTGACCATTGAGCCTTCGATCGTCGAGCAGCGTTCGACGCTTTTTGTAGGTCCTTAAATTTTTGCTTTCTCTTTTCTCTCTTAGCTTTATTTAAGGCTTGATTAACTTGTTTTACTTGCTCAGTGTTCTTTATTCCATCAGCTGAAATAAAGTTCACTAGAGTTGAAAGATGATTTTTAAGAACCAATGAGGGTTCACTTGATGAAGCTCCTAAGCCTAGCTTATTATTGCCTACCCTAGTGTTTGTCATGCTAGTGATTTCTAGCAGCTTAAGGCTTCTACCATTTAAGGATTCTTCTAATCTCTTGGACTTTGCTAGTTCATTTTTAAGAAACTTTATTTCTTCACTAGACTTAGTGAGTTCTGCTTCTAACCTAGCATTTTCAATGGAAATAAATTCTGATTCAGCTAACTTATTTCTAAGTTCCTTAATTTCCTTTTCTGAACTAATTAGATCTAAGCAAAGGGATTTAAATTCAGATTTAAATTCAGAAGATGAAAAATCATATGAAGATAATACCTGATCTTCTGTAGGCATTTCTTCATCATCATCAGAACTATCTGCAGCTAAGTGGTTGCTGCAGGCATCAATTGCCATAAGGCAGATTTCCTTTGCCTTCTTCTCTTCCTCATCTTCACTGGAGTTTGAGGAGGAAGATTCCTCATTAGAATCACTCCAGGTTTCAGCAACAAATCCTTTCTCCTTCTTCTTATTTTTGTAGGAGGAGGACTTGGAGTGTTTCTTGTGATGTTCTTTTTCCTTTCTCTTTTCTTTGCTCTTTTCCTCTGGACACTCTGGTAGAATGTGTCCAAGTTTCCTGTAACCATAACAAATAATTTCTTTAGCAGGAGATCTGTCATACCTTGGTTTATCTTCATATCTTGAAGATTTCTTTCTTAAGTCTTTTCTTCCCATCTTGAGAAACCTTTTGGCAAAGAGTGCCATCAGCTCCTCATTGGATTGGCTTTCTTCAGAAGCATCAGCAGCTTTGAGAGCAAGAGTTTGCTCTTTTCTTGCTGGAGTTGGAGTCTTTGCTTTAGCCTCAGCTTCCCTGGTCTTCAGCACTTGCTCAAAAGACTTGAGCTTGCCAAGAAGAGCTTCAGTTGAGATTTCATTGGTACTTCTGGCCTCCTTGATAGGCCAGATCCTAAGATCCCATGTGCTGGGGAAGCACATCAGTATCTTATCATTGACCTCTGTCAAGGTAATCTCCTTATCAAGGGTTCTCAGCTCATTGATGATTGAGCTGAGGCTTGTTTACATGGCTTCAACTGATTCAGTTTCAGTCTTCTTGAAGTTTTCATACTGGGATATAAGGTTGGACCTTTTATCCTTCCTTTCATCAGCTGAACCAGCTACAATCTGGTTCAGTGAGTCCCACATGGCTTTTGCAGAGGTGCAATCAGCCACTTTCTGGAATATTTCATCAGACATAGTCTGAGCAAGAATGTTCATAGCTTTGGCATTAGCTATCTTTGCCTTCTTGTAGGCATCATTGTAATCTGGAGGAGGCACTACACTTAGATTTGCAGATGTTGTAGCAGTGGCTGCAGCAGGAGGTGTTGAAGGTCCTGTCAAAATAGAAGAAAAAATGTCTTCATCAATAGAGTTCATATATAATTTTATTCTTGCCTTCCAGATGCTAAACTTAGCTAAGTTGCAAGCTGGAGGTCTGGTGCTAGAGTAATCCTTAGACTGGGCCATGAAGTGAATATCTATAAGCTTGGTATCTATCAGGATCTTGTGACTCAGGTGTTAGGCTATACAGTCAGTCAACCTCCCTCTGATATCAATTTAAAGTGAGGATAGATACAACTCTAGAGGGGGGGTGAATAGAGTATTCAAAAATTATGACACCCTACTTAACTCCCTTAGAGTTAATTTGCGGAATGAGTTTATAGATATTTAAAACCCTAGAGCCTAACACAAAGTGAAGTGCACTAGAGAAAGCTAACTATAATTATAGTTGAGCTTTGGTCCTATCACAGCAACTAGCAATCCTAGTTATTTCTACTCACAGCCACAGAGCAATAAATTAAATGATCAACACAGACGACACAAGAAGTTTATAGTGGTTCCCTCTAAATAGGTACGTCCACTCTTCTACCACCCTGGTAGGAATCCACTATAGGTTTTTGTTCAGGTGCCCTGCCACCAACTGATCTGCTTCAGGTAGATCAAGTAGACCCTTTGAGCTTTTGATCAGGATCTCAAAATCCAACACAGGTTTTTGATCACCAAGGTTCACTTTTGAAGGGAGTAATAACCCTTTATACAGGAGGTTGAGAGAGTTAAATTTTCTTCTCTATTGTTAAAATAGATTAGAGAAGCTAGTGGATTGTACAGAGCTAGAAAGCTCTAAAGAATCAAGGCTCCCCCTGGCTTAGAGAATATCGAGGAAGAAGTCTTACTTCAGGGTGCAGAATCTCTTTTGAACTTGAGACAAAGAACTGTCTAGGAGTTCTGAAGGAGAAGCTTGAAGAAGACTCTTGATTTGTAATAGGTTGTTCTTCTTTAATCAGCTTCCTTTCTTATTCTTCTTCTTCTAGGCACTGAGTAAATGATCCTGTAAGCAGGATGGACTCAGGGTTGAAGAAGAATGTTGAAGAGGGATGATCTTCTCAGTTGAATGTATCAATGACTGAGAGCTGTAACTCTTCTTGCTTTGAATCTGTATATCTTGTGTCTCTTGTTATTGTGCATGCTTTCTTCTTTCAAAAGAAGATCTTTATATATGGGCCTTTGCAACGGCTCAAAACTTGGTTTGAATTTTGTCTTCTTCTGAGATCTGCAAACTGGGCTGCAAAAAGCATAAAGCAAAAACATATCCTGCAGGCAGACATGCTATAAGGGGATAAAGCTTTCTAAGAAGTTGCAAATCCAATCTGATAAAAGGAGTACTAAAGAAAGTCACATCAGACTAAACTCTTTACGGCCAAAGAAGACTTTTTGAGTCTAACGGCTATAAAGGACAGCATGACAGATAAAGCAAAAAGATATTTCAACTAATAAGACAAAGAACTTTGTCAGATAAAGCTTTACTTATGCACAAAGGATGGGGCAAAGATTGCCTTGAGATGTATGCATAAAATCAATGAAATAATCTTTTATAAAATATGCCAGATAAATAGGAATTAAATCATAGAATAGAAGGAGTACAAAATTACTAAAGACAAACAGAAGAATGTCGAACGACCCTCGGAGATCGTCGACCGGAGCACAGAGATCGTCGACCTATCAGAACAGATAGTCGAACGACACAGATAGTCAAACTATCAAAAAAGATAGTCGAACTACCTCAGCAGATAGTCAACCTATCAGAATAGATAGTCGAGCTATCAGATAGTCGACCTATCAAGGCAGATAGTCGAACTATCAAGCAAATCAGATAGTCGACCTATCAAGCAGATAGTCGAACTATCAAAGAAGACAGATAGTCGACCTATCGAATAGATAGTCGAGCTATCAGATAGTTGAACTATCCAAGCAGATAGTTGAACTATCAAGATAAACAGATAGTCGACCTATAAAACAGATAGTCGAACTATCAAACACAACAGATAGTCGACCTATCAAACAGATAGTCGAACTATCAAAGAAGACAGATAGTCGACCTATAAAATAGATAGTCGAGCTATCAGATAGTTGAACTATCCAAGCAGATAGTTGAACTATCAAGAATTCTGTCTGGTCAAAAGAAGTCGAGCGGGGTTCGACGATCGACGAGGCAGATTCCACAGAACGTCGAGCTAACAAGAGTTGAACTAACTCAAAGATAGACGATCTGCTGACTGACGACAGTCGACCAACTGATAGACAATCGTCGAACAGTTGATCGACGATATTCGAGCGGCGTTCGACCATAGTCGAACCAAAAACAACTTAACCAAATTTTCATCTGGATAAGTGACAACTCTACAACTAGAGCATTCTAACTAAACAACTAACTTTTGACCAAAGATAAATCTTGGGTCAAGAGACTAAAAGAGAATACTAAACTCAAATCAAAACTAGGGTACCAACAGAGTACTTCTTATAGTTCAGAAAAAGAAGTTAAATTATACCTACATACTCTATTCACCCCCTCTAGAGTATATCAGATCTAACCCTAACTTTCAATTAGTATCAGAGGAGGTTCTTTTGGTATACCAGCTCTAGTGGCTTCAACCTCAACTACATCAACTTACCTGAGTGCAGTTCTACCCCCTAGATGGATAGATGCATAGAAGAAGGCTAAGATAGCTGATGCTAATTTCATGAATATACTTGCTCAAACTATGTCTGATGAAATATTTCAAAAGGGTGTTGAGTGTCAATCAGCTAAGGAGAATCTGGATTCCCTAAACCAAATGGTGGTTGGATCAGCAGATGAGAGGAAATACATAAGGTCAAATCTCATCACTCAGTATGAGAACTTCAAGAAGGATAAAGCAGAGACAGTAGAAGTAATGTACAACAGACTTAGCTCCATCATCAGTGAGCTAAGGACTCTAGACAAATAATTCACTTTAACTAAAGTGAATGACAAGATCCTAATGTGCTTTCCCAACACATGGTACTCAAGAATCTGGCCCATCAGAGAAGCAAGAAGCATGATAGAGATTTCAACAGAATCTCTTCTAGGAAAATTAAAGTCCTATGAGCAGCTGATCAAAGCAAGGGAAGCAGTAGCTAAAGTGAAGACTCCTACACCAACTAGGAAGGAGCACAACATATATTTCAAAGCTACATGAAAGTTTTAAGTAACTCCAGTAAATGAAGAGTTGATGAGTCTCTTTGCAAATATATTCTTTAAGATGGCTAGAAAGGACTTCAGAAGGAAACCTTCTAAATATGAAGATAAGCCAAAGTATGACAAAACAACCTCTAAAGAAGTAGTGTGTTTTGGCTATAGGAAACCTGGGCACTTCATTTCTGAGTGTCCAGAAGCTCAGAAGAAGGATAGAAGAAAGGAGAAGGACTCAAGGAAGAGTAACTACAACAAGCCTTCCTCAAGCAAGCATAAGAGGAAAGACAAGGGCTTTGTTGCTGAGACATGGAGTGATTCTAAAGAAGAATATACATCCTCCAGCTCCAGAGAGGATGAAGAAGAACATAAAGCAATGGAAGTATGCCTCGTGGATATTGAGGCAGGCAGTAGCAGATCTGACACAGATGAATCAGATAATGAAGAATCTCTATCAGCTGAAGATCAGGTAATAGCTTCTTATGATTTTGAGTCAGATGAATTTAAATTTGAATTCAAAAATTTATGCTTAGACTTGATAAGCTCTGAGAAGGAAATCAAACTTCTCAGAGAAAAGTTAAACACCCTAGACAACATTATTACAGAAAATTAAAAACTAACCAATGAACTAATGTCTGCTAATAAACAAATATTTTTCTTAAAACTGAACTAAGTAAGGAAAAACTATTAGAAGAATCACAGAATGGAAGAAGTCTACAATTATTAGATATCACTAGTACTGTAAATGCTAGGACCAACAATGGAAACCTGGACTAGGCGCCTCCTCTAGTGATCCACCCTTGATTAAGAAAAATAATCTTTGCAGACCAGTAAACTTTATATCAGATAAGGTAAAGAAGAATACTGAACAGGTAAATAGAGTTAATAAGATTCTTGAACAAATTGAAACCAAGAATAAACTCAATATCCAGAAGAATAACAAAAATAACAATGTTCTGTAGTTGTCGTCGAACTCAGATCGATGAAATATGAACAGATCGTCGAACTCAGAACGATGATCTTTGAACGCAAACATTAGTAACAATCATTCTTCGATCTATGATCAACGATATTAGTATGGTTCGTCGACCAGAGATCGACGATTTTGGTGCCCAAAGAATGTATATTTTCATTCTTCGAGCAGAGATCGACGATCTCATCCAACATCGTTGAGCTCAGGTCGACGATCCAACCAGAGATCGTCGAACCCGGATATTAATAACAGAAACTTAAATTCTAATAACAACTTTAACACCTTCACTCAATAGATAATTCTACCTAGGAGATACCGTCCTAAAGGATATAAAGATCAACCTGAATGCTCTTACATCTCCAGTTATAGTTATGTAAATCAACAAGGACCCAAGGTTACCTGGGTCAAGAATAACTAACTGTCTTGTTTGCAGATGAAGACCTGTCCAGCATACAATCAAAATTGGTATCTGGATAGTGGTTGCTCAAAGCATATGACAGGCAACAAGGATAATCTGATTGATTACAAGTCAATGCTAGGACCAAAAGTCATCTTTGGTGACTCCAATTGTGGCCAAATAGAAGGCTATGACAAGGTCAGAATTGGAGCAGTAACTTTCAAAAGAGTTGTATATGTAAGTTGACTGAAGCATAACCTCATCTTTATAAGCCAACTATGTGATGAAGGTTATCAAGTATCATTCAACTCTAGTTCCTGTATTATTACTTCAAAAGAAAACCAACCTGTTTTAATTGGAAGTAGATAAGGAAACATATACATAGTAAATTTTCATTCTGTTACTTCAGACATATACCTGCTCAATATAGTTAGTAGTCAAAATTACTTATGGCATAAAAGATTAGGACATGTAAATCTAAAAAACATTGCCAGGCTATCTAAGGACAACCTTGTTAGAGGTTTATTTTCTGGACCCTAAAAGAAGGAAGGCCTCTGCAGGGCTTGTCAACTAGGAAAGCAAACTAAATCTAGCTTCAAATCCATTAATAAGAGTGATTCACCTAGGATATTGTACTTGCTACATATGGACCTTTTTGGCCATGTGGTTGTACAAAGCTTAGGAGAGAAATCTTATACCTTAGTGGTTGTAGATGACTTTTCCAGGTTCACTTGGGTATTCTTTCTGAGATCTAGGTCAGATACCTTCAAGGTTCTTACAGATTTTCTCAGGACCATACAAATTGAGTACTCTACTCATGTTGCATTGATCAAAAGTGATCATGGTATAGAGTTTGAGTCTCTTCTTATGCATGAGTTCTGTGAGAATGAAGGTATCAGGCGCTGTTTCTCAGCTCCTAGAACTCCTCAAAAAAATGGGGTAGCTGAAAGAAAAAAAAGAACACTCATTGAAGCTGCAGGCACATTACTTGCAAATGCTTACATGCCCCTATCCTATTGGGCAGAGGCAGTGAGCACAACAAACTATGTCCTGAACAGAAGTTTGATACACAAACTAAAGCATAAGACTCCCTATGAATTACTCAAAGGGAAGAAACCAATAATCAACTATTTAAAAGTTTTTGGTTGTGTATGTTATATTCATAATAATGACAAAAAGCAAATTAGAAAGTTTGAAGCAAAGGCAGCAGTGGAAATTTTTCTAGGATATTCCCATGTCAGCAAAGCTTATAGGGTATTTAATAAATCCACATTGAAAATAGAGGAATCTATGCATGTTACATTTGATGAGGCTAACATGTTTTATAAGGAGAAAGAGATTTCAACGAAAGACTCCTTGCAGGTACACAACTTGTGTGAGGAATTGGATTGCTTACACTTTACCCCTAAAGTTGTATCTCATCCTTCTCAACAAGTCAATGAAGAAAGTGATGAAGAAACTGTGGAAATAGCTTAACTTCCTACAATAACAGAGGCTATTCCATAAGAGGAATTCCTTCAAAATGTTGTGGCTGAACTAACTCCACCTACTGATCTTGTCACACTAAGGGATAACCCCAGATCCCAAGTGATTGGAGATATAAGAGAGGGTGTACAGATAAGGCATCAAATAAACCAAGACTTGATGCATGCCTGTTTCCTCTCTCAAATTGAGCCTCAATCCATAACTGATGAAGAGCAAGTTCCCCACTAGCTCAATTCAATGCAAGAAGAGCTCAATCAGTTTGAGAGATGCAGAGTTTGGGTTTTGGTTCCAAGACAAAAAGACTACCCAGTCATTGGAACCAAATGGGTATTCAGAAATAAGCTTGATGCTCAAGGTGTGATTGTGAGGAACAAGGCTAGGCTTGTTGCTCAAGGATATAGGCAGGAGGAAGGAATTGACTATGATCAAACCTTTGCTCCAGTTGCCAGGCTAGAAGCTATAAGGATATTTCTAGCTTATGTTGCATTCAAAAAGTTCAAAGTTTATCAAATTTATGTGAAGAGTGCTTTCTTAAATGGGGAACTTAAAGAAGAAGTTTATGTTGAACAACCTCCAGGTTTTGTTTCTTTAACTAATCCCTCTCATGTATTTAAATTGCATAAAGCTCTCTATGGTTTTAAGCAAGCTCCAAGAGCTTGGTATGAGACCTTAGCTAGCTTTCTCTTAGAGTATGGTTTTTCAAGAGGCATAGTAGATAGGACTTTATTCACTAAAATGCATCATGATAAAATTTTGTTAGTACAAATTAATGTAGATGACATAATATTTAGGTCTACTGATCCCAAATTGTGCAAAAGATTCTCTGATCTAAGGCATTATAAATTTGAGATGAGTAGTATGGGTGAGCTCTCCTACTTCCTTGGTCTCCAAGTGAAGCAGCTTCCTGATGGCATCTTCATTTCCCAGGCTAAATATGCTAAAGAGCTTATCAAGAAGTTTGGGATGGCTGATGCCTTAGCAAAGAAAACACCCATGGCTACAAATGTTGTAATAGACTCTGATGCACAAGGGAAACCTGTGGATCAGAAACTATATAGGGGAATTATTGGGTCCCTACTATACCTTACAGCAAGCAGACCTAATATCATGTTTGCCACATGCCTTTGTGCTAGGTTCCAAGTGAACCCTAAGAATCTCATCTACTTTTTCTAAAAAGAATTTTGAGATATATAAAGGGTTGTCTTAGTCTAGGTCTCTGGTATCCCACTTAGTCAGAGTTTGAGTTAACTGGATACTCAGATGCTGACTTTGCTGGATGCAGAGTGGACAAAAAGAGTACCTAAGGAACTTGCCAGTTCCTTGGTATGAGATTAGTGTCCTGGTTCTGCAAGAAACAATCATCTGTGTCCACATCAACTGCTGAAGCAGAATACATTGTAGCTGGAAGTTGTTGTTCCCAAATGCTGTGGATTCAGAACCAACTCCTAGATTATGGGTTCAACTTAAATAATTCAACTCTACTATGTGATAACATAAGTGCTATAACCATAACATAAAATCCAGTCCATCACAGTAGGACTAAGCATATAGATATTAGACATCATTTCATTAGAGAATGTGTAGACAAAAACAAAATCAAACTTGTCTATATCTACACTGATTTACAAAGAGCTGATATTTTCACCAAACCCCTGGATGAAAGAAATCACTTGTTTTTTGTAAATCAGCTTGGAATGATCAATAGAGAAGACCTAGTTTAGTTTCTGTCTGCACTCGAAGAACTCTTCAAATTTCGTCGATCGGAGGTCGACGAACTACAAAAGGTTCTTGAGATTTTCGTCGACTTGAGATCGACGAACTCTCTGTGGTAAGTGATCTTCGTCGACCTGCGATCGACGAACTTAATTCAGAAAACTTTCGTCGACCAGAGATTTACGAAATGTCTTCAACCCTTCAGACTGAGATCGACGAACTGTTTAACTCTAAATTATTTCGTCGTCCTCATAACGAAGATATTTTTATTTCTCGTGGACCGGAGTCTGTCGTTTCATATTCCAGAAAACCTTATATTTAGGTTTTCTTCGACCTCTGTCCCGCGCTTTCCATTCCCTTTGCACTTGATGTTCGTTTTCTCTCTTGTAGGTGCACTCATGGCGGTTCCAGCAGGCGCTCTTGCAGCAATGAGGTTTTATACCAGATTCGACATGGATTTTGACTCCTTCCAGCACTCTGATCAAATGTTCCTACACATTTTGCAACTGCTGGAAGACCAGCAATTGAAAAATCTGCTGACCATCAGAATCAAATTACCCAGCACAAAAATCAGAGAATAGGTCTATACTGCGTCTACAACTGAGGACAACACAATGACCGGATCAATAGTGGGTACTTCCATCTCTCTCACTCCCGCTGTACTAACTGAAATCTTTGGATTAGATAATAGAGAAGAAGAAATATAAATTGATAATGAGGAATATGATATGATGTTGAGTCTGATGGGTTACTCTGGAGATAACCCAAATAAACTACTGAAGAAACACCTATTTGCCGAGTTCAAGTTTCTCGCAGATATTGTTGGGAAAGTCTTGCTGGTCAAGCACACTATACACGATTATATAACCAGGCATAAATTTTTGTTTATGTGTGTAGTGGTAAACAAGAGGCAGGTGAACTAGGCACAGATCACCTTTGATCTTATCGAGAAAAGGAACAGTAAAAAGGAATTAAACTTTGGAAGGATCCTAGGGATCTTCTTGACAAAAAAGGCTGCTGAATCACTGGTCTCCCAGACCACATTCATAAATGCCAGCAAAAGGCTCACATGTGTCTTGTTTGGCAGGTGGGAGAGGACAATCACAAAGCCCTCTAAGGCTTCATCCTCTACCACCCAAGCTTCTGAAAGTACAAGGGCTGTTCCAGCCACTTCCCACCCTTCTGAAGAGATCCCATCCAACATTATTCCATCCAACATTACTCCTGCCACTCCTCAATCTCCAGCTCTCCAACCTTCATCTCTACAAGCCACTCAACACACCCCAGCTTCAACTCATGTTACAGTCTCTACTCCCCTACCTTCATCATCCCTAATTCCTCAATCTCCAACAAATATTTCCTCTTCTACACCTTCCACCCAACAAGATACACCAATGCCAACACCACCTCAATCCACTCTTCCATCTCATCTTGTTGATATCCCCCACATCAACCTCTCCTCATTCCCATCCATCAACCTATTATAATCTCCACTGCACACTCCCTCTCCTCAACATGACTCCCCCCTAGACACTCCTATTTCACCTCCACCTATCACCCCCTCAGCAACTGAAATCTCCACTCAACAACATACTGCCCCACAATCCACTTCTCCAAACCTGGATCCATCTCTTGTCACCCCACTCATTACTCTCCTCACACCCTTACTCAAATCTCTTATAGTAGAGGCCATTTTTCCTCTAGCTGTCTTCATATCCTCTCTTATTGCCCAGATCTCTGCCCTCACTACTGCTCCCTCTTCATTTGGGTGCCTGGATTCAATATCTACTGAAACCAGGCAGGGGGAGATACTTCATGAAGAAGTAGCAGCAAGTATAACAGCAACAACAGAAATAGTTATATAGGTCTCAGATACAGCAGATACAGTAGTAATGGATACAGAAGCTGAAGCTAAAGCAAATGATATTGATTTATTTGATTTGATTAATTTTATTGAAACTTACATGGAAATAGATGAGTCAGTTATACTGGAAATAAATACTGTTGGTGATATTTTCATTAATCCCACAATAGACTTGATGAGTCTGTTAAAATCTTTTGATACAGCTTATCTAAGTCTTTTTCCAGCTGAGTGTATTAAGCCATCATTGGCTATTACCCCCTATTATTCTCCAATAAGCCCTGAAGTTGTCAGACAACTAAAGGCTAGTTTTGTTATCCCTGCCACTCCATCATCCCCACAGATTGTTTCTCCCATTGTATCTTCTCCCATGGCTCCAATATTTATAATGGATGATTCTCCAGTGCTAGATCTAGATTCTTTGATCTTGGCTGACATAGAGGAAGAAAATAAGTTATCTGCTCAAAGTACATATGTATATATTTCTCCAGTCCCCTTTCCAGTTCCATCTCAAACAGAAAAGAAAACAATTTTTGAGGACACAATAAAAGAAATTGATGATATGTATGAAAATCCTCAACCTTCTAATGATGATGATGATGATGATTCTGATAAGGATCAAAAGAGGAAGAAAATCTCTAAGAAAAGGAAGGCTCCTCCTCCTCCTGCTCCCACGCTTGTAAATACAAATGACACTCCCTACTATATTTTACAAAACATAACCCAATACAAAGGGATGCCAGCCTGGATGTGGCTTTCAAAGAATGAACAAAATGCCAGAAAGAAAAGCAAAAGATACTCTCCTCCCCCAGCTCATAGATATAGAAAGGACCCCCCTCCTCCTCCTCCTCCAGTTGCTGGTGCTTCAGGAACCACTTCTCATAGGTCAGATGCACCTTCCAAGCCTACATTCACAAGAACTTATCATAGGAAGGAAAGGCCATCTAGACATCAATCTCATGGAAGCAGCCAACAAAGAAGTATGGGTTGTACAGAATAGATAAAAGAAGTAGTCTATCAGAAGCCAGAGTTCTCTTCTCCCCAACAACAAGCTTAACAAAGAAGGCATTTAGTATCACACAAACCTAAAGGAAAATATATTGAAACTGCACCTCCAAAGTCACTATACATTCAGAGTGACGAAAGCCATAAAGCCACAAACTTTTAGGCACAGTCAACTCAATTCAGGCCTGCTACTCTGCTACCCTCCCAAGATGATCAATCATCTGTCAGTTAGAATGTTGATCCTAATTTCAGCATGGCTAGGCTTCAAGAATTTATTGGTCTGTCATATATAAAGAAGGTCAGATAAGAAGGAGAAGATCCAACCAAGTTCACTACCATGTCCTCATATAGAGAGAAAGAACTTGAAAGACTTTAGGTCACCAAGAAGGTATTTAATTCTGCAGATTATATAGCTATACACCTAGAGGCTGTAGTTCCCAGAACCTCCACCCTGATAGTGATTGGAGTAGCAGACATGTACATATCAAAGAAAGAAGCTGCTAATCCTGACAGGAAAATCATTTTTACTCAGCCTGGGGATAAGAGCAAAGAATCTCAGCCAAAGGAGAAGAAACAGAAAAACTAGAACCTGAACTTCTATTTGGTATATTTTTGATAAACTGTGTTTTCTTGTTACAAAGCCGACTATGTAAATATATTTGCTGCATTTACTATTAAATTTTCTCCCAGATATATACTGTGTTCTTGCTTTATACATTTTCTTGTATTGAGTCTATTATTAGTGACCTCACCCAAATAGGGGGATATTGTTGGATCCCTAGTTGGATTTGGGATAGGTTCACTAAGTTAGGATATGACCCAACATGTATACACCAGGGTCATGGTTGTGTCCTAGAGTCTAGGTCAAGTCCTTTGAGTCAATAGTACAAAGGACCAGCCTCCAGCACTGCCAGAGACTCAAGACTTAGAGAATTCAAGACATAAATAAAAGGAGTTATACGTTTGTCGATCTCCGATCGATGAAAGTCGAGCTCGGCTAGACGAACTCAGGTACAATTCTCTGAGCTCAGCACGACGAACTCTGGACAAAGTAATAACTCTTATAAGTCAAACCTCAGTCGATGAGCTAAGAACATCAGCAAGAAGAACTCTGTTCTCTTGTCGACTAATTCTGGATAAGGTGATTCAACACTCAACATCAGAAAATATTCTAAGTCCAGACTGCAGAATCAGCTCGACGATCTTGGACCTCAACTGGACTAACTCTGTTCTCAGCTCTCAGCTCGACGATCTTAGATTCAGCTCGACGAACTTGATGCATAGAAGAAGAAAGTTATCAAGCAACATTCAGAGGTCGATGATCTTGGATCTCGACTCGACGAACATCCATTCTCAGCTCGACGAAATGTGGACTCAGGTCGACGAATCTTGTCTTGGAAATTTCCCTCTTTTGTCCTTATTACGTGTCAATAATTCCTGAGTAATTAATGCTCTAATATTATCTAAATATTACCGTTAGACAAGAGCATTAATTATGGTCTTCATCAAAATTGTTGCCTTCCATTTTTATAAAGGACAGTTGGGGAAACAAATCAATGCCAAAAATATTCCAAGGCCGTCAGCATTAATTGCAGAAGGATTTCAAAATTCAAATGGACTTTATCACGGGAAATATATAAAACATATAGATTTTCCCTTCCATAAAATACAAGAGATACAATACATACAAAAATCAATAGACATACAGAATTCAGGAGATTTGAAAATCGATCAGTCAAGAATCAACAATAGCTAGACAAGAAGAAGAACAATTCTGAAGAAGAAGAACAATCATCCAAATCAAGTGTCTTCTTCTGTCATACTCTCGGGAACTCTCTGAAGGACAACAATACTGCATCTATCAAAAAATTTCATGAAGTTCTTCTTGTAAAAATTGAAAGCTTCAATGCCTATCACCCTGCAGCAAAGCTTCCATCATCCTGAACAAAAAACATCTCAGGGGGAGCTTTTGCTACCATCAAATACACAAGTGATTCCTGGTTGCAAGTCTCTGGATCAAAAGGCTTGAGGTTTGGTTGTTGAGCACCTGATCAAAAGCTCATTGGTGTCAGGCACCTGATCAAAACTTTGAGTGGATTCCTACCAGGGTGGTAGAAGAGTGGACGTACCAAGGTTGGGGAACCACTATAAATTCTTGCGTCATCTGTTTGCCCCTTTTTCTTTTTTGTTCTTGCTGTGGCTGTGATATTTAGGTATTTCTGTGTTTACACTTATTTCTCTTTGGTTTCTGTGATATAGTATCCAAGGTTAGGAGTACTTCTTATAGTTCAGAAAAAGAAGTTAAATTATACCTACATACTCTATTCACCCCCCTCTAGAGTATATCAGATCAAGCCCTAACTTTGATTATGTAGTATGAGATGCATAATATGTGTTTGTTTATGGATCCACCATAGGTAGCGACATGTGACGGTTATATAGTATGGGATGCATAACCACCATCACATGGATGCCCATTAGCACGTTTTCTTTTCTCGTTGCATGTGATGTTATGTAGTATGGGATGCATAACATTTCATATGTACGCTGCTCATAACATGCATTAAGGCCTTTTTAGATGGCATGGCACTGCATACATAACATATAATCGCATAAGCACGCATACTAAGTAAAGGTTTGCATGATGACACATGTACACACATGATTTTTTTTTTGGAATAAAGAATTCATGTATTCATATCATAGGCACATGAGTTAATAGGATGGGAGGATATTTTCCAAAGTAGGACATATCATCTTTATAAAATCCTAGAGCAAGTTGAAGCATAAGCAAGTGTCTTTTAAGTATGGTATGAACTAAGTTGTAAGGCCGAGTTGTAATCTAGGATTTTGATGAGTCGTTCGTTCCTTTTCTAGAAATGTCGGCAAAACATCCTACGACTAGGTCGACTCCCTAGTTAGAGGGTGAGTCGTCAGGTGCACAATGTGTTGCAGTGATTAAGAGTCTGTTTTGGTACCCTAGTTTGGATTTGTGTTAAGTCTTCTCAATTAGTTTCTTGACCCATGACTTATCTATGGTCAAAGTTTAGTTGTTAGGTTAGATTCCCTCAGTTGTAGAGTTGTTGCTTATCCAGATGAAAATCTGGCTAAGTTATTTTTGGTTTGACTATAGTCGAACGCTGCTCGACTTTCGTCTATCAACCGATCGACTATCGTCTATCAGTTGGTCGACTATCGTCTGTCAGCAGATCATCTATCTTTGTGATAGTTCAACTATCTTTAAGCTCGACTATCTGTTGTGATAGTTCGACTATCTGTCTTGATAGCTCAAACTATCATATAGCTTGACTATCTGTTCTGATAGGTCGACTATCTGCTCTGTAGTTCGATCGACGATCTCTGTTGTTCGGTCGACGATCTCTGTGGTTCGGTCGATGATCTCTGTGGTTCGGTCGACGATCTCTGTGGTTCGGTCGACGATCTCTTTGGATCGTTTGACGTTCGTTTGTCTGCTTTTAGAGATATTATATTCCTTTTCTTCTGTGATTTATTTCTTATTTATCTGGCATATTTTATTAAAGATTGTTTCATTGATTTTATGCTTGCATCTCCAAGCAATATTTGCCCCATTCTTTTTACATAAGTCAAGCTCTACTCTGACAAAGTCTTTTGTCTTATTAGTTGACATATCTTTATGCTTTATCTGCCATGCTGTCCTTTATAGCCGTTAGACACAAAAGTCTTCTCTGGCCGTAAAGAGTTTTGTCTCATGTGACTTTCTCTAGTATTCTTTTATCAGATTGGATATGCAGCTTCTCAGAAAGCTTTATCCCTTTATAGGATGTCTTTCTGCAGGATATATTTTTGTATTGTGCTATTTGCAGCCCAGATTGCAGATCTTAGAAGAAGACAAAGAATTAGAGCCATTACAAAGGCTAATATATAAAGACCTCTTTTGAAAGAAGTTTCAACACATATATACATAGATAGAGAGATATACTCACAGACACCAAGTCTGGTTGACACAGATATTCATTTACAGATTCAAAAGAAGAAGATACAGCTCTCAGATCATTTTACATTCAACTGAGAAGAACTACTTTCTTCAGCATTCTTCTTCGAATCTGAGTTCATCCTTCTTCCAGGAACATTCACACTCAGTGCCTCAAGAAGAAGAAAAAGAAGAAAGAAAAGCTGATTGAAGAAGAACAACCATCTCTCATTAAGAGTCTTCTTCAAGCTGCTCGTTCAAACTTCAAGACAACAGATTATATCTGTCAAGAGTTTAGAAGAGTTCCTGCACCCTAAAGCAAGACTTCTTCCTGGATATTCTCTAAGCCAGGGCGAGCCTTGATTCTTTAGAGCTTTCTAGCTCTGTGCAATCCATTTGCTTCTCTAATCTTGTTTTACAATACAGAAGACATTCTAACTCTCTCACCCTCCTGTACAAAGGGTTATTAATCCCTTCAAAAGTAAACCTTGGTGGCAGGGCACTTGATCAAAAACCTGTGTTGGATTTTGAGCTCCTGATCGAAAGCTCAAAGGGTCTACTTGATCTACCTGAACCAGATCAGTTGGTGGCAGGGCACCTGAACAAAAACCTGTAGTGGATTCCTACCAGGGTGGTAGAAGAGTGGATGTACCTATTTAGAGGGAACCACTATAAACCTCTTGTGTTGTCTGTGTTGCTTACTTTAATTATTGCACTGTGGCTGTGAGTAGAACTAACTAGGACTGCTAGTTGCTGTGATAGGACTAAAGCTGAAACTGTAATTACAGTTAGCTTTCTCTTGTGCACCACACTTTGTGTTAGGCTCTAGGGTTTCAAATATCTATAAACTCTTTCCGCAAACTAACTCTAAGGTAGTTGAGTAGATGCACAAATTTTTGAATACTCTATTCACCCCTCCCCCCTCTAGAGTTGTATCTATCCTCACTTTCAGTCTGCGTCAGAGTAATGAGGCTCTATCGAGATAATTGGTGGTGATGCAATCACAGATTCAGTCCTTATTGTCTGCCAATCCTGCGCATCAACCGTTAGTGCAAGATCCTGCCGTGAGTCAAGTTTTACCCATTACTCTTGCTCCTCTAGTGCCCCTAGTGACGCTATCACCAGAGATGAATTTTATTTCGCATTTCCAGCGATTGGGACCTCCTACCTACGACGGGAGTGCTGACTTTATGGTTTTGGATGATTGGATCATCGCTATCTAGGAGATTTTCTCGTATTTGGGGATTGCAAAAGCCCAAAAGTTGATGATTGCGGCCTACTAGCTAAAAGGACTGGCGAAGAGCGGTGGATTCGGAAAAAGGAAAGTCTAAAGGAAGGATGCTCTCTGGAGTCCTTAAAGAAGATGTTGCTTAAGAAGTTTCTACCCTCGGTCGAGCACGACCGCCTAATGAATAATTTCTTGCATCTGAAGCAGAGACAGCTCACGGTGAGTGAATATGAGATCAAATTCAGTAAGTTGAGCAGATTTGCTCCGGATATGGTAGATTTAGAGGCGGGAAGAGTGAAGTGCTTCCTCGTAGGACTAAGAAGCGATGTCCAATAGTTGGCATGCGCTTATAGGGTGAAAAGTTATGCTGAGGTAGTGGAAGCCGCTTTGACGGTTGAGGCTATCGAGAATGCAAAAAATTGGGGTGCGGCGTTAAGGAAAGAGAAGAGAAAGGCTCAAGATGATGGGAGTTCTAAGGCATCTGGCCCTACTTCCAAGGAGAAATATGGACAAATATGTAGCTTTTGGGGTCGATCTGGCCACCCTTACGAAAGGTGTTACAAGAGGACTGCCACTCAGAAGCAGCAGCGGGTGCTCACCATCCAAGGCGCACCCAAGGGAGATCTGGTGTGCACGTTCTGTACAGAAAAGGGACATGACGTGAGTCACTGCTGGTCGAAGGAAAAGGCATGCTTCCAGTGCAGGCAGAAGGGGCACCTGTAGTCTTCATTCCCCCAGGCTCAGTCTCCACTATAGCCTACCCCGCTTCGAGCCCTGCCGCCGCCACAAAACCAGGACAAAGGGAAAGGAAAGCTGAATGTGGTGACCAGGGAGGAATCTTAGACCTCTATTCAAGTGATATCAGGTTAAATCCAGTCTAGCTTATAATCTGCATTGTTGCTCTAGTTCCTCGTTCGCTTTACTTATGTATTCTATGGTTATAGGGGAGTTTAAGGTGCAAAATAGGTGGGCATGCCTTCTCTTTGATTTGGGTGCCACCCATTCCTTTATAGCATGGAGATTTGTAGATAAACATCGTTTGGACGTGGATCAGTTAGAAGATTCCTTCAACATCAAGCTTCCCTCCGGAAATATGGTGATATCAAATAAAGGAATTCAGAGATGCCCTATTTGCCTAGGTGAATTTCTAGCCTTTGTGGATCTGAAGGTGTAAGAATTGGCAGACTTCGATGTGATTTTAGGCATGGACTAACTGTCCATGTATGATGCAATCATCCAGTGCAAGGCGAAGTGACTGGACTTCAAGATGGACAATGACCAACATATGAGTGTTTATGGTTTTCAGGGCAAGGTTTCCTATTTTATTTCTGCGAAACGTGCTTATTGAGCTATAAAGACTGGTTGCAAGGCGTATCTTATTTTTATTTCTGCTTTGGAAATAACTTTTGTTACACCACATCTCAAGGATATCTTGGTGGTGCAAGAGTTTCTAGATGTTTTTCCTGATAGTCTTCCAGGACTTCCTCTTGAGAGAGAGGTAGAGTTTATGATAGACCTCGAGCCAGGTAGTTTCCCTATTGCCAAGGCACCGCATCGTATGGCCCCGTGTGAGCAAGATGATTTATGTACTCAGTTCGACGAGTTGCTATAGAGTGGATTTATTTGGCCAAGCTCCTCACCTTGGGATGCTCTAGTCCTGTTCGTGAAAAAGAAGGATGGCTTGATGAGGCTGTGCATCGATTACAGAGAGTTTAACAAGAAAACAATCAAGAATAGGTATACGTTGTCGAGGATAGATGATTTGTTTGATCAATTGCATGGACGCACGGTGTTTTCAAAGATTGACCTTCGATCAGGCTACCACCAGTTAAGGATCCGTGAGTCTGATATACCACGAACAACTTTTCATTCCTGGCACGGACATTTTGAGTTCTTGGTAATGTCCTTTGGTTTGACAAATGCACCCTCTGCTTTGATGGATTTAATGAATAGAATGTTCAAAGATTTCTTGGACTGTTTTGTTATTGTGTTCATAGATGGCGTCCTCGTGTATTCCCACAGTATTGAGGAGCATACTCAACACTTGCGTTTAGTTTTATTGACCCTAAGGGAGCACATGCTCTATTCGAAGCTAAGTAAGTTCGAGTTTTTGTTACCCAAGGTGTCCTTTCTGGGTCATGTTGTGAGCAAGGGTAGTATCTCTGTAGACACGAGCAAGATTTCTGTTGTGATGGAATGGAAGAGACCTTCTACACCTAAGGATATTAGGAGCTTCTTAGGCCTGGTCGGAAATCAAAGAAGGTTTGTGGAAGGGTTCTCTATGTTGTTTGCTCCTCTAACTAGACTTACACTAAAGAACACCGTGTTCATTTGGAGCGATAAGTGTGAGGAAGACTTCCAAGAGTTGAAAAAGAGGCTGTGTACTACTCCAGTCCTTACCTTACCCACCAAAGGGGTTGAATACGATGTATATGTGGATGCATCACAAATTAGACATGGTTGTGTTTTGATGCTGGAAGGAAAGGTGATCGCATACGGATCAAGGCAATTAAAGATCCATGAAAGAAACTGCCCTACACATGATTTAGAGTTTGTAGCAGTAATATATGTGAGGAAGCTTTAGAGACATTTTTTCTATGACGCAGGGTGCAAGATCTACACAGACCATAAGAGTTTGAAGTACGTCTTCACTCAGAAGGAGTTGAATCTACACTAGTGTAGGTGGTTAGAATATGTGGCTGATTATGAAGTTGAGATTCTTTATCATCCGAGAAAGGCTAATGTGGTAGCCGATGCCTTGAGTAGGAAGACCGCCAAAATCTTTAATTTGTCTGTGTAATCCCTTGTGGAAGAATTCTTCTTGATGGATATCGAAGTTGGGAGTAGTACTGTGCCTGCTAGCTTGGAAGCAGAAGAGCCCTCTTGGATTTCCCTTACCAAAGTGCACCAGAAGGATGACCCTTATTTGTTGCATCTCCGAAATAGAACTGAGAAGGGAGAGATACCTGATTTCTCTTTGGACGAGTTAGATACTCTGAAATATCAGGGTATATTTTGTATCCCCGCTTTTGGTTATATTCGGGCTAAGATTTGTAATGAAGCTTATGGTTCTAGTGTTGCCTACCATCCTAGTTCCACCAAAATCTATAAAGATCTGAAGCCAATTGTTTGGTGGTAAGGTGTTGGGTCTATTGATCCCAATGTCCCTGATTTGTAAGAAGTTTAACTTATCAATGGCATACACACATAGTTGTATTTGATGTATGCTTAAGTTCTTGCATGCAAGTTGTCCTTGATTAGACAGGTGAACAAAAAAAGTAAGCTGGAAGTCAGATAAATTGACTATGGCAAAAGCATCGAGACAACTGTGAAGATTGTCTTAGCATAACTACTGAGACAGCTGAGAAGCTCGATGCAAAGCGTTGAGAGAAGTGTTGGTCTCAGCCCAACCGCTGAGATAGGAGATAGTCTCAGCTGTGAAGAAGAAAGCGTTGAGATAGTTGAAGAAGAAACCGCTGAGACAGGAGATAGTCTCAGCTGTGAAGATTAAACCGCTGAGATAGTTGAGAAGAAACTGTTGAGGAAAGCCAGCTGAAATTCTCTAAGTCTAGAAGCGTTGAGTGAAGCAGGTTCACTCAATGCCTCTAGTGAAGAGCCAAGTCAGTGTGCGTTGAGTGACTTAACTTCACTCAATGCTTAATGAGTTCTAGAATTTCTCTGAGTCCAGAAAGTGTTGACCACTACTAACGTCCCCAAATGTCAACAATTCAAAGTTCTTCATGCCATTGTGGGAAAGCTACAGCAGCACTGGATGACCACTACTGACTTCACCAGAAGTCTACAAAGTCAAAGTTTTCCATGAGCCATTGCGGGAAAGCTATAATAGCGCAGGAAGCTACTATTTTCCCTTTTTTGTGGGAGGTGGCGCTGACCGTCCTTGGCTGGGACCACACTCAAATAGTTTCATTGATTCAAATCAACAGATATAAAAAGAAGGGAGAAAAAGGGGATTAGGGTTAACAATAACAACGAATGAAAATCGGAAAAAAAAGGCAGCTGGACTTCATCTTTTTCGACGAGCTTGAAAGCCAAGTCCAACAGTGCAAGCCAACAAGGTAAAGAAAAGATTGCTGAAGCTCTTCCAGTTAAGCAAGTTTATTCTTTGGAGAACAAGGTGGCTAATTCATCTAATCAGCAAGGAGAGGTAGCTGTGTGAAGGGTCATTAGCCTTCAATAGCAAGTAACTATTCTTTAGTACAACAGAGAAGAAGTTAGCTGTAGAAGAAGACTAATTCCTTCTACAACAAGAGGGCTAGACTGATACCTCCTCAATCCAGCAAGGTAGACACAAAGATTTATCTCTGAGTCAGTGTGTTAATCTATTTCAATTTCTGATAAATTTCCTATAGGATTCAGGTAGTCTGCATCTGAGCTGTATGGCCTTTTATGCCCGAGTTATAGGTTAGTAATTAGTCACAGAGTAGTAGGTACCCTGCTAGAGTACTGAGGTAGGATCCAAGTGTGGATCTTAGAGTAGCGATGTCCTCCCATCCTGAGTAGTAGGGCCTAGTGCCTGAGGTAGGTGACTGTTAGTCACTGAGCTGTAGGTGACAAGTGTGTCACTGAGTGTAGGTCTTGGAGGAGACTGAGTGTAGGGCCTTTTGTCCTGAGGAAGGTGACAAGTTTGTCAATGAACTGTAGGTGACTTGAAGGGCACTGAGATAGGTACCTGGAGGGGTAATGAGCTGAAGGATTATTGTAGCACTCTGAGAGTAGGGCCTTGTTCCTCAAGCTATAGGGCTTAAAATCCTGAGCTGTAGGCCTTAGATATAAGGCTGAGGTAGGTGGTTTGAGGACCACTGAGCTATAAGAGCACTACAGGGCTCTGAGGTAGGAACCTTTGTGGTTCTGAGGTAGGGTTCTAAAGAGAACCTGAGTGTAAGGCTGAGGGCCTGAGGTGTAAGTTCTGAGGAGCATTTTGGAGGAGTTTGTGCCTTGTCTAACATAAGTTTGAAAGGTGGGAGGGAAAGTGGATGTACCCAGTTAAGGAACCACTATAAATATCTGTGTGCTTTACTGTGACTATCTAACCTTAAGATAATTACTTTCAAGTTGTATCAGAGGGAGGTTTCTCAAAAAGGATCAAACAATCTGAGTATACCTCCAAGGTTAGCTATAAGACATAAGAATGGGGTCTGGTGTAAACTACAAGGAGCTGGGGGCCATGAAGCTTCCAATCTATAGAAAGGAAGGCTTTTGCCTCTAGAAGGAAAGGGTTAGGTTATTCATGGAAGCTGCTAAACCTAGGATATACATCACAGTCAAAGAAGGACCCTTCATCCCTATGAAGACCTCAATTCTGGATGCCAATGTCCAGACACCTAAATCTTATGATGAAATGAACAAAGAAGAGCTCCTACTTGCCTCCATGGAAAAGAGTGCTCAAAACATTATTACAAGTGAAATAGATGATTCAACCTTCCAAAATCTGGTGCACTACAAGACCTCCAAGGAGATGTTGGACACGCTCGTTGTGTTCATGGAAGGCTTAAAAGAGGTGAGGGATGACAGAAAATTCATGCTCAACCAGGAGTATGAGGCATTCAGACAAGGATAGTCCGATGGCATTGCTGAGAGCTTTAAGAGATTTTTCAGAATAGTGAATGCACTGAGAACATATGGAAGGGTCTTCAGCACCTATGAGCTGAATGACAAATTTCTCAGGTCCCTCGCAAAGGATTGTGACACAAAGATCTGTGACATTAGGGAAATGGCCAAGTTAGTTGTCACTCATCCTCCAACTCTGTTTGGAAAGCTGTTGTCGTATGAGATGTAGCTTGTTGCAAGAAAGGAAGAAGAGAAGAGCAGTAAGTCATAGGCAAAGGAGAAGTTTGTGGCTTTCAAAGTTAATGCCCCAACCAAGAGCAGAAGGAAGAACTCTCCACATAGTAGAATTACTGAGTCAGATTCTGAGAGCTCAAAGACCCGCACCTCAGACAGTCATATATCTGATGAGGACTTTACTGCCTTCTCCATGTAGTTCTAGAAATTCATGAAGAAGGAGCATTGGAAGAACAGTAGGCCTTCCTCTTCCTCAAAGCATAGAAGGAAATCCTCTAAGGAGGACAGGTATGCTCCTAACTATAATAAACAAACTTCCTCTAATGTTATTTATTTCTGCTGCAGTAAATCTGGACATATAGTTGTTGAATACACAGTGAAGTGGAAAGAAGGAGTGAAGAAGCACCATAAGGGGAAGAAGAAAAAGAAGTCCCTTATGGATAAGAAGGAAAAGACCTGGCCTGACTCTTCCTCTGGGTCAGACAGTGAAGAAGAAGAAGCCTGCATTAGTCTAATGGCTGTTACTGAAGAAGAACCTGAAGAATATCCTGCTGCTAGGATAGGGATCTGGGGCCCTCTGTCACATTCAGATAGTGACTCAGAGGTGGATGAAGAAGAAGAAGAATATGCTTAATGCCATGGATTGATGGAAATAACTGATGAAGAGAGGAGCCAGGATCAACCTTGTCAAGCTCAGGTAAAATCTAAATCTCAGCCTTCTATTTCAAGTCATGAGGCTAGCTCAAATTCTGAAGCTCAATCATCAAGAGATGAAGGGGATTCAGATTCTGAGGATGATGTCAACTCTATAATTGACAAGTATGGAGAACTTCTTGAAGCGTTCAAGAAGTGCAAGCTCCTTGCCAAGAGGCAAGCAAAAGATCTTCTTAGTCTAGGAGTAAGTGTGAGGGCCAAGAAAAGGCTTTCAATGATATGCTTGCACAATCAGCCAAGCTCAAGGGGATCATTGATATGCAGTCTGTGGTAAGATTCTCAAATGAGAAACTTATCTAGAAACATAAAGATGAACTCCTAAATGAGAAATTACTGGTGGCCAAGTTTTCTAAGCCAAGCACTGTGCTTCCCTTAATTAACACCCTCCTTCCACGAGTGGGTAAGAAAGGGATAGGATTTAAGGGACCTGCTAGACCTCCCAATCCAAAAGGAAAGGGAAAGGGGAAGGCACCAGTTGTGACTTTAGCCTCATTGCCTCCAATTTCTTTTCAGAAATTCTTATTGCCTTCTAATAGGTATGACCATGAAAGCTGTTATGGTCACTTGGAGAATTGCAGATCGACTAGTATTGACCAATATAGCCATAGTCAAGGTGGAAGATATAGCCATGTGAGGGCCCTTAAGGCTTGACATGAGGAAATTCAAATGGCCCATCATGGACCATTTTTTTGGTGCCCCAACCCCAAACCTCAAGGATAATGCTGCTACAGGAAATCTGAGTCACCGAACAAAAGTAATGACCCAAGGTGAGTCCTCTAGCAAAGCTGGAATGGCAGTTTCTGATGCTATTAGATGCATGTTTGCTGAAAAGAGACATGCAGCTGGTGGCTCTTAGAAAAAACCAAAATAGTCTGCAGAAAGACATACTTTCAGTCTAACAGCTGCTGAAAGAAATCTGAGATATACAGTAACACATCTTCCCCCTGTTCAGGGAGAAGTCCAGCCAAATACTGGTCCTAAATAGAAAAGGAGATTTAATGTCCATGAGTGCTGGTACTGTGGCAAAGTGGGCCACTATGCTGCAGATTGCTGGCACATTCCTTCTGTGTCCAGAGGTAGCCAACCTGTCAGGAATACTATAGGAAGGCAAGTTTATTTTCAGGCTAATGTGAACTTAGGACCCAATAGAAATTAGGGTCCTAAGGTGAGGTAAATTGTGTTTTTAGGTTAGTTTAAGTACCCATTCCCCAAAATGGTACTTGGATAGTGGTTGTTCTAGGCACATGACTGGAATAAAGGAACTGGTTAAGGAGTTCACTCCAGTAAAGAATGGACCTAAGGTCATCATTGGAGGCTCTTACAATGGAATAACCAGAGGTTATGGTAAGATCTCAAATGACATAATCACCATCATAAAGGTAGCTTATGTGGAGGGGTTGCAACACAGCCTCATAATCATAAGCCACCTATATGACCTTGGTTATGACATTTCCTTCCACAAGGATAAGTGCCACATCAAGAGGTTAATTGACCAAAGGGTCATCTTAACAAGCACTAGGCGTTGGAATGTTTATTGTTTAAACTTTTCTTTCTTGGATAGTAGTTCACCTATTTACCTAGTTGTAAATGACAAAGTCTCATATTGTGTCCAATGACACAAGAGACTGGTTCATTTGAATTATAAGACCATTGGTCAGCTCTTTAGTGATGAGCTAGTTAGGAATGGTCCCAAAATAAAATGCACCAAGGAGGGTATCTGTGCTGCTTGCCAAAAGGCTGAGCAGACTAAGACCTCTTTCAAGAGCTTTGGGACCAAGGACTCAGTGAGATGCTTATATATTCTGCATATAGACATGTTTGGTCCGATGCTTGTTCATAGTCTAGGTTGGAAGGTCTACACCCTTGTGGTGGTTGATGACTATTCAAGGTTTGCTTGGGTGTTCTTCCTTAGAAGAAAGGATGAAACCCTTGATGTCTTCATGAATTTTGTCAGGCAGATTCAGAATGAACTTGCAAGCTCAGTGGTCAAAATAAGAAGTTACCATGGAAATGAAATTCAGTCTACTACCATGACTATTTTTTGTGAAGAGCAAGAGATTCATTAAGAATTCTCCTCTCCAAGAACACCCCAGCAAAATGGGTTAGCTGAAAGGAAAAACAGAACTCTCATAGAATGTGGGAGAACTTTATTAAGTGATAATTCTCTCCATGAATACTTCTGGGCTGAGGCAGTAAACACTGCATGTCATGTTCTCAATAGGGATTCTATCACCAAAGGCCACAAGAAGACTCCCTATGAGATCTTGAAGGGCCGAAAATCAAACATATCCTACTTCAGGATCTTTGGTTGCAAGTGTTTTATCTTGAATAATTGTACGTCTAAAGTGACTAAGTTTGCTGCCAAATCCAATGAGGGGATCTTTATTGGGTACAACAAGAGTATCATTTAATAAAGAGTCGATAACTTGACAAATCATGTTGTAGCAGAATCTAATCATGTAGTGTTTGATGAGTAAAGCATGATTTATAGTGAGCTGTCAAGCTATTTGCCTAGTTCTGTAGGAAGAGAAGCAATGATGGAAAAACTCTCCATCAAAAATAAAGACCCAGCTGTGCAAGAAGAATATGAAGAGGGATGCTGCCCAGAGGAAGCACAGAACAGTCTAGCTGGAGATGAAGACCAACCTACTGAAGAAAATGGTGCTCAGCAAGAAGAAATCAAGCTACCCCCAGCAGTCAGATATCTTAGAGATAATCCTCCAGATCAGATAATAGGTGAGGCTAGCCATGGTGTACAGACCAAAAGCAGGAGTATCAACACATCTCTTTACTCCAGCTTCCTATCACAAGAAGAGCCCAAGAAATTTGAAGAGGCAAATCAAGACCAATTCTGGATTGGTGCAATGCAAGAAGAACTGAACCAGTTCAAAAGGTGCAAGGTCTGGAAGCTAGTTCCCAGATCAGATGGACATAATATAATTGGAGTCAAGTGGATTTTTGGAAATAAACTTTATGAAAATGGCAATATAATAAATAATAAATCTAGAGTGGTGGCCAAGGGGTACAGACAGGAAGAGGGGATTGATTATGATTGGACTTTTGCCCCAATTGTAAGGTTGGAAGCCATCAGACTGTTCCTTGTATTTACAGCCTTCCAGGAATTTAAAGTCTTCCAAATGGATGTGAAGTCAGCCTTCCAGAATAGTGACTTGAAAGAAGTGGTATATGTAGAGCATCCTCCAAGTTTTGTAGATTCTAACACTCCTACTGCTGTGTATAGACTTAGGAAAGCTCTATATGGGCTCAAGAAAGCCTCTAGAGCATGTTATGAGACATTGTCTACCTTACTCATTGAGAATAAATTTTCAAGGGGGAAGATAGAAAAGACCCTATTCCTAAGGGAATCTAAGGGTAAGATCATCCTAGTCTAAATTTATGTTGATGACATAATATTTGGCTCTAATGATGATTACCTCAGCATGAAGTTTGTATCACTTATACAGGAGAAGTTTGAGATGAGTAGTATGGGTGAACTGAAGTTCTTCTTGGGACTCCAAGTAAGACATGCAGATGATGGTCTTTCTATATCCCAGTAAAAGTTCACCAGGAAGTTAGTCAAGAAATATGGTATGAAGAATGCTTCCACCATAAGAACTCCCATGAGCTCAAGTATGCCTATAAGCAAAGATGATCCAGGGAAACCTGTTGATCCAACTTTATATAGAGGTATAGTTAGTTCCCTTCTCTACCTCATTACAAGTTGGCATGACATTATGTATGCTACATGTGTCTGTGCTAGGTATCAGACCTACCCTAAAGAGTCTCACTATATTGCTTTGAAAAGAATCTTGAGATATCTTAAGACACCCCAGATCTTGGCCTATAGTACCCTAAGAATGGGGAGTTTGAACTAACAGGTTATTCAGATGAAAATTTTACAGGTTGTAAGGAGGATAGGAAGAGCACTTCTGGCTCATATCAATTTCTAGATGGAAGGCTTGTCTCTTGGATTAGGAAGAAGCAAACTAGTGTTGCAATCTCAACTGCAGAGTCAGAGTATATTTCTGCTGGGATTTACTGTGCTCAAATGCTGTGGATCCATCATCAACTGCATGACTACAATATTTAGATATGTAGAACTCCACTATTTTGTGACTCTACTAGTGCAATTTATATAGCTAGGAATCTTGTCTCCCATAGTAGGAATACACATATAGAAATTAGGCATCATTTCATTAGAGAACATGTGGAAAGGGAAGACATTAACCTTGAGTTTGTCTCCAAAGACAAGCAAGTGGCTTATATCTTCACTAAGCCACTAGATGAAGCCAAGTTCAACACCATCAAATTTGAATTGGGTATGTTGAATCTTGTGTAGCTTGAATTCTCTACTCTACCATATACAATACGATCTATTTTGCAAGTAGTGCAAGTCCTTCCTCAAGATAATGAAGCTAGTGTCCAACTGTATAGGGGGAGCAAGCCCAACAGCTGCAAGTGGGGAGATCAACCCCAGACAGATAAGGGGAGAAAGACTCCACAAAGATATCCTTATTGCAGAAGTCAAAAATGGGGAGAGTAGTTAGGGTAAAAGGGGGAAAGAAATATACTTGATCATGACTTGACCAAGCCATGATGCAGAAAGCTCCAATCCAGGTGGTGCTGAAATTGCTTCAACACCAGAATAGTAAGGGTGGTTCACCCAGGAGAAATGCGGCTTGAGACTGGTAGCAAGCCAGGGGGAGTAAGTAATTTTCCATAGGATGGAGAAATGTGGTAACATTTCCAAGCTCTAATGATGTTACACAAATCTTATTTTTTTATGTTTAATATACTGTGTATGTCAATGACTGGTAGTATTAATCAAACAAAGTTTTGACTTGTTCAAATAAGGGGAAGATTGTTGGGTCTATTGATCCCAATGTCCCAGATTTATAAGAAGTATAACTGATCAATGAAATACACACATAGTTGTATTTGATGTGTGCTTAAGTTCATGCATGCAGGTTGTCCTTTATTGGACAGGTGAACAAAAAGAGTATGCTAGAAGTCAGATAAATTGACTAAGGCAAAAGTGTCTAGACAGCTGTGAAGATTGTCTCAACATAGCCGCTGAGACAGCGGAGATGCTCAATGAAAAGCTTTGAGAGAAGTATTAGTCTCAGCCCAACCGCTGAGACAGGAGATAGTCTCAACTGTGAAGAAGAAAGCGGTTAGATAGTTGAAGAAGAAACTGCTGAGATAGGAGATAGTCGCAGATATGAAGATGAAACTGCTAAGACAGTTGAGAAAAAACTCCTGAGACAAAGCCAACAGAAATTCTCTAAGTCTAAAAGTGTTGAGTGAAGCAGGTTCACTCAATGCCTCTAGTAAAGAGACAAATTAGCGTGCGTTGAGTGACTTAACTTTACTCAATGCTTAATGAGTTCTATAATTTCTCTAATTCTAGAAAGTGATGACAACTGCTGATGTCACCAAAAGACAACAAGTCAAAGTTCTTTATGCTATTGCGGGAAAGCTACAACAGCACCAGATGACCACTGCTGACGTCACCAGAAGTATACAAAGTCAAAGTTTTCCATGAGCCGTTGCGGGAAAGCTACAGTAGCGCCAGAAGCTACTGTTTTTCTTTTTCTGAGGGAGATGGTGCTCATCATCCTTGGCTGGGCCCACACTCAAATAGTGCCATTGATTCAAATCAACAGATATAAAAAGCAGAGAGAAAAAGGTGATTAGGTTTAACAACAACAACGAACAGAAAACGGAAAATAGAGGCGACTGGACTTCATCTTCTCCGAGGATCTTGAAAGCCAAGTCCAGCAATGCAAGCCAGTAAGGCAAAGAAAAGATAGCTGAATCTCTTCCAGTTCAGCAAGTTTGCTCGTTTGAGAACAAGGTTGCTGATTCAGCTAATCAGCAAAGAGAGATAGCTATATGAAGGGCCATCAGCCTTCAAAAGCAAGCAGTTGTTCTTCAGTACAGTAGAGAAGTAGTTAGCTGTAGAAGAAGACTAATACCTTCTACAACAAGAGGTCTGGACTTATATCAACTCAGTCCAATAATGTAGACTCAGAGATTTATCTCTGAGTCAGTGTGTTAATCTATTTAAATTTCTGATAAATTTCCTGTAGGATTCAGGTAGTCTGAATATGATCTGTAGGGCCTTTTGTGCATGAGTTGTAGGGGACTAATTAGTCACTGAGCAGTAGGTGACTTGCTGTGGTATTGAGGTAGGATCCAAGTGTGAATCTGAGAGTAGGGCTATCCTCCAAGC
This sequence comes from Platanthera zijinensis, assembly GCA_039513925.1. NCBI lineage: Eukaryota > Viridiplantae > Streptophyta > Magnoliopsida > Asparagales > Orchidaceae > Platanthera > Platanthera zijinensis. The sequence goes on along the minus strand of CM077091.1, from coordinate 54,282,473 downwards.
CTCAGTAGTAGGGCCTAGTGCCTAAGGTAGGTGACTATTAGTCACTGAGCTATAGGTGACAAGTGTGTCATTAAGTATAGGTCTTGGATGAGACTGAGTACGGCCTTTTGGCCTGAGGTAGGTGATATGTTTGTCACTGAGCTATAGGTGCCTGGAAGGGCACTAAGGAAGGTACCTAGAAGGTTACTGAGCTGTAGGATTGCTGTAATACTCTGAGAGTTGGGCCTTGTTCCTGAAGTTGTAGGGCTAAAAATCATGAGCTGTAGGCCTTAGAGATAAGGCTGAGGTATATGATTTGAGGACCACTGAGCTGTAGGAGAACTGCAAGGCTCTGAGGTAGGAACCTTTGTGGTCATGTGGTACGGTTCTGAAGAGAACCTGATTGTAAGGCTGATGGCCTGAGGTGTAAGCTTTGAGGAGCATTTTGGAGGAGTGTGTGCCTTGTCTAACATAAGTTAGAAAGGTGGGAGGGAAAGTGGATGTACCCATTTGGGGAACCACTATTAATATTTGTGTGCTTTGCTATGTTGCTTGTTTCTCTTTTATATTGTATGTACAAAGGACAAGCTCTAGATCACTTAGTAAGAAAACAACAAAAAGACTTAAGAAATTTCAAAGACCTATTCACCCCGCTCTAGTTGACTAGCTAACCTTAAGCTATTAACTTTCATCGGGAATGAAGAATGATATAACAAAGTTTCTGTCGGAATGTTATATGTGTCAGCGTGTTAAGGCTGACCATAGAAGGCCTGGTGATAAATTAACACCGTTAGATATTCCAAGTTGGAAGTGGGAGAGTATTTCGATCGACTTCATCACCAGTTTAAAAAGATCTCCCCGCGGGCTCGACTCTGTTTGGGTGATAGTTTATAGATTGACAGAGTGTGCTCACTTTGTTCCCTTTAAGATTGGTATTCTATGAAAAAGATAGCTGAATTATATCTTGATGAGGTCATCAGATCACATGGAGTGTTTGTTAGCATTGTATCGGATCGAGACTCTAGGTTTATGTCTTGCTTTTGGAAGACTTTATAGGAGGGGTTGGGTACCGATTTAAGATATTCCACCGTCTATCATCCGCAGACAAATGGTCCGACGGAAAGGTTAAATCAGATCGTAGAAGATATGATCAGGTGTTATATAATTTATCATGGTGGTGCTTGGGATGAATGTCTCAGACTCATGGAATTTGCATACAATAATAGTTATTAAGAGAGTCTGCAGATGGCCCCATTTGAGGCCTTGTATGGGAGGCGTTGTAGGACTCCTTTTTTTTGGTATGAACTTGGTGAGAGACCATTACTAGGTCCGAAAGCCCTTGAAGAGATGAATTATGTTATAACTCATATTCGAGAAAAGCTTCGTATAGTACAAGAGCATTATAGGAAGTATGCTAATCGACGAAGGATCGATCTGGAGTTCGTCGCTGGGGACTTGGTTTTTATGAAAGTCTCTCTGTTGCCAGGTGCTAAAAGGTTTGGAAGGAACCACAAGTTAGATCCCTGGTATGTGGGACCTTTTCAGAATCTTGAGCGCATCGGAGTGTCAGCTTATAGGCTGGATTTGATTGTTACCTTCCATAGTGTCCATGATGTGTTCCATGTAAGCCAGTTACAGAAGTGTGTTCGTAGTGATCGTCAAGTCCTTGACTCGGTGCCTTAGATTCTGTCCAACCTTCCGTACGTGGAAGAGCCTGTCCGTATTTTGGAATCTCAAGATCGAGTGTTGTGGAGAAAGACCATTCCCATAGTTAAGGTTCTCTGGCGAAATCAAGACGTTGGGAGCGCGATGTGGGAATTGGAGTCGACGATGAGGGAATCCCATCCGTATCTCTTCCCTAAGTTTTTGGTATGTCTCCATGCTTTTTGATGTATTTGATTTTCTCATTTTGGTTTGGTTTTGAAGTTGTGTTAAGTTTCAGGATGAAACATCTTTTTAGGGGGAGTGACTGTAATGCCCCCGACTTTTTGATAATTATTTGATTTGGTAATGTCATATTTATGATGTCAGGGAGTTACTTTTTAACGTCATGTTGACGGCGCTGCACCGTTAGTGCATCTTTGCGTACATTAGGTCTTTTTGACAAAATTTTGGTGGTTTTTACGAGATTGAATGTTTTCATGTTGGAAGAATATAGTTTTATGGTTTTGGACTGGTTGTCCAGTTTCATTGCGGTCTGGTCATTCTTGGATTCTCGACGCATATTTGAAGTTTTGAAATATTTATGCTTGATGTAAGCATGTGCTTGATGTAAGCATGTGATGATAGTATCTCGAGAATGGTGCGTCAGATTCTAGTGTAGTCTACGTGTTAGATTCGTAGCACCGACATTCGCCTTCAGTGCGAATTTCGTTCGGATTATGGTGCGTTTAGCCCCCGTATCATCGTATTGTCCCGAAATTTAAGACAAAACTTACTTCCCAAAAATACTTAGTTGTTCCCGAGAAGTTCTGCCAGTTCTCAAGAAGTCCTGTGTTGTACTAGGGAAATCTTTCCATGTTCTCGGGAAATCATATGTTGTTCTCAAGAAATCCGGGATTTCTTCTCGAGAAGTCCAATTTTGCTCTCGAGAAATCTGAAGCTCTTCTCAAGAAATCCATTATTCCTTCTCGAGAAATCCATCATTTGTTTTTGAGAAACCCAAGTTCATTCTCGAGAAATCCATCATTTGTTCTCGAGAAACCCAAGTCCCTTCTTGAGAAATCTAGGTCCCTCTCGAGAAATCCGTAGTCCATCTCGAGAAATTGGTTTCAGCCTGCTTTCGGGCGCCGTTTTGAAGGTCAAAACGACGTCGAAGAAAAAATAGCTTAGCATAAAATTTGTTCGTCTTAATGAGATCTACAACTTTCTTGTTGAGCACTTTTCGATTCGAAGCCATCTTAAGTCTCTATCCTTGTTCCCGCGCGCCTGTGCTGAAGAAAATGACATGTGTAATTTAATTATATATATATACTTCTTCTTCTTCTTCTTTAAGCCGAACTCCTCTTCTTTCACCAAACTAGAGATGCGAGAACGAGAGATAAAACGTCCGTTCATGAATCTTTCGGTGGCCGCCAACGGTGCTCTGGTGCTCAAAATCTTCAACGGAACATAGATCTGGAAAGCTCTCATCGAGAGCTATGCAATCGTGGTAAAACTTTCCCCATTTCATGAATTTTTCTTGTTAAGGTTTTTGGACCTAACCTCTATTTTGTCCATTTTTGTTAGATTTCAACTCCTCCCGCCTTTTTTAGCCCCGATCTACGACGAGGAGTGATTTGGAGAGTTTATCTGGCAAAACCAAGGCTAGTGGTACTTTTTCCCTCCTCCCTCCTTTTGCGATCTCAGTGATAACTGTTAATCTTCTTTATTTAATCTTTCTACATTTTGTAATTCCGATTTATAGATATGTTTGATCTTCCCTTTAAAAATCAACTTGTAGCATTATTCTTGTTATGCTAAAATTGCAATGTAGCGTTGTTTATGAATAGTGGTGATGCGTTCCCTCGCACGACTTATGTTTGTCAGACATTTACCGTCCCTTCACCGCTATGTAGATTATGATAGTATTTATTTAGGATCGTGCAATTATCCTAAAGGTTGATCAACCACTCCTTAAATTTAATGATGTATGATCGAGTAAAACTCCTTCTTCACTTCTGAAACAACAATTTTCAGGTTTATTTTCTATTGTTTTAAACAAGGATATATTATACAAAAATGTTATTATACAAAATGTTAAAAAAGTTTACTATAATTTAAATGGTATTCAGTTATTCATATTTAGGATTAAACTTTTAGTTTTTATTTATTCAAACATCATCAAGCACGACTTCTTCTTCACTTCTGAAAATCAATTTACAGGTTCAATTTCTAATGTTTTTTAAAAATGGATATATTATGCAAAGATTTCAGTTAATATAATATCACTCAAAAATGTCATCTCATGGTTTTGATCTCTACATTATTTTGATTATATGGGCTTCGATTATCTCCTTCCACCATCTTTAAATTTAACTATAAAAGTTATTATGGAATTTAGTAAACATGTAACTCCACGATCACCATTATTTCTAGAACATTTAAATTGTTTATTAAGGAGTAGGGCAAAGTAGAATTAGATGTTTTTTATTTGGTTTATTATACTCATAATGCAATTATGGGGTATAGAAATATCAACGCTCTAAGTTAATAATACCTCATGAATTAGCATTGGATTCGAGATCAAACTCAATAGTAAGAATGATAGTGAAAACAAAAAAATAAAAACACTGTTATAAAATTGCCCAATTTCCCTAACAAATTTTCAGATTTGGCTAATAAAACAATTTTTTTCTCAGATTTTTTGATGATTTGCATCAGTTTAAGAAATTTCAACTCATTTATAATGTATACGACAAACCAACACGATGTGAGCAGCACATGCAAAAATACACTTCGTCTGCTACATTCCATGACAACTAAAAGCAACATAACAAACAAAACAAACCAAGTTCCAACACCTTTAGCCCCCCATCCTACTCGACCGAGAGTAACACCACCAATTTACACATCTCCTAAACAATGACGTGATGCAAAAAATTCTCAACAAAGGGAAAATAATCAACATCAACAATGCATCTATGCCTCAATCGAGCATGTCACTCCATCCATCCAACAATCGTAAAACATTGCATCACCAATGCCAAAAAAAATTCCATGTCAAAGGACTCAGTTATACCCCCCCCAAAACAACTCGGCGAAGAGGGAGCCCTTCAGTACATACATCGAATATTAATAGTCATGAAGCAATAACTGTGCGGGAAATAACAACTACAACACCGCGAACAGCTCGACCTAGAGGAAGACTGACAATATATACATCAACTCAACAACAACGTGATACAATTAATGCTCAATAATGGCTAAACTGTCGGGCTCAACAACACAATACTACCCTTATCGAATACCAAAGTGGCACAATAAGACATTAGAATACTATGAACAAATGGAACTTGGGGATAAATTTACACAATACACGGTAAGACTCCATCTAAACGCATGCAAAGCAATCGTATAAGTAAGTTTAATTAAAAATATGAAACAGACAATCATCAATCTACTATTACACAGAACATGCTTTTAATCAAGGCTCAACTCGCCATTTGAGTGCAAGAAACTGTTATCCAACAATAAGTGTGCCTCTGATAACTCTATGTTTCTCAACTACTTGCCATCATTGTCGAGCTAAGATTTTTCTCAATAAAACAACTACACTATGCTGCAAAGGAGGCTTGGCCGATGTACTTAATATTATAATACCACTCGAACTTTTTGAACTTTTCATAACACAAATTGCAGAAGGACGTAACTTCATACAGAATATACATTCACTCAACCATGTTTTCTCATTAACTTCAATGGAGTTACATTTGTTGAAAACATGCCAGAATTCCATCAAGGTATCTACACTTTCAGAGCACATAGTGCAATATATCATAGAATTGGATCTTTACGACCAGAATATATTACTAGACCTCCTTTTTTGTAAATGTTCATTTATGATACATAGCACAAAATGGAAAATAGGTTGAACGAGAGTCCGGGCCTCACTCTAGAAACAATTGAAAAGATCTCCAACATATTGGATGTCAAAATCAATTCATCAAAACCTTGCGCTAGTTAGCAAGACATTCAGATCTCCATCGTTGTAGACTTTTAATTAAAGAAAGACCTTCAATAAAGCATCAGTACTCCCTTCTAATGGCAACACAAGTTGCATCCATATTTTTCGACACAGGTGATTTCATGGAGGTAAATGATAAAGACATAATTGTTGAAACATATTCTGGAGAACTACTACCTGTAAATGAATATTCTAGCTACTATGAACCTCTATAGTATCCTTTGCTATTTCCACATGGGTAATATGGCTGGCATGATGACGAATTATTAGATTCTGCAGACAGAACAAGCTGTTACGACGATTACTCCTACCAACAACAGGTACTTTACCAATTGCACTCAAATATGCTCAACACAACATAATTACTGAATATTTACTAATTTATACTATCTATACGTAGATCTGTGCAAACAGTATTTCCGTACCTCACTACGCAGGTTGTGTACTACAACAGTACATCGTCAATATGTACATAAAAATTGAAACACGGAAACTACAGAAGATTAGATCACACCAGAGTGATGTAAGAGTCAATCTATATCTAGGATTGCAAGATTGCTTGCAAAATTGTGAAAATAATGCAAGTACATACATTCCTCAATAAATTTTAAGACATTTTTAGCTTCATAAATATATTTTCTTTCTTTACTGTTAACATTACTTCACTACAGGTAATATCGGTTGAAGGAAAAAATTTTGGTCTTCTTTTATTGGAAGCCCAATAAATATGTTTAAGTGATAAAGAGATGTTATGGCAGTTGTACAAAATTTTGGAAGGCCAGATATTTTATTAACAATGACTTGCAATCCTTCATGGCTAGAGATAACAAATGAGATTAATCCTAGACAAATGTCGTAAGATCGACCAAATTAAATCTCAAGAATATTTCAGGCAAAATTATAATGTCTAAAAGACGACTTATTCCATAAGGGAGCCTTGAGTAGAGTTATAGCACACATTCACGTTGTAGAATTCCAAAAAAGAGGTCTTCCACACACACATATGTTATTTATTTTCAGTGAACACGATAAGCTATGTAGTCCTGACGATTATGATTGCGTCATCAGATCCAAAATACTAATACAGTTAGAAAAACTAGAGTAATACAATACAGTGCTTAGATATATGTTGCACAGACCATGCAGACACTTAAGACCAAATGCGCGGTGCATTAAAAATAATGTATGCAAAAAAGGTTTCCAAAACCTTTTGTGGAAGCCACTACACAGGGTTTAGATTCATACACACACTATTGTCGTCGTGATGACAATATAACAATTCATCTTGGAAGAGATGGAGACTTAATGGCTGATAATAGTAGGGTAGTTCCATACAACCCATGGCTTCTACTTAAATACGATTGTCACATCAATGTGGAAATATGTAGCAGTATTAAAAGTATCAGATATTTGTACAAGTATGTGTACCAGAGTCTTTACTGGGTTGCATTCGAGGTGCGTCGGGGACTGAACAATGACGAAGTAAGTAAATATGTTGATGGTCATTAGATTTGTGTGCCTGAGGCATCGTGGAAGCTTTTCAAGTTCTATATGTACCAAACATTCCCTTATGTTGTTCGGTTGCAAATACATCTTCTAGATTTATAACAGGTTCAAATTTGAAGCAATCAATCTATATTTGATATATTGGCTAACAAAAAAAATTCACGAATAATGCTAACAAAGTTCTTCAAAACATACAATAATGGATTAGTAACCCTTCCATACTTATATTTTGACTTCTTAAAACATTATAGGTGTCTTACACCTACAAGAAAATGGATTAGAAGAGTTCGAAATCAAATAGTAGTAGGACGTAAGTACGATGTATTACCAACCCAGGGTGAACGCTTCTATTTACGCTTTCTACTTAATCATATTCCAGCGCTAACATTATTTAATTACCTATATACCATTTATGGTATTCATCACAACACCTTTAAGGAAGCTGTTGAAAAATAAGGGCTATTGGAAGAAGAGAATAGCATCATAGAATGCCTAGCGGAAGCTAGAAATTTAAGAATACCAACAGCACTGTGGAGATTATTTGCAATAATATTATTGTTCTGTCAACTATAGATACGGGAAATGCATATCTGGACTCTACAAAGAGGAAAGAGGGTAAAGGAAATTTCAAGTAGCCAGTTACTAATGGTCAAGGCAGAGAGAGTCAGAGCCACAGATCGCGGCAACACCAAACTTTGCTTGTCGCGGTAAACGCAACTCTTGCAGCGGGATTTCATTTGATTAATCAAATATGACTAAAAGGAAAGGGAAAAAGGTGAGAGCTTTGCGAGTAGAAGTCCGTAAAGCCTGAGAATTTAGTCATTTGCCTTTAACGAAGGGGCTCCTAGGCTTGAGTCAGCGTGCTTTGGGTGTGCCACTCCCCCCTCTTTATAGGCTCGGGGGCCTTGCCCAAAAGGGCAAGGGTAAAAATAATCGCCAACTAGAGGTTCAAGAGAACCACATAGTGGTGACAGGATACAATGTAAAAACAAAAGAAAGAGTCCATGAATCCACCTAGAAGGAGGCGAACTGAGCTCTGCGACCCGGGGCCTTTGCCTCGATCTGACGCTTGATAGATGTTGGCCTTGGCAGACTGAAGTTTCTGTCTGCTACTGCTGAACGAGACCTGGGTGACCTACTAGGCTGAAGTGACCGAGACTGCCTTGGCTGGCTGTCTGCACAACCCAAGGAGCGAGACCGCAGCGACCTGCTGATTGAAATCAGTGTGTCTTATGGACTCTAGGGTTTACATAATCCCCACACATTTATAAATTTTGAGAAATTTCAAAATTGTTGTCTTCATCCGCCAAGTGCGCAACAACCATTAATTTTGTCATTGCTATAAATATTTCGGAAAGGTCTAGTTCTATCAAATCATCCAGAATCACGGGTCGCTATTCACAACTTGCGGTCAATATTTTCTAGTCCGCAATGTATGTACTTAAAAATTTGTTTACCCAATGTTTCTGCCCATGAGGAGAAAACCAAATCTCGAATTAAGATAAAGAGGGTTGTAAAACGGGCTACTCCTGTCCGCATTACTTGAGAAGCCTCCAACAAAGGTAAATCCCAACTTGAGAAGGTTGAGGATGATTCATCTGACTCATTGGCGATCAATACTGCTGCTCTTCCAGCGAGTACCCCATGGGTAAGGATATTTTCCCATCCCATTCCAGGACCATCATGCTGAGGATGGATATAGAAGTAGATGTTCAATCCAAGGCTCCGGAGCTCGGTGACGACCATCCCGCAGAGAGAGTCGAAGAGAAAGAGTACCCTGTCGAGGAGCCCCAGGCTGTGCGATATGAGGCGCAAACCAAAGAATGAATTGAGAAGCAGCTCACCTCCTCCCTTGCCTTGAACACCATCAACGACGAGACAGTCCATGAAGGGCTTCAGCTCCTTAGTCAGGCCGCGACAGATATTAAAGAGAAAAAAAGGAAAAGGCCCAAAGAAGATGAAGGGGGCCAGGCCAGTCATTGCTGAGCGAATAGCAAAGAAGTTCCACTCAAGGAAGGAACCAAATGTTTCTGCATGAACTTGAGCGGCGAGCTTGCAGTTCAGCCTGCGAGAAAAAGAGGCTCTCAAGAAAGACTTAATGCCTCCTAAATCCACTATTCCAGGGAGTGAGAGCTCGTTATCCCTGGTCAGCCTCTCTATTAACGAGATGATCTAGAATCTCGATAGAGACAAAATTGCTGAAATGAACCAATATTTGCTTGAAGTTATTAATCCCGCTCCTAATCCTCCTTCGACTAAGGATAAAGTCCAGGTGTTGGGTATTAAGAGCGGCAAGATAGTTTCTGTCGCTATGGAGGGTTAAGAGAAGAAAAAGCTGAGGGAGAAGTTTGTTTCCGAGAAGGAAGCCAAGGAAAAGGCAGACTCGGCTAAGAAGATTGCGAATAAGCAAGATAAGTATTTACAAACTGCGGCTGAGCTTTGAAATTCAGGTAATCTTATACCGACTCCCCGGAAAATTAAGTGTACGTTACTTTATCAATCTCCACCTCGAAAATTAAAACTGATCAAGATCATTACGACTATATTATTATCTCTACTAGCTTGGTGACCTCAAGGATAGCAAAGGCCCATGAACACTAGAAAAATAGCCTAAGTGCCTTTGATCCTAAGTGTTAGAGGCAACCTATCTTTGGTAGCCGCCAAATTGCTACTACGGACCAAAAAGACATCTCACATCTTATTGGCATTTTTTCTATGATTTCTTGTGTCCGCAATGACCTAGTTTGATTTGCTTCTGACTTTACTTTCCTTTTTAGAGTCAAACCCATCACCGGGCTCCATTGTATTTGACGAGTTTCAGCCTCAACTGCATCCTCCTCCTACTATAGAGATCTTGGTTGGTGATTCTGCCTTTCATAAGGAGACGGCTTATCTGAATAATAATTTATCCTTAATAGTGGCTACAATGGAGAAGTGGAGGACGGCTTTCGCCAAAGTGAAAGAGCCCTAAGAGCCGAGATTTAAAAAGCTAAAAAAGATAGAGAAAAGGCATTGCAGGACCAGGTCACCAACATTATTGCTGCTCTTGAAAGAGAGAAGAAGGAAAGGAGAAGATCTGATGATGATGTGCACTTCTATAAAGAAAATTACTTAAGCTTAGTCAGGGAGAATAAAAGCCGGCGGACAGGAGAAGGGAGTGTTGACAGACTGCGACTCCCAGATCGCGTGGCGTCTAGCAAAACATTAAGTCCTATTGATAGGAGGGATTAGCCCACTGCGGCGTGCATCGGACCTTCCACAGCATGCACTATCACTGGAAACAGATGTATGACATGATCCTCTAGGGAAGTGATTAGGTCGCTCATATGTGCAAAGATTGCATGGAGCCAACTGAACATTTAGATGGCCGAGATCGCCGAGATTTCAATTATTGCTGATTCTTTTTAAGTGAAATCTGATTTCAATATTTGTGGATGCTGTGATGTTTGAGACATTTTAATTTGGTTTAATTATGTTTTCTTCGAACTGCTTTGTTTAATGTTGCAAACTGTGCGAAGTCCAATTCTTGTCCGCATTATCTTTATTATTCTTCCGCAAATTGCGTGATTTGTCAACTCTAATAGTAGGTTCTTGTTGTTGCTGGAAATATTTCTACGGACTGTGCGAACTAAAAAAATCAAAACTTGAGGACTGACTTTTTTATTGGCAGGCCTTATTTTCTATAAATAAATCTTCATTCTATGTTCATTACGAGAAATGCCCCCGAAGTAGAAGTCCTTACGGTCTGCCAAAATGGTTTCCACGCGGATGTTGCTGGAGCATTCCACGCCGTTGATCACACGAAGTGTAAATTGTCCGAGATAGAACTAAATGAGTTCATTGTCGGATACATGGAGAGTTTGCTTGTCCATGTCTGCTTGCCACTGTAGCATGAAAGAGTTAATTCTTCATTGGCGAACTAGATCGCCATCCCGATCGACCACTTTGCATGCAGATTCAAATTCACACAACTTTGGGAGATCGTAGAGATCTTTGAGCACTATGGGGTTGTATCCGACCAGCTCATACAGAACACAATCACCGCGATCTATAATTACATGGCCTACCTGCGATCTGAGTGGGTAGTTTTCTCACTTGGCGTTTTCAAATAAAATTTCTCTGTTCACTCGATTACTCCCTCAGGCAGTAGACCGTATATAAGAATAATTTATTTCTACTACCGTGGGCTGAAGATGGTGAATCTGCCAAATAAGATTCACAACTTGACCTCCCGCTATTTGATGTTCGAAGGCGATCTAGGCCTTGAACACACTTATCCGCAAGAACGGGCGAATTGCTAATTTAGGGGAATCAAGATCTCCAATATCAAAGAGAAGATTGTGGACTTCTTGAAAGGATCCAGGTTGGAAATCGACTATTATTTTCCACTTCTGATGAGCTTGGATGTTCTAGCCCGCCAGGAAAGTGAGTAATGTCCGCGGACTTAAATTTGTGTCCGCATATTTTTTTCATCTTTCTAACTTGACTTCTTTTCTCAGCGACTTTAAACGTTACATCCAATCTCCCGCAAACTCCAGGCGGACTCACCTTTACTCAAAGTGGAAGGAAACAAAAGATTGCCAAAAAGAGGAAGGAAGAGAATGATCCTGCTGTGGACTACTCTTCTTCCGAGACTTTCTACCTCCACTACTTCGAAATAAACTAGAAGGACTTGCATGGGAACCATATGATGTAATGACACTAGAATAACAAGCTTGACCGTGTTTCCACCACACTTCCTTCTTGGAAGTCCGCCAAGCTTACTTGCATGCTCATATTGCGAGTATTATAATTTACGGGAAGTGGAATCTCTACGAGCTCTGGAGAGTTCCTTCTATCAACCTCCCATACTTAGCTGCACAGGCTCATGCAAACAGCTTGGTAACAAGCCATTTTAAAGGTTGCACACAAAAGGGAATGACCAGCTTCGGGAGTGGAATAAGTGGCTTGGCACTGAGGTCACACAGCTGAAGGAAAAGGAATCGGTAAGAAGCTCACTCGATGCGACCTAAAATCTTGTCCGCCTTATTTAATTTTGTTGGGTTTCTTTATGAGGATGGCACAACACTTGTGCATGCAGAGGAAGTAATAAAATCAAGAACAACCCAAAAGAGAATGGTATCGAGCCATGAATGTCTAATCAAGAAGTTAAGAAAAAATAGGTAAAATTACCTTGGCGGCGTTGAGTCACAACCCAATGAAGATGCTCCAATGTATGAGTTCTTGTCGGTGGCGAGTTCCACGTAGAATTGTGTCTACGTCTCTGCAGAAATCCACACGAGCGGGAGAACACCGAGCTTCGTCACACGAAGGATCGGGAAAGTAGATCGACTGCACCATGCACTTCCACGGACTGCTAGGTCCGCTCCAAGAATAGCAGCACCGGCGACTGTCGTCGGAGAGGAGGAGGTCGGTGGAGCGAACAAGGCGGCGGAACACTTCCGTCGGCTTCGATTTGGCCACAGGAGAAATTCCACAGCTTCCCCAAAACCCTAAGTCCTAATTTATACCAAAAGTATAAACATACCTAGGAGTGTCGCTATCCGCAGACCACCCAAAATAGGGTTTCTGAATCATTCGGCGAGAATCATCTCTAGGTTCGGCGAGAATCAACTTATAGAATCGGCGAGAATCATCTGCAGAATTGTCGAGACTTAGCTGCAGTATCGTCGAGAATCATCAGCTGGAATCGTCGAGTATCACCATTCGTCGGGAATCCAACAGTTCGATTCTCGATGAATTTTCCTTAGTCGGCGAGTCATACTCAACGATACTCGATGACTCATTCTCGACGAATGATTCTCGACGAATGATTCTCAATGAACCTCCTAGGCAACGTTTGCCTGACCCCATTCTGTATGGTGATTGGTAACCCTTACCAACACAGTCAATCTTCCAACTCCTCCACATGCTCTTATGTGCGACCCTATAGGATAATATCGAGTTGGCAGTGAGATTACATGTTTGACCACTTCTAGATCACCATGGTAACTCCAACAGTCTCCCACTTGATCTTGAAAGTATCAAACCAAAAACCTCACAAACAATGAGCGGCATCTAGCAATGCATCATTGCTACCCAAGCAATAAGAGTTCATAACTCATAAGCCTTATGAACAATGTTCCAGCGTTGTCTTTGTCCCTTTGTCCCTTACATCCGGAAAGAACTAGAGGTATGGACCGTGTCACTCTCATAATAGCTCAATCCAAGTTTCTTGATCTAGAACGAACATCAAGAGAATGGTGAGTCTAATATCACATATTGAATCAACCAAGCATGACCATGCATTTCCCAGTCCAGTTCCTTCAAGGGGCCCATGGATGCAACTCCTATCATATCGGAGGACAAATCCCATATCTACTCACACACAAACACCCAAATGATTCGTAACGTGCCCAACAACCACCCTTATCATCAACCTTTCTTAAGGAAGACTTTAGATGGCATCAAAGCACGCTCTTCCTCACTTGATGAATATTGCGACTTCAGGTCAAAGGAGCACAACACCATTGTCAATTTAGACCTACTCGTGACACATTTAGATAACAATCCACAAAGTAGTATCAGGTTGGGTCTGTCACGTACAACTTGTTCATTAATAAGTACCAACGTGATGACTTGATATCACAATATCATGACCTGTGAGAAATTGTCATCAGTCAACGCACATGCTAGTCTAAATGTATCATAATAACCCTTAGCTTCTATGATTATACAACGACCAGGGACCTTTTAAGAATGAAGCTTCAAATACATCATAGGCTCTCACATTCAAGTTACGTACTTGATGTCCTATGGAAGCGAACATTCTAAGGGTATTTATTATGTTAACATTTAACTATCGCATAGAGAAACCATAATAAAAGAACTTTCCATTAATTGTAAAATAAAAATTCTAGTACACAATTCATCATATAAATAAATAACAAATATCCAACAGAATATATGTTTACATGCAACCCACAAGACTCTCACTAGAGTTGATCATTTAGGTATCGTATACCCATTGATCTAGTATAACTATCATGCTTTCTCTGCGCGAGAGGCTTTGTCAGTGGATCCTCAATATTCTCCTTAGTCGGCACTCTACAAATGTTCACATCTCCTCGTTCGACAATATCACGAATAAGATGGAACCGCCGAAGTATGTGCTTGGAGCGCTGATGGGATCTAGGTTCCTTAGATTGTGCAATTGCATAATTGTTATCACAGTAGAGAACTACGGGACCAAATACGCTAGGAACTACATCGAGCTCGCCTTTGAATTTCCTAATCCATACAGCCTCCTATGCTGCGTTAGCTGCAGCGATATACTCGGCTTCTGTTGTAAAATCAGCAACTGTCTCTTGCTTGGAACTCTTCCAGCTCACAGATCCTCCATTAAGGCAAAACACAAACTCTGACTGAGACTTTGAATCCTCCCTATCAGTTTGGAATCTAGCATCCATTTAACCACTTACAACGAGCTCTTCCTCTCCACCATACATCAAGAACACATCCTTTGTCCTTCTCAAGTACTTCAGGATATTCTTGACTGCAATACAGTGACACTCACCGGGTTCTGACTGATACCTTCTAGTCATGCTCAAAGCAAATAAGACATCGGGTCTAGTACATAACATTGCATACATGATTGATCTAATTGCCAAAGCATATGGAATCAACTTCATGCGGTCCTTATCTTCACAAGATTTTGGGCATTGGTCCTTAGAGAGATTCACAACATGATACATGGGTTAAAATCCTTTCTTGGACTCAAGCATATTGAACCGCTTCAACACCTTCTCGATGTATGTACTCTGGGTCAAACCCAGCAACTTCTTCGATCTATCTCTATAGATCTTAATACCGAGTATATAAGTCGCTTCACCCAAGTCCTTCACATAAAAGCAGTTCCCTAGGTTGTTCTTAACAACTTTCAGGGTAGGAATGTCATTCCCAATCAATAGTATGTCATCTACATACAATATCAGGAAGACAACAATGCTCCCACTAATTCGCTTGTAAACACAAGGCTCATCTTCATTCTTGATGAAACCAAACTCTTTGATTTTCTAATCAAAACAAAGATTCAAACTTCGAGAGGCCTGCTTCAGTCAATAGATGGACTAATTCAGCTTACATATTTTAGTGGCTTCATTTCGGGATACAAAACCCTCGGGTTGTGTCATGTACACTTCTTCAAGGAGGTTTCCATTAAGGAAAACCATTTTTACATCCATCTGCCAGATCTCGTAGTCATAATATGCAACAATAGCAAGTAATATCCTTATGGAATTTACCATGGCAATAGGGGAAAAAGTCTCATCATAGTCAATACAATGAAATTACTTAAAACCCTTAGCCACCAGTCACCCTTTGATGTCTGTACATTCCCATCCATGTCGGTCTTCTTCTTGAAGACCCATTTGCACCCTATGGGTCCTACCCCTTCAGGTGGTTCCATTAAGTTCCGAACATGGTTTACGTACATGGAGTCCATTTCAGATTTCATAGCCTCAAGCCATTTGTTGGAGTCCGGTCAATTCATTGCATCTTGGTAGGTTGCTGGTTCATCATCATGATCCATAAGCAACACATTACCTATTTGAGACACAAGAAATCCATATCTCTCAGGCTCAAATCTTGGTCTACCAGATCTACGTAGGACTTGTGTTTCTTGAGCAAGTTCTCTAGCTATAAAATCTTGTAGTCCTATCTCAGAATCTAATTCCGGTTCATTCACTACTTGTGGTTCTTGAACTTCTTCAAGTTCTACCTTTTCAGTCTTTCTTGATAAGAATTATCTCTCTAAGAATACACTAGTCCTTGCGACAAACACTTTGCCCTCGGACGGTAGGTAAAAGTAATACCCTTTCATTTCCTTAGGATATCCCACCAGATAATATTTATTCGATTTGTGTTCCAGCTTGTCAGGCACTTGACGTCGCACGTATGCCTCATAGCCCCAAATTTTAATGAATGACATACTAAGACGCTTCCCAATCCATATCTCATATGGTGTCTTCAGAATCGTTTTCGTTGGAGCGCGATTCAGTTTCATTGCAGCAGTCTCTAAAACAAAACCCCAAAAGGAAACAGGCTAGTCTGCATGACTCATCATCGAACGTACCATGTATAACAGAGTACGATTTATCCTTTCAGACACACCATTATGTTGTGGTGTTATAGGTGGAGTGAGCTGTGATACAATACCACACTCTTTCAGATGATCACGTAACTCATGACTCAGGTATTCGCCACCTCGATCAGATCTGAGTGCTTTAACCCTTTTACCCAACTGGTTTTCTACTTCATTCTTGAACTCTTTGAACTTTTCAAAGATCTCAGATTTGCACTTCATAAGATACACATATCTGTATCTACTGAAATCATCAGTAAATGTAACGAAGTAGAAATACCCACCTCTATCCATGGAGCTTATGGGTCCGCATACATCACTATGTACAATACCCAAGAGATTCTCAGCCCTCTCAATATAACCAGTGAAAGGGGCTTTCATCATCTTGCCTAACAAACAAGATTCTGATCGCTCAAATGATTCATAATCAAATGAGTCTAAAAGTCCATATTTATGGAGCTTAGATATGCGCTTCTCATTTATATGGCCCAGACGACAATGCCAGAGATATGTAGGGTTTGAGTCATTTGTTCTTAGTCTTTTATTATTTTTTATATTATAGATCAGATGGTCCAAGTTCAAAACATAAAGACCATTAAACAATTGGGCTACAACATAACAAACATTATTCTTAAATATAGAACAACAGTTGTTCTTAATTATAAAAGAAAATCCAATCATGTCCAAGCATGAAATGGATATAATGTTTCTAGTTATGGCCGGAATGAAATAACAATTATGTAGTTCTATTACAAGCCCACTGGGCAAAGAAAGACGGTAAACCCCTACGGCTACAGCAGCAACTCTCTATCCATTGCCGACGCGTAGGTCCATCTCCCCTTTACTCTGTAATCTTCTCCTTTCCAGTTCCTGCACATTTGTACAAATGTGAGAACCACATCCGGTATCCAATACCCAAGATGAAGGAGCAGAAAGGTTTATCTCTATAACGTAAATATTTGAAGCGGAAGTCATACCTCCCTTAATTTTCTGCAGACCCTCAATGTAAGAAGGACAGTTCCTCCTCCAAAGACCAGCCTTGCCACGGTGGTAGCATTTACCTTCTTTCACCGTGCTCTTCTTTTTCTTCAGTGCAGAAGACTTGGGCTCAAGATATGACTTAGGTCCCACCTTCATCTTCTTAGAGCCCATGGTCTTGTCCTTGCCCTTATGCACCATCAGTATGGGGTTGGCAGGCTTGGACTTCTTCATGTTGATCTCGATAGTTCTTAACATGCCTAGGAGCTCGGGCAGTGTCTTGTCTATTTCATTCATGTTGTAGTTCAAGAAAAACTACTCATAACTGTCCGGCAACGATTGCAGCATCAGATCTGTGGCAAACTCTTGACCTAGAGGAAAACCCAGCCTTTCAAGGTTCTCTATATACCCAATCATCTTGAGTACGTGAGTCCCTACTGAGTCTCGAACTCCCATCTTGCACTGAAATAACGCTTTTGTGACGTCGAACCTCTCTTGACGAGCCTGCCCTTGAAACATTTTCTTGAGATGCTCGTCAATCTCCTTGCACCCCATATTCTCATGTTGCTTCTTAAAGCTCAGAGTTCATGGTGGCAAGCATAAGGCATTCGTCGTCTAAGGCGTCATCAGTATACTTCTTATACGTATCCTTATCAGCACGGGAAGAGTTCCCGGTCGGCACCTCGGGGGCTTCTTCTTCCAAGACATAGAGCTTTCGCTCTTACCTGAGAATAGTTCTCAGGTTCTTGTACCAGTCCATGTAGTTGGTCCCACTGAGCTAATCCTTCTAAAGGATGGCTCTCAGAGACAGAGTGGAGTGTGAACCACTTTCCATGGAATTCTACAAGAATTCATGCAGAATAATATCAGCACAAAAATTTCAAAATACAATTTATTTTTAATTTGGACTTCAATTAAAACTCCCACTATTTTATTCGAAATGATGGCCCTCACTATCAATTCGGAGAGTTCATGCGAGCTACTCTCTTAGTGGACAAGATCTGTATTTCACCAACACAATGAGTCAGCTTTGTCTTTTCTCTCACGATGTGGTTATTTAGGTAGGCAACGCTTGCCAATTGCATCCTCATGCAATTCTTGTATGGTTGGTGAATAACTCCTTATTCGCATCCATCATATGGTGCATGCCAACCCTATTCCTCTAGGCACTCAACCTTTGAGGTCACCTAGTTAAGTTAGACTTGATGTCGATAGTGGGATATCACAATTATTCGCTCGCACCCTTACCAAGATAGATTAATGCACCTTGCTTTGGCAAGCCCACACTTCATCGATCGAGGCAGGAAGAGTGTCATCCATCGGAAGGCATCCAATCACTTAATATTTGATGAAGGGATTTTTGATAATAGGTTAACAATTAACCATGATCAACATTTGATCAATGTGCACATCCACAGAAAAAGCAAATTTTTTTTTAAAAAACCACAAGCATCCCTTATGTGCACAACATGGTACTATCATCATTTGATAGAAGAAAGGGCTAAATCTGAATATCTAGACGCTTCCAAATTTTCAGATTTACAGCATTGGACAAAGACAAAGGCAACTCGACTTAAAGCAGTAGAAAAGCTCGTCTCTCATTATTAGATTCAAAATCCAAAACAATACAAGGTTCATTAACCACTCGAGGGACGGTTACTGCGAAGGAGACAACAATTTCTAATAATTAGAAATAACCACGAAATCCCAGACGTTCCTGGCGGGGCTCCAAGGGGTAGAGCCCCTAACCTGTGGGTTACGGGCCCACCGATTTCCCTTGGAAAAACCATCAACAATTGATGATCTAGGATTAAATCTAGACATTTAGAACACTTCTAAATCCCTAGGTTTACACGTACTGGAATAACCTAACTTACAATAAAACAATAATGGCCGAAACCTCCCTCTGATACCACTGTTGGGTTTCTCTATGAGGATGGCACAACACTTGTGAACGCAACAGAAGTAATAAAATCAAGAACAACCCAAAATAGATTGGGATCGGGCCATGAATGTTGAATCAAGAAGTTAAGAAAAACTTGGTAAAATTACCTTGGCGGCGTTGAGTCACAACCCAACGTAGATGCTCCAATGTATGAGTTCTTGTTGGCAGCGAGTTCCATGTAGAATAGCGTCTACGTCTCTGCAGAAATCCACACGAGCAGGAGAACATCGAGCTTCGTCACACGAAGGATCAGGAAAGTAGATCGACTGCACCTTGCACTTCCACGGACTGCTAGGTCCGTTCCAGGAATAGCAGCACTGGCGACTGTTGTCGGAGAGGAGGTCGGCGTAGCGAATGAGGCGGCGGAACACTTCCGTCGAGCAGGGTTTGGGATGCGGCGGACCGACAGAACGGTGGAACACTTCCGTCGGCTTCGATTCGACCACAGGAGAAATTCCACAGCTTCCCCAAAACCCTAAGTCCTAATTTATACCAAAAGTATAAACATACCTAGGAATGTCGCTATCCGCAGACCACCCAAAATAGGGTTTCTGAATCGTTCGGCGAGAATCAGCTCTAGGTTCGGCGAGAATCAACTTACAGAATCGGCGAGAATCATCTGCAGAATCGTCGAGACTCAGCTGCAGAATCGTCGAGAATCATCAGCTGGAATCGTCGAGTATCACCATTCGTCGGGAATCCAACAG
Source organism: Platanthera zijinensis (assembly GCA_039513925.1). Classification (NCBI taxonomy): domain Eukaryota; kingdom Viridiplantae; phylum Streptophyta; class Magnoliopsida; order Asparagales; family Orchidaceae; genus Platanthera; species Platanthera zijinensis. Next base: position 54,262,572 of record CM077091.1, on the reverse strand, counting down.
TTTGATTCTTGACGAATTTGCCTTAGTCGGCGAGTCATACTCGACGATACTCGACGACTCATTCTCGACGACTCATTCTCGACGAATGATTCTCGACGAATGATTATCGATGAACCTCCTGGAAACGTTTGCCTTACCCCATTCTGTATGGTGATTGGTAACCCTTACCAACACAGTCAATCTTCCAACTTCTCCACATGCTCTTATGTGCGATCTTGCAAGCTCATATCGCGTTGGCAGTGAGATTACATGTTTGACCACTTCTAGATCACCATGGTAACTACAACAGATTTTACTTTTGCTTTTTGCAGATGTCTTATGATATCGAGAACTCGGCCTTCCAGGATGCAATGATGCTTTTCGTAAAGGAGAGCGTGGGCATGCAAAGGAAGGAGTTGTTAATGTTCCCTTTGTTAAGCAATTTCTAGAGCTAAAAAAGAAATTTGCTTCGTTGGAGCATGCGGCTAAGGGTAAGGGCAGAGTTGGTAAGCAGGATGATGAACAAGAAGACAAATTTGAAGAAGTTGAAGAGGTTGAGGTTGAGCTTGAGGACAAGCCCGATGAAGTCTAGGGAACAGCAGGCGGCCGACCTAATATTTTAAAATAGATATAAATATATATATACACTATATAATGATTTTTAATTTTTTTTTAATTTTTAATTTTTGAAATAGAAAAAAAAATTTAGACAAAGGGGTGAGAATTTTTTGGTTTTTAGATATTTTTTTGTTTTTTTTGTTTTTTTAGATAATTTTTAGTTTTTTATAGATTATTTTAGTTTTTAAAATTTTTTAGTTTTTTAGTTTCTTTAAATTTTTAGTTTTTTCTTTAATTTTTTGTTTTTTAGTTTTTTTAATTTTTAGTTTTTTAGTTTTTTTAAATTTTTAGTTTATTTTTAGGAAACGACGTCATTTCATTTTTTTTTAAAGATAAATATATATATAAAATAATAAAAAAGATATGTAAAAGTAATAGGATCCATAAATTCAAAATAACAACTCAGAAATTCCCCGACAATAGTGCCAAAAACTTGGTGGTTTAAACTCGCGGTGCCTCGGCCCTCGGGTGGGTTATTTAAGAAATGAATTATTTAGGTTATAAAAGTGGTTTATTTAGAAAAGCGGGGCGCGCGGATTTATTTGATATAAAAAGGTTGAAACCGAGTTTTAATGAAAGGAGGCAAGTGCACCTATCGCGTGTAGTACAGGATATTCCGGTGGGGAATATTGTAGTGGTATTATTCTCGTGGACGGGTTGACTATTTCTACTCTTTCCCTGAAGGGACTATAATTTTACCGATAATATTTTGTCGTGTGATTATTTAATTATCTAAGGCGGATATATAAAAAATTTGCAGAAAATAAAAGCAGAAAAAGCCGATGAAGAAATAGCGCATCGGTACTGAAGGAATTTCAACTAAAATAACTTTTAATAACTAGAGATCCTAAATTTCAAATCAATTAAAGGGCGACTTGGCCGTGGAGGATCCAAAAGAATGAGCTCACCTATCTCTAGGACTATCGCTCACCTGAACATAAAGACTATTCGACCGAACTCTCGTCCGATGAAGGATTCCTCTTAATGCCCGCATTACGCTAAGAACCCCGGTATTGGGTGGGGAATCCAATCCGGTAGAATTACGCTTCTCCTCTCTCGAGGTTATGCACTCAATTCTCTTTACCTAAGGTTGATCGGTCCATACGCACGGCCTCTCGACAAGCTAGCGTATGGACAATGGAAATAGAGCCCACACATCGATATGTGGTCCTACGCGTCGTATACCCGGGGCAAATCTTAAGTGCTTTAATTAACGAGAAAAAGAAGACCTTTAATTATTTAAAGCGATTTTATCTGTCCAAATGCTTTTCGATACTGAGGGCTAAGAGCGATTAACCACTCATCGGAATGGGGACGGCTATTGAAAAAAAAATTGCATAATTGAAATGCAAGTCCTACTAAAATGAGTAGGCGGGAAATGAAAGCAGTAAAGAAACCTGAAAATTGCGAATTTTACTCAAATGAGTAGACTGAAAATTAAAGAAGTAAAGAAATCAGTAAAGTGCGAGTCCTACTCAAACGAGTAGGCGGAAAATGAAAGCGATAAAATGATAAGTCTTACTCAAACGAGTAGGCGAGAAATTACGAGTCCTACTCAAACGAGTAGACGGGAAATGAAAAGTTGAAAATGCTATCTCATACACGCACGCACTCTACTTGAAAGAAAAAACAATAAAAATCTAACTCATACACTCACCCACACAAATGAAAATATGAAAATTAAAGTGACTGAAAAACTAAAACAACTATATTTCTACCGCTAGAACTTGATAAAAACTCATAAAAAGGCAAAATAAAAATAAAAAGATGATTTTTTTTTAAAATTAAAGTAAAAACAAAGTGTTATAAAAATTAAAATAACAATATTTTCATTCTTATAAATTTATAAAATAGCTTAAGAAGTGGAAATAAAGTAAAAAAGAACAAAAAGTTTTACAAACACCAAAAAAATAAGTTAAAATGGAGAAAAACAACTTTGAAAACAGTTATATAAACTCATAAGAATGAAAATAATAAGCACATAAAAAGGCTAAGGCTAAACTATGAAAACTATGAAAACGTAAAAACATAAAACTAAACTAATACACACACACGCACCCATTTTGAAAAATAAAGAAAAATAAGAGATAAATAAGATTGCTTAAGGAAGGGCACTCAGATGCATTCTAAGGCGATATAAGGAGAAGAAAAACACATATATTATTAAGACAAAAGAGACAAAAAGTTAAAGCAAAAAACTAAAGAGAGGGGGAGAAAAGCTAAAGAAGGCAGTGGTATCCAAAGGCAAGCAGGTCTAGAGGGACTCACTAGTGAGGGAACGAGGCGAGAGAGACCTCCTCGATTCTCCTGCCGAGGAGAGGCCCAAAACCCGCGAGGCAGCACGGCCGAGTGCCCATCGAAATTTTAGGCTCAACGGGAAGGTAAAGGATCATGTCGGCGAGCCCATGGTGCTGTTGGATAAGAAGGCTAATCAGGTCTCTATCTCATCGCTCCTCCCCTCCTAGTTCGAGCACCGATGCCCTAGTGGGAATGCCTTCGTCCTCATCTTTGGGCTCTACGAACTCAAGGACGTAGAGGCTGTTGGGAATATTACCCTCAATGTTTCCTGAATTTGAAAAGGCATCACCATCAATACTAAGTGCATAAATGTATTTGATGCATGCCCTAAGTTTAGTGTATGGAGATTATCTACTATACCATGATTAGATATGATGTAAGGGTCACACTACTTGTTGGACTCAAGACAAGTTGCTGGCAAAGCAGAAATCCGGCTAAGTCTAGAAACATCGAGTGAAGGCAGTTCACTCGACATAGGAAGAGCAAGAGCAATGAGAGAACTACATACAGTCAAAGCCGTATTATTGCTGACTGGAAATCTGGCTAAGTCCAGAAGCATTGAGTGAAGATAGTTCACTCAACACAAACTCAACAAGATATCTGGCAAAGTCCAGAAGCGTTAAGTGAAGGCAGTTAACTCAACGCAAACTCAACAAGATATCTAGCTAAGTCCAGAAGTGATGAGAGAAGGAAGTTTACTCAGCGCCTCAATCAAGAAGAGTGGTTACTGGACAGACAGAAAATCCACCAAGTCCAGAAGCATTAAGTGAAATCACTTCACTCAATGCCAGAAGAGCTGAAGCATTGATAGAAGCTGATGCAGTCAAAGCCTCAGAAGGAGTAGACAAAAAATCTGTCTAATTCCAGAAGCATTGTGTGAAGGTAGTTCACTCAATGCCTACTCAAAAAATAACTCAATCAAACCCAAAAGCATTGAGTGAAGTCAGTTCACTCAATGCCTACTCAACAAATAATTCAACTAAGTCCAGAAGCGTCGAGTGAAGGAAAGCTCACTAGACGCCTAATCAGTTAAGATTATAAAAGACAGAATGCGTTGAGTAATAAAATCTCACTCAACACACTCAACTCCTGGGATGCAAAATTCTGCTAAGTACTTCTGCATTGAGTGATAAGGTTTCACTCAACACCTGAGAAGTCTGTCTGGATTTTAATAAGTCCAGAAGTGCTAAGTCATACTGTCGTCAAAAAAATTAAAATATCATTGGATTTGGATGCTAGAAGACAAAAGCCGATGCTTGCCTTTAGTACAACAATAATTACAAGTGATGGAGCAATTGCCATTCCCGGCCAGTCCTACTTCGCAAAAAGCTGTTGGATGGCGGGATACAAAAGGGGAGTACATGGGAAGGAAAAGAAGATGCTTGGAAAGAGAAGAAATACAGAGCCTTCTGTTCATCTTCTTCATCTCGACAAAGGAGAAATTTTCCAAGGAATCTGTAGTTAGTCTGTGATTCACAGATAGTGTTGGTTGTTGAATGATTTACTCCCTGAAGATTAATTCTGTATTCAACAACAAGTTCAGGAGTTTTCTTTACAATAAGACCAAAAAGATCATTTTCTGAGTTAGAAGAAGTAGCAGAGCAAGCTTAAAGCTGCTTCTCCTCTTAAAGGCCTATGCTCTAAACTCTACAACATTCAAGGCTTGAAGAAGACGTGCTCTGCATGTTATTTCTTAGCATAAGAAGAATCAATCTTGAAGATCAACCATCTTATTTTTGTGAATGAGATATGACTGAGCTTTCAAAGTCCAGGAAGAAAAAGACTCAGACAATAATTTTTATGGAGTCAAAGTGAGGGTTGAGTTCAATTAGACCAGGAAGTTAAACTCAAAGAAACATTTCTCTTGAGTCATATTATCATCAACAACTTACCCTTTCTGTAGGATCTTAACTGATCTGAGTTGTAAGCCTGATATATAAAGGCTGAGTTGTTGGATCCTTTTGTGGATCTGAGGTAGGGCCTGTGTGCCCGAGCTATAGGAGATTTATTCTCCGAGGTAGGATCTTTAGGTGGATCTGAGTGTAGGGTTACCTCCTAGCCTGAGTGTAGGACTTTAGTTAAAGTCTGAGGTAGGTGATCTAGTGCAGATTACTGAGCTATAGGAGATTATATCTCTGAGTGTAGGGCCTTGGGCCTGAGGTAGGACTTGGAGGAGTCTGAGAGATCCTGAGGGATCTGTATTGTAAGCTCATTAAGATGAGGTTGGAGAAGTTGGCCTTGTATAATACACTGTTAGAAAAATGGGAGAGACAGTGGATGTACCCATACCTTGGGTAACCACTATAAATACTTATGTGTTGTTGTGTGTTCTTGAAAGCTAACATAAAACTTAATCACAACAAAACAAAGCAAAAAGATTATTCTATAAGACACAAAAATCTATTCACCCAAGTGTTTAGCTACTGTTGAAACAAAGACTTTCTAGTGGTATCAGAGGGAGGTTGTTCAAAAAGGACTTAACAGTCTGAAAAAATCTCTAAGGGTAGCTAAGGATTATCCTTATGGGTTCAGGAGAGAACCATAAGGAGTTGAGCTCTATGAAGCTTCCAATCTACAAAAAAGAAAATTTTGGTATCTTGAAAGAGTGAGTCAGGTTATTTATGGAAGCCTCAGACCCTAGGATCTTCATCATAGTTTAGGAAGGACCCTTAATCCACAAAAAAGATTTATGTCCTAGATGCTAGGATCCAAACCCCAAAGAAGTACACTGAGATGACCAAGGATGAGGTCATCCTGGCAACCATGGACAAGAGGACACAAAACATAATTGTCAGTGCAATAGATGATTCCTAATTCCAAAATCTTTCCACTAGATGACAACGAAGGAAATGTGGGACACTCTGATTGTATATAGGGGGAACTGGGGAAGTTAGGGATAATAAGAAATCCCGACTTAATAAGGAATATGAGGCCTTCAGGCAAAGCAGCAAGGACACCATAGTTGATTGCTATGAAAAGTTTTTCAGAGTGGTCAATGAGCTGAGGACCTAAGAGAGGGTCTTCAACAATTATGGGCGGAATGATAAGTTCCTAAGATCTCTAACCAGAGATTGAGACACAAAGATTTGTGCTATCAGAGAAGTGGGCAAGCTTGTTGAAACTTCTCATCACACTTTATTTGGAAATCTGCTTTCATATGAGTTGCAGCAATCTGCTAGGAAGGAGGAGGAGACCACCATCAGGTCCCATGCCAAGGAAAGGATAGTGGACTTCAGGGTTGAGTGCTCTAAGAAGAGCAAGGAGAGGATTCCCTCACCCCTAAGGAGGCCAGCTGATTGAAAAAGCTTTGAGTCCAGTTCATCTGACAGTAACATGTCAGATAGAGAGTTTGTTGCCTTTCAAGGCAATTCCAGAAGTCGATGAAAGGGAGACAGTGGAAGAACAATCCTTCCTCCTCCTCACATTACAAGAAGGATCACAACAAATCTGGGAAGAAGTTCTCCAAAGGAGATAAGTATGATTCGAAACCCAACAAACATAATTCCTCTAAAATTGTTTTTTATTATTGTAGCAAGCCTGAGCAAGTCCTTACTGATTGCCCAGTCAAAAGAAAAGAGATAGGTGAGAGAAAGCATCACCACCACAAGGGAAAGAAGGAAAGGACCTTCATTGCCAAGAATGAGAAGAGCTGGAGTCAAATTGACTCAACATCTTCTGAATCTGAAGAAGAAGATGAAGCCTATATAGGTCTATTTGCTGCTACTGTTGCTGAAGAGGATGGGGACTATCCATCTATAAGGATAGGAATCAGGGCACCACTGTCCTCAGTTGACAGTGACTGTGATGAGGTTGATGAATTCTGCCTCATGGCTCTATCAGAAGATAATTAGGACATTTCTATTCCTGATGAGGTACGTTCTATCCCAAGATCTTCTTCTATCTATTAGTTTGGCTCAGACTCTGATATATCAACTTCCTCTAGTGCGTATGAGGGATCAGAATCTGAAGAGGATGTCAGTCAATTGATTGACAAGTATGATATCATTCTTGATGCTCTAAAAAGGAGAAAGAGGCTAGTCAAGAAACAAGCTGAGGACATTGTCTCCGTACAACTAGCTGCTTCCCTACAGTCTAAATCATCACCCTTACTTGATCAGATGAGGAGGGAAGTTAGCCAACTGAAGACTATCTCAATCATCTAGATTGGGACAATCAAACAGAAGAATAAGATCAATATGGATCTTAAAGAGAAGACCCTCAAAGAGAGGATTCTAGTGGCTCAATACTTCAAACCCAAATTAGTATTTCCACTCATTGATACCTTCACCTCCAAAAATAAAAAGAAGGGGTTGGGGTACATTGAGAGAAATACTAGAAGAAAGAATAGGAGTAAGGGAAAGGCTCCAATTCAGCTTGATATCTCTTTTGATAAAGTTCTATTGCCATCCAACAAGTATGACCAAGATAGTATATATGGTCATTGGTTGAATGGAAGAATCAGTACTGTGAAAAAAAATGCTCACAACTATAGTGGAAGGAAGGGCGGGGGCTGAGTGCCTTTAAGGCTCCCCATGAGGAAATCCAGATGGCCCATCATGGACCATTTTTGTTTGGTGCTTGATGCATTGAACGACAAGTGTACCGGTCACACAAGTAATATAAAATGGGGGATTTTTCCCAGGTATTGATCTCTTCAACAAACATAGTAAGGTGGAGTTAATTTCAGAGTTAACGAGGGGTGGGGGGGGGGGTTGATTGTTTGGGAAAAATAAAGTAAAACACTAATAAAATACTCTTATATAACGGCTCTATGCGATGCTTCGCCAGGCGGGATGGAAGACTACACAGGCCGCTATGCACCAAATCGCTGGGTGGATGGACGAGTAGACTTGTGGATGAGGTAGTGAGAATGATGGAATGAGGGTCGAGAGCACCTCTTCACTACGTACGCCACTAGCAATCGCTAGTGCGACAATGTGGTGGAGGATGGATAATGGCGCACCTCAAGCAACTAAAGCAGTAAAACAAAACAGGTTCACATAAACATGAAACAAATAATGTATACAACTAAAGTGCACTTCATCTATATAAACAGATTTAAACACACATATTCAATAAGAAAGCAAGAAAAAGTCAAGAGATTGACCGAATCCGAAGTCTTGTTGAGGATTCACGGAAGGAATCGCCGGGTTGTCAATCCACGTCCTAGCTCGGTCCTCAACTGTGTCCGGGGTAGAGAAGGCTGTCATTACCTCCCAATGGACCCATCTTCTTCGTGTCATGAAGTTGAAGAAGGTTGCAAAAATCTCTTTGGTTATTGGATACAGCGTCAAAACCTTTCTTGAAGCTCAAGGATGAAGGAGGAGGTCGAGAGCAAGCACCGACAAGTTATAGGCTTCGCGAGCATGGCCGAGGCTTCTCTCCTTGGTGGAAAATGAAGGGGTGAGGTGGAAGGGCAAAACTTTGCCCTAAAATGGCAGAAGGAATGACTTGGGAAGAACCTCTCACAAAATGGAGGAAAATCTGCGCTTTAAATAGAAGCAGGTCAGAAAAATAGGAACACACAGTTTGGTGCATGACAGTGCGTTAACCGTGCATTATTAACTTACAGGCCAAGCTTGAGGAAGAAGATGTGTTGTCCCGTGTGTTTTACTCGTGCACGGGCACTTCCGCCCGTGCGTGAAGGAAATCGCACGGGTAAACACAGTGTGCAGGAAAACAAGATTATACAGGGGAACCATGTGTTTTACTCGTGCACGGGCGTGTGTGCCCGTGTGTGAAGGAAACACACGATTAACTCCAGAACGCTGAAATGCAGGGAAAAATATGCAGACCGTGCATTTTCTTCTCGCACGGTTTGGCTGAAATTGTGCTGGAACAAAATGAATGGGTAGCCACAAACGTCCCCAGAAATGCTGTGTATAATGCACATTGCCAAGAGACCGTGCGAAAAGAAATTCGCACGACCATATGTTTTACACAAAAGCTAGAAAATGAATCCTGGACGTCCCGACTACCTACATAGTAATGAAACCAAGCTAGAGCACAAGCTCCCAACACCAGAATGAAAACATAACATAACAGAAAGAGCCATGGTGAGCACCTTGTGCATACCCCCAATAATAGAATGCACAATTGCACACCCTTGGGACAAAATAGTGCACAATATGGTCAATGACCGAACGATGCAAATATAACCGATAACTGGTTGAAATGCAGTGCACGAGTGAGAAAACAAGTCCAAATGAGTCCGAAAAACCCGATAAATATCGGACTCATCACACCACCAGACTTAAACATTTGCTCGTTCCGAGCAAATCATCTCTCCGTGAACTAGAAAACAACTAGCTGGCTTTGTAATTTCTAAATAAAGTAAAGTGAGAAATCAAAAACTGCATGGGCATAGAAAATATAATAGATACAATTTTTAAGAATCGTTTTGTCACACGTAGGAAGAAAGTAGGCAGGCCACTAAGGGTAGCATTTCCAAAGACTGGGGCTCAGGATCACCTCTAAAGAAATCCATCAATGTCGGGGACCATATGCTTGCCCATTCACACTCTCTCCACAGTGCTAGTTTGACTCTAGCGTGAATCCGTAGGACTTTTAGGAAAAATAATGAGGCTTGGGTATATACGTAGGTAAGGATGTAAAAGGGATAAGAACGATGGCTACGCACATCCCCAAATGAGCTTATACAAAAGAAATCCCCTTGCCAACCAAACACATAGGTGCACCGCACCACCAGACTTGAACTTGAAAACACGGGTGTGGGCACCGCCGAACACCACAACAATAGTATAAATAAACTCTTTATTTTCACTTTCTTCTTTTATATCATCAGCACAAATAATTTTTTTTTAGTTTTTTATTTTTTTCAATGCACCTTTAGCCAAATTTTCAAAATAACTTCACCGCACAACCACATAATAGCATCACAGCCAAAACACATATGGAAGAAGTTTTATACTACTACATCGAAATTGGGGTGTGCAACTGGGTAAAGCTTTTAGGTTTTGGTTATTGCATAGTTGGGCTAAATTAATAGGAGGGGTAGGCTCAAGGCAGGCTAACAGGGATTAATGTTAGGAAGGGTATAAGGCTAAACCAGGCAAAAATGACGGCCTACATCACGCTCACGCTAGACTAACCATGCATCAATGCTTCGAGAGTAGCTTGGGGCAAGTTCTTAGTCACCGGGAAAGGTGATCCTTCCTCCCTACTCGAGAAATACAAGGCTAGTGGCGGCTACACACATTCCTATACTACCATTCGATTACTCAAGATTCAACAATTTTGAGTAATACAAACAATATTTACAAATGCAGAAAGGGTATAAATCTACGAGCATAAAGAAAAATTAGATCTATACTATTTCTACACAACATTAGTCCTCGATTAGGAGCATTGCACGAGTTTCACACTACTCCATCCTAAAATCCTAAGGCAGCACCACTATTTAAAAGTTAGCACAAAAGAAATAAATTTAACTGGAGCCGAGTGCGTTCTTAAGATCGCGCTCATGTGGGTGTAGGTGTACAATGCGGACAAGATATCATGAAAACAGAAAAAATAAAAATGTGCTTTTGTTATGAAAGCGATAGTAGTGCATGTGCACAGGTAACCAACATAACTCTCCCCCACCAGACTTAATCTACGCAACCTATCAAAAGATTTGCAATAAAAACAAGGAAAAGAATGAGTTGGGGAAGAGGTTAACCCATGCTCAGCAAATGAGCATACCAGAAGCTCACAATAAAGCATGAAGCCAAGCCTACAACAAATATAATCCTCCGCCGCACAAGGGAAAAGCACCCTACAAAATAGCTCCATCAAAAAATGTATATACCAAGCCATAACAAGTTTAATCTAAGCCATACCTGCAAGTTATTAACAAAATCATCACGAATATAAAATGAAACTAAACACATCAACACAAGATGGAAAGGCATTACAAACAAAATATTTATAAATCACCCTTGGGACGAAGCCCCAGCATAATAAAGAAATGTATACAATCAGCCACACCATTAAAAATACAGTCATGATAAACAACCTCATCCGAAAAGAACAGAAGCAGTCACTGCAGCTGGTCAGGAAAAGATGGAGGCGGAGGCGGAGTATGGGCACGAGAAGAAGAGACTCGAGTTGGGACAGCAAGGGGAACCCCAAGAAACTCAAATTCGCTCAGTCATGTCGTGTTGCTGGCGAATCAGCTCTTCCATCTACAAGTGACGCGCGTAGTAGTCGGGATAATCCTCCGTGAAACTCCTAAGGTGAGAGGCATGGGTAGAAGAAGACATTGGTTCCAAAGGCATGGTATGGACTGGAGCGGCATCGTAAGGCCTGCCAAACTCTGAAGAAGATCCTGCAGCCACAGATGAATCACTAGCTGGCTGCTCACGCTCAATAGAACAAACAACGTAACGCCATATACCGCCAGAATAAACAAGACGCACCAACCTGAAGGCAGTCATCATGTTCGCATAAATGAAATTGCTGCGGGAAACGGGAGTCATGGCGGGTAGAGCGTCAAAAACTCCTAATCCCTTAGAGATTCGCGAAATAAAGTGCGAACCACCGATGGCCTTCAGAGGCACGTGCTTGGCCTTATGAAGGAAGTAATCTGCAAGAACGCGGCCGAGGTGGTGAGGGATGCCATGATGCATGTTATAGATGTATAGCAAATCCTACCACCCAACTATATTCTGGCTCATCGAGTGGGCATTGATGATGTGCCCGATCAAGTGCTGAACATAGCGGAGTGCGGGAGAGATGATATGGGATGACTTGGCTAACCACGCTTCGTACTGCTATGGCAGCCCAGTGATCTCCTGCCAGAATATATGGGGAGAAGCACCGGTTGGGAACTAAGAGGGTCAGGCAAGAACATCTGACTCCATGAGTTCATCAACCGTATAGATCCCTGCATAAACAGCAAGCATGCCCATACAAAAAGTGTAAGGGCGCATGTTCAGCCAGAATGCCACTGCAGTGGACTCATTGTTAGCTACATCGCGTCATTCTTAAATGCGTAAGGTGGAGAGGAATTCGAGAGTTTGTTCACGAAAATCCGTTCTCCACAGTGGAGAACAGATGATGCCAAGAACCCACATCGAGTAATCGGTCCACCTCCAACTTCAGACCGACGGCCGTAAGATCCTCGTCCAAAACAAAATGAAATCCAAAAACCCATTTTGACCAAGCGTTCAAACCTCTTGACCATCTCAGGTTTCCCAAATCGGTGCATCCGCTCTGTATCTTTAGTGTTCATCGGAGCATTCGGAGCATCTTCCGGCTCCGCTGGAACCGAAGCTTGTATGGAAGAGGAAGAGGCACCATCAAAGCTACGCAGCTTGCTAATCACTTTCTTGTAACCCATGGCAATGATGCAGAAAAAAAGTGGAAGAGAAAGAGAGGAGGAATGGGTGAAGATTTGCAAGAGGAGGAAGAGATCTCGCCGGAGAAAGAGTCGAGGCAGACGATTGCTATAGACGTACGAGAATTAGGGCCAGCGTGCGTCAAAAATGCTCGGCCTGCATTTTTTATAAAAGAAAAACGCACGGTTGTGCGTTTTTTCCACGCACGTTTTCCCTAACCGTGCGTTTTGCAAAAATAGCCCGATTCACATCATTTTCTTTGGGAAGTCTCGTCCTGCAACAATAGTGAGAAAAACAAAAACAAATGGAATAAAGAACCTCCTGAGTGACTAGGCAATCTTCCAGAATTAGGCACAAGCACGCGAAAATCTCGCATGCAAGCATAAAAGCAAAAACAAATTAAACGACAAGCAAACCTATTTTTAAAACAGTAAAAACTAACTAACTAATCCTACTCCAAGATAAGTACTGGGGTTATTGTCTTCCTAGCATGACTTATTTGAAAAACAAAAAGTCCTTGCTAATGGGCCTATGAAAAGAAAAGTGCACAAACAATTGTTTCAATATCCGTTGCGGTAACGGGTACCTATATAGAGATAAAACAGTTACCCCTCTACCTAAATAATAATACCTGCCAAACACAGGTAGAGAAAATAGGAAATAAGAAGAGGAGGAGCGCTTTTCCTTGCTCATCTTATCACAAAATAAATCTTTGCCTAGCAAGGCGTCGTCAACCATGGGTTTGTAGGAAGCGATGACAATGGAATGTGCACCAGGCTCATCGTCATCCCAACGTACCCGTGGAGACTCAACCTGCACAAGCTCAAATAAAGAAGGGGGATCAAGTAATAAAAGATATGAAGAACTAAAATAATCAGAATATGGGAGAATGATCCCGGTATCACTCTCAGCGAGATCCTAGCATAGATCATCGTCAGTATCATACGAGTTATATTGTGGGAATCCGAGAACTCGAGGTCCACGGTGGTAAGGGGAACGACCTTATCAAATAAGGATGTGCAAACCTCCACATCTAAAAGGGAATATTCCTCATCCCACCTTGGTGCAACCTCAGGAACCGAATTATATAAAAATACGGCATTATCAGACGACTCATAAGAAAAAGGAGTAGCAAGATCAGGAAAAAATTGCGGTGGGGTAAAACTGCTCTCAAAATAAAGCACTGAATGAGCAGGCCCCATCGCAAAATCATTCGCAGACACCACACCGTCAACAGGAACAATCTCTATGTCCCATATAGGAGCGCCGATGGATTATTAATCCTTTTTTGCTTGCTAACACCAGATTGATCGTCATCACTCAAGGGAAGCTCTTAAAAAGTGACTGAGGGACCCATGAAAGATCTGTATGCAGCGAGAGATTCTTCGGTAATCTCAACGAGTAAAGAACGAGCCAGATGAGCGATGTTATTGTATGGGCCAGGCAATACCCTGGTAGGCCTATCCACAACAGTCTTCCGCGAACGGGAGGTTGTTGCGCACACATCCTCAGAGGGAGAAGTCTCGCACGAGCGAGGGTAATCCTTCACCATGTGGCATACACCTTGATATAGCAAACCCCGAATACAATGCTCGACATTCATATCAGCCATGGCATCGATGCATCGGCGCAAAGCATAATAAATACGTCACTTGACTACGGAATACAACGCGAATAAAAATAATTATCCAAAAGGGTGCTACACAATTAGAATAAAAAATAGCACGGATCTGCTATCTAAACAAAAAATCAGAAAAGGACAAAAAGAAATAAGCAAAGTTAAAATTTTAACAACTAAAGCAAAGAAGAAACATGAAATGTACAAATGGAAAAGGGCTTCGATCTACTATCTCCCTCTTCAAAAACTCACACGATTGTGTTCCCTGGAAACAACGCCAAAAACTTGATCCCTTGAACGACAAGTGTACCGGTCGCACAAGTAATATAAAATGGGCGATTTTTCCCAAGTATCGATCTCTTCAAGGAACACAGTAAGGTGGAGTTAATTTCGAGGAGGACTTGAGATTGAAGTCCTTAGGTCAGAGTTAACGAAGGGGGGGGGGGTTGATTGTTTGGGAAAAATAAAGTTAAACACTAACAAACTACTCCTATATAATGCCGCTATGCGATGCTTCGCCAGGCTAGATGGAAGACTACACGGGCCGCTATGCACCAAATCGTTGGGCGGATGGACGAGTAGGCTTGCGGATGAGGTGGTGAGAATGGCAGAATGTGGGTCGAGATCACCTCTTCGCTACACACGCCACTAGCAATTGCTAGTGCGGCAATGTGGTGGAGGATGGATAATGACGCACCTCAAGAAACTAAAGCAGTAAAACAAAACAGGTTCACATAGACATTGAATAAATAATGTTTTCAACTAAAGTGCACTTCATCTACATAAACAGATTTAAACACACATATTCAACAAGAAAGCAAGAACAAGTCAAGAGATCGACCGAATTCGAAGTCTTGCTGAGGATTCACGGAAGGAATCACAGGGTTATCAATTCGTGTCCTAGTTCGGCCCTAAACTGCGTTCGAGGAAGAGAAGGCTGTCACTACCTCCTAATGAACCCGTCTTCTTCGTGTCATGATGCAGAAGAAGGTTGCAAGCTTCCCTTCTCTTGTTGGATACAATGTCAAAACCTTTCTTGAAGCTCAAGGATGAAGGAGGAGGCCGAGAGCAAGCACCAGCAAGATGTAGGCTTCGCGAGCATGGCCGGGGCTTCTATCCTTGGTGGAAGATGAAGGGCGGAGGTGGAAGGGCAAGACTTTGCCCTAAAACAGCGAAAGGAATGGCTCCAGAAGAAGCTCTATCTAAATGGAGGAAAATTTACGCTTTAAATAGAAGCAGGTCAAAAAAATAGGCACGCACGGTTTGGTGCATGACCGTGCGTTAACCGTGCGTTATTAACTTCCAGGCCAAGCTTGAGGAAGAAGATGCGTTAACCCGTGCGTTTTACTCGCGCATGGGCACTTTTTCCCGTGCGTGAAGGAAATCGCACGGGTAAACACAGAGCGCAAGAAAACAAGATAATATAGGGGAACCGTGCGTTTTACTCGTGCACAGGCGCGTGTGCCCTTGCGTGAAGGAAACAAACGATTAAACCCAAAAAGCTAAAATGTTGGGAAAAATATGTAGTTTTTGCGTTTCCTTCTCGCACGGTTTGGTCGAAACCGTGTGGGAACAAAATGCACGGATAGCCACAGACGTTCCCATAATTGCTGTGTATAACGCACGATTTCCAAGAGAACGTGCAAGAAGAAATTCGCATGATCGTGCGTTTTACATAGAAGCTGGAAAATGAATCCTAGATGTCCCGACTACCTGCACAGAAATGAAACCAAGCTTGGAGCACAAGCTCCCAACACCATAATGCAAACATAACCAAACAGAAAGATCAGTCACTACAAGAAAACTTATCTTTAGTGACGAAAATTTAGTGACCAAATGTATTTCGTCGCTAAAGATATATCTATAGTGATGAATTGATCATTTAGTCACTGAAGACATATTTTAAGTGACAAAGTCAAAGTTTAGTCACTATAAACATATTTTTAGTGGACAAAGTCAAAGTTTAGCCACTATAAACACATCTGTAGTGACTAAAGAAATCTTTAGTCACTGAAAATGCAACTTCAGTGACAAACATTTAGTGACTAAATATATTTAATCACTAAATACACAATTTTTGTGACGAAATAAAGTTTAGTCACAAAACACATATCTTTAGTGACAGAAGTCAATATTAGTCGTTGTAGACATAACTCTAGTGAAAAAAAATTAGTGAAAAAAAATATTTCTTCAATAAAAACATATCTATAGTGTCGAGGTAAAAGTTTATTCACTAAAGACACATCTTTAGTGACGAAGTAAAAGTTGAGTCACTAAAGACATACATTTAGTAATTAACTAAGTACAAGTTCTATTGCTAAAGAGTAAAGACATAACTTAGTGACAAAATATAAGTTTGATCACTAAAATAAACTTTTAACAGTATTAACAACCCAAAATAATTTAGTCACTACATTATTTATTTAGATAACAAAGAAATAGTTAATTGTCATCAAAATTTGGAGTTCTCTTCATAAAAAATTTAATTTATTCCCTCCTAAATGAAAATGATTTTATAATAAAATATAATTAAACATATAATGTAAACTAATTAATTTCGCCTTGATTAGCTCCAGCCCCATCCAAATTCTCTCAAAAATTAATGAAATAATCACCTAACCTCTCTCCTAAATAATTTGTGGCGATAAAAATATTGATCACTTGAGATTTTCTTTTTGTGACCAAACATATATTTTGTCACTAAATTTTCAACATCAATTATTTTGTGACCATGTGTAAAATTTAATCACAAAATATGTTTTAGATAGCGACTAAATAAAATTTTATTACAAATTGCCAAATGTTAGTGATAAAAAAATATTTTCATTACTAAATTTTTTAATTTGTATTGTGACTAAAATAATTAGTCACTAATATGATCATCCCCCCTAATAAAAATGACTTTCCTGCAAAATAAAAGAAGTGATGCTTGTATGCCTATTTTCCATGAGCTTTATAAATAAAACTATTTGTATACTTAAACAGAAAAATTTCACATATTTCAAAAAGATTTAACAGTTACAAAAACAACGCATCTAAGGACCAACTAAAACTCATTTTAAAGAAATTATAATTTTCAAATGACTGTGAGCACAACTCACCTACAAATTTAAGATGATTTATTTAACAAGTTTCATCAAAAATACATATTTAGAAATAATTGTGAAGATATCAAAAATATTCAAATATTACTTGGTTACTTTAATTATCACAATAAAGCATATTGATCAATTTTCCTCATCTTTCTAGCCAACAACACTAAAACACAAAGTTTCATCATAATAACACACCACAAGTTTAAACTGTAAGCACATATACATATACCGCCTTCAGGTAGAGAGGACAAAATTTTCCCCAAATATCGAAAAATAGAGATAATTCGTTCAAATAAAAAAAATTTCTACCAAAACCTAAAAATCAGTATGCACGCAAATGCTCAGCTACGAAGGGAGACCAAAATAGAACCCTGAAACGAGCTAAAATCACCATGAAATTTCCCAAAAATTGGACTGAAATCAAGCAAAATAGGGCTCGTCGGCCGCTCATGGAGGTTGAAAATGTCGACGTGAAAGGGGCGGAATACCTTCCCTGTGTAACATCTCTACCCGTCAAGAAGAATATAATAGAGGGTCTGGCCGGGGCCCCACACCATATTCCACAAACAGGTGGAGACGCTACGAAATAATATCACGACCAATGCATCCTAACACAGAGCATTCTAGCGGAAGCTTCACGGTTGAATTATTGAACTCAAGATAATGAACATTGTCCACCAAAACTTAGGAATAAATATAAACATTACAAGAGTCTGGCCTTAAGGCCTTACAACAGTTTCTCTTAACAAGCGTGTGGATTACATACATCGGCACGCAGGCCGGCCACACATGAACAAAAGAAACAAAATAAGGCCTTCGAGGGCAGCAGCGCAGCTTTGGGCTTCAGCCCGCTAAGTCCCGCTCGGACCAGCACCTCCAGTACCTGTAATAACCAATCCACCAAGTGGTGGCAAACAGGGAAACGGTCAGCATTCAGCTGACCAATTATAACGACCCTGCCCCTGGCACGGGGCAGCGGAATTCCATCCCTGCATAGCAATCTTCCAGTATGATATATATAGTAATTTAAGCAAGACGTGCACGCCCGCACAGTCACATATCACAAACGCCGGCACGACGGCCCGACGCTCCGTGCACTCAGGGCACATTATCGGTGTTCCGTATTTCCACGGCCACACTACCGTTCAGAGGTCCCAGACATAACGGTTCCATATGAGCATTCTAGTCTGATCGGCTCACCGGCCGCCGACTCTCGCTATGTGATCCTAACAGGGTCTTAAGCACCCAAGGTTAGACAACCATAACGCGGGTACAGATCCACCTTTCCCGTTGCTCACATCGTCAGACTCATGCCTGGACTGACGCGGGTACAGCTTCACCTTGCCCGTTCCACCACCAAGGCATTGCCCAGTTGCAGCCCCACGGCTCAACGGCTCAACCTCACACAAAGTAGCAACTCACGACTACAGGAGAGTCCAACTCTCTTAATTTCCTGGACTTCCTCCAGTACTTTATCCATCATGCCTACAAGCAAGAAATCAAGGAGTCTTCTCCGATATGCAAACAAGCATCACCAATCCAGATCATGTCCAGATGGGCTTCATACAGCATGCCTAGATCCGTACTCCAATTCCGGACTCTAACAAGGGGGACTTCACATATCTACCCCAAGGGACGCCACAACCCACCGCACACTCGCAGGGAAGGGTTTTCCCTATACAATGCAGGAATTAAGGACTTCACATGTCCAAGCAGGAAATCGTTACCCTAGGAGTTCGCTTCGGAGCCATGGAGAGAAATTTGAGACGGATGAAAGTCTTCGCAGCAGCGTTGCCTTCTCAAATCCGAACTCGGCTCGCGATTTGGACCACCGTAGCACCACCGGCAGCCGGACTCCACTTCTTCTTCCTCCTTGCTCTCACCTCTCTCTTAAATTTTAGAAAGAGAAGATGAAATGAAGAATGAGCTTTTCTTCCTCCTTTTCCGACCTTATCAGCCCAGTACTGATCCCCAACCACAGGATCTTATTTAAAGAAAATGAATGGCCATGATCTGCCCCAAATTATTCAACTTTTTGGCCGACACGGGCCGTGTCACAGGCTGTGTACCCTTAAGCGGCACACGTGGCGTTCGCACCGCCTAAAATTACCAGAACACGGGCATCGACACGCCCGTGTCGAACCTGACACGTCCGTGTCACACCTGTTTACACGGCACCCATCGAGCGCTGAATCCAGTCAGAGTAGTACACGGGTAGGCACACGCCCACTGACACGCCCGTGTCAAAGTTGACACGGCCGTGTTCAAGCCTTGGTTCCGGGCCGTGTACAATTCTGACTCAAATAGGCCATTTTTAAGTGACACGCCCTGGGACACGCCCGTGTCGGAGGCCGTGTCCCAGGCTCGACTATCGTCGACCTCCGATTGTCGACTATCTTGAACACGCCCTGGGACATGCCCGTGTCCCAGGCCGTGTACCCCGACACACCCTGGGACACGCCCGTGTCCCAGGCCGTGTTAAGACACCTGAACCTCAAATAAACTTTTGAGTCTTTTTGGGGTGTTACAATCCTCCCCCCCTTAATAAAATTTCGTCCCGAAATTTGAAGACAGTAGGGAGAAATTAACAAAACATTTATATGTTTCTATTACATATATAACGAGTAAACAAATTACGAAAAATAATTCGGGAAACTCGGCTTGCATGGTCTGCTCACGCTCCCATGTTAACTCTTCTCGGCCACAATTGTCCCCCCGGACATTGACCATCCCGATCACTTTGTTCCGCAACTGTTTCTCGGCTCGATCCTCAATTCGTATAGGCTTAACCTTTGTTGTTAGCCCATACTCAACCGGCACTCGATCATTGTCAATTACTTGAGCTGGATCCTTGACTGCTTTGCGTAGCACCGAGATGTGAAATACATCATGCAATCCACTCAATTCCGATAAAAGAGCTAGCCGATAGGCGGCTTCCCCAACTCGCTCCACCACTTCAAACGGACCAAGGCATCGCGGACTTAGCTTTTTACACCGCCGAATCCGAGATACGCCTTTGAAGGGCTTAATCTTTAAATAGACCCAGTCACCCACCGCGAACTCCACGTTCCGGTGCTTAGCATTGTAATACTTGGCCTGCCGATCTTGGGCTATTAGGAGCCTCTCTCGAATAGAGCGTATTGTTGAGGTAGCATCCTCGACTTCCTTTTTGCCTAAAAGTTTAGTCTCGCCAGCTTCTGCCCAAGCTAGCGGTGTACGACACTTCCGACCATACAACGCTTCAAACGGGGCCATGCCTATACTTGCTTGATGGCTATTATTATAGGCAAACTCCACCATAACAAGATGTTCTTCCCAATTCTTACCGAAATCCAGGGCGCACATACGGAGCATATCCTCCATCGTTCTGTTGGTTCGTTCAGTTTGGCCATCCGTTTGCGGGTGAAAAGCCGTACTGAATGCTAACTTCGTGCCCAACATCTGATGAACTAATCTCCAATCTTTCGAGGTAAAGCGCCCATCTTGGTCACTTACGATGCTCCGGGGAACACCGTGCAATCGAACAATCTGCTCCACATAGAGCTTTGCCAACGTTTCCACTGAATCGTCCCGCTTGTTTGGTATAAAGTGAGCCACCTTTGTCAACCGGTCTACAATCACCCAGATTGAGTCATGGCCACGTTGAGATCTCGGCAATCCGTGCACGAAATCCATAGAAATATCCTCAAACTTCCATTGCGGAACCGGCAACGACTTCAGGAAACCACTCGGCCGTTGACATTCTGCCTTTACCAAAGCACAAGTACGACATTTAGCCACATACGCGGCTATGTCCTTCTTTAAACCAGGCCACCAGAACAGTTTCTTCATGTCCTTGTACATGTTTGTGCTCCCAGGGTGAATTGAATACTTTGTAAAGTGTGCTTCATATAGCAGCCCTTCTCGCAATTTACCCGCACTAGGGATACACAATCGGCCATCCTTCCGTAACAACCCATCATCCCAGGAGAATTGATCACCAGACCCCTCCTTTGCATAGCGTTGGAGGCTTTCATCCAACTCCGTTGCCCGCCGAACCCTGTCAGCAAGGTCACATTGAACTTCCAACCAGCTCATACATGCAACAGTTGAAGAATCTTTTTCCACACAAGATATCTCCAAGGCTTCCAACTCCTGGATTAACCGCTCATCATGCATCCGCAACCAATTTGCCTGCACCGGAGCCCGACGACTCAAGGCATCAGCGACCACATTTCCCTTTCCGGGAACATAGTGAATGTCGAAGGTAAAATCCCCAAGGAATTCCATCCACCTCCTTTGTCGCATATTCAATTCTTTTTGATCAAGCAGATACATTAAGCTTTTATGATCTGTATAATATCCACTTTCACTCCATACAGATAATGCCGCCACAATTTTAGCGAAAAGATCACCGCCGCCAACTCCAAATCATGGACGGGGTAATTACGCTCATGCACTTTCAATTGACGTGAGCCATAAGCGATTACCTTGCCAAACTGTAGGAGAACGCAGCCTAAGCCGCTTCCTGACGCATCGCTGTATATTTCAAATCCATCTGTACCACATGGCGACGTCAACACGGGCGCCGTGGTCAAACGATTCTTCAGCTCATCAAAAGCTCGTGCGCACTCCGGCGTCCAAACAAACTTCTGATCCTTTCTCGTCAACGTAGTCAGAGGCAAACCAATCCGGGAGAAGTTCTCCACGAACCTTCTATAGTAGCCCGCCAGTCCAAGGAAACTCCTGACTTCGGCCACCAAAGACAACACTGGCCAATCACGAATGGCACTTATCTTTGCCGGATCCACCGCTATGCCCTCTCCACTTACTACATGGCCTAGAAAAGCCACCGACGAGAGCCAGAACTCACACTTTGAGAACTTGGCATACAGCTTATTCCTTCGCAAGGTATGCAATACTAATCGCAAATGGTTTGCATGATCTTCCTCCGATTGTGAATATACCAGAATATCATCAATAAACACAATCACAAACAGATCCAGGTATTCGCGGAACGTTCGATGCATGAGATCCATGAATACCGAAGGCGCATTACACAAACCGAACGGCATCACTGTGAACTCATAATGACCATAGCGTGTGCCAAACGCTGTCTTGGGAATGTCACCTTCCCTAATCCGCAACTGGTAATACCCGGACTTCAAATCCAACTTCGAATAGACGGTTGAGCCCGCTAGCTGATCGAACAAGTCATCGATCCGTGGAATTGGATACTTGTTTTTCTCCGACAGCTTGTTCAGTTCACGATAATCAATACATAATCGCAAACCACCGTCTTTCTTTTTCACAAAAAGAACAGGCGCGCTCCAAGGTGACATACTTGAGCGTATATAACCCTGCTCCAACAATTCTTGCAACTGAACTTTCAGTTCGGCCATTTCTTTTGGCGCTACCCGATACGGCGAACGGGCCACAGGTTTCGCACCCGGCACCAGCTCGATCGCGAAGTCGATTTCCCTTTGGGGAGGCAACCCCGGAAGGTCCTTTGGAAACACATCCGCATACTCCGACACAATCGGCACTTCACTCACACTGGCCTTCGGCGCCACCGCCTCTATGAGTGTGAAGAATAACTCCGCACCCTTCCGAACTGCCTTAACAACTTGGAGAGCGGATAACAACATCCCACTCATCTCTTGCATACCAATGAACTTGGTCTCTTGTTCGGTATTTTGCCCAAGTGTGACCTCTTTTGAAGTGCAATCTATACAGGCACGCTGCTCTGAAAGCCAGTCTATACCAAAGATTATATCAAACTCTTTGATCGGCAATACTAGTGTTTCCACCTTGAACTCCCGACTTCCTATCTTGACCTCAAGACCGCAAGATCGATCCGCGCACATCAAACATCCGTTAGGCAACAACACCTTTACACTGTCTGTCGTGGTCCGGATAGGCACCCCGATACGAACGACAAAGTCCTCAGACAAAAACGAATGTGAAGCACCTGTGTCGAACAGTGCTCGCGCCGGATACTCTCTTATAAGGACAAACCCTATAACATTACAATTAAAACAAGCACAGAACAACAAAACAAGAACATTAAAATCTACGCGCACCTGTGACGACATCCGCCTGCTTAATGGCCTCCTGTTGTCCAAGGTTGAAGACCCTGGGCTGCGCGTGCGAGGCAGAAGACTCCACCACAGCCTTCCCCTTCTCCGCATAAGATGCTCCCGTCTTCTTATCACCCTTTGGAGGACCAAATCGGCATTCACGTGCGAAGTGTCCAACCTTCCCGCACGTATAACAAGCACGAGATCCATTCCCAGATGTGTCCATCACAGTCGCAGAAGGAGCTTGTCCAGAAGACTTAGACTTCTTATTCCACCTCTTTCGGTAGCCAAACTTGTCCGGACGCGGCGGCTTAAACTCCGGCTTCACAACCGCCAAGTTTCCTTTTGCTTGCCCCCGTTTCATGTCTAGCTCCAAAGAACGAGCCGTACAGACTAAGGCTTGGAATCCCTGATTCACAGAACTCGAGAGCAAATACCGCAGCTCATCTCGCAGTCCCGCATAAAACCGACTAGTCTTACGCTCTTCTTCGGCGAAGATCGTGGCCGCATATCTTCCCAACCGGGTGAACTCGTGTAGGTAGTCATCCACACTTCGATCTCCCTGCGCCAACCGTTGAAATTCCATTTCCATCGATATCCTTTGCTGCACCGGCAGATGTTGTGCTAAAGAACAATCGAGAAAATTCGTCCATTGTAATCTCTGCCAATTGCCTACCAGCCAAGTGATGCATTTCCATCTCATCCCACCACAATCGCGCCTCTCCTTCCAGTAGGAAAGTGGCTAACATAACTTTCTGTTCCTCCTCAACCCTGATAGCCCTCATAATCCTCTTGATTCTGGCAAGCCAATCCTCTGCTTGGGCCGGTGTACCCGCCCCATGAAACTGCGGAGGGTTGAAGCTCAAGAATTGCTTCCATTGTTGATCTGCTACCCGCGGATCAACTTCGGCTTCTATCAGTTCTTGCCGTACCCCAGCTTGCGCTGGCACCACTGCAGGACGTGCCTGCCCCGCTTGCTGAGCATTCATCACCGCAAGTACCGTTTCCGTGATGAGACGGACTATTTCAGCGGATGGAGGAGTTGTGGGCACCTCGGCTGGTGCCGCACTCTCAACAGAACGTTGTGGTTCGGATTGACCCGCAACACTTCTGGTCACCTATATGTGTAAAATACACAGGTTAACGACCAATGAAAATGGCAACCATACAAAAGAATACACAAGTTCAACAAACAAGTGTATTTGCATTCCTAAGTGGACAATCTTGAGTTCAAATTAAGTGTTATAACGACGGCACTGACACGTGCACGCCACCTCTCAAAAGAATTCGTTCGTGAATGCGGAAGAGATCGACCAACCTCCCTCTGATACCAAATTGTAACATCTCTACCCGTCAAGAAGAATATAATAGAGGGTCCGGCCGGGGCCCCACACCATATTCCACAAACAGGTGGAGACGCTACGAAATAATATCACGACCAACGCATCCTAACACAGAGCATTCTAGCGGAAGCTTCACGGTTGAATTATTGAACTCAAGATAATGAACATTGTCCACCAAAACTTAGGAATAAATATAAACATTACAAGAGTCTGGCCTTAAGGCCTTACAACAGTTTCTCTTAACAAGCGTGTGGATTACATACATCGGCACGCAGGCCGGCCACACATGAACAAAAGAAACAAAATAATTCCTTCGAGGGCAGCAGCGCAGCTTTGGGCTTCAGCCCGCTAAGTCCCGCTCGGACCAGCACCTCCAGTACCTGTAATAACCAATCCACCAAGCGGTGGCAAACAGGGCAACGGTCAGCATTCAGCTGACCAATTATAACGACCCTGCCCCTGGCACGGGGCAGCGGAATTCCATCCCTGCATAGCAATCTTCCAGTATGATATTTATAGCAATTTAAGCAAGACGTGCACGCCCGCACAGTCACATATCACAAATGCCGGCACGACGGCCCGACGCTCCGTGCACTCAGGGCACATTATCGGTGTTCCGTATTTCCACGGCCACACTACCGTTCAGAGGTCCCAGACATAACGGTTCCATATGAGCATTCTAGTCTGATCGGCTCACCGGCCGTCGACTCTCGCTATGTGATCCTAACAGGGTCTTAAGCACCCAAGGTTAGACAACCATAACGCGGGTACAGATCCACCTTTCCCGTTGCTCACATCGTCAGACTCATGCCTGGACTGACGCGGGTACAGCTTCACCTTGCCCGTTCCACCACCAAGGCATTGCCCAGTTGCAGCCCCACGGCTCAACGGCTCAACCTCACACAAAGTAGCAACTCACGGCTACAGGAGAGTCCAACTCTCTTAATTTCCTGGACTTCCTCCAGTACTTTATCCATCATGCCTACAAGCAAGAAATCACGGAGTCTTCTCCGATATGCAAACAAGCATCACCAATCCAGATCATGTCTAGATGGGCTTCACACAGCATGCCTAGATCCGTACTCCAATTCCGGACTCTAACAAGGGGGACTTCACATATCTACCCCAAGGGACGCCACAACCCACCGCACACTCGCGGGAAGGGTTTTCCCTATGCAATGCAGGAATTAAGGACTTCACATGTCCAAGCAGGAAATCGTTACCCTAGGAGTTCGCTTCGGAGCCATGGGAGAAATTTGAGACGGATGAAAGTCTTCGCAGCAGCGTTGCCTTCTCAAATCCGAACTCGGCTCGCGATTTGGACCACCGTAGCACCACCGGCAGCCGAACTCCACTTCTTCTTCCTCCTTGCTCTCACCTCTCTCTTAAATTTTAGAAAGAGAAGATGAAATGAAGAATGAGCTTTTCTTCCTCCTTTTCCGACCTTATCAGCCCAGTACTGATCCCCAACAACAGGATCTTATTTAAAGAAAATGAATGGCCACGATCTGCCCCAAATTATTCAACTTTTTGGCCGACACGGCCTGTGACATGCACGTGTCACAGGCCGTGTACCCTTAAGCGGCACACGCGGCGTTCGCACCGCCTAAAATTACCAAAACATGGGCATCGACACGCCCGTGTCGAAACTGACACGCCCGTGTCACACCTGTTTACACGGCACCCATCGAGCGCTGAATCCAGTCAGAGTAGTACACGGGTAGGCACACGCCCACTGACACGCCCGTGTCAAAGTTGACACGGCCGTGTTCAAGCCTTGGTTCCGGGCCGTGTACAATTCTGACTCAAATAGGCCATTTTTAAGTGACACGCTCTGGGACACGCCCGTGTCGGAGGCCGTGTCCCAGGCTCGACTATCGTCGACCTCCAATTGTCGACTATCTTGAACACGCCCTGGGACACGCCCGTGTCCCAGGCCGTGTACCCCGACACGCCCTGGGACACGCCCGTGTCCCAGGCCGTGTTAAGCCACCTGAACCTCAAATCAACTTTTGAGTCTTTTTGGGGTGTTACACCCTGTTGGAATTATGGAACACTTCCGGTCCTCTTGTTTAATTTCTCACACCGTGTTCGCCCACATGAGCTTAGAGGAATCGAAGTGTGACTCTCTTCGACATATCCGGCGCTTATGACAGCGGGGGTCCGGGGGCAGCAGCCCCCGGCGGAGGTCCTGCTGTCCGATTTTAGGATTATGGTTCTTAGGGTTTTCGGCTGGGAGGTTTTTTGGAGGCACTTACGAGGTGATTCGTGGAGGAGGGTTTCCGGCGGTGGTTCCTCCGCTTCTTGTCTAAAGAAGATGGAGAGAAGGTAGGATCGGTGAGATACTTGTAACCTTTGTAATCTGTAACTTTTTTTGGTGAATACATGAAGGAAGAGGAGGAAGGGAGAGAGGACGTAGCCCGGTTTTGGGTGAACTCTTTTAAATCTTCGTGCTTGTGCTTTGCTTGCATTGATTTGTCTTGTTTGTCCATTCAAATTTCTTTTCTGGCGCTCGGAATCTCCACATTCCCGTGGATGTTGGTGTCGACGAGAAAGGAGGTGGTGTTTTCTGGTGCCGATAGGGTTCAAAAAGAGAGGCTATATTGGGGAGAGAAGGGGAGACGTGCGACTAAGTTCCAAAAACCTCGAATGGCATGAGAAGGGAATGGGAGTACCGATTGGGTTGTGAATAGCCTTTGAATAGAAATTAAAAATTAGAGTTTTAAGTTATTTTAATTTTAATTTATTGTATGTTGTGTCTATAACAAAAATTAAATTGTCCATTCATAACTAAGTGTCAGTTTCCTCCTACAAAAATTAAAAACAATTTATGGGTAGTTCCCGTTTCCGCCACTCCCAAATTAATAATAGGCAGTTTTTCATTCCCAAATTAGTAACCGGCAGTTTCCCCCACCTCCATCAAATCCCACGTGTCCCCTTTTCTTCTGCTCTGAACCATCTCGCGCTGCAGCCCTTGAAGAGTGCCCAACGCCGACGAATCCCCCAAAGTGGCGTGAATTTTTGTTTGCGACGATCTCTTCGCTGAAGCATGCCACCGTGCTCTTCCTTTTTCAGCGATGACAGGTAACGATAAACCCTTTCTCATTTGTATTTCTATTCGGAAGTTTCTCCCACCTCCACCTCTACCAAATGATGACGAACACATGCCAAAGAAATTAGGGCAGACCCAAGAAGTTAGATGCCAGGGTGTGTTTTTTTGTGAATCGCGTGTTATGTGATGCCCTATTTTCCCTTTCCCTTGCTTTGTCTGGCCGCAATCCGCAGAAATCCAGATAAATTTTCGATCTTCTTCCTTTGGCAATTTGGCTCTCCGGCTCTACACCCTTTGGTGGTCGTTGTTCATCTTCACGACTTCGAGCAGTCTTCTCTTGATTGATTGGAGGGTTGGAGTCCGTTCATCAGTTTGTCTCCTCTCAACCTCTGTAAGTTTTGCTTTTCTACCATTCGAAATTCTGATCTCTTCCTTGACTCCCTTCAGCATAGGGTTTAGGCAATAATTTCCTGCTGCAAAGCCACTATGGCAACAGACAATAGTCTGAGTGCTTGGTTAATTAGCAAAAAGAATGATGGTTAAATTTAAAAATGACTGAGAAAGGCGGCGATATTTGAACCTGCAACCATAAAATCATAGCTCATTAGCACGAAATTAGAAAGAGCTAATTAGAATAGTCATGCAGAATTTTAGATATTTCTTATTCATAGTTGGCATTAAATTCAGATGAATTAGTACATGGTGTTTTCTTCACTTGTTATTGGATAATGAAGTATTTTTGCTCTCTTTAATTTAATTTCTTACTAATTTTTATGGACATGAGTAGTTTTTCCACCTTTCTAGTTCTTGCCCTATTACCTTTATCCCTTTCCAGTCTACTGTGTGATAGTTTATTCGCAACCAAAGATAGATCCGTGCCATAAAACCCTCCTCGTTGGCGATTGACAGCCAGCAGTACGACCTCCATCGTATAGAGGACAAAGTGTTCCTAAGCACTTACAAAATAAGCGATCCTAATAGAGATTTATGCTCCTTTTTAACCCATATTATTGCATTCCCAACAAAAATAGTGAAATTTGGAAATAATACCTATAGGAGATAAGCAGTGGGGAAGAGATTGAAGTTAATATCTAGATTAGTCGGTTAGTAGCATTGTAGAGAAGGTAGAGGTTCATCCGGCGAGACTAGGTTTCCGTCGTACAATCTAGGGATGCCGGTGGGGTAGAGTTTAATGCAAGCAAAGGTGAGGGCAACGATATAGGGCAACATATGCAGCGAAGCAAGTGGGAGGGGTACATGATCGCATGAAAGGCTCTTGCAATTTGGGGGTTATTTTCTGTTGTTCATGTCTATTATTTGTTGCTGCAATAGATATTGAAAATATACATTTTCTTTGTTAAAATTATAAAACCATTGTCTTTATTTAATGTTTCATGGTTATGGTTTAGTTCCTGAATCTATTTTATATATGCTTCAAATGTATAACAACATAACTAAATACCTTAATCAATAACTTTTTCCCAACTTATGTTTAAGATTTTTCATTTTATTCTCTAATTAGGCTTATAATTTGTTGATAATTTTATGCGATTCAGATTAATTAATTCGATTATCTGATTCAGATTAGCTAATTTAATTTTCTTCAATTAAGATAATTTAATGAGATAATGTTATGCAATTCTTAATTACACTTCTAACCTTTGGTTAAGGTTGAAATATAATTTTTTTGCAAAATTTGTCCACATCCTCTTTACTCTCTACCTTATTGTAGGTTTGTTATTTGAATTCTATTATGGAAGAGTTGTTTACATTGGAAGAGATCTCGTTAGAAAAACTATGCATAAGAGATTGGAGAATATTAAATGTTGTCGTTTATGAAAATTTTTAGGTGAATGTTATAGGAGAGATTAGAGAATTGGTTTCTTTGTCATTTTTCTAGGCCAACTTTTCACTTTGGTTAACTTTTTAATTGAAAGTTTTAATGAACTATAAATTTAAGAAAGAATTTAATTTTGTTTGAGAAATATTAAATACATTCTCTCTGATTTAAGTTTATTGTCTAAACAATGGAACCCAACTTATTTTTTAAACCATGTTATATGATAGGAGAAGAAGCAATAAGACAAATTCTTAATCCTACCATTTTCTTCAATAAATTTGTGAAATTTTTTTTGTTACTTTAATTTGTACTGTAAATCCTCAATATTACCTTTATGTTAAATGTTTTATTTATTTATTTACTGATATGTAGTGCAATGGATAAAACATGGATAGATATCTGTGATCGGTGACAACCCGCTTACATCAGTGGAGTGAATTCTTTTCTTGATTTTGCTTTTACTCATTCTAGTAGAGGAAATACTATTCATTGTCCTTGTTATAAGTGTGCAAATAATCATTTCCACACTCGAGAGATTGTCTTTGTGCATCTTATTCTGAATGGAATTGTAAAGGCCTATAAATGGTGGTCAAGTCACGGAGAGGATTATTACATTAACCCAAATAGTGAGCAAAATGATGACGTGGTCAGAGAAGTTGAGGAAGAGATTTCAGAGCAGGATGATATACATGATCTCTTGTAAGATTTTAATTTTAATGACAATGGTCATAATGAAGAAGAATGTGATCATGAGGTCCCCAACGAAGCTGCTAAAATTTTTTATGATTTGCTAAATGACGCTGAATAAGAATTATATCCTGGTTACAAAGAATTTTCAAAATTTCAATTTATGGTCACTTTATTAGCGCTTAAATTTGATTATGGATGGACGGATCGATCTTTTACTGCATTACTTAAAGTTTTGAAAAGAGCAATTCCTTTTAGTGAAAAACTGCCAAGTAGTTTTTATGAAGCTAACAACTATATACAAGAGCTTGGAATGGAGTGTAAGAAGATAGATGCTTGCTTAAATGATTGCATTCTTTATCATGGTAAATTTGCAAATTTTGAGAGTTGTCCAACTTGTGGCACGTCCAGATGGCAATTAAGCAGGATAAATAATACCGCCGAATGCAATATGTCATCAGGGAAGAGTAAAAACATACCAAACAAGGTTCTAAGACACTTTCCTTTGATACCTAGGCTTCAAAGGTTATATATGTGCTCTAAGACGACCGAGGATATGAGATGGCATAAATAAAGGCGTCATAATGATGGTAATTTATGACATCCAGCTGATGCCTTTGCTTGGAAGTAATTTGATGAAAAACACTCAGAATTTTTATCAGACGCACGGAATATTAGGCTTGCCTTAACAAGTGATGGGTTTAATCCTTTTGGTATTATGAACACAAATTATAGAGTGTGGCTAGTTGTTTTAATTACTTATAATATGCCATCATGGTTATGCATGAAAACCCCTAATTTTTTTCATATCCTTGATTATTCCTTGTCCGGGACAACCCTGGAATGATATAGATGTATATTTGCAACCTTTGATTGATGAGTTAAAAATATTATGGGAATTTGGGGTTCACACATATGATGCCTATACTAAGTGCAACTTTAACATGCGTGATGCTGTGTTATGGACAATAAATGATTTTCCAGCCTATGCTAACCTTTCAGGTTGGAGCACAAAAGGTAAGCTTGCTTGTCCGTGCTGTAATAAAGACACATGGTATTGCCGATTGAAGAATGGGTCTAAGATGTGTTACATGGGAAGTAGGCATTTTTTGGAACTAAATCATAGATGGTGAAAAGACAAGAAGTCTTTTGATGGAACAATAGAAATTCGAACAGCACAAAAGGTCCTATCAGGTGATGAAATTTTAGAGCAACTAAAAGATTTTGATGATGTGATTTTTGGAAAGCTTCAAAAGAAAAGAAGGCGAGAAGACAATTCTCTTCCATATAATTGGAAGAAGTTTAGTATTTTTTTTCAATTACCATATTGGAGTACACTTGAGATACGACATTGTCTAGACTACATGCATATTTTAAAAAAAATTACTGATAATATACTAGGCACTATGTTGAATATTGATGGAAAGACAAAAGATTATTTGAATTCTAGACTTGACCTTAGAAATGGGGTTGAGATCAGAATTACATCCGGTGGAAAATAATGGTTATTATGTCATGCCACAAGCATGCTATACATTAACATTGGTTGAACGAAGCGCAATATGCAATTTCTTAGAGAATTTAAAAGTTCCAGATGGTATTCTTCAAATATAAAGAGATGTGTAAATGCTAAAGAGGGTAAAGTGTCAAGAATGAAAGCCCATGATTGTCATGTTTTCATGTTGGATCAACTTTCTCCTACTTTTCGTGGCATTGTTCGCAAAGAGTTTTATGAGCCGCTAGTTGAATTAAGTTTATTTTTTAAAGAGTTGAGCTCTAAGATACTAAATACAGAGATATTGGATAAGCTTGAGAAAAATATTATTATCACACTTTGCAAGCTTGAGAGAATATTTCCTCCTTCATTTTTCACCATCATGATTCACCTACCAATTCATCTTGTACAAGAAGCAAAAATTGCCAGGCCTATACATTATCGATGGATGTATCCAATTGAGATGTATTTTTTTTAGTTTCTTAAGATTTCTTTACTTTATCATATTATGTTTATTGAAATAATTGAATTTAACATATATTTACGTACACTTAAATCCTTTGTGAGAAACAAAGCATGCCCAGAAGGCTCGATGGAAAAAGGATACCTAGTATATGAATGTTAGACATTTTGTTCAAGATATCTAAATAAAGTTGACACAATGTTTAATTACCCAGATAGAAATGATGAAGGAAATGACGTGCAAGATTCAAGTTTGTCTATATTTCAAAAAACAGGGAGATCATTAGGTAAAGGTACAGAAAAAGTTCTCGCATATGAAGATTGGCATCAAGCTCAACTGTACATACTAAGAAATTGCCCAGAAGTAGAACCATTTATAAAGTAAGGTTTATATTTTTTACTTCATGCAAATGTATTTTCTTGACCTAATGTAAATAATTCATAAACCTTTTATTATTAGGCAACATCATTGAGAGCTCCTACAAGTAGATACTAGAAATATTGGAAAAAGACACGAGACAATTTTGGTTAGATTGTTTGAGTCGACCGTAAGTATCATATTTTCTAGTCTTATTTTCTATTTGTTATTATGTTTAGTATATATGATTGTATTTCATTTTCAACAGATATCAAAGTTATATTATGAGGGAGACTCAAGTGTTAGTACAGAATTTTTACAGTTAGCCCGTGGTGCAAAAAGAGGGGCGATACATTATCCTGGTTATATTGTTAATGTCTTTAGGTTTCATACTTATGAACATGAAATCAGACGCAAAACTCAAAATAAAGGAGTTCTTGTTAAGGGAGATAATCAATCAGGTGGCAGAGAATATTATGGAGTTTTAAAAGATATTATTCAGTTGGAGTATGGTATTGGACAAAAAGTTGTATTATTTAAATGTGATTGGTGGGATACGTATAATGAAGGCCGAGGCTACAAAAAGGAAAGCAATGGAGTTATTTCTGTTAATATAAAACATTATTTGAGAAGCAATGAACCTTATGTTTTGTCCAGCCAAGTTGAACAAGTGTATTATGTGCCTGATAACAAAAGTAAAGATTGGCGAGTAGCCTTAAAGACAGTATCACGCCACTTTTATAATGTCCCATCCAAAGACTTTGAAGAACTTACTGATGATGAAATTAAGTTGTATGATATTGATAATGTCCCATCCAAGGTACTTGATATTGCTATAGATAATGATAATCCTGAATTTTCATTACAAAGAACCGATGTTGAGGCTATTACTATTGAGAAAAGAGCCCAATTCAGTCAAAGAAGAGTTATGCATGATGAAGATTAAAATATTGAAGAATTTGAAGATGCAGGTGATATAAAAATGAAAACTTTTAATGCATATATTTTCCTCTATTTTATATTTTAAGCAACTTTGAACTTTATTTTTAATTCTAATTTCAGTTTTATCTTCTATTTTGTATAGTATTGAAAATCATATTTTTTCTTATTCTATTTGACTTATCAAAAAAATTAACTTTTTTCAAGGTATTTTAGATCAAAGATATGACGAGTCCAAATACTGGTGTTAAGATCAAAGACTCTCACACAAAAAAGTTTATAGCATTGCATTCTACACGTGCCAGAAAACAATCAATTGATTGGAAAACCAAGTCAACCACTTTACATCCACGGTCCACTACAACACGCATTTGTTCCATTACTAAACAAGATTTTACAACTTCCCACAAGCATCCAACAAAACAATCACAGGTCATACGTGCGTCATCTTATCAACAAATGCTAGCACAAACACCAAGATTACTACATTTGGATCAAGCTTTGATAAAAGATGATCAACATACACATGTTTAGAGTGGGGTTGAACGCATTTCTTCTTATCAGAAAATGCCAACACAAACACCAAGATCATTACATTTGGATCCCGGTTTGACAAATGATGATAAACATACATATGTCGAGAGTGGGGTTGAGTACGTTTCTCTTGAGCCTGAGGTTGATCATGTACCTGCAAGTCCAACAAATCCTGAGCTTGATATTAATGGTATCTCTCGCTTATATTTTTAAATATAGTTTGAAATATATATATATATATATGAAACTTACTTACACTAAAATTTTTAATGATAGGTTCAAATGTAACAAAAAAAAGGACGCGTAGTCAAACCATGGCACTTGAGTGGTCAAAGAGAAGACAAAATAATATGGAGAGGGTGGATGTGCAACTTCCGGCAGAACTTCGAAGATTAGTTGGATACATAGCTCAAGAGCTCATTAATAAAAGTGGGCGATATGTAAGGCACCATGCTCCTCTAAACGTGGAGAAATGGTCTTTAATTCCAACAAATATCACTGACAAAATAATTAATATCATCTATGTAAGTATACAAATTATTTTCCTTAAAAATAGACAATCTTTCTATTATAACTCCACTAATATTGCCATTTTGTATTATTTTTAGGCTGAATTCAATCTCCCACCTGATTCCCATGTACGTGGTGATCTTATATCTTCTCTTCGCCAACATTATAATATTTGGCGCTTTCATTTGCAAGCAAATTATTACCTAAAATGGAATACTGATGGACAAAGATGTGCAAATTGCCCTAAAGACATTGATCCTGAGCAATGGAATTGGCAAATTAGTTATTGGGGTAGTGCGCGATTCAAGGTAAGAAATACATTCGTTAATTTAAATTTAGGAAACTAGATCTAGTGTATAATGTTTTGTTTATGTGTTATTATTAATATTGTACATTATACTCAAACATTATTTTCCTTATGCATGTGTTTGTTGATATAGAGGATAAGTGAGATTAACAAGCAAAATAGAAGTAAGCAAAAAATTAAATCTCATGTTGGTACAAAGTCTATAGCGAGAACAATATATGAAATGGTAAGTATTTTTTTTTGACATTTATAACATTGATTACATGAAATTGTGTTTTTTAATACATTGAATTTAATGTTTTTTTATTTTCTAAATATAGAGGGAAGCTCCACAAAAAGAGGATGAATTACCCATTTACATAAGATTGTGGGAAAAAACTCGCAAAGGTAAACATAATGAGTGGCAAGATGATACTTCAGAGGAATTATATAAAAAACTATTGGAACTTCATGAAGCCCAAATTAGGGAGAATGGTGAAGATAAACTGACCCCTGAAGAAGCCTACACCAAAATCCTTGGACATCGTTCTGGTTATATTCTTTGAATGGGGCAGGGACCTAGACCTTCAGAGCGTGGACGTACTAATATACAACATCTCAAAGAAAAAATTCGAGCTAAAGTAGAAGCGGAGATGACGACACGTTTACAAGAGATGGAGGATCGAATTAAACAAGACTTTGACGCTAGGGTATCGGCTATCTTGGAACAAAGACAACTTGAGGATCAAGCAGACATCACTAATTGACATGTTGACTATAATTTAGTATTTACCTTGTCTCTTGAGGATAAACAAGTATGTTTTAATTCTAATACATAGAATTTGATAAAGTCTTAGTAAACTTCTTAGTAATTATCTAACGCTTTGCTTGATGTATTACCTTGTAGGTACGGGTGGAGATTTGGAGCAATTATCTCTTTCTTTTTATTCTTGTACTAAGAATTTCTAAGATTGTTTGTTTTTGTTTCTCAGACTTTTATTTTTTATTTGAAACTTACAGTTTATTTCTACTTTTACTATATTGCTACAACTTTATTCAAGCATTAAAAACTCTATGAATATTTATTTAGTTTATTAAAATTTTGGTTTTAATGTTGTGAATTTTTTATCTCTTAAAACTTGTGCTTATCTCTAAATTTCTGCAAGTTGTGTTTGGTATTTGCTTAAAATCTATTGCAGTCATGGAAGTACTGATAGGATATTTGAAAAATAAAAATAACAAGCTGTGTGTGGACATGCTCAAGTGCACCCTAGCTAACTGCAATGATCGAGTGCAGTTTGTACCGGAGCAAATTGCACTGATCGAGTGAAGTTTGCACCGCAGCAAACTACACTGATTGAGTGCTGTTTGCACCACAGCAAACTGCAATGTTGCAGTTTGCATCGCAGCAAACTGCAGCGCTGCAGTTTGCACCGCAGCAAACTAGAGCGTGGCATTTTGCACCGCCGTAAACTACAGCGCTGCAGTTTGCTGTGGTGCAAACCGGCTGTAGTTTGCACCGCAGCAAACCGCGCTGTAGTTTGCACCGCAGCAAACCGCGCTGTAGTTTTCACCGCAGCAAACCGCGCTGCAGTTTGCACCGTAGCAAACCGCACTGCAGTTTGCTTATTGCATTACAGCAAACTGCACTGCAGCAAATTGTATTGCAGCAAACTGCACTAAGCTTGCATGCCGATATTTTTTATGTATTTATTTCCAGCAAAACTTCTTAAACTCATTAAATTTCTTGCATATCTCTGACAAATTCAACATTATTTCTAAAATGATTCTCTTGATTCAAAATGCAAGGTTCCAATCACAAGATTTTCTATTTGTCAGGATATGAGTAGCCTGTTATGAGAGGCATATGGCTAATTGAATTTCTTGATTCAATATGTACTTTATTTCATTTTTCTTACTATTCTCAGAAAATTGAAGACTATTTTGAAGTCAAAAGGGAAGACCCATTAGTGTTCAACAAAATTCCTTAATAGTTTCGTGCACTGCAATTTCTTCAAGTTCTCTCCAAGTACAATATAGAAACACTAAGCTTGTGCAAGAGAATGATGGATAGAGGAGAATGTCCTCTTGTGGTTGTCTTTGATCCCCACAAAGGGTATGTTTTCTTTGTGCTTTGTAGTGTATCAGATTGGTTGGTTCTGTAAATTTTTATTTTAGATTTGCTAGTAGCTTATAATCGTAGAACAAATTTGCTAGCAGCTACCACTTAACTGGACACTCAAATAATAACTCCCTAAATATTTCTTCACTTGAATTATTATTATTTCTTTGATTCTCTTGATTGGTATAAATTTAAATTAGTTATGCCTAAAATTTGCCCATCTTAAGTCTATGCAGTATGCTAATTCACTGGTGGAAGCATGCCACTTTTCATCTTTGCTATACTTATTGACTTGCAAACATAAAGTTTCAGGTAAACAAACCACGATTGAATCTTTATTGTGTTATTACTTTGACAATTCTAAATAACTTATTTTAAAAATTAATGGTGCAAATTAATGGTTGTATTCTTTAAGCTCTTGTTTTGCACGTTTCTGGTTTGAAATGCCTGAATTATTGATCAATTTTAGAAGAATATCTTTAACTAGAGATTTTATGTAAAGTGATATTCACTCCATATTATAACTGATATATATGTTATTTCACATCTTAAACATTTTAATTATTTAGTTTTAAAGGTGAAATTGAGAACGGTGAACTTATTTTCTGACTTAGATTATTAAAAGTTTAGAACACAACTAGGTTGCTATATAGATTGTTCACATGACCATGTGTGGTATGCTCGTCATTCTTCATTTCAAACATTAGATTGTTCACATGCTAATATTTCCTTAGTTTCGTGCACCATACAATAGATGGTTGCACTGATTGAGTGCAGTTTGCACCGCAGCAAGCTGTAGCGCTGCAATTTGCACTACAGCAAGCTGCTGTACTGCAGTTTTCACCGCAGCAAACTACACTGCAGTTTGCTCCGCAGCAAGCCGGCTGTAGATTGCACCGCAACAAACCGTTATCACCGCAGCAAACTACAGCGCTATAGTTTTCACCGTAGTAAGCTGCAGCGCTACAGTTTTCACCGCAGCACGCTGCAGTTTGCACCGCCGCAAACCGGCTGCAGTTTTCACCGCAGCAAACCGCACTGCAGTTTGCACTGCAGCAAACCGCATCGCAGTTTTCTTATTGCACCGCAGCAAACTACGCTACAGTTTTCTTATTGCATCGGAGCAAACTGCACTGCAGCAAAAGTGCAGTTTGCACTGTAGCAAATTGTATTGTAGCAAACTGCACTGCAGTGAGCTTGCATGCCAATATTTTTAATGTAATTTTTTCAAGCAAAACATCTTAAACTCATTTGATTTCTTGCATATCTCTGACAAATTCAACATTATTTTTAATGTATTTTATTTCCAGCAAAATTTCTTAAACTCATTTGATTTCTTGCAATACCTTTTAAACTCATTTGCTGAATCCCAATTGGGAGATTGACTTGAGAATCTGCGCATCATTTACAATGTTTTAGACAATGTTTCTAAGAGATTTACTTTTGAAGGATTTTATTGCTTATGATAGAAGTATTGCTCTGAGTTATGGGCCTTGTGAGGTATCTTATGAATTGGTTTTGGACATATGATGCACAACTCTGCCAGGTATGCCCATGCTTATTTGAGGTATCTCATGATAATTACATTTGCTCATGCTTATTTGTGTTTCTTGATGTGATGGTAAACAATTTCATAGTTGTGTTAGGAATTGCAAATTTATTTCAACGTTTTATGATTTTTCATTTTGGTTTTCCATTTAGTTCAAGTGGAGACTTGGAGTTTGTATGCGTTTTAACTTTAGTTTCAATGGTTGTCAAGAAGTATGATAGTTTTACTTTCAAAACAACCTAAACACCTAGAGGGGGGGGGTGAATAGGTTCTAAATTCTTGTTTATAAATCTAGGCATAATTCAATTGCAAATTAAATTAACTAGCACAGCATTCACAGAAAACTAAGCATCACCGATTGCACAATGTTTTATAGTGGTTCCCCAAGATCTGGGTACATCCACTTTCCCCCTTCACCTATCTAGCAATGTGCTAGATTCGGCCAAACTTCCACTATACTCAGATCCTCAGATCCTACAGCTCAGAACCTAGATAGGTTCCTACAACTCTGGCACAACAGCCCTACCTCAGCCTTGCCTCAAGACCTACCACTCAGAGAATAACTTTCTCCTACACTCAGGCAAATAGCCCTACCACTCAGAGATTACCTCTCCTACACTCAGCCTTTATAACACAGGCTTACAACTCAGATCTGTGTCAACAGATCCTACAAAAATTTAGAAAAGATATTTTGATGTCTTGCCCTTTTTTTTGAGAGAGAAGAGGACAAGACACTTCTTGATCAGCTGATGAAATCAACTGAATCTGAGCTTTCTTCAAAGCTTCTTGAATCTGAACTTAGCTGAGTTGATTTCCAAACAGCTTCTTGAGAAACCACTGATGGCTTCCTTCTTCTTCTTCAAGATGACTAGATCTCCCTCTATCCAACACCTTTTCTGATACTTCAGACTTCTTCTTCTTAGACCTTCTGATAAAGATCTTCTTTTTCACTTTCTTGAATTGAAACTACAACAGGATCGTAATCCTTTTGTTTCTTCTTCTTTTATCTTCTTCTATTATATTTCTTAGCTTAGCTTCATGTCTAATTCCTTCTGAATGTGTTTATTTATAGACTTTCTTCATGGTAACCGGCTGATCCGGTTTCTAACTGTTTTCTGACAGGTCTGACAGCTTCAGTTAAACGGTGGCAACCCACAGCTGTCAAGTCTTCAAACAATTCTTGTACCTTAGCCTTGGACAGCAAAATGTCGAGACAGTCAGTTAGAAAGTGTCGAGACCAATCTGTCTATCTGTGTCGACTCAAGTGACTTTGGTGTCGATACAGTCTTTGACGATGTCGACAAAGTTGCCTTTAAGTCGACACAGCTTCTTCAGAAACTAACTTGGTCTAGACTCTGCAGTGTGTCGACACAAGTCCTGTGTGTCGACACAGTTGTTGTAGATTCAGAACTTAGTATGTGTCGACTCAGCCTTCTGGTGTTGACACAGTTGTTGTAGATTCAGAACTTAGTATGTGTCGACTCAGCCTTCTGGTGTCGACACATCAATCTTCAATTCTGCCAAAATGTGTCGACTCAGTCTTCTGGTGTCGACACAAGCATAGTCGACTTCTGCCAATATGTGTCGACTCAGTCTTCTGGTGTCGACATAAGCATAGTCGACTTCTGCCAATATGTGTCGACTCAGTCTTCTAGTGTCGACACATCCACCCAGTGTCGACACAGTTGTGGTCGACTATTTTTCTCTAGTCGACTATCTTTCACTAGTCGACTAACTTTCTCTGGTCGACTATCTTTCATGGTGTCGACAAACTTTCTCTAGTCGACTATCTTTCACGGTGTCGACAAACTTTCTCTGGTCGACTATCTTTCACGGTGTCGACACTGCTTCCCAGTGTTGAGGTCGATGATTTTCTTTATGTGTCGACACTGCTTCCCAGTGTCGACATAAATGTGGTCGACTATCTTTCTCTGTGTCGACACTGATATTCTGAAGTGTCGACACAATTTCTTCAGGTGTCGACATGTGGACTTAGAATATTTTTCTGCATTATTTAATACTTCTTCACCTGCACATGTCAACTCAAAACAACATCAAATACACCTTGATGTATATCATTGAGCTATGTTGGGCTTCTTCAAATCAGGTACACATTTTCCAATGTACCCAACAATCTCCCCCTATTTGGAGAAGTCATAACCCTATAGCCAATGATATACACCATTTATAAAAAGTATAAACTGATGATATATGACATAACAGGAATACTTAATATAAACAAAATAAAAACCATACATCACAGAATGAACATTATATGATTTCACACAACATTTTGTTTATAACTTGATAATGTTTGAATACAGAGATTTACATCTAATGATTTAATCAAAACATTACAAAACACTTTGAAAGAACTAAGAATTAAGACTGATCAGGCTCTTTAATGACAATTCCTTTGCCAGATAGAACTTGAGCCTTCACAGGAGCTTCAGAATCTTCAGCTGGCTTCTTGCCTTTTAGATCAGCCTTCTTCTTTGCTTCTTCCTTGAGCCTTTGCCTTTCAAAATAATGAAAGGGCTTTGGGAAGTACTTGCTTGGCTCCTGAGCATCTGGAGGCAGCCTACCCAGCTTGGCTTTTCTTCTAAACTGTACAATGGCCTCTTGCCTGGCTTCATACTTCTGTCATTCCATCTCATTGTACCACTTGCCTCTTTCATGCACTTGGTCTTTGACAGCCTTCCATGCAGTGAGTATTATATTTCTGGAAGTAGGACTCCACTGCTCAAAGTCTGGCTTAAATTCAGCCTGCTCTCTAAACCTTTTCTTAGATAGAAGAGCATCTTGCAGGTCTTTCAAAGTAGCCTCAGGCTTATCAACCTTCCCAATAACTGCATGCCTTCTGAGCAAAGGCAGCAGCAGCAGCAGCATCTTCTTCAGCTTGGACAGCAGCCATTGCATCAGCAGCAGCTTGGGCAGCAGAGGCTTGAGTGCTTTCAGCAAGGGCTGCTCTGACTGCAACTGGGTTCAGATGATGGGGAATTGAGTTGGAGTCAATCTGATGGTCAGGGAATATATTGTTGTGCATCCAGACAGAGGTATCAAAGGTATGAAACTTGACAGAGTCAATATGTTTCAGCACATTTTCTTTCAGGGAGGTATGGAAAGCATTCTGAGCCTTGATGACTTTGGCTTCTATGTCAGCTTGGGTTTCAATGCTGGCATTGGTAATTCTGGTCATGATGGATTCAGAATGTTTAGCTGAGACAGTCTTGTAAATCTCCTCCCCCTTTCTGACTTCTGTAGTAAGGGTTGCAATAGCATCTTCCTTAAAGGTGCCAACCTCACCTGTCAGGGTAAAGAACTTGTCATCTGTCCTTTTATCCAACTGAATTTGATTATTTGCCAACACAACTGATTGTTCCATGAGGTGGCCAATACTTGTTATAGTATGATCCAAGGCCAATCCTCCTTTGTGAAATGCTTCTTTCAAGGTATCTGTGTTCACCTGGATTTCAGCAAAGCCTTTGTGCATGGCCTTTTCAAGGGCAGTCACCTGGTCTTGAACCTTCTTGACAGCTGTGTCTATGTAGGTTTTCTGTTCAGCAAACAACTGTGTTAACAGTGTTATGATGGAATCAGTATCATCAGGAGCACTTGCAGGAGCATGACTGGATGGATGTGGTTGAGCAGCAGCAGGTGGAGAAGGTGCATTGGAGGGGCTGGGGTTGATCTCTTCAATTACAACAGTAGAAGTGGATGGCTGTCTTCTCAGAGGGATGTTGTCATCATCTTCATTTCCTGAAGGAAGCAAAGTTGGGATGGAGAAGTGTGGCCTTAGAGGAATCCTGGACTCTGCCTCCTGAACATCCTCATCAGTTTCTGGAATGTCAGTCATTGGCTCAAAAGAAGAGGGTGTGGTTGTGGAGGAAGTAGCAGCTTGCTGTCCTTGGGTATCAGCTGGGTGAGAAGGTGATGGGGGAAGTGAACTGGAGGGCTGAACTGGTTCTGGAGAAGCATGTTTCTTATGCAGTTCTGGAACTGGTTCAAGTAGAGCTGGGTCCTGAGTAGTGGCTGGAGCAGAATCTGGAATTGAGTCTGGAACTGTTGATGCTAAACTGGGGTGCTCAGAAGTGAGTTCAGTGATCATTGCATCAATTTCTTCTGAAGTGACAGTGAGATCTATAACCATGGAGGCAGGCTCCCCCTCAAGAGAAGCATCCTGGATGACAATCTCTTGGTTTGGAGGGGGGATGGAATCCTGTAATCTGGAACATCCTTTACCACAACTGTTGTAGCAGGAGCTGGGGAAGGGTGTGCAGGCTCCCCTCAATTGCTGGATGAGGAGAGGGAGGTGGAGTCCTGACATCCTCTTCCTGAACTTGTTCTTGAGCCCTGGTGGCCTGGGTGGTATTCTGCAATTTCAACTCCCATCTGTTAATGGAGTCCACTGTGAGCCTCTTCATGTAGTGCAGAACACTGCCTTTAGACATTGAAAACACTGCTGGGTCAAGTTCACTGAGTAGAAGGGTTATAATTCTGGCAAATCCAGGCTTCTTGAGACTGGACCTAATGTGATCAAGAATCAGTCTACCAAAAGGATATTGCTTCCTGCAAATTATGGAGGTCATCACATCAAACATCTCTCCTGTAGCATGTTTGATTGATCCAGTAGCACAGAGAAGGCATTTGCCGACGATGTCCAGGAGGAGTTTGCTCTCTGGGTTCAGCTGGGGGCGTCGAATGCCAGAGGGTATGCCGGCGATTCCACAGAAGGAATAGGCACGGTCATAATCTGCATGGGTTAGGTCTTCTGGTTCTGTGACTGGAGGTAGATGAAGCAACTGATTGATGATGGAGGCCGAGAGTTTGACCTTGATGCCAGAAACGGTAGATCGGAGAACATGACCACTGGTGCTGACTGTCAAATTCTGGTAGAATTCATGAACCTGAGGAAGAAGGAGACGACACTTCTGTTCTAGGACAAAAGTGAGGCCGGCTATATCCAGGAGGCTCAAGAGGTTCTGAAAGTCTGGGGATATGTCTGCAATGCCATCTCGAAGGAGTTCACTGCCGATTCCGAGCTTGGCGATGGAAGAAGATGAAGCCATTGAAGAAAAACGGAGAAAAACTGTGGGGTTTTCCTGGTTTTCACGGCACCGGCGGAAGGCGAAGGGTCTCAAGATATTTGGGGATTTTGGGATTAGTGGATTTAACGATTTTAATCTGACTATTTATATACATATTGTAAATGAGCGGCAGAAATGATCTGGACTGCTACTAGGCATTTCGAAAAATAATAAAAGCTAACAAAAAAAAACTGTACTCGGGAAATTAGGGTTAAGAATTTTCGCAAGTATCAAGTAGGCTCGAGTACTTTATTAAGTTCTCGAGAGGTAGACTCGAGTACTTTATTAAGTTCTCGAGAGGTAGACTCGAGTACTTTATTAAGTTCTCGAGAAGTAGTCTGAGTGCTCGAGCACCGCCACTTAGTCAATTTGACACTTGGCAAAGTACTCGAGTACCGCTCTCGAGAATGAAATAAAGTTCTCGAGTACCCCGAGTAAAGTTCCCGAGAAAGAATTACTTAGCTTTATTTTTTTCTTTTGAACCTCTGAAAAGTTGAAAGAGAACTTTTTCCAATTGATGACTTTTTCCTTAGTCCTCTTTGTTGAGCATCCCAAGTTCTGTCTTGAAGAAAGAGAACTTGGCCTCATCCAGTGGCTTTGTGAAAATGTCTGCAACTTGTCTATCTGTTGGAACATATTGAAGGTTGATATCTCCTCGCTCCACATGCTCCCGTATAAAATGATATCTCAACTCTATATGTTTTGTTCTGCTGTGTGACACTGGATTGTTGGCAATGGCAATTGCACTTGATGAATCACACATCAGAGGAATGTCTTCAAACTTCAGGTTGTAATCTTCAAGCTGATTTTTGATCCAAAGCAGTTGTGCACAACAACTGCCTGCAGAGATGTACTCTGACTCGGCTGTTGAGATTGCGACACAATTCTGCTTCTTACTACTCCAGGAAATAAGCCTTCTTCCTAGGAATTGACATGTTCCTGAGGTGCTCTTCCTATCATCCTTGCTACCTGCAAAATCTGCATCTGAATAGCCAATCAGTTCATTGTCATTACTTCTTGGGTACCATAAGCCAAGATTTGGTGTACCTTTAAGGTATCTCAAAATTCGCTTTGCAGCAACGTAATGAGATTCCTTACTGTTCACCTGAAATCTAGCACATACACAAGTTGAGAACATTATGTCTGGCCTACTAGCAGTAAGGTAGAGTAGTGACCCAA
Source organism: Platanthera zijinensis (assembly GCA_039513925.1). Classification (NCBI taxonomy): domain Eukaryota; kingdom Viridiplantae; phylum Streptophyta; class Magnoliopsida; order Asparagales; family Orchidaceae; genus Platanthera; species Platanthera zijinensis. Next base: position 54,218,121 of record CM077091.1, on the reverse strand, counting down.
TTATGCTTCTGTATTTGGTTTCATCAAAAGGTTTCCCTTTCTCATCCTTATCCAGAGACATAGCTGAGGCCATTGGAGTTTTCATTGTAGATGCGTTCTCCAATCCAAATTTCTTAATCAACTCCTTTGTGAACTTCGTCTGAGATATGAAAATTCCATCCTCAGATTGTTTCACTTGGAGTCCCAAGAAATACTTTAACTCACCCATACTGCTCATTTCAAACTTCCCTTGCATTAGTTTAGAAAACTTTTTGCAAAGGTTGTCGTCAGTTGAGCCAAAAATAATGTCATCGACATAGATTTGCACTAGCAAAATCTTGCCTTTTATTTCCCTAAGAAATAATGTCTTGTCTATCTTTCCTCTTGTGAACTTGTTCTCAAGAAGAAAAGTAGACAATGTCTCATACCAAGCTCGGGGAGCTTGCTTGAGACCATACAGTGCTTTAAATAGAAAGTAGACATGGTTAGGAGAGTTTGGATCAACAAAACCTGGAGGTTGTTCTACATATACTTCTTCCTTTATGTTTCCATTAAGGAAGGCAGACTTCACGTCCATTTGATAGACGGTGAAACCTTTTAATGCAGCATATGCTAGAAATAACCTTATTGCCTCCAATCTTGCCACTGGAGCATATGTTTGATCGAAGTCTATTCCTTCTTCTTGTCGGTATCCTTTGGCGACGAGACGCGCCTTGTTCTTTATTATTATACCATCTTCATCTAGCTTGTTCCGAAACACCCACTTGGTTCCTATAACGTTCTTATCTTTGGGTCTTGGTACAAGCTTCCAAACTTCACACCGTTTGAATTGGTTCAGCTCCTCTTCCATGGCTAGTATCCATGATGCGTCGCAGTTTGCTTCCTCAAACTTCTTTGGTTCCACCTGAGATAGAAAACTTAAATATAAATTTTCATTAGTGGTACCTCTACGAGTTCTGACACCGTCTCGAGGATTTCCAATGATCTGTTCTATTGGATGATCCTTCAAGTGTCTGAGCTCTAATGTCCTAGCATCTGGAACATCTTCAGCATCTGGAGTGACTTCATTTCTTTGAACTGCTTCAATATCCAGATCTTCATTCTCAATTGTAGTTGGAGAAGTGATCTCGATGAAGGTATCACCCTTCTCTTCACTTGGTTCCTCCAACTTTATTTCATTTATCTTGGAACCTGCAGCTTCAAGTAACACACTAGACGAGTTGCTTTGCAACAAACTCGTCTCATCAAAAATAACATGAATTGATTCTTCTACCACCAAGGATTTCTTGTTAAAGATCCTATATGCCTTACTTTGGCTACTATAGCCTACGAAGATGCCTTCAAAACTCTTTTCGCTAAACTTAGTGGTATGATACTTGCCGTTGTTAAGTACAAAGCACTTACAACCAAAGATTCTAAAGTAAGATATTGTTGGCTTCCTGCCTTTTAAAAGTTCATAAGGAGTCTTATCATGGTTCTTGTTTATGAGTGCTCGATTTTGCACGTGACATGCAGTGTTGACGGCTTCAGCCCAGAAATATTCCGGTAGTGAAGCATCACTCAACATAGTCCTGCAAGCCTCTATGAGTGTTCTGTTTCTTCTCTCAGCTACTCCATTTTGTTGTGGAGTCCGAGGAGAGGAAAACTCATGAAGGATACCAAGGCTTTCACAAAATTCCGTCATGGCCCCAGATTTGAATTCCGTTCCATTGTCACTTCTGATTTTGACAATGGAGCAGCTGTACTCATTCTGTATTTGCCTGACAAAATTAGTGAAAATATCAAAGGTATCCGACTTGTGTTTCAAAAAGAACACCCACGCAAAGCGCGAGTAATCATCAACAATAACCAACGTATAATCCTTACCTCCTAAACTTCTAACTTGCAGTGGACCAAACAAGTCCATATGAAGAAGGTGTAAACACCTGTCCGAATCTTTGCCAATAATGCTTTTAAAGGTAGCCCTTGTTTGCTTGCCTTTAATGCATGCGTGACAAGGTCTTTCCTTTTCGCACTTAACATTTGGAGCATCACGCACCAAATTCTTCGAAAACAATTTATGAATGGTTTTGAAATTAATATGTGCTAATCTCTTGTGCCATTGATCACCAAGAGATGCACTATCTTTAGCAAGAAGACATACTGGGGTAGAGGAATCCAAACAAATAAAATTAAGACAAAATATGTTTCTGCTACGAGTGCCGGATAAAATGGTTTCTTGTTTATCAACCGTTTTTATCAAACACTTGTTGGCATGAAACTCAACAACGTATCCTTTGTCGCATAATTGACTTATGCTTATGAGATTATGTTCTAATCCCTCAACATAAGCAACATCCGAGAAGGATACGCTACGTTAGAAATTGTACCATATCCTTTTGTAACTCCCGGTCGGAGCCTCCAAAGATGACCTTTGGTCCGTTCTCGGTTGGAGAGTAATTTTGAAGTAAACTTTTTGTTCCGGTCATGTGCCGAGAACATCCACTGTCCAAGTACCATATTGGCGTTCTATTGGCCTTTGGACATACCTGCAAACACAAAATCATTTTGCCTTAGGAACCCAAATTTGTTTGGGTCCTTGGTCTCTTGTTAGATTGCTCCCCCTACCGATGTTAGCATCGTGAGCGGTCTTTCTCACATTGATAACTCTTGGGGCAGCATTAACACTTTTGTTGAACCAACAATCGATGGCGAAGTGACCAATCTTGCCACAACACCAACAATGAAATCTATTGTATCTTTGTCCATTCTTCTCTTGCTTGACCATCTTGACATGAGGTCTAGCAGGAGGAGCTGCCATGGAGGTGGATGCTTCATGTTGATCACAGGAACATGCTTTCCTCTCTTTGGTGGACAAGACTTCAACTTCTTTCACTTTCGGTGCTTTCTTAAAGTTATGACCATGATTATATGGACCATAGCTCTGAAGACTGATTTCTTCATAAGGTGCTTTAAAAACACTTTCGCCAAAGTTTCTAGGACGTGCCCATCCTTGGTATCTAGACTTTGGCTCTACATAAGTAGGCCTAGACCAGTGTCCATAGGAGGACTCAAGATCAAACTTGTTTGTCGGGTAGATTACCTTAATAAAGGTAGTCTGTTCTTGAGGGGCTTTCCCTTTTTCTTTGGCTAAGGCTTTCTTGGCTGCCTTATTCTTTCGTTGAGTCTTATTCCTTCTAGAAGTCTTACTAGAAGAGGCTATATGGCCTAGTCCAGCACCATCAGTCTGTGCTGAAAATCCAGCAATCAGTGGAAGAACTGTCTTAGGCTTGGAGAAGCTCTCAACAAGCTTCTTCTCAGCCTCAAACTGCTCTTCCAGTTTCTCAATGACTTTTTCTTTCAGACTGACGAGACTAAGTGTCTCATTCAATTCTTCTATGGCAGAGTTAAGCTTACCTTTGAGTGATTCCATCTCAAGAACTTCTTCTCTCAAAGAGCTTTCACTTGCCTTAAGAGACTTAATCTCTTTGGCTTGAGCTTTCACGACCTTTCGACATTTGTCGTAGGCCTTGATCAGCTCTCTGTACTGAACCATGAGTTCAGACTCATCGTCATAAGAGCTGTCCTCATTCTCATGTTCAGAATTCTCAGATTCAGAAAGAGGTGTGTGAGAGTTTACCTTCCCAGTGTACTGGGGTTCTGTCTCCTCATCAGTTTGAGCCATCAGCCCAAAATATGCTTCTTCTTCCTCACTTGACTCCGAGGAGTCTGAGTCGCTGAGGGTCTTTGTTTTCTTAGCCACGAGGCTCCTTTCATTCTTCTTTTGGTGAAAGGGTTTCTTGCTTTCCTTCTTTCCTCCTTCTCTTTTCTTATGAGGGCATTCAGCAATCATATGACCTGGCTTGTTGCAACAATAGCAAACTATGTCAGATGAAACATGTTTGTTCTGTTTAGGAACATACCTGTCATGGCTGCTTGAGCCTTTCTTTCTTCGATCACTTTCATAATGTGATCGTCTATGTGAGGCATCCTTGCCTCTCCAATTCTTCCTTTTGTTCAGAAACTTCTTGAACTGTCTTGATAAGAGAGAGAACTCTCCTTCAGACATCTCTGAGCCTGATGAACTGGGCTCTGAACTTTCTTCACTCTCAATTGTTTCCTGAGCAGGAGTAGATGATTGAGCTTTGACCTTTTTTGTGCTTTCTGCCTTCAAGGCAACAGTCTTATCCTTTGAAGAGGATCTGCTCTTCTCTTCTTCGGCTTTTCTTGTATTTATTTGCATCTCATAAGACATCAGCTTTCCGAAGAGATTCTGTGGGTCAGTCTCTGCTAGTCTGCCAAACTCCCGAATGGCACATACTTTGGTATCCCACTCTTTCGTCAGAGATCTGAGGAATTTGTCATTCAGCTCACCATTAGTGAACTTCCTGCCATACCCCTTCAGACCATTAACAATTTTGCTGAAGTTCTCAAAAGTATCTGTGATTGAATCCTTTGGTCCTTGTCTGAAGGCTTCATATTTTTGATTCAGAAGGGATCTTCTGTCATCCCTTACTTCTTCAGTGCCTTCCATCAGGACTATCAGACACTGCCACATTTCCTTAGCGCTTTGGCAATGTATCAGATTCAGTAGCATAGAGTCATCAACTGCACTTGCTATGATGTTTTTAGCTTTCTTGTCCAACGAGACAAGTGCAATCTCATCCTTGTCAAGATCCATTAGTTTCTTTGGTACCATTAGAGTAGGATTTATTGTGGAGGTTGTCATGGGAACATAGGGACCTTCTTCAACTATCATAAAGATCCTTGGATCCACAGCTTCCATAAAGAATTTAATTCTTTCTTTCCACATGGGAAAGTTTGTCTTGGTGCACAGTGGAAGCTTTGCAAAATCTTTTGCCTTATCCATGCTTGGCTAACTTCTTAGACAACTTAGGGCAGATCTGATCAAGGTGTTAACCTTTATATGATCAACGACCCTCTGATACCAATTGAAAGTTGACTAGTTGTCTAAATTATCACCTAGAGGGGGGTGAATAGGTGATTGCGACGTCTTTTGCGGAATAAAATAAAACTAATCGCAGCACACACAAAAAGAACACAAGCACAGACGACACAAGATTTATAGTGGTTCCCCGATCTTGGGTACTCCACTTTCCCTCTCACCGATCTAGTAACGCACTAGACTCAGCTACTCCACTTATCTCAGATTTAAGAAATCTTACAACTCGATCCAACCCGGATCTACACTCGGAAGCACAATCTTCCTACAACAAATACTCGGAGTGAAAACTCCTACAACTCGGAGAAGAATCTCCTACAGAATAAAGATTTACAGAAAATTATGAGACTGTGACAGATCTAGAAAATCTTGACGTTTCTTCTTCCTTCAACAATGGCGGCTCTGTCAGGAATCAGTCGGAGAAGATACTGTCGTCGATCTACAGATCTGGTTCTTCGGAACACACGGAATCAAGAGATTCGAAAGAAAGTCGAGGTCGATCTCGATTCTATGTGTCACTTTGTCGATCGTTCTTCGTCGGCGGCCTTCCAAATGGAAACAGTGAGCGGCGGCGGCGGCGACCGGGAAGACGAATCGGGAACTTAGGGTTTGTCGGCCCTTTTTCGTTTCACGTTCTTGAAGAGAGAGAAAAGATAAACGATAATAATAATTCTTCTTGAAAACAGAGACTGATTAGACCTTTTATAGGGAGCCTAATCGGTCAGAAATCAAATCGTATTGAAGTGATGCCACGTGGGCCAATTAGATGATGACAGATTGAAAAAAAATAGAATGAATAGAAGGTCAACGATTTTGACAAATTCAGAATTAGAAAAAGATTTAAGTCAGAAGTACTCGAGAACTGAAGGTTGTTCTCGAGCACTGAAACAAGGAGTTCTCGAGAATAGAAATGATTGTCTCGAGATCTGAGACTGGGAAAAATATATTGTCAAAAACAACTTTCTCGAGCACTAATTGTACTACTCGAGCACTTATACTTAGAAGAAAAAGTATATCTGGATTACTCGAGCATACAGTAAACTTGCTCGAGTACAGGAAAGAGTATTCGAGAACTTGAAACTTCTCGAGCACAAAGTCTTAGAATAAAACTGGAAAACAAGCACAAGTAGAATTTGCTCGAGAGCCTGAAGAAATGTACTCGAGAATCATTAAGATTTCTCGAGCACTAAACACTTAAAAACAAACTTGAGAACTGGAGTACTCGAGAAACAAGTCTCTTTCTCGATCACAAAGACTTAATCAAAATCCTGAAAACTAGAGTACTCGAGCAAATGGATTATTTCTCGAGCACTTGAACATAGAGGAAAATCTGGAGGAAAGTACTCGAGAAGCTAAAGTTGTTCTCGAGCACAGGAACTTAGAATAACAACAGAGAAATAGTTCTCGAGAAAGGTAGACTTAGAAGAAGAGTTATATTTCTCGAGTACCTTTCCTTAGAAATATTTTTGCACAGCATTCTAGTTCTCGAGCAGCAAAGTCATTTTCTCGAGAAAGGAAAACTTTCTCTCGAGCATTAATGACAGCCAGATTTGAAAGAAAAAGTTCTCGAGCAAGCTGAGCTTTTTCTCGAGTACTTTAAAAACTTCTCGAGACCTAGAGATGTAATTTACTCGAGCACTAATGTATTTCTCGAGCAAAAATGACTTGGCAAAAATTCTAAGTTACAGAAAAATGTTTTCAAATAGAACTTCTTCAGCTTCAGCTTTTGTCCTTTTCTCCAAGTGATTTGAGGTTAAGTATATTCCAATAGAGAGGCTACACATGAGTCAACACCTTGGATTACACAGTGAGGGATTACACTGTGAAGTCCTGTGTTTGATGACCCATTGCAGACTGACATTGGTCTATACTTAAAGTGTACACCTGCAAGCATATGGCTAAAGAGAAATATCAAATACAACTGGATTCAACTTAGTTCATGGGTGACTTCATGCAAATCTAGGTGAGTGTGGATACAATACCCAACAATAACAATATTAGTAACCTCCTTTGGAGGACTATACATCCCTTGAACCTGCTGATCAATCATATCATAATCTGGAGGGGGGTAAATGACTTGGGCAACCTCAGGTTGATTGCCTTCAAGTAGACTTGTTTGTATTCCTGACTCTGCCACCATAGCATCATCACACAATGGTGGATATCCCAATGTGGCTCTAATACTATTGGTCACCCATTTGGTGTGCTCTGAGCCTGCATGAACTAGCATCCTCTCCCCCTTTATGGCTTCTCTAGAAACATGATCTCTTAGATCTTCCTTCTGAAATCTGATTTGACCATCTAGATAATTCACACCCTCTTTAAAAAATGGTTTTAACTTTTGAAGCTTGTCAGATATTTCCTTTTGAGAGGTTGTGATAGCAGTTTTAACAGAATCAATAGCAGCTTGAAAGTTCTTATCAAATTCTTCCATTTCCTTTGATCTAGTTGCAGGCAGACTTGGAACAATCTTTTTCAATTCCTCAATAATCTTATGATGAGATTCAGTTAAATTTTCATTCATCCTTATCTGATTTTCCAAGACATAGCTTTGCTTTAAAGCAATGTCATCCACCTTAGGGATGATAGTCTGCTGTTGTTTTGCCAGATATACCACAGCATTACCTCCCTTATGGAAGCAATCTGTCATTTCCTTCTTATGCATATTGACCTCAAACCTAATTGATTTTATATCTTGAGCTAAGTCAAATTGCAGGGACTTGTTGTTCTCATCAACATATTTTTCTATAGCCACTCTGTGGTCATCCAATTTCACTTGTAAATCTACCAAGAACTTGTTATAATCAAAGTTAGAAGGAGTGTGATGTGCTGTAGACTGTAGAGCCTGCTTATAGCTCTTGCTCCTTCTCTGGAAGACCATAAGTTTTCTCTTTTTAGCCACCCTGGCTTCTTCATTCTCAGAATCAGAAGTACTCTCAATTTGAACTCTTTCTTTGGGAGGAGGAGAAACAGCTGCTTCAGTGCCATGTTGTACAGTCTCAACATGCACTGGCTCCCCCTCAATTTCTTGCTCCACTTCCAGACTATCAGTAATTATTTCATCATTTGGAAATAACTCCTCCAAAGTATATTCCTTCTAGGCTTGCTCATTTGCAGTATTCAAATCTGGAGATTGATTAATTTGAGCATCTTCTTGCACTTGCTCCCCCTGGACCTGTGCAGAAATAGAAATATTAGAAATCTCTTTTGTAGGAAAATTCACCAGCTCCCCCTGCACCTGTACCTGGTCATGAGTAGATACAGTTTGTGTAGGTGAATAAACTTGCTGAACTGGTTTACTTACTTCTTCTTCTTGAACTGTAGGTATTGTGGCATCCTGATCTTGTGTAGATGCAGGCTGATCTTCAACCTCTAGTCTTACTTGTTCTTCTTATGGATGCCCAGTACTGGTAGCATGACCTGGGGATTTCGCAGGTGAATCCTGCCTTTCCACTTCAGGCATTTCTTTGGTCTGCACCCTATCCCATCTAGAGAATAATCTCATGTCCATCCTTCTCATGTGATTAATTTTAGTTCCAGGTTGTTGTTGCATAACCTCAGGAATCTCCTTACATAGGCATATACTCATTATCCTAGCCAGATTTGGCTTCTTGATTCCTTCCTTAATCTTCTCAAAGATTACAGATGACCAATCCGTAGGAATTGTAAAAACAATCCTGGTCATTAGGCTGAACATATAGGCAGAAATCCTATCATGTCCACCTGGCTTGCACAAAATAACTTTTCCAACTACTTCTGACAGGAACTTGCCCTGTTGATTCATTCCTTTACTGTTGAATGCTGCTCCAATTTTCATGGTGGAATCCAATCCACACCATTGAAGAGCCTCCCTAGATTTAGAAGCAGGGACATCCTCTTCACTCTCAATTGTAGATAATAGCAGAATTGTTTTTAATTTTCTTGGTGTAATCTCTACAGGTGACCCATGAACTGTGGATTTTATCTCATGACTTTCAGAGTTTACAGATGCAGAGGTAAAGAACTCGTGCACCTCCTTCTTCTAGATCTGTGATGGTTTGGAGACCAGAAATTCTAAACCTGAGTCGGAGAGGAGAGAGATAACCCCAAGAACATCTGGAGGGGCAGCTGCAAAGGCCTGGCGCACCAACTCATATCCTTCATTCACATTGTCTTCAATCTTTGGCGCCATGGATCAGTCGAGAAAGCTTGAAAGATGAGAGAAAGAGAGAGAGAGAGAGAATGTCGACACAGGGTTTCGAAAACCTTGTAAGCGTGTCGACAGAATGAGTTCTTGACCTATTTATACCTTCTGTTTAAAGAAGATCAAAAGACGCCAAAAACAGACTATAAGTGTCGACACAGATGGAATGTGTCGACACCAGCTTCTATAGTCTCGACATCAAGTCCGTCTACTATGTGTCGACACCAATTTGCGGTTATGTCGACACCAGAGATATATAGTAGAGCATCAGAAATTCTGTGTCGACTCTTAGTATAGGTGTCGACACAAAATCTGTAAGTGTCGACACCCATACCCTGGTGAAGTCGACACTACATTCCTGGATAAGTCGACAATAAGATTCTTAAGTGTCGACACATATTTTCTGTGTCGACACAATATCTCTGACTTGTCGACATTACTACCCTAAGTCGACACATTATTACTGAATGTGTCGACACCATCTTACTTAGCCAATTTCTGTTTGATCATCACAACTTATAAGTACAACAAAGTACTTTATACTACTTCAATGTGTCTTAATATCACTTGAATGTCTTGTTACCACTTCAACTTTATTGTTGATGATTTTGTGATTACATTAATCAATGGTTAACATACCTAATTCAATTTTGAATTTATTGAATTTTGTCTCATCTAGGGGCTTAGTAAACACATCTGCTATTTGATAATCTGTTTTCACAAATTCCAATGAGATGTCTTCTTTTTCTACATGTTCTCTAAGAAAATGGTATTTTATTTCTATATGCTTAGTTCTACTATGAGAAACAGGATTATTAGCAATAGAAATTGCACTCTTAGAATCACACAAAAGAGGTGTTCTACTTACTTGAATACCATAATCCTTTAGCTGATGCTGCATCCATAATAGCTGTGCACAGCAGCTTCCAGCAGCAATATACTCTGACTCAGCTGTGGAAATTGCCACACTAGTCTACTTCTTACTACTCCATGATATTAGTCTTCCTCCCAGGAATTGACAAGTACCTGTAGTACTCTTCCTATCCTCTCTACATCCTGCAAAATCTGCATCTGAATAGCCTATTAGTTGAAAATCTCTATTCCTAGGGTACCAAAGGCCTAGATTAGGTGTGCCCTTAAGATATCTCAGAATCCTTTTAACTGCAGTATAATGAGATTCTTTAGGGCAGGCTTGGTACCTAGCACAGACACATGTAGCATACATAATATCTGGTCTACTAGCAGTGAGATATAGTAGTGAGCCAACTATTCCTCTATACAAAGTCTCATCAACAGGTTTACCTGCATCATCTTTGCATATAGGCATACTTGTTCCCATAGGAGTTCTCATGGTGGAGGATGACTCCATACCATATTTCTTAATCAATTCTTTGGTGAACTTAGACTGGGATATGGACAAGCCATCATCAGCCTGTCTTACTTGGAGTCCCAAGAAGAATTTCAGTTCCCCCATACTGCTCATCTCAAACTTCCCTTGCATAAGTTTGGCAAACTTTTTACAAAGGTTGTTTTCAGTAGATCCAAAGATTATGTCATCAACATAGATCTGAACTAAGATGATCTTGCCTTTGGATTCCCTAAGGAATAGAGTTTTGTCAATTTTTCCTCTTGAGAATTTATTCTCAATAAGGAAAGTAGACAGGGTTTCATACCAAGCCCTTGGAGCTTGCTTTAACCCATACAGAGCTTTCCTAAGCTTATAAACAAAATCAGGTTTAAGAGGATCTACAAAACCTGATGGTTGCTCTACATATACTTCTTCTTTAAGATCACCATTCAGAAATGTTGACTTCACATCCATCTGGTATACTTTGAAGTCTTGATAGGCTGCATAGGCAAGGAATATTCTGATTGCCTCCAGCCTTGCTACAGGAGCAAAGGTTTGATCAAAGTCAATCCCTTCTTCCTACCTGTATCCTTTTGCAACCAATCTTGCTTTATTCTTTACTATTATTCCACTTTCATCTAGCTTGTTCCTATAGATCCATTTTGTGCCAATTATGTTGTGGCCTCTTGGTTTAGGAACAAGCTCCCAGACATTGCACCTCCTGAATTGATTCAGCTCCTCTTGCATAGCATCAATCCAGTGCTGGTCTTGGATAGCTTCTTCAAACTTCTTAGGCTCCATTTGTGACAGGAAACTTGAATGTAGAACTGTGTTTTGATTTCTGCTTCTAGTTTGCACCCCTTGTCTTGGATCACCTATTATCTGATCAGCTGGATGATCTCTTAAATGTCTTGTAGCTGGAGGAAGATTTCCTTCTGGTTGAACATCTCCAGCTCCTTCATTTAACTGATTCTCTTGACTTTCATCAGCTTCTATAGTGTCTTGTTCTCCCCCTGGACAGAAGCCTTCATTTTCCAATGCCCCATCTTCCTTTGATACTTCAGTAATGGAAAGCATGTCAATACTTTTGCTTATACCTGTTGAGTCATTTGATCTACAAGACAACTCACAGTTGATTAATCTTGTTTCATCAAACACAATATGCACAGATTCTTCAACAACTTGAGTAGTCAAGTTAAAGACTCTATAGGCCTTACTATTTGTGTTGTACCCAACAAATATCCCATCCTGGGATTTGGCAGCAAACTTAGTCAAATATGACTTGCCATTGTTAAGTATATAACACTTGCAACCAAAGATCCTAAAGTAAGATAGATTTGGTTTTCTGCCTTTCACAATCTCATAGGGAGTCATTTTGTGGCTTTTGGTGATAGTAGCCCTATTGATTACATGACAAGCAGTGTTAACTGCCTCAGCCCAAAAATATTCTGGGAGAGAGGTGTCACTCAATAGAGTTCTACCAGCTTCAATTAATGTTCTATTCTTTCTTTCAGCAATTCCATTTTGCTGAGGTGTTCTAGGTGAGGAGAACTCTTGGAAAATCCCAAAGTCTTTACACAATTTTGTTATGCTTTCAGATTGAAACTCAGTACCATGGTCACTTCTGATTTTGACCACTGTACTATTCAGTTCATTCTGAATTTGCTTTACAAAATTAAGTAAAACACCTGGGGTTTCAGATTTTTGTCTCAGAAAGAACACCCATGTAAATCTAGAATAGTCATCTACAACCACAAAAGTGTAGACCTTCCTACCTAGACTATGAACTGGCATAGGACCAAAAAGATCCATATGCAAAAGGTATAAACACCTCACAGAATCCTTGTTTTCAAGGCTTTGAAAGGAGGATTTTGTCTGCTTGCCCTTTTGACAAGCTGAGCATATCCCTTCCTTTATACACTTAACTTGAGGTCCATTCCTCACTAACTCTTTGCTAAAGAGTTGACCAATTGTCTTGTAGTTTAGATGAGCCAATCTCTTGTGCCACTTAACACAATGAGAAGCATTGTCATCAGCTACAAGACATATGGGAGAAGCCTTATTCTCACATTCAAAATTAAGACAATATACATTTCTCTTCCTATACCCAGTCAATATGATCTTTTGATCACTTGACCTTTTGATATGACATCCATCTTTAACAAATGAAATGTCATATCCTAAATCACTTAGCTGGCTTATGCTTATTAGATTATGTTTCAAACCTTTTATATAAGCCACTTGAGTGATAGTGATAAGGTTAGAAGAAATGTTACCAAACCCTTTGATGACTCCTTTTTCAGATCCACCAAAGATCACTTTAGGTCCATCTTTGACAGATGAATACTCCTTCAGCAGCCCCTTTGTTCCAGTCATGTGCCTGGAACAACCACTATCCAAGTACCATATAGGGGCATGGTTACTTGGATTCACCTGCAACACAGAATTACTTACCCTTAGAACCCAAGTAAGTCTTGGGTCCTTGGTTCAGGTTAGCATTACTAAAGCTACCATAACCTCTTCTAACAGGTAGACTATTGTTCTTTATAGAACTTAGGTTATACCAACAGTCTAGTGCAAAATGGCCTCTCTTGCCACAGCACCAACATTCAAACTTATTGTATCTAGATCTAGATACATCCTTGTCAGAAGAATTTCTGTTCATTGCTGGTGCTGCAGCAACTTCACCTACTGATTTCTTAAAACCATTAGGTTTATGACCATAGGTAGGCCTGCTTGCATTTACACCCTTGTTCTTCAGAACATTAGTCTTAATATAACCTTGAATATCTTCATGATCATATTTGTTAGAAGGCACTTTCACCTTACTAAACTTTATGGGGACTGAAAGATTTAGTGGCTGAACAGGGGCTTTGCCTTTCCTCTTGAATCTGCCAGCCCTGGAGTTACCTTTAAATCCTAATCCAGCCTTACCCTTTTGAGTGACAAATTCATCTATCAAGGGTAAGACAGATTTTGGCTTAGAGTAACTAGCCACTAAATCCCTTTCAATTCTAAGTCTGGCCTCCAGACTCTTCACTTGATCATTAGTATAATTAATTGTGCCCATCTGAATAATAGTTATATTCTTCAGCTTGGCAATTTCATTTAATTTTTGATCAATAACTTTCTCTAACTCAGTTGTAGCAACCCTTAGTTCAGCAATTTCCTGAGCCTGAGATTTAACCAGGTTCTTGCTTTTCTTAAGGGCCTGCAACAAATCCCCATACTTGTCTATCAATTGATAGACATCTCCTTCAGATTCAGATGCATCTACATCACTTGATGCAGATGTAGCTGATTCTTCACTTGTACAACAAACAGATGTAATAGAAGGACATTGTACCTTATTAGGACCAGACTGATTCTGGCATATGTCCTCTTCTGATCCTGCCATTAGCCCCATACACTGATGATCCTTTTGTTCATTGATGGAGTCTAGCAACTGCAGAAACTCCTCTTCTTCAGACACAGCATATAATCCAATATATGCTTCAGCTTCAGATTCTGACTCTGAAGTTGACTGGTCTGTTAGACTCCTATCTTTCTTTGCAATAAAAGATTTCTCCTTCTTGCCTTTTTGATGAGTCTTCTTCTTGTCTGAAGACTCCTTTCTCTTATCAGGACAGTCAGCCACTACATGTCCAGGCCTATTGCAACAATAGCAGACAATCTTTGAAGTAGTGGCTTTGTTGGGCTTTAATCTGCTCTTCTCTTTCCTTGATGACCTTTTCTTTTGATAATAGTCATCATCTTGCTGTGATGAGGAAGGCCTAGACTTCCATTGCTTCTTTTTCAAGAACCTCTGGAATTGCCTTGTGAATGCAGCAAAGTCTGCATTTGAATCACAGCTTTCTGAACCTTTATCTGAATTTTCAGAACTATCTTCTGCAACTTCCTTAGGAGGAGATGGTGATTTCCTCATATTCTTTCTGGTGGCTTCTGCATTGAATGCCACAGTCTTTTCTCTATGCTCTCCTCTTGAATTCTTTTCCTCCTCCTTCCTCACCATAAGTTGCATTTCATAGGATAGCAACTTTCCAAACAAGGTGGGAGGAGATATCTCTGCCAATTTAGCCACTTCTCTTATGGCACAGATCTTTGTGTCCCAATCCTTTGTTAAGGATCTCAAGAATTTGTCATTCAGTTCATAAGTACTGAAGACTCTTCCATAGGACATAAGCTCATTCACAATTCTATAGAATTTCTTGTAGCACTCAGTTATGCTATCAGATTTTCCTTGTCTAAAACTTTCATACTCCTAATTAAGCATAGATTTCCTGTCCTGCCTTACTTCTTCAGATCCCTCCATGTAGACTATCAATGTGTCCCACATCTCCTTGGAGGTCTTGCAGTGAATCAGATTCTGAAATGTTGAATCATCTATGGCACTAACAATAATGTTCTGAGCTCTTTTATCCAAGGTTGCCAAGATGATTTCATCCTTGGTCATCTCTGAATAACTCTTTGGAGTTTGGATATTTGCATCAAGAACTGATACCTTCATTGGTATGAAGGGGCCTTCCTGTACTGTGATGTAAATCCTTGGGTCAGATGCCTCCATAAACAATCTGACTCTTTCTTTCCAAATTCAAAAAATTTCTTTCTTGCATATGGGTAATTTCATAGACCCTAGCTCCTTATGATTCTCACCAGAACCCATCTTTTTGAATCTTAATTCTTCCTATCAGATCTACCTCAGACTGTTAAGTCCTTTTTGAGGAACCTGCCTCTGATACCACTTGATAGTTTTACTTTCAAGACAACCTAAACACCTAGAGGGGGGGGTGAATAGGTTCTAATTTCTTGTTTATAAATCTAGGCAGAATTCAATTGCAAATTAAATTATCTAGCACAGCATTCAAAGAAAACTAAGCATCACAGATTGCACAATGTTTTATAGTGGTTCCCCAAGATCTGGGTACATCCACTTTCCCCCTTCACCTATCTAGCAATGTGCTAGATTCGGCCAAACTTCCACTATACTCAGATCCTCAGATCCTACAGCTCAGAACCTGGATAGGTTCCTATAACTCAGGCACAACAGCCCTACCTCAGCCTTGCCTCAAGACCTACCACTTAGAGAATAACCTTCTCCTATACTCAGGCAAATAGCCCTACCACACAGAGATTACCTCTCCTACACTCAGCCTTTATAACACAGGCTTACAACTCAGATCTGTGTCAACAGATCCTACAGAAATTTAGAAAAGATATTTTAATGTCTTGCCCTTTTTTTTGAGAGAGAAGAGGACAAGACACTTCTTGATCAGCTGATGAAATCAACTGAATCTGAGCTTTCTTCAAAGCTTCTTGAATCTGAACTTAGCTGAGTTGATTTCCAAACAGCTTCTTGAGAAACCACTGATGGCTTCCTTCTTCTTCTTCAAGATGACTGGATCTCCCTCTATCCAACACCTGTTCTGATACTTCAGACTTCTTCTTCTTAGACCTTCTGATGAAGATCTTCTTTTTCACTTTCTTGAATTGAAACTACAACAGGATCGTAATCCTTCTGTTTCTTCTTCTTTTATCTTCTTCTATTATATTTCTTAGCTTAGCTTCATGTCTAATTCCTTCTGAATGTGTCTATTTATTGACTTTCTTCATGGTAACCGGCTGATCCGGTTTCTAACTGTTTTCTGATAGGTCTGACAGCTTCAGTTAAACGGTGGTAACCCACAGCTGTCAAGTCTTCAAACAATTCTTGTACCTTAGCCTTGGACAGCAAAATGTCGAGACAGTCAGTTAGAAAGTGTCGAGACCAATCTGTCTATCTGTGTCGACACAAGTGACTTTGGTGTCGACACAGTCTTTGACGATGTCGACAAAGTTGCCTTTAAGTCGACACAGCTTCTTCAGAAACTAACTTGGTCTAGACTCTGCAGTGTGTCGACACAAGTCCTGTGTGTCGACACAGTTGTTGTAGATTCAGAACTTAGTATGTGTCGACTCAGCCTTCTGGTGTCGACATAGTTGTTGTAGATTCAGAACTTAGTATGTGTCGACTCAGCCTTCTGGTGTCGACACAGCAATCTTCAATTCTGCCAAAATGTGTCGACTCAGTCTTCTGGTGTCGACACAAGCATAGTCGACTTCTGCCAATATGTGTCGACTCAGTCTTCTGGTGTCGACACAAGTATAGTCGACTTCTGCCAATATGTGTCGACTCAGTCTTCTGGTGTCGACACATCCACCCAGTGTCGACACAGTTGTGGTCGACTATTTTTCTCTGGTCGACTATCTTTCACTAGTCGACTAACTTTCTCTGGTCGACTATCTTTCATGGTGTCGACAAACTTTCTCTGGTCGACTATCTTTCACGGTGTCGACAAACTTTCTCTGGTCGACTATCTTTCACGGTGTCGACACTGCTTCCCAGTGTTGAGGTCGACGATTTTCTTTATGTGTCGACACTGCTTCCCAGTGTCGACATAAATGTTGTCGACTATCTTTCTCTGTGTCGACACTGATATTCTGAAGTGTCGACACAATTTCTTCAGGTGTCGACATGTGGACTTAGAATATTTTTCTGCATTATTTAATACTTCTTCACCTGCACATGTCAACTCAAAACAACATCAAATACACCTTGATGTATATCATTGAGCTAAGTTGGGCTTCTTCAAATCAGATACACATTTTCCAATGTACCCAACAAAGTATAATGTGAGCTTGAGTTTAATTTTGGTTTTGCATTTAGCTCATTTTGGTTTTTCCTGACGACCTATGAAGTAGAGGTTTTAATTTGTATACTCAACAATCTAGTGGTTTCTTCGGTAAGTTGATCATTCTTGATCTTGTTTTGTTGCAGATATCACTATAATGTTACTGATGTAAGACTCAGCAAACATATTCAAAAAGGGAATGAAGATTGATTGTTTATCAGTTATGTCTCATCTAGCTTAGATTTGCAGGCTCTCATTATGGATGTGGGCGCTGGTTTTACTTCTCAAACTTTATAAGCCTCCTAAATTTCTTAAAAATTTCTGTACCAAAAGCTTGCATTTGTACAAACTTTTTAGTTTATATTTTTTTGTATTTTGATGTGCTAGTCAGTTTAGAGTGCAAGTCATTCTTTGGATTTATGAAATATTATATATTTATAAATTTGTCCCCTCTACTAAAGTTCTTTAAGCATATTCTTTCTTATTACTTATATCTTGGCCAAAAATAAGTTTTCTTATAGTAGATGTTGTAATATTTCATAAAGAGATCTCAATGAAACATAACAAGTGAAACTACAAAACAGTAAGTATGTGCTATGAGCCTACAATGATTGAAAACTTTAGAATATTGGGTTCATGGAAAAGTTTTAACAATAAAACTCTCTTTCATAGTGCATGTCTTAATAGGAACCAATGCTAGAAGAATGATCCTAAAGCTAGCCTTATAGTGCCTTGATATAATTTTGTAGTGATGTTTTGCTTCTTGCTGACTGACAAGGTGTCAATGCTTGATGAGATTATCAACTATGTGAAATTCCTTCATCTACAAGTTAAGGTATGATTCAATAATATCTATTATTTTGACCTTAATATATTGTTTACTTATATGTTCTTGAATAATGATGTCCTTTCTTGGTTTATTGAAATTTTAGGTCCTAAGAATGTGTTATGTCATCTCACAACATGCTTCCGAGTAACTTCTCCTGATCAAACTTAATGCCCAAACATGTGTAGTGATGCATGGAGCTCCAATATGTTAAATTGCAAAGAAGGATCATGTGCCCTTAAAAAAATTGTATTAAGTTTAATAAGAGATGGTAGTTCTATTATTTTGTATCGAGGGGTTTGGGCTATCTCCCACCCTCTTTTATCTTAATTAATAAAATAATGTATGTTGGTCAAAAAATTCTCTGCGATTAGTATTTTATTTATTCTTTTGTTTGAATGTTTAATATTGAATTATAAATAATAGTAAATGAATCAGCCTATAATATTTTGTGAGACAAAATTGATCAAAGTTTGTGAAAAAATATACCATTTTAGTGACCAATGTATTATGGTCACTGAGACAACTTTAAATAGGATTAATTTTGTCACTGAAACTTTTCATAGTGACCAAATTAATTAGGTCGCTAAAAATCCCAGGAATTAGTTTAGTTAAAAAAAAATTGTGACCAAATTCACAAGGTCGTCACTGAAGGCCCGTCACTAAATATCTTTAGTGAACAAAAAAAATTAGTCACTAAACATGCAAATTTTGGGATCGAACTATCTTAATCACTAAAACCATTCAGTGACCACAGTAACTTGGCCACTAAATGGTTTCTGTAACACCCCTATCCTTCGCATGGCATATAGCAGTAGGTCCGGCCGGGGCCCGACGCCATATACTACGGACAGACCGGTTGGTTACGCATTGAAACCATACAACCAATCACCAACGTCCTACGCAGAGTCATTCTAGCGGAAGCAAATTATTAAGTTGCACAAATTCAAGAACCCTGCCAAGCAGGAATGTCCACTACAGAAGTAACAATAGGAATGAAAATGCAAAAGTACCGGCCTTAAGGCCTTACAAGGTTTGCTTAACAAAAACATGTCTTACATACTTCGGCTCGCAGGCCGGCCATACATGAAATAAACGGAAAGCATAAAAAGGGTTAGGCCTTCGAGGGCCAGCACCGCAACATGGGCTTTAGCTCGCTATTTTCCGCTCGGCTCCGCAGCACGTGCAAGCACAAACCACCGTCCGGTGGCAAACAAAAGCAACGGTCAGCTATGCTGACCAAATTATAACGATCCCGCCCCCAAAATCGAGGCGGCGATGCTCTTTCCCTGCACCTTATTAGTATAGGCAATATATTAATGTGAATACACATCAACACAGGCGTAGGCTCGCACGGCCACACACCCCGTGCACTCAGGGCACATTCTCGGCGAACCGGCCAACGTCACGTCAATTCAAGCCATAGACATTCCCAATCCACCACCGCCTCTTGGACGGTCATCCATATGAGCATTTTGACTTCCTGGCCTTGGTCACGGCAATTTAAGCCATAGACTGCCGAAGACCCTCATCCATGCCAACGGTCCTACCGAACGACATAGACCGGGTACGGTTCCGCCTGACCCGTGCTCATATCGCAACGGCAATTTAAGCCATATGCGCAGGTCAAGACTCACCAAGTCCCGTTTCCACCACAACAATCACAAACCCGGTTATGTTCACGTTGGCTCCCCGGCCACCGTGTTGGCAAAACCCGCTTTTGCCCAGTTTTCCGGGTGCACCTTGGAGTTAATCTCCAAGGCTCCCTGATGCAATCTACCACGTAGAAAACCCAAAAACACCCAAACACCCGGAGTCTTCCCCGGTTCATATGCAATGCAACATCACCGATCCGGCTCTACTTGTCCGGATAGGCTTCACACACAATGCCTATGTCCGTTTTTGCATACGGACTCTACACAAGGGGGACTTTATATATCTACCCCAAGGAACGCTCCAACTCTTCGCTCACTCACGAGAGAGGGCTTCCTATGCAAAGGGAAAAAGGGCTTCACATGCCCAAGGATGAGAAATCGTTACCCTTGCATTCTTCCGCGGCGCCATCGAAAAATATACGGTTGGAAAGCACCGCAACGACGTCGCCTCCGCGGATCTGGACTCGAATCGCGATTCGGAGCTCCGAAGCTCTTCCGACGGCCGGATCTTGAACTCCTCCTTCCTCCTTGCTCTCCCTTCTCTCTAACTTTTAGAGAGATATGGGCAAATGGAAAATGGGTTTCTAAACCCTATTTCCTGACCATAACCACCCAGGAGCAGCCCCCCACCGTTGGATCCAAAGCCAAGGAAACGAACGGCCCGGATTAAATCCAAAATCATAAAATCTGGGCCGAACACGGGTTGGCACACAGCCGTGTGCCTGGCCGTGTAGCTCATTCGCCGTCTCGACCCAAATTGAAAACCAGCACACGGCAGGTGACACGGCCTCCGACACGCCCGTGTCGCCTGCGACACGCCCGTGTCGGGACCTGTGTCATGCCCCCCGTGTGCAATTTATCAACACTTTGTAGTCAGAGGGGTACACGGCTTGGTGACACGGCATCGGACATGCCCGTGTCAAACTAGACACGCCCGTGTTCGTGCCCGTGTCACTACCCGTGTACCCAACCGCATAGCACAGTTGTGACACGGCCTGGGACACGCCCGTATCCTAGGCCATGTTCCACCACACGACCATCGTCGACCTGAACTGGTCGACGACACGACCCAAGCTCGACAGGACCGACACGGCCTCCGACACGCCCGTGTCGGGGCCCGTGTCACCAGCACCAAAAACCTGTCTTGGCCAAAATCGATCCCCATCGCTCCTACAACAATTTGGGGTGTTACAATTCTACCCCCCATAAAGAATTTCGTCCACGAAATTAATAAAGGAAAAAACAAGACTTAACGTAAGACAGTACCTGAGCGGAATAATTCTGGGTACTCCTCGAGCATAGTCTGCTCCCGTTCCCAAGAGAGCTCCTCACGCCCGCAATTATCCCACCGGACCTTAACCATCCGGATCTCCTTGTTACGAAGCCTCTTGACCTCAACTTCTTCGATGCAAATGGGCTTGACCCTAGTCGTCAACCCTTCGTCCACCGGCACTTGATCAGCCGTGATCACCTGCGAAGGCTCTTGCACCGCCTTCCGTAACACAGAAATGTGGAACACATCATGTAATCCACTCAACTCCACCGATAGCTTCAAACGGTATGGAGCTTCGCCGACGCGCTCCAGAACCTCAAAAGGTCCAAGGTATCTTGGGCTCAGCTTCTTCAAGCGTCTCACCCGCGAAACCCCCTTGAACGGCTTCACTTTCAGATATACCCAATCGCCTACCGCGAACTCCACGTTCCGGTGCTTGGCATTGTAATACTTCGCCTGCCGGTCCTGAGCGATCAACAAGCGCTCCCGAATGATCCGCACTAATGAGGTAGCACTCTCCACCTCCTGCTTCTTGTACAACCTTGCCTCACCCGTTTCAAGCCACGATAACGGCGTGCGACACTTCCTACCATACAGGGCCTCGAAGGGCGCCATTTGTATACTCGCTTGGTAGCTGTTGTTGTACGCGAACTCCACCAAATAAAGGTGGTCTTCCCAATGCTTACCGAAATCCAGAACACACATGCGTAGCATGTCCTCCATCGTTCTATTGACCTTCTCGGTCTGCCCATCCGTCTGCGGATGGAAAGCTGTGCTGAACTTTAACTTTGTTCCCAGCATCTGCTGCACCAACCTCCAATCATTTGACGTGAACCGCCCATCGCGATCACTCACAATGCTACGGGGCACACCATGCAGCCTAACAATATTGTCCACGTATAGCTTTGCCAACTTCTCCACCGAGTCATCCTTCCTATGCGGAATGAAATGCGACACCTTAGTTAGTCGATCTACGATCACCCAGATGGCATCGTTCCCCTTCTGCGACCTTGGCAACCCGTGCACAAAGTCCATAGATATATCGTCGAATTTCCACTCCGGTATAGGCAAGGACTTCAGAAATCCTCCTGGCTTTTGGCACTCCGCCTTCACCAAGGCGCACGTTTGGCACTTAGCCACATACAACGCCACATCTTTCTTGAGCCCCGACCACCAAAACAACTTTTTGAGATCACGATACATCATCGTGCTCCCTAGGTGGATTGAGTACTTGGTATGATGAGCCTCGTACATCAACTCCGCCCGGAGGTTACCCCCACTCGGGATGCACAACCGATGATCCTTCCTTAATAAACCATCTTCCACCGAGAACTGGGAATTTGACCCATCCAGAGCGGCCTCCATAAGCTCCTTCATGGAGTCATCTAACTCCAATGCCTGCCGAACTCGGTCAGCCAGGTCATACTGCACCTCCATCCAGTTTAACATTGCTTTGGCGCTCGTCTTCTTGTCAACGCAACAGATCTCAAGCTCCTCCAACTCCCGTACTAGCCGCTCATCATGCACCGACAACCAGTTGGCTCGGGCGGGAGCCCTACAGCTCAGCGCATCCGCAACTGCGTTGCCCTTCCCGGGTACATAATGTATTTTGAAGGTGTAGTCCCCTAGGAAGTCCATCCACCTCCTCTGCCTCATATTAAGGTCCTTTTGATCCAACAAATGTTTTAGGCTCTTGTGATCGGTGTATATATCGACCCTTATGCCGTAAAGGTAGTGCCTCCACAACTTGAGTGCAAATATCACGGCCGCCAACTCCAAGTCGTGCACCGGATAATTTCTTTCATGCACCTTCAACTAACGCGATCCATACACTATCACGCTCCCATGCTGCAACAACACGTAGCCCAAGCCACTACCCGAAGCATCACTATACACCTCGAAGCCCTCGGTCCCACTCGGCGAACTAAGCACCAGCGCCGTGGTCAACCATCTCTTCAGCTCCTCAAAAGCTTGCACGCACTCTTGCGTCCACAAGAATTTCTGATCCTTCCTTGTCAACTTCGTGAGAGGTAATGCTAACCGCGAGAAGTTCTCTATGAAGCGCCTGTAATATCCGGCAAGCCCGAGAAAACTACGGACTTCCGCGACAGAAGACAACGCAGGCCACTCCCGTATCGCAACAATCTTCGCCGGATCCACCGCTATACCTTCCCCACTCACTATATGACCAAGGAACGCTACCGAGGGTAGCCAGAACTCGCACTTGGAGAACATTGCATAAAGCTCATTCCTCCTCAGAGTCTCCAACACCAAATGCAAGTGCTTGAAGTGATCTTCTTCGCACTGCGAGTATACTAGAATATCATCAATAAAGATGATCACAAAGCGATCCAGGAAATCTCTGAATGTCCTGTTCATCAGATCCATAAATACCGATGGCGCATTCGTCAGTCCAAACGGCATGACCGTGAACTCGAAATGCCCATACCTTGTACTGAACGCCATTTCGGGATATCACACTCCCTGATCCTCAGCTGATAGTACCCTGACTTCAAGTCCAACTTGGAGTATACCTACGATCCGACTAACTGATCAAAGAGATCATCAATCCTCGGGATCGGGTACTTATTCTTCTCCGTCAGCTTGTTCAACTCTCTGTAGTCGATACACAGCCGCATACTCCCGTCCTTCTTCTTAACGAAGAGGACCGGTGTGCTCCAAGGCGATGAGCTTGGACGCATATACCCTTGCTCCATCAGCTCCTCTAGCTAAACTTTCAACTCTGCCATCTCCTTAGGCGCCAACCTATACGGAGCACGTGACACCGGTTTGGCCCCCGGTACGAGCTCGATGGTGAAATCAATCTCCCGCTGTGGTGGGGCTCCCGGAAGACTATCCGGGAACACATCGGGGTATTCGAAAACCACGGGGATGCTATCCAGCGGAGACTTTGGCTCCACAGCCCCCACAATTGCGAAGAACAGCTCTGCACCAGCACGAACTGCCTTCACCAACTGAAGAGCAGAAATCAATGTCTCGCTCGACCCCTTTAGCCCCTTGAATGTAGTCTCCCGCCCTACACCCAGCTTGACCTCCTTCCGGTCACAGTCAATCCAAGCTTTCTGCTCTGAAAGCCAATCCATTCCAAAGATCACGTCGAACTCTACTAGCGGCAGCAATGACGCTAGCAAGTCGAACTCTTGGCTCCCAATGTGAACCTTTACGGCGCACACTCTGTCCGCACGCATCGAGCATACATTCGGTGGCAGCACATCCAACTTGTCCTTCTCCATCGAAGAAGGGACTCCGATGCGCGATATAAAGCTTTCGGACAAGAAGGAGTGTGAAGCTCCCGTATCGAACAGTGCCCGTGCCGGACTATCACTAATCACAACAAAGCCTATACGAACAATATTAGGCTAACAAGAAATAGATAACGGTATTAAAGCTAACTTGCTACAAATTAACTCATTCCTGTCACCACATCCGCTTGCTTGATGGCCTCCTGCTGGCCCAAGTTATAGACTCTAGGCTGAGTCGGAGCATAGTGGGACGCGGTCGACTCCACCGCTTTTCCCTTCTCCTCGTAGGTAGCTCCTTGTTTCCTTTCGGACTTTCAGCGTCCACTCCAGCAATCACGGGCAAAGTTCCCCGTCTTTCCACATGTGAAACAAGCGCCCGGGGTTCGATTGGTAGTTGCCCCCAAGGCACCTAAAGCAGCTGGACCCGACGTCTTAGCTTTCTTATAGAATCTGCGGTAGCCCGACTTCGACGTAGTCGGTGCCTTGAACTCTGCTTTCTTACTACCGGATTCCTTCTTCGCTTGGACATTCTTCATGTCCTTCTCCAAGGACCGGGCCGAATTGACCAGGGTCATGAAACCCTCCGCCTTGGGCCCCGACAGTAGCAGCCTTAAATCATCTCTTAGCCATTCGTAGAAGCTCGTCTTGCGCTCCTCATCTGCGAAGGTAGCGCCGGCATATCTCCCCAACCGAGTAAACTCGTGGAGGTACTCATCAACGGTGCAATCCCCTTGCACCAACTTCTGAAACTCGCTTTCTAGCGCAATTCTCTGCGCCGAGGGGAGGTATCGAGCCATGAATAGTCTCACAAACTCCTCCATCGAAAATTCGGCCAATGGCCTTCCCCGCAACTGATGTAGCTCTAGGCCTTCCCACCATAACCTTGCGTCCCCATACAAAAGGAACGTCGCTATAGTGGTCTTCTGCCACTCTTCCGTTTCCGTCGCAGTCATCACCCTGTTGACCCTTAAGAGCCAATCCTGTGCTTCGGTCGGGGTTTCTACCTCCGTGAATACCGGTGGATGAAAGCCCATCACGTGCTTCAGTTGTCTTTCCGTTGCTCTCCGAGGCAACTCTAGCTCAAACACTACTTGCTCAACCCTCCTTTGCTCTGCCGTCTGAAGCGGTACTTGCTCCATAGCAGGAGCAGGCTGCTGCACCTGTCTTGCAGGCTGCGCATTTATCATTGCCATGATCGCTTCTGCCACCAACCTAATGGTCTCGGCAGACGGAGGTATTGCAGGCGCATCGCTTGGCGTACTGCTCGCCTCAAAACCTGGTCGTTCAGACGGCCCAGCGCCACTTCTGGTCACCTATAATCGTGCAAAACACCAATAAGCGACCCGAAAATTACTGCAAACAGCAATTATAGGAACACGCAGGTTCCTCAAACATGTATATTTTCATTCCTAAGTGGACATTCATGGGTTCTTTTCATGTTATAACGATGACGCACACATGTGCTCACCACCCCTTAAAGTGAATTCGTCCACGAATTCATTTAAGCTTGACCGAAACTAGTAGTCTGATACCAATTTGTAACACCCCTATCCGTCGCATAGCATATAGCAGTAGGTCCGGCCGGGGCCCGACGCCATATACTATGGACAGACCGGTTGGTTACGCGTTGAAACCATACAACCAATCACCAACGTCCTACGCAGAGTCATTCTAGCGGAAGAAAATTATTAAGTTGCACAAATTCAAGAACCTTGCCAAGCAGGATTGTCCACTACAGAAGTAACAATAGGAATGAAAATACAAAAGTACCGGCCTTAAGGCCTTACAAGGTTTGCTTAACAAAAACATGTCTTACATACTTCGGCTCGCAGGCCGGCCATACATGAAATAAACGGAAAGCATAAAAAGGGTTAGGCCTTCGAGGGCCAGCACCGCAACATGGGCTTTAGCCCGCTATTTTCCGCTCGGCTCCGCAGCACCTGCAAGCACAAACCACCGCCCGGTGGCAAACAATAGCAACGGTCAACTATGCTGACCAAATTATAATGATCCCGCCCCAAAAATCAGGGCGGCGATGCTCTTTCCCTGCACTTTATTAGTATAGGCAATATATTAATGTGAATACACATCAACACAAGCGTAGGCTCGCACGGGCACACACCCCGTGCACTCAGGGCACATTCTCGGCGAACCGGCCAACGTCACGTCAATTCAAGCCATAGATGTTCCCAATCCACCACCGCCTCTTAGACGGTCATCCATATGAGCATTTTGCCTTCCTGGCCTTGGTCACGGCAATTTAAGCCATAGACCGCCGAAGATCCTCATCCATGCCAACGGTCCTACCGAACGACATAGACCGGGTACGGTTCCGCCTGACCCGTGCTCATATCGCAACGGCAATTTAAGCCATATGCGCAGGTCAAGACTCACCGAGTCCCGTTTCCGCCACAACAATCACATAACCCGATTATGTTCACGTTGGCTCCCCGGCCACCGTGTTGGCAAAACCCGCTTTTGCCCAGTTTTCCGGGTGCACCTTGGAGTTAATCTCCAAGGCTCCCTAATGCAATCTACCACATAGAAAACCCGAAAACACCCAAACACCCGGAGTCTTCCCCGGTTCATATGCAATGCAACATCACTGATCCGGCTCTACTTGTCCGGATAGGCTTCACACACAATGCCTATGTCCATTTTCGCATACAGACTCTACACAAGGGGGACTTTACATATCTACCCCAAGGAATGCTCCAACTCTTCGCTCACTCGCGAGAAAGGGCTTCCTATGCAAAGGGAAAAAGGGCTTCACATGCCCAAGGATGAGAAATCATTACCCTTGCATTCTTTCGCGGCGCCATCGAAAACTATACGGTTGGAAAGCACCGCAACGGCGTCGCCTCCACGGATCTGGACTCGGATCGCGATTCGGAGCTCCGAAGCTCTTCCGACGGCCGGATCTTGAACTCCTCCTTCCTCCTTGCTCTCCCTTCTCTCTAACTTTTAGAGAGAGATGGGCCAATGGAAAATGGGTTTCTAAACCCTATTTCCCGACCATAACCACCCAGGAGCAGCTGCTAGATAGAAGTGGAAGAGGAGGAACTTCTTCTACAGGAGGGGGGTGGAAGTGACTACCCTGGTGTCCTCAAATACTTTGGAAGAGGAGGCCCTGAAGGGCTTAGGGATTGTCCTCTCCCACTTCCCAAAGAGGACTGAGGATAACCTTTCGGAAGCATTAATGAAACTGGTTGGAGTAACCAATAACTGAGGGCATTTCTCCTGAAGGTAGATTCCCAAAATCCTCCCAAAGTAGACTTCCTTCTTTGAGTTCTTCTTCTTGATCAAATCAAACAACAAAACACTCCAGCTGACAGACTTCTTATTGACCAAAGCACTCATCACAAAAAACTAGTGCCTGGTAATATAATCATGGGTCGTATGCTTGCCTAGGAGTACCTTCCCTACGAAATCAGCCAGAAAATTATATTCCACAGAAAGATTTTTCTTTAGCAACTTGTTAGGGTTTCCCTCGGAGTGACCCATTGTGATCAATATAGCATTATATTCAGAACTATCTAGTTCTATATCATCATTGCCATTTACCAGAACAAAATTTTCAGATGGAAGGAGATGTGTTAAAGGAACCTGTTCTCCTGAGATGGTGCCAATCATTTTGGTTGCATCTGGTGATGTGTAAGTATACACCCAGTCTCTGATCTCAGCCACTGGAAGTTTAATTGTAGTTGTCATGAATTTTTTTAGTTGCTGTTCCTCGAAGAGCTTCAGAATATCCTAGAAGACTTGATCAGAATGGATGAAAGAGTCCATATTGATATCGAATCCAACGTCAAACTTCATGGAGGAGAGCACAGCCGCAGAGATCTCCATAGATTTCCTCCAAAGAGAAACAAAGATCAAGTACTAGGGGAACAAGAAAGCGCGGGATTGAGTTCGATGAAAACCTAGATATATTGTTTTAGAAGATGAAGCGACTAACTCTGTCCAGCGAAAAGAAAAAAAATCTTTGATTTCAGTTCGATGAAAAATTCCATTAAGAAATGAGATCGTCGATCGAAGTTTGAAGAGGGAAAACAGATTGTCGATCTCCATTCGATGAAATGTTTTCTGAAACAAATTTTGTCGATCTCCATTCGGTGAAAAGTTTCTCAAAGATGAGATCGTCGATCTCTGTTTGATGAACTCTTTACGAAGATTTCACAGATCGTCGATCTCCGTTCGATGAACTGTGTCCAAATCATTGAACTCAGAACAAAAGTTACATTAAGCCTTCTCCAGTAATCATACCTAGCTGATTTAGGAAGAACAAATGATTCTTCTCATCTAATTGTTTTGTGAAGATGTCTTCTCTTTGTAAATCAATAGAGATAAAGATAAGGTTAATTTTCTTTTTTTCTACACAATCTCTAATGAAATGATGTTTAATATCTATATACTGGTCCTACTATGATGTACTGGATTTTGTGCAATGAAAATTGTACTGGTACTATCACAAAATATGGTGGAATTATTTAGATTGAGACCATAATCCAGGAGTTGGTTTTGAATCCACAATATTTGTCAATAAGAACTGTCAGCTGCAATGTATTCAGCTTCTGTAGTTGAAGTGGGCACAGATGTTTGTTTCTTACAAAACATAGAAACAAGCCTATCACCAAGGAACTGGCATGTTCCTGATGTGCTTTTCCTGTCAACTCTACATCCAGCAAAGTCAGTATCTGAGAATCCAGTTAATTCAAATTCTCACTCAGTTGGATACAAGAGTCCTAGATTTGGACAACCCTTTATATATATCAAAATTCTTTTAAGTAAAATAAGGTGATATTAATTAGGGTTCACTTGGAACCTAGCACAAAGGCATATAACAAACATTATATTTGGCCTACTAGTTGTGAGATACAATAAGGACCCAATACCTATCATGTTGCGTCTGAACTAATATTAAAGAATCAATCAGCTCCCTCTCAGTCATAATAGAATGAATCTCTGGGAGACTTACGATCATGTTATCTATAGTTGTAAACTCAGTAGAATCATTTACCTTATCAGCAACCAAACCATCAACATCACCATAAAAACATAAGCATCCAAAACATCATCAGAAACATTCTCATCATCAGTCTCATTAGACACAACCACAGCAGCAGCATGATTAATATAAAAAATCATAGTGTTTAGATCAACTGTCTCTTCAACTGAACCTGGTACAACTGTATTTACACTAGCTGAATTTGGTACCAATGAATTTGTAAATACAAAATCCCGAGGAACTTCCACTTTAGCTACCTGAACAACTATCTCTAAAACAACTGTCTCTTAAGGCAAAGGAACAATCAAGGGCACTAGAACATCAGTAGCCACTTGAGTTTCAGCAAACTCCCCCTCAATTCCGCACTCGATCTCTCAGGAATTTCCTGGGGGTAGGAGTAGGAATCCTATCCATAGGAACTACCTCCTCCTCTTCCTCAGGAAAATCTCTGACTCCTCCTTGCCTTGGCATCCTCCTTTCCCATTTTGAGATGATTGAAAAATCAATTTTCTTCAAAATATGAATTGGTACTCCTTTCGTGATGTCATAAGTATCTCTGTTTAACTGATTTAGATACAGGCTAAGTATCCTTCCAAAGTTTGGTGCGCGGAGACTGCCCTTTATTTGTCCAAACAACACTGCTCCCTAGTCATTTTTTTCAGGAAGATGATAACAACCAAAATCTTGAACATATCTAAGGATAGGTAATCATGAGAACCAACTTTGCACAAAAGAACTTTTCTAATTATATCTGAGAGAAGTTTTTGTTCATCATTCTTTCCTTTCTTCTTAACGGAAGAAGTTCCTCTTAGCAATCCACAAAACAACAGGGCCCTAGTAAAGTCATCATCTTCCAATTGGTCAGCTTATTTACACACTGAAAGAAGTAGACACCTCGTGAGGAGGGAAGCCTTCACTTTAACCTTGACTTATCTGATTTTGCTCTTGATGAGAGTGTCTTCACGGTGGAGCTTAGCATTGTAGAAGAACTGCAAGACATCCTTGTCCAAAACTTTGCACGGGTGTTCGAGAATGAAGGTATGTTTGGCCATCTCCAACATGAGAATGATGTTTTGGAAATCGTCTGTTGCCTAGGATAAACCCATTTCGACGATCCTCCCCCTACTAGCAAGCTTCTAGTTCCTCAGGGAGCCGTGAAGAATTGCAGAACACCAGTGGAGAAATAGACGGAGGAGATTCGACGAAAGGCTGGAGAAGATTTTACAAGCTTGCTCGATGACATGTGGAGGAAGATGACGAGCTTGCTATCGCGGGATCTAAACTGACGAAAGATGATTCAATAGAACAAGGAAGTGCTTTCTCAATGAAGTGAACATGTTTACCCCAAAAGCACTATAAACATATATACACCTAATGTTTTGAGGAGAGAGAATTAGGCGTGTACCTGAAATCGGGTGACTCTTCAGATCCAATAAAAAATCTATCATGAAGTAAAATTAGTCGAAATTCCTTGGGAGTGAAGTGGAATTCGTTGGATATCACTGAGTTTCGTCAAAGGATTACGTGAAGTTTCAATGAATCGGTGAGTTTTCATAAATGTTTCTCAATGAATTTGCCTTGGAAGATTTTTACTTCTGTGAGATGTACTTTACTGAGAGAATTTTGACTCCTTAGTCTTCTTTATGATTCCTTATTGAGAATGCCTAGTTCCATTCTGAAGAATGAGACTTTAACTCGTCTAGTGGCTTCATGAAAATGTCTGTGACTTGCTTATCCATCAGGACATAGCTGAGAATTATGTCCTTGTTCTCCACATGCTCCCAAATGAAATGATATTTGATTTTAATGTGCTTTGTCCGACTGTGAGAGATTGGATTATTTGCAATCGCAATCGCACTAGAGGAGTTGCAAAACATAGGAATCTCCTTGAATTTCAAGTTGTAGTCTTCAAGTTGATTCCTGGCCCATATAAGTTGTGTGCAGTAGCTGCCAGCAGAGATGTACTCTCACTCAGCAGTGGAGGTTACAACACAATTTTGCTTCTTGTTGCTCTATGAAATAAGCCTTCTTCCGAGGAATTAGCAAGTCCCGGAAGTGATTTTTTTGTCATCCCTACTATTTGTAAAATCAGCGTCTAAAAATCCAATTAGCTCGACGTCATTACTTCTTGGGTACCATAAGCCAACATTTGGTGTACCCTTAAGGTATCTCAAGATCCTCTTTATAGAGGCGCATTGAAATTCCTTATAGTTTACATGAAATCTAGTGCACACACATGTTAAAAATATTATGTCGGGTCTACTGGCAGTAAGACAGAGCAAGAACCCAATTATGCTTCTGTACTTGGTTTCATCAAAAGGTTTCCCTTTCTCATCCTTCTCTAGAGATATAGTTGAACCCATTGGAGTCCTCATCAAGGTTGTGTTATCTATTCCAAATTTCTTAAGTAATTCTTTGGTGACATTTGTCGGAGAGATGGAAATTCCATCTTTAGATTGTTTCACCTGAAGTGCTAAGAAATACTCCAGCTCTCCCATACTGCTCATTTCAAACTTTACTTGCATCAGTTTAGAAAACTTCTTGTAAAGGTGGTCCTCTATAGAGCCAAAAATGATGTCGTTGATATAGATTTACTTTAGCAAAATCTTGCCTTTTACTTTCCTAAGAAATAATGTCTTATCAATCTTGTTAACCCAGAAATCAACGATCCCTCCCAAAGTAGCGAGCTTCGCAAGTCGCGGCCTGCTCCAAGTTCCCACTGGAGGTCGCGGCCTGTCTTAGCCCTCTTTGGGTTAGGAGGATAGATATTTCTATCCTCTCAGACCGCGTGGATAGGGATTTCTCCCCGGTCTAACCGCCCAGGTCACGCAGCAGCTGCATTTTGCGGAGGTGCAGTATGTTTCCACAGTTCGTCCCCGCAGGTTACGCGGTTAGCTCAGGATAACCGTGCAGTACTCTCTATTCCAACAGGTGCAGACTACCCAACTATGTGGAGGACTCGCATTTCTATCCGACCAGACTGCCTGGTAACCGTATGCTCAGCAGGAGGAGCGGTTTGCTCTTCTGCCCGCTCCTACAGGTCGCGCGAATAGCAAGGCTAACAATGTTATCACCAGGCGACCACCCTTTCTACAGGTGCGGATAGCTCTCCAATACGTATTAGTCCTCCAAGAAGTAGGCGACCTACCTCCAGGTCTCCCAAAAGTACGCGACAAGATTCAGGATGCCCAGCAGGCGATAACTCCCCAGGTCGCCCACCAGCGGGGGAGACCTACTCCACCTATCCGCAAGCCGTTCGCGGGCTCGGTCTCAGTCCTCCTGAGGAAGGACTTCGCAGCAGGACCTTCAACCTGCACAACATAGAGAGACTTGCCCCTGTTATCCACTTGCATTGGGCAGACTCAATCTCAGTTCACCTGAGGAAGTACTTGGCAGTGTGGCCGATAACTCTTCACCCGACCGCACAATACTATGCGGATTCAAATCCAGCCCGCCAGAAGGTGGCGAGCTCACTCCTCCAACAGGGGAGATCTTCTCCTTCTACCTGCTAGAAGGTAGCGAACTAGCTCCATCTAGTAGTAGAGGCGGACTCAACCTGTACACCGCGAGTTAGGAGGACTCATTATGATGTCCTCCAAGAGCACTTCAGTTTCCCTATACCGGCTTCTTCTCAAAAGTTGACGACCTGCCTCTTCAGTCTGTAGCGTGTCGCGGAGTCAATCATAACTCATTGCCCTACCGGGGGTAACTTTACCTGGACTGTCTCCATCCCGAGCCTATAAATAGGACCCCATACCTCTCATTTGGGGGGGGGGGGAGAATCGAGGACCAACCAATGCAATAAAAACATACAGACACAACTTTCCTGTCCGCACGGTTAAGCCCTTTCGGCCTGGTTCCCGGCCTTGGCTTCAGCGATCTTAGCCGTCTTCTCCGCCTGATCACACAGTCCGCTCGGATTAGACTACCGAGCTATGGGATCAGTAGTATGCGTGGTCTGCCGACCTCTTTGGTCAAACCGTGCGGCCTCTGACACTCCTTTCCTCTTGCCGCCAGCTTCCCCATGTACCATTTATATTCTCATGTAAAGGACTCAACTCAAGCTGTAATGTCTGATTCATAATCAAACGAAATCCCGTCGTATGGGTTGCATTTAAGCCGCGGCGGGCGAACTCTGCTGTTGTCGCTGCCAGCGTCCCCCCTCTCTCTTTCTCCCTCTCGGTTTCAACCATCAAGACAAACCGTTAAAGTAATCGTCTGCTTGACAGTTCGTCATCAACCTTCCCTGTTTTACCCCGCATCCTCATTAACCTCTCCTCTATCCCCATATTCTCTCCACCTCTCTCGCGAGATCGAACACTCATTATCTACTGGTGTGCCGTTTCACGCTTCAAAAGTTAACACGTGGCCTTCAAATCTTGAATAGAAGGTGAAAATCAATGGTTATTCATGTCAGAACATCAACTTACCGAGAACCATGTACCTTCAAGTCCTAGTGAAGATCCTCTTTGGGAATCCTTAGAGAAATCGCGTCAGTAAACTGCCCAGTAGTTCCAGGAAATAAACCGTACTGTAGCTACTATCATGCAGCGACTAGAGGAGCAAGCTGCAACAGCGCAAGTTCCTCCAGTCAATCCAACCCTAGCATTGATGAATCTGTAAACTTATCCACTAGCCTATCCGCCGGTCTATCCTCATGTTTACCCACCAACCAATCCTTAAGGGCCTGCAGCCCCTTTCAGGTCTCAAAATGATGAGTTTGCTGCTCGTCAAAACTTCTTCCGGGAAGTTGCCCTGTGAAGTCCATTAAGATTTTTAAATTTTCAGGGAAGTCATCCCTATCCTTCAGCTCATGCCTTTGCTCCTCCCGCAATAGCTTTTCCCTTCTATCCTCCTGCTACTTTTACAAATATAGCTTATGCTCCCTTT
Source organism: Platanthera zijinensis (assembly GCA_039513925.1). NCBI lineage: Eukaryota > Viridiplantae > Streptophyta > Magnoliopsida > Asparagales > Orchidaceae > Platanthera > Platanthera zijinensis. Next base: position 54,184,086 of record CM077091.1, on the reverse strand, counting down.
TTCCCTTATGTTCCAAGAGAGCAGGAGGAGCCGTCACCGTTTTTAGAGAATGTTCGGCATGAACCAACTCCAGCTAACTTCAGAGAGCCTTGATTGCCAATTTACACTGGAGAGACTGATCCAATGAAGCACCTTCAAGCTTTTGAATCAGCAGTGGCTATCAGGACCCTTTCAGATGCTATCAAATGCAAACTCTTTGTAACATCCTTTGATGGACAAGTGAGAGAGTGGTTCTATGGACCACGTCCTCAATCCATCGCTTCCTTTGCTGATTTACGAAGAGAGTTTCTGCTAAGGTTTTCTACATCTTCAAAGAGAAAGGGAGGTCCAAAGGCCCTCTTTGAGATTAGGCAACGAGAGAATGAGACCTGGTGTCATTTTGTGGATCGTTTACAAAAAGAGATTCTGGACATTGAGATCGTCGATCAAGAAATGTATCGACTGGCTCTTATACATGGTCTACGAGAAGGACCACTTAACTTTGAGGCTAATGTCCGAGCACCAAGGACATATCAAGAGTCGGTTGGCTTAGCCAAATCATATATTCGAGGTGAGAAGAGCAATCCCAGCTTCATCTCCAGGCTTGTAGCATAGAAAGATTCTTCTTCTTCTTACAAGCAACCTCCGAGGTCTCCTCGAAAAGATTTTCCATCCCACGCAAGGAAGGGAAGAAAATTTCAACGTCATCGACACCCCTTACCGGGCCAGGATCGCGCCCGAGATCAATTGTTATTATTGCCAGCCCCAGCTCCGGAAGCAGCTTCGGTTCATCAGCAACAAGATGATGACTTGCTAGAGTCCAAACTAGATGAGTCCATGTAAGAAGTAAGCCAAGACATAAAGGGTAAGGCTAATTACAAAAGGCCTTACTAGCTGGCAGATCAAAGATAATTAGATTCAGATCAGTTCTGTGAGTTTCACAAAGAAGGGGGGCATTCAACTGAAAATTGATGAGCTCTTCGTAAACTGGTAGAGAAGATGCTGAGGCAGGGCAACTTTCATGACTTATTCCAAAAGAATGATCATTCTGATCCATCTACTACAATGGGCAAAGAAGTAGAGAACCCCTCTCTGGGCTCAAAAAGAACAAACGAAATCAGTTACATCGACTTCAATGATTTGCAATGCATCGACGCCAATGATGAGGCCCCCCTTGGAAAATTACAAGTCTGAGCTGGAAAAGGACATCGAAAAGTATCCAAAGCTCCTCACAAACATGGCCTATTGCTTTTACTTTTCATTCTTCAAACATTTTTTCTTTAAAACACTTCTAAGTGTTCTTTCATTCATTTCAATAAATTTTATATCAGAGATCCCATACTGACACTTTTCCCTTTTTTGGAGTGCCTCCTCCTCTATTTTCTCTTTGCCAAAGGGATCGCTGAACTATCGAGATATCGCCAAGTCTTTCTTGGGCCCCCTCAAGATTGGTATTTGGCGTAAGACCACTATGACCACATATGCGGGGAGTGTTCACATATGTGTAGTGGGAGCCGTCCAACTCTCATGCGGAGGACTTCAGGGCTTCGGATCCTAGCTGGTATCTAACACATAGTGTGCATCAAGGGAGGTCCCACTGTGTTAGCTCTACTGTGCTATGCTTGGGATACATTATAGTTATAATGATCATTTCTTGACAATCAATGGCGCTCAAGTGGAGCCTTGTCTATTCGATTATCTCATGATTGTAATAGTCGAATACTCTATGGTACTATCAATCCATGCGTTCGTGGGACCAACAACGTTGGTGATCTTTCCAAAGACAAGCAATGTTATAGACCATTTGGCGCACCTAGTCTAACTGATCGACATTATTTGTAACCCGAGGCATGAGAGTAGTGCATCCGTCGTTCCTTCTTAGGATTTGTGCATTTTCCTGTTTTGTGCCCTTCTAAGGGAGTGTGGCTAATCCGCTCTAGGTAGGACTACACTCTTGATGACCTTTCTTGGGCACGCGATGCTTTAGCCCCCGCGGAATATCTGGGGCGCATCCGGCCTTTTTTGGACATCTTCGGGTGTAGACCTCCTTTGTCATCTACCTTCTTTCAGGTTAACAGGTTAAATCCAACCTATACAATGGATTTCTAACATCTTTTTTGCTTATACTTACTTTATATACTCGGCTTGCATAAAGCTCCATCAGATGATGATTGACAAGTTCTCTGCTACTCTTATTGGATGTTTCTAGAACTAATTGATAGTCAGAGAATCTAGTTCTCTTTATTTGCAAACCATTCGGCTGAAGTCTAGTCAGTGTTTCATCTGACTAATCTGGGTTTCATTTTGGAGATATCATATCTGACCACGCATGAAGATTGTTGTTGTGGCTTGATCTCTACTTAATTTTGCTTTTTCAGTCAATAGCATGGTTTGATGGATATTCCTTCTTTAGTCTAACTATTACTATCTTATCGCACTAACTTTTAGCAGAAGATTTTTCCATAAACTCCATAGGTACTTGCAACTTAGTTTCATTTCATATCTGCTTCTCATACTTCTTTTGTGGAGATTAACAGATATTTGTAAGTTCCCTTTAGGTACTTGCAATTTAGTTTTCTTTCATATCTTCTGCTTACTCTTTTCTTGCAGAGATTAGAAGATATTTACAAGTTCCTTTCATGTACTTGAAACTTAGTTTTCTTTCATATCTGTGGCTTACTCTTTTTTTCTTGCAGAGATTAGTAGATATTTCCATGTTCCCTTTAGGTACTTGCAACTTAGTTTTCTTTCATATCTGCTTACTCTTTTCATGCAGAGATTAGAAGATATTTGCAAGTTCCCTTCAGGTACTTGCAACTTAGTTTTCTTTTATATCTGCTTCTCACTCTTCTTTCACAGAGATTAACAGATACTTGCAAGTTATCTTCAGGTACTTGCAAATTAGTTTTCTTTCATATCTGCTGCTTACTCTTTTCTTGGAGAGATTATCTGATATTTGCAAGTTCCCTTCAGGTACTTGCAACTTAGTTTTCTTACATATTTGGTGCTTACTCTTTTATTGTAGAGATTAGCAGATATTTGCAAGTTCCCTTCAGGTACTTGCAACTTAGTTTTCTTTCATATCTGCTGCTTGCTCTTTTCTTGCAGAGATTAACAAATATTTGCAAGTTCCCTTCACGTACTTGCAACTTAGTTTTCTTTCATATCTGCTTTTTACTCCTCTTTTGCAGAGATTATTAGATATTTGCAAGTCCTCTTCAAGTACTTGCAAGATATTTTCCTTCTATTGATCCTATCATCTTTGTCTTGCAGAGACTCAATAGAAGACATTCACAAGTCTTCTTCATTTTGTAAGATCAGTCCAGGTACACACAAGATGTACCTTTCTTCACTTATAATAACTTTTCCTTTGCAGGAAAAAGATAGGCATTGGCAAACCTTTTCTGAGCAGAGATATCAGGTTCTATCTCTCCCTTCCTGTTATTTTTCTGAGGGGAGGATCATGATTTTCGTGGGTCTCCTACTTTTCCGAAGTTGCCTTCGGAACTTGAAAAAGTGCGGGGATTAGGTTAAACTAGAAATCAACGATCCCTCTCAAGGTACCAAGCTTCGCAAGTCACGGCCTGCTCCAAGTCCCCCCTGGAGGTCGCAGCATATCTTAGCCCTCTTTGGGTCAGGCAGATAGATCTTCCTATCCTCTTAGGCCGTATGGCTAGGGCAGTCTCCCCGCTCTAACCGCCCAAGTTGTGCAGCAGTTGTGTTCTGCGGAGGTGCGGACTGTTTCCATAGTTCATCCTTCCAGGCCTCGTGGTTAGCTCAGGCTAACCACGCAGTACTCTCTATTCCAATAGGTGCAGAGTACCCAACTAGGTGGCGGTCTCATATTACTATCCGCCCAAACCGCTTGGTATCCACATGCTCAGTAGGAGGCGCGGTCTGCTCTTCATCTCATGTAGGTCACTCGGCTAGCAAGGCTAACTACATTATCGCAAGTCGACCAACCTTTCTATAGGTATGGACTACTCTCCGCTACATCTCAGTCCACCAAGAAGTAGGCGACATACCTCCAGGTCGCCCAATAGTGCGCGATAAGCTTAAGGTCTTTTAGTAGGTGATAACTCCCCATGTCGCCCACCAGCGGGGGCGACCTACACCACCTGTCCGCCAACAGTTCGTGCGGAAGGTCTTCGCAGCTTGACCATCAACCCGCACAATATAGAGCGACCTGCCCCTACTGTCTGCCTGTAATGGGCAGACTCGGTCTCAGTCCCCCTGAGGAAGGTCTTGGCAGTATGACCGACAACTCTTCACCAGACTGCATAACACAACACAGGTTCAACTCCAGCCCTCCAGAAGGTAGCAAGCTCACTCCTCCAGTAGGGGTATTCTTCTCATTCTACCCGCTAGAAGGTAGCAAACTGGCTCCATCTAGCAGCAGAGGCGGACTCAACCTATACGCCGTGAGCTTGGCGGACTCATTATGAAGTCCTCTAGGAGCAATTTAGTTTCCCTGTGTCAGCTTCTTCTCAACAGTTGGAGACCTGCCTCTTCAGTACGCAGCATGTCGTGAACTCGATCGTAACTCACTGCCCTACCAGGGGTAGCGTTACCAAAACAGTCTCCAGCCCGAGCCTATAAATAGGCCCCCATACATCTCATTGGGGGGGAGAATCGAGGACCAACCAACGCAGCAAAACCTGCAGACACAACTTTCCTATCTGCGCGGTTAAGCCCTTTCAGCCTAGTTCCCGGCCTTGGCTTTAGGAACCTTAGCAGTCTTCTCCACCTGATCGCACAGTTCGCTCGGCTTAGAGTAGCGAGCTATGGGATCAGCAGTCTGCACGGTCTCCCGACCTCATTTGTCAAACCGTGCGGCCTCTAGCACTTCTTTCCTCCAACCGCCAGCTTCCCCTTATACCCTTTATATTCTCATGTAAAGGACTCAACTAAATCTGTAATATCTGATTCATTATCAAAGGAATGCCCATCGCAGGAGTGGCATTTAAGCCGCGGCGGGCGAACTCTACGGTTGCCGCTGCCAGTGGCCAGCGTGCTATCTCTCTCTCTCTCTCTCTCTCTCTCTCCCTCTCGGCTTCAACCATCAAGACAAAATGTCAAAGTAAACGTCTGCTCGAAAGTTCCTCATCAACCTTCCCTGCTATCCCCCGCATCCTCATTAACCTCTCCTCTATCCCCGCATTCTCTCCACCTCTCTCGTGAGACCGAAAACTCGTTATCTGTTGGTGTGCCATTTTCTACATCAACATACCTTTCTTCTAGTGAACTTGTTCTCAAGAAGAAAGATAGAAAGTGTCTCATACCAAGCTCAGGGAGTTTGTTTCAACCCATACAAGGATTTATTTTAAAAATACACATAATCAGGGAAAGTTGAGTTGACAAAACCTGGGGGTTTTGCTACGTATACTTCCTCTTTTAGATTGTTGATGAGGAATTCTTATTTCACATCCATTTGATAGAAATTGAAGCCTTTGTGCAAAACATACACAAGGGACAACCTGATCGCTTTGAGTCTAGCCACTGGATAAAAGGTTTGATCGAATTCGATCCCTTCTTCTTGTCTGTACCTTGAGCTACAAGCCTTGCTTTATTATTTATAATTACTACATTTTCATCCAGCTTGTTTCTAAATATCCATTTTGTTCCAATTATGCTCTGTCCTTTAGGCCTTGGCACAAATTCCAAGACCTTGCATCTTTTAAATTGGCTGAACTCCTCTTGCATAGCCATTATACAAGAGGGTTCCTTATTTGCTTCTTCAAATTTCTTTGGCTCAAACTAAGAAAGAAATTTGAGGTGTAATACTTCGTTAGTAGTACCTCTTTTTGTTCTTACACCGTCGCTTGACTCTCTAATGATCAGATCAACTGGGTGATCTCTTAGGTGTTTGAACACTAGATTTCTTCTTATCCAACAAGCAGGTTCTGTCACATCTGTTGCATCTCCTGTAGGTTGAAGGAGTTCTTCATCTAGTAGTTCTTTTTCCACCATACTTGGATTGACGACTTTGACTGAACTTGGAGCATCTTCTTGTACTACTTCTTCCAAGCTTAGTTCTTTTATCCTAGCACTTGCATTTACACCAATAACACTAGACGAGCTACTATGAAGTATACTTGTCTCATCAAATAAAATATTTATAGACTCTTCTACAACTAGGGTTTTCTTGTTAAAGATCCTATATGTCTTATTATGGCTACTATGACCTACGAAAATACCTTCAAAACACTTTTCACTAAACTTCGTACGATAATAAGATATCTTGACTAAACCAAGGGATCTTAAAGTAAGACACAGTTGGTTTTCTGCCCTTCAATAGTTCATAGGGAATCTTATGATGGCTTTTGTTGATTAATGCTCTATTTTGCACCTGGCAAGCTGTGTTGATTGCTTTGGCCCATAAGTACTCTAGTACTGAAGCATCATTCAATAAAGTTATACATGCTTCAATGAGGGTTCTATTCCTTCTCTCGGTAACTCCAATTTATTGTGGAGTATGTGGAGAGGAAAACTTAGGAAAGATATCTTGACTTCCATTGAATTCTGTCATGGCCCAGACTCAAATTTTGTTCCGTGATCACTTCTTATTTTGACCACGGAGTAGTTTAATTCATTCTGAATTTGCCTAACAAAATTAGTGAGAGTCTCGAAGGTGTCTGTCTTGAGTTTTAGAAAGAACACCCAAGTAATATGAGAGCAATTATCAACAATGACAAACGTATAGACTTTACCTCCTAAACTGTGAACTGGCATAGGACCAAACAAGTCCATACGAAGTAAATATAGACATCTAGAAGAATCTTTTTCAGTAATACACTTAAAGGTAGCCCTTGTCTGCTTACCTATTTGGCATGCATGACATGGACTCTCTTTGAGGTACTTAATGTTGGGGGTATCACTCACTAAGTTTTGAGAAAATAGCATACTAATAGTTTTGAAATTTATAAGATCTAATATCTTGTGACATTGATCATAGAGACACACACTATCTTTTGCCAAAAAGTACACTGGTGTAGAATTATGTAACATAAAAATTTAAGAAGAAAATATTTCTATCAAAAAGTACATTCTGAGTGCCTATTGAAACTGCCTAAAAATTGACATGTGATTTTATCAGACACTTGTTGTAAGACACCATTTTTTTCTTTTAAACCACCGGGGTCTTAGGCCTAGAACCGCCATTTTGCGGTGACACCTTCACGCCCGGGAATGTCTTCACTACAAAACGTCGATCCTGCCGGCCAATATGATCACTGAAGAGTAGCAAAAGAGTAAAAGACATGTCCACAGAAATCACATTTATAGTAAATAATCTCCACGAAGGGAGAGTCCACAGTAATAATAATAGTAGTTCCGAAAATAGGGCTCATACCCGATACATCAGAATCCTCACTACATATCACTCAACACAGAAGCAAAAAATAAACATCTACAAATTACCGGGACTCATAGTCCTAGCTGTCTGAACTCCGGTGCTAGACTGTCCCATCTCCAAGCGTGCCAACCCTCGGGGCTACTCCTCCTTGCTGGGCTCCACGGTCCCCTAAAATGATGTGGTTAGAAAACCGTTAGTCTAAAAGACTAAGTCCTATTATCCTCCACCCCTTCCCCCATGGCTCCTAGGCACCGAGCGGGGAGAAGGAAGGGAGAGATAGTGATGGTGGAGAATGAACAAGAAGAAGGTGATGGCGGATCTAAACTAGAAGTTCTATAAATATGTGTGGCAGTCATTAAAGTATGACAGACTGAATAAGAATTAAGTAACCTTAACTTACAAGAAAACATATAAGCTATGGGATCTTTTGCAAGGCTCCTATGGTATAAAGTGTCCTATTCCAATTTATACGATAGGGTGTCAGTTTTCTAGCAAGCATGTATATAGCTACAAAATAAAAACCTTAACTTATAAGCACGCTCACATAAGCTTATAAACCAAGTGGTCGTTTTGTAGGGTCTATTGTATAAAAAGTCCCATACCAATTTATACAATAGGTGTCAAGGGTTAAATGCAATGGTTATGCCATGACTTGCAAGTATGCTATGATGTGGATCATGCAAATGCAACACACCCATTTGACTCTGTGCACACAGACCTTTAGTTCCGCCTTTCTGGAGCCTAACCTCCCAGGATACCTCTATAGTGGCAAACAGAAGCGGTGGGTTGGGCCTCTCCCACCTCTAAACCGATAATTGCACTACCAGTCATACCTATCATACGCCTCGACGCTGGTGTACTAAGTAGAGCTCCTGCGTACTCTTTGTCGGCTGGTCCACCGGAGTTAATTTGGCGAAGTGCAAAACCATACTTGCCGAGTCAACGTATTGGTGTCGGTGCATCGATCCTCTAACACCGAAGACCCACCTCCTTATATTCTATGCACATGCAAACTTGATGTATCAACCATCGAGCCAAGATAGGCCGCCAGACCACCCGGTAACCAACTTTAACAACCTAAACTAGGGTTAGGCTTTTGAGGAGCTTAACTATCTCTAAATCCACTAATATTTCCACTAGAGGACTTTAACCACAATTGGGTCCTCCACACCAAATTTCAAGTCCATACAAGGGCATTTGACCCCATGCCCTTCTCAAACCCCCAAGGTCCAATCTTAGGGTTTGAACTTGGGTCCTATGGAGACTCTACCCCAAACCACCCCATAACCCATATGAGGGTGTTAAATGTCATGTCAAACCAGTGGCCCAAAATTTCTGCCTCTGTTGAGGTTGTTTGGCCACCCAAACCCACAAGGTGCACTTTTGACATAAATACCCCTTTTAGGGAAAAACTAGGGTTTACTCATTTCCAAACCAAATCAACTCAAAATGAGGTGAAAATATATACAGAACCTCATGATGACCCCAAGTACAACTCACCAAAAATTTTGGAGGGTTTGGATATCATCAGGTCTCCTAATTAATTTACCCTAGAATTATTAAATAATTTCAAAAACTATAGAAAACGTATCCCCAAAAATTTTCATTTTTTAACCGAACCTAGGTATAGGTAAGGGTGACACCCTATCCAAATTTCAGGTCATTTGGACAAGGGGTGAAGTGGGGGCACTCATTTTAGTTTCTATCTAACCCTAGGTATAGACCCCACCAAAATGTGTGCCCTGGTCAAACCATGCACCCAAATTGGTTCAAACTAATTTTAAAATAAAGTACACCCCTAGATATACAACTTTAATTTTTACCACTTTTTCTATAGGTGACCCTAGGTATTTTTAATAAATAGAAACATTAAATACATATTTTGTTACAAAAATGAAATGAAATGAATATATAACATATAATTTAAATAATCATTCAACACGAATCTTGGCGCATGATGGATGACATCTGGTCATCGTCTACCTTCAGCTGACGGTCAGGATTCATTCCTCCTGGAGCCTATTCCCTTGCAATATCCCGGCCACCCGGCAGCCTCCCTGGTCGGCCACCACCACCACCACCTCCGTCGAGGTGGTGGCTATCGCCAGGCAGCGCCACATCCGCCGGAGGGGCCTTTTCCGGCGATCCCGAGAAGCGAAAATTTCTGAAAAACTAGGAAATTGAAAGTTTGGATCGGGCTCAATTGAGCCCGATCTTCATTCTAATTGAAACCTAAGATCTACCCACAGAGTAAGGAAAGGAGGAAGAACTTTGTGGTGGTCTTGAGTCGTGTCGATCATCGGGTCGTCATGGTGGTTGTGGTTCCGCTCAGGTTTCTGAAACTACACAGTGGTATGGCTCAAATCCTTAAGGTAAATGGTGGGGAAAACTCCTCTCAGGCCACTGACGGTGTTTAAATCCTCAATTAGGGAGGGGAAAGGCCATGTCATCAATGGCCATTGAAAGCTTGGATCGGCCATAGTGGTTCTCCTCCCCTAGCCACTGCCATGGCCGAGAAATCCCTTGGCCTCCTCTTAACTGACCAGGTTTGATGATTCCAGTAAGAGGAGAGGGCTCTTGGCCTTCCAAGCCATGAATGGCCCCTCCCTTCATTTTCTCTCTCCTCCATTAAAGGAATGAAATGATGTTTCCTCTCTCCTAGTCATCAAGGCTGACTTGGTCAACCCATTTAGGCTATTTGCAGTCCACTAATTCATATACTCACATAATTAAGAGTTGGTTAGCCCAAATGAAGGAGGGCTTGAGCTTGGGTTAGCCTATTTTCGCTAAGTTGACCTAAACTAGACTTGGGTTGACCTTGGTCATTTTGACCTTTTGGGTTGACACCAATGGGTCCTTGGTGACCCAATGGCCTTACCTATGGCCTAGGTAGAGATGGGTAGGGTGATATTGGTACTTGGGGGTCACTTGACCCTTAGGAAGGGCACTTTTACCATGTTGGGGCTAGAGTTGACTTTGGTCAACATGACCATTTGGGTTGACCCCAAGGGGTCCTTGGTGACCCCTTGGCTTCCCCTAAGGTCTAGGAAGGGTTGTGTAGGGTCAACTTGCACACTGAAAGTCATTTTCCCCTTAGTTAGGGCACTTTGACCACTTTAGGGCTGGGGATGACTTGGGTCAATTCAGGCTCTAGGGTAGACCCCAATGGATCTTTGGTCACCCATTGACCCTACTTTAGGTCTAGGAAGGCCTTGGTGGAGTAGTTTGGGCTCATTATGGCACATTGCCCTTAGATAGGGCACATTGCCCTTTGTTAGGGCACCTCGCCCAATTTAGGACTAGGATGGTCTTAGGTCAACTTGGCCATCCTCGGTTGACTCCAATGGACCCTTAGGACCTTTGAATAGATTGGTGAGGTCATGGAGCCATGGTGAAGCCTCATGATCATCCTAAACTAGGGTTTAGGAATCTACTATTTACAGACCATAATGATCTCACCTATATTCCTAGGTCCACTTTGTCTTCTTGGGCTTCCAAGGGTTTTGTCATGACCTAGTCATGATAAAACCACTCCTAAGGGGTCTAGTTGCCTGAGGGATGTTAAAAATTCCAATATATAAACAAAAATTTCGTCCTCAAAATTCTAGTTCGGCCTACGGGGTTTCAAGTATGAAAATGTAATTGTATATCCCGAATGGTTGTGAGGAATACCTGATTGAAAAGCTCCGGGTACTTTTGTTGCATCAAGTCCTATGGCTCCCATATGTGCTCCTCTCGCCCATGATTCCTCCACAAGACCTTGACCAATGGAACCTTCTTGCGGCGCAAGACTCATATCCTCTAAAAGTCAACCCGGACCGGCTCAAGGTGAACTAACCAATCAGATGCTACCGGCCCATCCGTGGCCTTAATCTGCTGCTCCGGGCATAATAAAGCCCTCCTAAGAGAGGATACGTGGAACACATCGTGCAGACCCGCCAGCTCCGGTGGCAGCTCCAGCCTGTATGCTAAGGGACCGATCCGCTCCAGGATCCTATGAGGCCCTATATATCTCGGACTGAGCTTCTTCTTCCGACCCCGCACCCGTGAAACTCTATGCATCGGTCGGATCTTCAAGAATACCCTATCCCCCACCTGAAACTCTACCTGATGATGCTGAGCGTCATAATACTTAGCCTGTCTGCTCTAAGCCTCTAACATCCTGTCCCGTATCAGCCTCACCTGAGCCTCGGTGTCCTCAACAAACTCTGAGCCCAAAACCTTTGGATCCTCGTCTTGTATCCATTCCAGCGGAGTACTACACCATCGTCCATATAGGGCCTTATAAGGAGTCATCCCTATTCTGGACTGGTAGATGTTATTATATGAGAACTCGACCAGTGGCAACAGCTTCTCCCAAGGCTCCCCGAAATCCATAATGCATAGTCACAGTAGATCTTCCAAGGTCCGATTGGTGCATTCCATCTTCCCGTCAGTCATGTGATGAAAAGTTGTACTGAATGTCAGCCGAGTGCCCAAGTAAGTCTACATTGATCTCCACTCCCTGGACGTAAATCGTCCATCCCGATCTGATACGATCGTCCTGGGTATGGCATGATAATGGACGAACTGCTCAACAAATTTCTGAAATAGCACAACAACCGAGTCATCTTTCCTGATCGAGATAAATCTGGCTACCTTCGTCAGCCGGTCGACGATTACCCAGATCGAATTGTTTCCCATCCGCGATCGGGATAACCAATGTATGAAGTCTATCGCGATATCCTCGATCTTAAACTCTGGCACCGGGAGTGGTTAAAACAATCCTGTGGGGTTCCTGCACTCCGTCTTCACTAGCTAGCATGTCTCGCAGTGGGTCATGAAGTAGGTGATATCCTTCTTCATGCCTGACCAGTACATGGTCTTCTTCAGATCCGCAATCATCTTCGTAACTCAAGGGTGTACCGAATACCGGCTACGGTGGGCCTCCGTCATGATATCCTCCCGGACCTGGCCTCCCTCTAGTATATAAACCCATCCTCTAAAGCATACCAGGTCATATCTCAGTGTGTAATACCCAATAGTACCTACCTCCAAGGCCCAGAATATTGGCTCCAGCTTGGCGTCCTTCCTCTGCCCATCTCTAACTCGGTCTCGAATGTCATCTGTGGCGTTAATCGTTGCTATATACTCCACATAAAGCTCGGGGTCATCAGACGACACCAGCATGATGTGCATATCTTCTAATCTCTGTACAAGCTCCATAGAAATAATCTGGGGCTCCACTTCGGAGGTGGCGGCTCTCCGACTCAGCACATCAGCTACCACGTTCGCCTTCCCTGGGTGGTAGTACATCTCGTACTGGTAATCTTCTAGAAACTCCACCCATCGCCTCTTCCTGATATTCAGCTCCTTCTACGTGTCCAAGTACTTCAAATTTTTGTGATCAGAGTATATGTAGTAGTGGACAACATACGGATAGTGCCGCTAGACTTTTAGAGAAAACACAACCACTCCCATCTCTAAGTCATAAATAGGTTAGTTCTACTAATGCTTCTTCAGCTGGCGGGAAGCATAAGCAATCACGTGGCCTTTCTGCATTAATACAACACCCATGCCATGGTAGGAAGCGTCGGTGTAGACATTGAATCCTTCTTTCCCCGCAGGAAGGGCAAGGATAGGAGCCGAGGTGAGTCGATCCTTCAGCTCCTGGAAAGCTGTCTCGTACTGTGGTGTCCAAACAAAGGGCATATCCTTCCTCGTCAGGGATGTGAGTGGGATGGAGATTTGAGAGAATCCCTCCATGAACTTCCGATAATAACCGGCAAGTCCTAGAAAACTCTGTACGTCTGTGGCCGCCTTCAGCTGCGGCCAATCCCGAACAGCCTGAATCTTAGCCAGGTCCACTACCAACCCGGCTCCACTGATAATGTGGCCTAGGAAGGCCGCCTCCTTCAACAAGAACTGGCACTTGTTGAACTTCACATAAAGATGGTGCTCCCGTAGTCTCTCTAGAGTCAGTGTCAGATATCGTATGTGCTCCTACTCTGTCCAGAGTAGATGAGGATGTCGTCAATAAACATGATGACGAACACATCCAGATAAGCCTCGAACACCCGTTTCATGAGGCTCATAAACGACGACATGCATTCGTGAGCTCGAAGGGCATCACAGTAAACTCAAACAAACCATATCTGCTACTAAAGGCAGTCTTCGGACTGTCCTCCCGAATCTGCAGCTGGTAGTAGCCCGACCTCAAATCCAGTTTTGGGAAGAAATGCGCCCTCTCCAGCTGGTCAAACAGCTCATATATCCTTGGAAATGGATAGGTATTCCATACTGTCAATCTGTTCAGTGCTCGGTAGTCAATGGACAATCTGAGTTTCCCGTCCTTCTTCTTGATGAATAGCACTGGGGCTCCCCATGGTGAAGAGCTCGGCCGGATAAATCCGGCTTCCACAAGCTCCTTCAGCTGGCTTCGAAACTCTATCAACTCCTTCGGGGCCATCCGGTAAGGCGCTATAGATGTCAGCTTAGCCCCCGACACAAGCTATATCTTGAAGTCCTGCTCCCGGTGCGGGGGTAGCCCTGACAGCTTCTAAGGGAATACGTCAGCAAAATCCCCACCACCGGGATACCAGAGATGGATTCCTTGACCTCGACCAATTCAAACAACACTTCATAGACTTCCTCTCCAAGCAGGTGGGCCTTGAAGGCCTGCACGGATGATAACAAGAGAGGGGCGATAGGTCTAATACCTTTGAAGATGATGTAGGAATCCCCATGCCTCACGGTGATCCTCTTTGGCAGGAAATCGATCTGGGCATGGTTCCAATGCAACCATGTCATACCCAGGATCAGATCATAGGCTGACATACTTAGGATCGTTCCTGGTGCTTCGAATGCCTTTCCGCCGATCTCCGCCTCCATAATGCTGTGGCCAGAGGTGAATAGCTCCGATCCGTCGGGTAGTCATATCCTCATCATCAAGCCTGTGAATCGCTCCACACCTTCCAGACCTTCCACAAAGTCCTCCGACACAAATAAGTGCGAAGAACCCATATCGAATAACGTATAAGTGGGCTTGCCGCTGATGAAGACTATGCCTGGGGTAGTAAAATATCATAGAAGTCTAGTTATGGTTTTCCTTCCTAGTTCAATTAATTCTAAATCCATGAGTCTAGCTTTAGGAAAGAAAAGAACTTAAAATTACTAGCGTACCAGTTATCACTTGCCTCGAATTCCGAGGTTGAGCAAGATCCAATGCATACACTTGCTCCATCTCCTGCCTGCGGTCTTTGCCCTGGTATCCACATCCTCAGACACATCCTCAAGCAAGTCCTCGTACTCCAAAATATTGAGCAGGCGGGGCAAACTGTAGTTCTGGTAGGGGTGTCCCCCTCATGGGGAAGTTTCTCCGGATATGCCCTACCTGATGATATTTGAAGCACTCTTGCGGGGGATATGCCATACCCTCGGGTCGCTGCATCTCCCGCATCTGGAGAGGTTGAGGAGCCATTACCACCGGCTCCCTCGACTCCTTTCTAACCTCCTGACGAGGCTGGTCCTCTGCCCTTCTCCCATCTCTCCCTTCAGCAATGCGGCCCCGTCACTTATCATTTCTGGCTCCCCGACCCTGATCCTCAGTTGGCCGCTTCCAGCCTCGAGTAGTGTGCTAATTTTCCTCAACCCTCTTCGTCATCTCCAATATCTGAGGAATAGGCCCATCAAATACAAACAACAAAGCCTCTCTCAGATCTTCTTGCAATCCCTTATAAAACCTCTTGGTGTATCCTGCCTCATCCAACTGATAAGTATCCGCAAACCGTGCTAGATGATTGGACTCCCGGTGGTACTCCACCACTGGCATGTTGCCTTTCCTCAAATGTTGAAATCTGTCTTCCAACTCATCTCTAGCCGACTGTGGAACAAAATGCTCCAACAATGCGGCCCTGAACTCCTCCCAAGAAATCTTTTCAACCTCTCTATCAGCAAAAGTCGTGTCCAACAGTGTCTTCCACCATCTCTTGGCATGGGTCTCCAAGCAAGAGACCACCAAAGGAACCCTCTCCTCCCATGGACACCGTATCCCAGTCAGCATCTCATACATGATGTCCAGCCACTCCTCCGTCCGAACAGTCGACTCTATCCCCAAGTAAGACAGGGGAGAAAGTTCTCAGAAAATACTCAACCAATTGGCCCTCGGGTTTGGCTGCGGAGCCGGAACCTGCTGGGCCCTGAAAGCCTCCAGAATAGCTGTCAGGGTCTGCCCCATCTCCGACTGTAGAAATGGAGTGGGAGCCGGGGGAGGTGGTGTAACATTAAGAGCTTGTTGGACTCTGCCCGGTGGTGTGGGATATGTTGGAGGCTGCACAACAAGGACCATTGTAAGTAAATGACCCAAACCTAATTAAAAACTGGACAATTTACATGTGATCCCCCAAATGGGCAAATCACTGCTTCCGCTGCTTAGTTTGTCCCCAAACGAAACTCGTGCGGGGGTGGCCCAGGAATTGTGGATGCTACTTTTTTGATCGAGATTTTGCTTTGATACCACTTGTAAGACCCCATTTATTTTTCTTTTTAAACCACCGGGGTCTTAGGCCTAGAACTGCCATTTTGCAGTGACACCTTCACGACCAAGAAGGTCGTCACTACAAAACACCGATCCTGCCGGCCAAAAAGATCCGAGAAGAGTAGCAAAATAGTAAAAAGACATGTCAATAGAAATCACATTTTTAGTAAATAATCTTCATGAAGGGAGAGTCCACAATAATAATAATAGAAGTACCGAAAATAGGGCTCATGCCCGATACATAGAATTCCTCACTACATATCACTCAGTGCGGAAGCAAAAACTAAACATCTACTAACGACTGGGACTGACAGTCCCAACTATCTGATCTCCGGTTCTAGACTATCCCATCTCCAAGCGTGCCGACCTCCGGGGCTGCTCCTCCATGATGGGCTCCACGGTCCCCTAAAATGATGTGGTTCGAAAACCGTTAGTCTAAAAGACTAAGTCCTATCATCCTCCACCCCTTCCCCCATGACTCTTAGGCACCGAGCGGGGAGAAGGAAGGGAGAGATAGTGATGGTGGAGAATGAACAAGAAGTAGGTGACGACGGATCTAAACTAGCAATTCTATAAATATGTGTTGCAGCCATAAAAGTATGATAGACTGAATAAGAATTAAGTAACCTTAACTTATATGAAAACATATAAGCTATGGGATCTTATGCAAGGCTCCTATCATATAAAGAGTCTTATTCCAATTTATACGATAGGGTGTCGGTTTTCTAGCAAGTATGTATATAGCTACAAAATAAAAAACCTTAACTTATAAGCACGCTCACACAAGCTTATAAACCAAGGGGTCGTTTTGCAGGGCCTATTGTATAAAAAGTCCCATACCAATTTATACAATAGGTGTCAAGGGTTAAATGTAATGGTTATGCTATGACTTGCAAGTATGCTATGATGTAGATCATGCAAATGCAACACACCCACTCGACTCTATGCACACAAACCTTTAGTTCCCCCTTTATTGAGCCTAACCTCCCAAGATACCTCCGTAATGGCAAATGGAAGCGGTGGGTTGGGCCTCGCCCACCTCTAAACCACCAATTGCACTACCAGTCAGACCTACCATACTCCTCGATGCTTGTGCACTAAGCGGAGCTCCTGCGTACACTTTACCGGCTGGTCCACCGCACTTAATTTGGCGAAGTGAAAAACCACACTTGCCGAGTCAACGTATTGGCGTTGGTGCATCGACCCTCAAACACCGAAGACCAACCACCTTATATTCTATGCACATGCAAACTTGATGTATCAACCACCGAGCCAAAGCTCCCCGGACTATCCCGTCCTTCACAATTATCTATGGAGCCTTGGGCTCGCCGGGCCATCCTGCCAATTTCCACAACCACCGAGCCTACCGCTCGAACATCCTAGTCAACCTAACTTCCCGAGACACCGGGATGTGTGAAAGTGAACCCTATTTATACTAGTTGCTCTTGAAGTTTGTTATTCCTATTGTTTAAATTAGCCCAGGACTGCCCCCGACATACCCCGTGAAGGGCTCTAAAAGGGCACTAGGAACTATGATGGTAGATGAAGCCCACCGTTCCCTTTCGCAAGGCACATATTTTTATTGGTTAATACCCGAATCTAGGTCCCTTTTAATATTACTCTGGATCTAACCCTAGTGTGTTTGACATTCTTTCTCCCTCCATAGGAAAGACGATCTTTCGTCGATCCCGAGCACTATCTGATCCTTATCAACCAAACATTCTACTCGTCCAGCTTCCAATAGTATACCCAAATCCACTTTACTAAAATCAGTAAACCACAATCCCATCTCCCTACGACCATTCTTTATGTTAACACGATTTCCGCAGTTTTACTAAATGCAGACCATCTTATACTATATGACGTGCATGATAGGAGGTACTCTAAATCCTCATCCAAACAACCTAAGATAATTAATGGAGGCCTATCATGACATTTATAGACTAAATCCAAAAACATGGAATTTTCCTATTTTATCTGACATTTTATTTATTTCTCCTAAAAATACAAATGCCCTAGTTTGAATATGAAGTGGCCCTTACAGTCATGCAAAATGCTCCATAAAATTATGATAAATACTAGGCAGATAATTAACAGAAAATTCAAGTCCCCCAAAATTTTTTTGCCAGGTTTAAGCCTCTGATCCATAATTTTAAATATAATCACACAGTTAACAACTAAAGAAGTAAGTATTGTAAATAAACTTCCAAAAATTATAAGAATATTCAAGCATGACTAATATGCCCTAAAAATATGCCTGACAAAGTTTCCAAACTTCCCAATGAATAATGTGCTCTAATTTTAATTTAAAATAATAATCCTCTTTCTTAAATTAATGAAACATCTACTGAAAATATTCATCTAAAAACTATGATAAAATTTCCTCATGTGCATATTGACCTAAGTACACGTTTACATGAGTTTCACAATTTTCAAACAATCATTGAGCTCTGTATCTAATTTTGAATGTAATTACATTTTTAAAATCTTGTGAAGAAAGTACTAAGAATATACATCTAAAAAATTATAATAAAATTTAAGTATGAATATATTGACTTAAAATACCCTCTGCCCAATTTTCATAACTTCCTAATGAATAGTGAGATCATAATAAACAAAAGTCTATCAAGGGAAAATCCATATAATGCAAAGGAGGTACCAAATATATTGTCCCAATATTCCCAATAAAATTACCAGAGGCTCATATTAACCCTATGACTACACTACCCAAGTTTCACAACTTTTCTTAAAGTTTTGATAACCCATCATACCATTATGAAATTTATGACATAAACTAGGGTTAGGGTTTTGAGGAGCTTAACTATCTCTAAATCAACTAACATTCCCACCAGAGGACTTTAACCACCATAGGGTCCTCCCCACTAAATTTCAAGTCCATACAAGGGAATTTGACTCCATGCCCTTCTCAAACCCCGAAGGTCCAATCTTAGGGTTTAAACTTGGGTCCTAGGGCAACTCTACCCCAAACAACCACATAACCCATATGAGGGTGTTAAATGTCATCTCAAACCAGTGGCCCAAAATGTCAGCCTTTGTTGAGGTGGTTTTGCCACCCAAACCCACAAGGTGCACTTTTGACCTAAATACCCCTTTTAGGGCAAAACTAGGGTTTACTCATTTTCCAACCAAATCAACTCAAAATTAGGTGAAAATATATACAAAACCTCATGATGACCCCAGGGACCACTCACCAAAATTTGGGAGGGTTTGAAGTTCCTTAGGTTGCCTAATTAATTTACCCTATGATTATTAAATAATTTCTAAAACTATAGAAACATTATCCCCAAAAATTCCCATTTTTGGACAGAACCTAAGTATTGGTTAGGGTGACACCCATTCCAAATTTGAGGTCATTTGGAAAAGGGATGAAGTGGGGGCACTCATTTTAGTTGTGGTCTAACCCTAGGTATAGACCCCACCAAAATGTGTGCCCTGCCCAAACCAGGCACTCAAATTGGTTCAAACTTATATTAAAATAAAGTACACCCCTAGGGCTACAACTTTGATATTTACCACTTTTTCTGTAGGTGACCCTACATATTTTTAATAAATAGAAACATTAAATACATATTTTGTTACAAAAATGAAATGAAATGAATATATAACATATAGTTTAAATAATCATTCAACACGAATCATGGCGCATGATGGATGACATATGGTCATCGGCTACCTCAAGGTGACGGTCAGGATTCATTCCTCCTAAAGCCTATTCCCTTGCCATTTCTCGACCACCCGACCGCCTCCCTGGCCGGCCATCCCACCACCACCTCCGTCGAGGTGGTGGCTATCGCCAGGTGATGCGTGTAGAATACGGCAAGCGCACCGGTCGCACAAGTAATAAAGTTTGGGAATAAATCCCCGAGTGTCGGTCTCTTGAGGAACACAGTAAGGGATGAGTTAATGTCGAGGAGGACTTGAGATTGAAGTCCTCGGGTCGGATCTAAAAAGGGGGGTTTTGATGGTTGCGGAAACAGGAAATAAAATCTACAAGCTACTCCTATGCAACGCCGCTATGCGATGCTTCGCCAGGCGGGATGGAAACTACACGGGCCGCTATGCACCGAATCGCTAGGCGGATGGAAGAGTAGGCTAGCAGATGAGGTGGTTAGAACGGCGGAAATCCTACTATGCAGGCCGCTATGCACTGCTTCGCCAGGCGGGATGGAAACTACACGGGCCGCTATGCACCGAATCGCTTGGCGGATGGACGAGTAGGCTAGCGGATGAGGTGGTGAGAATGGCGGAATGAGGGTCGTGAGCACCTCCTCGCAACGCACGCCACTAGCAATTGCTAGTGCGGCAAGGGTGATGGCGGTGGATGGAATATGGCGCACCTCAAGCAATAATAATGAAAATACACAAATCACATAGACATGAAAAAGTGCAAGATCATTAACTACAATAAAATGTACTTCATCAATACAAAGAGTTAAGCTACGCTATCAAATACAAGAGGAAGAGGTGTGCGAATCGACCGAATCCGAAGCCTTGTTGAGGGTTCACGGTTGGAATCCGGGTTGTCAATCCGAGTCCAAGATCGGTCCTCAACTGCGTCCGGGGTAGAGGAGGCTGTCACTCACTCCCAATGAACCCGTCTTCTTCGTTGAAATGACCCGGAGATTGCGGCTCCAGCTCCTCCTAACTTGATGGAGAAAGCTAGGTCAAAACTCCGCTTGAAGCTCTAGGATGAAGGAGGAGGCCGAGAGGATGCTCCGGCGTTGATTTGGCGTTGAAAGCTTGCCCGGAGACCTTCCCTAAGGTGGAGGATGAAGGGGGATGGAGGAAACCCTCGTCCGAGACGAAGAACGGCGGAGAAATTGCGGATTTTGATCCCCGCTCAAAATAGGGCGGAACCTGCGTATTTATAGAAAACAGAAATAAACAGCGCGCACGATCACTGGCGCACGACCAGTGGTCGTGCGCGATATGGTCAGTGATCGTGCGATATGGAGGCAGAAAAGTGGAAAAAGATGTCATGACTGCGCACGACCGGCAGCGCACGAGCAGTGATCGTGCGCGGTATGGCTGGTGATCGTGCGATATGGCGGGACAGAACTTTCACAGGAGAGGTCATGACTGCGCACGACCGATGATCGTGCGCCAAAGAGGTCGATGGTCGTGCGTGGGTAAAAACGCACGACCATTAACTCCTTTGCCAAAAATGGTGAAAGTCCGATGCCGGACGCCCACACGATCCCAGAACCTGCAGGAAAACTGGACGGGATGTCGATCATGGCAGTCACAGACATAAATATAATGCACAGCAAAAGGGAAATACACACACGCACAGAAATAGGCTAGAAGAGTGCACAAGACGTGGAAAACCGTAGCGAACCAAAAGGAGTGCAAATGACGCTAAACGGTGTGCAAAGACAAGAAAATAAGCCTAGATGAGTCCGAAAATAGGTATATAAAGAGGACTCATCACACCCCCAGACTTAACCGTTTGCGCGTCCCGAGCAAACAAAACCTAAGCAGACGGGGAAAATGAACTAGCTAACAAAGAAATTGCAAAACGGAGTACCATGCGAAGTCGCATGCTCGCGTGCATAAAAATAAAGTAGAGGAAATTTTTAAGTATATAAAATATTTTATATTTTCCACAATGCGTAGCAAAAATTTATTATTACTCAAAAGTGGAATCACGGTGAATCATCCGGTCCTACGCAGGAAGAAAGTAGACAGGCCACTAAGGTGAGCATTGCCGAAGACCGGGGCTCAAGGTTACCCCAAAGGAATCCACCAATGTCGGAAACCATAAGCTTGCCCGTTCGCACTCTCTCCACGGCACTAGTCAACTCAAGCGCAAGTCCGTAGGACTTCGGGTAATAATGGGGCTTGGGTTACGGTGAGGAAAACAAGGATAAACATGAAGGGTATGCACCTAACCCAAATGAGCTAACGTACAAAACTAGGACCCGCTGCCCACAGAATAAACACGGGTGCACCACACCCCCAGACTTAACTTTTACTAAATGGGTGTGTGCACCGCCTACTCCAAATCCAAATCATCTCAAAAAGATTTTCAATTAAACTTTTTCTTTTTCTTTTTCTTTTCTCTTTTTCTCTTTTTCAAATATTTTTCTTTGTAAACTTTTTCTTTTCACAATATACAATTTCAGCAAATAAAACTTGGGCGCGCTTCCACATTTTCACGAATAAGAATCACCACATCACAACCCAACATGAAAATACAAACCTTAAGCTCGACTTGGGTGTGCGACTAGGATAGGCTATTAGGCTTTGGCGAATATAGTGGAGCTGAATCAAAAGAAGGGTAGGCACAAAGGGGCTAGCAAGGGCGATGTTAGGAATGGGTACAAAGCTCAACCGGGCCAAAAGGTGGCCTACATCACTCTCACGCTAGACTAACTGAGTACCAATGCTTCAAGAATAGCTTGGGGCAAGTTCTTAGCAACCGAGAAAGATAATCCTTCCTCCCGACTCAAGCAATACGAGTCTAGTGGCGGCTACACACATTCCTACGCTACCGTTTGATTCACACCGGATTCACCAACTTTTGAGTAGAATAAGAAATATGTACGCAAATAGAAAAATATAAAACTATAAGCATACAGAAAAATTAAATCTACACAAATTTCTATACAAAACGAGAGCAGTTAACTAGAAACACAGCAAGGCCAACATTTTACTCCGTCGCACAATCCTAAACTAGCACAGAAATTTTCCAAATCTAACAAAGATACAAGTTTAACTCGTGGCACGCTAACAGCTAAGCTCGCGCTCATGTGGGTGCAGTGGTGTGCAACAGGAATCTAACATAATGAAGCGAAAAAGGAAAACTACTGGCATGCAAAATTAAATGTGCTCGTGGAGTGCACAAGCGGCTCTTCCCCCCAGACTTGAATGAAAACATAAGCAAGAAAAATAAACATTCAACCATAAAATGAAATCTGAAGCGAGAGAGAGTACCAATGCTCCAAAGAGGGGAGCATGCCAGAAGATTGCATGATGATTCGCGGGCAGTGCTGCATCGCACAAAGGATAAGCGGAACCTGCGAATTAGGCCAAACAAGAGAAAATACAAAAAGATAGAAAGCATAAACTAAAATCAAACAAAAACAAGGGGACCAAAAGGTCCAAGCTTGGGTTGTCTCCCGAATAGCCCTTTTGTTTACCGTCCTTAAGGTGGACCAAATACCTGTATTAGCAGTTGTATATAATGTTTATGCATCAAAATAAAATAAAATAAATCTCAAAATGTTCCAAAGCAGCAAGGAAAGTAAGCAGGAAACACGAGGCAGAGCGGCAATCAGCTATATGCCGATTTGTGGTAAGTCGTCTCGGTGGAGAGCGAAGGAGAGGCAGAACCTTGCATAGGAGCATGAGGAGGGGATTTCCCCTTGCTCAGATGGTGCGCAAACGCTTGGAAGGAAGAATAACGCTTATCACGCAAGCGTTTCGCCTCCTTCAGCTTCTCCACCGATGGAGACCTCCACGGAGTGGATTTCACAGTTTTCCCAGATTTTACAATCGATGGCATCATTTCCGGCACCGTGATGGCGATCGGATCAGCCCAAGCGACAGAACGCTTAATAGAGTCATGAATATTATTACACGAATAACAGTCTAGGGATTTCTCCCGCATGTGACTAGAAGTGTCATGCCCCACAACAGCATCGGTAGGAAGTGGCACGTTCATCGTGTCTTTGGGGCGCTCAAACACCTTCGCGGTCGCTAAACTATTCTTCTCATCGGTCATCTCAGTCAATCCTCCCTTGGTTTTCTCATCCACAAGGGTTGCCTTCAAAGATGGGACTTCGAAATCTTCCTGGAGATCTGCACTACGTAGTGAAACGTCATTTCGAACAAGAGAGGAGTGTACGGAAGTATCATCGAGGGTGCAAGCATCAGCCGGCCAGGTGACGCGTCCTTGGGAGAAATCCAGGGATGCGCCACTGGCCGTCAGAAATGGGACACCAAGTATAGGAATGGAGTCATTTTCTTCGGTCCCATGACCTGAAAAGCAGTGGTAAAATGTTTGCCATTAACCTCGATATCAACTTCCCTCACACCACCATCTGTATCAACCACATTACCATTAGCTAGAACAAGTGATTTCCGGTCTGCGGTGTCTATTTGCAGTTGCATCTTCGCGACATCCTGCAGAGTGAGGATGTTGCTGGATGCCCCAGAATCACATAAAGCAGTAGTTTCAACGTTGTTAATCAAGCAGCTAATCACGAGTTCGTTGGTATTCCCCAGCCTTCCCTCCCCAAGGCTTTTCCCTTGTTCATGGGGATTTTTTTCAGTTGTGCTTGGGAGAGTACCAAGCGTGCGCTCGGAGACCATTTGGGCCAATTGGCCCAACTGTGCCTCGAGCTTACGCATTGAAGCGGCTTGATTTGTCATGTTTGTTTGGGAAACTTCAACAAATTTTTCAAACATTTGAGCCAAAGAATTGGTTTTTTCGGCGGGGGGGCCTTGAGGATAATTCGGGTGGGGTGGCCGCGGCTGGCTCCCGGAGGCGGAGGCATCATATTGATGCTGCCCCGGTTGCCATCGTTGGCCCGGTGCGTTTTGATTCCACGAGAAATTCGGGTGATTTCTCGCACCCGGATTATAAGCATTTCCATATGGCGCGCCCCTGTTTTGATTTGCGATAAAATTCACGGTTTCATTGGAGAAGGCGGGGTCATACATTACCTCCGCCCCAGGGCACTCGAAGCTATGATGATCGGTACTTCCGCATCCTTGACACGAGATGGCCAACACCGGAGCAGCAGCAGCGGGCCTTGATGCTTCCACAGCAAAGATTCCACTTGTCCCACGGGGGGTATTCCTTCCCGCGGTCCAAAAGGCGCTGTGTGTGGCGGTGTCCTGCAGAACTCTCAAAGCCTCCTCAGGAGCAAGATTCATAATTGTTCCACCAGAGGCAGCGTCAATCATGGCGCGGTGTTGAGGTTCAATGGAGAAGTAGAAGCATTCCACAAGATTCCATGTTTGGAATCCGTGATTGGGGCACTTCCGCAGCAACTCATTGAAGCGCTCCCAGACTTCCGCCAAACTTTCTTGGTCGTTTTGCCGGAAATTAGCGATGGCGCGTCTCAAACTCACAATACGGTCAACCGGATGGAATTTGGCTAGAAACTTTGTGGTAAGAGCCTCCCAAGTTGTGGCTGTTCCAGGAGGAAGGGAGTGAAGCCATGACTTAGCCTTGTCACGTAGAGAGAAGGGAAAGAGACGGAGCTTGACCGTATCGTCAGGAATCCCAGCATAACGAAAAGTGGCACAGATTTCTGAGAAGTCTGCCAAGTGTAGATGGGCATCCTCTGTAGCCAGTCCAGAGAACTGTGCGTTGTTCCGGATGATGTTAAGAATTGCCGGTTTGATCTCGAACTGTTGGTTTGCGATCGCCGGTCCAAACCCAGGGTAAATGCTCCCAACAGTGGGGGTAGTGTAATCCCTCATGGTTCGGACATGCGGCGGTTGCACCTCATTCTCATCCCCGTTACGGTTATCAGGGAGGTTCCCTCCAACACGAACTCCGTTGTCATGGTTCAACTGGTCTCCCATTGTGATTGGATCAATTGCAGCGGCACGCCTTTGCGCACGAAGAGTTCGCTCGATTTCGGGATCGTAAGCAACGAGATCTCTTGCAGCACGTCCCTGCATCCACTGAAGCAACAAAACAAAGAAACGAAAATCAAAAAAACACTAACTCTTATACCAATAATTCCAGAAATCGTGATCGTTCAACAGTTGCATTCCCCGGCAACGGCGCCAAAAACTTGATGCGTGTAGAATACGGCAAGCGCACCGGTCGCACAAGTAATAAAGTTTGGGAATAAATCCCCGAGTGTCGGTCTCTTGAGGAACACAGTAAGGGATGAGTTAAGTCGAGGAGGACTTGAGATTGAAGTCCTCGGGTCGGATCTAAAAAGGGGGGTTTTGATGGTTGCGGAAACAGGAAATAAAATCTACAAGCTACTCCTATGCAACGCCGCTATGCGATGCTTCGCCAGGCGGGATGGAAACTACACGGGCCGCTATGCACCGAATCGCTAGGCGGATGGAAGAGTAGGCTAGCGGATGAGGTGGTTAGAACGGCGGAAATCCTACTATGCAGGCCGCTATGCACTGCTTCGCCAGGCGGGATGGAAACTACACGGGCCGCTATGCACCGAATCGCTTGGCGGATGGACGAGTAGGCTAGCGGATGAGGTGGTGAGAATGGCGGAATGAGGGTCGTGAGCACCTCCTCGCAACGCACGCCACTAGCAATTGCTAGTGCGGCAAGGGTGATGGCGGTGGATGGAATATGGCGCACCTCAAGCAATAATAATGAAAATACACAAATCACATAGACATGAAAAAGTGCAAGATCATTAACTACAATAAAATGTACTTCATCAATACAAAGAGTTAAGCTACGCTATCAAATACAAGAGGAAGAGGTGTGCGAATCGACCGAATCCGAAGCCTTGTTGAGGGTTCACGGTTGGAATCCCGGGTTGTCAATCCGAGTCCAAGATCGGTCCTCAACTGCGTCCGGGGTAGAGGAGGCTGTCACTCACTCCCAATGAACCCGTCTTCTTCGTTGAAATGACCCGGAGATTGCGGCTCCAGCTCCTCCTAACTTGATGGAGAAAGCTAGGTCAAAACTCCGCTTGAAGCTCTAGGATGAAGGAGGAGGCCGAGAGGATGCTCCGGCGTTGATTTGGCGTTGAAAGCTTGCCCGGAGACCTTCCCTAAGGTGGAGGATGAAGGGGGATGGAGGAAACCCTCGTCCGAGACGAAGAACGGCGGAGAAATTGCGGATTTTGATCCCCGCTCAAAATAGGGCGGAACCTGCGTATTTATAGAAAACAGAAATAAACAGCGCGCACGATCACTGGCGCACGACCAGTGGTCGTGCGCGATATGGTCAGTGATCGTGCGATATGGAGGCAGAAAAGTGGAAAAAGATGTCATGACTGCGCACGACCGGCAGCGCACGAGCAGTGATCGTGCGCGGTATGGCTGGTGATCGTGCGATATGGCGGGACAGAACTTTCACAGGAGAGGTCATGACTGCGCACGACCGATGATCGTGCGCCAAAGAGGTCGATGGTCGTGCGTGGGTAAAAACGCACGACCATTGACTCCTTTGCCAAAAATGGTGAAAGTCCGATGCCGGACGCCCACACGATCCCAGAACCTGCAGGAAAAACTGGACGGGATGTCGATCATGGCAGTCACAGACATAAATATAATGCACAGCAAAAGGGAAATACACACACGCACAGAAATAGGCTAGAAGAGTGCACAAGACGTGGAAAACCGTAGCGAACCAAAAGGAGTGCAAATGACGCTAAACGGTGTGCAAAGACAAGAAAATAAGCCTAGATGAGTCCGAAAATAGGTATATAAAGAGGACTCATCACCAGGCGGCGGCACAGACGCTGGAGGGGCCTTTTATGGCGATTCCGACAAGCAAAAAATTTCGAAAAACCAGGAAATTGAAAGTTTGGATCGGGCTCAATTTAGCCCGATCTTCATTCTAATTGAAACCTAAGATCTACTCACTGCGTAAGGAGAGGAGGAGGACCTTTGTTGTGGTCTGGAGTCTGCCGATCGTCGGGTCATCATGGTGGTGGTGGAGTCGCTCAGGTTTCTGCAACTAAATAGTGTAATGGCTCGAATCCTTCAGGTAAATGGTGGGGAAAGCTCCTCTCAGGCCACTGATGGTGTTTAAAGCCTTAGTTAGGGAGGGGAGAGGCCAAGTCATCAATGGCCATTGAAAGCTTGGCTAGACCATGGTGGTTCTCCTACCCTATCCACTGCCATGGCCAGGAAAACCCTTTGCCTCCTCTTAACTGACCAGGGGAGATGATTCAAGAAAGAGGAGAGGGCTCTTGGCCTTCCTAGCCATGAATGGCCCCTCACTTCATTTTCTCTCTCCTCCGTTAATGGAAGAAAATGAAGTTTCCTCTCTCCTAGGCATCAAGGCTAACTTGGTCAACGCATTTAGGCTATTCGCAGTCCACTAATTCATATCATCACATAATTAAGAGTTGGTTAGCCCAAAAGAAGGAGGGCTTGAGCTTGGGTTAGCCAATTTGGGCTAAGTTCACCTAAACTAGACTTTGGTTGACCTTGGTCATTTTGACCTTTTAGGTTGACCCCAATGGGTCTTTGGTGACCCATTGGCCTCCCCTATGGCCTAGGTAGGGCTGGGTAGGGTAATATTGGCACTTGGGGGTCACTTGACCCTCAGGAAGGGCACTTTGACAAAGTTAGGGCTAGAGTTTACTTTGTTCAACAGGACTCTTTGGGTTGACCCCAAGGGGTCCTTGGTGATCCCTTGTCTTCCCCCTAAGGTCTAGGACGGGTTGTGTAGTGCAACGACCCTAGCCAATCCAACGTGACAATGCCACGGCTCCGCTCTAGGCGACGCTACCGGGCCGCAGCCCAAGCACCCCAACCCCTCTCAAGCCCACTATCGGGTTGTTGGTCGCCACAGCATTCCTTTGATGAGCGAACTCGACATTTAAGTTGGGCCGTATGGGGACTTCCCAGGAGGTCACCCATCCCATTACTACTCTCGCCCAAGCACGCTTACTTATGCGTGCTTGGGCGAGAGTCCCCGTACGGCCCAACTAAACTGTCGAGTTCGCTCATCAAAGGAAGGCTGTGGACACCAACAACCCGATAGTGGGTTGGAGAGGGGTTAGGGTGCTTGGGTTGCAGCCCAGTAGCATCGCCTAGAGCGGAGCTATGGCATTGTAACGTTGGATCGGCTAGGGGCGTTACAATAAAAAGTGCACTTTTTATTGTAACGCCCCTAGCCGATCCAACGTTACAATGCCACGGCTCCGCTCTAGGCGATGCTACCGGGTTGCAGCCCAAGCACCCCATCCCCTATCCCTCGATAGGCGGGTTATTGGTGTCCATGACCTCCCTTTGATGAGTGAACTCGACAGTTATGTTGGGTCGTACGGGGACTTCCCAGGAGGTCACCCATCCTAGTACTACTCTCGCCAAATCATGCTTAACTATGGAGTTCCTTCACGTCTCATCACCAGTTGAGCTGTACGAGAGGCTTCCAACAGGGGTTTGGCGGCTGATGCCCATGGCCAACAAGTTGAAAACCTCTGAGTTGGTGGGCCACCCAACAAGTTCTGTTGTAGGATCCGGTGAGCGGTCGATTGGTGGCAATGCAGCGAGGCATTTTCCCTAGGCTTGTTACACTACTTGGGTAGGTCGACTTATAGTGCTCACGGTTGTCGTTAGGTGCGTACCATTGAGTGAGACGGGTACGTGAGGTCTTCAAAAGGGGTTTGGAGGCTTATTCCCGATCAACAAGTACACACCTTGAATCATTAGTGCAACCTTGAGGTGTTCGGTGCACCATAATCGTGCCATGAGTGCACGGAGCGTATGGTACGAAGGCCAACATTTGTGATGTGATGATGTGTGTGATATAGGTATATGTTGTGCATGCAGGGAAGGAACCACTACCCCGAGTAAGGGGTAGGGTCGTTATAATTGGTCAGCTGAATGCTGACCGTTGCTTTGTGGATCACCCTTCAGGTGAATGTTCTTATGAAGGTTTTGCGGGTTGATGGATTGAGCGGGCTGAAGCCCTTGCTGCTGTTACTATTAGGCCCTCGAATGTTGTGCGAAGATTTGGATTTCATGTGTGGCCGGCCTACGTACCAATGTATGAAGTCATATATTTGTAAAGAGAAACTTGTAAGGCCTTAAGGACGTGAGCGGTGTGCTTGTATACATTCCTGGTCTTTTATATAAATGTGTTATTTATATAGTAGTGGACATTCATGGATTGAGTTCGTGTAACTTATAAACTTCCGCTAGAATGCTCTGGGTTAGGGTGCGATGGTATTTTGGTATTATCCTGTGACCTCGCTGTCTATTTGTGGCATATAATATGGGGTCCCGGCCGGACCTTCTATTATATGTTATTTAACGGGTCGGGTTGTTACATTTTGGTATCAGAGGGCCTCGGTTTTCCACTTTCAAATTCGTGGTTGAATTCTTTTGTCGGGTGGCGAGCACGTGTACGTGCGAACTATTTTAACATAATTGAACTCAAGAATGTCAACTAGGAATGTGTGCGTGTGTATTCGGTATGTTTGCGGTTTTGGATTGGAGGTTGATTATTGATATCTTGTTCAGATATAGATGATAATGAGTGGTTCTTGGCAGTCTGAGCCCCAACGTTCGGATGAGAGTGCGGCACCAACTTAGGTGACCACACCTCCTCCTTCTGCGGAAACCGTACGCCTAGTTGCGGAGACAGTATTTGTAATGATTCAAGCACAACCTGTTGGGCAGGAAAGGCCTGTAGTGGAGCCAGTTCGTGTTGGTGCGAGGCAAGAGTTTGTTGAAGCTCGGGCGGACGAGCGAGCGACTGACGAGCAACTGAAACAGTTTATGGATTTTCATCCACCTTGGTTTGTCGGGGCGAATTCCCCAATGCAGGCGGAAAATTGGCTTTCAAGAGTGAAGAGGATCCTGACAGCGCTCAGGATTGATGAGGGGTAGAGAGTTACGTTAGCCACTTTCCTTCTGGAAGGAGAGGCGAGACTTTGGTGGGATGAAGTCGAGCTATACTAGTTGGCAGGCAGAGGGTTGGGAGAGATTTCGATGGACGAATTCTCCAGATTGTTTTGGGCAAAGTATTTGCCAGTATCGCGGAGAATTGCTATGGAGAATGAATTCCAACGTCTGATGCAGGGTGAGAAGACTGTGGATGATTACCTGCATGAATTTACCAGGATGGGGCGTTATGAGGGGTCGAATTTTGCGGAAGAAGCGCAGAAGACGAATAGATTCTATGAGGGACTCCGAGATGAGTTGAGATTGGCGCTTCTGAGTTCAGTGAACCAGGGATTCCAAGCCTTAGTAGATACACCTTGTGTGCTGGAGAAAGATTTGAAACGGGTGCACGACAAGAAAAACTTGGCGGCGAAAAAGTCGGAGTTCAAAGTTCCGCAGTCCGAACAATCGGAGTTTAGGAAACGTGATAAGAAGCGGTTCAGGCCTGCTGAATAAGCTCAGTCGAATGTTACTTCGGGAGAACCGTACGGGCAAGGACGTGTGGAGACACATACGTGTTTTAACTTTGGGAAGCAGGGACATATTGCTCGAGATTGTTGGAGTGGCGCCTCGAAGGGTGAGAAAAAGTCAGGTGCGTCCTATGAGGAAAAGGGTAAGGCAGTGGCGGAATCATCTATATCCCGGGCACAGCCGTGAGTGTACAATCTCGAGATGTAGGAGCCTCAAAGCTCATATCATAAAGTACAACAGTCTCGTGTTTATAACCGTGAGTTGCAAGAGGCTGTCAAGAAGATGCTTAGAGATGCAAATGAGCGGAAATAAAGTGGAGTGTGCACTTTATTTCTTTTGTGTTGTACTTTGTACAAATGGTATGTTTGTGTGTTTGTGAAAACACTGGTGTTGGTTCATTGCTATGGGGTGAGACAAGTTGCAGCCTCTGAGCATGCAACCCAGATTGTCTTTGTTTTTATTGCAACGGAGTGGTTGTGTTGGTATCAATGTTGTGCTAAATTTCAGGATGAAATATCTGTAAGGAGGGGAGGATTGTAACACCCTAAATTTCAATTTGGAGTTCAGGCTGGGTGACATGGCCTGGGATACAGGCGTGTCCCAGGGCGTCTCCAGCTCTAGGTGCTCGGCTGTGTCGTGAGAGCCTTAAAAAATGAAGTCCATAGGTGTTGAGAGACGACACGGCCTGGGACACAGGCGTGTCCCAGGGCGTTTCCTGCTCGGGTTGGTAACCGAGCGGCATTGAGTGGCATTGAGTGGAGTGGCATTGAGTGTGGCACACGGCCTGTGACACAGGCGTGTCATAGGGGCGTGTTTGGCACATGGCCAAGGACACGGGTGTGTGCCTTAGCCGTTTTCTACTCGTGTTGGCAGTCCTGTATTGAGTGAAGGACACGCCCCTCAACACGGGCGTGTAGTTACTGACACGGGCGTGTCAGGGGTTTGACACGGGCGTGTTTCGGCCCGTGTTCTGGTCTGGGTGAGTCGGTTCATGTACCGCTTGCAGTACACGGCCTATGACACAGGCATGTCACAGGCCGTGTCAGCCGTAAAATTAGACTATTCAGGCGATTTGTGGCCGTTCGTTTCCCTCATCCTAGATCTAATGGCCCAGGGTGTTTCCAGCTGGGTTTTACTCTGGGATTGGGATGAAGTTGTCATTCAAGCCTTGGCCATTATCTTTCTAAAGAGAAGAAAGAGATGAGAGCTTGGAGGAGGAAAGGAGAAGCTTTCTGACCTCCGTTGGAGCTTCAGCAGTCCGAATTGAAAGCCGAGTTCAGTGTTATGGAGGCAAGGCCGTAACGGTGATTACCATCCGACTAGTTTATCCATGGCTCTGAAGCAATCGTCAAGGGTAATGATATCCTTCTTCGATAATTGAAGTCCTACTTTATGCATGTGCATGGGATCCTCCACCAAGAGGTGGAAAGCATAAGCGATTCCAGCGGTTGAGTCTGCATTTAGATCCAGAAGTGTGTAGTACGGAATAGGCATGCTGTGTGAAGCCCATATGGATGGATGTCTGGATTGGTGATGCTGCGAATCGGAGAAGACTCCGTGTATAAATCGGTTAACCTGCGGAGAAGGTGAGGACGATTGTGAATTGTGAGAAGGATGCTTTGCATAGCTCCTTTGGTTGTATGCTCGGCACGAGTTGTATTGATGGAATGAAAAGTGGCATCTTGTGCCTGTGTTATGAGATGTATTGCGAGTACCTCTGAGTGGGTGGGTACGAGAAGCTTCCAATAGGGATTTGGAGGCTGATGCCCATGGACAACAAGTTAAGAACCTCTGAGTGGGTGGGCCACCCAACAAGTTCAGTGGTAAGATCGGGAGAGCGGTCGATTGGTGGCAATATAGCGGGGTGTTTTCCCTAGGCTTGTTACACTACTTGGGTAGGTTGACTGATAATGCTCACGGTTGCCGTGAGGTGCGTACCTCTTAGTGAGACGGGTACGTGAGGTCTTCAACAGGGGTTTGGAGGCTTATGCCCGGTCAATAAGTACACATCTCGAATCGATGGTGCAACCTTGATGAGTTCGGTGCACCATAATCGTGCCCTGAGTGCACGGAGCATCTAGCACGAAGGCAAACATTTGTGCTGTGATGATGTGTGTGATATAGATATATGTTGTGCATGCAGGGACGGAACCACTACCCCGGGTAAAGGGTAGGGTCATTATAATTGGTCAGCTGAATGTTGACCGTTCTTTGTGGATCACCCTTGGGGTGGACGTTCTGATGCAGGTGTTATGTAACACCCCGAAACTCAAAAGAGGGATGGGTGACGTTTTAAGCCCAGTATGAATATTGGAGCAGGTATCACGGACGTGTCAAGGGCGTGATACGGGCGTGGCACGGGCGTGTTAGGCTACGGGTCATGTGGTCGACGTTTTTAAGATCGACGATCGGCGAGTTGAGACACAAGGCCTGGGACACGGGCGTGTCCCAGGGCGTGTCACGCTAGGGAGTTTTTTGAGTCATACACACCGGCCAAGACACGGTCACAGATACGGGCGTGTCACATGTGACACGGGCGTGTCGGGTGCTGTATCGTAGGCCGTGTACTTCTCGGGAATAGAATGTTGGTCATTGCACACGGGGCGTGACACGGGTCGTGACACGGCCATGTCGCATACGACACGGGCGTGTCAGAGGCCGTGTCGAATGCCGTGTGCTGGTTTTAGAGTCGGTCGAGACGGCAAATCGGTTACACGGCCATGCACACGGCCGTGTTGCAACCCGTGTTCGGCCATAATTTTGTAATTTTAGGCCGAATCGTGGTCGTTCGTTTCCTTGGCTTTGGATCCGACAGCTGAGGGTTAGTGCTGGCAATTTAAACCCGAAAATAGGGTTACAAACCCTCACTTTCTTTTGGGTGTTCTCTCTCTAAGTCCTAGAGAGAAGGGAGAGCAAGGAGGTGGAAGAAGGCCAAAGATCCGGCCCCGGTGGAGCTTCGGAGCTCCGAATCGCGATCCGAGATCAGATCCGCGAAGGAAACGCCGTTGCGGTGCTTTCCAACCGCGTAGTTTTTCATGGCGCTGCGGAAGAACGCAAGGGTAACGATTTCTCATCCTAGGGAATGTGAAGCTCTCTTTTCCTTTGCATAGGAAGCCCGCTCTCGCGAGTGAGCGAAGAGTCGGAGCATTCCTTGGGGTAGATATGTGAAGTCCCCCTTGTATAGAGTCCGTATGCGAAAATGGGCATAGGCATTGTGTGTGAAGCCTATCCGGACAAGTAGAGCCGGATCGGTGATGTTGCATTGCTTATGAACCGGGGAAGACTCCGGGTGTTTGGGCGTTTTTCGGGTTTTCTATGTGGTAGATTACAGAAGGGAGCCTTGGGGATTAACTCCAAGGTGCACCCGGAAAACTGGGCAAAAGCGGGTTTTGCCAACACGATGGCCGGGGAGCCAACGTGAACATAACCGGGTTATGTGATTGTTGTGGCGGAAACGGGACTAGGTGAGTCTTGACCTGCGCATATGGCTTAAATTTTCGTTGCGGAATGAGCACGGGTCAGGCGGAACAGTACCCGATCTATGTCATTCGGTGGGACCGTTGGCATGGATGAGAGTCTTCGGCGGTCTATGGCTTAAATTTTCGTGACCAAGGACATTAAGACAAAATGCTCATATGATTGGCCGTCCAAGGGGCGGTGGTGGAACGGGAACGTCTATGGCTTGAATTGACGTGACGTTGGCCGGTTCGCCGTGAATGTGCCTTGTGTGCACGATGTGTGTGGCCGTGCGAGCCTACGCTTGTGTTGGAGTGTGTTTACACTATTTTGATGGCCTATACTAATTAAGTGCAGGGAAAAAGAATCGCCGCCCCGATTTTGGGGGCGGGATCGTTATAATTTGTCAGCATAGCTTACCGTTGCTTTTGTTTACCAGCGGGCGGTGGATTGATGCTTGCAAGTGCTGCGGAGCCGAGCGGGAAATAGCGGGTTAAAGACCAAGTTGCTGAGCCGGCCCTCGAAGGCCTAATTTTGAGTGTTTCATTGTAATCATGTGTGGCCGGCCTGCGAGCCGAAGTATGAAAACACTTTTATGTCAAGCAAACTGTGTAAGGCCTTAAGGACATTTCTATTTCTGTGTATTGAAACATTCCTGCGGGTGTTTTTGTAGTGGACATTCATGCTTTTGGCTAGGTTCTTTCATCTTACAACTTAATTCTAATGCTTCCACTAGGTGCTGTGTAGGACGTGTAATTGGTTGAATGGTTTCAACGCGTAACCAACCGGTCTGTCCGTAGTATATGGCGTCGGGCCCCGGCCGAACCTACTGCTATATGCTATGCGACGGATAGGGGTCTTACAAATTGGTATCAGACAAATGGTTTCGGTCAAACTTAAATGAATTCGTGGGCGAATTCACTTTAAGGGGTGGTGAGCACATATGTGTGCGTCATTGTTATAACATGAAAATAACCCATGAATGTCCACTTAGGAATGAAAATACACATGTTTGAGGAACCTGCGTGTTCCTATAATTGCGGTTTGCAATAGTATTTGGTCGCTTATCAGTGTTTTGCACGATTATAGGTGACCAGAAGTGGTGCTGGGCCGTCAGAATGGCCAGGTTCTGAGGCAAGCAGTGCGCCAAGTGAAGCGCCTACAACACCTCCGTCTGCCGAGACCATTAGGTTGGTGGCAGAAGCTGTCATGGCTATGATTAATGCGCAAACTGCAAGACAGGTGCAGCAGCCTGCTCCTGCGGGGGATCAAGTGCCGCTCCAAGCGGCGGAGCCTAGAAGGGTTGAGCAGTTGGCGGTGGAGCCGGAGTTGCCTCGGAGAGCAACTGAGAGACAGCTTAAGCATGTGATGGGCTTCCATCCACCAGTGTTCTCGGGAACGGGAACCCCGACCCAGGCTGAAGATTGGTTCTCAAGAGTCAATTGGGTGATGACAGCAACTGAAACGGAAGAGTGGCAGAAGACCACAATAGCAATGTTCCTATTGGATGGGGATGCAAGGTTATGGTGGGAAGGTCTAGATCAACACCAGTTGAGGGGAAGGCCGTTGGCCGAAGTATCTATGGAGGAATTTTCGAGACTGTTCATGGCTCGATACCTCCCCTCAGCGCAGAGGATCGTACTAGAGAACGAGTTCCAAAAGTTGGTGCAAGGAGATAACACTATAGAAGAGTACCTCCACGAGTTTACTCAATTGGGGAGATATGCTAGTGCTACCTTTGCCGACGAGGAGCGAAAGACTAACCGCTTCTATGAAGGGTTAAGAGATTAGCTGAGGTTGCTACTGTTAGGGCCCATGGCGAAGGGTTTCCTAACCTTGGTCAACTCGGCCCGGTCCTTGGAGAAGGACATGAGAAATGTGCAAGCTAAGAAGGAATCCGGGGGGAAGAAATCGGAGTTTAAGGCGCCGACTACGTCGAAATCGGGCTATCGAAGATTCTACAAGAAGGCTAGGACGTCAGGTCCAGCTTCTTCTATAGGTGCCTCGGGGGCAACTACCAATCGAACCCCGGGCGCTTGTTTCACGTGTGGAAAGACGGGGCACTTTGCCCGCGATTGCTGGAGCGGACGCCCAAAGTCCGAGAGACAACAAGGAGCTACTTACGAAGAGAAGGGCAAGGCGGTAGAGTCAACCGCGTCCCATTATTCTCCGACTCAACATAGAGTGTACAACTTGGGCCAGCAAGAGGCCATTAAACAAGCTGACGTGGTGACAGGTACGAGTTAATTTATAGCAAGTTAACTTTATATACTGTTGTCTATTGCTTGTTAGCCTAATATTGTTTGCGTAGGCTTTGTTTTGATTAGCGATAGTCCGACACGGGCGCAGTTCGATACGGGAGCTTCACACTCCTTCTTGTCCGAAAATTTTATATCGCGCATCGGAGTCCCTTCTTCGATGGCGAAGAACAAGTTGGATGTGCTGCTACCGAATGGGTGCTCGATGCATGCGGACAGAGTGTGCGCCGTGAGGGTTCACATAGGGAGCCAAGAGTTGACTTGCTAGCGTCATTGCTGCCGCTAGTAGAGTTCGACGTTATCTTTGAAATGGATTTGCTTTCGGAGCAGAAGGCTTGGATTGATTGCGACCGGAAGGAGGTCAAGCTGGGTGTTGGGAGGGGGACAACATTCGAGGGACTCAAGGGGTCGAGCAAGACGCTGATGTCTGCTCTTCAGGTAGTAAAGGCAGTTCGTGCTGGTGCAGAGCTGTTCTTCGCAATAGTGGGGGCTGTGGAGCTAAAGTACACGTTGGATAGCATCCCGTGGTTTGTGAATACCCTGATGTGTTCCCGGATAATCTTCCCGGGGCCCCACCGCAGCGAGAGATTGATTTCACTATCGAGCTTGTGCTAGGTTCCAAACCTGTGTCACGTGCTCCTTATAAGCTGGCGCCAAAGGAAATGGCAGAATTGAAAGTTCAGCTAGAGGAGCTAATGGAGCAAGGTTATGTGCGTCCAAGCTCGTCGCCTTAGAGCGCACCGGTCCTCTTCGTTAAGAAGAAGGACGGGAGTATGCGGCTGTGTATCGACTACAGAGAGTTGAACAAACTGACGGAAAAGAACAAGTACCCGATCCCGAGGATTGATGATTTGTTCGATCAGTTAGTCAGATCATCGGTATATTCTAAGTTGGACTTGAATTCGGGGTACTATCAGTTGAGGATCAGGGAGTGTGATATCCTGAAGACAGCGTTCAGCACAAGGTATGGGCATTTCGAGTTCACGGTCATGCCGTTTAGACTGACGAATGCGCCTTCAGTGTTTATGGACTTGATGAACAGGATGTTTCGAGATTTCCTGGACCGCTTTGTGATCATCTTTATTGACGATATATTGGTGTACTCGTAGTGCGAAGAAGATCACTTCAAGCACTTGCATCTGGTGTTGGAGACTTTGAGGAGGAATGAGCTGTATGCAAAATTCTCCAAGTGCGAGTTCTGGCTACCCTCAGTAGCGTTCCTTGGTTACATTGTTAGTAGGGAAGGTATAGCGGTGGATCCGGCGAAGATCGTTGTGATATGGGAGTGGCCTGCGTTGGCTTCTGTCGCGGAAGTCCGTAGTTTTCTCGGGCCTGCCGGAAATTACAGGCGCTTCGTAGAGAACTTCTCACGGATAGCGCTACCTCTCACGAAGTTGACAAGGAAAGATCAGAGATTCTTGTGGACGCAGGAGTGCGTGCAAGCTTTTGAGGAGCTGAAGAAACGGTTGACCACGGCGCTAGTGCTTATTTCTCCGAGTGGGACCGGGGGCTTCGAGGTTTATAGTGATGCCTCGGGTAGTGGGTTGGGATGTGTGCTGTTGCAGCATGGGAGCGTGATAGCTTCTGGATCGCGTCAGCTAAAAGTTCATTAAAGGAACTATCCGGTCCACGACTTGGAGTTGGCGGCCGTGATATTTGCACTTAAGCTGTGGAGGCACTACGTATACGACGTAAGGGTCGATATTTACACCGATCACAAGAGCCTGAAGTACCTGTTTGATCTGAAGGATCTTAACATGAGGAAGAGGAGGTGGATGGAGTTCCTGGGGGACTACACCTTCAAGATTCATTATGTACCCGGGAAGGGCAATGCGGTTGCTGATGCGTTGAGTCGCAGGGCTCCCGCCCAGCCAACTGGTTGTCGGTGCATGATGAGCGGCTGATTCGGGAGTTGGAGGAGCTTGAGATCTGTTGCATTGACAAGCAGACGAGCGCCAAAGCAATGTTGAACTGGACAGAGGTCCATTATGACCTGGCTGATCGGGTTCGGCAGGCATTGGAGTTAGATGACTCCCTGAAGGAGCTTATGGCGGCAGCATTGGATGGGTCAAATTCCCAATTTTCAGTGGAAGATGGGTTATTAAGGAAGGATCATCGGTTGTGCGTCCCAAGCGGGAGTAACCTACGGGCGGAGTTGATGTACGAGTCTCATCATACCAAGTACTCGATCCACCCAGGGAGCACAAAGATGTACCGTGACCTCAAGAAGCTTTTTTGGTGGTCGGGGCTTAAGAAAGACGTAGCATTGTTTGTGGCTAAGTGCCAAACGTGTGCCTTGGTGAAGGCAGAGTGCCAAAAGCCTGGAGGATTTCTGAAGTCCTTGCCTATACCGG
Organism: Platanthera zijinensis; assembly: GCA_039513925.1. Lineage (NCBI taxonomy): Eukaryota > Viridiplantae > Streptophyta > Magnoliopsida > Asparagales > Orchidaceae > Platanthera > Platanthera zijinensis. Next base: position 54,145,110 of record CM077091.1, on the reverse strand, counting down.
AGTGGAAGTTGGACGATATATCTATGGACTTTGTGCATGGGTTGCCAAGGTCGCAGAAGGGGAACGACGCCATCTGGGTGATCGTAGATCGGTTAACTAAGGTGTCGCATTTCATTCCGCATAAGAAGGACGACTCAGTGGAGAAGTTGGCAAAGCTATATGTGGACAATATAGTTAGACTGCATGGTGTGCCTCGCAGCATTGTGAGTGATTGCGATGGGCATTTCACGTCCAATGATTGGAGGTTGGTGCAGCAGATGCTGGGTACAAAGTTGAAGTTCAGCATAGCCTTCCATCCGCAGACGGATGGGCAGACCGAGAGAGTCAATTGGACGATGGAGGACATGCTCCGCATGTGTGTTCTAGACTTTGGGAAGCATTGGGAGGACCACCTGTATTTGGTGGAGTTCACGTACAACAATAGCTACCAGGCGAGTATCCAAATGGCGCCCTTTGAGGCCCTATATGGTAGAAAATGTCGCACGCCGTTGTCTTGGTTAGAAATGGGTGAGGCAAGGTTGTAAAAGAAGTAGGAGGTGGAGAGTGCTACTTCGTTGGTGCGGATCATTCGGGAGCACTTGTTGATCGCTCAGGACAGGCAGGCAAAGTATTACAATGCCAAGCACCGAAACGTGGAGTTCGCGGAAGGCGATTGGGTATCTTGAATGTGAAGCCGTTCAAGGGGGTTTCGCGGGTGAGACGCTTGAAGAAGCTAAGCCCAAGATACCTTGGACCTTTTGAGATTCTGGAGCGAGTCGGCAAAGCAGCATACCGTTTGAAGCTATCGGTGGAGTTGAGTGGGCTACACGATGTGTTCCACATCTCTATGTTGCGGAAGGCGGTGCAAGAGCCTTCGCTAGTGATCGCAGTGGATCAAGTGCCGGTGGATGAAGGGTTGACGACTAGGGTCAAGCCCGTTTGTATTGAACACTCTGAGGTCAAGAGGCTCCGTAACAAGGAGATCCGGATGGTTAAGTTCCGGTGGGATAATTGCGGTCGGGAGGAGCTCTCTTGGGAACGGGAGCAAACTATGCTGGACGAGTACCCAGAGTTATTCCGCTCAGGTACCGTTAAAAGCCTTCAGTTCCTGTTGTTTTCCTTTAGTAAATTTCGTGGGCGAAATTCTTTTAAGGGGGAGAGAATTGTAACACCCCGAAACTCAAAAGAGGGATGGGTGAAGTTTTAAGCCCAGTCTGAATTTTGGAGCAGGTGTCACGGGCGTGTCACGGTTGTGATACGGGCGTGTCACGGGCGTGGTACGGGCGTGTTCATCCACGGGTCATGTGGTCGACGTTTTGACGATCAGCGATCGTCGAGTTGAGACACACGACCTGGGACACGGGCGTATCCCAGGTCGTGTCACACTAGGGAGTTTTCTTAGTCATGCACACGGGCCATGACACGGTCACAGACACAGGCGTGTCACATGTGACACGGGCATGTCGGGAGCCGTGTCGCGGGTCGTGTCCTTCTCGGGAATAGAATATTGGTCGTTGCACACGGGGCGTGACACGGGTCGTGACACAGCCGTGTTGCATGCGACACAGGCGTGTCGGAGGCCGTGTCGAATGCCGTCTGCTGGTTTTAGAGTCAGTCGAGACGGCGAATGGGTGACACGGCCATGCACACGGCCATGTTGCAACCCGTGTTCGGCCCAGATTTAGTAGTTTTTGGCCGAATCGTGGCCGTTCGTTTCCTTGGCTTTGGATCCGACGGCTGAGGGTTAGTGCTGGCAGTTTAAACCCGAAAATAGGGTTACAAACCCTCACTTTCTTTTGGGTGTTCTCTCTCAAAGTCCTCGAGAGAAGGGGGAGCAAGGAGGAGGACGAAGGCCAAAGATCCGGCCGCCGGTGGAGCTTCGGAGCTCCGAATCGCGATCCGAGTTCAGATCCGCGAAGGCAACGCCATTGCGGTGCTTTGCAACCGCGTAGTTTTTCATGGCGCCACGAAAGAACGCAAGGGTAACGATTTCTCATCCTTGGGCATGTGAAGCCCTCTTTTCCTTTGCATAGGAAGCCCACTCTTGCGAGTGAGCGAAGAGTCGGAGCGTTCCTTGGGGTAGATATGTGAAGTCCCCCTTGTATAGAGTCCGTATGCGAAAATGGGCATAGGCATTGTGTGTGAAGCCTATCCGGACAAGTAGAGCCGGATCGGGGATGTTGCATTGCATATGAACCGGGGAAGACTCCGGGTGTTTGGGCGTTTTTCGGGTTTTCTACGTGGTAGATTGCAGCAGGAAGACTTGGGGATTAACTCCAAGGTGCACCCGGAAAACTTGGCAAAAGCGGGTTTTGCCAACACGATGGTCGGGGAGCCAGCGTGAACATAACCGTGTTATGTGATTGTTGTGGCGGAAACGGGACTCGGTGAGTCTTGACCTGCGCATATGGCTTAAATTGTCGTTACGGAATGAGCACGGGTCAGGCGGAACCGTACCCGATCTATGTCATTCGGTGGGACCGTTGGCATGGATGAGAGTCTTCGGCGGTCTATGGCTTAAATTGTCGTGACCAAGGCCATGAAGACAAAATGCTCATATGATTGGCCGTCCTAGGGGCGGTGGTGGAACGGGAACGTCTATGGCTTGAATTGACGTGACGTTGGCCGGTTCGCCGTGAATGTGCCCTGTGTGCACGAGGTGTGTGGCCGTGCGAGCCTATGCCTGTGTTGGAGTGTGTTTACACTATTTTGATGGCCTATACTAATAAAGTGCAGGGAAAGAGCATCGCCGGCCCGATTTTGGGGGCGGGATCGTTATAATTGGTCAGCATAGTTGATCGTTGCTTTTGTTTACCACCGGGCGGTGGATTGATGCTTGCAGGTGCTGCGGAGCCGAGCGAGAAATAGCGTTCTAAAGCCCTAGTTACTGAGCCGGCCCTCGAAGGCCTAATTTTGAGTGTTTCATTGTAATCATGTGTGGCCGGCCTGCGAGCCGAAGTATGAAAACACTTTTATGTCAAGCAAACTGTGTAAGGCCTTAAGGCCATTTCTATTTCTGTGTATTGAAACATTCCTGCGGGTGTTTTTGTAGTGGACATTCATTCTTTTGGCTGGGTTCTTTCATCTTGCAATTTAATTCTAATGCTACCGCTAGGTGCTGTGTAGGACGTGTAATTAGTTGAATGGTTTCAACGCGTAACCAACCGGTCTGTCCGTAGTATATGGCGTCGGGCCCTGCCGGACCTACTTCTATATGCTATGCGACGGATAGGGGTGTTACATGTTGCGGGTTGATGGATTGAGCGGGCTGAAGCCCTTGCTGTTGCTATTAGGCCCTCAAAGGCCGTGCAAAGATTTGGATTTCATGTGTGTCCGGCCTGCGTGTTGATGTATGAAGTCATATGTTTGTAAAGAGAAACTTGTAAGGCCTTAAGGACGTGAGAGGTGTGCTTTTATACATTTCTAGTCTTTTATATAAATGTGTTATTTATATAGTAGTGGACATTAATGGATTGAGTTCGTGCCACTTATAAACTTCCGCTAGAATGCTTTGGGTTAGGGTGCGATGGTATTTTGGTATTATCTTGTGACCTCATCATCTGTTTGTGGCATATAATGTGGGGCCCCGACCAGACCTTCTATTATATATTATTTAACGGGTCGGGTTGTTACATGTAGGGTCAACTTGCACACTGAAAGTCACTTGCCCCTTTGTTAGGGCACTTTGACCACTTTAGGGCTGGGGTTGACTTGGGTCAACTAAGGCTTTAGGGTTGAACCCAATGGATATTTGGTGACCCATTGACCCCACTTTATTTCTAGGAAGGCCTTGGTAGGGTAGGTTGGGCTCATTAGTGCACATTGCCCTTAATTAGAGCACCTTGCCCAATTTAGGACTAGGATGATCCTAGGTTAACTTGGCCACCCTAGGTTGACTCCACTAGACCCTTAGGACCTTTTAATAGATTGGTGAGGTCATGGTGGGGTCTTGGAGCCATGGTGAAGCCTCATGATCATCCTAAACTAGTGTTTAGGAATCTACTATTTGAAGACCATAATGATCTCACATATATTCCTAGGTCCACTTGGTCTTCTTGGGCTTCCTAGAGTTTTGTCATAACCTAGTCATGATAAAACCACTGCTAGGGGGTCTAGTTTCCTGAGGGATGTTACACTTGTCCTTGTAGAACTCAACGATATAGCCTTTTTAATATAATTGGCTTATGCTTATGAGATTATGTTGTAATCATTTAACATAAGCCATGTCAGTGAAGGAGACTATACCATTGGTAATCATACCATAGCCTTTGGTTATTACCCAGTCAGACCCTCCAAAGATGAATTTTGGACCATCTTCGACTAGGGAATATTCTTGTAATAAGCTTCTAGTCCTGGTCATGTGTCGAGAGCATCCATGTCTTAATACCAAATTGGAGTTTTGTTGGACATTGGACTTACCTGCAATCAAGAATCATTTTCCCTTAGAAACCCAAACAAATTTTGTTCCTTGTTAGCTTAACACCACATGAAAAATTAATATTTCGAGTGGTCGGTCTCGCAAAGTTAACTCGTGGAGTTTCATATTTTACCGGATAAACCAACAATCTATAGCAAAGTGACCAATTTTGCCATAACACCAATAATAATACTTGTTGTACCTTCTCTAATTCTCCCACTTTATCTTTTGAACGGGAGGTCTAGTAGGGGAAACCGACTTGGAGGAAGAAGCCTCATGATTACAGAAAACACAAGGCTTCATTGTCTCTTTAGCCTTGGAAATCAATAGTTTTTGGTTTTGGAGCTCGCTTGCCACTTGGTCCATGAATATATGGACATTAACTGTTCAGGGCTATTTCTTCATAAGGTGCCTTGAACAAACTTTCTCTGAAATCCCTGGGGCGGGTCCATCCTTTGCTCCTTTTGACGGTCTTTATGTATGTAGGCCTGACATAGTGAGCATAGGACGATTCAAAGTCATATTTGTTAGTCGAGAATACTACCTTCTTGAAAGTGGTTTTACTTTGAACAACCTTTCCCTTACCATTAATAGCTTTATGTCCCACACTGTTATGATTCTTTGAGCTTGAGAAACCATCAATGAGGGGAAGCACAGTCTTTGGCTTCAAGAAACTTTCTACTAGCTTCCTTTCTACCGCTAGCTTCTCTTCTAGCTCATTAAGGAATATCTCCTTCTGAGACAATAGCTCAGTCGAGTCCTTTAATTACTCCTTCAGGGATTGGACTACGTCTATGAGAGGAGTTAATTTTTCAATTTCCTCCCTCAGATTTGATTTCACTTTCTTGAGGGAAGGATCTCCTTTGATTGCACTTTGACTAGCTTTTGGCATTTGTCAAAGGCTTTCAATAGGACTTGATACTGAGCCATTAAGTCAGAATCATCCTCTTCAGAGGAGTAGCCTTCATGGCAATCAGAGGCAATTTCTGGCTCAGCGAGAAGGGTGTGAGAGTTTACCTTCCCGTTGTACTCAGATTCTCCTTCATTCTTATCGGTGTGTGCCATTAGCCAGAAATAGGCTTCTTCATCAAAACTTGACTCACTTGAGTAACAATCACTCACAGTTTTTTGCTTCTTCATGATGAAGCTCTTTTCCTCTTTCTTCTTGCTTCGGAAGAATTTGTTTTCTTCCTTCCTTCTCGTTTTCTTCTTGTAGGGACAGTCGACAATCATATACCCTGACTTATTATAATAATAGCACACAATGTAAGTAGAAATATGTTTGTTTGGTTTCGACTTATACCTGTCGTTGTATCTTTTCTTTGACCGATCTCCATCCCGATATGACTTTCAGAAGTCCGAGGAGGAGGATAGATTTTTCATATGCCTCCTTTTGTTGAGCATCCTCTTGAAATTCTTGGAGAGCAAAGAGAACTCTCCATCACACATTTCTGAGCTTGAGGTATTTGACTCAAAGTCTTATTGACATTCAAGAGATTGTGTCCTTACAGGTGACACAACTTTAAGTTTCTTTGACACTTCGGTCTTCAGTTCTAAAGACTTCTCTTTGCTTGAAGTCTTGTTGAGTTGCTCCTCTTTCTTCCTTGTGTTCATTTGTAGTTCATAGGAAAGGGGCTTTCCGAAAAGGTTTTGAGGATCAATCTTAGTTAGCTTTCCAAATTCCCTAATGGCCACCACCTTTGTGTCCCTGTCTTTTGTCAGGGATCTTAGGAATTTATCGTTGAGCTCACCATTAGTGAATGTGTAACATCCCATTTTCGGCTAGACCCCTAGGAGTCGGTCTGTTATGACAGAACCCTAGGAAACCCAAGAATTGAAGTCAATCGACCAAGATTTCGATTCACGGGTTGGTCACGCCCGTGACCGACCTATCACGCTCGTGACCTAGGGCGTGCCCCCCCTTCGACGATCGTCGATCTCAGGAAGATGATCGGCGAACTCAAAATTTGCATCAAAGGTCTGTCACGCCCGTGACCGACATGTCACGCCCGTGACCCCCTTTGACGACCGTCGATCTCAGGAAGACGATCGTCGAACTCAGAATTTGCATCACGGGTCTATCACGCCCATGGCCGATATGTCACGCTCGTGACCTAGGGCGTGACCCGCTTCGACGATCGTCGATCTAAGGAAGACGATCGGCGAACTCAGAATTTGCATCACGGGCCTGTCACGCCCGTGATTGACATGTCACGCCCGTGACCGAGGGCGTGACCCCCTTCGACGATAGTCGATATCAAGAAGACTGATGAGTTGTAAATATACCTATATTTTCGTATTTTATTTAAGTCAATTTTGTTTATTTTTTATCTTTTTTATCAAGTTTTATTCAATAAATTGCCTATTTTTGTAAATATTATTTCTAACTTAGCTTTATTTTTATTCCAGAAAAATTCCAGAAAAATTCCAGAAAAGTCAAAAAAAATTGACTGACACGCCCGTGTCAATTGACCGACACGCCCGTGTCACGCCCCCCCGACGATCGCCGGCCACAGGATGCCAGCTCGACGTTCGGCGATGATCAAACCAAGCTCGACACGCCCCAAGAACACGCCCGTGTCAAGGTGCGACACGGGCGTGACTTAGCCACCTGGCCCGACGTGACGCGCGCGACTTTGCGGCCGGACCACGCCCAGATCGACCTCCCCCGACACGCCCCAGTCACGCCCGTGACTGGCACATGTCACGCCCGTGACCTTGGGCGTGACCGCCACGTTTTCAGCCGAAGTCAACATTCCAGTCAAGTCACCCAATCAGCTCATGAATAGTGTCGACACGCCCCCCTGTCACGCCCTAGTCACGGGCGTGACCCACCCGAAATTTTGCCTATAAATAAGAGCTTCCAGGAAGCTTATTTTGTCCACTTTTTTGACCACTTTGCTTAGGGAGGTGCTGCCCAATTGGATTCCATACCTATGTAAGGAGAATTTCTCCCTCCCCTCTCTCTCTCTTAGTTTGTATTAGGGTTTTTACTTTAATGAAATATGAAATTTTTCTCTCTTAATTTGTATGAATAATCCATTTGAATGCGCCTACTTAAGCAATTTTTCGTTCATCTTTTTGTATTTCTTTATGTTTTTATCTTTTTAGCCTTCGTAACTTAGTTAGATTTAGGTTTATCGGCATTTCTAGCCGTTATGCATGCGTCCATTTAAATTTCATTTTCTGCACTTTTTTAGATTTAGCTTTTCTCCTTTTTCCTATTTTTTCATTCATAAGGCTTTAAAAACTCATCTAAAAGTGTTATTTTCATTTTTCTTTAACTTAGGGTCTTTAGGATTGTAAAACTTTTTGTCCTTTTTGTTTTAATTTTCACTTTTAGGAGTTTTTATAAAAATATAAGAATGAAAATATAGTCGTTATAATTTTTCGCTCACTTCATTTTAGCTTTTTAATTTCAAAACTTTAGTCCGGTTAATTTTTATTTCATCTTTTTATGCATTTATACCGCATTCTAGCGGTAGAAATGCAGTTGTATTAATTTTCGAGTACTTCCATTTTGCGTTTATTTGCAAAAATTTTCGCTCCGGTTAATTTTTTTTTTCAATTTTTATGCATTTCTACCGCATTCTAGCGGTAGAAAATGCAGTCGTTTTAATTTTCTGAGCTCTTTTGTTTTTCTCATTTTTGCAAGTGTGTGTGCGTGTATGAGTTAGGTTTTACTGCTTTATTTCATTTCTGTAGAGTGCGTGTGTGCGTATGCATTTATTTCCGCCTACTCGTTAAGAGTTAAATGCGCTTTGCTTTCATTTCCCGCCCACATCGTTTGAGTGGGACTTGTCTTTTTATTGCTTTCATTTTCTTCCTACTCACTTGAGTAGGAAAACTTTGTGTGGGTGCATGTGTTTTCATTTTGTTGTAGAGTGTGTGTGTGCCTTAATTTCAAGTAGAGTGCGTGCGTGTATGAGATAGATTTACTCCCGCCCTACTCATTTGAGCCGGACTTGCAATTTTATCGCTTTCTCAATTATGTAGAGTGCGTGCTTGTAGGAGATAATTTTACCGCTTTATTTATCGCTTTCTTCAATTAAGAAGAGTGTGTGTGCGTGTGTGCATTTATTTCCCCCTACTCATTTGAGTAGGGCTTGCTTTATTTAATTTTCTTTATGGTTTTGAAGTGTGCGTGAGTGCCTGCATCAATTAGCTTTCAATTTATCTAATTGTCCTATTTTCGTGTTTTCTCTTATAATTGTTCAGTGCTTAATTTAACACTCACGCTTCACCTAAAAACATAAAGCTGTCCCCATACCGATGAGTGGCTAATCTCTTTTAGCCTTCGGCATCGAAGAGCATTGGGACATAAAAAATGATTTGAAATAATTAAAAAACTTTATTTTTAATTTAATTTAAGGACTTAAGGTTTACCCCGGGTTAACGACGCATAGGACCACATAATCGATGTGTGGGCTCTATTTCCGTTATCCATACGCGACGCCGAGAGGCTGCACGTATGGACCGATCCCCTTGGGTAAAGAGAACTGCGTATGCCCCCTCGAAAGAGGAGAAGCGTAGTTCTGCCGGATTTGGGTTCCCACCCAATAGCGGGGTTCTTAGCGTAAAGCGGGCATTAAGAGGAATCCTTCGTCGGTCTAACGATCGGTCGAATAGTCTTAATGTTTAGGTGAGCAATATTCCTAGAGATAAGTGCGCTCATATTTTCGGAACCTCCATGGCCAAGTGCCTTTTATTAATTTAAAAACAAAGTTTAATAATTGTTAAGAATTATTTTAGTCTTAATCCGATTCGATGCCGAGCGTTAACCCATCATCGAACTAATTTAGCAAAATTCCGCTTTCTTTCTTTCCGTTTTAGTTAAACTAAAAAATCCCACCTTACTGCCAGTAAGATAATAGTGTTCCTGGAAGAGTAGATATAATCAACGCGTCCCCGAGATATAATACGACCTCGGTATTTTCCCGAATACCGAGTACTACTTGCGATAGGTGCGCTTGCCTCCTTTCGTTAGAAAACTCGATCTTCTAACCGGCCCGCGGAATCTGACCATTTCGAACCAACCACAGTAGGTCTCTGTTCCGCGGCCATCAAGTTTTTGGCGCCTTTGCCGGGGAATCTCGGTTGTTTATTATTGAATCCGGGACTCTATTAATTTTACTTTATTTTCAAATAAAAATTTATATACAAAAAAAATATATCCTTCCACCTTTTCGTTTTTTTGGGTGTATGACCCGTGGACAACCTTCGAGTTCTGAAAATCTTGAATTCGACCCCGAGATCGACCGCTCTCTTGCGCGTATCCGATCTCTCCGTCGAATTCCCTTTTTTGACCCCGCAGAATCTATCGGAGAACCCTCTTCTTCTTCTATGGCCGACCCGAATAATGCCCAACCGGCCCGAGCGTACTATGTCTTATTACGCTCGGCCCAATTTGGATGATACGGGGTCGAGTATTATTCGGCCCGCTGTGGCCAACAATAATTTTGAAATTAAGTCAAGTGTGATTCAAATGATCCAAAATGCCGTGCAATTCGACGGACAGCCGAATGAGGACCCCAATAATCACTTGTCTAATTTTCTTGAAATTTGCGATACTTTTAAAATTAATGGCGTCACTGATGACGCCATTCGTTTGCGCCTTTTTCCCTCTCTCTTAAGTCCAAGGCTAAGTGTGGTTACTCTCCCTCCCGCGGGATCCATCACGTCCTGGGCGGAATTGGCAGAAAAATTCCTTACGAAGTATTTTCCACCCGCGAAAACCGCAAGACTGCTGGGGCGGACATATCTTCGTTCGTTCAAAACGACTCCGAGTCTCTTTACGAGACTTGGGAACGCTTTAAGGAGTTTCTCCGCCGGTGCCCGCACCACGCTCTGCCAACGTGGTTGCAGGTACAAATTTTTATATAATGGACTGAATAGTCAGACGCATCAAAATGATTGACGCGGCTGCCGGGGGCACTCTGAACAATAAGACCCCCGAGGCCGCCCAGGCCCTTTTCGAGGAAATGGCGGTGAACGCCTACCAGTGGAACGTCCCGCGGGCGCGCCCTAAGCAGGCGGGCATTTTTTGAAGTGGATGCCACCGCTCAGCTAGCCCTCCAAGTGGAAAGGCTAACTAAGCAGGTGGCGGAGATGTCTGTTGCCTCCTCCCTCCACTCCGCCTTGTTTTCTCCCCCCCTCTAACATCTGCGTAGTCGACGAATTCGTGGACTACATGGGAAATCCGGTGCGTCCCTCATTTCAAAACAACCCTTATAGTAGCCACTATAATCCGGGTTGGAGAGAACCATCCGAATTTCTCCTGGAGCAACCCGAACAACGGCAGCGTCCCCCCTCCCCCTCCTTTTGCTCCAACGTTTCCTCCTCCCCCTCCTATGAAGCCATCCCCGGTGGAGGAAAATTTTAATCGTTATGTCGCTTCCAACGAGTCTAATATCCGGAACATCACTGGATCGCTAAAAAATTTAGAACTCCAGGTTGGACAGCTGGCGCGACTCATGTCAGAACGCGCCATGGGGGCACTGCCAGGGAACACGGAGCCCAATCCAAGGGAAACCGCCAACGCTATAACCCTCCGTAGCGTAAGGAGGTGGTCGATCCAAAACGGATCGATCCTCAGGTACATATTTCACCTCCGACCCCCTCTTCCCTCTTCTTCGATTACGCAACCCTTACCGATTTTTAACGATAAAACTATTTTAAACAAGGCGTTGCCCTACCCTCATAAGTTAGATAACGAGCGAGTAAATGCGCAATATGAAAATTTTATTTTATTACTTAAACAAATTTATATTAATGTTCCTTATTGCGAGGCTATCTCGCAAATGCCTAAATATGCGAAATTTTTAAAAGAACTACTTTCTAATAAACGCAAACTCGAGGATATTTCGCATATATCTCTCAATGCTGTCTGCTCGGCGGCTCTTACTAGTAAATTGCCCTTAAAACAATATGACCCGGGACGGTTTTCCATCCCGTGCCTTTTTGGCGATGTATTAGTAAAATACGCCTTGGTAGACTTAGGCGCGAGCATTAAATTTGATGTCGTTCTCGCTCTTCCTGCGTTTAGGTTTGGGTACTCCTGCTCCTACCAATATGCGCATCCAACTAGCGGATCGCTCGGTTAGGTTCCCCATCGGGGTTGTTGAGGATGTCCTTGTCCGAGTAGACAAGTTCACCTTCCCGGTGGACTTCGTCATCTTGGACATCGAGGAAGACGCCAACGTACCAATAATACTTGGTCGCCCTTTCCTCGCGACCTCACGTGCGTTAATTGATGTAAGTAATGGTCAGCTTCTCCTTCGGGTAGGAGACGACCAAGTTACTTTTTCTATTAATTCCTCTATGGAAGACTCGTCGCCGAGCGACGATTTCTGCTATTCTTTAGATTCTTTTTATGGAGATTGTTCTTTCTCCCGTTTTCGAGTCCGAGTTTTTAAACGAAAAATATTTTTCGCTCGAAAATTTTTATTGCGATGAGGACGAGTCTACGAATATGCCTTTTGAACCAATTGGTTCAAAAGACATTAGCACTAAAACCTCACTAGAAGAACCGCCCATCCTAGAACTCAAACCACTACCTGAATCCCTAAAATACGCCTTTTTGGGGAAAATGATACACTCCTCGGTAATCATTCTTCATATTTAAGCGATTCGGAGACCTCCGATTTATTGGAGGTTTTGCTTAAACATCGCCACGCAATTGCGTGGCAAATTTCTGACCTAAAGGGGATTAACCCTTCTTTCTGCACTCACAAAATTTTCTTAAACGATAATTGCCGCAAAACCATTCAGCCGTAGTGGCGTCTTAACCCAAACATGAAAGACGTCGTGAAAGCTGAGATAATTAAATTATTAGATGCGGGGATTATTTATCCCATTTTGATAGTGCGTGGGTTAGTCCCATTCATGTCGTGCCCAAGAAGGAGGTCTAACCGTAGTGGCGAATGAGCACAACGAGCTCGTCCCAACTCGTACTGTTACAGGTTGGCGTGTGGTCATCGATTATCGCAAACTTAATGATGCCACCCGCAAGGACCATTTCCCACTACCGTTCCTTGACCAAATTCTCGAGCGTCTTTTCCGGTCATCCTTTTTATTGTTTTCTCGACGGTCTATCGGGGTTTTTCCAAATCCCCATTTCCCCGAGGACCAAGAGAAAACAACTTTTACTTGCCCCTTTGGCACCTTCGCCTATCGAAGGATGCCATTTGGCCTCTGCAATGCGCCAGCTACATTCCAAAGATGTATGCTGGCAATCTTTGGCGAGCTAGTAGAAGATATTATGGAAATATTATGGATGACTTTTCTGTATTCGGATGCTCTTCCCGGATTGTCTTCGTAATCTTGATCGTGTCCTCCAGCGATGCGAGGACACGAATCTTGTTTTAAATTGGGAAAAATGTAACTTTATGGTTCGAGGAGGTTTGGTCCTCGGCCATAAGATTTCGAGTAAGGGATAGAGGTCGATAAGGCCAAAGTTGAAATCATAGAAAAACTTCCTCAGCCGACAAACATAAAATCCATTAGGAGTTTCTTAGGCCACGCGGGCTTTTATAGGCGCTTCAATCAAGATTTTTCAAAAATAACAAAGCCGCTTACTCACCTCTTGGAAAAGCAATCACCTTTTGTCTTTAGTAGCGATTGCGAGTCTGCTTTTAATTTATAAAACAAAAACTTATCAATTCTCCAATACTAGTGGCCCCTAATTGGTCCCTTCCGTTCGAAATCATGTGCGACGCTAGTGATATTGCCTTAGGAGCCGTTCTTGGCCAACGCGTAGAAAAACATTTTCATCCTATTTATTACGCTAGCAAGACGCTCACTTCCGCACAAGTAAATTACACGACGACGAAAAAGGAACTCTTAGCCGTCGTTTTTGCTTTCAATAAGTTTCGCTCGTATCTTACGCTATCTAAAGTTATCGTTTTTACCGATCACTCCGCCCTTAAATATCTATTAGCTAAAACCGACGCGAAGCCCCGCCTTCTTCGATGGATTCTCCTCCTACAAGAGTTTGACTTGGAGATCCGAGATAAGAAGGGCGCGGAGAATCTAGCGGCAGACCACCTCTCCCATTTATAAAATCCGGTGCGGAAGCGCTCGTCGAATCTGAAATAAATGACAGATTCCCCGAGGAACGCCTTCTCGCCATTCGTTCATCTTCGTCATCTTCGCCTTGGTTCGCAGATTTTGCGAACTACTTAGTCGCTCGGGTACTTCCAAAAGATTTCTCAAGTCATCAAAAGAAGAAATTCTTTTCCGACTTGAAAAATTTCTTTTGGGATGACCCTTTTCTTTTCCGTATCTATACGGACCAAGCGGTTCGAAGATACGTCGCGGGAGTGGAGTGCACACAAATATTGAAGCACTGCCACGAGGGTCCGGCCGGGGGGCACTATCAAGCCAACCGGACCGCTAGGAATGCGCTAGAGGCGGGCTACTTTTGGCCCACTCTCTTCAAAGACGCGCACAATTTTGTGCGCGCATGCGATAGCTGTCAGCGGTCGGGTAACATCTCACGACGAGACGAGATGCCCCAAAATATGTTTTTAAAATGCGAAGTTTTCGATTTATGGGGCATAGATTTTGTTGGCCCCCTACCTCCTTCTTATAAAAATTCTTATATTTTAGTGGTGGTCGACTACGTATCACGGTGGGCGGAAGCGCAGGCTCTCCCCACCAACGATGCGCGAGTCGTCGTCACATTTCTAAAAAAATTATTTTCTCGCTTCGGCACGCCTCGCGCTATTGTTAGTGATAGGGGAACGCATTTCTGTAACGCTCTAATGGCTAAGACGTTAGCTAAATACGGAGTCACGCACAAGCTTGCCACCCCCTACCACCCGCAAACAAGTGGCCAAGTTGAGGTAGTAAATCGAGAAATAAAACGCATATTAGAAAAAACCGTTTCACTTAATAGGAAAGATTGGTCCGCTAAGCTTGACGACGCGTTATGGGCGTATCGTACGGCGTACAAAACCGCTACCGGTTGTACCCCGTTTCGATTAGTCTATGGCAAAGCGTGCCATTTACCCGTAGAACTGGAGCACCGTGCACTTTGGGCATTAAAACTCTTAAACCTCGACTCTAACTTAGCCGCTCAAAATAGAAAACTGCAACTAAACGAGCTCGATGAATGGCGTGCGAACGCTTACGAGAGCAATAAATTCTATAAGGAGCGTTCTAAGTTCTATCACGATCGAAAAATTAAAACCCCCAAAAATTTTTCTCCGGGCGATCTAGTCCTTCTTTACAACTCACATCTTAAACTTTTTCCTAGCAAACTCAAATCCCGTTGGTCCGGTCCCTTCTTAGTTGAAGAAGTTTTCCATATGGGACCGTACTCGTCTCCCACCCGGAAAAAGGCTCGTTTAAGTAAACGGTCATCGATTAAAGACTTACATAGCGGGCGACCCTGTGATCGAGTATAGCGAAACCATATCCCTCCTCGACTTATAAACCCGCCACTATAGTCAAGCTATGCGACTATAAACAAAGCGCTCCTGGGAGGCACCCCACGTCTATCTTTTTTACGTCTTTATTTATTACGTTTTCTATTTTCTAATAAATGCAGGGTTTCTAATGGGCTTCCCCGAGCGCGGATCAGGGACGTTTTCTGCCCCCCTCCTTTTTTTTGTACATATACCTGCTGTCTTGTTCCTCATGCTTAGCATACAACATTGAGGACAATGTTGGATCTAAATATAGGGGTGTTTTCATATTTTCGTACTTTCTTTTTCACTTACAAAAAAAAACAAAAAAAAATACAAAAAAAAAACAAAACAAAAAAATTTAAATAACAAAACAACAAAAATATATATAACACAAAAAAATCAAAAAAAAAAAAAAAAACTTTTTTTGAAGTTTCATTTTTGAAACTTTGACTTATTTTTAACTCGGTCCGCGAGATCCGTCTCATCGAGCCATCCACATAACGAGTCATCTCGCAGCTACCTAGTTTGTATTTCTGTAAATATTCTTGTAAATATTTTTGTAAATAATTTTTGTAAATACTTTTTGTAAATATTCTTTCTCTTTCCCCTCTCCTTTTTCCCTCTCATCCTTGTAAATATTTTTTTCTTTTCCCAAATTTTGTAAATAGAATGAAAATTTCATTAAAAATACAAACAAAAAAAATTCACAAAATTTTAAAATACAAAAAAATTCACAAAACTTAAAAATCCAAAAAATTTTTTTCGCATTTTTTCTTTCTTTTAGCATATATATATATTAAAGATATAACTACAAAACTACAAAAAAAGAGCATAACTTCAAAAAACAACAAAATTTTTTTTTTTTTTTTTGAAACAAATAAATCAAATATTTCATTCTTAAGTTTCTTGTTATCCAAAACTTTCATTTTGAGTTTATTTATATGCGAATTTGATCAATTCTTTGTTCACTATTCGTTTGCTAATTATAGATTGAAAAATCTAAATAGCCAGGGTTAAGTTTTAAAGAATTTATTATACTTTGTTAAAAATAGGGAACTCGCTTTAGGCTTGCTTTAGAAAATAACGACTATAGAATTCAATTATGCTTGCTTTTAGCTTTTTGAAAAATTGGAACGTACAATTTATAAAGGTTGCTCTCAATTATTTTTCAATTAAAAATCTAGTTCTCTTTTCTCCCCTTACCTATCCTATCATAACCTACTTGGTATGATAAAAATATTTCCCCAAAAAGAAAAAGATCTTATGTCAATGGGAATAAGATTTCATTCCGTAAACATAGGCACCCAATAAATTAAAAGATTATACGTTACGGAGTAAGAGGATAAAATTCATTACTCCAACACATATACATTGGGTTATTTTTATTTATGAAGAAGAAAAAAAAATTATGTTAAGGAAAATAAGATTTCGTTTTCCTTTAACATCCAAATCAAAAAAAATGGAGGTTCGAGAAAAAATAACCTCGCCTCAAAATCCAAGCATCTTCATAAACCAACATCAACCCCCCTTAGCCAATTTCATGACTCTAGAATTAATTCAAAAATCTTTTTGAGAGCATAATTCGTAAATTGCATTATTTCCAATAACACTCCTATAAGCTAAAGTTCGTATAAATCCAAACTATTTTCTGTTAATCTAACCAATACAACTATTGCTTTCTATTTTATTACATCAAGAAGTCTTTTGGCCAAAACTTTTGCCCTGTTTAAATCATCTAAATAATTTTAGGACTTAACTCTTATAACCCGTATATTTTTATTTGATCTTTCTTATAATTAATTTAGCGGTAGCAGAACTTAGGGTTTTTCATTATTCCTTATAAGTTCACCTCAAACTTTTGCTCTAGAATAGCAAAAGCTTAAGTATGGGGGTGTTTGATGAGTTGTAAATATACCTATATTTTCGTATTTTATTTAAGTCAATTTTGTTTATTTTTTATCTTTTTTATCAAGTTTTATTCAATAAATTGTCTATTTTTGTAAATATTATTTCTAACTTATCTTTATTATTATTCCAGAAAAATTCCAGAAAAATTCCAGAAAAGTCAAAAAAAAATTGACTGACACGCCCGTGTCAATTGACCGACACGCCCGTGTCACGCCCCCCCGACGATCGCCGGCCACAGGATGCCAGCTCGACGTTCGGCGATGATCAAACCAAGCTCGACACGCCCTAAGACACGCCCGTGTCAAGGTGCGACATGGGCGTGACTTAGCCACCTGGCCCGATGTGACGCGCGCGACTTTGCGGCGGACCGCGCCCAGATCGACCTCCCCGACACGCCCCAGCCACGCCCGTGACTGGCACATGTCACGCCCGTGACCTTGGGCGTGACCGCCACATTTTCAGCCGAAGTCAACATTCCAGTCAAGTCACCCAATCAGCTCATGAATAGTGTCGACACGCCCCCCTGTCACGCCCTAGTCACGGGCGTGACCCACCCGAAATTTTGCCTATAAATAAGAGCTTCCAGGAAGCTTATTTTCCACTTTTTTGACCACTTTGCTTAGGGGAGGTGCTGCCCAATTGGATTCCATACCTATGTAAGGAGAATTTCTCCCCCCTCTCTCTCTCTTAGTTTGTATTAGGGTTTTTACTTTAATGAAATATGAATTTTTCTCTCTTAATTTGTATGAATAATCCATTTGAATGCACCTACTTAAGCAATTTTTCGTTCATCTTTTTGTATTTCTTTTATGTTTTTATCTTTTTAGCCTTCGTAACTTAGTTAGATTTAGGTTATCGAATTTCTAGCCATTGTGCCGTCCATTTAAATTTCATTTTCTGCACTTTTTAGATTTAGCTTTTCTCCTTTTCCTATTTTTCATTCATAAGGCTTTATAAAAACTCATCTAAAAGTGTTATTTTCATTTTTCTTTAACTTAGGCTCTTTAGGATTGTAAAACTTTTTGTCCTTTTTGTTTTATTTTCACTTTTTAGGAGTTTTATAAAAATATAAGAATGAAAATATAGTCGTTATAATTTTTCGCTCACTTCATTTTAGCTTTTTAATTTCAAAACTTTTAGTCCGGTTAATTTTTATTTCATCTTTTTATGCATCTCTACCGCATTCTAGCGGTAGAAATGCAGTTGTATTAATTTTCCGAGTACTTCCATTTTGCGTTTATTTGCAAAAATTTTCGCTCCGTTAATTTTTATTTTCACTTTTTATGCATTTCTACCGCATTCTAGCGGTAGAAATGCAGTCGTTTTAATTTTCTGAGCTCTTTGTTTTTCTCATTTTTGCAAGTGTGTGTGCGTGTATGAGTTAGGTTTTACTACTTTATTTCATTTCTGTAGAGTGCGTGTGTGCGTATGCATTTATTTTCGCCTACTCGTTAAGAGTTAAATGGCGCTTTGCTTTCATTTCCCGCCCACTCGTTTGAGTGGGACTTGTCTTTTTATGCTTTCATTTCTTCCTACTCACTTGAGTAGGAAAACTTTGTGTGGGTGCGTGTGTTTTCATTTCTATAGAGTGTGTGTGTGTGCCTTAATTTCAAGTAGAGTGCGTGCGTGTATGAGATAGATTTACTCCCGCCCACTCATTTGAGCCGGGACTTGCAATTTTATCGCTTTCTCAATTATGTAGAGTGCGTGCGTGTAGGAGATAATTTTTACCGCTTTATTTATCGCTTTCTTCAATTAAGAAGAGTGTGTGCGTGTGTGCATTTATTTCCCCCTACTCATTTGAGTAGGGCTTGCTTTATTTAATTTTCTTTATGGGTTTTGAAGTGTGCGTGAGTGCCTGCATCAATTAGCTTTCAATTTATCTAATTTTCCTATTTTTCGTGTTTTCTCTTATAATTGTTCAGTGCTTAATTTAACACTCACGCTTCACCTAAAAACATAAAGCCGTCCCCATAACCGATGAGTGGCTAATCTCTTTTAGCCTTCGGCATCGAAGAGCATTGGGACATAAAAAATGATTTGAAATAATTAAAAACTTTATTTTTAATTTAATTTAAGGACTTAAGGTTTACCCCGGTTAACGACGCATAGGACCACATAATCGATGTGTGGGCTCTATTTCCGTTATCCATACGCGACGCCGAGAGGCTGCACGTATGGACCGATCCCCCTTGGGTAAAGAGAACTGCGTACGCCCCCTCAAAAGGGGAGAAGCGTAGTTCTGCCGGATTGGGTTCCCCACCCAATAGCGGGTTCTTAGCATAAAGCGGGCATTAAGAGGAATCCTTCGTCGGTCTAAACGATCGGTCGAATAGTCTTAATGTTTAGGTGAGCAATATTCCTATAGATAAGTGTGCTCATATTTTCGAACCTCCACGGCAAGTGCCTTTTATTAATTTAAAAACAAAGTTTAATTAATTGTGAAGAATTATTTTAGTCTTAATCCGATTCCGATGCCGAGCGTTAACCCGTCATCGAACTAATTTAGCAAAATTCCACTTTCTTTCTTTCCGTTTTAGTTAAACTAAAAAATCCCACCTTACTGTATGTAAGATAATAGTGTTCCTGGAAGAGTAGATATAATCAACGCGTCCCCGAGAATAATACGACCTCGGTATTTTCCCGAATACCGAGTACTACTTGCGATAGGTGCGCTTGCCTCCTTCGTTAGAAAACTCGATCTTCTAACCGGCCCGCGGAATCTGACCATTTCGAACCAACCATAGTAGGTCTCTGTTCCGCGGCCATCAAAGACGATCGGCGAACTCAGAATTTTTCACACGGGCCTGTCGTGCCCGTGACCTACATGTCCACGCCCGTGACAAAGGCCGAAACGTCAGCCAGGCTGGAAATACTTTAACACATGCAAGAATTAACTCTGATTTTGAGGAGTTACACCAGAAGTATTTATGGCCGTTTCCTTCTCAAATCACTTAATAAAATGAGAAGAGTTGGTGAAAGTGAAGGGATAGATACTACTCTAGAGGGGGGGTGAATAGAGTTATCAAATTTTGCACAGACAAAACTTAATAGTCTACCCCCAACTCCCTTGGAGTGAAGTGCGGAATGAAAAGATTATAGATATTGATTTAACCTTAAAGCCTAACACAAGTGATGTGTACAAACACAAGCTAACTGTAATTACAGTTAAGCTTGGAAAAAACCTAATCAGCAACTAGCAACCTAGTTATATCTAATCACAGCCACAATGCAGGAATTAAACAATGGAATCCAGACGACACAAGGAAATTTATAGTGGTTCCCCAAACAACTTGGGTACGTCCACTCTTCTACCCACACGGTAGGAATCCACTCAGGTTTTTGATCAGGTGCCCTGCCACCAACAGAATCTGCTTCAGGTAGATTCAGAAACCCTTTAGACTTTTGATCAGGTGTCTAAAAACCAAGCACAGGTTTTTGATCAGGTGCCCTGCCACCAAGGGATACATTTGAAGGGAGTAATAACCCTGTACAGGAGGGGGAAGAAGGTTAAGATGTCTTCTCTATTTTACAATAGATTAGAGAAGCACAAAAACTTGCACTGAGCTAGAATGCTCTAAAGAATCAAGGCTCCCCCCTGGGCATCAAAGATGTCCAGGTGAAGTCTTGCTTCAGTACAGAAAACTCTTCAGAAAGTTCTGAAGGAAAAGCTACAGGAAGAAAATAAATAACAAAAAGAAATCTCTTCAAGCAGCTATTCTTCTTCTTCTTCTTCAAAGGATCTCTGAGTTTGAACTTCCTGAAAGCAGGAGAACTCAGGTTGAAGAAGAGATGAGGATCTTAACACTTCTCAGTTAGATGGAGTTTGCTGAGAGCAGAAAGCTTGAAGCTTGAAAGCTTGAATGAACAACTAGTTAGCTATTAGCTTCTGTTAACTAGCTTGAATCCTTCTGCAAAGGGTTCTTTATATAATCATCAGCAAGCAACGGCTCTCTTCCATTTGAATTATTTGTCTTCTTCTGAGCCTTGAGACCTGGGCTGTTAATATCAAGAAGACAGAAATATCTCTGCAGCAAAACATTCTACAAAAAGGAATAAACCTCTTTCTAAGAAGCTGCAAGCTTAAATCAAATAAACAGAAGGACTAAATAAAGTCACATCAGAAATAATCTCTTTATAGCAAAAAAGAAGACTTTTCAGTCCAACGGCTATAAAGGGCTGTCAGCAGATAAAGTAATTTAAAGAGACAGCTAATAAGACAAACAACTTTATCTTAAAAGATTTGAACTCAGGCAAAAAGAATAGAGCAAATAATGCCTGGAAACTTTATCATACAGCTTAAAATAATGTGCCAGAAAATGTATTAATAATTAAATATAATAAATAAATACAAAATACAAAGGCAGGCAGAAAGCGTCGAACGACCTTCGGAGATCGTCGACCGACGCACGGAGATCGTCGATCTATCGGGCAGATAGTCGAACGATCCAGATAGTCGACCTATCGAAGAAGATAGTCGAACTACCTCGGCAGATAGTCGACCTATCAGAACAGATAGTCGAACTATCAGATAGTCGATCTATCAGGACAGATAGTCGAACTATCAAGCGCACAGAGATAGTCGACCTATCAAGCAGATAGTCGACCTACCTCAGAAAACAGATAGTCGACCTATCAACAGATAGTCGACCTATCAGCGCAGAACAGATAGTCGACCTATCAACAGATAGTCGACCTATCAGCGCAGAACAGATAGTCGACCTATCAAGCAGATAGTCGAACTATCAGCGCAGAACAGATAGTCGACCTATCAAGCAGATAGTCGAACTATCAGCGCAGAACAGATAGTCGACCTATCAAGCAGATAGTCGAACTATCAGCGCAGAACAGATAGTCGACCTATCAAGCAGATAGTCTAACTATCAGCGCAGAACAGATATTCGACCTATCAAGCAGATAGTCGAACTATCAGCGCAGAACAGATAGTCGACCTATCAAGCAGATAGTCGAACTATCAGCGCAGACCAAAGCGACGACCAACTGATAGACGATCGTCGATCAGTCGATGGACGATAGTCGAACGGCGTTCGACTATAGTCGAACGAAAAACCTACTTAACCAAATTCTCAATTTGGAAAAGCGAGGACTCTACAGCTAGACTCCTAACCATTGACCATAGATATTTCTTGGGTCAAGGGGCACAAAGGAGAGGACTAAACTCAAATCAAACTAGGGTACCAACAATCTCCCCCTATTTGAGTTAAGTCTCTCAAAACTAAAACAGCTAGCAATAGAATACAAAAAATAATTTCAGCAAATAGATAACAATAAACTGGCAGATTATCAATCAGATAAATAAATATAGCACAGCAGTTAATTAAACTATTAAGAATCTTTAGAGTCTGGTAAAGGATCAGAAGAACTAGAAATAAAGAAATTTTTCTTAGAGGGTCATCTGATTCTTTCTTTGACATTTTTAGGTCCTGCGCACCAATGATCTTCAGTTCTGTAGCCCTAGGGACAACAGCTTCAGGGTGCTTTTCCATCTACTTTGACGGATCAAAAATCTCAGGATTGACCTGGAACTTTTCAAATTCTTTCTTTCTGTAAGCTGACATGGTAGTAAAACCAGTTGTATCTTTTCCTTCTGCTCTAGCTTTTCTTATCTGAGCTGCTCCTACAAGTTCTTGAAAGCGAGCCATCCTAAAGTTAGGATCGAGCTCAGGATTTTCATACACGGGCTCAGGAGAAGCAGCATCAGCTATTTTATCTAGATAAGACATTAGAGAATACTTAGCAGATAGGTTCTTGCTAGATATTTTTAAAACAAAATAAACTATTTACCTTTTGATACAATTTCCTCAGACTGTACTGGAGAAGGAGATGAAATTCTCTTCTTTGGAGAAGGAGGTGGGGAAAAGGTTGGTCTTTGAACCACAGTCTCCTTCATTTGTCTTTGAGAACCATGAAATGATTTGCCTTGAGAGCTTTGATAACCTTGCCTTGGCTGGGGTTGAACAGACGCAGATTTTCCAGAGGAGGCAGTAGGATGAGCTGAAAGGTTCCCAGAGTCTCCTGCACCTGGAGGAGGAGGAGGACCTCTGGGAGTCCATCTTGAGACAGGACTATCATACCTCTTGGTTCTTTTTCTTTCTTTTTGCTGATTCTTCGAAAACCACATCCAATGCTGGAATTCCTTGGATTTAGGGTCAATGCCCTTCAAAATATAATAAGGAATATCATTATCCTTGCTAGGAGGTGGAGGAGGAGCAGCTTTTCTTTTCTTTGCAGCAGATTTCTTTTTCTTTGACTTCTCAGAAATATCAGAATCATCATCATCAGACTGAGATGAGGGAGGATTTTCATAAGGGTCATAGGCTTCTGAAACAGCCTTTTCTTTAAGCTTAAGATCAGATTTTTCTCTTTCCTCTTCCATGGCATCCAGAGCCAGAAGGGAGTCTAAATCCATCCCTGGAGAGTCATCCCAGATGGTTGACTTTTCAATTTGCAAATCTTTCTCTTTCTCTTTTAAAGATTGAACTCTTAAGTCCCATACAGCTCTTGCTTGAGCTTCTTCCATACTCAGAACTGGAGAGTCAACTTTGACTTCCTCTTTCTCAGACTCATCTTCTTTATTATCTAAGAAGGATTCCAACTCAGGGTCTACCTGAGTAGCAAGAATACTTGGGTCAGCCTCAGAAACAACTGCTATGATTTGAGCAGTTAAATCTTCTTTAATAACATCTGTAAAATTATGAATATAGATCTGCTAAATAAACAGAGATCATTCCTTCAAGGTATTCACAAACTATCAAATTAATCGACTCATCAACAAAACGAATAAATGAGTTACCTTCATACTTAACCATCTCCCAGCAGTCATTCAGATATGAAGTTATAATTCCTTCCAGGAATCTAACTATCACAGGAGAGGTAAGATCTTCTAAGCAGACTTTAACTGCAATCTCAGATAATAAGATTCCATCTGCAATTTCCTTCTTAGACAAAACTGGAGCTAATTCTATCTCAACAGGGGCAGACTCTTCCTGAGCAGTCATTACAACATCTGGAGCTATTTCTATTTCAGCTTGGGCAGCCATGACTGAATCCTTTAAAGCTGGAGGAGAGGCAGGAAGGACTGAGACATCTTCATGGAACATCTCCCCCTGCCTGATTTCAGTGGCAACTGAAACCAGGCCCCTAGAGGAAGATGGCTTAGCAGATTTTGAAATGGATTTGATGGAGGCAGTTAGAAGATCAATGGAGGCTGCAAGGGGAGCGATTGCCTCGTCAATCATGGTTTTGATTGACGGGGTAATCAGCTCCACAATGCGGGAGATAAGCTCTGGAGAGATTTCAATAGATGATGGATGAGAGGTGGATGGAGCTGCAGCAGATATGGTAGTGATGCTGGGATGAGAAATGATGTGGACAGGGGAGCGAACTGGAGATACAGCAGGAGAGTTAACTGGGGAATGAATTGGGGAATGAACGGGAGATACAGCAGGAGTAAGAATTCTCTCTGATCCTAACAAATCGAAGCTAGGAGCAGATATCCTAGCCAGATGAGTAGGTAGAGGAGAGGCTGGAGGGGAAAGAGGAACAACCATAGTTGTTTCTGGAGCAGCAGAGGAAGAAAGTCGTACTTCAGCTGAAGTTGATGGTACTTCAACTGAGGCAGACGGCAATGCAGAGGAGGAGGAAGGAAGAGCTGAGCCAGCTTCACCAAGGTGAGGAGCGACTGATACAGTCCTTGTGTCCTCAGATGTTGCTGGAGCAGATTTCACAAACGTCCTCTTCCACTTAGAGAACAAGTGGGGATCCATCTTCTTGCTAGCGTTGATTGTAGTTGCAGTGGAACTCAGCAGATGGGGGAATCTTTCCTTCAGGAAAATACCGATAACTCTTCCTAGGGTAACTTCCTTTTTGCCATTCTTTTTCCTGATTAAATCAAACAGAACTGTAGCCCAATCTATCCTTTTACGATTAACAATTGCACACATGAGTGCGAATTGCTGCCTTGTTATATTGTCGTGGGCAGAGTGCTTGCCCAGGAGCACTTTTCCTACTATCTCAGCCAAAAACTTGATTTTGAAAGGGAAGTTTACCTTGAGCAGCTTGGTGGGAATGCCCTCGGCATGTCCCAGCTCAACAAGCATTCTTCCAAACTCCTGAGCATCTTGCTCATAATCCTCGTCACCAATAACTAATCCAAAAATATCAGATAGAACGGCCGGAGTCAGGATAAATTCTTCTCCGCCTATGGTACCAGTCATCGATTCGTCTGTGGAAGACGACGTGAAAGCCCATTCTTTGATTTCTGGAATGTTGATCTTAATTCTTTCAGACATTAACTTTTCTAAACCTTGATCCCTGCAGAGCTGGAGAACTTCCACGATTCCGGCATCGCAGCTACTGAATGCTTCGAAATCCACACTGAATCCTGCATCAAACTTGACGACGGCTAGAACAGCTGGGGAAACTGCCATTGAATCGCTGGAGAAAGGTGAGAAGGACGAAGAAGACGAAGGGGATGAAGTGGCAGAAAATCGCAAGCGGGAAAGCAGAATGCGAAAGGGCACGCTCCGTCGACGATAAAGCAAAAGATCTTTTGACCTAGGTCGACTATCGGCTTTATATCTGACCGGATATAGTCGGTCTATTAAAAAGATCTTGACCCGATGGTCGAACGGTCGTTCGACGATCGGCTCAGAAGCAGAGTAGTCGGTCAAATCATTCGACTATTTCTGGCTTCTCAAACAACAAGCTATCGTCATCCAGAGATCGACGATGAGCTCGACCTGTTCGACGATGGTCGAACGTCGATCGACGATCTTCAAACAGATAAGCTATCATTAACCAGAGGTCGACGATAGGCTTAAACCGTTCGACTATCTTCGAACGTCGTTCGACTATCTTCAAACAGATTTCAACATAGGCAGATAAAGTCACACTTAGTCTCGTCCATTGATCATGCCTAGTTGAACTAAAAAGAACAGATGCTTCTGTTCATCTAAAGGCTTGGTGAATATATCACCTTTCTGAAACTCAGTGGATATGAACTCAAGACAAATCTTGTTCTTTTCCACACAATCTCTCAGGAAATGGTGCCTAATCTCAATGTGCTTCGTTCTAGAGTGGTGCACCGGATTTTGTGCAATTGAGATAGCACTGGTATTATCACACATGATCTTGGTGTTCTTGTGTGAGTAACCATAATCCACAAGCTGGTTTTGAATCCACAGGATCTGTGAACAACAACTGGCAGCTGCTATATATTCAGCCTCTGCAGTTGAAGTTGAGACAGAAGCCTGCTTCTTACAGAACCAAGAGACCAATCTCTCTCCTAGGAACTGGCAAGTTCCTGAGGTGCTCTTCCTGTCAACTCTGCACCAGCATAATCAGAATCAGAATATCCAATTAATTCAAACTCTGACTCAGCTGGGTACCAAAGTCCTAGATCTGGACATCCTTTCAGGTATCTCAGGATTCTCTTTAGAAGAATCAGATGAGATTCCTTGGGGTTGACCTGAAATCTGGCGCAAAGGCATGTAACAAACATTATATCTGGCCTACTTGCAGTTAGATATAATAGGGAACCAACAATGGCCCTATAATTCTTTTGATCAACTGGCTTGCCGTGATCATCAGAATCAATAACTACATTAGTAGCCATGGGTGTAGGCATTGCTGAAGCATCAGCCATCCCAAATTTCTTTACCAATTCCTTGGCATATTTGGATTGGGAGATGAAGATACCATCAGCATCTTGCTTAACTTGGAGACCAAGAAAGTAAGACAGCACACCCATACTACTCATCTCAAACTTAGAGTGCATCAGGTCAGAGAACCTTTTGCAAAGTTTGGGATCAGTGGAGCCAAAAATAATATCATCTACATACACCTGAACTAACAGGATTGTGTCCTTGTGATGCTTGACGAAAAGGGTTCTATCAACTACTCCCCTAGTGAAGTTGTGCTCTAACAGGAAACTAGCTAAGGTCTCATACCAGGCCCTAGGAGCTTGCTTTAGTCCATAAAGAGCTTTCTGTAACTTAAAAACATGAGAAGGCTGAGTTGATGAAACAAACCCTGGTGGTTGTTCAACAAACACCTCTTCCTTAAGCTCACCATTTAGGAATGCACTTTTGACATCCATTTGGAACACCTTAAACTTCATGAAGGCTGCATAGGCCAAGAAGATCCTTATTGCTTCTAGCCTTGCAACAGGAGCAAAGGTTTGGTCATAGTCTATACCTTCCTCCTGTCTGTAGCCCTGAGCTACAAGCCTAGCTTTATTCCTTAATATGATTCCATTTGCATCTAACTTGTTTCTATACACCCACTTGGTGCCTATGATCAGTTGGCCTTTAGGTCTTGGAACCAAAGTCCAAACTTTACATCTCTCAAATTGATTGAGCTCCTCTTGCATTGCAATGATCCAGTGGGGATCTAGCTCTGCATCTTTAAAGGTGAGGGGCTCAACCTGTGAGAGGAAACAAGCATGCATCACATCCTGTCTTAATTGGTGTCTTGTTTGTACACCAGCTGATATGTCTCCAATCACTTGAGATGTAGGGTGATCTCTAAGTGTGACAATATCAGCAGGTGGGATGTGATCTTCAGCAACAGTTGGGATTAATTCCTCAGGAGGAATTTGATCTACTATTGGTGGTACAACAACAGCTTCAACAGCTTCAGCAATGTCTTCATCACTGTCTGATTCAGTGATCTGAAGAGTTGAAAGTTGAAGGATTTCTTGAGGGGCATCATGTACCTGCAAAGAACTGGAGGAAGGAGAATTTTCTTTCTCCTTGTAAAACATCTGATGCTCATCAAATGATACATGCACAGATTCTTCTATCTTACAGGTTGATTTGTTATAAACCCTATAAGCTTTGCTTACTTGGGAATATCCAAGCATGATTCCCATTGAAGCTTTTGCTTCAAACTTTCTAATATATTCTTTATTATTATTATGAATATACACAATACAGCCAAAAACTCTAAAGTAATTAATTTTTGGTTTCTTTCCTTTAAGCAACTCATAAGGAGTTTTACACTTAAGTTTGTGTATCAACTTCTATTCAAGACATAGTTGGCTGTACTAACAGCTTCTGCCCAATAGGATAGAGGCATGTTAGCATCTGCCAACAATGTGCTAGCAGCTTCAATTAGTGTTCTATTCTTCCTTTCAACTACCCCATTTTGTTGAGGAGTTCTAGGAGCTGAGAAGCTATGTTTGATACCTTCTCTCTCACAGAATTCTTGCATGAGAAGAGAGTCAAACTCAGTACCATGATCACTTCTGATCAAGGCCACATGAGTAGAGTACTCAGTCTGCACACAAAGTAGAAAGTCTGTAAGGGCTTTGAAGTTATCAGACTTTGTTCTCAAAAAGAAAACCCAACTGAACCTAGAGAAGTCATCTACAATTACTAATGTGTAATACTTCCCTCCTAAACTCTGTACATTTATTGGGCCAAAAAGGTCCAAATGTAATAAATACAGGATCCTAGGAGAATCACTTTTATTTACAGATTTAAAAGAATTCTTGGTTTGCTTGCCTAGCTGACAAGCCTTGCATAGGCTCTCCTTCTTGTAGGGGCAAGAAGGTAAACCTCTAACAAGGTTGTGCTTAGATAACCTAGATATATTTTTAAGGTTTACATGACTAAGCCTCTTATGCCATAGGGAATTATTATTAAGGGTTACTTCATTAAACAGGCAGATTTCAGATTGAGATGAATTAAAATCTACTAAATATATATTACCTATTCTAATACCTACTAAAACAACATTATTATTTAAAGTAATATTACAAGAGAAATTAGAAAATGAAACCTGGTAGCCAGCATCACATAGCTGGCTGACTGAAATCAGATTATGCTTTAGTCCATTGACATAAGCAACTCTCTTGAAAGTAACTGCTCCAATTGTGATCTTGCCATACCCTTCTGTCTGACCAGAGCTGGAGTCTCCAAAGATAACCTTTGGGCCGAGCTTAGCTTTGAACTTTGACAGTAGATCTTTATTTCCTGTCATATGCTTAGAGCATCCACTATCCAAGTACCACTTATTTTGAGTGATTGGATAGGCCTTCACCTGCAAGATAATTATTTAGACAGAGTGGACCCAGGTAACCTTAGGTCCCTTGTTTTTCACATAAGAAAAACTGGAAATGTATGAAAATGCAGGCTGAGGGTGATAACCTAGTGTGTGAGATCTCCTAGGTGGAATTCTCCATGCTGATGATGGGTCAACAAACCTAGGGTTTCTATTCTCATTTAGGTTTCTATGGAATTGATTATTATTTTGAAAATCATATTGAAATCGTCGATCGACGTTCGACGATGGGTGCTCAGATCGTCGACCTGCGTTCGACGCTCTTTGCATTTCTTTGAAAAACTTCTTTCTCTTTTCTCTCTTAGCCTTATTTAATGTTTTATTAACCAGATTTACTTGCTCAGTGTTCTTCTTTCCACTAGCTGAAATGAAGTTCACTGGAGTTGAAAGGTTATTTTTAAGAAGGACTGGGGGTTCACTGGGAGAAGCTCCTAAGCCTAGTTTATCATTACCTGACCTAGTGTTAGTCATGCTGGTAATTTCTAACAGCTTAAGGCTTCTACCATTAAGGGATTCTTCTAATCTCTTAGACTTAGCTAACTCTATTTTAAGAAATTTGATTTCTTCACTACAAGTAGTGAGTTCTTCCTTTAACCTAATGTTTTCAGAGGCTATTGATTCTGAGTCAGCTAACCTATTTCTAAGTTCTTTTATTTCCTTCTCTGAGCTAATTAAATCTAAACATAAAGATTTAAATTCTAACTTAAATTCTTCTGAAGTAAAATCATAAGAAGAAAGTACCTCATCTTCTGTAGGCATCTCTTCATCAGAATCAGAACTCTCTGCAGCAGAGTGGTTGCTGCAGGCATCTATTGCCATGAGGCAAACTTCTTTTGCCTTCTTCTCTTCCTCATCTTCACTGGAGCTTGATGAGGAGGATTCTTCATCAGAATCACTCCAGGTTTCAGCAATGAAACCTCTCTCCTTCTTCTTGTTTTTGTAGGAGGATGGCTTGGAGTGCTTCCTGTGTTGTTCTTTGTCTTTTCTCTTTTCCTTGTTCTTCTCCTCTGGACACTCTGGCAAGATGTGTCCAGGCTTCCTGCAACCATAACATATAATTTCTTTAGTAGGAGAGCGATCATACCTTGGTTTGTCTTCATAACGTGAAGACTTCTTTCTGAACTCCTTTCTCCCCATCTTGAGAAACCTTTTGGCAAACAGTGCCATAAGTTCCTCATTAGATTGGCTGCCTTCAGAAACATCTGCAGCCTTAAGAGCTAGAGATTGCTCTTTTCTTGTTGGAGTGGGGGTCTTGGCTTCAGCTTCTGCTTCTCTGGTCTTCAGCACTTGCTCAAAAGACTTGAGCTTGCCGAGGAGAGCTTCAGTGGAGATCTCATTAGTACTTCTGGCTTCTTTGATGGGCCAGATTCTTAGATCCCATGTGCTAGGGAAGCACATAAGAATCTTATCATTGACCTCTGTCAATGATATGTCCTTGTCCAGGGTCCTCAGCTCATTGATGATTGAGCTGATCCTGGTGTACATAGCTTCAACTGATTCAACATCAGTTTTCTTGAAGTTCTCGTACTGTGAGATCAGGTTGGACCTTCTGTCCTTCTTTCATCAGCTGAACCAGCTATAATCTGGTTCAGTGTGTCCCACATGGCCTTTGCTGAGGAGCAATCAGCAACCTTCTGGAACACCTCATCAGACATAGTCTGAGCCAGTATGTTCATTGCTTTGGCATCAGCAATTTTGGCCTTCTTGTATTCATCATTATAATCTGGAGGAGGCACTGCACTCATATCAGATGATGAGGCAGTGGCAGCAGCAGGTGCTCTTGGGGGACCTGACAAAATAGAAGCAAAAATACTTTCATCAATAGAATTCAAATAAAGTTTGATCCTTGCCTTCCAGATGCCAAACTTAGCTAAGTTGCATGCTGGAGGTCTGGTGCTTGAATAATCCTTAGACTGGGCCATGATAGTGAATATCTATAAGCTCTTGGTATCTATCAGGATCTTGTGACTTAGGTGTTAGCCTATACAGTCAGTCAACCTCCCTCTGATACCAATTGAAAGTGAAGGGATAGATACTACTCTAGAGGGGGGGTGAATAGAGTTATCAAATTTTGCACAGACAAAACTTAATAGTCTACCCAACTCCCTTGGAGTGAAGTGCGGAATGAAAAGATTATAGATATTGATTTAACCTTAAAGCCTAACACAAGTGATGTGTACAAACACAAGCTAACTGTAATTACAGTTAAGCTTGGAAAAACCTAATCAGCAACTAGCAACCTAGTTATATCTAATCACAGCCACAATGCAGGAATTAAACAATGGAATCCAGACGACACAAGGAAATTTATAGTGGTTCCCTAAACAACTTGGGTACGTCCACTCTTCTACCCACACGGTAGGAATCCACTCAGGTTTTTGATCAGGTGCCCTGCCACCAACAGAATCTGCTTCAGGTAGATTCAGAAACCCTTTAGACTTTTGATCAGGTGTCTAAAAACCAAGCACAGGTTTTTGATCAGCTGCCCTGCCACCAAGGGATACTTTTGAAGGGAGTAATAACCCTGTACAGGAGGGGGAAGAAGGTTAAGATGTCTTCTCTATTTTACAATAGATTAGAGAAGCACAAAAACTTGCACTGAGCTAGAATGCTCTAAAGAATCAAGGCTCCCCCTGGCTCAAAGATGTCCAGGTGAAGTCTTGCTTCAGTGCAGAAAACTCTTCAGAAAGTTCTGAAGGAAAAGCTACAGGAAGAAAATAAATAACAAAAAGAAATCTCTTCAAGCAGCTATTCTTCTTCTTCTTCTTCAAAGGATCTCTGAGTTTGAACTTCCTGAAAGCAGGAGAACTCAGGTTGAAGAAGAGATGAGGATCTTAACACTTCTCAGTTAGATGGAGTTTGCTGAGAGCAGAAAGCTTGAAGGCTTGAAAGCTTGAATGAACAACTGGTTAGCTATTAGCTTCTGTTAACTAGCTTGAATCCTTCTGCAAAGGGTTCTTTATATAATCATCAGCAAGCAACGGCTCTCTTTCATTTGAATTATTTGTCTTCTTCTGAGCCTTGAGACCTGGGCTGTTAATATCAAGAAGACAGAAATATCTCTGCAGCAAAACATTCTACAAAAAGGAATAAATCTCTTTCTAAGAAGCTGCAGGCTTAAATCAAATAAACAGAAGGACTAAATAAAGTCACATCAGAATTAATCTCTTTATAGCAAAAAAGAAGACTTTTCAGTCCAACGGCTATAAAGGGCTGTCAGCAGATAAAGTAATTTAAAGAGACAGCTAATAAGACAAACAACTTTATCTTAAAAGATTTGAACTCAGGCAAAAAGAATAGAGCAAATAATGCCTGGAAACTTTATCATACAGCTTAAAATAATGTGCCAGAAAATGTATTAAATAATTAAATATAATAAATAAATACAAAATACAAAGGCAGGCAGAAAGCGTCGAACGACCTTCGGAGATCGTCGACCGACGCACGGAGATCGTCGATCTATCGGGCAGATAGTCGAACGATCCAGATAGTCGACCTATCGAAGAAGATAGTCGAACTACCTCGGCAGATAGTCGACCTATCAGAACAGATAGTCGAACTATCAGATAGTCGATCTATCAGGACAGATAGTCGAACTATCAAGCGCACAGAGATAGTCGACCTATCAAGCAGATAGTCGACCTACCTCAGAAAACAGATAGTCGACCTATCAACAGATAGTCGACCTATCAGCGCAGAACAGATAGTCGACCTATCAACAGATAGTCGACCTATCAGCGCAGAACAGATAGTCGACCTATCAAGCAGATAGTCGAACTATCAGCGCAGAACAGATAGTCGACCTATCAAGCAGATAGTCGAACTATCAGCGCAGAACAGATAGTCGACCTATCAAGCAGATAGTCGAACTATCAGCGCAGAACAGATAGTCGACCTATCAAGCAGATAGTCGAACTATCAGCGCAGAACAGATAGTCGACCTATCAAGCAGATAGTCAAACTATCAGCGCAGAACAGATAGTCGACCTATCAAGCAGATAGTCGAACTATCAGCGCAGACCAAAGCGTCGACCAACTGATAGACGATCGTCGATCAGTCGATGGACGATAGTCGAACGGCGTTCGACTATAGTCGAACGAAAAACCTACTTAACCAAATTCTCAATTTGGAAAAGCGAGGACTCTACAGCTAGACTCCTAACCATTGACCATAGATATTTCTTGGGTCAAGGGGCACAAAGGAGAGGACTAAACTCAAATCAAACTAGGGTACCAACAGTTGGTCTAATAGAAAATCACCACTTGGACACATCATTTCATCTTCCACCTTTTCCTCTCCCTCCACCATAACCGAAATAATATTAAGAGGAGAGCCTTCCTGGCAATAAATGCTTACCCTTTTCCCTCCCCACTTGGTGATCTATAAAAGCCCCCTTAGTACAAGAAGAGATGTTTACACTCTTGTTTAAAAGGATTTTAGTTGTTGTTCTTGCTGTAGGAGAAGTTCGGGAATGCTACCACCTCGCCATGACAATCCGACGTTCATCTCGCCTCCAAACCGCGAACAAGGTCCTCCTCTACTTCTGCTCCTATGGGTAGATCTTAGGATCTTAGAAAGGAAGTTTCGTTCTCAACGGAACCGGTCCTATCTCGCGTTTTCATGGAAAAACAATGAAAAAATATATTTTCGGGTCCGCCGGAAATCGCCACCTCTGGCGGCCAAACCACCGCCGACCTATAGCCATCGCCTCGACGGAGGTGGTGGAGGTGGTGGCTGGCCAGGGAAGATACCGAACAGCCGGAGACGGATCGCGGAAGAGCTACAGGAAATATAAGTTTCCGAGTTGAGGTTTTCAGGTTTCTGTAGAAGATGAACAGTAAAAATACTTCTTTTTATATAACATAGAAATTATGCATATAGTACAAAAGGAAAAGATATATTAAGATGCTGAAAAACGAGGCACTTAGAGGCCAATTTAGGAAAAATGGCCAGTCACAGAAGTTGTAGTCCTTCGAGTCTAGATTAATTTAAAATTAATTTCAACTAGTTTGGGTTAGCGGTTTAACCGCAGCAACCGTTTTAGTGGGGGATGTACGTAGATTTGGACAGAAACTAAAATGAATGCCCACTCTTCGTCCCTTTTACAAATGACCTAAAATATGGGCAGGGGGTTACTCTTAGCCATACTTAGAGGCTGTTCAAAAATGGAAATTTTTGGAGATACTTTGCCTAAGGTTTTGTTTTAACTTAATAAAGTTAGAGTAATTTATTTAGGTAGTCAAATGACCTCCAAACCCTCCTAAATTTTGGTGAGTGGTCCCTAGCTACAAAACCTAGCTCTGTAAAAAATTCCAACTCAATTGGATTAGTTTTGGGTAGGAAACCACCTATCCTTGACTAGGCATTAATGAGGCATTTTGAGTAAAAAGTGCACTAAGAGGTTGGAACGGTCAAATCACCTCAACAGAGGCTGATATTTTGACCACTGGCTTAAAAGGGTTATTATAACCCACTTGGAGAAAATTTTGTCGTTTAGACTGGATTTACCCTAGGATCCAAACTCAAACCCTAAATGGGGGGGTTTTGAGGGTTGTAAAGGACAAGGGGGCAAATGCCCTTGTATTGCCTTGAAATTCAATAAAGTTGACCTTAGCATAATATAAATCATCTGGATGGAATCTCAGAGGATTTGGAGATAGGTAGATACCTCAAAACCCTAACCTTAGTTTTAGGGTAAAATACCAAATAAGTAAAATCTGTCACTAAACATTATTTAAAAGCTGTGAAACTCAAGTAGAGTGAGTTTTGGAGTGGGTAGAATCTATAGCAATTTTGCTGGAATTTTATGATGTTAATTTCCAGCACTTCATTTGTAAAGTT
Source organism: Platanthera zijinensis (assembly GCA_039513925.1). Taxonomy (NCBI): domain Eukaryota; kingdom Viridiplantae; phylum Streptophyta; class Magnoliopsida; order Asparagales; family Orchidaceae; genus Platanthera; species Platanthera zijinensis. The sequence continues at coordinate 54,110,465 of CM077091.1, read as the reverse complement.
TGTTATAGCCCTAATTGATGTTTTAATTATTTAGATCTTTTTATTAATTGAAACCCCATGAAATCTTGGAAGTAAATGTTTTAGGTCAGAATGGTTGCTTTTGAATTTTTGTATAATTTTTAGTTGAGTGAATCTAGTACTTCATTCACAAATGTTAAAAAGGGGTTGTATGGTTTAAAAATTAATTATAGATGATATTGCTATTGAAGAATTATGAGACTTAGGAATTGAGACATTCAGGCCATTATATGCTTGTAGACATTTATTCATGATTTTTAGAATCTTAGTCACGACACTTGCTTTACAAGTCCACCTTATGGAGATTTTTGATAATTAATTTATTCAGAGATTAATACTTGCTAAAAAATTATGAAACTTGGTCAATGCTAATTTTAAGGTTGTATCTGAATAAAATAATTAATTTATAATTTTTAGATGGATATTCTCTGTACTTGATTCATAAATAATGAAAGATAGAAAATATTACTAAAATTGTTTTAGTGCCTTTTTGATGATAGAAAAATTTTGATACCTTCAATTTACCATATTGAGATAGCAAAATATTTATAATAATTTTGTTGGACATCTTGCATGAGTACTTAGGGTAGCCCATGAAATTTTTGAGGAAATTAATTAAATTCCAGATAAATTAGGAAAATTATAGTTATCTGATTATAGGCTAATCATATCATGATATATCTCCAGTAAATAAGTTAGGGCATTTGGATGAGTATTGTATCATTTCCTAACCGGTTCGACATATAGCATATGATAGTTTGCAATTAGTAATTTGAGTTAATAGTCATAGGATACGATGGGGCACAACATTGGAGTTAGTTAATCTGATTAATTGGATGGATGTGAAAGTGTTCCCATATAAGGATGGGAAGGTTAGTGAGAAGTGGTGTTGGCTAGAGTTAAGAGGTGTCCGGGTTTGACGAAAGATTGTCTTTCCTAAAGAGAGGAAATTTAAAAATCACCCTTGGTTAGTCTATCGTAATATGAGAAGGGAATGGGTAAAGGGAATAACCAATAACAATAAGTGCCTTGTCAAAGTGAGGATAGATACAACTCTAGAGGGCGGGGGGGGGGGGGGGGTTAATAGAGTATTCAAAAGTTTGACTATCTACTCAACTCTCTTAGAGTTAATTTGCGGAATGAGTTTATAGATACTTGAAACCCTAGAGTCTAACACAAAGTGGTGCATAAGAGAAAGCTAACTGTAATTACAGTTTCAGCTTTAGTCCTATCACAGCAACTAGCAGTCCTAAGAAAATCCTACTCACAGCCACAGTGCAATAATTAAAGTAAGCAACACAGACGACACAAGAAGTTTATAGTGGTTCCCTCTAAAATAGGTACATCCACTCTTCTACCACCATGGTAGGAATCCACTACAGGTTTTTGTTCAGGTGCCCTGCCACCAACTGATTTGGTTCAGGTAGATCAAGTAGACCCTTTGAGCTTTTGATCAGGAGCTCAAAATCCAACACAGGTTTTTGCTAAGGTGCCCTACCACCAAGGTTCACTTTTGAAGGGAGTAATAACCCTTTTATAGGAGGTTGAGAGAGAGTTAGAGTGTCTTATCTATTGTTAAAATAAAATAAGAGAAGTTAGTTGATTGCATAGAGCTAAAGAGCTCTAAGGAATCAAGGCTCCCCCTTGCTTAGAGAATATCAAGGAAGAAAGCCTTGCTTCATGGTGCAGGATCTCTTCTGAACTCTTGATAAAGAGCTGTCTTGAAGTTCTTGAAGGAGCAGCTTGAAGAAGACTCTTGATGAAAGATGGTTGTTCTTCTTCAATCAGCTTTTCTTTCTTCTTTTTCTTCTTTTTGAGGCACTGAGTGTGAATGTTCCTGGAAGCAGGATGAACTCAGGATTTGAAGAAGAATGCTGAAGAAAGTAGTTCTTCTCAGTTGAATGTGAAAGAATCTGAGAGCTGTTCTTCTTGTTTTGAATCTGTATATGAACAACAGTATATGTCTGTGTATGTGTGTGAACCAATGTTTTTCTTCTTTCAAAAGAACTCTTTATATATTATCCTCTGTAACGGCTCTAATCTTTATTTGAACTTTGTCTTCTTATGAGATCTGCAATCTGGGCTGCAAATAGCACAATACAAAAATATATCCTGCAGACAGACATCCTATAAAGGGATAAAGCTTTCTAAGAGGCTTCATATCCAATCTAATAAAAGAATACTAGAGAAAGTCACATCAGACCAAACTATTTAAGGCCAGAGAAGATTTTTGTGTCTAACGGCTATAAAGGACAACATGACAGATAAAGCATAAAGATATTTCAACTAATAAGACAAAAGACTTTGTCAGAGTAGAGCTTGACTTATGCAAAAAGAATGGGGCAAAGATTGCCTGGAGATGTCAGCATAAAATCAATGAAATAATCTTTAATAAAATATGCCAAATAAATAGGAAATAAATCACAGAAGAAAAGGAGTACAAAATTACTAACAGCAAACAAAAGATCGTCGAACGATCCACAGAGATCGTCGAACGAACCACAGAGATCATCGAACTATCAAAACAGATAGTCGAACGAAACAGATAGTCGAACTATCAAAGCAGATAGTCGAGCTATCAAAAAGATAGTCGAACCATCAAACAGATAGTCGAACTATCAACACAGAGCAGATAGTCGAACTATCAAACAAATAGTCGAATTATCACAACAGAACAGATAGTCGAACTATCAGAGCAGATAGTCGAACTATCACAACAGAACAGATAGTCGAACTATCAGAGCAGATAGTCGAACTACCAAATAGTTAAACTATCAAGAAATCTATCTGGTCAAAAGAAGTCGAGCAGGGTTCGACGATCGACGAGGCAGAGACCACAGATCGTCGAGCTAACAAGAGTTGAACTAACTCAGAGATCGACGATCTGCTGACTGACGAAAGTCGACCAACTAATAGATGATCGTCGAATAGTTGATGGACGATAGTCGAGCGCCGTTCGACTATAGTCGAACCAAGAACTAACTTATCCAGATTTCACTGGAAAAGTGACAACTCTACAACTGAGGAATTCTAACCTAACAACTAACCTTTGACCATAGATAAATCTTGGGTCAAGAAACTAATTGAGAAGACTTAACAAAAATCCAAACAAGGGTACCAACACCTTGCGAAAGGGAACGATGGGCTTCATCTACCATCATAGTTCCTAGTGCCCTTTGAGAGCCCTTCACATGGAAAACCGGGGGCAGTCCTGGGTTAACGTAAACTGTAATAACAAACTAAAAAGAGTAACTTAGTAATTAGGATCTCACATTACATAAACACTGTTAGTACAAGAAGATTGTTGGGAGCTTCGGCTCGATTGGTTAAGAGACGGACGGAATGGTCCGGGTAGCTTCGGCTCGATTGGTTAAGAGACGGACATTTTGGTCCGGGGAGCTTCGACTAGGTTTTTGTTTGATTACGATTAAATTTGCATGTGCATAAAAGGAAAGAAAATTAAGGTGGTGGGTCTTCGGTATTGGAGGGTAGATGCACCGACGCCAATACGCTGACTCGGCAAGTGTGGTTATCACTTCGCCAACAGAAGACCGGTGTGCTAGCCGACAAGAGTACGTAGGAGTCCGCTTTGTGCACCAAGCGTTGAAGCGTATGATAGGTCTGACCGGTAGTGCTTTACTGGTTTAGAGGTGGGCGAGGCCCAACCAACCACTTCCGTCTGCCATTACGGATGTATCCTGGGAAACTAAAGGTCTGTGTACACGTAGTCGAGTGTGTGTGTTTGCACTTGCATGTTTCATAATACCCACTAGCATATCATGGCATAATCGATTCATTTAACCCCTAACACCTAATGTATAAGTGGAATGAGACGCTTATACATTAGGACTTGCAAAATGACCCCTTGGTCTATAAGCTTGTGTGGGCAAGTTTATAAATTAAGGTTAAATTTTATATATATATGCTGCTGTTTGATAACCGACACACCAACGTATAAATTGGTATGAGATTTTTTATATGATGGGAGCCTTGCAGAAGACCCCTTGGCTTATGTGTTCTCATATAAGTGAAGGTTACTTTTCATATTTCGTCTTATTGCCCTTATTTACTATAGAATTGCTAGTTTAGTTTCGCTGCCACCTGTTTCTTTTGATCTAATCTCCACCTTCATGTACTTCCCTTTCTTCCTCTCCGCTCGGTATTTAGGAGCCATGGGGGAAGGGGTAGGGGATGATAGGGCTTAGTCTTTATGACTAACGGTTTTCAAATCGCATCATTTTAGGGAATCATGGAGCCCAGCACGGGGGTGTAGCCACAGAGACCGGTGCGCTTGGAGATGGGGTAGTCTAGCTCCGGAGTTCTTACAGCCGGGACAGTGAGTCTCGACCCAGAGTAGATGTTCTGTTTTTGATTCCGCATGAGTGATTTTTCGTGAGGACATGATGTACCGGCATAAGCCCGGATTTTAGTACTCTGACGAAATCTGACGTTGAAAGCCACGATCTCGCGCCTATTTCTATATGCTCACCTCCTTCTTGGACTGTTCGCCTCTCTTTCTAGTTGCTCCCAACCTCTTATAGGCTTTCGTCCTCTGAGTATTCACTCTTTTTTTTTCATAAGCTGGGACGTTCTTAACCAGGCGCAAGGGAAGTGAGGAGTGACTCGTTAGATATATTGTTTTGTGGACACTCCCTTCGTGGAGACTTTTATTTCTATTTATGTGATTTTTCCGTGGACTTGATTTTACTTCATTGTGCTACCTTTCTATGATGGAATTGGCCGGCAGAAGCGGCGCTTTGTGGTGATGACCCTTCAGGGCGTGAAGGTGTCACCGCAAAGGGGCGGTTCTGGGCCTAAGACCCCGGTGTTTTAAAAGAAAAAAAAGGTCTTACAAGTTATATCAGTGCAAACATCGATCTAAAAAAGGTATCAGTCCACTAACCCTAGGTCACCCCCACTCGAGTTTAGTTTGGGGACAAACTAAGCAGCGGAAGCAGTGGTGTGCCCATTTGGGGATTACATATAAATTTTCCACTTTTAGTAAAGATTGAACGTTTTCTCAGTATGGGTTTTGTTACGAAGCCTCCAGCACATCCTACGCCACAAGGTGGAGTTCAGCAGGCTCCGGATGTTGCACCACCTCCACCGGTCCCCTCTCCTTTCCATCAGTCAGACATAGGACAGACTCTGACATCCATTCTATAGGCTTTCAGGGCTCAGCAGGTTCCGGTCCCGCAGCCAAACCCGGGGGCCAACTAGTTGAGCATCTTCCGAGGACTTTCTCCCCTGTCCTACTTGGGGACAGAGTAGGCGGTTAGGACAGAAGAGTGGCTGGATATTATGTATGAGATGCTGACCGGGATACGGTGCCCCTGGGAGGAGAGGGTGGCTCTGGTTGTCTCTTTCCTAGAGTCCCATGCCAAGTGGTTGTGGAAGACGCTGCTAGACACGATGTTTGCCGATAGGGAGGTTGCGGAAGTTACCTGGGAAGAGTTCAGGGCCGCGCTTCTAGAGAATTTTGTTCTGCAGTCGGCCAGGGATGATATGGAGGAGCGGTTCTTACAGCTGAAGCAGGGCATCCGGACGGTGGTGGAGTACCATCGGGAGTTCGACCATTTGGCTCGATATGCAGATTCTTACCAGCTGGATGAAGCAGGGTACATCAAGAGGTTCTATAAGGGCCTGCGGGAGGACTTGAGGGAGGCTTTGTTGTTTGTATCCGATGGGCCTATCTCCCGAATTTTGGAGATGGCAAAGAGGATTGAGGCTGATTGGCACACCACTCGGGGCCGGAAGCTGCAAGCGGAGGATTAGGGCCGGAGAGCCAGAAATGATCAGCGGTGAGGTGCGATACCAGATGGGATAAGGACAGAGGACCAGCCTCTTCAGGAAGTGAGATAGGAGCCGAGGGAGCAGGTGATATTGGCCCCTCAACATCTTCGGATGCAGGAGATGCCAAGACCCGGGGGAATTGCGTATCGCCCACCAGAGTGCTTCCATTGTCATCAGATTGGGCACCTCCGGAAGAACTTCCCCATGAGGGTGGCACCACATCCAGCACCACGGGGTGGCCCACCTGCTCAGCATTTCGGAGGCCGAGGACGCGGCCGAGGACGTGGATACCAGGGGGGAGATCGTAGACAAGAAAGGGAGCAGGTGTATGCTTTAGACCTTGCGCAGCCTCGGAATCCAGAGCAGATCATAGCAGGTACGCTGCAATGTTTCGTTATTTTCATAGAATTTCCCTCTCAGTTGTTAAATCTTAGAACCACACTAGATAGATTAACAAGGAAAGAAAACTCGTTATGGAACCCTAAGACATCTAATCACACCAAGTATAGTCTTCATTAGCGGCAAGCCTGCCTGCATACTTTTTGATACTAGAGCTACTCACTCCTTTGTGTCGGAGATGTTCGTAGAAGGACTAGGGGGCGTGGAGCGATTCACGGGCTCAAAGATGAGGGTACGACTACCTGATGGATCTGAACTCCTTACCTCGGTCCACTGCAATATGGAGGCAGAAAATTGTGGAAAGACATTCGAGGCTCCAGCGACACTTTTGAAGCTTACGGACTATGACCTGATCCTGGGCATGGCATGGCTGCACTGGAACCATGCCCAGATTAATTGCCAAGCAAAGAGGATCACTGTTAGACGCGGGGACTCTTTCATTATCATCGAAGGTATAAGACCTGCCTCTCGTATACTCTTATCCTCGGTATAGGTCATTAAGGCCCATCTGCAGGGAGAGGAGGTTTATCAGATTCTATTTGAGATGATGGAAGTCAAGGAGTCGGTGACAGGAATTCTAGTAGTACGAGATTTTGCTGATGTTTTTCCAGAGAAGCTGCCAGGTCTACCTCCGTACTGGGAGGAGGACTTCAGGATACAGCTTGTGTCGGAGGCCAAGCCGGCATCTAGGTCCCCTTACTGGATGGCCCCGAAAGAGTTGACAGAGTTCCGAAGTCAGTTGCAGGAACTAGTAGAGGCAGGGTTTGTCCGGCCAAGCTCTTCACTATGGGGAGCCCCGGTGCTATTCGTCAAGAAGAAGGATGGAAGTCTCCGCTTATGTATTGATTATCGAGTGCTGAACAGACTGATGGTACGGAATACATACCTGCTACCACAGATTGATGATTTGTTTGATCAAGTGGAGGGAGCGCACTTCTTCTCAAAACTTGACTTGAGGTCAGGATATTACCAGCTACGGATTCGGGTGGAGGACATTCCGAAGACCGCCTTCAGTAGTAGATACAGACTGTTTGAGTTTACAGTGATGCCCTTCGGGCTCACAAATGCACCATCAGCATTTATAAGTCTCATGAACAGAGTATTCGAGGAGTACTTAGATGTATTCGTCATCGTATTTATTGACGACATCCTCATCTTCTCAAGGACGAAGGAGGAGCATACACAACACCTGACTTTGACTCTACAGAGGCTACGGGAGCATCAGCTATACGCGAAGTTCAGCAAATGCTAGTTTTGGTTAAAGGAGGTGGCCTTCTTAGGTCATATTATCAGCGGTGCTGGGTTGGCAGTACACCCGGCCAAGATTCGGGCAGTTCAGGATTGGCCACCATTGAAGACAGCCACGGATGTACGGAGCTTTCTGGGACTTGCCGGATATTACCGGAAGTTCGTCGATGGAATTTCCCGGATTGCACTCCCTCTTACATCCCTGACGAAGAAGGAAACCCCTTTCATTTGGATGCCACAGTACGAGGTGGCCTTCGTGGAGTTGAAAGGTCGGCTCACCTCGGCTCCCATTCTCGCTCTTCCGTCGGGAAGGGAGGGATTCTAGGTGTACACGGACGCCTCCTACCACGGGATGGGTGTCGTTCTGATGCAGAACGGTCATGTTATAGCCTATGCCTCCTGACAGCTGAAGATACATGAGAAGAACTATCTGGTGCATGATCTAGAGATGGGTGCAGTGATCTTTGCTCTGAAGATTTGGCGACACTACCTCTACGGGGTTCACTGTGACATCTTTTCAGATCACAAAAATTTGAAATACATGGGCACATAGAAGGAACTCAACATCAGACAGAGACGTTGGGTGGAGTTCCTATCGGATTACCAGTACACCATGCACTACCATCCCAGGAAGGCGAACGTGGTGGCAGATGCTTTGATTCAGAGAGGAGATACCTCAGGGAAGGGACCACATCTGATGTCAATGGAGCTAGTATGGTCATTCAAAGATATGCAGATATCACTAGTATCCGAGAATGATCTAGAGCTGTATAGGGAGTATCTAGCATCGATGGTTGCCATAGATGATATTCAGGACCGCATCCGGGACAGACAGAGGACAGATGCATGGGCAGAGCCGATATTCCAAGCCTTGGAGGAGGGTTCGACGGGAGATTATTCAATAAGAGATGGTTTGCTATACTTTAGAGACAGGGTCTATATACCCTCAGGAGGCCGGATTCGGGAGGACTTCATGGCGGAGGCACATTATAGCAGATATTCTATACACCCGGGGATCACCAAGATGATAACAGACTTGAAGAAGACGATGTTTTGGCCAGGGATGAAGAAGGACATTACATACTTCGTGACTCATTGCGAGGCATGCCAGTTGGTGAAGGCAGAGTGTAGGAACCCCGCTGGATTGTTACAGCCACTCCCGGTGCTGGAGTGGAAATTTGAGGACATTGCGATGGATTTCATTCATGGCCTTCCCCGATCATGGATGGGAAACGACTCGATTTGGGTCATCGTCGATCGGTTGACGAAGGTGGCCAGATTCATTCCGGTCAGGAAGGATGACTCGGTAGGAGTACAAGTGCGGAGATTTGTGGAGCAGTTCATTCGATATCACGGGGTGCCCAAGACGATCGTGTCGGATCGGGATGGCCGGTTCACTTCCAGGGAGTGGAGATCCATGCAGGCTTACTTAGGCACGCGATTGACCTTCAGCACCGCATTCCATCCCCAGATGGATGGGAAGACGGAACGCACCAATCGGACGCTGGAAGATCTTTTGAGGCTATGTATTTTGGACCGTGGGGAACCGTGGGAGAATCTCCAACCCCTGGTTGAGTTCTCCTATAATAACAGCTATAAGTACAGCATCAGGATGGCGCCTTACGAAGCCTTGTATGGAAGGAAATGCAGGACCCCGCTTTCTTGGATTCAGGACGAGGATCCGAAGGCGTTGGGATCGAATTTTGTTGAAGACACCGAGGCTCAGGTGAGACTGATCAGTGACAGTATGTTAGAGGCGCAGAGCAGATAGGCTAATTATTACGACACCTGACATCATCATATGGAGTTTAAGGTGGGGGACTGAGTGTTTTTTATGATCCGACCCATGCATGGATTTTCACGGGTTCGCGGTCAAAGAAAGAAGCTCAGCCCTAGGTATATGGGCCCTTACAGGATCTTGGAGCGGATCGGGGCCCTAGCCTACCGGCTGGAGTTGCAACCAGAGCTGGCAGCTCTACACGACGTCTTCTACATTTCTTCGCTGAGGAGGGCTCTACTACGCCCGGAGCAACATATTTTGACCACCGAAGGGCCGGTAGCTTCAGACCAGTCTGTTCACTTGGAGCCGGTTCGGATCGATGACAAAGGAGTACGGATCTTGCGCCACAAGAAGATCCCCTTAGTCAAGGTTCTGTGGAAGAACCACGGTCAGGAGGAGCACACCTGGGAACTGCAGGACCTAATGAGGCAAAAATACCCGGAGTTGTTCAGTCAGGTATACCTCACCACCTTTTGGTATACTATAAATTACCTTCTTGTATTGAACCGGTAGGACTAGATAAGGGAAATTGAGAACCTAGGCATGCAAACTCAGTCAGGAAAGTAGGGGCTAATCTTTTGTTTATTGCGGAAATTGCCTTTGTTTATTAAACAAGTAATCTCACTTCGACTCAATAGGAAAACCATATGGGATGTTACAAGTTTATTTTATTTCGGTAGAAATCCCCGTAGGCTCAACCTCAATTTCGGGGACGAAATTTTTGTTTTGTTTATTGGGATTTTTAACATCCCATTTCCGGCTAGACCCCTAATAGTCGGTCTATCATGACAGAACCCTAGGAAACCCGAAAATTGAAGTCCATCGACCAAGATTTCGAGTCACGGGTTGGTCACGCCCGTGACCGACCCGTCACGCACGTGACCTAGGGCGTGACCCCCCTTCGATGATCGTCGATCTCAGGAAGACGATCGGCGAACACATAATTTGCATCACGGGTCTGTCACGCCCGTGACCGATATGTCACGCCCGTGACCTAGGGCGTGTCCCCCTTTGACGATCGTAAATCTCAGGAAGACGATCGACGAACTCAGAATTTGCATCACGGGTGTATAACGCCAGTGACTGACATGTCACGCCCGTGACCTAGGGCGTGACCTCCTTCGACGATTGTCGATCTCAGGAAGACGATCGGCGAACTCAGAATTTGCATCACGGGCCTGTCACGCACGTGATCGACATGTAACGCCCGTGACCTAGGGCGTGACCCCCTTCGATGATCAACGATCTCAGGAAGACAATCGGCGAACTCGGAATTTTCCACACGGGCCTGTCACGCCCGTGACCTACGTGTCATGCCCGTGACAAAGGCCGAAACGTCAGCCAGGCTAGAAATTACTTTAACACATGCAAGAATTAACTCTGATTATGGGGAGTAATCCAGGAGTATTTATGGGCCGTTTCCTTCTCTAATCACATAATAAAATGAGGAAGAGTTGGTCTAATAGGAAATCACTACTTGGACACATCATTTCATCTTCCACCTTTTCCTTTCCCACCGCCATAACCGAAATAATATTAAGAGGAGAGCTTTAATTGCGTAAATACTTACCCTTTTCCCTCCCCACTTGGTGATCTATAAAAGCCCCCTTAGTACAAGATGAGAAGTTTACACTCTTGACCAAATGGATTTGAGTTGTTGTTCTTGCTGTAAGAGAAGTTCGGGAATGCCACCACCACGCCATGACAATCCGATGTTCATCTCGCCTCCAAACCGCGAACAAGGTCCTCCTCTACTTCTTCTCCTATGGGTAGATCTTAGGATCTTAGAAAGTAAGTTTCGTGCTCAACGGAGCCGGACCTATCTCGCATTTTCATGGAAACACCATGAAAAAATATATTTTCGGGTCCGCCGGAAACCGCCACCTCCGGTGGCCAAACCACCGCCGACCGATATCCATCGCCTCGACGGAGGTGGTTGAGGTGGTGGATGGCAAGGGAAGTGACTGGACGGCCGACGACGGATCGCGGAAGAGCTATAAGAAATATAAGTTTCCGAGTTCAGGTTTTCGGGTTTCTGTAGAAGATGAACAGTAAAAACACTTCTTTTTATATAACATAGAAATTATGCATATAGTACATAAGGAAAAGATATATTAAATGGGCGTATTTTGATGCTACAAAACGAGGCACTTAGAGGTCGATTTAGGAAAAATGGCCAGTCATGAAAGTTGTAGTCCTTTAAGTCTAGATTAATTTTAAATTAATGTCAACTCGTTTAGGTAAGCAGTTTGACAGCAGCACCCGTTTTTGTGGGGGCTGTACCTAGAGTTGGGCAGAAACTAAAATGAATGCCCACTCTTCATCCCTTGTCCAAATGACCTAAAATTTTTGCAGGGGGTTACCCTTAGCCATACTGAGAGGCTGTCCAAAAATGGGGATTTTTGGAGATACTTTGCATAAGGTTTTGTTTTAATTTAATAAAGTTAGAGTAATTTATTTAAGTGGTCAAATGACCTCCAAACCCTCCCAATTTTTGGTGAGTGGTTTTTTGCTAAAAACCTAGCTCTGTACAAAATTACAACTCAATTTGATGAGTTTTGGGTAGGAAACCACCTATCCTTAATTAGGCATTAATGAGGCGTTTTTGAGTAAAAAGTGCACTAAGAGGTTGGAACGGTCAAATCACCTCAACAAAGGCTGATATTTTGACCACTGGCTTAGAAGGGTTATTATAACCCACTTAGAGAAAATAGTATGGTTTAGGGTGGATTTACCCTAGGATCCAAACTCAAACCCGAAATGGGGGGTTTTTTAGGGTTGTTAAGGACATGGGGGCAAATGCCCTTGTATTGACTTTAAATTTAGTAGAATCGACGTTAGCATAATATAAATCATCTGGATGGAATCTCGGAGGATTTGGAGATAGGTAGATACCTCAAAACCCTAACCTTAGTTTTAGGGTAAAATACCAAATAAGTAAAATCTGTCCATAACATTATCTAAAAGCTGTGAAAATTGAGTAGAGTGAGTTTTGGAGTGGGTAGAATCTATAACAATTTTGCTGGAATTTTATTATCTTTATTTCCAGCACTTCATTTGTAAAGTTTGTTATAGCTATAATTGATATTTTAATTATTTAGATCTTTTTGTTCATTGAAACCCCATGAAATCTTGGAAGTAAATGTTTTAGGTCAGAATGGTTGCTCCTAAATTTTTGTATAATTTTTAGTTGAGTAAATCTAGTACTTCATTCACAAATGTTAAAAAGAGATTTTATGGTTTAAAAATTAATTATAGATGATATTGTTGTTGAAGAATTATGAGACTTAGGAATTGAGACATGCAGGCCATTATATGCTTGTAGACATTTATTCATGATTTTTAGAATCCTAGTTATAGCACTTTTTTTACAAGTCTACTTTTTGGAGATTTTTGATAATTAATTTATTTAGAGATTAATACTTGCTGAAAAATTATGAAACTTGCCCAATGCTATTCCTAAGGTTGTATCTGCATAATATAAATAATTTATAATTTTTGGATGGATATTCTCTATACTTGATTCATAAATAACGAAAGATAGAAAATATTGCTTAAATAGTTTTAGTGCCCTTTTGATGATAGAAAAATTGTGATACCTTCGATTTACAATATTGAGATAGTAAAATATTTATAATAATTTTGTTGGACATTTTGCATGAGTACTTAGGGTAGTTCATGTTCAAACCGGTAGCCCATGGATTTTTGAGGAAATTATTTAAATGCCAGATAAATTAGGAAAATTATAGTTATCTTATTATAGGCTAATCATATCATGATATACCTCCAGTAAATAAGTTAGGGCATTTGGATAAGTATTGGATCATTTCCGAACCGGTTCGACATATAGCATATGATAGTTTGTAATTAGCAATTTGAGTTAATAGTCATAGGATATGATTGGGCACAACATTGGAGTTAGTTAATCTGCTGAATTGGATGGATGTGAAAGTGTTCCCATTTAAGGATGGGAAGGTTAGTGAGAAGTGGTGTTGGCTAGAGTTAAGAGGTGCTCGGGTTCGACGAAAGATCGTCTTTCCCGAAGAGAGGAAGGTTAAAAATCACCCTATGTTAGTCTATCATAATATGAGAAGGGAATGGGTAAAGGGAATCAACCAATAACAATAAGTACCTTGCGAAAGGGAATGATGGGATTCAGCTACCATCATAGTTCCTAGTGCCCTTTGAGAGCCCTTCACAGGGAATACCGGGGGCAGTCCTGGGTTAACGTAAACTGTAATAACAAACTGAAAAGAGTAACCTAGTAATTAGGATCTCACATTCCAAAAACACTGTTTGCACAGGAAGATTGTTGGAGCTTCAGCTCGATTGGTTAAGAGACGGACGGAATGATCCGGGGAGCTTCGACTTGATTGGTTAAGAGACGGACGTTTTGGTCTGGGGAGCTTTGGCTCGGTTTTTTTTTTATTACGATTAAATTTGCATGTGTATAAAAGGAAAGAAAATTAAGGTGGTGGTTTTTCGGTATTGGAGGGCCGATGCACCGATGCCAATATGCTGACTTGGCAAGTGTGGTTAGCACTTCGCCAACAGAAGATGGTGCGCTAGCCTGCAAGAGTATGCAGGAGTTCGCTTTGTGCACCAAGCATTGAGGCGTACGATAGGTCTGACCGGTAGTGCTTTACTTGTTTAGAGGTGGGCGAGGCCCAACCCACCGCTTTTGTCTGCCACTACGGAGGTATCCTGGGAGGTAACGGCTTTAAAAGGGGGAACTAAAGGTCTGTGTACACAGAGTCGGGTGTGTGTGTTGCACTTGCATGTTTCATCATACCCACTAGCATGTCATGGCATAATCGATTCATTTAACCCCTGACACCTAATGTATAAGTGGAATGAGACGCTTATACATTAGGACTTGCAAAACGACCCCTTGGTCTATAAGCTTGTGTGGGCAAGTTTATAAATTAAGGTTAAATTCTATATATATATGCTGCTATTTGATAACCGACACCCCAACGTATAAATTGGTATGGGACTTTTTATACAATGGGAGCCCTGCCTAAGACCCCTTGGCTTATGTGTTCTCACATAAGTGAACGTTTCTTTTCATATTTCATTTTATTGCCCTTATTTACTATAGAATTGCTTGTTTAGTTCTGCTGCCACCTATTTATTTTGATTTAATCTCCACCTTCATGTCCTTCCCTTTCTTCCTCTCCGCTCGGTGCTTAGGAGCCATGGGGGAAGGGGTAGGGTATGATAGGGCTTAGTCTTTAGGACTAACGGTTTGAAACAGCATCATTTTAGGGAATCGTGGAGCCTAGTACGGGGGAGCAGCCCTAGAGACCGGTGCGCTTGGAGATGGGGCAGTCTTGCTCCAGTGTTCTTATAGTCGGGACTGTGAGTCTCGACCCTGAGTAGATGTTCTGTTTTTTATTCCGCATGAGTGATTTGTAGGGAGGACATGATGTACCGGGCATAAGCCCGTATTTGAGTACTCTGATATATTGTTCTGTGGACACTCCCTTCATGGAGACTTTTATTTCTATATATGTGATTTTTTTGTGGACTTGTTTTTACTTCATTGTGCTACCTTTCTGTGATTGAATTGGCCGGCAAAAGCGGTGCTTTGTGGTGATGACCCTTTAGGGCGTGAAGGTGTCACCACAAAGGGGCGGTTCTGGGCCTAAGACCCCGGTGTTTTAAAAGAAAAAAAGAGGTCTTACAGAATGTATGACCATAGTTTCTGAGGTTGTTGACGATCTTGAAAAACTTTTCAAAGATGTCTGCAATTGTATCATTAGAGCCTTTCTTGAATGCCTCGTACTCATTATTTTTTAGAGATCTCTTATCATCTCTAACTTCTCAAGTTCCTTCCATGAGCACTATGAGACAGTCTCATATCTCCTTGGCAGATTTGCAGTGAAATAGATTTTGCAGCATCGAGTCATCTACTGCACTGGCTATGGTATTCTTTGTCTTTTTATCCAAGGAGACTAGAGCAATATCATCTTTGTTCAGATCCATCATCTTTTTCGGAACCATCACATTAGGATTCATAGTAGATGGTTGAGTAGGAATATGAGGGCCTCCTTCAACAATCTTAAAAATGTCGGGATAAGCAACTTCCATGTAGAATCCTACTATCACCTTCCACAGTGGGAAGTTCTCCTTAGTACACACAGAAACTTCATCGAATACATATCCTTGGTTCTGTCCATTTTAGCTAAACAATGTCTCTTGACAACTAGACAGATATCTTGTTTAAGGTGTTAACCATATATCAAACAACCTCGCTTTGATAATAATTGAAAGTGTCTAGTTGTCAACCTAAATCACCTAGAGGGGGTGAATAGGTGAGTTCTGCGTCTTTTAGCGGAATGAAAAAAATTAATACACACAACCAAACATAACTAATGAGAATTTATAGTGGTTCCCTGAGTTGGGTACGTCCACTGTCCCGCCTCGCCTATCAACCATAAAGGGATAGATTTGAATACCTCACCTTTATCTCAGATTGAAAACAATATTATAACTCGGAGCCTAAACACCTACAAAATCAAAGACAACCCTCCCACCACTCGGAGAACCACCTCTCCTACAAACTAATTCTATAAACAAGGATCTACAACTCGGAGGCAATACCCCCTACAATAGTATAAAAAGTTTTACAAAACACAAGATTAAAAATAATCTTCTTCAGATCTTAAATCTTCAGTCTTCCTTTCCTCTGAAAAGTAGAACTTGAAAACCTTGAGGAAATCCTTGAAATCTTGATCTGAACAAAAGGTATCAACTAGATCTGAGGAATACTTGGATTTTTAGAGATCTAAGATCTAGTCGACACACTTGTTGTAGAAGGATCGTGTGTTAGATTGTCGGTCAAGAGGAAGACATTAAAACTGTTTTGTGATAGCCGGCGGGAGTTCTTGGAATTTTTCAATTTGAAATTGTAAAAGGTACGATTACGGTTGAAGGAAAATCAGCCTAGGTATTTATAGAAACTCCTCTTTTCTAACGGCTAGAAATTCCTTTTATACCGAGAAATCTGCGAGTTACTGTATATGGCGGTCGGGATGAGCCGAGACGGAATTTTGAAAATTGAAAAACCTAAGTCTTATTCATCGAGTATGTAAGGGTATACTCGTCAAATTGCTTTGAATCTCGATGAAAATGACTTAGACGAATCTAGAAAAATATAACTGAGAGCTCAGTGCATTCCTAAAGAGACTCGGCGAATTCCACGAATATCGACTAGCATAATCGACAAGTTCGACGAGTATCGAGAGATACTTTTAATGAATTCGACGAGTAGGCAAAGTGATATACGACAAATTTTACTTGGCCGATTCTCAAGGATGCAAAGGAAAATTCGCAGAGTAAATCCTACGAAATCGACGAGTATCAGTAGGTATACTCGATGAATTTGACGAGTATTCGCAGATAACCTCGACGAATTCGATGAGTCTACTCTACGATACTTGACGAATTTTACTTAGAGAAAATTCTGTCTTTCCTGATACAACAACACATCCTTCCTTGAATCTTCTAATACACTTGAAAGAGAAATACACTTCAATAGAGAGATTACACGTGTGTCAACACATTGGCCTACATAATGAGGGATTATATTGTATAATACTATGTTTCATGACCCATTATAACTTGCCATTGGGTTATACTTGGTAATAATATCTTGCAATCACATAACTAAAAACACGCAATCAAATACAATCTCAATTCATCTTAGTTCAAGGGACACTTCTTCAAATCAGGGTTATTGTTGATACAATATCCAACAACTTCCTGCAGTATAAGGCCTCAAAGGGCTTCATCTTAATACTCGTTTGGTAGTGACTATTATAAGTAAACTCGGTCATAAAGATATGGTCCTCCTACCTCTTCCTGAAATTTAACATGCATATTCGAAGCATATCCTCCATTATCATGTTTACCCTCTCGGTTTGATCATCTTCTTGGGGATGAAAGGTCGTGCTGAATTTTAGCTTGGTACCCAACAATTAATGAATATGCCTCTAATCTTTAAAATGAAATGCCTTTATCGGTCACTAACTATGTTACGGGGTACACTGTGCAATCGTAATATATTGTCAACATAAAGCTTTGCCAACATTTTCACTTAATTGTCCCTCCTTTTCAAAATGAAGTGCGACACCTTTGTTAATCGGTCAACGATCACCCAAACGGCAACATAACTGCTCTACGATCTCGGCAAGACGCACGCAAAATCTATAGATATGTCATCGAACAATCACTCCTGTATCTGTAATGACTTCAGGAAACCACTAGGTTTCTGACATTCAATCTTCACTAGGGCACAAGTATAACGCCCCTGATTTTTCGGTATTTATTTTAATTCGCATAATGACGTTTTTATGATGTCAGGGCGTTAGGTTTACGCATAGTTAACAAGTTTCGTTTGTTTGAGCATGGGTTTGCTCAGTGGGTTTTCCTGTGTGGTTGGTTTTGGCTTGGTTGTGCACCTTCCCTCGCGAGCCGGGTCTGTTTTGGTGACTCAGTGGATCTTTTTATAGAGATGTGGTGGTGTTTTTATCTTCGGGTGGGGTTTTAACCTTGTTTAGTTTGTCGGATTTTGATTCCGACTTCGCCGTTAGATTCATAGCGTCGGTATTTAGCTACGGTGCGATTTTCATAAGATTCTGAGTTGGTTTGAGTTCAGGTCATTTTGGGGTTATTCATTATTAATTGTAATATAATATTAAAATTATTTATATATATATATATATAACCGGCTTTGAGGGTTGCGTCAAAACCCTATTCATCGTCTTCCCTACCGAGCCGTTTTCAGTTTCGTGAAAGAGGAGTTCGGCATCCTGCGTGCTTTCGGTCGGCGATTTCTAGCGACTCGGGTGTCAGTTTGTCATTAGATTAGAGATTCGAAAAGCTCTCGCCGAGAGCTACACGATCGTGGTAATCTTTTCCTATTTCTCCGATTTTTAGGTATTAGGGTTTGTGATTTTGACATTCTTCTTCCCCCAAAATTTTAGGGAATGTTTCTTAGGGCTTTTGGCGGCTGATCCTCGTCACGGAGCAATAGATTTTCAGAGTTTTGAGGCAAGTGGCGATTTCCCACTTGCTTGCTATTTTCCGTTCATGTCTTTTCTTTTATTTATCTCCTTTGTGTGTAGGAGTTAGCCTTGAGAAAATCCCTAAAATAGTTAGGACTTTTCGGCAAGAATCCATCGGGTATGATAGGCATGCTAAGTGAAAATTGCCAAATATAGGTGCAGAAAACTATCAGTGATTCGTCGAGTAAAGGGCATAGACTATGTATAATTCGCCGGGTATGAACAAGGGTAGAAATTCATTAAGGTAAATTTGTCGAGTATCATTCATCGAGTAAAGCTAGATTTTGCCGAGTCAGATTCGTCGAGTATCTAGGCGTCGAGTTCATCGAGTGTTGGTGGGGAAATATTGAGTGCATTCGATGATTCATCGAGTATGCCTTAGGTTAGGAAGCGTTAAGTGCATTCGACGATTCGTCGTGTATGACTTAGGATCAGAAAGCATCGAGTGATTGGGCGACCAAGTCAAAATCATCGAGTATCGTTAGTCTATTCGCCGAGTATCGGGAGTCAATTCGTCGAGTATCGGCAAAGTTTGTCGGCAATACTCGCCGAATTGTAGCTGGACTTAGCGTTTGTTGACGATTTGTGCCCGATTCGTCGTGTATGGTCCTAAGAGTAAATTTGTGCTTGTCAAGGTATTTATTTGGGTTTAGGCTTGTGTTTGGTTTTAAGATGTTTGGGTATGATGTTTTATTCTGCTAGGGAGGTTGGCAGTGGATAAAGGACCACCAACTGGACGCCAGTTTCTAAATCACTACACTTGGTGGTTTATTTGTTCTCTATTTTGTGGACTGTTGGGTTGTGTTGGGCCTGGTGGCCACCACCGGAATGCCTTTTTGTGAGACGTTTGGGTCTGGTAGTTTGGTTTTGGATGTTTTGGTCACTAAGTCCAGCCCGGTTATTTTCACCAGTGTTAATGATTCATGTTTTCGAGCTGTTTTGTGCTAATTTGCTTCTTATAGTTCAGTTTATGCTATTTCATGCTTATTCTTGCATATTTTTTCGAAGCATGGGTTCGTTCTGCACTTAGTGAAAATTTCTTTTACTCCATTATTGCATACTTTTCACTTTACCTGTTTATATTTGGCTAATCAGTTGTGGTTTCAGCTTTTCTTAATAATCGGGTTTGGTAAACCCT
The DNA here is from genome assembly GCA_039513925.1 of Platanthera zijinensis. NCBI lineage: Eukaryota > Viridiplantae > Streptophyta > Magnoliopsida > Asparagales > Orchidaceae > Platanthera > Platanthera zijinensis. Next base: position 54,091,018 of record CM077091.1, on the reverse strand, counting down.
TTCTTGCCTTTTTTTTCTTATTACCTTCTTATTTCCATTAACACTTGCAAATTTCTTGCTGAGGTGTTCTTTCTTTGAATGCCTCTGGTTCAGGGTTGTTGCCGATGGAGCGGCTGTTTTGGGTGGTAGATTGTGGGCTGCAGTTGTTGCAGTGGTTTTCCTCACCGCCGTGAGGTACTTTGTTGTTTTTGGTTTTAGTTTAGACATGCATAATTCCAGTGGGTTCGTGTCAGCTTGCTGACGCCCACTGGTAGTTTTCTTTTGGAATGTTGAATACTTTGCTAGATGCTAGTTTGCCTCTTTGGGTTAGTTATACTTGCTCTATGGGATGATTTTATACTAGGTTGTATGTTAGGTATTTTAAAATATAAAAGTATTATTACCACTACTCCATACATGCCATATTTGAAAGCTAAACTCATAATATTTTACTGTCGTAAAAGCTAATTCCATACTTATTATAAATTCTAGAGTCTTGCATACCATGAGTTGTCCCTCGGGGGATGTTTATACTCATGTAGGACGTCAATCATTGTAAATAAAGTATTTTTCGCAGCGTATAATCATGTTTTATCGTGAACTAGAAGAGCCACTAAGCCGAGGGATACGGCTATCCGATTATACTTTAACTGGATTTTCCCCTTAATAACTTATAGATTTCATATAAAAGTGTTAAGTTAGAGTTTTGTCTGAGCGTCTACAGTTATCCCCTGCTGACGTGGAATCATGACGCATGTTTTCTCTTACTTTGATGTATCGTTAAATGCGGAGAAAATGTGGGTTGTGACTATTGGTATCAGAGGGATAGGTTGTTTGACAATTGGTCGAACAACTATTTCAGGTTTGTGTTAGTTATCTAGGTTCATCGCATACACACACCGATGTGTCATCAATAAGTCTTGGCTGAAGCATGAACACTATACTCATAAGCATGACAAGAAGTATACAGAGCATATTATGTAGTATGGGATGCATAATATGTGTTTGTATATGGATCCTCCTAAGAGGCAATATGTTATTGTTATGTAGTATAGGATACATAACAATCATCACATGAATGCGCATTAGATTTTGATTTTTCATTACACGTGATATTATGTTGTATGATATGCATAATATTTCATGTGTATACCGCTCATAACATGCACTGAGGCATTTTTAGAATGCATAGCACAACATATATGGCATAACATAGCATTGGCACACATGTCAAGCTAAATATTTACATGATGACATACGTACACACATGGTTTTGAGTCAAAAAGAATAAGAATTCATGCATTCATGGTCTATTCACATGAGTTAGTGGGATGATGGTATATCATCCTATGTTTAGGCATGACATCATAAATGAAAATAACAGAGCAAGTTAGCAGCATGAGCAAGTATTTATGTATATATTTATCTTAACATAGTTGTTTGGTTCTAGTGGTTAAGCTAGGTATTGATTAGTTGTTGTTGTTTGATTAGAATGCCGCCTAAGCGATCGGTGATGAGGTTGACTCCACAGTCGGAGGGGGAATCATCTGGTGCCCAGAGTGAGGCTGTGATAGATGGATTACGGCAAAGCAATGAGGCTTTGTCTAAGTAAATATTTGAGATGCAGTCATAGACTCAGGCCTTGATGTCGGTTGTTTCTAGTCAGTCGCTTGGAGTGTAGTACACGGTTGTGGGTAAAACTATTCCTATTCCCCCTGCTCCTCTGGTGCCCTCCATTTTGTTTCCACCAGAGATGACCTTTATTTCACATTTCAAGCTATTAGTACCCCCTACATACGATGGTAGAGCATGTTTTATGGCTTTGGATGACTGGATTATAGCTATCGAGGAGATGTTCTCATACTCAGGAGTTTTAGTGGACAAAGAGTGATGGTCACTTTTTATCAGCTCAAGGTACTTGCAAAGAGTTGGTGGTTGAGAGAAAAAGAGAACCTTAAGTATGGGTTCTTATGGGAATCCTTTAAGGAATTGCTGCTGAAAAAGTTTTTGCCGTCGGTCGAGAGTGACCGTTTGATGAATGATTTTCTACACCTCAAGCAAAGGAAGCTCACCGTTAGTGAGTACGAGATGGAGTTAAGCAAACTGTGTCGATTGTCCTCAGAATCTAGTCAAGTTAAACATTTTCTAGGTGGACTTAGGAATGAAATCCAACAGCTGGATAGTGCTTATGAATTTCGAAAGCTATGCTGAAGTTGTGGAGGCTTCTCTGAAGGTTGAGGCGATCGACAATGCCAAGAACCAAGGTCAACAAATGAGAAAATATATGAGGAAGACTGGCGAGGGTAGGAGTTCCTAGGAATCCGGTACTACTTTGAGTAAAAGGAGCAAAAAATATGCAGTTTCTGTGGTCGGTCAGGCCATCCATTTGAAAGATGTTACTAGAGATTAGGAGCTCAAAAGCAGGAGCAAGTTCATGCGATTTAGAGTGTTCTAAAAGGAGATTTATTTTGTTCAGCGTGTAAGCGGAGGGGGCACGATACTGCCCATTGTTGGGGAAAGGAAAGGGTCTGGTACAAGTGTAGACAGAAAGGACATTTTAAGTCGAAGTGCCCTCAGGCTTAGCCCCTATTTTAATTCTAAGTTCCCTCACTTCAGGCCTTGCGTCCACCGCAGCAATTGGACAAAGGGAAGGGCAAGCTGAGCGTGGTGTCTTTGGAGGAAGCTCAGACGTCTACTCAAGTAATTTCAGGAAAGTTTAAGGTAAAGAATTGCTGGGCGCACGTTATTTCGATTTCGGTGCTACCCACTCAATCGTAGCTAGGACCTTTGTAGAGCGTCACCGTTTTACCCTCGATCTTGTTGGCGATGCGTTTCATGTCAAGTTTCACTCTAGCGATTTAGTGGTATCGGACCAAGGCATTCAGAATTGTCCAATTCTGTTAGGTGATTTTCTAGCCGTTGCTGATCTAAAGGTGATAGACTTTGAAGATTTCGATGTGATCTTGGGCATAGACTGGTTGTCCAGGTATGATACAGTCATCCAATGCAAGATCAAACATTTGGACTTCAAGACAGACAAAGATCAACCCAGGAGTATTTATTGTTTTCTGCGCCAGGTTTCTCAGATCATTTCGGTGGTATGCTCTCGGAAGCTTTTAGATTCCGGATATTTTGCCTGTTCGGTTTCGATGTTGGAGACCGATGGTAGTTTGCCACGTGTAGAGGAGATTCCCGTGCGCTACTGTTATAACATAATTGATCCCATGAATGTCCACTTAGGAATGGAAATACACATGTTTGCAGAACTGATATGTTCATGTGATTGCTTTCGGCAAAATTCATAGTTGCTTAATTGTGTGTTTCACATTATAGGAGACTCGAAGTGGTGTAGTGCAACAAGAACCCCAGCGCTCGATGGACAGTAGTGCACCTAGTGAGGCTCCCACACCTCCTCCTTCGGAGGAAACTATACGGTTGGTTGCGGAAGCCGTGTTCGCAATGATGAATGCGCAACCTGGAGGTCCGAGACAACCTCCTATTCCTACGATGGTACAGGATCTGGTTGGCATAGTGGAGCGCATAGCAGTGAGATAAGTGGTCATTGAGCCAGTTGCCGCACGGTAAGCAATGGAGAAGTAAATGAAACACATGATGAGTTTCAATCCCCATGTGTTTACGGGTACTAGAACCCCTACCCAAGCTGAAGATTGGCTCTCAAGAATAAAGAGGGTCCTGATGGAAACTGAAACAGAAGAGTTGTAAAAAGTCATTATGACTACCTTCTTATTGGATGGTGAGGCAAGACTTTCGTGTGATGAGTTGGAGCTGAACCAGTTCCCTGGTCGGTTGTTGAGTGAGATCTCAATGGAGGAGTTCTTAAGGTATTTTCTAGCGAGATATGTTCCATCGGCACAGAAGATTGCGATGGAGAACCAATTTCAAAGGATAACTCAATGCGAGAGGTCGGTGGATGACTACTTGCTAGAGTTCATGATATTGGGGATATATGCAGGCTTTACGTTTGCAGACGAGGAACGAAAATCAAATCGGTTCTATGAAGGGCTGAGAGATGACTTTCGAATGGTTCTCTTAGGACCGATGACACAGGATTTTCTTACCTTGGTCAATACAGCATGTTCCCTTGAGCTGGACATAAAGCGAGTGCAGCGTAAGAATGATTTGGCAGGTAAGAAGCTAGAGTTCACGGTACCTAGTTCTTCCAAGTTTGGGTATCAATGGTGGAAAAAGAAGCCTAAAACTTCTGCGTCGAGTCCTTCTTATCCTCCGTTTGGAGAAAAATCTGGGAGAGGTCCGCTCATATGCAATACATGTGGCAAGGTGGGGCATATGGTTTCGAGACTGCGGGAGTGGCCTTCCAAAAGGGCAGAGAAAGACGGCTGCGTCTTATGCCGAGAAGGGAAAGGAAGTGGTGGAATCTAATGCATCTCAAACGCAACCCCGAGTCTATAATCTTGGCCAAAAGGAGGCCATAAAACAAAGCGTCGTTGTAATAGGTATGAGTTCAGATACAGTTTTTACTGCTTTCCATACTTAATTCCTAGTGGGTTGTTTGTGCTTTATTGGTTTGCTTCAGGCTTTATCCTAATTTTGCAGTGTCTGGTAAGAGCATTGTTTGATACAGGAGCTTCTCATTCTTTTTTGTCGGAAGACTTTGTGGGGCGTATTGGAGTGCCTTCATTTATGCCTACAGATCGAGTGAATGTGCAGCTACCGAATGGGTGCTTAATGCATGCGGATCGAGCCTGTTGTGTTGAAGTGCGAATAAGAAGTCGGGACTTTGGATTAGAAGCATCAGTGCTTCCAATATCGGAGTTTGATGTAATCTTTGGTATGGACTTGCTCTCGGAGCAGCGTGCCTATATTGATTGCAACTCTAAGGAAGTAATACTAGGGCAGAATACCGAACAAGTGACTAAATGCACTGGTATACGAGGATCAAGCAAGACATTGATGTCTGCTATCAATGTGGTCAAGGCAATTCGGAAGGGCGCAGAGTTGTTCTTCACGCTATTGGGGGCAATTTAGCCGAGGCCCTGTGGGAGTGATGTTCCTATTATATCAGAGTATGCTGATGTGTTTCCTAAGGATCTTCAGGGGTTACGGCCCCAGCGGGAGATTTACTTCACTATTGAGTTCGTGCCAGGTGCGAAACCTGTGGCCCGCTCGCCATATCATGTTGAACCAAAGGAGATGGAAAAACTAAAGGTTCAATTACAAGAGTTGCTGGAGAAAGGCCTTATACGCCCAAGTATGTCACTTTGGAGCGCTCCGGTCCTATTTGTGAAAAAGAAGGACAGAAGCTTGCGACTATGCATTTACTTTCGAGAGGTGAATAAGCTGACGGAAAAGAACATGTATCTGATTCCACGGATTGATGACTTGTTCGATAAGCTAGTGGGCTCAACTATCTACTCAAAGCTGGATTTAAAGTCTTTCTATTACCAATTGCGTATTTGGGAATGTGACATTCCCAAGACAGCGTTTGGTACACGTTATGGTCATTACGAGTTCATGGTAATGCCGTTTGGGCTAACAAATATGCCATCTGTATTTATGGACCTAATGCACCGAACGTTCTGGGAGTACTTGTATTTATTTGTCATCATCTTTATTGACAATATTTTGTTGTACTCTCAGTCTGAAAAAGATTATGCGAACCAATTAAGGATGGTGTTGCACACTATGAGAAAGAATACGCTCTATTCCAAGTTCTCGAAGTTCGAGTTCTGGCTTTCATCAGTGGACTTTCTTAGCCATGTGGTCAGTGGAGAGGGCATTGCAATGGATCCTGTGAAGATAGTTGCGATACGGGAGTGGCGGTGTTGTTTTCTGTCGCTGATGTCAGGAGTTTCCTTGGACTGGCAGACTACTATAGGAGCTTTGTAGAAAACTTCTCGCGGATAGCCTTGCCTCTCACCACACTGACGAGAAAAGATCAGAAGTTTGTTTGTACGTCGGAGTGCGTACGAGATTTTGAGGAGATGAAAGGTCGTCTGACTATGACGCTAATCTTGACGACGCCATGTGGTTTGGATGGATATGAAATTTATAGTGATGCATCAAGGAGCGGCTTAGGCTGCGCTCTTCTTCAGTTTTGTAAGGTGATAGCTTATGGCTCACGCCAGTTGAAAGTGCATGAGCAAAATTATACCGTCCACAACTTAGAGTATGCGGCGGTGATCTTTGCACTCAAATTGTGGTGTCACTACTTATATGGTGTAAAATTTGACATCTTCATGGACCATAAGAGCCTTAAGTATCTATGGATCAAAAGGATCTCAATATGCTACAACGAAGGTGGATGGAGTTCTTCGGGGACTATACCTTTGATATTCATTACACTTCCGGGAAGGAAAATGTGGTCGCAGATGCCTTGAGTCATAGGACTCCGACAAGGGCAAGTTGGTTGCAGATGCATGATGAGCATCTGATCCAGGAGTTGGAGGCCTTGGACATCTCTTGTGTGGACAAGAATGCTACTGCAAGTGCATGCCTGAACTGGACGGAGTTACAGAAAGACCATGAGGACAGGATTCGGCGAGCAATGGAACTTGATGAAAGTCTACAACACTATGAAGTGGATGGGTCAAATGCCCAATTCTCCTGGGATGACAGCCTTTTGCGGAAAGGTGATCGTTTGTGTGTCCCGAATGTGGGTAATTTACATGATGACTTGTTGTATGAGGCACACTTCACGAAGTATTCAATCAACCCAAAGAACACAAAAATGTATAAGGACATGAAGAAGATGTTCTGGTGGCCAGGTCTGAAGAAAGAGATAGCACATTATGTGGCAAAATGTCAGACTTTTGCCTTGGTAAAAGCTGAATGCCAGAAGCCTGGAGGTTTCCTTAAGTCGCTACGTATTCTGGATTGGAAGTTTGATGATATTTCGACAGATTTCGTGCACGGTTTGTCGAGATCTCAATGCTCGAACGATTCTGTTTAGGTTATCGTGGACCTGTTGACTAAAGTGGCTCACTTCATTCCGAACAAGAGGGACAATTCAGTATGAATTTTGGCTAAACTTTATGTCGAGCAAATGGTACAATTATACGGTGTGCCCCGTAGAATCGTAAGTGATCGAGATGGGCGCTTCACTTAGAATGATTGTACGCTAATGAATCAGTTGTTGGGTCATAATTTAAGTTTAGTACGGCCTTTCATCTGCAAACATATGGTCAGACCGAAAGGACCAACAAAACTATAGAGGATATGCTCCAGATGTGCGCCTTGGATTTTGGAAAGAGGTGGGAATACCATCTCTATATGGTAGAATTTCCCTACAACAATAACTATCAATCTAGCATAAATATGGCGCATTTTGAAGCTTTGTATGGTAGTAAGTGTCATACACCGTTAGCTTAGGCAAAAACAGGCGAGTCTAAGTTGTATAAGCATAAGGAAGTTGAAGAGGCTATTTCAACTATACGCTCTATTCATGAGAGGCTATTGATAACCCTAGATAGGCAAGAAAAGTACTACAACGCCAAGCATCAGAATGTGAAATTTGCGGTGGGAGATTGGGTATATTTAAAAATAAAGCCATTCAAAGGCGTGCCCAGGATTCGATGCTTGAAAAAGTTAAGTCTGAGGTATCTTGGTCCGTTTGAAGTGGTGGAGCGAGTTAAAGAAGCTGTCTATCGGCTAGCTCTTTCGGTGGAATTGAGTGGATTGCATGATGTGTTCCACATATCAGTGCTTCGAAAAGCTGTAAAAGATCCAACTCTAGTGATTGGGAATGATCACATACCGGTCGAATTTAGGGTAACGATGAAGGTTAGGCCCATTCGGATGGATGATAAAGCTGTTAAAGCAGCTGCAGAACAAGTCAATTGGGATGGTCAAAGTCCAGTGGGATAATTGTGGCCATGAGGAGATAACATGGGAGCGGGATCAAAACCATGCGTGCTGAATTTCCCGAGTTATTGGTATAAACTGTTATAACATTTTTGTTATACACAAAATATATGTTGTAACATATTGGTTAGTGGTTTCTGCATGCTGTAGTAAATTTCGGGACAAAATTTCAGTAAGGAGCGGAAGATTGTAACACCCTAAAACGTACAAAAAAATGTTGACTAGAACTCGACGAACGACAAACAGAGCTCGACGAAACGTCGAGCAGAGCTCGACGAAACGTCGAGCTGAGCTCGACGAAACGTCAAGCTGAGCTCGAAGAAAATGTTGAGAAGAGATTAAGTGGTGTTATTTTCCCCAGTCGACGAAATGTCGAATTTATTTGTTGCCAAAGTGACGTCCTATGTCAGGTGACTGATGAGCGGTCAGTAGGCGGTGGTTGACTTTGTCAGCTCAAATCCGGGGCCATATCTGTAGAGAATTAGAATGAGGAAATTATTATTTACTTTTCTATATCTCTCTTCATTGCTTCCAAGTTCTAGAGCAGAACACTTTTGGTTGGTGCTAGGCTTTGGGTAGAGCTTAAAGTTGCTAGATAAAATCTGGTGGCTAGAATAGAGGCGCGAAGCAAGATCCGCGAAGAGGAGAGCGACGTGTTCCTTTGCATCCATGTGAAAAAGCTTTGCCATGGCTCCAAATAGAATGACAAGGGTAACGAGTTTCTCCCAGACAAGTGAAGTTCTCAATATACATATTTTCATGGATCCCCTCACAAAAAGGTGAAACAGGGTATATCCAATGGGAAGATTGGTTTGATCCAAAGGGTATATCCAATGGGAAGCTGACTAAGCTTAAGCAGAAGAGAGTAGCTTTTGTTTGGAGCGATAAGTGTGAAGAGGCTTTCTAGGATTTGAAGAGGAGATTGTGCACTACCCTAGTTTTTTACTTGCCTACCGAAGGGCTGGAATATGCTGTGTATATGGACGCATCACACGTTGTACTTGGGTGCATGTTGATGCAAGAGGGCAAAGTGATTGTGTATGGGTCGAGACAATTAAATATGCATAAGAGGAACTACCCTATGCATGATCTAGAATTTGCAGCCGTTATTTATGCCCTAAAGGTGTGAAGACACCTATTATATGGCGCGTTGTGCGAGATATACACAGACCATTAGAGTTTGAAGTATGTCTTCACTCAAAAGGAATGGAACTTGTGCCAGCAGAGATGGTTAGAGTATGTTGCAGATTATGATGTTGAGATTCAATACCATCCAGGCAAAGCTAATGTGGTAGCTGATGCCCTGAGTATTAAGACAGCGAAAATTTTTAACCTTTCTGTGGATTTGCTGGTAGAGGAATTTCTCTTGATGGATATATCGGTTGGGAGTAGCGACTCGCTCAACAGTTTGGAAGTAATAGAGCCTTCATGGATTCTGCTTACAAGGCTACATTAGAAGGATGATCCTTATTTGCTGCACCTCTACAATAGAACTGAGAATGAGGAGTTACCATACTTTTCTATTGATGATACAAGTACCTTGAAGTATCGCGACAGATTTTGTATCCCCGCAGTTGAGGACATTCGACTTAAGTTATGCAATGAGGTGCACAGTTCTAGTGTTGCTTACCTCCCCGATTCTTCCAAGATGTATAGAGATATGAAATAGATTATTTGATGGTATAGTATGAAGGGCGATATAGCTAAGTGTGAATCTGAATGTTTTACTTGCAAGCGAGTTAAGGCTGATCATGGAAGGCCTGGAGGCAAGTTGACGCCTTTAGAAATTCCAAGTTGGAAGTGGGAGAGTTTTCGATGGATTTTATTAATGGATTGCCGAGATCTCCCCGAGGACACGACTCAGTTTGGGTTATAGTGGACAGACTGACGAAGTGTGCTCACTTCATGCCGTTTAAGATCGATTACTCCATGAAAAAGATAGCTTGGTTATACTTGGATGAGGTCATCAGATTATATGGAGTACCTGTTAGTATTATATCAGATCGAGACTATAGTTTTACATCTCACTTTTTGAAAAGTTTACAAGAAGGGATGGGTACCGATTTGAGGTATTCTACTGCTTATCATCCGTAGACTAATGGTCAGACGGAGAGAGTAAATAAGATCGTGAAGGATATGATCAGATGCAATATTTTGGACCACGGAAGAGCGTGAGATGAGCATTTGAGATTGATGGAATTTGCTTACAACAACAGTTATCAAGAGAGTTTGCAGATGGAATCATTTGAGGCTTTGTATGGGAGGCGTTGCAGAACTCCCTTATTTTGGGCCAAGGTTGGTGAAAGGCGGTTGTTGGGTCCGGAAGCCTTAGAGGAAATGGATATCTCTATTAGGCATATTCGAGAGAGGCTTTGAATAGCTCAGGAGCATTATGAAAAGAACGCTAATCATCGAAGGACCAATTTGGAATTTGCTATTGGAATATGGTGTTTCCATAAGGTTTCTCCAAAGTATGGTGTAAAGAGGTTAGGTAAGAACCATAATTTGGACCCTAGGTATGTGGGACCTTTTAAACTTGTTGAACGGATTGGTGTATCATCTTACAGGCTGGATTTGCCAGCGAATTTTCCTAGTAGGCACGATGTTTTTCACTTAAGCTAGTTGCGGAAGTGCATGCTTAGCGACCGGGAGATTCTTGATGGTGTGCCCCAGTTGGAGCCTAACCTTTCCTATGTGGAAGTGCCTGTTCGTGTTTTGGATACTCAAGATCGGGTATTGCGAAGGAAGACAATACCCATGGTTAAAGTTTTATGGAGGAACAAAGATGTGGAGAGTGCGACTTGGGAGATGGAGTCAGATTAGAGGGAGGCTTATCCTCCTCTATTCTCCTAATGCTTTTGGTAAGTGTTTTCTTTGAAAGCCTTTGGTTACTTTTCTTCTGTTTTGGATTTGATCCTTTTTATGTCAAGTTTTGGGATGAAACTACTTTTTAGGGGGGTGGCTATAACTGTAACACCCCGAAACTTAAAAGTGTGGCGGGTGGCGTTTTGAGCAAAAATATGGGATTTGGTAGAGGTGACACGGCCTGGCACACGGGCGTGTCCCAAGGCGTGTCGTGCTCGGGTTTGGCGTTGGTCACGTGGTCGACGATTTTGGAGTCAACGGTCGTCGTGTGTAAACACGGCCTGATACACGGGTGTGTCCCAGGGCATGTCAGTCACTCAAAGCTTTCCACTCAATGATCATTGTGTGAGGACACACGGCCTGAGCCCAGGCGTGTTCGGGTCCGACATGGGCGTGTGAAATTCAATACGGGCGTGTCGAATACTTGTGTCCTACTCGGGTCGTTTGGCAGATTGTGTTAAGGAAGCTACACGGTTTTGGACACGGGCGTGTCCAAGGATGTGTCTAGCACACGGAATGTGACACGGGCGTGTCACATGGCCGTGTCGTGCTCTGGTTGTTTTAGACCTGTGTCGTTGGAGGAATATGCCTAGCTACACCGGCGTGTACTGTATGATACGGGTATGTCAAGCCTAACACAGGCGTGTCGAGTTCCGTGTTCTTTTTGGGCCGCGACGGTTTCGACGACGAATTAGTGATACGTCCTTGGACACGGGCGTGTCGCAACCCTGTGTTTCGGCCCAGGTGAAAGTCACTCTAGTGTCAACTACTTTCACTTATGGGGGGATAGGTGATTTGCAGTCGTTTTGCGGAATTAAAAATTTACCTGCATAATAAAACAAAACAAGCACAACACAGAAACACACTGGCAGTGATAGTGGTTCCCCAATTTGGGTACGTCAACTCTCCCCCTTCGACCTATCTCCCAACAAGGGATGACTCGGTACTTCACCAACAGGATTGAAATCCAATCCTTTCACTATGGAAGAAACCCTTCCACCTGAAGGAGTCACTACTCCTCCACCACGGGTTGCACACAACCCTTATAATGAGGAACCAAAGTTCCTTTACAACAAAAGTAAAAATAGAATGTACAAAATACAAACTACGTATGGAGCGCTCGGTGTCCCTCTTCGTTCGATAAAGCGTTCTTGAAGAAGACGAAGATTCCACGACCTAAGTGATCTTTCATATTCACGAGCCTCTCACTAAAGAAAATTACAAAAACGATGACTAAAACTAGTCATCAAACTCCCCCATGCTTAGGATTTTGCTATTCCAGAGCAAAAGGAAGAGAAATATTTATAAGACATTAAATAATTTGCAATTAAACTAAAAATTTATTTACATCAAAATCTAGCCAAAATTTAAAATTTAGGGATTTAAGAATTAAGTCCTAAATTATGAAATTAAAGTGAAAAGAGAGAAGTACTTAGCCAAGAATTCTCAAATAAATTAACTAGTATTCAAAATGGAGTAAAGTGCAAACAAGGTTAGATTGAAATTATAAAAACCATAACTTGAAAGAAACTTAAGGAAAAAAATAGCAACCTACTACTTATGCTCTCCCAATATTTTAATTTAAAGACTAAGACAATAATATTGGCTAAGGGGTTTTGGGAGGAAATTAACATGAAGAGGTCTTTGATTGGAGGTGATCATCATTATTTTTTTTTCACACACCCCACACAATTTTTTTTTTGAATAATATATATGTAATACCAGAAAATTATAGACTAACATCCTATCACTTCCCGCGACATATATGAACTTTTAATTCCTCTCTTCATTTTTGGGTTGCATATATGTACCAGAGAATAAGGAACTAACATCTCCTTATTCCCATGACATATGATCTAACAAATAAAAGAAAAAAAAGAGGAGAATTGGGTAGCGGGTAAGGGGTTAAACAAGATTTTAGATAATAAACTAAAATACTAGAGAGCAACTACTAGTAGATTGAGATTTCCTAAGAATCTAAAAGCATGAGGTAATAATCATTAGAATCCAAAATTGTTAAGCAAAATTACTACAAAATTGAAACTATTTAAAATAAAAGAGAAAAAGTGCTAAATAAATTACTCTAAGCAAAGTAAAATCATAAGATGATTTTCAAAACTAAATCACTAAATATTATATTTAACTAAATATGATGAAATAAAAATTAGCAAAATAAAAATGCTTATAAACAAACTCAAACTAAATTTCTGAAAATAATAAAAAGCTAAGCATGAGGTTTATTATATTTTTTTGATTTTTTGACATTTTTCATTTTTTTTTGAAATATAATCTTTTTTTGGTATTTTTGCTTTTTTCTAATTTTTTGGATTTTGCATTTTCTAGCTAAAGAAAAAGTAGTACTAGAGAAACTTAATAAAACTATACTAAATTTTTTGTTTTTGATTTTAAGGAAGCAAAAGATTTTTTTTTTGGATTTTTTTTTAAAAGAAAAAGGACGAAAGAAACTAACTAAACCCTCCCCCATGCTTGAAATTTTCATTGCCCTCAATGAAAAATAAAAACAAAAAAAAAAAAAAAGAAGAAGAAAGGGAAGGGGGTGCAATAAAGAAATAAATAAAAAGAAAATGACTTCCCCGGAGTCGTAAGGCAGAATGCAGATGTCTCTCCCCCATGCTTAAGCTAGACACCGGCTCAGGCCTGAGGAAGAGAGGAAATGATGGAGCCAAACGAACTGCCGGAGGTTTTATTCCTGCAAAATAAAACAAACAAACAAAAAAAACATAAAACAAAAAGGATAAGCAAGGGGTGCCTCCCAAGAGCGCTCTTTGTTTAACGTCGTCTGAGCCCGACATTATTTGTTAGCTAAATGGAAAATAAAAACTAAAGTGAAGAGGTAACTCCCTAAGTATGCGTTTAGGAGAGTAAAGTAAAAAAAAGAAGAAATGAAGAATCGCACCGACATGCGGTGGAATCTTCATGGGAACGACGCCCAAAAATGAACGAACGGAGTTATAGAAGAACTCCGCCGAATGTAGAACGGGAAAGAAGGGGTCATCAAAAGAAGAAGAAATTTCATCATCGGAAATTTCACAAGAAGAAGAAGAGTCTTGTGAAATTTCGGGAGAGGAAGGGGAAGAGAGAACTAAAGGAGTGTCATCAAAAATAAAAGAAGAAGAAGAAGAAGACTCGCTAAAACTACAAAAATTTGGAACAGTTGAAAATTGAAGCGAACTAGAATCACAAACGTCTTCAGAAGGAGAAATAGGAGATGTCTCGTCATCCTCAACGGGTAAGAAGCACACCGGAATATCCATAGAGGTGTCTTCCAAAGAAGGAAGGAAACAATCCGGGATATCCGAATAGTTATCCTCCTTGAGAGGAAGAAGACAAGCCGGGATATCCGGTGACTCATTACATGAAGAAATTGGAGGAGACGGAGAAGACGAAGAAAAAGATGCGACCTTACGAGAAAGATAATCCATAATGGTCTTGAAATGCGAATTAATATTATCAATAGAAGTTTGCAATTCAAGATACCCATTATCGATAGAAATAAAATTAAAATTTGGAGGCATGGCGCTTTGCGGGGAAAAATCATAAGAAAAATAAGATGGGTTCCCCATCTCCCAAGTTAGAGAAAAATTGGAGTAAGGGTCAAATTGGCCATTTTGACCTTCCCCAGAAAAATTAAAATCAAAAGAGGGAGGGGTTCCCGAAAGATATTCAGAATAAAAGTGGTCGGGCGACCCGCAAAAAGCGCAAAAATATGACGATTCCATAAAAAAAACTGTTACAAAAAAGAAAAAGAAAAATTAATAATTTTTTTCTTGATTTGTTTTTTTTTTAGATATATATATATTTTTGAAAAATATATTTTTTTTTAGTGGATTGGCTCTCGAACTTCTCAAGGGCTACCCGATGAAGGGTTCGCAAGGTACTAGGTAAAATGGTGGCGCTTAAAGCCCCTTACCCTTTTCGAGAGATTTTAGGTTGGGTAGAAATTAGATGATGTGGGTTGATTATAATAATAATAATGATAATAATTTTTTTGTTTTTTTTAGTGGAAGTAATAAATTCGAGGCTTTCATAATATTGCCAAAAATAATCCCCAGCAACGGCGCCAAAAACTTGATGGGCTAAAACCCGAACAGGCAAGCGTACCTGTCGAATCATAGTATCAAGATCGTATTTAAAACTCGGGGCAGGCAAGTACAATTACTCACAACGACTCTATTATCCTACCGAACGATTAATGAGTTTGAAAATTAAAATAAACTAAACTTAAAGAGAAATAAACTATTACGAGAAAAGAGTGCTCGATCGACGATTCACTTTGAAATAAAATAACGGAATAAATTAGTTTCGCATTTGTAAATCTATTAAGACCGTTATGGATCCGATATTAGGAAAAATCTCGCTAGAGCATTAAATCCCCTAACTTATAGACGTTTTGACCGAAATCTCTTTACAAGTCAAAATGGCCTAAAGTCGCATTATCGAAGAAAAACTTGATGGGCTAAAACCCGAACAGGCAAGCGTACCTGTCGAATCGTAGTATCAAGGTCGTATTTAAAACTTGGGGAAGACAAGTACTATTACTCACAATGACTCTATTATCCTACCGAACGATTAATGAGTTTGAAAATTAAAATAAACTAAACTTAAAGAGAAATAAACTATTACGAGAAAAGAGTGCTCGATCGACGATTCACGTTGAAATAAAATAACGGAATAAATTAGTTTAGCATTTGTAAATCTATTAAGACCGTGACGGATCCGATATTAGGAAATAATCTCGCTAGAGCATTAAATCCCCTAACTTATAGACGTTTTGACCGAAATCTCTTTACAAGTCAAAATGGCCTAAAGTCGCATTATCGAAGTGAGCCGCACTATTGGATTTGACTCCAATCCGGAGGATTTACGTCATCCTATCTCTAGGGGTGCGTTCAACTCCTTCCTTCCTTGAGTGATCTTTCATATTTACGAGCCTCTCATCTAGTCAAATATGAGATCGGATGCCTACTACCGTATACCGGAATACGGAGTCGACACAAAATAAATCAAGGAAGAATCAAAAATAGAAAAATACAAGTGCAAACATGAAATGAAAGAGATTATTCTATTATAAAGCTCATCGCGATCAGACACAAAAAACTAATTAGCTAAACATATTGGAAAAGGAAATGAGAATAAGAGAAAAGAAATTCGTGTTCATTAATATTTAAAAAGAGGAATAGAACAATAATAAAAACAAGACAAGATTAAACTGCTTAAAACAAAAAGAAAATTACAACAACAAAAAGTACTACAACAAGGAATAAAGAAAAAGAACTAACACTCTTGAACTTGCTTTCTCTCCAATACAACTTTAAACTAAAACTACTTCTCACTAAAACTACTTAACATAAACAAGAGGCAAGGGGTCCTTTATATAGGAGAGGGAGGAATGTTCTAGATGAGGGGAGATAAAGGGGTGGCCAGCCTCATCAAGGGGAGAAGGTTCATGCATGCATTGATGAAGGGGAGAGAGAATGGCTAGGATTCATTGTATGATTATAAATGGAAGGAGAGAGAGGAGGTTACATGCATGCATTGTATTTTGGGAAAATGAAAATAAAATAAAACATGAGAAAGGGGGGATGTAACGCCCCCGATTTTTTTTCCTGTGTTTTTTTCTTTATTCTCGTTGGCATTACGATGACGCGTTTCCGTGGCTTATGCTATGTGTGGAGTATGGTTTAGCTCCTTAGAACTGAGTGCCCTGTTTGGTAGCCTGTTTGCAAGATCTCCCTAGCAAGCCGAGTCGTTTTGGGTGACCCGGTGTGGGCTCTCGGGGGGATGTTTGTGTTTGGATCATTTGCGGTATAACTCAGGTTCTGTTCGTCGAAAGTTAATTTCGACTTCGCCGTTGAGTTCGTAGTATGGATATTTAGCTACGGTGCGAATCTCATCGAATTCCGAGGTGTTTCGGTTTTCGTGTCCTTTGGTGTGTTAATAGTATTTGTGATCAATTAATTAAATTGATTTGGCTGAATATTAAATTCTTGCGGGAGGAGTTATTGAGCTGTTATTTGCCTTGCCTTGGTGGCAGCCATATTTCTGGCTTATTCCTTTTGGAATTTTCTTAATTGTAATTAAGGGATTAGGCGTTTTAGGGTTCGGTTATTGCTGAACCGGCGGGTTAGCTTTAGTATAAAAGCTCTGTTTAAGAAGTGACGGCCCACTTCTTCCTCTTTTCCTGAGAGAGGAACCGTCGGCTTGTTTTCGGAAGAACAGAGGAGAAAACCGCCCGTCCTGTACCTCCTTTGGTCGGCGATTCCGGGCTTGTTCGTGAACGGAATTCGATTCCGAAAACGGCGTTGGCTTGCTCTCTCCGAGATCTTCATTTCGACGGTAAGATATTTGATTTTCATGGAGTTTTGATGAGATTTGGGTTTTCGGTTTTGGAGTTTTCCGCCATTAATGGCCGTGAGATTAATTCTAGGTGCTGCGGCTGTTCGTTCCGTGTGAAGAGGAGGAGAGCCGCCCATGCTTCGCAGAAAGTTGAGGCAAGTGGTATTCTTGCCCTTGCCAAGTTTCTTTTGAATTATTCTTGCTGTATTTGAAATCCCTGTTAGCCCTAGGGTAGAGGCCTTGTTGTTCTCTTTTTCTTGCTAACTATAGGATTTAGTTCTTCCTATTTGAACCCCCCCTACTTGTGCCGTTGGAACCCAACCTTGCCGGCGTGTTGCCGTTTATCTCTGCTCAGATCTTTGCTCTGGTTTGGGTGTAGCCGAGAGGAAGTGTTAGGAGAGGGGGGTGATTTCTTTTCCCGAATTTTGCTAAGTGTATTACTCGAGTAGTGTCGTTAGATACTCGAGTAGTGATTTTAGTTACTCGAGTTGTTGCTTTGAGATACTCGAGTAGAAGGCGTTAACTCGAGTATTAGCCTTGGTTTACTCGAGTAGTAGGTAATTTCTTGAGTAGGGGATCTGAGTTACTCGAGTAGTGG
This sequence comes from Platanthera zijinensis, assembly GCA_039513925.1. Classification (NCBI taxonomy): domain Eukaryota; kingdom Viridiplantae; phylum Streptophyta; class Magnoliopsida; order Asparagales; family Orchidaceae; genus Platanthera; species Platanthera zijinensis. The sequence goes on along the minus strand of CM077091.1, from coordinate 54,073,377 downwards.
TTTAGAGATACTCGAGTAGGTGCTTTGGCTTACTCGAGTAGAAGGTAACTACTCGAGTAGGGGTTTTGGTTTACTCGAGTAGTAGGTAACTACTCGAGTAGGGGATTGGAGTTACTCGAGTAGTAGGTAACTACTCGAGTAGGGGATTTGAGTTACTCGAGTAGTGGACTCGAGATACTCGAGTAGGTGGTTTGGTTTACTCGAGTAGTAGGCATCTACTCGAGTGCAGGTTGTAGATACGCGAGTAGTAGCTTTAGCATACTCGAGTAGTAGGCAACTACTCGAGTAGCAGGTTGGGGTACTCGAGTAGTTGGTAACTACTCGAGTGATGGTTATGTTCGTATACTCGAGTAGTAGGCGACTACTCGAGTAGAGGGATGAGGTACTCGAGTAGTAGGCGACTACTCGAGTAGAGGGATGAGGTACACGAGTAGTTAGAAACTACTCGAGTACTGGAAATTCCCTGCCTTCTTTTTGTCTTAGAATCGTTCGACTATCGTCGATCTCTGAATGGAGATCGTCGATCTCGGTTTCTGCATTAGGCCGTTTGACTATCGTCGACCTCCGGTCGACAATCGTCGAGCTCCGTATTACCTTAATGGGATTGAGGTTAGAGTTTGGATTTGGCTTTAAGTGAGGCTAGCTCACTCAACGCCAAGGTTTAGGTAGGCACTGAGTGGGTCTCACTCAGCGCCTTGTCGTGTTGATTCTTTTCAACACTCTTCCTTTACCTTGTTTTTCGTTCCCGAGTGGTTTTCTTGTTATATTTCTGGTATTTCCTTGTCGGCCGTTTTCTTTACCTTCTTAAAGGCCGAATCATGGGTCGTGGTTAGTAGTGGTGGTTTATATCTCTTCAGGGGGGGTGGAGTTATGTGACATAGCCAAGGCCACTCTTGTTTTCGTGCTCCAGGTACGGGCTGGGCATGTGTTGGTGGAAGGTCCCTTGTGCTTTCACGTGTAGACCCTCGAGCTTGTTGACTTGGACATGGTGGATTGGGGGACTGCGTTTGCCTTCAATCCGGTTCCTCATTGTTTGTTTTGCTGCTACCACTCTCCACAGTTTAGGGTGTTAGAAGTTCCTTCCTTGGTAGCTTGCAACACTTTTGGCTCTTGGTAGCCTAGTAGGCCCGGCAGGATGTTGTTCCTAGGTTGGGTTGTTGCTGTTTTCTTTGCTCGTCGTGCTTTTTTTGTTTTCCTGTTTTGGACAGTTGTGACTTTTCAGTTACTTCTTCCTTTTGGTTGACTCTTACGTGCAGTTGTTTTTACCTTGTTGCTTGCTGAGGTATTCTGTTTTCTTTTGGAATACCCCAGGTTTTGAGCCATAGCCAGTTGGGTGGCTAGTTTGCAGTGGTGGTGTTGGTGGTCCCTTGGACTTTGGAGTTCCGTTTGCCGTGTTGGTGAGGTAGTTTTCAGTACTTTCTTACAACATACATATGTGTCAGTGGGTTCGTGTCAGGTTGTTGGCGCCCACTGGTAGTTGTTGCCCTTGTGCTGGATATATTTACTTATGTTGCTACCATTTTCTGGAGATAGTCTACTTGCTCTGAGAAGGATTTATGCTAGGTGGCTAGTTATTTTCAAACCATAACTATTGTTATAAATAAAGCTCATGATTGGCATGTTTCTATAAAACTTAATCACTATTTTTCCAAACAACGTATAAAGACCGTCTTCTTATATATTATATAAATTAAATGTAGGGTCTTGCATAGCATGAGTGGTTCTCTTGGGACCCTTATGCGCTCTCTAGGGTGTAAAACCTAATTAAAGTATTTTTCTTTCCGCAGCGTATAAATATAGTTTTCATTTGTGGACTAGGTGATCCACTGAGCCGAGGGATACGGTCTCTAAAACATAACTGATTTTCTATTCATTAAGCACATGATTTTCTTACATAGGGATTGTAGTTGGATTGCCTGAGCGTCAGCAGTTATCCCCTGCTTGACTTGGCATCATGGCGCGTATTTTCTCATTACTCTGATATTTCCTAAATTCGGAGAAAATGCGGGTTATGACAGTTGGTATCACAGGGAGGTTGCTTGACAAGTTAGTTGAGCAACCTTTCTTTGTTTGCTTTAGTAGTTCAGCATCATGTCATTCATACATCGATATGTCATCAGCACATCTTGGCAAAAGCACAAACACTACACTCATGGAATAACATGAAGTATACGAGGCATATTATGTAGTATGGGATGCATAATATGTGTTCGTATATGGATCCACCATAGGGGCTACATGTGAGGGTTATTAGTTTGGGATGCATAACCTCACCACATGACTGCGACTAGCACGTTTCTTTTTCGTTGCATGGGAATGTTATGTAGTATGGGATGCATAACATTTTCATGTGTACGCCGCTCATAACATGCATTAGGGCCTTTTTAGAATGCATAGCACAAACATGCATAGCATATCATTACATAAGCATAACGTGCCAAGCTAAAGATTTGCAGGATGACATATGTACACACATAAGTTTTCAAAACAAAATCAAGTCATGCATTCCCGATCTAGGCACGAGAGTTAGCAAGGTGATGGTTAACTATCCTAGGTTAGGGCATGTCATCAAATTTTTGTTAAAAAGATAAACTCTCAGAGCAAGTTTAGCAGCTTTAAGCCTATATCTATATATGTATGGTCTGTACTTGTATTTGGGTTCTAGTCGTTGATTGGGGATCTGATTTGGGGTGGTTATGATTTTAGGATGGCTAGGCGACCTGTGATGCGTTCGACTCCCCTGTCTGAAGGTGAGTCATCCGGAGCTCAGAATGGTGCGGTGATCGAGAGTCTGCGTCAGAGTAGTGAAGCTATGGGCAGACAGTTGGAGGAGGTGCGAGCCCAGATTTAGTCTTTGGTGGCAGTTGTGGCAGGACAGGCTCAGGTTGCGCAAGTTCCTGCTAGGGGGTTAGCTGTCCCTCCTCCCCCTGCACTCGTGAGACCTCCAGTGGTGGTGCCAGCGGAGATGGCCTTCATCTCGCAGTTTCAGAGGCTTAGCCCTCCCACTTATGATGGGAAGGCAGATTTCATGGTTATTGATGATTGGCTGATCTCCATGGAGGAGATGTTTTCGTATTCAGGGATTGTAGGTGACCAGAGGGTAATACTAGCCACCTATCAGCTTAAAGGATTGGCTAAGAGTTGGTGCTGAGAGAGAAGGAGAGCTTAGTAGCTGGATTCTCTGGGAAATGTTTAAGGAGATGTTGTTGAGGAAGTTCTTGCCTTCGTCGAGCGTGACCGCCTCATGAATGACTTTCTCTATCTGAAGCAAAGGCAACTCACGGTGGGTGAGTATGAAATAGAATTTAGTAAGTTGAGCCGTTTTGCCCCTGCTCTGGTCAGCGTTGAGGCTGATCGAGTTAAGAGATTTCTTGGTGTTTGAGGAGCGAAGTGCAGCAGTTGGCCAGTGCTTATGGGTCTGTGACTTATGCTGGAGTCGTAGAGGCTGCTCTTAAGTTGAGTCTATTGAAACGGTGATGCGTGGAATTACGGCAAGCGCACCGGTCGCACAAGTAATAATGTTTGGGAATAAATCCCCGAGTGTCGGTCTCTTGACGAACACAGTAAGGGATGAGTTAATGTCGAGGCGGACTTGAGATTGAAGTCCTCGGGTCGGATCTAAAAGAGGGGTTTAGATGGTTGCGGAAACAGAAAGTAAATGCTACAAACTACTCCTATGCAATGCCGCTATGCAAAGCTTCGCCAGGCGGGATGGAAACTACACGGGCCGCTATGCACCGAATCGCTTGGCGGATGGAAGAGTAGGCTAGCGGATGAGGTGGTGAGAATGGCGGAATGAGGGTCGTGAGCACCTCTTCGCAACGCACGCCACTAGCAATTGCTAGTGCGGCAAGGGTGGATGGATGGTGGAGTAATAAGGCGCACCTCAAGTAATAAATAACGAAAATACAAATCACATAGACATGATTTAGCACAAGCGTTAATTACAATAAGCGTACTTCATCAATACAAGGAAAATAACTAAGCTAACAACAACAAGAGGAAGAGGTGTGCGAATCGACCGAATCCGAAGCCTTATTGAGGGTTCACGGTTGGAATCCCGGTTGTCAATCCGAGTTCAAGCTCGGTCCTCAACTGCGTCCGGGGTAGAGGAGGCTGTCACTCACTCCCAATGGACCCGTCTTCTTCGTTGAAATGACCCGTAGATTGCGGCTCCAGCTCCTCCTAACTTGATGGAGAAAGCTAGGTCAAAACTCCGCTTGAAGCTCTAGGATGAAGGAGGAGGCCGAGAGGATGCTCCGGCGTTGATTTGGCGTTGAAAGCTTGCCCGGAGACCCTCCCTAAGGTGGAGGATGAAGGGGGACGGAGGAAACCCTCGTCCGAGACGAAGAACGGCGGAAAAATCGCGGATCTCGATCGATCTCTCGAATAGGGCGAAACCTGCGCTATTTATAGAAAACAGAATAAGCAGCGCGCACGATCACTGGCGCACGACCAGTGGTCGTGCGCGATATGGTCAGTGATCGTGCGATATGGAGGCAGAAAAGTGGAAAAAGATGTAATGACTGCGCACGACCGGCAGCGCACGAGCAGTGATCATGCGAGGTATGGCTGGTGATCGTGCGATATGCCGGTACAGAACTTTCACAGGAGAGGTCATGACTGCGCACGACCGATGATCGTGCGCCAAAGAGGTCGATGGTCGTGCGTGGGTAAAAATGCACGACCATTGACTCCTTTGCCAAAAATGGGGAAAGTCCGATGCCGGGCGCCCACACGATCCCAGAACCTGCAGGAAAACTGGACGGGATGTCGATCATGGCAGTCACAGACATAAATAATATGCAAGCAAAAAGGGAAATACACACACACACAGAAATAGGCTAAAAGAGTGCACAAGACGTGGAAAACCGTAGCGAACCAAAAGGAATGCAAATGACGCAAGACGGTGTGCAAAGACAAGAAAATAAGCCTAGATGAGTCCGAAAATAGGTATATAAAGAGGACTCATCACACCCCCAGACTTAACCATTTGCGCGTCCCGAGCAAACAAAACCTAAGCAGACGGGAAAATGAACTGGCTAACAAAGAAATTGCAAAACGGAGTACCATGCGAAGTTGCATGCTCGCGTGCATAAAAATAAAGTAGAGGAAATTTTTAAGTATACAAAATATTTTATATTTTTCACAATGCGTATCAAAAATTTATTATTACTCAAAAGTGGAATCACGGTGAATCATCCGGTCCTACGCAGGAAGAAAGTAGACAGGCCACTAAGGTGAGCATTGCCGAAGACCGGGGCTCAAGATTACCCCCAAAGGAATCCACCAATGTCGGAGACCATAAGCTTGCCCGTTCGCACTCTCTCCACGGCACTAGTCAACTCAAGCGCAAGTCCGTAGGACTTCGGGTAATAATGGGGCTTGGGTTACGGTGAGGAAAACATGGATAAACATGAAGGGTATGCACCTAACCCAAATGAGCTAACGTACAAAACTTGCACCCGCTGCCCACAAAATAAACATGGGTGCACCACACCCCCAGACTTAACTTTTGCAACATGGGTGTGTGCACCGCCTACTCCAAATCCAGATCTTCTCAAATAAATATTTCAATTCAACTTTTACTTTTCACTTTTCTTTTTCACATATTTTTTTTTCTTTTCTTTTCAAATCATTTTCTTTATTTTCACAATCTCAGCAGATATAAATCTTGGAGCACATCCACATATTCACAAATAATAACACCACATCACATCCCAACATGAAAATATAAAACACTAAGCTCGACTTGGGTGTGCGACTAGGATCGGCTAAGAGGCTTTGGCGAATATAGTGGAGCTGAATCAAAAGGAAGGGTAGGCACAAAGGGGCTAGCAAGGCGATGTTAGGAATGGGTACAAAGCTCAACCGGGCCAAAAGGTGGCCTACATCACTCTTACGCTAGACTAACCGTGTACCAATGCTTCAAGAATAGCTTGGGGCAAGTTCTTAGCAACCGAGAAAGATAATCCTTCCTCCCGACTCAAGCAATACGAGTCTAGTGGCGGCTACACACATTCCTACGCTACCGTTTGATTCACATCGGATTCACCAACTTTTGAGTAGAATAAAAAGAATTTACGCAGATAGAAGAATATAAAACTATAAGCATACAGAAAAATTAAATCTACTCAAATTTCTATACAAAACGAGAACAGTTGACTAGAAACACAGCAAGGCCAACATTTTACTCCGTCGCACAATCCTAAACTAGCACATAAATTTTCCAAATCTAACAAACATACAGGTTCAACTCGTGACACGCAAACCGCTAAGCTCGCGCTCATGTGGGTGCAGTGGTGTGCGATGCAATGAACATAAACAAAATAAAATACAAAAAGCTTCTAGTATGCAAAAGAAATGTGCACGTGCAAAAGGTAAACTGACTCTCCCCAGACTTAAACTAAACTACACAGCAAATGATATAGAAATTAAAATCAGAATGAGCTAAGGGAAGAGGTTACCCAATGCTCAGCTAGTGAGCATACCAGAAGACGCGTGGAAAGTAGCAGCAGGCCCGCCGAACGAAGAATCACAACCCCACCAATGCGTAGTTTCCATGAATACCTGCAGGGGTGAGCTCCGCAAAAACAAAAGAAAAATATACAAAAAGAAATACTAAAACTAAAACGAGACATGAAAAATAAAATGCAGAAAAAAAATAAGATAACTACTGGGGTTACTGTCATCCAGTACGACTTATTCAGCAAAAGAAAAGTTCTAGCTAATGGGCCTATGAAAAGAAAGTGCACAGGCAACTGTCCTAATATCCGTGTCGGTAACGGGTACCGATACGGTGATAGAACAGTTACCCCTCTACCTAGATAATAATACCTGAAAAGCTCAGGTAGAGGAAGCAGGAAATAAGATGAGGAGGCGACCTGGTCCTCGCTCATCTTATCACAAAAAGAATCCTTGCCTAGCAAGGGGTCATCCCACACAGGTGCGTAGGAGTCAACGGCTTGAGCACAAGGCTCATTGTCATCCCAGCACACCAGCGGAGAATCAACCCGCACAGGCTCAGATATGGAAGGGGGATCAAGGAATAAAAGAGAAGAAGGACAAAAATAATCAGAAATCGTGGGAGTGATCCCGGTATCACTCTCAGCAGGATCCAAACATAGATCACTGTCGGTGTCATGTGAGTCATGGCGAGGGGAAACTGAGACCACGAGGTCCTCGGTGGTGGTTTGGACCCCCTCATCCAACAAAGAAGTAGAAACCTCCTCGCCGGCAAGGATTTCCTCATCACACCTCGGTACGTCACGGTGTTCCAAGACATAGTACTCACCATTGATGAGAATAATGTCCTCGTCACACCACGGCGCATCCTCATGTTCCCAATTTCCAAAGGGCACAACATCATCAACCAACTCACTAGAAAGGGGAGTAGGTAATTCATGGAAAGAAAGCGGAGGAGCAACATCATCAGAGATAATATGCGCAGGTTCCTCCGGGGGTGAATCAAAAATAGGGGAAGAAGGTATAGAGGGCGACGGTACCACAATGTTGTCGCACTGACTAGTGGAAGGTCTGATTGGTGTATCCACAGCAGTCCCCCATAGACAAGGTGGTACTGCGGATACATCATCAGAAGCAGAAGGAGCGGCCATGGGAGAAGTGGATGAGACGATCCGGATATCCGGTTCATCATCCGCCTCCATCTGGCGCTGAAATTCTGCGCAATCTTTCAACACATGGTCGGTGCTATGACAACACAAACACCGTTTTCCATTACTCCTCGGTCCAGGTGGGACCGGATAGGAATATGAAAAAGGTGTAGGCGGAGAAGAGTAGTGACCATAAGACTGGGGTACGGTGTATGAAGTACCATAAGACAACGGTGCTCCATACACTGAACCACGAGAATTATGCTCCCATTCTTCAGTGGGGCACTCATCACTGCTATGCCTAGAATCCCCGCACCAATGGCACTTGAAATACCAATTTGAACACATGGTGCAAAAGAGAAGAATTCACCACAAGAAATTTTCTAAGCAAAATTAAATACTCGCAAGCAAATAAAGAGTGGAACAGCCTGCTATAGCAAAATAAAAACTAGAAAGGAATAAAATAAAATAAAAAAAATAACAACTAAAAACCAAAACAAAAATAAAACATGAAATATACAAATGGAAAGGGCATCTATCTCAAATCTTCCTCTCCAAAAAACTCAAACGACTGTGTTCCCCGGCAACGGCGCCAAAAACTTGATGCGTGGAATTACGGCAAGCGCACCGGTCGCACAAGTAATAAAGTTTGGGAATAAATCCCCGAGTGTCGGTCTCTTGAGGAACACAGTAAGGGATGAGTTAATGTCGAGGCGGACTTGAGATTGAAGTCCTCGGGTCGGATCTAAAAGGGGGGTTTAGATGGTTGCGGAAACAGAAAGTAAATGCTACAAACAACTCCTATGCAATGCCGCTATGCAAAGCTTCGCCAGGCGGGATGGAAGACTAGTCGGGCCGCAATGCACCGAATCGCTAGGCGGATGGGCGAGTAGGCAAGCGTATGAGGTGGAGAGAACGGCGGAAATCCTACTATGCAGGCCGCTATGCACTGCTTCGCCAGGCGGGATGGAAACTACACGGGCCGCTATGCACCGAATCGCTTGGCGGATGGAAGAGTAGGCTAGCGGATGAGGTGGTGAGAATGGCGGAATGAGGGTCGTGAGCACCTCTTCGCAACGCACGCCACTAGCAATTGCTAGTGCGGCAAGGGTGGATGGATGGTGGAGTAATAAGGCGCACCTCAAGTAATAAATAACGAAAATACAAATCACATAGACATGATTTAGCACAAGCGTTAATTACAATAATCGTACTTCATCAATACAAGGAAAATAACTAAGCTAACAACAACAAGAGGAAGAGGTGTGCGAATCGACCGAATCCGAAGCCTTATTGAGGGTTCACGGTTGGAATCCCGGGTTGTCAATCCGAGTTCAAGCTTGGTCCTCAACTGCGTCCGGGGTAGAGGAGGCTGTCACTCACTCCCAATGGACCCGTCTTCTTCGTTGAAATGACCCGTAGATTGCGGCTCCAGCTCCTCCTAACTTGATGGAGAAAGCTAGGTCAAAACTCCGCTTGAAGCTCTAGGATGAAGGAGGAGGCCGAGAGGATGCTCCGGCGTTGATTTGGCGTTGAAAGCTTGCCCGGAGACCCTCCCTAAGGTGGAGGATGAAGGGGGACAGAGGAAACCCTCATCCGAGACGAAGAACGGCGGAAAAATCGCGGATCTCGATCGATCTCTCGAATAGGGCGAAACCTGCGCTATTTATAGAAAACAGAATAAGCAGCGCGCACGATCACTGGCGCACGACCAGTGGTCGTGCGCGATATGGTCAGTGATCGTGCGATATGGAGGCAGAAAAGTGGAAAAAGATGTAATGACTGCGCACGACCGGCAGCGCACGAGCAGTGATCGTGCGAGGTATGGCTGGTGATCGTGCGATATGCCGGGACAGAACTTTCACAGGAGAGGTCATGACTGCGCACGACCGATGATCGTGCGCCAAAGAGGTCGATGGTCGTGCGTGGTAAAAACGCACGACCATTGACTCCTTTGCCAAAAATGGGAAAGTCCGATGCCGGACGCCCACACGATCCCAGAACCTGCAGGAAAACTGGACGGGATGTCGATCATGGCAGTCACAGACATAAATAATATGCAAGCAAAAAGGGAAATACACACACACACAGAAATAGGCTAAAAGAGTGCACAAGACGTGGAAAACCGTAGCGAACCAAAAGGAATGCAAATGACGCAAAACGGTGTGCAAAGACAAGAAAATAAGCCTAGATGAGTCCGAAAATAGGTATATAAAGAGGACTCATCAAACGGCAAAGAGCAGAGGCCAGTAGATGAGAAAGGACAAGAGAAAGTCTGTGGAGGGGAAGAAGCCCCTGGTACCCGATGCTGTTCCGGGAAAGAGGAGCCGAGTAGTGTGCAGTTTCTGTGGCCGGTCAGGCCATCCTGTCGAGAAATGTTTTAAGAGGTCAGCAGCTCAGAAGAAGTAGCAGGTTCATGCGATCTAGGGTGCTCCTAGGAGAGATGTCTCCTGTTCAGTTTGCAAGCGGTCCGGGCATGATGCGGCCCAGTGTTGGACCAAGGATAGAGTCTGCTTTCAGTGTGGGCAGAAGGGTCATATCAAGTCGAGGTGTCCTCAGGTTCAGACAGCTCTTCCTGCAGTTCCGTTGCAGGCTTTAGCTCCACCTCCGCGTGTGGACAAGGGAAAAGGGAAGCTGAATGTGATTTCTTCTGAGGAGGCTCATACTTCGACCCAGGTTATTTCAGGTTAGCGGTTTGTTGTTTTTCTAGCCTGGTAGTTTCATTTGCTTGTTTGTTACGGTATTGCTGTGGTAGTTCCTTAGTTTGTGTTCCTATGGGGAAGTTTAAGGTGAAGAACCGCTGGGCGCGTGTTCTGTTTGACTCCGGTGCTACCCACTCGTTCGTAGCTAGAGCCTTTGTAGAGTGTCATCGGTTGACTCTAGATCGTGTTCGGGATTCCTTCTGTGTCAAGTTTCCTTCTAGTGAATCTGTGTTGTCAGATTTGGGCATTTTGGATTGCCCGGTTTTGTTGGGGGACTTTCTGGTGAAGGCGGACCTAAAAATGATTGATCTGGAGGACTTCGATGTCATTTTGGGCATGGACTGGCTCTCTCGGTATGATGCGGTCATTCAGTGTAAAGGAAAGCGCTTGGACTTCATCAGGGACGACAGTCAGCCCGGCAGCGTGTATGCTGATCTGTGTCAGGACTTTCCTGTCATCTCTGCGGTATGTGCTCAGAGATTGTTTCTTTCTGATTGTGGTGTTTGTTTAGTCTCGGCGGTTGGAGCCGCTGTTAGCAAGCCATGCTTGGAAGAGATTCCTATTGTTCGTGGTTTCGCCGATGTTTTTCCTGATGATCTTCCTGGTCTTCCTCCTGATCGGGATGTTGAGTTTGTGATCGATTTAGAGCCGGGAACGCATCCTATTGCTAAGGCACTGATGAGTCCTCTTTATATACCTATTTTCGGACTCATCTAGGCTTATTTTCTTGTCTTTGCACGCCGTTTAGCGTCATTTGCACTCCTTTTGGTTCGCTACGGTTTTACACGTCTTGTGCACTCTTTTAGCCTATTTCTGTGCGTGTGTGTATTTCCCTTTTGTTGTGCATTATATTTATGTCTGTGACTGCCGTGTCGACATCCCGTCCAGTTTTCCTGCAGGTTCTGGGATCGTGTGGGCGTCCGGCATCGGACTTTCACCATTTTTGGCAAAGGAGTCAATGGTCGTGCGTTTTTACCCACGCGCGACCATCGACCTCTTTGGCGCACGATCATCGGTCGTGCGCAGTCATGACCTCTCCTGTGAAAGTTCTGTCCCGGCATATCGCACGATCACCAGCCATACCGCGCACGACCACTGCTCGTGCGCTGCCGGTCGTGCGCAGTCATGACATCTTTTTTCCACTTTTCTGCCTCCATATCGCACGATCACTGACCATATCGCGCACGACCACTGGTCGTGCGCCAGTGATCATGCGCGCTGTTTATTCTGCTTTCTATAAATACGCAGGTTCCGCCCTATTTTCTGGAGATTGGCCAGATCCGCGATTTTTCCGCCGTTCTTCGTCTCGGACGAGGGTTTCCTCCGTCCCCCTTCATCCTCCACCTTAGGGAGGGTCTCCGGGCAAGCTTTCAACGCCAAATCAACGCCGGAGCATCCTCTCGGCCTCCTCCTTCATCCTAGAGCTTCAAGCGGAGTTTTGACCTAGCTTTCTCCATCAAGTTAGGAGGAGCTGGAGCCGTAATCTACGAGTCATTTCAACGAAGAAGACGGGTCCATTGGGAGTGAGTGACAGCCTCCTCTACCCCGGACGCAGTTGAGGACCGAGCTTGGACTCGGATTGACAACCCGGGATTCCAACCGTGAACCCTCAATAAGGCTTCGGATTCGGTCGATTCGCACACCTCTTCCTCTTGTTGTTGTTAGCTTAGTTATTTTCCTTGTATTGATGAAGTACGCTTATTGTAATTAACGCTTGTGCTAAATCATGTCTATGTGATTTGTATTTTTGTTATTTATTGCTTGAGGTGCGCCTTATTACTCCACCATCCATCCACCCTTGCCGCACTAGCAATTGCTAGTGGCGTGCGTTGCGAAGAGGTGCTCACGACCCTCAGTCCGCCATTCTAACCACCTCACCCGCTAGCCTACTCGTCCATCCGCCAAGCGATTCGGTGCATAGCGGCCCGTGTAGTTTCCATCCCGCCTGGAGAAGCAGTGCATAGCGGCCTGCATAGTAGGATTTCCGCCGTTCTCTCCACCTCATACGCTTGCCTACTCGTCCATCCGCCAAGCGATTCAGTGCATAGCGGCCCGTGTAGTTTCCATCCCGCCTGGCGAAGCATCGCATAGCAGCGTTGCATAGGAGTAGCTTGTAGATTTTATTTTCTGTTTCCGCAACCATCAAAACCCCCATCGTTACCTTCGCCCCGAGGACTTCAATCTCAAGTCCCCCTCGACATTAACTCATCCCTTACTGTGTTCCTCAAGAGACCGACACTCGGGGATTTATTCCCTAACTTTATTACTTGTGCGACTGGTACGCTTGCCGTATTTTACGCGCATCAAGTTTTTGGCGCCGTTGCCGGGGAACACAGTCGTTTGAGTTTTTGAAGAGGTAGATGCGAGATAGTCGCCCTTGTCCATTTGTTCATACCCCGTTTTGTCTTTATTTTAGTTTTTGAAATTGTTTACTTTATTTTTCTTGTCCCTTCCTTGTTTTCTTTTTTTTTAATATTGCAGATCCGAGTTATTTTATTCTTGTGTGTAGTAATTTCCGGTAAATATTTTTGTTCGCGATGGATTCTGCTGCCGAGTGCCGTATTATTGACGCTTTGCGGAGTTGCATCGATGCCATGGCTGTTTCTAATGCCGAGCACTGTTTTCGGTGTATTCTATGTCAAGGTGTGGGCCATATGTTGAAGGATTGCCCTCGCTTGTGCAAGCCCTCTACCTCTGTGGACGCATCCGCAGCAGTCCCCTGTTCGCGGAGACTACTATGGATAGGCCTACTAGGGTGTTGCCTGTCCTATACACTGACATGGCGCACCTTGCTCGATCTTTGCCCGTTGAGATTACGGAAGAATCTCTCGCCGCATATAGTTCCTTCATGGGTTCCTCAACCCCTTTTTACGAGCTTCCTTTGAGTGATCATTCTCACTCGGATGTTAGCCCGCAAGGAGTGGATCGGGAACTCATGGACGATCCTGTATGGGACGATGAGAGTGTTCCGGTCGTCGACGGGGTGGCATCTGCAGATGATGTTGCGAAGGGGCCTGCGCATTCTATGCCTGATTTTGTGAGCAGCTTTGCCCCTACGCAGTATTTGACGGAGTTTTCTACTCCTTTTTCTTGTGAGTCGGCTGATGATGCCGTATTTGTGGATGATTCGGTGCCCGAGGTTGCGCCGAAGTGGGATGAGGATTCTAGTATCTCCGACGGAGAATGTGGATCTTCGGAACACTTCTTCGCACCCCGGTGGGACGAGGAGTATCACCTTTCGGATGCGGAGGTTTGCACCCCCCTATCTAACGAGGCGGTCCCCCATTCCACCGCGGACTTCGAGTTCTCGGATTCTCCCCAATACGACTCATATGACACTGACGATGATCATTGTTTGGATCCTGCTGGGAGTGATACCTGGATCACTCCCCCGATTTCTGATTGTTTTTGTCCTTCTTCTCTTTTATTCCTTGATTCCCCTTCCATATCTGAGCCTGTGCAGGTTGATTCTCCACTAGTGTGCTGGGATGACGATGAGCCTTGTGCTCAAGCCGTTGACTCCTACACACCTGTGTGGGATGACCCCTTGCTAGGCAAGGATTCTTTTTGTGATGAGATGAGCGAGGACCAGGTCGCCTCCTCATCTTATTTCCTGCTTCCTCTACCTGAGCTTTTCAGGTATTATTATCTAGGTAGAGGGGTAACTGCTCTTTCTCCGTATCGGTACTTGCTACTGCAACGGATAATGGAACAGTTACCTGTTCATTTTTCTTTTCATAGGCCCATTAGCTAGAGTTGTATAGAATTTAATAAGTCGTGCTGGGATGACAATAACCCCAGTAGTTATCTTAAATTTCTGCATTTTACTTTTTATGTCTAGCTTAGTTTAGTATTTCTTTTTGTATATTTTTCTTTTGTTTTTGCGGAGCTCACCCCTGCAGGTATTCATGGAAACTACGCATTGGCGGGTTGTGATTCTTCGTTCGGCGGGCCTGCTGCTACTTTCCACGCGTCTTCTGGTATGCTCACTAGCTGACCATTGGGTAACCTCTTCCCTTAGCTCATTCTGATTTTAATTTCTCTATCATTTGATGTGTTGTTTAGTTTAAGTCTGGGGAGAGCAGATTTTGTTACCTTTTGCACGTGCACATTTCATGTGCATACTAGAAGCATTTATTGTTTTATTTTGATTAGTTCATTACATCGCACACCACTGCACCCACATGAGCGTGCGCTTAGCTGTTAGCGTGCCACGAGTTAAACTTGTATCTTTGTTAGATTTGGAAAATTTCTGTGCTAGTTTAGGATTGTGCGACGGAGTAAAATGTTGGCCTTGCTGTGTTTCTCGTCAACTGCTCTCGTTTTGTATAGAAATTTGTGTAGATTTAATTTTTCTGTATGCTTATAGTTTTATATTTTTCTATTTGCGTACATATTTCTTATTCTACTCAAAAGTTGGTGAATCCGTGTGAATCAAACGGTAGCGTAGGAATGTGTGTAGCCGCCACTAGACTCGTATTGCTTGAGTCAGGAGGAAGGATTATCTTTCTCAGTTGCTAAGAACTTGCCCCAAGCTATTCTTGAAGCATTGGTACATGGTTAGTCTAGCGTGAGCATGATGTAGGCCACCTTTTGGCCCGGTTGAGCTTTGTACCCATTCCTAACATCGCCCTTGCTAGCCCCTTTGTGCCTACCCTTCCTTTTGATTCAGCTCCACTATATTCGCCAAAGCCTCATAGCTGATCCTAGT
Source organism: Platanthera zijinensis (assembly GCA_039513925.1). Classification (NCBI taxonomy): domain Eukaryota; kingdom Viridiplantae; phylum Streptophyta; class Magnoliopsida; order Asparagales; family Orchidaceae; genus Platanthera; species Platanthera zijinensis. Next base: position 54,058,351 of record CM077091.1, on the reverse strand, counting down.
CGCACACCCAAGTCGAGCTTAGTGTTTTATATTTTCATGTTGGGTTGTGATGTGGTATTTTTTATTCGTGAAAATGTGGAAGCGCGCCCAAGTTTTATTTGCTGAAATTGTATATTGTGAAAAGAAAAAGTTTACAAAGAAAAATATTTGAAAAAGAGAAAAAGTGAAAATGAAAAGTGAAAAGAAAAAGTTTGATTGAAAATCTTTATTTGAGATGATTTGGATTTGGAGTAGGCGGTGCACACACCCATTTAGTAAAAGTTAAGTCTGGGGGTGTGGTGCACCCGTGTTTATTTTGTGGGCAGCGGGTACAAGTTTTGTACGTTAGCTCATTTGGGTTAGGTGCATACCCTTCATGTTTATCCTTGTTTTCCTCACCATAACCCAAGCCCCATTATTACCTGAAGTCCTACGGACATGCACTTGAGTTGACTAGTGCCGTGGAGAGAGTGCGAACGGGCAAGCTTATGGTTTCCGATATTGGTGGATTCCTTTGGGGTAATCTTGAGCCCCGGTCTTCGGCAATGCTCACCTTAGTGGCCTGTCTACTTTCTCCCTGCGTAAGACCGGATGATTCACCGTGATTCTACTTTGGAGTAATAATAATTTTTTTTACGCATTGTGAAAACTATAAAATATTTTGTATACTTAAGAATTTCCTCTACTTTATTTTTATGCACGCGAGCATGCGACTTCGCATGGTACTCCGTTTTGCAATTTCTTTGTTAGCTAGTTCATTTTCCCTGTCTGCTTAGGTTTTGTTTGCTCGGGACGCGCAAACGGTTAAGTCTGGGGGTGTGATGAGTCCTCTTTATATACCTATTTTCGGACTCATCTAGCTTATTTTCTTGTCTTTGCACGCCGTTTAGCGTCATTTGCACTCCTTTTGGTTCGCTACGGTTTTACACGTCTTGTGCACTCTTTTAGCCTATTTCTGTGCGTGTGTGTATTTCCCTTTTGCTGTGCATTATATTTATGTCTGTGACTGCCGTGTCGACATCCCGTCCAGTTTTCCTGCAGGTTCTGGGATCGTGTGGGCGTCCGACATCGGACTTTCACCATTTTTGGCAAAGGAGTCAATGGTCGTGCGTTTTTACCCACGCACGACCATCGACCTCTTTGGCGCACGATCTTCGGTCGTGCGCAGTCATGACCTCTCCTGTTAAAGTTCTGTCCCGGCATATCGCACGATCACCAGCCATACCGCGCACGACCACTGCTCGTGCGCTGCCGGTCGTGCGCAGTCATGACATCTTTTTTCCACTTTTCTGCCTCCATATCGCACGATCACTGACCATATCGCGCACGACCACTGGTCGTGCGCTAGTGATCGTGCGCGCTGTTTATTCTGCTTTCTATAAATACGCAGGTTCCGCCCTATTTTCGGGAGATTGGCCAGATCGGCGATTTTTCCGCCATTCTTCGTCTCGGACGAGGGTTTCCTCCGTCCCCCTTCATCCTCCACCTTAGGGAGAATCTCTGGGCAAGCTTTCAATGCCAAATCAATGCCGGAGCATCCTCTCGGCCTCCTCCTTCATCCTAGAGCTTCAAGCGGAGTTTTGACCTAGCTTTCTCCATCAAGTTAGGAGGAGCTGGAGCCGTAATCTACGGGTCATTTCAACGAAGAAGACGGGTCCATTGGGAGTGAGTGACAGCCTCCTCTACCCCGGACGCAGTTGAGGACCGAGCTTGGACTCGGATTGACAACCCGGGATTCCAACCGTGAACCCTCAATAAGGCTTCGGATTCGGTCGATTCGCACACCTCTTCCTCTTGTTGTTGTTAGCTTAGTTATTTTCCTTGTATTGATGAAGTACGCTTATTGTAATTAACGCTTGTGCTAAATCATGTCTATGTGATTTGTATTTTCGTTATTTATTGCTTGAGGTGCGCCTTATTACTCCACCATCCATCCACCCTTGCCACACTAGCAATTGCTAGTGGCGTGCGTTGCGAAGAGGTGCTCACGACCCTCAGTCCGCCATTCTAACCACCTCACCCGCTAGCCTACTCGTCCATCCGCCAAGCGATTCGGTGCATAGCGGCCCGTGTAGTTTCCATCCCGCCTGGCGAAGCAGTGCATAGCGGCCTGCATAGTAGGATTTCCGCCGTTCTCTCCACCTCATACGTTTGCCTACTCGTCCATCCGCCAAGCGATTCGGTGCATAGCGGCCCGTGTAGTTTCCATCCCGCCTGGCGAAGCATCGCATAGCAACGTTGCATAGGAGTAGCTTGTAGATTTTATTTTCTGTTTCCGCAACCATCAAAACCCCCATCGTTACCTTCGCCCTGAGGACTTCAATCTCAAGTCCCCCTCGACATTAACTCATCCCTTACTGTGTTCCTCAAGAGACCGACACTCGGGGATTTATTCCCAAACTTTATTACTTGTGCGACCGGTACGCTTGCCGTATTTTACGCGCATCAGGCACCGTACCGGATGGCCCCTCATGAGTTAGAGGAGTTGCGAGTTCAGTTGGATGAGCTGTTAGCTAAGGGGTTTATTAGGCAGAGTTCGTCGCCTTGGGGTTCTCCTATTTTGTTTGTAAAGAAGAAAGATGGGTCGATGCGGCTCTGCATCGACTATAGAAAGTTGAACAAGGTCACTATCAAGAACAGGTACCCTCTGCCGAGGATCGATGATTTATTTGACCAGTTGTGTGGTAGCACGGTGTTCTCCAAGATCGATCTTCGTTTTGGTTATCATCAACTCAGGATCCGTGCGGCAGACATTCCACGGACTGCGTTTAGGTCGAGGCATGGACACTTTGAGTTTCTGGTAATGTCGTTTGGTCTGACCAACGCACCATCAGCTTTCATGGATATGATGAACCGGATGTTCAAGGATTTCCTCGACAAGTTCGTTGTGGTCTTCATTGATGACGTGTTAGTTTATTCGCGCAGTGCTGAGGAGCATGAGCAGCATCTGCGTTTGGTCCTATCGGAGTTGAGGAGCCACAAGTTGTTCGCCAAGTTGAGCAAGTGGGAATTTTGGTTGCCTCAGGTTTCTTTTCTAGGCCACGTGGTGAATAAGGATGGGATCTCGATCAATCCAGAAAAGATTGCAGCAGTGATGGATTGGAATAGGCCGATTACTCCTAAGGAGATCAGGAGTTTCTTAGGGTTGGCTGGCTATTACAGAAGATTTGTGGAGGGTTTCTCTTCCCCAGCCGCACCTTTGACCAAGTTGACTCAGAAGAATGTGGCATTTGCTTGGAGCGAAAAGTGCGAGGATGCTTTTCTGGAGCTAAAGGAGAGATTGTGCACTGCTCCCATTCTGACCCTGCCTACCGAGGGAGTAGATTATGATGTTTATGTGGATGCTTCGCTTGTAGGTCTGGGATGCGTATTAATGCAAGATGGAAAAGTAATTGCCTATGGGTCAAGGCAACTGAAGACTCATGAGAAGAATTATCCTACGCATGACCTCGAGTTTGCAGCGGTTATTTATGCTTTGAAGTTGTGGAGGCACCTACTTTATGGAGCTCAATGCAAGATCTTCACTGACCATAAGAGCCTAAAGTACGTGTTCACGCAAAAGGAGTTGAATCTGCGTCAGCGGAGGTGGCTGGAGTATGTAGCTGATTATGATGTAGAAATCCAGTATCATCCGGGCAAGGCCAACGTGGTGGCCGACGCCCTGAGCCGAAAGACGGGAAAGATCTTTAACCTCACCGCCGATCGTTTAGTGGAGGAGTTCCTCCTTATGGATATTTCAGTGGGATGCTGTAGTTTGCAGAGTGCCTTGTCAGTGGCGGAGCCGTCCTAGATTTCTTTGACTAGGCTGCATCAGAAGGACGATCCTGATCTTATGCACCTCTTCACCAGGACTGAGGAGGGTGAGTTGCCTGACTTTACTATCGATGATGCAGTTACTTTGAAGTACCGCGGCAGGTTTGGCGTTCCCGCTGTCGGGGATATTAGGAGGATGATTTGCAGTGAGGCTCATGGTTCCAGCGTTTCCTACCATCCAGGATCTACGAAGATGTACCGTGACTTAAGGCAATTTGCCTGGTGGTATGGTATGAAGAGAGATATAGCCCGATTTGTTGCTTAGTGTCACACTTGCAAACGTGTGAAGGCCGATCATGGAAGGCCTGGTGGTAAGTTGACTCCGCTAGAGATCCCGACTTGGAAGTGGGAAAGTATATCTATGGATTTCATTACGGGATTACCGAAATCCCCGAGGGGATTTGATTCTGTTTGGGTTATAGTGGATAGATTGACGAAGTGCGCTCACTTCGTACCTTATAAGATTGATTACCCGATGAAGAAGATAGCGGAGTTATACATGAATGAAGTCATCCGACTCCACGGTGTGCCGGTTAGCATCATTTCCGATCGAGACTCCCGATTTACTTCTCGTTTTTGGCTGAGTCTGCAGGAGGGTTTGGGTACGGATCTGAGATATTCTTCTGCCTACCACCCGCAGACCAATGGGCAGACGGAGAGGGTGAACCAAATTGTTGATGATATGATCTGGTGCTATATTTTAGACCACGGTGGAGCGTGGGATGAGCGATTGCGACTCATGGAATTTGCCTACAACAACAGTTATCAGGAAAGTTTGCAGATGGCTCCGTTCGAAGCCTTGTATGGGAGGCGCTATAGGACTTCGTTGTTTTGGGCTGAGGCTGGTGAGAGGCCTTTGTTGGGTCCCGATGCGCTTGAGGAAATGGAAGTCGCAGTGAAGCTTATTCGGGAAAAGCTTCGTATAGCCCAGGAGAGATATGAAAAGAACGCCAATCGGCGTAGATCTGCTTTGGAGTTTTCCGTCGGGGACCTTGTATTCCTCAAAGTTTCCCCGATGGTAGGTGTTAAGAGATTTGGTAAGAATCGGAAGTTAGACCCAAGGTATGTGGGCCCATTTGAGATCTGGGAACGGATTGGCATGTCAGCTTATAGATTGGATTTGCCAGCGAACTTCCCAGGTGTGCATAATGTTTTTCATGTTAGCCAATTGTGGAAGTGTGTGCGCGGCAGTGGGCAGCTCTTGGATGTTGTGCCCCAGTTGGAGCCCAACCTCTCTTTTGTTGAGATGCCGGTTCGTATTTTGGATACTCAGGAGCGTGTGCTGTGAAAGAAGTCCATACCGATGGTTAAGGTTCTATGGAAGAATCAGGATTTGGAGAGCGCAACTTGGGAGTTAGAGACGGCTATGAGGAGGGCTTACCCTCACCTGTTTCGTTGATTTAATCGGTATGTTTTCCTTCTTATAACTCCTATTAGTTGTTTCTCCTTCTTTAGTAGGAGTGTTGTGCGTAAAGTTTCGGGACGATACTTTCTTTTAGGGGGAGTGACTGTAATGCCCCCAATTTTTTTTCCTGCGTTTATTTCTTTATTCTCATTGGCGTTACGATGACGCGTTTCCATGGCTTGTGCCATGTGTGGAGTATGGTTTAGCTCCTTAGAACTGAGTGCCCTGTTTGGTAGCCTGTTGGCAAGATCTCCCTAGCAAGCCGAGTCGTTTTGGGTGACCCGGTGTGGCCTCTCGGGGGGATGTTTGTGTTTGGCTCATTTGGGGTATAACTCGGGTTCTGTTCGTCGAAAGTTAATTTCGACTTCGCCGTTGAGTTCGTAGCATGAATATTTAGCTATGGTGCGAATTTCGTCGAATTCCGAGGTGTTTCGGTTTTCGTGTCCTTTGGTGTGTTAATTGTATTTGTGATCAATTAATTAAATTGATTTGGCTGAATATTAAATTCTTGCGGGAGGAGTTATTGAGCTGTTATTTGCCTTGCCTTGGTGGCAGCCATATTTCTGGCTTATTCCTTTTGGAATTTTCTTAATTGTTATTAAGGGATTAGGCGTTTTAGGGTTCGGTTATTGCTGAACCGGCGGGTTAGCTTTAGTATAAAAGCTCTGTTTAAGAAGTGACGGCCCACTTCTTCCTCTTTTCCTGAGAGAGGAACCGTCGGCTTGTTTTCGGAAGAACAGAGGAGAAAACCGCCCGTCCTGTACCTCCTTTGGTCGGCGATTCCGGGCTTGTTCGTGAACGGAATTCGATTCCGAAAACGGCGTTGTCTTGCTCTCTCCAAGATCTTCGTTTCGACGGTAAGATATTTGATTTTCATGGAGTTTTTATGAGATTTGGGTTTTCGGTTTTGGAGTTTTCTGCCATTAATGGCCGTGAGATTAATTCTAGGTGCTGCGGTTGTTCGTTCCGTGTGAAGAGGAGGAGAGCCGTCCGTGCTTCGCCGAAAGTTGAGGCAAGTGGTATTCTTGCCCTTGCCAAGTTTCTTTTGAATTATTCTTGCTGTATTTGAAATCCCTGTTAGCCCTAGGGTAGAGGCCTTGTTGTTCTCTTTTTCTTGCTAACTATAGGATTTAGTTCTTCCTATTTGAACCCCCCCTACTTGTGCCGTTGGAACCCAACCTTGCCGCGTGTTGCCGTTTATCTCTGCTCAGATCTTTGCTCTGGTTTGGGTGTAGCCGAGAGGAAGTGTTAGGAGAGGGGGGTGATTTCTTTTCCCGAATTTTGCTAAGTGTATTACTCGAGTAGTGTCGTTAGATACTCGAGTAGTGATTTTAGTTACTCGAGTTGTTGCTTTGAGATACTCGAGTAGAAGGCATTAACTCGAGTATTAGCCTTGGTTTACTCGAGTAGTAGGTAATTACTCGAGTAGGGGATCTGAGTTACTCGAGTAGTGGTTTCGAGATACTCGAGTACCGCTTTGTCTTACTCGAGTAGAAGGTAACTACTCGAGTAGGGGTTTTGGTTTACTCGAGTAGTAGGTAACTACTCGAGTAGGGGATTGGAGTTACTCGAGTAGTAGGTAACTACTCGAGTAGGGGATTTGAGTTACTCGAGTAGTGGACTCGAGATACTCGAGTAGGTGGTTTGGTTTACTCGAGTAGTAGGCATCTACTCGAGTGCAGGTTGTAGATACGCGAGTAGTGGCTTTAGCATACTCGAGTAGTAGGCAACTACTCGAGTAGCGGGTTGGGGTACTCGAGTAGTTGGTAACTACTCGAGTGCTGGTTATGTTCGTATACTCGAGTAGTAGGCGACTACTCGAGTAGAGGGATGAGGTACTCGAGTAGTAGGCGACTACTCGAGTAGAGGGATGAGGTACACGAGTAGTTGGAAACTACTCGAGTACTGGAAATTCCCTGCCTTCTTTTTGTCTTAGAATCGTTCGACTATCGTCGATCTCTGAATGGAGATCGTCGATCTCGGTTTCTGCATTAGGCCGTTCGACTATCGTCAACCTCCGGTCGACAATCGTCGAGCTCCGTATTACCTTAGTGGGATTGAGGTTAGAATTTGGATTTGGCTTTAAGTGAGGCTAGCTCACTCAACGCCAAGGTTTAGGTAGGCACTGAGTGGGTCTCACTCAGCGCCTTGTCGTGTAGCTTCTTTTCAACACTCTTCCTTTACCTTATTTTTCGTTCCCGAGTGGTTTTCTTGTTATATTTCTGGTATTTCCTTGTCGGCCGTTTTCTTTACCTTCTTAAAGGCCGAATCGTGGGTCGTGGTTAGTAGTGGTGGTTTATAGCTCTTCAGGGGGGTGGAGTTGTGTGACATAGCCAAGGCCACTCTTGTTTCCGTGCTCCAGGTACGGGCTGGGCATGTGTGGGTGGAAGGTCCCTTGTGCTTTCACGTGTAGACCCTCGAGCTTGTTGACTTGGACATGGTGGATTGGGGGACTGCGTTTGCCTTCGATCCGGTTCCTCGTTGTTTGTTTTTGCTACTACCACTCTCCACAGTTTAGGGTGTTAGAAGTTCTTCCTTGGTAGCTTGCACCACTTTTGGGTCTTGGTAGCCTAGTAGGCCCGACAGGATGTTGTTCCTAGGTTGGGTTGTTGCTGTTTTCTTTGCTCGTTGTGCTTTTCTTGTTGTCCTGTTTTGGACAGTTGTGACTCTTTCTACTGCATATTTTTCAGTTACTTCTTCCTTTTGGTTGACTCTTACGTGCAGTTGTTTTTACCTTGTTGCTTGCTGAGGTATTCTGTTTTCTTTTGGAATACCCCAGGTTCTGAGCCATAGCCAGTTGGGTGGCTAGTTTACAGTGGTGGTGTTGGTGGTCCCTTGGACTTTGGAGTTCCGTTTGTCGTGTTGGTGAGGTAGTTTTTCAGTACTTTCTTACAAACATACATATGTGTCAGTGGGTTCGTGTCAGGTTGTTGGCGCCCACTATTAGTTGTTGCCCTTGTGCTGGATATATTTACTTATGTTGCTACCATTTTCTGGAGATAGTCTACTTGCTCTGAGAAGGATTTATGCTAGGTGGCTAGTTATTTTCAAACCATAATTATTGTTATAAATAAAGCTCATGATTGGCATGTTTCTATAAAACTTAATCACTATTTTTCCAAACAACGTATAAAGACCGTCTTCTTATATATTATATAAATTAAATGTACGGTCTTGCATAGCATGACTGGTTCTCTTGGGACCCTTATGCGCTCTCTAGGGTGTAAAACCTAATTAAAGTATTTTTCTTTCCGCAGCGTATAAATATAGTTTTCTTTTGTGGACTAGGTGATCCACTGAGCTGAGGGATACGGTCTCTAAAACATAACTGATTTTCTATTCATTAAGCACATGATTTTCTTGCATAGGGATTTTAGTTGGATTGCTTGAGCGTCAGCAGTTATCCCCTGCTTGACGTGGCATCATGGCGCGTATTTTCTCATACTCTGATATTTCCTAAATTCGGAGAAAATACGGGTTGTGACAGGGGATGGATGTGGGATAAAGAGGGGACAAATAAATAAAAGAGGAGGAAAGAGAGTTGGCCGGCCACATGCATAAATGTAGTGGTGCATGCATGGAGAAATTAATGAGGAGGGAGAGAGAGTTGGCCGGCCATGCAGGAAGAAATGCATGAGTAAGTGGGCTCGGGTTTGGGCTTTGTGAAGGGCTGCTCCATGGTGGGCTCAGGTAGGGGCTACATGCACTTGGAGGATTGGTGGGCTTCACTTGTAGACTCGGGTTGGACAAGGGCTGCTCCAAGTTGGGCTTGAATGAGGCTCGGGTTGCTCTTGATAGGTGGCCGGGCTGCACATGTTGGAGGCTGCACCAAAGACATGAAACAAAACAAAACATTAGTTAATGATTATATAATACATAACACAAATAAAAATGCATAAATCAAAATACATAATATAAATAAAACATAAAACATATAAATAACATAATACATAATATAATAAAACATAACATAACATAACATAATATTGGTTAAACTAAACTTAACAAACATAATATAGTGCATAAATATTTATATTTAAAATAAAACACAAGTTAAACATAGAACATAAACATCATAAAATTAAAAAATGCATAACACAAATAATTAAACTAGGAATTTATACTTTATGAAAAGACATTAAAACATGAAATAACAAGCATGAAATATAAATAAACATAGACTTTTAGGCTACTAAATTACCCCAAAAACGATGACTAAAACTAGTCATCACTAAGCAATCTCTTGGAGAAGATCTTCCGGAGATCGGCGGCAACAAAGGATTGCGGCGACGATGCTTTGTAGATCCAAACTTCATAACAAAGCTAGCAAGGTCTACCAACGATCTTCCTTGGATCGATCGTCTCAATCGATTCGGAAGGGGAAAGTATTCCCGTTCAACAAACCAAGAGACAAGGGATCTCAAGAAAGAAACGTGACACGCATTGCTTGGCTAAGTTTCTATCGCCGAGAGAACAAGAAGAATCCGATCAGCGACGACGACAACCTTTCGAGCGGCGATGGCGGCGGAAGGAAATCCGCGATCTGCTAGGTCAAGTCAGCGGCTCTTTCTTTTTCGTGTGTTTGGGATTGTCTGTAATGTACAAAATAAACGAGTATTTATACTGTAGATCATCCTTTATGACCATTGTGGGCCCCACCAGACGAAACACTAATTTCGGTTAAAACAGCGCCTGAACACTTTGTCCGGTCCAGCGAGCAGACGAAATTCGCCTAAGGCAAATTCGGCGGGAATCATTGGTGATTCTCGACGAATCGGCGAGAATCACATATGATTCCCATCGAATTCTCCTTAGAAGAATTTTAGCTGAGAAGCTTGCCATCCGGAGTGAATCGGCGAGAGTCAGAATCCATTCTCGACGAATCGGAGAGAATGCAGAGTCATTCTCGACGATTCGTCGAGAATCACTTAATGACTCTCGATGATTCTGACTTAGCGTGAATTTTGCAAGCGTTGAGTCAGCCGGATGTAGTCGGCGGGAATCGGCGAGTGATTCTCGACGATTCGGCGAGAATCACTAGTTATTCTCTTCGAATCGGCGAGAATCACTTAGTGATTCTCGTCGAATCTGACTTAGACGATTTTTCATCTTTCTTCCCGTGAGTGTCTTTGACCCATCCTTGCTCCATGTATGCTCTTGATCTATTAAAAAGTACACTCCAATAGAGAGAGTACATGTAAGCCAACACACTGATCTGCTCAATGAGGGATTACATTGCCCAGACCCGTATATATTGACCCACTGCACCCTTACATTGGTGTGTACTTAGCGTGGAATAACTGCAAGCACATCTTGAAGAAAATCATCAAATACATTATCTACTCAACTTAGCTTGTTTAGGGGCTTGTTCGAATCAGGTACATTGTGGATGCAATACCCAACAATCTCCCCCTATTTGAAGATGCCTAAACCCTACAAGATAAGGTGAATGGAGCATATGAAAATCATAAACTACTAATTCAGTTGAGAGAGAAATTCATTACCACTTTCCTGAGAGAATACTTGGAGCCACCTTAGCCTTAGCCGAGAGGGTAATCTCCCCCTCTTTAGCTTCTACAAATCTGGACTTTACTTGGAGCCACATGCTCCCCCCTAGATCTTGCATCCATGCTCTAGCTTGAGTTCCTTGCTGATGCTCCCCCTTGATCCAAGAGCCCTTAGTCAGACAGTCTTCACTCTTCATAGTTCAGCATGCCGAGTTCAGTTTTGAAGAGACTGAACTTGGCCTCGTCTAGGGGCTTTGTGAAGATATCTGCAACCTGCTAATCCGTGGGGACATATCAGAGAGATATATCTTTGTTTTCCACATGATCTTGAATAAAGTGATAGCGCACTTCAATATGCTTCGTTCTGCTGTGCGACACAGGATTGTTCGCAATTGCTATTGCGCTTGAGGAGTCGCAATACATCGGAACTTCGCTGAACTGCAAGTCATAATCTTTGAGCTGATTTCAGATCCATAGAAGTTGTGCGCAACAGCTGCCTGCTGAGATGTACTCAGATTCAGTTGTAGAGGTTGCGACACAATTCTGCTTCTTACTTTTCCATGAAATAATCCTTCTTCCTAGGAATTGACACGTCCCGGAAGTGCTTTTCCTATCATCCCTGCTTCCTGCAATGTCAGCATCTGAAAAGCCTATCAGCTCGACATCATTGTTTCTTGGGTACCACAAGCCAAGATTTGGTGTACCTTTAAGGTATCTAAGAATCCGCTTTGTAGCGACATAATGAGATTCCTTAGTGTTCACCTGATATCTGGCACAAACGCATGTGGAAAACATAATATCCGGTCTACTAGCAGTAAGATAGAGCAGGGATCCAATTATGCTTATGTACTTGGTTTCATCAAAAGGTTTCCCTTTCTCATCCTTGTCCAGAGACATAGTGGATCCCATTAGAGTCCTCATAGAGGTTACACTCTCCATTCCGAATTTCTTGAGGAGTTCATTGGTGAACTTCGTCTGAGAGATGAAAATCCCATCCTCAGACTGTTTCACTTGAAGACCTAAGAAATAATTCAGCTCTCTCATACTACTCATTTCAAACTTCCCTTGCATAAGTTTGGAAAACTTCTTGCAAAGGTTGTTATCTGTTGAACCGAATATTATGTTATCGACATAGATTTGCACCAGCAAAATCTTGCCTTTGACTTCCCTAAGAAACAATGTCTTATCTATTTTTCATCTAGAGAACTTGTTCTCAAGAAGAAAACTAGATAGAGTCTCATACCAAGCTCGAGGAGCTTGTTTTAAGCCATATAATGCTTTTTTAAAAAATAAACATGATTGGGAAATGTAGGATTAACAAAACCTGGGGGTTGTGCGACATATACTTCCTCTTTCAGATTTCCATTGAGGAAAGCAAATTTCACGTCCATCTGATAGACAGTAAATCCTTTGTGCGAAGCATACGCTAGGAAAAATCTAATTGCCTCGAGCCTTGCCACTGGTGCAAAGTTCTGGTCGAAGTCAATCCCCTCCTTCTATCTGTAAACTTGAGCCACCAGCCTGGCCTTGTTCTTTACGATGACACCGTGTTCATCCAGTTTGTTTCTTAAGATCCACTTGGTGCCGATCACATTCTGGTTCTTTGGTCTTGGAATAAGCGTCCAGACGTTGCATCTTTCAAATTGATGAAGTTCATATTGCATGGCCAATATCCATGCCGCATCTTTGTTCGCCTCATCGATCTTCTTTGGCTCAACCTGTGAAAGGAAACTAAGGTGCAAAATGTCGTTAATTGTACCTCTTCGAGTTCTGACACCGTCACAAGAATCTCCGATGTTCTGATATCTAGGATGATCCCTCACGTGTCGGAGCTCTAGGAGTCTGTAATCTGGAGCTCTGACGTCTTCTCGGGCTTCTCCTTCTTCCGGAAGATTTTCTCCATCCTGCTCATCAACTTCTCCAGCTGACGTCAAGGTGGAAACCTTGACGTACTTGGGAGTTGCACCTTTAGTAGTCTTATCAAGACTTAGCTGTTCAAGCCGTGCACCATAACCTCTTGTGACACCTCGATCTGATCCCCCAAAGATGACTTTGGGTCCATTTTTGACTGGAGAGTAATCACGCAGTAGGCTTCTAGTCCCAGTCATATGCCGGGAACATCCACTGTCCATGTACCAGATTGGAGTTTTGGTGGCCTTTGGACATTCCGGAAAAATAGAATTAATTTCCCTTAGGAACCCAATCGAACTTGGGTCCTAGATTCCTTGTTAGCACACTCCCCCTCGGATGGTTAACCCTATGAGTGGTCGGTATTGCAATGCTAACATGAGGAGTCTCATTATATCTTTGATTAAACAGCAATCCACGGCAAAGTGACCAACATTGACACAGCACCAACCGTTAAATCAGTTGTACCTTTTCCTAGGCTCCTGCTTCACCCTTCGAACGGTGGGTCCAGCCGGGGCCTTGGATCTGGAGGTGGAGCCATCATGATGATAACAGTCATATGATTTATTCACCTCCTGTTCCTTCAGTATAACAGGCTTGGCTTTTTGTGCCTGCTTCCTATTATGGACGCAAGAGAAGTGGCCATAATCCTCCACTTAGATTTCCTCATAAGGTGCCTTAAAGACACTCTCACCGTAGTTGCGAGGGAAGGCCAAACCATCATACCAGCTCTTGGGCTTTTCAACCGAGGGCCGGAAGAAGTGGCCATAGGTTGACTCAAATTCCTGTTCATTGTAGGGAAAGCCAGGCTTCCTGAATTCAACAGGGTTGAGTGGGGCCTTTCCCTTTTCTGCAGTAGAGGCCTTCTTAGCAACCTTATTTTTCCTCTGCTTTCTGTTTCTCCTGCATGATTTACCAGGCACACCCACATGCCCAAAGCCAGCCCCCTTAGCCTGTACAGAGAAGGTATCAACCAGTGGAAGAACAGTATTTTGTATAGAGAAGCTTTTGACAATCTTCCTTTCTGCCGGAAGTTGTTCTTCCAACTTATTGATTTCTTCCTGTTTAAGGTCAAGGAGACTTAGAGACTCAGAGTGCTTAGAGACCAGGTCCAGGTGCTCCTATCGGAGAGAAATCAAGCTAGTGATCTCTTCCCTTAGGGAGAAACCCTTAACCTCAAGGAATTTGACTTCCTTTTTCTGAGCCATCAATCTCTTGCGGCATTCCTCGAAGGTGTTGAGCAGAAGCTCATACTTTTTAAGGAGCTCGGCTTCTCGGGCAGAAGGGCTGTCCTCGAGATCATCATCATGAGACTCAGAGTCAGAGTCAGAGTCAGAGAGGGGGGTGTGATCTTTTACCTTCCTAGTAAATGGGGGGCATTCTCCTTCTGAGTCAGAGAAACCCATTAGCCCGAAGTAGGCTTCCTCATCATCACTTATGTCTGAAGTGTCAGATTCACTCAGTGTCTTTGACTTCTTAGCGATGTATCTTCTCTCCTTCTTTTTATCTCTAAAGTGTCTGTGCTCCTCTCCTTTCCCCTTCTCTCTCTTGCCTTGATGGCAGTCAGCCACGACGTATCCTTGCTTATTGCACCCAAAACAAATGATGTCAGCATGACAATGTTTGTTCGGTTTTGATTCATACCTGTCAGAAGAATAATTCTTCTTCTGATTTCCTGAGGAGGAGTCGTCTCTCTTTCTTTGATTCCTCATCTTGAGGAACTTCTTGAATTCTCGGGTGATGAGGGAGAAGTATTCTTCAGACAGCTCTGAGCTGGAGGAGCATGGCTCAGAGTCTTCCTCCTCATCCTTTTTCCATGAATGGGACGGGGCATCCCCCTTGCCTTTCCTAAAGTGAATGGCTTTCAGGGCCATAGTCTTTTCTTTTACTGCGGCTTTCTCGAATTCTTCTTCTGCTTTCCTCGTGTTCAGCTGAAGCTCATAGGACATAAGATTCCCAAATAGTATCTGAGGATCAGTTTCTGCTAATTTGCCAAACTCTCGGATGGCTCAGATCTTCGTTTCCCATTTCTTAGTAAGGGACCTAAGGAATTTATCATTCAATTCACCATCAGTGAACACTCTTCCATATCCCTTTAGGGCATTGAAGATCTTGAGGAAATTCTCGAAGGTAACTCCGATCTCTTCCTTGGGCCCTTGCCTGAATGCCTCATATTTCTGGTTCAGGAGGGATCTCTGTTAATCCCTCACTTCATCTGTGCCCTCCATCAGAATAATCAGGCAGTGGCAGATATCCTTGGCTGTCCTGCAAGTTGCAGAAGTTTTTCATCATGGAGTCATCGACTGCGCTGACTAGAATGTTCTGTGCCTTCTTGTCAAGTCCGCCCAGCACCATCTTGTCATTGTCCATTTCAGAAAACTTCTTAGGCACCATTTTGGTAGGATCAATGGTGGAGGCCTTAGTAGGAATATAAGGTCCCTCCTCCACGATCATGAAGAGTCGGGGGTCGACTGCTTCCATGTAAAATCTAATCCTTTCCTTCTAGATAGGAAAGTTTAGCCTTGTGCACACTGGGATCTTGCTTGAGTACTTGAGTCTGTCCATAGTAGATATCTGCCTTCTTCTTGACACTAGTGGCAGGAACTTACTCAAGGTGTTAACCTTTCTTGATGAGTAACCTCCCTCTGATACCACTTGAAAGTCACTCTAGTGTCAACTACCTTCACTTAGGGGGGGATAGGTGATTTGCAGTCGTCTTGTGGAATTAAAAATTTACCTGCACAATAAAACAAAACAAGCACAACACAGAAACACACATGCAGTTATAGTGGTTCCCCGATTTGGGTACGTCCACTCTCCCCCTTCGACCTATCTCCCAAAAAGGGACGACTCGGTCACTTCACCAAAAGGATCGAAATCCAATCCTTTCACTATGGAAGAAACCCTTCCACCCGAAGGAGTCACTTCTCGTCCACCACGGGTTGCACCCAACCCTTACAATGAGGAACCAAAGTTCCTTTACAACAAAAGTAAAAATAGAATGTACAAAATACAAACTATGTATGGAGCGCTCGGTGTCCCTCTTCATTCGATGAAGCGTTCTTGAAGAAGACGAAGAGTTCACGACCTAAGCACTCTCTTGGAGAAGATCTTCCCGAAATCGGCGCCGGCAAAGGATTGCGGCGGCGATGCTTTGTAGATACAAACTTCGTAACAAAGCTAGCAAGGTCTACCAACGATTTTACTTGGATCGATCGTCTCAATCGATTCGGAAGGGGAAAGTATTCCAATTCAACAAACCAAGAGACAAGGGATCTCAAGAAAGAAACGTGAGACGCGTTGCTTGGCTAAGTTTCTATTGCCGAGAGATCAAGAAGAATCCGATCAGCGGCGGCGACAACCTTTCGAGTGGCGACGGCGGCGGAAGGAAATCCGCGATCTGCTTGGTCAAGTCGGCGGCTCTTTCTTTTTCGTGTGTTTGGAATTGTCTGTAATGTTCAAAATAAACGAGTATTTATATTGTAGATCATCCTTTATGACCGTTGTGGGGCCCACCAGACGAAACCCTAATTTCGGTTCAAACAGCGCCTGAACACTTTGTCCGGTCCAGCGAGCCAACGAAATTCGCCTAAGGCAAATTCGGCGGGAATCATTGGTGATTCTCTACAAATCGGCGAGAATCACTTATGATTCCCGTCGAATTCTCCTTAGAAGAATTTTAGCTGAGGAGCTTGCCATCTAGAGTGAATCGGCGTGAGTCACAATCCATTCTCGATGAATCGGCAAGAATGCAGAGTCATTCTCTACTATTCGTCGAGAATCACTTAATGACTCTCGACGATTCTGACATAGCGTGAATTTTGCAAGCATTGAGTCAGCCGGATGCAGTCGGGGGAATCGGCGAGTGATTCTTGACGATTCGGCGAGATTCTCGTCGAATCGGCGAGAATCACTTAATGATTCTCGTCGAATCTGACTTGATGATTTTTCATCTTTCTTCCCATGAGTTTCTTTGCCCATCCCTTGCTCCTTGTCTGCTCTTGATCTGTCTCACAGCCCTGTACTTGAAAATAAGTACACTCCAATAGAGAGAGTACACGTAAGCCAACAACACTGATCTGCTCAACGAGGGATTACGTTGCGCAGACCCGTGTATATTGACCCACTACACCCTGACATTGATGTGTACTTAGCGTGGAATAACTGCAAGCACATCTTGAAGAAAATCATAAAATACATTATCTATTAAACTTAGCTTGTTTAGGGGCTTCTTCAAATCAGGTACATTGTGGATACAATACCCAACACCAGGTTTTGGAATTTTGGGCTGAATCGCAGCCGTTCATTTCCTTATTTTGGGATCAAACGGCCCAAGGCTCTCCATGCTAGGGTTAAGGCCGGGATTGGGGGTTTAAACCTTCACTTTCACTTAGCCATTCTCTTTCTAAAACCTAGAGAGAAGGGGACAGCAAGGAGCTTGGAGGAAGAGGAAGATCTGGTCGCCCGAGGAGATTCAAAGTGTCAAATCGCAAACCAAGCCCAGATCTACGGAGGCAAGATCATCGCGGTTCTTTTCATCCACGTAGTTTTCCATGGCGCCGAGGAAAAATACTAGGGTAACGATTTTTATCTAGAGCATGTGAAGCTCTTCTTCCTTTTCATGCGAAAACCCGCTCCCGTGAGTGTGCGGTGAGTTTGCGGTATTTCTTGGGGTAGATATGTAAAGTCCCCCTTGTTAGAGTCCGGAATCGTAGTACGGACATAGGCATGATGTGTGAATCCTACCTGGAGAAGTTGGTCTGGATCGGTGTTGTTGCATTGCATAGTAGCCGGAGAAGACTCCGTGCCATTAATTGTTGTCGGGTTTCTATGGGGTAGATTACAGCAGGGATCCTTGGGGATTAACCCCAAGGCGCACCCGGAAAACTGGGCGGAAACGCATTTCTGCATCTTGGTGGACTAGGATCAAACCTTGAACATAACTGGGTTATGTGCTAGTGTGATCGTATTTGGGATCCGGGAGAAGTTTGGCCCGCGCGTATGTCTTAAAATGACTAGGTAGTGTGAGCAATGGGCAAGTTGAAACGGACCCGGGCAATGTGGTTTAGTGCAAGATACCTAAAAAAGGGACTGGCCATTGGCATGGTCGTGCGAGTCTTAGGCTTAGATCGGAAAGACTTAAAATGCTCACGAGATTTGCCGTCCATGGGATGGTGGTGAGACCACGGTTATGACCGGGTTCACCGAGTTAGTGCCCTAAGAGCACACGGGGTGTGTGGCCATGTGAGCCTGCACCTGTGATGATGTGCTTGTTTACTATTTTACTTGTTATGCTAACGAGTGCAGGGAAGAAGCATTGCCGTCCCGAGTTTGGGGGCAGAATCGTTATAATTTGGTTAGCTAAGCTTACCGTTATTCTTATTTGCCACCGTTGCGGTGATTTGTGCTTGCAGGTGCTGCGGAGCCGAGCGGCAAATAGCGGGCCAAAGCCCAAGTTACTGAGCCGACCCTCGCAGGCCTTGTGTGTTTACTTTATTAGTTCATGTGTGGCCAGCATGTGAGCCTAAGTTTGTAAAACACAATTTTATTCAAGTGAACTGTTGTAAGGCCATAAGGCCAGGACTTTTTGGTACTTTGTATTTCATTCCTTTTTGGTTTGCTAGTGGACATTCATGCTTGTTGGTTGGGTTCTTATTATTGCAACATAACAAATTGCTTCCGCTAGATGCTCTGTATAGGACATGTGGAATTGTTGAATGGTTTCATCTAGTAACCCACCGGTCTGTCCGTGGTATATGGTGTCGGGCCCCGGCCAGACCTACTGTTATATGTTATGCGACAGATAGGTGCGTCACAATTTGGTATCAGACTACCGGTTTCGCTCAGGCTTAAATAAATTCGTGGACAAATTCACTTTAATGGGTGGTGAGCACATTGTGTGCGTTATCGTTATAACATGAAAAGAACCCATGAATGTCCACTTAGGATTAAAAATACACATGTTTTAGGAACCTGCGTGTTCCTATAATTTCATTTTACAATGTTGTTTGGTCGCTTATCGGTATTTTGTACGATTATAGGTGACCAGGAGTGGTGCTGGGCCGTCAGAACGTCCAGTTTTCTGAGGCGAGCAGCGCACCAAATGATGCGCCTGCAACACCTCCTTCGGCTGAGACAATTCGATTGGTAGCGGAGGCTGTGTTTGCGATGATCAATGCCAAGCTTGAGAGGCAGGTGCAGCAGCCTGCTCCTGCAGTGGAGCAAGTACCGCTCCAAACGGCAGAGCCAAGGAGAGTGGAATAGGTGGTAGTGGAGCCAGTGTTGCCTTGGAGAGCAACGGAAAAGCAGCTTAAGCACGTGATGGGCTTCAATCCTCCTGTATTCTCGGGGACGGGAACCCTAACTCAAGCAGAGGATTGGCTCTCTAGAATTAAGAGAGTGCTGATAGCTACTGAGACTGAAGAGTGGAAGAAGACCACAATTGCCACATTCTTGCTGGATGATGACGCAAGACTATGGTGGGAAGGCTTGGATCTAAACCATCTGAGGGGTAGGTAGTTGACTAACGTCTCGATGGAAGAGTTTTCGAGATTGTTCTTGGCTCAATACCTCCCCTCAACTTAGAGGATAGCAATGTAAAATGAGTTCTAGAATCTAGTGCAAGGTGAAAGTAGCATGGATTACTATCTCCACGAGATTACTCGATTATGTCGGTATGCAAGCGCTACCTTTGGTGATGAGGAGCGCAAGATAAGCCGATTCTATGAAGGTCTAAGGGATGACTTGAGACTGCTACTATCGGGGCCGATGATGTAGGGTTTCCTGAACTTGGTCAACACGGCCCGGTCTTTAGAGAAAGACATGAAGAATGTTCAGGAAAAGAAGGAATCCGGTGGTAGGAAGTCAGAGTTCAAGGTGCCGACTTCAAAGTCTTGTTTTCAAAGGTGGAATAAGAAGTCTAGGACGTCGGGTCCAACCCCTTCTTCGGGTGCCTAGGGGGAAACTACCAACCGAACCACGGGAGCTTGTTTTACTTGTGGGAAGATGGGACACTTTGCCCGTGACTTTTGGAGCAGACATCCAAAGTCCGAGAGGAAGCAAGGAGCAACTTATGAAGAAAAGGGCAGAAGTGGAGTCAACTGCGTCCCACTATTCTCCGACTCAACCGAGAGTCTATAATCTGGGCCAGCAGGAGGCCATCAAACAAGCGGATGTGGTGAGAGGTACGGTTTAATTTATTGCAAGATAGCTTTAAATACTGTTACCTAGTGCTTGTTAGCTTATTACTGTTTGTATAGGCTTTGTTTTGATTTGCGATAGTCGGCAAGGGAACTATTCGATACGGGAGCTTCGCACTCCTTTTTCTCCAAAGGTTTCATATCGCACATCGGAGTCCCTTCTTCGATGGCGAAGGAAAATTTGGACGTGTTGCTTCCAAATGGGTGTTCTATGCATGTTGACCGAGTTTGTGTCGTAAGGGTTCATATTGGAAATCAGGAGTTCAACTTACTACCGTCGTTGCTACCGCTTGTAGAGTTCGACGTCATCTTTGGTATGGACTGGCTTTCGGAGCAGAAGGCTTTTATTGATTGCAGCCGTAAAGAGGTCAAGCTGGGTGCTGGGCGGGAGACAATGCTTGTGGGTTTGAAGGCGTCCAGCAAGATATTGATGTCTGCTCTTCAGGTGGTGAATGCTGTTCGTGCTAGAGCAGAGCTGTTCTTCACGTTAGTGGAGGCTGTAAAGCCTAAGTCCACTTTGGATGGCATCCCAGTGGTATGCGAGTACCTCGACGTGTTCCCGGACTACCTTCCCGTAGCCCCACCGCAGTGAGAGATATATTTCACCATCGAGCTAGTGCCAGGTGCCAAACCTGTATAACACTCTCCTTATAGGTTGGCACCGAAGGAGATGGCGGAGCTAAAGGTTCAACCCGAGGAGTTGATGGAGCAAGGTTATGTGCGTCCAAGTTCGTCGCCTTGGAGCGCAGCGGTCCTCTTTGTTAAGAAGAAGGACGAAAGTTTGCGGCTGTGTATCGACTACAAAGAACTGAACAAGTTAACGGAAAATAATAAATACCCGATCCCACGGATTGATGATCTTTTTGATCAGTTAGTCGGGTCGGATATTCAAAATTTGATCTGAAGTCTGGTTACTATCAGCTGAGGATAAGGGAGAGTGATATACCAAAGATAGCATTCAGCACAAGGTATGGGCATTTTGAGTTTACGGTCATGCCGTTCAGGCTGACTAATGCGCCATCCGCATTCATGGATCTGATGAACAAAATGTTCATGGAGTACCTAGACCATTTTGTGGCCGTCTTTATTGACGACATATTGGTGTACTCGCAGTGCGAAGAAGATCACTTCAAGCATCTGCATCTGGTTTTGGAGACGCTGAGGAGGAACTAACTATACGCAAAGTTCTCTAAGTGCGAGTTTTGGTTATCCTCAGTGGCGTTCCTTAGTCACATAGTCAGTGGTGAAGGGATTGCGGTAGATCCGGCGAAGATTGTTGCGATATGAGAGTGGCCTGTGTTGTCTTCGGTAGCGGAAGTCCGGAGTTTTCTGGGGCTTGCCGGCTATTACAGGCGCTTTGTGGAGAACTTCTCCGCGGATAGCGTTACCTCTCACGACGTCTACAAGGAAAGATCATAAGTTTGTATGGACACCGAATTGCGCGCAAGCATTCGAAGAGTTGAAGAGTCGGTTGACCACGACGCCAGTGCTAAGTTCGCCGAGTGGGACCGAAGGTTTTGAGATATACAGCAATGCCTCAGGCAGTGGTTTGGGCTGCGCGTTGCTGCAAGCATGGTAGTGTTATTGCGTATGGCTTGCGTCAACTGAAAGTGCACGAAAGTAATTATCTGGTCCATGACTTAGAGTTAGCGGTCGTGATTTTTGTGCTAAAGCTGTGGAGGAATTATTTTTACGGCGTAAAGGTCGATATTTATACCGACAACAAGAGCCTGAAATACCTGCTGGAATCAAAAAGATTTGAACATGAGGCAGCAGAGATGGATGGAGTTCCTGGGGAACTATACGTTCAAAATTCATTATGTACTAGGGAAAGGCAATGCAGTTGCGAATGCGTTGAGTCCCAGGGCTCCCGTCCAAGCCAACTAGTTGTCGGTTCATGATGAGAGGTTGATTCGAGATTTGGAGGCGTTAGACATCTATTTTGTTGACAAGCAGACTAGCGCCGAAGCGCTATTGAACTGGACGGAAGTATAGTATGACTTAGCTGATCGCATTCGGTAGGCTATGAAATTGGATAGTTGCATGAAGGAGCTCATGGATGCAGCATTGGATGGGTCAAATTCCCAGTTTTCAGTAGAAATGGGCTAATAAGGAAGGACAACCGCTTTTGCATCCCAAACATGGGAAATCTACGGGATGGAGTTGATGTACGAGGCTCATTCATACCAAGTACTCAATTCAAGCAGGGAGCACGAAGATGTACCGAGATCTGAAGAAGTTGTTCTGGTGGCCAGGGCTCAATAAGAATGTGGCACTATTTGTGGCTAAATGTCAGACTTGCGCCTTAGTAAAGACAGAGTGCCAAAAGCCAGGGGGATTCCTGAAATCCTTTCCTATTCCAGAGTGGAAGTTCGATGACATTTCGATGGACTTTGTGAATGGCTTGCCAATGTTCGCAGAAGGGAAACGACGCCATCTGGGTGATCGTAGATCGGTAAACAAAAGTGTCGCACTTCGTTCCACATAGGAACGATGATTCTGTGGAGAAACTGGTGAAGTTATATGCGGATAATATTGTGTGGCTTCATGGTGTGCCCTGCAGCATCGTGAGTGACCGAGATGGGCGGTTCACATCAAATTATTGGAGTTTGGTACAAAAGATGCTCGGAACTAAGTTGAAGTTTAGCACAGCCTTCCATCCACAGACGGATGGGCAGAACGAGATGGTCAACAGAACCATTGAGGACATGCTCCGCATGTGCGTTCTAGACTTTGGAAAGCATTGGGAAGACCACCTGAATCTGGTGTAATTTGCGTACAACAATAGCTACTAGGCGAGTATACAAATGGCTCCCTTCGAGGCCCTATATTTTAGGAAGTGTCGCACACCGTTGTCGTTGCTAGAAATGGGTGAGGCAATGTTGTACAAAAAGCAAGAGGTGGAAAGCGCTACTTCAGAGGTACGAACCATTCGGGAGCGTTTGTTGATCGCTCATGATTAGACAAGCTAAATACTACAATGCAAAGCACATGAACGTGGAGTTCGCGGTTGGCGATTGGGTGTATTTGAAAATAAAGTCATTCAAGGGAGTGTCACGGGAACGGCGCTTGAAGAAGCTGAGCCCGAGATACCTTGGACCGTTTGAGATTCTGGAGCGGATCAGTGAAACGGCTTACCGTATGAAGCTATCGGTGGTGTTGAGTGGTCTACGACGTATTCCACATATCAGTGTTGTGGAAGGCGGTGCAAGAGCCTTTGTAGGTGATCGCAGTTGATAAGGTACCGATGGACAAAGGGTTGAAAACTAAGGTCAAGCGCATTTGTATTGAGGACTCTGAAGTCAAGCGACTTCGTAATAAGGAGATTAGAATAGTCAAGGTCCGTTGGGACAATTGCGGTTGTGAGGAGCTCTCTTGGGAACAGGAGCAGACCATGCTTGAGGAATACCCAGAGTTATTTCACTCAGGTACCGCTTTTGGTTTTCTGTTTTCTTTTCCTTTGGTAATTTCGTGGACGAAATTCTTTTAAGAGGGAGAGAGTTGTAACACCTTGAAACTCAAAAGTGTGACGGGTGGCATTTTGAGCCAAATCTTGGATTTGGTAGAGGTGACACGGCCTGGGATACGGGCGTGTACCAGGGCGTGTCGTGCTCGGGTTCGGCTTTGATTGCGTGTTCGATAATTTTGGAGTCAACGATCGTTGGGGTGTGAACATGTCCTGGGACACGGGCGTGTCCCAGGGCGTGTCAGTCACTCAAAGCTTTCCACTCAACGATCGTTGAGTGAGGACGCAAGGCCTGAGCCCGAGAATGTTTTGTTTCGACACGGGCGTGTGAAATTCGACACGGGCGTGTCGAATACCTGTGTCCTATTCAGGGTTTTTGGCGTATTGTGCTAAGGCAACTACACGGCCTGGGACACAGGCGTGTCCCAAGGCATGTCTAGCACACGACAATATGACACGGTCGTGTAATATGGCCATGTCGTGCACTGGTTGTTTTGGACCTGTATCGTTGGAGGAACACGCCCAGCTATACGGGCCTGTACTGTATGACACGGGCGTGTCAAGCCTGACACGGGCGTGTCGAGTGCCGTGTTCTTTTTGGGCCCCGATGGTTTTGAAGGTGAATGAGTGACACGGCCTTGGATTACGGGCGTGACGCAACCCGTGTTCGGCCCAGGTTTTGAAATTATGGGCTAAATCGCAGCCATTCATTTACCTATTTTGGGATCTAATGGTCCAGGGCTCTCCATGTTAGGGTTAAGGCCGTTATTGGGGGTTTAAACCTTCACTTTCACTTAGCCATTCTCTTTCTAAAACCTAGAGAGAAGGGAGAGCAAGGAGATTGGAGGAAGACGAAGATCCGGTCGCCGGAGGAGATTCGGAGCCCCAAATCACAAACCAAGCCCTGATCTGCGGAGGCAAGATCATTCGCGGTGCTTTTCATCCATGTAGTTTTCCATGGCGCCGAGGAAAAATGCTAGGGTAACGATTTTCATTTTGAGCATGTGAAGCTCTTCTTCCTTTGTATGGGAAAACCCGCTCCCGCGAGTGTGCGATGAGTTTTCGGTATTCCTTGGGTAGATATGTAAAGTCCCCCATATTAAAGTCCGGAATCATAGTATGGACATAGGCATGATGTGTGAAGCCTACACGGACAAGTTAGATCTGGATCGGTGATGTTGCATTGCATAGTAGCCGGAGAAGACTCCATGCCATTGATTGTTTTCGGGTTTCTACGGGGTACATTGCAGCAGGGATCCTTGGGGATTAACCCCAAGGCGCACCCGGAAAATTAGGCGGAAACTTATTTCTGCCATCTTGGTGGCCTGGGAGCCAACCTTGAACAAAACTGGGTTATGTGCTAGTGTGTTCGTATTTTGGATCCGGAAGAAGTTTGGCTCATGCATACATCTTAAAGTGACTAGGAGGTGTGGCAACGGGCAAGTGGAAACATACCCGGGCTATGTTGTTTGGTATCAGATACCTAAAAAGGGGACTGGCCATTGGAATGGTTGTGCGAGTCTTAGGCTTAGACCGGAAAGACTTAAAATGATCACGTGATTTGGCGTCTAAGGGATGGTGGTGAGACCTCGGTTATTACCGGGTTCACCGAGTTAGTGCCCTGAGAGCATGGAGTGTGTGGTCGTGTAAGCCTGTGATGAGTTGTAAATAATACCTATATTTTCGTATTTTATTTAATTCAATTTTGTTTATTTTTTGTCTTTTTTATTAGTTTTATTCAATAAATTGCTTATTTTTGTAATATTATTTCTAACTTAGCTTTATTTTTATTCCAGAAAAATTCCAGAAAAATTCAAGAAAAAGTCAAAATGTTGACTGACACGCCCGTGTCACATGACCGACACGCCCGTGTCACGCCCGACTCGACGATCGCCGACCACAGTTGCCAGCTCGCTCGACGATCGGCGATGATCAAACCAAGCTCGACACGCCCCAAGACACGCCCGTGTCAAGGTGTGACACGGGCGTGACCTAGCCACCTGGCCCGACGTGACGCGCGTGACTTTGCGGCCGGACCGCGCCCAGATCGACCTCCCCGACACGCCCTAGTCACGCCCGTGACTGACACATATCACGCCCGTGACCTAGGGCGTGACCGCCTGTTTTCAACCGAAGTTCAACTTTCCAGTCAAGTCACCCGATCAGCTCATGAATAGTGTCGACACGCCCCACTGTCACGCCCTAGTCACGGGCGTGACCCACCCGAAAAATTTGCCTATAAATAAGAGCTTCCAGGAAGCTTATTTTGTCCATTTTTTTGACCACTTTGCTTAGGGGAGGTGCTGCCCATTTGGATTCCATACTTATGTAAGGAGAATTTCTCCCCCCCTCTCTCTCTCTTTAGTTTGTATTAGGGTTTTTGCTTTAATAAAATTTGAATTTTTCT
Source organism: Platanthera zijinensis (assembly GCA_039513925.1). Taxonomy (NCBI): domain Eukaryota; kingdom Viridiplantae; phylum Streptophyta; class Magnoliopsida; order Asparagales; family Orchidaceae; genus Platanthera; species Platanthera zijinensis. Next base: position 54,032,667 of record CM077091.1, on the reverse strand, counting down.
CTCTTCATTAGTATGAAAAATCCATTTGAATGCGCCTACTTAAGCAATTTTTCGTTCATCTTTTTGTATTTCTTTTACGTTTTCATTTTTATAGCCTTGATAACTTAGTTAGATTTAGGATTTATCAGCATTTCTAGCCGTCGTGCCGTCCGTTTAATTTTCATTTTCCGCACTTTGTAGCTTTAGCTTTTTCTTCTTTATCATTTTCATTCATATAGGTTTTATCAAAACTCCCCTAAAAGTGTTCGTTTTTATTTTTCTTTAACTTAGGCTCTTAGGAATGTAAAACTTCTCATTCCTTTTTAGTTTTATTCTCACTTTTTTGGAAGCTTTATAAAAACTTATGAATAAAAATGTAGTCGTTATAATTTTTCGCTCACTTTGTTTTAACTTTTTATTTGCAAAACTTTTAGTCCCTTTAATTTTTATTTCATCTTTTTATGCATTTCTACCGCATTCTAGCGGTAGAAATGCAGTTGTTTTAATTTTTCGAGTACTTTCATTTTGCGTTTATTTGCAAAACAATTTCGCTCGGTTAATTTTTATTTTCACTTTTTATGCATTTCTACCGCATTCTAGCGGTAGAAATGCAGTCGTTTTTATTTTTCAGCAACCTTGTTTTTCTTATTTTTGCAAGAGTGTGTGCGTGTATGAGTTAGGTTTTATTGCTTTATTTCAATTTCTGTAGAGTGCGCGTGTGCGTATGCATTTATTTCCGCCTACTCGTTAAGAGTTAAATGGCGCTCTGCTTTCATTTCCCGCCCACTCGTTTGAGTGGGACTTGTCTTTTTACTGCTTTCATTTTCTTCCTACTCACTTGAGTAGGAAAACCTTGTGTGTGTGTGTGTGTTTACTTTTCTGTAGAGTGCGTGTGTGTGTTTTACTTTCAAGTAGAGTGCGTGCGTGTATGAGATAAATTTACTCCCGCCCACTCATTTTAGCCGGTGACTTGCAATTTTATCGCTTTCTCAATTATGTAGAGTGCGTGCGTGTAGGAGATAATTTTACCGCTTTATTTATCGCTTTCTTCAATTAAGAAGAGTGTGTGCGTGTGTGCATTTATTTCCGCCTACTCATTTGAGTATGGTTTGCTTTATTTAATTTTCTTTATGGTTTTGAAGTGTGCGTGAGTGCCTGCATCAATTAGCCTTCAATTTATCTAATTGTCCTATTTTTCGTGTTTTCTCTTATAATTGTTCAGTGCTTAATTTAACACTCACGCTTCACCTAAAAAACATAAAGCCGTCCCCATACCGATGAGTGGCTAATCTCTTTTAGCCTTCGGCATCGAAGAGCATTGGGCACAAAAATAAATTTATAAAAAATGATTTGAAATAATTAAAAAAATTTTATTTTTTATTTTAATTTAAGGACTTAAGGTTTACCCCGGTTAACGACGCATAGGACCACATAATCGATGTGTGGGCTCTATTTCCGTTATCCATACGCGATGTCGAGAGGCTGCACGTATGGACCGATCCCCTTGGGTAAAGAGAAATGCGTACGCCCCCTCGGAAGAGGAGAAGCGTAGTTCTGCCGGATTGGGTTCCCACCCAATAGCGGGGTTCTTAGCGTAATGCGGGCGTTAAGGGGAATCCTTCGTCGGACTAACGTTCGGTCGAATAGCCTTAGCGCCCAGGTGAGCGATATCCCTAGACCAAGGTGAGCTCATGTTCTTGGAACCTCCACGGCCAAGTGCCTTTTATTAAATTAAAAACAAAGTTCAATAATTAATTTTAAGAATTATTTTAGTCTTAATCCGATTCGATGCGAGCGTTAACCCGTCATCGAACTAACTTAGCAAATTCTGCTTTCTTTCTTTCCATTTTAATTAAACTAAAAAATCCCACCTTACTGATAGTAAGATAATAGTGTTCCTGGAAGAGTAGATATAATCAACGCGTCCCCGAGAATAATACGACCTCGGTATTTTCCCGAATACCGAGTACTACTTTGCGATAGGTGCACTTGCCTCCTCTCGTTAGAAAACTCGATATTCTAACCGGCCCACGGAAATCTGACCATTTCGAACCAACCACAGTAGGTCTCTGTTCCGCGGCCATCAAGTTTTTGGTGCCGTTGCCGGGGATCACGGTTGTTATATTGAATTCGGGACTCTATTAGTTTTACTTTATTTTCAAATAAAAAAATTTTTTTTTTCAAAAAAAATCCTTCCCCCTTTCGTTTTTTTTAAGGTGTATGACCCGTGGACAACCTTCGAGTTCTGAAAATCTTGATTTCGACCCCGAGATTCGACCGCTCTCTTGCGCGTATCCGATCTTCTCTCGTCGAATTCCCTTTTTAGACCCCGCAGAATCTATCGGAGAACCCTCTTCTTCTTCTATGGCCGACCCGAATAATGCCCAACCGGACGAGCGTACTATGTATTTCTACGCTCGGCCCAACTTGGATGATACGGGGTCGAGTATTGTTCGGCCCGCTGTGGCCAACAATAATTTTGAAATTAAGTCAAGTGTGATTCAAATGATCCAAAATGCCGTGCAGTTCGACAGACTGCCGGATGAGGACCCCAATAATCACTTGTCTAATTTTCTTGAGATTTGCGATACTTTTAAAATTAATGGCGTCACTGATGACGCCATTTGTTTGCGCCTTTTTCCCTTCTCTCTTAAGTCCAAGGCTAAGGCGTGGTTACTCTCCCTCCCGCGGGGATCCATCACGTCCTGGGCGGAAATGGCAGAGAAATTCCTTACGAAGTATTTTCCGCCCGCGAAAACTGCAAGACTGCGGGCGGACATATCTTCGTTCGTCCAAAATGACTCCGAGTCTCTTTACGAGACTTGGGAACGCTTTAAGGAGTTTCTCCGCCGGTGCCCGCACCATGCTCTGCCAACGTGGTTGCAGGTACAAATTTTTTACAATGGACTGAATAGTCAGACGCGTCAAATGATTGACGCGGCTGCCGGGGGCACCCTGAACAATAAGACCCCCGAGAGCCGCCCAGGCCCTTTTCGAGGAAATGCGCGGTGAATGCCTACCAGTGGAATGTCCCGCGGGCGCGCCCTAAGCAGGTGGGCATTTTTGAAGTGGATGCCACTGCTCAGCTAGCCCTCCAAGTGGAAAGGCTAACTAAGCAGGTGGCGGAGATGTCTGTTGCCTCGTCCACTCCACCTTGTTTTCTCCCCCCCCCCCCCTCTAACGTCTGCGTAGTCGACGAATTCGTGGACTACATGGGAAATACGGTGCATCCCTCATTTCAAAACAACCCTTATAGTAGCCACTATAATCCGGGTTGGAGGAACCATTCGAATTTCTCCTGGAGCAACCCGAACAACGCGCAGCGTCCCCCTCCCCCTCTTTTGCACCAACGTTTCCTCCTCCCCCTCTATGAAGCCATCCCCGGTGGAGGAAAATTTTAATCGTTATGTCGCGTCCAATGAGTCCAATATCCGGAACATCACCGGATCGCTAAAAAATTTAGAACTCCAGGTTGGACAGCTGGCGCGACTTATGTCGGAACGCACCCTGGGGGCACTGCCAGGGAACACGGAGCCCAATCCAAGGGAAACCGCCAATGCTATAACCCTCCATAGCGATAAGGAGGTGGTCGATCCAAAACGGATCGATCCTCAGGTACATATTTCACCTCCGACCCCTCTTCCCTCTTCTTCGATTACGCAACCATTACCGATTTTTAACGACAAAACTATTTTAAACAAGGCGTTTCCCTACCCGCATAAGTTAGATAACGAGCGAGTAAACGCGCAATATGAAAAATTTATTTTATTACTTAAACAAATTCATATTAATGTTCCTTTTTGCGAGGCTATCTCGCAAATGCCTAAATATGCGAAATTTTTAAAAGAACTACTTTCTAATAAACGCAAACTCGAGGATATTTCGCATATATATCTCAACGCTGTCTGCTCGGCGGCTCTTACTAGTAAATTGCCCTCAAAACAAAACGACCCGGGACGGTTCTCCATCCCGTGCCTTTTTGGCGATGTATTAGTAAAATATGCCTTGGCAGACTTAGGCGCGAGCATTAATTTGATGTCGTTCTCGCTCTTCCTGCGTTAAGGTTTGGGTACTCCTGCTCCTACCAATATGCGCATCCAACTAGCGGATCGCTCGTTAGGTTCCCCATCGGGGTTGTTGAGGATGTCCTTGTCCGAGTAGACAAGTTCACCTTCCCGGTGACTTCGTCATGTTGGACATTGAGGAAGACGCCAACGTACCAATAATACTTGGTCGCCCTTTCCTCGCGACCTCACGTGCATTAATCGATGTAAGTAATGGTCAGCTTCTCCTTCGGGTAGGAGACGACCAAGTTACTTTTTCTATTAACTCCTCTATGGAAGACTCGTCGCCAAGCGACGATTTCTGCTACTCTTTAGATTCTTTTTATGGAGATTGTTCTTCTCCGGTTTTCGAGTCCGAGTTTTTAAACGAAAATATTTTTTCGCTCGAAAATTTTTATTGTGATGAGGACGCGTCTACGAACATGCCTTTTGAACCAATTGGTTCAAAAGACATTAGCACTAAAACCTCACTAGAAGAACCGCCCATCCTAGAACTCAAACCATTACCCGAATCCCTAAAATACGCCTTTTTGGGGAAAAATGATACACTCCCGGTAATCATTTCTTCGTATTTAAGCGATTCGGAGACCTCCGAGTTATTGGAGGTTTTGCTTAAACATCGCCACGCAATTGCGTGGCAAATTTCTGACCTAAAGGGGATTAACCCTTCTTTCTGCACTCACAAAATTTTCTTAAACGATAATTGCCGCAAAACCATTCAGCCACAACGGCGTCTTAACCCAAACATGAAAGACGTCGTGAAAGCTGAAATAATTAAATTATTAGATGCGGGGATTATTTATCCCATTTCTGATAGTGTGTGGGTTAGTCCATTCATGTCGTGCCCAAGAAGGGCGGTCTAACCGTAGTGGCGAATGAGCACAACGAGCTCGTCCCAACTCGTACTATTACGGGTTGGCGTGTGGTCATCGATTATCGTAAACTTAATGATGCCACCCGCAAGGACCATTTCCCACTACCGTTCCTTGACCAGATTCTCGAGCGTCTTTCCGGTCATCCATTTTATTGTTTTCTCGACGGTTTATCGGGGTTTTTCCAAATCCCCATTTCCCCCGAGGACCAAGAGAAAACATCTTTTACTTGCCCCTTTGGCACCTTCGCCTACAGAAGGATGCCATTTGGCCTCTGTAATGCGCCGGCTACATTCCAAAGTTGTATGCTAGCAATTTTCGGTGAGCTAGTAGAAGATATTATGGAAATATTTATGGATGATTTTTCTGTATTCGGATGCTCTTTCCCGAATTGCCTTCGTAATCTCGATCGTGTCCTCCAGCGATGCGAGGACACAAATCTTGATTTAAATTGGGAAAAGTGTAACTTTATGGTTCGAGGAGGTTTGGTCCTCGGCCATAAGATTTTGATTAACGGGATAGAGGTCGATAAGGCCAAAGTAGAAATCATAGAAAAACTTCCTCAGCCGACAAACATAAAATCCATTAGGAGTTTCTTAGGCCACGCGGGCTTTTATAGGCGCTTCATTCAAGATTTTTCAAAAATAACAAAGCCGCTTACTCACCTCTTGGAAAAGGAATCACCTTTTGTCTTTAGTAGCGATTGCGAGTCTGCTTTTAATTTTATAAAACAAAACTTATCAATTCTCCAATTCTAGTGGCCCCTAATTGGTCCCTTCCGTTCGAAATCATGTGCGACGCTAGTGATATTGCCTTAGGAGCCGTTCTTGGCCAACACGTATAAAAACATTTTCATCCTATTTATTACGCTAGCAAGACGCTCACTTCCGCAAAAGTGAATTACACGACGACGGAAAAGGAACTCTTAGCTATCGTTTTCGCTTTCGATAAGTTTCGCTCGTATCTTACGCTATCTAAAGTTATCGTTTTTACCGATCACTCCGCCCTTAAATATCTACTAGCCAAAACCGACGCGAAGCCCCGCCTTCTTCGATGGATTCTCCTCCTACAAGAGTTTGACTTGGAGATCCGAGATAAGAAGGGCGCGGAGAATCTAGCGGCAGAACCACCTCTCCCGTTTAGAAAATCCGGGTGCGGAAGCGCTCGTCGAATCTGGAATAAATGACAGATTCCCCGAGGAACGCCTTCTCGCCATTCGTTCGTCTTCGTCATCTTCACCTTGGTTCGCAGATTTTGCGAACTACCTTGTCGCACGGGTACTTCCAAAAGATTTTTCAAGTCATCAAAAGAAGAAATTCTTTTCCTGACTTGAAAAATTTCTTTTGTGATGACCCCTTTCTTTTCCGTATCTGTGCGGATCAAGCGGTTCGAAGATGCGTCGCGGGAGTGGAGTGCACACAAATATTGAGGCACTGCCACGAGGGTCCAGCCGGGGGGCACTATCAAGCCAACCGGACCGCTAGGAAGGCGCTAGAGGCGGGCTACTTTTGGCCCACTCTCTTCAAAGACGCGCACTTGTGCGCGCATGCGATAGCTGTCAGCGGTCGGGTAACATCTCACGTAGAGACGAGATGCCCCAAAATATGTTTTTAGAATGCGAAGTCTTTGATTTATGGGGCATAGATTTTGTCGGCCCCCTACCTCCTTCTTATAAAAATTCTTATATTTTAGTGGCGGTCGACTACGTATCGCGGTGGGCGAAAGCGCAAGCTCTCCCCACCAACGATGCGTGAGTCGTCGTTACATTTCTAAAAAAATTATTTTCTCACTTCGGAACGCCTCGCGCAATTGTTAGTGATAGGGTAATGCATTTCTGTAACGCTCTAATGCCTAAGACGTTAGCTAAATACGGAGTCACGCACAAGCTTGCCACCCCCTACCACCCGCAAACAAGTGGCCAAGTAGAGGTAGTAAATCGAGAGATAAAACGCATATTAGAAAAAACCGTTTCACTTAATAGGAAAGATTGGTCCGCTAAACTTGACGACGCGTTATGGGCGTATCGTACGGCGTACAAAACCGCTACCGGTTGTACCCCGTTTCGATTAGTCTATGGCAAAGTGTGCCATTTACCCGTAGAACTGGAGCACCGCGCACTTTGGGCATTAAAACTCTTAAACCTCGACTCTAACTTAGCCGCTCAAAATAGAAAACTGCAACTAAATGAGCTCGATGAATGGCGTGCGAACGCTTACGAGAGCAATAAGTTCTATAAGGAGCATTCTAAGTTTTATCACGATCGAAAAATTAAAACCCCCAAAATTTTTTCTCCGGGCGATCTAGTCCTTCTTTACAATTCACGTCTTAGGCTTTTCCCGGGTAAGCTAAAATCACGATGGTTTGGCCCCTTCAAGGTTGAAGATGTTTGGCCATATGGGACCATACTCATCTCCCACCCAGAAAAAGGCACTTTTAAGGTGAACGGTAATCGGTTAAAGTCTTATATAGCGGGCGACCCTGTGATCAGTAGGAGCGAAACCATAACCCTTCTCCATATATAAACCGCCACTATAGTCAAGCTACGCGACTATAAACAAAGCGCTCCTGGGAGGCACCCCACGTCTATCTTTTTTACGTCTTTATTTATTATGTTTTCTATTTTTCTAATTAATGCAGGGTTTCTAATGGGCTTCCCCGAGCGCGGATCAGGGACGTTTTCTGCCCCCCTCTTTTTCCTTTTTTATACATATACCTGCTGTCTTGTTTCTCATGCTTAGCATACAACATTGGGGACAATGTTGGATCTAAGTATGGGGGTGTTTTCGTATTTTCGTACTTTCTTTTTCACTTAAAAAAAAAAACAAAACAAAAAAAAATAAAAAAAATTTAAAAAAAACAAAACTTCAAAAAAAAAAAAAAATAAATATATATAACGCAAAAAAAAAAACAAAAACAAAAAAAAAAAAAAAAAATTTTAAAAAAAAAATTTTGAAGTTTCATTTTTGAAACTTTGGCTTAATTTTGACTTTGTCCGCGAGATCCGGCTCATCGAGCCATCCACATAACGAGTCATCTCGCGGCAGCAGTTTTGTATGTTTTTGTAAATATTCTTGTAAATATTTTCTGTAAATAATTTTTATAAGTACTTTTTCTAAATATTCTTTCTCTTTCCCCTCTCCCTTTTTCCCTCTCATCCTTGTAAATATTTTTTTCTTTTTCCCAAATTTTTGTAAATAGAATGAAAATTTCATAAAAATAAAAAAAATTCACAAAACTTAAAAATTCAAACAAAAAAATTTATTTTCGCATCTTTTCTTTTTTTCTTTTTAGTATGTATATATTAAAGATATAAATACAAAAATACAAAAAAAAAGAGCATAACTTCAAAAAACAACAAAATTTTTTTTTTATGTAAGTTATGAAACAAATAAATCAAACATCTGATTCTTGAGTTTCTTGTTATCCAAAACTTTCGTCTTGAGTTTATTTATATGCGAATTTGATCAATTCTTTGTTCACTATTCGTTTGTTAATTATAGATTGAAAAATCTAAATAGCCGGGGTTAAGTTTTAAAGAATTTATTATACTTTGTTAAAAATAGGGGACTCGCTTTAGGCACTACTTCTAATTTTTCATAGATAGGAGCATGTGTACCATGTTAGAAAATAACGACTATAGAATTCAATTATGCTTGCTTTTAGCTTTCTGAAACATTGGAACGTACAATTTATAAATGTTGCTCTCAATTATTTTTCAATTAAAAATCTAGTTCTCTTTTCTCCCCTTACCTATCATAACCTACTCGGTATGATAAAAATATTTTCCAAAAATAAAAAGATCTTATGTCAATGGGAATAAGATTTCATTCCGTAAACATAGGCACCCAATAAATTAAAAGATTATACGTTACGGAGTAAGAGGATAAAATTCATTACTCCAACACATATACATTGGGTTATTTTTATTTATGAAGAAGAAAAATTTTATGTTAAGGAAAATAAGATTTCGTTTTCCTTTAACATCCAAATCAAAAAAAAAATGGAGGTTCGAGCAAAAAATAACCTCGCCTCAAAATCCAAGCATCTTCATAAACCAACATCAACCCCCCTTAGCCAATTTCATGACTCTAGAATTAATTCAAAAATCTTTTTGAGAGCATAATTCGTAAATTGCATTATTTCCAATAACACTCCTATAAGCTAAAGTTCGTATAAATCCAAACTATTTTCTGTTAATCTAACCAATACAAATTATTGCTTTCTATTTGATTACATTAAGAAGTCTTTTGGCCAAAACTTTTGCCCTGTTTAAATCATCTAAATAATTTTAGGACTTAACTCTTATACCCCGTATATTTTTATTTGATCTCTCTTATAATTAATTTAACGGTAGCAAAACTTAGGGTTTTTTATTATTCCTTATAAGTTCACCTCAAACTTTTGCTCTGGAATAGCAAAAGCTTAAGTATGGGGGTGTTTGATGAGTTGTAAATATACCTATATTTTCGTATTTTATTTAAGTCAATTTTGTTTATTTTTTGTCTTTTTTATTAGTTTTATTCAATAAATTGCTTATTTTTGTAAATATTATTTCTAACTTAGCTTTATTTTTATTCCAGAAAAATTCCAGAAAAAGTCAAAATGTTGACTGACACGCCCGTGTCACATGACCGACATGCCCGTGTCACGCCCTCGATGATCGCCGACCACAGTTGCCAGCTCGACGATCGGCGATGATCAAACCAAGCTCGACACGCCCCAAGACACGCCCGTGTCAAGGTGTGATACGGGCATGACCTAGCCACCTGGCCCGATGTGACGCGCGCGACTTTGCGGCCGGACCATGCCCAGATCGACCTCCCCGACACGCCCTAGTCACGCCCGTGACTGACACATGTCACGCCCGTGACCTAGGGCGTGACCGCCACGTTTTCAGCCGAAGTCAACTTTCTAGTCAAGTCACCCGATCAGCTCATGAATAGTGTCGACACGCCCAACTATCACGCCCTAGTCACGGGCGTGACCCACCCGAAAAATTTGCCTATAAATAAGAGCTTCCAGGAAGCTTATTTTGTCCATTTTTTTGACCACTTTGCTTAGGGGAGGTGCTGCCCATTTGGATTCCATACTTATGTAAGGAGAATTTCTCCCCCCCCTCTCTCTCTCTCTTAGTTTGTATTAGGGTTTTTGCTTTAATAAAATTTGAATTTTTCTCTCTTCATTAGTATGAAAAATCCATTTGAATGCGCCTACTTAAGCAATTTTCGTTCATCTTTTTGTGTTTCTTTTATGTTTTCATTTTTATAGCCTTGATAACTTAGTTAGATTTAGGATTTATCGGCATTTCTAGCGGTCGTGCCGTCCGTTTAATTTTCATTTTCCGCACTTTGTAGCTTTAACTTTTTCTTCTTTATTATTTTCATTCATATAGGTTTTATAAAAACTCCCCTAAAAGTGTTCGTTTTTATTTTTCTTTAACTTAGGCTCTTAGGAATGTAAAATTTCTCGTTCCTTTTTAGTTTTATTCTCACTTTTTTGGAAGCTTTATAAAAACTTATGAATAAAAATGTAGTCGTTATAATTTTTCGCTCACTTTGTTTTAACTTTTTATTTGCAAAACTTTTAGTCCCTTTAATTTTTATTTCATCTTTTTATGCATTTCTACCGCATTCTAGCGGTAGAAATGCAGTTGTTTTAATTTTTCGAGTACTTTCATTTTGCGTTTATTTACAAAACAATTTCGCTCGGTTAATTTTTATTTTCACTTTTTATGCATTTCTACCGCATTCTAGCGGTAGAAATGCAGTCATTTTTATTTTTCAGCAACCTTGTTTTTCTTATTTTTGCAAGAGTGTGTGCGTGTATGAGTTAGGTTTTATTGCTTTATTTCAATTTCTGTTGAGTGCGCGTGGGCGTATGCATTTATTTCCGCCTACTCATTAAGAGTTAAATGGTGCTCTGCTTTCATTTCCCGCCCACTCGTTTGAGTGGGACTTGTCTTTTTACAGCTTTCATTTTCTTCCTACTCACTTGAGTAGGAAAACCTTGTGTGTGTGTGTGTTTACTTTTCTGTAGAGTGCGTGTGTGTGTTTTACTTTCAAGTAGAGTGCGTGCGTGTATGAGATAAATTTACTCCCGCCCACTCATTTGAGCCGTGACTTGCAATTTTATCGCTTTCTCAATTATGTAGAGTGCGTGCGTGTAGGAGATAATTTTACCGCTTTATTTATCGCTTTCTTCAATTAAGAAGAGTGTGTGCGTGTTTGCATTTATTTCCGCCTACTCATTTGAGTAGGGTTTGCTTTATTTAATTTTCTTTATGGTTTTGAAGTGTGCGTGAGTGCCTGCATTAATTAGCCTTCAATTTATCTAATTGTCCTATTTTTCGTGTTTTCTCTTATAATTGTTCAGTGCTTAATTTAACACTCACGCTTCACCTAAAAACATAAAGTCGTCCCCATACCGATGAGTGGCTAATCTCTTTTAGCCTTCGGCATCAAAGAGCATTGGGACATAAAAAATGATTTGAAATAATTAAAAAACTTTATTTTTATTTTAATTTAAGGACTTAAGGTTTACCCCGGGTTAACGACGCATAGGACCACATAATCAATGTGTGGGCTCTATTTCCGTTATCCATACGCGACGCCGAGAGGCTGCACGTATGGACCGATCCCCCTTGGGTAAAGAGAACTACGTACGCCCCCTCGGAAGAGGAGAAGCGTAGTTCTGCCGGATTGGGTTCCCCACCCAATAGCGGGGTTCTTAGCGTAATGCGGGTGTTAAGGGGAATCCTTCGTCGGACTAACGTTCGGTCGAATAGCCTTAGCGGCCAGGTGAGCGATATCCCTAGACCAAGGTGAGCTCATGTTCTTGGAACCTCCACGGCCAAGTGTCTTTTATTAAATTAAAAACAAAGTTCAATAATTGTTAAGAATTATTTTAGTCTTAATCCGATTTGATGCCGAGCGTTAACCCGTCATCGAACTAACTTAGCAAAATTCTGCTTTCTTTCTTTCCGTTTTAATTAAACTAAAAAATCCCACCTTACTGATAGTAAGATAATAGTGTTCCTGGAAGAGTATATATAATCAACGCGTCCCCGAGAATAATACGACCTCGGTATTTTCCCGAATACCGAGTACTACTTGCGATAGGTGCACTTGCCTCCTCTCGTTAGAAAACTCGATCTTCTAACCGGCCCGCGGAATCTTACCATTTCGAACCAACCACAGTAGGTCTCTCTTCCGCGGCCATCAGCCTGCACATGTGATGATGTGGTTGTTCACTATTTTACTTGCTATGCTAATAAGTGCAGGGAAGAAGCTTTGTCGCCCCGAGTTTGGGGGCGGAATTGTTATAATTTAGAAAAATTTCGCTGACCGTTATTCTTGTTTGCCACCGTTGCGGTGATTTGCGCTTGCAGGTGCTGCGGAGCCGAGCGGCAAATAGCGGGCCAAAGCCCAAGTTGCTGAGCCAGCCCTCGAATGCCTTGTGTGTTTAATTTATTAGTTCATGTGTGGCCGGCCTGCAAGCCGAAGTTTGTAAAAAACAATTTTATTCAAGTGAACTTTTGTAAGGCCATAAGGCCAGTACTTTTTGGTACTTTGTATTTCATTCCTGTTTGGTTTGCTTGTGGACATTCATGCTTGTTTGTTGGGTTCTTATTATTGCAACTTAACAAATTGCTTCCGCTAGATGCTCTGTGTAGGACGTGTTGATTGTTTGAATGGTTTCATCTAGTAACCCACCGGTCCGTCTGTGGTATATGGCGTCGGGCCTCGGCCGGACCTTCTGCTATATGTTATGCGACGGATAGGAGCGTTATAGTAATGCCCTTGATTTTTTCGATGTTTATTTTAATTCTCGTAGTGACGCATTTTTGATGTCAGGGTGTTATGTTGACGCTAGTTAATGGGTATTGTTTGTTGGAGAATGGGTTTGCTCAGTGGGTTTTCCTGTGTGGTTGGTTTTGGCTTGGTTGTGCACCTTCCCTCACAAGTCGGGTCTACTTTGGTGACTTGGTGGAGCTTTTTATAGGGATGTGGTGGCGTTTTTATCTTCGGGTAGGGTTTTACCTGAGTTTGGTTTGTCGGATTTTTATTCAGACTTCGTCATTGGATTCATAGCGTCGGTATTTAGCTGTGGTGCGATTTTCATTAGATTCCGAGTTTGTTTGAGTTTGGGTCATTTTGGGGTTATTTATTATTAATTGTAATATAATATTAAAATTATTTATTCATATATATATATATATATAACTGGCTTTGAGGTTCGCGTCAAAACCCTATTCATCGTCTTCCATACCGAGTTGTCGTTAGTTTCACGATAGAGGAGGAGTTTGGCGACCTGCGTGCTTTCGGCCGACGATTTCTAGTGAATCGGTGATCTGTTTTGTCATTAGATTAGAGATTCGGAAAGCCCTCGACGAGAGCTACGTGATCGTGATAAGTTTTTCCTTTTTCTCCGATTTTTAAGTATTGGGGTTTGTGATTTTGACCTTCTTCTTCCCCCAAAAGTTTCAGGAAACGTTGCTTCGGGCTTTTGGCGAGCGATCCTCGTCGCGGAGTGGCGGATTTTCGGAGTTTTGAGGCAAGTGGTGATTTCCCCCATTCTTGCTATTTTTCGTTCAAGTTTTTCTTTTTCTTTCTCTCCTTTGTGTGTAGAAGTTGTGTTGGAGTTAGCATAGAGAAAATCCCTAGAATAGTTAGGACTCTTTGGCTAGAATCTTTCGGGTATGATAGGCATGCTAAGTAAAAATTGTCGAATATAGGTATAGAAAACTATCAGTGATTCGTCGAGTAAAGGGCATAGACCATGTATAATTCGCCGGGTATGAACAAGGATAGAAATTCGTTAAGGTAAATTCATCGTGTATCATTCGTCGAGTAAGCTATATTTTGCCGAGTTAGATTCGTCGAGTATCTAGGATTCGAGTTCGTCGAGTGTCGGTGTGGAAGCATTGAGTGCATTCGACGATTCGTCGAGTATGGCTTAGGTTAGGAAGCGTTGAGTGCATTCGACGATTCTTAGTGTATGGCTTAGTCTTAGAAAGCGTCGAGTTATTGGGTGATCTAATCAAAATAGTTGACTATCGTCAATCTATTAGTCGAGTATCAGGAGTTAATTCGTCGAGTATCGGTAGTGTTCGTTGGGTATACTTGCCAAATTGTAGCTGGACTTGGTGTTTTTTGCCGATTTGTGCACGATTCGTCGTGTATGGTCCTTAGAGTAAATTTAGGGCTTGTCAAGGTATTTCGTTAGGTTTAGGCTTGGGTATGGTTTTAGGATGTTTGGGTATGATGTTTTCTTCGGCTAGGGAGGTTGGTAGTGGATAAAGGACCACCAACTGGATGGCGCTTTGTGAATCATTACACTTGGAGGTTTGTTTGGTCTCAATTTTGTAGACTGTTGGGTTGTGTTGGGCCAGGTGGCCACAACCGTAGTGCCTTTTTGTGAGACATTTGGGTCTGGTAGTTTGGTTTTGGACATTTTGGTCATCGAGTCCGACCCGATTATTTTCACCAGTGTCAATGATTCACATTTTCGAGCTGTTTTGTGCTCATTTGCTTCTTATAGTTCATTCTATGCTATTTTATGCTTATCCTTGCAGATTTTGTCGAAGCATGGCTTCGTTCTGCACCTGGTGCAAATTTCTTTTACTCAATTATTGCAAACTTTTCACTTTACCTATTTCAATTTGGCTAATCAGTTGTGGTTTCAGCTTTTCTTAATAATCTGGTTTGGAAAATCCTTTCTTGCCCGTTTTTTTTCTTTTCTTATTACCTGCTTATTTCCATTGCCACTTGCAAATTTCATGCTGAGGTATTCTTTCTTTGAATGCCCCGGGTTCAGGGTTATAGTCGGTGGAGCGACTGTGTTGGGTGGTAGATTGTGGGTTGTAGTTATTGGAGTGGTTTTCCTCACCGCCGTGAGGTAGTTTGTTGTTTTCAGTTTTAGTTCAGACATGAATACTTTCAGTGGGTTTGTGTCAGCTTGTTGACGCCCACTGGTAATTTTCTTTTGGAATGTTGAATACTTTCCAGTTTCTCGTTTGTCTTTTTGGGTTGGTTGTACTTGATCTCTAGGAAGGTTTTATGCTAGGTTGTATGTTAGGTATTTTAAAATATAAAAGTATTATTACTACTACTCCATACATGCCATATTTGAGAGCTAAACTCACTATATTTAACTGTCGTAAAAGCTAATTCCATACTTATTATAAATCTAGAGTCTTGCATACCTTGAGTTTTCCCTCGGGGGATGTTTATACTTATGTAGGACATCAATCATTGTAAATAAAGTATTTTCCGTAGCCTATAATCACTTTTCTTGTGGACTAGATGAGCCACTGAGCCGAGGTATATGGCTAACCGCTTAAACTTTAACTGGATTTCCCCTTAATAACTTATAGATTTCACCTAAAAGTGTTTATTTAGAGTTTTGCCTGAGCACCTGTAGTTATCCCCTGTTGACGTGGCATCATGACGCGCATTTTATCTTTCTCTAATATATTGTTAAATGCACAGAAAATACGGGTTGTGATAGCAAGTTTGACACTTCTCCACATAATGAGCTATGTCTTTCTTTAGCCTTTGCCACCATAACAGCTTTTTCATGTCCTTGAACATATTTGTGCTCCCCGGGTGGATTGAGTACTTTGTAAAGTATGATTCATACATAAAATCCTCTCGTAATTTACCTGCATTCGGGTCGCACAAGCAATTGCCCTTCCACAAAAGACCATTACCATCAAAAAATTGGGCATTTGACCTATCCAGTCTCTATCAAGTAGCATTCCATGCTACCATCCAGGTCCAACGTTTGTCGAATCCTATCCGCGAGGTCATATTGCACCTCCGTCCAGTTTAAACATCCACTCGCACTAGATCTCCCATCAACACAAGAGATATCCAAGGCCTTCAAGTCATAAATAAGACACCCACCATGCATTTGTATGCAGTTGGCCTGTGCCGGAGCCCTGCGACTCAACGCATCTGCAACAATATTTCCCTTTGCATGAGTATAATATATCTTGAAGGTGTGGTCCCCAAGGAACCCCATCCATCTACTTTATCGCATATTAAAATCCTTCTTGTTTAATAGGTACTTTAGGCTCTTATGGTCCATAAAGATGTCAATCTTCATGTCATACAAGTAATTCTGCCACAGCTTCAGGGAGAATATCAAAGCCGCCAACTCCAATTCGTGGACTGGATAGTTTCTCTCGCGCACCTTCAGCTAGAGAGAGCTATAAGCTATAACCTTTCTAAAGTGCAAAAGAATGCAGTCTAACCCGCTCCGTAAGACATCGTTATAGATCACATAGCCTTCTGAACCACATGGAAAACATAGTAGGTGTCACAACCTGCATTTTCTCAAGATTTAAAGCATTATCATAGTAAGAGAAAATGCATGTCGTGATGCCACGCCATGTAGGGGACAACTGCAGACGCTTAGACAAAAACAAACTTCTAATTATTTTTATAAAAGACATCTTTCTTTACGGTTGAAAACGTGAATTGAGTTTAAAGTTCAAGACCGTGTCCCTCAATTTAGTGGCTCAACTAATCCACAAAATAGGAAAATATAGTTCGCAGAAGAAAAACATTAATTTACTAAATTCATTTATACTACATGAACATGAAAACCAAACGAACAAGTTAATGATATGCAGTCTCTAAATTTAGTATAAGTAATGTAAAAGAGTTTTATATTCATTAAAGTAGGTTGATATTAAGTTGAAAGCATGCAATGAATCTATGCTAAAATCCAGATCTGTTTAGTTGTAAAAATAATTAACATGCAACCAAACATAAAACATTCCAAGAGAGAGAAACACTTCAATAGCGAAACTGCAGTAGTAGCGGAGACCAAAGCACAACAGTCTTATACACAAGAAACTATGCTATAGGCGCTTACAAATTGACACGAACCCATAACATTAAAAATAAAATTCTACACTTCTGAAGTCAAGGAAAGAAACACCGACCACTCTTCAACTGGAAGAGGGAGAATAAATAACTGCAGAAGACTGGTCAAACAACCCCAGTCGGCTCTACCTGCTACTGTCCAAAACTTGAGGCATTTTAAAGAAAAGAATGCCTTGGCACAAAGAGCGCAAAAGGCGGCCCAAAAATAAATCAAAAGGGTTATAAGATAAGAGGGTTACTAATCCAACTGGAAATAAAACTACAAAACCACAGAAATTCAAATCACCTGAGTAAAGACAGTGATTAGCTTGGAACAAAGCGTCCATATAAGAAGAAAGACTTGCACTAAGTGCGAAAATGAATCTTATTGATGTCCAAGGTATATGCATATATATAGTCGTAGTAGTAGTATTTATTAACTTGAAGACTGAATCATCAATGCCAGACGTAAAATGGTACTGAGGTGGTGGCTATCTTTCCAACACAAGCCATCAGACCAACACATCCAAGAAACATGCACTAAGGTGGTGGTCCTTTTTCCACTGCCCACCAAAAGTCTAAAATAATAAAGTCACCTGGCATAATGATTCATAATAGGGACTAAGGTCGTAGTCCTTTATCCACTGCCAACCAAAAGTCCAAAATAATTATAAAATACAATACTAATCCAAAAAGGCCCAAGACTTAGCATCTGGTTGCCACAAAGAAGCAAGGGAGAAAGATCCAGAAGTTTCTAAGTACAAACAGCTTCACTCGACAAATTTCCTTAAGCACTCGATGAATTCCACGTGACTACACGAGAACACTCGATGAATTCCACTAGACACCATGAGATCACTCGAGGAATTCATCTATACTTCACGAGAACACTCTAAGAATTCAGCTAGACTTTATGAGAATACTCGGCAAATTCCACTTTACCTCTCGCTGAATACTACTTAACTCTCGAAGAATTCTACTTAGACACTCGAAGAATTCTACTTAGACACTCAAAAAATTCGGCTCGACCTCACGAGAACACTCGACAAATTCGGCTTGACTTCATGAGATCACTCGACAATTTCACTTGACTTCTTGAGAAAATTCGACGAATTGGCATAGGACAGAATTTATATAATCTCCAAACCAAAATTTCGAACATCGTGGAGACAAAACACATTCCCCTAGGATCGTAACAAGAAAGAAAAGAAGGGAAAAGAACAATAACAATAAAACAAGAGAGATAGACCACCACTTGCCTTAAATCTCTAGGTTTTTGGCCTCTTTAGCACACCAAGCCACGGATCAGCCGATAGGAACACCTAACAAGTACATTCTGAAAGATTTTGGGTGAAAATGAAGGTTAGGGCTACTCGCTCCAACTCCAAAACTCCACAAAAATGAAAGAACTCATCGCGCACATGAAGACCTCAGTGAGAGCAGTCCAAATCTCTACTCCGATGGCGAACTCATGCGCCCGAGCTCCGGCGGCGGTGATGCGCGTAAAATACGGCAAGCGTACCGGTCGCACAAGTAATAAAGTTGGGAATGAATCGCCGGATGTCGGTCTCTTGAGGAATGCAATTGGCGTCGAACGATTTAGACTCTAAAACTATCATTATGAGAGTTAATTGAAATAAACAGAAAAAGAAAAGGGCTTTGGTTGGTGGTCTTATGACCGATTATACTAATGTAAACTATGCGGGTCGCAATCACCGCTTCTCAAGGAGAGATGGATGTAGCGGCCGCGATGCCGTACTTCGATTGGCGAGTGGACGGAAGTCTAGCGAGTGAGGTGATTAGTGCGGAGCGAGCTTGAGTGAAACGAACGTGTGGAGTGGAGCGAGATGGAGCGAGGCGCATCAAAGAATAAATCTCTAAAGCAAGATGAAACACAACCAATCAAAATAACACTAGAAGTTGATGTTCATTACAAGCACAAACATTCCATACAACAAGAAAAGAGAGAAAATGCAAAACCACGAGATTGAAGATCCACCGCGGTTGTTGGCCGGAGGTGCGGGTTGTCAATCCGCTTCCAAGCGCAGTCCGAGGAGGGCTTCCGGTACCACCGAGCTGTCACCTCGAGGGCCTGTAACTCCGTTCTCTAGGTATGCTTCGTCTTCTTCCTTGGTGGAAAGCTCGGAGAAGAATGCTTCAATGGCCGGGAGGATCACCGGAGGATACGGAATGCTTCGGAATCACCGGAGAAGGTCCTCCCGTTGGTATGGTATGAAGGTGGAGGTGAATGTGACTGCTGGAGGGCGAAACGGCGGACTGGCGAAGGTTCCGTAATGATGCTCTCGCCCTAATTCGTGGAACAGCGTATTTATAGCTTGCAGAAAAAATAGGGCGCACGACCACTGGCGCACGACCAGTGGTCGTGCGCGACCAAGGTCAGCGCCCGTGCGTGAGCAACCTGTAGACCTGCATCAGAAAATCAGTGGTCGCGCACGATCAGCTGCGCACGATCAGTGATCGTGCGAGGCAATGCTAATGATCGTGCAGAAATAGCCAGACAGACTTTGCAAAATGGGTATGACTGCGCACGATCGGCGGCGCACGAGCAGTGATCATGCGCGGTATGGCAAGTGATCGTGCGGAAGGTTCAAGACAGAGTTTTCACAAATGAGACCGGGCTGCGCACGATCAGTGATCGTGCGCCAGGAGGTCGATGGTCGTGCGTGGGTAAAAACGCACGACCACTGACTCCTTTGCCAAAAATAGTGAAACGCCTATCCCGAATTCCCTCACGATCCCCAAACCTGCAGGAAAACTGCATGGGACATCGATCGTGGCAGCCACAGCAAACAGTGATAAACATAGCAAGAAAGTAAATGCACACAAGCACAGAAAATGGGCTAAAAAGGTGCACAGGGCGTGGAAAACCGTAGCGAACCAAAAGGAGTGCAAATGACGCTAAACGGTGTGCAAAGACAAGAAAATAAGCCCAGATGAGTCCGCAAATAGGTATAAAATATGGACTCATCACACCCCCAGACTTAACTGTTTGCGCACCCCGAGCAAACAAAACCTAAGCAGACGGGGAAAATGAACTAGCTAAGAAAGAAATTGCAGAACGGAGTACCATGCGAAGTCGCATGCTCGCGTGCATAAAAATAAAGTAGAGGAAATTCTTAAGTATACAAAATATTTTATATTTTTCACAATGCATAACAAAAATTTATTATTACTCCAAAGTAGAATCACGGTGAATCATCCGGTCTTACGCAGGGAGAAAGTAGATAGGCCACTAAGGTGAGCATTGCCGAAGACCGGGGCTCAAGATTACCCCCAAAGTAATCCACCAATGTCGGAAACCATAAGCTTGCCCGTTCACACTCTCTCCACGGCACTAGTCAACTCAAGCGCAAGTCCGTAGGACTTCGGGTAATAATGGGGCTTGGGTTACGGTGAGATAAACAATGATAAAAAGAAAGGCTATGCACCTAACCCAAATGAGCTAGCCTAAAAGAATCCCTCGGCAAACCACAATATAACCAGGTGCACCACACCCCCAGACTTGATTTGTACAACATGGGTGTGTGCACCGCCTACTCCAAATCCAAATCTTCTCAAATAAATATTTTCAATCAAACTTTTTCTTTTTCTTTTTCTTTTCTCTTTTTCTCTTTTAAATATTTTCTTTTTCTTTTTACAAAATCAGCACATTTTTCTTTTGGGCACAACCACATATCACAAATACGAATCACCACATCACAACCCAACATAAAATGTAAACTACTAAAGCTCGAATTGGGTGTGCGACTAGGATAGGCTATAAGGCTTTGGTGAAATACTAGTGGAGCTGAATCAGAAGAAGGGTAGGCACAACGGGGCTAGCAAGGGCGAAGTTAGGAATGGGTACAAAGCTCAACCGGGCCAAAAGGTGGCCTACATCACTCTCACGCTAGACTAACCGTGTACCAATGCTTCAAGAATAGCTTGGGGCAAGTTCTTAGCAACCGAGAAAGATAATCCTTCCTCCCGACTCAAGCAATACGAGTCTAGTGGCGGCTACACACATTCCTACGCTACCGTTTGATTCACACCGGATTCACCAACTTTTGAGTAGAATAAAAGAATTTACGCAGATATAAAAATATAAACTATAAGCATACAGAAAAATTAAATCTACTCAAATTTCTACACAAAACGAGAGCAGTTGACGAGAAACACAGCAAGGCCAACATTTTACTCCGTCGCACAATCCTCAACTAGCACAGAAATTTTCCAAATCGAACAAAGATACAGGTTCAACTCGTGACACGCAAACCGCTAAGCTCGCGCTCAAGTGGGTGCAGTGGTGTGCAACAGGAGTCTAACACAATGAAGCAAAAAGGGAAACTACTGGCATGCGAAATTAAATGTGCTCGTGGAGTGCACAAGCGGCTCTTCCCCCCAGACTTGAATGAAAACATAAGCAAGAAAAATAGACATTCGACCAAGGAATGAAATCTGAAGCGAGAGAGAGTACCAATGCTCCAAAGAGGGGAGCATGCCAAAAGATTGCGTGATGATTAGCGGGAGTTGCTGCTTCGCACAAAAGATAAGCTGAACCTGCGAATTAGGCCGAACAACAGAAAATACAAAAAAGATAGAAAACATAAAATAAAATAAAACATAAACAAGGGGACCAAAAGGTCCAAGTTTGGGTTGTCTCCCGAATAGCCCTTTTGTTTACCGTCCTTAAGGTGGACCAAATACCTGTATTAGCAGTTGTATATAATGTTTATGTAGCAAAATAAAAGCTACGAAATAGAAAGCGAAATAAGGTCCCAAAGCAACTAGGAAAACAAGCAGGAAAAGCGAGGCAGAGCGGCAATCAACTATATGCCGATTTGTGGTAAGTCTTTTCGGTGGAGAGCGAAGGAGAAGCAGAACTTTTCATAGGATCTTGAGGAGGGGATTTCCCCTTGCTCAGATGGTGCGCAAGCGCTTGCAAGGAAGAATAACGCTTATCACGCAAGCGTTTGGCCTCCTTCAGCTTCTCAACCGATGGAGACCTCCAAGGAGTGGATTCCACAGTTTTCCCAGATTTTATGATCGATGGCGTCATTTCCGGCACCGTGATGGCGATCGGATTAGCCCAAGCGACAGAACGCTTAGTACAGTCATGAATATTATGACAAGAATAACTGTCTAGGGATTTCTCCCGCATGGAACTAGAAATGTCATGCTCAACAACAGCATCGGTGCGAAATGGCACGTTCACCGTGTCGTTGGTGCACTCGAACATCTTCGTGGTCGATAAGTCATTCTTCTCATCGGTCGTCTCGGTCAATCCTCCCTTGGTTTTCTCATCCGTAAGGGTTGCCTTCAAAGCTTGGATTCCAAAATCTTCCTTGAGATCTGCACTACGTAGTGAAACGTCGTTTCGAACAAGAGAGGGGTGTACGGAAGTATCATCGAGGGTGAAATCATCAGCCGGCCAGGTGACGCGTCCTTTGGAAAAATCCAGGGATGCGCCACTGGCCGTCAGAAATGGGACACCAAGTATCGGAATGGAGTCATTTTCTTTTGGTCCCATGACCTGAAAATCAGTGGTAAAATGTTTGCTGTTAACCTCGATCTCAACTTCCCTCACACCACCATCAGTATCAACCACATTACCATTAGCTAAAATAAGTGATTTCCGGTCTTTGGTGTTTATTTGCAGTTGCATCTTCGCGACATCCTGCAGAGTGAGGATGTTGCTGGATGCCCCGGAATCACATAAAGCAGTAGTTTCAACATTGTTGATCATACAGCTAATCACCAGTTCGTTGTTATAACCCAGCCTTTCCTCCCCAAGGCTTTTCCCTTATTCATGGGGATTTTTTTCGGTGTTGCTTGGGAGAGTACCAAGAGTGCGCTCGGAGACCATTTGAGCCAATTGTCCCAGCTGTGCCTCGAGCTTACGCATTGAAGCGGCTTGGTTTGTCATGTTTGTCTGGGAAACTTCAACAAATTTTTCAAACATTTCAGCCAATGAATTGGTTTTTTCGGCGGGGGGCCCTTGAGGATAATTCGGGTGGGGTGGCCGCGGCTGGTTTCCGGAGGCGGAGGCATCATATTGATGCTGCCCCGGTTGCCATCGTTGGCCCGGTGCGTTTTGATTCCACGAGAAGTTCGGGTGATTTCTCGCACCCGGATTATAAGCATTTCCATAAGGCGCGCCCCTGTTTTGATTCGCGATAAAATTAACGGTTTCATTGGAGAAGGCGGGGTCATACATTACCTCCGCTCCAGGGCACTCAAAGCTATGATGATCGGTACCTCCACATCCTTGACACGAAATGGCCAACACCGGAATAGCAGCAGCGGGCCTTGATGCTTCCACAGCAAAGATTCCACTTGTCCCACGGGGGGTATTCCTTCCTGCGGTCCAAAAGGCGCTGTGCGTGGCGATGTCCTGCAGAACTCTCAAAGCATCCTCAGGAGCAAGGTTCATAATTGTTCCACCAGAGGCGGCATCAATCATGGCACGGTGTTGAGGTTCGATGGAGAAGTAGAAGCATTACACGAGATTCCACCTTTGGAATCCGTGGTTGGGGCACTTCCGCAGCAACTCATTGAAGCGCTCCCAAACTTCCGCTAAACTCTCTTGGTCGTTTTGCCTGAAATTAGCGATGGCGCGTCTCAAACTCACAATACGGTCAACCGGATAGAATTTGGCTAGAAACTTTGTGGTAAGAGCCTCCCAGGTTATGGCAGTTCCAGGAGGAAGGGCATGAAGCCATGACTTGGCCTTGTCACGTAGAGAGAAGGGGAAGAGACGGAGCTTGACCGTATCGTCAGGAATCCCAGCATAACGGAAAGTGGCACAGATTTCTGAAAAGTCTGCCAAGTGTAGATGGGCATCCTCCGTGGCCATTCCGGAGAACTGTGCGTTGTTCCGGATGATGTTAAGAATTGCTGGTTTGATCTCGAACTGTTGGTTTGCGATCGCCGGTCCGAACCCAGGGTAAATGCTCCCTACAGTGGGGGTAGTGTAGTCTCTCATGGTTCGGACATGCGGTGGATGCACCTCATTCTCATCCCCGTTCCGGTTATCATGGAGGTTCCCTCCAACACGAACTCCGTTGTCATTGTTTAACTGATCTCCCATTGTGATTGGATTGATTGCAGCGGCACGCCTTTGCACATGAAGAGTTCGCTCGATTTCAGGATCGTAAGTAACGAGATCTCTTGCAGCACCTCCCTGCTTCCACTGAAGCAATAAAACAAAGAAACAAAAATCAAAAAATGCTAACTCTTATACCAATACTTCCAGAAATCATGATCGTTCAACAGTTGCATTCCCCGACAACGGCGCCAAAAACTTGATGCGCATAAAATACGGCAAGCGTACCGGTCGCACAAGTAATAAAGTTGGGAATGAATCCCCGGATGTCGGTCTCTTGAGGAATGCAATTGGCGTCGAACAATTTAGACTCTAAAACTATCGTTATGAGAGTTAATTGAAATAAACAGAAAAAGAAAAGGGCTTTGGTTGGTGGTCTTGCGACCGATTACACTAATGTAAACTATGCGGGTCGCAATCACCGCTTCTCAAGGCGAGATGGATGTAGCGGCCGCGATGCCGTACTTCGATTGGCGAGTGGACGGAAGTCTAGCGAGTGAGGTGATTAGTGCGGAGCAAGCTTGAGTGAAACGAACGTGTGGAGTGGAGCGAGATGGAGCGAGGCGCATCAAAGAATAAATCTCTAAAGCAAGATGAAACACAACCAATCAAAATAACACTAGAAGTTGATGTTCATTACAAGCACAAACATTCCATATAACAAGAAAAGAGAGAAAATGCAAAACCACGAGATTGAAGATCCACCGCGGTTGTTGGCCGGAGGTGCGGGTTGTCAATCCGCTTCCAAGCACAGTCCGAGGAGGGCTTCCGGTACCACCGAGCTGTCACCTCGAGGGCCTGTAACTCCGTTCTCTAGGTATGCTTCGTCTTCTTCCTTGGTGGAAAGCTCGGAGAAGAATGCTTCAATGGCCGGGAGGATCACCGGAGGATGCGGAATGCTTCGGAATCACCGGAGAAGGTCCTCCCATTGGTATGGTATGAAGGTGGAGGTGAATGGGACTGCTGGAGGGCGAAACGGCGGACTGGCGAAGGTTCCGTAATGATGCTCTCGCCCTAATTCGCGGAACAGCGTATTTATAGCTTGCAGAAAAAATAGGGCGCACGACCAGTGGTCATGCACGACCAAGGTCAGCGCCCGTGCGTGAGCAACCTGTAGACCTGCATCAGAAAATCAGTGGTCACGCACGATCAGCTGCGCACGATCAGTGATCGTGCGAGGCAATGCTGATGATCGTGCAGAAATAGCCAGACAGACTTTTGCAAAATGGTTATGACTGCGCACGATCGGTGGCGCACGAGTAGTGATCGTGCGCGGTATGGCAAGTGATCGTACGGAAGGTTCAAGACAGAGTTTTCACAAATAAGACCGGGCTGCGCACGATCAGTGATCGTGCGCCAGGAGGTCGATGGTCGTGCGTGGGTAAAAACGCACGACCACTGACTCCTTTGCCAAAAATAGTGAAATGTCTATCCTGAATGCCCTCACGATCCCCAAACCTACAGGAAAACTGCACGGGACATCGATCGTGGCAGCCACAGCAAACAGTGATAAACATAGCAAGAAAGTAAATGCACACAAGCATAGAAAATGGGCTAAAAAGGTGCACAGGGCGTGGAAAACCGTAGCGAACCAAAAGGAGTGCAAATGAAGCTAAACGGTGTGCAAAGACAAGAAAATAAGCCCAGATGAGTCCGCAAAAAACCTAATTTCTAAGGGTTGAATGGCTTATATAGGGCAAGATTTAAATAAATAAATAAATAAATATTATTACATTACATAGTTTTACACACATGGCTTGATACTTAAGAAGAAATTGTTGATGCACCGCAATGCTTGAACTAACGTAATGCCCTCACGTCATTGTTATGTAGTTTAAGCGATTAAATTAATTATTAAAAATTCGGGGGCGTTACAATTACCTCTCCTAAAAGGAGTTTTGCCCCGAAACATAGAACCCAACTCGAACCTCTGAGAAAAAAGAAAGTCAATTAACTTTGCTGGATAAAACTCTAACCAGAGAAAACAAGGGGAGCAGATGAGGATGAGATTCCTTCATAGCAGGCTCTAACTCCCAAGTGCACTCCTGACGTCCTGATTTCTCCAAAGAACTTTCACCATAAGAATTGTCTTTCTCCTCAACACTCGACCTTGCGTCTCCAAGATATGGACAGGTTCTTCAATATAGGAAATATTGGGTTGCAACTAGGGCACTGAGTTAAGGACACGACACTCGCTACGCAAACACTTTTGCAACTAGCTCACATAAAACACATCGTGAACACCATGGAAAGTTGACGACAACTCGAGCCTATAATCCAACACTCTGATGCGTTCAACAATCTGGAAAGGCCCCACATACCTTGGATCCAACTTATGGTTCTTCCCAAATATCTTAACACAGACATTGGAGAAACCTTCAAGAAAACCACGTACCCATCTGTGAACTCCAGATCTAACCATATGCCAATTAGCGTTCTTATCATAAAGCTCTTTAGCCAAATGAAGCTTCTCACAGATATTCGTTACCACAACACTCATCTCTTCCAAGGCCTCTGGACCTAACAACGTCCTCTCACTAACTTCAGGCCAAACCAGGGGAGTTCGACAATGCCTCCCATAAAAGGCTTCAAAATGTGTCATCTACAAACTCTCCTAATAACTGTTGTTGTAGGAAATTCCATAAGTTTGAGATGCTTGTCCTAGGCCCCACCATAGTGCACAATATAACATCTAATCATATCTCCCAAAATTTGATTTACTCTTTTTGTTTGACCATTTGTCTGTGGATGATAAACAGTAGAATATCTGAGGTATGTGCCCAAATCTACCTGCAATCTTCGCCAGAAAAGGGACATATATTAAGAATTTTGATTTGACACAATACTCATTGGCACACCATGCAATCTGATGACCTCATCTAAAAACGGCTCCATTATCTTCTCCATGGAATAGCCAATTTTAAACGAAACAAAATAAGCGCACTTTGTTAATCTATCGACCATGACCCACACAACATCATGCCCTTGGGGAGACCTCAGCAAATTGGTAAGGAAATCTATATAAATACTCTCCCACATCCAGCCAGGAATATCCAAAGGCGTTAACTTACCTCCAGGACTTCTATGATCTGCCTTAACATATTGGAAAGTGTAACACTCATACACAAATTTTGCAATATCATTCTTCATTGACCACCAAACGATCTGCCTTATATCTTGATAGATCTTTGTAGAATCAGGATGGTAGGCAACACTTGAACCATGTGCTTCATCACAAATCCTTGATCGAATATCCTCAGGAGCGGGGATATAATACCTACCACGATACCTTAAGGTACCAGCTTCGTCAATCAAAAAATCTGGTAGTTCTCCTCTTTCAGTACTACTCTGGAGGTGCTGCAAATCATGATCATCCTTCTGATGTAACCTCATAAGTGTAATCCATGAGGGCTCTTCAACTTCCAAGATAGACGGCACACTACCATCCATAACATTAATGTTCATTAATAAAAACACTTCCACCAAGGACTGCACAAAGAGGTTGAATACATGCATGACTTTCCTGCTAGAGGCATCGACCACCACATTAGCCTTGCCCGGATGGTAAAGGATATCGACCTCATAATCTACAATATACTCCATCCATCTACACTAGAGCAAATTTAGCTCCTTTTGGGTGAAGACGTACTTCAAACTCTTTTGATCCGTATAGATCTTGCATGACACTCCATACAAAAGATGTCTCCACAACTTAAAGGCATAGATGATCGTGGCAAATTCTAAATCATGAGTAGGGTAATTCCTTTTATGTATCTTCAATTATCTCGATCCATACGCGGTCACCTTTCCTTCTTGCATCAGAACACGACCGAGACCAACTCGTGAATCCTCGACATAAATGGTGAATTCCGCTCCCTTAGTGGCCAATGCCAAAACTGGGGAAGAACACAACCTCTTCTTCAATTCTTTAATAGCTTCCTCACAATCATCGCTCCAAACAAAGGTTGCGGTCTTCTACGTCAGTTTGGTTAAGGGCACATACAACATTGAAAATTCTTACATGAATCTCCCATAATATCTTGTCAACCCTATGAAACTCCTTATCTTCTTAGGCATTGTAGGCCTCTTCCAATCCAAAATTTCTCTTATATTTGTTGGGTCTACCGAAATCTTATCTTTGCACACCACGTGACCCAGGAAAGACACTTGAGTCAGCCAAAACTCACATTTAATTAACTGCGCATACAAATTGTGCTCCTTCAGCGTGGATAACACCAAGCGTAAATGCAAGGCATGCTCCTCGACACTTCTAGAATATACTAGAACATTGTCTATAAATATAACCACAAAGTGATCTAGAAAATCCTTGAATACTCTATTCAACATGTCCATAAAAGTAGAGGGTGCATTTGTTAATTCAAATGACATCACCAAGAACTCAAAATACCCATACCGGGAATGAAAGGCAGTTCGCGGAATGTCTGACTCATGGATCATCAACTGATGGTAGCCTGAACGAAGGTCAATCTTCGAGAACACAGTACTACCTCGTAACTGGTCAAGCAAATCATCAATCTGAGGTAACGGATACCTGTTCTTGATAGTTACCTTATTCAGCTCTCAATAATCTATGCATAACCTCATAGAACAATCCTTTTTCTTTATAAAGAGAACAAGGGCACCCCAGAGTGAAGAATTGGGCCAAATAAAACCACATTGTAACAAATCGTCCAACTTGGTTTGCAACTCTTACAACTCATGCAGAGCTATATGGTAAGGAACCCTCATAATCGGATTTGTATCGGTCTTAAGACCTATAACAAAATCTACATCTCTAATAAGAAAGGAGACAAGGAAGACTGATCGAAAAAACATCAGAAAACTATCGCATCATGGGAATATCCTTGACATGCTGCGAATCATGAGCAACTTCCAAAATAGAAACAATGTAAGCAATACGACCAGATTCTAAAAGTTTTCGAGCACGCACCACATATATGATTGAGGAGCCATAACGCAGAAAACCAAACACTCTCATGGGTTTGCCGCTATCCATCCTGAAATCCAAATTCTTAACTTTGCATTGGATGACCGCAACATATTTGGACAACCAATCCATACCCAAAATCACATCAAAGTCCTCCAAATCTAGCACCTTCAGATTAACATAAGCTAGAAATCCACCTAAGATAATAGGGAAATACTAGATACCTTGATTCAACGCCACTGAAATACGGGTTAAAAACTTAACACGAAGTGGATCGCCAGCTTGATCGATAACCAAATAATGTCGGTCTACAAAATCCCTAGCCACGAAGGAATGAGTAGCACCCAAATCGAAAAGGACGTGCGTCCAAAGATTCTTTACCTTAAACTCGCCTATAAAATCGTATACGTTACTAATATGACCGCCATAAAATCTACAACTACTAGCTTGCAAGTAGGTCAAAATCAAACTTGAAATCACTTGGGTTGAAGACTGAGCTTCTTCCATGGTCACCACGTTCAGTTTACCCTTTCCTACATCCAACTACTACAACTATGGAGATGGCAGAGCTTGAAGAGGAACTAGCTGCAATGCGGGCTGGGACTGTGATGAGTTGTAAATATACCTATATTTTCGTATTTTATTTAAATCAATTTTGTTTATTTTTTATCTTTTTTATCAAGTTTTATTCAATAAATTGCCTATTTTTGTAAATATTATTTCTAACTTAGCTTTATTTTTATTCCAGAAAAATTCCAGAAAAATTCCAGAAAAGTCAAAAAAATTGACTGACACGCCCGTGTCAATTGACCGACACGCCCGTGTCACGCCCCCCCAACGATCGCCGCCCACAGGTTGCCAGCTCGACGTTCGGCGATGATCAAACCAAGCTCGACACGCCCCAAGACACGCCCGTGTCAAGGTGCGACACGGGCGTGACTTAGCCACCTGGCCCGACGTGACGCGCGTGACTTTGCGGCCGGACCGCGCCCAGATCGACCTCCCCGACACGCCCCAGTCACGCCCGTGACTGGCACATGTCATGCCCGTGACCTAGGGCGTGACCGCCACGTTTTCAGCCGAAGTCAACCTTCCAGTCAAGTCACCCGATCAGCTCATGAATAGTGTCGACACGCCCCCCTGTCACACCCTAGTCATGGGCGTGACCCACCTGAAATTTTGCCTATAAATAAGAGCTTCCAGGAAGCTTATTTGGTCCACTTTTTTGACCACTTTGCTTAGGGGAGGTGCTGCCCAATTGGATTCCATACTTATGTAAGGATAATTTCTCCCCCCTCTCTCTCTCTTAGTTTGTATTAGGGTTTTTACTTTAATAAAATATGAATTTTTCTCTCTTAATTAGTATGAATAATCCATTTGAATGCGCCTACTTAAGCAATTTTTCGTTCATATTTTTGTGTTTCTTTTAGATTTTCATTTTTATAGCCTTGATTACTTAGTTAGATTTAAGATTTATCGGCATTTCTAGCCGTTGTGCCGTCCATTTAAATTTCATTTTCTACACTTTTTTAGATTTAGCTTTTCTCCTTTTTCCTATTTTTTCATTCATAAGACTTTATAAAAACTCATCTAAAAGTGTTATTTTCATTTTTCTTTAACTTAGGCTCTTTAGGATTGTAAAACTTTTTGTCCTTTTTGTTTTATTTTCACTTTTTAGGAGTTTTTATAAAAATATAAGAATGAAAATATAGTCGTTATAATTTTTCGCTCACTTTGTTTTAACTTTTTATTTGCAAAACTTTTAGTCCAGTTAATTCTTATTTCATCTTTTTATGCATTTCTACCGCATTCTAGCGGTAGAAATGCAGTTGTATTAATTTTTCGAGCACTTCCATTTTGCGTTTATTTGCAAAAAAAATTTCGCTCCGGTTAATTTTTATTTTCACTTTTTATGCATTTCTACCGCATTCTAGCGGTAGAAATGCAGTCGTTTAAATTTTCTGAGCACTTTGTTTTTCTTATTTCTGCAAGCGTGTGTGCGTGTATGAGTTAGGTTTTGCTGCTTTATTTCATTTCTGTAGAGTGCGTGTGTGCGTATGCATTTATTTTCGCCTACTCGTTAAGAGTTAAATGGCGCTCTGCTTTCATTTCCCGCCCACTCGTTTGAGTGGGACTTGTCTTTTTACTACTTTCATTTTCTTCCTACTCACTTGAGTAGGAAAACTTTGTGTGGGTGCGTGTGTTTTCTTTTCTGTAGAGAGTGTGTGTGTGTGTGTTTTCTTTTCAAGTAGAGTGCATGCGTGTATGAGATAGATTTACTCCCGCCCACTCATTTGAGCCGGGACTTGCAATTTTATCGCTTTCTCAATTATGTAGAGTGCGTGCGTGTAGGAGATAATTTTACCGCTTTATTTATCGCTTTCTTCAATTAAGAAGAGTGTGTGCGTGTGTGCATTTATTTCCCCCTAATCATTTGAGTAGGGCTTGCTTTATTTAATTTTCTTTATGGTTTTGAAGTGTGCGTGAGTGCCTGCATCAATTAGCCTTTAATTTATCTAATTGTCCTATTTTTCGTGTTTTCTCTTATAATTATTCAGTGCTTAATTTAACACTCACGCTTCACCTAAAAACATAAAGCCGTCCCCATACCGATGAGTGGCTAATCTCTTTTAGCCTTCGGCATCGAAGAGCATTGGGACATATAAAATGATTTGAAATAATTAAAAAACTTTATTTTTAATTTAATTTAAGGACTTAAGGTTTACCCCGGGTTAACGACGCATAGGACCACATAATCGATGTGTGGGCTCTATTTCCGTTATCCATACGCGACGCCGAGAGGCTGCACGTATGGACCGATCCCCCTTGGGTAAAGAGAACTGCGTACGCCCCCTCGAAAGAGGAGAAGCGTAGTTCTGCCGGATTGGGTTCCCCACCCAATAGCGGGGTTCTTAGCGTAAAGCGGGCATTAAGAGAAATCCTTCGTCGGTCTAACGATCGGTCGAATAGTCTTAATGTTTAGGTGAGCAATATTCCTAGAGATAAGTGCGCTCATATTTTCGGAACCCCCACGGCCAAGTGCCTTTTATTAATTTAAAAACAAAGTTTAATAATTGTTAAGAATTATTTTTTTCTTAATCCGATTCGATGCCGAGCGTTAACCCGTCATCGAACTAACTTAGCAAAATTCTGCTTTCTTTCTTTCCATTTTAATTAAACTAAAAAATCCCACCTTACTGTTAGTAAGATAATAGTGTTCCTGGAAGAGTAGATATAATCAACGCGTCCCCGAGAATAATACGACCTCGGTATTTTCCCAAATACCGAGTACTACTTGCGATATGTGCGCTTGCCTCCTCTCGTTAGAAAACTCGATCTTCTAACCGGCCCGCGGAATCTGACCATTTCGAACCAACCACAGTAGGTCTCTGTTCCGCGGCCATCAAGTTTTTGGCGCCGTTGCCGGGGAAAAATGGTTGTTATATTGAATCCGGGACTCTATTAATTTTACTTTATTTTCAAATAAAAATTTTATACAAAAAAAATATATCCTTCCCCCTTTTCATTTTTTTTAGGGTGTATGACCCGTGGACAACCTTCGAGTTCTAAAAATCTTGAATTCGACCCCAAGATCGACCGCTCTCTTGCGCGTATCCGATCTCTCCGTCGAATTCCCTTTTTAGACCTCGCAGAATCTATCGGAGAACCCTCTTCTTCTTCTATGGCCGACCCGAATAATGCCCAACCGGCCGAGCGTACTATGTCTTATTACGCTCGGCCCAATTTGGATGATACGGGGTCGAGTATTGTTCGGCCCGCTGTGGCCAACAATAATTTTGAAATTAAGTCAAGTGTGATTCAGATGATCCAAAATGCCGTGCAGTTCGACGGACTGCCGGATGAGGACCCCAATAATCACTTGTCTAATTTTCTTGAAATTTGCGATACTTTTAAAATTAATGGCGTCACTGATGACGCCATTCGTTTGCGCCTTTTTCCGTTCTCTCTTAAGTCCAAGGCTAAGGCATGGTTACTCTCCCTCCCGCGGGGATCCATCACGTCCTGGGCGGAATTGGCAGAAAAATTCCTTACGAAGTATTTTCCGCCCGCGAAAACCGCAAGACTGTGGGCGGACATATCTTCGTTCGTCCAAAACGACTCCGAGTCTCTTTACGAGACTTGGGAACGCTTTAAGGAGTTTCTCCACCGGTGCCCGCACCACGCTCTGCCAACGTGGTTGTAGGTACAAATTTTTTATAATGGACTGAATAGTCAGACGCGTCAAATGATTGACGCGGCTGCCGGGGGCACTCTGAACAATAAGACCCCCGAGGCCGCCAGGCCCTTTTCGAGGAAATGGCGGTGAATGCCTACCAGTGGAACGTCCCGCGGGCGCGCCCTAAGCAGGCGGGCATTTTTGAAGTGGATGCCACCGCTCAGCTAGCCCTCCAAGTGGAAAGGCTAACTAAGCAGGTGGCGGAGATGTCTGTTGCCTCCTCCACTCCGCCTTGTTTTCTCCCCCCCTCCAACGTCTGCGTAGTCGACGAATTCGTGGACTACATGGGAAATCCGGTGCGTCCCTCATTTCAAAACAACCCTTATAGTAGCCACTATAATCCGGGTTGGAGGAACCATCCAAATTTCTCCTGGAGCAACCCGAACAACGTGCAGCGTCCCCCTCCCCCTCCTTTTGCGCCAACGTTTCCTCCTCCCCCTCCTATGAAGCCATCCCCGGTGGAGGAAAATTTTAATCGTTATGTTGCGTCCAACGAGTCCAATATCCGGAACATCACCGGATCGCTAAAAAATTTAGAACTCCAGGTTGGACAGCTGGCGCGACTTATGTCGGAACGCGCCATGGGGGCACTGCCTGAGAACACGGAGCCCAATCCAAGGGAAACCGCCAACGCTATAACCCTCCGTAGCGGTAAGGAGGTGGTCGATCCAAAACGGATCGATCCTGAGGTACATATTTCACCTCCGACCCCTCTTCCCTCTTCTTCGATTACGCAACCCTTACCGATTTTTAACGACAAAACTATTTTAAACAAGGCGTTGCCCTACCCGCATAAGTTAGATAATGAGCGAGTAAACGCGCAATATGAAAAATTTATTTTATTACTTAAACAAATTCATATTAATGTTCCTTTTTGCGAGGCTATCTCGCAAATGCCTAAATATGCGAAATTTTTAAAAGAACTACTTTCTAATAAACGCAAACTCGAGGATATTTCGCATATATCTCTCAACGCTGTCTGCTCGGCGGCTCTTACTAGTAAATTGCCCTTAAAACAAAACGACCCGGGACGGTTCTCCATCCCGTGCCTTTTTGGCGATGTATTAGTAAAATACGCCTTGGCAGACTTAGGCGCGAGCATTAATTTGATGCCGTTCTCGCTCTTCCTACATTTAGGTTTGGGTACTCCTGCTCCTACCAATATGCGCATCCAACTAGCGGATCGCTCGGTTAGGTTCCCCATCGGGGTTGTTGAGGATGTCCTTGTCCGAGTAGACAAGTTCACCTTCCCGGTGGACTTCGTCATCTTGGACATCGAGGAAGACGCCAACGTACCAATAATACTTGGTCGCCCTTTCCTCGCGACCTCACGTGCGTTAATTGATGTAAGTAATGGTCAGCTTCTCCTTCGGGTAGGAGACGACCAAGTTACTTTTTCTATTAACTCCTCTATGGAAGACTCGTCGCCGAGCGACGATTTCTGCTATTCTTTAGATTCTTTTTATGGAGATAGTTCTTCTCCGGTTTTCGAGTCCGAGTTTTTAAACAAAAATATTTTTTCGCTCGAAAATTTTTATTGCGATGAGGACGAGTCTACGAACATGCCTTTTGAACCAATTGGTTCGAAAGATATTAGCACTAAAACCTCACTAGAAGAACCGCCCATCCTAGAACTCAAACCATTACCCGAATCCCTAAAATACGCCTTTTTGGGGAAAAATGATACACTCCCGGTAATCATTTTTTCGTATTTAAGCGATTCGGAGACCTCCGATTTATTGGAGGTTTTGCTTAAACATCGCCACGCAATTGCGTGGCAAATTTCTAACCTAAAGGGGATTAACCCTTCTTTCTGCACTCACAAAATTTTCTTAAACGATAATTGCCGCAAAACCATTCAGCCCCAGCGGCGTCTTAACCGAAACATGAAAGACGTCGTGAAAGCTGAGATAATTAAATTATTAGATGCGGGGATTATTTATCCCATTTCTGATAGTGCGTGGGTTAGTCCCATTCATGTCGTGCCCAAGAAGGGCGGTCTAACCGTAGTGGCGAATGAGCACAACGAGCTCGTCCTAACTCGTACTGTTACGGGTTGGCGTGTGGTCATCGATTATCGCAAACTTAATGATGCCACCCGCAAGGACCATTTCCCACTACCGTTCCTTGACCAGATTCTCGAGCGTCTTTCCGGTCATCCATTTTATTGTTTTCTCGACGGTTTATCGGGGTTTTTCCAAATCCCCATTTCCCCCGAAGACCAAGAGAAAACAACTTTTACTTGCCCCTTTGGCACCTTCGCCTATCGAAGAATGCCATTTGGCCTCTGCAATGCGCCGGCTACATTCCAACGATGTATGCTAGCAATTTTTGGCGAGCTAGTAGAAGATATTATGGAAATATTTATGGATGACTTTTCTGTATTCGGATGCTCATTCCCGGATTGTCTTCGTAATCTTGATCGTGTCCTCCAGCGATGCGAGGACACGAATCTTGTTTTAAATTGGGAAAAATGTAACTTTATGGTTCGAGGAGGTTTGGTCCTCGGCCATAAGATTTTGAGTAAGGGGATAGAGGTCGATAAGGCCAAAGTTGAAATCATAGAAAAACTTCCTCAGCCGACAAACATAAAATCCATTAGGAGTTTCTTAGGCCACGCGGGCTTTTATAGGCGCTTCATTCAAGATTTTTCAAAAATAACAAAGCCGCTTACTCACCTCTTGGAAAAGGAATCACCTTTTGTCTTTAGTAGCGATTGCGAGTCTGCTTTTAATTTTATAAAACAAAAACTTATCAATTCTCCAATACTAGTGGCCCCTAATTGGTCCCTTCCGTTCGAAATCATGTGCGACGCTAGTGATATTGCCTTAGGCGCCGTTCTTGGCCAACGCGTAGAAAAACATTTTCATCCAATTTATTACGCTAGCAAGACGCTCACTTCCGCACAAGTAAATTACACGACGACGAAAAAGGAACTCTTAGCGGTCGTTTTCGCTTTCGATAAGTTTCGCTCGTATCTTACGCTATCTAAAGTTATCGTTTTTACCGATCACTCCGCCCTTAAATATCTATTAGCTAAAACCGACGCGAAGCCCCGCCTTCTTCGATGGATTCTCCTCCTACAAGAGTTTGACTTGGAGATCCGGGATAAGAAGGGCGCGGAGAATCTAGCGGCAGACCACCTCTCCCGTTTAGAAAATCCATGTGTAGAAGCGCTCGTCGAATCTGAAATAAATGACAGATTCCCCGAGGAACGCCTTCTCGCCATTCGTTCGTCTTCGTCATCTTTGCCTTGGTTCGCAGATTTTGCGAACTACTTCGTCGCGCGGGTACTTCCAAAAGATTTTTCAAGTCATCAAAAGAAGAAATTCTTTTCCGACTTGAAAAATTTCTTTTGGAGATGACCCTTTTCTTTTCCGTATCTGTGCGGACCAAGCGGTTCGAAGATGCGTCGCGGGAGTGGAGTGCACACAAATATTGAGGCACTGCCACGAGGGTCCGGCCGGGGGGCACTATCAAGCCAACCGGACCGCTAGGAAGGCGCTTGAGGCGGGCTACTTTTGGCCCACTCTCTTCAAAGACGCGCACAATTTTGTGCGCGCATGCGATAGCTGTCAGCGGTCGGGTAACATCTCACGACGAGACGAGATGCCCCAAAATATGTTTTTAGAATGCGAAGTTTTTGATTTATGGGGCATAGATTTTGTTGGCCCCCTACCTCCTTCTTATAAAAATTCTTATATTTTAGTGGCGGTCGACTACGTATCACGGTGGGCGGAAGCGCAGGCTCTCCCCACCAACGATGCGCGAGTCGTCGTCACATTTCTAAAAAAATTATTTTCTCGCTTCGGCACGCCTCGCGCTATTGTTAGTGATAGGGGAACGCATTTCTGTAACGCTCTAATGGCTAAGACGTTAGCTAAATACGGAGTCACGCACAAGCTTGCCACCCCTACCACCCGCAAACAAGTGGCCAAGTTGAGGTAGTAAATCGAGAGATAAAACGCATATTAGAAAAAACCGTTTCACTTAATAGGAAAGATTGGTCCGCTAAGCTTGACGACGCGTTATGGGCGTATCGTACGGCGTACAAAACCGCTACCGGTTGTACCCCGTTTCGATTAGTCTATGGCAAAGCGTGCCATTTACCCGTAGAACTGGAGCACCGTGCACTTTGGGCATTAAAACTCTTAAACCTCGACTCTAACTTAGCCGCTCAAAATAGAAAACTACAACTAAACGAGCTCGATGAATGGCGTGCGAACGCTTACGAGAGCAATAAGTTCTATAAGGAGCGTTCTAAGTTCTATCACGATCGAAAAATTAAAACCCCCAAAAATTTTTCTCCGGGCGATCTAGTCCTTCTTTACACTTCACGTCTTAAACTTTTTCCTGGCAAACTCAAATCCCGTTGGTCCGGTCCCTTCTTAGTTGAAGAAGTTTTTCCATTTGGGACCGTACTCGTCTCCCACCCGGAAAAAGGCTCGTTTAAAGTAAACGGTCATCGATTAAAGACTTACATAGCGGGCGACCCTGTGATCAAGTATAGCGAAACCATATCCCTCCTCGACTTATAAACCCGCCACTATAGTCAAGCTACGCGACTATAAACAAAGCGCTCCTGGGAGGCACCCCACGTCTATCTTTTTTTACGTCTTTATTTATTATCTTTTCTATTTTTCTAATAAATGCAGGGTTTCTGATGGGCTTCCCCGAGCGCGGATCAGGGACGTTTTCTGCCCCCCTCTTTTTCCTTTTTTTGTACATATACCTGCTGTCTTGTTCCTCGTGCTTAGCATACACATTGGGGACAATGTTGGATCTAAGTATGGGGGTGTTTTCATATTTTCGTACTTTCTTTTTCACTTATAAAAAAAAAAAAAAAAAAAAATTTAAAAATAAAACAACAAAAAATATATATAACACAAAAAAATCAAAAAAAAAAAACTTTTTTTGAAGTTTCATTTTTGAAACTTTGACTTATTTTTAACTCGGTCCGCGAGATCCGGCTTATCGAGCCATCCACATAATGAGTCATCTCGCGGCTACCTAGTTTGTATTTCTGTAAATATTCTTGTTAATATTTTTGTAAATAATTTTTGTAAATACTTTTTGTAAATATTCTTTCTCTTTCCCCTCTCCCTTTTTCCCTCTCATCCTTGTAAATATTTTTTCTTTTTCCCAAATTTTTGTAATTAGAATGAAAATTTCATTAAAAATACAAACAAAAAAATTCACAAAATTTTAAAATACAAAAAAATTCACAAAACTTAAAAATCCAAAAAAAAAAAAATTCGCATTTTTTCTTTCTTTTTTGCATGTATATATTAAAGATATAACTACAAAACTACAAAAAAAGAGCATAACTTCAAAAAACAACAAATTTTTTTTTTTTTTTAAACAAATAAATCAAACATTTCATTCTTAAGTTTCTTGTTATCCAAAACTTTCGTTTTGAGTTTATTTATATGCGAATTTGATCAATTTTTTGTTCACTATTCGTTTGTTAATTATATATTGAAAAATCTAAATAGCCGGGGTTAAGTTTTAAAGAATTTATTATACTTTGTTAAAAATAGGGGACTCGCTTTAGGCACTACTTCTAATTTTTCATAGATAGGAGCATTTGTACCATGTTAGAAAATAACGACTATAGAATTCAATTATGCTTGCTTTTAGCTTTCTGAAAAATTGGAACGTACAATTTATAAAGGTTGCTCTCAATTATTTTTCAATTAAAAATCTAGTTCTCTTTTCTCCCCTTACCTATCCTATCATAACCTACTTGGTATGATAAAAATATTTCCCCAAAAAGAAAAAGATCTTATGTCAATGGGAATAAGATTTCATTCCGTAAACATAGGCACCCAATAAATTAAAAGATTATACGTTACGGAGTAAGAGGATAAAATTCATTACTCCAACACATATACATTGGGTTATTTTTATTTATGAAGAAGAAAAAATTTTATGTTAAGGAAAATAAGATTTCGTTTTCCTTTAACATCCAAATCAAAAAAATGGAGGTTCGAGAAAAAATAACCTCGGCTCAAAATCCAAGCATCTTCATAAACCAACATCAACCCCCCTTAGCCAATTTCATGACTCTAGAATTAATTCAAAAATCTTTTTGAGAGCATAATTCGTAAATTGCATTATTTCCAATAACACTCCTATAAGCTAAAGTTCGTATAAATCCAAACTATTTTCTGTTAATCTAACCAATACAACTATTGCTTTCTATTTGATTACATCAAGAAGTCTTTTGGCCAAAACTTTTGCCCTGTTTAAATCATCTAAATAATTTTAGTACTTAACTCTTATACCCCGTATATTTTTATTTGATCTTTCTTATAATTAATTTAGCGGTAGCAGAACTTAGGGTTTTTCATTATTCCTTATAAGTTCACCTCAAACTTTTGCTCTGGAATAGCAAAAGCTTAAGTATGGGGGTGTTTGATGAGTTGTAAATATACCTATATTTTCGTATTTTATTTAAGTCAATTTTGTTTATTTTTTATCTTTTTTATCAAGTTTTATTCAATAAATTGCCTATTTTTGTAAATATTATTTCTAACTTAGCTTTATTTTTATTCCAGAAAAATTCCAGAAAAATTCCAGAAAAGTCAAAAAAATTGACTGACACGCCCGTGTCAATTGACCGACACGCCCGTGTCACGCCCCCCCGACGATCGCCGGCCACAGGTTGCCAGCTCGACGTTCGGCGATGATCAAACCAAGCTCGATACGCCCCAAGACAGGCCCGTGTCAAGGTGCGACACGGGCGTGACTTAGCCACCTGGCCCGACGTGACGTGCACGACTTTGCGTCCAGACCGTGCCCAGATCGACCTCCCCGACACGCCCCAGTCACGCCCGTGACTGGCACATGTCACGCCCGTGACCTAGGGCGTGACCGCCACATTTTCATCCGAAGTCAACCTTCCAGTCAAGTCACCCGATCAGCTCATGAATAGTGTCGACACGCCCCCCTGTCACGCCCTAGTCACGGGCGTGACCCACCCGAAATTTTGCCTATAAATAAGAGCTTCCAGGAAGCTTATTTGGTCCACTTTTTTGACCACTTTGCTTAGGGGAGGTGCTGCCCAATTGGATTCCATACTTATGTAAGGAGAATTTCTCCCCCCTCTCTCTCTCTTAGTTTGTATTAGGGTTTTTACTTTAATAAAATATGAATTTTTCTCTCCTAATTAGTATGAATAATCCATTTGAATGCGCCTACTTAAGCAATTTTTCGTTCATATTTTTGTGTTTTTTTAGGTTTTCATTTTTATAGCCTTGATTACTTAGTTAGATTTAAGATTTATCGGCATTTCTAGCCGTTGTGCCGTCCATTTAAATTTCATTTTCTGCACTTTTTTAGATTTAGCTTTTCTCCTTTTTCCTATTTTTTCATTCATAAGGCTTTATAAAAACTCATCTAAAAGTGTTATTTTCATTTTTCTTTAACTTAGACTCTTTAGGATTGTAAAACTTTTTGTCCTTTTTGTTTTATTTTCACTTTTTAGGAGTTTTTATAAAAATATAAGAATGAAAATATAGTCGTTTTAATTTTTCGCTCACTTTGTTTTAACTTTTTATTTGCAAAACTTTTAGTCCGGTTAATTCTTATTTCATCTTTTTATGCATTTCTACCGCATTCTAGCGGTAGAAATGCAGTTGTATTAATTTTTCGAGCACTTCCATTTTGCGTTTATTTGCAAAAAAAATTTCGCTCCGGTTAATTTTTATTTTCACTTTTTATGCATTTCTACCGCATTCTAGCGGTAGAAATGCAGTCGTTTAAATTTTCTGAGCACTTTGTTTTTCTTATTTCTGCAAGCGTGTGTGCGTGTATGAGTTAGGTTTTGCTGCTTTATTTCATTTCTGTAGAGTGCGTGTGTGCGTATGCATTAATTTTCGCCTACTCGTTAAGAGTTAAATGACGCTCTGCTTTCATTTCCCGCCCACTCGTTTGAGTGGGACTTGTCTTTTTACTGCTTTCATTTTCTTCCTACTCACTTGAGTAGGAAAACTTTGTGTGGGTGCGTGTGTTTTATTTTCTGTAGAGTGTGTGTGTGTGTTTTCTTTTCAAGTAGAGTGCGTGCGTGTATGAGATAGATTTACTCCCGCCCACTCATTTGAGCCGGGACTTGCAATTTTATCGCTTTCTAAATTATGTAGAGTGCGTGCGTGTAGGAGATAATTTTACCGCTTTATTTATCGCTTTCTTCAATTAAGATGAGTGTGTGCGTGTGTGCATTTATTTCCCCCTACTCATTTGAGTAGGGCTTGCTTTATTTAATTTTCTTTATGGTTTTGAAGTGTGCGTGAGTGCCTGCATCAATTAGCCTTTAATTTATCTAATTGTCCTATTTTTCGTGTTTTCTCTTAT
This sequence comes from Platanthera zijinensis, assembly GCA_039513925.1. Taxonomy (NCBI): domain Eukaryota; kingdom Viridiplantae; phylum Streptophyta; class Magnoliopsida; order Asparagales; family Orchidaceae; genus Platanthera; species Platanthera zijinensis. Next base: position 53,991,234 of record CM077091.1, on the reverse strand, counting down.
AATTGTTCAGTGCTTAATTTAACACTCACGCTTCACCTAAAAACATAAAGCCGTCCCCATACCGATGAGTGGCTAATCTCTTTTAGCCTTCGGCATCGAAGAGCATTGGGACATATAAATTGATTTGAAATAATTAAAAAACTTTATTTTTAATTTAATTTAAGGACTTAAGGTTTACCCCGGGTTAACGACGCATAGGACCACATAATCGATGTGTGGGCTCTATTTCCGTTATCCATACGCGACGCCGAGAGGCTGCACGTATGGACCGATCCCCCTTGGGTAAAGAGAACTGCGTACGCCCCCTCGAAAGAGGAGAAGCGTAGTTCTGCCGGATTGGGTTCCCCACCCAATAGTGGGGTTCTTAGCGTAAAGCGAGCATTAAGAGGAATCCTTCGTCGGTCTAACGATCGGTCGAATAGTCTTAATGTTTAGGTGAGCAATATTCCTAGAGATAAGTGCGCTCATATTTTCGGAACCCCCACGGCCAAGTGCCTTTTATTAATTTAAAAACAAAGTTTAATAATTATTAAGAATTATTTTTGTCTTAATCCAATTCGATGCAGAGCGTTAACCCGTCATCGAACTAACTTAGCAAAATTCTGCTTTCTTTCTTTCCGTTTTAATTAAACTAAAAAATCCCACCTTACTGTTAGTAAGATAATAGTGTTCCTGGAAGAGTAGATATAATCAACGCGTCCCCGAGAATAATACGACCTCGGTATTTTCCCAAATACCGAGTACTACTTGCGATAGGTGCGCTTGCCTCCTCTCGTTAGAAAACTCGATCTTCTAACCGGCCCGCGGAATCTGACCATTTCGAACCAACCACAGTAGGTCTCTGTTCCGCGGCCATCAGACTGCAGGCATCTAAACTTCCTGTGTCCCTTCTACCAACATTGATAGCAGGTCTTGTCTTTTAACCAATAGAGGACAACATCATGCCCCTTCCTCTTACACAAGGTGAGGGTAATCTATCCCTCGGGGGTGCTCTTAATTGCAAGTACCTGATGTTTCTTCTTAGCGCCCAACCTTTTGGAACACTTCTCGACCGGGAATCCCGGACGACCGCGAAAATTGCATACTTCTTTGCCATCTTTCTTTAGAGCAGGGTCAAATGCCCAAGAGCTTTCACTATCCTCAACCATTTTATTTTCTTTCCTCAGCAACAAGACATGATTCTTGGAATTGTCGGTATCCTTGACCTTCAACGCGGCCTCCACTACTTCGATATAACTCTTGGATCGGTAGGCACTGACTAACTTCTGGATGTCACTTTGAAGACCACCAAAAAAATGCTTAACTCTGCCTTCCTCCGTGGCTACTAACTCCGGAGCAAACCTGCTCAACTTTTAGAACTCGATCTCATACTCACCAACTGTGAGTTTCCTCTGCTTCAGATGCAAAAAATTGTTCAACAACCTATCTCGCTCCATAGTTGGCAGGAACTTCTTCAATAACATCCCCTTAAACCTTTCATACGAGCATCCATCTATAAGGTTTTCCTTTTCTCTGATCCACCAGCCTTTAGCGAGGCCCTTCAGTTAATAAGCAGTTACCATAATCTTTTGGCCCTCAAAAATTCCCAAATAGGAAAACATCTCCTCAATAGAAACGATCCAGTCATCTAATTCCATGAAATCGGCCCTCCTATCATAGGTCAAGGGGTCCTAAGCACTAGAAATGCCAGATGAAATTCATCTCAGGAAGCAATAGTATAGGAGGCACTAAGTGAGCTGGAGGGACATGCGCGACCTGATCCACCATATGGGTCTGTGCACCAGGCTGCTGCCCTAAGGTGGATTCAAAAATTCCTATAATTATGCTTGCATTGCAACCATCTATCTCGACAAAGTCTCGTTGCTCAGACGTAGCTCCTCTATCATCGCTTCATTATGTACTCCTAAAGACTAATCCTCGGATGGGGGAGCCAATCTTAGCGTATGACTCTTCGGTCCCATCTTCTACAAATACAAACAAATGTCTCATCAAGAGTTAGCTAAACACCAGAATTACTCAACTTAAAACAGACAGAAAATACACAAACATCTTCACTTGGTATTACCTTCCTCTGGGATTTTCTATGAATAATGTTATTTTTTATTTTAAGATGATACACCATCACCCCGTCGACTCTTGTGCATATAATATGAATGCATAAATGCTTAAATATTCTTTTCAAATCATGTGTGTACGAGTGTCATCATGTAAATCTTAACTTGGCACGTGTGTTTATGCTATGTTATGTTATGCATGTCGTGTTATACATTCTAATAAAGGCCTTAATGCATATTATGAATGACATACACATGAAATATTATGCATCACATACTACATAATATCGCATGTAAAGAAAAATTAAAATCTAATGAGTATCCATGCGATAATGTTAGGTCTCCTATTTCAACTTAACAGTTTCATGTTGTTGTGCCTATGAGAATCCATATACTAACACATATTATACACCCGATACTACATAATATGCTATGTATACTTCTGTCATGCTTATGAGTGTAGTGTTGATGCTTTTGCCAAGACATACTGATGACACATTGGTGTGTGTATGCGATGAGATGAGATAACTAATACTTTTACTTAAAGAAAATTTCAGTTCGGCTAACCTGCCTAACAAACCAAACTTTTATCTGATACAAACTATTACAACCCGGATTTTTTCAAGGCTTAAAGCATTATCAGAGTAAGAGAAGATGTGTGTCGTGATGCCACACCAGGTAGGGGACAATTGCATACGCTCAGGCAAGAACAAACTTCTAATCATTTTTATAAAAGAAATCTAGCTTTATGGTTGAAAATGTGATTTGAGTTTAAAGTTTAAGATCGTGTCCCTTTGTTTAGTGACTCAACTAGTCCACAAAATAGGAAAATATAGTTCACAGCAAAAAACTTTTAATTTACTACATTCATTTATCATACATGAATGTGAAAACCAAACGAACATGCTAATGATATGCAGTCTCTAAATTTAGTATAAGTAAAGGAAAAGAGTTTTATATTCAGTAAAGTAGGTTGATATTAAGTTGAAAGAGATGCGATGAATCTAAGCTAAAATGCAGATTTGTTTAGTTGTAAAAATTACTCACATGCAACCTAACATAAAATATTCCTAGAGAGAAACACTTCAATAGCAAAAATGTAGTAGTAGAGGAGACAAAAGAACAATAGTCTGATACACAAGAAACTATGTTATGGAAGAGGGAGGAGAAACAACTGCGGAAGACTGTCCAAATAACCCCAGTCGGCTCAACTTGCTATAAGCCCGAACCTGAGGCATTCAAAAGAAAATATGTCTCAACACAAAGAGCACAAAATGCGGCTCAAACATAAATCAAAAGGGTTAAAAGATAAGAGGGTTACCAACCCAACAAGAAAGAAAATTGCAAAACTATGGAAATCTAAATCACATGAGTAAAGAGAGAGATTAGCTTGGCATAAAGCACATACATAAGAAGAAAGACTTGCACTAAGTGTAAAAAGTACTCTTATTGATGTACAAGGTATATATATAGTTGTAGTACTAGTATTATTCACTTGAAGAGTGAATAATCAACGTTGAATATAAAATGGTACTGAGGTGGTGGCTATCTTTCCAACACAAACCATCAGACCAGCACATCCAAGAAACATGAACTGAGGTGGTGGTCCTTTATCCACTACACACCAAAAGTTCAAAATAATAAAGTCACCAGGCATAATGTTTCAACACAGTGACTAAGGTGGTCATCCTTTATCCACTGCCAACAGAAAGTCCAAAATAATAATATAAATATAATACTAAACTGAAAATACCCATGAATTAGCATCATGTTGCAACAAAGACACAAGGGAGAAAGATCCAGAAGTTTATAATTACAAATAGCTTCACTCGACGAATTTCCTTGAGCACTCGATGAATTCCACGTGACTACATGAGAACACTCGACGAATTCCACTAGACTTCACGAGATCACTCGACGAATTCAGCTAATATTCACGAGAACACACGACGAATTCAGCTAGACTTCACGAGAACACTCGACAAATTCCACTTGACCTCTTGCCGAATTCTACTTAACCTCTCGAAGAATTCTACTTACACACTCAAAGAATTATACTTAAACACTTGACGAATTAGGCTCGACCTCACAATAACACTCGATGAATTCGTCATGATTTCATGAGATCACTCGACGAATTTACTTGACTTCACGAACATTTGACGAATTGGTATATGACAGAATTTACATAATTTCCAAACCAAAATTTAGTACATCGTGGAGATAAAACACATTCCCCTTGGATCTAGCCCAGATAGCCAATGGAAGCCTAGCAGCGGGATTTGCTCGGGGTAAACTTGGGAGATTCCATCTAGTGATATCCAACCCTGCCAGCTAATAAGAGCCTGGTAGCAGGATCTGCTCAGGGTTAACTTAGGAGATGCTATCGAATGATATCCAGCCCTGCCAGATAATGGGAGCCTGGTAGCGAGATATGCTCGTGGTCAACTTAGGGGACACCACTTATTCTTACAACCCATTGCAAAAGATCTGGAATATCAAGGGATTTCTCTTTAGAAAAAGAAATTACATACATGGCTCAAGGATAGAAACGCTTCAAATCATCGCTGCTCTAGGTGTGACTTAGAGTCTCCCCCTACACATTCTGGCCTCCTCTCAGCACTTTGAAGAAAGGCGAGCATTTCTATCAAGTCTGAGAGAGGAACCTGCTCATGCCTGCAAGCTTCCCTGTCATAAGCTGGACTTCCTTGGCATTCCAAGGTGATCCCAACTCCCTGATTGCCTTCACCTTATTAGGGTTGGGTTCCACCCCCGTGGGAGTGAGAAGATGACCTAGGAACTTACCCCTGCTCGCCCTGAAGACACACTTCATGGGGTTCAGCCTCATCTTGTACTTTTGAAGGGTGCCGAAAGTCTCTTCCAGGTCTTCGTGGTGAGAGTCCACATCCTGACTCTTGATCTTGAGGTTATCCACATACACCTCCAATTTCCTTCCCTTCTACTCCTAGAAAACCCGGTCCATCATCCTTTGATATGTCTCCCCTGCATTTTTCAGCCCAAAGGGAATCATTTTATAATAGTATCATCCCTCCCCTATAAAGAAGGAGACATCTTTCATGTCGGGCGGGTGCATCCTGATCTGGTGATAACCTAAAAATGCATCTAGAAAGCTCATTAGAGAAAAACTGATGGCTGAGTCAACAAGCGAGTCGATTCGAGGTAGTGGGTAACAATCTTTAGGACATTCTATATTTAAAAGAGAGAAGTCAATACACATCCTCCAGCGGACGTCTCCCTTTTTTACCACCACCACATTAGAGACCCAGCCCGGATGCTTGATATTTGATACAAACCCCGCCTTCAAGAGTTTATCCACCTCTTTATGGATGGGTTCAACCAACATGTCAGCAGTAGACCTCTTCTTCTCCCGGATGGGGTGAGCCTTAGGACCAAGGTTGAGGCGGTGGAAAGCAACATCTGCATCGATCCCTGGCATGTCTTCCATGCTCCATGCAAAGATGTACACATTCTTCTAGATGTACTCTAGCATCCTCCCCTGGTCTACTAGGCTCAGCCCCCCCCCCCCAACCCCCCCCCCCCCCCCCCCCCCCCCGTTGATCCGCACCTTCTCCACCCTTCCTCCCTAGGTGAGAACTTCCATCTTTGCCACCACCTCTACTTCCTCCAGCCAACATTGCTCTCCCTACTCACCCGTGTCCACCTATCCTGGTACAAGAACTTCCTCCCCAACTTCCTCTATGATCATTACCTCAACATTTTCCTCCAGGACCTCATCTATCGCCTCCACACTAGCACAAACTTCTTCTCCCTCCACCTCCATCTCCTTCTCCCCAGCTTTTCCCAAGGACTCTTGGCCAGACATCTTATCCATACTTCTCTACATCTCCTCAGCTCCTTCTTGCCATGAGATGGAGTTGACGACAGTCACATAACACACTCTCTCTACTTTGGGGTCTCCTCGGACCCAGACCTGGATGCCCTATACATTGAACTTGAGGTACTGGTGGAAGGAAGAGGACACGCAGTGGAACGCGCTGATGAGGGGTCATTTTAAAATTGCGTTGTAGCTGCTAGGAGCATCCACGAGGAGGAACCTACAGTTCCTGGACTGGCCCCCCAAGGTATTATGGAGCCCCACTCCTCCTTCCACCTCCTTCCTCTCCCCGGAGAATCCGAACAAGGGCCCATCCAAGGACCACACTCTCCTAAACTACACCTTAATGACATCAAACACCTTCTTGAACATGACGTTGACGGAGCTTCCATTATCCATAAGGATCCGAGAGACGGTGAAATTCTCGATGGCTGCCTGAACTACAAGCATATTGCAGAACGGACTCTCATGATCTGGCATATCCTACCGATAGAAGGTAATCTTCTCCTCTGTTGGTAGAGTCAAGGATGTGGAGGCGATGCTCTGGTGGTACATGGTGTGGAGACTCGCCTTGCGGGTGGCCTCAAATCCTACCCCCCATGGATCACCCTGATCCCTCCTCGGCCTCTTACATAGGCCCAGTATTCGCACCTATCCTCCTCTTCCCCCAGAATGACCTCTTCTATTCGCACCTCCTAGTAGTGTTGCTGCTACTACTGGGCTTGCCCCTGGCTCCCCTTATCTCCAAGAATTCCTAGAAGGTAGCTGTCGCATGCCATTCCTCCTGGTGGAAGTCATAATAGGGCAGCTCTGCTCTGCCTCCTAGCCTTCTCCTCTAAGGGCCTCTCCTCCTCCTGCCCAGGGATATGGACATAGCCTGCTGCTGCTCGGGGATAGGGGGCCTCTAGACTTGCCTCCACCCTGGAGGGTTGAACGAGCCTTGCTCCCTTTACTAATTATCTCCTCCATGAAAACCTCTCCTTTGGCCCTAATTATGCCAGTCTTGCTGACTCTAGCCTAACCGATTATTCGGTTCCTGGCAGCTCCACCTCAGTTGATACTGCTGTTCCCACGACTGGGGCTCTACTCTCCTAACCTCTTATCCCTTGTCTCCTCCAGGCGCTCTCTCCTCCTCTACACCCCACCTGGCTAGCTTCCTGGAAAATGTCGGTGATAATGTCTAGTTGTCTACCTAAATCACCTACAGGAGGGGTGAATAGGTGAGCTCTGCGTCTTTTTGCAAAATAAAAATTGTATGAGAGATGTGCAGAAAATACACAAGAAAATCACAGACGACACCAAAAATTATAGTGGTTCCCCAACCTTGGGTACGTCCACTCTTCACCTCACCGATCTAGCACAACGCTAGACTCGGCTACTTCACTATTTTCTCGGATTGGAAAACAATCCTACAACTCGGAACAACTTTCCTACAACTCGGAGTAAAACAATTCCTACAACAACTCGGAGAACATCTCCTACAAAACTCAAAGAATAACTTCTATAATCTCGAAGAATATCTCCTACAAGAATAAAATGAATTTACAATGAAATTATAAAAACTTTCTTCACAGATCTGGCTGAATCTCGGCTTCTTCCTTCTTGAAAATCGTAAGGCTATGTATAAAAAGTCGAGGAAGAAATCAGAGATTACTTGGATCTGAGAACGTAGGATCACCATGATCAAGGAGAAGATTTGCAGAAGATGAACATCTTGATCGATCTAATCCTTCGTGTCTGAATCTCTGGATTGAGAAGATCGGCGATGAAGAACAGGTCTACTCGGTGGCGGCGTTTCCCGATTTAGAAAGTCGAAAATAATTCAGAATTCTGTAAGAAATCTTCTTAGAATTTGTTGATTCTGACAATACCTTTTATATTCTTAACATAACGGTATGTTTTCAATAATTACCATCCACGCAGACCAATCAAGAATTAATTACATTTGAAATCGAATCCATCTGGCACTTAGTGAAATTTCCGAATCCGGAACTCCATTTCTCGAGAGAGATAAATATTACTCGAGAAGAAGCTTCTGTTTCTCGAGAAGAGTGGTTGAGTTCTCGAGAGGAATTACTTAATGGAGGAAATGAATTCTTGCTTCTCGAGAAACAAAAGACTTTTCGCGAGAAATAATTTCTGTTACTCGAGAACAAGAAGCCAACTCGAGAAGAATGTTTCTGTCTCCCAAGTAAGAACATCTAATTCTCGAGAACTACTTTGGCCTACTCGAGAAATAACTTTGGCCATCTCGAAAAATAACTTTGTCCTTCTCGAGAAAAGGACTTAGAAAAATTCTTAACTCAATTTTAAGTTAACTCGAGAAAGGAATGAGTCCTACTCGAGTACTACATGGCTTTTTCGAGATCTAAACTATGCCTTCTCGAGAATAACTTCTGCTACTTGTGTAACGACCCCATCCGTTAAATGACGTATAGTAGAAGGTCCGGCCGGGGCCCCACACTATATGCCACAAACAGACGGTGAGGTCACAGGATAATACCAAACCATCCACGAATCCTAACTCAGAGCATTCTAGCGGAAGCTTTAAGTAGTAATTTGAATTCTAACCAGGAATGTCCAATATATAAACCACCTTTATATATATCACGGAATGTACACAACTACATAGAGTTTGGCCTTAAGGCCTTACAGTTCCTCTTTTTACAACGTATGGTTTACAAACCTCGGCGCGCAGGCCGGCCATACATGAGTAAAAGCAAATAAGCCAAAACATTAGCTTAGCCTTCAAGGGCTAGCCGCAGCAGCAGCAGCAACAGCAGTAGGGCTTCAGCCCTTCACCTACCACTTGGCTCTCCAGCACCTGCACGGGAACAATCCACCCAACCGGTGGCAAACAATGCAACGGTCAGCATTCAGCTGACCCAATTATAACAATCTTACCCCTTTCTCGGGGCATTAGCATTCTTTCCTGCAAAGCATGGCACCATATAGCAACTATGTGCGCGCAGGCACATTCAAGCCATCACAACTATCGGCCACACGGCCCGACAGTCCGTACACTCAGGGCACATTTTCGGTGTACCGGAATACCAGGGTCAACACCACCGTCTACACGGTATTTGAGCATTCTAGTCTTTCCGGCGCGCGGGCCTAAGACTCTCATTAGGCGCTCCAACAAAACCTATAACCAGGCTTCTAAGTCGGACGGACCTAACGCAGGTACGGATCAGCCACCCCCCATTGCTCAAGTCGCCGTGCCACCTCGAATACGGAAGTATCCATGGCTATTTATAGGCGCGGGTCGGTTTCACCTTTCCTGTTCGGCAATCTGCCTTTTCATCGAGTTGCATCCCAACGGCTCAACCGCTCATAAAGTGGCAACGCACGGCCACAAGAGTTGCATCCAACCCTCTTCATTTCCTGGACATCGTCCAGTACTTCCTGCCGCACCAAGCAACAGGTAGGAACAAGGCAACACAAGCCATAATCACGGAGCCTTCTCCGATATTCAAACAAGCATCACCAATCCAGACCATATCCAGATGGGCTTCACACAGCATGCCTAGAGCCGTACTCCAATTCCAGCCTCTAACAAGGGAGACTTCACATATCTACCCCAAGGGACACCACAACCCACCGCACACTCGCGGGGAAGGGTTTTCCCTATGCAATGCAGAAAAGAAGGACTTCACATGTCTAAGAAGGGAGATCGTTACCCTTGTCGATCTCTTGGGAGCCATCGAAAACTAGCCGGTGAGAAAGAACCGCAGCAGCCTTGCCTTCACAACGCCGGCTTCGGATCACGAATCGGACTACGGGAACTCCGCCGGTGGCTTGATCTCCTCCTCCTTCTTCTTCCTCCTCTCTCTTTCTCTCTTCCTTAAGCACATGAAGAATAGCTTCCTTCATCAGCCTTCACGAAATAAATCCAGCCAGGAAACCACCTGAGCCCTTGGATCAAAAGAGAGAAATCTGATCGGCCACGATTTGCCCCAAAACCCAAATTTTTGGCTGACACGGCCTGTGACACGCCCGTGTCACAGGCCGTGTACCCTTAAGCGGTTCATACCGACTGAGGTTTACCAGAATACGGTCATCGACACGCCCGTGTCGAGCCTGACACGCCCATGTCATTTCTCAGACACGCCCATGTCACCCTTGCCTCATCGAGCTGCAAGCAGTACACGGGTCGGAACACGGCATTGGACACGCCCGTATCCAACCTGACACGCCCGTGTTCAAGGCTTGGTTCAAGGCCGTGTAATCTTCTGACTCGGGCCACAATTTTACTTGCGTGACATGCCCTGGGACACGCCCGTGTCCCAGGCCGTGTACCCCCGACACGCCCTGGGACACGCCCGTGTCCCAGGCCGTGTACCCCCGACACGCCCTGGGACACGCCCGTGTCCCAGGCCATGTAACCTGACCTGCACCTCAAAATTATTTTGAGTCTTTTGGGGTCTTTTTGGGGTGTTACAACCCTCCCCCCCTTAACAAAATTTCGTCCCGAAATTTGCACGGTAAGGAAACAAGAACCAGCAATGCTATAACTATGTTATAACAAAAAGTATACGGTCTACAGTTTATACAAATAACTCGGGAAACTCGGCTCGCATGGTCTGCTCTCGCTCCCATGTTAGCTCTTCACGGCCACAATTGTCCCATCGGACCTTGACCATCCCGATCACTTTGTTCCGAAACTGTTTCTCAGCTCGATCCTCGATCCGAATGGGTCTAACCCTCGTCGTTAGCTCATACTCGACCGGTACCCGATCATTCTCCACTACTTGAGCTGGATCCTTCACCGCCTTACGAAGGACTGAGATGTGAAATACATCATGTAATCCACCCAAGTCTGTTGAAAGTGCTAGTCGATAAGCAGCTTCCCCAACTCGCTCCACCACCTCAAACGGACCAAGATACCTCGAACTTAGCTTTTTCAAACGCCGAATCCTGGACACGCCTTTGAAGGGTTTGATCTTCAAATATACCTAATCACCCACCGCGAACTCCACGTTCCGGTGTTTGGCATTGTAGTACTTTGCTTGACGATCTTGGGCTATCAATAGCCTCTCCCGAATAGAGCGTATGAGCGAGGTAGCTTCTTCGACTTCCTTTTTCCCACTCAGCTTAGATTCGCCTGCTTCTGCCCAAGCTAACGGTGTACGGCATTTCCGACCATATAAAGCTTCAAATGGCGCCATACCAATACTCGCTTGGTAGCTATTATTATAGGCAAATTCGACAAGAAATATATAATCTTTCCATCTCTTACCAAAGTATAGGGCGCACATGTAGAGCATATCCTCCATCGTCCTGTTGGTTCGTTCAGTCTGGCCATCCGTTTGGGGATGAAAGGCCGTACTAAACGCTAACTTTGTACCCAACATTTGATGAACGAGCCGCCAATCATTCGATGTGAACCGCCCATCACGTTCACTAACGATGCTGCGAGGAACACCGTGCAGTCGAACAACCTGCTCCACATAAAGCTTGGCCAAGGTTTCCACTGAATCGTCTCTTCTGTTTGGAAGGAAGTGCGCCACTTTTGTCAACCGGTCCACAATCACCCAGATTGAATCATGACCGCGTTGAGATCTCGGCAACCCATACACGAAATCCATCGAAATATCATCGAACTTCCACTCTGGAATATGTAATGACTTCAGGAAACCGCCAGGCTTCTAGCATTCTGCTTTCACCAATGCACAAGTATTGCATTCAGCCACATAACGTGCGACATCTTTCTTTAATCCGGGCCACCAGAACAGCTTTTTCATATCTCTGTACATCTTTGTGCTCCCTGGGTGAACTGAGTACTTTGCAAAGTGAGCTTCATACATCAACTCTTCCCTCAATTTACCCACACTCGGGACGCACACTCGACCATTTCTTCTTAACAAACCGTTATCCCAAGAGAATTGGTCATCCGGCCCATCTTTTGCATAGCGTTGGAGGCTTTCATCAAGCTCTGTTGCTCGCCGAACTCTGTCCGTAAGGTCATATTGCACCTCCGTCCAGTTCAAACATGCATCGGTTGATGCACCCTTGTCAACACAAGATATCTCCAATGCTTCCAATTCCTGGATTAAACGCTGATCATGCCTCTGCAACCAGCTTGCCCGTACCGGAGTCTTTCGACTCAAAGCATCAGCGACCACATTTCTCTTCCAGGGAGTATAGTGAATCTCGAAGGTGTAGTCCCCAAGGAACTCCATCCATCTTCATTGTCGCATATTCAGATCCTTCTGATCCAACAAATACTTTAGGCTTTTATGATCTGTATAGATATCCACCTTCACGCCATATAGATAGTGCCGCCATAACTTGAGCGGAAAGATTACCGCCGCCAACTCCAAATCATGGATGGGGTAATTCCTCTCATGCACTTTCAACTGGCGCGAGCCATAAGCAATCACTTTACCAAACCGCAGAAGAACGCAGCCTAAGCCGCTCCCAGAAGCATCACTATAGATCTCATATCCATCGGTACCACATAGCGATGTCAACACAGGCGCCGTGGTCAAACGACTCTTCAATTCTTCAAAAGCTCGCGCGCACTCCGGCGTCCAAATGAACTTTTGATCTTTTCTCGTCAGCATGGTCAGAGGTAAAGCAATCCGTGAGAAGTTTTCCACAAACCGTCTATAGTAGCCCGCAAGTCCAAGGAAGCTCCTGACCTCGGCCACTGAAGACATCACTGGCCAATCTCGGATGGCACTTATCTTCAACGGATCCACCGCGATACCTTCTCCACTTACCACATGGCCTAAAAAGGCTACTGAAGAGAGCCAGAACTCACACTTTGAGAACTTGGCAAAAAGCTTATTCCTCCGCAGGGTATGCAAGACCAACCGCAAATGGTTTGCGTGATCCTCTTCCGACTGAGAGTATACTAAGATGTCATCGATAAACACAATAACAAACAAATCCAAGTACTCTCGGAACGTTCGATGCATTAGGTCCATAAATACCGAAGGCGCATTACATAGGCCAAACGGCATTACCGTGAACTCATAATGACCGTAGCGTATTCCAAACGCCGTCTTGGGAATGTCACCTTCCCTAATCCGCAGCTGATAATATCCCGATTTCAAATCCAATTTGGAATAGACCGTTGATCCTGCCAGCTGATCAAAGAGGTCATCAATCCGCGGGATCGGATATTTGTTTTTCTCCGTCAGCTTATTCAATTCGCGGTAGTCAATACACAATCGTAAGCTACCGTCTTTCTTTTTCACAAACAGAACAGGCGCGCTCCAAGGTGACATACTTGGGCGTATATATCCCTGCTCCAACAACTCTTGCAATTGGACTTTCAACTCAGCCATCTCTTTTGGCGCAATGCGATACGGAGAGCGGTCCACAGGTTTCGCACCTGGCACCAACTCAATAGAGAAGTCAATCTCCCGCTGGGGTGGTAACCCAGGAAGATCTTTAGGAAACACATCGGCAAACTTTGACACAACTAGTACTTCACCGACACTGGCCTTTGGCTCAACAGCCTGAATTAGCGTGAAGAATAACTCCGCGCCCTTCCGAACAGCATTGACGACTTGGAGTGCAGACAACAGAGTCCCGCCAACTCCTCGCATACCAGCGAACTTCGTCACAAGTCCGGTATTCTGGCCCAGTGTAATCTCCTTGGAGTTGCAATCAATAAAGGCACGCTGCTCCGAGAGCCAGTCCATACCAAAGATCACATCAAACTCCGACAACGGTAACACAGCTGCACACAAACCGAAATCGCGACTTCCTATTTGCACAACCACATCGCAAGCCCTATCCGCAAGCATCATACAGCCATTCGGCAATAGCACCCTTGTACTATCCACCGTCACATGACTTGGTGCCCCAATGCGAGATACGAAATCCTCAGACAGGAAAGAATGCGAAGCACCCGTATCAAACAGGGCTCTCGCCAAATTATTCCGAATCAGGACAAAGCCTGCAGCACACACACATGCACAAGCTATACATAACCAAAAACCATAGCACATAAGCAAGTAAGCTAACTCAACTCGTACCTGTGACGACATCACTTTGCTTAATCGCTTCCTATTGGCCAAGCTGATAGATTCGGGGCTGTGCCTGAGACGCAGAGGAATCAACAACCGCTTTGCCCTTCTCAGCATATGACGCACCCGCCTTCTTATCCCCTTTGGGCTGAACAACCCGACAGTCACGAGCTATATGCCCCACCGGCCACAGTTATAGCATGTACGAGAATCCGGCCTTGATGTCGCTCCCGACACAACGGTCGTAGTCACTTGCCCAGACGGCTTGGACCTCTTGCCCCCTTTCTTCTGGTAAAACGATTTGCTCGGGCGAGGTGCTTGAACCTCTGGCTTTGACACAACTAAGCCCTTGTTCCCTTGCACCCGCCGCATGTCCATCTCCAACGCACACGCAGTATCAACCAACGCCTGAAACCCTTGGCTCACTGAACTCGAAAGCAGGAATCGCAACTCATCCCGCAATCCTTCATAGAACCGATTCGTTTTCCTTTGGTCATCAGCGAAGATTGTACCCGCATACCGTCCCAACCTGGTAAACTCATGCAAGTAGATATCCACACTATCTTCCCCTTGCTTTAACCGTTGGAACTCATTTTCCATAGCAATGCGTTGCGCTGCTGGGACATGTTTCGCCAGAAATATTCGAGAGAACTCCTCAATCGGCACTTGTGTTAATTGCCTGCCTGCCAAATGGTGTACCTCAACCTCGTCCCACCACAACCGCGCCTCTCCTTCAAGCATGAAGGTGGCTAAGGTGACCTTTAGAGTTTCCTCCGCCCTGATCGCTGTCATTATCCTCTTGACACGCGATAACCAATCTTCCGCCTGCGTTGGGGATCCCATTCCCGCAAACGTAGGAGGACTGAAGCTCATGAATTGCTTCAACTGTCGGTCAGCTGCTCGTGGATCTACAGCCTCAATCAGCTCGGGTCTTACAACAACACGAACTGGCTCGACTGCCGGCTGCGCTTGCCCGGTCGGCTGAATCATGGCAAATAGAGCCTCAGCAACTAAACGAACAGTTTCCGCAGATGGAGGAGGTGTGGGCACCTCAGCTGGTGCCGCACTCTCATCAGAAAGCTGGGGCTCAGACTGCCCAGCACCATTACGCGTCACCTATAGGTGGACAAGACACACATTAGCGAACGTATGCAAGCAAAACAACACAAAGAGGAACGCGCAGACTCCTCAAACAAGATTTTGTACATTCCTTAGTGGACATTCCAGAGTTCATTAGCGTTACAGCAGGGCACATAAACACGCGCTCATACCAAAAAATAATGACCCCATCCGTTAAATGACGTATAGTAGAAGGTCCGGCCGGGGCCCCACACTATATGCCACAAACAGACGGTGAGGTCACAGGATAATACCAAACCAACCACGAATCCTAACTCAGAGCATTCTAGCGGAAGCTTTAAGTAGTAATTTGAATTCTAACCAGGAATGTCCAATATATAAACCACCTTTATATATATCACGGAATGTACACAACTACATAGAGTTTGGCCTTAAGGCCTTACAGTTCCTCTTTTTACAACGTATGGTTTACAAACCTCGGCGCGCAGGCCGGCCATATATGAGTAAAAGCAAATAAGCCAAAACATTAGCTTAGCCTTCAAGGGCTAGCCGCAGCAGCAGCAGCAACAGCAGTAGGGCTTCAGCCCTTCACCTACCACTTGGCTCTCCAGCACCTGCACGGGAACAATCCACCCAACCGATGGCAAACAATGCAACGGTCAGCATTCAGCTGACCCAATTATAACAATCTTACCCCTTTCTCGGGGCATTAGCATTCTTTCCCTGCAAAGCATGGCACCATATAGCAACTATGTGCGCGCAGGCACATTCAAGCCATCACAACTATCGGCCACACGGCCCGACAGTCCGTGCACTCAGGGCACATTTTCGGTGTACCGGAATACCAGGGTCAACACCACCGTCTACACGGTATTTGAGCATTCTAGTCTTTTCGGCGCACGGGCCTAAGACTCTCATTAGGCACTCCAACAAAACCTATAACCAGGCTTCCAAGTCGGACGGACCTAACGCAGGTACGGATCAGCCACCCCCCGTTGCTCAAGTCGCCGTGCCACCTCGAATACAGAAGTATCCATGGCTATTTATAGGCGCGGGTCGGTTTCACCTTTCCTGTTCGGCAATCTGCCTTTTCATCGAGTTGCAGCCCAACGGCTCAACCGCTCATAAAGTGGCAACGCACGGCCACAAGAGTTGCATCCAACCCTCTTCATTTCCTGGACATCGTCCAGTACTTCCTGCCGCACCAAGCAACAGGTAGGAACAAGGCAACACAAGCCATAATCACGGAGCCTTCTCCGATATGCAAACAAGCATCACCAATCCAGACCATATCCAGATGGGCTTCACACAGCATGCCTAGAGCCGTACTCCAATTCCAGCCTCTAACAAGGGGGACTTCACATATCTACCCCAAGGGACACCACAACCCACCGCACACTCGCGGGGAAGGGTTTTCCCTATGCAATGCAGAAAAGAAGGACTTCACATGTCCAAGAAGGGAGATCGTTACCCTTGTCGATCTCTTGGGAGCCATCGAAAACTAGCCGGTGAGAAAGAAACGCAGCAGCCTTGCCTTCACAATGCCGGCTTCGGATCACGAATCGGACCACGGGAACTCCGCCGGTGGCTTGATCTCCTCCTCCTTCTTCTTCCTCCTCTCTCTTTCTCTCTTCCTTAAGCACATGAAGAATAGCTTCCTTCATCAGCCTTCACGAAATAAATCCAGCCAGGAAACCACCTGAGCCCTTGGATCAAAAGAGAGAAATCTGAACGGCCACGATTTGCCCAAAAACCCAAATTTTTGGCTGACACGGCCTGTGACACGCCCGTGTCACAGGCCGTGTACCCTTAAGCGGTTCATACCGAGTGAGGTTTACCAGAACACGGTCATCGACATGCCCGTGTCGAGCCTGACACGCCCGTATCATTTCTCAGACACGCCTGTGTCACCCTTGCCTCATCGAGCTGCAAGCAGTACACGGGTCGGAACACGGCATTGGACACGCCCGTGTCCAACCTGACACGCCCGTGTTCAAGGCTTGGTTCAAGGCCGTGTAATCTTCTGACTCGGGCCACAATTTTACTTGCGTGACACGCCCTGGGACACGCCCGTGTCCCAGGCCGTGTACCCCCGACACGCCCTGGGACACGCCCGTGTCCCAGGCCATGTAACCTGACCTGCACCTCAAAATTATTTTGAGTCTTTTGGGGTCTTTTTGGGGTGTTACAACCCTCCCCCCTTAACAAAATTTCGTCCCGAAATTTGCACGGTAAGGAAAAGAGAACCAGCAATGCTATAACTATGTTATAACAAAAAGTACACGGTCTACAGTTTATACAAATAACTCGGGAAACTCAGCTCGCATGGTCTGCTCTCGCTCCCATGTTAGCTCTTCACGGCCACAATTGTCCCATCGGACCTTGACCATCCCGATCACTTTGTTCCGCAACTGTTTCTCGGCTCGATCCTCGATCCGAATGGGTCTAACCCTCATCGTTAGCCCATACTCGACCGGTACCCGATCATTCTCCACTACTTGAGCTTGATCCTTCACCGCCTTACGAAGGACTGAGATGTGAAATACATCATGTAATCCACCCAAGTCTGCTGAAAGTGCTAGTCGATAAGTAGCTTCCCCAACTCGCTCCACCACCTCAAACGGACCAAGATACCTCGGACTTAGCTTTTTCAAACGCCGAATCCTGGACACGCCTTTGAAGGGTTTGATCTTCAAATATACCCAATCACCCACCGCGAACTCACGTTCCGGTGTTTGGCATTGTAGTACTTTGCTTGACGATCTTGGGCTATCAATAGCCTCTCCCGAATAGAGCGTATGAGCGAGGTAGCTTCTTCGACTTCCTTTTTCCCACTCAGCTTAGATTCGCCTGCTTCTGCCCAAGCTAACGGTGTACGGCATTTCCGACCATATATAGCTTCAAATGGCGCCATACCAATACTCGCTTGGTAGCTATTATTATAGGCAAATTCGACAAG
Source organism: Platanthera zijinensis (assembly GCA_039513925.1). Taxonomy (NCBI): domain Eukaryota; kingdom Viridiplantae; phylum Streptophyta; class Magnoliopsida; order Asparagales; family Orchidaceae; genus Platanthera; species Platanthera zijinensis. The sequence continues at coordinate 53,973,303 of CM077091.1, read as the reverse complement.
AAATATATAATCTTTCCATCTCTTACCAAAGTCTAGGGCGCACATGCGGAGCATATCCTCCATCGTCCTGTTGGTTCGTTCAGTCTGGCCATCCGTTTGGGGATGAAAGGCCGTACTAAACGCTAACTTTGTACCCAACATTTGATGAACGAGCCGCCAATCATTCGATGTGAACCGCCCATCACGGTCACTAACGATGCTCCGAGGAACACCGTGCAGTCGAACAACCTGCTCCACATAAAGCTTGGCCAAGGTTTCCACTGAATCGTCTCTTCTGTTTGGAAGGAAGTGCGCCACTTTTGTCAACCGGTCCACAATCAACCAGATTGAATTGACCGCGTTGAGATCTCGGCAACCCATGCACGAAATCCATCGAAATATCATCGAACTTCCACTCCGGAATAGGTAACGACTTCAGGAAACCGCCAGGCTTCTGGCATTCTGCTTTCACCAACGGACAGGTATTGCATTCAGCCACATAACGTGCGACATCTTTCTTTAATCCGGGCCACCAGAATAGCTTTTTCATATCTCTGTACATCTTTGTGCTCCCTGGGTGAACTGAGTACTTTGCAAAGTGAGCTTCGTACATCAACTCTTCCCTCAATTTACCCACACTCGGGACGCACACTCGACCATTTCTTCTTAACAAACCGTTATCCCAAGAGAATTGGTCATCCGGCCCATCTTTTGCATAGCGCTGGAGGCTTTCACCAAGCTCCGTTGCTCGCCGAACTCTGTCCGTAAGGTCATATTGCACCTCCGTCCAGTTCAAACATGCATCGGTTGACGCACCCTTGTCAACACAAGATATCTCCAATGCTTCCAATTCCTGGATTAAACGCTGATCATGCCTCTGCAACCAGCTTGCCCGTACCGGAGTCTTTCGACTCAAAGCATCAGCGACCGCATTTCCCTTCCCGGGAGTATAGTGAATCTCGAAGGTGTAGTCCCCAAGGAACTCCATCCATCTTCGTTGTCGCATATTCAGATCCTTCTGATCCAACAAATACTTTAGGCTTTTATGATCTGTATAGATATCCACCTTCACGCCATATAGATAGTGCCGCCACAACTAGAGCGCAAAGATTACCGCCGCCAACTCCAAATCATGGACGGGGTAATTCCTCTCATGCACTTTCAACTGGCGCGAACCATAAGCAATCACTTTACCAAACTGCAGAAGAATGCAGCCTAAGCCGCTCCCGGAAGCATCACTATAGATCTCATATCCATCGGTACCACATAGCGATGTCAACACAGGCACCGTGGTCAAACGACTCTTCAATTCTTCAAAAGCTCGCGCGCACTCCGGCGTCCAAATGAACTTTTGATCTTTTCTCGTCAGCGTGGTCAGAGGTAAAGCAATCCGTGAGAAGTTTTCCACAAACCGTCTATAGTAGCCCGCAAGTCCAAGGAAGCTCCTGACCACGGCCACTGAAGACATCATTGGCCAATCTCGGATGGCACTTATCTTCAACGGATCCACCGCGATTCCTTCTCCACTTACCACATGGCCTAAAAAGACTACTGAAGAGAGCCAGAACTCACACTTTGAGAACTTGGCAAAAAGCTTATTCCTCCGCAGGGTATGCAAGACCAACCGCAAATGGTTTGCGTGATCCTCTTCCGACTGAGAGTATACTAAGATGTCATCGATAAACACAATAACAAACAAATCCAAGTACTCTCGGAACGTTCGATGCATTAGGTCCATAAATACCGAAGGCGCATTACATAGGCCAAACGACATTACCGTGAACTCATAATGACCGTAACGTGTTTCAAACGCCGTCTTGGGAATGTCACCTTCCCTAATCCGCAGCTGATAATATCCCGATTTCAAATCCAATTTGGAATAGACCGTTGATCCTGCCAGCTGATCAAAGAGGTCATCAATCCGCGGGATCGGATATTTGTTTTTCTCCGTTAGCTTATTCAATTCGCGGTAGTCAATACACAATCGTAAGCTACCGTCTTTCTTTTTCACCAACAGAACAGGCGCGCTCCAAGGTGACATACTTGGGCGTATATATCCCTGCTCCAACAACTCTTGCAATTGGACTTTCAACTCAGCCATCTCTTTTGGCGTAATGCGATACGGAGAGCGGTCCACAGGTTTCGCACCTGGCACCAACTCAATAGAGAAGTCAATCTCCCGCTGGGGTGGTAACCCAGGAAGATCTTTAGGAAACACATCGGCAAACTCTGACACAACTAGTACTTCACCGACACTGGCCTTTGGCTCAACAGCCTGAATTAGCGTGAAGAATAACTCCGCGCCCTTCCGAACAGCATTGACGACTTGGAGTGCAGACAACAGAGTCCCGCCAACTCCTCGCATACCAGCGAACTTCATCACAAGTCCGGTATTCTGGCCTAGTGTAATCTCCTTGGAGTTGCAATTAATAAAGGCACGCTGCTCCGAGAGCCAGTCCATACCAAAGATCACATCAAACTCCGACAACGGTAACACAGCTGCACTCAAACCGAAATCCCGACTTCCTATTTGCACAACCACATCGCAAGCCCTATCCGCAAGCATCATACAGCCATTCGGCAATAGCACCCTTGTACTATCCACCGTCACATGACTTGGTGCCCCAATGCGAGATACGAAATCCTCAGACAGGAAAGAATGCGAAGCACCCGTATCAAACAGGGCTCTCGCCAAATTATTCCGAATCAGGACAAAGCCTGCAGCACACACACATGCACAAGCTATACATAACCAAAAACCATAGCACATAAGCAAGTAAGCTAACTCAACTCGTACCTGTGACAACGTCACTTTGCTTAATCGCTTCCTGTTGGCCAAGCTGATAGATTCGGGGCTGTGCCTGAGTCGCAGAGGAATCAACCACTACTTTGCCCTTCTCAGCATACGACGCACCCGCCTTCTTATCCCCTTTAGGCTGAACAACCCGACAGTCACGAGCTATATGCCCCACCCGGCCACAGTTATAGCATGTACGAGAATCCGGCCTTGATGTCGCTCCCGACACAACGGTCATAGTCACTTGCCCAGACGGCTTGGACCTCTTGCCCCCTTTCTTCTGGTAAAACGATTTGCTCGGTCGAGGTGCTTGAACCTCTGGCTTTGACACAACTAAGCCCTTGTTCCCTTGCACCCGCCGCATGTCCTTCTCCAACGCACACGCAGTATCAACCAACGCCTGAAACCCTTGGCTCACTGAACTCGAAAGCAGGAATCACAACTCATCCCGCAATCCTTCATAGAACCGATTCGTTTTCCTTTGGTCATCCGCGAAGATTGTACCCGTATACCGTCCCAACCTGGTAAACTCATGCAAGTAGATATCCACACTATCTTCCCCTTGCTTTAACCGTTGGAACTCATTTTCCATAGCAATGCGTTGCGCCGCTGGGACATGTTTCGCCAGAAATATTCGAGAGAACTCCTCAATCGGCACTTGTGTTAATTGCTTGCCCGCCAAATGGTGTACCTCAACCTCGTCCCACCACAACTGCGCCTCTCCTTCAAGCATGAAGGTGGCTAAGGTGACCTTTAGAGTTTCCTCCGCCCTGATCGCTGTCATTATCCTCTTGACACGCGATAACCAATCTTCCGCCTGCGTTGGGGATCCCATTCCCGCAAACGTAGGAGGACTGAAGTTCATGAATTGCTTCAACTGTCAGTCAGCTGCTCGTGGATCTACAGCCTCAATCGGCTCGGGTCTTACAACAACACGAACTGGCTCGACTGCCGGCTGTGCTTGCCCGGTCGGTTGAATCATGGCAAATAGAGCCTCAGCAACTAAACGAACAGTTTCCGCAGATGGAGGAGGTGTGGGCACCTCAGCTGGTGCCACACTCTCATCAGAACGCTGGGGCTCAGACTGCCCAGCACCACTACGCGTCACCTATAGGTGGACAAGACACACATTAGCGAACGTATGCAAGCAAAACAACACAAAGAGGAACGCGCAGACTCCTCAAACAAGATTTTGTACATTCCTTAGTGGACATTCCAGAGTTCATTAGCGTTACAGCAGGGCGCATAAACACGCGCTCATACCAAAATGTAACGACCCTATCCGTTAAATGACGTATAGTAGAAGGTCCGGCCGGGGCCCCACACTATATGCCACAAACAGACGGTGAGGTCATAGGATAATACCAAACCAACCACGAATCCTAACTCAGAGCATTCTAGCGGAAGCTTTAAGTAGTAATTTGAATTCTAACCAGGAATGTCCAATATATAAACCACCTTTATATATATCACGGAATGTACACAACTACATAGAGTTTGGCCTTAAGGCCTTACAGTTCCTCTTTTTACAACGTATGGTTTACAAACCTCGGTGCGCAGGCCGGCCATACATGAGTAAAAGCAAATAAGCCAAAACATTAGCTTAGCCTTCAAGGTCTAGCCGCAGCAGCAGCAGCAACAGCAGTAGGGATTCAGCCCTTCACCTACCACTTGGCTCTCCAGCACCTGCACGGGAACAATCCACCCAACCGGTGGCAAATAATGCAACGGTCAGCATTCAGCTGACCCAATTATAACATTCTTACCCCTTTCTCGGGGCATTAGCATTCTTTCCCTGCAAAGCATGGCACCATATAGCAACTATGTGCGCGCAGGCACATTCAAGCCAACACAACTGTCGGCCACACGGCCCGACAGTCCGTGCACTCAGGGCACATTTTCGGTGTACCGGAATACCAGGGTCAACACCACCGTCTACACGGTATTTGAGCATTCTAGTCTTTCCGGCGCGCGGGCCTAAGACTCTCATTAGGCGCTCCAACAAAACCTATAACCAGGCTTCCAAGTCGGACGGACCTAACGCAGGTACGGATCAGCCACCCCCCCGTTGCTCAAGTCGCCGTGCCACCTCGAATACGGAAGTATCCATGGCTATTTATAGGCGCGGGTCGGTTTCACCTTTCCTGTTCGGCAATCTGCCTTTTCATCGAGTTGCAGCCCAACGGCTCAACCGCTCATAAAGTGGCAACGCACGGCCACAAGAGTTGCATCCAACCCTCTTCATTTCCTGGACATCGTCCAGTACTTCCTGCCGCACCAAGCAACAGGTAGGAACAAGGCAACACAAGCCATAATCACGGAGCCTTCTCCGATATGCAAACAAGCATCACCAATCCAGACCATATCCAGATGGGCTTCATACAGCATGCCTAGAGCCGTACTCCAATTCCAGCCTCTAACAAGGGGGACTTCACATATCTACCCCAAGGGACACCACAACCCACCGCACACTCGCGGGGAAGGGTTTTCCCTATGCAATGCAGAAAAGAAGGACTTCACATGTCCAAGAAGGGAGATCGTTACCCTTGTCGATCTCTTGGGAGCCATCGAAAACTAGCCAGTGAGAAAGAACTGCAGCAGCCTTGCCTTCACAACGCCGGCTTCGGATCACGAATCGGACCACGGGAACTCCGCCGGTGGCTTGATCTCCTCCTCCTTCTTCTTCCTCCTCTCTCTTTATCTCTTCCTTAAGCACATGAAGAATAGCTTCCTTCATCAGCCTTCACGAAATAAATCCAGCCAGGAAACCACCTGAGCCCTTGGATCAAAAGAGAGAAATCTGAACGGCCACGATTTGCCCAAAAACCCAAATTTTTGGCTGACACGGCCTGTGACACGCCCGTGTCACAGGCCGTGTACCCTTAAGCGGTTCATACCGACTGAGGTTTACCAGAACACGGTCATCGACACGCCCGTGTCGAGCCTGACACGCCCGTGTCATTTCTGAGACACGCCCGTGTCACCCTTGCCTCATCGAGCTGCAAGCAGTACACGGGTCGGAACACGGCATTGGACACGCCCGTGTCCAACCTGACACGCCCGTGCTCAAGGCTTGGTTCAAGGCCGTGTAATCTTCTTACTCGGGCCACAATTTTACTTGCGTGACATGCCCTGGGACACGCCCGTGTCCCAGGCCGTGTACCCCCGACACGCCCTGGGACACGCACGTGTCCCAGGCCGTATAACCTGACCTGCACCTCAAAATTATTTTGAGTCTTTTGGGGTCTTTTTGGGGTGTTACAACTTGAATACCTGACGGAGCTAACTCGAGAAATAACTTCAATATTACTCGAGTACATATAAGCCTTTCTCGAGAAAAACACTTAGAAAAATTTGTCATTCTAAAAAATAATTTTCTTCAAAGAACTCAACAACTAGTCTTTCTCCTATAACTTTAGTACTTTGAAAAAGAAGTGTGTCCCAATAGAGAGGTTACATATGAGTCAACACTATGGATAAAACAATGAGGAATTATATTGTATGGTCCTGTGTTTGATGACCCATTATAAACTTATATTGGTTTACACTAGGAAATTATAACCTACAAACACTCAACTTGAATAGGGCATTAAATACAAACTTAATTCATCTTAGTTAAAGGGTTACTTCATACAAATCTGGGTTATTGTGGATGCAATAACCAATAATACACCCTTATTTATTGTCACAACCCGCATTTTCTCCGAATTAAGAATTATCAGAGTAAGAGAAAACACGCGTCATGATGCCACGTCAAGCAGGGGATAACTGCTGACGCTCAGGCAAATCCAACTACAATCTTTATGCAAGAAAAATCATGTGCTTAATGAATAGAAAATCAGTTATGTTTAGAGTCCGTATCCCTCGGCTTAGTGGATCATCTAGTCCACAAAAGAAAACTATATTTAAACGCTGCGGAAAAATACTTTAATTAGGTTTTACACCCTAAAGAGCGCATAAGGGTCCCAAGAGAACCACTCATGCTATGCAAGACACTACACTTAGTTTATATAATACATATAAGAAAACGGGTTTCGTACGTGGTTTGGAAAATAGTGATTAAGTTTACAAAACATGCTGATCATGAGCTTCATTTATAATCATAATTATAGTTTAAAAATAACTAGCAACCAAGCATAAAACCTTCTCAAAGCAAGTAGACTATCTCTAGAAAAATAAATGGTAGCAGCAATAGTATATATCTAGTACAAGGTAAAAACTACTAGTGGGCGCCAACAACCTGACACGAACCCACCAACACACATATATGTCTGTAAGAAAGTACTGAAAACGACCTCACAAACAAGGTAAACGAAACTCCAAAGTCCGGGAGTCCACCAACAACAACACCTCCAACTAGCCACCAGACTGGCTACAGCTCAGAACCTGGGTATTCCAAAAGAAAACAGAATACCTCAGCAAGCAAAAATCAAGGTAAAACTGCATGAAAGAGTCAACCAAAAGGACAAAATAACAGAAAACATGCAGTAGAAAGAGTCACAACTGTCCAAAACAGGACAACAAGAAATGCACAACGTGCAAAGAAACAGCAACGACCCAGCCCAGGAACAACATCCTGTAGGGCCTACTAGGCTACCAAGAGCCAGAACGCTGCAAACTACCAAAGAAGAAACTTCTAACACCCTAAACTGCGGGAAGTGATAGTAGCAAAAACAACAACGAGGAACCGGATCGAAGGCAAACGCAGTCCCCCAATCCACCATGTCCAAGTCAAAAGCTCGAGGGTCAACACGTGAAAACACAAGGGACCTTCCACCCGACATGCCCAGCCCATACCTGGAGCAAGAAATCCATGGGTGGCCTTGGCTATATCACACAACTCCACCCCCATAAAGAGCTACAACCACCACTACTATCCACGACCCACGATTCGGCCTTTAGGAAAGTAAAGAAAACGGCCGACAAGGAAAACCCAGAAATACAACTGGAAAAATCCACTCGGAAATGAAACACAAGGTAAAGGAAGAGTGTTGAAATAAACCAACACGACTAGGCGTTGAGTGAAACCCACTCAGTGCCTACCTAAACCTTGGCGTTGAGTGAGCTAGCCTCACTCGCCGCCAAAATATAGTTACTACCCACAAACCCACTAAAGAATACGGAGCTCGACGACAGTCGAACGGCCAAGGCAGAAGATCCAGAACTCGAGTAGTTGCCTGCCACTTGAGTATCTAAACTCCCACACTCGAAACCACCTAAATTCGCCTAGCAAACGAAAACATACAAAGCGCACGATCAGTGACGCACGATCAGTGGTCGTGCGCACTCATCGGCTGATGATCGTGCGAAACGAACCTGGAAACCTGACAGAAAACCTAGCAACTGCGCACGGTCAGTGTCGCATGATCAGTGGTCGTGCGCACTGTTGCCAGCGCTCGTGCGATTGCCCGAGACAAAACTTTGGAAACTGAAATATATACGCGCACGAACAGAGGCACACGACCAGTGGTCGTGCGCCCTAAAGGTTGATGACCGTGCGCGGTCAACCTGTACCGTTTGGAATTTCCGAACGATACCGGAACGCGCACACGACTCACACCACTGCAGTAGCAGTAGACAACTATCACGTCGCACGCTACTACCATTCAAACTATGCCTAACCATTCGAATAATACCTTAACGAAGGAAATTGGCAACCACACCCCCCCCCTCCTAACTCTCCCTCTCGGCTACGCCCGAACCAGAGCAACAATCAGAGCAAGGGGAACAACGGCTTCACGCCGACAATTTGGATTCCAAACACCACAACATAGGGGGGGTTTCAGTAGGAAGAACTAAGCCCTATAGTTAGCAAGAAAACGAGAACAACAAGGCCTCTAACCTGGGCTAACCGGGATATCAATTTCAGCAAATAAAATCAAAGAAAACACTTGGCAAGGGCAAGAATACCACTTGCCTCAAATCTCAGCGAAGCTTTGGACTGCTTTCCTCCTCTTCGCACGGATCAAGACGGCCGCAACACCTAGAACAAAGATTCGGCCATTAATGGCGGAAAACTTCCAAAACTGAAAATTCCAATCCTTCCAAAACTCCACGAAAATCGAATTTCTTACCGCAGGAATGAAGGTCTCGACGAGAGCAATCCGAATCCACTCTCGGAATCGAATTCCGTCCACAAACGCTCCGGGAATCGGCGTCCGAAGGCAAGGTAGGCGGTTACTCCGTTTCTCTCGTACAAGGGGCGGCGGTTTCTAATCGTGAGGAAGATGATGGCTTTTCTAATACTATATATATATATAATTATATAATTATATAATTAATTACAAAATTACATAAAGCACCAAATCGACGCGAAAATCGATTCACCTCGGAATTCGACGAAATTCGCACTGTAGCTAAATACCCACGCTACGAACACAACGGCGAAGTCGAAATTAACTTTCGACGAACAGAACTCGAGTTATACCCAAACAAAGACAAACACAAACATCCCCCCGAGAGGCCCCACCGGGTCACCACAACGACTTGGTTTGCTAGGGAGATCTTGCCAACAGGCTACCAAACAGGGCACTCAGTTCTAAGGAGCTAAACCATACTCCACACACGGCACAAGCCACGGAAACACGTCATCGTAATGCCAAACGAGAATAAAATAATCGCTGAAAAGACGGGGCGTTACAGTCACTCCCCTTAAAAGAAAGTTTCGTCCCGAAACTTTACGCACAACCCTCCTACAAAAGAAGTAAAAAGTAACAAACAGAAGTTACAAAGGGAAACATACCGATCAAATCAGCGAAACAGGTGAGGGTACGCCCTCCTCATGGCCGACTCTAGCTCCCAAGTCGCGCTCTCCAAATCCTGATTTTTCCATAGAATTTTCACCATCGGTATGGACTTCTTTCGCAGCACACGCTCCTGAGTATCCAAAATACGAACTGGCACCTCAACGAAAGAGAGGTTGGGCTCTAACTGGGGCACAACATCCAAGAGTTGCCCACTGCTGCGCACACACTTCCGCAATTGGCTAACATGAAAAATATTATGAACACCAGGGAAGTTCGCTGGCAATTCCAATCTATATGCAGACACACCAATCCGCTCCAAGACCTCAAACGGGCCCACATACCTTGGGTCCAATTTCCGATTTTTACCAAATCTCTTCACACCAACCATTGGAGAAACCTTGAGGTATACATGATCCCCTACTAAAACTCCAAAGCAGACCTACGCCGATTGGCGTTCTTTTCATACCTCTCCTGGGCTAAACGAAGCTTCTCCCGAATAAGCTTCACGGCAACTTCCATCTCTTCTAGAGCATCAGGACCCAACAAAGGCTTCTCACCAGCCTCAGCCCAAAACAACGGAGTCCTACAGCGCCTCCCATACAAAGCTTCGAACGGAGCCATCTGCAAGCTTTCCTGATAACTGTTGTTGTAAGCAAATTCCATGAGTCGCAGACGCTCATCCCACGCTCCACCGTGGTCTAAAATATAGCACCGGATCATATCCTCAACAATCTGATTGACCCGCTCCATCTGCCCATTGGTCTGAGGGTGGTACGCAGTAGAATACCTCAGATCCGTACCCAAACCCTCCTGCAGACTCTGCCAAAAACGAGAAGTAAACCGAGAGTCTCGATCAGAAATGATGCTAACCGGCACACCGTGGAGTCGGATGACTTCATTCAAGTACAACTCCGCTATCTTCTTCATCGGGTAATCAATCTTATAAGGCACGAAGTGAGCACACTTCGTCAATCTATCCACTATAACCCAAACAGAATCAAATCCTCTCGGGAATTTTGGCAAACCCGTAATGAAGTCCATAGATATGCTCTCCCACTTCCACGTCGGGATCTCTAGCGGAGTCAACTTACCACCAGGCCTTCCATGATCGGCCTTCACACGCTTGCAAGTGTGACACTCAGCAACATATCGGGCTATATCTCCTTTCATACCATACCACCAAGCAATTTGCTTTAAGTCACGGTACATCTTCGTAGATCCTGGATGGTAGGCAACGCTGGAACCATGAGCCTCACTGCAAATCATACTCCTAATGTCCCCAACAGCGGGAACGCAAAACCTGCCGCAGTACTTCAGAGTACCCGCATCATCAATAGAAAAATCTGGCAACTCTCCCTTCTCTGTCCTGGTAAAAAGGTGCAACAGATCCGGATCGTCCTTCTGATGCAGCCTAGTCAAAGAAATCCAGGACGGCTCTTCCACTGATAAGCTACTCTGCAAACTACAACATCCCACTGAAATATCCATAAGGAGGAACTCCTCAACTAATCGATCGGCGGAGAGGTTAAAGATCTTTCCCGTCTTTCGGCTCAGGGCGTCGGCCACCACATTGGCCTTGCCCGGATGATACTGGATTTCCACATCATAATCCGCCACATACTCAAGCCACCGCCGCTGACGTAGATTCAACTCCTTCTGCGTGAACACGTACTTCAGGCTCTTATGGTCCGTAAAAATCTTGCACTGGGCCCCATAAAGTAAGTGCCTCCACAACTTCAACGCATAGATAACCGCTGCAAACTCAAGGTCATGCGTAGGATAATTCCGCTCATGAGTTTTCAACTGCCTTGACCCATAAGTAATTACTTTCCCATCCTGCATTAATACGCATCCCAGACCTATATGCGAAGCATCTACATACACATCATAATCCATGCCCTCAGTAGGAAGGGTCAGAACGGGAGCAGTACACAATCTCCTCTTTAACTCATGAAAAGCTTCTTCGCACTTCTCGCTCCAAACAAAAGCCACATTCTTCTGAGTCAGCTTGGTCAACGGTGCGGCTAGAGAAGAGAAACCCTCCATGAATCTCCTGTAATAGCTAGCCAACCCTAAGAAACTTCTGATCTCCTTAGGAGTATTCGGCCTACTCCAATCCGTCACTGCTGCAATCTTTTCTGGGTCAACCGAGATCCCATCCTTGTTCACCACGTGACCTAGAAAAGAAACCTGAGGCAACCAAAATTCGCACTTGCTCAACTTGGCGAATAACTTGTGGTTCCTCAACTCAGATAGGACCAAACGCAAATGCTGCTCGTGCTCCTCAGCACTGCGAGAATAAACCAACACGTCATCAATGAAGACCATAACAAACTTGCCTAGGAAATCCTTGAACACCCTGTTCATCATATCCATGAAGGCTGATGGTGCATTGGTCAGACCAAACGACATCACCAAAAACTCAAAGTGCCCATGCCTCGACCTAAATGCAGTCCGTGGAATATCTTCCTCACGGATCCTGAGCTGATGATAGCCCGAACGAAGATCGATCTTGGAGAACACCGTGCTACCACGCAACTGGTCAAATAAATCATCGATCCTCGGCAGAGGGTACCTGTTCTTGATAGTGACCTTGTTCAACTCTCTATAGTCAATGCAAAGCCGCATCGACCCATCTTTCTTCTTTACGAACAAAACAGGAGCACCCCAAGGCGACGAACTCTGCCTGATAAAACCTTTAGCCAACAACTCATCTAACTGAATTCGCAACTCCTCTAACTCACGAGGGGCCATCCGGTACGGCGCCTTAGCAATAGGACGCGTACCCGGCTCCAAATCAATAACAAACTCCATATCCCGCTCAGGAGGGATACCAGGAAGATCATCAGGAAAACATCGGCGAAACCACGAACAATAGGAATCTCCTCCAAGCGTGGCACGCTAACAACGGTTCCAACCACCGAGACTAAACAAATACAACAATCAGAAAGAAACAATCTCTGAACACATACCGCAGAGAGAACAGGAGAATCCTAACACGGATCAGCATACACGCTGCCGGGCTGACCGTCGTCCCTGATGAAGTCCAAGCGCTTTCCCTTGCACTGAATGACCGCATCATACCGAGAGAGCCAGTCCATGCCCAAAATGACATCGAAGTCCTCTAGATCAAACATCTTCAGATCCGCCTTCGCAAGAAAATCCCCCAACAAAATCGGGCAATCCAAAATACCCAAATCTGACAACACAGATTCACCAGAGGGAAACTTGACACGGAAGGAATCCCGAACACGATCTAGAGACAACCGATGACGCTCCACAAAGGCTCTAGCCACGAACGAGTGGGTAGCGCCGGAGTCAAACAGAACACGCGCCCAGCGGTTCTTCACCTTAAATTTCCCTATAGGAACGCACAAAACTAAGGAACTAGCACAACAGTACCGCAAATAATCTAGCAACTAAACTACCAGGCTAGAAAGAAAATAACAAACTACTAACCTGAGATCACCTGGGTCAAAGTCTGAGCCTCCTCGGAAGAAATCACGTTTAGCATCCCTTTTCCCTTGTCCACACGCTGAGGTGGAGGTAATGCCTGCAATGGAACTGCAGGAAGAGCTGACTGGACCTGAGGACACCTCGACTTAACGTGACCCTTCTGCCCACACTGATAGCAGACTCTATCCCTGGACCAACACTGGGCTGCATCATGCCCGGATCGCTTGCAAACTGAACAGGAGACATCTCTCCCAGGAGCACCCTGAATAGCATGAACCTGCTCCTTCTTCTGAGCTGCCGCCTTCTTGAAACACCTCTCAACAGGATGGCCTGATCGGCCACAAAAACTGCACACCACCCTGCTCCTCTTTCCCGGAACAGCATCGGGTACCAGGGGTTTCTTCTCCTCTACCAACTTCCTCTTATCCTTCCTCAACTGCTGGCCTCTGCTCTTCGTCGTCTCAATGGCCTCAACCTTAAGAGCAGCCTCTACAACTCCAGCATAAGTCACTGACCCATAAGCACAGGCCAACTGCTGCACCTCACTCCTCAAACCACCGAGGAATCGCTTAACTCGATCAGCCTCAACGCTGACCAATCCAGGGGCAAAACGGCTCAACTTACTAAACTCTATCTCATACTCACCCACCGTGAGCTGCCTTTGCTTCAGATAGAGGAAATCATTCATGAGGCGGTCACGCTCGACCGAGGGTAAGAACTTCCTCAATAGCATCTCCCTGAACACTTCCCAAGAGCATCCGGCTACCAGGCTCTCCTTCTCTCTCAGCCACCAACTCTTAGCCAAACCTTTAAGCTGATAGGCGGCTATCATCACCCTATGATCATCTGAAATCCCTGAGTACGAGAACATCTCCTCCATGGAGATCAGCCAGTCGTCTATCACCATGAAATCTGCCTTCCCATCATAAGTGGGAGGGCTCAGCCTCTGAAACTGCGAGATGAAGGCCATCTCTGCTGGCACCACCAATGGAGGCCTCAAGGGTGCAGGAGGAGGAGGAACAGCTAACCCCCCTGCAGGAACTTGCGCACCCTGAGCCTGCCCTGCCACAACTGCCACCAAAGACTGAATCTGGGCTTGCACCTCCTCCAACTGCCTCCCCATAGCTTCGCTACTCTGACGCAGACCCTCGATCACCGCATCGTTCTGAGCTCCAGAAGATTCACCCTCAGACAGGGGAGTCGATCGAGTCGCAGGACGCCTAGCCATCCTAAAAATCAATACAACGCAAATCAGATCCAAACCCCACGACTAGAACCGACTACCAGTACAAACAATACATATGTAGATATAGACTTAAAGCTGCTAAACTTGCTCTGAGAGTTTATCTTCTTCACAATAATTAGATGATATGCCCTATCCTAGGATGGTTAACCACCACCTCACTAACTCTTGTGCCTAGATCGGATGCATGAACTTATGTTAATTTGAAAACTCATGTGTGTACATATGTCATCCTGCAAATCTTTAGCTTGGCGCGTTGTGCTTATGCAATGTTATGATATGCATGATTGTGTTATGCATTCTAAAAACAAAGGCCCTAATGCATGATATGAGCGGCGTACACATGAAAATGTTATGCATCCCATACTACATAACATTTCATGCAACGAAAAAGAAACGTGCTAGTCGCAGTCATGTGGTGAGGTTATGCATCCCATACTACATAACCCTCACATGTAGCCCCTATGGTGGATCCATATACGAACACATATTATGCATCCCATACTACATAATATGCCCCGTATACTTCATGTTATGCTATGAGTGTAGTGTTCGTGCTTTTGCCAAGACGTGCTGATGACATATCGGTGTGTGAATGACATGATGCTGAACTACTAAAAGCATCCAAGGAAGGTTGCCCAACTAACTTGTCAAGCAACCTCCCTCTGATACCAACTGTCACAACCCGCATTTTCTCCGAATTAAGAATTATCAGAGTAAGAGAAAACACGCGTCATGATGCCACGTCAAGCTGGGATAACTGCTGACGCTCAGGCAAATCCAACTACAATCTTTATGCAAGAAAAATCATGTGCTTAATGAATAGAAAATCAGTTATGTTTAGAGTCCGTATCCCTCGGCTCAGTGGATCATCTAGTCCACAAAAGAAAACTATATTTAAACGCTGCGGAAAAATACTTTAATTAGGTTTTACACCCTAAAGAGCGCATAAGGGTCCCAAGAGAACCACTCATGCTATGCAAGACACTACACTTAGTTTATATAATACATATAAGAAAACGGGTTTCGTACGTGGTTTGGAAAATAGTGATTAAGTTTACAAAACATGCTGATCATGAGCTTCATTTATAATCATAATTATAGTTTAAAAATAACTAGCAACCTAGCATAAAACCTTCTCAAAGCAAGTAGACTATCTCCAGAAAAATAAATGGTAGCAGCAATAGTATATATCTAGTACAAGGTAAAAACTACTAGTGGGCGCCAACAACCTGACACGAACCCACCAGCACACATATATGTCTGTAAGAAAGTACTGAAAACGACCTCACAAACAAGGTAAACGAAACTCCAAAGTCCGGGAGTCCACCAACAACAACACCTCCAACTAGCCACCAGACTGGCTACAGCTCAGAACCTGGGGTATTCCAAAAGAAAACAGAATACCTCAGCAAGCAAAAATCAAGGTAAAACTGCATGAAAGAGTCAACCAAAAGGACAAAATAACAGAAAACATGCAGTAGAAAGAGTCACAACTATCCAAAATAGGACAACAAGAATTGCACAACGTGCAAAGAAACAGCAACGACCCAGCCCAGGAACAACATCCTGCAGGGCCTACTAGGCTACCAAGAGCCAGAACGTTGCAAACTACCAAAGAAGAAACTTCTAACACCCTAAACTGCGGGAAGTGATAGTAGCAAAAACAACAACGAGGAACCGGATCGAAGGCAAACGCAGTCCCCCAATCCACCATGTCCAAGTCAAAAGCTCGAGGGTCAACACGTGAAAACACAAGGGACCTTCCAACCGACATGCCCAGCCCATACCTGGAGCAAGAAATCCATGGGTGGCCTTGGCTATATCACACAACTCCACCCCCATAAAGAGCTACAACCACCACTACTATCCACGACCCACGATTCGGCCTTTAGGAAAGTAAAGAAAACAGCCGACAAGGAAAACCCAGAAATACAACTGGAAAAATCCACTCGGAAATGAAACACAAGGTAAAGGAAGAGTGTTAAAATAAACCAACACGACTAGGCGTTGAGTGAAACCCACTCAGTGCCTACCTAAACCTTGGCGTTGAGTGAGCTAGCCTCACTCGCCGCCAAAATAAAGTTACTACCCACAAACCCACTAAAGAATACGGAGCTCGACGACAGTCGAACGGCCAAGGCAGAAGATCCAGAACTCGAGTAGTTGCCTGCCACTTGAGTATCTAAACTCCCACACTCGAAACCACCTAAATTCGCCTAGCAAACGAAAACATACAAAGCGCACGATCAGTGACGCACGATCAGTGGTCGTGCGCACTCATCGGCTGATGATCGTGCGAAACGAACCTGGAAACCTGACAGAAAACCTAGCAACTGCGCACGGTCAGTGTCGCACGATCAGTGGTCGTGCGCACTGTTGCCAGCGCTCGTGCGATTGCCCGAGACAGAACTTTGGAAACTGAAATATATACGCGCACGAACAGAGGCACACGACCAGTGGTCGTGCGCCCTAAAGGTTGATGACCGTGCGCGGTCAACCTGTACCGTTTGGAATTTCCGAACGACACCGGAACGCGCACACGACTCACGCCACTGCAGTAGCAGTAGACAACTATCACGTCGTACGCTACTACCATTCAAACTATGCCTAACCATTCGAATAATACCTTAACGAAGGAAATTGGCAACCACACCCCCCCCTCCTAACTCTCCCTCTCGGTTATGCCCGAACCAGAGCAACAATCAGAGCAAGGGGAACAACGGCTTCACGCCGACAATTTGGATTCCAAACACCACAACATAGGGGGGTTTCAGTAGGAAGAACTAAGCCCTATAGTTAGCAAGAAAACGAGAACAACAAGGCCTCTAACCTGGGCTAACCGGGATATCAATTTCAGCAAATAAAATCAAAGAAAACACTTGGCAAGGGCAAGAATACCACTTGCCTCAAATCTCAGCGAAGCTTTGGACTGCTTTCCTCCTCTTCGCACGGATCAAGACGGCCGCAACACCTAGAACAAAGATTCGGCCATTAATGGCGGAAAACTTCCAAAACTGAAAATTCCAATCCTTCCAAAACTCCACGAAAATCGAATTTCTTACCGCAGGAATGAAGGTCTCGACGAGAGCAATCCGAATCCACTCTCGGAATCGAATTCCGTCCACAAACGCTCCGGGAATCGGCGTCGAAGGCAAGGTAGGCGGTTACTCCGTTTCTCTCGTACAAGGGGCCGGCGGTTTCTAATCGTGAGGAAGATGATGGCTTTTTTAATACTATATATATATATATATAATTATATAATTATATAATTAATTACAAAATTACATAAAGCACCAAATCGACGCGAAAACCGATTCACCTCGGAATTCGACGAAATTCGCACCGTAGCTAAATACCCACGCTACGAACACAACGGCGAAGTCAAAATTAACTTTCGACGAACAGAACTCGAGTTATACCCAAACAAAGCCAAACACAAACATCCCCCCGAGAGGCCCCACCGGGTCACCACAACGACTCGGTTTGCTAGGGAGATCTTGCCAACAGGCTACCAAACAGGGCACTCAGTTCTAAGGAGCTAAACCATACTCCACACACGGCACAAGCCACGAAAACGCGTCATCGTAACGCCAAACGAGAATAAAATAATCGCTGAAAAGACGGGGCGTTACATTTATAGAGGTCAAAACCCTCTACACTAAGGTGAATTATATAAAGATAAACAAATAAAATAACTAATAAACTGAATCATGGAAGAAATGCTATGCAATAGAAAATTTAGATCATCAAAATTTAAAGATGTTTATATATATAGACAATGTCCAGGAAAAGAAATCCTATTCCACAAAATCTCATATAGGAATCTACTGATCATCTTCAATTTCTACTTGTTCTGCTGTTGATGCTGCCTCTCTTTCTTTTCTTGCTGCCTCTTCAAATAGTTGTATGGTTTAGGGTACTACTTGGCAGGTTTGGGAGGAGACTTGGGATTGTTCTTGCCATATTCTCTGTCATATAGTCTCCTCTTGGTTAGAGATTTCTCATACAAGTCCCATTCATGGGAGCTGTAATGATCATTTCTATTTTCATTAAAGTCAACAACAAGTTTTAGAGTGTCAAGAATTAGTGACTTGGAGGTTGGGCTCCATACTTCAGCAAATTCTCGAGCTCTTCTCCTTTTAGCTTCTGGATTTGAATTGGACCGGCTTGCAGAACCACCATCACCATATTTACTTTTCTTAGGAGCTGGAATTTCTAGAGGTGGAATTTGAGGCATCTCTTGTTCTGACCATACTTGGGAGTACTCTGCAGGATGAGCTTCATAATCTTCAGGTCTATGAGAGAATGAAGGCATCTGGGCAGAAGGTTGCTGAACAATAGGATTGAGATGAGGAGGAGGAACAACATTTGGATCTACTTGAAATTCAGGGAAGATTTGGTTGTGCATCCAAACTGCTGTATCATATGTATGAAATTTAACACCAATAATTTGGGATTGGACATCAGTATTAATCTCTTTCAGATTTTCTTCCTAAAGAGTTTTCATGTTTCCATCAGACTTTTCTAGATATTCCTTTACCAATTTCTCCCCCTTTCTGACTTCTACAGATAGGGTGCTTATAGCTTCTTCTTTGAGCTTTCCAACTTCTTCACATCTCTTGAAGTTGTGCCCTTCAGCATTCTTTTCCAATTGAATCTGATTATTTGCCAAAGTGACTGATTTGTCCATGACATGACCAATACTAGTGATTGTGTGATCTAAGGCTTTCCCACCTATTTTGAACAAGTGTTTGAGGGATCAGTATTATGATGTATTTCAGCAAAGCCTCTGCTCATCTCTTTCTCTAGAGCAGTTATTTTGTCAGTGACAACTTTAAGAGAGTCGTCAAAGTATGTTCTTTGCTAGGCTAACATAAACTTAATCTTACCCAAAAGGGTATCTTAAGTATTTGATACAGCTGGAGGAGGTAGAGGAGGTAGGATAGGAGCTATCCAGGGAACAATTTCTTCAATGAGCACAGTAGATGTGGACTGATTTATTCTAGTAGTTGTCACTTCATCTTCAACATCATCACCTATGAAAGTGGGAATGTTGAAATGTAGGCTTTGGAGAGGAGGTTCAGCTGCTTTAGGAGATAATCCTTTATCATCAGAAATTGAAACTGTCTCTTCATCTTGTACAACCTCAATAGGTGACTCAGGGTTAGAGGAATCTGGTTCAAAAGGATGTTCTGGTTGAGATGGTTCTGGTTGAGATGGTTCTGGTTGAGAATATTTTTCTTCAGGCAGAGGGAAGGGAGATTCTTTAGAGGTGAGTTCCTTTATCATCCTGTTAATATCAGCTTCTGTAGATATAACTTGTTCGTCTACCTGGTCATCAGTAAGAATTTCTTGATCGGGTAGGACAACATCAACAAGACATGAGTCATCTTCTTGGAAAGAAGGGTCCTTTGTAGTAGCAGATGGAGTTGAGTCTTCGTCTGTGACTATAAGTTCAGCATCTGGTAGAGTAGAAACTTGTGCCTGAATATTAGATAGGGCTGGAGCTGGATCTGGAACTTAAGTAAATTGCACTGTCACTTGTGTAGATGGAGCAGGCTCCCCCTCAATAACTGGATCAGATGAGTCTGTTATTTGATGAGATGGGGGAGATGGGGTCCTGACTACCTCTACAACTGCCCTTGAAGTTGGAGGGGCTTGGTCTGACCTTTGAAGCTTGATTTCCCATTTCTGGATGGAGGTGATTGGAACCTTCTTCATGTGATGAATGGTCATTCCCTTAGCTAAGGTAAAAACATCTTGCTTCAACTGATTTAAATACAAAGACATATTTCTCCCATAGTTGGGGCTTTTATGCTTCTTTAATCTTGTCAAAAATCATCATCCCCCATTGGAATTTCTTTCTACAGATAACTGCAGTCATCATGTCAAAGAATTCAGTGGTGATGTAGCTTATAGAACTGGTGAGGTAGAGAAGGACCTTTACCAGAATATCTGCAAGAAGTTTGCTCTTTGCATTCATGTTCTGTCCGCGAACTGTGATGGTAGAGTCTGGAAGGCCACAGAAGTTGAAAGCCTGGTCATACTCTGTGCCTTCAAGGTCATCTTCCTCATAAATCAACGACAACTGCAGAAGTTGAGAAATAGAGGTAGAAGTCATCTTGATCTTGAGGTCTCGTACCTTGGTTTTCAAAAGTTTGCCATTGCGCTTGACCTTGGCATTTTGGAAGAACTCATCCACATCAGAAATGAGAACTTTGCAAGGATGTTGAAGAACGAAAGATAATTCAGCGGTGTCGAGCAAGATTAGAATGTTTCTGAAGTCATCTGAAATTTCGGCGATTCCGGTTGAGATAAGTTCACTATCGATGCCTAACTTAGATGAAGGAGCCATTGATTGAAGAACTGAATGTTTGGTAGTTGTCGAGAGGAGGAGTAGGGTAGTTTGCGAGGGAATCGGCGGAGACGAAGAAGACGAAAGGTTTTCTCGAGAACGGGATTTGGATTTTTCTGCACTTATTCTATTTATATAAACCCTAAATCTTGATGATTAAGAAAATAATAAAAGTTAAATACCTGAAGTATGGCGGTAGGGGTGCCCGGGTGCCAATATCAAAATTTTGAACAAAGAGAAAAATTCGGCATAAGACTTCTTGAGAGACATATCATTTCTCGAGAGGAGGCATATATTTTCTCGAGAAGAAGAGATCTTGTTCTCGAGTAGAGATATCCTTTTTGAGAGGTAGTCTGAAGTTCTCGAGAATAAGTGAAGCACTCGAGTGATATTTCTCGGGAAGGAGTTGTGGTTCTCGAGTAGTAAGCTAAGTACTCGAGTAACAAAAAAAATTTCTCGAGAAATGAAGTCCATACATAAAATTTTCATGAATATTTGAAGAGTAACCCGATTCTTGAACTTGTTGTGAGGCCCTTTTCTTTATCCTTCCTTATTGAGCATGCCAAGTTCTATTTTGAAGAATGAGAACTTGCTCTCGTCCAGTGGCTTCGTGAATTTGTCTGCAACCTGCTTGTCAGTTGGAACATATTGGAGATTGATGTCTCCATTCTCCACATGCCCCCTGATGAAATTGTATCTAATCTCTATGTGCTTTGTCTGGCTATGAGAGACTGGGTTGTTGGCTATTGTAATGTCACTAGAGGAGTCATAGAATAGTTTGATGTTCTTTACCTTCAAGTTATAATCTTCAAGTTCATTCTTGATCCAGAGTACTTGTGCACAACAACTGCTTGCAGAAATGTATTCTGACTCGTCCATTGAGATTGCGACACAATTTTGCTTTTTGCTGCTCCAAGAGATGAGTCTCCTTCCAAGGAATTGGCAAGTCCTCGAAGTGCTCTTTCTATCATCTTTACTACCTACAAAATATGCATCTGAAAATCCAATTAGCTCGATATCATTACTTCTTGGGTACCATAAGCAAAAATTTGGTGTACCCATAAGGTATCTCAAAATCTACTTTACAGTAGTGTAATGAGATATCCTAGAGTTCAACTGATATCTAGTGTTAACACCAGAAATTGGGGATCCCTCCCAAAGTAGTCAGCTCGTAAGTCGCGGCCAGCTCCAGGTTCCCTCTGGAGATTTCGGCCTGTCAGCCCTCTTTTCTAAGGATGGGCAAAAAAACTTCTCTGTCCGCTCAAGCCGCATGGCTAGGACAGTCTCCCTGGTCTAACCGCCCAAGTCGGGCAACAGCCGCTCATTCTTGCAGGGGCTACAGACTGCTTCCTCGGTCCGCCCCTGCAAGCCGCGAGATTAGATCAAATAACCGCACATTGGTCCTCTCTTCCATGCTATCCAACAGAATGGCGGACTCATATTGCCATCCTCACAGACCACCATATCGCCAAGGGACCTTCCTCCAGGTCTCCAGTCAGTTTGCGACAAGCCTGTCCATGAGATGTTCAGCAATAGGGGCGACCTGCACGACCAACTCTCCTATCCTCCAGCAATGAGCGGACTCGATCTCAACCCGCCTGTAGAAAGACGGCACCATGGACAACCACTCTACGCCAGACAGCACCATACAATATGGACTCAACTCCAGCTCGCAAGAAGGAAGTGGACTCTTCAACCAACAGTAGTTGTGAGCTTCCTCCAGGCCGCCAGTTAACAGTGTGCGACCTGCCTCCTCAGCCGACCAGGTCGTTAAGCCCTTGTCGCCCAGCAAGTAGGACAAGCCTCCAGCAGGAAGCGGCCCTCTCGATCTGTCAACCGTGATCTAGGCAAACTCGTTGTGTAGTTCGCCAGGCTTACCCCAGCTTTCCAACACCGGACCACTCCTCCAGTAGGAAGACAACTTGCTATATTCAGGCCGACAGGTCGTCTACCTCTGACCCAGCTCAGTATCTGGCGATCTGCCTTTTCTCCGTAGCGGACTCGGCAGACTCAATATGCAGTCTGCCACTCAACACTCCAGCTAGCCCTCCAGTTTCCAGGTGCCCGCTTATTCCTAACACCGGGCGAACTACCCCTCAGCTCGCATAGCTCGACACGGCCTCACTCATTATAGCAGAAGCGGACTCATCCCAGTCTGCCACCAGCAGATCAACTCAAGTAGACAAGTCCCTATCTGCAGAACATGGTGCGGACTTGGTGGACTCCTTCTTTACACGTTCAACTTACCGCTCTATCGGGGGTAACATTACCAAGACCGTTAACTCCCCGGGCCTATAAATAGGCCCCCATACCTTTCATTCAGGAGATAGATGGGAGACGACAATGTAAAGGCATCAAGTTCTGCGGACTCTAAATATCAGTCTGCATGGCCTCAGAAAACCTCTCCTGTTCTCTTCTCGGCATGATTGTGCAGTCCGGTTAGCTTAGTATAGCGAGCTGCGGGATCAGCTAACCGCGCAGTCTGCCGACCTCTCTGGTCAAACCAGGTGGCCTCTGGCACCTTCTTTCCTTAGCCGCAAGCTTCCCCTTTATACCCTTTATTTGCTCTCTATGTAAAAGTTCAATCTCAAGCTGTAACTTCAATTATAATCAAAGGAAAGCCCGTCGCAAGAGAGGCATTCAGGACACGGCGGGGGAAGTCTGTTGTTGCCGCTGCAAGCAGCCCCCTCTTCTTCTCAACTCCTCTCTTCTCTCGGCATCAACATGCAAAACTAACCGTTAAAGTAACCTTCTGCTCGACAGTTCCTGATCATCCTTCCCTGCTATTCCCAGCATCCTCATCAACCTCTCCTCTATCCCCACAACCTTCTTCTTCACCTCGCTTGTGAGACCGAACACACGTTAGCTGCTGGTGCCCGCGACCCTCCTCTCCATTTTTGAGCATCAACAGTTAACACGTGGCCTTCAGATCTCGAATAGACAGTGAAATCAGTGGTTACTCATGTCAGACCATCAACCAGCCGAGAACCTTGCTCCTTCAAGTCCTAGTGAAGATCCTCTCTGGGATGCCTTTGAGCAATCGCATAGAGAAACTGCCCAACAGTTTTAAGAAATCACCCGTACTCTAGCTGCTATCGCTCAGCGATTAGAAGTGCAATCTGAAGCAGCACCAGTTCCTCTAGTCAATCCAACACCAGCATTGGAGACTCCGCAAGTTTATCCACCGACCTATCCGCCGGTCTATCCTCCTGTTTACCTACCAACCTTTCCGCAAGGGCCCACAACCCCTTTGCGATCTCAAAACGATGAGTTCATAGCTCGTTTTTCTTCTAGGAAGCAGCCCCGAGGAAGTACAACAGGATTTCAAAACTTTTAGGGAAGTTGTCCCTATTCTTCAGTTCCTCCCATTGCTCCTCCCGCAGCAGCTTTTCCCTTCTATCCTCCTGATCCTTTTTGCAGCTACAACTTATGCTCCCTTTTTTCCTTATGATATAGGAGAGCAAGAAGAGCCGTCACCATTTTCAGAGAATGTTCGACATGAACCAACTCTAGTTAACTTTAGAGAGCCGCGGTTGCCAATTTACACTTGAGATACAGATCCAATGAAGCACCTTCAAGCCTTTGAATCAGTCGTAGCTCTCAAGACCCTCTCAGATTATACCAAATGCAAACTCTTTGTTACAACCTTTGATGGTCAAGTGCGGGATTGGTTCTATGGACTACGTCCTCAGTCCATCTCTTCCTTTGCTGAATTGCGAAGAGAGTTTCTGCTTAGGTTTTCTACCTCTACAACGAGAAAGGGCGGTCCAGAAGCCCTCTTTGAGATCAGGCAGCGAGAGAATGAGAGTTGGTCTCATTTTGTGGATCATTTTCAGAAAGAAATCTTGGACATTGAGATCGTCGATCAAGAAATGTATCGAGTGGCTCTTATTCATGGTTTGCGTGAAGGAGCACTCAAGTTTGAGGCTAACGTCCGAGCACCAAGGACATATTAAGAGTTGATTGGTTTAGCTAACTCTTACATTTGTGATGAGAAAAGCAATCCCAGCTTCGTCTCCAGGCTTATAGCAGAGAAAGATTCTTCTTCTTCATACAAACAGCACCCGAGGTCTCCTCGGAAAGATTTTCCATCCTACTCAAGGAAGGGAAGAAGATTTCAACGTCTCGACATCTTTTCCCAGGCCAGGATCATGCCCAAGATCAATTGTTACTATTGCCAGCACCAGCTCCGCAAACAGCTTCGGTTCATCAGTAGTAAGATGATGACTTGCGAGAGTCTAAACTAGATGAGGCCATGGAAGAAGTGAGCCAAATCATGAAGGATAGGGCTAATTACAAAAGGCCTTACCAGCCGACAGATCAAAGATCAAAAGATTCAGATCCATTCTGTGAGTTCCACAAAGAAAGCGGGCATTTGACTGAAAACTGTCGAGCGCTTTGTTAACTTGTACAAAAGATGTTGAGGCAGGGTAAGATGCAATATCTACTCTCGAAGGATGATCACCCTGATCTGTCAACTTCAAAAGGAAAAGAAGTTGCAGACGTTCCTTGCTCCTTAAAGGGAGTTTGTCAAGTATACCATTGTCCTCACCTCATCATCAACGAGACAATTGATGCCGATGACAAGGGCTCCATTGGAATACTATTCTAAGCTGAAAGAGGACACTGCAGTTCCAAAAGCTCCTTTTAATCATGATCATTTGTTTCTACTTTACTCTTCAAAAATTCTCTATTAAAACACTTCTAAGTGTTTTTTCATTTCAATAAATTTTATGTTAGAGATCCCATACTGACACATTTCCCTTTATGGATTGCTTCCTCCTCTACTTTTTCTCTTTGCCAAAGAGATCACTGAACCACCAAGATATTGCCAAGTCTTGCTTAGGGCCACCTCGAGGTTGGACTCCGACATAAGACCACAATGACCACATATAGTGGTGAGTGTTCACGTATGTGTAGTGGGTACCATTCAACTCTCATGCGGAGGATTACGGGACTTCGGATCCTAGCCGATATCTAACACAAAGTGTGTATTAAAGGAGGTCCCATGTGTTAGCTCTGCTGCACTCCGTTAGGGATACATTACAGTTACGATGATCTTTGCTTGGCAAGCAATGGCGATCAAGTGTATCATTGCCTCCTCGATCATCTCATGATTGTAATGGACGAATAATCTATGGTACTCAAAATCCGTGCTTTAACAGGGCCCACAACTCTGCTGATCACTCCACAGACAAGCAATAGACCACTTGGCGCATCTAGTCTAATTGATCAACGATGCTTGTAACATGAGGCATCGGCAGTGCATCTATCGATCCTTCTCAATATTTTTTGTGCTTATTTCTCTTTTATGCCCTTCTAAAGGATACGCGGCCATCCCTCTCTAGGTAGGACTACACACCAAATGATTTTTCTTAGGCAAGCGATGCATAAGGCCCATGGGTGCACTCCTGTGGCAGCATCCATCCTTTTTTGGGTCATCTTCGGGTGTAGCCCTCCTTTTTCATTTTGCTTTCTTATAGGTTAGCAGGTTAAGTCCAACCTAACAAAGGGATTTGCAACTGCTATTTTGCTTATGTTAATCTTATATGCACTGCTTACATGAAGCTCTATCAGATGATGATTTACAAGTTCTCTATCACTCTTATCTGATGCTAATGACACAAATCATTAATTAAAGTATCTGGTTCTCCTTGATTGACAAGACATGCTATTGAAGTCTAATTAAGATGATTTCATCTTACATATCTGGATTTCATATTAAAGATATCATACTTGATCACGTGAGATGATCATTATCTCGGTTTAATCTCTATTCAGTTAATAGCAGAGTTTGTCAGGTATCTCTTCTGCTATCTAATTATATTTTATCATATTAACCGTCAACATTCGCAAGTTCCATCCAGGTACTTGCAGCTTAGTTATCCTTTATATCTGCTTCTCACTCTTTCTTTTGTAGAGATTAGCAGTTATTTGCAAGTCCTCTTCAGGTACTTGCAACTTAGCTTTCTTTTATATCTGCTACTCACTCTTCCTTTTGCAAAGATTATCATATATTTACAAGTCCTCTTCAGGTACTTGCGACTTAGTTTTCCTTCATATCTGCTTCTCACTCTTCCTTTTGTAGAGATTAATAGATATTTGCAAGTCCTCTTCAGGTATTTGTGACTTAGCTTTCTTCTATATCTGCGTCTAACTCTTCTTCTTGCAGAGATTAGCAGATACTTGCAACTCCCCTTCAGGTACTTGCAACTTAGTTTTCTTTCATATATACTGCTTACTCTTTTCTTTCAGAGATTAGCAGATATTTGAAAGTTCCCTTTAAGTACTTGCAACTTTGTTTTCTTTCATATTTGCTACTCCCTCTTCTTTTGCAGAGATTAACAGATATTTGCAAGTTCCCGTGTACTGGTCGACACGGGTGTGTACTTGTCCACACGGGCGTGTTCCTACCCATGTTCAGTCAGGGACGTGATGGTTGGCGTGGTGGTTATTTGTGACACGCCCCTAGGTCACGGGCGTGTCGGGACCCGACACTGGCGTGTCAGGTTGAGACACAGGTGTATCTCAACCCGTGTCCTTTTCTTTGATCGACGATCATGCCTGGATCGGGGCACACAGCCTGGGACACGGCCGTGTGCAAGGCCGTGTTCGGCATAGGATTGAGAGATTTCAGGCGAATCCGAGCCATTCGTTTTCTTTAAACAAGATCTGACGGCCAAGTGTGTTCCTACTATTATAAGGCCGGGAATAGAGGATTAATTCCTCATTATTCTCTTAAGGCATTCTCTTTCTAAGGAGTTAGAGAGAGGAGAGAGCAAGGAGGAAGGAAGAGGAGGAATCTGGCCGCCGGCGGAGCATCGGAGCACCGAATCGAGAACCGAGACCGGATCCGCGGAGGAAATTCCCTTGTGAAGCTTTCCATCCGGATAGTTTCCCATATAGCAAAAACGAACTTCAAGGATAACGATTCTCTACTTGAGCATGTGAAGCTCTCTTTATTCTGCATGGGAAACCCGCTCCCGCGAGTGTGCGGTGAGTGTGCGATGTTCCTTGGGGTAGATGTAAATAGTCCCCCTTGTGTTGCATATAGAGTCCGGAATTGAAGTATAGACATAGGCATTGTGTGTGAAGCCTGACCGGACGTGTTGTTCTAGATCGGTGATGTGGCATATTGTATGGATTGCCGGAGAAGACTCCGTGCTATGTGTTTTTCGAGTTTCTACACGGTAGATTGTAGTAGGGATCCTTGGGAATTAACTCCAAGGCACACTCAGAAAACTGAGCGGAAACGTAGTTCTGCTAACTTGGCGGTCGGGGAGCCGTCCTTGTACATAACAGGGTTGTTTGATGATTGGGAATGTATTAGGCTCTGGGAGAAGATAGGCCCGCACGTGCGTCTTAAAGTGACTAGGCGGAGTGAGCAACAGGCAAGTGGAAGTGGACCTGGGCTATTTGGTTCGGTGCTAGAGGCCCAGAAGTGGAACTAGCCGTTGGCATAGTCGGGAGTCTTAGACGGTGGTTAGAAAGACTAAAATGCTCATGATGTTGCCATCCCGGGGATGGTGGTGAAGCCACAGAATTGATAGTATTCACCGAAAATAAGCCATGAGTGCACGAGGTGTTTGGCCGTGCGAGCCTACACATGTGGCGAAGTATGTTTGCACTTTGTTGTTTAGCTAGGCTAATGAAATGCAGGGAAGGAGCACCGCCGTCCCGAGTAAGGGGAAGGTTCATTATAATTTGGTAAGATTTACCTGACCGTTGCTATGTTTGCAACCGTGCGGTGGAATGTTGCTTGCAGGTGCTGCGGAGCCAGGTACCAAATAGCGGGCTGAATCCCATGTTATTGAGCTGGCCCTCGAAGGACAAAGAAAATTGTTGTTTTACTTTTGTCATGTGTGGCCGGCCTGCGAGCCGATGTATGTAAAACATTATTTTGTTAAGTGAACTCTTGTAAGGCCATATGGCCAAGGTACTTTCAGTGTATTTGTTATTTCATTCCTATAGTGGTAAGTGGACATTCATGATAGTTGTTATTCAATTATGGGTTCTTTCAAACTGTTTTAAAGCTTCCGCTAGAATTTTCTGAGTTAGGGCGAGTAGTTGTAGTTGATTTTTGATATTTTTTTATAACCCTTCCGACTGTCCGTGGTATATGGCGTCGGGTTCCAGCTGGACCTTCTACTATATGCCATACGACGGATGGGGGTGTTACAATTTGGTATCAGACTAAGGTGTTGGATCTTCTTTATTTGAATTCGTGGGCAAATTATTTTAAGGGGAGGTGAGCACATTTATGTGCGTCATCGTCATAACATAAAAAGAACCCATGAATGTCCACTTAGAAATGAAAATATACTTGTTTTGAGGAACCTGAGTTGTTCCAATGATTGCTTTTAGCAATCTATTCGTCGCCTAATCGATGGTTATGCTATATAGGTGACTAGGAGTGGTGCGGGGCAGTCGCAAGGTCAGCACTCCACGGAGAGTAGCGCACTTAACAACGCACCTGAGACCCTTCTTTCTGTTGAAAGCATAAGAAGGAATAGTTGAAGTGGTGATGGCTGTGACTAAAATACAACTTGGAGGGCAAGTGCAGCCCCTATCCCTGGGGTGGCTTCAACACCGTAGTGGTGTGATGGAACAACTTACATGTATAAGACCTTTAGATCATCAGTTGAACATGGTTTTTAGGTGCAGGTTGTACGCATCAGTTGCTCAGCATTTTTAGCAAGGTTTTTATTGATTATGCACTACCCAGCTGGGTTGAGTTGAAGCGAATGAGTATTATGCTATAGATTCTACTACGGTCTGGTTGCGTGAATTAGTGACTGCTATATCGTAGGACCGAAGCTATTGGATCTGCCGAGCGATAGGCCTAGAAGCTTTCGAAGAGTTAGACCTGAAGAATCTCGCAGACGTTAGTGTTCGGTTACCAAACTCCGGTCCTGCAAAGAGGTAGTACCGAAAGAGAGTAAAGTGAGGCCTGAAGTATCTACAAGTCAAGCTCCATATTACTGTTATAAATGTGGAATGTTTGGTCACTTTGGATGCCAAGATTGTCATAGAGACGATCTGAGGACAAGAGAAAATTACGAAGAGAGTCCAAGAGAAGAAAGACTCCAGTGCAAAGAAGACAGAGTTCAAGGTGCTGACCTCCTCAAAGTCCCGTTTCGTAGATGGTATAAGAAGGCTAGGATTTTGGTTCTAGTTCCTTCTTTTGGTACGTCTGGAACAACTATTGAACGAGACCCAGACGCATGCTTTTACTATGGGAAGCTGGGACACTTTGCCCGAGAGTGTCGGAGCGGACGTCTGAAGTCCGAGAAGAAGCCTAGAACAACCTACGAGGAGAAGTGAAAAGGGTTGGAGGCAACTGCATCTCAATATGCTCCATCCCAACCTAGAGTGTACAGCTTTGGCCATTAGGAGGCCATGGAACATGCTGACATGTTGACATGTATGGTTAAATTTTTGGTAGGTCAGTTTTAGATAACTTGTTGCCTTACGCATATTAGTCTATGATTGGTTGTGATAGGATTTGTGTTGATTTTTTGAGTGTCCGGTGAAAGCACTGTTCGTCTTGGGAACTTCCCATTCCTTAGTGTCCGAAGGATGTGTATCGCGCATCGGAGTTCCTTTTTTGATGGAAAGAGACAAATCAAAAGTACTAATGTCTAACGGGTGCTCTATACACGCGAATAGAGTCTGTTGTATGAAGTTATAGATAGAGAGTCAGGAGTTTGACTTGCAAGCGTCGCAACTGCTGTTTGTAGAATTCGACGTAATCTTTGTTATGGACTGGCTCTCGGAGTAGCGTGCGTACATCAATTTCAACCGTAAGGTGGTCATATTGGTACTAGCTATAGGTTGTGATATGTCGGAACTGAAGTAACAACTGCAGGAGTTGTTGGAAAAAGGGTATGTGTGTCCATATTTGTCTCCTTGGAGCGCACCGGTCCTCTTTGTTAAGAAGAAGGATGGGAGGTTGCGACTCTGTATCGACTATCGGGAGTTGAACAAGCTTACTGAAAAAGAAAGTATCCGATCCCAAGGATTGACGATCTATTTGAACAGTTGGTTGGGGCAACAGTATATTCGAAGTTAGATCTGAAATCCGGATACTACCAATTAAGGATAAGGGAAAGCGACATCCCAAATACAGCATTCAGCACGCGATTGGGCATTACGAGTTCACGGTCATGCCATTTTGGTTAACCAATGCGCCATCCGTATTTATGGATTTGATGAACAAGACGTTCAGAGAGTACTTGGACCGTTTCGTGATAGTATTTATTGACGATATCTTGGTGTACTCGCAGTGTAAGGATGATTACTACAAGCATCTGCATATGGTGTTGGAGACGTTGAGGAAGAATCAGTTGTATGCTAAGTTTTCCAAGTGTGAGTTCTAGTTATCCTCGGTAGCGTTCCTTGGCCATATTGTTAGTGGAGAATGGATAGCGGTGGATCCGGCGAAAATAGTGGCGATACGGGAGTGGCATGTGTTGTCTATAGTGGCGGAAGTCTGGAGCTTTCTGGGGCTTGCCATCTACTACAGGCGCTTCGTAGCAAACTTCTCGCGGATAAAGCTACCACTCATGACGTTGAAAAAAAAGGACCAAAAGTTTGTGTGGTCGTTGGAGTGCGCGCAGGCTTTTGAAAAATTGAAGAGGCAGTTGATCACGACGCCTATTTTACGTTCGCCAAGTGGGACCGAAGGGTTTGAAATTTATAGTGATGCTTCAGGCAATGGTTTGGGTTGTTTTCTGCTACAGCATGGGAGCGTGATAGCCTATGGATTACATCAATTAAAGGTTCACGAGAGGAATTATCTGGTCTATGAATTGGAGTTAGCGGCTGTGATATTTGCTCTAAAGCTGTGCAGGCACTACCTGTACGGTGTGAAGGTCGATATCTACACCAATCATAAGAGCCTGAAGTACTTGTTAGATTAGAAGGACCTGAACATGAGGCAGCGGAGGTGGATGGAGTTCATGGGGGACTACACCTTCAAGATACATTATGTGCCTGGGAATGGAAATATAGTGGCTGATGCTTTGAGTTGTAGGGCTCCTGTACAGGCCAGCTAGTTGGCGGTACATAGTGAGAGTTTGGTCCGTGATTTGGAGGCATTGAAGATCTCTTGCGTTGACAAGCAGGCTAGTGTCGAGGCGAAATTGTATTGGATAGAGGTGCAGTATGACCTAGCTGATAGAATTCGCTGGCTTTGGTTAAGGATAGTAGCTTGAAGAAGATCTTAGATGAATCTTTGGATGGGTCAAATTCCCAATTTGCTATGTTGAGGATGGGCTGCTGAGGAGGGATGGTCGCCTCTGCGTCCCTAGTACGGATAATCTTCGGGAGGAGTTGATGTACGAGGCTCATCATAACAAGTACTCAATCCACCCGGGGAGCAAGAAAATGTATAAAGAAATGAAGAGGTGGTTCTGGTGGCCAGGATTGAAGAAGGATGTAGCACTTTATGTGGTGAAGTGCCAAACATGTGCCTTAGTGAAGGCGGAGTGCCAGAAGCTCGAAGGTTTCTTGAAGTCCTTGCCTATCCCGGAGTGGAAGTTCAGCGACATTTCCATGGATTTTTTGCATGGTTTGCCAAAGTCGCAGAGGGGAAACGACGTCATCTGGGTGGTCGTAGATAGATTGACAAAAGTGTCGCACTTCATCAAGAACAGGAAGGAAGATCCGGTGGAAAAGTTAGCCAAACTCTATGTGGATAATATTGTACGATTGCATGGTGTTCCTCGCAGTATTATTAGTGATCAAGATGGACGCTTCACGTCAAATTACTGGAGGCTTGTGCATAAATTAGTTGGGGACTAAGCTGAGTTTCAGCACAGCCTTTCATCCGCCGACGGATTGTCAGACCGAGAGGGTCAACAGGACGAAGGAGGACATGCTTCGCATGTGCGTCTTGGATTTCAGAAAGTAGTGGGAAGATCACCTGTACATGGTGGAGTTTGCATATAACAACAGTATCAAGCGAGTATTGGAATGACGCCTTTCGAGGCCTTATATGGGTGAAAGTGTCGCATGCCGTTGTCTTTGTTAGAGACAGGCGAGTCTAATGTTATACAAATGTCAAGCAGTGGAAGATGCCACTTCAATGATACGTTC
The DNA here is from genome assembly GCA_039513925.1 of Platanthera zijinensis. Classification (NCBI taxonomy): domain Eukaryota; kingdom Viridiplantae; phylum Streptophyta; class Magnoliopsida; order Asparagales; family Orchidaceae; genus Platanthera; species Platanthera zijinensis. Next base: position 53,940,625 of record CM077091.1, on the reverse strand, counting down.
AATTCAGGAACGGTTGAAGATCGCTCAGGATAGGTAGGCAAAATACTATAATGCTAAGGATAGGAATGTGGAGTACGGTGTTGACGACTGGGTGTATTTGAAAATCAATCCATTCATGGGTGTCTCGCAGGATCGATGCTTGAAGAAGCTGAGTCCGAGAAACCTTGGACCATTTAAGATCCTGGAGCGGGTTAGCGAAGCAGCGTATCTATTAAAGATGTCAGTGGAGTTGAGTGGGTTATACGATGTGTTCCACATATCGGTGTTACAGAAGGCGGTGCAAGAGCCTTCGCAGGTCATTGTGGTCGATCATGTGCCGGTTGATAACGGATTGACGGCAAAGATCAAGCCAGTATGCATTAAAGATTTTGAAGTCAACGACTCCGAAATAAGGAAATCCGAATAGTTAAAGTCTGTTGGGATAACTGCGAACGTGAGGAGCTTTCATGGGAGCGAGAGCAAACTATGTTGGAGGAATACCCCGAGTTATTCCACTCAGGTAACATTTAAATTTTGTGTACCTATATATAATTTTTGGACGAAATTCTTTTAAGGGGGGGGGGAGATTTGTAACGCCCCAAAAATCGTAATCAAACCGGTCGCGTCCTAAGGAATTTTTGGTGCCTAAATAGGTTCACACGTCCTGGGACACGGGCGTTTCCAAGGCCATGTCTTTCTCTGTGTTAGCCGGCTGTGTCTAGTAAAGGACACGACGGAAAACTCGGTTATGAACAGTGTTGACACGGGCATGTCAGGGGTGAGACGGGCGTGTCCTTACCCGTGTCACTACCCGTGTCTCGCTCGGGTTGAAAACTGTGTTGTGTCGACTGAAGTACACGGTCGTTGTACACGGGCATGTACTGGTCGACACGGGCGTGTACTTGTCCACACGGGCGTGTTCCTACCCGTGTCTAGTCAGGGGCGTGACGGTTGGAGTGGTGGTTATTTATGACACGCCCCTAGGTCACGGGCTTTTAGGGACCCGACACCGGCGTGTCAGGTTAAGAAACGAGCGTGTCTCGACCCGTGTCCTTTTTTATGCTCAACGATCATGCTTGGATCGGGGCACACGGCCTGGGACACGACCGTGTGCAAGGCCGTGTTCAGCCCAGGATTGAGAGATTTCAGGCAAATCCGAGCCGTTCGTTTTCTTTAAACAAGATTGACGGCCTAGATGTGTTCCTGCTGTTATAAGGCCGGGAATAGAGGATTAATTCCTCATTATTATCTTAAAGCATTCTCCTGCTAAGGAGTTAGAGAGAGGAGAGAGCAAGGAGGAAGAAAGAGGAGAAATCCAGCCACCGACAGAGCATTTGAGCACCGAATTGAGAACAGAGACCGGATCCGCGGAGGAAATTCCCTTACGAAGCATTCCATCCAGATAGTTTCCCATGACGCAAAAGCGAACTTCAAGGGTAACTATTCTCTACTTGAGCATGTGAAGCTCTCTTTGATTCTACATGGGAAACCCTCTCCCACGAGTGAGCGGTGTTCCTTAGGGTAGATGTGAATAGTCCCCCTTGTGTTGTATATAGAGTACGGAATCGAAGTACGGACATAGGCATTGTGTGTGAAGCCTACCCGGAAGTGTGTGTCTGGATCGGTGATGTTGCATATTGTATGGATTGCGAAATAAGACTCTGTGCTATGTGTTTTTTGGGTTTCTACTTGGTAGATTGCAGCAGGGATCCTTGGGGATTAACTCGAAGGCGCACCCAAAAAACTGAGCGGAAATGTATTTATGCTAACTTGGCGGTCGGGGAGCCAGCCTTGTACATAACTGAGTTGTGTGATGATTGGGAATGTATTAGGCTCCGGGAGAAGCTTGGCCCGTACGTACGTCTTAAAGTGACTAGGCGGAGTGAGCAACGGGCAAGTGGAAGTGGACCTGGGCTATGCGGTTTGGTGCTAGAGGCCCAGAAGTGGAACTTGCCGTTGGCATAGTCGGGAGTCTCAGACGGTGGACAGAAAGACTAAAATGCTCACGATGTTGCCATCTCGGGGATGGTGGTGAAGCCACGAAATTGACCGGATTCACCGAAAATGTGCCCTGAGTGCACGAGGTGTTTGGTCGTGCAAGCCTACACCTGTGGCGAAGTATGTTTGCACTTTGTTGTTAAGCTGGGCTAATGAAATGCAGGGAAGGAGAACCGCCATCCCGAGTAAGGGGCGGGGTTATTATAATTTGGTCAGCTTTAGCTGACCGTTGCTTTTTTTTCCACCGTGCGGTGGAATGTTGCTTGCAGGTGCTGCAGAGCAAGGTACCAAATAGCGGGCTAAAGCCCATGCTGCTGAGCTTGCCCTCGAAGGCAAAAGTGAATTGTTGTTTTACTTTTGTCATGTGTGGCTGGCCTGCGAGCCGATGTATGTAAAACATTACTTTGTTAAGTGAACTCTTGTAAGGCCATAAGACCAAGTACTTTCAGTGTATTTGTTATTTTATTCCTATTGTGGTAAGTGGACATTCATGACAGTTGTTATTCAATTATGGGTTCTTTCAAACTGTTTAAAAGCTTCTGCTAGATTGCTCTGAGTTAGGGCAAGTAGTTGTAGTTGATTTTTGATATTCTTATGTAACCCTTCCGACTGTCCATGGTATATGGCGTCGGGTTCAAGCTAGACCTTTTGCTATATGCCATACGACAGATGGGGGTGTTTGATGAGTTTGTAAATATACCTATTTTTCGTATTTTATTTAGTCAATTCTGTTATTTTTTATCTTTAATCAAGTTTTTATTCATAAATTGCTTATTTGTAAATATTATTTCTAACTTAGTTTTATTTTTATTCCAGAAAAATTCCAGAAAAATTCCAGAAAAGTCAAAAATTGACTGACATGCCCGTGTCAATTGACCGACACGCCCGTGTCACGCCCCCCCCGACGATCGCCGACCACAGGTTGCCAGCTCGACGTTCGGCGATGATCAAACTAAGCTCGACACGCCCCAAGACACGCCCGTGTTAAGGTAGACACACGGGCGTGACCTAGCCACCTGGCCCGACGTGACGCGCGCGACTTTGCGGCCGTGTTGGGTACATTGGAAAATGTGTACCTGATTTGAAGAAGCCAACCTAGCTCAATGATATACATCAAGGTGTATTTAATGTTGTTTTTGAGTTGACATGTGCAGGTGAAGAATTGATAAAGTATGCAGGAAAAATTCTAAGTCCAAGTGTCGACACAGAGAAGGATGTGTCGACACATAGAAGAAATTGGTCGACATCAACACTGGAAGCAGTGTGACGAATATAGCAGTTAGTCTACAACTACACTGGGAAAAAGTGTCGACACAGAGGAAGTATGTCGACACATAGCAGTTAGTCTACAATGATACTGGGAAAGTGTGTCGACACAGAAGAAGTAAGTCGACACAACACTGGGAATTTATGTCGACACAGAAGAAAAAGAGTCGACCTCAACATTGGAAAATGTGTCGACACAAAGGATATAGTCGACCTCAAGTTTGTCGACACCAGCAGTATGTGTCGACTCAGAAGAATATAGTCGACCTCATTGTCTGTCTACACCAGAAGAATGTGTCGACACATTGTGATTAAGTCGACACATTACAGCAGAGTTGAAAGAAGATTGTGTCGACACACTGAAGGGTCAAGAACAAGTTATTTTCAGAAGAAGCTGTGTCGACTCAAAGGCAACTTAGTCGACATCACTGAAGACTGTGTCGACACCAAAGTCAATTGTTGTCGACACAGATAGACAGATGGTCTCGACACTTTCTGACAGACTGTCTCGACAACTTGTGGTTCAAGACTAAGGCATAGGACTTGTTTGAAGACTTGACAGCTGTGGGTTGCCACCGGTTAACTGAAGCTGTCAGACTTGTCAGAAAACGGTTAGAAACCGGATAAGCCGGTTACCATGAAGAAAGTCTATAAATAGACAGATTCAGAAGGAGAAAAAAACTTTTGGAAAACATTGTTGAGAATCAAAAGTTGAGAAGGATTACGATCCAATTCATTTCAAGAAAGTGCTAGGCACTTAAGAAGATCTTCTCCGAAGATCTAAGAAGACTATCTAAGGATAGATCAAAGAAGAGTTCTAATCAGAATTCAGAAGAATCATTCAAAGTGCTGGATAGAGAGAGATCAAGCCAGAATTTGAAGAAGAAGAAAGAAACCACCAGTGGATTCTCAAGAATCTGTTTGGAAATCAACTCAGCTAAGTTCTTATTCAAGAAGCTTTGAAGAAAGCTCAGATACAGTTGATTTCATCAGCTGATCAAGAATTGTCTTGGCCTTTTCTCTCTCAATTTAGGCAAGACAGTTAGATAACTTTTCTATATTTCTGTAGGATCTGTTTACACAAATCTGAGTTGTAAGCCTATGTTATAAAGGCTGAGTGTAGGAGTGTTGTACTCTGAGTGGTAGGGCTGTGTGCTTGAGTGTAGGAGAAGGGTCTTCTCTGAGTTGTAGGCCTTGGGGCAAGGCTGAGGTAGGGCTGTTGTGCCTGAGTTGTAGGAACCAGTTGGGTTCTGAGTTGTAGGATCTGTTGATCTGAGATTAGTGGAAGTTTGCCGAATCTAGCATACTGCTAGATAGGTGAAGGGGGAAAGTGGATGTACCCAGACCTTGGGGAACCACTATAAAACATTGTGCAATCTGTGATGTTTTATTTTCTGTGATTGCTGTGATCATTGTGTTAGCCATTAAATTGAATTCTGCCTAAAAGTTTTTATAAATAAGTAGAACCTATTCACCCCCCCCCCTCTAGGTGTTTAGGTTGTCTTGAAAGTTAAACTATCAAGTAGTATCAGAGGGAGGTTCCTCAAAAAGGACTTAATAGTCTGAGGTAGATCTGAAAGGCAGATTCAAGATTCAAGAAGATGGGTTCTGGAGAGAATCATAAGGAGCTAGGGTCTATGAAATTACCCATATGCAGGAAGGAAATCTTTGGTATCTGGAAAGAAAGAGTCAGACTGTTTATGGAAGCATCTGACCCAAGAATTTACATCACAGTACAGGAAGGCCCTTCATTCCAATGAAGGTATCAGTTCTTGATGCAAATATCCAAACTCCAAAGAGTTATTCAGAAATGACCAAGGATGAAATCATCTTGGCAACCATGGATAAAAGAGCTCAGAACATTATTGTTAGTGCCATAATGATGATTCAACATTTCAGAATCTGATTCACTGCAAGACCTCCAAGGAGATGTGGGATACATTGATTGTCTACATGGAGGGATCTGAAGAAGTAATGCTGGACAGGAAGTCTATGCTAAATCAGGAGTATGAAACTTTAGACAAGGAAAATCTGATAGCATAACTGAGTGCTATAAGAAATTCTATAGAATTGTGAATGAGCTAATATCCTATGGAAGAGTCTTCAGTACCTATGAACTGAATGACAAATTCTTAAGATCCTTATCAAAGGATTGGGATACAAAGATCTGTGCCATAAGAGAAGTGGCTAAATTGGCAGAGATATCTCCTCCAACCCTGTTTGGAAAGTTGCTATCCTATGAAATGCAACTTATGGTGAGAAAGGAGGAGGAAAGAATTCAAGAGGAGAGTATAGAGAAAAGACTGTGGCATTAATGCAGAAGCCACTAGAAAGAATAGGAGGAATCACCATCTCCTCCTAAGGAAGTTACAGAAGATAGTTCTGAAAGTTCAAACAAGGGATCTGAAAGCTGTGATTCAGATGCAGATTTTGCTGCATTCACAAGACAATTCCAGAGGTTCTTGAAAGAAGAAGCAGTGGAAGTCTAGGCCTTCCCCATCACAGCAAGTTGATGACTATTATAAGAAGAAAAGGTCATCAAGGAAAGAGAAGAGCAGATCAAAGCCCAGCAAAGCCACTACTTCAAAGATTGTCTGTTATTGTTGCAATAGGCCTGGACATGTAGTGGCTGATTGTCCTAACAAGAGAAAGGAATCTTCAGAAAAGAAGAAGACTTATCAGAAAGGCAAGAAGGAGAAATCCTTTGTAGCAAAGAAAGATAAGAGTCTGTCAGACCAGTCAACTTCAGAATCAGGATCTGAAGCTGAAGCATATATTGGACTATATGCTGCATCTGAGGAAGAGGAGTTTATGCAGTTGCTAGACTCCATCAATGAACATCAATGCATGGGTTGATGACAAGATCAGAAGAGGACATATGCCAGAATCAGTCTGGTCCTAATGAGGTAAAATGTCCTTCCAGTACATCTGTTTGTAGTACAAGTGAAGAATCAGCTACATCTGCATCAAGTGATGAAGATGCATCTGAATCTGAAGGAGATGTCTATCAATTGATAGACAAGTATGGGGACTTGTTGCAGGCCCTTAAGAAAAGCAAGAACCTGGTTAAAACTCAGGCTCAGGAAATTGCTGAACTAAGGTTGCAACAACTGAGTTAGAAAAAGTCCTTGATCAAAAATTAAATGAAATTGCCAAGCTGAAGAATATAACTATTATTCAGATGGGCACAATTAATTATACTAATGATCAAGTGAAGAGTCTGGAGGCCAGACTTAAAATTGAAAGGGATTTAGTGGCTAGTTACTCTAAGCCAAAATCTGTCTTACCCTTGATAGATGAATTGTCACTCAGAAGGGTAAGGCTGGATTAGGATTTAAAGGTAACTCCAGGGCTGGCAGATTCAAGAGGAAAGGCAAAGCCCCTATTCAGACACTAAACCTTTCAGTCCCCATAAAGTTTAGTAAGGTAAAGTGCCTTCTAAAATATATGATCATGAAGACATTCAAGGTCATATTAAGACTAATGTTCTGAAGAACAAGGGTGTTAATGCAAGCAGGCCTACCTATGGTCATAAACCCAATGGTTTTAAGAAATCAGTAGGTGAAGTTGCAACAGCACCAGCAATGAACAGAAATTCTTCTGACAAGGATGTATCTAGATCTAGATACAATAAGTTTGAATGTTGGTGCTGTGGCAAGAGAGGCCATTTTGCATTAGACTGCTGGTATAACACAAGTGTTATAAAGAATAAGAGTCTACCTGTTAGAAGAGGTTATGATAGCTTTATTAATGCTAACCTGAACCAAGGACCAAGACTTACTTGGGTTCTAAGGGTAAGTAATTCTGTATTGCAGGTGAATCCAAGTAACCATGCCCCTATATGGTACTTGGATAGTGGTTGTTCCAGGCACATGACTGGAACAAAGGGGCTGCTGAAGGAGTATTCATCTGTCAAAGATGGACATAAAGTGATCTTTGGTGGATCTGAAAAAGGAGTCATCAAAGGGTTTGGTAACATTTCTTCTAACCTAATTACTATCACTCAAGTGGCTATGTAAAGGGTTTGAAACATAATCTAATAAGCATAAGTCAGCTAAGTGATTTAGGATATGACATTTCATTTGTTAAAGATGGATGTCATATCAAGAGGTCAAGTGATCAAAGATCATATTGACTGGGTATAGAAAGAGAAATGTATATTGTCTTAATTTTGAATGTGAGAATAAGGCTTCTCCCATCTGTCTTGTAGCTGATGACAATGCTTCTCATTGTGTTAAGTGGCACAAGAGATTGGCTCATCTAAACTACAAGACAATTGGCCAACTCTTTAGCAAAAGCTAGTGAGGAATGGCCTCAAATTAAGTGTATAAAGGAAGGGATATGCTCAGCTTGTCAAAAGGGAAAGCAGAAAAAATCCTCCTTTCAAAGCCTTGAAAACAAGGATTCTGTGAGGTGCTTATACCTCTTGCATATGGATCTTTTTGGTCCTATGCCAGTTCATAGTCTAGGTAGGAAGGTCTACACTTTTGTGGTTGTAGATGACTATTCTAGATTTACATGGGTGTTCTTTCTGAGACAAAAATCTGAAACCCCAAGTGTATTACTTAATTTTGTAAAGCAAATTCAGAATGAACTGAATAGTACAGTGGTCAAAATCAGAAGTGACCATGGTACTGAGTTTCAATCTGAAAGCATAACAAACTTGTGTAAAGACTTTGGGATTTTTCAAGAGTTCTCCTCACTTAGAACACCTCAGCAAAATGGAATTGCTGAAAGAAAGAATAGAACATTAATTGAAGCTAGTAGAACTCTATTGAGTGACACCTCTCTCCCAGAATATTTTTGGGCTGAGGCAGTTAACACTGCTTGTCATGTCATCAATAGGGCTTCTATCACCAAAAGCCAGTAAGACTCCCTATGAGATTGTGAAAGGCAGAAAACCAAATCTATCCTATTTTAGGATCTTTGGTTGCAAGTGCTATATACTTAACAATGGCAAGTCATATTTGACTAAGTTTGCTGCCAAATCCCAGGATGGGATATTTGTTGGGTACAGCACAAATAGTAAGGCCTATAGAGTCTTCAACTTAACTACTCAAGTTGTTGAAGAATCTGTGCATGTTGTATTTGATGAAACAAGATTAATCAATTGTGAGTTGTCTTGTAGATCAAATGACTCAACAGGTATAAGCAAGAGGATGGACAAGCTCTCCATTGCTGAAGCTTCAAAGGAAGATGGAGCATTGGAAAATGAAGGCTGCTGTCCAGGGGGAGTACAAGAGATAATGGAAGCTGATGAAAACCAAGAGGTTCAGCAGAATGAAGAAGCTGGAGATGCTCACCTGAAGGGAATCTTCCTCCAGCTATAAGATATCTAAGAGATCATCCTGCTGATCAGATAATAGGTGATCCAAGACAAGGAGTGCAAACTAGAAGCAGAAATCAAAGCACAGTTTTGCATTCAAGTTTCTTGTCTCAGATGGAACCTAAGAAGTTTGAAGAAGCTATCCAAGACCAGCACTGGATTGATGCTATGCAAGAGGAGCTGAATCAATTCAGAAGGTGCAAAGTCTGGGAGCTTGTTCCTAAACCAAGAGGCCACAACATAATTGGCACTAAGTGGATCTATAGGAACAAGCTAGATGAAAGTGGGATAATAGTGAAGAATAAAGCAAGATTGGTTGCAAAAGGATACAGGCAGGAAGAAGGGATTGACTTTGATCAAACCTTTGCTCCAGTAGCAAGGCTGGAGGCTATCAGAATGTTCCTTGCCTATGCAGCCTACCAAGACTTCAAAGTATACCAGATGGATGTGAAGTCAGCATTTCTGAATGGTGATCTTAAAGAAGAAGTATATGTAGAGCAGCCATCAGGTTTGTAGATCCTCTTAAACCTGATTCTGTGTATAAGCTTAGGAAAGCTTTGTATGGGTTAAAACAAGCTCCAAGGGCTTGGTATGAAACCCTGTCTACCTTCCTCATTGAGAATAAATTCTCAAGAGGAAAGATAGACAAAACTCTATTCCTTAGGGAATCCAAAGGTAAGATCATCTTAGTTCAGATCTATGTTGATGACATAATCTTTGGATCTACTGAAAACAACCTTTGTAAAAAGTTTGCCAAACTTATGCAAGGGAAGTTTGAGATGAGCAGTATGGGAGAACTTAAGTTCTTCTTGGGACTCCAAGTAAGACAGACTGATGATGGATTGTCCATATCCTCTAAGTTCACCAAAGAATTAATTAAGAATATGGTATGGAGTCATCCTCCACCATGAGAACTCCTATGGGAACAAGTATCCCTATATGCAAAGATGAGGCAGGAAAACCTGTTGATGAGTCATTGTATAGAGGAATAGTTGGGTCTCTACTATATCTTACTGCTAGTAGACCAGACATTATGTATGCAACATGTGTCTGTGCTAGGTACCAAGCCTGCCCTAAAGAATCTCATTATACTGCAGTCAAAAGGATTCTGAGATATCTAAAGGGCACTCCTAATCTAGGTCTTTGGTACCCTAGGAATAGAGATTTTCTACTAACAGGCTATTCAGATGCAGATTTTGCAGGATGTAGAGAGGACAGGAAAGTACTACAGGTACTTGTCAATTCCTGGGAGGAAGACTAATATCATGGAGTAGTAAGAAGCAGACCAGTGTGGCAATTTCCACAGCTGAGTCAGAGTATGTTGCTGCTGGAAGCTGCTGTGCACAGCTATTATGGATGCAGCATCAGCTTAAGGATTATGGTATTCAGGTAAGTAGAACACCTCTTTTATGTGATTCTAAGAGTGCTATTTCTATTGCTAATAATCCAGTTTCTCATAGTAGAACTAAGCATATAGAAATCAAATACCATTTTCTTAGAGAACATGTAGAAAAAGGAGACATCTCATTGGAATTTGTAAAAACAGATTATCAAATAGCAGATGTATTTACTAAGCCTTTAGATGAAACCAAATTCAATAAATTCAAATTGAATTAGGTATGTTAACCATTGATTAATGTATTAACAAAATCATTAACAATGCAATTGAAGTGGTATGTAAGTAAGTAAAAGTAATAACAACATAATCAAGTGTTAAAAAGGACACATTGAAGTAACACTTACAAGTGGTGTTGAACCAACAGAAATTGGCTAAGTAAGAATGTGTCGACACATTCAGTAATTATGTGTCGACTCAGAGAAATTATGTCGACAAGTCAGTCAGAAATATTGTGTCGACACAGAGAATATGTGTCGACACTTAAGAGTTATATTGTCGACTTAACCAGAAATGTAATGTCGACTCAACCAGGAAAATGGTGTCGACACTTACAGAATATGTGTCGACACTTATCCTTAGAGTCGACACAGAATTTCTGTCTATCTAAGTGTCGACATAACCACAAATTGGTGTCGACACATAGTAGGCTGAAGTAATGTCGAGACAATAGAAGTTTGTGTCGACACATTCCGTCTGTGTCGACACATTTAGTCTGTGTTTGGCGCCTTTGAACTTCTTTCAACAGAAGTATAAATAGGTGAAAAACGCTTTTTGTCGACACACTTCCAAGGTTTTCGAGACTAAAACCTTGTGTCGACAGTCTATCTTTCTCTCTTCTCTCAAGCTTTCTCGACAATCGATGGCGCCAAGGATGGAAGATAACGTCAATGAGGGGTATGAGTTGGTGCGCCAGGCCTTTGCAGATGCGCCGCCAGATGTTCAAGGGGTTATCACCCTCCTCTCCGAGTCAGGGTTAGAATTTCTAATCTCAGAGCCAACTAAAATCTGGAAGAAGGAGGTGCACGAGTTCTTTATCTCTGCATCAGTCCACTCAACAGGCCTCAAGATTAAGTCCAATGTTCAAGGGACTAAGGTGAAGATTACTCCAAGAACTTTGAGAAAAATCTTTCAATTACAAGAAGTTGAGAATGAAGAGGAAGTTCCTAGTTCTAAGACAAGGGAAGCCCTTCAATGGTGTGGACTGGACTCGAGTATGAAGATTGGAGCTGCATTCAACAGGAAGGGTATGAATCAGCAAGGGAAATTCTTGTCTGAAGTTGTTGGGAAAGTAATCCTCTGCAAGACAGGTGGACATGATAGGATTTCTGCCTATATGTTCAGCCTTATGACCAGGATTGTTTTTACAATTCCTACTGATTGGTCAGGAGTACTCTTTGACAAGATCAAAGAAGGAATCAAGAAGCCCAACATGGCTAGAATCATGAGCTTATATCTCATTGGAGTGATCCCTGAAGTGATGCAGCAACTGCCAGGGACTAAGATCAATCATATGAGAAGATGGATATGAGACTGTTCTCTAGGTGGGATAGGGTGCTGTCCAAGGATGTGCCTGAAGAGAGAAGGCCAGACACCCCTGTGAAATCCCCTACTCAAAATCAAGAACTGAACAACTACAAGAAGACCCACTGAGGACACAGGTTGAAGAACAGCTTGACTCAACTATAGTCCAGCAAGTGTCAACACCTGCACAGATGCAGGGGGAGCCAGTTTCCACTCCTGCTCAAAGGAATCTACTCCTGATCAGGTACAAGTATAGGGGGAGCTAATGTATTTTACTATAAAAGACATTGCTCATATTTTTTTTACTGCACAGGTTCAGGGGGAGCTAGTGTCCACTCCTCCTCTAGATACTACAATACTGAAGTACAAGTGCAAGAGAAGCACAGTTAAACTTATCTCAAGATTTAACTGCTGAAGAAGTTACAGCTCAACTGGAATTTACTCTGGAGGAGTTATTCCATGATGCTGATACTACTACAGATAAAGTAGGAGGAGAACCAGAAATTGAGAAGTCCATAGGTATGGACATTGATCAGGAAGCTGAAGTTGAGCACAAGTTGAGGGGGAGCCAGTGGCTGTTGAAGCTGAGCAACAGGTCACTAGGACAGATACAATTCATCCTCCTCAAGAAAGAATTCATTTAGATACTTCATCTGAACTGACACTGAAGGAGCCAGGATGGCAAAGAAAAGAAAACTTGTTGTCTTTAAGAGAAGAAGCAAGAATTATAAGCAGGCTTTACAAACAACACCTCCACAAGTATCTCCACCTTTGATTATAACAAATTTATGGTGGATCTACAGGTAAAATTGGATGAACAAAGGATGGCACTGGAAAAGTATGTTGATGAAAATAGCAAGTCACTTCAGTTTGACTTAGCTCAGGATATAAAGTCCATCCAGTTTCAAGTCAACATGCATAAAAAGGAAATGACAGATTGCTTCCACAAGGGTGGCAATGCTGTGGTTTATCTAGCTCAACAACAGGAGGCTATTACTACAAAGGTGGATGACATTGCTTTGAAGCAAAGCTATGTTTTGGAAACCAGCTAAGAATGAATGATAATTTAACTGAATCTCATAATGAGATCATTGAGGAGGTAAAGAAGATTGTTCCAGGTCTGCCTGCAGATAGAGCCAAAGAAAGGGAAGAATTTGATAAGAATTTTCAAGCTGCCATTGCTTCTGTTAAGACTGCCATCACACCTCTCAAAAAGAAATATCTGAAAAGCTTCAAAAGTTAAAACCATTTTTTAAAGAGGGTGTGAATTATTTGGATGGCCAAATAAGATTTCAAAAGGAAGATCTAAGAGATCATGTATCTAGAGAAGCCATAAAGGGGGAGAGGATGCTAATTCATGCAGGCTCAGAGCACTCCAAATGGGTGACCAATAGTATCCGAGCCACATTGGGATATCCCCATTGTGTGATGATGCTATGGTGGCTGAGTCAGGAATACAAACAAATCTACTTGAAGGAAATCAACCTGAGATTGCCCAAGTCATTTACCCCCCTCCAGATTTTGACATGATTGATCAGCAGGTTCAAGGCATGTATAGTCCTCCAAAGGAGGTTACTAATATTGTCATTGGGAAGGTTGATAAGCCAGAGGCTACTCTGAAAGAACAGCAAGATGCTCTATTAGCAAAGAAGAGATTCAGAGAGCAGGCTGCACTCAAGCCAGATTATGAGCAGTGGAGTCCTACTTCAAGGAACATAATACTCACTGCATGGAAAGCTGTACAAGACAAAGTTTATGAGAGAGGGAAGTGGTACAATGAGATAGAATGGCAAAGTATGAGGCAAGACAGGAAGCAATAGTATAATTCAGAAGGAAAGCTAAGCTGGGAAGGCTGACACCAGATGCTAAGGAGCCAAGCAAATACATTCCAAAGCCTTTTCACTATTTTGAAAGGCAAAGGATCAAGGAAGAAGCTCAGAAGAAAGCTGATCAAAAAGGAAAGAAGATAGCTGAAGAATCAGAAGCTCCTGTGACAGCTACAATTCAATCTGGCAAAGGGATTATCATAAGAGAGCCTGATCAATCCTGATTATGTTTTTAGTTCCTTCATAGTGTTTTTGTAATGTTGTGATGTGATCATTAAATGTAAAACAATGTAATCAAACATTACCCAGTTATAAACAAAATGTTGATTGGCATATTATAATGTTCATTCTGTGATGGATTGTTTTTATGTTTTGTTTATATTAAGTATTCCTGATTGTCACATATCATCAATTTAGTACTGTTTATAAATGATGTATATCATTGGCTATAAGGGTTATGACTTCTCCAAATAGGGGGAGATTGTTGGGTACATTGGAAAATGTGTACCTGATTTGAAGAAGCCCAACCTAGCTCAATGATATACATCAAGGTGTATTTTGTTGTTTTTGAGTTGACATGTGCAGGTGAAGAATTGATAAAGTATGCAGGAAAAATTCTAAGTCCAAGTGTCGACACAGAGAAGGATGTGTCGACACATAGAAGAAATTGGTCGACATTAACACTGGGAAGGAGTGTCGACACATAGCAGTTAGTCTACAACTACACTGGGAAAAAGTGTCGACACAGAGGAAGTATGTCGACACATAACAGTTAGTATACAATGATACTGGGAAAGTGTGTCGACACAGAAGATAAGTCGACACAACACTGGGAATTTATGTCGACACAGAAGAAAAGCGTCGACCTCAACATTGGGGAAAATGTGTCGACACAAAAGGATATAGTCGACCTCAAGTTTGTTGACACCAGCAGTATGTGTCGACTCAGAAGAATATAGTCGACCTCAAGTTTGTCTACACCAGCAGAATGTGTCGACACATTGTGATTAAGTCGACACATTACAGCAGAGTTAAAAGAAGATTGTGTCGACACACTGAAAGGTCAAGAACAAGTTATTTTCAGAAGAAGCTGTGTCGACTCAAAGGCAACTTAGTCGACATCACTGAAGACTGTGTCGACACCAAAGTCATTGTGTCGACACAGATAGACAGATGGTCTCGACACTTCTGACAGACTGTCTCGACAACTTGTGGTTCAAGACAGGCACAGGACTTGTTTGAAGACTTGACAGCTGTGGGTTGCCACCGGTTAACTGAAGCTGTCAGACTTGTCAGAAAACGGTTAGAAACCGGATCAGCCGGTTACCATGAAGAAGTCTATAAATAGACAGATTCAGAAGGAGAAAAAAACTTTTGGAAAACATTGTTGAGAATCAAAAAGTTGAGAAGGATTACGATCCAATTCATTTCAAGAAAGTGCTAGGCACTTAAGAAGATCTTCTCCGGAAGATCTAAGAAGACTATCTAAGGATAGATCAAAGAAGAGTTCTAATCAGAATTCAGAAGAATCATTCAAAGTGCTGGATAGAGAGAGATCAAGCCAGAATTTGAAGAAGAAGAAAGAAACCACCAGTGGATTCTCAAGAAGCTGTTTGGAAATCAACTCAGCTAAGTTCTTATTCAAGAAGCTTTGAAGAAAGCTCAGATACAGTTGATTTCATCAGCTGATCAAGAATTGTCTTGGCCTTTTCTCTCTCAATTTAGGCAAGACAGTTAGATAAACTTTTCTATATTTCTGTAGGATCTGTTTACACAGATCTGAGTTGTAAGCCTATGTTATAAAGGCTGAGTGTAGGAGTGTTGTACTCTGAGTGGTAGGGCTGTGTGCCTGAGTGTAGGAGAAGGGTCTTCTCTGAGTTGTAGGCCTTGGGGCAAGGCTGAGGTAGGGCTGTTGTGCCTGAGTTGTAGGAACCAGTTGGGTTCTGAGTTGTAGGATCTGTTGATCTGAGATTAGTGGAAGTTTGGCCGAATCTAGCATACTGCTAGATAGGTGAAGGGGGAAAGTGGATGTACCCAGACCTTGGGGAACCACTATAAAACATTGTGCAATCTGTGATGTTTTATTTTCTGTGATTGCTGTGATCATTGTGTTAGCCATTGAATTGAATTTTGCCTAAAAGTTTATATAAATAAGTAGAACCTATTCACCCCCCCCCCCTCTAGGTGTTTAGGTTGTCTTGAAAGTTAAACTATCAGGCCGGACCGCGCCCAGATCGACCTCCCCGACACGCCGCAGTCACGCCCGTGACTGGCACTTGTCACGCCCGTGACCTAGGGCGTGACCGCCACGTTTTCAGCCCGAAGTCAACCTTCCAGTCAAGTCACCCGATCAGCTCATGAATAGTGTCGACAACCCCCCTGTTACGCCTAGTCACGGGCGTGACCCACCCGAAATTTTGCCTATAAATAAAGCTTCGAGGAAGCTTATTTTGTCCACTTTTTTGACCACTTTGCTTAGGGAGGTGCTGCCCAATTGGATTCATACCTATGTAAGGAGAATTCTCCACCCTTTCTCTCTCTTAGTTTGTATTAGGGTTTTTACTTCAATAAAATATGAATTTTTCTCTTTTAATTTGTATGAATAATCCAATTGAATGCGCCTACTTAAGCATTTTTCGTTCATCTTTTGTATTTCTTTTTATGTTTTTATCTTTTTAGCCTTCGTACTTAGTTAGATTTAGGGTTTATCGCATTTCTAGCGTTGTGCCGTCCATTTAAATTCATTTTCTGCACTTTTTTAGATTTAGCTTTTCTCCTTTTTCCTATATTTTCATCATAAGGCTTTATAAACTCATCTAAAACTATTATTTTCATTTTTTTAACTTAGGCTCTTTAGGTTCTAAAACTTTTTGTCCTTTTTGTTTTATTTTCACTTTTTAGGAGTTTTTATAAAAATATAAGAATGAAAATATAGTCGTTATAATTTTTCGCTCACTTTGTTTTAACTTTTTATTTCAAAACTTTTAGTCCGGTTAATTCTTATTTCATCTTTTTATGCATTTCTACCGCATTCTAGCGGTAGAATGCATTTGTATTATTTTTCGAGCACTTCCATTTGCGTTTATTTGCAAAAAATTTCGCTCCGGTTAATTTTTATTTTCCTTTTTATGCATTTCTACCGCATTCTAGCAGTAGAAATGCAGTCGTTAAAATTTTCTGAGCACTTTGTTCTTCTTATTTTTGCAAGTGTGTATGCGTGTATGAGTTAGGTTTTACTGCTTTATTTCAACTCCTAAAGAGTGCGTGTGTGCGTATGCATTTATTTCCGCCAACTCGTTAAGAGTTAAATGGCGCTTTGCTTTCATTTCCCGCCACTCGTTTGAGTGGGACTTGTCTTTTTACTGCTTTCATTTTCTTCCTACTCACTTGAGTAGGAAAACTTTGTGTGGGTGCGTGTGTTTTCTTTTCTGTAGAGTGTGTGCGTGTGTTTTCTTTTCTGTAGAGTGTGTGCGTGTGTTTTCTTTTCAAGTAAGTGCGTGTGTGTTGAGATAGATTTACTCCCGCCCACTCATTTGAGCCGGGACTTGCAATTTATCGCTTTCTCAATTATGTAGAGTGCGTGCGTGTAGGAGATAATTTTACCGCTTTTATCGCTTTCTTCAATTATGTAGAGTGCGTGCGTGTAGGAGAATAATTTTCCGCTTTATTTATCGCTTTCTTCAATTAAGAAGAGTGTGTGCGTGTGTGCATTTATTTCCGCCTACTCATTTAGTGGTCTTGCTTTATTAATTTTCTTTATGTTTTGAAGTGTGCGTGAGTGTCTGCATCAATTAGCCTTAAATTTATCTAATTGTCCTATTTTTCGTGTTTTCTCTATAATTGTTCAATGCTTAATTTAACACTCACGCTTCATCTAAAAACCATAAAGCCGTCCCCATACCGATGAGTGGCTAATCTCTTTTAGCCTTCGGCATCGAAGAGCATTGGACATAAAAAATGATTTGAAATAATTAAAAACTTTATTTTTAATTTAATTTAAGGACTTAAGGTTTACCCCGGGTTAACGACGCATAGGACCACATAATCGATGTGTGGGCTCTATTTCCGTTATCCATACGCGACGCCGAGAGGCTGCACGTATGGACCGATCCCCTTTGGGTAAAGAGAACTGCGTACGCCCCCTCGGAAGAGGAGAAGCGTAGTTCTCCCGGATTGGGTTCCCCACCCATAGCGGTGTTCTTAGCGTAATGCGGGCGTTAAGGGGAATCCTTCGTCGGACTAACGTTCGGTCGAATAGCCTTACCGCCCAGGTGAGTGATATCCCTAGACCAAGTTGAGCTCATGTTCTTGGAACCTCCACGGCCAAGTGCCTTTTATTAAATTAATAACAAAGTTTAATAATTGTTAAGAATTGTTTTAGTCTTAATCCGATTCGATGCCGAGCGTTAACCCGTCATCGAACTAACTTAGCAAAATTCTGCTTTCTTTCTTTCCGTTTAAATTAAACTAAAAAATCCCACCTTACTGTTAGTAAGATAATAGTGTTCCTGGAAGAGTAGATATAATCAACGCGTCCCGAGAATAATACGACCTCGGTATTTTCCCGAATACCGAGTACTACTTGCGATAGGTGCGCTTGCCTCCTTTCGTTAGAAACTCGATCTCTAACCGGCCCGCGGAATCTGACCATTTCGAACCAACCACAGTAGGTCTCTGTTCCGCGGCCATCAAGTTTTTGGCGCCGTTGCAGGGAAATCCGGTTTTTATATTGAATCTGGGAATCTATTAATTTTACTTTATTTTCAAATAAAAAATTTTTATACAAAAAAATATATCCTTCCCCCTTTTCGTTTTTTTAGGGTGTATGACCCATGGACAACCTTCGAGTTCTGAAAATCTTGAATTCGACCCCGAGATCGACCGCTCTCTTGCGCGTATCCTTTCTCTCCTCGAATTCCCTTTTTAGACCCCACAGAATCTATCGGAGAACCCTCTTCTTCTTCTATGGCCGACCCGAATAATGCCCAACCCGGTCGAGCGTACTATGTCTTATTACGCTCGGCCCAATTTGGATGATAACGGGGTCGAGTATTGTTCGGCCCGCTGTGGCCAACAATAATTTTGAATTAAATCAAGTGTGATTCAATGATCCAAAATGTCGTGCAGTTCGACGGACAGCCGGATGAGGACCCCAACAATCACTTGTCTAATTTTCTTGAGATTTGCGATACTTTTTAAATTAATGGCATCACTGATGACGCCATTCGTTTGCGCCTTTTTCCCTTCTCTCTTAAGTCCAAGGCTAAGGCGTGGTTACTCTCCCTCCCACGGGGATCCATCACGTCCTGGGCGGAATTGGCCGAAAAATTCCTTACGAGTATTTTCCGCCCGCGAAAACTGTAAGACTGCGGGCGGACATATCTTCGTTCGTCCAAATGACTCCGAGTCTCTTTACGAGACTTGGGAACGCTTTAAGGAGTTTCTCCGCCGGTGCCCGCACCACGCTCTGCCAACGTGGTTGCAGGTACAAATTTTTTTACAATGGACTGAATAGTCAGACGTGTCAAATGATTGACGCGGCTGTCGGGGGCACTCTGAACAATAAGACCCCGAGGCCGCCCAGGGCCTTTTCGAGGAAATGGCGGTGAACGCTTACCAGTGGAACGCCCGCGGGCGCGCCCTAAGTAGGCGGGCATTTTTGAAGTGGATGCCACCGCTCAGCTAGCCCTCCAAGTGGAAAGGCTAACTAAGCAGGTGGCGGAGATGTCTGTTTTCCTCCTCCACTCCGCCTTGTTTTCTCCCCCCCCCCCCTCCAACGTCTGCGTGGTCGACGAATTCGTGGACTACATGGGAATCCGGTGCGTCCCTCATTTCAAAACAACCCTTATAGTAGCCACTATAATCCGGGTTGGAGGAACCATCCGAATTTCTCCTGGAGCAACCCAACAACGCGTAGCGTCCCCCTCCCCCTCCTTTTGCGCCAACGCTTCCTCCTCCCCCTCCTATGAAGCCATCCCCGTGGAGGAAAATTTTAATCGTTATGTCGCATCCAACGAGTCTAATATCTGGAACATCACCGGATCGCTAAAAAATTTAGAACTCCAGGTTGGACAGCTGGCGCGACTCATGTCAGAACGCGCCATGGGGGCACTGCCAGGGAACACGGAGCCCAATCCAAGGGAAACCGCCAACGCTATAACCCTCCGTAGCGGTAAGGAGGTGGTCGATCCAAAACGGATCGATCCTCAGGTACACATTTCACCTCCGACCCCTCTTCCCTCTTCTTCGATTACGCAACCCTTACCGATTTTTAACGATAAAACTATTTTAAACAAGGCGTTGCCCTACCCGCATAAGTTAGATAATGAGCGAGTAAACGCGCAATATGAAAAATTTATTTTATTACTTAAACAAATTCATATTAATGTTCCTTTTTGCGAGGCTATCTCGCAAATGCCTAAATATGCGAAATTTTTAAAAGAACTACTTTCTAATAAATGCAAACTCGAGGATATTTCGCATATATCTCTCAACGCTGTCTGCTCGGCGGCTCTTACTAGTAAATTGCCCTTAAAACAAAACGACCCGGGACGGTTCTCCATCCCGTGCCTTTTTGGTGATGTATTAGTAAAATACGCCTTAGCAGACTTAGGCGCGAGCATTAATTTGATGCCGTTCTCGCTCTTCCTGCGTTTAGGTTTGGGTACTCCTGCTCCTACAATATGCGCATCAACTAGCGGATCGCTCGGTTAGGTTCCCCATCGGGGTTGTTGAGGATGTCCTTGTCCGAGTAGACAAGTTCACCTTCCCGGTGGACTTCGTCATCTTGGACATCGAGGAAGACGCCAACGTACCAATAATACTTGGTCGCCCTTTCCTCGCGACCTCACGTGCGTTAATTGATGTAAGTAATGGTCAGCTTCTCCTTCGGGTAGGAGACGACCAAGTTACTTTTTCTATTAACCCCTCTATGGAAGACTCGTCGCCGAGCGACGATTTCTGCTATTCTTTTGATTCTTTTATATAGATAGTTCTTCCCCGGTTTTTCGAGTCTATTTTTTTAAACGAAAAATATTTTTCGCTCGAAATTTTTATTGCGATGAGGACGAGTCTACGAACATGCCTTTTGAACCAATTGGTTCAAAAGACATTAGCACTAAAACCTCACTAGAAGAACCGCCCATCCTAGAACTCAAACCACTACCCGAATCCCTAAATACGCCTTTTTGGGGAAAAATGATACACTCCCGGTAATCATTTCTTCGTATTTAAGCGATTCGGAGACCTCCGATTTATTGGAGGTTTTGCTTAAACATCGCCACGCACTACGTGGCAAATTTCTGACCTAAAGGGGATTAACCCTTCTTTCTGCACTCACAAAATTTTCTTAAACGATAATTGCCGCAAAACCATTCAGCCCCAGTGACGTCTTAACCCAAACATGAAAGACGTCGTGAAAGCTGAGATAATTAAATTATTAGATGCGGGGATTATTTATCCCATTTCTGATAGTGCGTGGGTTAGTCCCATTCATGTCGTGCCCAAGAAGGGTGGTCTAACCGTAGTGGCGAATGAGCACAACGAGCTCGTCCCAACTCGTACTGTTACGGGTTGGCGCGTGGTCATCGATTATCGCAAACTTAATGATGCCACCCGCAAGGACCATTTCCCACTACCGTTCCTTGACCAAATTCTCGAGCGTCTTCCGGTCATCCTTTTTATTGTTTTCTCGACGTCTATCGGGGTTTTTCCAAATCCCCATTTCCCCCCAGGACCAAGAGAAAACAACTTTTACTTGCCCCTTTGGCCCTTCGCCTATCGAAGAATGCCATTTGGCCTCTGCAATGCGCCGGCTACATTCCAAAGATGTATGCTGGCAATCTTTGGCGAGCTAGTAGAAGATATTATGGAAATATTTATGGATGACTTTTCTGTATTCGGATGCTCTTCCCGAATTGTCTTCGTAATCTTGATCGTGTCCTCCAGCGATGCGAGGACACGAATCTTGTTTTAAATTGGGAAAATGTAACTTTATGGTTCGAGGAGGTTTGGTCCTCGGCCATAAGATTTCGAGTAAGTGGATAGAGGTCGATAAGGCCAAAGTTAAAATCATAGAAAAACTTTCTCAGCCGACAAACATAAAATCCATTAGGAGTTTCTTAGGCCACGCGGGCTTTTATAGGCGTTTCATTCAAGATTTTTCAAAATAACAAAGCGCTTACTCACCTCTTGGAAAAGGAATCACCTTTGTCTTTAGTAGCGATTGCGAGTCTGCTTTTAATTTTATAAAACAAAAACTTATCAATTCTCCAATACTAGTGGCCCCTAATTGGTCCCTTCCGTTCGAAATCATGTGCGACGCTAGTGATATTACCTTAGGCGCCGTTCTTGGCCAACGCGTAGAAAAACATTTTCATCCTATTTATTACGCTAGCAAGATGCTCACTTCCGCACAAGTGAATTACACGACGTCGGAAAAGGAACTCTTAGCCGTCGTTTTCGCTTTCGATAAGTTTCGCTCGTATCTTACGCTATCTAAAGTTATCGTTTTTACCGATCACTCCGCCCTTAATTATCTATTAGCTAAAACCGACGCGAAGCCCCGCCTTCTTCGATGGATTCTCCTCCTACAAGAGTTTGACTTGGAGATCCGAGATAAGAAGGGCGCGGAGAATCTAGCGGCAGACCACCTCTCCCGTTTAGACAATCCGGGTGCGGAAGCGCTCGTCGAATCTGAAATAAATGACAGATTCCCCGAGGAACGCCTTCTCGCCATTCGTTCATCTTCGTCATCTTCGCCTTGGTTCGCAGATTTTGCGAACTACTTAGTCGCGCGGATACTTCCAAAAGATTTCTCAAGTCATCAAAAAAAGAAATTCTTTTCCGACTTGAAAAATTTCTTTTGGGATGACCCTTTTCTTTTCCGTATCTGTGCGGACCAAGCGGTTCGAAGATGCGTCGCGGGAGTGGAGTGCACGCAAATATTGAGGCACTGCCACGAGGGTCCGGCCGGGGGGCACTATCAAGCCAACCGGACCGCTAGGAAGGCGCTAGAGGCGGGCTACTTTTGGCCCACTCTCTTCAAAGACGCGCACAATTTTTGTGCGCGCATGCGATAGCTGTCAGCGGTCGGTAACATCTCACGTCGCGACGAGATGCCCCAAAATATGTTTTTTAGAATGCGAAGTCTTCGATTTATGGGCATAGATTTTGTTGGCCCCCTACCTCCTTCTTATAAAAATTCTTATATTTTAGTGGCGGTCGACTACGTATCACGGTGGGCGAAAGCGCAAGCTCTCCCCACCAACGATGCGCGAGTCGTCGTTACATTTCTAAAAAAATTATTTTCTCGCTTTGGCACGCCTCGCGCTATTGTTAGTGATAGGGGAACGCATTTCTGTAACGCTCTAATGGCTAAGAAGTTAGCTAAATACGGAGTCACGCACAAGCTTGCCACCCCCTACCACCCGCAAACAAGTGGCCAAGTTGAGGTAGTAAATCGAGAGATAAAACGCATATTAGAGAAAACCGTTTCACTTAATAGGAAAGATTGGTCCGCTAAGCTCGACGACGCGTTATGGGCGTATCGTACGGCGTACAAAACTGCTACCGGTTGTACCCCGTTTCGATTAGTCTATGGCAAAGCATGCCATTTACCCGTAGAACTGGAGCACCGCGCACTTTGGGCATTAAAACTCTTGAACCTCGACTCTAACTTAGCCGCTCAGAATAGAAAACTGCAACTAAACGAGCTCGATGAATGGCGTGCGAACGCTTACGAGAGCAATAAGTTCTATAAGGAGCGTTCTAAGTTCTATCACGATCGAAAAATTAAAACACCCAAAATTTTTCTCCGGGCGATCTAGTCCTTCTTTACAATTCACGTCTTAGCTTTTCCCGGTAAGCTAAAATCGCGATGGTTCGGCCCCTTCAAGGTTGAAGAGGTTTGGCCATATGGGACCGTACTCGTCTCCCACCCCGAAAAAGGCACTTTTAAGGTGAACGGTAATCGGTTAAAGTCTTATATAGCGGGCGAACCTGTGATCAGTAGGAGCGAAACCATAACCCTTCTCCATTATAAACCCGCCACTATAGTCAAGCTACGTGACTATAAACAAAGCGCTCCTGGGAGGCAGCCCACGTCTATCTTTTTTCCGTCTTTATTTATTATGTTTTCTATTTTTCTAATAAATGCAGGGTTTCTAATGGGCTTCCCGAGCGCGGATCAGGGACGTTTTCTGCCCCCCTCTTTTTCCTTTTTTGTACATATACCTGTTGTCTTGTTCCTCATGCTTGGCATACAACATTGGGGACAATGTTGGATCTAAGTATGGGGTGTTTTCATATTTTCGTACTTTCTTTTTCACTTACAAAAAAACAAAAAAAAAAAAAACAAAAAAAAACAAAAAAACAAAAACAAAACTTCAAAAAAAAATTTATAACAAAAACATATAAAATCCAAAAAATTTTAATTAAAAATTTTTGAAGTTTCATTTTTGAAACTTTGTCTTATTTTTAACTCGGTCCGCGAGATCCGGCTCATCGAGCCATCCACATAACGAGTCATCTCGCGGCTACCTAGTTTATATTTCTGTAAATATTCTTGTAAATATTTTTGTAAATAATTTTTGTAAATAATTTTTGTAAATACTTTTTGTAAATATTCTTTCTCTTTCCCCTCTCCTTTTTTTCCCTCTCATCCTTGTAAATATTTTTTCTTTTTTACCAAATTTTGTAAATAAAATGAAAACTTAATTAAAAATACAAAAAAAAAAATTCACAAAATTTTAAATACAAAAAAATTAACAAAACTTAAAAATCCAAAAAAAAAAAAAAAAATTTCGTGTTTTTTTTCTTTCTTTTTAGTATGTATATATTAAAGATATAACTACAAAAATACAAAAAAAGAGCATAACTTCAAAAAACAACAAAAAAATTTTTGAAACAAATAAATCAAACATTTCATTATTAAGTTTCTTGTTATCCAAAACTTTCGTTTTGAGTTTATTTATATGCGAATTTGATCAATTCTTTGTTCACTATTCGTTTGTTAATTATAGATTGAAAAATCTAAATAGCCGGGGTTAAGTTTTAAAGAATTTATTATACTTTGTTAAAATAGGGGACTCGCTTTAGGCACTACTTCTAATTTTTCATAGATAAGAGCATTTGTACCATGTTAGAAAATAACGACTATAGAATTCAATTATGCTTGCTTTTAGCTTTCTGAAAAATTGGAACGTACAATTTATAAAGGTTGCTCTCAATTATTTTTCAATTAAAAATCTAGTTCTCTTTTCTCCCCTTACCTATCCTATCATAACCTACTTGGTATGATAAAAATATTTCCCCCAAAAAGAAAAAGATCTTATGTCAATGGGAATAAGATTTCATTCCGTAAACATAGGCACCCAATATTAAAAGATTATACGTTACGGAGTAAGAGGATAAAATTCATTACTCCAACATATACATTGGGTTATTTTTATTTATGAAGAAAAACAATTTTATGTTAAGGAAAATAAGATTTCGTTTTCCTTTAACATCCAAATCAAAAAAATGGAGGTTCGAGAAATAAATTACCTCGCCTCAAAATCCAAGCATCTTCATAAACCAACATCAACCCCCTTAGCCAATTTCATGACTCTAGAATTAATTCAAAAATCTTTTTGAGAGCATAATTCGTAAATTGCATTATTTCCAATAACACTCCTATAAGCTAAAGTTCGTATAAATCCAAACTATTTTCTGTTAATCTAACCAATACAACTATTGCTTTCTATTTGATTACATCAAAAGTCTTTTGGCCAAAACTTTTGCCCTGTTTAAATCATCTAAATAATTTTAGGACTTAACTCTTATATCCCGTATATTTTTATTTGATCTTTCTTATAATTAATTTAGCGGTAGAAGAACTTAGGGTTTTTCATTATTCCTTATAAGTTCACATCAAACTTTTGCTCTGGAATAGCAAAAGCTTAAGTATGGGGGTGTTTGATGAGTTGTAAATATACCTATATTTTCGTATTTTATTTAAGTCAATTCTGTTTATTTTTTATCTTTTATATCAAGTTTATTCAATAAATTGCTTATTTTTGTAAATATTATTTCTAACTTAGTTTTATTTTTATTCCAGAAAAATTCCAGAAAAATTCAGAAAAGTCAAAAAATTGACTGACACGCCCGTGTCACGCCCCCCCGACGATCGCCGGCCACAGGTTGCCAGCTCGACGTTCGGCGATGATCAAACTAAGCTCGACACGCCCCAAGACACGCCCGTGTCAAGGTGCGATGGGCGTGACCTAGCCACCTGGCCCGACGTGACGCGCGCGACTTTGCGGCCGGACCGCGCCTAGATCACCTCCCCGACACGCTGCAGTCACGCCCGTGACTGGCACTTGTCACGCCCGTGACCTAGGGCGTGACCGCCACATTTTCAGCCGAAGTCAACCTTCCAGTCAAGTCACCCGATCAGCTCATGAATAGTGTCAACACGCCCCCCTATCACGCCCTAGTCACGGGCGTGACCCACCCGAAATTTTGCCTATAAATAAGAGCTTCGAGGAAGCTTATTTTGTCCACTTTTTTGGACCACTTTGCTTAGGGGAGGTGCTGCCCAATTGGATTCCATACCTATGTAAGGAGAATTTCTCCCCCTTTCTCTCTCTTAGTTTGTATTAGGGTTTTTACTTCAATAAAATATGAATTTTTCTCTTTTAATTTTGTATGAATAATCCAATTGAATGCGCCTACTTAAGCAATTTTTCGTTCATCTTTTTGTATTTCTTTTATGTTTTTATCTTTTTAGCCTTCGTAACTTAGTTAGATTTAGGGTTTATCGGCATTTCTAGCCGTTGTGCCGTCCATTTAAATTTCATTTTCTGCACTTTTTTAGATTTAGCTTTTCTCCTTTTTTCTATATTTTCATCATAAGGCTTTATAAAAACTCATCTAAAACTATTATTTTCATTTTTTAACTTAGGCTCTTTAGGGTTGTAAAACTTTTTGTCCTTTTTGTTTTATTTTCACTTTTTAGGAGTTTTTATAAAATATAAGAATGAAAATATAGTCGTTATAATTTTTCGCTCACTTTGTTTTAGCTTTTTAATTTCAAAACTTTTAGTCCGGTTAATTCTTATTTCATCTTTTTATGCATTTCCGCATTCTAGCGGTAGAAATGCATTTGTATTAATTTTTTCGAGTACTTCCATTTTGCGTTTATTTGCAAAAAAATTTCGCTCCGTTTAATTTTTATTTTCACTTTTTATGCATTTCTACCGCATTCTAGCGGTAGAAATGCAGTCGTTTAAATTTTCTGAGCACTTTGTTCTTCTTATTTTTGCAAGTGTGTGTGCATGTATGAGTTAGGTTTACTGCTTTATTTCAACTCCTGTAGAGTGCGTGTGTGCGTATGCATTTATTTTGCCTACTCGTTAAGAGTTAAATGGCTCTTTGCTTTCATTTCCCGCCGACTCGTTTGAGTGGGACTTGTCTTTTTACTACTTTCATTTTCTTCCTACTCACTTGAGTAGGAAAACTTTGTGTGGGTGCGTGTGTTTTCTTTTCTGTAGAGTGTGTGCGTGTGTTTTCTTTTCTGTAGAGTGTGTGCGTGTGTTTTCTTTTCAAGTAGAGTGCGTGTGTGTATGAGATAGATTTACTCCCGCCCACTCATTTGAGCCGGGACTTGCAATTTTATCGCTTTCTCAATTATGTAGAGTGCGTGCGTGTAGGAGATAATTTTACCGCTTTATTTATCGCTTTCTTCAATTATGTAGAGTGCGTGCGTGTAGGAGATAATTTTACCGCTTTATTTATCGCTTTCTTCAATAAGAAGAGTGTGTGCGTGTGTGCTTTTATTTCCGCCTACTCATTTGAGTAGGTCTTGCTTTATTTAATTTTCTTTATGGTTTTGAAGTGTGCGGTTGCCTGCATCACTTAGCCTTAAATTTATCTAATTGTCCTATTTTTCGTGTTTTCTCTTATAATTGTTCAGTGCTTAATTTAACACTCACGCTTCACCTAAAAACCATAAAGCCGTCCCCATACCGATGAGTGGCTAATCTCTTTTAGCCTTCGGCATCGAAGAGCATTGGGACATAAAAAATGATTTGAAATAATTAAAAAAACTATTTTTATTTTAATTTAAGGACTTAAGGTTTACCCCGGGTTAACGACGCATAGGACCACATAATCGATGTGTGGGGGCTCTATTTCCGTTATCCATACGCGACGCCGAGAGGCTGCACGTATGGACCGATCCCCTTGGGTAAAGAGAACTGCGTACGCCCCTCAGAAGAGGAGAAACGTAGTTCTCCCGGATTGGGTTCCCCACCAATAGCAGGGTTCTTAGCGTAATGCGGGCGTTAAGGGGAATCTTCGTCGGACTAACGTTCGGTCGAATAGCCTTAGCGCCCAGGTGAGCGATATCCCTAGACCAAGGTGAGCTCATGTTCTTGGAACCACCACGGCCAAGTGCCTTTTATTAAATTAATAACAAAGTTTAATAATTGTTAAGAATTGTTTTAGTCTTAATCCGATTCGATGCCGAGCGTTAACCCGTCATCGAACTAACTTAGCAAATTCTTCTTTCTTTCTTTCCATTTTAATTAAACTAAAAAAATCCCCTTACTGTTAGTAAGATAATAGTGTTCCTGGAAGAGTAGATATATCAACGCGTCCCCGAGAATAATACGACCTCGGTATTTTCCGAATACCGAGTACTACTTGCGATAGGTGCGCTTGCCTCCTTTCGTTAGAAAACTCGATCTTCTAACCGGCCCGCGGAATCTGACCATTTCGAACCAACCACAGTAGGTCTCTGTTCCGCGGCCATCAGTGTTACAGCTTGCAAGCCTCCTTCAGGTACATGCAAGTTATCATTCTCCAATGCTTTTCTCTCATCTTTGTTTTCTAATGCCCATTGGAATACAATCACGTCTTCTTCGTTTTGCAAAAACAACCCAGGTTCGTACAAGATGTATCTCTTTTCGCCTGCATTAACTTTTCCTTTGCAGGATAAAGTTAGACATTGGCAAACCTTTTCTGAGGAGAGACATCAGGTTCAATCTCTCCCTTCTTCTTGTTTTTTGGAGGGATGGATCACGATTTTCGTGGGTCTCCTACTTTTTCGATGTTCCCTCCGGGACTTAAAAAAGTGCGGGGATTATGTTAACACCAGAAATCTGCAATCCCTCCCAATATAGTTAGCTCGTAAGTCGCGACCTGCTCCAGGTTCCCTCTGGAGGTCGCGGCCTGTCAGCCCTCTTTTCTAAGGATGGGCAGACAGACTACTTTGTCTGCTTAGGCTGCGAGGCTAGGAAGGTCTCCCCGGTCTGATTGCCCAGGTCACGCAGCAGTCGCTCGTTCTGTAGGGGCTACGTACTGCATCCTCGGTCAGCCCCTGTAGGTCGCTCCATTAGATCAGCTAACCGCGCATTGGTCCTCTCTTCCATTTTATCCAATAGAATGGAGGACACACATTACAATCCGTACATTACGCCGTATTGCAAGGCGACCAGCCACCAGGTCTCCAGTCAGAACGCGACAAGCCTGTCCATCAGATGTTCAGTAGAAGGGCGACCTATGCGACCAACTCTCCTGTCCTCCAGCAATGAGCAGACTCGGTCTCAAGCCCGCCTATAGAAAGAAGGAAACATGGCACACAACTCTACGCTAGACCGCGCAATACCACACGGACTCAACTCCAGCCCACAAGAAGGAAGTGGACTCTTCAACCAACAGCAGTGGCGACCTGCTTCCAGGCCGATAGTTAGCAGTGCGCGACCTGCCTCCTCAACCTGCCAGGTCGCCAAGCCCTTGTCACCTAGCAAGTGGGACAAGCCTCTAACAGGAGGCAGCCTGCTCGATCCGTCCACCGCGAGCTGGGAGGACTCGTTTTGTAGTCCGCTGGGCTTACCCCAGATTTCAAACACCGGATGACTCATCCAGCAGGAAGGCGACCTGCTATATTCAGTCCTCCGGGTGGCCTACCTCTGACCCATCTCGATAACCGGCGATCTTCCTCTTCTGTGCAGCGGACTCGGCAGACTCAATATGCAGTCTGCCACTCAGCACTCAAGCTTACCCTCTAGTTTTTTGGTGCCCGCTTCTTCCTAGCAGTGGGTGGACTATACCTCAGCTCCCAAATCTTAATGCGGGCTCGCTTAGTATAGAAGAAGCAAACTTGTCCCAGACTTCCACTAGTTGATCAACTCAAGAATATAAGTCCCTATCTGCACAACATGGTGTGGAATCGGCGTACTCCTTCTTTACTCTCGTTCAACTTACCGCTCTACCGGGGATAACGTTACCAAGACCGTTACCTCTCCGGGCCTATTAATAGGCCCCTATACCTTTCATTCAGTAGACAGACAGGAGAAGATAAGGTCAAGGCATCAAGTTCTTCGGTCTCCAAATATCAGTCTGCGCGGCCTCATCAACCCTCTCCTATTCTTTTCTCGGCCTGATTGCGCAATCCGCTCAGGTTAGTCTAGCGAGTTATGGGATCAGCTAATCGCACGGTCTGCCAACCTCTATGGTCAAACCGCGCAGCCTCTGGCACCTTCTTTCCTTAGCCGCCAGCTTCCCCCTTTATACCCTTTATTTGCTCTTTATGTAAAGGTGCAATCTCAAGCTGTAACTTCAATTATAATCAAAGGAAAGCCCGTCGTAAGAGAGGCATTCAGGCCACGACGGGCAAAGTCTGTTGTTGCCGCCATAAGTGGCCCCCTCTTCTTCTCATCTCCTCTCTTCTCTCGGCATTAATCTGCAAAACTAACCGTCAAAGTAACCGTCTGCTCGATAGTTCCTGATCATCCTTCCCTACTATTCCCAGCATCCTCATCAACCTCTCCTCCATCCCCATTACCATCTTCTTCGCCTCGCTTGTGAGACCGAACATACATTAGCTGTTGGTTCCCGTGATCCTCATGTTCTTTTTTGCGCTTCAACATCTAGCACACACACATGTTGAAAACATGATGTCTGGCCTACTAGCAGTAAGGTAGAGCAAGGATCCAATTATGCTTTTGTACTTGGTTTCATCAAAAGGTTCCCTTTTCTCATCCTTGTCCAGAGACATAGGTAAACCCATTGGAGTCCTCATAGAGGTTGCATTCTCTATTTTGAATTTCTTGACTAACTCTTTGGTGAACTTCATCTGAGAGATGAAAATTCCATCCTCAGATTATTTCACTGGAAGTCCTAAGAAATACTTCAGCTCTCCCATACTGCTCATTTCAAACTTCCCTTGCATAAGTTTGGAAAAATTCTTGAAGAGGTTGCCGTCAGTAAAACAAAAAATGATGTCATCGACATAGATTTGCACTATCAAAATCTTGCATTTTACTTCCCTTAGATATAATGTCTTGTCTATCTTTCCCCTTGTGAACTTATTCTCAAGAAGAAAGTTAGACAACATTTCATACCAAGCTCGTGGAGCTTTTTTCAAACCATACAGCGCTTTAAATAATACATAAACAAATTTAGGGTGTTCAGGATCAACAAAACCTAGAGGTTGTTCCACATACACTTCTTTTTTTATGTCACCGTTAAGGAAGGCTGACTTCACGTCCATTTGGTAGATAGTGAAGACTATGAGTGTAGCATATGCGAGAAATAACCTAATTGCTTCCAGTCTTACCACTGGAGCATATGTCTAATTGAATTTGATCCCTTCTTCTTGTCTGTACGCTTGGGTTAAGAGTCTTGCTTTTTTCTTGATTATGGTTCCATCTTCATCCATCTTATTCCGATAGACCCCCTTTGTTCCAATCACATTCATTCCTTTGGGTCTTGGCACAAGCTTCCGGCTTGGCAACGTTTGAACTTATTTAATTCTTCTTCCATTGCCATTACCCAAGATGCATCCTGGTTTGCTTCCTCAAACTTCTTTGGTTCAACCTGCAAGAGAAAACTCAAATACAAAATCTCATTAGTTGTACCTCTACGAGTTCTGACACCATCACGTGGGTCTCCTATGATTTGATCAATTGGGTGATCCTTCAAGTGTATGAGCTCTAAATACCTTGCATCCGGAGCTTCCTCTATCACTAGAGTGACTTCATCAGCTTGAATGACATCTTCATCATGGTGATCAACCTCTCCAATTGGGGTTGGAGTGGTGATCGTGATGAACTCTTGACCATTTTCTTTAACTGGCTCATCCAAGCTTAATTCCTTTAGTCTCGAACCTGCATCTTCGACAAATACACTAGAAGAGTTGCTTTGTAGCAAGCTCGTCTCATCAAAAATAACATTAATAGATTCTTCTACGACCAAAGTTTTCGTGTTAAAAATCCTATATGCCTTACTATGGGTAGTATATCCTAGGAAAATAACTTCATAACTCTTTTCACTGAATTTAGTTGTGTGGTACTTCCCATTATTGAGTACAAAGCATTTACTACCAAAGATTCTAAAATATGAAATAGTCGGTTTCCTTCCCTTTAGTAGTTCGTAAGGTGTTTTATCATGGTTTTTATTTATGAGTGCTTTTTTTTGCACATGAAAAGCAGTGTTGACAACTTTAACCCAGAAGTATTCTGGTAGTGAGGCATCACTCAACATAGTTATGTAGGCCTCTATGAGTGTTCTATTCCTTCTCTCAGTGACTGCGTTCTGTTGTGGAGTACGAGGAGAGGAGAACTCATGAAAGATACCTAGGCTTTCACAGAATTCTATCATGGCCCCAAATTTGAACTCTGTTCCATTGTCACTTCTAATTTTGACAACTTAACAGTTGTATTCATTCTGGATCTGCCTGACAAAATTAGTGAAGATATTAAAGGTATCTTACTTGTGTTTTAGAAAGAACACTCATGCAAAACGAGAGTAGTCATCTATAATAACCAGTGTATAATCCTTACCTCCCAAACTTCTATTTTGTAGGGGACCAAACAAGTTCATATGAAGTTGGTGTAAACACCTATTAGAATCTTTGCCAATAATACTTTTAAAGGTAGCCCTTGTTTGCTTGCATTTTACACATGTGTGACAAGGTCTATCTTTAACGCACTTAACGTTTGGTGCATCATATACTAAATTAAGAAAATATAATTTATTAATAGTTTTGTCATTTATATGTGCTAATCTCTTGTGCCATTGGTCACCAAGACATGAACAATCTTTTTCCAAAAAGCACACTGGTGTAGAAGAGTCTATGCAAATAAAGTTTAAACAAAATCTATTTCTACTACGACTGCCTAAAAGAATCATTTCTAAGTTATTTACCAATTTTATCAAGGACTTGTCTGCATGAAATTCTACTATGTATCCTTTATCATAGAGCTGGATTATGCTTATAAGATTATGTTCTAATCCTTCAACATAAGCCATATCTGAGAAGGATACACTACCGTTAGTGATCATACCGTAGCCTCTTATGATTCCCTTGTCAGAACCTCCAAAGATAACCTTTGTCCTGTTCACAACTGGAGAGTACTTCTGAAAAAGGCTTCTTGTCCCGGTCATGTGCCGAGAGCATCCATTGTCCAAATACCAAATAGGCGATTTGTTGGCCTTTGGACATACCTGCAAAAATAGAATTAGTTTACCTTAAGAACCCAAACGTGTTTGGGTCCTTGGTTATATGTCAGCATGCTCCCCCTAGGAGTGTTAACATTACGAGTGGTCTTCCTCATATGATTAACTAGAGGAGTTTTAAAACTTCTGGGATTAAACCAGCAATCTATAACAAAGTGACCAACTTTGCCGCAACACGAATAGTCAAACCTGTTGTACCTTTTCCAAGTCTCCTGCTTGATCTTTTGAATGTGTGGTCTTGCAGGGCCGGCTAATCTGGAGGTAGAAGCCTCATGATGATGGCACTAACAAGCCTTTTTCACCTCCTTTTCCTGGGTACAACTAGATTGGCCTTAGGATCCTTCTTAAAATTATTGCCATGAACGTATGGATGATATTATTTCATTTCAATTTCGTCATAAGGTGTCTTGAGCACACTTCACCAAAGTTTCGGGGACCGGTCCAACCTTGGTACCGTGACTTAGGATCTACATAAGTAGGCCGAGACAAATGACCGTAGGATGAATAAAAATCAAACTCATTTGTTGGGAAGATGATCTTCTTAAATGAAGTTTTATCTAGAGGAGCTTTCCCCTTCTCCTTGGCTAAAGCTTTCTTAGCAGCCTTATTTCTTCTTTGAGCTTTATTCCTCCTAAAATATTTACTAGGGCAGCCTCATGGCCTAAGCCAACTCCTTTAGCCTGAGCGGAGAATTCAACAATAAGTGGAAGGAATGTATTGGTCTTGGAGAAACTTTCAACCAGTTTCTTTTCAGCGACAAGTTATTCTTCCAATTTCTCGATGATTTTCACTTTCAGGTTTAGGTGATCAAGAGCTTTATTATATTCTTCCATCATGGCATGGAATTCCGTTCTTAGTGAGTCCATCCTTGTGACTTCCTCACTCAGAGTGCTCTCCTTAGCTTAAGAGATTTGATCTCCTTAACTTGAGTTCTCGTGACTCTTCGACATTTGTCGTAAACTCTGATCAACTCCTTGTATTGAATAATGAGTTCAGACTCATCATCAGAGCAGCAGTCCTCGTGATCATGGTCCTAAGAATCAGATTCTGAGAGGGGGGGGTATGAGATTTTACCTTCTCAGTGTACTGGGGTTCTTCTTCCTTGTATGTCTGTGCCATCAACCCAAAGTAGGCTTCCTCTTTCTCACTTGACTCAGATGAGTCAGTGTCAATGAGAGTTTTGGCCTTCTTGGCTACTAGGCTTCTTTCAGATTTCTTTTTACTATAAGAAGACTTCTTCTTTTCTCTTCTTCCACCCATTTTCTTCTTGTATGAGAAATCAACAATTACGTGCCCTGGCTTATTACAATAGTAACAAACTATGTCAGATGAAATATGTTTGTTCGGTTTTGAGTTATACCTTTCGTGACTATTTGAGCCTTTCTTATGACGATCAACATTGTGACGTGATCTTCTGGAGGAAAAGTCTTTGCCTTTCCATTGCTTCTTCATACTCAGGAACTTTTTGAACTATATAGAGAGTAGGGAGAACTCTCAATCTGATAGATCTGAGCCCGTGGAGCTTGGCTTCGAGTCTTCTTCTTCACTTTCTTCATGTGCAAGATCAGGAGATGCAGCTTTGACCTTCCTTGAGATGTCTGCCTTTAGTGCGACAGACTTCTCCATCGATGAGGATCTGCTTCCCTCTTCTTCTGCTTTTCTTGTATTTATTTGAAGCTCATATGACATCAGCTTCCCGAAGAGGTTCTGAGGTTCAGTCTCAGCTAGCTTTCCAAAATCCCATATTGCACATATTTTGTTGTCCCATTCCTTAGTTAAGGATCTTTGTAGCTTGCCGTTTAATTATCCATTAGTGAAAACTCGTCCATAGTTACTCAGAAGATTGATGATCTTGGAAAGTATTCAAAGGTGTCTGCTATAGTTTCTTTGGGGCCTTGCTTGAAGGCCTCATACTTCGTTTCAAAAGGGATCTCCTCTCGTCCCTTACTTCTTTTGTGCCTTCCATCAACATGATCAGAGAATTCCACATCTCTTTGGCAGATTTGCAGTGAATGAGATTTTGTAGCATCGAATCATCGACTGTACTTGCGATGATATTTTAAGCTTTTTTGTCCATAGATACAAGTTCAATCTCATCTTTATCTAGATCCATCAGTTTCTTTGGTACATGCTTTGAGGAGTCAATTGTGGAGGCCATTATAGGAATGTAGGGGCCTGCTTCCACTAACATGAAAATCCTTGGATCCACTGCTTCCATGAAGAACTTCACCCTTTCTTTCTACATGGGGAAGTTTGCCTTAGTTTATACGGGGAGCTTAGCAAAATCCTTGGATCTGTCCATGCTTGTATACTTTTAAGACAACTAGGAGCAGATCTGTTTAAGGTGTTAACCTTTTAATGAACAACCTCCCTATGATACCAAATGATAATGTCTATTTGTCTACCTAAATTACTTAGAGGGGGTGAATAGGTGAGCTCTGCATCTATTTCGGAATAAAAATTTTACGAGAGATGTGCAGAAAATACACAATAAACCACAGACGACACCAAAAATTATAGTGGTTCCCCAACCTTGGGTACGTCCACTCTTAACCTCACCAATCTAGCACCATGCTAGACTTGGCTACTTCACTATTATCTCGGATTGGAAAACAATACTGCAACTCAGAACAATGTTCCTACAACTCGGAGTAAAACCACTCCTACAACAAAACGGAGAACAACTCCTACAAAACTCTGAGAATAACTCCTACAATCTTGGAGAATATCTCCGACAAGAATAAAATGAATTTATAATGAAATAACATAAACTTTCTTCACAGATCTGGCTGAATCTCAGCTTCTTCCTTCTTGAAAAATCGTAAGGCTCTGTCAGAGAAGTCGAGGAAGAAATCAGAGATTACTTGGATCTGAGAACTTATGATCACCACGATCAAGGACAAGATTTGCAGAAGATGAACAACTTGATTGATCCAATCCTTATTATCTGAATCTCTAGATAGAGAAGATTGGCGACGAAGAACAGGTCTAGTCGGCGACGGCGTTTCCCGATTTAGAAAGTCAAAAATAATTCAGAATTCTATAAGAAATCTTCTTAGGGTTTGTCGATTCTAACAAAACCTTTTATAGGCTTAACATAACGGTCTGATTTTATTAATTACCATCCACGTGGACCAATCAAGAAGTAATTACATTTGAAATCGAATCCGTCTGGCACTTAGCGAAATTTCAGAATCCTGAACTCCATTTCTCGAGGGAGATAAATATTACTCGAGAAGAAGTTTCTGTTTCTCGAGAAGAGTGATTGAGTTCTCGAGAGGAATTAGTTAATTGAGAAAATGAATTCTTGCTTCTCGAGAAACAAAAGACTTTTCTCGAGAAAGAATTTTTGTTACTCAAGAATAAGAAGCCAACTCGAGAATAATGTTTCTGTCTCCCGAGTAAGAACATCTGGTTCTCGAGAACTACTTTGGCTTACTCGAGAAATAACTTTGGCCTTCTCGAGAGGACTTAGAAAAATTCTTAACTCAATTTTGAGTTAACTCGAGAAAGAAACGACTCCTACTCGAGTACTGCATGACTTTCCAGAGAACTAAACTATGCTTTCTCGAGAATAACATCTGCAACTCGAATACCTGACGGAGCTAACACGATAAATAACTTCAATAATACTTGAGTACATATAAGCCTTTCTCGAGAAAAACACTTAGAAAAATTTGTCATTCTAAAAAATAATTTTCTTCAAAGAACTCATCAATTAGTCTTTCTCCCATAACTTTAGTACATTGAAACAGAAGTGTGTCCCAATAGAGAGGTTACATATGAGTCAACACCATGGATCAAACAATGAGGGATTACATTGTATGGTCCTGTGTTTGGTGACCCATTGTAAACTAACATTGGTCTACACTTGACACTTATAACCTACAAACACTCAACTTGAATAGGGCATCAAATACAAACTTAATTCATCTTAGTTAAAGGGTGACTTCAAACAAATCTGGGTTTTTGTGGATGCAATACCAAATAGTCAGGTTCGATTCCTCTCCCTCGACTTCCCTGGATTCCCTCTCCATCACCTCTTCGAAAGACAATAGAGGAAACCGCTTTAACTCCATCTTGAAGAAACCTTGCTACACTCACAGGGTGAAGGCAACCATGAGGGTGTGTCTGGGCATCTCCTAGACTTCGAGGATCTCCTCCTGGAACCTATCCACATAGGTTCCCAGTGTCTCATCCACCCTATGATTGATGAGAAATTGGGACTCTGACTCCATCTTCCTCTTCTTCGAAGTTGTAAGCCTAAACAGAAACCCCGACGCAGGTCTTCAAAATAGCAGATGGAGTTGAAGGGGGGCTGATGGAACCAATCTCTCGCATTCTCCTTGCGGGTTATGGCGAAGAGCCGACACTTAAAGGAATCTGACATCTGTCTGATCGAGACCACATCCTCGAACCACAAGATTTGCTGAACCGGATCATCCCTTTCGGTATAATAGGACATCTCGTCTCGCGGAACCCCTCTGGATTTGGGGCGGATGACAACATCTTGTTGAAGGGACTCCCCTCCCCTATTATGTGAGTCAGGCTATCTCGTTCCTCCATCTCGCCAATCCTACCCTTACTTGTCGAGCCGGGGAATAGGGCTCGCCCCAGGAGCTCTAGCTCACTGCCTTCCGCCACAACTTCCTTCCCAGGTCACCTGATGGGAGCATTCTCGCCTAGAGCTGAGGCAGCGGCCACTGGGATGGCAGGTGTTGAGCACTCACTGCGAGCCCCAAGTGCGAACATGACGAGACTCCGTATTTCCTGCTTGAAGTCCTCGAACATCCTAAGAGTGGCGAGTGGAGGGGGAGGTGGCGAGTCAGCTTGGTCTAATCCTTGCCCTTCGCCTCCAGTCATTGAGCTCGCTCGGGTTTTCTGTGCTAGTCACACTCCACGCTCATCACACAAAAATGTTGAGATCGAGAACTGGCTTCTATGGAGTTCAGAAACTTGGGAAAGGGGTGACCACATACATAGTTCTCCTAATGAGCTTGACCTCCGTATGCCGCAAATGGTGATAGTAGATAGGGCGTCTCCACTACTAGTCGGACATACATACTACCAAGCCTAGGCCTCCGTATGCCTCAATGGTAAGAACATAACAACAGAGCCTCTACATACTACAACTTAGAAGGGGTCTCGGGTAGATGTTCACCAAGAACACAGCCAAACATGCATATATCTTGCACGGAAGGAGATTTTGGGAGCATATTACCAAAGGACAAAGCCCAACAATCCATTGGCACAGAAGGAGCCTCGGGAATGAGCATCGAGGACCAAGCCCAACTGCCCAAGATCTATCTATTAACTCTTGTCGGTGTGATGACTAGTGAGCCCGTAAACTTGCCACACTATCCTTAACCCAGGATTATGACACTGCGTGTCAACACACACTGCATGCAATTACACTTAGCTGTGCCATCAAACATTCAAGGGATCCAACCGAGTCCCTTCACATCATACCAATCTCATGCTCAAAAGAACGTAAGGTTCACATTTTACACAGATAGCGAACCACCTTATATACTACTTAACAAGAAAGAAAAGAAGGGAAAAGAACAATAAAAACAAAATAAGAGGGATAGACCGCCACTTGCCTCAAATCTCTAGGTTTATGGCCACTTTAGCACACCACACCACGGATCGGCCGAGAGGAACTCCTAACAAATACATTCTGAAATATTTTGGGTGAAAACGAAGGTTAGGGCTACTCACTCCAACTCCAAAACTCCACAAAAATGAAAGAACTCACCGTGCACATGAAGACCTCAGTGAAAGCAGTCCAAAACTCTACTCCAATGGAGAACTCCTGCGCCTAAGCTCTGATGACGGCGGATGGAAAGCTTTTGAAATGAACGACTCCTCCGTTCTCTTTCTCGCGATCTGGTTCAGGGGAAAGGAAGAGAAGTCCCGAAAAAACCTAATTTATAAGGTTTGAATGGCTTATATAGGGGAAGATTTAAATAAATCAATAAAAATTATTATTACGTTAAATAATTATACACACATGGCTTGATACTTAAGAAGAAATTTACAACGCCCCGCAACGCTTGAACTAATGTAACGCCCTTACGTCACTGTTATACAATATAAGCAATTAAACTAATTATTGAAAATTCAGGGGCGTTATAGTACGCGTCGTGGTCAGATGACTCTTCAATTCCTCAAATTCTCGCTCACACTCTGGTGTCCAAAAGAACTTAATATCCTTCCTTATCAATGTAGTGAGAGGTAGATCTATTCGCAAAAAGTTCTCTGCGAAACGTCTATAGTAGCCAGCAAGTCCAAGAAAGCTCCTTACTTCTGCCATAGTAGACTTCATAGTACGCTCCCGTATTGCAACTATGTTGGAACCCTAGGTTTTGATTTGATTTCAGTCCTCTCTTTCTGTCTCTTGACCCAAGATTTATTTATGGTCAAAGGTTAGTTGATAGGTTAGATTCTCTAGTTGTGTAGAATTGCTTTTCCAGATGAATATTTGGTTAAGTAGTTTTTCGTTCGACTATAGTCGAACGTCGCTTGACTATCGTCTATCGGCTGATCGACGATCGTCTATCAGTTGGTCGACGTTCTGTCTGCGTTGATAGCTCGACTATCTGTTTGATAGGTCGACTATCTGTTGTCTTTGATAGTTCGACTATCTGCTTGGATAGTTCAACTATCTGATAGCTCGACTATCTGTTGATAGGTCGACTATCTGTCCGCTTTGATAGGTCGACTATCTGTTTGATAGGTCGACTATCTTTTTTGCTTTGATAGTTCGACTATCTGCTTGGATAGTTCAACTATCTGATAGTTCGACTATTTGTTGATAGGATGACTATCTGTTTTGTTTTGATAGGTCGACTATCTGCTTGATAGGTCGACTATCTGTTTTGCTTTGATAGTTTGACTATCTGCTTGGATAGTTCAACTATCTGATAGTTCGACTATCTGTTGATAGGTCGACTATCTGTTTTGTTTTGATAGGTCGACTATCTGTTGATAGGTCGACTATCTGTTTTCCGTGATAGGTCGACTATCTGCTTGATAGGTCGACTATCCGTTTTCCTTTGGTAGTTCGACTATCTGTCCTGATAGATCGACTATCTGATAGCTCGACTATCTATTCTGATAGGTCGACTATCTGCCGAGGTAGTTCGACTATCTTCTTTGATAGTTCGACTATCTGGATCGTTCGACTATCTGTCCGATAGGTCGACGATCTCCGTGCGTCGTTCGACGATCTTCGAGGGTCGTTCGACGTTTTGCTGTATGTTTTAAATAGTTTTGTCGTCTTCTGAGATGTGACTAATTTCATATTTATTTTGGCATATTTTATAAAAGATTATCTGAGTAAATTGTGATAACACTTCCATGCAATATCTATTCTATTCTTTATGCATGAGCTAATCTTTTCTGACAAAGTTGTTTGTCTTATAGCTGAGATATGATTTCTACCAGGCTGTCCTTTATAGCCGTTAGACTCAAAAAGTCTTTCTTGGCTGTAAAGAGTCTTTTCTGATGTGACTTTCTCTTATATTATTTCATCAGAAGTATTTGCAGCTTCTTAGAAAGCTTTATCCTATTATAGGATATCTGTCTGCAATTTTTTTGTTTTGCTTTATGCTTTTTGCAGCCCAGCTTACAGAGTTCAGAAGAAGACAAGATTCAAACTCAAGTAAGAGTCGTTGCTGCTGCTGTTATATAAAGACCTCCTTGAGGAAAGAAATGAACTAGTCCACATAGCAAAAATCAAGTTCATCATAGGAAAAAGGAATACAAAAGCTAACAGCTACTTTCAAGCTTAAGAACTAACAGTCATTCCAAACTGCTCTCAGCCACATTCACATCTAACTGAGAAGAAGTTCAAGTTCTTCACTCTTCTTCAACCTGAGTTCTCCTGCTTACAGGAAGATCTTTACTCAGAGCCTTTTGAAGAAGAAAAGAAGAAGATAGCTGCCTAAAGAAGAAAATCTTATTTCATATTATTTTATCTTCTTGTAGCTTTTTCCTTCAGTAATTTCCGAAGTGTTTCTGCACTGAAGCAAGACTTCACCTGGACGTTCTCTTAGTCAAGAGGAGCCTTGATTCTTTTAGAGCTTTCTAGCTCAGTGCAAGTTATTGTGCTTCTCTAATCTATTGTAAAATAGAGAAGACACCTTAACCTCCTTTCCCCCTCCTATACAGGGTTATTACTCCCTTCAAAGTATCCCTTGTGGCAGGGCACCTGATCAAAAACCTGTGTTGGTTTTTAGACACCTGATCAAAAGTCTAAAGGGTTTTCTTGATCTACCTGAAGCAGATCTTGTTGGTGGCAGGGCACCTGATCAAAAACCTGAGTGGATTCCTACCTTGTTGGTAGAAGAGTGGACGTACCCAAGTTGTTTGGGGAACCACTATAAATTCCTTGTGTCGTCTGGATTGCTTTGTTTAATTACTTGCATTGTGGCTGTGATTAGATCTTAACAAGGTTTGCTAGTTGCTGTTTAGGTTTCTAAGTCTTAACTGTAACTATAGTTGGCTGCATTGTTGTGCACAACACTTGTGTTAGGCTTTAAGGTTTAATCTCAAATATCTATAACCTTCATTCCGCATTTAACTCCAAGGGAGTTGAGTAGAAAGTCAACTTTGCTAGTGCAATTTTTGATTACTCTATTCACCCCCCCCCCCCCTAGAGTAGTATCTATCCCTTCTTTTTCAATTGGTATCAGAGGGAGGTTGACTGACTGAATAGGCTAACACCTAAGTCACAAGATCCTGATAGATACCAAAGTTTATAGATATTCACTTTCACTATCATGGCCCAGTCCAAGGATTATTCTAGCACCAGACCTCCAGCATACAACTTAGCTAAGTTTGGCATCTGGAAGGCAAGGATCAAATTATATATGAATTCTATTGATGAAAGTATTTTTGCTTCTATTTTGACAGGACCACCAAGAGCACCTACTGCAGCTACTCCTCATCATCATCTGATATGAGTGCAGTGCCTCCTCCAGACTACAATGATGAATACAAAAAGGCAAAGATAGCAGATGCCAAGGCAATGAACATTCTGGCTCAACAATGTCTGATGAAGTATTCCAGAAGGTTGCTGACTGCTCCTCAGCAAAAGCTATGTGGGATACACTGAACCAGATTTTAGCTGTTCAGCTGATGAAAGGAAGGATAGAAGGTCCAACCTTATCTCACAGTATGAGAATTTCAAGAAAACTGATG
This sequence comes from Platanthera zijinensis, assembly GCA_039513925.1. Classification (NCBI taxonomy): domain Eukaryota; kingdom Viridiplantae; phylum Streptophyta; class Magnoliopsida; order Asparagales; family Orchidaceae; genus Platanthera; species Platanthera zijinensis. The sequence goes on along the minus strand of CM077091.1, from coordinate 53,898,600 downwards.
CTGAATCAGTTGAAGCTATGTACACAAGGCTCAGCTCAATCATCAATGAGCTGAGGACCCTTGACAAGGATATTTCATTGACAGAGGTCAATGATAAGATTCTTATGTGCTTCCCTAGCACATGGGATCTGAGGATCTGGCCTATCAAGGAGGCCAGAAGCACAACTGAAATCTCAATAGAAGCCCTTTCTCGGCAAGCTCAAGTCTTTGAGCAAGTGCTGAAGTCCAGGGAAGCTGAAGCTGAAGCAAAGACCCCAACTCCTACAAGAAAAGAGCAAACCCTTGCTCTCAAAGCTGCTGACATTTTTGAAGGCAGCCAGTCCAATGAGGAACTGATGGCATTATTTGCCAAAAGTTTCTCAAGATGGGAAGGAAGGAATTCATAAAGAAATCTTCAAAATATGAAGATAAACCAAGGTATGATCGTACCCCTTCTAAAGAAATAATCTGTTATGGTTGCAGGAAGCCTGGACATATTATTCCAGATTGTCTAGAGGAAAAGAACAAAGATAAATGAAAAGACAAGGATTAGCACAGAAAGCATTCCAAGCCATCCTCCTACAAGAACAAAAAGAAGGAGAGAGGCCTTGTTGCTGAAACCTGGAGCGATTCTGATGAGGAATCTTCTTCCTCAAGCTCCAGTGAGGATGAAGAAGAAAAGAAGGCAAAGGAAGTTTGCCTGATGGCAATTGATGCCTGCAGCAATCACTCAGCTGTAGAGAATTCAGATTCTGATGAAGAGATGCTAACAGAAGATGAGGTATTATCTTCTTATGACTTTACATCTGCTGAATTTAAATCTGATTTTAAATCTTTATGTTTAGATTTAATTAGTTCTGAAAAAGAAATAAAAGAACTTAGAATTAAACTAGCTGAATCTGAATTGATTGCTAATGAAAATATTAGGTTAACAAAAGAACTCACTAATGCTAGTGAAGAAATAAAATTCCTTAAGAATGAATAGCTAAGTCCAAAAGGTTAGAAGAGTCTCTGAATGGTAGAAGCCTTAAGTTGCTTGAAAAAACCAGCATGTTTAACACTAGGTCGGGCAATAACAAATTAGGCTTAGGAGTATCTTCTAGTGAGCCCCCAATCATTCTTAAAAACCAACTTTCAACTCCAGTGAATTTTATTTCATCTAGTGGAATAAAAAACAATGAGCAAGTTAATCAAGTAAATAGAGCTTTAAATAAAGCTAAAAGAGAAAAGAAAACAGAAATTTAAGGAATTACAAAGAGCGTCGAACGCAGCTCGACGATCGCAGGCCCAATGGTCGAACGGAGATCGACGATCTGGGTACCAATCGTCGAACGCCGATCGACGCTTTCAACAAGAATTTCAAAATTCCAACTAGAACGTTAGAAACCCGAATATGAATAGAAACCCTAGGTTCATTGACCCATCATCAGCATGGAGAATCCACCTAGGAGATCTTACCCTTTAGTTATCATTCTCAGGCTGCTTATTCATTTATTCCAGTTTTTCTTATGTGAAAAACAAGGGACCCAAGGTTACCTGGGTCCACAATGTTTAAATTGATTTATTTGCAGGTGAAGACCTATCCTATCACTCAAAATAAGTGGTATTTGGATAGTGGTTGGCTCCAAGCACATGACAGGAAATAAAGAACATCTGTCAAGGTTCAAGGCAAAGCTTGGCCCAAGGTAATCTTTGGAGATTCAAGCTATGGTCAAACTGAAGGCTATGGCAGGATGACAATTGGAGCTATTACATTCAAGAGAGTTGCTTATGTGACTGGACTGAAGCATAATTTAATTTCAGTAAGTCAGTTATGTGATGCTGGATACCACGTATTATTCTCTAACTCTCTTTGTAATATTTCTTTAAATAATAGTGTTGTATTAGTAGGCATTAGACAAGGTAACATTTATTTAGTAGACTTTAATTCAACTCACTCTGAAATCTGCTTGTTTAATGAAGTAACCAATAACAATACTCTATGGCATAAAAGGCTTAGTCATGTTAATCTCAAGAATATATCTAGGTTATCTAAACACAACCTTGTTAGAGGTTTACCTTCTTGCCCCTACAAGAAGGAGAGCCTATGCAAGGCTTGTCAACTAGGCAAGCAAACCAAGAACTCATTTAAATCAGTAAATAAAAGTGATTCTCCTAGAATCCTGTATTTATTACATTTGGACCTATTTGGCCCAATAAATGTACAGAGTTTAGGAGGGAAGTATTACACCCTAGTCATTGTAAATGACTTCTCCAGGTTCTCTTGGGTGTTCTTTTTGAGAACTAAGGCTGATAACTTCAAAGCCCTTATAGATTTTCTATTATGTGTGCAGACTGAGTACTCTACTCATGTGGCCTTGATCAGAAGTGATCATGGTACTGAGTTTGACACTCTTCTCATGCAAGAATTCTGTGAGAGAGAAGGTATCAAACATAGCTTCTCAGCTCCTAGAACTCCCCCAACAAATGGGGTAGTTGAAAGGAAGAACAGAACATTAATTGAAGCTGCTGGCACATTGTTGGCAGATGCTAATATGCCTCTTTCCTATTGGGCAGAAGCTATTAGTACAGCCAACTATGTCTTGATAGAAGTCTGATACACAAACTTAAGTGTAAAACTCCTATGAGTTACTTAAAGGAAAGAAACCTAAAATAAATTATTTTAGAGTTTTTGGCTGTGTTGTTTATATTCATAATAACAATAAAGAATATCTTAGAATGTTTGAAGCAAAGGCTTCAATGGGAATTTTTCGTGGATATTCTCAAGTAAGCAAAGCTTATAGGGTTTTAATAAATCATCTTCTAAAATTGAAGAGTCTGTTCATGTATCCTTTGATGAATCCCAAAATTTTTACAAGGAGAAGGAAACTTCCCCTCCTCAAGTTCATTACAGGTACAAGAATCTACCAAAGATGTCACTCAAGAAATCCTCCATCTTTCAACTCTTCATATCACTGAATCAGACAGTGATGAAGACATTGCAGAAGTTGTTGATGTACCACCAATAGTAGATCAATTCCTCCTGAGGAATAAATCCCAACTATTGCTGAAGATCACATCCTACCTGCTGATGTTGTCACACTTAGAGATCACCCTACATCTCAAGTGATAGGACACATATCAGCTGTGTTCAAACAAGACATCAGTTAAGACAGGATGTGATGCATGCTTGTTTCCTTTCACAGATTGAGCCCCTCACCATTAAAGATGCTGAGCTAGATCCCCATTGGATCATTGCTATGCAAGAGGAACTCAATCAGTTTGAGAGATGTAAAGTATGGACTTTGGTTCCAAGACCTAAAGGCCAACTGATCATAGACACTAAGTGGGTGTATAGAAACAAGTTGGATGCAAATGGAATCATTGTAAGGAATAAAGCTAGGCTTGTAGCTTAGGGCTACAGATAGGAGGAAGGTATAGATTATGACCAAACCTTTGCTCCTGTTGCAAGCTAGAGGCAATAAGGATCTTCTTAGCCTATGCAGCCTATATGAAGTTTAGTTTTTCAGATGGATGTCAAAAGTGCTTTTCTTAATGGTGAGCTAAAGAAGAGGTGTTTGTTGAACAGCCACCGGTTTTGTTTCTTCAACTCAGCCCTCACATGTATTCAAGTTGCAGAAAGCTCTTTATGGACTAAAACAAGCACCAAGAGCCTGGTATGTGACTCTAGCTAGTTTCCTGTTAGAGCACAACTTTGTTAGGGAGTAGTTGATAGAACCCTCTTCGTCAAGCACCACAAGGACACAATCCTGTTAGTTCAAGTGTATGTGGATGACATTATTTTTTGGTTCCACTGATCCCAAACTATGCAAAAAGTTCTCCAACTTGATGCATTCTAAGTTGAGATGAGTAGTATGGGTGAGCTTGTCTTACTTTCTTGGTCTCCAAGTAAAGCAAGATGCTGATGGCATCTTCATCTCCCAATCCAAATATGCCAAGGAATTGGTAAAGAAGTTTGGGATGGCAGATGCTTCAGCAATGCATACACCTATGGCTACTAATGTAGTTATTGATTCTGATAATCAGAGAAAGCTTGTTGATCAAAAGAATTATAGGCCATTGTGGTTTCCTATTGTATTTAACTGCAAGTAGGCCACATAATGTTTGCTACATGCCTTTGTGCTAGATTCCAGGTCAACCCCAAGGAATCTCATCTGATTCTTCTCAAGAGAATCTTGAGATACCTGAAGGGATGTCCAAATCTAGGACTTTGGTACCCAGCTGAGTCAGAATTTGAATTAATTGGATATTCTGATTCTGATTATGCTGGTTGTCGAGTTGACAGGAAAAGTACCTCAGGAAACTTGTCAGTTCCTGGGAGAGAGATTGGTCTCTTGGTTCTGTAAGAAGCAGGCCTCTGTCTCAACTTCAACTACAGAAGCTGAATATATAGCAGCTGCTAGTTGTTGTTCACAGATCCTGTGGATACAAAGTCAACTTTTGGATTATGGGTACTCACACAAGGACACTAAAATCATGTGTGACAGTACAAGTGCTATCTCCATTGCACAAAATCCAGTGCACCACTCTAGAACGAAGCACATGGATTAGACACCATTTTCTGAGAGATTGTGTGGAAAACAACAAGATCAGCCTTGAGTTCATATCCACAGACCTTCAGAGAGGTGATATATTCACCAAGCCCTTAGATGAACAGAAGCATCTGTTCTTTTTAGTTCAACTAGGCATGATTAATGGAAGAGACTAAGTGTGACGTCTGCGTTGTTGAAACTTGTTCGAAGATAGTCGAACGAAGTTCGACGATAGTCGAGCGGGTTCAAGCCTATCGTCGACCTATGGTTGATAGATAGCTCATTTGCCTTGAAGATCGTACGTAACCGGCAGTACGAAGATAGTCGAACAGGTCGGCTTATCGTCGATTCTATGGTTGACGACAGCTTGATGTTTGTGAAGACAGAAATATTGGTCGACTACGATTTCGAACTACTCTGCTTCAAGACCGATCGTCGAACGACCAGTTCGACCATCGTCTCCAGTATCTTTTAAATAGATCGACGATCGCTGTTTTAATATAAAGCCGATGGTCGACCTAGGTTAAGAGATAGTTGCTCTTATCGTCGACGGAGAGCGTCTCTTCGCATTCCGTCTTCCCGCTTGCTCTTTGTCTTGCGCTCCGTCATCGCCGTCTTTCCCTCGTCTTCTACAGCTCTTTCGATGGCGATTGCTCCAGCGCTTCTTGCAGTAGTGAAGTTTGATGCCGGTTTAGCGTAGATTTCGACGCCTTCAGCTGCTGCAAACCAGGAATAGTGGAGATTCTGAATCTATGCAAAGATCAAGGATTAGAGAAACTCATGTCCTACAGAATTAAGATAAACACTCAAGAGATCAAAGAGTGGGCTTTCTCTTCATCTTCAAACTGACGATTCGATGACTGAAACCTTTAACGGAGAAGAGGTATATTTGCTCCCGCTATTCTGACTGAAATTTTTGGATTGATTAATGGTGAAGAAGAGTATGAGCAAGATGCTTCTCCTGAGTTCGGAAGGATGTTAACAGAGCTGGACATGCGAAGGCATTCCCTCTAAGCTGCTCAAAGTGAATTTCCCGTTTAAGATCAAGTTTCTTTCGAAAATAGTTGGAAAAGTGCTACTGGGAATGCACACCGCCCACGATAATTTACAAGGCAGCAATTTGCACTAATGTGTGCAATTGTTAATAAGAAGCAGATAAATTGGTCAGGCGTTCTTTTTGATTTGATAAGGAAAAATAATGGAAAGAAGAAGTTACCTAGGAAGGGTAGTTGGAATTTTTCTGAAGGAGAAATACCCCCACCTGCTAGTGTCAGCCGCCACCCTCCATCAACGCTAGTAAGAAGATGGATCCATCGCTATTCGCCAAATGGAAAAGGACCTTCCTGAAGCCCGCTCCCGCAGGGGTTGCTCCAGTTATATCTGAGAGCACTAGGACTGCCGCAGTCACTCCCCCCTTCTAGCAGCTGGCTCAGCAAATTTATCTCTTCCATCTTCTTCATCAGTTTTGTCGTCTACTTCAGTTGAAGTTCCTTCAACGTCAATTGAAGTACGACATTCTGCCTCTCCTCCTGCATCTCCTCTCCCAACTCATCTTGCTGGGATTTCTCATCCAGTTTTGATTTGTTGGTGTCTGAAATTTCTACTCCAGTTCACTCTCCAATTCCCTCTTCTGATCATATTGATCACCCTACATCCACTCATACATCTCCAGTTCCATCTCCAGCTCATTCTTCAGCTCATCATACATATACCATTCCTGCTGTTCTTCCATCTTCTGAAATTCCTCCATCATCTTCATCATCTTATTTTGAAATAACTCCAGCTTTTATTTCTAGCATTGTGGAGTTAATTACCCCCTCAATCAAAACTATGATTGAAGAGGCAATTGCTCCCCTTGCTTCCTTTATCTCCGCTCTAACTGCTGCTATTCTGAAACTCTCAAAGTCTGCTGAGCCCTCTTCTTCTAGGGGCCTGGTTTCAGTTTCTACTGAAATCAGGCTGGGGGAGATGCTTGATGAAGATGTCTCAGAGCAGCCCTTGGCCTCCCCTCCAGCAGTTCATCTTACAGTAGTAGAGAAAGCTATAGAAGATTCAGCTCCTCCTTTATCTGAAAAGGAAATTTCTGATGCAGTATTGAAATCTGAGTTCATTGTTAAAGCTTGTTTAGAAGAAAGTTCTACTCCCTTGGTTGCCCTGTACCTAGAAGGAATCATCACCTCCTTTCTAGATGATTTGTGGGAGTTAGGACATGTTGTGGTCGATTCTGAAGGTATTCCCTTTTCTTACTTTTTAGACTTGTTAACTGATATGCCAGTTTGGGAATATCTGGAATGCATGATTAGATGTCATTTAGAACAATTTTATTCATAATACTACAGATAAAATGGAAGAAGTTCTAGATGCTCAAGAACCTATTATCCAAATTGCTCTAGAAGTTCAATCAGAATCAAGTGTTCAAAATTCTGAAGTTGATCAGCCAGAAGTGCAAGCAGAACTGGTCACTATGACAGTTTTCTGAGATTCAAGAATCAGCTGCAGATGCCCAGATTGAAAAATCTACTGTATGAGATGATTCCCCGGGATTGGACTTAGATGCTCTCCTGGCACAGGATGCCATGGAAGAAGAACTAGGAAGAGCTGCTCGAAAGGAAAAAGAAAGAGCTTTGAAAGATGCTATTGACCCATATGATATGCCTATCTCTTCTAATTCTGAAGATGAAATCGATTCTGATGAATCTGCTGAAACTAAAAGAAAAAGGATTACTAAAAAGAAAAGAAAAGCTGTAGCTCCTCCTCCTGCTAATCCAGACAATAATACACCATATTATATACTGAAAGGAATTGATCCAAAGTCAAAAGACTTCCAGCATTGGATGTTGTTCTCTAAGAACCAGCAAAAGCAAAGGAAAAAGTCAAAGAGGTATGACTCTCCTGTACCTAGATGGAATCCTGGAGGTCCTCCTCCTCCACCCCCAAGTGCAGGAGCCTCAGGAAACTTATCTTCAAAACCCTGCTTCTCAATCTGAAAGATCCAATCCATCTCAATCTGTTCAAAGAGGAGAAGTTTCGTAAGGATTCCAAGGTAAAAGTCAAACTGGACATCAAAGACCTGATGCTGTTAAGAACAAGTTAAGGAGGTAGGTGTATCAAAGACCAACCTTCTCTCCTCCTCATTCTAAAGAAATCAAAAGCTCTACCTCTTCTAAGCCAGATCTCTCTGAGAAGGATGCTCCAAAAGGTAAGCAATTTATTTTAACTGAAAATTCTAGCAAAAACTTTGCTAAGTCTGCTCCTTCTTGTTATCTAGTTAATCAGGATAATGAACCAGTTGACTCATCTTCTGAGAATGTTTATGAAAGCCCAAAGCTTGATCCTAACTTTAGGATGGCTCGTTTTCTTGAACTGGTTGGAGCAGCGCAAATTAAGAAAGTAAAAGCAGAAGGAAAGGACACTGCAGGATTGACCACAATGTCTAAATTCAGAATGAAGGAGCTAGATAAGTTCCAGGTTAGACCTGAGATTTTTGACCCTTCAAAGTATATGGAAAAGCATCCTGAGGCAGTGATCCCAAGGAAAACAGAATTGAAAATTATTGGAGAACAAGACCTAAAGTTATCGAAAAAAAGAAGCTCTAGATCCCACCAGAAAAATTACTTTTATTTCTAGCTCTTCTGATCCTAAGCCTGACTCTGAAGCTCCTTAATTTTTTTCATTGATTGACAGTTAATTTCTTATCTGATTGATTGATGATATCTGCTTAGTTGTTTCTCTTTATGCATTTTATGTTACTTTTAGTAATTAGTTTTGTATGTTTTAATTATTGAGAGACTTAACTCAAATAGGGGGAGATTGTTGGAACCCTAGGTTTTGATTTGAGTTCAGTCCTCTCTTTCTATCTCTTGACTCAAGATTTATCTATGGTCAAAGGTTAGTTGATAGGTTAGATTCTCTAGTTGTGTAGAATTGCTTTTCCAGATGAATATTTGGTTAAGTAGTTTTTCGTTCGACTATAGTCGAACGACGCTCGACTATCGTCTATCGGCTGATCGACGATCGTCTATCAGTTGCTCGACATTCTGTCTGCGTGGATAGCTCGACTATCTGTTTGATAGGTCGACTATCTGTTGTCTTTGATTGTTCGACTATCTGCTTGGATAGTTCAACTATCTGATAGCTCGACTATCTGTTGATAGCTCGACTATCTGTTGATAGGTCGACTATCTGTCCGCTTTGATAGCTAGGTCGACTATCTGTTTGATAGGTCGACTATCTGTTTTGCTTTGATAGTTTGACTATCTGCTTGGATAGTTCAACTATCTGATAGTTCGACTATCTGTTGATAGGTCGACTATCTGTTTTGTTTTGATAGGTCGATTATCTGCTTGATAGGTCGACTATCTGTTTTTCTTTGATAGTTCGACTCTCTGCTTGGATAGTTCAACTATCTGATAGTTCGACTATCTGTTGATAGGTCGACTATCTGTTTTGTTTTGATAGGTCGACTATCTGTTGATAGGTCGACTATCTGTTTTCCGTGATAGGTCGACTATCTGCTTGATAGGTCGACTATCCATTTTGCTTTGGTAGTTCGACTATCTGTCCTGATAGATCGACTATCTGATAGCTCGACTATCTGTTCTGATAGGTCGACTATCTGCCGAGGTAGTTCGACTATCTTCTTTGATAGTTCGACTATCTGGATCGTTGGACTATCTGTCCGATAGGTCGACGATCTCCGTGCGTCGGTCGACGATCTCCGAGGGTCGTTCGACGTTTTGTTGTATGTTTTAAATAGTTTTGTCGTCTTCTGAGATGTGACTAATTTCATATTTATTTTGGCATATTTTATAAAAGATTATCTGAGTAAATTGTGATAACACTTCCATGCAATATCTATTCTATTCTTTATGCATGAGCTAATCTTTTCTGACAAAGTTGTTTGTCTTGTAGCTGAGATATGATTTCTGCCAGGCTGTCCTTTATAGCCGTTAGACTCAAAAAGTCTTTCTTGGCTGTAAAGAGTATTTTCTGATGTGACTTTCTCTTATATTATTTCATCAGAAGTATTTGCAGCTTCTTAGAAAGCTTTATCCTATTATAGGATATCTGTCTGTAGTTTTTTTGTTTTGCTTTATGCTTTTTGCAGCCCAGCTTGCAGAGTTCAGAAGAAGACAAGATTCAAACTCAAGTAATAGCCGTTGCTGCTGCTGCTGTTATATAAAGACCTCCTTGAGGAAAGAAATGAACTAGTCCACATAGCAAAAATCAAGTTTATCCAGGAAAAAGGAATTCAAAAGCTAACAGCTACATTCAAGCTTAAGAACTTACAGTCTCCAAACTGCTCTCAGCACATTCACATCTAAATGAGAAGAAGTTCAAGTTCTTCATTCTTCTTCAACCTGAGTTCTCCTGCTTACAGGAAGATCTTTACTCAGAGCCTTTTGAAGAAGAAGAAGAAGATAGCTGCCTAAAGAAGAAAATCTTATTTCATATTATTTTATCTTCTTGTAGCTTTTTCCTTCAGTAATTTCTGAAGTGTTTCTGCACTGAAGCAAGACTTCACCTGGACGTTCTCTTAGCTCGGGGGAGCCTTGATTCTTTTAGAGCTTTCTAGCTCAGTGCAAGTTATTGTGCTTCTCTAATCTATTATAAAATAGAGAAGACACCTTAACCTCCTTTCCCCCTCCTGTACAGGGTTATTACTCCCTTCAAAAGTATCCTTTGGTGGCAGGGCACCTGATAAAAAACCTGTGTTGGGTTTTAGACACCTGATCAAAAGTCTAATGGGTTTCTTGATCTACCTGAAGCAGATCTTGTTGGTGGCAGGGCACCTGATCAAAAACCTGAGTGGATTCCTACCTTGTTGGTAGAAGAGTGGACGTACCCAAGTTGTTTGGGGAACCACTATAAATTCCTTGTGTTGTCTGGATTGATTTGTTTAATTACTTGCATTGTGGCTGTGATTAGATCTTTACTAGGTTTGCTAGTTGTTGTTTAGGTTTCCAAGTCTTAACTGTAACTACAGTTGGCTGCCTTGTTGTGCACAACACTTGTGTTAGGCTTTAAGGTTTAATCTCAAATATCTATAACCTTCATTCCGCATTTAACTCCAAGGGAGTTGAGTAGAAAGTCAACTTTGCTAGTGCAATTTTTGATTACTCTATTCACCCCCTCTCTAGAGTAGTATCTATCCCTTCTCTTTTAAACTATCTTTGTTGGATCCACAGCAATACCCTCTCCACTAATATTATGACCAAGAAAAGCCACTGACGAAAGCCAAAACTCACACTTAGAGAACTTGGTATATATTCGGTTCCTCCTCATGGTATGCAAAACCAACATCAAATGATTCACATGATCCTCCTATGACTGAGAGTAAACCATTATGTCATCTATAAAGACGATCACTAATCGGACCAAATACTCCCAAAAGGTCCTGTGTAACAAATCTATGAATATCGATGACATATTTATTAGTCCAAATGGCAGCACAGTGAACTCATAGCGTCCATATCATATACTAAATGCTGTCTTGGGAATATAACTTTCCCTGAATCCTCAACTGATAATATCCGGACTTTAAATACAGCTTCGAATAGATAGTTGATCCAACACGCTAATCAAATAAATCATCGATTCTCGGAATCAGATACTTGTTATTTTTTGTCATCCTGTTCAGTTCTCGTTAGTCAATACATAGATGCAAGCTTCCATCCTTCTTTTTCACAAAGAGGACCCGTGCACTCCAAGGTGACCTACTTAGGTGTATATTGCCTTGCTCTAGCAACTCCAGTAACTGAACTTTCAGTTCTGCCATCTCCTTTGATTTTACTTTGTACGGTGAGCGTGACATAGGTTTTGCACCAGGCACCAAGTCAATAGTGAAGACGATCTCTCGCTAAGGTGGAATTCTAGGGAGATCTTTAGAAAGCACATCTGCAAACTCCGACATAATAGGAACATCACACAAAAAGGACTTTGGCTCCACAGTCTCCAAAAGCGTGAAGAATAACTCTGCACCCTTCTTAACCATGTTGACTTCTTGGAGAGCATACATCAGTATCTTGCTCGATCTTTACATAACAGCAAATTTAGTCTCGTGTTCAGTGTTTTGTCATAGTGTGACTTCCTTCGAGTTGCAATCAATGCTGGCACGATGCTCCGAGAGTCATTCCATACCAAAGATCACATCAAACTCATATATTGGCAGTACAGATGCTTCCAATCCAAAGTCATGACTTTCTAACCGCAACATAATACTTCCCTTCTTATCCGCACTCAAACTATTCCTGAATAATAAAATTTACAAAGGCACTTCACTATCACATACGAAGTCCTTAATTAAAGTGAATGTTCCAAATCAAAGGGAGTTCGTTCCAGATCAGAATGTATTATGACTTAGCCTAATTATAACCACACAAAACATGTCATAGTTCATAAAGTATAAAGTATCACAAGTATAATAACTATAGACCTTTCATACATGTAGTTAGTTCCAGAGCTTTCCATTTTTTGAGAGACAAAGAGCCCACCTTTTTCTCCATCCTCAGAGGACCACTACAACAATCTCGGGTAGTGTCCTTTCTTTCCATAAGTGTAGTAAATAGGTGAAACTTGACTAGTAGTTTCTCTAGACTTCTGTTTCCACCTCTCTCGGTTCTCAGACTTCACATACTTTGCAGAGCTCGGTACCTTGAACTCTACCGTCTGGTGGACTTTTTCCAAATCTATCTCCAAAGATCTAGCTGTCTCTACTAATACTCGGAATCCAAATAACTTTGGACCCACCATTAGAAGACGTAGATAATCGTGCAGACTATTATAAAATCTTTTGATCTTGGTCTCCTCATCCTCCAACACAAACCCTGCATAGTGCCTCATCATGATAAATGCATGTCAGTACTCATCGACCATGTGCGCTCCCTACAATAAACACATGTTCAATTGCTGATCTGAGGCTCTTCTTATTGCAATCCGCGCAAGTACCCCAATTGGAATTGAAGCCACCGTAGAAGTAGGGGGTTGCACATGCTTTCTGGGTTGGGTATTGATCATTTCAAAGACAACATCGACTATCATTTAAACTGTTTTCACAGACAGAGGAGGTGTAGGCACCTCAACTGATGCTCTATTTTCTACTGAGTGTTAGGGATGAGACTGTCCCACACCACTTCTAGTCATATATAATCGTGAAACACATAATTAAGCGACTAGTCATATTGAAAAATAGCAATCACAGGAACATGTGGGATCTACAAACATGTGTTTATTCCTAAGTGGTCATTCATGGGTTCTTTCATGTAATAACGGTAACGCACATACATGTGATAACCACCCCTTAATAGAATTTGATCACAAAATCGAATAAGACATACCTGTTGAAGCCAAAAATGGCCTCAACGAGAGTTTGGATCTGGGGGTATAGCTAGCCCCTACTTCTCCCAAACCTTGACCTCTGACTAGCGATGAAGAACCTGGAACTGACCCTAAGCCTTAGCCGTGAGGTCCCTCCACTAACCCAGATGATCTTTGAGCGCTTCCCCACCAAAGCCAATAGCTGGGCTTGAAGATCCTCAGAAAGAACTAGTGGGTTATAGAAATGATGAAAGCTTGCCTTCTGAAGAACTCCATGGGTCTATTTATAGGTTTTCCTAGTCTGGTCTGCAAAAAGCATACTTCTGCTACCCTGAAATTACTAAAATGCCCTTGGGATGGTCTGCCAAGAGCCAAACTCCGCTGTTCTGAGGAGCGAAATGCAGACTCAGGGGTATTTATGTAATTTCAGGTATGGGTCCAATCTGTCAGAAGCTCTTCCTGCTGAGCTCTACAGGAACCCTGCTTGCTATGAGCATGAGCCTTCCCTCCTATCTCGAGCGAGAGCCAAAAGGCTGAGGGGGCGTTGAGTGAGAAAGATGCCATTCAACTCTGAGGGCAGAATGGGCTTTCGCCAACGCGAGGCGCGAGCCTGGGCAGGTGGAAGCCTTCCCCTGGTTCTGCCATGCCCTACAAAAATAACCTTAAGTCATAGGCTCAGCTCGATGATTTTGATTTCAACAAAAAACATTCTCGGCTCGACGAATTGAGCTCGACGAACTGGCGAGTTGAGCTCGATGAACTGGCGAGTTGAGCTCGACGAACCGACGTTACTTGACCCTTGAGCGAGAGCCTTCCCGAATACTGCAGGTGGGAGTGGAGAACCTTCACTCGACGCTAATGCCTAGAAAGTGCCGAGAACGTTGAGCGGAAAGATCTAACTCAATGCCAAGGCCTGAGGCGTTGAGTGGAGAATCATCACTCAACGCCAGCTCCGTGGGCTTCCCACAACCCAAGCGTGACCCTTTGAGAATACCTCGGGTGAGAACCCCTTTCGTCCAATCTTCATGCCTGACCCGATATGCTTAATGCTAACCTTAGGCTAGCCCAATCCCGACCCAACGCACACCTAGGTCCCACCAAACGAATATGGGGTTGTACATAATCTCCGCTCTTTGCGAGCTAGCCATGCGCTCGGAAAGACAAGTCCAAACCCTAATATTCGATGTGTGCTTGTTGACCTGGCAGGGAATCTTTCTGTGGGCCCCATCTTGGTTTTATATATACACCGCCGAGTTATATCTTAGGCTATCTCTGTTGTTATTGCCCTCCGCCTGAGCTTTCACAAAGCCTTGAAGATGCGTTCCAATCGTGCTGAAAAACTTCTCTCGAAGGAACTTCAAGCCCGCCTTGTCGCAGCCTAGGAGCGGGCTCGCGCCAACTGTGCTAAAGTTGCCCATTGGCGGGTAAGCAAGAGGCCATCTGGCGAGAAGTCTTCATGCAAGAGGTCAGTTGGCGAGAAGTCGTTCGGCAAGAGCTCCCGCCCAAAGAAAAATAAGAAAGCAAAGTCGGTTAGGCGAGATTGATAGTACGTTTTGTAGTCTTAAGTATTAAGTTGTATTTTTTATTTTTCATTGCGCTTTTCTTCTCTTATTAGCTTATTTTTTATCTTTCTTATGTAAATATTATTTCCACTAATGTTTATTTCTGTTTTTTTTAGGTTTTCTGAATTTTTGAAAAAATAACCTGACACGGCCACCAACACAGTCGTGTCATAGGGCGTGTCAACCTTGCCGTGTCAACATGGCGTGTCACTAGAGGAAAAATAAGAGATCATCCCGAGAAGGACACGACTAGTTGACACGGCCGTGTCTCCATCCGTGTTTCTGGGTGTGTCAACCCGACCGTGTTGCCACCGTGTTAACAGAAAGCCAAAGACTCTCTAGAGAAGGACATGGACACCAAGCACGGCCGTATCGCCACCTTGTTGCCAGAAGTTGATGACCCTACAGAGAAGGACACGGCCATTAAACACGATCATGTCGTCGGGCGTGTCTCCATCACATTGAAGCCTTTTGCCCGCCATAAATGCATCCTGTGTCAAAGTCAATCAATTGCATAGGACATGACCACAAACATGGTCGTGTCACTGGCCGTGTCAGCATGGGCAAGCCCACTTTTTAAACAACACAATGATCACTCCCACCTGAACCACTGCCCGTGGTCAACCTGTATAGGACACGGCCACAACCACGGCCGTGTCGCTAGCTGTGTCACCCCCCTTAAGTTTTTCTATAAATTGAGCCCTCCCCCTTCATTCCACAAGAAGTTTGGGCTTAGAGGGGGAGGTGATGCCCATTGGTTTTCTAGTGTTTTTTTATGGTTTTCTCTCTCTCTCTTTCTCTTTTCATGTTTTTCTAATTCTAGCTTAGTGCTCCTTTTGTAAGAGCTTTTATATTAGCTTTGTACTTCATTTGTAGCCTAGTGTTAATGCTAGCTTAGCCTTTTATTTCATTACAATTGTAATTTTCATTTCAAATAGTTGTAACTTTCTCTTAATTTTAATATAAAAGTGCTCCTTTTATTTATTTGTGTTCTATGCTTTACTACTCATCCCCCTTCGTCCACTTCACCATGAGTAACTAATCCTCCTTGTACTCGATCTTGATGATCCGAGGTTCGAGCGATTAAGTTATGATGCTTTAATTTACCCTTTCTTTTTAGGTTTTAGGCCTTGAATTACTCTTGATTTTTCATGGATTGGAGGTATATTATCGATATATATTCTCCACCTTTGCTTTCATTCTGGGCTAGTCGAGAGGCCGATAGTTTGAAGTGAGCATTCAAGAGTAAAGAGAGTTGTACACACCCCTCGAGAGAGGCATATGTCCAAATCTCCTAGATTGGTGTAAAATCCAATAGTGGGGTTCACCGCGTAAAACGAGCTTTAGGCCTCCGATTTAGACGAGTGTCGGTCGGACCTTCCAAAACTCAGTTGGGCACGACATCGAGAGAAGCGTGTTCAAGCTTTAGGAACCTCCACGGTTAAGGACCTTTACCCTATTAAGCTTAGGCTTATTTATCGTGTTTTTAATCGACTCTTGCCGAGGTGATTCTTGATCGAGTGCATTTACTATTTCATCGTTCAAAGCCTTTATTATAATCGCTTCTTTTACGCTCTCTTTCTAGTTAAGTAAAATTAGTTCTCTTTTTATGCAATTTCACCTCTCTTTAAGTGCGTTTAGATTTCCTCCTAACCCTAAGATTTTTTGTCGATAAAATAATAGTCTTCCTGTGAGTAAGTGTACTCAACAGTTCCCGGATTTCAATATGACACTTGTGTCCCCTAGCTACAGTTCGATAGGTATACTTGCCTCATTAGATTGCTAGTTCGGTTGCTTTATTTTCTTAGAAACTTAGCGACCACCAAGTTTTTGGTGTCGTTACCGGGGAGTAACTTCTGTTGATATATCGAAAATACGAACCTATTACTTTTATCATTTCTCTTTCTCATCCTCCTTTTAAAAAAATTTTAAAATCAAATTTTTTTTAATTATCGCTCTTAATAGAAACCCACTTCATAATTTTTCTACGCCACCTAATTCTCTCGAAAAGGCCAAAGGGCTTTAAATTCCAATATCTTGTCTAGTACCTTGCAAACCCTTCATTGGGTAGGCCTTGGGAAGTTTAGGAGTTAAAACATAAAAAAATCTATTTCAAAAAAAATCTCTAGCTTTTTTCTAGTTTACTTCTTTCTCTTTCTTCATCTTCCCTTCTTTTAGTGCATGACCCGAGGGAATCCGTCGGCTATTTTGGACTTGGACCACGAAATTGAGCGTACTCTTCGGAGAAGATTGCGATTTCAAGGCCCTTCTTCCCAAATACCGGTTGAGGATTCCGAGTCATCTTCTACTTTAAGAATGGCAGAACCCCAAGTCGAGGAAGCCATGTAAAGACCTATATCTTATTATGCCCGACCGAATCTAGAGGGAACAGAATAAAGTATATTTTGCCCTACGATAGCTAATAATAATTTTGAACTGAAGCCTAGCATAATTAAAATGGGGCAGCAATATGAGCAATATGACGGACTTCAAGATGAAGATCTGAACGCACATATAGCAAGCATTCTTGAAATTTGCGACACCTTCAAGATAAATGGTGTCACAAATGATGTTATTAGGCTAAGATTATTTCCTTTCTCTTTAAGAACTAAAGCTAAGTAGTGGCTGAACATTCTACCTAAAAATAGAATCACCACCTGGAATGAATTAACTGAAAAATATTTGGCGAAGTATTTTCCGCCATCTAAAACTGCAAATCTTAGGAACGACATTTCCGCATATGGGAAAATAGACTTTGAAACCTTATATGAAACCTGGGAAAGGTTTAAAGAATTATTAAGATGATGCCCACATCACGCGCTGCCTGTATGGTTACAAGTGCAGACATTTTATAATGGGATAAATCAAAATACAAAGCAAATGATAGACGGAGCTTCTGGCGGTACTTTAAACCATAAGACCCTTGAAGCAGCTCTTGAGCTTTTTGAGGACATGGCCATGAACACTTATTAGTGGAATGTGCCTAGGTCCCGCCCAAACAAACCTGTAGGTATCTTTGAAGTGGACAATGTCTCCCAGCTAGCTCTGCACGTGGAAATCCTAAGCAAGAAGATAACAGAGATGACTGTTGCCTCCGCCCCTCAGGTATGGGAATATACAACTCCTACCCCCGAACAATTAGATTATGTTAACAATATGCCTAGAAATGCTTTTAATAATTTTTCTGCTACGAATTTTCCTGCACCCGGTTTTAATTTTCCGAATAGTTATAATCCTGCTTTAAGAAATCGTCCGAATTTTTCGTGGAGTAATCCCTCGAATGCGATGCGCCCGCCACCACAAAATGAATTTTTACACCACCACCACCTCCTCTTCAAAATTATCCAAAACCTCCAAGCTTGGAGGAGTTACTTTCTAAATATATAACCACAAATGACGCGACTATAAGAACCTTAACTAGAAGCGTTAAAAGTCTTGAAAATCAAGTAGGACTGCTCGCAAAAATAATTTCTGAGCGACTCGCAGGGTCTCTTCCTTCCAATACCGAGCCCAACCCGAGAGAGCAAGCGAAAGCTATAACTCATCGGAGTGGGAAGCAAGTTCCCGGTATGGTAAGTGAAGAGCCCGAGGCAAGCTCCACCCCCGCTTTAAAAAATCAAAGCTCCGCTCCCATTTTAAAAATTCCACCCTCTGCTGAAGAAGAAGTTATCATCCCTCTCCCTATGTTAGAAAAAGATATCACTCCACCACCCATTTTTAAAAATAATCCAACCCCGCCTTACCCTTCTGAACTTAATAAACAACATCAGGATGATCAGTACTCCCGCTTCTTATGGATTTTCAAGCAAATCTACATTAATATCCCCTTCCACGAAGTGATTTCCCAGATGACGAAGTACGCTAAGTATCTTAAGGACCTCCTGACCAACAAGAAGAAGTTAGATAACCTTTCTCATGTCACGTTAAATGCCGAGTGCTCTGCAGTTTTTACAAACAGCTTACTAAAGAAAATCAGTGACCCGTGTAGTTTTTCTATTCCGTGTGCCTTTGGTGATCTTTTTGTCAAAAACCCATTGGCTGACTTAGGTGCGAGTATTAATCTAATGCCCCTCTCATTGTTTAAGAAGTTAGGAATCGGTATCCTCAACCCCACATGCATGAGTATCCCGCTCACTGATAGATCTGTTAAGTACCTGTTAGGAATAGTGGAGGATGTCTTAGTGAAAGTCGATAAGTTCATCTTCCCGGTGGACTTCGTCATTTTGTACATCAAAGAAGACGTCGAGGTCCCCTTGATCCTTGGCCGACCCTTCCTTGCCACCACCCGAGACATCATTGACATAAGCAATGGTAAGCTTTTCCTTTGAGTAGGCGACGACGAAGTGGCTTTCTCTATCACACCTTCGATGAAGAATACCCTAGCAAATGATGACTCCTATTTTTTTATAGATGCCTTAAAATATAAATCCTCATATTGCCTCTCCAATTTGGAAAAGGAATTTTCTACTTTTTGTTCCTCCTTTTCTCTTCCAACTGAATCGCTACAAGAAAGTGAAGAAACATCTTATCGTCTATCTGAATTTGAAAAAGAATTTTATGATTTTTGTTCCTCCCCTACTTTTCCAACTGAATCGCTGCAAGAAGCCGCCTTGGCCACTAGCTCCACCCCTTTTAATTTTCCGTCTAAAATGATCTACGAAGATATAGTATTTCAAAAAGAAAGAATATCTAAAACCTCTTATGAAGAACCCTCTACCCTAGAACTTAAAGAACTTCCTGAACATCTCAAGTATGCCTTCTTAGAAAAAAATTCAAAACTACCAGTAATAGTTTCGGCCTACCTCACGGATGTGCAAAATGAAAAACTCCTTTTAGTTTTACATAAGCATCTCCAAGCTATTGCCTGGAAATTTTTTGATATCAAGGGCATAAGCCCATCTTTCTGCACTCACAAAATCTTAATGGAAGATAATTCACGTAATTCAATAAAACCTCAGCACCGTATAAACCCGAACATGAAAGAAGTAGTTAAGGGTGAGGTTATAAAACTCTTAGATGCAGGAATTATCTATCCTATATCAGATAGTAAGTGGGTTAGCCCTGTTCAGGTAGTGCCAAAGAAGGGAGGGATAACTTTAGTTGTAAATGAAAATAATGATTTAATCCCGACACGGATGGTGACAGGGTGGCGAATGTGTATAGATTATTGTAAGTTAAATGATGCCACCCGTAAGGATCACTTTCCCTTTCCGTTCATCGATCAGATTTTAGAACGATTATCCGACAATAGCTTTTATTATTTTCTAGATGGTCTCTCGGTGTATTTTCAAATCCCCATCTCTCCCGAGGACCAAGAGAAAACTACTTTTACTTGTCCCTTCGGCACCTTCGCTTACCGAAGGATGCCGTTAAGATTATGCAATGCGCCAGATACATTCCAACGATGTATGCTCGCTATCTTTGATAAGTACGTAGAAAGCATTATGGAGGTATTCATGGATGATTTCTCCGTGTTCGGTGATGCATTTGAAAGTTGTTTAGAAAACTTCAAAAAAGTCTTAGAACGATGCGAAGAGACAAACCCTTGCCCTAAATTGGGAAAAATTCCATTTTATGGTGAGGGAAGGGTTAGTTTTGGGTCATAAAATTTCGGCAAGTGGAATTGAGGTAGATATTTCTAAGATAGAAGTTATCGAGAAGCTGCCGCCGCCTACAAACATAAAAGCTATAAGAAGTTTCCTAGGTCACATTGGTTTCTACCGCCACTTCATAAAGGACTTCTCCAAGATCACCAAGCCCCTTATCCATCTCTTAGAAAAAGATGCCCCATTCATTTTTGATGACTCTTGTCTTTCTGCCTTCGAATTAATAAAATAAAGGTTAATTAACGCACTGATTATGATATCTCCGGTGTGGGACCTTCCATTTGAGATAATGTGCGATGCGAGTAGCTTCGCGATGGGAGCCATATTAAGTCAATGCATATCTAAAAGCTTCCACCCCATCTATTACGCAAGTAAGACGCTCACGTCTTCACATGAAAATTACACCACGACGGAGAAGGAGCTCCTAGCTATAGTATTCGCTTTTGATAAATTCCGCCCTTACATTACGCTTTCAAAGATTATTGTTTTTACGGACCACTCGGCCCTCAAATATCTTCTCTCTAAATCAGAAGCCAAACCACGCTTGATTCGCTAGGTCTTACTCCTCCTAGGAGTTTGACTTAGAGATCCGTGATAAGCAAGGAGCCGAGAAGTTGGCCGTCGATCACCTCTTCACGCCTAGATAACCCTTATATTGAAAATCTAGATGAAAAATGTTTTAATGATTATTTTCCTTATGAGAAGGTGCTTTCAATTATCACATCTCCTTCTCCTTGGTTTGCACACATTCAAATTATTTAGTGGCTCGTGTGCTCCCAAAAGAGTTCTCCTCTCAGCAAAAGAAGAAATTATTTTTTGAGTTGAAGAACTACTTTTGGGAGGACCCGCATCTTTTCAGAATCTATGCGGACCAAGTGATAAGGAGATGTGTTTCTTATGAAGAAGGAGTTGATATTTTAAAACACCTGCATGAAGGACCGACAGGTAGGCACTATCAAGCTGCTCGCACCGCTCACAAAGTACTAAGCGTGGGTTTTTCTGGCCTAGCCTAATTAAAGACACGTAAGCCTTTGTGAGTAGGTGTGGTAGTTGTCAATGGTTGGACAACATTTCCAATAGAAATGAAATGCCGCAAAATTATTTCCTTGAGTGCGAAATTTTCGACCTCTGGGGGATCGATTTTGTTGGCCCCCTTACTTCTATCTTCGGAAATAAGTATATTTTAGTTGTCGTTGATTATGTTTCACGATGGGCAGAGGCCCAAGCTCTTCCTACGAATGACTCCTGAGTTGTAGTTACCTTTTTGAAAAAATTATTTTCTAGATTCGGTACGCCACGCTCCATTGTTAGTGACAGGGGTTCCCATTTCTATAATGCTTAGTTTTCTAAAATCCTTACTAAATACAGCGTTACGCATAAGCTTTCAACTGCCTACCACCCTCAAACTAATGGAACAAGTCGAAGTAGTGAATAGAGAAATAAAAAGAATATTAGAAAAGACTGTTTCAACTTCTAGGAAAGACTGGTCAGCAAAATTAGACGACGTTCTATGGGCCTACCGAACTGCATACAAAACCGCCCTCGGATATACGCTATTTTGATTGGTTTATGGAAAATCGTGCCATTTACCCGTACAACTCGAACACCACGCTTTTTTGGCATTAAGATTTTTAAACTTTGATCCCCACTCTGTCGGCGACCTTAGAAAATTTCAACTCAACGAACTCGATGAGTGGCGCTCTTACGCGTACGAAAATAACTAACTTTATAAAGAGCGGATGAAGCATTTGCACGATAAACACTTAAGGCATCCGAAAACCTTTAAGCCGGGCGACCATGTTCTTTTTTATAAGTCTCGAATACGTTTATTTTTGGGCAAGTTAAAATCACGTTGGTCTGGGCCCTTTTCTGTTTTAGAAGTTTTTCCATATGGAAATTTTTTGATTTCACACCATGATAAGGGTAATTTCAAAGTGAATGGTCAGCGTCTTAAACTGTATTTCGGTGGTGATGTTAGTCCTTACTGTGCTAACTCTATCCTCCATGATTTGACTTTTGAATAGTTTAAAACTTTGTTAGAACTTTGAACAATATTTCTGGACACAATATTTTTTGACATTATTATTTTTGTTGCGTCGAGCTCAAACGACATTTTAAACAAAGGGCACTCTTGGAAGGCAACCCAAGTTATCTTTTTTCTATTTTCTTTATTTTACAATTTTTGCCCGGACGGCTCCGACAAGCTGAAGCTTCTGCGATCGCTTGACCCCAAACGTTGCTTAATCCATCACGAAGTACAAAGAAGACATTTCATGAAGATCCAAAGTGCAAGCATGGGGGAGCGGCATCACTTAGCATTTACAGTAAATAAAGCCGGGGAAGTACCTATTTTTTCAATTCTATACTTTCAATTCATTAATTTAATTTTCTCTCCTTCTCTAACCCCCTTCTCCATTGAGGACAATGTTCATTTTAATCTTGGGGGAGGGCTTCCTCCTTCTTTTTGCTATTTGTGAATATTTTGCTTTTTGTGTATTTATTTTTTCAAAAGTCCAAAAAAAATAAATATCTTACAAATCCAAAAAAAAGAAAATATTTCAAAAATCCAAAATAAGAGAATATTTCAAAATTAAGAAAATATATATGCTTTTTGTTTTTTTACTTTAATAGTTTAGACATTTTGGTATTTCAATAGTGCCCCTTGTTTTTGTTTTTCTCAAAATCTCATATAAACATCTTAGTTAATTATAATTTTTCTATTCATCCTTTTTAATTATGTTTCACAAGTAAAATATTGGTCATGCTGTGTTTCTAATTCACGGTAGCATGTTTAGGTGAAATATTTTCCTAAAACACGCATTTCTATTATGGTTTTTCGTTCTTTATTTCCTTTACTTTCTCAAAAAATCATCATCCACTATTTTCCTTTTCGTTTTTAGATAATTTTTTTAAGGTCAACTTTTGATTAGTGTAGTAGATGTGATCGATTCTAGACTCATATTATCAAAAAATTTAAACCAAGTTCATTAATCTTTATTTAATTTCTAGGACCTACTTTTTGAAATTTTTCAATGCTAATGCTTTAGGCAAACTTTAGGAGCATGAAAATGATATAGGCCTTTTTTGTTTTCATTTGAGCCTTCCTGCCAAACCTAAAATTATCCCCCTAGTTAGCCGCTTTTGAACCTTTTTCCAATTTCATTTGATAACTTCACTTTTCATATCATTTTCACCAAAGCAAAATTTTTCCAACCCTTCTTTTCACGCTAAACTTTTTGAGCTTCATAAATTTCATGATGTGATAGGTTTGTTTTGGAATTTTTTTGGAAATCTTTTTGAAAAAGGATTCTCAAAAGTTATGCTTCTTTTTGTGGCCAATTTCAAAATTTTGATGGACCTTTGTTTTGGAAATAAAATAAAAAAAATAAAATAAATAAGAAAAAGAAAAAGAAAAAAATTAAATGTTATTTTATGAAGATTTTGAAGCTCTTTATTTTTGGTTTAGCGTGATTTTAAGCCTTCATGTTATCTTTGATTTCCATTCCTAATTATATGCCTAAACCAGTCATTTCAGTCCTATTAAGTCATGTTGATTCATGCTCCTAAGTTTTCTTTTAGCTAGGTAAAGAAAAATAGTAGACTAGTTAATTCTTGGATTTAAATTTAGATTTTTATTCTTTATTTAATTTGGGTATAAAATGCCTCTTAAGATCTAGTAACAACTCAATGCGTTTATCATTTTCGTAGCTTTGCTTAAATTTATTCAAAGAATTTCGTCAAAATTTTGGATGATTTATTTTCGTTAAGTAAAGTTTATAAAAGTTAAACCATGCCTAAATAATTGTTTTAGATTTACGTTTCACCTTTTCCATACTTAGAATTTCACATAGTACTTGTTTAGGCATAATTAGAACTTTTTGATTAGTCCTATTTTATGGTTATCTAGTTTTTATATTTTTTTCTTGGGGACAAACAAAGCTTAAGCTTGGGGGAATTTGATAGTAAGTTTTGTAGTCTTAACTATTAAGGTGTATTTTCTAGTTTTTATTGTGGTTATTTTATCTTATTAGCTTATTTTTTATCTTTCTTATGTAAATATTATTGCCACTAATGTTTATTTTTTTTTACAGGTTTCCTGAATTTTAGCAAAAAATGACCTGACACGGCCACCAACACGGCCGTGTATCATAGGGCGTGTCAACTTTGCCGTGTCAACATGTTGTGTTACCAGAGGAAAAATTCAGAGATCGTCCCGAGAAGGACATGACCAGTTGTCACAGTCATGTCGCCAGCCGTGTTACTGGGCGTGTAAACCCGCCCGTGTCGTCGCCATGTTGACAGAAAGCCGAAGACTCTCTAGAGAAGGACACGACCACCAAACACGACCGTGTCGCCGCCGTGTTGCAAAAAGTCGAAGACCCTCAAGAGAAGGACACGACCATTAAACACGGTTGTGTCGTCGGGCGTATCTCCAACATATTGAAGCCTGCTGCCCTCCATAAATGCATCCCATATCAAAGTCCATCAACTGCACAGGACACGGCCACCAACACGGTCGTTTCGCTAGCCGTGTCAGCATGGGCGAGCCCACTTTTTCAATGACACAATGATCACTCCCGCCATGAACCACTACCCGAGGTCAACCTGTACAGGACACGGCTACCAACACGACTGTGTCACTGGCTGTGTCACCGCCATTAAGTTTTTCTATAAATTTATCCCTCCCCCTTCATTCCACAAGAAGTTTGGGCTGAGAGGGGGAGGTGCTGCCCCTTGGTTTTCTAGTTTTTTTTATGCTTTTCTCTCTCTCTCTCTCTCTTTCTCTTTTCATGTTTTTATAATCCTAGCTTAGTGCTCCTTTTGTAATAGCTTTTGTATTAGCTTTGTACTTCATTTTGTAGCCTAGCGTTAATGCTAGCTTATCCTTTTATTTGATTGAAATTATAATTTTCAATTCAAATAGTTGTAACTTTCTCTTAATTTTAATATAAAAGTGCTCCTTTTGTTTATATGGGTTCTATGCTTTACTACTCATCCCCCCTCCTCCACTTCACCATGAGTAACTAATCCTGCTTGTACTCGATCTTGATGATCCTGAGATTAGAGCGATTAAGTTATGATGCTTTAATTTACCTTTTCTTTTTAGGGTTTAGGCCTTGAATTACTCTTGATTTTTCATGGATTGGAGGTATATTATCGATATATATTCTCCACCTTTGTTTTCATTCTGGGCTAGCTGAGAGGCTGATAGTTTGAAGTGAGCATTTAAGAGTAAAGGGAGTTGTACGCACCCCTCGAGAGAGGCAGATGTCCAAATCTCCTGGATTGGAGTAAAATCCAATAGTGGGGTTCACCACGTAAAGCGAGCTTTAGGCCTCCGATTTAGACGAGAGCCGGTCGGACCTTCCTAAACTCAGTTGGGCGTGAATTCGAGAGAAGCGTGTTCAAGCTTTATGAACCTCCACGGTCAAGGACCTTTACCCTATTAAGCTTAGGTTTTTTTATCGTGTTTTTATTCGACTCTTGCTGAGGTGATTCTTGATTGAGTGTATTTTCTATTTCATCGTTCCGACCCTTTATTGTAATCTCTTCTTTTACGCTCTCTTTCTAGTTAAGTAAAATTAGTTCTCTTTTTATGCAATTTCTCCTCTCTTTAAGTGCGTTTAGATTTCCTCTTAACCCTAAGATTTTTCGTCGAAAAAAAATAGTCTTCGTGTGAGTAAGTGTACTCAACAGTTCCCGAATTTCAATACGACACTTGTGTCCCCTAAATACAGTTCGATAGGTATACATGCCTCATTGGAATGCTAGTTCGGTTGCTTAATTTTCTTCGAAGCTTAGCAATCATTAGAGATCTATCCAAAGAGAACCGGGCCTTACCTACCCCGACCCATAACCACGACGAGAACCCCTCTTCCTTGCCATAGGTACTTTTATCGCCTCGCCCATTGGCACGAACTTTGATGATACGAGGCTGCATACTGATATGTCACTCTTCTTATAGGGGATGATGTCGAAAGACGTCGTCGAGTCCCTTCCGTCGGACACCTCAGGAGCTGCCTCTTTGACTACTCCGGCCAATCTCCCAAGCATTCCTTGTATTTCATCCCTTTGCTGGTGTGTCTTCCGCTTTAACCAATCTGCTTTTACCTTTCGCTGACCATGCCTCTTCTCGTAGTGCCTGTCCTTTGGAACCTAAACCTCGGCTACCCGAGGCTTAGGGCTTCCTCTCCTGAGGATCTTGCAAACCAAGCGGTTGACCTCGCTCCCGCAGCCGAAGTGGCTGCCACTTAATCATTGGCTCCCGCACCGGAATCTTAGCCTTCGGCAGAAAAGGGTGCCTCCGTCCGCCTACTGATGGAGGCTGAGAGTTTGGAGCGTCGGACGTTCCTCCCCAGACGGGGAAAGTCGCTTCACCTGCTCTTGGGAAAGAGTCCTGAGGGGTTGCCCGACCCTTCTCGCCAACCGTCGGCGGAAAGCCCCCGTCGTACCTCAGTTATGAGGGGAAATACTATTTACTCTTTCGCTCCTAGCCCGATCTGACCAATTGTCTTCTAGGTCCAAAGGTACAGGGTACAGAGGGTGAAGAAGAAGGAGAAGACGATTAGGATGAAGAGGAAGAAGAAAACGGAGAAGAATCTCCCCTTCCCACTTCTTGTGAGATGGAGGACTTCCTTGAGGCCTCTAGGAGTGGTAAGACGCGGTGTCAGAGGATTGTGTCAGTCCTGTAAAAGCTTGTGTGGAAGCATTGAGACAACTTCGCAGTGATGAAGAGAATCCATGAGACGATGGAACGGCGGCTGGCGGTCATAGAGCAGGACTGCACCAACCTCAATGGCGAGGCGAAAGCACAGGACACACTTGTCACAGAGACCTCCCCTGTAAGATATGTTGCGCGGATTCGAGATCAGATCCGCCTGGCCAACCAAGGGCTGACTGCCCTTACAGCTTTCTTCAATCTGCGAGTGCCTCCAAGGCTGGGGAGACGAGATCGTTGTCGCTGGCGGTGGGAATCGTACTGAGCCTTGCGGGTTTCGCTTCTTCTTTACCCATCCCTTCAGGCCTACCCTTCTCACTTTATACCCTTTGCGCCACGCGATGATGAACAATTTATTATTTTTTTATTACTGTTATTTAGTGGGTCTCGTTAAGCGAGATCCCTTCTATATTTACGCTTGCTTTATACATTAACCTCTGATGCTTTGCGAATGCTTGACTCTTATGCCCTGCTCAATACTTCTTGTGCATTGCAAATGATTGCCTTCTTTATAGCCTTCTCGGGAGGTTCTCGCTTCCCACAAGTCTAAGAAGAGCCAACGAGGCAAGATGGAAATCGAGGAGTCAGAATGAAGGGATTGCCGACTTGTTGATCGTCTCCCCGCAATTTTTTCTTTTTTGGAAAAAACAAATAATTACTGTAATTACCGTATCTTCTATAAGCAGGCCAATCAACCTACCATATTTATTTCTCTGCATTTACTTCCTTGAATCCTAGCCTTTCTTCCTCCCGACTATTCTCGCCGATCTCTATGGTGCGAAGGTTCTTGCCTTTCCAATATTTCCTCCCTTCTCGCCTTTTCTTCGAAATGCCTGGCGAAGGCGAAGGCCGCTCCAAGTGTGTGTAGACCTTATTGTACCATACCATCCCCTACCGCCGGCTCTCACTGGTCGAGTTCGGTACGGTCAATGAAAACTTCATCCCGCCTGGGTTCGCTGCGCGGAAGCTTGGGAATGATGACAGGGTTAACTTGGCCCTGGAAGGGGAGCTCGCCATCCCCTTAGAGCACTTCGAGGTGGGCTTTAGCCTCCCCCTCTAGACGGAGGTGCTCCAGGCCCTGCGCTATTATGGGGTAGTGACATACAAGCTCAAACCCAATTCAATCACCCTCCTGGTTGCTTTCGCCTTCTATATGCGGCGGAGAGGATCGAGTTCAACCTATGAATCTTCTGGAAGCTGTTAAACTTTCGAGCCAAGAAAGGGTCGGTCTTCCTCTCTGGCTAGTCGGTGAAGACGGTGGGTCTCGCCAACAAACATCATCACTTCGCAGAGAGGTTCATCTATATCTCAGGGCACTTCAGCAATATCCCTCTCGCGCCCATTCAATATGACGATGCAACCTATAAGCCTCCAACTCTCGGGGAGCGAGAGGGCGCCCTCGTCGAGTTCTTTAGGTCAAAGGCTTTCGACGTCCCCTACCTCCGACGATACCTGGATTCTCTCCTACAGGTACCCCCCGGAGAAGGTAATATCTTGGACAAAACTTACGACCTTTCGACTCGAGGTGTAAGGCTAACTAACTAAGGGACTCGCAGGCGAGCGAGAAATCCCCCTCCACCAGCCTTTTGACGAGGCCAGGGCACTCACCAACCCATTGGATCTCTCCAAGTCTGCCGCCATCGCCTGCCGGGAGGAGCCGGGATCCTCTTACGTACCAAGCATCTAGAAGAGGAAGCAGAGCTCCCTTCCTGTCCCTCCACCCAAAAAATCAAGAATATCGGCAGCGGACAAGGGAAAAGCCATTGTGCCAGCTTCCGCTGAGGTCCCCGCCGCTACCCCACCAGTTGCAAGAGAGACGGGAAATGGTGGGCCTACAGCAAAGACCCGCCGAGACCCCGCTCAAGCTGGTGCCGAAAGGGTCCAGGAACTTTTGCTTCAGCGAGAAGTTCCTAGACACGGAAGGCCATCCCTTATCTACTGGGACCATACCACTAACCCATAGTAGTTTCCACGCACCTCCCCTCCTGGAGAGAGTGAGGCACAATTACTGGCGATGACATCGCAGTGGTCCATGGGCTATATACTCGGGAGGACGCCGCTACGTTCGATCGAATGATTACCCTAGTCCTCGTCTATGATACCACCCATGACCAACTTCGCGTGGTCTAGCTCTCGCATATGGTTGGGCGGCACTCCATTACCATCGAGCGCAATCTTGTTGACATGCTCAGGTCAAGGGATGCCGCGGCCGCGGAAGTGCCCACCCTGAAGGCCGATTTGGTGACTGCCCAGTAACTTCTTTCCTCTCGTCGTACCATCGAGGTAAGCGAGACACTTCAACATCTATTACCCTCTTAATAAATACACTTTTCTCTTAACCTGACCATCCCACAGGATTCCGTGCAAGCTGAGCTGTCTCATGCGAGGGTGGCCGGGGTCGAATGCGAGAATCAGCTGTTGCAGGCTCAGGTGAAGCACTTAAGGGAGGCCCTGGCCCTGTCCTGGGTCCAGCAGTTGTTGGAGGAGAGAGTCGAGCGCCATCACTATTCCGCATACGAGCTCGACGTTATAATTCAGGAGAATGTGCAAGGCACCGCCAAGATGGTCCTCGAGGTGCTGCGGGATTCAGAGCTTTCGAACAAAGGAGGCGATACACTCACAGAGAGAGGGATCCTACCCAGGTTGTTCGAGCCTGTCCCTAAGCTTACGGGGGAGGACCACTGTCCAACCAACGATGCTGTTGAGTTCGTCCTAAATGACGAATCTGGCGGTCGCTCCCCCGGCGAGTCCTCTAGCTACACCCCCAGTGGAACCTCCAGCAAAACATCCAGCGGAACCTTTGGCGGGACCTCCAGTGGAACCTCCAGCAGAACCCCCAGCAAGTCTATGCAATAGCTTCCGCCTTTTTGATTATTCATTGTAATCTTATTTTTGTAAACACAGAACTATTTTTTTTTCAACTTTCATAAGGGGCGAGATCTCCCAACCAATGGGAACACTATCATTTTGTATTGAAAGATCTTACTTTTCATTGGAATTTTTATTACTTTGCGTGAACCCTAGGCTCTTTGGTGATATCCTCCGCCCGTTTGAAGAGCTGGCCAAGTAAAACTTGCCGGAATTGGACCTGTCGAGTGTCTTGCCGAAAGGGGTCGTGCCGAGAACCTTTCCAGGAGGTGCTTGTCGGGATCCCTAGCGAGAAGGCTATGGATAGAGCCCGACCGAGACCCCTGCCGAGAGCCCTACAAAGACCCCCTGCAGAGAGGGTTCCGGGATATTCCGTCCTCACTTAGGACTTAGTGTGAGTTGTGTGGGAACTTGTCATCAAGAGCTTCGTGACTCCGTCATGATTTCAACAGACTTGTCTGCTCGGTGTGGGCCTGGTCATCAGGTCGACCTGTGATCACTTAACAAGGAATTCCTCTCTTTTTTCCCAAGGGAGCTTATGTCCCTGTCAGCTATTGATAGCCTACCAGCGGGTCCACTCGTAGTCTTGCAAACTTCCCACCTTTCACACAGGTGTACCTACTGCCCTACAAAGCTAATAAGAGACTGGACAGTGAGTTTACCTAGAGCCGAGCGTGCCTTCTAGCCCTGCCAGCTAGGAGAGCCTGCACAGTGGAATCACCACTCGAGGTCTTCCTTACCCCCCAGGCAAGCCTACGAACCTAACAATTAGTAAGAGCCTAGCAGCGGGTCTACCCAGGGCCGAGCATGCCTTCTAGCCCTGCCAGCCAAGAGAGCCTTCACAGCAGAATCACCAATCGAGGTCTTGCTTAGTTTCTCAATTCTTTCCTCCAACTCCCTTCCGTTGACCACAGGTGTACCTATTTCCCTACCCAGCTAATGAAAGCCTGGACATCAAGTATACCCGGGGCTGACCATGCCTTCCATCCCTGCTATCTAGAAGAGCCTGCGTAGTGGAATCACCACCCGAGCTATTCCCTTACCCCCAAGGCGAGCCTACAGACCTGCCACCTAGTGAGAGCCTGGAAGCGGGTCTACCCAGGGCCCAGCGTGCCTTCTAGACCTGCCATCTAGGAGAACTTGCGCAGCGGAATCACCACTCAAGGTCTTGCTTAGTTTCTCAATTCTTTCCTTGAACTCTCTCCCTTTCCCCCCGAGCGTGCCTACTACCCTTCCCAACTAATGAGAGCCTGGATATCGAGTCTACCAGAGGCCGAGTGTGCCTTCCAGCCCTGCCAGCTAGGAGAGCCTGCATAGTGAAATCACCACCCAAGGTGTTCCCTTACCCCCACCCCCCCCCCAGGCGATCTTACAAACCTGTCAGCTAGTGAGAGCCTAACAGCACGTCTACCCGGGGCCGAGCATTCCTTCCAGCCCTGCCAGCCAGGAAGAGCCTGCGCAGTGGAATCACCACTCGAGGTCTTTCTTAGTTCTTAATTCTTTCCTCGAACTCCCTCCCTTTCCCACCAGGTGTGCCTACTGCCCTGCCCATCTAATGAAAACCTGGACAGCGAGTCTACCCGGGGTCGAGCGTGCCTTCCAGCCATGCCAGCTAGGTGAGCCTACGTAGTGGAATCACCACCCGAGGTGTTCCCTTAACCCCCCCTTCCCCCAGGCAAGCCTACGGACATGCCAGCTAGTGAGAGCCTGGCAGTAGGTCTACCCGGGGCCGAGCGTGCCTTACAGCCCTGCCAGTCAGGAGAGCCTACGCAGCGAAATCACCACTCGAGGTCTTACTTAGATTCTCAGTTCTATCCTCAAATTCCCTCCCTTCCCCCCAGGTGTGTCTACTGCCTTGCCCAACTAATGAGAGCGTGGACAGTGAATCTACCTAGGGGCCGAGCGTGCCTTCTAGCCCTGCCAGCTAGGAGAGTCTGCGAAGTGGAATCACCACCTGAGGTGTTCCCTTATCCCCTGGGCGATCCTATCGACCTGCAAGCTAGTGATAGCCTAGCAGCGGGTCTACCAGGGGCCGAGCATGCCTTCTAG
This sequence comes from Platanthera zijinensis, assembly GCA_039513925.1. Taxonomy (NCBI): domain Eukaryota; kingdom Viridiplantae; phylum Streptophyta; class Magnoliopsida; order Asparagales; family Orchidaceae; genus Platanthera; species Platanthera zijinensis. Next base: position 53,866,970 of record CM077091.1, on the reverse strand, counting down.
CCCTGCCAACTAGGAGGGCCTGCGCCGCTGAATCACCACTCAAGGTCTTGCTTATCACCCTTTATCCACCAGTTTTAAGACAGACCAAATAAAAATAGATCAGTGAATGCATTATAATAAAGCTTGGATTTGAAGATACAATTTTAACCCCCTACTACGGGTAGAAGATCTTCAGGTCATCGCCGCTCCAAGCGTCACTCAAGGACTTCCCCTCAAAATACTGGAGGTGATATCCTTGCGATCCCAGGACTGTTTCAATAATGTAAGTACCCTCCCAATTTGGGTTGAGTTTACCAACAGGAGCTTACCTTCTGGAAGCTTCAACTTTCTTTAGTACTAGATCTCCTTTGGCGAATTGCTTGATCCTTACATGCTTATCAAAGTACTTTGCCACCCGTCATTGACCTCCTCTTTCCTGACGACACCTACATCACGAAGCTCCTCCACCATATCCAATGAGAGTCATAGCTCTTCCTCATTTCCTTCCCTCCACGGCTCGTCTCCTTTGCTGGCCGCCACAACTCGAGGGAGTGAACCTCAAACTCCATGGGCAGGATTGCCTCATAACCATGCGAGAGCTTGAATGGGGTCTCTCTAGTGGCCGTGTTTGGGGTTGTCCGTAGGGCTGACAATACCGCGGGAAGTTGCTCCACCCAACTCCCCTCAAGTTCTCCACCTTCTTCTTGAGCAGGTTCACTATTGAAAGTGTTAAGTGGTCTACCTAAATCACCTAGAGGGGGGTGAATAGGTGAATTGTGCGTCTATTTGCGGAATAAAAATTTTAACGAACTTGCACAAAAACAATCAAGCAATCACTGACGACAAGAATATTTATAGTGGTTCCCCAACCTTGGGTACGTCCACTTCCCTCACCGATCAGTAAATCACTAGACTCAGCTATGCCACTATCTCAGATTGAAAACCATTCCTACGTCTCGGAACAAAGTTCCTACAATCTTGATCCAAAGGGATATACACTCGGAAGTTGAAAACTTCCTAAAACTCAGAGAGCAACGCTCCTACACTCGGAGAATAATCTCCTACAAAATTACAAAGAGATATGAAATACAAACAAAGATTTGTCTCAGATCTGGAAAAATTTGACTTTAGGTCTTCTTTTGAACATGACGGCTTTTTCAAAATTTGTTTAAGAAGAACCTCTGTAGGTCTGATCTGAAAACATAGGACCTACTTGATCAAGGATAAGATGAAGATTCCTTGAACAGTAAGTCTAACTTGATCGAAAACAGTCGTGTAGATCTTCTTCCAGAGCGGCGGTGGCGGCTTCTGTAAGTTTGTTCTTGGAGAGAGACGGCTGATTTAGAATAATAGAGAGTACGGATTCTGCTTAGGATTAGTCTTGATGAAAAGACATTATATAGGATTTCCCCAAACGGTTAAGAATTAACATTAATGATTACACGTGGACTGATAGTTTTAACTTTCAAGGCAGCCTAAACACCTAGAGGGGGGGGGGGGTGAATAGGTTCTGCTTTCTTTAAAACTTCTAGGCAGAATTCAATTCAATAGCTAACAAAATAAACACAGCAATCACAGAAAACACAAAACATCACAGATTGCACTATGTTTTATAGTGGTTCCCCAAGGTCTGGGTACATCACTTTCCCCCTTCACCTATCTAGCAGTATGCTAGATTCGGCCAAACTTCCACTTATCTCAGATCAATAGATCCTACAACTCAGAACCCAACTGGTTCCTACAACTCAGGCACAACTGCCTACCTCAGCCTTGCCCCAAGGCCTACAACTCAGAGAATGTCCTTCTCCTACACTCAGGCAAACAACCCTACCACTCAGAGTTCAACACTCCTACACTCAGCCTTTATAACATAGGCTTACAACTCAGATCTGTGTAAACAGATCCTACAGAAATATAGAAAAGATTGTTTAACTGTCTTGCCAAAGTTGAGAGAGAAAAGGCCAAGACAATTCTTGATCAGCTGATGCAATCAACTGTATCTGAGCCTTCTTCAAAGCTTCTTGAAAATGAACTTAGCTGAGTTGATTCCAAACAGCTTCTTGAGAATCCACTGGTGGTTTCTTTCTTCTTCTTCCAATTCAGGATTGATCTCTCTCTATCCAGCACTTTGAAAGATTCTTCTGAATTCTGATTAGAACTCTTCTTAGATCTATCCTTAGATAGTCTTCTTAGATCTCCCGGAGAAGATCTTCTTAAGTGCCTAGCACTTTCTTGAAATGAGTAGATTGTAATCCTTCTCCACTTTTTGATCCAATGTATTCAAAAGGTTTGTTCAACAGTTGCTTTCTCCTTCTGAATCCATCTATTTATAGACATTCTTCATGGTAACCGGCTGATCCGGTTTCTAACCGTTTTCTGACAAGTCTGACAGCTTCAGTTACCGGTGGTAACCCACAGCTGTCAAGTCTTCAAACAAGTCCTGTGCCTTAGTCTTGAACCACAAGTTGTTGAAACAGTCTGTCAGAAAGTGTCGAGACCATCTGTCTAACTGTGTCGACACAATTGACTTTGGTGTCGACACAGTCTTCAGTGATGTCGACTAAGTTGCCTTTGAGTCGACACAGCTTCTTCTGAAAATAACTTGATCTTGACTCTTCAGTGTGTCGACACAAGTCTGTGTGTCGACACAGTTCTTCAGTGATGTCGACACATTCATTTTTTTAACTCTGCGAATAATGTGTCGACTTATGACAATGTGTTCGACACATTTCTGCTGATGTCGGACAAACTTGAGGTCGACTATTTTCTTCCTGTGTCGACCACATTCAGATATGTGTATGTCGACAATTCTTGAAGATCGACTATACTCTTCTGTGTCGACATATTCTCCCAATGTTGAGGTCGAACGCTTTTCTTCTTGTGTCGACCACAAATTCCCAGTGTTTGGTGTCGACTCTTTTTCTCTGTGTTGACACTTAACATTCCCAGTGTAGTTGTAGACTAACTGCTATGTGTTGACACTGCTTCCCAGTGTTGTGTCGACTTACTTCTTCTGTGTCGACACTTTTTCCCAGTGTAGTTTGTAGACTAACTGCTATGTGTCGACACTGCTTCCCAGTGTTGTGTCGACTTACTTCTGTGTCGACACTTTTTCCCAGTGTAGTTGTAGACTAACTGCTATGTGTCGACACTGCTTCCTAGTGTTGTGTCGACAATTTTCTTCTATGTGTCGACACTGCTTCCTCTGTGTCGACACTTGGACTTAGAATTTTTCTGCATACTTTATCAATTCTTCACCTGCACATGTCAACTTAAAACAACATCAAATACACCTTGATGTATACCATTGAGCTAGGTTGGGCTTCTTCAAATCAGGTACACATTTTCCAATGTACCCAACATCTCCCCCTATTTGGAGAAGTCATAACCCCTATAGCCAATGATATACACCATTTATAAACAGTACTAAATGATGATTAATGACATAGCAGGAATACTTTAATATAAACAAAACATCACAAAGAATCATTCATCACAGAATGCACATTAAAATATGCCAAACAATATTTTGTTTATAACTGGGTAATGTTTGATTACAATGTTTTACATTTAATGATTACATCACAACATTACAAAAATATTTAAAACAAAATCAGGATTGATCAGGCTCTCTAATTATAATCCCTTTGCCAGACTGAATTGTAGCTGTCACAGGAGCTTCTGATTCTTCAGCTACTTCTTTCCTTTTAAGATCAGCTTTCTTCTGAGCTTCTTCCTTGATCCTTTGCCTTTCAAAATAATGAAAAGGCTTTGGGAAGTATTTGCTTGGCTCCTTAGCATCTGATGGCAGTCTTCCCAGCTTGGCTTTCCTTCTGAATTGTACTATTGCCTCTTGCCTTGCCTCATACTTCTGCCATTCAATTTCATTGTACCACTTCCCTCTCTCATGAACTTTATCTTGTACAGCTTTCCATGCAGTGAGTATTATGTTCCTTGAAGTAGGACTCCACTGCTCATAATCTGGCTTAAGTACAGCCTGCTCTCTGAATTTCTTCTTTGCCATATAGAGCATCCTGCTGTTCTTTTCAGAGTAGCCTCAGGCTTATCAACCTTTCCAAAGACAATATTAGTAACCTCCTTTGGAGGACTATACATTCCTTGAACTTCTGATCAATCAAGTCAAAATCTGGAGGGGGGTAAATGACTTGGGCAACCTCAGGTTGATTGCCTTCAAGTAGATTTGATTGTATTCCTGATTCAACTACCATAGCATCATCACACAATGGGGGATATCCCAAAGTGGCTCGAATGCTATTGGTCCACCCATTTGGAGTGCTCTGAGCCTGCATGTAATTAGCATCCTCTCCCCCTTTATGGCTTCTCTAGATACATGATCTCTTAGATCTTCCTTTTGAAATCGAATTTGGCCATCCAAATAATTCACTCCCTCTTTGAAAAAATGGTCTTAACTTTTGAAGCTTGTCAGATATTTCTTTTTGAGAGGTTGTGATGGCAGTCTTAACAGATGCAATGGCAGCTTGAAAATTCTTATCAAATTCTTCCATTTCTTTGGCTCTTTCTGCAGGCAGACCTGGAACAATCTTCTTGACCTCCTTAATGATCTCATTATGAGATTCAGTTAAATTATCATTCATTCTGATCTGATTTTCCAAAACATAACTTTGCTTCAAAGCAATGTCATCCACCTTTGTAGTGATAGCCTCCTGTTGTTTAGCTAGATAAACCACAGCATTGCCACCCTTGTGGAAGCAATCTGTCATTTCAGTTTTATGCAAGTTGACCTGAAACTGGATGGACTTGATATCCTGAGCTAAGTCAAACTGAAGTGACTTGCTATTTTCATCAACATACTTTTCCATAGCCAACCTTTGTTCATCCAATTTTCACTTGTAGATCTATCATAAATTTGTTGTAATCAAAGGCTGGAGAAACTTGTGGAGGTGTGGTCTGTAAAGCCTGCTTATAAGTTCTTGCTTCTTCTCTTAAAGACAACAAGTTTTCTTTTCTTTGCCACCCTGGCTTCTTCAGTTTCTGTTTCAGATGAAGTATTACATGAATTCTTTCTTGTGGATGATGAATTGTATCTGTTCCAGGAGTTGTTGCTCAGCTTCAACATCCACTGGCTCATCCTCAACCTGTGTTTCAACTGCAGCTTCCTGATCAATGTCCATTCCTATGGACTTCTCAATATCTGGTCCACCTCCTACCTTTAATCAGCAGTAGTATCAATATCAGGGAATAACTCCTCCATAGTAAATTCTAGTTGAGCTGCCACTTCTGCAGCAGTTAAATCTTGAGATAAGTTTAACTGTGCTTCTTCTTGTACTTGCACTTCAGTATTTGTAGTGTCAGGAGTAGGAGTGGACACTAGCTCCCCCTGAACCTGTGCAGTAATAAGAATATGAGCAATGTCTTTTATAGTAAAATACATTAGCTCCCCCTATACCTGAGCAGGAGTAGATACCTTTGGAGCGCAGGAGTGGAAACTGGCTCCCCCTGCATCTGTGCAGGTGTTGATACTTCCTGGACCACAGTTGAGTCAAGCTGTGTCCTCAGTGGATCTTCTTGTACTTGTTCAGATTCTTGATTTTGTGTAGGGGATTGCACAGGGTGTCTGGCCTGCTCTCTTCAGGCACATCCTTGGACAGCACCCTATCCCACCTAGAGAATAGTCTCATATCCATTCTTCTCATATGATTAATCTTACTCCCTTGCAGTTGCTGCATTACACTTCAGGAATCACTCCAGTGAGGTACAGGCTCATGATCCTAGCCATGTTAGGCTTCTTGATTCCTTCTTTGATCTTGTCAAAGATCACTCCTGACCAATCAGTAGGAATAGTAAATACAATCCTGGTCATCAGGCTGAACATATAGGCAGAAATCCTATCATGTCCACCTGTCTTGCAGAGAATTACCTTCCCAACTACTTCTGACAAGAACTTCCCTTGCTGATTCATTCCCTTCCTGTTGAAATGCAGCTCCAATCTTCAATCCTGAATCCAGTCCACACCATTGAAGGAGCTTCCCTTGTCTTAGAATATAGGAACTTCCTCTTCATTCTCAACTACTTGCAATTGGAAGATCTTTCTTAAACTTCTTTGGTTAATCTTTACCTTAGTCCCTTGAACAGTAGACTTAATCTTGAGGCCAGTAGAATGGACTGATGCAGAGATAAAGAACTCGTGCACCTCCTTCTTCCAGATTTTAGTAGGTTCTGAAATGAGAAATTCTAACCCTGATGCAGAGAGGAGGGTGATAACTCCTTGGAACATCTGGCGGCGCCTCTGCAAAGGCCTGGCGCACCAACTCATACCCTTCATTGATGTTATCTTCAATCCTTGGCGCCATCGTTTTGTCGAGAAAGCTTGAGAGAAGAGAGAAAGATAGACTGTCGACACAGGGTTTTTAGTCTCGAAAACCTTGGAAGCGTGTCGTCGACAGAATGAGATTTTTGACCTATTTATAGCCGCAGTTGAAAGAAGTTCAAAAGGCGCCAAAAACAGTCAAAATGTGTCGACACAGACGGAATGTGTCGACACAAACTTCTTATTAACTCGACATTTCTTCAGCCTACTATGTGTCGACACCAATTTGTGGTTATGTCGACACCTTGGATACATAGTAGAAAGACAGAAATTCTGTGTCGACTCTAAGGATAAGTGTCGACACATATTCTGTAAGTGTCGACACCATTATTCTGGTTGAGTCGACATTACATTTCTGGTTAAGTCGACAATAAAACATCTTAAGTGTCGACACATATTCTCTGTGTCGACACAATATTTCTGACTTGTCGACATAATTTCTCTGAGTCGACACATTATTACTGAATGTGTCGACACATTCTTACTTAGCCAATTTCTGTTTGTTAATTCCTTGAACTTACTTAAATGTTCCCACTTACTACTATACTTCTGCATTGTTAATGATTTTGTTAATACATTAATCAATGGTTAACATACCTAATTCAATTTTGAATTTATTGAATTTGGTTTCATCTAAAGGCTTAGTAAATACATCTGCTATTTGATAATCTGTTTTTACAAATTCCAATGAGATGTCTCCTTTTTCTACATGTTCTCTAAGAAAATGATATTTGATTTCTATATGCTTAGTTCTACTATGAGAAACTGGATTATTAGCAATAGAAATAGCACTCTTAGAATCACATAAAAGGGGTGTTCTACTTACCTGAATACCATAATCTTTAAGCTGATGCTGCATCCATAATAGCTGTGCACAGCAGCTTCCAGCAGCAATATACTCTGACTCAGCTGTGGAAATTGCCACACTAGTCTGCTTCTTACTACTCCAAGATATTAGTCTTCCTCCCAGGAATTGACAAGTACCTGTAGTACTCTTTCTATCCTCTCTACATCCTGTAAAATCTGCATCTGAATAGCCTAGTTAGTGAAAATCTCTATTCCTAGGGTACCAAAGACCTAGAGTAGGAGTGCCCTTTAGATATCTCAGAATCCTTTTGACTGCAGTATAATGAGATTCTTTAGGGCAGGCTTGGTACCTAGCACAGACACATGTAGCATACATAATGTCAGGTCTACTAGCAGTGAGATATAGTAGAGATCCAACTATTCCTCTATACAATGATTCATCAACAGGTTTACCTGCCTCATCTTTGCATATTGGCATACTTGTTCCCATAGGAGTTCTCATGGAGGAGGATGACTCCATACCATATTTCTTAATTAATTCTTTGGTGAACTTAGACTGGGATATGGACAATCCATCATCAGTCTGTCTTACTTGGAGTCCCAAGAAGAACTTAAGTTCTCCCATACTGCTCATCTCAAACTTCCCTTGCATAAGTTTGGCAAACTTTTTACAAAGGTTGTTTTCAGTAGATCCAAAGATTATGTCATCAACATAGATCTGGACTAAGATGATCTTTCCTTTGGATTCCCTAAGGAATAGAGTTTTGTCTATATTTCCTCTTGAGAATTTATTCTCAATGAGGAAGGTAGACAGGGTTTCATACCAAGCCCTTGGAGCTTGTTTTAACCCATACAAAGCTTTCCTAAGCTTATACACAGAATCAGGTTTAAGAGAATCTACAAAACCTGATGGCTGCTCTACATATACTTCTTCTTTAAGATCACCATTCAGAAATGCTGACTTCACATCCATCTGGTATACTTTGAAGTCTTGGTAGGCTGCATAGGCAAGGAACATTCTGATTGCCTCCAGCCTTGCTACTGGAGCAAAGGTTTGATCAAAGTCAATCCCTTCTTCCTGCCTGTATCCTTTTGCAACCAATCTTGCTTTATTCTTTACTATTATTCCACTTTCATCTAGCTTGTTCCTATAGATCCACTTAGTGCCAATTATGTTGTGGCCTCTTGGTTTAGGAACAAGCTCCCAGACTTTGCACCTTCTGAATTGATTCAGCTCCTCTTGCATAGCATCAATCCAGTGCTGGTCTTGGATAGCTTCTTCAAACTTCTTAGGTTCCATTTGGGACAAGAAACTAGAATGCAAAACTGTGCTTTGATTTCTGCTTCTAGTTTGAACTCCTTGTCTTGGATCACCAATTATCTGATCAGTAGGATGATCTCTTAGATATCTTATAGCTGGAGGTAGATTCCCTTCAGGTTGAGCATCTCCAGCTTCTTCATTCTGCTGTTCCTCTTAGTTTTCATCAGCTTCCATTATCTCTTGTACTCCCCCTGGACAGCAACCTTCATTTTCCAATGCTCCATCTTCCTTTGAAGCTTCAGCAATGGAGAGCTTGTCCATCTTCTTGCTTATACCTGTTGAGTCATTTGATCTACAAGACAACTCACAATTGATTAATCTTGTTTCATCAAATACAACATGCACTGATTCTTCAACAACTTGAGTAGTTAAGTTGAAGACTCTATAGGCCTTACTATTTGTGCTGTACCCAACAAATATCCCATCCTGGGATTTGGCAGCAAACTTAGTCAAATATGACTTGCCATTGTTAAGTATATAGCATTTGCAACCAAAAATCCTAAAATATGATAGATTTGGTTTTCTGCCTTTCACAATCTCATAGGGAGTCTTTTTGTGGCTTTTGGTGATAGAAGCCCTATTGATGACATGACAAGCAGTGTTAACTGCCTCAGCCCAAAAATATTCTGGGAGAGAGGTGTCACTCAATAGAGTTCTACCAGCTTCAATTAATGTTCTATTCTTTCTTTCAGCAATTCCATTTTGCTGAGGTGTTCTAGGTGAGGAGAACTCTTGGAAAATCCCAAAGTCTATACACAAGTTTGTTATGCTTTCAGATTGAAACTCAGTACCATGGTCACTTCTGATTTTGACCACTGTACTATTCAGTTCATTCTGAATTTGCTTTACAAAATTAAATAATACACTTGGGGTTTCAGATTTTTGACTCAGAAAGAACACCCATGTAAATCTAGAATAGTCATCTACAACCACTAGAGTGTAGACCTTCCTACCTAGACTGTGAACTGGCATAGGACCAAAAAGATCCATATGCAAGAGGTATAAGCACCTCACAGAATCCTTGTTTTCGAGGCTTTGAAATGAGGTTTTTGTCTGCTTGCCCTTTTGACAAGCTGAGCATACCCCTTCCTTTATACACTTAACTTGAGGCCCATTCCTCACTAGCTCTTTACTAAAGAGTTGGCCAATTGTCTTGTAGTTTAGATGAGCCAATCTCTTGTGCCACTTAACACAATGAGAAGCATTGTCATCAGCTACAAGACAAATGGGGGAAGCCTTATTCTCACATTCAAAATTAAGGCAATACACATTTCTCTTCCTATACCCAGTCAATATGATCTCTTGATCACTTGACCTTTTGATATGACATCCATCCTTACCAAATGAAATGTCATATCCTAGATCACTCAGCTGGCTTATGCTTATTAGATTATGTTTCAAACCTTTTACATAGGCCACTTGGGTGATAGTAATTAGGTTAGAAGAGATGTTACCAAACCCTTTGATGACTCCTTTTTCAGATCCATCAAAGATCACTTTATGTCAATCTTTGACAGATGAATACTCCTTCAACAGCCCCTTTGTTCCAGTCATGTGCCTGGAACAACCACTATCCAAGTACCATATAGGGGCATGGTTACTTGGATTCACCTGCAATACAGAATTACTTACCCTTAGAACCCAAGTAAGTCTTGGGTCCTTGGTTCAGGTTAGCATTAAAAAAGTTATCATAACCTCTTCTAACAGGTAGACTCTTATTCTTTATAACACTTGTGTTATACCAGCAGTCCAATGCAAAATGGCCCCTCTTGCCACAGCACCAACATTCAAACATATTGTATCTAGATCTAGATACATCCTTGTCAGAAGAATTTCTGTTCATTGCTGGTGCTGTTGCAACTTCACCTACTGATTTCTTAAAACCATTGGGTTTATGACCATAGGTAGGCCTGCTTGCCTTAACACCCTTGTTCTTCAGAACATTTTTCTTAATATGACCTTGAATGTCTTCATGATCATATATGTTAGAAGGCACTTTCTCCTTACTAAACTTTATGGGGACTGAAAGGTTTAGTGGCTGAATAGGGGCTTTGCCTTTCCTCTTGAATCTGCCAGCCCTGGAGTTACCTTTAAATCCTAATCCAGCCTTACCCTTCTGAGTGACAAATTCATCTATCAAGGGTAAGACAGATTTTGGCTTAGAGTAACTAGCCACTAAATCCCTTTCAATTCTAAGTCTGGCCTCCAGACTCTTTACTTGATCATTAGTATAATTAATTGTACCCATCTGAATAATAGTTATATTCTTCAGCTTGGCAATTTCATTTAATTTTTGATCAAGGACTTTTTCTAACTCAGTTGTTGCTACCCTTAGTTCAGCAATTTCCTGAGCCTGTGTTTTAACCAGGTTCTTGCTTTTCTTAAGGACCTGCAACAAGTCCCCATACTTGTCTATCAATTGATAGACATCTCCTTCAGATCCAGATGCATCTTCATCACTTGATGCAGATGTAGCTGATTCTTCATTTGTACTACAAACAGATGTACAGGAAGGACAGTTTACCTCATTAGGACCAGACTGATTCTGGCATATGTCCTCTTCTGATCTTGTCATCAAACCCATGCATTGATGTTCATTGATGGAGTCTAGCAACTGCATAAACTCTTCTTCCTCAGATGCAGCATATAGTCCAATATATGCTTCAGCTTCAGATCCTGATTCTGAAGTTGACTGGTCTGACAGACTTTTATCTTTCTTTGCTACAGAGGATTTCTCCTTCTTGCCTTTCTGATAAGTCTTCTTCTTTTCTGAAGATTCCTTCCTCTTGTCAGGACAATCAGCCACTACATGTCCAGGCCTATTGCAACAATAGCAGACAATCTTTGAAGTAGTGGCTTTGCTGGGCTTTGATCTACTTTTCTCTTTCCTTGATGACCTTCTCTTCTGATAATAGTCATCAACTTGCTGTGATGTGGAAGGCCTAGACTTCCATTGCTTCTTTTTCAAGAACTTTTGGAATTGCCTAGTGAATGCAGCAAAGTCTGCATCTGACTCACAGCTAACTGAACCCTTATCTGAATTTTCAGAACTATCTTCTTCAACTTCCTTAGGAGGAGATGGTGATTTCCTCCTATTCTTTCTGGTGGCTTCAGCATTAAATGCCACTGTCTTTTCTCTATGCTCTCCTCTTGAGTTTCTTTCCTCCTCCTTCCTTACCATAAGTTGCATTTCATAGGATAGCAACTTTCCAAACAGGGTTGGAGGAGATATCTCTGCCAATTTAGCCACTTCTCTTATGGCACAGATCTTTGTATCCCAATCCTTTGATAAGGATCTTAAGAATTTGTCATTCAGTTCATAGGTACTGAAGACTCTTCCATAGGATATCAGCTCATTCACAATTCTATAGAATTTCTTATAGCACTCAGTTATGCTATCAGATTTTCCTTGTCTAAAGCTTTCATACTCCTGATTTAGCATAGACTTTCTATCCAGCCTTACTTCTTCAGATCCCTCCATGTAGACAATCAATGTGTCCCACATCTCCTTGGAGGTCTTGCAGTGAATCAGATTCTGAAATGTTGAATCATCTATGGCACTGACAATGATGTTCTGTGCCCTTTTATCCATGGTTGCCAAGATGATTTCATCCTTGGTCATTTCTGAATAAGTCTTTGGTATTTGGATATTTGCATCAAGAACAGATATCTTCATTGGAGTGAAGGGCCCTTCCTGTACTGTGATGTAAATCCTTGGGTCAGATGCTTCCATAAACAATCTGACTCTCTCTTTCCAGATCCCAAAGATTTCCTTCTTGCATATGGGTAATTTCATAGACCCTAGCTCCTTATGATTCTCTCCAGAACCCATCTTCTTGAATCTTGAATCTGCCTTTCAGATCTACCTCAGACTGTTAAGTCCTTTTTGAGGAACCTCCCTCTGATACCACTTGATAGTTTTAACTTTCAAGGCAGCCTAAACACCTAGAGGGGGGGGGGTGAATAGGTTCTGCTTTCTTTTGAAACTTCTAGGCAGAATTCAATTCAATAGCTAACAAAATAAACACAGCAATCACAGAAAAACAAAACATCACAGATTGCACTATGTTTTATAGTGGTTCCCCAAGGTCTGGGTACATCCACTTTCCCCCTTCACCTATCTAGCAGTATGCTAGATTCAGCCAAACTTCCACTTATCTCAGATCAATAGATCCTACAACTCAGAACCCAACTGGTTCCTACAACTCAGGCACAACTGCCCTACCTCAGCCTTGCCCCAAGGCCTACAACTCAGAGAATGTCCTTCTCCTACACTCAGGCAAACAGCCCTACCACTTAGAGTTCAACACTCCTACACTCAGCCTTTATAACATAGGCTTACAACTCAGATCTGTGTAAACAGATCCTACAGAAATATAGAAAAGATTGTTTAACTGTCTTGCCAAAGTTGAGAGAGAAAAGGCCAAGACAATTCTTGATCAGCTGATGCAATCAACTGTATCTGAGCCTTCTTCAAGGCTTCTTGAAAATGAACTTAGCTGAGTTGATTCCAAACAGCTTCTTGAGAATCCACTGGTGGTTTCTTTCTTCTTCTTCCAATTCAGGCTTGATCTCTCTCTATCCAGCACTTTGAAAGATTCTTCTGAATTCTGATTAGAACTCTTCTTAGATCTATCCTTAGATAGTCTTCTTAGATCTCCCGGAGAAGATCTTCTTAAGTGCCTAGCACTTTCTTGAAATGAGTAGAATTGTAATCCTTCTCCACTTTTTGATCCAATGTATTTCAAAAGGTTTGTTCAACAGTTGCTTTCTCCTTCTGAATCCATCCATTTATAGACATTCTTCATGGTAACCGGCTGATCCGGTTTCTAACCGTTTTCTGACAAGTCTGACACCTTCAGTTAACCGGTGGTAACCCACAGCTGTCAAGTCTTCAAACAAGTCTTGTGCCTTAGTCTTGAATCACAAGTTGTTGAAACAGTCTGTCAGAAAGTGTCGAGACCATCTGTCTAACTGTGTCGACATAATTGACTTTGGTGTCGACACAGTCTTCAGTGATGTCGACTAAGTTGCCTTTGAGTCGACACAGCTTCTTCTGCAAATAACTTTGATCTTGACATTTCAGTGTGTCGACACAAGTCCTGTGTGTCGACACAGTCTTCAGTGATGTCGACACATTCATTTTTTTTAACTCTGCTATAATGTGTCGACTTAATGACAATGTGTCGAAACATTCTGCTGATGTCGACAAACTTGAGGTCGACTATTTTCTTCTGTGTCGACACATTCAGATAATGTCGACAATCTTGAGATCGACTATACTCTTCTGTGTCGACATATTCTCCCAATGTTGAGGTCGACGCTTTTCTTCTGTGTCGACACAAATTCCAGTGTTGTGTCGACTCTTTTTCTGTGTTGACACAAATTCCCAGTGTAGTTGTAGACTAACTGCTATGTGTCGACACTGCTTCCCAGTGTTGTGTCGACTTACTTCTTCTGTGTCGACACTTTTTCCCAGTGTAGTTGTAGACTAACTGCTATGTGTCGACACTGCTTCCCAGTGTTGTGTCGACTTACTTCTTCTGTGTCGACACTTTTTCCCAGTGTAGTTGTAGACTAACTGCTATGTGTCGACACTGCTTCCCAGTGTTGTGTCGACAATTTTCTTCTATGTGTCGACACTGCTTCCTCTGTGTCGACACTTGGACTTAGAATTTTTCTGCATACTTTATCAATTCTTCACCTGCACATGTCAACTTAAAACAACATCAAATACACCTTGATGTATACCATTGAGCTAGGTTGGGCTTCTTCAAATCAGGTACACATTTTCCAATGTACCCAACATGGACCAATCACGTCAAGTCATTTGAAAATCCCGTCGATTTGGACTTGAGTAAATTTTCTGAAAAATAAACTGCAGTTCTCGAGAGGTATGAATGAGTTCTCGAGAACAAGGCTGATTTCTCGAGAGCTAAGCTTTTTGGACTTAAGATAGTACTCGATAGATAGGCGTTGAGTCAACTCAATAACTAAATTTCGCTTCTCGAGAAATAAAATAACATTACTCGAGAGCTCAAACTTATACTGGAAAACTAAGCTGACTTCTTGAGAACTAAAAGCTCAGTTCTCGAGAACTATAATCAGCTTCTCAAGAGATGGACTTAGAAGATTTTTCACTGCTGTATCTGGCTACTCGATAAGTATAGGCTGAGACTTCTCAAGAACTTAGACTAAGCTTCTCGAGAACTATAATGATGTTTCTCGAGAGCTAGTCTAGGCTTTTCGAGAACTAAGAGAACTTCTCGAGAATTGCTAACTCAACTTCTCGAGAACTATAGTAGACTGAAAGTATCTAGTGTCGACTAAATCCACATATGGGGGGGGGGGGAATAGGTGTCGTGCGGTCTTTTGAGCAATTAAATTAACCTGCACAAATTAACAAACACAGCACAGAAAACACATAAAAAGTTATATTGGTTCCCCGATTTGGGTACGTCCACTTTCCCCCTTTGACCTATCTATCACCAAGGGATGACTCAGTCACTTATCCAAATGGATTGAAATCCAATCCTCACACTATAGAAGGAACCCTTCCAACAAAGGAGTCACCACTCCACCACCACGGGTTGCACCCAACCCTTTCAACTAGGAATAAAAATTCCTTTATAACAAAACCAAAATAGAATGTATAAGAAAATACAAACAACGCTTATGGAGAATCTGATGTCCTTCTTCGTTGGTTGAGGCTTTCTTGAAAGTAACGAAGAGTCCACAACCGGATTTCTCTCTTGAAGAGGATCTTGACAAGATCGGTGGCGGCAAGTGAATGCAGCAGTGATACTTTGTAGATCCAAACTTATTAATGAAGCAAGCAAGGTCTACGAACGATCTAAGTCGGATCAGTCGTCTTCACCGATTCATAATGGAGAACTAGTCTCGTTCAACGAATCGAGAGACAAGAGATCTCAAGAGAGATGAGTGAGACACACTTCTAGCCTCGGTTCTATCGCTGGAAGATCAAAGATGACCGGAGATTATCGGCGATGACGAACTGCTAGCGGCGACAAGCGATCGGCATTTTCTGTGATCGGCTAAGGCACGTCGTCGGCTGCTTTTGATTTCTCGTGAATAGTTGCTATAGAAGTTCAAAATACGCGAGTATTTATACCTGAGGCCAACCCTAAAGTTTGTTGTGGGACCCACAAGGAGAAACCCTAGCCCCGGCCGAAACAGCGCACGACCTATTGGTTCGGTCCAGCGAATGGAGGAAAAATGCCTAAGGCAAAATCGGCGAGAATCGTTGGTGATTCTCGTCGAAGTCGGCGGCAATCACTCACGATTCCCGTCGATTCTGCCTTGGCTGAATTCTAGTTGGAAACCTTGTCAGCCGGAGGAAATCACCGGGAATGCAGACTGTTTCTCATTGAATCGGCGGGAATCACTAATGATTCCCGTCAAAGACGGCGAGAATCACTTAGTGATTCCCGTCGATTCTGCCTTTGCAGAATTTCTTTTTGGAAAACTAATAGCTGGAGAAAGTCGGCGGGAATGCAGAATGATTCTCGTCAAATCGGCGGGAATCACAAACGATTCTCATCGAAGCCGGCGAGAATCACTTAGTGATTCCCGTCGATTTTGACTTAAATTAATTTCTCTTCCTTCCTTTGAAGACTTGGTCTTTGACCCATCTTTGCTCCTCTTTTGCTCTTGATCTACCTCGACCCTGTACTTGAAAATAAGTACACTCCAATAGAGAGAGCACAGGTGAGTCAACACACTGATCTACTCAACGAGGGATTACGTTGAGTAGACCCGTGTATATTGACCCACTGCACCCTGACATTGGTGTGTACTTAGCATGGAATAGCTGCAAGCACAACTTGATAGAAGATCATCAAATACATTGTTAATTCAACTTAGCTTGTTCAGGGGCTTCTTCAAATCAAGTACATTGTGGATACAATACCCAACAATCTCCCCCTATTTGAAGAAGCCTAAACCCTACAAGCTAAGGTGAATAGAACAGATGGGAATGAAAATCATAAAACGAAAATTCAGCATAGAGTGAAATTCCTTACCATTTTCCTGAGAGCATACTTAACATTCGCAGCCACTTTATCCTTAGCCGAGAGGGTAATCTGCCCCTTTTCGGCTTCTGCAAATCTAGGACTTCACTTGGAGAACAAAGCTCCCCCTCAGTTCTTGCAACTGTGCTCAATCTTGAATTCTTAGCAGATGCTCCCCCTTGAACCAAGAGCCTTGAGCCCTTCAGTATTAAATCTTCATAGTTCAGCATGCCGAGTTAAGTTTTGAAGAGACTGAACTTGGCCTCGTCTAGGGGCTTTGTGAAGATATCTACAACCTGCTTAACTGTGAGGACATAGCAGAGAGATATATCTTTGTTTTCCACATGCTCCCGAATGAAGTGGTAGCGCACTTCAATATGCTTTGTTCTGTTGTGTGACAATGGATTGTTCGCAATTTCTATTGCGCTCAAGGAGTCGCAATATATAGGAACTTCTCTAAACTGCAAGTAATAATCTTCGAGTTGATTTCTGATCCATAGAAGTTGTGCGCAATAGCTGCCTGCTGAGATGTACTAAGATTCAGTCGTAGAGCTTGCGACACAATTCTGCTTTTTACAGTTCCACGATATAAGCCTTCTTTTGAGGAATTGGCACGTCCCGGAAGTGCTTTTCCTATCATCCCTGCTTCCTGCAAAGTCAGCATCTGAAAAGCCTATCAGCTTGACATCATTGTTTCTTGGGTACCACAAGACAAGATTTGGTGTACCTTTAAGGTATCTAAGAATTTGCTTGACAGCGACATAATGAGATTCCTTAGTGTTCACCTAATATCTGGCATAAATGCATGTGGAAAACATAATATCCGGTCTACTCGCAGTAAGGTAGAGCAAGGATCCAATTATGCTTCTGTATTTGGTTTCATCAAAAGGATTCCCTTTCTCATCCTTGTCCAGAGACATAGTGGATCCCATTGGAGTCCTCATAGAGGTTGCATTCTCCATTCCGAATTTCTTGAGGAGTTCATTTGTGAACTTCGTCTGAGAAATGAAAATTCCATCCTCAGACTGTAAGCAATAATTTAGCTCTCCCATGCTGCTCATTTCAAACTTTCCTTGCATAAGTTTAGAAAACTTCTTGCAAAGATTGTTGTCTGTTGAGCCGAATATTATGTCATCGACATAGATTTGCACCAGCAGAATCTTGCCTTTGACTTCCCTAAGAAACAATGTCTTATCTATTTTTCCTCTCGAGAACTTGTTCTCAAGAAGAAAACTAGACAAAGTCTCATACCAAGCTCGAGGAGCTTGTTTTAAGCCATATAATGCTTTATTAAGAAAATAAACATGATTAGGGAGTGATGGATTAACAAAACCTGGGGGTTGTGCGACATATACTTCCTCTTTCAAATTTCCATTTAAAAACGCAGATTTCACGTCCATCTGATAGATAGTGAATCCTTTGTGAGAGGCATATACCAGGAACAATCTGATCGCCTCCAGCCTTGCAACTAGTGCAAAGGTTTGGTCGAAGTCAATCCCCTCCTCCTGTTTGTAACCTTGTGCAACCAGTCTGGCCTTATTCTTGATGATGACACCGTGTTCATCCAGTTTGTTTCTGAAGATCCACTTGGTGTCGATCACATTCTGTTTCTTTGGTCTGGGAACAAGCGTCCAGATATTGCATCGTTTGAATTGATGTAGTTCATCTTGCAGTGCCAATATCCATGATGCATCTTTGTTCGCTTCGTCGAACTTCTTTGGCTCAACTAGTCACAGAAAACTAAGGTGTAGAATCTCTTGTTGTCTCCTCTGGTAGCAAAAAGGCTTTGGGTAGTATCTTGGAGGTTTTGGAGGAGCCTTAGATTTATTCTTGCCATACTCTCTATCATAGATTCTCCTTTTAGTCAAGGACTTCTCATATAGTTCCCACTCAGAGGAGCAGTAGTGGAGATTCCGGTTTTCATTGTAGTCCATAACTAATTTGAGAGTATCAAGAATTATGGCTTTAGAGGTAGGACTCCAGACTTCAGCAAAATCTTGTGCTTTTCTTTTCTCTGTGTTTGGCTTAGGAACACTTTTGCTAATAGAGGGGCCTTCCCCATACTTCCTCTTCTTAGAAGTGTTTATCTCAGGTAAACCTTGAGGAATAATATCATCCCATACTTGGTCATAAGAAGCAGGGGGAGGATTTTTATCTTTTGGCCTTGGAGAAAAGCATGGCATTTGAGGCTGCATCTGAGCAAGCATCTGGCTTGACTGTCCTTCAGCAAGAGGGTTCAGGTTATGAGGAATGACATTAGGATCAACTTGAAATTCAGGGAATATTTGGTTGTGCATCAAGACTGAGGTGTCATAGGTATGAAATTTCACATATTGAATCTGTTCTAAAACATTCTTATTGATTTCAGATATCTTGTTAGACCAAACTGTGTTTGCAACAACAGTAAATTTTTCCACAAGCTTTTCCACATGTTCTTTAACCAAGCTCTCCCCCTTTCTGAATTCTAGAGATAGTGTATCTATAACATCTTCTTTGAAAGTACCAACCTCTTCATAGATTTTCATGAGGTTTTCTTGGGCTTTCTTCTCCAAAAAGATTTGATTATTAGCCAGAGTTATTGTTTGATCCATGACCTGACCAACACTAGTGATAGTGTGGTCTATAGCTTTACCACGAATCTGAAACAGCCCTTTGAGAGAGTCAGTATTGTGCTGAATTTCTGCAAATCCTCTGCACATCTCTATCTCTAGAGCAGTGACTTTGTCTTGGACTTTCTTCAGAGATTCATCAAAATATTTCCTTTGGTCAGCCAGCATAGCTTCAATCTTACGTAGTATATCTGAATTGATAGGGGCAGCAGCAGCAGGAGTAATAGGGGTAGCAGGAACAACAATAAGAGGTGGAGGAGGGACTTCCCATGAAAGGATCTCTTCAATAACTATAGATCTTTTAGCTCTGGTAGTATGAATGACTGTATCTCCTTCTTCATCAAGGAAGGTAGGCATGGAGAAGTCAAATCTCCTTAGAGGAGCTTCAACATCCTCAGGTTTTCGCTCATCCTCTTCAGATAGTAGGATGGTATCTGGTTGAGGTGAGACTTTTCTTGGAGAAGGAGAAGGAGTGGCTATGGGAGAAGGTACTGGAGATGGATAAGGAGCTGGAGATGGATCCTTTGAAAGTTCTTCAGCATCATCTTCTGTCAGTTCATCCTCATCATCATCTACTGTAGGCAATCTTAGAAGTCTTGACACTATGGTCGGGCTCATCTTAATCTTAACTCCCTTGACTTTAGATTTCAGTACAGTGTTATTCCTCCTTATCTTGACATTTCTGTAGAACTCCTCTACTTCTGGAAATAGAATCTTACAAGGTTCTGAAAGAACAAAGTTCAAACCTGCGGTTTTTAGCAGAAGAAGCAAATTCTTGAAATCGTCTGAAATGTCTGCAATCCCGGCGACAACAAGTTCACTGCCGACTCTGATTCTGGACTGCTGAGCCATTGAGATTGACGACGGCGATGGATGGAGCGTGAGAAAGCGACGATGTCGAAGCTCTGGTCGGCGGAAGGCGAAGAGCTTTCGAGAGAATGGATTTTGAAATGTCGGTTGATTTGAGATTTCTAAAGTTATATATATATAACCCTAGTAATGTTGATTAGGTATCTAATTAATCTAAAATGACCCTTGGATTAAGGCAGAAATCGAGCAGTTTTCGAAATAGAAGAAATTAATAGAAATAGAAAAAAGACGGGGCATTTCTTGAGAGGTAGGGTTAGTTATTGAGAGACATAGTATAGTTCTCGAGAAGTATATTTCTTATTTTCGGGAACTTTTGTACTTCTCGAGAGACAGAGCTTTCGTTCTCGAGAAGTGGTCTTAAGTTTTCGAGAACTAGTTATGTACTTTTCGAGAAGTAACTGTATTTCTCGAGAACTATCTTCCACTCGAGAAATTTCTGACCTTTTTCAGTATCCTCGATTCTTGAGCTTTGAAATGATCTCTTTTGGTCTTTCCTTCTCTGTTCAGCATCCCAAGTTTAGTTTTGAAGAAATTAAACTTGGTATCGTCTAGCGGCTTTATGAAAATATTTGCAACTTGTTGATCTGTTGGCACGTACTGCAGATCCACATCCCCTTGCTCAACATGCTCCTAGATGAAGTTATTTCTGAGCTCGATGTGCTTTGTCCAGCTGTGCGAGACTGGGTTGTTGGCAATTGCTATTACGCTGGAGGAGTCGCAAAACAATGGAATGTCTTTAACCTTCATGTTGTAATCTTCTAGCTAGTTCTTTAGCTAAAGCAATTTTGCACAACAACTGCCGGCAGAAATATATTCTGACTCGGCTGTTGAGATTGCGACCTAATTTTGCTTTTTGCTGCTCCATGAGATAAGCCTTCTTCTAAGGAACTGACACGTCCCGGAAGTGCTTTTTCTATCATCTTTGCTACCTGCAAAGTCTGCATCAGAAAAACCAATTAGTTCATTGTCATTACTTATTGGGTAGCATAAGCCAAGATTCGATGTACCTTTAATGTGTCTCAAGATTCGCTTTGCAGCAGCATAGTGAGATTCCTTATAGTTCACTTGGAATATAGCACAGACAAATGTAGAGAACATTATGTCTGGTCTACTGGCAGTAAGGTAGAGCAAGGATCCAACTATGCTTCTGTACTTGGTTTCATCAAAAGGTTTCTCTTTCCCATCCTTGTCCAAAGACATAGTTGAGGCCATTGGAGTCCTCATAGAGGTTGCACTCTCCATTCCGAATTTCTTAATCAACTCCTTGGTGAACTTCGTCTGTGAGATGAAAATTCCATCTTCAGATTGTTTCACCTGAAGTCCTAATAAATACTTCAGCTCTCCCATACTACTCATTTAAAACTTCCCTTGCATAAGTTTAGAAAACATTTTGCAGAGGTTATTGTCTGTAGAACCAAAAAAAATGTCATCGACATTGATTTGCACTAGAAAAATCTTGCCTTTAATTTCCCTAAGAAATAATTTCTTATCTATCTTTCCCCTTGGGAACTTGTTCTCGAGGAGAAAGGTAGATAGTGTTTCGTACTAAGCTCGAGGAGCTTGTTTCAAACCGTACAGCACTTTCGATAATAAATAAACATAGTCAGGAAAGTTAGGATCAACAAAACCTGGGAGCTGTTCAATGTACACTTCTTCCTTTATGTCACCATAAAGGAAGGCAGATTTCACGTCAATTTGAAAGACAGTGAAGCCCTTCAGTGCAGCATAAGCCAAGAACAGTCTGATGGCCTCCAGCTTTGCCACTGGAGCGTATGTTTGGTCGAAGTCGATTCCTTCTTCTTGACGATATCCTTTGGCAACGAGTCTAGCCTTGTTCTTTATTATTTTCCCATCCTCGTCCAATTTATTCCTGTAGACCCACTTCGTCCCGATGGCATTCTTACCTTTGGGTCTTGGAACTAGCTTCCAAACTTTTCAGCGCTTGAACTGGTTTAGTTCTTCTTCCAGGGCTAAGATCCATGATGCGTTTGAGTTTGCTTTCTCAAACTTCTTTGGTTCAACATGTGAGAGAAAACTTAAATATAAATTCTCATCAGTTGTACCTCGACGAGTTCTGACACCATCTCGGGGATCTCCTATGATCTGGTCCAATGGATGGTACTTTAGATGTCTGAGCTCTAGGTTCCTAGCATCTGGGACTTCTTCAGCCACTTGAGTGACTTCATCAACATGGATGGTTTCTTCATCTTGATCGTCTACCTCTCCAATGGAGGTTGGAGTAGTGATCTTGATGAACTTTTCTTTTTCACCTTTAGTCGGTTCATCCAAGCTGATTTCTTTCAGCCTTATATCTGCATCTTCAACAAGCACACTAGACGATTTGCTTTGCAGCAAGCTCGTCTCATCAAATACAACATGTATGGATTCCTCTACAACCAGAGTTTTTCTATTGAAAATCCTATATGTCTTACTATGGCTACTATAACCTACAAAAATACCTTCAAAACTTTTCTCACTAAACTTGGTAGTATGATACTTACCATTGTTAAGCACGAAGCATTTACAGCCAAAAATTCTAAAATATAAAAAAGTTGGTTTCCTGCCTTTTAGAAGTTTGTAAGGTGTCTTATCATGATTCTTATTGATGAGTGCTCGTTTTTGCACATGGCATGCAGTATTGACGGCTTCAACCCAGAAATACTCTGGTAGTGAAGCATCACTCAACATAGTTTTGCAGACCTCTATGAGTGTTCTGTTCCTTCTCTCAACTAATTCATTTTGCTGTGGAGTGCGAGGAGAGGAAAACTCATGAAAGATACCTAGGCTTTCACAGAATTCTGTCATGGCCCTAGATTTGAACTCTGTTCCATTGTCACTTCTGATTTTGACTACGGAACAGTTGTATTCGTTCTGGATCTGCTTGACAAAATTAGTAAAGATGTATAAGGT
This sequence comes from Platanthera zijinensis, assembly GCA_039513925.1. Lineage (NCBI taxonomy): Eukaryota > Viridiplantae > Streptophyta > Magnoliopsida > Asparagales > Orchidaceae > Platanthera > Platanthera zijinensis. Next base: position 53,844,095 of record CM077091.1, on the reverse strand, counting down.
ATCTGACTTGTGTTTCAGAAAGAACACCCACACAAAGCGCGAGTAGTCATCAACAATAACCAATGTATATTCCTTACCTCCCAATCTTCTAATTTGCAGTGGACCGAACAAGTCCATATGAAGTAGATGGAGACATCTACTTGAATTTTTGTCAATAATGCTTTTAAAGGTAGCCCTTATTTGCTTTCCTTTTACTCATGCATGACAAGGTCTATCTTTGACATACCTGACATTCGGGGCATCACGTACTAAGTTCTGGGAGAATAATTTATTAATAGTTTTAAAATTAATATGTGCTAATCTCTTGTTCCATTGGTCACCAAGAGATGCACTATCTTTTGTCAAAAGACACACTGGTGTAGAAGAATCTATACAAATGAAATTTAAACAGAATATATTCCTTCTTCGAGTGCTAAATAGAATCGTTTCCATATTGTCAACAAACTTTATCAGGCAATTGTTAGCGTGGAATTAAACTATGTATCCTTTGTCGCATAGTTGGCTTATGCTTATAAGATTGTGTTCTAATCCCTCAACATAAGCTACATCCGAAAAGGATACACTATCGTTAGTGATCATACCATAGCCTTTATTTATCCCGTGGCTTGAACCTCCAAAGATGACCTTTGGTCCGTTCAACACTGGAGAATAATTTTGATGTAGGCTTCTTGTCCCGGTCATGTGCCAAGAGCATCCACTGTCCAAATACCAGATAGGAGTTTTGATGGCCTTTGGACATCCCTGCAATCATAATCAGTTTGCCTTAGGAACCCAAACATGTTTTGGTCCTTGGTCTCGTGTTAGAACACTCCCCCTACTAGGATTAACATCATGAGTGGTCATTCTCATGTTGCTAACTTGAGGAGTTGCAAAATTTCTTGGATTAAACCAACAATCGATGGCAAAATGACCAATTCTGCCACAACACCAACTGTCGAACCTGTTGTATCTTTGCCTTAGGAACTCCTGCTTGACCTTCTGGGATATTGGTCCAGCAGGGGTAGCATTCTTGGAGGAAGAAGCTTCATGAGGATGGCAATGACATGATTTCTTCTCCATCACAGGCATTTCTACAATGGTTTTTTACTTTTGGTGCTTTCTTGAAGTTATGACCATGATCATAAAGGCCATGGTCCTGAAGAATGACTTCTTCAAAAGGTGCCTTAAAGACACTATCACCAATGTTTCTGGGGTGAGTCCATCCTTGGTAACGAGACTTTGGCTCTACATAAGTAGGCCTAGTCAGGTGGTCGTAGGATGAATCAAGATCAAACTCATTTGTTGGAAATATGACTTTCTTAAAGAAAGTCTGATCTTGAGGGGCCTTCCCCTTTTCTTTGTCCAAGGCCTTCTTGGTGGCCTTATTCCTTCTCTGAGCCTTATTCCTCCTAGAAGATTTACTACGAGCTTCTACCTGGCCTAGCCCAGCACCCTTGGCCTGAGCAGAGAACTCAGCAATAAGAGGAAGAACTATCTTGGGCTTAGAGAAACCATCAACAAGTTTCATTTCGGATTCAAGTAATTCTTCCAATCCCTTGATGATTTCATCCTTTAGATCAAGGTGCTTGATAGCCTTGTTGAACTCGTGAACAACATTTTCTAAGTCTTCTCTGAGTTAGTCCATCTTAACGACTTGGATCTTAGGTAGGGCCTTGTGCCTGAGTTATAGGAGAGTCATTCTCTCTGAGGTAGGGCTATATTACATAGCTTGATGATGCAGGACCATGGTTTTGACAGATTAAACAACGTGTTCTTAAGTTCGGTAATTAAAATAAATACGTAGCGAGCGGTTTCTCTAATTAACATTTTCGATTACTCAAGCAATTAATGACATAATTTTCAACATTAAACAATGCAAAGGGCGATACCCCTTTTATAGATTAAACAAGGGATAACGTCCAATGTTTGCTCAAGCGAATAGGACCTACCCGATCCGGACAATTAGGAATTCAAAATAAAATTATATGCAAACATTCACAATTCCAATAAGAAAAGATCCGTACTAAAATAGCGATTTAAAATAAAGTCCAAATCAACCCCAAAAATTAATTAATATGAGGGTATACCAAATCACTTGAACTCAAGGGGGAATCAAAGGTGATGAACCTGATTTCTTCTAGTGTTCACAAGATCTACCTGCTCAAATTTATACGAAAAATATTCGGATAATTAACGCTTAAAATATAGATTTTAATTAACACGATTTCAATATAAATTAGGACAATAACCTAGCCTTCTAATTCCACCAAATTTCACAACTGATATTAGACTAAATCACAAAAGAGATGGTTAGAGAATTCATTACCCAAATCCCAAGAAATCTGTCCACAATAATGAGTGGAGGAAACACTCACGACGGTGGTTGATTTTTTTCCACGCAAAATACTCGGATCCGTGCCGGATGATGAATTTGCAAGTTGTTCTTCCTTTGCAATAACCCTAGGAAGAGGTGAAATTTAGAGGGACTATATATATGGAAAGTGGAGAGAGAAAAGGTGGTGGAAAAGTTGAAGGTGGTCGGGTTTTGTTTTGTTGATGATGAGGGTGGTCGGGTTTGGGTATTGGAAGGGAAGAGAGGGCTCGGATTGGTGGTGGAGGTGGGCGGCCAAAATTTTGAAGGGGAGGGAGAGGGTGGTGGCAAAGGAGGGTGGCCAGTGATTAGTCTGATTTATATAGGATTTTTCGGACTCATCTGGGCTTATTATCTTACATGTGCACTACTATTTCAGTAGAAAAAGTTGTATATTTGATTAGGGATTCAGTTAGCCATTGTTGCACTGTTTCGGCCCATTTTGGTTTGTGAATTGCACCGGGATGTCGGGGGTAAGTACTGGGGTACTCTCCGTGTGGATTGGTTATTTTATGTTATATACTGGTGATGGGAGCTCTTGCTCCAGCTATGGTTTTTGCTATGCAGGTGGTTAGTTTTCCCCCAAATCAGGAATTCTTACTTGTGGAAAATGCACGGTCGTGTGTTTCCTTAGCGCACGCTTTCTACCAAATCGTGCGTTTTTCGTAGGTTTCTCTGGAGAATTGACCAACCCGTGCGATTTATTCATGTATGGTTTCTTCTGAACCATGCACGAAGGAGACGCAAGTTTTCCTATAGCTGTCTAGTTTTGTAGCTCATTGTGGTTAATCGTGAGATTAGTTCACGCACGAGCAGAAGTGCCCGTGCACAAGTAAAACACACAGTTCCACCAGCTTGCCGGGAATTTCAGCGCTCTATGGTTACCCATGCGTTTTCCTTCACACACGAGAGGAAGCGTCTGTGCATGAGTAAAACGCACGGGTCAACTCATCTTTCTCTCCAAACTTTGTCCTGGAAGTTAATATCGCACGGTTAACGCACGGTCATGCGCCAAACTGTGCGTGACCATTTTTATGACCTACTTGTATTTAAGCTCAGGAGTTGACTGGAGCAAGGACGATTTGGCTATTTCCACTCCTCTGAGGGGTAAATCTTCCTCCAGCTATTTTTTCCTATCTCCTCCTTGGAGAGCTCGTCCAGCCACCATTCTTCCTCCAAACTTCACCGCAAGAGAAGATCTTCCGCTATTTTCTTCATCTTCATCTCAAGAGGAGCATTTGGATCTCCTTCTCGCGGCTATTGGAGAGCTTTCCGGCAACTACCAGCATTCACAGATCGTGAATAAGATGAGGAAAACATCTTTGAAGTAGGTGACAGCACTTCAAGCTTCCTCGGACGTCAACCACCGACCGAGCCCGAACGAAGACCGACAACCTTCGACTTCGGCCGAGAATCGTGGCCTGCCTTCGCGCATTGGGTTGTAAATCTCCTCTTTACTTTCATTTGGATGTTGTTTCTATTCTTTGGATGTTAGCTAAACTTGCTACGATCTCTTAACAATGTTCATGGTGGTTTACTATTGCAAATGTTATTGTAGTTCATAGTTTTGCTTTACTTCCTTTGCCTGCTTTGGAATGTTGCTTGGTGATACCTCGCACTAACATGTGTTAGGGGATGGCTTAGAGAAGAGGTGTTTTCGACCCTCAACGGTTACGACCACACGCCGTAATACTCATCGGAGTATTCTACCATTGCGAAGCGGTGAAGGCGACCCACGTAATTAATTTTAGTTGTTCTAAAACAAAAACTAGACCCCCAAACCTTTATTGCGTTTGCAATTACTTTCCAATGAGAAAGATCACACTCCCAATCTGCACTCCTCGAGAGATTCGATACTCAGAGGATAACTCCCCCAGTTTATTACTTGACGACGATCGATACACTTTCCCAGATTGCATCAGCCGACTAGGGTTTTGGGAGGAAACAGGGGCTCGGTTTGGGAGGAGAGAAGAAGGGCTATTTAGTGGAGAACTAGAGGAGGAGTAGGAGAGGAGGCCGAGAAAATAGAGAGGGGGAGGGAGGTGGTCGGTGGAAAAGAGAGGGGAGAAAAGGGGATGGCCGATATTTGTCAATGGAGGAGGAGGAAATTCTCACAATAATTAGGGTTTTCAAATTTTTTCATCAACATTACAATACTCAACATAAGCATGGATATATATAGCCTACACCACTCCATCTCCACTCTTCATGAAACTACAAACTCTTGATGGTTATAGGCACCCATCAATACACATGAAATGAAATTATTTAAACAACATATGATGGTTATAAGCACCCATCATTACACATGAAATACAACTATTAAACATGAAATAAACACTAAATATGAAATTGCTTAAAATAAAAAAAATGCTAAAATATATAATTATAATTATTTAATTTATAATTATATATTTTATTTAATGGCGGAGGACGTCGTGCAAAACATATAACGACAATGGCATTGGCGAAGAAACGTCGTGGTAGAATTTCATCTTTGAGCTTGCGACATCGATCGTCCCAATCCACGAACTCTCTATGACGGGGATCCATGACCACATCAACATCATCGCCATCAATCCTCCCCCACTAAAAATTACTCATCACCGAAGAGTTGCCTGTGAGGGGAGAACATTCAAAAGCAGCAACAACATGGGGCAAATCTGGCCCTGCTATCCATGTCGTAGTAGCATGATCATCCATCAGCACTGAGAACCTATCTGGCAAAGAAATAACAGACTTTCGAGGAAACTTGAAATGGTGCCAAGCAAAAGAAATAAAACTTGAATCTTACCACCCGGTTCAAGAATTAAGGAGTCCACGTGGAAATTAGATACAACAACACTAACACTCTCCATCCCAAAAGAACATATAGTGGTAGAGAAGAATGTCGAAGAAAGCCACTCAGGTAGAATAGAGACGTATAGTAAAAAGTCCAGAAACTTGAAATAAAGTGAAACACTCTGTGCAATATAAAAATCTGAAATAAAAGCATGAAATCTGACATTCTTCAAAATCATGGATAGGTCGGCGTTCCTACATATTAACTTATTAACGGAGCCAGAAGTCATCCACTAGGGGATTGACAAGACTAAACCCAAATCACTAAATCTAGCGTAGGACGGTCTCAGCATGGATTGGAAGTGCGTGCGACATAACTTAAGATGAACCGCTATCATCCTAGTTACATAAGGAGTGAACCCATGTGCTACATGACTTGACCAAAATGCATAGGATAAGGGGGTTAAGTCAAGTGGAACGGGAGCCTTATAATCAAAAATGAATTTAATGGGCTCCAAAATCGCAGTTTTAATTTTATATTTTAAATACTCACGCTTGGCATGAAGATATGCTTAGGAGAACCGCTCATCATGAACAATATAGTTGGACGCTCCCGGATGTGAAAGGATGTGCGAGCGATACAACTCAAGGGGCCTTTCTATAGTCACTAACATGTGAAAATGAGGGCCATCAAAAGGCAGTGGGTAAATGCGTGTAACTGGGTGTGGTATAAAAATGTGTTTAAGTGATACCACATCAAGAGGCACAATGGCCGAGGATTCAAAATCGGTCGCAGTCGAGGACAGAACCGTAGACGGACACGCAGAAAAATGAACAGTCAAATGTGACACGTAGTCAGATCTATGGGGTGCAGTGAACAGACCAAATACTAGGGCACTCAACTTACTAATATCTAAGCGCTGAGATAATGCCAAAATACGAACTAAAAGAGTGGGCGTGTCACAAAAACTAAGACTAGGACTACCAGTTCCACGTCCTAAAAAGTAAACTAATATGGGCAAATAATCAGGAGGAAGGGTTGGCAAAATCAAACCCGGGTTAACATTCAAATCAGTATAAATTTCACCCAATGGTGATATCATCAAAGAACTATCATCCGGGTGTACAACCAAAGAATCATAAAAAAATACCCTTCCCTCAGATGGTAAATCATCCACAATAAAACTAGGGACATCCTCACTCTATGGCTCCTCAGATAACTCAGATACAATCTCAGTGGGTGCGATCGTAGACTCTATCACGATAGGGTTCGTATCATAGAGAGGGCACTAAATACTAGGGTGGTCAGACACAATACTAGCAGTGCAAGTAATAGGTAACAAAATACTCTCACAAATCGGAATATAATCATCCTATACATCGTCTTCTAAATCACTAGGGATTCCCTCACTGTCAGAATCATCAGACTCGTCGGGCACTATCGTACGTGAAGGAATACTCTCACCTAGTTGGAAAACTTCCGAATCCAGGGATACTATATCCACATCAGAATCCTCGGAGGTATCAGTCTCAATCTCAAGGGGCTTAGACGTCGAGGCTAAAGGAGACAAAACTCTAGTAGTAACATCTTTTTAATCAAAGACATATGACCTATTAGGAATGGATTCCCTAAAGGAGGGAGTAGGCACACTAATGACAGGCTGACATTTTGGGGGAACTAATCTAACGTTAGGTATATAATCATTCCTATAGGCAGGTATGGTACTAGGGCCATAATGATACTCACTCACATGCTTAGTGTCAGCAGTGCGGAGGTAGGCGGGATCAAATTGATCCAAGAGTAGGTTGCGCATTGCCGGCCAAGCATGTTTATAACTACCAACACAACGCTCTTCGTTTAGCCAAAATACCTGGGCTTGACCTACTAATCGTTCTCGGGCTATGATAACCATGTGGTGGTTGTCCCAGTCGTGACAATAAAATTAAATTTCTATTCCCTTAAGTCATTCTCTAAAAGTTTTGGAGCACCCATAACCGTCATAAGTGTGTACACCTGTCTTCTAGTGTCAGGATAAGCCTGGGGACGGTTGGTATTCCTTTGGTATGAAGGCAAGGCTGGGGTATTTTTAGCCATGGATTCATAATACCAATAGTCTTAACGGGAAGCATAAACGTCATAGGCCATATCAGTGAGAACCTGAGAGAAAAACTCACCCGTATATGGTGCACATGCAATGAATAAAAGGACTCTGACCCTATATAAATTGCAACAGATGGATTTGTTCCCGCTATGTAACTAAGGTAATAAATATATGATTTTGATTTTCTTGCTCGAAATATTATGAAGATTATTAAATAAATTTTTTTTTATTTTTGTAAAAAAATAACAATATAGGCCGCTATTGGCAGACCAGGAAATTTTTTTTTTAATTCTTTGACAAATAAACGTGTTAGATAATGTGCGTGTAGATGTACTAATAAAAGGGAGAGGGTGCCAATTAGGAAATTTACATGAACCTCCCTCTGATTCCAAATTGATGCAAGCTCATGGTTATGACGGATTAAACTACGTGTTCTTATGTTAGGTAATTAAAAAAATACATAGCGAGCGGTTTCTCTAATTAACACTATCAATTATTCAAGCAATTAATGACACAATTTTCAACATTAAACAATGCAAAGGGACACTACCCCTTTTATAGATTGAATAAGGGCTAAAGGCCAATGTTCGCTCAAGCGAATAGGACCTACCCGATCCGTACAATTAGCAATTCAAAATAAAATTATACACAAACATTCACAATTCCAATAAGAGAAGATCCAGACTAAAATAGCGATTTAAAATAAAGGCCAAATCAATCCAAAAAATTAATTAATATGAAGGTACACCAAATCACTTGAACTCAAGGGGAAGTAAAAGGTGATGAACCTGATTTCTTCTAGTGTTCACGAGATCTACGCACTCCAAGTAATACAAAAAATATTCAGACAATTAATGCTTAAAATTTAGATTTTAATTAGCATGATTTCAATATAAATCAGGACAATTAACTTGCCTTCTAATTCCACCAAATCTCCCAATCGATATTAGAGGAAATGACATAAGAGATTGTTAGAGAATTCGTTACCCAAATCCCAAGAAATCAGTCCACAATAATGAGTGGAGGAAACGCTCACGAAGGTGGTTGATTCTGTTTCCACACAAAATCCTTGGATCCTCACCGAATGATGAAGTTGCAAGTCGTTCTTCCTTTGCAATAACTCTAGGAGGGGGAGAAATTTTGAGGGACTTTATATATGGAAAGTGGAGAGAGAAAAGGTGGTGGAAAATTTGAGGGGTGTTTGGTTTGGTTTTGGTGATGATGAGGGTGGTCGGGTTTGGGTGTTGGAAGGGAAGAGAGGGCTCAGTTTGGTGGTGGAGGTGGGTGGCCGAAATTTTGAAGGTGAGGGAGAGGGTGGCGGCTAGGAGGGTGGTCGGCTAGGGTTTTGGGAGGGAAAGAGGGGCTTAGTTTGGGAGGAGAGTAGAAGGGTTGTTTAGTGGAGAACTAGAGGAGGAGGAGAGGAGGCCGAGAAAATAGAGAGTGGGAGGGAGGTGTCGGCGTCCAAGAGAGGGGACAAAAGGGGAGGGCCGGAATTTGCCAAGGGAGGAGGAGGAAATTCTCACAAGAATTAGGGTTCTCAATTTTTTTCATCAACATTACAATACTCAACATAAACATGGTTATATATAGCATACACCACTCCATCTCCACCCTTCATGAAAATACAAACTCTTGATGTTATAGGCACCCATCAATACACATGAAATGAAATAATTAAAACAATACATGATGGTTATAAGCACCCATCATTACACATGAAATAAAATTATTAAACATGAAATAAACACTAAATATGAAAATGCTAAAAATAAACAAATGCAAAAATATATAATTTATTATTATATATTTTATTTAATGGCGGCGGACGTCATGCAAAACATATAGCGGTGATGGCGTTGGCGAAGAAATGTCGTGGTAGAATTTCATCTTCGAGCTTGGGGCATCGATTGTCCCAATCCACGAACTCTCTATGACGGGGATCCATGGTGGCATCAGCATCATCACCATCACCTGAGATGTAGGATTTGAGTTCAAGTCTTAGGTAGGTGATCAGTTTGATCACTGAGCTATAGGAGCAGTTTTCTCTGAGGTAGGGCTTTGTGCTTTAGTTGTAAGTCTTGGAGGAGTCTGAGAGATCCTGCAGGATCTGAGGTGTATGCTCTTTTGAGCTGAGTTTTTGGAGAAGTGCCTTGCCTAACTAGAAGTTAAAAATGTGGGAGGAGAGTGGATGTATCCATAATCTAGGGAACCACTATAAATTGTGTTTGCTTTTGTGTTTTTTCTTGAAAGCTTAAAAACTAATAACTTATAACACATTAAGTTAAAAAGTACAATAATAAACCAAAAAAACCTATTCACCCCCCCTCTAGGTTGTTAGCTACATTGAAAACAAAGACTTTCAAGTGGTATTAGAGGGAGGTTGCTCAAGAAGAATTTAATTGTCTGAGTGATCTCCTAGGGTAGCTGCAGTTTTGTACTTATGAGTTCTGGAGAGAACTATAGGGAGCTAGGTTCCATGAAACTCCCCATCTATAGGAAGGAGAGTTTTGGTATCTAGAAGGAGAGGGTCAGGCTATTTATTGAATCCTATGACCCAAGGATTTTTGTGACAGCCATGGAGGGACCCTTTATCCGTATGAAGGTCTCAGTTCTGGATGCAAATGTCCAGACACCTAAGACATACTCAGAGATGACAAAAGATGAAGTCATCTTAGCTATATTGGACAAGAGGGCACAAAACATTATTGTTCGTGCCATAGATGATTAAACCTTTCAGAACTTGTTCCACTGCCAGACCTCCAAACAGATGTGGGACACTCTTGTGGTTTACATGGAGGGTACTAAAGAGGTAAGAGATGATAGAAATTCCATGATAAACCAGGAGTATGAGGCTTTCAGGCAATCCTTGAAAGAGAACATATCTGCTTGCTATGAAAGATTTTTCAGGATCATAAATGAACTGGGGACCTATAGGAGGGTCTTCGGTAACTATGAGATAAATGACAAGTTCCTAAGGTCTCTCACTAGAGACTGGGATACTAAGATTTGTGACATAAGAAAGGTGGACAAACATTGTGAGACTCCTCCCCAAATATTATTTTGAAAGCTGCTCTCTTATAAGATGCAGCTGGCTGCCAGGAAAGAGGAAAAGGCCACCAGCATATCCTAATCTAAGGAAAAGTCCTTGGCATTCAGAGCAGACAGCACACCGAAGAGTATGGAGAGGATTCTCTCTCCACCAAGAAGACCAGCTGATTCAGGTAGCTCAGAGTAAGATGCATCAGACTGTAGTATGTCTGATGAGGACTTTACTTCCTTCTCCAGGCACTTTTAGAAGATGATGAAGAAGAAATAGTGGAAGAGCAGATCTTCCACCTCTTCTCATCAGAGAAAGAATCACTCCAAGGCTGGCAGGTATGATTCTAAATCTAGTAAATATAATTCCTCTAAAGTTGTCAGATATTGTTGCAGCAAACTAGGGCATGTGATAGCTGACTGCCCAGTGAAGAGGAAGGAGGCTGGTGAGAAGAAACAATACCAGCACAAGGGCAGGAAGGAGAATTCCTTCATTTCTAAGAAAGAGGAGTGCTGGAAAGACTCATCTTCATCTAAGTCTGAAGAAGAAGAATCCTATATTAGGCTGGTTGCTGCTGCTGCTGAACAAGAAGCTGTAGTAGCAGAAGAAGACTATCCTACTGCGAGGATATGTATTAGGGCCCCTCTATCACACTTAGATAGTGATTCAGAGGTATAGGATTAAGATGAAGAAGATGCCTACAGTTATTATGGGCTAATGACAATGATTGATGAGGAATCTAGCCAGGATAAGCCTGGTCAAAGCAAGGTAAATTCTCTATCAAGCTCTTCTTTTGAGTCTGGATATGAGACTAGTCCTTATACAGAAGCATCTTCATCCAGTAGTGAAGGTGATTCTGAATTAGAAGGATATGTCAATCAATTGATTGACAAGTATGGAGAACTTCTAGATGCCTTGAAGAAGTGCAAAAAGTTGTCTAAGAAGCAAGCTGCAGAGTTTGTCTCTCTACAGCTTCCTTCTTCCCAGCTAACTGAGACAGCATCTTTACTGGATCAGAAGGATAGGGAACTTAGCCATCTTAGGGTCATGAATCTCATCCAGATAGGCTCCATCAAGTTTAAGAATAATCTCATCAGGGATCTTGAAGAGAGGCTAGGGAGGGAGAAAAGAATAGTGGCTAGCTATTCTAAGCTAAGTACTGTGTTACCTTTGATAGACGCCTTCTCCACTCATAAGGATAAGAAGGTGTTAGGATTCAAGGGAAGCACAAGAGTTTCACCTTCCAAAGGGAAGGGTAAAGCTCCAGCTCCATCCCAGCCTCTTGCTTCCAAGCCTCTCATTCCTTTTAGGAAATTTCAGGTGTCTTCAAATAGGTATGACAAAGAAAGCATCAATGGTCACTAGATGAATGGCAGATCTAGTAGTGTGAACAAAAATGTTCATAGCCATGGTGTAACGTATAGTAGGGTGAGTGCCTTTAAGGCTGCACATGAAGAAATTCAAATGGCTCATCCTGGACCATTTGTCTTTGGTGCTCCAGACCCCACTCTCAAGAATGTGGCTGCAGCCATGTTTCAGAACCATACAACTAAGACTCAGACCAAGGGTCAGTCTATCAGCAAGCCTGATTTGGGAATTTATGATGCTATCAAGAGCATGTTTTCAGCAAAGAAAATTGCTATTAATGGCACTCAAAACAAGCGAAATAAGCTAGCTAGAAGACTTACCTTCAGTCAGATTCTTGCTAAAAGGAATCTTAAGAAGGCTGCTGCTCCTCCTCCTACTGTTTAGCCAGCAGTTAACCACACTATAGGGCCTACATAGAAAATAAGATACAATATTCATGATTGTTTTTGTTATGGCAAAGTGGGCCACTTTGCTGTAGACTGCTGGCACAAACCAAGTGTGCAAAGAGCAACTGTTAGTCCACCAGTCAGAAAAGTTGTTGATAGACAAGTTAATTTTCAGACTAGCATGCACCTAGGACCCAATAAATATTGGGGTCCTAATGTAAAATGAATTGAGTGATGTAGGTTAGTCCAAGTTCCCATACCCCTATATGGTACTTGGACAGTGGTTGTTCCAGGAACATGACTAGGATAAGGAGCAACTTAAAAGAGTACTGTCCAGTGAAAGATGGACCCAAGGTTATCTTTGGTGGTTCACATAGAGGGGTGATAAGAGACTATGGTAAGATTACCAATGGCATAGTCACCATCACAAAATTGGCTTATGTTGAAGGGTTGCAATACAACCTCATAAGCATAAGCCAACTCTCTGATCTTGGCTATGTTATTATCTTCCATAAGGATGAGTGCCAGATTAAGAGGTCAAGTGACTAAGAGGTCATCTTGACAGGCACTAGGAGTGGAAATGTTTATTGTTTAAACTTTCTTTGTCTAGATACAGACTATCCTATTTATCTAGTGGCAAATGAGAAAGTCTCAAATTTTGTCCAATGGCACAAGAGGCTAGCTCATTTGAATTACAAGACTATTTGCAAGCTCTTTAGTAAAGAGATAGTTTGGAATGGTCCTAATATGAAGTGCACCAAGGATAGCATTTGCTCAGTATTTTAAAGGGCCAGCATACCAAAGCATCCTTCAAGGGCATTGGGACCAAAAACTCTGTGAGGTATTTATACCTCTTGTATATGGACTTGTTTGGTCCTATGTAAGTCCATTGCCTTGGTAGGAAAGTATACACCCTTGTGGTGGTTGATGACTATTCCAGGTATGCTTGGGTGTTCTTTCTCAATAAAAGTATGAAACCCTTGATGTCTTCATGAAGTTGTCAAGTAAATTTAGAATGAGTTTGATAGTACTGTGGTCAAAATCAGAAGTGACCATGGGACTAAATTCCAGTCGGACAGAATGACAAAGTTCTGTGAAGAGCTAGGGATTAATCAAGAATTTTCTTCTCAAAGAACACCCCAGTAAAATGGGATTATTGAGGGGACAAATAGAACACTCGTAGAGGTTGGAAGGACTTTGTTGAATGACACATCTCTCCCATAATATTTTTGGGCTGAGGAAATTAATATTGCATGTCATGTCCTTAATAGAGCCTTTATCACTAAGATCAATAAGAAGACTCCCTATAAGATCTTGAAGTGCAGAAAACCAAACCTTGGAATATTTTAGAATCTTTGGTAGTAAATGATATGTGCTTCACAATGGGAAGTACTGTGGGACTAAGTTTGCTGCCAAGTCCTTTGATGGGATTTGTATTAGGTACAACAATCATAGTAAAGCTTATAGGAACTACAACATGAAAAGCCAAGTTGTAGAAGAGTATGTGCATGTAGTCTTTGATGAGTCTGTAATGATTAACAGTGAGCTGCCAAGCTACTCTTCTAGTACTTCAGGTACATAATAGATGATGGACTAGCAAACTCTCAAAGAAGCTGCTCCATTAGTCCAAGATAAAGCTAATGGAATGAACATTCTAGTAGAAGGAAGGAAAGACACGTGTGAGGTGGATGAAGATCAGTAATAAGTTGCCCTAGTAGCTAATGCTGAAGCAAGATTGCCTCCAGTAATTCAGCATCTGAGGGATCATCCAAGACACCAGATCATTTGTGATGCTAGCCAAGAAGTGGTGACCTTGAGAAGAAGTATCAACACAGCACTATACTCAAGCTTCCTATCATAGGTTTAGCCAAAGAAATTTGAAGAGGCTAACATAGATCAGTTATGGATTGAAGCTATACAAGAAGAACTGAACGAGTTTAAGAGATGTAAAGTCTGGAAGTTTGTTCCCAGACAACAAGGACATAATGTCATTGGATTTAAGTGGATTTACAGGAATAAACTTGTTGAAATTCGCATTAAAATCAAGAATAAAGCAAGTCTAGTTGCTAAGGGGTACAAATAAGAAGAAGGTATTGATTTTGATTAAACATTTGCCCCTGTAGCAAGATTGGAAGCCATCAAATTGTTCCTTACATATGCTACACACAAGGGATTCAAGGTCTACTAGATGGATGTGAAATCAGCCTTCCTAAATGGTGACTTAAAGGAAGAAGTCTATGTTGAGCATCCTCCAGGTTTTGTTATTCCTAACTCACCTAATTCTATTTATAGACTTAGGAAAGCTCTATATGGCTAAAGCAAGCCCCTAGAACATGGTAAGAGACATTGTCTAGCTTCCTTATTTAGAACAAATTCTTAAGGAAGAAGATAGACAAGACCCTATTCCTAAGGGAATCTAAGGGTAATATCATCCTTGTCCAGATATATGTAGATGATATTATCTTTGGATCTACTGATGACAACCTTTGCAGGAAGTTAGCCAAACTTATGCAAGGGAAGTTTGAGATGAGTGGTATGCATAAACTTAAGTTCTTCTAGGGACTCCAAGTAAGACAAACTGATGATAGCTTGTCCATATCCTAGTCAGTGTTTACCAAGGAGTTAATCAAAAAGTTTGGTATGGAGAATGCCTCCACCATAAAAACTCTCATGGGGTCAAGTATGCCTATAGGCAAAGATTAGGCAGGGAAACCTGTTGATGAAACTTTGTATAGAGGTATAATTGTATCCCTTCTATATCTTACTATTAGAAGGCCATACACTTTGTATGATATATGTGTTTGTGCTAGGTATCAAGCTTTCCATAAAAAATCTCAGTACTCTGCTGTAAAAAGGATTTTGAGGTATCTTAAGGGCACAGTAGATCTTGGCCTATAGTACCCTAAAAATGGGAATTTTGAACTAATAGGCTATTCAAATGCAAATTTTGCAGGCTACAAAGAGGACAGGAAGAACACTTCTGACACCTGTTAGTTCTTGGGAGGAAGACTACTATCTTGGAGCAGCAAGAAGAAAATAAGTGTTGCAATCTCAACTATAGAGTTCAGAGTACATCTCAGCAAGTAGATGTTGTGCTCAGTTGTTGTGGATCCAGCATCAGCA
The DNA here is from genome assembly GCA_039513925.1 of Platanthera zijinensis. Classification (NCBI taxonomy): domain Eukaryota; kingdom Viridiplantae; phylum Streptophyta; class Magnoliopsida; order Asparagales; family Orchidaceae; genus Platanthera; species Platanthera zijinensis. The sequence continues at coordinate 53,828,948 of CM077091.1, read as the reverse complement.
CCAGGATTATAACCTCCAGATAAGTAGAAGTTGATCCAGCAACAGATCTAGGATTACAACCACTAGATAAGTAGAAGTCCCTTATATTATGATTCTACTAGTGCCATCTTAATTGCTAGGAATCCTATCTTACACAGCAGGACTAAGCATATTTAGATAAGATACCATTTAATTAGGGAGCATGCTAAATATGAAGATATCAATGATGAGTTTATACCTATAGACAAGCAAGTGGCTGACATCTTCACTAAGCTACTAGATGAAGTAAAGTTCAACACCTTTAAATTTGAGTTGGGTATATTGAACCTGGTATAGCTCAAGTTGCTCCTCATGTTATTTCCTTGTTGCAGGTTCTACTATTTCTTGAAGGTGGAATTGTTCTTCAATAGAATGAAGACTTTTCAAGTCGTATACCTTCAGTGGTATCATGTTCAAGTACTATCCAGACTGGTATAGACATGAGTGTATACCAGGAAGTATGATAGAGGATTCTTCAATTGAGAGGGATCAAGTCCAGCACTTGTAGAGATAGATTCAAGTGGTATCCTGTAGAGAAGGAGCAGCACACCTCCAGCACTTTCAAGTTGTTTAACTATTACAAGAGTTGCTTATCTGTACTCATAATGGGGGAGCAGATAATCAGAGCCACCCTAACTCTTTATAGAAGTCAAAAAGGGGGAGATAAGGATACAAATGAGAAGGATACAAGTGAGAAGGATAGAAGTGGTATGAGATCTACGAGAAGGAAGTGATTAATATGATTAAGGCCAGGTAGCAGCAAGTCAGGGGGAGTAGTTGTGATGATGATCACCCTGCAGGGAAGGAAAGTATAGTAACTATAACTTGTTCTCTTATTATATGTTCTCAAGGTTTTGCTTTATTTCTGCATATATTATTGTATGTCATTTACTATGAAAACCCGCATTTTCTCCTAATTTTAATGTATATCAAAGTAAGAGAAAACACATGTCGTGATGCCATGTCGTGCAGGGTATAACATCAGACATTCAGGGAAACACCAATCCTAACATAGTTTATGAAAATACCAAGTTATGATGTGAAAAAAATCATGTTTTAAGTTAAGTTTTGGATGGTCGTATCCCTCGGCTCAGTGGATCAACTAGTCCATAAGTGAAATTATAATTATATGTTGTGGAAAATAGTTTGTTTTATTATTTGACCTCCTATATGAGCAAAAACATCCATATAGGAAAACTCATGGTATGCAAGACTCTAGATTTAGCATAAGTATAGAAATTAGTTTGTACGTTCAAAAAGATATAGTGACCTTAGCTTTTTGAAAAATGATATGCATGAGATAGAAGTAATACTTTATAATTTTTAATATCTAACATGCAACCTAGCATAAAACCTTCCCATAGAGGAAGTAAAAAACCAACGAATCACGAAAAAAACACTTAGCAGCTAGCAAGTACTTAACATTAAACAAAATCCTATTGGGCGTCAACATCCTGACACGAACCCACCAAAATAATGTATGTCTGAACTAAAGGAAAAAAACAAACAACTACCTCACAACCAGCGAGGAAAAGACAACTGTAGAACACCAGCCAAAAACAAAAACTCTTAGCCTCTCAACCGGTTACTGCTTCAAACCTGAAACATTCATAAGAAAAGAATACCTCAGCAAGATTATACAAGTGGTGATCAAAGATAAAAAAAAGTTTAGCAATAAGCCAAGCAAAAATAAGGGTTATCAACCAAAATGTAAGGAAGCTATCAGAACACAGCAAAATATCTATAGACAGTGATAAAAGTTTTAACTTATAAAGTCCAAGAGTAAGGAAATTACACCAAGTGCGAAACGAAGCCATGCTTCGGGAATACCTGCCAGAGTATGCAGAGAAACATATATCTATATAATACAAGGGAAAACACTTGACAATTCTACTCATATGAATCATTAACACTGGAAGGAAATGGTCCTGAGTCGGTGGCCACATAGTCCAACCCAAACTTACAGATCCAAAACATTTCAAGAAGATACTGTGGTGGTGGAAACATTGTCCACCTCAACCAGACAGTCCAAATGTCTCAACAGGACACTAGGGTGGTTGCCTCAATATCCAACTCAACCCACAATCCAAACATATTAACAAGGTTCTGTGGTGATGGCCACTTTTTCCAATTTAACCCCACGGTCCAAAGAATATCTTCAACAGTGTAATGATTCACAATTTGCTACTAGGATGGGGGTTCTGTATCCACTACCAACTAAAGGCCACACCTTATCATCCATAAACACATATAACCTCAACTAAGCCATAGGAACCCTCCTTTGACATAAAGGAAGAAAGTTCCAAAGAAAAATCATTCTAAGCCATACCCGACAAATTCCACTTAATTTGGAGATATATTTCTAAGTCCAAGCTGATTCATTGAGTATACTTGATGAATACAATAGATACACGATGAATAAGCCTAAAATACTAAGTCCAGGAAAAAGCGTCGAGTACACTCGATGCCGCGTTGAGTGCATTCAACACACTCAACCCCAAGCCAGATAACTCAACAAATTCACCTTGACTCAATGACACATTGAGTCCACTCAACGCCGCGTTGAGTCCACTCAACGCTTTAGAATTAGCTCCAAAACTACTCAACGCCAAGGTTACACTCAATGTTGTCTCACTCAACATGCGTGTTGAGGGAATTCAGCGCACTCAACGCTTTTTACTTAGTCTCACAGACACTCAACGCACCTCAACGCCAAGGCTATGCACTCAACGCAACTAGCATTACTCAACAAATTCGTCGAGTTTACTCGACGAATCTAACTTAGGCTAAAGGATCACTCAACGCTCTCAGCGCCATGCCTAATCCAATCAACGCCAAGCCTCATACTCGACGATTTTAACTTAGTCTATTACATCACTCAACGCCAAGCTGATATTCGTCGACTCAATGCCTAATACCCGACAAATTTGACTTAACTCAATGCCAAGCATTACCCGAGGAATTACCTCAGATACTAGACGAATTTAACTTTGCCCCTACTGATACTCGCTGAATTTTACTTAGACAAATTCCAACTATATCTGACAGAATTTTATTCCCTTTTATACGATGAATTTTCCTTAGATTAACTTGACATAAACTCGACGGGTTTTGCCTACACTAATAGTCAAATAGGACGAAATTACCTTAGATTAGCAATGATATAACGAAAATAAGACTTAAAATACTTGTTATACTATAAAAGGAAATTTTCTTAAACCTACTGTTCTAAACTTGACCAATTACCCTAGTCCAGCAGCAAAAACCGACGTATAACCTAATGAAATTAATACTTTAATCAGCAAGTTTTACTCGACTCTACCACAAGATCGACTAAGCAATTCCTGGCCAGAAAAACACTATATGGTCAAGCAGATCAGCAAAGGCCGAACCTGGTGTTACCCTACTCTTATAACCAGGAAGAAAAAAAAGGTATTGGATCATACTATAGGGAAGAAAGAAACTTGGCAAGGGGAAAAAGTCGTCATTAGCCTCAATCCGGCCAAAAATAGGCCACACAACGCTCCTCCTCACGGGTTTGGTCGCAAGAACGCCTATGAAACAAAACCAGAAACTTTTCTAGAGGAAAGAAGGTCAAAATCGCATACCTTAATCCCTAAAAATCCAAGAAATGGGAAAAACTCACCGTAGAAATGTAGATCACGGTGAGAGCAATCCGAATCTACCCTACAACAATGGTTTCGTGCACTAGAGCTCCTAAAATCGACGACCAATGGCTCTCCAAACACCTCCTCTTTCTCTCTTTCGCAAAATAGTCGACGATTTCAGGAAGAAGATGATGAATAGGGTTTACGTCTTATCAGAGGCTATTTATATAGAATAGATAATATAATATAATAATACATTATTATTATAATTAAAACGTCAAAATGACCAAAACACGCACTAACTCGGATTACTATGAAAATCGTACCGTAGCTAAATATCGACACTACGAATCCAACGGCGAAGTTGGAACTAAGATCCGACAAACCAAACTCAGGTAAAAATCTCCCGAAGTCAAATCACAACTGAAAGTCTTGTTTTCAAGGTTAGCTAAACACCAAGAGGGGGGGTGAATAGGTTTTTGTATTTATTTTGCCTTTTCTAATTTGTTATTAGATTTCAGTGCCTGTAATTCGGTTAGTTATCAACTTTCAAGAACATTCACAAATGACACGACAATTTTATAGTGGTTCCCCAATCTTGGGTACATCCACTGTCCCTCTGCGCCTATCTAATCGTGTGTTAGATTTGTCTCTCCCTCCAAAACTCAGCTACTTAATAGCTTACAGCACAGATCCCGCGAGACCACATAGGTCACATAGGCCTAACAATCAGGAACTAAGCCAACCCTCAGGTCACAACGACCTATCACCCGACACAATGACAAACCCAGGTCACAAAGACCTTAGCCTTTATAAAACCTACTTACAACTCTAGATTCACCAAGAATCTTTACACAAGAAAGAAATAGAGAAAGATTACATGATTAGACACTTGATCAAGAACTCTGTGTCATCTTCTTCCTGGACTGAGCAGATATCAACCCAACCTTTTGCTGTTGAAGACAATGAAGTAGGCAATAGATTCTTTATTCAAACTGTTAACCTTCTTTTTGTAGAACTTGTAGATCTGCTCCCTCAGAATTAAATCTGATCCTGCTATTGCGAATGGTAATTTCTCAAGCTATCTCCTTCCCATCAAGGTTCTTTGTACAGAACTCCTTCTTCAGGCTCGATGAAAATGGCGAGGAAGAAGATGTTGTTATCTTGTCCTTCTTCTCATGTTTAGAAAACCTAGCCGAGGAATCGATTGTTCTCTTAGTTGTGTTTATTTTCGTCTTTTTACTCTGGCTGATTGCTTCCTTTTATACTCTGAAGGCCAATCGAGTAGTGGGTCCCTCCACTAGGATTGATGGCTGAGATTAAGCCATCAAGCGCATCCCTTTCATTTAAATTTGATTTAACAGATTCTTGATGTGTGTGGGCCCTAGCACTTTATGATGGAAATATTCCTTGGAAAGTGCAGAAGATGATGACACCTGGCCGCCAATGTCTCTGGCAGTAATTCCGCACCATTTTTATTTTGGTTAATAATTTGACTTTGCTGACGTTAGCATGATCCATCATCTCTGGACTTAGACGAAATTCAATCATCAAAATGAAAGGCATTGAGTGAGTAGGTATCACTCAATGCCATAACACTTATACAAAATTATATCTAAGTATTGAGCTCAACGAAAGCTGAGCTTCGTTCGACGAACGTCGAGCTCGGCTCGACGAATGCAAAAGTTTAGTTGCAAACTTGGATCGAAGAAAGGCTGAACTGAGTTCGATGAACTACAGGCTAAACTGAGAAATTTGGCTCACCTCAATGATCGTTGTGCTCAGTTTGACGAAGCTGAGCTCGACAAAAGTCAAGCAGTCCATGCTTTTGTACTTAGCATAATTTCTACTCCAAGGCATTGAGAGCATCCAAAGCATTGAGAGCATTGAGAGAGCTTACCTCATTCAACGCTCTTTGCCTTAGCAAATATTTCTGCGCCTTGGCATTGAAAGAGTAAGCTCCACTCAACGCCAAACTACTTAACTAAATTTTCTGTTATTTAGCGTTGAGTGAGTAAGCTACACTCAACGCCTGTGGTCTTAGTGAAAATTTTGCCCAACATATCTGTGGATTTGACTGGCACAGCAACACTCAATTATAAAAGCTATATGGCGTTGAGTGAGTATACCATACTCAATGCTTGTGGACTTGGCCACATTTTCAGCTAATTTCTAGGCTTAGACTTAGCCTGACTCACGGCCTTTTTATTATATGGTGTTGAGTGAGTAGACTACACTCAATGCCTGTGGATTTACCCATATTTTTTGCTATCTTCTAGTTAGGATGAGACAGACTCAACGTTATATATTATATGGCATTGAGTGAGTAGACTACACTCAATGCTTTTGTACTTAGCCAAATTTCTACTAGATATTATTGAGTCCATACCTCTGGCATTGAGTGAACTTGCTCTACTCAATTCTTGTGGACTTAGGCGATTTTTGGTATGTCCAACAACCACTTAGTGTGTCCACATGTCCAATCAATATAATATGGACTACATGCACTTAAGAACTCAAATGCGCATCAAATACAGTAGACTTGTCACAAATGAGGGACATTACAATCTCCCCCTATTTGAAGAATTCAAAACCCTTATCAACCCTTATCAAAAAGGTTTTCTTTCCTTGGTCAATGATACACAAAACCTATACAGCAAAATCAAAATCAAAATTCTGATAAGTTATAAGTAAATATACCTCACTTACTCCTCTTATCTTGCTGCAAGGTTGTTGTCCTTACTTGAGTGCCACATGTCTTTCTTTCTCCTTTGCCATCTCCTGTCTGTATGGTTGTGTCTCCCCCTTGCTCCGCTATGTCTCCCCTTGCTAGGACCTTCTCTCTTCTCTCCCCCTTTTTGACTTCTACAGAATAGGCATATGGGGGCTTGCCCTTCAATTGGCTAATATTTTCTCTTCCCTCCAGAGGAACTTACTCTCTCGGTGATGAGTACTTTTTAGTGGGGAGGATTGATCGAGACAGCAACCCCCAACATGTTGAAGATGAAGACGGCATGCTGGCGGAAGATCCTTCTCCGTCTCCAACCAAAGACTTGTGGCACCATGGTGACCTTGTGGAGCGACGCTACAATCTCCGCCCTCGGCGCAAGATGGCCAATTAATGGAGACGTACAATAATTTGTATTTGAAACTTTTCGTTCTTTATTTGCAATGTTTATTTCATGTTCATGATGCTTAATTTTATGTGTTGTTTTTTTTGGGTTGCATATAGCCGGACCATGTTGTAAACATATATAAGGTCATGCTATTGTTCATTTTGATTAGAATTGATGAAAATAAAAACCTAATTGAGTTTACCCCTCTTTTGCTCTCTCCCCCCTTTCAAAAATTTGGCTAGTCCTCTCCTCTTCATCTCAAAGCTGTCGGACTCCCTCCTCTCTCCCCACCTCCTCCAAGTTGCCAGCCCCACCTCTTATCTCCCCTTTGAAGAAAGTCGAACACCACCTCTTTCACACTTTGCCTCCAAGCTGCCAGACTCCCCAGGCCCTTAAGGATTCGACCAACCCAAAAACCGCCGCCCCTCTTTTCCTTTTTGGGAAAATCCGGTCGGCCACCTTCACAAAGAAATCAGCCAAGGATCATAGATCCCCCTTATAAACCAACTCCGGCATGAAGCGAAGAAGGCGGACCAGTTTCTCTTCTCTCAGCGTGACTCCGGCAGATCCATTAAGGGGCAAATCAAATTAGTGAATCAGAATCATCCATTTTGATTGGGTAACAAAAACTTCTACCTTTTTGTGTGTTCCTTTCTAAACTTTTATTGTGGTGGAATACTTTAGCATTGATTTTCAATATCATTAAATTATCCGTGATTTTCTTCGATCGATTTTGTTGTCTATCTTGATTAATTTAATTCAAGAGGATTGGAGAACCTCGTTGTCTTTTTGTTGGGAGAGATCTACCGTTTCTGAATCATAATTTTTGGTAGATCTCTTTTGGTATAAACACCGCTCAATCGGATCGGATGGGTCCTTTTAGCTTGAAAGAATATCGGTCTATAGCCTTTGTTTGATCTTAAACGGTTTGGCTACCCGTACGTTAGCATTTAATTGATAAAATTGAATATCGTGTGTGCTGTGTAGAAAGTTTGTGTGAGTGTAGAATTGGATCATAGAGAGACATTCATGTTTAGTCCATTTAAATTCTGTGTCAACATGTGAGCCTGCATCAACATTATATGATACTTGGGAATGATTTAAGGAATTGCTATGCCATTGTCCGCATCATGCAATCCCCAATTGATTTCAAATTCAAACCTTCTATAATGGCCTCAACTCTCAAACGAGGCAACATATCGATGTCTCTGCCGGTGGAACGTTAAATAACAAGACACTGACGGTCGCCCAAGAACTTATAGGAGGTATGTCCATGAATACATATCAGTGGAGTACACCTCGATTTCGTCCAAATAAAAAAGCTGGGATGTATGAAATTGATACGGTTTTGAATTTAACTCTCTAGGTTGAGATTCTGAATAAAAAATAGAAGAGATGACTGATTCCTCTTTTACGCCTACTTGGGAAACTTCCAATATTGCTGAACAGGTGGATCACATGGGAAATCTGAATCGGCCACCTTTTAATTCGGGTAATAATTATGGTAATACTTATCACCGGAGTGTAAGGAATCACCCCAACTTCTCTTGGAGTAATCCGAGGAATGCGGCACATCCACTAAACAAAATTCCAACCGGTTACATACCACCACAAGCTCCAAAAGATCCCAATCTCGAGGAGGCTTTCAACTAATATGCAGCTAGCAATGACGTCAATATCCAGAATCTCACCGGATATATTCGCAAATTGGACAATCAAATTGGGCAAATCATAAAAATGCTCTTCGATTATCAATAAGGAGAATTACTGTGCAATACGCAAGCCAACCCAAAGGATCAAGCAAAGGCTATCATGCTACGGAGCGGGAAGGAGGTACCTTCTTCCTCAAATCCAGGTTAAATAGAGGTAACAATTTCTACATCTAGCCCTCCTCCTAAGGTTTTCAATGAAAATAAAATTAACGAATTTCAACCGCCTCTTCCCTATCCGACTAAATTAAAGAAAGACTGGATGGATGAGCATTATGGTAAATTTGTAGAACTATTTAAGCAAATCCATAAAAATTTTTCTATTTTGCGAAGCGATAGCACAAATGTCGAAGTGCGCAATGTACCTCAAGGAACTTTTATCTAATAAAAATAAACTTGAGGATATTTCCACGGTTCAATTGAATGTGGAGTGTTTGGCAGTTTTGCTTAATAAATTTACTAAGAAACTAATCGATCCCAGTATTTTCTCTATTCCATGTTTATTTGGTGATTTATTAGTAAAACATGTGTTGCCCGATCTTGGCGGCTCTATTAATTTGATACCTTATTCGTTATTTAAAAATTTTGGATTAAGAGAGCTTAATCAAGCAAGAATGAGCATCCAATTGGCAGATCAGTCTATTAAATACCCGATGGGTATTATTGAGGATATGCTTGTAAAAGTTGACAAATTTATCTTTCTGGTAGATTTCGTAATACTTGACATAGAAGAGGACACCAAGGTTCCGCTTATTCTCGGTCGCCTTTTTCTCGCCACCTCGCGCGCCATAAAAATTTTTAGTAACTTTAAACTTCTCTTTATAGTCAGAGATGAAGAAGATACCTTTACTATTAAATCATTTATGAAAAATATGCTTTCTAATGACAACTCATGTTTCTTTTTGGAGGCTTCTCCCGAAGAAGACTACATTTTATTTTCTGAAGATTTTTCATCACCTAATTTTCATGAAGAAAATTTTGAAAATTTAGATTTAATTTCTTATGAAAATAGTGATAACAATTCGGTCACACGTGTACCTATTTTAGAAATTCTAGAATTAGGCAGGGACTGATTAATAACTTCTTATAAAGAACCCCCAACTTTAGAACTAAAATAATTGCCAAATCATTTAGAATACTTAGTTCTGATGGAGGGTTCAAAACTTCCTGTTATTGTGTCGATTTATCTATCCGATGAATAAAAATTAAAATTAATAAATGATTTAAAACTTCATCGCCACACAATTGCGTGGAAAATAACGGATTTAAAAGGGATTAATCCCTCCTTTTGCACTCGCAAAATTTTATTAGAATAAAATTCACATAAAACTATTCAACCTCAAAGCCGCCTAAATCCTAATATGAAAGATGGGGTTAAGGAGGAGGTTATAAAATTATTAGATGTGAGCATCATCTATCCGATTTCGGATAGCACCTGGGTAAGTTCGGTCCAAGTGGTGCCTAAGAAAGGAGGATTAACGGTAGTATCAAATGATAAAAATGAGTTAATCCCTACTTGAACCATTACCGGATGGCGGGTTTGCATCGACTACAGCAAATTAAATGATGCGACCCAAAAGGATCATTTTCCTTTACCGTTCATCGACCAAATCCTGGAACGGCTATCTGGACACTCTTTTTATTATTTTCTTGATGGTCTCTGGGATATTTCCAAATCCCAATCGCGCCTGAGAACAAAGAGAAACGACCTTCACTTGTCCGTTTGGCACCTTTGCCTATCGGAGGATGACATTTTGTCTATGTAACGCGCCGACAACCTTCCAAAGGTGTATGCTAGTGATTATTTACGAACTAGTGGAGTATATAATGGAGGTTTTCATGGACAATTTCTCCGTTTTTGGAGATTCGTTTGATTTATGCTTAAATAATCTCTCTCATGTTCTCCAAAGATGTAAGGGCACAAATTTAGTTTTAAATTGGGAGAAGTGTAATTTTATGGTAAGGGAGGGCTTAGTTTTAGGCCACAAAATTTCAAGGGTATAGAGGTGGACAAAACCAAAATAGAAACCCTAGAAAAGCAACTTCCCCTTCGAATGTTAAGGTCGTACATAGTTTTCCCAGGCACGACGGTTTTTATCGTCGGTTTATTAAGGATTTTTCTAAAATCACTAAGCCCTTCACTCACCTTCTTGAAAAAGATGCACCATTTATTTTTAATAAACATTGTTTGCAAGCTTTTTATACTATTAAAGAAAATTTAATAAATGCACATATCATGATAACTCCTAATTGGGATCTCCCTTTTGAAATCATGTGCAATGCTAGTAGTTTTGCCGTTGGTGCGGTCTTAGGATAGCACATCAATAAAAAATTTCATCCTATATCTTATGCGAGCAAAACACAAACCGCCACACAAGAAAACTATATAACTACCGAGAAAGAACTTCTCGCTATTATTTTTGCTTTTAATAAATTTTGCTCTTAACTCACGTTATCCAAAGTTGTTTTTTTATTGATCATTCAGCCCTACGTTATTTACTAACAAAAACAAATGCAAAGCCTAGATTGATAAAGTGGAATTTGCTTCTCCAAGAATTTGACTTGGAGATCCGTGACCAAAGGGGAGCAGAAAATGTAGCTGCGGATCACCTTTCTCGGCCAGAGAATCCCAGTTCGGAAGAGCTTAATGAGGAGGATATTGATGATACCTTTCTGGAGGGCTTCCTTGCTCTATATAAGGTAATAACTCTCCCCACTCCATGGTTCGCCGATTTCGCAAACTACCTTGCTATGAGATTTCTCCCAAGGGATTTTTCCTATCAAGAAAAGAAGAATTTCTTTTCTGATTTGAACAATTAGTTTTGGGAGGATCCATTTCTTTTTTGAATTTGCGTGGTCAAGTAGTGCGTAGGTGTGTTTCTCATGAGGAGGGAGCTCAAATATTAAAACATTGCCACAAGGGACTCGCCGGTGGGCACTATAAAGCAAATCAGACGGCGCGGAAAGTACTTGAAGAAGGCTTTTATTGGCCGAGCATCTTAAAAGATGCTCACGCTCAAGTAAGTCATTGTGAACATTGTCAACGCTCAAGTAATATTTCCCGCCTTGATGAAATTCCTTTAAATACATTTTTAGAAATAAAGGTTTTTGATTTATGGGGGATCGACTTTGTAGGCCCGCTACCAAATTCCTTTGGAAATCGATATATTTTTGTAGTGGTCGACTACACGTTGCGGTGGGCGGAAGTGCATGCTCTTCCGACCAATGATGCCCGAGTTGTGACCCAATTTATCAAAAAACTCTTTTAACAATTTTGAGCACCGTGGGCGATTGTAAGTGATAAGGGCACTTACTTTTGTAACGCATAGTTTGCTAAAGTTTTATCTAAATATAGCATTAAACATAGATTGGCCACCCCTATCACCCTCCAACAAGTGGCCAAGTAGAGGTAGTAAATCGTGAATTAAAACGAATATTAAAAAAAATGGTTTCTACTAATAGAAACGATTGGCCGGTTAAGCTTGATGATGCACTTTGGGCATATCGGACCGCGTACAAGACCGTTATCGGTTGTATGCCATATTGATTAGTCTATGAGAAAGCATGCCACTTACCGGTTGAGGTTGAGAACCACACCTTTTGGGCGCTTAAGTTTTTAAATATTGATGAAAATTTGTCATCCGAGCTCCAAAAATTCCAAATCAACAAGCTTGATGAGTGGTGCTCCTTCGCCTACGAAAGTAATAAACTTTATAAGGAGCGCACAAAAGTTTATCATGATAAAAAAATAAGCACTCGATGGAGTTCAAACCGGGAGACCAAGTCCTCCTCTATAATTCACATTTACATCTTTTTCTGGGAAAACTTAAGTCTCGTTGGTCCGGCCCCTTTATCATAAAAGAGGTATGGCCCTACAGGACAATTCTTATCTCACATCTGTAAAAAGGCAAGTTCAAGGTGAATGGGCACTGGTTGAAATTTTTTTTCTCCGGTGATAAAATCACTGAGCACTGGGTTGAAATTATCCTCCCTAACCCATAACCTAGTGCTCCAATTTGGCCGAGCTCAATGACCTTAAACTAAGGGCTCTTGGGAGGAACCCCATGGTTATCCCACCATTTAATTGTATGTTAAGTTTTATAGGTTTGATGGTTTGTTGATGCATGACGATTAGTATGGATGCCAAGATTCACATACTCTTCGAATTCGGTAAATCGGGTTTTATTTAGTTTCAATTTTTTTATTTTCTTATTTTTAGTAAGTAAAAAAAGTTCTGTAATTTTACATTTACATCATGGACATGACCGGAAGGCGTGTACTTCCCGGAATATAGAACCCGAGACTGGTTCCGAGAGGGAGTTTTTTTCTGTCCTCCTTCCGTTAATGTCATGGGCATGACCTTCTTTTGTTACGGGTGTGATAGTGACAGAACCTTTCCATTCCGAGCGAAAAATAAATAAAAAGAGAAAAAAATTCAGTTTTGTAAGTCACGCCCGTGACAAACATGTCATGGTCGTGAAATAGGGAAGTCACGCCCATGGCTTACCCAATTTTAAAAATAAAAAAAAATTATTAAAAAAAGATAATTTACTCTTTTTTAGTTACATGGCGTGATCTTGGGCCGTGTCGAGCAAATCCGAGGCATTAACCCGGTCAATGCCTCAAAAAACCACATTTTGAGATATTTTGCGTAACACACCCCTAAGTCACGGGCATGACTCTAGGGCGTGACCTGCTGAAATTTATTTTCCTTCTATTTCCCGGAAAATCACCTTTCCCTACACCCATGAAGGTTACACGCCCCCAGTCACGGGCGTGATAAGGGGGCGTGACCTCACAATTTTGTCCTATATATAGGTTTTCTATCCCTTCTTCCCTCCACACCGAATCCAGCCCTCCTCCTTCCCTTCTCCAACCCGAAAATTCTTCCTTTCCTTGCAAAATGCCTCGCCACCAACAACGCTCCACTGCTTCCTCCTACGAGCACCCTGCGGACCCCGTCGTAGTGGAGGCTAGGCTTATCTTTGAAAACTCAACCCAACAAGACAGGAGTGAACATTTACGAGCCAAACCCTTTGGAGTATTCCGAATACTTAATTGAGGGATTCTTGCGGCCTTCGACGGGGTAGAATTGGTTCGAGAATTTCTATCCACCCGTGGATAAAGTTCTCTTTTCGCCATTTCGGAGCCCGCCTTCATTGAACTTACTGTTGAGTTCCTCTCCTCATTCGAGTTTCGTTGGGGTACGGAATACGATTTTATCATCTTCCAGATGGGCAGCATCTCACATCAGCTCACCATCTTCCAACTCAATGTGGTCATGGGTATTTGCGATGAGGCATTCTCTCTCTCTCCCGCTTATTCCACCCTTCATACTGATTTCCCATCGGACTTCAACCTTCATTCTTTTTGGTTGGAAATAAGCAATGATGTCATGCCCTACACTCCTAAAAAATCAAAAGGCAGCCACCTCATTTCCCCCACCCTTCATTTTCTCCACAACCTCCTCACCTTTACCCTCATCGAATGCGGCGATATCCATGTCATGGTGACTCAAGCGGATTTACTATATTTATATAGTATGTTCTACTGGGTCCCACTCAATCTTGAACATGCACTTGCGATCTTCTTTCGGCATCATGCCAAAAATATGAGGTTGGGAGCCGTCCATGGTGGGAACTTCATCACTCACCACGTCAAATAGATGGGGACCTGGGAAACTCTTCCGCAGCTTCACCGCGTTCAGACGCCGCTTGCCATTTAGTTCCAGACCCTCCAGGACTTTGGCCTTGCACAATGATGAGATGGCAAGTTCGAGGCTATCCCGCCAGCCGTAGGTGGTGGATACTTTGATCTTGATCTCGGGGTAGGTCCTAGTGGCACTGCTCACTCTCTATAGATTCCACCACCACCACATCATCCTTCCCTAGCGTCGGATCCTTCGACGCATTGGGATCTTCAATTTGGGTCTATTCACACTCGGCTAGATGAGATGCAGACCCATTTTGACGAGTGCTTTACACGTTTTGATAGTCAATTTACCGTGTTGGAGCGGAGTTACGCTTCTTCCATGATGCATATTATGCATGAGTTTTTGGAACTGCGGACATACTATCGACAACATGGGCACAATAGCGATGAGCTTTAGGTCTTCCTTTTGTATTGAGTCTGTAGTAGGACTTTTGTATCTGTATATTTTTTTCCTTATTATCAGCATTACCTTGTACTTTTCTTTTATTTTAATAAAAAATATAATAAAAATAGCACCTTTTGCTTTAGTGTTTTATTTCAAGTCAAACTTGTTGCAGATTTGGACTCTTTAGGGAAGTTTTCTCTTACCTTACTCTTAATTTTTATACATTTCGGGCAATATTTCGTTTAAGAATGGGGGTGATATTTCTCACTAGTTTAACCTATTTTTAGCAAAACATACAAAAAATATTTTAATTTTTTACTTAGTTTTTACAAAAAAAATTCAAAACGAATAAAATAAACCATAAAAAAAATTTGAAAATCGAAACTTAATTTCTTAGAAAGGGTTGTGTTGGGCTATCATCCCACAAAACTACCTAGTACCGGTGAGAACCCTTCACATGGTATAGCTCGGGAAGTCTAAGAAATAACAAAAAAATTAGTTTTAATTTTTAATTAAAGATAATATTATTTCTATATTTATTCACATGCAAAATCCCAAGTACTTAACTTTTACATAGTGTTTAGAAAATTTTCTATGTTTTAATTGAATTTTGAATTTTGGAGTAAAACTGTTGGTCATGTTGTGTTCCTAGTCAAGTGCACGTGTAAGTAGAATTTTTTGTAGAACTAAATATTCAGCATATAATTAGATTTTTATTTTTCTAAATGCATGGAAATAGTTTACTCTACCTTTATTTTGAAACCGGTAAAATCAAAAAAAAATTTAGGTGAGTACGTAGAAGTTTACTAGAGAAATATTTTGCTAATCAAGAGTGAAGGTATTCTTTCTCGATATCTAGAACTTGCTCTCTAGCGATTCTCAAGACTTGCATAAGTTAAACTTATTAACATGAATATGATATAGGTATTTCTTTTCGCCAGTTTGAGCCTTTAAACCCACGTACCTATCACTTTATCGTTGCTAAACCACTTTGAGTCTATTACCCTACCTTTTGTTTTAGCTCTGCCAAATATTTCACCAAGGCCTAAGAAGCATCCTAAACGCACACCTAAGTCCGAGCTCGATAATGGTTATATATGAAAAACTTTGTGAGTGATTTGGAGTCATTTAAATTTGGCGACTATTTTTATTGAAAAAAGAAAGCTGATTTTGGTTTCCCCTTCCTTTTGAAAATATTAAAAAAATCCTTAAAAGGGGAAGAAAGAGAAATAAATAAATAAAATGATGAAAATTTTTTGATTAAAAAGGAAAAAAAGGTTTGGGGAGTTGGCTATGTACTTAAAACCATGTTTATTTATTTTGTGCGAGCTGTCTTTAGGTTTGGGTGTGACTTGTTGTCGTGTTGTTCTTTAATTATCCAGACCAAAACCTAATCTTGTGTTTCAACCTAGTTAAGTCCTAATGATTTATGCTTATAAGTTAGACTAGTGTTGTGGCGAGAGTGTGAAAGGGCAAGCCTATGACTATCAACATTGATGGATTTCTTTGGAGGGTATCTCGATCTTGAATTTGTGTAATGTCAATCTTAGTACACACGCTACCTTGTCCCAAAACATAATTTTAGGATTTACCGAATTTTTAATTTCAAAGTAGAAATAAAAAGTGGAAACACATTCTCAAAAAAAAAACTAATTTGTATGTTGAGTAGGTTTTGTCACAACCCGCATTTTCTCCGAATTAAGAATTATCAGAGTAAGAGAAAACACGCGTCATGATGCCACGTCAAGCAGGGGATAACTGCTGACGCTCAGGCAAATCCAACTACAATCTTTATGCAAGAAAAATCATGTGCTTAATGAATAGAAAATCAGTTATGTTTAGAGTCCGTATCCCTCGGCTCAGTGGATCATCTAGTCCACAAAAGAAAACTATATTTAAACGCTGCGGAAAAATACTTTAATTAGGTTTTACACCCTAAAGAGCGCATAAGGGTCCCAAGAGAACCACTCATGCTATGCAAGACACTACACTTAGTTTATATAATACATATAAGAAAACGGGTTTCGTACGTGGTTTGGAAAATAGTGATCAAGTTTACAAAACATGCTGATCATGAGCTTCATTTATAATCATAATTATAGTTTAAAAATAACTAGCAACCTAGCATAAAACCTTCTCAAAGCAAGTAGACTATCTCCAGAAAAAAATAAATGGTAGTAGCAATAGTATATATCTAGTACAAGGTAAAAACTACTAGTGGGCGCCAACAACCTGACACGAACCCACCAGCACACATATATGTCTGTAAGAAAGTACTGAAAACAACCTCACAAACAAGGTAAACGAAACTCCAAAGTCCGGGAGTCCACCAACAACAACACCTCCAACTAGCCACCAGACTGGCTACAGCTCAGAACCTGGGGTATTCCAAAAGAAAACAGAATACCTCAGCAAGCAAAAATCAAGGTAAAACTGCATGAAAGAGTCAACCAAAAGGACAAAATAACAGAAAACATGCAGTAGAAAGAGTCACAACTGTCCAAAACAGGACAACAAGAAATGCACAACGTGCAAAGAAATAGCAACGACCCAGCCCAGGAACAACATCCTGCAGGGCCTACTAGGCTACCAAGAGCCAGAACGCTGCAAACTACCAAAGAAGAAATTTCTAACACCCTAAACTGCGGGAAGTGATAGTAGCAAAAACAACAACGAGGAACCGGATCGAAGGCAAACGCAGTCCCCCAATCCACCATGTCCAAGTCAAAAGCTCGAGGGTCAACACGTGAAAACACAAGGGACCTTCCACCCGACATGCCCAGCCCGTACCTGGAGCAAGAAATCCATGGGTGGCCTTGGCTATATCACACAACTCCACCCCCATAAAGTGCTACAACCACCACTACTATCCACGACCCACGATTCGGCCTTTAGGAAAGTAAAGAAAACGGCCGACAAGGAAAACCCAGAAATACAACTGGAAAATCCACTCGGAAACGAAATACAAGGTAAAGGAAGAGTGTTGAAATAAACCAACACGACTAGGCGTTGAGTGAAACCCACTCAGTGCCTACCTAAACCTTGGCATTGAGTGAGCTAGCCTCACTCGCCGCCAAAATAAAGTTACTACCCACAAACCCACTGAAGAATACGGAGCTCGACGACAGTCGAACGGCCAAGGCAGAAGATCCATAACTCGAGTAGTTGCCTGCCACTTGAGTATCTAAACTCCCACACTCGAAACCACCTAAATTCACCTAGCAAACGAAAACATACAAAGCGCACGATCAGTTACGCACGATCAGTGGTCGTGCGCACTCATCGGCTGATGATCGTGCGAAACGAACCTGGAAACCTGACAGAAAACCTAGCAACTGCGCACGATCAGTGTCGCACGATCAGTGGTCGTGTGCACTGTTGCCAGCGCTCGTGCGATTGCCCGAGACAGAACTTTGGAAACTGAAATATATACGCGCACGAACAGAGGCACACGACCAGTGGTCGTGCGCCCTAAAGGTTGATGACCGTGCGCGGTCAACCTGCACCGTTTGGAATTTCCCGAACGACACCGGAACGCGCACACGACCCACGCCACTGCAGTAGCAGTAGACAACTATCACGTCGCACGCTACTACCATTCAAACTATGTCTAACCATTCGAATAATACCTTAACGAAGGAAATTGGCAACCACACCCCCCCTAACTCTCCCTCTCGGCTACGCCCGAACCAGAGTAACAATCAGAGCAAGGGGAACAACGGCTTCACGCCGACAATTTGGATTCCAAACACCACAACATAGGGGGGGGTTCAGTAGGAAGAACTAAGCCCTATAGTTAGCAAGAAAACGAGAACAACAAGGCCTCTAACCTGGGCTAACCGGGATTTCAATTTCAGCAAATAAAATCAAAAAAAAAGAAAACACTTGGCAAGGGCAAGAATACCACTTGCCTCAAATCTCAGCGAAGCTTTGGACTGCTTTCCTCCTCTTCGCACGGATCAAGACGGCCGCAACACCTAGAACAAAGATTCGGCCATTAATGGCGGAAAACTTCCAAAACTGAAAATTCCAATCCTTCCAAAACTCCACGAAAATCGAATTTCTTACCGCAGGAATGAAGGTCTCGACGAGAGCAATCCGAATCCACTCTCGGAATCGAATTCCGTCCACAAACGCTCCGGGAATCGGCGTCCGAAGGCAAGGTAGGCGGTTACTCCGTTTCTCTCGTACAAGGGGCCGGCGGTTTCTTACGGGGAAGAAGATGAACGATGGCTTTCATTCTAATAAATTTATATATATATATAATTATATAATTATATTATTAATTACAAAATTACAATAAGCACCAAACCGACGCGAAAACCGAACTACCTCGGAATTCGACGAAATTCGCACCGTAGCTAAATACCCACGCTACGAACACAACGGCGAAGTCGAAATTAACTTTCGACGAACAGAACTCGAGTTATACCCAAACAAGCCAAACACAAACATCCCCCCGAGAGGCCCCACCGGGTCACCACAACGACTCGGTTTGCTAGGGAGATCTTGCCAACAGGCTACCAAATAGGGCACTCAGTTCTAAGGAGCTAAACCATACTCCACACACGGCACAAGCCACGGAAATGCGTCATCGTAACGCCAAACGAGAATAAAATAATCGCTGAAAAGACGGGGCGTTACAGTCACTCCCCCTAAAAGAAAGTTTCGTCCCGAAACTTTACGCACAACCCTCCTACAAAAGAAGGAAAAAGTAACAAACAGAAGTTACAAAGGGAAACATACCGATCAAATCAGCGAAACAGGTGAGGGTACGCCCTCCTCATGGCCGACTCTAGCTCCCAAGTCGCGCTCTCCAAATCCTGATTTTTCCATAGAATTTTCACCATCGGTATGGACTTCTTTCGCAGCACACGCTCCTGAGTATCCAAAATTCGAACTGGCACCTCAACGAAAGAGAGGTTGGGCTCTAACTGGGGCACAACATCCAAGAGTTGCCCACTGCTGCGCACACACTTCCGCAATTGGCTAACATGAAAAACATTATGAACACCAGGGAAGTTCGCTGGCAAATCCAATCTATATGCAGACACACCAATCCGCTCCAAGACCTCAAACGGGCCCACATACCTTGGGTCCAATTTCCGATTTTTACCAAATCTCTTCACACCAACCATTGGAGAAACCTTGAGGTATACATGATCCCCTACTAAAAACTCCAAAGCAGACCTACGCCGATTGGCGTTCTTTTCATACCTCTCCTGGGCTAAACGAAGCTTCTCCCGAATAAGCTTCACGGCGACTTCCATCTCTTCTAGAGCATCAGGACCCAACAAAGGCTTCCCACCAGCCTCAGCCCAAAACAACGGAGTCCTACAGCGCCTCCCATACAAAGCTTCGAACGGAGCCATCTGTAAGCTTTCCTGATAACTGTTGTTGTAAGCAAATTCCATGAGTCGCAGACGCTCATCCCACGCTCCACCGTGGTCTAAAATATAGCACCGGATCATATCCTCAACAATCTGATTGACCCGCTCCGTCTGCCCATTGGTCTGAGGGTGGTACGCAGTAGAATACCTCAGATCCGTACCCAAACCCTCCTGCAGACTCTGCCAAAAACGAGAAGTAAACCGGGAGTCTCGATCAGAAATGATGCTAACCGGCACACCGTGGAGTCGGATGACTTCATTCAAGTACAACTCCGCTATCTTCTTCATCGGGTAATCAATCTTATAAGGCACGAAGTGAGCACACTTCGTCAATCTATCCACTATAACCCAAACAGAATCAAATCCTCTCGGGGATTTTGGCAAACCCGTAATGAAGTCCATAGATATACTCTCCCACTTCCAAGTCGGGATCTCTAGCGGAGTCAATTTACCACCAGGCCTTCCATGATCGGCCTTCACACGCTTGCAAGTGTGACACTCAGCAACATATCGGGATATATCTCCTTTCATACCATACCACCAAGCAATTTGCTTTAAGTCACGGTATATCTTCGTAGATCCTGGATGGTAGGCAATGCTGGAACCATGAGCCTCACTGCAAATCATACTCCTAATGTCCCCAACAGCGGGAACGCAAAACCTGCCGCGGTACTTCAGAGTACCCGCATCATCAATAGAAAAATCTGGCAACTCTCCCTTCTCTGTCCTGGTAAAAAGGTGCAATAGATCCGGATCGTCCTTCTGATGCAGCCTAGTCAAAGAAATCCAGGACGGCTCTTCCACTGATAAGCTACTCTGCAAACTACAACATCCCACTGAAATATCCATAAGGAGGAACTCCTCAACTAATCGATCGGCGGAGAGGTTAAAGATCTTTCCCGTCTTTCGGCTCAGGGCGTCGGCCACCACATTGGCCTTGCCCGGATGATACTGGATTTCCACATCATAATCCGCCACATACTCAAGCCACCGCCGCTGACGCAGATTCAACTCCTTCTGCGTGAACACGTACTTCAGGCTCTTATGGTCCGTAAAAATCTTGCACTGGGCCCCATAAAGTAAGTGCCTCCACAACTTCAACGCATAGATAACCGCTGCAAACTCAAGGTCATGCGTAGGATAATTCTTCTCATGAGTCTTCAGCTGCCTTGACCCATAAGCAATTACCTTTCCATCCTGCATTAATACACATCCCAGACCTATATGCGAAGCATCTACATACACATCATAATCCATGCCCTCAGTAGGAAGGGTCAGAACGGGAGCAGTACACAATCTCCTCTTTAACTCCTGAAAAGCTTCTTCGCACTTCTCGCTCCAAACAAAAGCCACATTCTTCTGAGTCAGCTTGGTCAACGGTGCGGCTAGAGAAGAGAAACCCTCCACGAATCTCCTGTAATAGCCAGCCAACCCTAAGAAACTTCTGATCTCCTTAGGAGTATTCGGCCTACTCCAATCCGTCACTGCTGCAATCTTTTCTGGGTCAACCGAGATCCCATCCTTGTTCACCACGTGGCCTAGAAAAGAAACCTGAGGCAACCAAAATTCGCACTTGCTCAACTTGGCGAATAACTTGTGGTTGCTCAACTCTGATAGGACCAAACGCAAATGCTGCTCGTGCTCCTCAGCACTGCGAGAATAAACCAACACGTCATCAATGAAGACCACAACGAACTTGTCTAGGAAATCCTTGAACACCCTGCTCATCATATCCATGAAGGCTGATGGTACATTGGTCAGACCAAACGACATCACCAAAAACTCAAAGTGCCCATGCCTCGACCTAAACGCAGTCCGTGGAATATCTTCCTCACGGATCCTGAGCTGATGATAGCCCGAACGAAGATCGATCTTGGAGAACACCGTGCTACCACGCAACTGGTCAAATAAATCATCGATCCTCGGCAGAGGGTACCTGTTCTTGATAGTGACCTTGTTCAACTCTCTATAGTCAATGCAAAGCCGCATCGACCCATCTTTCTTCTTTACGAACAAAACAGGAGCACCCCAAGGCGACGAACTCTGCCTGATAAATCCTTTAGCCAATAACTCATCTAACTGAATTCACAACTCCTCTAACTCACGAGGGGCCATCCGGTACGGCGCCTTAGCAATAGGACGCGTACCCGGCTCCAAATCAATAACAAACTCCACATCCCGCTCAGGAGGGATACCAGGAAGATCATCAGGAAAAACATCGGCGAAACCACGAACAATAGGAATCTCCTCCAAGCGTGGCACGCTAACAACGGTTCCAACCGCCGAGACTAAACAAACACAACAATCAGAAAGAAACAATCTCTGAACACATACCGCAGAGAGAACAGGAGAATCCTGACACGGATCAGCATACACGCTGCCGGGCTGACCGTCGTCCCTGATGAAGTCCAAGCGCTTTCCCTTGCACTGAATGACCGCATCATACCGAGAGAGCCAGTCCATGCCCAAAATGACATCGAAGTCCTCTAGATCAATCATCTTCAGATCCGCCTTCGCAAGAAAATCCCCCAATAACACCGGGCAATCCAAAATACCCAAATCTGACAACACAGATTCACCAGAGGGAAACTTGACACGGAAGGAATCCCGAACACGATCTAGAGACAACCGATGACGCTCCACAAAGGCTCTAGCCACGAACGAGTGGGTAGCGCCGGAGTCAAACAGAACACGCGCCCAGCGGTTCTTCACCTTAAATTTCCCTATAGGAACGCACAAAACTAAGGAACTAGCACAACAGTACCGCGAATAATCTAGCAACTAAACTACTAGGCTAGAAAGAAAATAATAAACTACTAACCTGAGATCACCTGGGTCGAAGTCTGAGCCACCTCGTAAGAAATCACGTTCAGCTTCCCTTTTCCCTTGTCCACACGCTGAGGTGGAGGTTGTAACACCTCTACCCGTCAAGAAGAATATAATAGAGGGTCCGGCCGGGGCCCCACACCATATTCCACAAACAGGCGGAGACGCTACTAAATAATATCATAACCAACGCATCCTAACACAGAGCATTCTAGCGGAAGCTTCACGGTTGAATTAATGAACTCAAGATAAAACAACATTGTCCACTAACATAGGAATAAAAGTATACATCAAAAGAGTCTGGCCTTAAGGCCTTACAACAGTTTCTCTTATCAAGAGTGTGGTTTACATACATCGGCACGCAGGCCGGCCACACATGAACAAAAGAAACAAAACAATGCCTTCGAGGGCAGCAACGCAGCTTTGGGCTTCAGCCCGCTAAGTCCCGCTCGGACCAGCTCCTCCAGCACCTGTAAGAACCAATCCACCAAACGGTGGCAAAACAGGGCAACGGTCAGCATTCAGCTGACCAATTATAACGACCCTGCCCCTGGCACGGGGCAGCGGAATTCCATCCCTGCAAAGCATTCATCCAACATGATATATATAGCCATTCAAGCAAGACGTGCACGCCCGCACAGTCACATATCACAAACGTCGGCTCGACGGCCCGACGCTCCGTGCACTCAGGGCACATTCACACCGTTCAGAGGTCCCAGACATAACGGCGCACTATGAGCATTCTAGCCTGATCGGCTCACCGGCCGTCGGCTCTCGCTATGTGATCCTAACAGGGTCTTAAGCACCCAAGGTTAGACAACCATAACGCGGGTACAGATCCACCTTTCCCGTTGCTCACATCGTCAGACTCACGCCTGGACTGACGCGGGTACAGTTTCACCTTGCCCGTTCCACCATTTCCTAGTTGCAGCCTCACGGCTCAACCTTCCACAAAGTAGCACTCACGGCTACAAGAGAGTCCAACTCTCAACACTTCCTGGACTTCCTCCAGTACTTTCCATCATGCATACAAGCAATGATCACGGAGTCTTCTCCGATATGCAACCAAGCATCACCAATCCAGACCATGTCCAGATGGGCTTCACACAGCATGCCTAGATCCGTACTCCAATTCCGGACTCTAACAAGGGGGACTTCACATATCTACCCCAAGGGATGCCACAACCCACCGCACACTCGCGGGGAAGGGTTTTCCCTATGCAATGCAGGAATTAAGGACTTCACATGTCCAAGCAGGAAATCGTTACCCTTGGAGTTCGCTTCGGAGCCATGGAGAGAAATTTGAGACGGATGAAAGCTTTCGCAGCAGCGTTGCCTTCGCAAATCCGAACTCGGCTCGCAATTTGGACCACCGCAGCACCACCGGCAGCCGGACTCCACTTCCTCTTCTTCCTCCTTGCTCTCACCTCTCTCTTACTTTAGAAAGAGAAGATGAAAAGAAGAATGAGCTTCTCCCCCCCTTTTCCCGGCCTTATCAGCCCAGGAATGAACTCCAGCCATAGGATTTTATTTAAAGAAAATGAAGGGCCACGATCTACTGAAAATTCCCCTGAAATTTGGCCGACACGGCCTGTGACACGCCCGTGTCACAGGCCGTGTACCCTTAAGCGGCACACGCGGCAGTCGCACCGACTGAAATATTCGAGAACACGGGCATCGACACGCCCGTGTCGAACCTGACACGCCCGTGTCAGTCATGAGACACGCCCGTGTCTCCTGTTACACGGTACTCACCGATTTCCAAAACCAGTACACGGGTCGGAACACGGCAGCTGACACGCCCGTGTCCAGCCTCACACGCCCGTGTTCAAGGCCGTGTTCAAGGCCGTGTCCGGCTCTGACTTGAATAGGTCAATTTCGAAAATTAATTCGAACACGCCCTGGGACACGCCCGTGTCGAAGGCCGTGTCCCAGGCTCGACGATCGTCGACTCTCAAACGTCGACCAACCTGAACACGCCCTGGGACACGCCCGTGTCCCAGGCCGTGTACACCCGACACGCCCTGGGACACGCCCGTGTCCCAGGCCGTGTCTAACAGCCTCCAACCCAAAATTGTGTACAACCATATTTTGAGATTTTTGGGGTGTTACAGAGGTAATGCCTGTAACGGAACTGCAGGAAGAGCTGACTGTACCTGAGGACACCTCGACTTAACGTGACCCTTCTGCCCACACTGATAGCAGACTCTATCCCTGGACTAACACTGGGCTGCATCATGCCCGGATCGCTTGCAAACTGAACAGGAGACATCTCTCCCAGGAGCACCCTGAATAGCATGAAACTGCTCCTTCTTCTGAGCTGCCGCCTTCTTGAAACACCTCTCAACAGGATGGCCTGATCGGCCACAAAAACTGCACACCACCCAGCTCCTCTTTCCCGGAACAGCATCGGGTACCAGGGGTTTCTTCTCCTCTACCAACTTCCTCTTATCCTTCCTCAACTGCTGGCCTCTGCTCTTCGCCGTCTCAATGGCCTCAACCTTAAGAGCAGCCTCTACAACTCCAGCATAAGTCACTGACCCATAAGCACTGGCCAACTGCTGCACCTCACTCCTCAAACCACCGAGGAATCGCTTAACTCGATCAGCCTCAACGCTGACCAATCCAGGGGCAAAATGGCTCAACTTACTAAACTCTATCTCATACTCACCCACCGTGAGCTGCCTTTGCTTCAGATAGAGGAAATCATTCATGAGGCGGTCATGCTCGACCGAGGGTAAGAACTTCCTCAATAGCATCTCCCTGAACACTTCCCAAGAGCATCCGGCTACCAGGCTCTCCTTCTCTCTCAACCACCAACTCTTAGCCAAACCTTTAAGCTGATAGGCGGCTATCATCACCCTTTGATCATCTGAAATCCCTGAGTACGAGAACATCTCCTCCATGGAGATCAGCCAGTCGTCTATCACCATGAAATCTGCCTTCCCATCATAAGTGGGAGGGCTCAGCCTCTGAAACTGCGAGATGAAGGCCATCTCTGCTGGCACCACCAATGGAGGCCTCAAGGGTGCAGGAGGAGGAGGAACAGCTAATCCCCCTGCAGGAACTTGCGCACCCTGAGCCAGCCCTGCCACAACTGCCAGCAAAGACTGAATCTGGGCTTGCACCTCCTCCAACTGCCTCCCCATAGCTTCGCTACTCTGACGCAGACCCTCGATCACCACATCGTTCTGAGCTCCAGAAGATTCACCCTCAGACAGGGGAGTCGATCGAGTCGCAGGACGCCTAGCCATCCTAAAAATCAATACAACGCAAATCAGATCCAAATCCCACGACTAGAACCGACTACCAGTACAGACAATACATATGTAGATATAGACTTAAAGCTGCTAAACTTGCTCTGAGAGTTTATCTTCTTCACAATAATTAGATGATATGCCCTAACCTAGGATGGTTAACCACCACCTCACTAACTCTTGTGCCTAGATCGGATGCATGAACTTATGTTAGTTTGAAAACTTATGCGTGTACATATGTCATCCTGCAAATCTTTAGCTCGGCGCGTTGTGCTTATGCAATGTTATGATATGCATGATTGTGCTATGCATTCTAAAAAAAAAGGCCCTAATGCATGATATGAGCGACGTACACATGAAAATGTTATGCATCCCATACTACATAACATTTCCATGCAACGAAAAAGAAACGTGCTAGTCGCAGTCATGTGGTGAGGTTATGCATCCCATACTACATAACCCTCACATGTAGCCCCTATGGTGGATCCATATACGAACACATATTATGCATCCCATACTACATAATATGCCCCGTATACTTCATGTTATGCTATGAGTGTAGTGTTCGTGCTTTTGCCAAGACGTGCTGATGACATATCGGTGTGTGAATGACAAGATGCTGAACTACTAAAAGCATCCAAGGAAGGTTGCCCAACTAACTTGTCAAGCAACCTCCCTCTGATACCAACTGTCACAACCCGCATTTTCTCCGAATTAAGAATTATCAGAGTAAGAGAAAACACGCGTCATGATGCCACGTCAAGCAGGGGATAACTGCTGACGCTCAGGCAAATCCAACTACAATCTTTATGCAAGAAAAATCATGTGCTTAATGAATAGAAAATCAGTTATGTTTAGAGTCCGTATCCCTCGGCTCAGTGGATCATCTAGTCCACAAAAGAAAACTATATTTAAACACTGCGGAAAAATACTTTAATTAGGTTTTACACCCTAAAGAGCGCATAAGGGTCCCAAGAGAACCACTCATGCTATGCAAGACACTACACTTAGTTTATATAATACATATAAGAAAACGGGTTTCGTACGTGGTTTGGAAAATAGTGATCAAGTTTACAAAACATGCTGATCATGAGCTTCATTTATAATCATAATTATAGTTTAAAAATAACTAGCAACCTAGCATAAAACCTTCTCAAAGCAAGTAGACTATCTCCAGAAAAAAATAAATGGTAGTAGCAATAGTATATATCTAGTACAAGGTAAAAACTACTAGTGGGCGCCAACAACCTGACACGAACCCACCAGCACACATATATGTCTGTAAGAAAGTACTGAAAACAACCTCACAAACAAGGTAAACGAAACTCCAAAGTCCGGGAGTCCACCAACAACAACACCTCCAACTAGCCACCAGACTGGCTACAGCTCAGAACCTGGGGTATTCCAAAAGAAAACAGAATACCTCAGCAAGCAAAAATCAAGGTAAAACTGCATGAAAGAGTCAACCAAAAGGACAAAATAACAGAAAACATGCAGTAGAAAGAGTCACAACTGTCCAAAACAGGACAACAAGAAATGCACAATGTGCAAAGAAACAGCAACGACCCAGCCCAGGAACAACATCCTGCAGGGCCTACTAGGCTACCAAGAGCCAGAACGCTGCAAACTACCAAAGAAGAAATTTCTAACACCCTAAACTGCGGGAAGTGATAGTAGCAAAAACAACAACGAGGAACCGGATCGAAGGCAAACGCAGTCCCCCAATCCACCATGTCCAAGTCAAAAGCTCGAGGGTCAACACGTGAAAACACAAGGGACCTTCCACCCGACATGCCCAGCCCGTACCTGGAGCAAGAAATCCATGGGTGGCCTTGGCTATATCACACAACTCCACCCCCATAAAGAGCTACAACCACCACTACTATCCACGACCCACGATTCGGCCTTTAGGAAAGTAAAGAAAACGGCCGACAAGGAAAACCCAGAAATACAACTGGAAAATCCACTCGGAAACGAAATACAAGGTAAAGGAAGAGTGTTGAAATAAACCAACACGACTAGGCGTTGAGTGAAACCCACTCAGTGCCTACCTAAACCTTGGCGTTGAGTGAGCTAGCCTCACTCGCCGCCAAAATAAAGTTACTACCCACAAACCCACTGAAGAATACGGAGCTCGACGACAGTCG
This sequence comes from Platanthera zijinensis, assembly GCA_039513925.1. Lineage (NCBI taxonomy): Eukaryota > Viridiplantae > Streptophyta > Magnoliopsida > Asparagales > Orchidaceae > Platanthera > Platanthera zijinensis. The sequence goes on along the minus strand of CM077091.1, from coordinate 53,800,780 downwards.
AACGGCCAAGGCAGAAGATCCAGAACTCGAGTAGTTGCCTGCCACTTGAGTATCTAAACTCCCACACTCGAAACCACCTAAATTCACCTAGCAAACGAAAACATACAAAGCGCACGATCAGTTACGCACGATCAGTGGTCGTGCGCACTCATCGGCTGATGATCGTGCGAAACGAACCTGGAAACCTGACAGAAAACCTAGCAACTGCGCACGATCAGTGTCGCACGATCAGTGGTCGTGCGCACTGTTGCCAGCGCTCGTGCGATTGCCCGAGACAGAACTTTGGAAACTGAAATATATACGCGCACGAACAGAGGCACACGACCAGTGGTCGTGCGCCCTAAAGGTTGATGACCGTGCGCGGTCAACCTGCACCGTTTGGAATTTCCCGAACGACACCGGAACGCGCACACGACCCACGCCACTGCAGTAGCAGTAGACAACTATCACGTCGCACGCTACTACCATTCAAACTATGTCTAACCATTCGAATAATACCTTAACGAAGGAAATTGGCAACCACACCCCCCCTAACTCTCCCTCTCGGCTACGCCCGAACCAGAGCAACAATCAGAGCAAGGGGAACAACGGCTTCATGCCGACAATTTGGATTCCAAACACCACTACATAGGGGGGGGGGGTTCAGTAGGAAGAACTAAGCCCTATAGTTAGCAAGAAAACGAGAACAACAAGGCCTCTAACCTGGGCTAACCGGGATTTCAATTTCAGCAAATAAAATCAAAAAAAAAAGAAAACACTTGGCAAGGGCAAGAATACCACTTGCCTCAAATCTCAGCGAAGCTTTGGACTGCTTTCCTCCTCTTCGCACGGATCAAGACAGCCGCAACACCTAGAACAAAGATTCAGCCATTAATGGCGGAAAACTTCCAAAACTGAAAATTCCAATCCTTCCAAAACTCCACGAAAATCGAATTTCTTACCGCAGGAATGAAGGTCTCGACGAGAGCAATCTGAATCCACTCTCGGAATCGAATTCCGTCCACAAACGCTCCGGGAATCGGCGTCCGAAGGCAAGGTAGGCGGTTACTCCGTTTCTCTCGTACAAGGGGCCGGCGGTTTCTTACGGGGAAGAAGATGAATGATGGCTTTCATTCTAATAAATTTATATATATATATAATTTTATAATTATATTATTAATTATAAAATTACAATAAGCACCAAACCGACGCGAAAACCGAACTACCTCGGAATTCGACGAAATTCGCACCGTAGCTAAATACCCACGCTACGAACACAACGGCGAAGTCGAAATTAACTTTCGACGAACAGAACTCGAGTTATACCCAAACAAGCCAAACACAAACATCCCCCTGAGAGGCCCCACCGGGTCACCACAACGACTCGGTTTGCTAGGGAGATCTTGCCAACAGGCTACCAAACAGGGCACTCAGTTCTAAGGAGCTAAACCATACTCCACACACGGCACAAGCCATGGAAACGCCTCATCGTAACGCCAAATGAGAATAAAATAATCGCTGAAAAGACGGGGCGTTACAGGTTTTTCTACAAAAATAGCTACGCATATAGGCATAAGACTTCGCATTCTACTCCTTAGGTTCAATTTTATTTTTTAGTGTTGAAATTTTTTTTCTCCCTATGGAAAGTTGTTTGCTCGGGACTAGCAAATGAGTAAGTATGGGGATATTTGATAACTCTAATTATTTCCTTATTTTTATATTGAATTTATTTATTAATTAATAATTAATAATTATATTTTACTAATTAAGTTTCTAATTACTTTCTTTTTATATTTAAGGTTAATCTGGGCTACAAATAATAATTTGAAGTTGATAGGTCTGATCAGGAGGTTATTTCTAGCAAATTTTAAAAAATAAAAAGTACACGCCCTAGTCACGAGCATGACAATCAGGTCACGGGCGTGATACATAGGCATGACATCCATCTCAGGCATGTTGCAGCATTAGGAAGACGCTTTCAGATCCAGGTCGTTATAAGCTTACACGCCCAAGGTCACGGGCGTGATCGAGGGGTGTGACCTCCTCAACAAATGTCAGATTAACTCCCGCCGTACCTTATTCCTGCCGTTTCCAGCAACAGTCAAGACATGCCCTAGGTAATGGGCATGACCTACGGGTGTGACCCGCAGAACAACCAATTTTTGCAGTTTCTCTCCAATATTCCCTGACTTTGAAGATGATTGTTCTGCACCTTACACGCCCCTAGTCACGGCATGACCTAGGGGCGTGACTCTCCAGAAAATAATACTCTAAATTCCAGACATTGTCAGGAGCTGGGGGGCCATTAGAGAGAGTTTTGGAGTAAGTTCTGGAGTTTTGTTTTCAGCTTTCTTGCATTTTCTTTCATATATTTTCCCAATTTATAGTATAACTTTTAGCTTGTTATTTGCATTTCAAGTACTTCCTTTTTATAATCATGTCTTTCTTAAACTCTTTATGTAATTTTCCTATCATGATGAGTAGCTAAATTTTATTTAGCACTTGATCACGATGAACCTTGGAATAAAATAAACTTGTTTTATTTTTCTCAAATTATAAAGATCTCTATTTTACTTACTTTTATTTATCTTTGGATTCAATTGCGTCGAATTCATATGTTGTGAATATGTTTTTTGAGCTTAGATCTGTATCTTAGATTTATCGAGAGGTTGTGGATACGAGGAGATCACTCAAAGATAAAAGGATTTGCATGCACTCCTCAAGAGTGGACGATATAAATCTTCTGGATTGGAGTCAAATCCAATAATGGGGTTCACTGCATAAAGCGAGCTTAGGGGTTTCGACTGGCCGAGGGGTCTTAATCGAACAACCTAAGGTTAGTCGAGAGCGTATTCTCGAGAGAGAAAATTTTGTATTTATGGAACCTCAACGGTCGAAGTTAGTAACTTAGAGGCTTGTATTTTATAGTTTCATGAAAGTTTATTTTAATTATAGGGGATTGTAGATCAAGTGCTAGTCTTTAAAATCATCGAATTGATCTTTAGTTAAATAACTATTTTTCTTAGTTTTCCGAATTCACAAGACCAACTTTTGTTCGATAAAATAATAGCTCGTCTTTGTGAGTACAAGTACTCAACAGGCCCTGAGTCTAAATACAACACTTGATCCTATACTCTGTAACAATAAGTATACTTGCTTTATCGATTTAGAATTGCGCTTTAGCATGAATTTTACGCATCATATGTACATGATCAATAGTAACATTTTGAATCTTCTCAACAATAATATTGAGTTGAAACTTCATTCTCAGTGTTATCTGCCTTGGCGCTAAGTTATGATGCTTTCAGCGGCTTCTCCATGGTATCGTTGAGACGAGACTTTATTTGTAACATCCGGATTCATGCTAGACCCCTCGTGCACATTTTGAAGTCTGTAGAGTGGACTTGGGCTAGGGTGCATAGGTGGATAGGCTTGCACTTGAACCATGGGAGGTGCTAACACTACCGCACGAGGGTAGCTATTGTCGAGTATACTCGACGAATGCATAGAGTATTCGAAGGCATTGAGTTATCATCGAGTGGACTCAACGATCGTCGAGTACTACAACATGGCGGTAGCGGGATACCACGCGGCTGTAGCAGTCGTTGAGTATATACAACGAATACCTGGAGGAGTCGAGAGCATTGAGTAAATAAAAGATCGTCGAGGGCTATCGCGCGGCAGTAGAAGGATACCGTGCGGTGGTAGTCGACTGAGTAATCGGCGAATGGCTTGGGAAGTTATCGGTTGGAGTTAGCGATACCGCGGGCGATTGCCCCGCTGAATTATTTTTCATGGTGCTCGGTAAGATATCGCGTGGCAGTAGGAAGAGTACCGCGCAAATATAGTGTACAGGTAGTGGAACCTAAGTGGGTCGTTTGGACGGTGGCTTGCGGAGGAAGTCGATTTCAAAGTTACCGAATGGCGATAACATGCTTCCGCCCGGCGGTAGCTCCCTGATCGGGAAACCCTAAATCTATTTGGCCGCTTCCTTTATATATGGATGTCCAAGACTTGGCTGACAGTTTTCTTCTCCAATTTTCCAAAGAGAACGAAGGGTGCGGAGCTTTTCTTAGAAGGACAAGGAACGGACGGACTTTCTCTCGGAGGGGAAGTGCGAGAGTTGAAGCCGATTTCATCATACCGCTAAGGAGGATAACAAGATCTATGGCCGAAACTGAGGTGAGCTTCCTACCCCCTCCCTTGATGCTAGATCTTTAGTTATGAAATAGGAGAGATGTTGGCTCAAAGGAGTTTGACTTGGTGAGAAATGGATATCGCCTAAGAAGAGACCATGCTAGGACCTTTGTCCTAGGGTTTGTTCTCTTCAACCTTTCCTCTCTTCAGTGCGAAGATGGTGGAAATGGTTCTATGAATAATGATGGTCTAATGGGGGTGAATAAAGAAGGAGGAAGAGCTGAATGCTTTTTTCTATAAATGGTTAAAGGAGGAAGACGAACCGATGTCGTTCGTTGGTCTTCAAGATGCGTGAAAAAATTTGTTTTCTGTGCGCATCAGACTTCAAGGCCATGTTTGAGTATGGTAAGGCCATTTTCAGGCATTGGGTTGAACAAGAAAATTGTGTTCATCGGAAAGACCTCTCCAACGGATGGTTATACGTTCTCATAGGAGCTTTGTAGCTCCCAGAATGTTTATTCAAATTTTCTATATAGTAATATCATAAGTGAAGGCTATTTTCAATCGAGTTGTACATTTGGGTAACTTGGATGAATAAATGGTTGATGGATCTTGAACGTGTAAATGGTTGTTGGATCTTGAATGAATAAATGGTTGTTGTATCTTGAACGAACAAATTGTTGTTGGATCTTCGAGCGAACAAATGGTTGTTGGATCGTTAAATGAACAAGAGTTTAATCTTGAAAACCGGTAAAGATGCATCTTAACAATATTACGTGAATGTGTAATCTATAGCTTGTGATGATCAAAGTGGTTGGAAGAACATGAGATGTATTCCTAGAAAGTTATGTTGATAATGTAGAATATATAAATGGTACGATGAATGGTGTATGATTTAGAATCTGGAAAAGACGAATGACTTGATATGCAGGTGCATGCGGATCATAAAAATGGGTCTAGATGAGAAAACACCCATGTCCATCCGATATGAAGAGTTTTAATAATTAAGTAATGAATAAGGCAGTCCACTGCTTAGATTTGTGTCTCCCTACTAGTGGTAGTGTGGAACTGGTACGTGGTATAAGGTGGCTTTCCACCTGTGATAATGATGAAACCTTAAGTTTTTGGTAGAACGAGAATGCCAAAGGGTGTAAGTGCAAGAGTATTTGACTGCACTGGATCAATGTGATGATAAGGGACTCAGTGTGGAGCCCTTGAGTGATGTTGAGCACTGGATTAGTTATAATGAGAAGGGAATTGTTGGAGCCCTTGGATGTGATAGCATGCATAAGTGAATATGCATGTGGTGTGAGTTGACACGCGGTGTCATAATCCTAGGTTAAGGATAGTATGGAAGGTCTACGGCCTCGCCAGTCATCACATCGACGGGAGTTGATAGATAGACTTTGGGAGGTTGGGCTTGGTCCTCGGTGCTCACTCCCGAGGCTCCATCTGTTCCAATTGGATAGTTGGGCTTGGTCCTTTGGTGATACACTCCCAGAGGCTCCTTTCATGCCATACCGATAGGCCAGTTTGGGTTGTTTTCTTGGTGCACATCTACCCGACACCCATCTGATCCGTAGAACGCATGGGCTCTGATGTTGTGTTCTTAGCGTTGAGCCGTATGGATGCCTAGGCCTGGTAGTGTGGATACCCGCCTAGTAGTGGAGAAACCCGCTCTAGTGTCATCGTATGGCCACGACGGATGATTCCTGAGAGGTTAGCTACCTGCTCGAAAAGTGAGAACTAAAAGACTGTATCGACATAGCATTATGCATGTGTGTGCATGGGTGTGTCATCGTGTTGCATTCATAATATTGCATTGCATTACATTACACAAGATCCTTATCATATAAGTTTGTATGGGCACTCTTATATGATGAGTTACTTACTATTAAGCCGATCCTTAACTTATAAATCTGTATGGGCATTTTTATAAGTTAAGTTACATTCCTTTCTTAGAAGTAGATTTGTTGTAGTTGAATTATGTTATACTCTTACTTCATTACTATGGTTAAATGATGTAATTGTTGTTATACATACCTACTATTATAACTCATGATATGTTATGGCCTGATACGATGATACCTTCGCTGTTGTCGGTGGCTGATGTGAGTTTTGAGAGACTCATGTTGTATCCCTTGGGCAATTTGTGTACTCTGAAATTAAAGAAGCTTAAGGCTTCTTATTATTGTTGTACATGTTTTGACTTATGCTAGTGTGCAATTTTGACTTCTATATATTTTCTTTATGTTGGGTTGGCATGAATGATATTGGTTTAGCCAGCAGGATAGGCATCTTATGGTACAAGTTAGCTTGTATGTTGACGCAGCCGCAAGACGGCTGTTCTGGGCATAAGACTCCCCTCGGTCGTGTGTTTTGTTCTGGGGGGTCTTACAAATGGTATCAGCTTGCAACGATTCTCAACTAAATAAGTCATTGAACAATAATACCACCCCCGATCGATTGGTCAGTTTGAGGACAAATTGACATAGCGCAAACAATGGTCTACCGAAGATTAATTCACACTATGTATGTCCAGTTATTATCCTACGATTAGCCAACATGACCTTAGGTTTGTACCTTAATACGTAGATCCCAACGCACACAGAACCAGTAGTGGGCACTCTCGTCCCTTCCGTCCCTACTAAGTTTCAGTAGTCAGAGATGGGACAGACCCTCATAACAATTTTAGACGCGTTTAGAAACAAGAAGGCCCCGAAGCAGCAACAAGCCTCGAGTTCCAAATGGCTGAGTAAAGAAAGGGTTTTTCCAAACCCGACTATAAGCAATGTTGAAACAACAACTGATTAGCTAAATATAAATAGGTAAAATAAAAGTCTACAATAAAGGAGTTAAAAGAACATTGCACCAAGTATGGAACGAAGCCATGATTCGATAAAATATGTAAAGATTAGCATGAAATAGCATAAACTGATCTACGAAGCAAACTAAACACAAAATAGCTCGGAAACGTGAGTCATTAACACTAGGTAAAAACAATCGGGCCCGAGTCGGTAACCAAAACGTCCAAACACGAACTACCAGACTCAAACGTCTCACAAAGACATTGCAAAGGTGGCCACCTGGCCCAGCACAACCCAACAAGCCACAAACAGAGACCAACCAAACCACCAAGTGTAATGACTCACAAACCGGCGTTCGGTTGGTGGTCCTTTATTTACTGCCAACCTTCATAGCCGAAGAAACAACATACCCAAACACCCCAAACCAAAACCCAAGCATAAACCCAAATGAATACCCAAACAAGCCCTAAAATCACTCTAAGGACCATACAAGACGAATCCAACATGAAACGGCATAATATTCTAAGTCCTGGCCAAATTCGGCGAGTATACCAGATGAACAACAAGGATACTTGACGAATTGCATAACGATACTCGACGAATGCTACACGATACTCGGCGAATCAACCAATGATACTCGATGACTTACCTTGATACAAGCCTAAATTCCATTGGCTTCACCAGCCACTCGACTCTTATAAGACTAGACTATACTCGGTGATTCGTCGATTACACTCGATGAAATAGCCTAGATACTCGACGAAAAATGACTTGGTTAACTCTAACTTACTCGACGAATCTCACTTAAGCTACTAAACCCATACTCGACGAATCTTGCTAAGTCTAATTCCTTATATTTGACGAATTTGCCTTAACGAATTCCTACACCTAATTCATACTCGATGATTTCTACCCAGTATATACGCTGAATATTCCTTAGGCTGAACTATGATATTCGACGGATTCTACCTTACGATACACGTCGAATCTATAACTTATACTCGACGAATTCCTATTGCCGATACTCGACGTACTAACCTATGATATACAATGAATTCGGCTACGAAACCCGTCAAAACTTACTTACCCGAGACCCGACGATTTCCGCTCGCTGATACACACCAAAAATTCCATAAACCGCTAACCCTAGTCTCCTTGTCTTGGCCAAAATCTTGCCCTAACCTAGGGGTTCTTTCGTGATTTAACTTACACTACTCCTACCCTCTAAAGGAGGAGGAAGAGCAAAGAAAAGAAGGAAAAACCACGGATGGAAATAAACAAGCAAGGGAAGAAGTCCACTTGCCTTGAAACTTCGGAAAAATCACTGCCCGCTCGCACCGCGACAAGGATCGGCCGTGAAATGACCCGTGAAACGCTTCCTGGAGCTTTTGGAGGAGAAAATAGGTCAAAATTGCTAAGCCTAATGCCTAAAAATCAGGAAAACGGGGAAAACTTACCACGATAGGGCTGATCCCAACAAGAGCTTTCTAAATCTCTACTCCATCGAGAAATCAAACACCAAATCGCTGGAAATCACCAGCTGAAAGCACGCAGGGCGTTGCTCGTCTTTCGCTCGCGTAAATGGCCTCCGCTAGGGTAGGAAGACGATGAATAGGGTTTTGACGGGAACTTTTCCTATTTATACTTATTTTTATATAAATAATAAAATATTAATTATTTAAATAACGTCAAAACAACCCGAAATCCAAACCAACTCAGAATCTTACGAAAATCGCACCGTAGCTAAATATCGACGCTACGAATCTAATGGTGGAGACTACGAACCATAGCTTGCTGAAGACCCTCCCTCGTCTCCAACAAAGGACTCGCGTCGCCATGGTGCCCACTCGGGGCGACGTTATAATCTCCGCCCTCGGCACAAGCCCGTCTAATCCTTTTATTTATGTCATTTTATTTTTCGTATTTGTTGTGCCACTTGTTTAGGCATTTTATTAGTCTCTTTAAGTTTAACCAAAAAAACATTATAGCTTTATTTTCATTTTGGGCTGCTAATAGCCGGATGATGGTTGTAAGCCTATATATAGGCATAGGATGTTTCCTTTTGAGGTATTGAAGAAGAAAATTGAAAACCCTAAACCTATCTCTCTACTTTCTCCTCTCTTTAGCCGCCCCTCTCTCTCTCTCTCTTCCTCCTCACTATTTCGGCCGCCCCCTTCTCTCCATTCCCAAAAGCCGCCCACCTCCTCTACCATTCTCCCCTCTCCCTATCTCCTTCCTCAACACCACTTCCCCCACACAAGCCGCCCCATATCCGACCACCAACCTTCACCCATTCGGCAACCACCACTCTTGGCCGCCCTCCATTCCCCCATCCTCTTGGCCGACTACCTCCCCTTGGGAGGAGGTGGAGTGTTTCTTGCTCCAAGGAACTTGGAGACGGCGTGACGCGGAGACGGCGGAATCTCTTACTCCATCCGGCACAACTCTGGCAGAACTGCGGGCGAGTGATCCCTTGGTAAAGCAGTCGGAAACATCCATTCCGACTTGGCTAATGAACCTCTCCACTTCCGTGTGCTTCCCTCTTGATTTTTCTAGCGGCTGGAATAATTTTTGTGTTGCTTGCGAATCGTTGAATTTTCGTGGGTTTTGCTTTAAGTGTTGCAACATCACTACGCTTTATTTCCGAAAAGGGTTTGGCGAACCTCGCACCTTTTTGTTGGGGGAGATCTACCGTTTCTCGATCGTGTTTTCGGGTAGATCTTCTTTGGTACAACATCGCTCGTCCGGACCGGGTGGGTCCCTTTTGCTTGAAAGGATAACGGCCTATAGCCGCTTGTTCGATCTTTCCGACGGTGTGGCTACCGTGTTGGCCGACTTGTTTAGTTTGCAAAGTAGCGCGCTGCGTTTGAGCTTTGTGTGGTTGTCCTCGTGGGTGTTAGACGTCTCGCGCGTTTGAACGCTAAAGTGTTCACGTTGGCGGATAGTGGCCTGCATCAATTTGGTATCAGAGGTTGGTTCCTGTCAGTTTCTTAATTGACACCCCCCTGTTATTTTTTGCACGTTAGCCCACACTTCTGTTTGCACGTTTGGTGTCAAAAAATCACAAAAAAAAAAATTTCCCTTGGTTTGCCAATAACGGTGTAGATTTCTTATTTTTCAGCGAAAAAATCCAAAATTTTTTTTTAATAACCCTCATTTTATTTCCAGTAAGAAAATCAAAAAAAAATTATTTTTGGTAAATTGTCTAGCGGGATTAATTCCTTCTGTGGTCTGTCTAAGCCTGTTTTCTTCACTTGTGCATGCGTACTAGGCTCGGTACAGAATATCCCCCGTCGTCTTCCAATATGGATGATGACCGGCCTGAGGGTCGTGCCCTCACTGAGATTGAGGAGCTCTGTCAGGATTTCACGGAGCAGATGACGGCTATACGGGAGGCTATACACGCAATGGGATTACAACAAGGAGCACCCGGTAATCCACCTCCACACCAACGGGAGGGAGAAAATTACAATCCTTACCCCCACCCCCCTAATGATCACGCTCTTCGAGCACCATACGAGTTTGACCATACTCGGGCTGTCCGAGTTAAGCCGCAATCCTATGATGGATTGGGAGACCCCCAAGTCTTCCAAGACTGGGTCATGGAAATCGAGTGTTACTTCGAATGGTACGCTCTCAACGATGCAGACAAGGTGCGTGTGGCGAGAATGAAATTATTAGGGCGAGCCAAGATCTTTTGGCTGAACGAAGAGAGGCGCTTGCGAGTAGAGAATGGTTCAAGGCCCATCGGTTGGAAAGATATGAAGGCTAGGTTGACCGAGCAATACGTTCCCACGTACCATCGAACACAGATGTTCGATGATTTGGCTACCCTTAAGCAAGGGGCGAGGTCGGTTTCTGAGTACATGAGTTTGCTCAAGGATATGATGGTCCGATGTGATGTGAAGGAGATGCCCGAGGTCACCCTGTCCAGGTTCCGTAAGGGCCTCAACCCCGATATCCAATGGAAGCTATTGCGATACGGCCACACGGACTTACACGTGACATTCAACGCTGCGTTAGATATCGAAAAACACAATGCGCTTAAGGGAAAGTCACGTCCTTTCCAGAAGGGCAAGTCCATCTTAGGACCGCCCCCTGCAACCAGCTATATGGATAAAGGAAAGTATCAGTCCTCCGATTCATCCTCCATTGTGGTGACGGCTAAAAACAATAGGCGTCGAACTGGGGAAAGAGTGCCGATAGGAAGAGTCAGTAGGACGAGCGTCACCTATTTTGCTTACGGGGTTCAAGGACACTATGCTAGTGATTGTCCTACAAAACCCAAGCCCGTAGCCCTGTTAGATGTCGCGGGCGGGTCTGACGACCTTACTTACGAAGCAGGTGATTTTAGTGAGTCGGACGGCGTGACAAGTGACATGGAGGACGAATCCCACATGATGGTGATGAGATGTATTTTGGCCACCCCGCGGCCGTTAGACGAATGGAATAGGACAAATATCTTCACATTAAATTTCAAGAGCGGTGAGAAATGGTGTAGGCTGATGATAGATAGCGGTAGTTGCATGAATGTCGTGTCTGAAGCCGCCGTGAAACGCATGTCCCTAGTTGCTGAACCACACCCTCACCCGTATAAGGTGGCGTGGGTGAACAAGTCATCCCTCCCCGTGGCGAAGCGTTGTCTATTTCCCCTCACCATCAAGGCCTACACCAAACCGGTTTGGTGTGATGTCATCCCCATGGATGCGTATCACGTCTTACTTGGGCGCCCTTGGTTGTTTGACCATGACGTCACCCACTATGGTCGGGCTAATACTTATGAATTCAAGTTTAATGGCCGCGTCATCTTCTTGAAGCCCTCTCCTCCGAAGGACCCTTCGACCCCGTCCAAGGACACCGTCATCCCAGTCGAGAAGAGAGCGTTGGGTCTGATTGGTAGGAAGGAACTTACCCGGGCTACCTTCATGGATGGAGTCCTTTATGCTTTAGTTTGCCTCCAAGTCAAGGACGATGCGGCGTTATGTGCGAGCTTACCCCCGGCATTGAAGTCGCTCCTAGAAGAATTTGTGGATGTGTATCCGGACGAGCTACCGTCTGAGTTACCGCCCATGCGGGACATCCAACACGCCATCGACTTCATCCCCGGCTCCTCCCTACCCAACCTCCCTCATTATCGCCTCAATCCGTCCGCGCATTTAGAACTACAAATCCAAATCACGGAGTTATTGCGAAAGGGATTTATCCGCCATAGCATGAGTCCATGCGCCGTGCCCGCCTTACTTGCCCCCAAGAAGGACGGCTCGTGGAGGATGTGTGTGGATAGCCGGGCCATAAACAAAATCTCTATCAAGTACCGATTCCCCATCCCCCGTCTCGACGATTTGCTAGATATGTTGGCCGGCGCCACGATCTTCTCCAAGTTGGATCTTAGGAGTGGTTACCGCCAGATCCGAATTAGAGAAGGGGATGAGTGGAAGACTGCCATTAAATCTAAGGAGGGCCTTTATGAGTGGTTAGTGATGCCGTTTGGGCTATCCAACGCACCCAACACATTTTCTAGGATGATGACCCATGTTTTCCAACCTTACTTGGGGAAATTCATTGTGGTGTACTTCGATGACCTCCTGATTTTTAGCACCACCACGAGTGATCATGAGTCGCATTTAAGAATCATCCTAACCACGTTAAGATCTGAAAAATTATTCGTGAACATAAAAAAATGTACCTTCCACGTGATATCCGTCGCGTTCCTCGGTTACATCGTTAGTTCAAAGGGAATCCATGTTGACCCTAAGAAGGTGCAAGCCATAAAGGATTGGCCCGAGCCCGCCAACATTCGGGATGTGCGGAGTTTCCACGGACTCGCCACCTTCTACCGGCGATTTATTAAGGATTTTAGTAGCATAATGGCCCCCGTAACCGAGTGCATGAAGAAGGGTGAGTTTTCTTGGACGAAGTCGGCCGCCAAGGCTTTTCAATTAATTAAGACGCGCATGTCCGAAGCCCCCCTCTTGCGTCTCCCAGATTTCTCCAAGGTTTTTGAATTATCTTGTGACGCTTCGGGAGTGGGGATTGGGGGCGTATTGAGCCAAGAAGGTCACCCGGTGGGGTACTTCAGTGAGAAGCTTGCCGGCCCGAAATTGAACTATTCTAACTATGATAGGGAATTCTATGCGGTCATCCGATGCCTCCAACATTGGCGGCACTACTTGCTTCCTAAGGAGTTCATCATCCTATCCGATCACGAGGCGCTACGATTTATCAATTCGTAGTCAAAGGTGAGCCCGCGACATGCTAAATGGGTCTCCTATCTTCAGGAGTACACATTCATCATCAAGCATCTGAAGGGTACCCTCAATCGCGTAGCGTACGCTCTTAGTCGTGTCACGTTATTACTATCCACATTAGAAATTAAGGTGGTGGGCTTTGATAGGATTAAGGACGAATATGTCCACTGACCAGATTTCAAGGACATATATTTCACCACTCAGGATAACCTGCCCACAACCATTTCCGCGTTTTACATTCGTGACAGGTATCTTTTCAACCACTCGAAGCTATGTATTCCCCGCTCATCCCTACGTCACTTCATTGTGTGGGAACTGCATAGTGGCGGGTTAGGAGGCCATTTTGGCCGTGACAAGACTATCGCGTTAGTTGAGGACAAATTTTATTGGCCCGGCCTTAAGACCATGGTTAGTAAAATCGTGGGGAGTTGCCGGGCGTGCCAGTTGGCAAAGGGGAACAAGACGAACGCGGGGCTTTATACCCCTCCCCCGATCCCTTCGATGTCTTGGAAAGACGTTAGCATGGACTTCATTCTAGGCCTTCCGATCACGTTTAGGCGTCACGATTCGATCTTAGTTGTCGTTGACCGTTTTTCCAAGATGGCTTATTTTATCGCTTGCAATAAAACTAACGATGCGTCACATGTCGCTCAACTTTATTTTAAGGAGGTAGTGGGTCACCGCGGCATTCCAAAATCGATAGTTACTGATAGGGACGTAAAGTTCACGAGCTATTTTTGGAAAACTTTGTGGAGGATAATGGGCACCAAGCTCCTATTTTCTTCGTCCTACCATCCGCAGACGGATGGGCAAACGGAGGTTGTAAATAGAAGTTTGGGTAGTCTGTTGCGCTGCCTTGTGGGAGACCACAAGGGTACATGGGATCTTATCCTTCCACATGCTCAATTGGCATATAATAATTCCAAAAATAGGTCCACGGGGCTGTCCCCGAATGAAATTGTGCATGGCTATAAGGCCCCGGTGCCACTTGACTTGATTCCGTTACCCCCATCTTTTAAATCAAGCCAATTTGCACAAGACTTTGCTTCTCACATCCATGACCTGCATAAACACATTAATGAGACGCTTACCGCACAATATGCGTCCTATCAAGTTCATGCCAACACACATAAACGAGCATCTCCCCTGAAAGTCGGCGATTTAGTCATGGTCCGTCTCATCCCTGAACGGTTGCCTATGGGCACCTTAAAAAAGTTAGCAGACCGGCGAGCGGGCCCTTTTCGGATCTTAAAGCAGTTAGGCGAAAATGCATTTCTTTTGGAATTACCCGCTGATTGGGGTATTTCCCCTATTTTTAATGTTTCGGACTTAACGCCATATATTGCTCCGCCGCTAGAATTATCTTCCTCCCCGTTTACACCTACTACAGATTCTCTTGGGCGTAAGACTGAGTGGGGTACGGGATCACTCGTTCCGTCGGTCTCCAACGGAGGTACGCCGTATGTTGATGCATTAGATTTTCCCCAGTTACTGCCTAATGCTTTTCCCAGGTTTGCCAGGACAGGTTTCTTGCCCGACCGGATTCTACAGGATGATGTGCTTCCCACTCCGGATGGAGTCGTGCGCCGTTTCTTGGTTCGTTGGCGTGGTCGCCCCGCCTCGGATGACTCTTGGCTCCCGGAATCCGAGGTCACGCTCTTAGATGATGCTCTTCCACGACGATATCTGCAGGACAACTCATCGGTGATGAGTCCTTTTAAGGGGGGAGGATTGGTGGAGACGATGAACCACAGCTTGCTGAAGACCCTCCCTCGTCTCCAACAAAGGACTCGCGTCGCAATGGTGCCCACTCGGGGCGACGTTATAATCTCCGCCCTCGGCTCAAGCCCGTCTAATCCTTTTATTTTTGTCATTTTATTTTTCGTCTTTGTTGTGCCACTTGTTTAGGCATTTTATTAGTCTCTTTAAGTTTAACCAAAAAAACATTATAGCTTTATTTTCATTTTGGGCTGCTAATAGCCGGATGATGGTTGTAAGCCTATATATAGGCATAGGATGTTTCCTTTTGATGTATTGAAGAAGAAAATTGAAAACCCTAAACCTATCTCTCTACTTTCTCCTCTCTTTAGCCGCCCCTCTCTCTCTCTCTTCCTCCTCACTATTTCGGCCGCCCCCCTCTCTCCATTCCCAAAAGCCGCCCACCTCCTCTACCATTCTCCCCTCTCCCTATCTCCTTCCTCAACACCACTTCCCCCTCACAAGCCACCCCATATCCGACCACCAACCTTCACCCATTCGGCCACCACCACTCTTGGCCGCCCTCCATTCCCCCATCCTCTTGGCTGACTACCTCCCCTTGGGAGGAGGTGGAGTGTTTCTTGCTCCAAGGAACTTGGAGACGGCGTGATGCGGCAACGGCGGAATCTCTTACTCCATCCGACACAACTCCGGCGGAACTGCGGGCGAGTGATCCCTTGGTAAAGCAGTCAGAATCATCCTTTCCGACTTGGGTAACGAACCTCTCCACTTCCGTGTGCTTCCCTCTTGATTTTTCTAGCGGCTGGAATAATTTTTGCGTTGCTTGCGAATCGTTGAATTTTCGTGGGTTTTGCTTTAAGTGTTGCAACATCACTACGCTTTATTTCTGAAAAGGGTTTGGCAAACCTCACACCTTTTTCATGGGGGAGATCTACCATTTCTCGATCGTGTTTTCGGGTAGATCTTCTTTGGTACACAGCATCGCTCGTCCGGACCGCGTGGGTCCCTTTTGCTTGAAAGGATAACGGCCTATAGCCGCTTGTTCGATCTTTCCGACGGTGTGGCTACCGTGTTGGCCGACTTGTTTAGTTTGCATAGTAGCACGCTGCGTTTAAGCTTTGTGTGGTTGTCCTCGTGGGTGTTTGACGTCTCGCGCGTTAGAACGCTAAAGTGTTCAAGTTGGCGGATAGTGGCCTGCATCATCTAACCTCGAAGTAGAAATCCAAATCCAGCAAACCAAACTCGAGTAAAACAACACCCAAAGATAAAAAGCCACCACATACCTATAAAAGCTCCACCGAGTCACCCAAACAGACCCGGCTCACGAGGGAAGGTGCACAACCAAGCAAAAACTAACCTCAAAGGAAAACCCACTGAGCCAACCCATGCTCCAACAAACGACACTCGTTAACTACGCATCAACGTAATGCCCTGACGTCAAAAATACGTCATTACGGGAATTAAAATAAACACAGAAAAATTAGTGGTATTACAGTCACCCTGGCCTGGATGCCCTCCCGCGTAACCTGGTTACTACTGCTCTATTTTTGGGGTTTGCTCCTAAAAAGGAAGATATAACAACCGTTAGTCATAAATACTAAGTGGCTATCACATCCGCTCCCCCGACGAATCTTAGGTACCGGGCGGAGAAGGAAAAGGGGTACTATATATATATATATATATATATATATATATATATATATATATATATATAAATATATATATATATATATAAGTAGTAGTACAAGCAGGTGGTATAAGACTAATCAATATCAGAGTTTCCAACATCTAAAACAAGTGAGTATATCAATATACTCTTGTAGTTCTACTATCAATGGTAGTATACAAGTATGACCCTACAACAGGAAGGTAACTCAACTTATATGAATGCCCATGCAGACATATAAGTTAAGGATCGACTTAACAGTATAGTAACTCATCATATATGAGTCCTCATACAAACTTATTTGATAAGGATCTTGTATATGTAATATAATGCAATGTTATGAATGCAATACAATGACTCACCCATGCTCACACACAGATACACTACTATATCGACACAGACTTGTAGTTCCGACTTTTCGAGGAGGTAGCTAACCTTTTAGATGCAATCCGTCATGGTAAGACGAAGATAGTGGAACAGGCTTTCTGCTACTAGGCTGGCATCCACACTACCAAGCGTAGGCCTCTGTATGCCTCAACGCTAAGAACACAATAACGGAGCTCACAAGCATACTACGACTCAGAGGGGTCTTGGGTAGATGTGCACCAAGAACACAGCCCAAACGGGCCTTCCGGTGTGGCTTGTAAAGGCCCTCGTGAATAAGCACCAAGGACACAACCAATCCGTCCACTTGGCATGGAGAGGGACTCGGGAATGTGCACTGATGACACATACAAACCATCCAAAGTCTATCTATCAACTCCCGTCGGTGTCACGACTGGCGAGCCCATAGACCTGCAACTTCGACTGGACTTTCCTGAGGCTACAGGACTCGTATGAAAACGTGTAACCATCTGTTGGAAAGGTATTTCAAAGGGCTACGAATTTTGTGTTTAGTCAAAAACACAGATCTGGCGATATCACCCTCGAAAACGGCCTCGAAGTTCGCTGCACATAGAAAATAGATTTTTGCACGCATCTTAAACCAAGATGAACGACATCGATTTGTCATCTTCCTTTAGATATTAGTTCAAAACCACTCACAGATTTTTATCCTCCCTTTTTCACCCTCAATAAAACATTCCTCTTCACGAAAACGAGTCCATCATCTTCACAATGAAGAGAGGAGAGGTTGAAGACATCAAATCCCTAGGACAAGGTCATAGCATGGTCTCTTCCTAGAAGATCTTTGTCTCGCAAGCCAAACTCTTTTGAGTCGACATCTCTACTAAATAATAAATATAGATCTAGCACCAAGGGAAAGGGTAGGAAGATCACCTCATTTCCATCCATGGATCTCGTTATCCTCCTCGGTGACATCTTCTTCCCGTATGTATTGTTCTTCTCAGAATGTAGATCGGCTCCGGCAGATTCTTCTTTCTCGATGGATTCGGCACAAGTAACGTCTCGACAAGAAGTGAAGTGATGGATTGGGTTTTCTGTAAGTCCCCTTATATAGGAATAATTAGGGTAAACCCCTTGCCACGTGTCACCCTATTACTGGACCGCTTATTATTATTTAAAATAATTCTTATCGAAAAGACCAGTCCACAAGAGTCGTTTGGCACATTTCCAGAAACTTGTTCAGTCCATTGATGTAACAAAGTGAATCCCGCCCGTGTCAAAAATATGCCAAGTCAAATTCTTCGTGTATAGCATACACATTCGACGAATCATCGAGATTGAACGTGATCACTTAACGCATCTAATGTCTAGTCAAAATCATCGAGTAAACAAGACTGTTCGTCGAACTGACATCGCGTTTATTCAACGCACTCAACGCTTCGTCTAGTGGCGTCAAGTCCACTCAACACCACAAGAATACTTCTAAGTTAAAAGCATTGAGTGCCAAACTTTCTAAGTCAAAAGCGTTGAGTGGCATTGAGACCACTCAATGCCTCATCGTGTATTCCTGACAACTCGTCGAATGGAGTCGAGTTTACTCAATGCACTCGACGCTTCATCGAGTGGCGTCGAGTCCACTAAACCCCCAGAATAATTATAAGTTCAACACTAAACGCCTCATCAATGCTCTCGACGCTTTGAGTCCAGTAAGTATTCTAAGTAAAAATTCGTCGAGTGGCGTTGAGACCACTCAACACACTCGATGCTTTATAGAATCCAGTACTATTATAAGTTAAATTCGTCAAATGGTGTTGAAACCACTCAACTCCTATACCATCCAGAGTATTCCAAGTCATATTTGCCCTATTAGTCAAGTATCACTCGACGCCTGACACTGGTGCACCACGAGCTTGAGTTAGCCTTCTTAACTCATAACACGTGCGAGGGGTCTAGCACGAAATAGGAAGTTTCAGATTTGATAATGTGTTAGAAGCCTATGCTCTATGGTGCCTTGGGTGAAACCCAGGTGTGCATACATGTTTCATAGTAAGCCCCTTTTATTTCATGCTCAACATAGAGACATGTTTGTTATATGAGACATCCAAACATGTTTTAATACTTTCAATGTACTTGTATATTTGCATATGAAGTGTTGACCTGCAAGGTGATGGAGTGCCCCGGGGTCCGCTAGGGACGACCAGGAGGAGATATGTTGGTTACACAGTGAGGTAAGCCTTTGTTGACCCATGTTACAGCCAATTTTTACTGGGCAAGGATCTCAAGCAGGAGCTAGCTCGCTGGCCAAAAAGGCCTAAGCCTCATGATGTGATTCTTGTTGTGTAGTAGCTCTATTTTGTGGAATTTTACGCTTGATGCATTATGTATCTGGCTTGCCAGCCGAGGTAGCCTAGGAGTGCTTATGTACGTTGACCTTTGATGTTATTGTTTTAGTCTTAGACTCTTAATTATTGTAAGACCTTAAGGTCGTATTGATACTCATATGTTAGTGGATAACTTCTACTCTTATTCTTTTGTTTTCGTTGTGTTTGGTCTGAGTTTTGAGTTGGGTAGTTTATATCATCTTATAATGCTTAAGCTGTGGTGTCTATATGTTGTGGGGCCACGACCGGACCCATATTATACGGTCATTATAGGGGATGTTTTACAATTTGGTATTAGAGCCAAGTTAGTATCCAAGGAAAGGATTCGTGGTTGAATGTCATAATCGGATCACGTTAAGTAGTTATCCACATAGGAGTATCACGGCACCGTGAGTGTCCTAATGTCTACGTTTTGCGAATAAAGGTTGATTCTTGTTTTACTTTACTTTTGCTAAGGGTTCAAGAGATGAGGCATGGATGTTGAGGCTGCCAGAGGAGCCTTCATCGAGCAATGTTGCTGCTCCAAGTTCGATGGGCATGGGGGTAACCCCAACCGATATCTGTCACAAGCTTGTAGACGCTATGGTAGCGGCCCAAGCCGCAGCGGCAGCACAAGCTGTGACCCCTGTCACGCAGAAAACCACTCTTATTATCTTGAATGCGACACCGACCACATAGGGAGGGGGAGCCAGGCAAGAAGAGCATTTGGCGGAAAGATTGGTGGTCGGACAGGGAGAATGACAGATGAAGTATTTCTTAAGCTTTCAACATCCAACGTTCAAGGGAGTAGGCACGCCGAGCGACACATAGGACTGGTGGGAGAGATTTCAAGAAATGTTAATGGCGGCGGAGACGCCAGAGGAGAAGCAATCGAAGTTTGCGGCTTTCATGTTAGAAGGAGACGCTAAGCTGTGGTGGGTGAGCCATAGCGGTCGCCAGTTCCCTGGACACACCACGTCCATAGAGGGGTTTGGGAATGCTTTCTTGACGAATTATATCCCATCGTCGACGAGGTTGGCCCTTCAGAGATAATTTCTTCACTTGGTGTAGCGGGACAAGACAGTTGATGAGTACGTGCAGGGGTTCACTTATTTGGGTCGATATACTAGAATGACTATGACAGACGATGAGGAGAGGGACAATCTCTTTTATCATGGATTGTGGGAAAATCTGAGACAACACCTCATACCTATGAAGAATGCGGGCTTCAACGAGCTGATCGAGGCTGCTAGGATGTTAGAGAGAGATATGGAGTGAACCAAACGTCGGAAGGGTTTTGCAGCCAAACAGGGAGAAGGAAAGCCTTCTCAATTATAAGGAAAATTTGAAGGAAGTAGGTGGAAAAAGAAACCCCATCCCTACAAGACTTGGGAGAAGAGTAGTACAACATCGAGGGGTCTCGCTTCAAGGGATCACCAGCATTCTACAAGTGTGGTAAGCCAGGCCACATAGCTCATTTTTGCACTAAAAGTGGCGCTCAGCAGGAGCCAACGCAAGAGCAATCGGTGCGCTCCGGGCCCAGTGCGTTGGAGAAGGGAATGATGGCGGAGTACAACGCTTCTCGTTCCAACCCGTGCAGCCAATGGTGTACAACCTTGGCCAATAGGAAGTGATCCGCCAACCCGATGTGGTGATAGGTATGGGAAAGTTTTAGTTCATTTATTTACTTTAGAATTTTGAGGCCTTTTATGTATGTCGCTGGTGTTGTAGGCTTTGTGCTAGTTTCTGGTTACCCCGTTATGGTATTGTTCGATACGGGTGTGTCACACTCTTTTCTTGCGGAAAGCTTTATCCGAAGAATTGGAGTCAAACCCTCTTAGACGGGCACCGAGCTTAGGGAGTGCAAGCCCAATGGGTTCTTCATGACAACCAGGATAAGAGGTAACATTGGTTGGAGTCTAGGCGGAGTTGATTTCAGACTTATAGCAGCGGTTCTACCGTTGTCTGAATTTGAAGTGATCTTGGGTATGGCCTGTCTTGCAGAGCAGCATGCTAGTATTGACTGTTTGTCAAAGGTAGTGACCCTAAGAAGAGAGGGAAAGGCAGAAGTTATATTTGAGGGCCTTAATGGAGTGGCCTGTTCCCAGATTTAGGTCATGTAGTTGGTGCGGGCAGTCAACCAGGGAGGAGTTGCTCTTGTAGTATTGTTGGAAGTTCGTTATTCCAAGTTATCACTTGGAGAAGTGCCTGTAGTGGAAGAATTCGAGGATGTGTTTCCTGAGGAGCTTCTTAGAGAACCTCCTCGACAAGAGATTGATTTCTAGATTGAGTTAATGCAAGAGGCTAGGCCGGTGTCACATCCTCATTTTAGGATTGCACCAAAGGAGTTGGTCGAACTCAAGGTACAGCTATAGGATCTGTTGGAGCAGGGGTATATTAGACCCAGTTCTTCTCCATGGAGCGCTCCAGTACTATTTGTGAAAAAGAAAGATGGTAGTATGCGGCTGTGCATAGACTACCGAGAGTTGAATAATTTGACTGTAAAGAATAAGTATCCAACTCCACAGATTGATGACCTATTCTACCAGATGGTGGGGTCAGTGGTGTACTCTAAGTTGGACTTGAATTCTGGATACTATTAGTTGCGGATTCGAGATGAGAACATACCCAAGACTGTGTTTGGTACGAGGATATGGTCACTTCGAGTTCTCGGTGATGTAGTTCTGGTTGACAAATGCGCCATTAGTATTCATGGATTTGATGAACCGATTTTTCCGGGAGTATTTGGACTCATTTGTGGTGGTCTTAATTGACGATACTTTGGTATACTCCAAATCGGAGGCGGAGCATGAGACTCACTTGATGGTAGTCTTGCAGGTGTTGAGAGAGAACAAGCTTTATGCAAAGTTCTCGAAATGCGAGTTCTGGTTAAAAAAGTTGGCATTTTTGGGGCATGTGATTAGTGGTGAATGGGTGGCGGTGGATCTGGCGAAAGTTGAGGCCATCAAGGATTTTCGGATTTTGAGAAACGTGGCGGAGGTCCGAAGTTTCCTTAGACTAGCCGGGTATTATTAAAGGTTTGTGGAAAACTTTTCGCAGATAGCTGTACCCCTCACTTCCCTGACTCGCAAGGACCAGAAGTTAGTATGGACTCAAGAGTGCAGCCAAGCATTTGACCGTTTCTTACCTTTTTACTTATTACCTGCTTACTTTCATTGCCACTTGTATTTTCTTTTTGAGGTGTTCTTCTTTTGAATGCCTCAGGTTCAGGGCTATAGCCGGTGAAGCGGCTGTGTTGGGTGGTAGCTTTTGGACTGTAGTTGTTGTAGTAGTTTTCCTCACTGCCGTGTGGTAGTTTATAGTTTCAGTTTTTAGTTCAGACATGCATACTTTCAGTGGATTCGTGTTAGGTTGTTGACGCCCACTGGTAGTTTTCTCTGGAATATTAAATACTTTGCTAGCTGCTAGTTTATCTCTTTATGGTTGTTTTTTACTTTCTCTCTGAGAAGGTTTTATGCTAGGTTGCATGTTAGGTATCTTACAATATAAAATTACTATTATTACTTCATTCATGCCATATTTGAAACCCATATCACTATATTTAACGATCGTAAAAGCTACTTTTGTAACTATTATAAATCGAGAGTCTTGCATACCATGAGTTATCCCATGGGGATGTTTATACTCATGTAGGACGTCTAATCTTATAAATAAAGTAATTTTGCAGCGTATAACTATCTTTTTCTCGTAGACTATATGAGCCACGAAGCAGAGGGATATGGCTAACCTCTTAACTTAAACTGGATTTTCTCTAAATAACTTATAGATCTTTTATAGAAGTTTTAAGTTGGATTTTTGCCTGAGCGTCTGCAGTTATCCCCTGCTGATATGATATCATGATGCTCGTTTTCCCTTACTCTAATATATCGTTAAATGCGGAGAAAATGCGGGTTGTGACAATGACAGGGCCATAAGTGATAATATCATCACTGTCGTCAGTTACTGATGTGAGTTTTTGAGAGATTTTAGTTGTAGCCCTTTGAGCAAGTTTTATATACTCTGATATTATAAAAGCCTGTTGATGCTTCTTATTATTGATGTACTTGTGGACATATTACTTATGTGTATTTTGACTTCTATGTTGTTCTTTATGATGGGTTGTCATGGATGATATTAGTTTTAGCCGACAGGATAGGCGTATTATAGTATCGATGACACTGTGTGTGGGTATTACCGTAAGGCGGCTGTTCTTGGAATACGATTCCCCTCGGCCGTGTCATGTGTTCTGGTAGGGGGATCTTACACTCGTTGTGTTTACAGTTCAGTTGCAGGAGTTGGTGGAATCATGGTTTGTTCGTCATAGTTCATCAACCTGGGGAGCATCTATTTTGTTTGTTAAGAAGAAGGATGGGTCCCTACGGTTGTGTATAGACTACCAAGAACTCAACCGACTGATGGTGCAGAACACCTATCCGTTACCCCGGATCAATGAATTATTCGATCTGTTTGTAAGAGCGTATTCATTTTCAAAATTGGATTTGCGCTCGGGGTACTATCAATTGAGGATTCAAGAGGAAGATATTTAGAAGACAGCGTTCAGCTCGAGATACGGTTTATACGAGATCACCGTGATGCCGTTCGGGCTCACGAATGCCCCTCCCGCATTCATGAGTTTGATGAACAAGGTGTTTGAGCCGTATTTGGATGTTTTCATCATCATATTTATCAATCACATTCTGGTCTACTCGAAGACAGAAGAGGAGCACGCTGAGCACTTGGCCTTAGTTTTGAAGAAATTAAAGGAGCATTCCCTGTTTGCAAAGTTCAGCAAGTGCGAGTTCTGGCTCAAAGAACTTACCTTCTTGGGCCATGTCATTAGCGGTGCTGGAGTAGCATTAGACCGGCCCAAGGTGCGTACCGTGAAGGAATGGCTGCCTTTGAAGTCATCGACCAATATACAAAGCTTTCTTTGAATTTCTTGATATTATCGAATGTTTGTGAAGGGATTTTGGAAACAGCCCTTCCTCTCACCACTCTGACAAAGAAAGGTGTGTCATATGAGTGGACACCCCTGTGCGAGGCTTCATTTAAAGAACTAAAGGATCGACTTACCTACGCACCGATCCTAGCTCTTCCATCGGGGTAAGAAGGATTTCAAATTTACATTGATGCCTCCTATTAAGGGATGGGGCAATGTTGATATAGCATGTGCAAGTGGTTGTTTATGCTTTGAGGTAGTTGAAGAAGCCTAAGGTAAATTACCCAGTGTATGATTTGGAGTTGGGGGAAGTGTTGTTCGCCTTGAAGGTCTGGAGGCACTATTTATATAGTGTCCACTACGAGATCTTTTCGAACCATAGGAATTTAAAGTATGTTTATACTCAAGAGGAGTTGAACTTGAGGCAGAGGCGGTGGTTCGAATTTTTGTGTGATTACGAGTTTACGTTGAACTATTACCCCAGGAAAGCAAACTTCATAGCTGATGAATTGAGCAGAAAGGTACGAGAGTCGAGCCTCGAGTATCAGATAATGGCTATGGAATTGTCTCAAGTGCTTGAAGAGATGGAGATTATGCGGGTGAGTAAGGATCATTCCGAGACATATACAAAATACCTAGATTCCATGAGCATAATTTGTGACATTCGAGATCGAATTAAGGCAGAGCAAGGGAAGGATGTTTATCTGGCCCTTGTTTTTCAAGCCATGGAGAGAGGATCAGTGGAAGGTTATATACTAAAAGAAGACCTAATTTATTTCAATGGTAGACTTTACATTACCATAGGAGGTGGAATACGGGATGATATTTTGAGAGAGTCACATTACAACAAGTTTTCGGTGCATCTTGGAATTGCCAAAATGTATAATGACTTGAGAAGGACCATGTTTTGGCCAGGGATGAAGAAGGATGTCACATACTATGTTACACGCTGTGAGGCTTGTCAAAAGGTGAAGGTGGAGTGCAAGATCCCTGGTGGGTTGTTACAATCATTTCTTATTCCTGAGTGGAAATTTGAGGATAACTCCATGAATTTTGTTCATGGTCTCCCCCGATCACGATCAGGGAATGACTCAGTTTGGGTGATTATGGATCGCTTGACCAAGGTTGCCAGGTTTATCCCAATGAGAAAAGAGACACGTGTAGATGCATTGGTATGTCTCTTTGTGGAACAATTTGTACGGTACAATGGGGTTTCTTAGACGGTAGTCTCAGACCGCGACGGTTATTTTACCTCCAAAGAATGAAAGGAAGTTAAAGCATATATGGGCTCCCGCCTTACCTTTAGTACAACCTTTCATCCTCAGATTGATGGCAATTATGAGAGGACCATCAGAACCATAGAATATCTGTTAAGATTGTATGTATTGGATAAAAGAGAGCTATGGGAAAGGCTCTTACCACTAGTGGAATTCTCATACAACAACAGTCATAGCCAGCATTGGAATGGAGCCCCACAAAGCGCTTTATGGGAGGAGGTGTAGAACACCTTTATTGTGGGTGCAGGATGAAGACCCGAGGATTTTGGAAGTAGAGTATATTAATGACGCCAATACTATGGTTAGTTTGATATGAGAATGCATGCTAAAGGCTCAGTGTCGACAAGCAAAGTACTATAATGCGAAACACATGATGGAGTTCTAAGTGGGTGACAAGGTATTTTTGAAGATCCAGCCAATGCATGGAGTGTCACGAGTGCATGGTAGGAAGAACCTCAGCCCGAGATATATAGGGCACTATGTGCTATTGGAAAGAATAGGCCCACTGGCCTATCGGTTGGAGCTACACCCTGAGCTAGAAAATTTGCACGACGTCTTCCACGTGTTGTTACTTCAGAAAGCACTCCTATGGCCCAATCACCATATCACCGCCACAGATTGAACAGTTGCCAAAGATAGGTCTATTCGACTAGATCTAGTGCGGATAGTGGACACTGAGACAAGATGCTTGTGGAGAAAGAGTGTCCGTTCGGTGAAAGTCCAGTGGTCTAATCACAGAAAAGAGGAATACACTTGGGAGTCAGTGGACTTTATGCGGAAGCGCTACCCAGAGCAGTTTCCCCAAGGTACATTTAAAAGCATACCTTACTTTTTCTTTATTTACCTTCCCCATAGACTTAGCTTGATTTCAGGGACGAAATCTTTTATGTTGTTAATAGGATTTGTAACGTCCTGATTCACGCTAAACCCCTCGTGTGAATTTTTTAGTCTGGAGAGTGGACTTGGGCACAAGGTGCGCTGGTGGGTAGGCTTTCACCTGAGCCGGGGGAAGTGCTGACACTACCACACGACGGTAGTAGCTACTACGTGGTGGTAGTTATCGTCGAGTATACTTGACAAATACTCAAACCAGTCGAAGGTGTTGAGTGATCGTCGAGTGGACTCAACAATAATCTAGTACTACCGCGCGGCAGTAGCGGAATACCGCATGGTGGTATTAGTCATTGAATATATACAACGAATACCCGGAGGAGTCGAGAGCGTTGCGTAGACAAAATATCATCAAGTGCAATCGCACGACGGTAGCAGGATACCGCACGGCGATAGTCGACTGATTTATTGGCGAACGGCTTGGGAAGTTATGCCGGGCATTAGCGATATCGCGGTCAATAGCCCCATTGAATTATTTGTCATGGAGCTCAGTAAGATACCATGTGTAGGTAGGAAGAGTTCCGTGCGGCGATAGATTATAGGTGGCGGCACCTGAGTGGGCAGTTTGGATGGTGGCTGACGGAGGAAGTTGATTTCAAAGTTACCGCGTGGTGGTAGCTCCCTTATCGGGAAACCCTAAATCTATTTGGCTACTTCCTTTATATACGGATGTCCAAGACTTGGCCGAGTGTTTTCTTCTCCGATTTTCCTGAGAGAACGAAGGGTGCGGAGCTTTTCTTGGAAGGACAAGGAACAGACGGACTTTCTCTCAGAGGGGTAGAGCAAGAGCACATGCCGACGCCATCTTGCCGCCAAGGAGGATAACAAGATCTATGGACAGAAAAGGTGTGAGCTTTATACCCCCTCCCTTGGTGCTAGATCTTTAGTTATGAAATAGGAGAGATCTCGGCTCAAAGTAGTTTAACAATGATAAGAAATGGAGATCTCCTAGGAAGAGACCATGCTAGGACCTTTGTCTAAGGGTTTGTTGTCTTCAACCATTCCTCTCTTCAATGTGAAGACGGTGGACTTGGTTCCGTGAAGAATGATTTTCTAATGAGGGTGAATAAGGGAGGAGGAAGATCTGAATGCATTTTTGTATAAATGGTTAAAGGAGGAAGACGATCTGATGTCATTCTTTGGTCTTCAAGATGCATGCAGAAATCTATTTTCTATGCGCAGCAGACTTCAAGGACAATTTTGAGTATGGTACAGCAATATTCAAGTCTTGGGCTGAACACAAAAATTATGGTCATCGAAAAGACCTTTCCAATGTATAGTTACACCTTCCTATAGGATCTTTGTAGCTCCAGGAATGTTCGGTCAATGTTGATGCATAGTAATATCATAAGTGTAGGTTGTTTTCAGTCGAGTTGTACATTTGGGTAACTAGGATGAATAAATGGTGATGGATCTTGAATGAGTAAATGTTTGTTGGATCTTGAATGAATAAATGGTTATTCGATCTTGAACGAACAAATGTTTTTTGGATCTTCGAGTGAAAAAATGGTTGTTGGATCATTAAATTAACAAGGTCATGAAAACCGGTAAAGATGCATCTTAACAATATTATGTGAATGTGTAATCTATAGATTGCAGTGATCAATGTGGTTGGAAGAACATGAGATGTATTCCTAGCAAGTTTTGTTTATAATGTAGATTATATAAATGGTATGGTGAATGGTGTATGATTTAGAATCTGGAAAAGAAGTATGACTTGATATGCAGGTGCCTGCGGATCATAGAAATAGGGCTAGATGAGAAAGTGCCCATGGCCTTGCGATATGAAGAGTTTTAATATTGAAGGAATGAATAAGGCAGTCCACTGCTTCAAGTTGTGTCTCCCTACGGGCGGCAGTATGAGACTGGTATGTGGTGGCTTGCCACCTATGATAATGATGAACCCTTAAGTGCTTGTGAGCACGGGAATGTGAAACGGCATAAGTGTAGTGTGTAACACCTCTACCCGTCACGTGTAATATAATAGAGGGTCCGGTCAGGGCCCCACACCATATTCCACAAACAGGCGAAGACGTTACTAAATAGTATCAAAGACCATCACACCCTAACACAGAGCATTCGAGCAGAACTTCTGGATTAAAACTTGAACAAAGAATCACAAAGATTGTCCACTAATAAGAAAACAGGAATGTATACAAAATACAAAAAGTACTTGGCCTTATGGCCTTACATGTTTCTCTTAACAAAAGTGTGGTTTACAAACATCGGCGCGCAGGCTGGCCACACATGAACAAGAGTAAACAAAACAAAAGCCTTCGAGTGCAGCAGCGCAACCAGGGCTTCAGCCCGCTATTTCCCACTTGGGCCAGCACCACCTGCAAAGAAGCAATCCACTAAGCGGTGGCAAACAGGGCAACGCTCAGTATTCAACTGACCAATTATAACGACCCTGCCCCTGGCACGGGGCAGCAGAATTCCTTCCTTGCATAGCATTTTATTCACACAACATATATATATGACAATCCACCAAGGAAGTGCACAACCACACAAGTCAATACATATCACAAACGCTGCAACGACGGCCCAACACTCCGTGCACTCAGGGCACATTATTGGTGTACTGGAAAACCATGGGCCCACCGCCATTCAGAGGTCCCAGACATGACTGTCCATTATGAGCATTCCTAGTCTTTACGGCGTGTAGGCCAAAGACTCTCGCTATGTGATACTAATAGGGCCTTAAGTACCCAAGGTTAGACAACCATAATGCGGGTACAGATCCGCCTTTCTTGTTGCTCAAATTCATCAGACTCAAGACTGGACTAATGTGGGTGTAGCTTCACCTTGTCCGTTCACCACGAAGGCATATGACAGTTGTAGCCCAACGGCTCAACCTCACACAACATGGCACTCACCTCCATACGAGTAGAACACCAAGTACTAACTCTTACATTTTCTTGGACTTCCACCAGTACTTCCTGCTGCACCAAGCAAGGGGTATTCACCAAGGATTGCATACAAACAATAAATTCACTGTGATCCTCCTCCGATTTGCAAACAAAGCATCATAAATCCAGACCAACCTGTCTGGATGGGCTTCACACAGCATGCTTAACTGTACTACTCACTTCTGGTTCTAATGCAAAATAACAAGGGATGAACCACCGATCCCAAAGGAATCTCTTTGCCATCCACCCTTTGGTGGACGATTCCGATGAAAATACAGAAAAGGACTTCACTTACCAAGAAGTAAATCATCACCCTTGGAAGGATCTTCGGAGCCATAGAATTCTAGCCAGATAGCAAGAACCGCAACGCTCTCTCCTCCACAAAGCTGGACTCGGCTCGCAATTCCGAATGCTGAAGCTCCACCGGCAGCCAGATCTCTTCTTCTTCCTCCTTGCTCTCCCTTCTCTCTATTCTTTTTAGAAAGAGAATAGCCAAGCTTTGAATGATAGATAACTCTCAAGTCCTAGACTTATCTCAGCAGGGAGAAGTTTGGACGCTTAGATCCCTAGCAGAAGGAAATGAACGACCACAAATCGCCCAGAAATATCTATTTTTGAGTTGACACGGCATGTGACACGCCCGTGTCCCAGGCCGTGTACTGTAAGCGGCTCACGAATTGACTTACCCAGAATATAACACGACATGTGACATGCCCGTGTCACAGTCCATGTATACTAACATGGCTTCAAACACGCCCGTTTCTAGCCCGGGTTCTCCAGGCCTCAACACCTTGGAAAAGTTCTAGAAAGGGAAACGGATTGTGACATGCCCGTGTCAAAGGCCATGTGCCCAAAACACATTTGAGCCCAGCCGTGTTCAATAGGCCACACAGACCTGGCCAAACCTGAGGAGGACACACCCTCTAACACACCCTTGTCTCAGGCCGTGTACCCTCTCAACAAGCGTCGAGTGCATTTCGTTGAATAATTGAGACGACACGGAGAAAGACACGGCTTGGGACATGCCCATGTCCCAGGCCGTGTTCCTCACTCAAGACACTCTCGAGACCAAAATCACACTTGAGAAAATAGAGCAGGACATGCCCTGGGACAAGCCTTTGTCCCAGGCCGTGTTGCCCAGCCTGAACACCAATTTGGGATTTTGGGGTGTTATATAGTGCCCCTGATTTTTCAATGTTAATTTTAAATTTATGTAGTTACCTAATAATGATGTTAGGGTATTACGTTGATGCGTAGTTAACGGGCACCGTTGATGGAGCATGATTTTTTCTCATCAGAATCCGAGGTTTTGACTTGTTGGATTTTAGTAGGTTGATGTTGGTTGTAACTTCAGGGAATTTTAAACCGAGTTTGGTTAGTTGAATCTTAATTTCTACTTTGCCGTTGATTTTGTAGCATTGGTATTTAGCCTCAGTGCGAATTTTGTATAAATCCGAGTTGATTCGAGTTTTTGGTCGTTTGGACATTTAATTATTAATAATATAATATTATATTATATATATATACTTATAACCATAAACCTTATTCCCTATCTTCTTCCCCAAGCCGCCGGACTGAAATCGGGGAAGAGAGGAGGCAACGGATATAGTGAGGCCATCGGCCGCTGACTGTAGGAGTTTCGGGGCTCGAAATTGTCGTAGGTGGGTAGATCCGGAAAGCTCTCGCCGTGATCTACGTGTTAAATTTGTTTTATTTGACTTTAGCATTGGGGTGTGTGGCCCTAAACTTTCGTTTTGTCCAAATCTCTCCAAATTTTGTTGTCGCACTTCCTTTTTGGCCGATCTATGTCGTGGAGTGTTCTGAAGGTTAAGATAAGGAAGTTTAAGGCAAGTGGTTGTTTTCTCCCATGCCTAGCCTCTTGCAAATTCCTTATATATCATTCTCTGAATTTTTTTGTCGATCCTGCTTTTAGATTTTATACTTCCATGTCACTTATTCTGTCTACTACTAGTTTTACCTCATTCAAATAGTAAAAAATTGCCTTTTCTTCTTGTTGAGTTATTGTGGGGTTCTTTTACCTGTGTTTGGGCTCCTGCCTTGTTTACCTCTCCCTTTCTTTTATTTTCTAGAACTTATTCATAGTCTAAGTTAACTGTTGTCAAAGATTCCTAAGTCCAATACCTTATATTTAAATGGGAAAGTTTCTGGTAGGAATAGAACTAAGTCTTGGCATCAAGTGCTTTGAGTGTAGCTGGCTTGGCATCGAGTGAGTTGAGTGGACTAAGTCTTAGCGTCAAGTGCTTTGAGAGTAGCTACCTTGGCACCGAGTGCCTTTGAGTGGACTAAGTCTTGGCGTCGAGTGAGTTGAGTGAATCTGGCTTGGCGTTGAGTGTGTTGAGTGAACTCAGTCTTGGCGTTGAGTGGAGAAATGAGGCGCCGAGTGGCTGTAGTCTTGATGTGAAGTGATTTAAGAGTTAGTATTGTGTAAATTTAATGTATCCGTGGAGTGACTTTGAGATCGTCAAGTCATATTCGTCGGGTATACCTTAATAACTTTTGGTTTTCTTCCCTTTGCATCGTCATAGAAATCTGATGCCAAGCCTTGGGTTTTATCAAGTGTTCTGGATGTAGGGTTGTGTCTAGCTTGGCAGTGGATATAGGACCACCAACTTGATGCCGTTTTTTGAATCATTACATATGGTGGTTGGTGATTTTTGTTTGTACTATTGGGTTGTGTTGGAAAATATGGCCACCACCACAGTGTCTTTTTAAGATTTTTGGAACGTTGGTTGTGTTGGACAATGTGGCCACCACCAGAATGCCTTTTTGAGATGTTTTGTTTGATGGTTTGTGTTGGTGAATTTGTCACTGGCTCTGTATCATTTTCTCCAAGTGTTAATGATTCATGTGTTTAGAGCTGCTCAGTCTCTTTTGTTTACATATATATACACATATGTTCTTATGCATGCACTTGCAGATGTTAATGAATCATGGCTTCATATCGCACTCGGTGCAACCTCCCATACTTAAAACTCTATAAAATCTTCATTTGCTTATTATTTTAGGATTTATATGCCGTGATTTAGCAGTTTTCTGTCTTGGGCTGGTAACCCTTTAACTTCTCTTGTTTATTTACCTTTGGTCTTATTTTTCCACTTGTTCATTCTTGCTAAGGCCTTCCTTCTTTTTAATGCCTCAGATTCAGAGCTGTAGCAGGTTGGGTTGCTAGAGTTGGTGGCCTCAGGTTTTCTGCAGTAGTAGTAGTGGTTCTTACCTCCCCTTCGTGAGGTAGTTTTGTTATTTTGTTTTTAGTTCAGACACACATACCTTTTGGTGGGTTCATGTCAGGTTATTAACTCCCAATGGAGATTTTGTAGAATGTTAAGTTACTTGCTAGCTGCTAAATCACTTTCTAGATGATTTGCTTTATTTGCTCTCTGGGAAGGATTGCATGTTAGTTATTTTCAAGATATAAAAGTATCATTATGCTTGTCTCATACTCATGGCATCTTTTAAATCAAATGTCATTATATTTTAACGAATATAAAAGCTCTTTTCCTACTTATATTAAATCTAGAGGTATGCATACTATGAGTTGTCCTTTTAGAGATCTCTGATCATGTAGGATAATAATCGAGCTAAATAAAGTATTTTCTACAGCGTATATTTATATTTTAATCCCTGGACTAGTTGATCCACTGAGCCGAGGGATACGGTCTTCAACATAACTAAAAAGTATGTTTTCTTCATGATAAACTCGAGAATTCTTTTAAAAATGTTAGGAGTAGGTTCTTTCCTGAGCATCTGCAGTTATCCCCTGCACGGTATAACATCACGACACATATTTTCTCTTACTCTAATATAATATTTTATGTTGAGAAAATGCGGGTTGTGATAGTTGGTATCAGAGGTGTAGTTTTAGTGGTCTTATTCCATTTCATACACACACTGATGTGTCATCAGTACGTCTTGTCAAAGCATGAACACTACACTCATAAGCATGAAAAGAAGTATATGGGGCATATTATGTAGTATGGGATGCATAATATGTGTTTGTATATGGATCCTCATAGGAAGCAACATGTGACTATTATGTAGTATGAGATGCATAACAATCATCACATTAATGCCCATTAGATTTTACCTTTTCATTACATGCGATATTATGTAGTATGAGATGCATAATATTTCATATGTATGCCGCTCATAACATGCAATACGGCCTTTATTAGAATGAATAGCACAACATACATAACATAATATAGAATTAGCACACATGCCAAGCTAAGATTTACATGATGGCATACATACACACATGGATATAAACCAAAAAGAATAAGAATTCATGCATTCATAGTTTTTGTACATGATTCAATAGGATGACATAATATCATCCTAAGTTAAGCATAACATCATTTATGAAAATCCCAGAGCAAGTTAGCAGCATGAGCAAGTATCTATACATGTATCCTCTGAACTAAGTTGAGTAGTTCTAGCAATTTAGCTAGGTTTTGATTAGTTATTCATTGTATTATTAGGATGCCGCCTAAGCATGTTACGATGAGGTCGACTCCCCAGTCTGAGGGTGAGTCATCAAGTGCGCAAAGTGAGGTTTTGATTGAAGGGTTAAGGCTGAGCATCGAGACTCTATCTAGGCAGATGGTTAAGATGCAATCGCAAATTCAGGTATTGTTGACTATCGTTTCCGGACAGCAACCTAGAGTGCAGGACCCTGGTATGGGTCAAACAGTTCTTCTTCCTCTTGCTTTGTTAGTGCCTCCATTTTTTCTCCCATCAGAGATGAATTTCATTTTGCACTTTCAGCGACTAGGACCTACTACCTATGACGGTGAGCTAACTTCATATTTTGGATGACTTGATCATCGCAATAGAGAAAATGTTCTCGTATTAAGGAATATCTATTGACCAAAGAGTGATGGTCACCGCATACCAGCTAAAGTTTCTTTCAAAGAACTAGTGGTTAAGGGAAAAAGAGAACCTTACAAATGGATGTTTGTGGGAATATTTCAAGGAGTTGCTGCTGAGGAAATTTCAGTCGTCGATCGAGCAAGGCTTTTTGATGAACATCTTTCTGCATCTGAAGTAATGATAACTCTCAGTTAGTGAGTATGTGATATTATTTAGCATGTTGAGAAAGTTTGCCCCAGATTTTGTAGCCTCTGAAGCAAACAGAGTAAAGCTCTTTTTAGGTGGTCTTAGGAGCGACATCCAGCAGTTGGCTAGTGCATATGGATTTAAGAATTATGTTGAGGCAGTAGAAGCTACTCTAAAAGTCGAAGCGATCATACTGTTAAGAATGAAGGTATGCAAATGAGGAAGGATAAGAGAAAGTCTGACGATAGTAAAAGCTCTATGGATTCTGGCCCTGCTTCGAAGAAAGAAAGTAAAGAGGCGTGTAGTTTCTATGGCCGGCTAGGCCATCCATTCGAAAAGTGTTTCAAAAGGTTGGAGTTCAGAAGTAGCAACAGGTGCTTGTAATTCAGTGCACACCCAAAGGAGATCTAGTCTGTGCTTCATGTAAGAAGAAGGGGCTTGATGTTGCCCGTTGTTGGAGTAAAGATAAGGTATGCTTCCAGTGTGGACAGAAATGGCATTTGAAGTCTATATGCCCAAGGTCTCAGACCCCACTACAACCAGTTCAACTTCAAGACTTGTCGTCGCCGCAACATTTGGATAAAGGGAAGGGAAAGATGAATGTGATGACTTTGGAAGAAGCGCAGACATCCACCCAAGTGATATCAGGTTAGATTCTTATCTAGTTCTTAGATCGTAGCTTTAGTTTCAATGTTGGCCGATTTGTTACGTATGTGATTTTATAGGGAAGTTTAAGGTAAAGAATCATTGGGCGCATCTTATTTTTGATTCTAGTGCTACCAACTTATTTGTGGCTAGGAATTTCATGGAACGTCATCGTCTGACACTTGATCAAGTTGGCGATCCATTTTGTGTTATGTTTCCCTCTGGTGACTCGATGGTGTCGAGCCAGGGTATCCAAAGTTATCCTATTCTTTTAGGAGATTTTATAGCTTTTACCAATCTAAAGGTGCTAGACCTGGAGGACTTTGATGTGATTCTGGTCATGGACAGGTTGTCCAGATATGATGTGGTTATCCAATGCAAGGTTAAGCGTTTGTACTTCAAGATGGACAACGGGCACCCCAGGAGTGTTTATGGTCTTTCGCGCAAGGATTCCTCGATTAATTCTGCGGTATGTGCTCGGAAGCTTTAAGATTCTAGTTGTTGTGCTTATTTGGTTTTTGTTTTGGAAGTTGTCGGTAGTTTGCCGTGTGTCGAGGATGTTCCTTTGGTGCAAGAGTTTCCTGATGTTTTCCCAGCTAGTCTTTCATGTCTTCCGCCTCAGAGAGATGTGGAGTTTTATAATAGATCTAGTGTTGGGTACTCGCCCTATTTCTAAGGCATCATAACGTATAGCCCTGCGCGAGCTGGAAGAGTTGCGTACCCAGCTAGATGAGTTATTGTAGAGTGGATTCATTAGGCCAAGTTCTTCGCCTTGGGATGCTCCCGTCTTGTTTGTGAAGAATAAGGATGGATCTATGAGGTTGTTCATTGATTATAGGAAATTGAATAAGGTAACCATCAAGAACAGGTATCCCTTGCCGCTGATAGATTATTTGTTTGATCAGTTGCATGGTAGTATGGTGTTTTCAAAGATTGACCTTCGTTCAGGCTACCATCAGTTGAGGATCCATTAGACAGATGTTTTGCGGACCGCCTTTCATTCTCGGCATGGACATTTTGAGTTTTTGGTGATGTCCTTTGGATTGATGAATGCACCCTCTGCCTTCATGGACATGATGAACAAAGTGTTTATAGATTTCTTAGATTAGTTTGTGGTTGTTTTTATTGACGATGTTCTGGTATATTGTCGGAGCACTGAGGAGCATGCCCTGCACTTGCGTTTAGTTATGTCTTCTTTAAGAGAGCATAAACTTTATGCAAAGTTGAGTAAGTGCGAGTTTTGGAAACCTCGGGTGTCCTTTTTGGGTCATATTGTTAATAAGGATGGAATTTCAGTTGACCCAGAGAAGATAGTCATTGTTATGGATTGGAAAAGACCTACCACACATAAAGAGATAAGATGTTTCCTAGGGTTGGCAGGCTATTATAGAAGATTTGTGGAAGTATTCTCTACGTTGTCTGCACCGCCGACTAAGCTTATGCAGAAGAACGTAGATTTTGTGGAGCGATAAGTGCGAAGAAGCCTTTCATGAGTTGAAAAAGAGATTGTGCACTGCTCCCATTTTGTATTTACCTACCGAAGGAGTGGAGTATGTTGTTTATGTGGATGCATCGCACATTGGGCTTTGTTGTGTATTGATGCAAGAAGGAAAAGTGATTGCGCATGGATCTAGTCAGTTAAAGATTCATGAAAGGAACTACCCTGCTCATGATTTGGAGTTTGGGGTAGTGATCTATGCCTTGAAGCGGTGGAGACATTTGTTGTATGGTACGTTGTGCAAGATTTACACGGACCATAAGAGCTTGAAGTATGTCTTCACTTAGATGTAGCTGAATTTGCGCCAGTGTAGATGTTTGGAGTATGTTGTGGATTATGATGTTGATATCCTATATCATTAGGGTAAAGCTAATGTGGTAGTCGACGCCTTGAATAGGAAGACCGCACAGATCTTTAACCTTTCTATGGAATCCTTGTTGGAAGAGTTTTTATTAATGGGTATTTCTATGGGGACTAGCGATTTGCCAAGCAGCCTGGAAGTGGCAGAGCCTTCTTGGATTATGCTTACATGGCTAAATCAAAAGGACGATCCTGATTTACAACATATTCATAGTATAATTGAGAAAGGAAAATTATCGGACTTTTCAATTGATGATGCGGGTACTTTGAAGTACTGATGTAGATATTGTATTCTCGTTTTTGAGGATATTTAAGCAAAGTTGTGTAGTGAAGCACATGGTTCTAATGTTGCCTACCACCCTGGTTCTACCAAGATGTATATATATTTAAAACAAATCATTTGGTGGTATGGGATGAATAAAGATATAGCCAAGTTTGTGTTTGAGTGTTTTACTTGCAAGCGAGTTAAGGCAGATCATGGACGGTGTAATGCCCCAAATTTCTTAAGGCAGGAAATGTTTATCTATAGGTTATTTCCGGGAGGTTTCTAGTTACCACGCGGTGGTAGGTCTAGGGTTATCATCAGTAGCGGTGAAGGCATTGAGAGAATAGAGTCAACTCAATGCTGGACTTACAGCGTGGCGGATAGTTATTACCGTATGGCAGTAGCTGGGGAATTAAACTAGTAGAGCTCTCGAGATGCTATTGCCCGGCGATAGGATTACCGCTAGTGATAGCCTGGTCAATTTAATTGATGAGGCTCTCGGGATTCTACGATATGGCGGTAGGAGTTAGCACGCGGCAATAGCGGCAGGTGTCGTGTCGTAATCGATGTCAGCTATCGCGCGGCGTTATCATCCTATCGTGCGGCGATAGTGAAACAGTAATTGCATGGACACATGTCGGCCTGTGATTGGAGGTCCTGGGTGGTTATAGGAGAAAAGAGGCAGTACTGTGCGGGGATAGCTAGTTACCGCATGGTGGTAGCATTATTTATATGCCTGGTTCGGCCATTTCCTCTTCATTATTCTGGAGTTGGAGATCTTGACATATTTTTCTAGGGAGGAGCTGTAGTGCCGGTAAGGTGTCCTTACATTCTCTTGCAATATGTCCTATCTTCAGGTCTTGATTTTGCAAGGCGAGTTCATATTTACAGAGGAAGGGTTAGAGCGGTCACTTTAAACCATCTAGATTTCTCCAAGGGTGCCAAAGCGTACATCAAGGGTAACGATCCTCTTCCTTGGTCATGTGAAGTCCTTTCTTTTGGCATTAGAGGGTAGAAACTCCACGAAAATGTGGATGTGGTTCTCCCGATGGGTAGATCCGTGTATCCTCGTTTATTTGCATTTAGATCCGGAATCGAAGTACGCAATAGGCATGCTGTGTGAAGCCCATCTGGACGGGTTGGTCTGGATTGGTGATGTTTGTATGTTTGTATGTCGGAGAAGAATCCTTGGTAATCGCGTAGATTTCGGAGTCGTGGGGTGTGCAGATGACTGCGTTGAGAGTACTGGGGGTAGTCTCCAAGAAAACTCCAGAAAAAGGGGAAGAACTGATAGTCTGTCCCTTACCGCACGGCGGTTGTTCTACCGCCGGTGATAGCTTCCAATAGGCTATGTATTGTTTGTGAAGCCTGTCTCTGGGAGACTTGAGGGCTATAATTTGATTGAGCGTGAGCTCAAATTGCTCAGCTTTGGTAGCCATAAGTGTTAGCCTAGGATCCACATAGAGTTATGGATCATGCGGAAAAGGGAAAGGGGATGCTGACCAGTGTGAGGCCTGCGAGCTAGAAGATTTGAGCACGGGATATGGCTAAACTGTACCCTACCCTATGTCGGTAACCTTAGAGTGGTCACGTGTACATCACATGACTTATCATAGTACTGGGGCGTTTTCTCTTGCCTTGGCCATTGTGAGACTAAAAGCTCAAAAATTGTTAACCGTCACAGAGAATGGTGGTGTGACCCATGAGGTCCTGTGCACCAAGAGTGTGCCTAAGAGCACGGAATATTGGGCATTTGCGCCAACGTGTGTGGCTAACGGTGCTTAAGTTGCACATTTTGATTGCTAATATGAGATTATACTAATGCCTGCAGGGAAGGAGCACCGCCACCCCGAGTGAGGGCTGAGGTCGTTATATTTTGGTCACCCAATGTTGACCGTTGCTTTGTTTGCCACCGTGCGGTGGAATTTTTTGTGAAGGTGCAACTAACCCAAGCGGGAAGTAGCGGGATGGAGCCCAGAAATGTTGTGCTGGCCCTTGATGGCCAAAGAGAATACTTATGTTATTTTATCGTTCATGTGTGGCCGGCATGCATGCCGAAGTATGTAAAACAATTTAATCAAGTTGAACATTATAAGGCCTTAAGGCCAAGACCTTATTCATGTATTTGTTTTATATTCCGAGTTGTGGTAGTGGACATTCATGCTATTGTTGGGTTCTATTTATAACCTTTAAATTACTCCTGTGAGATTGCACTCTATGTTAGGATGCAAAATATTGGATTATAGTTTCAATTTAGTAACTCCTTGGTCTATCCGTAGTATATGGCGTCGGGCCCCGGCCGGACTTCTGTTATATGTTATGTGACAAATGGGGGTTTTACAAGTTGGTATCAGACTCTGGTGTCGGTCTTCCATATTCGAATTCGTGGACTAATTCTTTTAAGTGGTGGTGAGCACTTGTATGTGTGTTGCCATTATAACATAAAAGAAACCCATGAATGTCCACTTAGTAATGAAAATACACATGTTTGAGGTACCTGGGGGTTCCAATGATTGCATTTTGGCAATCTATTCGTCCCCTAATCGAGTGTTTCTACAACTATAGGTGAGTAGGAGAGAGTGTGGGGAAGTCACAACAACAACACTCTGCGGAGAGTATGGCGTCTAACGACGCATCTGCAATCCCTCCTCTTATAGAAACCATACAAATGGTAGAGGAAGCGGTGTTCGCTATGATTAACCCAACCCAACATGTGAGGCATATATGTACCCTTGTCCCTTGGATCGCGTCAATGCTGGTTGGAACAATGGAGCAAACTGCAATAAGAAGAGCCTTAGATCAGCAATTGAACATGCATCTGGTGCAAGGAGCACACAAAATTGATGAGAATTTACATTTCGTTTGTCATGATAAGGCATTATACAGAGTTTGTGTTGGAGGATGAGCGGACTATAGTTAATAGATTTTATAACGGCCGGCGCGTTGATTTACGACTTCTATTGGTAGGACCGAAGTTATTGGGATTCTGAGCATTGGTGGAGTCGGCTAGATCATTATAAGAAGATTTGGGAAAAGTCCACCGGTCTCCAGTGTGCAGGGTACCGAACTCTGCAATTTTTGCCAAGTCTAAATACAACAAAAGGTTGCATAAGAGGTCTAGAACATCTACTTTCAATCTCTATATGCTTGCCATACTTGAGGCAAGTAAGGACACCTTGCTCGCAATTGTCATGTTGATGCTCTGAAGATAAAAAAGCTAAGTCGGGAGCTCTTACAGGGAAAATTCCACTTACTTGCTATATGTGTGGCAAGATAGGACATATTGCAAGAGAATGTCAGAGTGGTACTCCAGTGGAAAAGAAGACCGGATTTGAGCAATCGTTGGGCGAGACCCAACGATATGTTATACTTGTGGTAAGCCAGGTCATATATCCCGTATTTATTAGAGTGGGCTTCCGAAGATAAAGGAAAAGGCAGGAGGCCATGAGCAAAGCGATGAGATGACATGTACGAATTAGCTTATAACTTTTATACATATGACATGATTAATTACTGGCTCATGACTTGTGTAAGTAGGCTTTATTCCACTTTTTGTGGTGGAGAGTATTGTTCGTTGCTGGGCTTCTCGCTCCTTATAATCTAAGGTTTTTGTATGGTTCATCCTAGTGCTTCCCGTTGTATCGATTATGTGTATACAAACCAAATGAAAACAGTGTCATTAAAGATTGTAGGTGGTTTGACCTTAGGCATGGACTGACTCTCTAAGAAGCATGCATAGGTTAGCTACAACCATAAGGGGTCACACTAGGGAAAAACACTGAACGCAAGATTAAGTTAAAAATTCTTGAGGGTTTGGAGTTGTTATTAACTGTATTAGAGGCTAAGAAGCCTAATCTTGGCTTAGCCAGTATTCCAATGGTGTAGGAGTTTGCCGACGTGTTCACCGAAGATCTCCCTGGAACTCCACTCAGCAAGAGATCGAGTTCACAATCGAGTTGGTGTGAGGTGCCAAACCTGTGTCGCGGTATCCTTACTTCTTAGCACCAAGAGAATTGACAGAGTTGAAAGCACAGCTTCAAGTATTGATAGAGCAGGGATTTGTGCGTCCAATTTCGCACCTTGGAGCGCCCCGGTCCTCTTCGTAAAGAAGAGGATAGAAGTCTTTCGACTTAGTATCGACTATCGAGATCTGAATAAGTTAACGGAGAAGAACAAGTACCCGATTCTTAGGATCGATGACCTTTTCGATCAACTAGTTTGGTCGACGGTGTATTCGAAGCTGGATTTGAAGTCTTGTTACTATCAGCTGAGAATCGGGGAAAGTGACATTCCTAAGACGGTGTTCAGTACACATTTTGGGCATTACGTGTTCACGGTCATGCCTTTTGGGCTGACTAATGGGCTATCCGTGTTGATGGACTTGATGAACTGGATATTCATGGAGTATTTGGATCGGTTTGTGATAGTGTTCATCGATGATATTTTGGTGTACTCCCAATCCGAGGATGATCATGTTGAGCACTTGGCATATTATTCTAGAGACCTTGAGAAGCAATCAGTTGTACGCCAAGTTCTCTAAGTGTGAGTTTTTGGTATCTTTTGTAGCGTTCATTGGTCATATTGTTAGTGGTGAGGGTATCGCGGTGGATCTGACAAAGGTTGTGGCTATTCGGGAGTGGGTTGTGTTGTCTTCTGTGGAGAAAGTCCGGAGTTTTCTGGGCCTAGCCAAATACTACAGCCGCTTCGTAGAGAACTTCTAACAGATATCACTCTCACGACCCTGCCAAGGAAGGATCAAAAATTTGTTTGGTTGCTAGTGTGTGCTCAAGCTTTCGAATAACTGAAAAGTCGTCTGACCATGGCACATATTCTATGCTCGTCATCTGGGACAAATTGCTTTGAGATCTATAGCGACGCTTTAGAAGTGGAATAGTTTGTGTTTTGTTACAACAATGGGAAAGTAATAGGTAATGATTCGCGCCAGCTGAAGGTGCATGAGAGGAATTATCCGGTACATGATTTGGAGTTGGCGGCCGTGATATTCACGTTGAATCTCTGGAGGCAATATTGTACGGCGTGAAGGTCGACATTTACACAGACCATAAGATCTTGAAGTACTTATTGGATCAAAAGGATTTGAATATGCATCAGCGAAGGTGGATGGAGTTCCTTGGAGACTACACCTTCAAGATACACTATGTACCTGGGAAGGGTAATGCAGTTGTTGATGCGTTAAGTCGCAGGGTTCTCGCTCAGGCCAACTGGATATTGATTGCATGATGAGCATCTCATTTGATATTTAGAGGCCTTAGAGATCTCTTTGTTGTTGATAATATATTTGGATGCTGAAGCACGATTTAACTAGACGGAAGTGTAGTATGACCTGGCTGAATCGGATTCGGTAGGTTTTGGAGTTGGATGACAGCATGAAGTGGATCATTGTTGATGATTTGGATGGTATCAAAAATTTCCTATTTGATGTCAATTTGATGGTTGTCATAGAGAGGACAGTACGTTTGGGTATCACCAAAGGTGGTAAAATACGGGAGGATTTGATGTACGAGGCTCATTACACCAAGTACTCAATCCACCCGGGAAGCACAAAGATGTACAAAGACGTTAAAAAGCTGTTCCGGTGTCCCGGACTGAAAAAGTATGTAGCGCTTTATATGGCTAAGTATCAAACTTGTGCCTTAGTGAATGTTGAATGCTAGAAACCCGGACGATTCTAGAAGCCTTTACCTATACCAG
The DNA here is from genome assembly GCA_039513925.1 of Platanthera zijinensis. Classification (NCBI taxonomy): domain Eukaryota; kingdom Viridiplantae; phylum Streptophyta; class Magnoliopsida; order Asparagales; family Orchidaceae; genus Platanthera; species Platanthera zijinensis. Next base: position 53,757,947 of record CM077091.1, on the reverse strand, counting down.
AATGGAAGTTCGACGATATATCCATGGTTTTCGTGCACGGTTTGTCGATATCGCAGAAGGGAAACGACGTAATTTGGGTGTTCGCAGATCGTTTGACAAAAGTATCACACCTCATCCCGAATAGGAAGGATGATTCGGTGGATAAGCTAGCAAAGTTGTATGTAGAGATTATTTGTCTTCACGTGTGCCCTGTAGCATCGTGAGTGACCGGGATGGGGTTTTCACATCTAATGACTTGAGGTTAGTACATTAGATGTTAGGGACCAAGCTAAAGTTCAGTACGGCCTTTCATTCGCAGACGGATGGTCAGACTAAGAGAGTCAACAGGACGATGGAGGACATGCTTTGCATGTGTGCCTTGGATTTCGGAAAAATGTGGGAGGATCACCTATATATGATTGATTTTGCGTACAACAACAGCTACCATATGAGTATTCAAATGGCACCCTTCGAGGACCTTTATGGTAGGAAGTGTCCTACTCCATTATCATGGTTGGAGACTGGTGATTCCAAGTTATACAAGCGGAAGGACGTCGAAGATGCGACTTCGATTTTGCGTATAATCCTGGAGCGATTGCTGGTTGCACAAGATAGGCAAGCTATGTACTACGACGCCAAGCATGGAAATGTCGAATTCTCCGTGGGCGATTGGGTATACTTGAAGGTCAAACTGTTCAATGGTGTGTCGAGGATTCGTCGACTGAAAAAGCTAAGTCCAAAATACCTTGGGTCGTTTGAGGTGTTTGAGCGCATTGGTGAAGTGGCTTACCGGCTGAAGCTTTTAACAGAACTGAATGGTCTACATGACATATTCCACCTATCAGTGTTGCAGAAGGAGGTGCAAGATCATACGCTAGTGATCGCTGCCGATCGAGTACCGGTGGATGAAGGGTTGACAACGAAGGTCAAACCTATTCGTATTGAGGATGTAGATGTAAAGCGACTTCGTAATAAGGAAAGTCAGAATTGTCAAGTCCACTGGGACAACTATGGCAGCGAGGAGCTATCTTGGGAGATGGAACAAAATATGAATGCCAAGTTCCCCGAGTTTTCCAATTGAGGTACACAGTTTAATGTTGATTTAATTCCTTAGTTTTCAGCTTGACTTAATTTCGGGACAAAATTCTTTATGCAGGGGAGATTTGTAACGCCCCAAATTTCTTAAGGCAGGAAATGGTTCTCTGGAGGTTATTGCTCTGCAGTAACTAGTTACTGTGCTGTGGTAGCTCCAAGTTTAGCATCGATAGTGGTGATAGCATTGAGAGCGTTGAGTCAACTCAATGCTGTACTTATCGCGTGGCGGAAATTTATTACTATGCGGTGGTAGCTGTGGAATTAAACTGGCAGAGCTCTTGGGAAGATATCACCTAGCGATAGGGTTACCCCTAGCGATAGCTGGGTCAATTTAATTGACGAGACTCTCAGATTCTACCGCAACACATGGTAGCAGTTTGTGCGTGCGCGATAGCGGCAGGTGTCGTGTCATTACCGATGCGGCTATCGCGCGGAGTTAGCTTCTATCGCACGACAATAGTGAAACTGTAATGACGTAGCCACGTGTCCAATCTGTGATTAGAGGGCCTAGGAGGCGGTTATTGGAAAAAGAGGCGTACTGTGTGGCGGTATCTAGTTACCGCGCGGCGGTAAGCTTTATTTATATGTCTGTTTGGCCATTTCCTCTTCATTATTTTGGAGTTGAGATCTTGGCCTAGTTTTCTAAAGGAGGAGAAGTAGTGTCGAGAAGGAGGGTTCTTGCCACCGTTCGTATTTCGGGTCTCGGATTTGCAAGGTGATTTCAGATTTACAAAGGCAAGGTCAAAGCGGTCATTTTCAGCCATCTAAAATTTCTCCCATGGTGCCAAAGCATACATCAAGGGTAACGATCCTCTTCCTTGAACTTGTGAAGTCGTTTATTTTTGCATTAGAGGGTAGACATTCCACGAAAATATGGATGTGGTTCTCCTGATGGTTAGATCCGTGTATCCCTGTTAGTTTGCATTTAGATCCAAATCAATGTATGAAATAGGCATGTTGGTGAATCCCATCCGGACGGGTTGCACAGATTGGTGATGTTTCTATGTTTGTATGCCCGAGAAGAATCTGTGGTAATCGCATAGATTTCAGAGTAGCGGGTGTGCAATGACTGCATTGAGAGTACTGGGGTAGTCTCAAGGAAAACACCCGAAAAAGGGGAGAACCGATTGTCTGTCCTCTACCGCGCTGCGGTAGTTCTACTGCCAGCGATAGCTTCAAGTAGGCTATCTATTGTTTGTGAAGCCTGTCTCTGGGAGACCTGAGTGTTATAATTGGATTGAGCATGAGCTTAAATTGCTCAGTTTTGGTAGTCATGAGTACTATCCTAGGATACATATTGAGTTATGGATCATGCGTAAAAAGGAAAGGGGATGCTGACCCGCTTCAGGCCTGCGAGGTGGACGATTTGAGCACAGGATATGGATAAATTTTACCCTCCCCTATGTTGGTCAACTGGAGTGGTCACGTGTACATCACATGACTTGTCATAGCACTAGGGCGTTGACTTTGGCCTTGGCCCTTGTGAGTCTAAAAGCTCAAGTTTGTTAACCGTCTTAGAGAACGGTGGTGCGACCCTTGAGGTCCTGTGCACCAAGAGTGTGCCTGAGAGTATGGGGCCTTGTGCATTTTTGCCAACATCTGTGGCTAACGGTGCTTAAGTTGCATGTTTTGATTGCCAATATGAGTTTAAACTAATACCTGCAGGAAGGAGCGCTGCTACCCCAATTGAGGTTGGGGTTGTTATAATTTGGTAAGTCAATGCTGATCGATGCTTTATTTTCCACCGTGTAGTGGAATGTTGCGTGCAGGGTGCTGCTTAGCCAGCGGGAAGTAGAGGGCTGGAGCCCAAAAATGTTATGCTGGCCCTTGAAGTCCAAAGCGAATAATTGTGTTTATTTTATCGGTCATGTGTCGGCATGCGTGCCGAAGTAGTATGTAACACATTTTAATTCAAGTTGAACATTTTAAGGTCTTAAGGCTAAGACCTTTTTTGTGTATTTATTTTACATTCCTAGTTGTGGTAGTGGACATTCATGTTATTGTTGGGTTCAATTTATAACCTTTAAATTACTTCCGCTAGATTGCACTCTATGTTAGGATGTGAAATATTGGATTATGGTTTCAATTTAGTAACTCCTTGGTCTGTCCATAGTATATGGCGTCGGGCCCCGGCTGTACCTTTTGTTATATTCTATGTGACGGATTGGGGTGTTACAGACGGCCTGGTGGCAAGCTAATGCCTTGAGATATTCCAAGTTGGAAGTGGGAGAGTATTTATATGGACTTTATTACTTGTTTGCCCAGATCTCCCCCCCGAGAGATAACTGATTCTGTGTGGGTCATAGTTGATAGAGTCAAAGTGTGCTCACATCGTGCCGTTCAAGATTGATTACTCCATTAAGAAGATAGCAGAGTTGTATTTGGAAGAGGTCATTAGATTTCACGGAGTACCTGTAAGTATTGTGTCAGATCGAGATTCTAGGTTTAAGTCTTGTTTTTTGGAACAATTTGTAGGATGGGTTAGGTACCGATCTTAGGTATTTCATTGCTTATCATCCGAGACTAATGGTCAGACGGAGAGAGTTAATTAGATTTTGGAAGAAATGATCAGATGTTACATCTTGGACCACGGAGGAGCGTGGGACGGCGGCTTAGATTGATGGAATTTTTCCTAAACAACAGTTATCAGGATAGTTTGACGATGGACCCCTTTGAGGCTTTGTATGGAGGCATTGCAGAACTCTCTTATTTTGGGACGAAGCTGGTGAAAGACCATTGTTAGGTCCGGAAGATTTGGAAGAAATGAGTACCTCGGTATTGTATATTAATGATAATCGACGAAGGATTGATCTGGAAATCACAGTTTGGGACATGGTTTTTCTTAAGGTATACCGATGTCGGGCGTTAAGAGGTTTGGAAGGAACCACAAGTTGGATCCTGGGTATGTGGGACATTTCCAGGTTGTTGAACACACCGAAGTGTCAGCTTATAGGTTGGATTTGCCCGCTAATTTTCCTAGTGTGCACAATGTGTTTCCTGTGAGATGAGTGTGAAAATGTGTGTGTTTAGTGACCGACATATTCTTAACTCGGTGCCCCAGTTGCAGCTTAATCTTTCTTATGTTGAAGTGTATGTTTGTATCTTAGATAATCAGGATCGGGTGTTGCGAAGGAAGACAATCCCATCAAGTCAAGGTTCTTTGGCCAAACCAAGAGGTTGAGAGCGTGACTTGGATGTTGGAGTTAGCTATGAGAGAGGCTCATCCGCATCTGTCTCCTAGTTTCTTTTGGTAAGTGTTTCTATTTGATCAACATTGGTTATTTTCTTTTTGTAGTAGATTCAATTTTGTATCAAGTTTTAGGACAAAACTTTCTTTTTAGGGGGAGTGGCTTGTAACGCCCATAATATTTTTGATGTTATTTAAATTTGTAGTGTTAATAGTTGTTAGGGCGTTACGTTGACGTAGTTAACGAGTGCGTTATTTTTGCTCATCGGAATCCAAGGTTTTGAATCAGTGGATTTTAGTAGTTGATGTTGGTTGTAACTTCGGGGAATTTTAACCCGAGTTTGGTTTGCCGAATCTTATTTTCGACTCGTCGTTGGTGTTTTGTAGCATTAGTATTTAGCCTCGTGCTAATTTCATAGAAATCCGAGTTGATTCGAGTTTTTGGTCATTTGGATGTTTAATTATTAATAATATAATATTAAATTAATATATAAGTACTTATAGCCGAAAACCCTATTCCCTATCTTCTTCCCCAAGCCGTCGGAATGAAAGCGCAGAAGAGAGGAGGCGACAGATATCACGAGGCCTTTGACTGCTGACTGTAGGAGTTTCGGTGCTCAGAATGGTCGTCTAAGGGTAGATCCGGAAATCTCTCGCCGAGATCTACGCATTGGTGGGAGGTAATTTTTTTTCTTGGACTTTTGGCATTGGGGTGTGTGGCCCTAAAATTTCATTTTTGTCCAAATCTCTCCAGATTTTGTTGTCGCCCTTCCTTTTTGGCTGATCTATGTCGTGGAGTGTTCATAAGGTTGAGATAAGAAAGTTTAAGGAAAGTGGTGGTTTACTCCCTTGCCTAGCCTCTTGCAAATTCCTTATATATCATTCTCTGAATTTTTTTGTTGATCCTACTGTTAAATTTTATACTTCCATGTCACCTATTCTATCTTCTACTAGTTTTACCTCATTCAAATAGTAGTAAATTGCCTTTTCTTCTTGTTGAGTTACTATGGGTTTCTTTTACCTGTGTTTGGACTATTTCCTTTGTCAATCCCTCCTTTTCTCTCTATTTTCTGGAACTTATTCATGGTCTAGGTTAACTATTATTAAAGATTCCTAAGTCCAATAACTTCTATTTAGATGGGAAAGTTTCTGGCTGGAATAGAACTAATTCTTGGCGTCGAGTGCTTGGAGTGCAGCTGCCTTAGCATCGAGTGCATTGAATTTGACTAAGTCTTGTCATCAGTGCTTTGAGTGTAGCTCTTGCATTTCGAGGGTGGAGCTAAGTTTTGGCGTCGAGTTCTTGAGTGTAGCTGCTTTGGCATCGAGTGCGTTAAGTGGACTCAGTTCTGAGGAATCGAGTGCGTTTGAGTTGTGTGAACTCAGCAGGGCTTCAGCGAGAGTGAAGTAAAATTTGTTCAGTTATGTCCAGGCATTGAGTGAACTCATCTAGGCATCAAGTCATGTAAACTTCATTCAGTTAAGTCCAGGAGTTAGTGAACTCAGTTAGGCTGTTGACTCGTGTTGAGTGAAGTAAATTTTTTTGAGTTAAAGTCCAGGCGTTGAGTGAATCTGTCATGGAATCAAGTGCGTTGAGTGAACTCAGTCAAGGCGTGGAGTGCTTTAAGTGAATTTTACTTTGGCGTGGAGTACGTTGAGTGAACTCGGACTGGGTTTGGGCCGAGTGCGTTAAGTGAATCTGCCTTGGCGTCGAGTGCGTTGAGTGAATCTGCCTTGGCATCGAGTGCATTGAGTGACAAGACTAGACTTGGCATTGAGTGAAGCAGAGAGGCGTCGAGTCGCTTTAGTCTTGATGTCGCGTGATTTTCAGAGTTTGTATTGGGTAATTTTAATGTATTTGTCGAGTGACTTTGAGTTCGTCAAGTCATATTTGTCGGTATACTTAAGTAACTTTTGGTTTCTTCCTTTTACATCGTCATGGAAATCTGATGTTTATCCTAGGGTTTTATCAGTGTTCTAGATGTAGGGTTGTGGCTAGGTTGGCAGTGGATAAAGGACCACCAACTTGATGCCAGTTCTTGAATTTTTACACATGGTGGTTGGTGATTTTTTTGGACTGTTGGGTTGTGTTGGACAATATGGCCACCACAAAACAATGCCTTTTTGAGATGTTTGGACTGTTGGGTTGTATTGGACAATGTGGGCCACCATCACAGTGCCTTTTTGAGATGTTTGGTCTGATGGTTCGTGTTGGTCAATGTGCCACACGACACAGTACCCGCTTTAGCCAGTGTTATGTTAACGTATATTAGAGCTGCTCAGTCTCTTTTGTTTACATATATATAATATATTAAACATATTTTATGCAAACACTTGCAGATGTTAATGAAGCATGCCTTCATATCACACTTGGTGCAACCTCTCATACTTAAAACTCTCTATATTCTTCATTTTATTATTATTTTTATGATTTATATGTTATGGTTTGGCAGCTATTCTGTCTAGGGCCAGTATCCCTTGAACTTCTCTTATTATTTACCTTTGATTTTCTTTTGCCACTTTTTCATCTTGTGAGGCATTCCTTCTTTTGAATCCCTCAGGTCGGAGCTGTAGTAGGTTGGGTACCTAGAGTTGGTGGCCTCAGGTTTTTTGCAGTATTAGCAGTGGTTCTCACCTCTCCTTTGCAAGGTAGTTTTATTATTTTGTTTTTAGTTCAGACATCATACGCCTTTTGGGTGGTTCGTGTCAGGTTATTGATGCCCACTAGAGATTTGGTAGAATGTTAAGTTACTTGCTAGCTGCTAAGTCACTTTCTAGATTATTTATTTTACTTTCTCTCTGGGAAGGATTTATGGTAGGATTTTTTTTAGTTATTTTTAAGCTATAAAAGTATCATTAATGCTTATCTCATACTCATGGCATCTTTTAAATCAAATGTCGTTATATTTTAACGAACATAAAACTCTCTTTTCTACTTATATTTAAATCTAGAGCAATGCATACAATGAGTTGCCTTTTGGAGGTCTCTGCTCATGTAGTATAATAATCGAGCTAAATAAAGTATTTTCCACAGCGTATATTTTTATTTTCATCTGTGGACTAGTTGATCCCCTGAGCTGAGGGATATGGCCGTCAACTTATTTAAAAAATACGTTTTCTTCAAGATAAACTCGAGAATTATTTGAGAAAATGTTAGGAGTAGGTTCTTGCCTGAGTTGTCTGCAGTTGTCGCTTATCCCTTGCACGGTTATTGCATCAAGGCATGTATTTTCTCTTACTCTGATATAATGTTTTATGTTTGAGAAAATGTGGGTTGTGACGAACATAAGTTCCGTGAGTATTTGACCGTACTAGATCGATGTGATGATAAGGGACTCTGTGTGGAGCCCTAAAGTGTTTATTGCGCATTGGATTGTGATGGGAAAAAAATTTATGCTAGAGTGTTAGGTATTGTATCCACAATAACCTAGATTTGTATGAAGTCACCCTTGAACTAAGATGAATTAAGTTTGTATTTGATATCCTGTTTGAGTTATGTGTTTGCAGGACTTATTCCCAAGTGTAGACCAATGTATCAGTCTACAGTGGGTCATCAAACACAGGACCATACAATGTAATCCCTCATTGTGTGATCCATGTGTTGACTCATGTGTAGCCTTTCTATTGGGATATACTTCATTTTCAAGCACAAGGTTTGATGGAGAAAGACATGTTGTTGATTGGAATGAAGAAACAAAAAATTTTCATAAACTAAAATTTTTCTAAGTCTTTTACTCGAGTAGAACTATAGTACTCGAGTAGAACCTTTGGATGCACTCGAGTAGGTCTAGTCTAAAATTTGAGTAAATGAAATGGTTCTCATGATGCTTGAATCTAGCTCTCGAGAAGCCAAAGTCCATTACTCAAGTAGGCCTCTTCTACTTCTTTAAGTTATCAGTTTTTACTTCTCAGAAATTTCTCTAAGTATAACTCTCGAGTATATGAACAATTTGTTTTGAGTGTCAGAAGGAGGAATGTTCTCGAGTACTGTTACCCCACTCGAGTATAAAGTTGTCAATACTCGAGTAATCTCTCTACTTCTCGAGAAGTCTAGACCCAGCACTCGAGTAACCAGCATTCCTATCCAGAACTTTCTCTAAGTTATTTTCTTGAGAAGTCCACTTCTGCTTCTCGAGTAGTATTTCTAGCACTTCGAGTAATACCCATTCCACGACGAGTGATATTGAGTTACTGACCTGAAGTTTTCAGGAACACTCCTTCTCGAGTAGCTTAATGATATCCTCTTGAGAGCCAGTCTTAGTACTCGAGTAGTACTCTCTTCACCTAGGTAATGTTGTCTTCTTTTCAAAAAATTTCTCTAAGTCCCTGACAGACGGATTTTTCAAATTACCTAATGTTATTTGTCCACGTGGCCGTCATTAATGTTAAATCTAACCGTTAGGGAGATCTTATATAAGGTCTTGTAATTTCGACTAACCCTAATAAGCACGTGAAAAGAAATATTCTAAGTATTTTGGATCAGCTGTCTCCTTCAAAAATTATTCAGAAGTCGTCACCGCTCATCGTGCTGATCGCAAAATGAGATTTCAATCCAGAAAGACTTACAGATCAAGATCATTTTCTGTCACTACATCTTCTCTTTGTTCTTGTTAGTCCAAGAATTACAGATCTAGAATCCAGCCTTGTCTTCTTCAACAATTTCTTATAAAGCCGCAAGGATCAATAATGAAGACCTAGGATGAATTTTGCAGATCTGAGAAATTATTCTGTTTGTATTTCTTAAATCCATTTTATTCTTGTAGGAGAGTATTCTCCGAGTGTAGAAGCTTTGTTCTCCGAGTTGTAGGAAGTTTTTATTTTCCGAGTGTAGATCCATTTTGTGGATCGAGTTGTAGGAATTTTGTTCGGAGTGCTATGATCGTTTTGATCCGAGG